>FR989974.1:5841973-8741973 GCA_905404175.1 Anthocharis cardamines
GAAAAATATATCGAGAAAAGTATCGAAAAATCTATCGAGAAAAGTATCGAAAAATGTATCAAAAATGTATCGAAAAGTATCCTATATCTTATATCTTATATGTCATATCTCATATCTTATATATTATATCTTATATCTTATATCTTATATCTTATATCTTATATCTTATATCTTATATCTTATATCTTATATCTTATATCTTATATCTTATATCTTATATCTTATATCTTATATCTTATATCTCATATCTCATATCTCATATCTCATATCTCATATCTCATATCTCATATCTCATTACTCATTACTCATTACTCATTACTCATATCTCATATCTCATATCTCATATCTCATATCTCATATCTCATATCTCATATCTCATATCTCATATCTCATATCTCATATCTCATATCTCATATCTCATATCTCATATCTCATATCTCATATCTCATATCTCATATCTCATATCTCATATCTCATATCTCATATCTCATATCTCATATCTCATATCTCATATCTCATATCTCATATCTCATATCTCATATCTCATATCTCATATCTCATATCTCATATCTCATATCTCATATCTCATATCTCATATCTCATATCTCATATCTCATATCTCATATCTCATATCTCATATCTCATATCTCATATCTCATATCTCATATCTCATATCTCATATCTCATATCTCATATCTCATATCTCATATCTCATATCTCATATCTCATATCTCATATCTCATATCTCATATCTCATATCTCATATCTCATATCTCATATCTCATATCTCATATCTCATATCTCATATCTCATATCTCATATCTCATATCTCATATCTCATATCTCATATCTCATATCTCATATCTCATATCTCATATCTCATATCTCATATCTCATATCTCATATCTCATATCTCATATCTCATATCTCATATCTCATACCTCATACCTCATATCTCATATCTCATATCTCATATCTCATATCTCATATCTTATATCTTATATCTTACATCTTATATCTTTATCTCATATCTTATATCTCATACCTTATATCTTATATCTTATATCTTATATCATATCTTGTATCTTATATCTTATATTTTATATCTTACATCTTATATCTTTATCTCATATCTTATATCTCATACCTTATATCTTTTTTTTTTTAAGTGACATAATATGTATATTACATAATTATATTACAAGTGATTAAAGAACCTAAAATTAAAAACCTTAAAATATATATACGTACGCCACGGAAAGTACGCCACGGATTGTACGCCACGGAATGTAAGCCACGGAATGTACGCCAAGGAATGTACGCCACGGAAAGTACGCCACGGAATATACGCAACGAAAAGTACGCCACGGAAAGTACGTCATGGAAATTACGCTTTGGAATGTACGCCAAGGAAAGATATAGATAAAGGGAAAGAGAAACTTATCGATATATTTGTCAATTAGTTTTTTATTTGTTGGTCGATTTTTTGGTCGATTCCGAACATTTTGCCGATCATTTTTTGTTCAACTCCTTTCATTTTGCTCGCCTCCAAACATTTTGTACTCCACGGAATGTACGTGAACACTGTCACCCATGATCATTAAGAATTCCGACTGCGTTTCTAATCACTATCCCCCATGATCTTTAAAAAATTAAAAGTTGAGCACACTGTCATGATCCATGATCATTCAAATTAAAAAGAAAATATTTAATTTTTCAACTTATTTATCTATTCAGTTTATTAATTGATTAGTTTTATTATTAACTTTAATAATTATTATTCATGTAGTCGGGATTTCTTTGTTTTTAATTATTATTTTTTAATTTTACGTTTGTTTGGGTGAAGTGGTTCCTTTACCTCTGATACTAACTGTGCATATACCGGATTATTGTACTTTCTTTTTACGAATTTGATGGTTTACTTTCTTAATCGTAAAAAATAAGTAACTCACCGTTGCTAATTGTTCGTTTATAAATTTCCGCAAATGAGAATGTCAACTTGCAACATTTATTGGGCGTTTACAAATCACGGGGAAAATTATAAACGAACGGTTCGTACAATATTCCGGTGACACATACATATCATTAATATAACGCAATAATGAAGTTTTTAATGATATAGTTAAATTAATAAATACGTATTTCTTGTTCGTTTTCAGTTTATCAAGACGGGAATGTCGTTCTTCACTCTAGTAATGTCAGTTTTAGAAGCATAGAGACGGCTGATACTGACATTTGAAGCACAATTTCATGAAATAATAATAAGTACTGTTTTAATGAAAACATGTTTCATTTTGTCTAATCTAGTTTATTTTATATTTTTATAAGTAGTTATCTTAGATTATTTATATGTCTAGATAGAGTGTCGCACTGCAAACGACCTAAAACAAACAATCCATGTCTGTTATAATAGTGTGCGTGACAGCTACGTCTTACACTCGCGATAAGTCATTATGCGTTCCTAGTTGGCGTGAATAATGTTACCAGTTGTGGAAAAATTCATCTCAAAATAGGGAGAAATTAATCAAAGTCGAGAATATATTTTTTCAATTCACAAAAATATGTAGTATGAAAAAATAAATTAATTGGAATAAAACAACAATACTAACAATATTTCGAAGGTCGGAACTCAAGTCATTTTCATTCTTTGCATATAAACGTACCAATTATTATTTTTTAAAACTTCTGGGTCAATTTTGAAGAAAATTGGAATATATGTATAAAACTATGATTATGTGGATAGATAAAAATAAAATCATAACTTATATGCAAATGCGTTTGAAAAATGTTTTTTAACTTGGAAAATATAATATTAATATTGTCTTTTATTAACGCGAGTATCACACATTTAAATAAAATACTGTATACCGGATTAAAACGCGATTTATTATTTAAATTATTTATCCCGACGTTTCGGATGCTTTTCAGCAACCGTGGTCGCGGGAGACTGAAAGATGACAGTTGTCTTATATTTGAAATGTCACAAAGTTTCCATATTTAATTCAATTAAATTAAAAAATAATCTATTAATTTAGGTAACACAATGTACATCTATGAACGTCATTAAAAAAAATAAAAAATAATAAATATTAAATTACAAATATTACTAATATTAAATGCTTCTAATTTTACATTTACTACCAGTTCACAAATCAAGGGCGTAGAGCGGACGAGAAGAACTGGCAAGAAACTCGCCGCCACTCTTTTTAATCGCCAAGTTTTTGTTTTACAATCTTTACATATTAACGCCATCTATTCCTACGGAGTTGATATTTACTGTAATTTTCTATATTATGACAATATTGACTAACGGTGTCCTCTTGTTTTTTAGTATGTTGGATTTGGGGCTTTAGATTTTTAATTACTGGATCCCAGGTGTTGGAAAGTCTCAAACCCTCTTCTCTATTGAAGTTAGGATGTTTTTTAATTTCAATAGCCTCACGTACTAGTCTGGGAAAGAATCTACTTTCTTTTGCAAGGATTTTTGGTCGGTCGAAACGTATGTAGTGGTTTGGTTTATCCAGAGTGTGTTCACATACTGCTGATTTAGAGTGACGTCTGTTTTTGATATCCGCAATGTGTTCCTTAAGTCGGTTTGAAATGCTACGTTTAGTTTGCCCAATGTAGGATAAACCACAGTCACAATCCAGTTTATATACACCTGAATCTTGCAAAGGAATATTACTTTTTATTGGTCTCAAGAACTGTTGAATCTTCTTGTGTGGCTTGAAAACTGTATTAATAGAAGCTCGTTTTAAGATTCTTCCAATCCTGTCTGTAACACCCTTCACATAAGGCAGGTAGGCTGATTGACGTTGTACTGTTTGTGGTTTATTCCTGTTTCTGTGATGCTGTGGAGGCACCCGCAGTTTGTTGTCACGGAGTACTCGCTTAACATGCTGCAGTTCCCCGTTGAGGTGGGCAGCATCACAGAGGCGGTGGGCTCTCAAACATACACCGACAGAAGAGAGTTGGCAAGGGTGGTGGTGGGAATCACCATTGAGGACATCAAAAACAGACGTCACTCTAAATCAGCAGTATGTGAACACACTCTGGATAAACCAAACCACTACATACGTTTCGACCAACCAAAAATCCTTGCAAAAGAAAGTAGATTCTTTCCCAGACTAGTACGTGAGGCTATTGAAATTAAAAAACATCCTAACTTCAATAGAGAAGATGGTTTGAGACTTTCCAACACCTGGGATCCAGTAATTAAAAATCTAAAGCCCCAAATCCAACATACTAAAAAACAAGAGGACACCGTTAGTCAATATTGTCATAATATAGAAAATTACAGTAAATATCAACTCCGTAGGAATAGATGGCGTTAATATGTAAAGATTGTAAAACAAAAACTTGGCGATTAAAAAGAGTGGCGGCGAGTTTCTTGCCAGTTCTTCTCGTCCGCTCTACGCCCTTGATTTGTGAACTGGTAGTAAATGTAAAATTAGAAGCATTTAATATTAGTAATATTTGTAATTTAATATGTATTATTTTTTTTTTTTTTTTAATGACGTTCATAGATGTACATTGTGTTACCTAAATTAATAGATTATTTTTTAATTTAATTGAATTAAATATGGCAACTTTGTGACATTTCAAATATAAGACAACTGTCATCTTTCAGTCTCCCGCGACCACGGTTGCTGAAAAGCATCCGAAACGTCGGGATAAATAATTTAAATAATAAATCGCGTTTTAATCCGGTATACAGTATTTTATTTAAATATAATATTATTATGTATATTTAAACTCATAACATTTGTTTTAACTCTATTAAAAATAATTATTTTTTTAAGATACATCTTTCTTCGATTGAAGATCTGACAATAATTAAAAAAGAATACCTTTTGAGGCCACGTCAGAAACAAAGAAATCCGTTTTGTTTTTTTTTTTAAACGAACGAAGGGCAAAAATTATCGTCATTAAACTATAATGAAATACAACATCACACATATTTTTTTTATTTATTATTATTATATATATATAAGCTTTTTCTAAAATTAAATAACAAAATAAACTTAGATTTCATATTTAAAACAATCATACCAATATCCTAAAAATTTAAAACAACTTCAAAAAAAAATATTGTAAGAACGACTTCCAGGTACTAAAAAGTAAAAAATAATTGAACGGGGGGGGTTTTCATTTACTATAGAGAGATATTTTCATTTTAACTATAATTAGAGTTCATACCTTGACATATTTACTTAATAGATATTCATATTAATTTACTTTTATTTAGTATAAATAATTAAATTAAAACAAAAACAATTAATATTAAACTACTTTTTTATTTAAAGTCGGTTAAAAACGGCACCCATGTCGACGCTAAATCTATTTCTAATATCTTTATGAATTACATACTAGGTCATATTTTTAAGGTATTTTTGGGTTCATAAACTGGCAACACACGCGTCAAACACAAAATGGCAGAAATAAATAATTATTTAATTTCGAAATATTTCAATGGCTTATTTGGCTGGAATTGATACGAAATAATGTTACTGACCGATGATAGGTAACTTATTTTGTTGTTTTAGATCGTCCTTTGTAATTTCTGCACACTTTAATCACACAAGCCGCCATTGTAAACAAGATAATTTTACAAAGAAACTCGAGCGTATCCATTGACAGCACAACTGCTACTGAGCGCGGGGAAGGTATAAAGAGTCTAACAGCTGGACACAATATTTTTTGACGCGTTTTCAGCTTCGACTGTCTATCTAGACATATAAATAATCAAAGGTAGTTATGTTAATTTTTATTTATGTATGAGTTGCTATCAACCAAATAATGTAATTTTTTATTTTATTTTTTTATGTCTGATATCGACAGACGAGCATGAGGTTCACTTGATGGTAGGTGATACCTCAGCCACAGAACATCAGTCAATGATGCGCTGTCGACCTAATTTTAAAATGTGCTAAGACTATAATTCAATTATTTTTTTTCTATGGAACAGTGGAACAGTCTGACACAGGTACAAATTAACTTAAATATCCAAACAACGGTATAATTGTATGGAAAAAAAGACTATCTATTAACAAAATCCGCAATTATTTAGTTGCCAACCCAATATTTCACAACCTCCCATTGCCCACTTCAATGCAACTAAATGTAAATTATACGAAAAGGTTTCTGACAGCCAATTTAAACCTATCTTCAGTCGCTACAGGGGACCTTTATGATAATATTACGCTATCATTCCCAGGACTGTGGGAATAAAATGAAGGGATTTAATACAGTATGTACTTTAACGGCACCACGAATCGGAATAGTTTTATTGAGTAGGTATATGACGTCTATGATTATTTTATTCTGACACTTTTTGGACTTAAATACCATTTATTTTATAGTACTTTTTCGGTCTTTTGATGATATTATAGAATATATAGCTATAACTTGTCCATTAATGTATTTTCACCTAGAAAATTTGAAATACATGAGACGAGCCGTAAGTTTGGCGCTTTCTAACTATACGTATATACTAGCTTCAAACTGCGACTAACTTCGATTATTATCATATTTTCGGCAACACCCGCCATTTTTTTTCATGAAACTCTAACGGTTCATGCAACAAACGCAAAATCTCTGTTTTTTTTTGATTTGCCACTCAACGTTATAATCTGGCCAATTAATATCGTTATAAATAGCCTTATGTTATTCTGATTTATAAACAATAATACTATAAAGTTTCATCAAAATCTGTTCAGTAGTTTTTGCGTGAAAGAGTATTAAACTTCCATACACCCTCACAATCTTTCACATTTATTATATATAACAAGGGTTCATTTCCAGTTTTTTTTAACCAGTTTCCGTGATTCGTGAATTCACGTTGCTATATAACAGTGAAGACTAACTTGAAACAAACCCTGTATAAAGATTGTAATAGCTCTTTCTTTGCCGCACAATTTACGTAGATATAAACGGAAACAAAAACAATGATTATTTCCTCATCTGTTTCTTCCATTTGTGTTAATGGTGCCGTAAATACTTTTTACCGCTTCAAATAAATCTTTATCGGATAAACTGAATACAATATAAGGCACTTCCCTATTTAAGTGTTTTTACTTCGTTATGTTTTGCGGTCATTTTGTGGAAAGGAAAATGTGAATAGAAATCTTGTGGAAAAGACATATTATGTTGTAAATTGTACCTACTAGCTGTTGTTCGCGGCGGCTTCATCTTAAGCTGAGCTTCTAAGCAAGTTACTGAAATGAAGATATCGATTCGATTGCTGAACAAGCTCAGGGTAGCTCAGCGCGCTATGGAGAGAGCCATGCTCGGGGTTTCTCTCAGGGATAAGATTAGAAATAATATTATCCGTGAGAGAACTAAAGTCACCGACGTGGCTTTCAAAGTGAGTAGACTGAAGTGGCAGTGGGCTGGGCATATTGCCCGAAATGCTGAAAACAGGTGGAGTCGAAGTATTGTACAGTGGAGGCCACGCCTTGGTAGCCGCAGTCTGGGAAGACCGCCTGCACGCTGGAGTGACGATCTTCGAAAAGTGGCGGGAACACATTGGATGCGAAGAGCAGGGGACAGAAGAAAATGGCGCGCTTTAGGAGAGGCCTACGTCCAGCAGTGGATGAATACAGGCTGAAGAAGAAGAAGAGCTGTTGTTCGCGTCGGCTTCATCTTAAGCTGAGCTTCTAAGCAAGTTATTGAAATGAAGATATTTTTTCTGAACTTAGTAAGCGAACGATATAGCTAACGAAGATAGCTATATCGTTCCTGATATCCGATTTCGGTGAAACAAAGTTTTGATGTTGCCTCAAACTAAACTCAACGTATGTGTTAGCTAAATGAAAATCAGTAAAGCATCTTCAGAGAATAGCACGAACAAACAGTCAGGCAGACAAAATACGTTAAAAATTATTCTTATTAAATTAATCAACTATCTAGGTTAGGACAGTCGATTAATTTAGTATCGATTTTTGCTTTCGATACTATTCGAAGGGACAGTCAAAGTATAATTAAATTTACGTTTCACAACACGCACTTGCATCAAAATCAATATTATTTTATCGCACCAACTCAAAAAACGAACCACCGTTCATAGATGGAAAACCCGTGAAATCTTAATAACGTTTCCTTCTCAGTCTATGGATTTCCGAATATTCAAAGTAAAATATAGATCGACAGCGCATCATTGACTGATGTTCTGTGGCTGAGGTATCACCTACGATCAAGTGACCTCTACCTCATACTCATCTGTTGATATCTAACATAAAAAGAACGTTTACGAAAAAACAATGGATTAAGCCATTTCAATTCGATGCGATATATTATATAATGTTTCACTAAATACTTATCAATTGAGTAGCTATTAGTCTAATAATAAGCGCTCAATTTTATTTCCCAGAAGAATTCATCATCAAAACCGTAACCAAGATTAAAAGTATCACAAAATCTTAACGAGCGGAATGAGACATCGAATGAAACAGCTCATTCATTCGTTCTTTACGACTCACTTTTGTCTCGACCCCATTCAGTCACGATGTCATAGCATAATGTAATTTATCAAGGCGTTGGTTGCTCTTAAAATTGGGATAGCCACTACTTATGAAACTCATTATTTATTCGAAAAATTTTTAACATGAAAATGATATATTTTGAAAGCTAGCAAAATTCTGACAATGTAAAATTATTGCTTTTATTCCATATTTTATGTGTAATCAATACCAATGACTGCCTCTATGGATTAGTGGTCAGTGCTATACCGGAGGTCCTGGGTTCAAATCCCGGGGAAACAAAATTTAAAAATAATTGTTTCGGTCGGTCAGGGCACTGAAGGCATAATACCTACTTGCCTAGGAAGAAAAATTATCATTAAAACAGACACAGAAATGGGTCTGCCTCATGTCCCACACTAGGGGACTCGAACTATAATAATACAAATAAACATTCGTATCTCCTGTTTTCTATATCCATAATTATTGATCTTTTTTGACATCGTGCGTGCTTCTCGCCACTTCTTGTATTTTTCTTATTAATTTTTTTTGTTCAAATGTTTTCGAGAAACATTAGTAGTAGTTTCAGTTGTTAAGTAATAAGGTCATCGAGGGCTTACTAATTTTAAAGTTTACTGCTGAAAAGTTGGTATTGTCACAACAAATTAGTCTATTACGTAGTTTAACTTGATAATAAAATATTTTATTTTCTTTTATTACAGTTCGTTGCTTATCTCTGTCATAAAACTGTTCCATTACGATTTAATAGTCTTCTTTTAGTCAATCTAAGTATAAGCTATAAGGCAAGGACTGAATAACCGATTGATATGGGCTACCTTTTTGAAACGGTACCCATATGAAATTTGTCATAACGATACCGATTCAATTCAATACCTTTATTTCGGTATACTTTTAAAACGGTTTAAAAGGTTAAATATCGATAGCGAAAACGAAACGAAATTCCAAAGAAAACCTAAATCTATAATATGTTTAGGTTTCTCACTATCTATAAACATTAAAATTTAAAACGTTCCATGCGAAGTAGTATATAAATAAGCGCGGGAAATCTCTTTCTTGATGTAACGATAATAAAAACGCGTTCAAACTCTGTCTCACTAATTCAAGTCGCAACTTGTCTCGGGCCACGATAGGTTCAAGGTTAGTCATTTAGGCTACCGAAATATAAAAGGGTTAAATAAAGGTACCATTTAAAAATGTATGATATTTCGATATCGTATTTTATACCGGTATTATTCCGGTGAATTATAAAGGTTACGGTACCCCATTCAGTCCTTGCTATAAGGGACCAAGTCTTCAATTGGATATTAATTAAACAACTATAATTTATATACATTTATCTATACATATAATAAAATTGTAGAGGAAAAATGTCTGTATATAAAAAAAATGCTTAAAACCGAGTCAGGGGGATGTAAGTAGAGAAAAAGAACAAACCCAGATTTTCTGTTCTGTCTTTTTGTCTGTTTATCTGTTTGTACGGGCTAATCTCTGAAGATACTGAACCGATTTTCATGCCCGGGACAACATATAGGCTTTGTTTTATTGAAATCGGTTCACGGAAAGAAAAGTTATCATCATTTAAAGATTATTTGCATGGTGCCAACAAATTACAATACAAACTGACTCGCGTTGATCTTTTTCGAATTATCAGATGTCAATAACATAATTTGATATGGAAATGAAATAGTTTGATTATTTCGCCACTTTCAATTTGTATTCGTGGAAT
Organism: Anthocharis cardamines; assembly: GCA_905404175.1. NCBI lineage: Eukaryota > Metazoa > Arthropoda > Insecta > Lepidoptera > Pieridae > Anthocharis > Anthocharis cardamines. Next base: position 5,852,180 of record FR989974.1, read on the forward strand.
AGTGGATATGAATATATCATATGAAGAAACCTTGCTCAGCTTAAGATGAAGCCCGCGCGAACGAAGCCGCTGGCATCAGCTAGTTTACTAATATATATGTACCAACTGACCTTTTTTACACTAATTTGAATTGAAATTTTAGGTTAGGTATTTTCATTTATGAAAGTGTTGATGAAAGTACAGGAAGCGAGAGTCGTATACAAGGATTGGATCACATGGTAATATTTGCTTTTTTGGTTAGGGAAGGGGGGTAAACTGGGGCTTTGGGGGGGAATAAGATACGTCGACTTCTGGAAAGGGAGAAACCAAAGTTATAGTAAAACCACCTCGATGGTCTTCCTCTGTATGATATAGGGGATTCCGGGACCCCATTGGAATGTACCGATATCCCCAAAGACCATATAATAGGCTATCCCAATAGAAAAGAGGCATGAAATACACGTTTGTATTTTTAAATAAGCGAAAAGTACTAAACAAAAACAAAAATAGTAAAATCATTTTTCTTAACTGCTTATAGAGTTCGACTTACGAATATGGCTGGAGCGAGAAAATTTCCCTATGATCACATTCAAATATTCAACAAGCGAACGGTCTATAAACTTACTACATACATTGTTACGAACTGAATAGGGTACTTCACTTACAATAAGTGCAAGCTTTCTTAACTGATGGAAAGGATTATCTAGTTTCCCTTATTAATCTATAGGTTTTGTTCGTTTCTTTTTTCGTAATGTTAAACTTTTTTTTATAGAAGCCACAAGATCAAAGTACAGGCTAGGTGATAGAAAGGTTATCTAGTTTCCCGTAATAATATTTTTTTTAAATATTAATAGGCTGTTGTTTGTTTGACCATTAATCTACCTAGTAGTAAGTGGTATTGCAGTCAGGGTGATAAATCACAACTGCCTAGAAGCCAGAAGGTGCCTATTTACTCTTAGTTTGAAGAGTCCCAAATTATATTGATCGGGGAATACAGATGCAGGGAGGGAGTTCCAATCCTTAGCGGTTCGCATGATGAAGTAGGAGGCGAATCGACTTGTGCGGAATGAAAGGAAGTCGACTAAGTAAGGATGGAAGCCCGTCTTGCGGCTGAATGTCCGAAGATGAAAGGGTGAAGAAGGGATCAGGTTATGCAGTTCCAACGCACACTCTCCGAAGTGAAACCGAAAGACCTGCCACTCTCCAGTGATGGTCAAGGCTTAGTAATCGGCGATCAACCAATGATGGGTCACCTATAAACCTCTTGGCACGCCTCTATCTATAGATAGTTAAACTTTTTTTTAGAGAATAGGAGCCAAGCGGATCACCGCCAGCCACAGATATTCGCAACACCGGAAGGCATGCATCATGCATGTGAATTGTCGAACTTTAAGGAAAGTATAGGCTCGTTTCTAAAAGGTTGTCATGAGGTATCGGTTCGGAAAAACCGCAGGTGACAACTGGTTCCACAAATTAGTTTTGCGAGGCAGAAAAGTTCTGGGCTATCAGCTCATATATTTCAACGTAATCTCTAAATAGCTTTTATTGTAATTTCCAAAATAATACCCGATGCCGATGTTTAATGCTTAAATTAGTTTTACTGGATTAAAGCACTGGACGTTTCGAGTGCTTTACAACAAGCTTGGTCACGGACTGATAGGTTTGGACTTTCACACACTTAATAATGTTTCTACGTTGATACTTGCTTACTTGAAATTTTCTATATTATGATAATACTGGCTGACTGAGTTCTCACGTTTTTAGTATATCAAACTAACTGCCCTATTTAATGTAGTTTTTGAATTTTAATAGCTTCGCACTATAGATATTAATCTAGTATACTTGCAAGTATTTTTGGAATGGAATGGTGAAAATATGGAATTTTCTATATTAAAATGAGGAGGCGTATTTATAGTAACAGATATAAATCACAGGTATTCAAACTCAAAGATAACAGATAACAGTTGTTCCTGCGGAAAATATCATGCAATACTAAATAACAACTGTTCAACAAATGCTAGTAACAGCCAAGCCGTTACAAAACAACTGTGATTTTTACCTGTCTCACTTAAACATCTATGATTGTCGCGTGCTAAAACGAGATACCTAGTATTTATTATCCAACAAAATACAATTGGACATTTTACATGAAGGAAATCATGTTGAAATGTCACTCCTAAATTTCATCGTATTATCTGTAATTCCTTTAGTATCATCTGTTATCATTGTGTAACAGTAACAGATATCACAGATATCAAGTTTGACCTGTTATCACCCATATCTAATTAACATATACCCACCATCAATATCTCAGTCGTAACGTGAAAGGTAAAAATTTTAATATAAAATTTAATGAGGATCGCTATGGGTCGTTGAGTTTCGCATTAGCAAAGCTGAGAGCGTTCATTAATGTTCAATAAGATCATACTTTAATTTTATATTTACTGTACGATTTTTAGGGTATTTCTTGACCGTTTTTTTTTTTTTTTTTTTTTTTTATTTCAGAGCAGACAACCGAGCAGGTGGGTTACATGATGGTAAGTAATCACCACCGCCCATGGACATCTAGGACTTGAAGGTCTCAGATGCGTTGTCGGCCTTAAACTCAGGACCATTTTATGTTAGACGTGAATTAAGATTATTAGATAATACGTTAAGCATCAGAGTGGTCGACCTAGGCGAACGTACTTCCATCAGATCGGCGATGTTCTTCAAAAGGGCCAGATCAAAAGTACTCGAAACCGACGAGCGTGTATGAAAGCATTAATGAAAGTGGAAGAATAGGAATATGAAATTCCGTGATCTCTTTTTTTTATAATATAGGGAGCAAGCGAGCTTGCGGCTCACCTGATGGAAAGGGAACACCGCCGCCCATGAACATTTGCAACACCAGAAGACTTGCAGATGCGTTGCCAGCCTTTAAGGTAGGAATAGGCTCTCTTCTTGAAGGTCCCCAAGTCATACTGGTTCGGAAAAATCGCTGACGACAACTCATTCCAAAATAGTGTAGTGCGTGGAAGAAAAAAAAAGCGCACGATTTGAAATACCGTCTCGCTCTATTGAGCACACCGAGCTTTTTTGAGGCCAATTTGGCCTACCCTTCCAGATGACCGCGAAACTGAACGTCGGTCGATATGTCGATACCGAGAATTCCGATACTGGCTGTGGCTGATAAGTGAGTGCCCTCAAATTGAGGAGAAACGACAAAGGGATTATTTTTAGTAGTAAATGCGCAAACCTGTGTCTTTTAAGGGTTAAATTGGACTAGATTAAATCGACCTACCTACCCCAATAGAAAGAGGCGTGATGCATATACATATTATGTATGTATGTTAAACCTCATACACAGAATAAAAACCAATGAGACACTGTTGAATTTTATTTTATGCTGAGAAATTTAGTGTTACCACATCTATGGCGAACGAACGCACTATCCGTTTTGTACAAAATGTCTTAGACAAGTCTAAAGCCGTAGTACATTAACTTCACTAACAAAGAAGAAAACCTAAAATTTTGTTTTTTTTTGCTAATTTCTATTCATAATATGAATCAAAGATATCAGCTAAAATAGTTACTATACTTTAAAAAGCAACTTAAATATATTATTTTTATAAGAGACATATATTACATAAATTACTTTCACCACGTAAATATGCATGGCCGCCGTAATTTTATTGTGAGGGTTAATATTTTAATATGAACAACAAAACTTAACTTAATTGACTCTTCTTGAAGGGAAGCTACCTTGTAAGTTTCCATCTATAAATGATCGTTCGTAATCCAGATGAAATTTGCATATTTCTTCGTAGCGACGAAGAAATGAAAGTCGTAGAGTAAAATACATAAAAATCTCAAACTATGTTGCGAATCGACTCGAAAAACAAGACATAAGCTCCAACGAACGAAGAAAGAGAAAACAAGAGGTAAAAAAAGCCTCTAGGACACTTCTACACTCCTGGTACATCGTTTTAAAATCTTTGTAATACAGAAAAGATCAATAAAAGAAGCGTTTTCACATCCATGGCGACACGAACGCACTAACCGTATTATAGAATAAAAGTCTCTACCAATTAAGTTAATTACATTTCGGTACGCTCTTGATAGCTAACTGCCTTTTTATGATCCTATGAATGGTAATTGAGAATTAGCAGGCATTAGAATGTTTTCTGGAGCTGTAAGGCCGGCTAAAAGCTAGTTTTGTATGAAAATATAGAGATTATGTTAACTGTTAGGTAATAGCATTGATGAAAGTAGAAGAAGCGAAAGTGATATGTAAGGATCGGAGCATATGGAATTCCGTGATCTCTGCCTACCGCAATGGGAAAGAGGTGTGATGTATATGTATGTATGTACTATGTATGTTTTGTAATGTTGACGGGTTTGGCGCTCGTTGGCGTGTTTGGTAGAACGCCTACCTTACGCTTCGATGGGTCGCGAGTTCGAATCCCGCCGGGATGATATATTTTAAATTTTCTGTAAGCATTGCTACGTCTGGTCTTTTCGGGCATTAAACGGGTGAGAGGAATAGAGAAATTCCGACCGGGTAACGAACTACCATTCATAGATGGAAAAACCGTGAAGTGCACACTGCGCGTTCAGCCACGTTTTCATAAAATGTGCGTGATCGATTTCTTTGGTTGTTGAAACATTTACGTATAATATCCACATACAACATCCACATTCCAAATTCAAATCACTTTTACTCCCTTTCATTTTAATCCCTAGGATTAAAAAGCTATTTTGCTCCCTGTTTGCAGAGAACCAACTAGCTCTTTTCGAATAGATGTGATAAAAATAATATTAGTACCATATGATTTGACATTCTTAATGTTCATATTCTCGAAGAGAATTTCATCTATCACAAGAGTTTGGTTAAATCTGTGGCTCAGTTAAAGGTCCAAGGTTCAAAGCCGGGGTAATACGATGAAAAATTTAGTTTTTAAATTCAAAAATCATTTATTCATTTAGGTAACACAATGTACACTTATGAACGTCAATAAAAAATACATATTAAATGCTTCTTATTTTATATTTACTGCCAGTTCTCAAATCAAGGGCGTAGAGCGGACGAGAAGAACTGGCAAGAAACTCGCCGCCACTCTTTTTAATCGCCAAGTTTTTGTTTTACAAATGTTTTGTAAGGAACTGTAACCATTACACCATGTTCCACATGACATCTTTAAGTAATTAACTATAATAATAAAAAAAAATATATAAACGAAAAAATAAAAAAATAAATAAATAAAAACCTTTGTCCTCTATCAGCAGTATGTATGGTGAAATAAGAGCCTTCATTACATTCCCGTGGGAACAACACGCAAATACATAGACGAAATAACTAATATCACCGCATTAAATAAATTATTTTATTAATTAAAAAAATCATGACAGTTTCACCGTTTTGATGTGAATGACGAACGAAAAAAACCACGTTTTGCATTTAGACATTATGTAAAAAAGTGAATTCCCGAGCCCCTTATTGGGACACATGGCAGACCCATTTAAGATGTTATGTGTTTCACGATTTATCTTTGGAGGCTCTATGCTCTAATCACCTACAATCAGCCTTCTATGCACTGCCCGACCGAAGCATTTTTTTAACTTGTTTCCCGGGGATTCGAACCGAGGACCTCCAGTGCTAAACCCGTTGCGCTTACCATTGAGCCACGGAGGCAGACTATTAAGTAAAAGAAGCCTTTAAAAGGTCATAAAAATGAAGCCATTTTCAATAAAGAGCTTATAACCTTCCCCAGACTAAGGGTATTATGTAAAACTTAGATTTTTAAGGCGATTATTTTTAAAATCGATAAGTTTTGCCTTTTTTGTTCTATCGAATGTCTTGAAGCTCGAACCATTCAACTGGAAGTAATTATATGTTTTAGTAAAATCATAGTATATTTTAAAGACTTCCACAAAAACTCGTAATTATTTTATGTATTATGTATGGAGGAGGTATCAGGTTCGAGTCCCAGGAAAACTAAATTAAAAATTAAAAATAGAGTAAAATCGGAACTCATTTATTAATTTACTTTTTAGTTATAAGTTCAAATTATTTTTTACGAATCGTTAACATTAATTTCAACTTTTTTTATGTTAGAAAAAGCCCGTCAAAATTATCGCTTTTTTTATCTGTAAGAATATCGCACGTGATGTCGTTGGAAAGCTTAGAACACAATACATGCATGGGACGACATGCTTATAATTTTCTGTAAGCATGTTTTCCCTACGTCTGGTAACTTCGGGCATTTATCGGGTGGGAGAAATATCGAAGTAAAAAGTAGGTCGACAGCGCATCATTGACTGATGTTCTGTGAGGTATCACCTACCATCAATTGAACCTCATACTCGTCTGTCGATATCTAACATAAAACAAAAAAAAAGAACCAAACACTTCATAAATTATAGTAATTTATGTGTTGTTTCTAAAATAATAATTGACCGGTGTTCTGTGGCTAGGGTATCACCTACCTTCAAGTGAACCTCGTCTGCTCCTGCTCGTCTGTCGATATCTAACATAAAAAATGGTCTATGAAAATGTTTAGTTATTTTAAGATAAACATCTGAACGAGATGTTCCTTTCTACCTGCTATTAATGCCTGAAGTTTCTCGGAATTTAGAGGTATTTAATATTCTAAATTTCAAGAGCAGACTGACTCGTAAAACAAACTGTTCAAAAGCTTCTCGTATAAAATAATTTAGGTAAATTCCACAAAGTTAGAAACTATTTTAATGGAGAATGTTACTGACAGGAACTTATCTTGTTTTCGACCTATATCAACCTTTACCTGTCTCCTTCTTACACGCTGTTTTTTTAAGTGAAAGAAGAGGACGGAAGTTAAGACATCCGGAAATTGAGCAGACCCTTTTCGCAGCGAAAAACTCAATGGTATAATGGATAAAAAGGGTGTAAGATGTTCAAATATTTGAATATGAAAGAACGTTTATTAGTTGAGAGGACTCGACTCAAGTTTATTCTTGCGCATCTGAGGATAATACGACTGCCCCTGCGGCTCAGAAGTAAGCGTGTTGCATGTACCAAAAGAGGACTAAATCAAACCAAATTATCATTATCATTTAGCTGTAACACATTGTACACTTATGAATGTCAATAAAAACTATTTAATGCCTTTAATTTTACATTTACTGCTAGTTCTCAAATCAAAAGCGTAGAACGGACGAGAAGAACTGCCAATAAACTCTCCACCACTCTTTTCACTCGCAATTTTTTTTGTTGTTCAAAATGTTTGTAAGGAGCTGCAACCATTACACCATGTTTCACATGACATCTTGAAGTAATTAACTATAATAATTAAACTTAAACCTTGTAATACTTAATCTTTGTTCTTAATTAACTTGGATTTTTTTTATAACAGAACGGACAACCAAGCAGGTGGGTTACCTGATGGTAAGTAATCACCACCGCCCGTGGACATCCGCGACTTAAAAATCTCAGATGCGTTGCCCGCCTTTTAAAGATCGGCTCGCTTTTAAAACCCGCGATGTCGCGTCGAAGACAGATCGATTGTACGAAACATACTTTAATTATTTTAAGCTTTTATCATTTATTGATTCAGTTTATTTATTTATTAATAATAATAATAATTATACTATAGGAGTCTATAATATACCTCTAAAGTCTAGGTACAGGTAAATTTTAATTTATTAAATTTTAAAAGTTTAGGGTCAAGAGTACCATGATTTATACGATGAATAAATCACATCACAAATATGTATTAATGATTATATATATATATATATATTCCATTCCAGACAAACAAACAAACATAAACTATTGAAGCACACATTTCATTACAATAAGAGTCCTCGGTATGGCGAATAGTATTGCATGAAAGATACATGAATCCCGTCTCTAAGGTCACAATCAAACAAATTGTATTCAATCGCAAATACGACTTGAAATATTTATTTTGATTTCTATTTTCAAATACATAGATAAAATATGGGAAGCTTGAAAATTTTATATACAAACTTCATACATCATTTCCTACTTTACTGATACTCGTATTTACTAGGTTGTATATATATGCGGTTCTATGAAAAAAAGTTATTTTGCGAATATTTTGTGTAAGGTTACTTTATTTTTAAAGTGATAAATGTACTAGCTGCCCGACCTGGCTTCGCATGGCTAAACTTATGAAGAAAATATACTTTACGACCTACTATCATACCAAATAAACTATACAAAAAAGCACAAAAAATCTCAAAATAATAATGATCAATTAAATGGATACAGAAATAAATATCGAGGTGGATAACAGTATCTTCCCCACTAATTAAATTTATAAAAAAATAAGTATGTGGTCAACATGGCCATACTATTTTTTCGTTCATTTCCCCTTGCCTTTCCCCTCTTCTTCATTTTATTAGTATTTAGACATTTTCTTGGCGTGATTTCGATATGTGTCGCAAGTATTTTCAAACGCCGTACAATTTTCATGCATCTATTTAAGAGAGAAAATGACTGAATCCAATCTTCGCTTGAACTCTTATTAGTGGAAAAAAGACATTTTGGTGATGTAGAATCTGATTGATATAAATCTCCCTGAAGTTTCTTTAAAGTCAAGGTATATATTTCTATTGAATTTCAAATTATCTTTCGAACCCCAAACACTATTAAACATGTCGATAAAATGATGCATAAGTAAACGTCAATGAAGAAATCACCAAGTACAGAGGATGGATATGTCATTTGAAGAAAGCTTGCTCAAAAGCTCAGCTTAAAATGAACCCTACCCGAACAAAGTCGCGGGCATCAGCTAGTTGTAAATATATTTCAAAAATAATGAATTTTTCATCCACCTTTAACACCGACTTCATTTATATTAAACAGGGGTTTCATCCTCATACAAAAGCTGAAATATTTTGAAAACAGAATAAAGCGGAAGATAGGAAGTTTCAATATAGCAGCGACTGTAGCCGGCCGCGTCACGGGTCACAAATTGTTTTTGTGGCAGCCCTAATTATTTCCACTTGATGACTTTGGACACGGATGTTGAGTTTTACTAGATAGCTCATTAATTGTATTCATTGCTATTTACTGTAGCTTGCTTATTTAATTCCGTTCAATTTAACTCTTTTTTGCATGATTTTGTTTATTTTTTGTGAAAATCGTGCTTTTGATTAAAGGAAAATTATTTAAAAAAATCCTAGTATAAAGAAATATGAAATAAGTAAAAAAGTATGGTGGAAATTTCAATCACCATGCAAAGAAGGGTTCTTCTCGTCTCAATATTCTCGCTTTTTTATGCAAAACTTAGCCTCAGTCAATGATGCGTTTTGGCGTATTTTTCTACTTCGAGCATTCGGAAATCCAGAGAGATAAGCCACTTCCATGGCTCAACGATAAGCGCTTTAAACAGCGAATGTCCCGGGTTCAAATCCCGGTGAAAGATTTAAAAAAATGTTTCGATCGGGTAGGGCACAGAAGGCTAATAACTTGCCTGTAAAGAAAAATGATTAGTGAAACTGAAACATGCAATATGTATTTCACGGTTTTTCCATCTATGAACGGTGATTTTCGAACGAAATTTCGATATTATCCCACCCGTTACAGCCCGAAGTGACCAAACATAGGGAAGACATATTTAAAGAAAATTTTAAGCACTCTCGGCGGCATTAAAATCCAAAAACAAACCCACCTCTCTCAAAAATAATAAAAAAATATTCAAAGAAAATCAAGTCAAAATTGTATATCTTTGTCAAACCGCAGTACAACAGTAGGCAAGTAATAAAAATGTAAGTTAGTCAACATTTATCATAGCTGCACCTCTGGCCTGTGGAATACACTCTGTTTTTAATGCTTGTGGCTATTTTGAGTTTTTAAAACAATGGAAACTCTGTATTCAGTTCGCTTTGTTTAGGAATTTTGTAACATCTTTTTAAATAACACTAGTCGTGTGACCACTTAATGTTCTTGATATGAATACATATAGCAGTTCTCTTTATTAACCCTTATCGGACTTATAGTCTGGTCAAAATAGACATTCAAGGTTATAATAATTCGCATAGAGTTAAAAATAAGTTAGATTATTGTAATGTGTAGAATTGGGTTTTTCTTATCTTAAAAAAATGTTATTCCAAAAAGTTCAGTTTTACTAAAAGAGCCTAAAATACAAATAAAAACGCAATGTACACTTACTCACAGATTACGGAAACGATTGTGGAAACGTGTATATATTATGAAGAACACAACTTTTAAAAAATTTTGAATTGTTGTATCTCAGAAATGGTAACTTTTAGAGAAAAAATGTAAGATTTTTTTAAATAGATATTTTTGTTATACAACTTACCCTTTAGCTGAAAAATGAAAAAAAAAACCATTTTTGCGAACCTTGAAAGACTGGATCCAAGCTAGGAAAGGAGGAGGAGAATTGAGGTTATTCGTAACAGTTTCTTTGTTCAACTGTTCGCACTATAACGCCTCACTTCGATATTTGTTAATTAACATTAAAATAAAAAGGATATATAATATATTATATCCTTATTATTTTTATTTAAAAAATTGCTAGCCCACAGGGACAAAAAATAGTCCAAGATCGAGAGAAACGGAAAACTTTGGAGGAGGCAAATTATTATTATTCCACTGGAACCTGAGAGGGTATCCAGTGGAATAATAATAAAAACTTCTACTTACCTACTCAAAACAAATATATTTTTAAACATAATAATTAAATCTAATACTCTTTTTGTATACATATAGACTTATTTAATGTTAGATCCTTCTTTTTTTTTATACAGCCCACTATTCAAATAGAAAATAATGCTTATCAGCGACAGTTGTTTTATACAACAGTTATCATAGCTTATATTTAATTTTGTTAGGCATATTATTAGCTTTTGCGAAACCTTACAACCTGCAAACACATTTAAGAAACTCCCAATTTTCACCTGGAACGGAAATCTAGTGAACGTTCCGGCCTTTGTAATTACTTGACGCAACTATTTATTTGGCACCAATTTAATTTTGGAATCCATTTTAAGCAATGTCGCACAATATCGTCACAAATGCTCGTCGGAAATCTAATTAAAATGCGACTACTGTCTCTATTTGCTTAAAATATTCAACTTGCTGGCTTAAGTCACACTAAAACAAGTTGATTTTTACAGGCCCATTGGCACGTTTGTTAGAACAACTATCTTGCGCTTCGATGGGCCGTGGATTCGTATCCCGCCGGGGTGACATATTTATAATTTTCTGTAAATATGTCTTCCTCACGTCTAGTCACTTCGGGCATTAAACGTGTGGAAGGAATATCTAAATTCTGACCGGGTAACGACGAGCATAAGGTTCATTGGATGAAAGGTGATACCTCAGCCACAGAATTAAGTTAATGATGCGCTGTCGACCTTTGTATTACTTTAAGCATTCGAAAATCCATAAACCGTGACTGAAATGCGCAATGTGCACTTCAAGGTTTTTCAGATATGGAGTGGTTCGTTACCCGGTCGGAACTTCGATATTTAGTGCCCGAAGTGACCAGACGTGGAGAAGACATGCTTATAGAAAATTATTAACATGTCGTCTCGGCTGGATTCAAACCCGCGACCCATCGGAGCGCAAGGTTCCACCAGACGCGCCAATGTGCTCGTTAATTTTTTTTATCAGTCTTGTACCATGCATTTAGCAAATCATTACTTCTTATATGATACTCTGTATACGTAATATGTATTAGTAACAGTCGCAAAGTATGCTTCGCAATTGAAACCCACAGTACACTGTAAAATATCCATATAAGTATATGGACTTATAGTGAATGCAACTGTTAGAGAGAAATAGGGATTTATCGGTCTGGAAACGAATGCGTTTCGGAAATCGAAGACGGCGTCCTTTGTATTTCTTGAGCTTGTGAAGTATTACTATAGTAAGAACTTAACCCCAGCACTAATAGTCATGTATTCGATATGTAAATATTCTTATAATAATTCAATTCAAGTAAAATATTGTAAATATATAAAATTCAAATCATATGTCGTGATAATTTCTAATACTACCGATCGTCCCCGGCTTCGCACGGGTGCAATGTAGATGTACTATACACATAAAAATGTACCTTTCTATTGGTGAAAGAATTTTTAAAATCAGTCTAGTCTAGTTTTTGAGTTATCTCGTAACAAAAAAATCTTTCCTCTTTATAATATTAGTATACTTGACTTGAGACTTGTCTAAAAAGGTCTTGTAAAATAATTAACTAGCAACATGCCCCGGCTTCACACGGGTGCAATGTAGATGTACTATACACAAAAACTATTTTACTCGCTGATAATGTCCAGTAGTCCAGTAGTTCTTGAGTTTATTCATAACATACAAAAATACAAATCTTTCCTCTTTATAATATTAAGTATAGAAGTACAGATTTCCAAGCTTTATGTCTATAGTTTCTATATGCGAAAATAAATAATTTAATACATATTAGTTGTAACTCAAGTCTTGTCGTACTTTTTATTTTTCGATTAATTAAAATAAATAAATCAAAATATCTCTAACTCAGCCAAATAAACTAAGAAATAAAATTCCCTTTTTAAAAATAACAAATGTTACTTTATGTGCAAATCACGAAAACATCATAAATATACACTATATAGTATAATATATTCCAACACTCATGATTGATTATGACGAGAATAACGACTTATTGATAGCTCAGATCGTATTTACTAATTTTTAACGCGCTGTGTTGTCAGCTCTTCTGTAAATATAATAAACACAACATAATGTCGTAATCGTATATCATTTCATAAGGGATATTGTATTCCATAAATAAGGACACGCCCCCCTTCTTGTGGTCACATTTATCCCCCCCTGGTGTGTATCAGGGTATAGTTTGTAATATATTATATTTAAGTCCTTCGTAATTCAGTTAATTTCGCGATTCCATACTTTGAATGTTGTCATGTGACGTCACAAAGCTTAGGACAACTCCCACCCCTTGTTACACAATATCACACTTCGTTGACTCCTATTTTTTTATAGAGGGGAAAAAGACTCCTTATGTCCACTAGCAACTAGATTGGCCTCCTGCAATATTTTATGCACGAGGCCTATCCCCTGGTTCGCTATCCCCCCCGTGGGTGTGCAATGCAGGGGGAGTGTGGGGTTCTGATCAACCGCTGACTCTCTGCTAGTCAGAGAGCCTGGTGACCCATACCCACTAAAACCCTCTTGACCCTCACTCGCCGTAATGGGGCAACGGGATATCAACGCACTTCGTTGACCCCTGCCCAACTCCTTGTGACGCAACTTATGAATGACCCCTAATCATGAATCAAGGATTTTTTTGTTAAAAATTACGTAGATAACCTAGTAGATATATACTCGATTTAATAAATGAAAATATTAAAAATATGATAACTTATATGACAAACTACATCCTGCAATTCTCTCTCTTGTGTATACTTATTTGTAAGGAATCCCTCCTTCATGATTTTTTGTTTTTTTTTTATATAATAGGGAGCAAACGGGTAGGTGGCTCAAGTGATCACCGCCGCTCATAGACGTCCGCAACATCAGAGGGTTTGCAGGTGCGTGGCTGACCTTTAAAATACACGCATGGAATAATTGGAATGTTTTCCCAGGATAAATATCAATCTACATTATGCCCCTACGTAAACTACATTCAAACGCAAAGCAATTAATTGCTTCGTTTTTAAGTGAAAAAAGACAAACCATCAAACGCTCTTTTAATATTAATAGTGTTAATCCATAATATTGATAATAACCTACGATCATATTTACGGTAACGGCTGTCATAGTCTTCACCCTTATTGTCTCTAGTCAGTTTCCTTAAGTAATATCGAGGTTAATACCTACAAAAGTGGCCTAAAAGCTGGTGTCACGTTTTATGCGAGTCAGTTTTACGACAAAGTAGCTGAAACGTCAACTGTCACTTTATGACGTCCCTAAAAATTCCTTTGGAGTATAAAGTATAAGGTAACAATGGGTATATCGAAGCGGTAAAAACTAGGCAGGTGCTTTTCAGCGTAAATATATCAGTATCAAACGTACTACCGCTGCCTAGTATGACAACCGCGACAAAATTTTGCTGACCGTTTTCTCGTGTTTTAATCGATTATCTCTTTATTTCTTCCGGGTCTAACATGACAAATACACTTAAAACTCGACTTTTAATATCAAAAATAGATATATTTGACGATCGAGATATCTTTTCTATCAAAATTGTCAATATCGAGATATAATATATCGAGATATCTTACATCTTAGTTTGTCTTCTCTCGTCCGCGACATATCTCGTGGCGGTCATGCTAGGCCGGCTGGAGAAGTTTGACGGGCACGTTTGGTCGAACAGCTAGTTCTGGGGGCACGGCAGTGCCCCCGCCAAGTCGAGCAAAAAGCGGCACGGCCGTACTATCCTTTTCTCGAAGTAGTTCGGGCCATTTTCGACTCCCTATAACTTCGTTGTGGATTAAACTAGAAGCTTGAATTTTCAGTAACCAAGCAGGCATTGTATAAACTCGGTATATTTAATAATTTCAATAAATTTAAACCAGTAGTTTAAGAATTATAACTAGTCAAAAATTGTTAATTTGTCACTCACTCACTCACTCACTCACTCACTCACTCACTCACTCACTCATTCACTGTGAATGAAGATTTTTAATATTGATATCAATATGATCAGTGATCACTATTAGATGTTGTTAGGTTAGCTAATTACGTAATAACTTAAGACAGAAGGATCCTTCAGTAGAGACTGAATAAATTGACCGACTTGGTATTATATGGATCTCACAACTTTTTACGGTAGAAGAACTGAGTTGCAAGACTTGGCTTTTTTACAATTTATGTTTTTGATGGCATTATAATTTTCTAAAACTAGTGACAGAAATATAATAGGTTATAGGGAATAACCGACAAAAACCAATTTGTTCAGAGCGGTTCAGTCCACTAAGTTTAAAGGTCACTTCGAAAACAATCTTTTTCTTTGGCCATAAGTAACAAAAATCGTATAGCAATGGGAGTGATTCGAAAGAGCAGAATATTTTAAGTGGGAGGGCATTCATAAGTCATTTTCCAAAATGTCGCTTATGACCTTTTAACCATCGATATATAAATTCCGACCGGGTAATGTACCATCATTCATAGATGAAAAACCGTGAAATTGCGCGTTTCGGTCTCAGACAAAAGTAGGTCGACAACGCATCATTGACTAATGTTCTGTTGCTGAGGTTTCACCAACCATCAAGTGAACCTCATGCTCGTATGTCGATATCTAAAATAAAAGAGTTGATGCCTCATTTAGTCAACATTTATATACGACTCGAAAACGGACAAATATACAGTTACTATGGCATCCATCAAATTCATAATCTATATATATAAAAGAAAGTTGTGTTAGTTACACCATTTATAACTCAAGAACGGCTGTACCGATTTTAACGATATCTTATTTGTTGGATTCATCTATGTCTGGAATAAGATATAGGCTATTAAAATATTGGAAAAAATTATAAGATATAAATTAGATTCGGAACTCCGCCATCTTGACAGCTCACGTCATGCATTCTTAGGTTTTTGGAATAACAGATGTCCACCGCAAATCAGTAACATATTAGACAATTATAGTGGACAAATGGGCATATTCTTTAAGAATAATTATATAATTTCGAAGCCAAAATTGTGGCAGAACTACGTCTGCGGGGTATATTATATATCTCAGTCACAGATCATCAGCGATGCGCTGTCGACCCGTAGGTCGGTCGTTCAGAATATGATCCAAAAACGACAAAAACAAAGTTAATTAAGCCCAGATAATATCAAGATAAATGTGCCAGGTTTATTAGGAAAATAATGGGAAGTACAGGTGTCGTCTCTTCTCTTGTTAATTAAAAATATTCGCTGAATCATTTCATTCGCTTATTATCTTATTACGAGATAGTGTGAAGAAATTGTATGAAATAGGCCGGCTATGAATCCCTACTGATATTGTAAATTAATGGTAGGTTTGCTTGTTTTAAGTAGAGACAACGAAATTGACTTACACAATAGAATCTATACTAATATAATAAAGAGGAAAGATTTGTATTTTTGTCTTTTTGTATGTTATGAATAAACTCAAAAACTACTGGACCGATTTTAAAATTTTTTTCACCAATAGAAAGCTACATTATCAGCGAGTAACATAGGCTATTTGAGTATATTGCGTACATCTACATTGCACCCGTGTGAAGCCGGGGCGCGTTGCTAGTATTTAAATAAAATACTTTATACCGATTTATTATTTACTATCTTCTGACTGCGACTTCGTCTGTGTAGAATTAGTACTACGGGACACGGGTAGCTTATTTTTGAACCGATCTGTTTTTTCATCAATCACCGCTTAATGGCGCTCCACTCAAGTCAATCTTATCGTGATATTTTTAAAACTATTAAGCGCTTCGTTGACTGATGTTCTGTGGCTGAGGTATCACCTACCATCAAGTAAACCTCATGCTCGTATGTCGATATCTAACATAAAAAAATGTCTCAGTGCCATAGTAAGCGTGGCGACATTAACTCCCACCCGATTAATGCTCGAAGTTACCAGACGTGAGGAAAACATGTTTACAGAAAATTATAAACATATGGTCCCGTTGGGATTCGAACCCACGACCCATCGATGCGCACGGCAGGTGTTCTACCGAACGCGCCAACGAGCCCGTCAAAACATTGACTATTAGGATTATTTAAAACGTGCATTATAAGAACATTGAATAATCAAAGTATTCCTTTAGGCGATAATTAATGAACCAAAAATGTACTTCTAAAGGAATTCTTTTATTCGCATTATCTTGTATTTTAATTAGCTTGTCTTTCATCTTTATTGAAATAAGTTAATTATTAAAAACGTTAAGACATGATCCGAAGCTATCTTAAAAACGAAATACATATTTCAAATCTTTTACATAATTTTCTCAATATCTTTGATCATATTTTTATAATATGTGTATGACACGGACGAGTGGTAATTTATCCCACTTATCATGATAGTTCTGGGTTCGAAAGAACAGAGAAACTCGACGGGCTCGTTGGCGCGTTCAGTAGAACACCTGCCGTGCGCATCGATGGGTCGTGGGTTAGAATCCATGTTTATAATTTTCTGTAAGCATCTTTTTCTCATGTTTGGTAACTTCAGGCATTGAGCGGGTGGGAGAAATATCTATATTCCGACCGGGTAACGAACCACCGTTCATAGATGTAAATACTATATAAGTGCGCGTTTCGGTTTCAGTCTATGGATTTCCGAATGCTCGAAAGGTCGACAGTGCATCATTGACTGATGTTTTGTGGCCATCAAGTGAACCTCATAGTCGTCTGTCGATATCTGACATAAACAAAACATATTTATTAAAAAATTAAAAAAATATACAAATAATCAACAAATATCAATGCAAATATTGGTACATACCTAATGTGCATTCATATACTTACGCTCTAATCTCATAGAGAATGGCATTAATTTTTCTACTAACCCTACACCTTAATCAAAAAGTGTGCCTTGGCCGTTTTGAAAGTGACGTAGAGACTGTGGGCTTATGTATAGGAAGTATTTCACTAAAAAAAAAAAGTAGGCGTTAATTTTGTAACAATAGTAACGAAATGGCCAAGATACACATTTTGTCTAAGGTTTAGGGTTTGACTAGGATTCACGCAGAACACTATACGCTATGAGGAGTGAGTGTTAGGAGCTTGGCTCACCGTTGGCCGCGGTTGCTTACTATGTTATCCCGCGGTCTCAACATGGCGAAAAGTGGGGCCAGGGGGGGTTTAGTGGGTCGGGGCACCAGGCTGTCTGGCTAGCCGCGAGTGACCCAACCCCACACTCTCCCGGCAAATTTAAAAGAGCCCCGCCGGTGAGGGAGGGCGAGAAGAGCAATGCTCTAAAAGATCGTCTCGCCCTCGGCTTTGTGAAACTTCCCCTCTATAAAAAAAAAAAAAAAAAGGAGCTTGGCTCACCGTAAGATCTGATAACGTTTTTACACCACAAGCAATATGTACTTTCGTACTTGTCTTAGCGTTACTGTACATGGAAATATTCTTGTAAAAACCTTTTCCTTTATTTAACATCAACGTAAACTTTATGTTAATAATTCTGTATCAAACCAAGTCGGTTGTGTTAAAAATGGAAACTCTATGAGCTTCTCTAACAAAGCATAATATTGAAAATTTGAAACAGGAAGAAAGTCAGGATTTCCTTTGAGACTCCGAGAAATGAGAGTTGTAAAATCCTGATATTTGTGAACTTTCTGAAAACTTTGACTTAACCCCAGAAATTTCTGAATTTATAAGACTTTTATGATATTTTAACGTATTTTGTTTAAGTTTGAAAATCAAAGTAAATTAATTAATTTTTTCACCTATTGAAAGCTACACTATCAGCGACTAACAAAGGCATTTTTTTTATATAGCTAATCAAATTGCACCCGTGCGAATCTGGTGCGTGTTTTTTTTTATATTAGAGGAGGCAAACGGGCAGGAGGCTCACCTGATGGTAAGTGACTACCGCCGCCCATGGACATCCGCAACACCAAGGGTCTTGAGGATACGTTGCCGGCCTTTAAAAGGCGTGTTGCTAGTGTATTATAAACTAGCTCATACCTGCAACTTCGTTCCCGTGGGCTTCATTATGACCATAAAACTAATATTTAACCTGGTAAGGCCAACGGCCTGATTTTAAATATAAAAATATTTTGTTATTCCAGCTCAATATTAAAAAATACTAGGCCTTAAAAAATACTATTGGGCCTTTCGAGGTTAAATGTTAAAAACTTTTCTTCCCGACATCCGATTTCGATCGATTTACTTACAACGCTATCCTAATCTAATCAATCAATAAACCTAAAATAATCCTAATCTAATCTTCTTAAAATAAATATTGTTCTAATTAAATAATAGCCTGTATCTTCTGTATTATATATCGTAATATCAGGCTGTCTCAAACAACTGTGTTTTTAGACGGTTTTAAAAAAAAATGAATATTGTGGCTCTGCTATATAGATAATTTAATAGTTTAGTTTAGTAACAGTTTGGCTTTAAATGTGCAAAAATCGAGCACAGAGGGTAGCAGATATAACATATAAAGAAAGCTTCTTCAGACCTTAAGACCCACGCCATCGAAGTCGCGGGCATCAGCTGGTATATTACAATTAGATAGTAGTATGATATCAAGTGTAACAAGATTCAATTTTCATATTTCAAGAGTTCAGTTGCACTAGCAACGTAAATGCTGCCGACTGCCAAACGTGTGATAAAACTACTACCATTTGGAAGAGAGAAAACTGTAGAGACTTCATTACTATAAATATTCGAATATATAAAAAAAATCTATAATGGCGAAACTACTTTTAGCGGATTAAAACGCTATTTATTCATTATATTATTTATCCTTACGTTTCAAGTGGTTATTTTATCTAAATGTGAGATACTCGCATTAATAAAAGACAATGTCATAGTATTAAACTTGTGAAATTACTTCAGCCTGGTCAAATGGAGGTTTTTTTTAAACATATGATTCGATTCGGTAGTAGTATAAGAGAAACTATCGAGTTTATTGTCTCTTCTTGGTTTGGTAATCATCAATTGCAACATGCTGAAACCGCGATTAAAAAAATAACGACTCAGAAGTGCTTACCTTCAGCTCATTTGAGTAAATGTATTTTGAGTTTGTGTATAAAGCATGCACTAGATCCTAATGTTTAACATTAATACCTCAATGTTCGACAAATTACTTTCTTACTTTCAAATCAACTTGATGCTCTAATAAACATAAAAATATTTAGCCAAAGCGACCAAATCTCCGAGTAGCAGTTTTCAAGCTGATGTAGATCTTAATTTAAATTTATTTAAAATAAAACAAGAATCACAAAAATTAAAGTAAGTACTTAATACGTTTAGATTTAAAAACCAACGAATCGAGTCTCTACGCATCCCATATTCCTTTTCGTCACCCAATATTACTTGAGGTCGAAAATTCAAGTAGACGATTGCTGACTTTATTCCCCCAAACTCAAGGTTTATTCTCTCTACATTTGCAAAACCTTTGTTCTAAGACGGCAATGTCTCCTTGGAGTGGCGTGACAAAATTAGGTTGAACTCTCTACTCTGTATGAATATGAGAATGTACGGTCCAATACATACATTGGAAGGGTCTTTATAAGATGGGGAACAGGTTCCTTCGTTCCACTGGTAGTTAAACAAATACCACTCGTTAACTTTTATGAACTATATCATGTATTTGGTATAATAGAGCCATGTTTGCATTTTGCGTCTCATATTTGATATTAACTTCTTTAGTTTCTCGACTTTCTTACGATATATGAATGTTTTTCTTTTAAGATTTGTATTACTATAGTGAATAGGGATATGTTTAACACGTTCACGCCGCCTCAATTAGCCGCCGGCGCGCCGGGGCTGATTTTCATTAGTTTTGCTGTGAGGCGGCGCTCATATTAATGACGTGCTTCATCTGGCGGCGCGCGGTCTCACAATCGAATGCGAGCCACCGGTGGTACGCGCCGCCCGATGGGGCGGTCTAGTGCGAGCCACCGGTGGTACGCGCCGCCAGATGGGACAGTCTAGTGCGAGCCACCGGTGGTACGCGCCGGCGTGAACGTGTTAATCCTCGCCTGTTTTATGATTTATAACCTTCGATCAACAATATACTAGATATCGGGTCGACGCAAAAAATCCGTGCCGGTAAATATCGGCTCACTTGAAATGTGAGAGTCTATTTTGTTTAGTTCTCTTCAAGCACGGCCAATGTTAAGACGTTTCACAATGACGCAGTTTGTCTTCAAAAATTGCGAAATAATTCCCGAAAAAACAATTTTACGGACGGAGTCTTATTTTTGGTTAGTATATATAAAATAAGATATATTTTAAGCTTTTAAACTAACAAATAATTCAAAATTTGAACAAAATTATCTGTTTTAAATCAACGCTACAAATGTTTGGCCAAGGTTGGCCAACACATCCGCAAACTATTGTGTAACAGAATAGTGGATGCATGGAGTAGATTTGTACTGAAATAATCCTTACTATCTTAGGATAAGCATCCTTAGTAATATTATAAATGCGAAAGTGATATTTTTGTTTGTTACGCTTTCACGCTAAAACGGAAAAGAAAACATTCCAATCTGTATGATTATTTTGCGGATATTATTATTTAACATACTGTTACGGAGACAGGCTGAAGAAAGTTCGAGAAACATTTCTGGTATATTTCAGTCACTTAAAGACGTTTTCAGCAAGCTGACATACGATTTCCGGCCGTTTTAAGGCAGTATCTATCAAATAGCAAAAGTTCGGAAAGCGATACCAAGCGATCAACTTCTGCGATTTACGAGAGATCCGAGTGCGATAGTTCGAGAGCCAGAAGAGTATAAGAGTCAGTGTTTTGTGCACAGTATAATTGTAGTGTTTTGTTTTAGTTTCGTTTTTCTCTAATTGTAGTTGTGTAATTTTTATAAATAAATCCTCAGTGTATAAGAGCGGCGTTTATTAATCCCGAACCATTATAGCTCGTAACAATACGAATTACAATTTATATAAAACATTATATTATTGTTTATCAAATATATTATAGTTTACGTTTCATGTTGATATATTATTTTGTACCCTACTAGATACATGATGTTTCATAAACTATCTAATAATACCAAAGTCTTCGAAGTTAGTCAAGTGTGTATGTATAATATATGTATTATACATACATGTATATATATTTGGTAACAAATAAAATCATATTTCGACTTCACTCTTTTCTTTGTTCCCATTGAGCAGTGTCATTTTTTCAAAATTTGACAAGGGGCGTGGTTTAAATAACAGGTTACTTTTTTCGTGAATTTTGTATGCGACCTGAAGTCTATTTAATACTATGTCAATGTTTATAACACTTACTAATATTATAAAGGGGAAAGATTTGTTTCTTTGTTTGGACCCATTTATCTCAAAAACTACTCGACTGATTTTAAAAATTCTTTCACCAATAGAAAGCTACATTATGAGCGAGTAGCATATGCTTTTCTTGGTATTCAATCAATTATTTTACAAAGGGTTTGTCCATTGACACGTGAGGCTCGAAAGGGGGGGAAATATTACATGGAGGTGGGGGGTGTATATTACCTGTATTTTTGTTGAATATACGATTTCTAAACCATTAAGAGGTACGTGATCTTGACTCATCCCGCCCAGCGTCACAACCGCCCGAATTGAATGTCGAAAGTTAAAAAATCGCGTCACGTAATTAATAGACAACCCCTAAGATATTGAGCTAATATCTGCAATAATCTTTAACTATTATTGCCCTTTACAACATAACATAGATAACAAAACAGATTACTATCGGGGGCAACTTCGCCATGGAAGCACAGCTAGATTTTATTTTATTCATATCTGTTAACCACTAAGCTTCGAAGGCAGACAGAACGTACTTGCCTTAGCATATTCAAATGATAGTGCTTACAGTTCATGACCTAAGTTATCACAAATAAAATAAAACAGTAAACAAATCTATAAATCTAATCTTAGTGACGAAGATTTTATTATGTGTTATATAACAACAATCCTAATACGTAAATAGGATTCTTATTTTTCAGCTATGATGATTTTATTATTAGTATTTATTTTTAGATTCGTGATAGCTATGAAATATATTGAATCCTATTCAAATTCAAATTCAAATTCAAAAATCATTTATTCATTTAGGTAACACAATGTACACTTATGAACGTCAATAAAAAATACATATTAAATGCTTCTAATTTTACATTTACTGCCAGTTCTCAAATCAAGGGCGTAGAGCGGACGAGAAGAACTGGCAAGAAACTCGCCGCCACTCTTTTTTAATCGCCAAGTTTTTGTTTTACAAATTTTTTGTAAGGAGCTGCAACCATTACACCATGTTCCACATGACATCTTTAAGTATTTAACTATAATAATCGAAAAATATATATATAAACGAAAAAATAAAAATAAATAAAAACAAAGATTTGTCCTCTATCAGCAGAATGTATGGTGAAATAGGAGCACTCACTTACATTCTCGTGGCAACAACACGCAAATACATAGACGAAATAACTAATATCACCGCATACACGAATTCAAGTTCGACCAGTCACCACAAGTAGCACCCGTTCACGAGTATGACGCATGGCCAGCCATCGACCCCCTCGCCATATTTTAGGGAGAGAGACAACCCGACGCATGGACGCCTAATATTGGCGGCTAAGTGCTACGCGCTTTGCGTTTAGCATCAGGAGTATCAAAACTTTGGTTTTGGTACGAAGTTTCGGCTGACGGATCGTACATTTTCCTATCACGAAAATCTTACAGATCCGATGATCGATCCGTCGTTCGCAATTCGGCATTGTGTCTTTTGTTTGACATTACTATGACCATAAATAAAGTTAAATTAATAAAAAATACGAAATAAATTGTTCTATCGTTTCGCTCCGAAATTTCAGCGTTTGATTTTGCTATAGCTCAAATCCTATGGAAACAAAATATTGTTTCGGTCCAACAATGATAAGATTAATTTTATTAAAATTTCTTATGAACTCATTTCGACTTAAATACATCACATTCCTGCCGTCTCTTTGTCATTATTGAACCTAACAATATTCCGTGAGTTTTCTGCTTTACGTCGCACCAAAAAACAAAACATTTTCTTCAAGACGGATCCATATTATAAATAAGTCTCTCACGTCTTAAACAAGAAAGAAGTTTATAAAACACGCCGCTATCGAGTGCTACTAAGTGGAAAACGAAAAAACGCAACTTACCTCTCAAAAGCATCAATATTTCACCTACAAAGTTCCGTGAGCAATTTCAAACTTAAGCAATGCGGGGTCACGTATCGCACGGTTTCGCTCATAAACTGTATTATGCTCAAAGTTGCCGAGATTTTACAGACTTATTTATTTAGATTAATCCCTTACGCAGCCAACTTGGCGCTCGAATATGCTGTTGTTGTTGTGCGAAATTCGTAGTTTTCAAAAGATCCTAATAACAAAAACTCATACTGAAAATGTGAAATTTTTGGTGTCTTGTTTTCTTGATTCGTTGGAACTTGGAGATTCGATGTTGTTGTTCTATATTGAATTCTGCGAAGAACTTATGAACCTTAAATCCTTCTTGCATCAAGCCTTATTTGCAACAAAAAACAAAAGCATTGAGAACTTAATAATTTTTAGAGTTTTTGAGTTTATGAATTGTTAATGACACGTTTTCGCGGGATCGTTGGTAGAACACCCTGCGCTCTGGTGGAACGCGGGTTTGAATTTTGCCGGGACGAAATTTTAATAATTTTCTTTAGGCATGTTTTCCCAAGGTCTGGTCACTTCGGGCATTAAACGGGTGGGAGGAATATTATATATTCCGATCAGGTAACAAACCATCTGACTTTTTAACTGATTAAAATATTTTTTTGGCATTAGTGTTGGCTATCTATTCGATGTAATACAATTATTCTAAAACGGGACAGTATTGTTACAACTAAATAGTCCATGCCTAATCTACAGTCAAAATGTAAAGTACTTAATTATCCTTTTGATTTTAATTTGAATGCTTAATCAGGTATAAGTAATAGTAAGTCACACCTACATATAACAAATGGTTTTAAATTTAAATAAAATACTGTATACCGGATTAAAACGCGATTTATTATTTATATTGTTTAAATTATTTATCCCGACGTTTCGGATGCTTTTCAGCAACCGTGGTCGCAGGATAATTTAAACAATATAAATAATAAATCGCGTTTTAATCCGGTACACAGTATTTTATTTAAATGTGAGATACTCGCGTTAATAAAAGACAATATTAAATGGTTTTAAAATTAATTATTGAAGATTTTTGTATACATCGATTACTTTCAATCTTTTCAATCTCCCTTAGGGCTACATTTCTGTTGCTCTTAATATAAATCCAAACATATAAACGCTACTAGCTTTTACCCGCAACTTTGTCCGCGCAGACTGATCTGTCTCTGTTGTGGGCCTTTTCTAATCAATTAAGCCTTCAATATACTTCTCTCCCACCATATATCTTTCGTGTAACTCTAATGGTTTATACACCGCACGCCAAAATAGCTTTCAGATAGCATGTTTTTCCCGACTTATTTGACACTCATCGTTATAATTTGGCCAATTAAATGAATATTGTTATAAATTATATGTAATTCTGGTTTATAAACAATAATACTGTAAAGTTTCATTAAAATCCGTTCAGTAGTTTTTGCGTGAACGAGTAATAAACATCCACACATCCTCACAATCTTTCATATTTATAATATTAGTAGGGATTTACAATGTTTCCTCCGCAAGTATTGCAGGCGATCACAATATCGATATCATCCATTAGCAATACAAATATGGTCGTTCTGCAAATAATCGATTATCTGTGAGTGTCTGCGACGGCTGTATACTGGAGTTTATTTTAATTAAATTTCGCATCTTTGAGCATTTAACCTTTTTTCTAATGATTGCGAAGAAAGTTTACTGTCATCATCATTACCTTTATCACAATGGTGCAGTTTCTTTTGTTTTTGAGAAATAATTAAACATTTTGCTTCTGTGTTGATTCCAGGATAATTGCACGGGACAAATAATATTCTGAGTCCAATTCACTGGTTATTTTTCTTTATAGTCTACAAGTTGGTTTTTTGTGCTAAGAGTACTCGACCGAAATAAATTTCTCTTAATTTTGTCCCAGGATTCAAACCTAGGACTTCCTCAATGCAGCATTCATTCGAATGAGATACAAAGATCGTCAAAGTTTTTGCTTGAATATATTAAAATTACATTAATAGTTTTTAAGTCGCATCACGACTGATTCACTATAAGAATTTCACGTAATTTCCATGAAAGCTGGTTCTTTGGTAATTTCAAGATTCTTCTTACTCATTTAACTCTCCATATGGAATGGGAGTTCTTCCAAGCCTTGAAATAGTTGTTCGATTTTTAAAATTATTATCTATACTAAGATTCGAACAACAATTTCGAGGAAATCTTGTGTGTTTTATTGAATCAAAAAAGGTTTCATGACTAATGTCAGTGACTATTTCGTTATTGAGTTTCTTAATGTAAAATTTAAAAAATTCTCTCCAGCTTAAATAAAATTAAATTTCGAACCAGACCAAGTGTCAAATTGAAATTTTCTATTTGCATCCACAATATACATAATGTATGCAAAAAGGACTCTCAAGTTCTCATGCATAAAACACTTCTTGGCGAGGTGGTTGAAAAACATATACTGAGAAATATATTTTATAATTTATATAATACCTACTATATCTACATATAATGTTATGCTTTTGCTTGTTATAAAAAAATGTCTCGAATAATATTTAATATTTAGAACATTTTAAAACTTTTCTACGCTTCGTATTCAAAGTTTCCCTTGAGCCATCTTGGTTTTAATACATTGGAAACGCGAATCATCAGATGGTATGCGCCTATAAAATATTACATAGCAAAATGACCTGAGCGTCAATTTGCTATGTAATTTTAAAAGGTATAATGAGTGGTGAAGTATGTCGAGGGTTTGTTCTGCCGGCGCGGCGTGACATAACAACCACGACAAAATTTTGTCGACCGTTTTGTCGTGTTTTAATCGATTATCTCTTTACGTCTTCCGGATCTAACATGACAGTTACAATTCAAACTCGAATTCTATTGTCAAAAGTAGAGATATTTGTCGATAGAGATATCTTGTCTATCAAAGTTGACGATATCGAGATATCTTATATCTTAGTTCGTCTTCACTCATCTGCGAGATATCAAGATCAATATATCTCGATCGACAAATATTTCTACTTTTGACATTAGAAATCGAGTTTTAAGTGTGCCATGTTAGACTCGGAAGACATAAAGATATCGATAATCGATTAAAACACGAGAAAACGGTCGACAAAATTTTTTCGTGGTTATCATACTAGGCCCGCTGGACAACTATTGTCGCGACCGTCAGCACAAATTGTTCGCTGCTCATCTCTCTCATAATATTATGCTGACGGCTCTCAATGAACCTGGATATGAGAACTGGCAATAAATGTAAACTTAGAAGCATTTAATATGTATTTTTTATTGACGTTCATAAGTGTACATTTTGTTACCTAAATGAATAAATGATTTTAAATTTGAATTTGAATTCGATCAAGAGAGCGTCCAGTAGGACGTTTAACTAGAATGCGATTTGTTTGTGGACGGATGTTCGGCAATTCTGTTAAAATGTCAGTACCTACATTGTGAATGTGACCTATTTTATTTGAGTGACTTATTTAATATTTAATCTTTAGTTATATCCGTTTAAATTGAATAAATAAATAAAGATGTGTTTTGGTTCATTTTATAATTGGAATGCTGGCAGTACGTACGTGTATTAAACGTAGGAAAAAACATGTTTTAAAGAAAATTATGAAAAATGACCTGCCGCCATTTGAATCTGTGACCCATAAAATGTAAAGCCGCTGACAACACTTCGAGGGATATTGAAATCCCTTACGGATCTGGAACCACAGTCCATAGATGGAAAATCCGTGAATTACCGTTAATTATCCGTGTTTTAACTCTTTTTTTTTAAAATCCCCAAAGTTAAAAAAATCGACAGCACATCGACGAGTCCCAAGAACAAAATCGTATCTGTGAAATCGTTAATTTGCAGATACGATTTCGTTCTTGGGACCCGTCGACATCATTGATTGATAAAATTAATTAACTGTTATACCCTTGTTATCTATCGATATTTGATAATGTAAAGAATATATTCATAAATAGACCTTAAATATTTGATTAAAAGGAAGAGGTTGAAGCGGTTATATTGAAACCGTATTTTAACCTCAAGTGGTACCTGTAAGTGAAAACACTTTAATTCCCTGAAAAATACGACCAGTTGGGTTCCTAACAAGTTTCTATTATGCTACCTTTAAACTCAAAATTTACGGGAATATTTTTTGACTGAAACCGTAATGAGTTACTACCAAGGTAGGTATTACTTATAATACTTGTGAAGTTTTTTTTTTAATAGGATAGCGGGCAAACGTGCAGGTGACTCACGAGATGAGCAGCCTATAGTCATTCGCAACACTAGAGGGCTTGCAGATGCGTTGCTGACCTTTAAAGCAAGTACCTACCAGAGGACCAATGAAAATCCACACAACTAACTTTTTGTTTCAATTTCATAACTAAATTACTGAAATTTTATACCTTTCGAAAGAATAGATTTATTTTTCCCTGGGAATCAATATTTGACTGACAATTTATAAGCTGACTACTGCCTTATTTAAATACGCTAATAAGCCATTGTACCAAGTCAGTCTAAAGATGCCAATCTAATAAGCCAATGGTACGATTTTTTAGGCAGTGTACGTTCTAGTTCCAATAAAGCATGTGTTGCTGGTTCATTTTCTGCGCTATGCATATGTTTGTGCGACCTAAAGATGATTCATCTCGATCTGGGAGTTCAAAAAAATAGTCATTTGTATAATAATTCTTCCTCTATCACCCAAGCCTGTGCATATAAACACGACGTTTTTAAAACTAATAAGGCACCGTATGTTTTCATCCTTTGTGGGTGATTCAATCGAACGCCAGTCATACGGCAATCTCAATTCACGGTGAGTTTAATCAAAGCATTCTTCATCTAAGTAAGCACCAGTAGTACTTAGTAGTACTTCTGCAATAGGTACATTTTATTTGTTCACGGCTGAGTATTAGAAAAGTGAAAAATAGGTCAAATTTTCAATACAAATCTTTAGATTATTTGATTTTATGTTTAGTAAATATAAAATAATTTATAAAATTTAATATATACCATACTAGATCACCCGGCATACTTCGTAAAGTTTTCTGAACTTATCTATATAAATAAATAAAAAATCTTATATTTTCTCAACTTTTAAACCTTCCTTGGACTTTTACAAATATTTCAAAACCGATTAGGCAAATCGGTTCAGCCGTTCTCGAGTTTTTGTGAGATTAACAAACGTCAATTAATTTTTACATAGTATACTGGTATAAAATATCATGCATTTATATTTTTATTTTTTGTTAACTAGCTAGAACCATATTTAAATTATATTTTATGATCTGACAACATTGCCTCCAATCGAGTGGGTCAACTGTCAAACTGGAAAATGGCGGGAAAATGGTTTAAGAGTTATTCGCGCGCCGAGGCCTGAGTTTGGTTCGATCGTCGACAGCAGCTGTGGTTGAGTAAATAGGATTTTAATGATTATTGTGAAGTGATAATAATGATGTGAATAAACTATTGTGCAATCAAATGTTTTCTTCAGTGTTTTAACAATACATTACACAACTAATCTAAAAAAAAACTATATCCTAGATTGTTACTAGGTAATTATTGTATATACATTTATACTTTCCTGCTCCCAGCAGGATATCCGGAGGAATATCCGATATAAAAATCTATCCGTAGCCGTAACCATTCAGGTATATACAATTTTCTAATAATTTCTTCAAATAGGAGTTGAGTATAAATGAGACATGTTATAACTACACTAGCCGTGTATGTTCCTAGCATTATTATTCATTGCTTAACGTTACAATATCTAATACCGCAGCCGAAACTAATGGATAATAATTTCATATCCGTAACCGTATCTGAAACCGATATGATATTCCTATATCCACATCTGAAATTTTATATCCATAACGTCCCTAGTTCCCAGGATACTGGTACCAGTGCCTCGCTGAATGGCGAGACTAATTCTGGACGAAATAGGTTAAGCATGCATTTTTAAATAAAAACATTCAGTACTCTCAAGTCTATGTAAATTTATAAATAAAATCTCACTTACATATCGAATAGTTATATAAATAGAAATTCAAATTAAGTTATGCCAAAGAACATGATATACATAGAAGCACAGGCCTTATTGGCGCGCTTGGCACGGTTTCTCTGATAGAGTAGTTCTAACCCAAGCCACCACGGCGCTGCTGTGTATCCGTGTGAACGCTTTTCCGTGCTTGGGATAATGCGATAAAGCGTTCTCGCTCGCTCACACATGCTTGGCATTACTCGGGGTGCTTCGGGTCCGATCGCGAAGACTGCGAGAGAGCGTTATTGCCGTTCGCTCGTTAGAGCA
The DNA here is from genome assembly GCA_905404175.1 of Anthocharis cardamines. Lineage (NCBI taxonomy): Eukaryota > Metazoa > Arthropoda > Insecta > Lepidoptera > Pieridae > Anthocharis > Anthocharis cardamines. The sequence continues at coordinate 5,882,278 of FR989974.1, forward strand.
AGTCAGACGCGAGCGCGAGGGAGGGATCAGCTGACTGCTCAGATGTGTGTGTCACACCGATACATTACCGCGCGCTCTACTGTTCAGAATTACTTTTTTCTGTGCCAAAAGTTAGCCGCAGGTCCGAAACCTATACTTCTATGAAAATTTGTATTCTTTGGTATACTACGTCCGGTTTCTGCTCCTAGGCTTTTATGGAATTGTCGGCCTATTTTTAACAGAATATAAACCCTTAAGTACACATTACATAACATTACTTTTTACTTGATCGTAATTGTTTCAGTCTTTGATATTTAGTTAAAACATTATGGGGGTAGGGCTCAAACGCAAAATTACTCCTGAGTTGCGCTCGTTTGAATCGATCCGGTGAGGCACGTGGGGGGTACTGCCAATCAGGACACCTGAAAACATTACTAAATGTTTAAAAAAAACCCCAATTATAACATACAATCCTAACATAGATAGCCAGTACTCTACCGTGACGGTAATCATGTTGAATTAGAAAAATAATACTTAAAGTGGGCTATGAAATATACTTGACTTTAATACCAGGGCTCCAACTACGAGTCCGTAAAAATACCAGGGTCGTAAAGCAGGTTTTTTAGATACTTGAATGTATTTGGCACTATTAATTTATTTGGGTTTGAATCCCGGTTGTTTAAAATTGTTTTGATCATTTATTGAAACCCACATGTAGAGGATCTCCTCGTTTGTAAGTACTATCTACTAAAGAAAATATATATATTATAATTTTCTATAAGCATGTTTTGTACCCCACGCCTGGTAACTTTCGGCATGCATCGGCGAGCATTGATCAGGAATATCGAAATTCCGACCGGGTAACGAATCACCGTTCATAGATGGAAAAACCGAGAAATGCATATTGCGCGTTTCGGTTTCAGTCTATGGATTTCCGAATGCTCGAAGTAAGAAGTAGGTAGACAGAGCATCATTGACTGATATTCTGTGGCTGAGATATCCACTTAGTGAATCCACCATTAAGTGAACCTCATGCTCAACTGTCGATATCTGACATAAAATATAAAAAAAAATGTTTGCCTCACATTCCATTTGCCTGGACCTCATTTGACATAATCGCATTACTTACTTCTCGATATCGGGCAATCGCTCCCCCTTACACCGATTCTCCCATTTAGTCCAGTACTTGAAGCCTTCTTCTTCAAACACTTGTAGTGCGCACGCGCAGTCGTCCTTAATATCATCATCTAGTAGGGCTGTAAAATATTATTCAAATTATATTAAAAGATTATAAGTTCCGAATAAATGGTAAAATAATGTTAATCTCTCAGATTAAATAACAAAGGTTAATCTACTAATCTAATACAATTTCTTTTTAAAAAAACGGGTTCTGTACCCAGTCGTCATTATTGTAATAGTCGTCGTTTTTCCTAAGTAACCAGACATGGGAAAAACATGTTTACAGAAAATTATAAACATCCGGGCGGAATTCGAACTCGTGACCCTAGGGCGATGTTATCATTTAGCGATAAAGCCCTCTACTTTAAATTAAAAAAGAACCTGACCCATCGTAATGGTTGGTATTTAAAAAAGGTATAGGTTAGTAATCAAGTTCTACTAGTAAAAAATAAAACATACATATTTCTCATAATATTTAAACTTCTATATCAGTGTACTTATATTGAATTTTTTTTATTAATATTTAATCCAATATACAAAAAAATTATATAATCCTTCCATAATAAAATAAACCAGCAGGTTTTTTCAAACGAAGTATGACTTTTGAGTGACTTCCAAAAATCACACGTTAACCTTAACCCAAACGCTTTTTTTCCGTCAAGGTACATTAGGTACTGTCAGCTACAAAAGTTACTATTTTTTTCAGAATTTTTCATATATCCTTCTAAATTTCTGATTATATTTTAAAACATTCAAATCTGGTATTGATACAGTCATCGTGGCTTAGCGTCTATGACCGGAGGTACTAGGTCCAGGGGAAACAAGATTAATAAATATTATATATAATGATTTGGTCAGGTACAAAAGACTGAGAAATCAGAAATTCAATTATGGATTCAGACTCCTAGATTCTTTCCCCAAAAAAAAATTATTTGATTACCATATACAAATACGATTTTTTTTAAATATTTAAAAAAAAATATTAGTAAAATATATACGACAAGCTGAATAATGAATGATAGTTCTCCAAAAAGACAAGAATTTTACTAATAACTATTGAATATATATGTATGTTCCAGAAAATGGTGTAATGGTTGCAGCTCCTTACAAAACATTTGTAAAATAAAAACTTGGCGATTAAAAAGAGTGGCGGCGAGTTTCTTGCCAGTTCTTCTCGTCCGCTCTACGCCCTTGATTTGAGAACTGGCAGTAAATGTAAAATTAAAAGCATTTAATATGTATTTTTTATTGACGTTCATAAGTGTACATCGTGTTACCTAAATGAATAAATGATTTTTGAATTTGAATTTGAATAGAAAAAAAAATTGACAGATAATTATTTATAAAAAATATTTCCGACTCTTGAATATATTGTCACAAACGAGTGATAAGCACGAGGATTTTATTAATTTTATTTCGAAACTATATTTAAACCACTTTCGTTCCTGACCGTACATTTCAAACTACAAATAATCATTTACCTTCACAAGCGATGTTACATTTGCCTCCTTTGCGTCCTTCCTTACAATATTCATTTCCTATCTGAAAAATATTATTTCACCTCATATTAAAAGAACTAGCAATCCGCCCCGGCTTCGCTCGGGTGCAAACGGGTACAAAAATATATAATAGCCTATGTTACTGGCTGATAATGTAGCGTTCTATTGGTTAAATAGTTTTTCAAAATCGGTCGAATAGTTTTTGAATTAAATCGTAACAAATATTTCCTTTTCATAATATTAGTATAAATAAAATGACTAGTCATTCATCAGTTAAAAACATACCACATCTTTCTTAAGCTTCCTTATTTTAGATCATCGAGATATTATAGTGTAATTTTATTGCTAAAATTTATTAAAAATATAAAATTAGAATCATTTAATATGTATTTTTTATTGACGTTCATAAGTGTACATTATGTTACCTAAATGAATAAATGATTTTGAATTTGAACTATAATTTTTAAATCCGACAATAAATGAAGAGATATCTCGCGGACGAGTGAAGACAACCTAAGCTATAAGATATCAAGATATATTATATCTCGACATCGACAATTTTGATAAACTCCGATCCACAAATATCTCTAGTTTTGACATTAGAAGTCGAGTTTAAAGTGTAAATGTCATGTTAGACCCGAAAGTTATAAATAAATTAATCGATTAAAGCACGAGAAAACGGACGACAATATTTTGAGGTTGTCATGCTAGGCCGGCCGGGCTAGGAGTTTAGCTTATGTTAAGCTTACCTAATAATATTACTAGCGACCCGCCCGGCTTCGCACGGGTCTAGATTTTTTGACAAAAAAGCAGGGATTGGTAATAGAAGAGTGAAAATATAGGGTTGTATATATTTTTTAATGCCACATAATAAAAAAATATGTTTTTTTTTGTGTGAACCGCCCTTATAACTTAGAGGTTTGAAAGATAGAGTAGCCGATTCTCAGACTTACTGAATATGCATAAAGAATCGAAATTTCATAAGAATCGGTCGAGCCGTTTCGGAGGAGTATAGGAACGAACATTGTGACACGAGAATTTTATAAAATGTTGGTGTGTGAACTATAGGCCTTATATCGAAGTATTGATTTCTTCTAGTGAAAAAATTTGTAAGCTAGTGATACATATATAGTATATCTTACTTGAAATAATCCATAATACTGCTTTCTTGTTGATTTAACATTGAGTGCTGATGTGTTTCTCCCGCTCTCCTGTTCAATTAAACATACCCCTGAAATAAGAATTTAAATTTAATTGAGTAACATTTATTTATGTTAGTTATCGATAGACGAGCTTGAAGTTCGTTGGCGTGTTGGTAGAACACCTGCCGTGCGCATCGAAGGACGTGAGTTTGAATCCCACTGGGATGACATGTTTATAAGTTTCTCTAAGCATGTCTTCTCCACGTCTGGTATCTTCTGGCATTGATCGCGTGGGAGGGATATCAAACATCCGACCCGGTAGCGAACCACCGTTCATAGATGGAAAAACCGTGAAGTGCACATTGCGTGTTTCGGTTTCAGTCTATGAATTTCCGAATGCTCGAAGTAAAAATTAGCGCATGATCGACTGATGTTCTGTGGCTGAGGTATCACCTACCATCAAGTGACCCTCATTTAAATAAAATACTGTATACCGGATTAAAACGCTAATGTCACTCTAAATCAGCAGTATGTGAACACACTCTGGATAAACCAAACCACTACATACGTTTCGACCAACCAAAAATCCTTGCAAAAGAAAGTAGATTCTTTCCCAGACTAGTAGGTACGTGAGGCTATTGAAATTAAAAAACATCCTAACTTCAATAGAGAAGATGGTTTGAGACTTTCCAACACCTGGGATCCAGTAATTAAAAATCTAAAGCCCCAAATCCAACATACTAAAAAACAAGAGGACACCGTTAGTCAATATTGTCATAATATAGAAAATTACAGTAAATATCAACTCCGTAGGAATAGATGGCGTTAATATGTAATGATTGTAAAACAAAAACTTGGCGATTAAAAAGAGTGGCGGCGAGTTTCTTGCCAGTTCTTCTCGTCCGCTCTACGCCCTTGATTTGTGAACTGGTAGTAAATGTAAAATTAGAAGCATTTAATATTAGGAATATTAGTAATTTAATATGTATTTTTTTTTTTTTTTAATGACGTTCATAGATGTACATTGTGTTACCTAAATTAATAGATTATTTTTTAATTTAATTGAATTAAATATGGCAACTTTGTGACATTTCAAATATAAGACAACTGTCATCTTTCAGTCTCCCGCGACCACGGTTGCTGAAAAGCATCCGAAACGTCGGGATAAATAATTTAAATAATAAATCGCGTTTTAATCCGGTATACAGTATTTTATTTAAATGTGTGATACTCGCGTTAATAAAAGACAACATTAAGTGACCCTCATGCTCGTCTGTCGATATCTGACTTAAAAAATCTTTGAACATAGCGGGAACCTGCGACCTATCGTAATCCCAACGCGCTCTTTGGCGTCATAATAATTTGTTTTATTTTCATAACGAAAGTAAACTCTCAACCTTCTCTCAACATTTACTCCCCGAACGTCTGATACCACAACGTTAATTAATTGTACAAAAGTAAACAATTCTGATTGAACAGAGTTTAATTTTATCAAGTAGAAGTAAATATATTTGTACATATTGTACCTACTTTGAGATATTGTGTATTGTAAATGGTATCACGAGTAAACAAATGATGTAGTTATATTGTTTTTTAATGTTATCATACAAGATGTCATGTGGAGCATTGTGTAATGGTTTCAGTTCTTACAAACATTTTGTAATATAAAAAACTTGGCGATTAAAGTGTGGCGGAGAGTTTATTGCCAGTTCTTCTCGTCCGTTCTACGCCGTGTTACGTAAATTAATAAATAATTTGAATTGAATTGACATATACATCTATCAATATACAGTGAAACCTGGTTAAGTCTTGGATATATGCCAAACCTCTGTTTTTGATAATGACCATATAGTCCGGATACTTTTGCATTGAATAAGGTAGCCGCAGTAGTACATTACGCAACGGTTATCACCCCACTATGGCGAGGTCTGCTTTTCAACAGGAGGAGAAAAAAAAGGAGGTTTAGTTTAGTTAGGGGTCGCCAGAATGTCTGGCTAGCAGACAGCTGCGAATAACCTTAACCCCACACTCTCTCAGGATGTGGGCGAGAAGGTAAACCTTCGGGTTTACCCTATCGACCATTGGCAATAAGGATCTTCCTTCTCAATAAAAAGACGTGGCAGCCATAACGCTTCGGAGCGGCATATTTGAGCGGAGTTAACATTATCAAAGATTCGGCATTTTTGTTAAATATGTGGCCTAAAAATGAATTAGGGCAAAGACAAAACCTAATTTTCTAATGTTTAGACACAAAAAAAATAATCGGCCAAGCAGTTGCTGAGATATGCTCACAAACCCCATTGTCATTTGTGTCGTTCAAATAAATAAAAATCAATATAAGTTGGTCCTAGGTCCTATACTATCCATCCATCATAAACTTTGATGAGTTAGAGAGAAATGGATTCAAGGATCATCTATTTTTCTATTTCGTTTTAGTGTCATAATCAGTTATTTTTATGTAAGGTGATTTCTTAAATATTTTCTATTCTATTAATTAATTAAGCAATACTAGCGTGTTTACATTTTATTTCATTTAATCTTATTAATTAAGTTTAAGCTGAGAATCTGTATTGCGTCTGATTTTCACGGCGCAACGTATTCTGAGCAGCCTCCTTTTTGACTTATTTGATTATTATTTTATTTGAGAATTATTATAATTTTAGTCTTGACTTTAATTTATATTTTAATTAAATTATTTCTTGATTCTGTCAAAGTTTTCTTTCATTAATTCAAATAAATGAATAAATAATTCCCATTCACAATGTGCCTAAATATAAGTTTTAAAGTATTTTATCCCGCCCCCCTCATCCTTGCAGGCAAGAGGCCTTCTAGAGAGCGTTATTGCTCACATTGAAAACTATAATTTAAAGCAAAATATGTGACTTGAATATCAGACGAGGTAAATAATAATGACAGACAGAAATAAACTACTGTGGGACTTTGGAGTCATTGTTTTGTTGCGATAACTATACTATTTTGGTTATTCTGAAGGTTTGGCTTGTCTAAAGTGTGTTCACATACTGCTGACTTAGAGTGACGTCTGTTTTTGATATCCGCAATGTCTATTGTGTTCCCATAAGTCGGTTCGAAATGCTACGTGACCACGGTTGCTGAAAAGCATCCGAAACGTCGCGATAAATAATATAAATAATAAATCGTGTATATTTGAGCATCCTGACACAAGTATTTATTATGTACTTAAAATGGTGCTCAAATCTTATCATTTTATTGATTTTATTTTATGTTAGATATCAACAGACGATCATGAGTTTCACTTGATGGTAAGTGATACCCCAGCCACAGAACATAAGTCAATTCAATTTGCGCTGCCGACCTATTTTTTACTTCGAGCATTCGCAAATCCATAGACTGAAACCGAAACGCGCAAAGTGCACTTCACGGTTTTTCCATCTATGAACGGTGGTTCGTTACCCGGTCGGAATTTCGATATTCCTCCCACCCGATCAATGCCCGAAGTTACCAGTTGTGGGGAATACATACTTACAGAAAATTATAAGCATTTAGTACCGGTGGGATTCGAACCCACGACCCGTCGATGCGCACGGCAGGTGTTCTAACGAACGCATAAGCACTTCTATGTAATTAACAAAGTAAGCACAAATAAAATGATAGATTTAAAGTAGCAACAGTAACTCAACAGTGTTGCAATCTTTTTGATAACAATGAAAATATGTTATCTCTTTTAGTGTTGTCATCCATATCGAATTGTACTGTATTTTGGGATGCTAATCTCATTAGGTATGCAAATCGTTTATTGTACTATATTTCGGGTTTGCATACGCACTGTAAATATAAAGTACGCAAAGTACTATGATATATCGTCGGCTTACTTATCAAACTTCGTATCTCCATTAGGTCAAACTTTACATGAGGAGGAAAAAAACTATGTACAAACAGGTCAAACATTCCTGTTTATGTTACATAAAATACATAAAACTACGTATGTCAGTTTTATTTTTTATAAATATTCCATCGTATTCGTTACGGTATTTTACATAAGATGGCATCAAAAAACAAAATCGGAAATTCTGGAGTTACGAAGTTTGATAATTATTAGGCCGGCGATATTTTAATTAAGTCATACAATTATCGTTTTATTGCAAACAAGAATATATTAAAGAATGCGAAACGTACAAAAAATAAAGTGTTTACAGTAAAAAACAAAAATTAAATTAAATTTAATAAAAATTGCTGATCGCATTCGAATAATAATAAGGTATTTCTTACTATAATTTGTTTGAAAATGTAATTATTAGTTACTTAGAAATTTACTCAATTTTTGTTGGTCTCATTAGAACAATGGTCAACGTATTTCGCATTAATAGGTCACGGGTTCGAGGTTTCAAACAAATTAAAAAAAATCCAAATTAATGAAATTATATAACATATTTAATTAGTTCATCATTCATTGATGGCTTAAGACTGAGGTTTATACCATCAAGTAAACATCACGTTTCGATCGACATCTTACATAAAAAAAGAATCAGAATTTAATACAAGTTCGCTGGATAGAAATTCCAACGAGGTTACTGTATGTTATATGAAGTGCATATTTGTACGTTTTCCTTTTTTCTGTTTCAGTCTATGAATTTGGAAGAGGATGTTTCACCTGTGGCTGTGTATCACCTGTCAACAAGTGAACCTCATGCTCCTCTGTTGATATCTAACATAAATCAATAAAAAAAAGGTTTTTTCTTTATTACAGATTGGACAACCGAGCAGGTGGATTGGACCATAATCTTCAACGCCCATTTACATCTGTGACTGAAACGTCTTAGATGTGTTGTCGGCCTTTTAAAATAATATAATTAATTAATATTTTAATGTAACCCTAAAGGTGAGGTAACATAATGTGACAAAAACTATGAATTTTATAAGACACTTCGAAATAATTAATTATAATAAATTACTATTTTATCAGGAAAAACCCTGACTAATTATAAATGGCTACATGTAACAGAACAATACCTACATCACGCTTTTGTTAAAATATATATGTACATATAATTATGTATTATTTAACTATACTTACAGTTGCTAAGGAAAGTCTTTTGATGAAAATTTGCTTTCAGTAATTCACGGGTTAGTTGACATCTTGTAAATACTTTGCACTGTACTAGCGATATTGATACCGCTAAAATTACAAGAACACTTAGTGCACGTCCGCTCGCCATGACTGCGTGTTGACAACTGAAATATGACATGTTTATCTTCGTGCGCGTGCGCATCTTTTGACATTTGACATGTGCTTCGGGAAATCCATTGATAAGAATACATTGCGATTAGGCTCTCAGTATTACATAATGATACGGCATTTGTACTTACTCGTTAGTTGTACCTACCTTGCGTTCTGAGGGACCGCGGGTTCAATCCCAGAAAATTATGTACATGTTATAATATTCCGTAAATACGCCTTCCTCACTTCTGGTCACATTTAGGCATTAACTTGAAATAATATGGACATTCCAACCTTGTGGTTCAAGGTTGGAATGTCCAAAGATGTATCCGACATTGAGTTAAATCTATGTATTAGGAAACCATAGAAAAGCCAAATCTATGAGTATTTTTCTCTATTTCAAATGTTTCCTAGAAATATCCTTTTTCATTATGGAATAGAATACTTAATTACAATTCCCGAATGGGACAGACACACATCTGTTTCACTGATCATATTTTCTTCACAGGCATGTATTTGAGCCTTGTAATTGCCAGACCGAAATGATTTTTCTATTTTTTTATCTGGGATTCGAACCCAGGCTTACGGTTTAACGCTTACCACTGAGCCACGGAGGCGGACAGAATTCTACAACACAATAAATATTATAAAAAGGAAGCAAAAAAGAAAGTTTTTAATTTGTTAATATTTTATTACAAAAAATAAAAATGTAATTTACAATTTAATATTTACACAAATTACATTCTAATTAAAGCAGAACCAAAGTTCTTTTCAAACATGTACAATAACGAACGAACATTACAAGTAGAAAATTAAAAGCTACCCTCAAAACAAACAATCCCTAATTGAAAAACCATACAAAATAATATACTTTTTACGAATTATTTTACAGTAAACGTCAACATCACCCGACGTCTTTTGTAGATACACAAAGAATAATAAAATCAAGTCATAATTTTCGTGTTTAATTACTTTTTCGTTGATAAATACTTTTTGCTTACAAAGAGAGGGTACTCGTCAGAATAGATTTCGTTCAAATTCACAGCATATGCTGGCTTGACTAGAAATGAAAGTACTCGAAGTGGGAACTCCAGTTAGCCAAGCGTTTTGAAATAGAAATTTTATCGCGCCTCTCGCATTTTATAAGCCAATCGTTATCGCATTTGGCGTAATGGTAAGATCTAGCCATGACCTACATGTGCTGTAAATTCGAGCGCAATCCGTTTTTTTAAATGTTAGATATCGACAGACGAGCATGAGGTTCACTTGATGGTAGGTGATACCTCAGCCACAGAACATCAGTCAATGATGCGCTGTCTACCTACTTTTTCCTTCGAGCATTCGGAAATCCATAGACCGCATCCACTGAGACCGAAACGCGCAATATACACTTTACGGTTTATCCTTCTATGAACGGTGGTTCGTTACCCAGTCGGAATATTCCTCTCACCCGTTTAATGCACGAAGTGACCAGACGTGGGAAGACATGCATATAGAAAATTATAAACATGTCGTCCCAGCGGGATTCGAACCCGCAACCCATGAGTGCGTAAGGCAGGTATACTACCAAACGCACCAATGAGCGCTTGACGACAAGTAGGCGCCCTCTCCTTGTAAGTTTACTTACCAAATGTTTAAATATACCAGTACTACACAATTATTTTATACATTAATAGATATTTTTTTTATTTTATAAAATCCAATAAACAGTTCCCCTAACTTTAGCACCTCATTGATACTCGATCAATCAATTCATCAATCAAAATGATTAGGCGAAGTTGTAATACATTAATAGGATAAATCTACATAAAATATAACAAAACATTTTAAAAAATATGGTAAATGTTTACAATCGCGGCTTTTCCCAAAAAGCATCCTAAGTCGCGGGTTATCAATAAAAAACGATCCTACAAGTTATTTCGGAGAGGGGGAAAAATATGATTAAATTATCTTTTAGAAAAACGTTTTCCAAGTGAATACGTAGGATTCGGTTCTGACCCTCTGAGGGCCATCTGGGTGTACAGCCACCCATTTCCACCATTAAACTGTTGCGTATTATTTATTTTTTTTGCCTTCCCCTCTCCAAAATAAGTTCTGGGACCGTTTTTTATTGATAACTACCTGTTACCCGCGACTAAGGACGCTTTTTGGGAAAAGCCGCGATTGTAAATAAATACCAAAAATATGTTATTAGTACTCCTAAAAGCCTCGGGTTAATATATTAGTAAATTATTAAATCTTCACAGAAGATATAGCTAAGTTAACCCGTGACTTCCTACCCTCGGTCTCACAGACCCTTCATCTCGTCATCCATAACGCCGCACTTGCACTTGTCATGATCTTATTTATTTCATAAATAATGCTGATTTTTTAAATGTCTATATAAAATTAGGTTTGAGGCAGGTTTAAAAACCTGCCTCAATTGACATTGCTTTTAAAATAATCAATCAATGATTTAAGGGCCAAAGAGATATAAAATTAAAAAATAAATAAAGTTTCTACCCGCGACATCTTCCGCGTAGACTTCGATTATTATCTGTTTTTGGGCCTTTTCAACTTACTGCAATACACTCCTATCCTATCAAATATGTTGGCGTATGATGCGCCATCTAGTTTAATTTAAAATCAATCAGTTCCTTCAAGTCGGAAAAGAATGTCAAGTTGACTTTGCCAGCACTCTAGTGACGCGTCGAAACGATGGTAGCGGCCATCTTGCATCGACAGTAGCTGAAGATGTGTGCGTGCACCACGAGTGCGACGAATCACTTATTTCCGAGGCAATCAATATTCTTTTGTGGATAATTGTTTAATTGTGGTTAAATTAGTGTTCAAAATTGTTAGATGTGATTAATATTTGTTAATTACAGTAAATCATTACTAAATATATGCCCATCATAAATTCTTTCCCCTAGGCGATTTCATATATATTTTTTGTGTAACTCTAACGTTTATGCACCGTACACTAAAATAAGACTCAGATAGCAGGGTTTTACCGACTTACTTGACACTCATCGTTATAATTTAACCAAGTAACACAATATTATTATAAACCATAATATTGTAAAGTTTCATCAATATCTATTTAGTAGTTTTTGCCTGAACGAGTATCAAACTTACCATACATTTCGTTGTTTGAAGAGCGATATGTTGAAAATGTCTCACAAACCGGAGATAGGTAGTTACGTGACCAAATACGAGATACGTATTTAAGGGTTAAACCAAAACATACATATGTAATTGTATCATCAGAGCATTTGGGATTCCGTGATATCTGCCTATCCCAATGGGAAAGAGCGTGATGTACATAATATATTATGTATGTATAATTCATTGATATACGACCGAAAGAGATATTGAGCGGTTGAACCTAAAATTACATATCTATATCTCACGATGTCCGTTTGGCTATGAACGTTGTAAAGCGTGCACATATACATTGTTTTAGTGTGCGCAATGTTAAGCGTGCGCTCCCGATATTACGCACACTAAAACAATGTATATGTGCACGCATGACAACATTCATACCCAAACAGACTTCGTGAGATAGAATATTTTTAAGTGTCATGAGACCCCATTGCCTGACCAAAACCAAATGTTTTATTTTTGTGGGATTCCCTGGGATCGAACCCGGTACCTCCAGACTGAAGGTACCTAGTGCTAAATATACATACCAATAACGAACGGATGCGTAGGTGAAAAATTATGAGGTATCATAAAAATGTTCCTTAAATGATTTGGTATCATTCAAGGAACATTTTTATGATATAAATAAATTCAAATAATTTTTAGTATGCATCTTATACCGGAAATAGGTACTATATTTTTCTGTATCAGCGAAGCCACGTGAAATTCTTAGTTATTTAGAGAGCTAAATAACCGACTAAGCGGAAATTCCAATTATTATTAAAGACTACATTATTATTATCTCACAAAAAATAATATTTAATTGTTATAGAACTTATCAACCATGTTTATAAATATATTATTTCGTGAAAGTTTGGATTATCAACTATAAAAATTAAATATTTACATCATAAACAAATTCTTATATTAAGTTATGATTAAAAACAATTAAAATATTGACTAAACCGACTAAACAAAAATAAAAATAAATTTGTAAAACTGCCTAGCACGAACTTGCCAGAAAGTATACCAATCATCGTCTTATATGCAATTTTAATAATTTTTCACGCAACTGTGACATTGACGATATAAAAACTTTCATACAAGTTTCTCATTGACAACTCTTTTGTAATTCGAATTGTATAAGACCCTAAAACAGGACGCTTTTAAATGAATACAATGACTAAATGATTATTACTTTACCTTTTAAAATCCACTATGTACGGTGATCATTACAGTTCACCGATTAAGAGCCATCTAGAATTATGGTGTTCTCAATTACTAATAGCTGTAATCAGAAACGCTCATTAAATTTAACTATACATATTCCTGTCTTACAGAGACACTCGTTAAACTTAATGATTCTAATTGCCATATTAAAAGATTTTGAATCAATGACCAACTACACATACGTTACACTTTAGAAGTAGCCGTAAGCATTACATAGCTAGCCCTAGTATCCTCTTGAACTGGCTCAGACCTAAAGCATCTATGAGTTTGGAAATCCACCGGTTTCTTCAGCATCTTCCTTACAAACCAGACCAAACCCACCACGATTACCATCAAACCTAACGCTACCCCAATCAAGGCCGTATTCAATCCCCTCATACCAGATTTCATCTCAGAACCGAGAGGCTCCAACATTTGTGGTACGATACAAATTGGATGCGCTTCATCGGCTTTTTTCTGAGAAATCGTAGCGCAGACTTCATAAGGTCCTCGTATGAAGCCTTCCATGGACACGCCTAATGTTTCTTGGCACGGCGTATCCTTCTGAGCTACTAGAGAACCTCGCGATAGAACAGCAAGTACCACGTAGCACTTGTGTACCGGATAGTATGGTTCCAGGGAAAGCCTTTGGGATCTGGTGAACTGCCGTATCGGTAGGCCCATGACGGATATGACAACTGTGAGGACTCCGTCACTTGTAACGTTGGATCGAACTTCCGAAACCCTGGAAGGTAAATGTTTATTTGTCATTGATACTCCATTTACTATAACAAGATTTCAGCATTTCAATAAATGCTTTGTATCATGCGTTATTAGGTAATTTTTGTGAAGATAAATTCAAATAAATTAACAATTACGCTTGAAATAATTTTATCATACAAAATGTAATACGATCTGTGTTGAAGATACAAATCGCCTGCATATATTTAATAGCAAGAATGTAGATTGATATATGTATTTAAATATATATTTTTTACTTTATCATTCTTCTTTACAACCTTGTGCAATTATTGCAGTCATTTCATATACATTGATTTTGATTTTCTTTCTATTTTTATCTCGATCCTTTGCCCTAACAATCTGATCTATACATAATAAATTAATTGAGGAGAGGGGTGACGAAAAAAGATATGGTTGTGTTATGTGGATTCGAACAGGTTTATTTCAGGCCGCCAACGCACCTGCAAGTCCTTCGGTGTCGGCGGTATTCACTTAACATCCTAAGTTCGTTACCCGATCGGAATTTCGATAATCCTTCCACCCGTTCAATCACCGAAGTTACCAGACGAGGGAAAGACATGCTTACAAAAAATTATAAGCATGTCACTCTGAGATTCAAACCCAGATCCCATCGATGCGCACGGCAGGTGTTCTACCGAACGCGCCAACGAGCACGTCATAATCTATACATAATATAATAAAACTGTAGAGGTCAATGTCTGTACGTAGAATAAAAATGCTAAAAACCGAGTCAGGGGGATGTAAGAAGAGAAATAGAACAAACCCAGTTTTTGTTTAATTTTTTTTCACTCTGTCTGTTTGTTTGTACGGTATAATCTGACAATCAAACTTTTTCGAATTATCAGATGTCAGTAACAGTTTGATACATGGAAATGAAAAAGTTTAATTATTTCGCCACATTCAATATGTATTATATAGTGGATATGAAAATATCATATGAAAAAACCTTGCTCAGCTTAAGATGAACCCCATGTGAACGAAGTCGCTGGCATCAGCTAGTCTAACATAAAAAAAACCCTTACCGTATATCTGGTTCAGGGGGTAATGTAGGAGTCGTTGTCCTGACGGTCACGTAAGTAGCCCGTTGCCGCACCAGCTGTGGTAACCCACAACCAAGGACGAGAGCAATTGGAATGTCTTTTGCATCCATTTCTTCGAGGGCGATGCAGAATCTGATTAATAAATAATTGTTGTAGAAAAGTAAAACAGAAGTAACTAATAGAGTTTTATAATATACTAGCAACGCGCCCTGCTTCACATGGGTGCAATATAGATGTAAAATATACAAACACGCTGATAATGTAGCTTTCTGTTAGTGAAAGAATTTTTAAAATCGTTCAAGTAGTTTTTGAATGAAATCGTTACAAACAAACAAACAAATCTTTCCCCTTTATTAGATTATATTAGTATACACACAACACAAGACCCTATCGCTAAAAGCTTAAGTCTTAATAGAACTCATGCGGTATTTAGTAGTTCAGTAATAATTTGGATTTTTTGTGATCAAATTACAGAAACACGCTTTAGCCCCAGAGACTAACAAATAATATGAAAGAAGAATTTAAAGTAACAATGTATTAATTAAAAATATGAACATTTTTATATTTAAATCAACAACAAAATTTTGTTCTTTGATCATTTACGACGATCTTGCTTAATTGTAATTAATATTTTGACATAATTATTTTTGTGTTGTGTCTCAGGCAAGTCTTGTTATATTATAAACTTTTATTTGATATCAAATATTCTGTCTATTATCAAATACTTAACTCCGTGTTACAATTTATCTGTTTTTAGGTTTACCTATTAGATAAGTCCAATAAAATAATTTAATTAAGACATATTTCGTATTTCTAGATTATATGAAACCTATTTACATAAATAAAAAATATAAAAAAGCCTTTTATTTCCAGTTTTCCAATTTAACATACATAAAAGAAAAGATTTAACACTATTTACTACTAACATTAAAACTACCTATTTAAATATGTACGTAGTTATATATTGTACGCCTCTACAAGTTCTCAGCATTATTGTGTAGGCGTAAATAAAGTGAATTCAAAATCAAATCATTTATTCATTTAGGTAACATAATGTACACTTATGAACGTCAATAAAAATAAAAATAAATAAATGCTTCTAATTATACATTTATTTTATAATTGATTTCGCCTTCTTATTGAAAGTGTCGAAATTATTTTAAAACATGCACACAAAAAAAGCTTGTATTTTTTTCTTACTGGTACTACTTACACAATTAAGTTCTAAGTATATTCTAATTCTATGATAAAAAAATCAAGTGTAGGTAAAAAAAGTAACATAATTTTATTTTATACCAATTAATTTTAATATAATTAAATTCTAAGATTCAGGGTGATCGCTTCTACTATTTATTATTAACTATACCCTATTAAAAACTATATATTTTAAACAAAAACTTACGTATACAACTCAAGTGGATCAATCTTCAACCCCCGCAAAATAACATTGGTTGGAGGCGCCCTATGACACGCGACATGCTTGGGCAAACCACCCCCTTTCGACGCTGTAATCCCAGTACACCTGAACCTTCGGATGGAAGGTGGATCGACTGACCAGGTAAGGTGGATCTCTTCATCGTCATACCAGGCGTCTAGTAAACGAACCTGAAAGCGTTTTAGCTGTTAGCAGTTACCTTTTTTAAACCTACCGGAGCGGTCAACCACCCCGGTGACTACTTTTCCATCCCGGTAACACCCATCGACGCGCAAGGTAGGTGTTCTACCAAACGAGCCACCAGCCCGTCAAAATTTGTTAATAAGAGTCCATTTAAATAAAATACTGTATACCGGATTAAAACGCGATTTATTATTTATATTGTTTAAATTATTTGTCCCGACGTTTCGGGTGCTTTTCAGCAACCGTGGTCGCGGGAGACTGAAAGATGACAGTTGTCTTATATCCATATATATAAGAGTCCAGCAAAAGAGCGACAGTTTATTCCGATTATACACTTTTTTAAGACTATACTTTTTCGATAAGTACCTATATTATTATTATATTGCTATATTTTTCTATAATATAATATAGCAATATGCTATAGAAAAAGTCGTGCAGTAAGTTCTAGAAAAATGGAATTTTACAATTTTTATTAGTCTCGTAAGCGGTCATTTGACCGCCCAGGTAGTATTGACAAAATAATTACTTATCGACAAAGTACAGTCTTAAAAAAGTCTATAATCGGAATAAACTGTCGCTCTTTTGCTTGACTCTTGACGGGCCGGTTGGCTCGTTTGGTAGAACACCTACCTTGCGCGCCAATGGGTCGTGGGTTCGAATCCCGCCGAGACTAAATGTTTATAATTTTCTAGACTAGAAACATGTCTACCCCACGTCTGGTCACTTACGACATTAAACGAGTAGGAGTTATATCGAAATTACGACCGGGTAACGTACAATCGTTCATAGATGGATAAACCGTGAAGTGCACGTTCCGAATGCTAGAAGAAAGGTAGGTCGACAGCGCATCATTGATTGTTGTTCTGTGGGTGAGGTATCACCTACCATCAAGTGAACCTCATACCTACTCGTCTGTCGAAATCAAATATAAAAAATCCAACCAAATCAACCAACCTTTATATTGTTACCGTTACAACATTATACATACGTATATGGGTCTCATATTGGTTTATAATATAAAAATTCATGAAAACTGAAACACGTGTTTTGGTGTTGTTTCTTTATATACCCTAAAATCTGAATTCGCGTCTTCTCATAAGTAATTACAGTGAACAATTTAAGTTATTCAAATCATTAAAGAGCAAATTAAGGCACAAATATAATTACACCTTATATTTATCAAAAGGAAACCTTATATTGCCTCTTCATAGTGCACTGTAGCTGTTCTATCAAGTTTCTACGTAGCTAATAATATTAAAAATCTATAATGAAAATTAGTTCGAAGCCAATATAATGCTTAAATTTTTATTGCAGCATATTTTCCACGACAAATTTTCTATAACAAAATTTTTTTTATTTCGATTTTTTAAATTACCAAGAAGTTTAAATTAAGTAGTACCTACTTATAGCTTATTTTATAATATAGCCTTTATTGATTACCTTTTATAAACAGGTTTTTATAATATAGCTTATAAAAAAATATTTATATTGAAAGCCTCATCAACAAAAAAACAGATTTACAGAGACATATCCTCATCATAATAAAAGACAATATTAGGAGACATCTTTTTCAAAAAGCATTATTACAAATCTTCAAAATCTCATTACTCTACCTTAGCCTTTGAAATCGGCAAATCCTCTTCACCGGGAACGTCAATTTCTTCATCATAAACATCATCATCTAAACCATCCCGTTTATCATTATACACATCATCTATAGCATTGTCCATCAGCTTATTATAATCATATACTTCATCCTTTGTCTCCACATGTTCAAAATCATCACACAGCTTGTTTTTCGACAGTCTAGAAAGTAGTGCTCCCTCTAAATGAGGTGGAGTGGCACAAACCGCAGCGGATTTATCAGATTGGGAGACGTTTTTTGCTTCCCTCAACCACCGAGCGAAGCCAGCCATTAAGCAATCGCAATTAAGAGGATTATCTGTAAAAGAGAACGAATTTATCTTTATGAGTTCGAGAATATAAATGGGTTGGAATTAAAATTAACGATCATCAAACGATTGTAGCGAACTTTTTGCTTTTTGTTTCAGCGATGTGATTTCATCGGTATAATGAAGGCTTCAGTAATTGTGAGTGGAGGGTCGGAAATATCCGTGAATTGTAGTGTTTAAAAATCGAGTGCTCTACAGCGATAATCAAGTCAATGAGTGAATATTATTATATTCTTCCGTTCGATTTAAATGAAAATGGATCCTTTTCTACCTATTGTTAAATATGATATGAATTAAGAGATCCCTTATTTATTTAAACGCAACGTTATATATTGGTATAAAAGACTGAGCTATGGCGGCTATGAACATAATTCATACAAAATAGTTAATTAATAGTATATGAACTTTAAAATACAAAAAGCAATTGCATAAAAATACATTTTATAAAGAGTTTCTTTTGTATTCACAGGTGAGTGAATCTTTTGTTAATATATCAATTAATTAAATATAAATTAGAAAGTATTTTTTGTAAATAAATCTTTTGTGTTCACAGAGAAACGCAGTTGCGCCTTTCATTGATCCCGGTATTAAAACAGTATAATATCATTATATATTTTTTAAGCAAAAGTGAATAATAAAGAATTCAATAAGTGAATTTTCAAGTCATACAGTAGGTCATGGGACAGACCAAAAAACGATAAGTGTAACAAACATAGAAATGTGTACGTCTAACAAATTTCTGTGTCTGTTATACTAATAATTTTATCAGGCAAGTTTTGACGAGCTTGTTGGTGCGTTCGGTAGGGCACCTGCCGTGCGTATCGATGGGTCGTAGGTTCGAATCCCACGGGACGACATTCTTATAATTTTCTGTAAGCATGTCTTCCCCACGTCTGGTAACTTCGGCCATTGAATAGGTATATTAAAATTCCGACCGGGTAACGAACCATCGTTCATAGACGAAAAAACGAAGTGCATATTGCGCGTTTTGATTTCATTCTATAGATTTCCGAATGCTCAAGCGCATCATTGACTGATGTTCTGTGGCTTAGGTATCACCTACAAAGTGAACCTCATGCTCGTCTGTCGATATCTAAAATAAAAAACGTAAGTGATCAGCCTTCTACTCGTATGTCCTGCCCGAACGGAACAATCTTTTTAATAGTTTTATTATAGCAGTATCGGTAAAAGATAGTAATCCCAGTATTTATGAAGGCCAGATAACAATAAGTCATGGGCGCCATGGCACAATGCAGGGTGATATTCTGACAGCACAACAAAGGGTTTGACATACCGACGCACAATGACCAGTGTTGGGGACACACGGAACTGACGAAGGGATAGCTATAATCCATATATTATACCTTTATAAGTTAAGTACCTTTAAATTTCTACAATTCATCAAGACATTTTACGTCTTAGAATACGGGCCTTAGGAGATATATATATAGGAGATTTCTAAGAATTTGATAAATCGAATATTGTACACGAGTATCGATAATAGTTATACTAAGTTTTCACTGTCTTCTTCTTCTTCCTGCCTGTTCCCTTTTTTTTATTTGTGGTCGGCGCAGTATGTTCTCTTTTTCCATTCTCTCCTTTCACTCGCCATATCATCAGTCGCACCTCTCAAACACATAATTCTTCACACAGTCAATCCATGTCTTTTTTGGCCTCCCTCTTCCCCGATACCCATCCACTTATATATTAAATTTTTTTCTCATAACATGCCTATACCAAGCCAAACGATTACCTTTCAATTTTTCATTCACTGGCGCTACTCTCAAACTTCCTCTTATATAGTCATATAAGATTCTTATATACTTTCACAATATAATTTAAAAAAATGAACAAGAAAAAGCGCAGTTACAGATTGCTGTAAACCATTCAAAGCCGGAATAAATAACATAACAATCGCGATAATAATGTAGATAATATAATATTATTTGTTGTATATCTTTCCCAACCGTGTGTATCCTGTAAGTTGCTTGTCACTGTATCGTCATTTCAATAGAAGCCCAAATCATTGTGTAATGTGCTATCATCATCGATATAATGTGTATCGCCAAATTATCATGATCGATAGCGTTAACGGGTTAAGCCATATATGCTTATATATAATAAATTAGCGAGCTTGTTGACGGATTGGGTATTATAGTACCCGCCTTGCGTCTTTATGGTTCCGGTTCGAAGTCACCCGGTCCAATATTATAATTTTATATAAACATTTAAATAAAATACTGTATACCGGATTGAAACGCGATTTATTATTTATATTGTTTAAATTATTTATCCCGACGTTTCGGATGCTTTACAGCAACCGTGGTCGCGGGGAGACAGCATTTTAATCCGGTATACAGTATTTTATTTAAATGTGTGATACTCGCGTTAATAAAAGACAATTTTATATAAACATGTTTTTTTACAACTGACCACTTCGGATATTTAGCTGGTGGGAGGAATATCGAAATTCCGATCAGGTAACGAACCACCGTTCATAGATGGAAAAGCCGTTACATTATAGTCTATGGATTACCGAATGAAAAAAATGAGTCGACAGCGCATCCTTGACAAATTCCATTATGTAAACATCATGTTTCATATGGCATATGAAACTTTTTAAATTTGAGTCGTCAATTTTTAAATATATCTCATTCTTAGACCTAGAAGAAATCGAACACTTTACCCTTAGAAGTCATATTTTATCCATGATCCTAACAAGCCTGTCGAACATATTTTTACTTAATAACGATATACATAATTATAATTTTTAATTTTTACCTTCAACGGTAAAACGGCTTAGATTTTTATGCAACACAAGAGCCCCGTCTTCTATGATAGATATGTCATTGTCGTGTAGGAGTAACTCGGAGAGACGGCGGAGAGACTTCAGAGGCTCCGCGGAGAGTGAGCGGAGAAAATTATGAGAGAGATCCAGATGTACTAGATTTGTTAACTGCTCTAGCGATGCACCTGAAATATAAATTAGATTAAATAACACAGTAAAGCACAGAGATAGATGTAATCCATGGTATGTGTCTTATCCGACCGAAACGATTATTTTTTTATCTTATTTCCCCGGGATTTGAACCCGAGACTTCCGCTGCTAAATGCATCATGCATACGCCACGGAGGTGGAATACATTAGTATAATATAAAAATATACAAATAAAATACAAAATAATATTAACTTTGATCATTTCAACTTATTTTAGGAAAGAAAAAAATATGTTTGATATTGCATAGAATATCAAACAGGACTTAAAAGCTATTTATAATAATATAATAATAGCCTTTATTAACCATCTTTACATATATATTACATTATTAAAATCATGCATTTGACATCGGTTTTTACAGATCGTCCTAGGTATTCCTTGTCCAAAAAGGTCCGGCTAGTTTTTGTAATGCCATATTCCCATGACGCCTTCTTAAAAGCTATACTTAATAATAAAAATAAAATAAAAAAATAGGTATTTTAAATGATTGGCAGTCAAGAAGCCACATTGGGTTCTAGGTTTTCTGTGTTCGCAGGTTCTAGCTAGTACATTTTGCATTTACCTATGCGTATCTATAATTGGCTAAAACATTAAAATGATTAAGGAAAATACATTTACAAAACAGAAAACTCATTTTTCCAATCCTTTCCATTTTTTGTTGCGGAAATTGAACCGTCACAGCCTTCCTCCCAGGGTCTTCGCAATAAAGCTAATCCTATGGACCTAATCTGATTTAGGTTTTATTACGAAATATTGAATATAATTTCTAAGATCGTTGGTATCAAAGAGATTTCTAGTTTAATTGCTTGTGCTCTAAGATAGTCTATTTCTAACCAATCACTATTTAAATTAAATAAATATCTATACTTATTTGTTGAACTCAAAAACTATTTCACCAATAGAAAGCTACATTATCAGCGAGTAACATAGGCTATTTTTGTGTATAGTACATCTACATTGCACTCGTGCGAAGCCGGGGCGTGTTGCTTGTAATTCCTGAGAAAAGTCTCTACTTAATAAATGCCTTTGTCACATTAAGTATATCCGGACGAATGAAAGGAAATTTTGCCAATGTGTTTGTGTGAAAAATCTCTTAAATTTTTTTTCAATTATACATTGTGTTTTATTGGTTTTGCCTTTATAATAAACATCCCGTCCTGGCCTGAAATGGATATACTAATGAAGAAAGCCAGACCAAATTTCACTTTACAATACTACTACATTTTCCAAAATAATAATTTATTTTATTTTTTTATTTTAAACTCTTTATTGCACAAAAAGTAGTGTACAAAAGGCGAACTTAATGCCTAAAGGCATTTTCTGCCAGTTAACCTTGGCTTTGTGGAGAGGTGTGTAGGCAGTGCAATAGTAAATAAAAGAAGAAAATGGAAAAAAAAAATTAAAAACTATTTGATTAACTAAACAGAAACAAATAAGAAAATTGTGAAAAATGGAACAATTAGCAGGTTAATAATTTAAGATAGTACTCTTCGACCCTCTTCCTGAAGACGTTTATAGACGGTGCGTCGTGAATGTTTCGTGGTAAATTATTCCATAGAGATATGGCGGTGACCGTAAAAGAATCAGAATAATGAGAAGACTTATGGACTGGAAAGGAGAGAGTTTTATTACTCATTGAGCGCAGGGTACCGCTGTGTGCACTCAAGTACACAAAACGTTGTTTGAGGTAAGAGGGAGTAGAAGGATTGTGAAGAATGCCATAGAGAGAAGTAAGTATGTGAAGATTGCGGCGGAAGCGGATGTCTAGCCATTTCAATTTAGTGCGAAATTGGGTGATATGGTCAAATTTACGTAATCCGAAAATATAACGTATGCACAAGTTGAGAAGACGGTCTAGCTTATTTAAGAGATCCTCAGTCAGGTCAGGGTAAACTACATCTGCATAATCTAGGATAGGGAGCAACATTGAATTTACCAAAGTAATTCTTGTTGTTTGAGGAATAAAGTTTTGGTAACGCTTCAGGCCATGCATTGCTCCAAACATACGCTTACGCATCTCGTTCACTTGGGCCACCCAACCAAGATCAATGAAATAATCTAAAGATCCAACTGTCGCCGACGATTATTCCGAACCGATACGACTTGGGAACTTTCAAGGAATGAGCCTACATTTATTTAAAGGCCGGCAACGCACCTGCAAACCCTCTGGTGTTTCGGGTTTCGGGTTTCTATACGGCGATGATCACTTACCATCCCGTGAGCTACCTGCCCATTTTACCCCTATTCTATCGAAAAAAAAATTAAACTCAATCTGTCAATATGTTTTAAGACCCTACCTAGAACCTATAGGTAACTGTTATCAATCACTTTTCATCATCTAAACTTAAATACATACTACAATTTTTCAAATATTTTCTTTCATACAAACCGTTTCCTGCCGGCCTAGCATGACAAAAGCGACAAATTTTTGTCGACAGTTTTCTCATGTTTTAATCGATTATCTCTTTATTTCTTCCGGGTCTAACATGACAATTAAACTTAAAACTCGACTTTTAATATCAAAAATAGATATATTTGTCGATCGAGATATATTTTCTATCAAAATTGTCGATGTCGAGATATCATATATCGAGATATCTTACATCTTAGTTTGTCTTCTCTCGTCCGCGAGATATCTCGTGGCGGTCATGCTAGGCAGGCTGAGACTTTTAAATGCGGAAAAACTTTAATGACAATACAGATTTTTTTTTATTCTCCATTAAAAAAAGTACCTATTAATTTATAATTTAGGAATAAACTTACCAGAAACTGAGACAATTTCGTTATGCGACAGGTCCAGATGTGACAAGTTAGTCAGATGACGGAACGCGTAGTCTTCTAATACATCTATCTGGTTGTTGTGTAGATTCAGATGGGTTAGGTTTGCTAATCCTGCAAGCGAGTATCAATTATAAGACTTATTCTTCTCTAACCACCATTGCACACGTTGCTTTTAGCACTAGAGGTTCCAGGTTCGACTCCGAGACAAGATAAATAAGTTTCGGTCGGCCTGGGCACAGAATACTGATCAGCTACTTGCCTTTAAGGTATCAATGACACAGACAAAAAATGCCCCAAGCCCCACTAAGGGGCTATTTTCTATGTATACTGTGTTTAGAAACATTAGAATCGACGTTTCTGCATATTAAAAGAAGAGGAAAAAGGGCTATTAAAAATTACCTTCTGTTTCTTCCGCTCATATCCAAAACTACTGAACTGATTTTCATAAAGAATTTCTCAGTCTGGATATTTAGGCTTTGAGAAGAAAATTGATAGTAATTTAAAGATTGAGAAAGAATTTAAAAATTGATAGTAAATAAAATTCACATAAGCTTAAAGATTTTCATATATTATACATATCGAACGAAATATTGGGCTAGTGTTTATACAGCGTGATCCAATTCAGTTAGGATCAAACGAAGGATGTATGAGGTTCTTTGGATACGTATTGAAGTCTTTTATCATCTGATTTCGTTTTATTTTCGATAAAATAATCAGATATTTCGATAAAATTATGAGTATAAAAAGTTGGATCAGCCTGTATATTTCAATCAAGGATGTTACGGAGCTTCGGTTCCGGTTCCGAAAGGTCGGAACTTCCGATCGATTTTGCACCTCCGATTCCGATTTCGGTTCCGATAAATTTGAATCGGAGGTTATAATCGGAAGTCGTAGCACAGCGGTGGCGGTGGCCGCGGTCAGCACTACTTGATTTAATAAACTACTGTATAAAATTTCACAAAATTCTTTTATTTTTATATTCAACACCCAGAAAGGTGTTTTATTTTTTGAACTGATATAAATGAAACTGATGAATAATGTTTGTAATTTTATTTTATTACATATCTCTCTTTTGCCTCTGCTTCCAATTCCGGTACCGGTTCCGACTTTAAAAACTCCGATTTCGGTTCCGATAAAACCACTTCCGTTACATCCCTAATTTCAATACAGTTTCAAGTCCGAAAAAAATACCTGCTAGTGCCCCACGTCGTATACTCGCAAATGTATTGTCAGAGAGGTGAAGAGTCTCCAGGACCCATAAGGTTGGTAGAGTTGTCGGTCCCACAGGCCCCTCCAGAGCGTTGCTTGATACGTCCAACTCTTTCAAGGATCTTGCCCCCTGTGGATGAATAAGGTCGCCGTAAATACGATTTTTTATTTAATCTTCATTTTGACGGGCTCGTTGGCGCGTTCGGTAGAACACTTGCCGTGCGTATTGATGAGTCGTGGATTCGAATCCCACCGGGATGATATGTTTATAATTTTCTGAAAGCATGTTTTTCCCGCGTCTGGTAACTTCGAGCAATAATCGGGTGAGAGGAATATTGAAATTCCGACCGGGTAACGAACGACCGTTCATAGATGGAAAAACCATGCATATTGCGCGATTCGGTTGAAGTCTATGGATTTCCGAATGCTCGAAGAAAAGTGTAGGTCGATAGCGCACTATTGACTGATGTTCTATGGCTGAGGTATCATCTATCATCAACCTAATGCTTGTCTGTCGATGTCTTACATAAAAAAATAAAAGTATTGTGTATACGAAGATCTTTTAGATCCTCTTTTGTTTTAAAACGACGGTATAGATAGCAATAAGATTGAAAGAAATACATGACATTTCAAGTACTGTCCGTTTCAAAAATCGTCCCCTTCGGATAGCACTCTTCTTGGAAACTGGCTTTGTTTATTCAATTCTGCATTTCAATGCAACAAATGTACTTTAAGCTATTTTTAGTAATTCACAATTTTTATGAGCGAATTTCTTAAATTTTTTTGTATTGGTTACGTTTATTTCGAATTTCCATAATAATACTCCCGCGGAAATATAGTATTAATCAGTAGGAATGGGCCGAAATTCGTTTCACATTCGGTTTAACCGAATTTCGGCGTCTTCAACCGAACTTCGGCATTCGGCCGAAATTCGGTTCAAGTGCCGAACATTCGGTACAAGATAATATTAAACCATTTTCGCTGTATTCAAAAACCAAAACCTTTCTATTCATGTATGTGTTGCCTGTTGTTGCAACAAAAAATATTCGATATAACGAATTTTTGTCATATAACATAATTTCATCACACCCAAAAACATAAAGAAACTCACCTTTGATCTATTTACATAAAATTATCAATAATTTGTTACATAAAGATAGAATTGAGATTAAAAAACATCAACCGATTTTGGTCGTTAAGTAATAGGTTCACACTAAAATATTTTCCTCAAAACAATAAAATGAAATAGTTGTACTGAAATTAACAAAAAATAGACTCAGTCGTTTCTATTATTATATAATAAAGGGATCGAAAAATCGTTAACCTACTTCTATAAAAGTCAATTCTGTTCGAATTTTGTGTTATTGTTTTTAAGTTGTTTTTTGTGTTGAAATGAACAAAATGTTTAATTAATCAAAAACCATCAAAAAAAGTTAAATTTTTACACATGAATAAATTCAAGAAGTACTTGAACCTAAAATTGATCAGGGGAAAAACACCGAGAATTCTGTTTTTTTTTTTCATTTTTCATTTTCATTGCCCACCTCCGAGAAAAGCCGCTCAGAATATATAAATATTAGCGCTAAAAAAACTCATAACGGGGGATCTTGTCCATATCCTAAGCTTACCAATTATAATGTCTAGACCCAATGTCTAGATAGATACAAAGAAACCATCTATTTCGCTCATCTTTTAGTCATAAACACTCGGGAAAGCGTTGTAAAAATTCCGAACCGAATTTCGGCCGAAGTTCAGAAAATATAAATATTTCGTCCCGGTGGGATTTGAACCCACGACCCATCGATGCGCACGGCAGGTGTTCTACCGGAAGCGCCAACGAGACCGTTAATTAAAGAAAGAAGTTGATTAATTATTATAAATTTGAAATTAGAAGGTTGCCAGAGATATTTAATTCTAATTTTAATATTACTTACCTTACCTTATCAATCCAATCTTACCTTCAAGGATGATAACGCGGACACCTTCAGCAGATTCCCTCTCAGCCTTAATACTGATAACTTGACTAGCGGCTTGAAAGCCTCAGGCGATATACTTGTCAACTGATTATCGCTTATATCGAGATAAGTGAGATTTTGGAGTCCCTGTAATAACATAACGTATTTAGTTCACTGGTATTTTAAAAGATCTCTTGTAAAAGCTAAAAGTAATCTTGCTGATAAGCTCGGAAAGCCCGCCTTGCCCTATCAATGCAACCATAAAAACGCAATTATATAAATCATATATCTCTTATATTATAAAAAAGATTTGTTTGTTTGTTACGATTTAACTCAAAAACTACTCGACCGATTTTAAAATGCTTTCACCGTTAGAAAGCTACATAATCATCGAGTAGGATAGGTTATATTTGATTCAAGAAATAATTAGGAATCCCTACAAAAACTTGAATAATGTAACCCAAAGTGTAAAAAAACCGGTTGTAAGGAGTATCTCTGGATCTACAGAACCGATTTTAAAAATTCTTTTACCATTAGTTGGCTACGTTTTCAGCAAGTAACATTAATAGTAACACCCGTGTGAAGCCGGGGCATGTTACTATAACTTATACTATAATAACGTAATTTAAAGGTAATAGTTTGGCTTGGTATGGGCATGTTATGAGGAGAGATGAAGGGCATGTATCTAAAAAAGTTTTAAATATGAAAGTGGATGGGTATAGGGGAAGAGGGAGGCCAAAAAAAAACATGGATTGACTGTGTGAATAATGATGTGTTTGAAAGGTGTGTCTGATGATATGGTGAGTGAAAGGATAGAATGGAAAAAGAGAACATACTGCGCCAACCCCAAATAAAAAAAGGGAACAGGGCAGAAAGAAGAACGTAATTATTATATAATTTATATAATAAGTCGGCAAGCCGGGCTTATATGGTCTCGCCACTGCATAAACTGGTCTTAATATAATATATAACAAATATTCTGTATGAAAATACCTTAAATGAGTTTCCGTCAAGTGCTTTAATCTTATTATTGGAGAGATCCAGTCGATCCAAATACGCCAAATTGGAAACAGCCTCTGTCGGTACTGAGGGTAGCTGGTTATTTGGCAGGCCTGAAATAAAAAAATAAAATGTACCTGTTTCACTTATCATTTTTGTTTACTGGCAAGTAGTGATCTTCTATGTCTTGCTCGAACAAATTAATTTTATTTTTATTTTCCTGGGATTTGAATGCGTGATATCTAGCGATCGCGCATACTACTGCACCACGATCTTAGAATGTGAGAATCTTTATTAAGTTTTTGTATTTCTATAATATAATATAAATATGATATTATTATTTTTTTTAATAAAAAATATGTGTGATTTGTTTTCTATATTTTTGCGTGTTATTATAAAATTTAATTACTAAAATTTTAAGAAATTCTTTTCTCAGATAAAACTATACGGTCTATTTATAAAAAAATACGATGAAAATAACACTACGACCGTTTTAATCTGGTAAAAGTTATATAAATGATGTGGTAAACGCGTTTTATCTAATCATGCTTTCTATCTTTAATCTAGGTATTAATAAATGTGGCTAAAATCATTTATTAATATTTTTTATATTTTTCATTTTTCTTTTCTTTAATTATTCTTCTAGGTAATTTTAGTTAAGTACAATATTTTAATGTGTGATACTTCAAATATTCATTAAAATCACCTACCTAAAGCCAGTAATGTATTAGCTATACTACTGAAAGCGCCTTGCTGCACCCTCTTGATATCCCCTGAAGATATCACCAAGCCGTGGAGACCGACGCCGGCCAGTTCAGCGACGGATGCTGATGAAAGAGAAGTCACTCCTCTCAGCGCGCAGTCTAAGAGAGAGACAGCCGTATTCTTGTTTCTCACTTTTTTCTCACGAAGGTGACGGCCGATTATCTGTGATATTAAAATATACGTAATAATTTTTACTCTTTCTGTAGTCCCAAAACACGATATGAAACATTGGTTTAATTTTATTTTTATCACAAAAAATAACCGATTCATCATAAATATGTATTATAACAAATAAATCTAAAGGAATGATTGGGAAGTTCTAACATATCTACAATATAACTATTAACTATACATATAATATAATAAATATCACGCCTCTTTCCCATTGGGGTAGGCAGAGATCACGGAATTTCATATGCTCCGATCCTTACCACTATTTTCGCTTCTTCCATCATACAATATTTACCATTGATTTAATTTTTATATTTACATATATAAATAAATAATAAATATCGTTGTAAATGTGTTTGTCATGCACTCCTAAACTATTCATCCGAAAACCTTTTATTACTTTAAGTGACATTGCAACGCCAGTTACAAATTAGTTAATTAATAAAATTAAAAATAAATCGCAAAATATAATCGGTTATTTGAAGTTAATACCAATAACCAGATAAGCAAAAAAATAAACTGAAAATAAAATTAGTTAAAGTGAATATCTTTAAAAAATGGTTTAAAAACTAAACCCGTAACAAATATCAATATTATTCTTCTAATCTAACATAGCTGCATATTATCTTTGTATGTCAAGAAACATGAGTAAATTCCTGAGTCCCCTAGTGGGGCATGGGGTAGACCCATTTCTGTGTCATGTTTCACTGATCATTTGTCTTTACAGGCAAGTAGGTGATCAGCCTTCTGTACCCTGCCCGACCGAAATTTTTTTAATACTTCGGGATTCGAACCCAGGACTTCCAGTGCTAAATGCGCGCTTACCACTGAGAAACAGAATATTTTAATTAAATGTATAGAAGCTCACACAAATTGCCCTCCAAACTAAACGAATTAATTGAACGATTGAATTCGATATCTATCATTCATTCAATTTGAACTGAAACAAAATTGCCCAATACCGCTTTGAAGTACTCCGATTCAAATTAGTATTCGTATTGCTTTATTAAGATGTACGTCACATTTGGACGCTGTTAAGCAATACTGTAACAACTCACACGGTTGCCATTTTGAAAATTGAGTTTGACACTTAAATAAAATACTGTATACCGGATTAAAACGCGATTTATTATTTATATTGTTTAAATTATTTATCCCGACGTTTCGGATGCTTTTCAGCAACCGTGGTCGCGGGGAGACGTCGGGATAAATAATTTAAACAATATTGTCTTTTATTAACGCGAGTATCACACATTTAAATAAAATACTGTATACCGGATTAAAACGCGATTTATTATTTAAATTAATTATCCCGTGTTTAATTAATATAACCGTGGTCTCCCGCGACCACGGTTGCTGAAAAGCATCCGAAACGTCGGGATAAATAATTTAAATAATAAATCGCGTTTTAATCCGGTATACAGTATTTCATTTAATTTAAACCATATAAATAATAAATCGCGTTTTAATCCGGTAAACAGTATTTTATTTAAATTGAGTTTGAAGTTTTAATTAGGTTTTATTATAATTCTTTTAAAAAATAACAGAAGTAATAGATTTTTATGTAATTATTATTATTACACTAAATGTACATCGTTTTTCTTAGTAACAATCAAAGTAATAGAATTTAGTGCATTATTTTTAAATATCTAAAAGATTTTAGGGTTTCGTGCCTACTAGTTTTTTTTTTCAATATTTTTGCTATTTAAACGATATAAATGATATATATCTCTATATAATATGTACTCCAGCTCATAAGGAAGCGATTAGTATCAAAATTTAAATTTGTATCATTTTATGAGTTGACACTGTTTTGCTTAACAGCGTCCATTTAAGGTTCAAGAGTTGTCTAGTTATTTGCAATATTAGTTCAAAGATATAGACAATTTACTGTGTTAATATATATTAATGACGGGCTCGTTGGCGCGTTCGGTAGAACACCTGCCGTGCGAATCGATGGTGGGTTCCAATCCCACCGGGACAATAAGTTTATAATTTTCTGTAAGCATGTTTTCCCCACGTCTGATTACTTCGGCCTTTGATCGGGTGGGAGGAATAAAGAAATTCTAACCGGGTAACATACCACCATTCATAGATGGAAAAACCGTGAAGTGCAGATTGCGCGTTTCGGTTTCAGTTCATGGATTTCCGAATGCTCGAAGTAAAACTAGGTTGACAGCGCATCATTGACTGATGTTTTGTGGCTTAGGTGTCACCTACCATCAAGTGAACCTCATGCTCGTCTGTCGATATCTGACAGAAAAAAATATATAATTATTGTTTTTATACCTATACCTATATACATAGTGTAATTTTAGTAAACTGTAAATTGTACTCTTTACATAGTATAAAACAAATTTGCTTTCCGCCGCCTATCATTCTGTACGCTTAGATCTTTTAAGCTACTAAATGGATTTTAATGCGGTTTTCCTTTTTTTTCAGTGATTCAAGAGAAAGGTTTATGCGTATAGTTTAATATTGTTTTGATAATATCGAAAATGATGTTTTATTATTTTCGTTTCAAGCCGGGCCGTTTTCCGGTACTGTTATATTATATACTAGCGACCCGCACCGGCTTCGCACGCGTGCAATGCTGATACTAAATACACTACAGAAAAACTGTTATTTTTATACATATAAACCTTCCTCTTGAATCACTCTATCTATTAAAAAAAACCGCATCAAAATCCGTTGCGTATTTTCAAAGATTTAAGCATACAAAGGGACAGAGAAAGCGACTTTGTTTTATACTATGTAGTGATTTATTAGATATCGACATACGAGTATGAGGTTCACTTGATGATACATGATACCCCAGCCACAGAACATCAGTCAATGATGCGCTATCGGCCTACTTTTTACTCCGAGCATTCGGAAATCCATAGTCTAAGGCCCGTATTCCAAGATGTTACCTACTGAAGTCGTAATCTATTCTTGAGAACTGTCAATATGTCAAAATTCTATAGAGAAAAAATGGTTTGACAAGTCTCAAAACTAGATTCAAAACTGAGACACATCTTGGAATATGGGCCTAAGACCGAAACGCGCAATGTGCACTTCACTTAAATTCGATTTAACCTAGTTATATGTGTTGAAAAATGATTCCAAAGGGTGTTTTTCAAACAATAAAAAGAACTATCCCAAGATTCTAGAGAACTCCAATAAGCTCACTACACATAAAATTTAATAAAAACTGAACGAACGAATATTCCCTCATCTCCTAATAGATCTTTTGGTCTTTGCGAATTCAATTTTCCAGCCATTGTTGTGTTCAATCCATATTTTTCCTTTAGTCTTTGCTCGGTATTGAAAGATTTCTCATTAAATTCACAAAATTAAAAAAGAAATTTTCAATTTGTGGTTCTTTTGAGATAAATTACTGTAGTAAGTTACTGAGATCTATAGGTTTTCTTTTTGTTTCTTCAATAGGAGTTCTGTTATCATTTATTTTGGTGGAGTTTTTCTTGCTGTTTCGTTTAATTGCGTTATGTTGGTAAAAGGTAGCGAACTTTCCTAGCGGTACAATAAATCGAAATTGTTGATAATACATATTATTTATTGATATGATAAAAAAAAGAGTTGCGGCGAGTTTATTGCCAGTTCTTCTCGTCCGTTCTACGCCCTTGATTTGAGAACTGGCGGTAAGTGTAAAATTAGAAGCATTTAATATGTATTTTTTTATTGACGTTCATAAGTGTACATTATGTTACCTAAATTAATAAATAATTTTGAATTTGAACTAAAATCTGTCTAATAAATTACCTCGACTTAAATGTTGCCAAATTTAAGCTTAAATTTTCTATAGCCACAGTATATAAATATTTCATATAAATATCGATATGATAGACAAGCATGAGGTTCAATTGATGTAAGTGATACCTCAGCCATAGAACATCAGACAATGATACGTTGTCGACCTTCTTTTTACTTCGAGCATTCGGAAATCCATAGACTAAAACCGAAATTCAAAATCGCTTCACGACTTTTCCATCTATGAACAGCGCACGGTGTTTTGTTAATCGTTCGGAATTTCGATATTCCTCCCACCCGTCCAATGCCCGAAGTTACCAGACGTGGGGAAGACCTGCTTACACAAAAATTATAAACATGTGGTCCCGGTGGTATTCGAACCCACGACCCATCGGAGCGCACGGCATTTGTTCTACCGAACGCGCCAACAAGCTATAGCTGTATAAATCTGAATTAATATTGTATGTATATGTAAAGCGAAATTAAATATAATATACCTAGGCTATCAAAACAACATTTCTCAATCAAACTATAATCCATACAAACCGTATTGTCACTCGAAAGAAAAATATGAGTGAAATATTTGCGGTGAATAATAGAAATGTGTTTGTTTTACTCTATTCTAACTGTAGTCAAAGAGCTTACATTTATCCCACTTATATACCTTTTTCTTATTTATATATATAATAATTTATATACCCGGCTTCGCACGGGTGTAATGTATATATGTACTATACACAAAATCTTTTGATACTCGCTGATATTTCTATTGGTGAAAGAATTTTTAAAATCGGCTGAGTAGTTTTTGATTTAAATCGTAACAAACAAACAGAACTCAAACGTCATGACGCAGACCTCTTTCAGCTTGCACTGACAATTATGCTTGCGTGGTCATCCTATTCAAATAAGTTCACTGGTATTTAACATATTTTTTCAAGTTTTTAGAATAATTTCTATGCGTGTTATGTAGTATGTATGTATATTTTTTCATACTTTGGGGTTTAAATGGCTTTATATAATCTGGTGCAGTGTTTTAAATATGTTATGTTTCGAATATATTTTTCATAGACAATTTTTTTTTTGTATCTATGTACTAATGTTTTACAATTAAATTCAATTCCTCAACCTTATAAGTACCTTTGTAGCTAAATTTTCGTCTATATAAATAAATTATGATGAAAACAACAATAGTTTTATTCACCAACTCTTAGACTATAGGCAAAGCTTCATTTTTATTTCTGCCGACGTCCGTAAACACCACTGATGGGTTATGAGATATCGTTTATGAAAGAAAATGTAATAATGCTGTGAATTCTCGTGTATATTACGTGACAGCTAACAAAAGGACATTATTTTGTAGCGATTTGTTCATATATTGTAATAACAGTCGACTCTCCATAATTCGAAACTCAAGGGATCAGAGAAAATTTTCATATTATCAAGAGAAATAACTGTTTTGCACCTGTATAAAGTTAATTATTTGCTCGTGTTGGGTGTAAAACTACTAAACTATATAACTTTAAAGAATAATTCAAATGAAAATTATCGAAGGGAACAATCAATGTTGTCAAATTGTCGAAGAGTACTATCTTAAATTATTAACCTGCTAATTTTTGCATTTTTTACAATTTTTATTTGTTTCTGTTTTTTTTATGTAAGAAAATAGTTTTTAATTTTTTCCATTTTCTTCTTTTATTTACTATTAAAATAAATAAATGTTGATTTTATTCAATTTATCGAGATTTTTTCATGGAACCGGGAATTTCCAAGATATTCAAATTATCGAGTGTCAAATTACCGAGAATCGACTGTATGAGTAAAAAGTATCGTAAATAAAATAATTTAATCAATATTTTGATATGTGTCACTTATCCAGAGCCAGTTAGTTTTATTATTTCTTTACTTGTTATCATATTACTGCACGGTTATTTTGGACGTTTTTCAAAATGTTTGGTCATTATGAATAATGTCTTACGAGTATTAATCACTTATTCCATATCATATCGCACCCTTAATAATAAACCGGTTTATCTCAAAATTTAGGGAATCTGAGTTTAACTTAAAAAATGGGCTATCTCTAATAACACTACCAGGTCTCTTTCTTACAACGGCCAAAATCGCGTGAAATAAAGAGATAGCCTGAGTTACCCCTATTCACTTTTAAACACTTACCTACTTTAGATTAATCATTAAACGGCAGCCTTCAGTGTTATTACTACCGCGCTCAAGGAACCATCTAGCTTTCGTGTGAGAATTTGAGTTAGATCTATTTACAATTAAAAATAACGTAAGTTTATTCAAATACTTTTTGTAAAAGAAAAGCATAATTAGAGTTATTTCATTTTATACTAAAACAAAATGAAATGTCAAATGATATAACTATGTTTATATCGATTCACTTTTGAACTATTGTGAATTATTATTGTATTATTCCAACACGCACCATTTTAGTATTGCGGATCGTCGGTTTTTACCTGATCTATTTATAGATAATTTGTTTTATTACCCACATTTTTGTAAATAATTTGTAACATTACGATTTTTGTCTTTTTTGTAGTAATAATGTGTTTCTATTTTCTGGGTTATCTGACTTTCAGTGGTTTTATTACTTTATGGTACGCGCATCTTAAGTTTTATTTACATTTTTTTTTAGCATGAAAGGCAAAGAAAGAATAAAAAAATTAATGAAACTTGCTGGAGCTGCTATTATAGAAGATGCTTCTGAGGCTGAGGTAACAACTTATCCGAAATTTCCTTGTTTTTTACTTGCCATAATTGCTATAAAAATTTTGTATTGTGTATCAGGTGGCAGTGGTTAATGAGCCAAGGATTAAAATCACTCAAGATTTTGAGAAAAATCCTATTCAACAAATGGAGGAAATTGATGTTATTGAGAAATATATAAATAAGGCGAAGAAACTAAGGAATAGTGGCAAACCTTATACATCGATGTCTGGTTCATGTAAACTGTTTTCCGGTCGTGGGGTCAAATCAAATTGTACTGATAAATGCAGACTTAAGTGCTCAAACTATATAAATATGGAGTCTCGATTAAAATTGTTCCGTAATTTTTGGAAATTATCCGATCTGTACAAGCACAGAGCATTCATTGGTTCATGCATGATAGATATTGAACCTAAGTATAGATACACAAACGCTGAAAACCCTCGCAAATACAACAATTTTAAAGGCCGGCAACGCACCTGCAAGCCCTCTGGTGTTGCGGATGTCTATGGGCGGCGGTAATCACTTACCATCACGTGAGCCGTCTGCCCGTTTGCCCCCTATACTATAAAAAAAAAAAAAAAAAAAAAAAAACAAAGCATATTACTTTACAGTAGATGGCGAAAAGTTTCGAGTGTGTAAAACATTTTTTAAAAATACCTTGGATATTACTAATAGAATGATTGAAACAACAAAATCGAAATATGATGAAAATGGTATTGTACAAGAAGATTACAGAGGAAGACACGAAAATCATAAAAAAATATCTACAGAATTGGTCAATGATATCAAAAATCATATAAACTCCATACCAAGAATCGAATCACATTACTTAAGAGCTACCTCATCAAGGGAATATATAAATGGAGCAAAAACTATCGCTGATTTATTTAAGGATTTTAAAGATCAACAAACTGAAAGGGGAAAGGATTCTGGAAAGTATTGTACCTATTATAAAATTTTTACAACTGAGTTTAATTTGGGTTTTTATACACCTAAAAAGGACCAGTGTGATTTATGCATGTCATTAATTGCAAATGCTACATCTGAACAGAAAGAACAATTAAAAAATCAAGTTGAGGTTCATCTTAAAGAAAAACAACTGTCTCGGATTGAAAAAGATGCCGATCGCCAGAAGGTATCGACAACCAACAAGGTTGTCGTGTATGACTTACAAGCAGTTATGCAAATTAATTCCGAGCTACTATGCCGATTTTTATAATACAATTTTGTAAATTATTTTGGTCTGACAAGGTTTTTGATTATATATATTTTTTTATTTCAATATTATTTAAGGATGAAGTTAGAGTTATGTTTGTTAAAATTATTAAAACTGATTTATTTTTATTTTGAAGACTGAATTGTTGAGACTGAATAAAGGTCATAGACTTAATAAGCTAAGAGATTATTATAAGATAAGGAGATTATATTTTGTTAAAATGTTTCGGCTCAAAATTATTTATGTACGTTGTATAATAATAATCACTTTTTTGTTAAAAATTGATGAAACTAATTTGTTGTACTATTGATTAAAACTAAATTTAATAAAGAAGATTTTTGTGATAACTAGTAGCCTTTTTCTTATTTACACCATCGTTTGTTAACCTATTTTTACTTAAAAAATGTAATATCTCGTATTATATTGACTTAAATTACACTGCATTTAATTATAATCTGAACTATGTCTAATTGTTTGCATGTGGTGTTAACTAAGTTTTGTAAAAAAAAGAACATTTGGACTTATCCCTGCACAAAAACAAAAATAAAAGTATTGTTTTTGTAATAAAGTGATCTATCTTGGCATCCCAACTTTTAATTTAATAAATAAAATACTACGTTAATTTATTTATTTTACATTTTATCCGAAAATATAACTACACCGTTTAAGTAATGCAAAGAAAGTGAAAGCAATATTTTAAGTTAATTAATCATGACAATATCCAGATGTAAACCTGAGGAAGCGAAATACGAAAACTTTGAACTCCATTTGCCACAAATACACATTTTTGAGTTAACACGGTTTATTATTAGGGGTGCGATATACCCTAATGTTACCAATTTATTAATGTTTAAATTACATAAGTTTTTGACGGACTCATTGGTGCGTTCGGTAGAATACCTGCCGTGCGCATCGATGGGTCGTGGGTTCGAACCCCACCGAGACGACATGTATATTATTTTCTGTAAACATGTTTTCCCCACATCTGCTAATTTCGGGCATTGATCGGCTGGGAGTGGTAACGAACCACCGTTCATAGATGGAAAAACCGTGTAGTACATATTGTGCGTTTCGGTTTCAGTCTATGGATTTCCGAATGCTCGAAGTAAAAAGTAGATCGACAGCGCATCATTGGCTGAGGTATCACCTACCATCAAGTGAACCTCATGCTCGTCTGTCGATATCTCTAATATTATAAAGAGGAAACATTTGTATTTTTGTATGTTATGAATAAACTCAAAAACTACTGGACCGATTTCAAAAAATCTTTCACCAATAGAAAGCTACATTATCAGCGAATAATATAGGCATTTGTGTATAGTACATCTACATTGCACCCGTGTGAAGTCGGGGCGCGTTGCTAGTATAACATAAAGAAATACCTGCAATGCTGTATGGTCTCCAGCACAGCGCAGTGTGTGCGGTAGATCACAGGAACACTCAGCGGAGGGTCGCGCGCTCAATTCCGGACACCGCCACTCACCGACCACGTTAGATAGGCACAGCAACGTTGCAGTCACCATCAGCCACATTCTGGAACCAAACAAACATGTTTTTTTTTGTGTATGTTGGATTTTGTGTACAATTGTTATGTCACTCCAAGCGAAACTGAGAAGCCGCTGAGCTTGACGGGCTCGTTGGCGCTTTCGGTAGAACACCTGCCGTGCGCATCGATGGGTCGTGGGTTCGAATCCCACCGGGACCACATGCTTATAATTTTCTGTAAGCATGTTTTCCCCACGTCTGGTAATTTCGGGCATTGATCGGGTGGGAGGAATATCTAAATTCCGACCGGGTAACGAACAACCGTTCATAGATGGAAAAACCGTGAAGTGCATATTGCGCGTTTCGGTTTCAGTCTATGGATTTCCGAATGCTCGAAGTAAAAATTAGGTCGACAGCGCATCACTGACTGATGTTCTGTGGCTGAGGTACCTACCATCTAGTGAACCTCATGCTCGCATGTCGATATCTGACATAAAAAAAAAAATCAGCGCCATTTAATAATGAACTGGCAAATGCTGAGAGCTGGCTTTTTTAGCCACATCTTTAATTATTACTTGAGGGCTTCTTAACATGTTTTTGTCTTTCATTTTACCTTCATAATGAACTGTTTAGATTAACTTTTAAGTACACCTCAATGTTGATTAGCGTTAGAGAATTCGGCCATAAGGTTATTTTAGTTAAGATAAATTTTAATTGGTTTAGGTTCAACGATAAGTGTATTTTTTTTTTATAGTAGCTAAATAAAACAATTTTCATATCATTTCAAAATAAAAATATTACAGTATGAGTAATCCTTTATTTGCTGTTTAACTTTTAAGGAAAACGTGCGACCTCTTTGCATAATAAATACGAAAAGAAAAAGACCAACAAAGAGAAAAAATGGACCTATCCTTTCCTTAAAGATCGGCATCTCATCGGCAATCATATATACATAGGAGCCTCAGAGAGCCTATCACGAACGACTATCGAGAAAGTATTCGAATCGTCTGTCTGTCAGTTGTATGAGAAATCCTTAGATTATTTATATGTCTAAATAATCAAAGGAGAAATCATTTGAAATTTCAAACAAATGAGAATGACAGCTCGACGATACGAATACTTTTTCGATAGTTGTTCGTGCTAGTTGTTTCTATTTCCATCATGTGAGGTGCTGCTCCAGTGTGAAATAATAACTTAACAATCTTTTTAACAATAATCGAACGAAGTATCGCGAGATTATTAATTACTAATCCCTTCCTTAATCCCCATTACCTTCATTACGAGATACTGATAAATAATGCGAGATACTGATAAAATATGGCGAGGGGGCCGATGGCTGGCCATGCGTCATACTCGTGAACGGGTGCTACTTGTGGTATTTCGACTATGTATTTGCGTGTTGTTCCCACGAGAATGTAAGTGCGTGCTCCTATTTCACCATGCCTACTGCTGATAGAGGACAAATCATTGTTTTTTATTTTATTTTTTCGTTTATATATATATATTTAATTATTATAAGATGTCATGTGGAACATGGTGTAATGGTTAGCTCCTTGCAAAAATTTTGTAAAACGAAAAACTTGGCGATTAAAAAGAGTGGCGGCGAGTTTCTTGCCAGTTGATTTGAGAACTGGCAGTAAATGTAAAATTAGAAGCATTTAATATGTATTTTTTTATTGACGTTCATAAGTGTACATTGTGTTACCTAACTGAATAAATAATTTTGAATTTTGAATAAGAAATGTTGTAAATCTCTTATAAGTATAGTTGTTTCTTAGAGACATATTACTGATATTTATAGTTTTAGTATTATTAGAATAGTGCACCAACCTAGCAGTTTTTCGGCCTAGCAATCTCCTATAATGGTTGCCTGGAAGAAATTACTGTTAGTAATAAGGCCGCCTTTTGTACATTTTTTTTGTCATTTTACTTTATGTTTATTTAATTTCTAAAAAATAAAGTATTTTTCATTCATTCATTCATTCATTCATTACTAGTGAAGCCTTCGTTCGTGCAGGCTTCATTTTAAGATGGGGGGGGCTTAGCCCACATGATTTGGTTATGATCTCCCCCCTTCTTTAATCGACCCCTCTCTATTTCTGGCAAGACATTTCAATATACAGACATTTTGATTCTACTGTTATATTACAATTATAGATTTCTTAAGTTTATTGACCGAATATTTGCGAAACGCTGAGCAAAAAGGCCGGCTAAAGTATTAATTCAGTAAGAACTGGCGGGGAATAGGGCAAAAGCGATCTCAAAAGGCTGCTCCGGTCATATTATGTGGTACTTGTAAAAGAATTGCCACTGCAATGCGTGTGGTTGCGACATAATGGGATATTTCCACTGAGTGACGACCGGACGAAGATGTCGTACGGCGTATGTCACAGGCGACAAGCGATATTATTCAAAACTAGCTGCCAGCGACTTCGTTCGCGTAGGCTTCACCTTAGGCTGAGCTTTTGAGCAAGGTTGAGCAACTGAAAGTGTCGAAATAATCAAACTACATATTTCATTTCCATATCAAACTGTTATTGACATCTGATAACAGTTTTACCTCTACAGTTTTATTATATGTATATAGATGAAACATGATAATACGAAAATCCATACTAATATTATAAAGAGTAAAGATCTGTTTGTTAATTATGATTTATTTCAAAAACTACTGAACTGATTTTAAAAATTATTTCAATAACAGAAAGCTACATTATCAGCGAGTATTTCATTATTTATTTTACATAATTATTTTTAGTATATCTACATTGCACCCGTGCAAAGCCGGGGTAGGATCGCTAGTAGTAAATATACGTAAAAATATACAAATATTCTAAACAATTTCAAATAAACAGCAGAAAGTTAATAGGTTCATTTAATGGCGCCACAAAATTCGGAAACTAAGCATTTATCAGAACAGTAAAATACTTTAGACGCTGATTTTCAGCAGTTCTTGTAGGATATGCGGCAGTCGCTAATATTAATTTCATAGTAATTTCAATATCTATGGACTATGCCGATTTGGGAAGCATAGAATTAATCAGTAAAATAATCAAAATCTAGTTTACTTGAGACATGACTTATTTTAAAGTTGGTTTTATTTAACAATATTGTCTGATTGAATCTCTGATAATGCTTACACATGATAAAATCTTGTATAAAAAACATGTCGGGATTTTAAAAAACCAAATTTCACCTTCACAAACTCCGCTATATAATTTCTCTTACCGAGATCCTCTACAAAAAACACAACTGTCGTTAAACTGTCCATTTGGGTTACCCAAGAGGCATTACTTAAAGCCACAATAAATTGGATAATACTGTATTCCTGTAAGTATGTCTTCCCCACGTCTAGTAACTTCGGGCATTGAACGGGTGGGAGGAATATCAAAGTTCCGACCGGGTAACGAACCATCATTCATAGATGGAAAATCGTGAAGTGCATATTGCGCGTTTCGGTTTCAGTCTATAGATTTCCGAATCCTCGAAGTAAAAAATAGGTCAAGAGCGCATCATTTATGTTCTGTGGCTGAGGTACCATCAAGTGAACCTCATGCTCGTCTGTCGATATGTAACAATAAAAAAAAAACTAAAAGCATATGACTTGGACACCATTAGACATACGGTGGGAATAACAGCAAATTGCAGGACTGTTGATAACATAGGGTGACGGACGGACAATGCTCCAACTGTCTTCGATTTGCATC
This sequence comes from Anthocharis cardamines, assembly GCA_905404175.1. Lineage (NCBI taxonomy): Eukaryota > Metazoa > Arthropoda > Insecta > Lepidoptera > Pieridae > Anthocharis > Anthocharis cardamines. The sequence continues at coordinate 5,924,742 of FR989974.1, forward strand.
CTGATGTATGACCTATTTAATGTACCTGATCACGTATTACTACCTGTTATAGGCACCGAACTGTCACCCCCTGGACTACTCATAGTCCAGGGGTAGACAGTGTCTCAACACATGCGATATATCGATCTCCAAAAAATGATAATGGACGACAAATTGAAATGAAAAATAGTATTGTCTTTTATTAACGCGAGTATCACCCATTTAAATTTATCCCGACCTTTTGGATGCTTTTCAGCAACCGTGATCATGGGCAGACTGAAAGGTGATAGATGTCTGATCACATTGTTGATATATTAACGACATCTATTCCTACGGAGTTGATATTTACTGTTTTTCTATATTATGGCAATACTGACTAAAAGTTTTTTTTTATGTTAGATATCGACAGACGAGAATGAGGTTCACTTGATGGTAGGTGATACTCCAGCCACAGAAAATAAAACCTGCTTACATTTACATCGGAACGTATAACGCAAGCGGTACACATAATCGTTGGATTAATTATTATAACATAAAACCCTTGTGGTATTACGTCAATCCGCTATGAAAAATAATTTAATATGAGGCTGAGTAAAAACTACATTTTGCTTCATAGGTAGAGTAGTAGAGTAACCTGTATTGTACATACATACATACATAAATACTCGTAAAAATAAATTGCCACAAATGTTTTTCCACGCATCACTTCAAATCAGCTACGCCTATTTTGCTAATTCTCTGTTTTGTAATTATCAGCGTAAGGTTTGTATGAAATATTTTTTTGGAATGATATGGTCTTATTTTAATATATACAGTATATTAAATTATTATAATACTTAACAATAAGTAAAACACCTGACGACTGTGGTCTTAAAAGTCAAACGCAAACTCGTAAGGATCATATAAATATGTACATATATTTGGACTAAAAACCGATAAATAAAAAAAAAACAATAAATTTGATCAAATCTTTATATTTTAAACTGAGATACTAGTTATTTTCCTCACTAGTTATATTAATTTAAATAAAATACTGTATACCGGATTAAAACGCGATTTATTGTTTAAATTATTTATCCCGACGTTTCGGATGCTTTTCAGCAACCGTGGTCGCGGGAGACTGAAAGATGACAGTTGTCTTATATTTGAAATGTCACAAAGTTGCCATATTTAATTCAATTAAATTAAAAAACAATCTATTAATTTAGGTAACACAATGTACATCTATGAACATCAATAAAAAAAAAATACATATCAAATTACTAATATTACTAATATTAAATGCTTCTAATTTTACATTTACTACCAGTTCACAAATCAAGGGCGTAGAGCGGACGAGAAGAACTGGCAAGAAACTCGCCGCCACTCTTTTTAATCGCCAAGTTTTTGTTTTACAATCTTTACATATTAACGCCTACGGAGTTGATATTTACTGTAATTTTCTATATTATGACAATATTGACTAACGGTGTCCTCTTGTTTTTTAGTATGTTTGATTTGGGGCTTTAGATTTTTAATAACTGGATCCCAGGTGTTGGAAAGTCTCAAACCATCTTCTCTATTGAAGTTAGGATGTTTTTTAATTTCAATAGCCTCACGTACTAGTCTGGGAAAGAATCTACTTTCTTTTGCAAGGATTTTTGGTTGGTCGAAACGTATGTAGTGGTTTGGTTAATATTAGTAATATTAGTAATTTAATATGTATTTTTTTTTTTATTGATGTTCATAGATGTACATTGTGTTCCCTAAATTAATAGATTGTTTTTTAATTGAATTGAATTAAATATGGCAACTTTGTGACATTTCAAATATAAGACAACTGTCATCTTTCAGTCTCCCGCGACCACGGTTGCTGAAAAGCATCCGAAACGTCGGGATATATAATTTAAACAATAAATCGCGTTTTAATCCGGTATACAGTATTTTATTTAAATGTGTGATACTCGCGTTAATAAAAGACAATAGTTATATTAAAACTACCGATTCATTAACGACCAACCAGTTCATACAATTGAAGTTAAACATTGTCTAGTGTGGTCATAATACGGATGGGTCATAATATAAGTATTATGTCACGTATGAAGATATCACGCTAATAACCTTACTGTTTCAAATTTAGTTTTTGTGTGTTGTATGAAATTTTGATTGATCATAAAATAGGTCGCGAGCGCATCAAATCAAGAGTAGTTACGCCGGAAGCCATCCATATACGTCATATGATATAGTATGGATAAAGTTACATACATAGTTATATAACTACGGACCCTACTGAAATACAATTTAGGACCACAAAGCATCAGCAATACCTAATAATATGTCCCCTTTTAAGGCGAAGCTTTTTGCTACCAATTCATACTGACCTTTGTACTTTCTCTGAAAAACTGAGTTTTCGCACATTGTTCGCACAAAGAGAAAGGATGGGTCATTTTAAATTGGTATCATTTATCAACATAATATGAGTGTTTGTGACACGTAGCTTTGTTTGAACGGTTTTTAAAAATGTCTGACTTTTATGAACTGCAAAAATAAGATTGGGTAACGATATTTTTGGTAATTTTGGTCTTATAACAAGGATAGAGCATGTTTGACTTTAAAATATTTCTGTCAAAAAAGAGCAAATTGAAAGAACAGTGCATTTTCTTGTGATGTGTTGTTTAAATAGAATTTCAGTGTATTGTAGGAGAGATAATAAACATTTATTCGTCGTAAAGTATAATATATCGTAAGTGTTGAGTTTTTATATAATATTAATAATTAGTAATTTCTAGTTAAAGTTCCAAAATACGCTATTTCCATATTCCAACGGGAAAGAGGGGTGATGACAATATGGGGTAGTTAGACAAAAGGTAGGTATATCAGTATGGAAGCAATCGGTATTTTTTTGTTCACATAAATATTTAAAAATAGAATAAGACATGTAATATCTTCTTCTAATCTGGGGGCACGGCAGTGCCCCCGCCAAGTCGAGCAAAAAGCGGCACGGCCGTACTATCCTTTTCTCGAAGTAGTTCGGGCCATTTTCGACCCCCTATAACTTCGTTGTGGATAAAACTAGAATCCTGAATTTTCAGTGACTAAGCAGGCATTGTATAAACTCGGTATATTTCAAATATCATTCTGTTTGAACCAGTAGTTTAAGAATTATAACTAGTCAAAGTTTGATAATTATCAAATTATAATTTGTCACTCACTCACTCACTCACTGACTGACCGATCATCAAAACTCTAAGGCACTTCTAGCAGACATAGAAACTTGAAATTTAGAATACAATTAGTGTTTAGTCTATAAATCAAGGAAAAACTACAATATTTTGAAATTTCGGTCCAGTTTTCTAGATATACAATTTTTTTTTGTATTTCTGTATGTAATGAATAACTTAAAAACTACTGGACCGATTTTAAAAATTCTTTTACCGTTAGAAAGCTACATTATCACTGAGTAATTTAGGGTATTAATTACTAGAAAAAAATAGAGATCCTTAGAAATCCCTACTAAAAACAACCCAAGGTGTAAAAAAATTAGCCATAAAATGTCTTTCATCGCATGTGCTGCGGAAAGTATTTATGCTAGAACAAAAAAACGTTCCACAATATTATAGAACATATCAAAATCTACAAAAAATTTCACGAGACCATATGTCCAACTATTGTAGTTATGTCACTATAACTACTTTTTTACATTAAAAAGTTAATAAAAATGCCGATCAAAATCAGACTGTTATCCATAGCTTTATATTAATTCTTATCCAAATAAACTAAGAAAAGGAATATCTACAAAAAGAAATGAGATGCCATCAAAAACATAAATTGTAAAAAAAGCCAAGTCTTGCTACTCAGTTCTCTCGTAAAAAGTTGTGAGATCCATATAATACAAGTCGTTCAATTTATTCAGTCTCTACTGAAGGATCCTTCTGTCTTAAGTTATTACGTAATTAGGTAACCTAACAACATCTTATAGTGATCATATCAATACCAATATTAAAAAGCTTTGATGTTTAAAATAAAAAGGTTGACTTGGCAATCGCACTAAACTATCTAATTTAATATAATATGTGTTACTTGTGATACACATTGTGTTTTTAATAAAATTAAAAAGATACATTGTTTTCATGCGATAGCCGAGTCAATCTATTTATTTAAAACATCAAAGATTTTTAATATTGGTATTGATATGATCACTATAAGATGTTGTTAGGTTACCTAATTACGTAATAACTTAGGACAGAAGGATCCTTCAGTAGAGACTGAATAAATTGAACGACTTGTATTATATGGATCTCACAACTTTTTACGAGAGAACTGAGTAGCAAGACTTGGCTTTTTTTACAATTTATGTTTTTGATGGCATATATAAAATTTCCATTTCACAATGTTAGTTACCGTACTCCTCCGAAACGGCTTTACCTATTTATACCAAATTTTATATGCGTATTCAGTAGGTCTGAGAAACGGCTTCTATCTATTTTTCATACCCCTAAGTGATAAGGGTTGTTCAACCTGAAACTTTTTTTTTTAATTTTTGGACGATTTTTTTTGTTTTTATTTTTTTATAATGTGGCATTAAAAAATAAATACAACCCTAAATTTTTACTTTTTTATTACCAACCCCTGCTTTTTAGAAATTATTTACATGGCAAATCAACGTTTGCCGGGTCAGCTAGTAGGAGATAATATCATGCGGAAAATACCTTAATTATAATAATATACGATGCAACTGTCCCTTAACAGCGCACGCATTGCGTACAATTGCCTAAATTGGTAATAGTCGACTCCTGCGCATTGTTACTTGCACTTGCATCGGGGCCGCATACGAACTACACTAGGTAAACATTTTTATCTATATTTTAATATATATTGAAATCTCTCGTTAAAGGATTTTATATATTTAATCTCATTTAAATATATCACATTCACATCAGCATTAACTAGTAAGCTTAAATAATATTGATTTCTTCCAACGAACAGTGATGCGATTTAGACTGATTTTTACATATAGACTGAAACCGAAACGTGCAATCTGCACTTCACGGCTTTTCCGTCTAAAAATTGGGTAAGCTTTTTCGTGCGTTAGTGCCTTATAAAATTAGTCACTGGACTTAAACGTGTATATCTGGTGGGAGTAGAAGAGTCGAGAGTGAAAGTAGGTACCTCGATCCGATCTGAGACGTTCTTCAAAAGAGCCAAGTCAAAAGTAAGGCCAGGCCAGGTGGAAACCGACGAGCGTGTATGAAAGCATTGATGAAAGTGAAAGAAGCGAAGGTGGTATGCAAGGATCGGAGCATATAGATAGCATTAGGAATTGAAATATATTTACGTTTGTATGTAACGTATTCACATACCTCATTATTCGAAGTCAAATAATATCCACGTCTATACAAAGCTTCATGCTTTGCAAAATGAGAAATGCATAAAGAACTTGTATCTATACCACTACAATAGTCTAGCATATAAATACAATCAAACAAATGTCACCGTTATTACAACATAATAGATGTCCTAAAAGCTTGCAGTATTTGTATGTTTATATTTTCATTCGTGGTCGCTGATTCGGTGTTTAATTGAGTTTCAAGTTTTTGCATCTCGGTCGGGCATTTTCATTATAGTTCAACAATACTCCTGACGAAGAGGTGACAATACGAGTTCGTGTGTCTATTGTATGAAGTGTTTTTTCTGCTTCAAATGCATGCGCGGTTCTGTTTAATATTTATGAAATAGAGGTCTGCAGGTGATATAATCGACGGCCCAAAGGTAAAACTCACTAAATGTAATTTTGAATAAATATACATTTTGCTATTGCTTATTTTAAGCGACATCTACGATAGGAACAAATTACAAAGGGTGTATTGCACTCATTGACATAGTATTAATGTTGATCGAAGATTGCACTTCATAGTTTAATCTGGACAACAATACGCAATTAGTGCTTTGTTCTTACCATAAGGTTACGCTTAAAATGAGAAATAAGTAGTGAAAAAAAAAATTTGATGGCATGAACTAATGTCCTATATTCACCTAATAGGGAATATGCATGTTGTTTAAATTTACTTGATATTTTTTCCCTTGAATCCTTATGGCCCAGATATTATGCCTAAACAATTATTTTCTTATTTAGTTCGTTTCGTGTTTAATTGCAAAAAATATTAATTAAAATGTGTAAAATAAGGGAGAGAAATTCAAGTTTGCAAAACGCATCACCATTGGTCGAAACAAAACGTGACGTCACCTTACACATTCTGTCATTTATCGGCAGCGATTTATCAATGGCGTCCATTGACATCGAAGATGGCGTCAAACACTGGTTACCATAGTTACCTCACTCTATCCGTCACTGAGCGTGTAATGTGATATCATCCAAAGCCCGCGAAATATGGCCGCGTTTAAACAGATCAAATTTTATCGATGTTTTCAAAGTAATTTTAAAAAATAATTTGGACATTGCCAAGAATATTTATATTTTTATTAGGGTAAAATGATGTAACAAGTCGATAAAAAATATAAAAAAAATGCATGCATATTCCCTATTATCAAAGAACAAGAAAGATTTAAGAACACGAAGTACTTACACAAAAAAAATAATATTAACTAATTTAGTGCAGTCGTTGAGCATGACAACCACGAGAAAATTTAGTCGACCGTTTTCTCGTGTATCGATTATATCTCTTTTTGTCTTTCGGGTCTAACATGAAACTTACACTCGACTTCTTATGTCAAAAGTAGAGATATTTGTCGGGCGAGATAACTTGTCTATCAAAATTGTCGATGTCGAGATATAATATTTCGTTATAATATCTTAGTCTTGTCTTCTCTCGTCGGCGAGATATCTCTTGATAGTCATGCTAGGCGGGCAGAAGTTTTGCACGTAGGTAAATTTCGGCGATTAATTTTTATTTATATAGATTTGTAAATTAGAGTTCCATAATTGTACTGATATTTATAACATTATAACACAAAATTGCATATCATATAGCCAGCCGTCTTTTACTGAAAAAATAAATAGCAATAAGTTGAACTCAAATCTTACATAATATCATAAAAGTGGATAAAGGTGAAAGTTACGATGATTAGGATTTTTAACCACTCGCCTAAAACTTTATGGGATAAGCCATTCAATGTTTTAGAGGACAACAACAAAAATGCTTAATACAATATAGCTTTTACGACTTCAAATATTTTTTAGACACACTCCGATACCGGAATAATATAATTGTTGTATTATTAAGTGTAAAATCAAAAACATTTATACGCCTATTACTAGCAAAGCGATCGCCACAATAAATTTTAATTTTACCAACCACTGCAACTGTACCAAGTTTTTTACAAATAAATAATTATTATTCTAAGTCAAGCTGAAACAGACGGGTTCGCATATCCCGAGTGTACCTGTGAAACCCAATAACAAATCGTCATGATCGTAGAACAACGGCGGATCTGCAAAACGGCTACTTTACAGGAGAGCGTTTTAAAGATTGATAAGTCGTTTTTTATGCATAATTAAAACACGGCACGGAACACGAAAAGATTTTCGTGTTCAAACTCGGCAATATTATGTTTGGTGTCTTTTTATTATTAATTTTATACTGATTACCGTGGGGGAGGCCGAGGGGACAACGTAGTACAATTAAGGTATAATATGCGTTTTTGTACTGCGTTGAAAAAACAGAACCGCTGGTATTCTAGGCAATAACTTGATTGTTTTTATCAAACTCAAACTTTTGGTTGGTTTTGTTGAAAATTGACATTTTTTTAAAGATTTTTATACAATAAAACTAAAATCGTAAAAAATCAGAACCGTCGTTGTTCTACGATCATGACGAAATATTCGTCTTTCATTGTCCTCTGAGTATCTACATTAAGACCTGGCAGAATTCTAATTAGTCGCACTGTGATTTCGGGGCTTTCCTAATTTGCAAAGGACTGAATTATTAAGTCTGTTGTGTCGGATAATAATTTTAAAGCAATTTGTAACTTTATATAATTGTACTGTTTCCTTTTGCAAATATAGGTATGTTAATGACTTAATGGTTGGATAAATAATGTAAAATGAAATCCTATGTTATTGGTTTAATTGTTTCGTAATATGAGAACCTTGAGTACTTTTTACGTAATATGAGTTATGTTTTTTTGCAAATTAATTATCTTAAGAGTCGACGACGACAGCTTTTCTTAAAAAAGTGTTTATTTAAGAAATGAAAAGAAAAGTGGAATCATAAATAATATGAGTGGCTTTTTTGTCATACACGCGTGAATCTCACCTGATTGGTGACTGCATAGGGTACAATGTTGCCATAGTTTAGAAACCTTGTTGCCAATTTCAAAATTCGAAAATAAAAGGAAGGGTAACGATAACGTCTCATTTCTGCCCTAAAATAATGAAAAATTTAAAAGTCTATACAAAAAGTTGTAATGTCACTGATAATGTATTATTTTGAAGAAAACTCACAGTAAGACTAAAGTTTGGCAATTGGCATCCCACAGGTAATCCAATCAAAAATATACAATACTATACTAATATTTTTTGTATGTATCGAATAAACTTAAAAACTATTGGACCGATTTCAAAAATTCTTTCACCAATAGAAAGCTACATTATCGCCGAGTCACATAGGCTATGTTTCGTGTATAGTACATCTACATAGCACCCGTGTGAAGCCGGGGCGCGTTGCTAGTTTTTTATAAGTTTATTTTCTTATAAGACACACAGACTACTTTCAAGTGAACCTCATACTTGTCTGTCGATATCTAACATAAAAAAAATATATTGACTGGACCAGTATATGATCACCATTCTGTGCCTATCCGATCGAAACAACCGCTGTATCGGTCTTAGTCGAAATCGAGGGAAACAACGGTGAAATAAAAAAACCTAAAGTGTCTTATAACTTGCAGTATCAAGATGCGGTTACACTCAGAGCTGCTACTCCTAGTCATTCTCGCTCTGGTCTACAGCGCCCATGGCCACAAGCGGACGTTCACCAGATGCCAGCTGTCGCGAGAACTACTCCGTTATAACTTCCCAAGGACTTTGATACCAAATTGTAAGTTATTACTGTGTTTATATTTTAGAAAAAATTAATGCCTAGTAAGTGAATTACTTTCTGTTTATTTATAAGCCCATAGGAATGTCTACGTCACTCTTATGAAACGGCCAAGCCACACATTTTGATTAAGGTGTAGGGTTTGTAGAAAACTTAAGACTAGGATTCATTCAGAACGTTCTGGGAACACATGTTTATAATTTTCTGTAAGCATGTGTTCCCCACGTCTGGTAACTTCGGGCATTGATCGGGTGGGAGGAATATCTAAATTCCGACCGGGTAACGAACCACCGTTCATAGATGGAAAAACCGTGAAGTGCACATTGCGCGTTTCGGTTTCAGTCTATGGATTTCCGAATGCTCGAAGTAAAAATTAGGTCGACAGCACATCATTGACTGATGTTCTGTGGCTGGGGTATCACCTACCATCAAGTGAACCTCATGCTCGTCTGTCGATATCTGACATAAAAAAATAAAAAAAAACTACGCTATGTTGAGAGAGAGGTTAGGGCGTGTAGAGCTTGGCTCTCCATAAGATCTGAGAACTTTTTAGGTACCAACTCGTCTTGGCGTTACTTTACATGAAAATGTTTTTGGTAGGATCTTTTCCTTTTTTTTAGGTTCTAAAGACCTTTTTTTAGGTTCCTAGCTTGAAAATTGGCAAAAGTTTCATACAAACTTTCATCCCCCTATTTTAAGGGATGCGGGGCAAAATGTACAGATTTCTTAATTTTTATGTGGGTTGTGTGCTAATCATGACTTCAGGAAAAATTAATTAATTATTTTTTTTTTATAAAAAATTGCCATGACCACTTTTCGATAGGCAAGCAATTATAGGCATATTTGTTTATAAAAAATATTTAATAAAAAATACGTCTCATCTGGTTATCAGATCGGTGAAGGACGATCTCCCACGGGCTCTTAGACCATCACGATATCTCTGGAACCATAAGGCGTAGCGACTTGAAATATGGTAGGAATATTCCTTTCGCCGAGTAGAGGTCAGCTAAGAACGGATTTACGAAATTCAACCCACAAGGGGGGTTGCGGGGGCAATTGCTAGTAATATATAAAGTATAATAAATGTAGAAAAATACGACGAAACGCTTCGAGTTAATTCTGGACGTCCCAAAATGTATTATTATATCTAATTAGAAATAAAATATTGAATTTAAAATACCACCCACAGCTCGGTATTAAGCTGAAAAAAGATCAAAGCTGACTTTCAGCAAATCCCTAAACTTAATATTCAAATGTACAGTGCGTTTATAAATTATTCAACATTAAATATGTTTGAACTATTCGAGTGTCAGTGTGTAACTTTGAACTTACGTTTGACTTTGAAGAGTTTGGAGTTAGCAGTAATTGATGGATGTATAGAGTTAAACTGCCCTAGGTAATATAAAAATTTCGAATGCTCAAAGTAAAAAATATGTCGACAGCGCATCATTGACTGATGTTCTGCGGTTCTGTGTTTGTCGATATTTAACATAAAAAAAACCTATTGTAATTTTAAAGCACTTTTGGATGGCCATTTTCCTTAACCTACCATTTTTCTTTTTCGGAAAAAATTATTATCTTAATATAAATCAACGCATTTGCCTAAAACCGCCTCCGTGTCTCACCTGAGGAGGCTCTGGGTTCGATTCCCGGGGAAACAAGATGCCATCAAAAACATAAATTGTAAAAAGAGCCAAGTCTTGCAACTCAGTTCTTCTATCGTAAAAAGTTGTGAGATCCATATAATACCAAGTCGGTCAATTTATTCAGTCTCTACTGAAGGATCCTTCTGTCTTAAGTAATTACATTATAAGCTAACCTAACAATATCTTATAGTGATCATATCAATACCAATATTAAAAATCTTTGATGTTTAAAATAAATAGATTGGCTCGGCTATCGCATGAAATCACAATGTATCTTTTTTTTATTTTATTAAAAACATAATGCATCTCACAAGTAATACATATTATGTTATATTAAATTAGATTGTTTAGTGCGATTGCCAAGTCAATCTATTTATTTTAAACATCAAAGATTTTTAATATTGGCATTGAAATGATCACTATAAGATATTGTTAGGTTAGCTTATAATGTAATTACTTAAGACAGAAGGATCCTTCAGTAGAGACTGAATAAATTGACCGACTTGGTATTATATGGATCTCACAACTTTTTACGATAGAAGAACTGAGTTGCAAGACTTGGCTCTTTTTACAATTTATGTTTTTGATGGCATCTCATTTCTTTTTGTAGATAGTCCTTTTCTTAGTTTATTTGGATAAGAATGAATACAAAGCTATGGTTAACAGTCTGATTTTGATCGGCATTTTTATCAACTTTTTAATGTAAAAAAGTAGTTATAGTGACATAACTACAATAGTTGGACATATGGTTTCGTGAAGTTTTTTGTAGATTTTGATATGTTCTATAATATTGTAGAACGTTTTCTTGTTCTATCATCAATACTTTCCGCAGCACATGCAATTAAAGACATTTTATGGCTAATTTCTTTACACCTTGGGTTGTTTTTAGTAAGGATTTCTAAGGATCTCTATTTTTTCTAGTAATAAATATAACCTATGTTACTCAGTGATAATGTAGCTTTCTAACGGTAAAATAATTTTTAAAATCGGTCCAGTAGTTTTTAAGTTATTCATTACATACAAAAATACAAAAAAAATTGTATATCTAGAAAACTGGACCGAAATTTCAGAATATTGTAGTTTTTCCTTGATTTATAGACTAAACACTAATTGTATTCTAAATTTCAAGTTTCTATGTCTGCTAGAAGTGCCTTAGAGTTTTGATGATCGGTCAGTCAGTGAGTGAGTGAGTGAGTGACAAATTATCAAACTTTGACTAGTTATAATTCTTAAACTACTGGTTCAAACAGAATGATATTTGAAATATACCAAGTTTATACAATGCCTGCTTAGTGACTGAAAATTCAGGATTCTAGTTCAATCCACAACTAAGTTATAGGGGGTCGAAAATGGCCCGAACTACTTCGAGAAAAGGATAGTACGGCCGTGCCGCTTTTTGCTCGACTTGGCGGGGGCACTGCCGTGCCCCCAGATTAAAAAAATATAATCACAGAAGGCTTATCGCTATACCTCCTTGCGTGTAAAGAATAATGATCAGTGAAACAGGCATAGCATAGTCTGCCCCATGCCCCACGCCGCACTCGGGATTTCACTTTTATTTGCCAAAAAATATTACGGCTAATACATAACATGTGACAAAAGAATATTCATTCAGACTAATTATTATCAATGAGCAATTCTAGTAATTTCATTTTCAAACTTTCATTTAAATTTTTTCTTCTTCTTCTTCCTGCCCTGTTCCCTTTTTTTATTTGGTGTCGGCGCAGTATGTTCTCTTTTTCCATTCTCTCCTTTCACTCGCCATATCATCAGTCACACCTCTCAAACACATATCATTCTTCACACAGTCAATCCATGTTTTTTGGCCTCCCTTTTTCCCTATACCCATCCACTTTCAATTTCAAAACTTTTTTAGATACATGTCATTTAACTTTCTTATCCTCATAAATTCATATTTACGGACTTTTATTTTCCCTTATATTTATACAAAGGTCATCTATCATCTATTAAAGTATGTAAATTTACTAAACAAATACATAAAACGTATTAACAATTAATAGTTTCACACAATTGAATAAACAATATTATATTTACAGACCAAATACTGTATTAATCTAAATAGAATTGTTTGAGTTGGAAATTCAATTAACTGTGTAACCAAACCTGTATTGAACTTATATTAAACATTGACAATAATTGCCATGCATTTCCTTATATTCTGTCGTTGAATACCACAGAACAGAAGAAGTAAGTTGTATTTTTCCCTGTTCTGTGTTGAATACTGAAGTTTTAATGTCGCATTTACTAATACTTATATTAACTCTATAACTTTCTAAAATAAAGTAAAAAACAGACAAATAGCTTTAAGCTCAACCTATACTAATATTGTAAAGAGGAAAAATTTGTCTATTTATATTTTTTTTATTACGATTTAACTCAAAATCTACTAGACCAATATTAAAAATTATTTCACCAATAGAAAGTTTCATTATCAGCGAGTAACATAGGCATCTCTTGTATATAGCACATCTACATTGCACCCGTGCGAAGCCGGGGCGAGTCACTAGTAGTTTATAAAGTCCGTAAAAACAGTATTTTGCATTCATCTTCAATATCTATCCCTTTCTAGAATAAAGTAATAAACAGAGACAAAACAGCTTTAAGCGTAATTGAACTTTTAAGACTATAAGTGCAGCATTTTTGGCCCATTTACCCAATGCAAGTTTCTTGCCTGTTGCATACAATTAAATTGAAGCAATAAATGGCTCGCATTGTCTAAACAACACGTAACATTTTTGATCTGTCATAAAAGTTTGTTTTCAATACTTTTCTTGGTGTAAACAGCACCTTATGCCCGCACCTACAATTATTGCATTATTACTCTGGTAGGTACAAAAAAATGGCATAATGTAATTGGGTCTTTAAAATCCGTATTCAGCGATGAACTCTATTCTTGTAGCTCTATGGAAAAAAATAGTCTGAATAAACTTTTCATTTAATTTTTAAAGTAAGCTACAATTTAAAGTAAAGGAAATTGACCTAAAAACGTCAAACAAAGTTCGGGATCTAAGATTAGCATAAAAAGGGTTCATTCGGGATAAACAATTCTAGAGGCTTTCATTTAAGTTTAAAATTGTCGGCAAACGGGCTTAATTGACAATGTACAGGGAACCGAATCTAAATTATTCTAATTAATACGCGCGACATTTAAATCAAAAGCTACTGTTTTCGAACAGTTCTTCGAACAGTAAAACAGTAGGGAGTTTAAGAAAACGCTCGAATTCATGAATACAAATTATATCATGCATCGCCTTTCTCCGTTGGTAAGACAGAGATCACGGAATTCCATATGCACCGATCCTTGCATACCACTTTTGCCTTTTCCACTTTCATCAATACTTTCATTTGTCGATACATTGACAATTATGATTTAATATTGATAGATTGTTTAATTATTTTTGTAATTCTGTATCTGTTGTTATGATTTATTAATATTTTCATAGTTTTTAATTTATTTACATCCTCACACCGTTATTTAAACATTCATTGCCTTACAAAAGCTCACATCCTTACACAACACTTCACTTACTCATACGGATACGATTTCTTCTTCTATTTAATTTTTTCTTGTAGTTTTGCTATTTTTTAAGATTTTTTTTTTTAAGTTTTACTTCAATTGCGTGTGAACGTTACACGCACTATTTTTTTTTCATTGTGAAGAACACTTCGCTAATTGCAATCTATACTAATACTCGCCCCGGCTTCGCACGGGTCTAGATTTTTTTGACAAAAAAGCAGGGGTTGTATGTATTTTTTAATGCCACATAATAAAAAAATAAAAACAAAAAAAATCGTCCAAAAATAAAAAAAAAATTTTAAGGGTGAACAACCCTTATCACTTAGGGGTATGAAAAATAGATAGTAGCCGATTCTCAGACTTACTGAATACGCATATAAAATTTGGTAAGAATCGGTCGAGCCGTTTCGGAGGAGTATGGCAACGAAAACTGTGACACGAGAATTTTATATATTAGAAGATTATAAAGAGGAAGGAAATATGGTTGTTTGTTACTATTTAAACATTATTTTACCAATAGGAAGTATATACACATACATTTAATCAGCGAGTAACATAGGCTACTTTTCTGTTATTTTTTATTTATTTTTTTATTTATTTTTTTATTTTTAGTACATCTATATTACACCCGTGCGAAGTCGGGGCGGATCGCTAGTAGTACATAGATAAAGCTGCATCGTTAAAGAAATTGTTGAAAAGCGTTTTTTTTATATCCCTACTGTTTATATAAATATTTTATACTAGAATTAGTTAAGGTTATGGATTGAATAGTGTAATGAGATGCGTGAAGGTGACGGGTTTGGAAGCGAATTATTGATAAGATGGAATTATAATTGAGGCTTCTATATTACACAAGTTACATACGAATTATTGTACGCATAAGTAATTATAACATTTCCGAATACTCGAAGTAAAATGTAGGTCGACAGCGCATTATTGAATGATATTCTGTGGCTGGGGTATCACCTACCATCAAGTGAACCTCATGCTCGACTGTCGATACACTAACATATTTAAAAAAAATCCCTTCAAGTTTTACTAGAGTAGTAATTGAAAAATATATTTGAAAGTAAATCTTATCTTTCAAACTATTCTGTGTCGTTGGCGCGATGGGTAGTATACCTTACATTCCGATAGTTCACGAGTTCGATTCCCGCCGGAGTTTTTTTACATCTTTTCTTTGCTCATATTTTGCAATTATTGAAAAATGGAATAATTTTATCAAATTAGTGTATTGTCATCGGTCCTCGATAAATCTACAAAGTTTGAACGAAATCTGGCCGTTTAAAGTGGGTCAAAATCGCGCCCAAAGAAGTCGGTTACAAACATACAAACTTACATACAGGTGAAGCTAATAAAAAGCGTGTAAAAAAGATCGACACTGTATTCTTGATAGATGTATTGTGGCATAGATATTCTATCTCACGAAGTCCGTATGGCTATGTATGTCGTTAGGTATACACATAGACATTGTTTTAGTGTGCGCAATGTTAAGCGTGCGCTCCCGATATTACGCACACTAAAACAATGTATAATATATGTGTACAGTGTACACCAAACAACATTCATAGCCAAACGGACTTCATGTGATAGAATATTTATACCTATCATCAAGTCAGCCTCTCATCCGTCTGTGTATTTGATTTTAAAAAACACTCTTAAGTAGTACTTGAGATGTAACGGAGGTAGTTTTATCGGAACCGAATTCGGAATCGGAGTTTTCAAATTTGGTTTGTCGGAACCGGAATCGGAACCGGAATCGGAATCGGAACCAGAATCGGAACCAGAATCGGAGGCAGAAGCAAAACAGAGATGTGTAATAAAATAAATCAGTTTCATTCATATCAGTTCAAAAAATAAAACACCTTCCTAATTGTTGAAAATAAAAATAAACGAATTGACTTAAATTTTATACCGTAGTAAATTAAAGCAAATGGCACTGATCGCGGCCGCCGCCGTCGCTGTGCTTCGACCTCCGATTATAACCTCCGATTGAAATTTATCGGAACCGAAATCGGAATCGGAGGTGCAAAATCAATCGGAAGTTCCGACCTTTCGGAGCCGGAATCGAAGCTCCCTAGTAGTTACCTACTATATACAATATTTATTTTACAGGGGTTTGCCTGATTGAACACGCAAGTGGCAGACAAACAGATAAACTCACCAACCACAACAACTCCTACAGCAGTTACGGACTCTTTCAAGTAAGTATTGGGCATTTCTCGGGCATTGATCGGGTGGGAGGAATATCTAAAATTCCGACCGGGTTACGAACCACCATTCATAGATGGAAAAACCGTGAAGTGCATATTGCGCGTTTCGGTTTCAGTTTTCTATGGATTTCCAAACGCTCGAAGTAAAAATTAGGTCGACAGCGCATCACTGACTGTTCTGTGGCTGAGGTATCACCTACCATCAAGTGGACCACATGCTCGTCTGTCGAACATAAAAATATAAAACTTATGTTAGAGGGTTTTCTGTCTCACAGAGATAAAACATTTATTTTAGTAAGGTTAGGATAGGTCCTAACAAAAGCGGTCCTAGCAAAAATCTAAGCTGGAAAAATTACGCAGTGGCATAGTTAAGTGGACAAGGGCCCCGGTGCGAGAGAAAAAGATCCCAATCCTCCCCCCGGCTTTTCTTCAGAAACTGCACAAAATTAATTATTTGCAAATTATTACTAATCAAGGACGCTCGGCGCTTCCAGTGTTATAAATGCTCATTAAAAATCTTAAAAACAAATTCAGAGCAGGCTTGAATTTCTAGCTTCAAGAGCTGCCTCCACCTCTTTGCAAAGCTCAGGGGGCCCTCTCAGCTTCGGGGCCCTGGTGTACTGCACCACTTTGCCGTATTCGCGGCTGTCTATACGTACCTACTTTGGAACATCCTCCTCTGCGTTAAAAACTCAATAATATTTAAAGAAATCTATAGTTTCCTCACGACATTATTCCCAAATTCCATCATAAAAGGGATCATTAGTAATTGTATCGCGTAAATCTTAATAAATATGATATCACTGACAAAACGGTATCGTCTTAGAAGGCATTAATTTAGCATTATAGCTAATCCCCTAGCGTATGATATATGTATTATAGAAATTAGCGTATGTTGCGATTCAAGCAGAAATAATGACAGTAGTATGCATATAGATCAGTGTTTTTAACTGTGGGGTAACCCCTAGGGTTGTCGCGAAGCCATACCTGAGGGTCGCGGTCAAAAGAAAAATGCATTCTATTTGATTTATATTTTTTATCAATATAGGGCCCAAAAGAAAGAAAGTTTTATAACGTAGTCTTTCAAATCATTAACATACTTTTGTTTATGGCCCATGGCGCAAGAATTTTTCATCTCGTAAAGGGTTCGCGTATTCAAATAGATTAATATCTTAGAGGTACAGAATAGGCAAAGTATACACAGGGATATAATAATTTATTTGTAAACAAAGTTAAAAACTAAAATACAAATTAAAAAAAAATAAGATTACACAAGAATTCAACACCAAAACCGTTCCAGCGTAAAATGACACACATGCAAAATAATTCATAATTGTTGATATAAAGATTAAAATAACCATCAATGTCTTACATCCTCTTGCAATGAATATAGATCACATCTATCTTCCACAGATTTCCTGTCTAAATCTCTCTCAAATCAAGTCAATATGCAATTTCCGGCAAAACTATCCTATAAGTCCTATGGGAAAAAGTCAAATGGCAAAGTTGTAGGTTACCATTTTCTGACAATTTTAACGAACAAAAAGCCCACTGTCTCTTTAAAAAAACAATATTTTTATTATATTCCCCTCCTTTTCTAATGGGTTTCATCCAACTTTTATTTCTTTTCAAAAGTGAAAAGAAATAACAATATTTCTTTTCACTTTTTACCATTTTAAGGCTTCATCCCTGGTCTATATACATATAATTCATATCCTTCAAATAGGCGTAGTGTTCATTTAAAGCACATTTCCATTGCGTTTCACACAATATAATTGTGCCAAGCAAATCAGACAGTGTAATTTCAATTTCAGTGCTCAAACTGAGGTAAAGCAGTCAGGCCTCAATTGCACACAAACACACGAGTATTTACATATTAATTCTAGATTAGAGCCAACTGATTGCATAGAATTGATAATCGAGGATAATAAAAGCGTACAGTTACTAAAAGGGCGTCACGTGTGCGTAAATTCCCATTTTCAGCAAAAAACGCGTCGATAAAATTTTGTTGAGTAGGGATGACATGTTTATAACTTTCTTATATGTTTCTTCCCATGTCTGGTCATTTTGGGCACTAAACGAATCGGAGGAATATCAAAATTCCGACAGGGTAAAGCGTTCATAGATGAAAAAACCGTATAGTGTATGTAGCGCGTTTCCGTCTTCGGATCTACTTGTGCTTTCAAGTTGGCGTGACGGGGGGATTTCGAGGTGTTGGGGGAGACGCTTCTCAAAGACTGGTATCACTTATGACACTGCAACTAACTGCTGCTAGATTTAAATAAAATACTGTATACCGGATTAAAACGCGATTTATTATTTATATTGTTTAAATTATTTATCCCGACGTTTCGGATGCTTTACAGCAACCGTGGTCGCGGGGAGACAGAAAGATGACAGTGAACTAATAATAAATAATAAATCGCGTTTTAATCCGGTAGACAGTATTTTATTTAAATGTGTGATACTCGCGTTAATAAAAGACAATATTATGCTGCTAGATTGTCTGCCGGGGGCCCGGTATGCATTGCAAAAGCGATCTCGTGGCCTCCAATGAAGACGGCGAGACCTGAGAATCCAGTGGGATTTAGTGGATATAGCACATTCGTCTCTTTGGCTAGATTTCCGCACACTACTCAAAAAATGGTTAGGTGGTATGTGTTCCTAGTACTTACTTGCTAAATGCTCAGTTATTAAAAAAGCACTTTAGTAAGACGGAAATAATACTGCTCTAAAAGATTACGGTAGAGACGTTCACTCCCAACTCGACATTATCCAAGACATAATATTAATGCGAAAATATGACATAAGGAGTTTTCCAATCTTTCTTCGTTCATATATGAAGGAGGAAAAGCTTGATTCTATTGATTTTTTTAACAATAGTATTATAATCATGAACATTATATAGGAATAAGATGAAGTAGGAACGCGATGTTAATGCTAATTCATTTGGCAATTTCAAGAGTATAACTTCATCGATTATAAGATTATAATTATAATTAAGAGCGATGAGATTATGCGTATCTAGAGTTATTGAAACGTCATTACCATACGCAGGGTTCGTTGACATTATGATAGTTACTTGAATTATTAAGTTCATGTGATATTTGACGGGGTTTTTGGCGAGTTGAGTACAGCATAACCATCAAGAGATATCTCGCGGACGAGTGAAGATATATTATATATATATATATATATATTTTTTATGTCAGATATCGACAGACGAGCATGAGGTTCACTTGATGGTAGGTGACACCCCAGCCACAGAACATCAGTCAATGATGCGCTGTCGACCCAATTTTTAGGTTAGGTTTAAAGACATTTATTCTCATAAAGACTTACATTAGTCACTTACATGAGAACATTAAAAAGAATAACAAAATTTTAATTCGTTAAGTTCGTCATTGTAATTATGTGTGTACTCAATTAACACATTCGTCTATTTTGTGTATTTTTTTTTACTTCGAGCATTCGGAAAATATCGGATATTCGGATATATTATATCTCGCCATCAACAACTTTGATAGACAAGATATCTCGATCAACAAATATCTCTACTTTTGACGCTAGAAGTCGAGTTTAAAGTGTGTCATTATAGACCCGGAAGTAATAAAGAGATAATCGATTATTCATCGATATATATCATCGGATTTATAGAAAATCAATATACCTAACCAGGAATCGAATCCGTTGATTTAAAAAAACCGTGTCATTACACCATTCGATAGTGTCGCTAATTAGGAAGTAATGTATATAATATGCAATACATATAAAATATGTATACAAGTATATTTATTAACATTTTAGTGGTTTACCTAAACCCAGTTTAACATTTAAAATGACGAAGGGTAAAGTGTATGTAAACGAGTCATCAATAGTCCCGCTAAATATTTGCATGATTTAGCTCTCTAATCACTAAAGCAGAACGACCCTAAACTTTATCTATTGCCTACCAGTTAAAATTAGTCAATATTTATTTATCCAACATCGATTTGTTATTTCGTCTATGTATTTGCGTGTTGTTCCCACTAGAATGTGAGTGCTCCTATTTCACCATACATACTGCTGATAGAGGACAAATCTTTGTTTTATTTTTTTATTTTTTCGTTTATATATATTTTTTTGATAATTATAGTTAATTGTGTGATGTCATGTGGAACATGGTGTAATGGTTGCAGCCCCTTATAAAACATTTGTAAAACAAAAACTTGGCGATTAAAAAGAGTGGCGGCGAGTTTCTTGCCAGTTCTTCTCGTCCGCTCTACGCCCTTGATTTGTGAACTGGCAGTAAATGTAATATTAGAAGCATTTAATATGTATTTTTTATTAACGTTCATAAGTGTACATTGTGTTACCTAAATGAATAAATGATTTTTGAATTTGAATTTGAGGAACACATCACAGTTATTATGATAACTCATAATATGTGATGAGTTCCTCGAGTATTTTCGACGGACTCGTTGGCGCGTTCGGTAGAACACCTGCCATGCGTATCGATGGGTCGTGGGTTCGAATCCCGCCGGGACGAAAAGTTTTTAATTTTCTTTTAGCATGGTTTCTCCACGTCTGGTAACTTCGGGCATTGAATGGGTGGGAGGAATATCGAAATTCCGACCGGATAATGAAACATAGATGGAAAAACTATGAATTGCACATTGCGCGTTGCGGTTACAATCTATGGATTTCCGAATGCTCAAAGTAAAAAACAGGTCGACAGCGCATCATTAACTGATGTTCTGTGGCTGCCATCAACCCGCGTCATCATTTCGAACCCGCGGCCCATCGAAGCGAGCGGCAGGTGTTCTACCAAACGCGCCAATGAGCCCGTCAAAATCCCTTTCAAGGTTCGAATCCTGCCTGGACCCTATTTTATAATTTTCTGTAAGCGTGTATTTCCTACATATTATGGTCACTTGGGGCATTAATTATAAGAGGAATATCGTAATTCCGACCATGTTATGAACCATGGTACACAGACGGTAAAACAGTCCAGTGAGCTTCACACTCGTCTATCGATATCTAACATTTTTTTTTTTTTTTATGTCAGATATCGACAGACGAGCATGAGGTTCACTTGATGGTAGGTGATACCTCAGCCACAGAACATCAGTCAATGATGCGCTGTCGACCTAATTTTTTACTTCGAGCATTCGGAAATCCATAGACTGAAACCGAAACGCGCAATATGCACTTCACGGCTTTTCCATCTATGAACGGTGGTTCGTTACCCGGTCGGAATTTAGATATTCCTCCCACCCGATCAATGCCCGAAGTTACCAGACGTGGGGAAAGCATGCTTACAGAAAATTATAAGCATGTGCTCCCGGTGGGAATCGAACCCACGACCCATCGATGCGCACGGCAGGTGTTCTACCGAACGCGCCAACGAGCCCGTCGAACATAAAAAAATAGTTTAGATTTAGTCATAAAGCATTTGATGTTATTGTGAAAGTATTCACGGTATAAATTGTCAGTCGGTACAATACAATAGCGCAATATTCTGATTTGTCGTGTTAATTTAAGTGGAAGTGAGAGTGCATTGAACCGCACAAAATACCTGTGGACTGAGGATTAACTGCGGTTAGTCGCAATGCTTGTTTGGGCGTGGTTTTGTCGAATTTAATCCATACTAATGTCTACTTCATGTTATGAGTACTTAAGTAACTAAGAGCTAATCATAAGCGATATTTTTATTGAAATTGGACGTGATTTCTTATAGTATAGGAGGAAAAACGGCTTTCGGCAAATTATTTCAAACAAAACACTAAAATGATAAATTAGAGTAAACCCTACAAAAGACGGCCTTCTCACCTATATAGATAGATAGATAGATAGAAAATTTATGCAGAAACGTGACCATCAAGCGATATATCGCGGACGAGTGAAGAATTATCAGCGAGTAAAATTGGCTTTTTTTTACGTGTTTGCGCGTTGTTTGTATATAATAATATATTAAATCGACAATAAATCACGATATGTTGGGGTGATTTGAGGTGTGATATTCTCAGTAATTCAGACACAAGGCTCCTCAAGGCGATCGCTCTATAGTATCATTCGTCTGTGTCAGCTTCAACTTCACTAGGGATGGCAATGTTTCCTTTGATATCGATACTCGTGTTCAATTAATTGTTGAATGTATAGTGAGTGTTTATTCACTTTTTGCCGTAAGTTTTTAACCTAAACAATTAATACACGTAATAATAAAATGTCGGGAGTATCTTTTTTAATATGTGTAAATATCTGTCTGGTTATTTCGGGCATTGAACGGGTTGGAGAAATATCGACCGGATAATTTGTTATCCGGTCGATGTTATTATGTTATCCATCGTTCATACATGGAAAAACTGTGAAGTCTATATTGCGCGTTTCGGTTTCAGTCTAAGAATTTCCAAATGCTCGAAATAAAAAGTAGGTCGACTGCGCATCATTGACTGACGTTCTATGGCTATCATCTATCATCAAGTGAACCTCAAACTCGTCTGTCGATAACAAAAATAAAAAAATATATATGTACCGCAAACCATGACTTTTCGCCATACATAATAACAACAGATAATTAAACTTAAAAGAAAAGTAGGCTATCCTGACGCGGACTACACATCAATATACGTTTAAGTTCAAACCCCACACTGAATTTCAATGAATCCAACGATATATCAATATGTTACAATACTAATACATCGATAATATAGCACCTCACTACCAATACATGAAGATAGTACTTACAGTTTCAATCACCGTGGAAATCTCAACTGAATCGTATCCAAAGCCTTTGATATGTCTTTATTAATGTTACCCATTTAGATGTATCTATTTGAACACACTAATATCGTCATTCACTAATAGGCAAGGCCTTCAGATAGGAATCATTCGCAAAAGCGAACCTATTGAGGCTAGACACAGGCCATTCCAAAATGTTATTCAAATCAAATTATATAGGTACGTATTAAATCAAACTGTAGAGAAAAATTGCTTGACAAGTACTTAAACAAAATTCAAGTCACATTAAGCGGCGTTTAAACGGCGCGCAAACACGCGAGCCGAGCCTGGCTCCGCTCGTGGTTCGCCGCGCCACGCGCTGTGTAAACAACTGCGCTCGGCGCGGCTCGGCAAAGTTCGCACGATCCATCACTTGTCGGTTTTTTCGACACAGATCAAAGGCGCGCGCGCCATCTGCGGCTCGGCTTGTGTTGATACGCGCCGTCTAAACAGATGTCACAGAGCGCGCGACGAAGGAAGACCTATTTTTTTTGCGCGATGTGTAGCCGCCACGGACGGCTCGGCTGGCGTAGGATCGTGCTACCCCGCGTCGTTTAAACGAGCAGGCTTGCGTCCGATTTAGCCGAGCCGCATCTCCACGGACGGCTCGGCTCGCGTAGGATCGGGCTAGCCCGCGTCGTTTAATCGCGCCTTTAAAGAATACTGCCGGGCTAGCATGACCGCCACGAGATATATCTCGCGCGAGAGAAGACAAACTAAGATGTTAAATATCTCAATATATTATATCTCGACATCGACAATTTTGATAGAAAAGATATCTCGATCGACAAATGTATCTATTTTTGATATTAAAAGTCGAGTTTTAAGTGTAATTGTCATGTTAGACCCGAAAGAAATAAAGCGATAGTCGATTGAAACACGAGAAAACGGTAGACAAAATTTTGTCGCGCTTGTCATGCTAGCCCGGCAGGTCTGTTGTCAGTAAGATCAGTTTATTGACATTGACAACACGTCACTTATTATAAACTAATTTTATAAGACAAAAACTTGTTAAATAATGGATTAAAAATGAAATATCTCCTCGCTTGTATTATATATTGTGGTTAAAATTAGTATATTTATTATCAAAAAATTCTAATTTTAAATTATCTATCTTAATTTCCGATTCGAATAGATAGATCGTGAACAAGTAAACAAGTCTCCGTATTATTCTACGTAACATGTGATTACTCAGAAAACCGATTCTCAAGACTTAGTACACTAAATTGAAACCACTAAAGACGGTATCGACAAATCGAAGTCGTAGAATTCAGACGGGACAATGATAGGGTTGTCACTTAGCTTGGAATCAAAATTAATATAAAAAACTAAATGTAATGACTCCCAATAGTAAGAAACTATTTTCTTTTCTGTTCTTCAAAAGGGAAAGGTCAAAAGTACTCAAAAATGACGAGTGAGTATGAAAGTGGAAGAAGCGAAAGTGGTGTGTAAAGATCGGGGCATATGGAATTCTGTGATCTCTGCCTACACCAATGGGAAAGAGGCATGATGTATTTATATGTATGTATTTCAGGAGTTTGTCTTTTTTCAACATTGTGGTACAATAAGCATTATATGTTTCTGACGAATTTGAATGAATGACCTTTCAAATTCGTCAAAAATATAACATAATTAGTTCTCTTGGTATTTTGATAACATGAGTGAATAAGTCATTAAAATATTAAAAAACGATTCCACGTTTACGTATTCGGTAGCAAAACTGCCAGCAACTTAGGTATATTTTTGTGTAAATCGCATTTCAATCCGATATGTAAAAGGTAACCTTGTAACGTCACAATTTATACTTTTATACGAATTCCCTGAAAATAATAATAATTTTGTGGCAGCCCTAAAAGTAAAGGTTCAGGAGCGGTTAGACGTGGGGAGGGTCGGTAAATAACGTAGTGAGCTAATACTTTCACGCGAGATTGCTAATCTGCAGCTTGTACCCAGGTCTCAGTTCACATTCACAATAAGTGAGACCACTTGGGGGAATGCAGTGAACCGTTGTGATTAATGCCATGATATAATAAAATAAGGTGTGCCATTGGAGTCCCGAGTGGATGATATATCTAATTATCTATGCAATGCGATGAAATTACATATTTTACGAACAGGCAGACGTTTTTTTTGTATTTAGGTTAATAGGATAAAATATTTACATATTTAAAATTTTATTTTCATTAATCATTTTAGTGATTTTTTAATTATTAATGGCGTAAATATTATCTTTTTTAATAGAACCGCATACCATATTTTACTGTGCCATAATCAATTCTATACGCATTGTACAGTCGAAGAATCAAATATTACAGTACATTAGAATTCTGTCTAAATTAAGTATATAACATATTATATTCGAGTTATATTGTTTATTGTATATAAAATAAGATCACCTCTTGTTTATTGAAGCGGAGTGACTCAAATGGCATTTCTGTTCGTCAGCAGATCTCAGTAGCACCTTGACCGATTCGATATTTTTTTCCGTCTAAATAAACTTTAGCAAATGACAGGTTTTTTCGAATCCCGAATTTTCATTTTAGGCCCACATTTTTTTAAAATAAAACTTTAGTAAAGTTAATTCCGCTCCAATATGCCGCTGCGGGCACCTAGTAAAATTCTTACATTGACTCAGTCGCATAGGTAACTAGCACCCGGTGCGGATCCCATATTTGCCGCCCCCTTATTTTCCAATTGATTATGAAACATTGGGGCGTGGTGAAAATGGTACTCTTATTAAATAACACTAACCTAAAGACAAACTCTGTTATTAAGGTGATATACTGACAAAAAAGAAAATAAAAAAAGAACGTTGAAGAAAGTCATTTTTACAGTTACCTGTGAAATGCCGCCCCCGTCAAAGTGCCGCCCGGGGCAGACCGCAGCCTCCACCCCCCCCCCCCCCCCATGCTACGCCACTGCATTTACCAACTCATGTTGGTTATTCCTCAAACATAATCAAACCTAAGATTGACCAGTATACAATCATTTACAGTGGAAATATAAATATATTACAGAATACGCAACATATTCATTATAATATCGTTGTCACCAATAAAGCGTGTTGCAACTCAATATGCCGCTTAATATCCCGCAGCGCTATCAATACACGTACAAATAAATAAGCGAATTAATTAAAAACGTGTTTGCTGACAAAATACAAAATGCAGCGCTGTGTCGCTGAAATTTACATTTTTATCGCGGCCCTTACGTATATGTGCGTATCTGACGTTTTTGTACGGTTTACGGTTCAAATGTCGCTGTAATGGCTTTTACGATACGACTTGCATACGAATATGTTTAGTTTAATAAATATGCTAATGCCTTACTAAAGCAATGTCGTAAGGGGTATTATATACCTTATAACAAGCTTTAAAATTTACACGATAATACACCCACAAACAATTGAGATTCAAGTGAGTAGGAACCGAATGTCACTTACAAGGAAAGGACCGGTTAGTGCCACTGAAATATGTTATTCCACGTCAAAATCTAAGAATATGTATTTTTTTTATAGGCGGAAAAACATTTTTAAGGGGTGAAATCAATCCCCAAAGCTAGAGGGTCACTTACCGGTTTCATATTATACTTATAGTCAATACATTTGCAAGCGACCAAGTGGGTCATAATCTAAATGAAAATGATGAAAAACGTGTATAAATGCATTTTGAAAAATTAATATCTAATATTTTTTGTAATCAATAAAAATAACGAAGGTAAATAAAATTAAATAAATTAAATAAGTAAATAATTTAAAATAAATTTCACCCCTTAAAAATGTTTTTCTGCCGATAAAATAAATACGTCGTGTGTCTTAGATTTTGACGTAGAATAACATATTTCAGCGGCATTGAAATCGGAGGGGGACACCTGCCCTTGTTAGTTCACGGTGGGTCGGAACTGTTTGCGATGACGCTGCATGTTGCTACAGTGGTCAGTGAATCGAAGTAGTGCCGTATTTGAATTCCGAATGGATAACTAATTTATGTGCTATTTTATAAATCCGTTAATAAAATCAGTTACGCCTCTTTCCAATACAACAAGGACAAACCAAAATAATGCAATGTTCGATGCGGTTATACGATTAATATTGCGGTCGGACGATTTAATAAATGATTGTAATTTTTGCGATACCAACAGATTTGGGTGAAGAGTTTATTTATTGCAATATAATTGCTTACCTATTTATAATGTTCACTTCATTTAATATACATATTTGGTCCGTACCTATGAAATTGGCGTTTTATCGAAGTGGCCAATTTGATCTCAAAAATCTGGCGTTTGGTTAGGAATTCCAAATTCAAATTTACATCAATTTAAAGCTTGTCTATTTGTGTTTAGAATGTGATAATGCATTTGTTTTTGCGTCATTTCATTTTGCTTTGACATCGTTCTGTGCACAATATGGAAAACTTACAATATCGCATTATTTTCGAATACCAGTTCCACAGTGGTACTAGTTTACTTGTCTTCTCTCGTCCGCGACCAAACACTTCCTTTGTTGAATTCCATAACAAACCGGCCGCGTGCTGTTAGAAGTACAAAGGCTATTAATGTTTTTAAATTCGCCTAAAGCCCATTAAAATTAAAAAAATAACTAAAATTATATTTTAACACCAATTCATATACACTAAAAATTTATAATAAAATTAAAAATCTTATCGCAAGTTACATAGCTGTGACCCAGCTAACCCGGACACATTAAAATTCCTTATTACAACTAGAGTAAAGCCTACCACTGTAACAATAGTTATAAGACTCTTTGCTCTGTATATTTAACTTGATTTAAATCAGTCATGTATTAACACCTGGATGGAGCAGTAGCTCCGAAGTTTCATTTTAAAACCCTTCTGACATTGCTCCCAATAAAACTCGCGAGAAAACTTATTAAGATTCCCACTAAGTTCTAACGTTACTTCATGTTCACTCGTTAATTAAATCAAATCAAATCATTCTTTATTTGCGAAAATCAGTACATGTGGTGTTAACTATTATATATATTGGATCCATGATTTTCCGCCAAGTGCTATGGCATGCAAATATTAATTTAACTAACTAATTATTAAAGCTAGTCATACATACTTATTTCTAAAATAAACAAAAAAATGAATCTATTATATTGAGTTTAAAATAATAAATATCACAACTAAATTATATAATACATTCATCGGAGAAAAAATCAGTGAAATGAAATGTTTTTATTAAAGTTTGGTTTTAAACTTCAATAATGTATTTATAACCACCCTACACACGCTCATAGCTAGTAACAATGAAAATGACTCTAAAATCATCATCAATAGTTTAAAGCCTGTTCACACTAAATTCCGATTGTAATTTTGATATTTAATTAATACCTATTGATACTGTACATACTGCGACATAATTGTAAATTTAAATCCAATTACATTAAGCTTAATTGCGGTTGTATTAGGATTTTAATTATTATATACGAAACTTTGTTACAAATAGGAGATACATTTTACAAAATTACATTTTACACTAGCGTCTTCGACTTCGACTTCGTCTGCGTAGAATTAGTACTAAGGGTAGCTTATTTTTGAACCGAGCTGTTTTTTAATCAATCTCCGCTTAATGACGCTGCACTCAAGTTAATAATATCGTGATATTTTTTAAACCGTTCATCCAAATTACTTGGTGTAAAAGACAAAGTTAATCTATATTAAATACTGGAAGCGATAAATGTATCAATTTTGATAAGAATTAGCTAAATACTCTAAAAATTGCAATTGAAAAAATGAATCAAATTTAAATGTATTTATGGCTCATAGTTTAGGGTATATTGGCTTTCACATAAAAGGAAGATATATGCTATCCCGGACTTTTATTTAGAACTATTTAAAACGAACAATCCCACAATACATTTTATTCTTGTAACTCCAACGGTTAAGGCAGCGCACGCCAAGATAGCTCTCAGAAAGCAGGAATTTTTCCGAGTTACTTGATAGTTATCGTTATATTATGGCCAATATACAAAAACTGTTTATAAATTATAGCCTATGTGTTATTCTGATATATAAGCAAGAAAGACAAAACTATGAGATTTTAGAATGCTCGAAATGAAAATTAAATATTATTTACTGATATGCTGTTGTTAAGGTTTTACTTATCTTCAATATAAAAAAAACTTATTAATACTTAGTACAAAAAAATAAACTGTGACAATAACATTAGCCCTTAATCATTTTTAATATTTACATAAAAATATATTGAAACTGTAGCGAATACCAAGCTGAAACAAAAATAGGACGCCAATATTTTCCACAAATTCAATTGGCTTGAAATCCTATAGAGTGACGGAATAGCTCCTAGAATAGACGAGAGCCGACTGCGAATAAATGTCACCATATCAGATGGGATTTTACAATTTTATACCTCCACCGTTTCGAATGGAAAATGTCAGCTTTAAAGTGATGAATAGTGAACTTAACTATATGTAAATAGGACCTTATTGCTCGGATAAAAAACCACCGATTCGATCCGTATTTTGTATTTGCCAATGAAGCTTTTTTGTGGAATAGAGGGCAAACGGGCTGTTTGCTCACTAGATAGCAGTGATGATAGTTGAAAGAAAACCACCAAATGTGCCATCGATTATTTATCGAATACCGAAATTCCGACCGGATAACGAACCACCGGTCCTTGATTTAAAACCGTGAAGTGCACATTGCGAGTTTCTGAGACCGAAATGGATATCCGAATGCTCGGTGTAGTAGTAGGTCGACAGCACACCACTGACTGATTTTCTGTGGCATTATGTGGGGTATCACTACTAGGGATGTTACGGAAGTGGTTTTACCGGAACCGAATTCTGAATCGGAGTTTTTAAATTTGGTTTATCGGAACCGGAATCGGAACCGAAACCGGAAGCGGAGACAGACACAAAAGAGAGATGTGTAATAAAATAAAGTTACAAACATTATTCACACACCTTCCTGGGTGTGATATATAAAAATAAACTAAATTTCTTAAATTTTAAACAGAAGTTAATTAAATCAAATGGCGCTGACCGCGGCCACCGCCGCGGATGTGCTTCGACCTCCGATTATAACCTTCCTACTACCTACCATCAAGTAAAACCCATGCTCGTCTATCGGGAAATTAGGTCGACAGCGCATCATTGACTGATGTTATGTAGCTGGGGTATCACCTACATCAAATGGACTATATGCTCGTCTGTCGATGATTAACGTAAACATAATTGTGTGTATGATTGCAAACCTTTTAGTTTTTGTTAAAGCAAGAAGCGTTATAAGCGTTCCCTTGAAACTTAAACCTTAACCTTTGTACCAGTGGAATATGATCACATTAATTCGCCCATAAGGGTCCTCCCTATTATTAATGTGGACCCGTCGTTGAATTATACGGTCTTAAGTGCTGAAGTCCTACACAAATCTTGAGATATAACCAAATACATATTATTCTCTCTAATAGAACACAAATATTCACATTAGCTGTGGTAAAATACCCTTGAATTCTCCCCAAAAAGAATAATGTATATCAATCGACTAAGATTGAGTCAAAATTATTAAATAATAAGAAATAGTGATTTTCAGTCGTTCAAAAGATCATTAGAAGCGTTATTAAATTACTCATGATATTATGCTTAAAAAGTCTTAGTTTTTTATTACAAAATGAAAAAGGCTTTGAGCTTAAAATATGAGAATCAAAATTTTTTCTAGTCCATATCCACCATTCATAATCTATACTTCTATATCTATACTAATATTATAAAGAGGAAAGATTTGTATTTTTGTATGTTATGAATAAACTCAAAAACTACTGGACCGATTTTGAAAATTCTTTCACCAATAGAAAGCTACATTATCAGCGAGTAACATAGGCTATGTTTTGTGTTTAGTCTACATTGCACCCGTGTGAAGCCGCTGCACGTTGCTAGTAACTAATAATACCGATCGTACAAAGTTCACTCGAGTGGAGATTTACTACCTATCACGAATATCTCATTATTTCAGATTACCAACAAGGAATGGTGCAAGAAAGGCAGAAAAGGGGGCAGCTGTAGCATGAAGTGTGAAGGTACGATAAACTTATTAGATGCTTTCAAACTAATTGTATTATGCACTAACACCGAACTCGGCTATGCTTTTAACATCTCTTCCTTTATAAATATTTTTAAAATATTAAACAGTGTTTTGATAAGTTGTTTTACGATTTTGTATGAGAAAACTAAAATTATAACGGTAAGTAACAACCTAACAGTAACCTTACCATAACAACTTTAATATAATATAACTTTAATTACAAGTTAACTAGTAAGTGAGATTAAAATAAATCTGTGGCGAATAAATACTTCGCCATATCAACCTTTTTTACTGTAATTTGTCTTTAATACTATGTTGGTTATAATATATATACATATAATGGTTATAAGTCTATTGAGAATTAAAAATGGACAAGTTATTTAACAGTTTCAATTATATGAAAAGTTAACAATTAGTAATACACACGCCGACTTCGATATAGAAAAAAATGTAATCATTAATGTAATTTTCCAGACCTCCTGAATGAAGACTTGGCTGATGATGTGAGATGTGCTAAACGTATCTACGATCGCGTAGGCTTCAAGGCCTGGCCGTCTTCCTACGCATACTGCAAGGAAAAGAGCCTACCTGATCTATCTAGATGCTAAAAACAATAATAATTGCTCACTAAAAACTTTGCGCCTGAATTAAATTTAACGCAATAACACATTCATAAAGTTTGCTAATACTGTTTCACAGGAGACCTTTTCCCTACTTAGTTATAAAATAATGCTTAAATCCATTGATATAGTATTAAATACGTCAATTTTTATACCGTAAATAACTTCGTTTTAGTATAAATCGTAAAGACTTTACCATGATATAAGAATCGAGATTCAAATTCTGGTACTTCAAAATTATGCAATTTGCGCAAGTATGGATTTTTACGACTTCATACTCATGCGACTTGCCGCGCAAAGTTTATTTTACAATATTTAATGTATAATTAGATATGTAAGAAAAACGATAAATAAGTTTTTTTTAAAGGTTTTATGGAAATAAGGTTTTTTATTAACGTTTATACGCAGGAGATAATGAAACCGAATTATACTGTATTTTATAATTAAGGTAGTAAGGAAAATTATTAACTAACAGTAATTTATAATTTTCCATAAAAATATATATATTTTAAGGTTCTTACATTTTTCACATTATATTTTAAGATAGTGTTAGTACTGAATACAATTTTTGCATTTGTGTTTATCAATATAAGATAGAATATTTTAAAACTTTGTTTTATTTCAAATTACGAAAGCCACAGCCGGAGGACCCAAAAAAACCAGAATGTACTACTTACATTATATATTTAATTAATATAATTAAAACTACATGATTACAAGATACGTCTACTCGATGTAGAGCGTATATTCTTGAATGAGAATTTATATAAAACAAAATTAATAAAGAAAACTTAAATGCTAAATCGGCAAATGCCTTCTCGGTGCCGTTCTCGTGGGAAGCGACGTGTCAGCATAAACGTATGGAGGGATTCCCGTAATTTTCAAAAGACAGACAAAATATTTACCATTCACCCGACTCTTCCACATACTCATTATAATATAAAAAAGTTAATAATAACCAACATAAAATAAACAGCAAACATAATTATGGAATATAATGCAGTAATATCGTATCAAAATTTAATTAACACGTTATTAAAAGTTATCAGTTGAATATAATTACTGAGTTAATTAGATTGATGATGTGCTATGGATTACACGTGATGAGGTAATTATAATAACCAGGGCCGGTTTTAGAGGTATATAGGCATTGAGACAACAAGGAGTGGGCCCCAAATTATTTTCCAATTTTTTTAACACGCTTTTATTAGCTTGGGTTGTATGTATGTATGTAACTATGTAACGGAATCTTTGAGCACGATTTTCACCGGTTTCTAAACATCTGATTAACTTGAAACTTTGCATACGTCTCAAGGACCGATGACAATACACTAATTTGATAAAATTATTCCATTTTTCAATTTGCAAATTATGATTTTTGTTAATTTATCTGCAGACGCGATGCCATCTATGCGACGATACGCGCTACTAGATGGCGCTGTCACTAGAAATTGATATTAAGCGGCATTTAAAACACTGCGTTGTATAAACTATCGGTCACGCCACGCGCATTCTGGCTACTGTCACAAGGTGGCGCTGTACTTAATACTATGTTATTCCATAAACTTAATTTTAATTTTAATAGTTTAAAATTAAAAAAACAAGCTATTATAAATAAACCATACTAAAAAGTAGAAAATAAATAATAGTTTAAACAAAACTAAAAAACACGCTTTTTATAAAAAACCGAACTAAAAAATTGAAAATAAATTTAAATTTAAAATATATTTTATTTAAAAAAAAGCGTGGGGTGCTAATGAAATATTTATAACTATTGACACCATGCAGTCCACGCTTTTTTTAAATAAAATATATTTTAAATTTAAATTTATTTTCTATTTTTTAGTTCGGTTTTTTATAAAAAGCGTGTAGTTTTTTTAAAACTATTATTTTAATGTTTAAGAACAATATAATTATGTTTGTACAAAGTACAGTAGATAAAGGTAAAACAGTGAAAGTTGTTCACTAGTGTTTAATCGTCGGAATTTGAAAAATGTTTTTTTTCCGAAATCTCTATTGTTGGGCCCTTGGTATTGTTGTAATCTTTTTGTAGAGGCCCCAGGTCTGTAGCCCCTGAATCCGGCCCTGATAATAACATACTAGATTTATAATTAAAGTGAGTCTAGCTCAGATTTTAATACGATTTACTAAACTGCTGGACTTTTTACTTTTTTTGTATGTTAGGTATCGACCAGTGGCGTAGCTATCGTAGGGCAAAGTGGTGCAGTGCACCAGGGTCCTGAAGCTGAGAGGGCCCCCTGAGCTTTGGAAAGAGGGGGAGGCAGCTCTTGAAACTAGAAAGATTTTAAATGAGAATTTATAACGCTGATAATGGAAGCGCCCTTGATTAGTAATCATTTGCAATTAATTTTGTGTAGTTACTGAAAAAAATTGTCGGAGGGGAGGGGATTGCGATTATTTCTTTGCACCGTCCACCTAACTACGCCACTGGTTTCGACAGACGAGCGTGAGGTTCACTAGATGGTAGGTGATACCTCAGCCACAGAACATCAGTCAATGATGCGCTGTCGACCTGTTTTTTATTTCGAGCATTCGGAAATCCATAGATTGAAACCGAAACGCGCAATGTGCACTTCACGGTTTTTCCATCTATGAACGGTGGTTCGTACGCGCTCGGAATAAAACAACGTATGTGCCAAAACTAATTCATTTCATAACTTTATAATACTTTATTTGATTAAAAAACGGTTTTGAGGAATCTTAAAGACATTTATTCTACACCCTTTAAAATAAATTAAATTAAAAAACTCTTTGCCGTTATGCCTTGGGATCCAAAAAAGTGTAAAAATAGACATAACTTCGCATTTATTTTCTATCGAGAAAATTCCATTGAAACATGTTTTCCTTTTGAGCGACACTGCGAAATATAGTCAAAAAACAAATTCCAAAATTTCATATCAATAATAATCCACAGCCTGAACAAGTTACACGTAATAGAAAAACCGCATTTTTCTCAACATATCCTCTTAAGAAAATAGGCTGATATTTCTGAATACATACTACCATGCATCTAAAGATATGAAAATAATATGATATATATGTTTTAAATATTTTCTCACATTGTGACAAAACAGATTCGATTTAGAATAGATTATTAGAATAGATTTCTGAATAATAACTTTACAACAAGTATCTATTCCCATTCATACACATTACACGTATATTAAAAATATATTTAAATTCATTCCACACAGATCGCCTAAAATCGAATTTTGTGAATCCAATTTTTTGCTTTATTTTTCCAACATTCTCCGAATAAAACTATGTGAAAAAGCAACACGGTATATTAAAAACGACTTGAAGCAGTTTTATTTCACCAATAACTCGAGTAACGAGATTTTCATATTACAAACTGCATTTTTTCGTTGTCAGCTTCGACGTTCCATTCGGAATTCACCGAGGGCTCTTATACGTAAAAAAAATCAATTTGAAATCCATACCTTCAGGGAAATATGACTCGGAGAAAATAAAAACGCATTGAAAAACAATTATTTTTAAGCAAACTGTGCGCTTTATGCGCAATTTTCTTCCACGTACTACGCTATTGTGGAATGAGTTGTCCCCAGCGATTTTTCCGAACCGGTACGACTTGGGGACCTTCAAAAAGAGAGCCTATTCCAACCTTAAAGGCCGGCAACGCAACTGCAAGGCCTCTGGTGTAGCAGATGTTCATGGGCGGCGGTGTTCACTTACCATCAGGTGAGCCGCAGGCTCGTTTGCCCCCTATATTATAAAAAAAAAGCATAAAACAAAAACCGACTTCAAAACTACAACTACATATAGTATGTACAAACTTAAACTAAGAAGTAAAATATAATATTTTAATTTTTTTGAAGTCAGTACCAGCCAACCGATGCCGCTCCGTACCGTTCGAAAATTTGTTGCAAAAGCAGGATTAAACTGTCCTTCTTACCCTGGGGTCTGGAGAGACTGGAAGAGGCTTTTGGTGGAGTGATAGAGGGGCCCAAGGGTATAACAACCACCAAATATTAGGGTCAACTGGACCCTCGTTAAAAATATATTAAGGACCAAAGTTGGATAGGTAATTTATATACAAAAAAAATCTATAAATGTATAATGTATTCAAAACACTGCGTTTGAAAACCCTTTTTAGGGCTCTGTATTCAAAGGGTAAAACGGGTAAAACCCTATTACTAAGACTCCGCTGTCCGTCCGTCTGTCTGTCCGTCTGTCACCAGGCTGTATCTCATGAACGGTGATAGTTTGACAGTTGAAATTTTCACAGATGATGTATTTCTGTTACCGCTATAACATAAAGCAGAATAAAATAAATATTTAAAGGGGCTCCTAACAAACGTGATTGTTTTACTAGTTTTTAAGATACGGAACCCTTCATGCGCGAGTCCGACTCGCACGTTGCTATTTTTTATTTCTCTTTGTTGATAAATGAATATTATAAATTCTTAGAATTATTTTTATGTATTTCTGAGAAAAACTCTCTTATTTTCCACTTAAAATGTTTCTCAAGTATAAACTCCAAGCTGCTTAAACGTCATTTGTATATTGAAAAGCAGTGAATTGCATATCAAATATGTTTCATATCTAACTCATAACTACAAGTAAAAATACGACTTTAGTAGGGTGACCATATCGCCCCTCCAGTCCATAACTTTGCAATATTTGGAATATCTGGCTGGGCTCTTTAACGGGCGCTTTCGGTAGAACACCTACCTTGCGCTCCAATGGTTTGGGGGTTCGAAACCCTTCAGGACGCCGTGTTTATTATTTTCTGTAAGCACGTCTTCCCCACGTCTAACCACTCACCAAATCTTTGAATGCCTCTCCTAAGAAAATTGCATTATTATCGAAGTTACAGTGTTTTCAGTTTCTGAGATTGTCTATAATTAGGTAAAAATAAAGAAAGTTCGTATTTCCAGTAATCGTAATAAATAATAACACCGATTTTGACTGTCTTAAAGCATGATTTAAGTAGCCCTTAAAAATGTATATTTAATAATAATAATAATAATAATTCATTTATTTCGGAAACATCCAAACATATTTAATTTAATAAAATTACCATTAAGAAAATAAGTGCTGTTTTTAAGGTTTGTCTCTACATCTTGTCTCCACTAACGAGTTCCCCGTAATCCTTTTCACCCTTTATTGACGATATCAAAGTGCAATAGTAATCCTGTGTTAAAACATAAAGTCCAAATAAATAAAAATATTTGTATTATCCTATATACATTTAGATGAATGGTCACCCTAATCCCAACATCTCGTTACCAATTCCAAAGGCCCGGATATTACTAGCATGCGGTTAGTTTGCAGTTTTATTTTCAAAGCCTCGTAGTCTGATGAAACTGGCGGAAGTTGATGTGTGGACCGAAATACATACACTTTGTAAGTCTGCGGAAGACTTAAATTGTACTCTACTATTTAATATTGCAGCGTATTCCAACTTATATATTTAAAATGTTCTGGCTTTAACCATATATAATATAATTCTTAATCAAAATGTCGTTAAGCAGATTATTCTATTATTGTATATACCTACATATTTATAAGTTATAGTTTCCAAATTAAAAAAAAAAAACTTTAATATTGTTGCGAAAATGGTTTCGAAATAATTATATAAATCGTTCAAAAAACTACCGATTAACTTGACAAAGCATTAGCCTTAAGAATATGTACCTAAGTACAAACATTATCTAAACTTGTATTGTACTAACGCGAGTATCACACATTTAAATAAGTACCGAACGGATTAAAATACGATTTATTAATTACATTATCCCGACGTTTCGGATGCATTTCAACAAACGTGGTCACGGGCAGACTGAAAGGTGACAGCTGTCTGATTTTTACAAAGTTGCCATACTAACGCCTTTTAAGTTCGAAACTGAAGTATCATAAACTGTCTTACTCAATGTTTAATCATTGAAAACTCTTCATGTAATATCAATTATACATACATATACATCACGCCTCTTTCCCATTGCAGGCAAATATCACGGAATTCCATATGCTCCGATCCTTACATACCACTTTCGCTTCTTCCACTTTCATCAATGCTTTCATAGACACTCGTCGGTTTCGAGTACTTTTGACCTGGCCCTTTTGAAGAACGTCCCCGATCTGATCGAGGTAATTTCGCCTAGGTCGACTCCCGACTCTTTCACTCACACCAGTTTCATAAATCTTTTTCGTGTCTACTTTCATCCATCCTTTCTACATGCCCAAACGTAGATACGTAATATCAATTAACTGGCATTTATTGAACGATTAATCGAGTAATCGGTACCGATTTAGTTTTTTAATCGATTCCACATCGACATCCCATCGTTATCGTTCGAGTTAAGATATATTTAATTAAATAATATGGACAATTCATTGACTCAATTGTATGTGAGTGAATTCCCAAGTCCCCCTGTGGGGTATAGGGCAGGTGCATAACCCGTTTTATGTTAGATATCGACAGATGAACATGAGATTTCGACGGGCTCGTTGGCGCGTTCGCTAGAACACCTGCCGTGCACACCTATGGGTCGTGGGTTCGAAACCCACCAGGACGACATGTTATCTATAAGCACGTTTTCGCCACGTCTGGTAACTTCGGGCATTGAAGTGGGAGAAATATCGAAATTCCGACCGAGTAACGAAATACCGTTCATAGATGGAAAAGCCGTGAAGTTCACTTGATGGTAGGTACCCCAGCCATAGAACATCAGTCAACGATGCGCTGTCGACCTAATTTTTACTTCGACCATTCGGATACCCATAGGCTGAGACTAAAACGCGCAAAGTACACTTCACGGTTTTTCCATCTATGATTTATCCAGCGTTGATCCCGAGTGGTTCCCGGGAAAACGAGATAGTAAAAATTGATTCGGTCAGGCAGGGCATAGAAAAAAAATAACTTACTTGTAACAGAAAAATGATCAGTGAAACAGATCCGAAATCTCATGCTCCACATTGGAACTTAAATTAATTAGGTAGTTTTAATAAACATTATTGTAACCATAGAAAATGATTTAAAATGTATTTTAAAAGAACCTACATACTATTATAAAAATACTTAGCACTTCTGATCGAGACTAAAAAAAAACCAATATATTTTAGAGATGATATGATCTAAAAAAATCTATTGTAGCAAATATTACGAGTATATACTCAATGTAGTAAGTTCGTTTATAATCAAGTTTACAATAATAAATAACAAAAACAAATTTGTCAATAATTAGTTATTTGTTTAGACTACGAAAACATTGAGTACCTATAATTCAGTTGTCAGTAGGCCTATTACGAAAAACGAACGCAACGAACTGATCGAAACGAAAGAACAAACAACTTCGTATTTTTACTTATTAAGAAAACATTTTTAATTCTATTTACGATTATTCTTACTATCATAGTAATGTCAAACGAAAGACATAATGTCTTATTGCGAAAGACGTGTCGATCATCAGATTCATAATAGTAAAATGTGCGATCCGTCAGCCGAAACTTCGTATTTTGTTTTGGTAATAGGCCTCCAGGTCTGAATATACCTACTTTGTCTTTTTTTTTTATAAAACGGGGGGCAACTGGTGACTCAGGTTGTTGGATGGTAAGTGATCACCGCCGCCCATAGACAACGGCCGCAACAGCAGAGGGCTTGCAGGTGTGTTGTCGACCTTTAAGTACGTTATGAAATACGCTAGGACTTACGACCTTAAAATAACTAGACAGTTTTTCAAATTCAAAATCATTTATTCATTTAGGTAACACAATGTACACTTATGAAGGTCAATAAAAAAATACATATTTAATGCTTCTAATATTACATTTACTGCCAGTTCTCAAATCAAGGGCGTAGAACCGTCGAGAAGAACTGGCATTAAACTTGCCGCCACTCTTTTTAATCGCCAAGTTTTTTGTTTTACAAAATGTTTGTAAGGAGCTGGAACCATTAGAACATGTTCCACATGACATCTTGAAGTAATTAACTATAATAATAAAATAGGCGGTTTGTTGTCAACAAAAAAAAATAGTAATAGTATGGGTATATTAATTTTTTTATTTAACTGCCTAACACAAGCCATAAAATCACTTCCAAA
Source organism: Anthocharis cardamines (assembly GCA_905404175.1). Taxonomy (NCBI): domain Eukaryota; kingdom Metazoa; phylum Arthropoda; class Insecta; order Lepidoptera; family Pieridae; genus Anthocharis; species Anthocharis cardamines. The sequence goes on from FR989974.1 coordinate 5,964,679, forward strand.
CACCATTAAAGTCATTAAATTGACGCCGTTTACACAATTTAATTTATTAATGAACGTCTCAATAAACATCCGATAAGAAAGCCTACGCGTTACGCAAATACTCGAATATTGTTCGTTCTCTTTCTTCAATCCAATGGCTTTCATACATTACGAAATGAATTTTAGATACGTATGGGGACTTAGTAGGGTTGTCTCTTTAATATACATTTAATCATAAAAAGTTGTCTTAATTTTTAGCAAAGATTAAATTCTTGAATTCTGTCAAAACATCATTTTTTTTATAAAAAAAACAACTTCACAGTAAATAACCAAAAATATATTATTATTAAAACTTTCAAATATTCGATCGATCCCACATCTTGTTCTGTATTTTCCTGTACTGTAGTTTGGTCCTCAAATCTACTGTGTCTTAATTATGAATATTTAAATAAAAAAATAATAAGACTTTAAAATATCCCTGAAAAAAATTACTATGATTTTTGAAACCTAGGTACGATACCGTTCATACCGCATACCGAAACTCAGGCACGCGAAGTCAGTCTAATCTATTAAAATAATTGGTCATATTAAGTATTAGGAGCCAGCCCTATGTAATAAAAAAGTCAAAGCGTAGCGATGCACTGTATAAGGGTTTCGGTGGCACTGATTAAAATTAACATAATTATCACTTTAGGACATAAAATTTAACAGAAGTTAAGCATTCGGAGTAGTTATTAGAATTGTAAAGTTAACGTTTAAGATAAAGAATAAAGTGAGGCTGTATCATTTGAGATAAATCTCTGTTTTAATTATTACATCTTCATTAATTTATTACTACTTAAGGTCTATTCTATTTTCATTTTACACACTCTATTTTATTTTCATTTTATTGCAGTTATTCCAATACATGTGTACACGCTTAACTTTGCAAGGCACTCTGAATGTATCATTGTAATCCAACAACAACAAAACGCCAATGCTTTTTCTTTATTGTTACTTTATGATATACTAGCAACGCGTCCCGGCTTCACACGGGTGCAATGAAGATGTACTATACACAAAACATAGCCTATGTTACTCCCTGATAGCTTTCTATTGGTGAAAGAATTTTCCAAATCGGTCCAGTAGTTTTTGAGTTTATTCATAACATACAAAAATACAAATCTTTCCTCTTTATAATATAAGTATAGATAAAGTGTATTTAATCACATTTCAGTCATACCACGACTTTTTTTTTCTACACTCGAATTTTTTAATTAATTTAGTTACTAGGCAACCCTAACAAGCAGCGCCTCTAGCAGAAAAAATAAATACACCTCATGCGATGACGAAAACTCGTTAAAACTCTAGGGCTATCAAATCGGCAAAATTACAAAAAGTGTACACTGCACAACGCGATTTAACATCACTGCGGCCGTATTCCCACGTCTGATCGGTCATTGACACGGTATCAATATTTCCAGCAGTTTTTGCAATCGATTCCAAGTTCCAACTGGTCGGATTCCAGCACTAACGAGCATTGGATGCCTTGAAGGTCGGATGTGGAAAAAGAAGTCGCCCAATGTCATTTGTTTTGTTACAAATAGCACTACAAGGTTGCACGTTTTAGTTTAGGATTGATATAAGCCTAAGTAAGGCTAAATTGCATATGTGCCTACTGCTTACTTCTGCTGTCAACAACTCTAATCTAAAACAGATACATAAACTAATAAAATAAGGTCATATTTTTCGAAGATACATAATCAATATTTTTTTGTAAAGTGCGTCCATTGTTTTATTTTTCAACTAGCGATCCGCCCCGGCGTCGCACAGGTGCAATCTATACACAAAAAATAGCCTATGTTACTCGCTGATAATGTAGCCGTCTATTGGTGAAAGATTTTTTTTTCAGGCTTTATTTATATTCTAATTTCGACCTCATACTAAATGTCATTGGATCGGTCAGATAATATAACATTTGCCACTTTTTATATTAATAACTTAGATTTGCCATGTAAATAATTTCTAAAAAGGAGGGGTTGGCGATAAAAAAGTAAAAAATTAGGGTTGTATGTATTTTTAATGCCACATTTCCGAGCAAGAATCATTTTAACAAACTATAACTATAACTATAATTTTAACAAATTAAGTTGTACACAATAATAAAGTAATCTATACTAATATGAAAGGAAATAATTTTAAGTTTGTTACGATTTAACTCAAAAACTACTCGACTGATTTTAAAAATTCTCATCTACATTGCACCCGTATGAAGCCGTGTTTTGCTATAATATTACGATTACCTTCTTACATTATTGTTTCAAACTACCGAATCTCAATTTTTAATTCGCTCATTAGGAATTCCAACTATTCCTCATCGTACATTCGATCATGCAGTCATTTAACTAATGCTATGACCATTCCGTAGATAAGATCATCGATTAACATAGCTACTGATTTACAAATAAACTAAATGACAATAAAAGAAATGCGTCCTTGTGGTGAGCTTAAGGACAGAGAGAAATTCTTCGTGGAAGGCCTAATTTGGCATTCACGCCACACAGAATGTCGCCTGCTGTGTCATATCAATATTAAACTAGGTTTTGTCAACGGATACGACTGCACTGATATGCGATTTTAATTAGACATCACAGAAGAAACTTTGAAATTGGAAGCGTATTATCTATGGTTTTTTTTAAATCAGTCAGTGGAACGTGAAAACAACGAAAAAGAGATAGATATGTGTCTGCCCTATGCCCCACTAGGGGAATTGAGTTTTACATGATCTGCCGGCCTAGCATGACAATCACGACAAAATTCTGTCGACCGTTGTCTCGTGTTATAATCGATTATATTTGTATGACTTCCGGTTCTAACATGATTTACACATACAACTCGACTGCTAATGTCAAAAGTAGAGATACGAGTATTTATCGATCGAGATACATAATATGTCTTGTCTATCATTGTCGATGTCGAGATATAATATATCTCGTGATGGCCATGCTAGGCGGGTTTTACAATTAGTGAGGGATTTTTAACAGACATTCGTTTTTCTTCCGACTTGACTGATTAATATATAATATCGAACTTTAAGTTTTAAATTAAAAATAATGATTTATTTAGTAGTTTTATATTTGTAGAAATATATTAATAAATTTCAAAAAAAATATTTTGTTGTTGCTATTACAACTATTTATAAACTTTATCTCTATATTGGAGTAGATTTTAAACCTATTACTATATAATAATAATAAAAAAATAAAATAAACAAGGAATATAAGGATATTTTCGACATTGTCTCGCAACTTCCTAACTGGGAACAATCCAGAAGGTTGAAGAATCGATGTTCATTTATGGCGATGAGTTTTTATCGTCGACTACAAGTAAGATTATGGAATGCGAATTAGGTAATGTGTTTGCGAGTTTTGTTTTATTCGTCTTTTCGATTCTTCTATGGAATTTCTTAACATCTAAGTTCGGCAAATACAACAATGTAATTTGTAAAAACGGAACCCTTATGATCACTTCGTTGCCCCTCTGTGTGTCTGTCTGTCCGTCTGTCCGTCTGTCCGTCTGTCCGTCTGTCCGAATGTCCGTATGTCCCTTTTCTCAGGATCGCGTGGAGGTTCAAATTGAAATTAATATCAAATACCTACTCAGGTCTGCAATCTCGAAATATACGGCATTTTATGCTCCGCTTATGCCGGATATTTTGACACTCGCAAGGGAATCAAAACCTATATCGTAGTACTTGTTGACCTAGAATCATGAAAGTCTTTACTTGTGTAAAGGAAAAAATCTAAAATCGTAAATTTGTAGTTTTTTTTTTTATTGGGAAACCTAAATATTTGTACGGAATAGTGTTAAGATAAATTAGAAAAAAATGGGGATTTTCTAAAATATAATAAAACATCAACATGCAAGCTTTTATTATGGAAAAAAGCTTGCTGCATGCTGATGTTGTGATGTGAGCAAAGGCCTTTCAGCTCGTAGAGGCCGATGTAACTTGGGAACCTTCAATACACGAGCCGAAACTTTCTTTTAAGGTCAGGCCTAAATCATTTTTGAAGGTCCCTAAGTCGTATCGGTTCAGATATACCGCCGGTGACAACTGCTTCCACAAAGTAATATTAGAAGCAGAAAATTCCTTATTTTGAATGCAGAACCCGAATCTTTTAAAGCAATTTATTATGATAGGGACTCCCTTGACAATAGACAAAAGATAAAGCTACGTACGTACTCGTAGAATCACACTGTCACGTCTTCTCCTAAAGTGCCAATAATACTGCTCTGAAGAGGGACGGGCTCGTTGGCGCGATCGGTAGGACATCTACCGTGCTCATCGAAGGGTCGTGGGTTCGAACCCCACTGGGTCGACATGTTTATAATTTCTGTAAGGGTAGTACTTCGGGCATTGAACGGTTGGGAGGAATATTTAAATTCCGACCGAGTAATAAACAAAGTGCATATTGTGCGTTTCGGTTTCAATCAATGAATTTCCGAATGCTCAAAGAAAAAATTAGGTCGACGGCGGTCGGCGCATCATTGACGTATGTTATGTGGCTGAGGTATCACCTATCATCAAGTGGACATCATACCCGTCTGTCAATATATGTATGTAGATATTTCATATTAGTTTTTTTTTTTAAAGTTCTAACATAACTCAAGTCCTAATCTATAACTAGAACTACTAATAGAACTGTCAAAATGTCACATTTCTATTGAAAATAAATGGTTTGACAAGTCTTAAAACTAGACTCAAACCTAAATCACATATTATAATGACCTTATGAGTTCGTGGTACTGCCTCATATCATTGAGTCGTAACGTCTCAAGCTAATATCTCACATCTCAATACTCTATCACACCTACACGATAGCCTCATACTCCAGATTTTGGCGCTAAACAAACATACAAGCAAAATTGGAAAGTAAGTACGTCGTAATAGAAAAATCATTAAGCAATAATCCGTCTTATAAATTCGCCGTAAAGCCGAGATTAGCGTAATAGTTTTTACGGTAAGTTTATTGTCAAGTGGTGTACCGCCCACGAGTGCGTGGGTGCCGTGGAAACCTCAAGACATATTTAGCGATGCTGTTTTGTTAATAAGCGGAGCGGATATATTTATCCTCATAGTAGTTATCCCGAATCGAATGTCATGGGGCAGACACATATCTGTGTAAGTTTCACTGATCATTTTTCTTTACAGCAACTTTTCTGTGCCTGATCCGAGTGAAATAATTTTTAAATCGTGTTTCACTAAGATTCAAAGTTAGCAATGTAGGTATGTTTGTCTTTTGGGGCCGTCCATTAATCACGTGAGGCTCAAAAGGGGGGGGAGGGGGTACGGAAAACATCACGAAACATCACGAGGGGGGAGGGGGGGTCTCGTTAGACATCACGTGTATTAATTTTATTTATTTTTTGTCAAAAAGCGCTATTTATGAACCGAAATTTTGAACGGCGCGAAAATATATGAATTAATTAATTAATTATTCATTAATTTTATTGCAAATACATGTTTTTCGAATCAAAACGCCATTTGTTAAATATTTTTTTCCAGTCAAAAATAGCCTTTACATAGACTTCCAAAAATACACGTGATCCAGGGGGTGGGGGGGGGGGGTGGTCCCAAACCTCACCAAATATCATCAGGGGGGGGGGGGGGGGCAAAAAATGGGAAAAACGACCTCACGTGATTAATGGACGGCCCCTTTATGCACTTCTAAACTATTCATCCGATTATGATAAAACTTTGCTGAATTGTTCTGCATACATCCGCGAAGGCCCTGGCCACAAAATTTTTTATGGGATGAATTGCAATGCCACGTAACGTAAAAACGCTTTGCAATGGTATTTTTTGTTTCTTTCCTAATATACGTAGATATTATAATATTTAAATTTGAAACATTTATTTTAAAAAAAGGAAGAGTTTTTATAAAAAACATTGTTGTAACTGTAACAGAGGCTGCTTAGAAGGACCATATTTATACATAATATTATTATAAATTAAATTTAATTAATAATTTGGGCATTGTAACTTAAACATTTACGGCCTTATTCATAACTAGCTGATGCCCGCGACTTCGTTCGCGTGGGGATCTGCTACCCTTCTTTTATCACCCCTCTTAATTTCTGGTAAAAATATTTAGTGAAGCGTAATTTCAATCCTACTCTTTTATTATATGTAATATATATATATATATATATATATATATATAGATAAACGTATTATAAGCTTGATATATGTAGTTAAAATATGTTTTGTCTCGCTCTATCGAATATAAAAAGACTACAGAAGGAAAGAAACAAATCATATTTTAACTATAGCTAATTACGTTTATGAATAAGATCATTACTTCAAAAATCGCTATACGCTTATGCTTATGCAAAGGGTACAACCTTTCCCATATCAATTTATAGCAGATTATTAAATATATGACAAGTTTTATACGAAATGAAGATAAAATATAAATTTTAGTAACTATTGTAACTTTGAATCGAATGACCATTTTAGCATAAAGGCGGCTTTTGTACAACTGGTTTTTTGTCAAACGATCGAATAAATTGTTCAATTTGCTTATATTTTATGCTATTTTATAACAATAGAATTTATGATTTGTTGAAGCAAAACTTAATTCAAATATCGAAAATAGAAATACATATTCAATATTTGATTTTTTTTTAATTTTCATTCATTTGAATAAATTCAAGAGATAGCAGAGACGGTATAGTTTTGTGTTAATTTGTTGCAATAAGACGATAAATGTTTAAGATGTCAGAGGAAAGTGATACTGAGAGCTTTCATCGAAAATACTTTTCGTTTGACTTTTTTCTTTTCTTGCGAAGCCGGGGCGAGTCGCTAGTTCTGTATATTATTTATCCCGATGTTTCTAATGCTTTACAGTAAGCTTGGTCAAGGGCAGACAGAAAGGCCACAGTCGTCTGAATTGAAACTACACAAAGTTCTTACACCAAACCTATCTATTTCTAGGTAGGTATTTGCTGGTTAGTATATTATTATTTATGTCTCATTCCCATCGGGATTTACAGATCACTGGTATCCAGTTGCACCCATTCTTGCATACCATTTCCAACAACGCTTTCAAATACGGTGGTCGGTTACGAGTACGTCTGTTACCAAAATCAAACGCCGAAATTTCGGAGCGAAACGAAATAGGTATATTATCGTAAATAGAATTGGAAACATTTTCAATTCTATTTACCATCATAGTAATGTCAAACGAAAGACATACTCTCTAAATGCGAACGACGGATCGATCATCGGGTCATTCGTACCTAATAGAAAAATGTACGATCGGTCAGCCGAAACGTTTTTAACGTTCCAAATATATATAATTATTTTTTTATGACAGATATCGACAGACAAGCATGAGGTTCACTTGATGGTAGGTGATACCTCAGTCACAGAACATCAGTCAATGATGTGCTGTCGATCTAATTTCGACCTATTATCGTCGGCAGCACAGCATATGCTGAGTCGCCGCTTGTATAAGCTGACACACAATAAGATAGTAAGTTACTTTAATACGTATTTAAACTCATATGTGGAGCTGAAATAAAGAGATTTGTTTGTTTAAATCTGATCGACACATTTTACATTTTAGTTTAGCTCGAACACTCTCAACTCCTCCATTCATATCAAATTCACATTATTCCTATTATTTTTTATATAGAAGTATAAATGCCTATTTTCTATGTCAAATATGCGGAACATAATGATGTCGAGTTTCATTGATAGGTTTCCATTCATGCGGAGCGTAGGCCCCAAGTGTTGTCGAGTCGCGTGTGGGCGGATTAACAAAAATTCGTGCGCCTTGTACCAACTGATTCGGATATTAATTATTGCTTGGGGAGAGTCCCATTGTAACCGTATATTATTTACGTGGAGTGAAGTATGTGAATTGGTTTCGATGGGAGATATTCTGCACAAATATACAAACAAAATTTTTACATGATTTCCAAAATAGTAATAATGTTTCTTATTTTACAAATAATACCTACCAAAAGATCAATAATAATATAATCAAGAAATGGACACAGAAATGTATCTGCCGTATGCCCCACTCGGGAACCCGAGAATTTAATTTATACTAACTACCTATATCTATACAAATATTATAAAGAGGAAAGATGTGTTTGTTTGTTTGTTACAATTTAATTCAAAAAATACAAATACAAATTTTAAAAATTCTTTCACCAATAGAAAGCTTCATTATCAGCGAGTAACATAGGCTTTTTTGTGAATAGTACATCTACATTGCACCCGTGCATGCCTTGTTGCTAGTACATTCTATATCAGGGTTCAAATCTCAATACCAATTGCTATCAAAATCGCTACACCACGCGGTCTCTTCGTAAAAATATAATAAAGTGATAGACAAAATTACTTCCAATATTACTAATGTTATAAATGTGAAAAGTGAGGATGTATGGATGGATGAATGGATGTTTGATAGTCTTTTATTTTGGTGAAACTTTACATTATGATTGTTCCATCAGAGTAACAAATGAGATATAATTTATAAAGATATTGATATAATTGGCCAAATTATACCAATGAATGTCAAGTAAGAAAAAAATCCTACTATCTGCCAAAAACAAGCGCGACAAAATTTTGTCTACCGTTTTCTCGTGTTTTAATCGACTATCGCTTTATTTCTTTCGGGTCTAACATGACAATTACACTTAAAACTCGACTTTTAATATCAAAAATAGATATATTTGTCGATCGAGATATATTTTCTGTCAAAATTGTCGATGTCGAGATATAATATAATATATCGAGATATCTTACATCTTAGTTTGTCTTCTCTCGTCCGCGACATATCTCGTGGCGGTCATGCTAGCCCGGCTGAAAGCTGTTTCGTCGAGCGAAGTAAGCACGGGTCAGCTAATAACATTATAATAATTAAGTGTCAAAAATTAAACCCAAAATTATAAAATATCCGATGTAGATATTATCGGCCTACAGTTAGTTCGTGGTTGCGTCAGACGCCCACATCACCTGGTATTTGGAAACGGATTAACAATTAATATGCTATTAGCATTATTGTATTACAAACTTAGAATTTATCATTGATGCAGTTTTGAAATTTATGTTTCAGAGCCCAGTGGAACTGAATAAAACCTTTTTAAGAAGTACGTACGTACTTTTGGCGCCATCAAATTCAAATCATTTACTAATGATACTCTCATAAAAATGAATAAATACCATATCTCTACTGCCAATCATGTCAAAATTACTTGAGAAATTGCTTCTAAAAAGATTGAAACCAATCATAGAAGACAAACATTTAATTCCCGACCACCAGTTCGGCTTTAGAGAAAAAGACTCGACAATTGATCAAGTCCATAGAATCACAAATATAATTGAAAGAGCTATAGAAGAAAAAAAGGTGTGTTCTATAGTCTTTCTTGATGTAGCTCAAGCCTTTGATAAAGTCTGGCATCAAGGCCTCATATATAAATTAAAAAAGGTTCTTCCTATAGAATTTTCAGCTATAATAGAATCCTATATATCCGATAGATTTTTTAGAATTAGAGAAGGAGGTAGTTACTCAAATTTAAAAATAATAAAAGCTGGTGTACCTCAGGGTAGTGTATTGGGACCAATCTTATACCTACTCTACACCTGTGACATTCCGAAAGTAGGCATTAATACAATAGCTACATTTGCTGATGATACTGCTATAATAGCTGTTGGTGATAACCATGAAATAGCAGCAAGAAATGTGCAAGTAGCAATTAATACTATCGTACAATGGACCGAAAAGTGGCGAATTAAATTAAATGAATCAAAATCCATCCACGTCAACTTCACCAATAAAAAAGAAGATTATTACCCAATATTTGTCGATTCTCAACAAATCCCCTATGGGAACACAGCAAAATACCTGGGTATTACTCTTGATGCGAAGCTGCGCTGGAAAGCTCATGTCAAGAAAAAAAGAGACGAATTAGAGATTCGATACAAAAAGTTGTACTGGCTCTTGAGTAGAAACTCTCCAGTGTCAGTGCAAAACAAATTATTAATCTATAAACAGGTCCTGATGCCAGTATGGACATATGGCATACAATTGTGAAACATCAAAATTATACAAACTTTTCAAAATAAGGTACTGAGAGAAATTTTAAGTGCCCCTTGGTACATTAGGAATGATGACATCCACAGAAATCTGAAGGTGGACTTTGTCTCATCCATAATCAAGAAAACTGCCGAAGCCCACCAGAAGAGGCTTCACCATCACGTGAATGTCGAGGCCATCCAGCTCCTTGACCACACAGACCTAGTGCGAAGGCTTAAAAGGACTAAACCCTTCGAGTTAGTGTATGAATAGTGTGATAAATAATGTGATAGTGAAAAAGTTTAGTGCTGTGCAAGGAACACAACAAAAAAGTGTCCCCCTATGATAGAGACAATAAGTAAAGTGTTAAAGGACACTATCTTAGTAAGAATATAAAATCTAGGTAGTTTAGGATAGAAATAAACTGTTTATTAGCCTTAAGTGTTAGGCTAGATTGCATGTATTTTAAGTGCTTACTTGGTAAGTGCTTAGTTAATAAAAAAAAAAAAAAAATGATACTGACATGAAATTCTATCTATATTTTTTTATAATAACAATTATTTTATAATTTCATATCGATGACTCTCACGTAAGTAGTGGTAATCGACAAAGTTGGTGTTTTACTTTTCTTAAACTATACCGAGTATTAGTACAAGGAGTATTATTTGTTCCATTGACAAAGAATTTAATATTATTTGAATGGAATTTTCATTTATTTTCTGAATTTGCAATAAAATATTCTATATTTTTCTATGTATAAGACAGTTGTATCATGATAAAAAGACAAATGAAAACGGACAGTATAATTAAATAAATGTAACATTCAGAATACTAAGTTTGTTGTTGTGGGGGAATCAATCGACACTTATATTATAAAGAGGAAAGATTTGTATTTTTGTATGTTTGTATGTTATGAATAAACTCAAACTACTGGACCGATTTTAAAAATTATTCCACCAATATAAAGCTACAATATCAGCGAGTAACATAGGCATTTTTGTGTATATTGTGTACATCTACATTGCACCCGTGTGAAGCCGGGGAGCGTTGCTAGTATATTATAAACAAATCTCTATGTATATTTAAATAAATACCGGATTAAAACGTGATTTATTATTTATATTGTTTAAATTATTTATCCCGACTAATACATCGCGTTTTAATCCGGTATACAGTATTTTATTTAAATGTGTGATACTCGCGTTAATAAAAGACAATATTAAATCTCTATGTAATTAATGAAATGATCTAATAAAAAAATTATCCTCTATGCACTCCTAAACTATTCATCCAATTAAGATGAAACTTTGATGATTTGATTGATTTGAGTTTTTTCTGTTGTCGTTCTGATTTCTTACAAAAGTATAGTTTTTATTGTTTGGTCTATTTTATTTTTTACTACTACTGTTTTTTTAAGAAATTACATTTTTTTTTTCATTTGAGCCCAAGTAGAAACCACATAGTCTAATCCCGGGATTACGCATCAAAAATCCCGTAATCCCGGGATTGAAAAACATGCTCGGGATTGTGTTCCCTAGGTACACCTAGTATGTAATACCAAATAGTCTTCTTCTTCCTGCCCGCAGTAGTAGCAGATGCCGCAGTATGTTCTCTTTTTCCATTCTATCCTTTCACTCACCATATCATTAGTCACACCTCTCAAACACATATCATTCTTCACACAGTCAATCCATGTCTTTTTTGGCCTCTCTCTTCCCCTATACCCATCCACTTTCATATTCAAATTTTTTTTAGATACATGCCCTTCATCTCTCCTCATAACATGCCCATACCAAGCCAAACGATTACCTTTAAATTTTTTGGCGCTACTCTCAAACTTCCTCTTATATAGTTACTAGCCGTCCCCGCCCGCCCGCTTCGCTGGGCGAATTGTAAAGGATAGACGAATATGAACTATCCACATAAATTTGAAAAAAAATGGTAAAGGGTTGATGGAATTCAAAAAATGAATAGCCTAAAACCTTCTACAATTAATTCCGCGTCGAATGGTCATGGTATCATGCCGATCGGTCCAGTAGTTTTCAAGTTTATCGATAACAAAGAAAAAAAAAGTTGCTTATATATATAATATAGAATATTTCTTTTATACCAAATAGTATAAAACTAAATAAACTCCAACGCTTAAAGTTAGATTATTATATTAGTTATTAATTAGATTACACGATCTAGTTTCGTTATTTCGTGGTAAAAATCTTAAGAAAACTCCAAACAAACATTGAATACAGTTAAACACTACAAACTACATTCTTGATGTTATCATTAATCCATCTGTTAGCTATTCAATCTTTATTTGTGTCAACTCATTAAAATGAGTGAGCTACTTAGCAAGTTCATTACAAAAAATTGGTTTCAAACCATAATATTATTATTTGTTTTATTGTATTTAATTGCTATGTTATTTAAATTGTTAATCTGACTCAAATTAATGAAGTGCTAACGATATTCTATTTAAATAAAATACTGTACCTATACCGGATTAAAACGCGATTTATTATTTATATTCTTTAAATTATTATATAGGTGGTACTGGTAGGACAGGACTGTCTCCCCGCGACCACGGTTGCTGAAAAGCATCCGAAACGTCGGGATAAATAATTTAAATAATATAAATAATAAATCGCGTTTTAATCCGGTATACAGTATTTTATTTAAATGTGTGATACTCGCGTTAATAAAAGACAATATAACGATATTCTATTATACTTTAAATCTGGAAATACAAGCAACATATGTTCGTTAGGTTAGGTTCGTTACCTGGATAGAATTTTGTAATTCCTCCTACAAGACATCATAATTCCGTATCATGTTAACAGACAAATACATCGAAACCGGTCATAGGAAGCCTGGAGGGTCGGATATATACGACTAAGTAGTCGCGATAAGCAAGATATCGCGTAATAGGCAAAAACGATTACCGTATATTATATTATATTTTTATATGCTAGTTACATAAAGACGACAATACATTATAAAAGCATCAAGTAAATGATATTATCGACAATGATCTACACTTATATAGTGACGTAAAGTTTGTTTGTTTGTTGTTTTTAAATAAAATACTTTATACCGGATTAAAACGCTATTTATCCCGATATTTCGGATGCTTTTCATCAACCGTGGTCACCGACAGACTAACTGGCAGATAGACTAACATACTCTGTCTGCTTAAAAATTCGTAAGTAATATTAGTATACTATATCCCTGATGAATATATCTACTATATAAAAATAAGTCGGTTTTTCCTTCCTGACACTATAACTCCAGAACGCACGAACCGATTTCCACGGTTTTGCATTCGTTGGAAAGGTCTTGGGCTCCGTGAGGTTTATAGCAAAGAAAATTCAGGAAAAAATTCACAAAAGTGGCAGAACATCGTCTGCGGGGTCCACTAGTGCTATATTTTAATTTAAAATCACATTAATTTTTCAATTCGAAACCTTCTAGATACGAACCTATTCATTCATCTATGAATCAATCATTCACGCGAGCATCCTGGTGTTGCAGATGACTAATGATTTTTTTTTTATAATGACACACCAACCCGTTACCCCTATTCTTATAAAAACCATAGTGACAGACAGCACACAAATAATGTAGTTCTTTATTTCGTTAAATATACGAAACTTGAACATCACACACAGATTACAAAACAAAGCGCCTCAGTATAATGTATATGTATATTTTAAATGCCCCGTGGTATTTATATTAAGATCGAAATTTACCACATTGAGGACCTTAATATGGACACAGTTCAACATTCTACTAACTCACTAAAAACTATTTAATCATGTGAATGTCAGCAATGGCGGATTTAAACATTTCTAGCGTTTAGGCTGTTAAAATTTTGCCGCCCTAGACTCTATAAATGAGTTCCTAAATTTTCTAATATACAATAATAGGGATTGTCTTATTCACTTAACTCTGTAAGATACAAAAAAACTGTCTATTTTTTATACTTGATTTCTATAAGATACCTAAAAGAAAAAAAGATCCGACCCTAAACTTGCCGGACCCTAAAATCTGCCGCCCTAGGATCAAGCCTACTGAGCCTACTGGTAAATCCGCCACTTGTCAGCAATCCAGGATACACTGAGAAGTGAGAACACTACAGTCTTCTTAAAGGCCGGCAACGCACCTGCAAGGTGTTGCGGATGTCTATGGGCGACGGTGATCACTTACCATCACGTGAGCCATCTGCCCGTTTGCCCCCTATACTATAAAAAAAAAAAAACTAAAAATAAACCGTTTGAACTAGCGCAGTATTTGTGAACCCTAAAAAAATGGTAGATGAAAAAATAATAAAATGGAAATTGCCTCCGGAACTCTCATTAGGTACATAAAAAGTCTCATACTTTATAACTGTGTTACAATCAGGTTATTAGCTTAACATTTTAACAGCTTGTTGACATACCAGATGTAAAAGAGCCTCATTAGCTAGCCTCAGCCCACTAGTGGTTGCAACATGATTGATGTTGCTGGGTGTCGAAGTCGCTATCTTTGATATATATCTGGTTTCAATGGTCTTAGACAAGATACCTTAATCTCATGTTTGAGCTATTCTTTTTCTGGATAATGACTATTCAAAATAGTGAAGGCGTTAACAACACAAATCGAGGTGATAAAACCCAATATGTATGAAGTTTTATATAATTTTAACAGTTTAGGGACAAATACCCAATATTTACAAAGAATATCGACGTAATAAATATGTATTATGTGATGTTCTTTGTATATCTTAGGTAAGTATTTTTGTCCCTAAAGTTTTGAAATTGAACAACTTAAAATATCATACTTATTAAGTTTTTCCACTTCTCTCAAAATGAGTCTACATTAGTGATTAAACTAATCATTCTCCGATCCGCAGTCACACAGTCCGCACGCGCGTCAGTTTATTTAATTCTACCTAAACTTATAACTAAATCATCTTATAATGAAGTGTGCAGTGTGTTTATCATCGATATCTGATGGTGTTCAGTGCTCAGTATGTAAAAATCACTTGGACTTTGGCTGCGCTAACATAAGCGAGTCGGGTTACCGTAAGCTCGGCTCTGAACGCAAGGCAGCCTGGAAGTGTCCATCCTGTAAGCTAGCCCCGGCATGTGCATCGACATCCTCGGACAATGCCACATTGGATACAGTGTTAAGTGAAATACGTGATCTCAAACGTCAACTATTGCCACTACCTGCCATCCTTGAAGATATAAAATTTATTAAATCGGAACTGGGTGAGCTTCGATCCTCGTGTGATTTTAATAGTGCTAGGGTGGAGAGTATAAATGCAAGATTGGAGACGGTCGAGCAGCAGATACCGGACTTGGTACAAATCAGTGACGCAATGAACACTAGCACCGCCACCCTCAACGAGATTAAAGGCGAAATGGCACTACGCGACCAGTGGTATCGCCTAAATAATATAGAAATAAAAGGTGTACCACTCAAAAAAAATGAAAACCTATTCTCCATTCTAAATGAGATCGCCAAAGAAATAGATTTCACCCTGCCCAAACTACAAATAAATTACATTTCACGAATACCGACGCATAACTCAAAAGATAAATCGATAATTGTGAGTTTCTTAAATCGCTATATAAAGGAGGATTTTGCTGCAGCAGCCAGAAGCAAAAAAAACTTAAGAGCGGTAGATATAGGATTCGATGGTTGCTTGCAAAGAATTTACGTAAACGATCATTTAACACCAGCCATGAAAAAACTTCTTACGGCTACAAAGCAGGCTGCGAATATTAAAAATTACCGCTATGTATGGGTAAAACATGGCAAAATACATGTAAGAAAAGATGACACGTGTCCTGTCATAATTATAAAATCTGAAATGAGTTTAAAAAACATACTTTCGTAATTAGATGTAATAGTTTGATTTCTTACTTTTATATAGACTCATTTTTGTTTTTATTATTTAATTGTTTGCATTTTCTTGAATTTATTTTCATAATTTTACGCATATCATTCTTTGCAATGAACAACTGCATTTTGCTTCGCCAGATGTCTGCTTTTGAGGCGCAAATGTGTGTGTGCTATTGTTCAATCAGCCGGTCGCTATTCGCTCGCCATTCCCTTTCACTTTGCCAGTACGCTGCGAGCATCAGCGCGGTGCAGTCTCCTAATTTAAATTGTATGAATTATGTTACTCACGCGCCTTTACACGTATCGATACGTTACGTTATATTAATAACGCCTATAATTTTAAACCATAAATTTAATTACGTACTCTCGGATATAAACACAGAGGCATTCTTACTTCACTTTGTTTATATATTTGTATGTGACTTGTACATAATATTATTTTGTATGTGGGTTTGTTTTCATCTTTACGCTACAAAAAACTCGCATTTAAACAATTACTATAGCTTTGTTTTGATTACTTATTTGATTTTATATCTGTCTCGGCCACTCTGTGTAGACTTATATAAACTTGAACTCATTTCGTGCATATTTACAAAGGAGCCTATTTGTTCTATTTACTGTAATTTTTGTTCCTACCGAAGATATATCATATTTTTTAATAGGTATTTTTTTGTAATCTATTGTTATTATGAATTTATACAGCTTTTAGGTACTATATATTTTTATGGATAGGTCCGTTAAAGATATGAATTCTCTCAAAATTTATTATCAGAATGTTAGGGGGTTACGAACTAAGTCAAATATTTTTAAACGTAATATATATCTCACTTCGTATGACGTAATTGTACTAACTGAAACGTGGCTCCTTGACGAAATTAATAGTAATGAATTATTTGATAGTCGGTATGTGGTATGGCGAAGAGACAGGAACTATACGCTCACCGATCAGGTACGGGGGGGAGGTGTGCTTATCGCGACGCGCAAGGATATACCTACAGTTTTGCAGGTGCAGTATCAATCCTCAGCAGAAGATTTATGGGTAACTATCATGATGCGCCACACTGTGGGTCGTAAACCAGTTAAGATTCATGTCGGTGTATTATATTTATGTAGACAAAATGGGGGTTTCTCATTTTCTAATCAGTTAGTTAACTTTTTAGATAAATTAAACTCGCTTGCAATCTCGAGTATATCTGACAGAATAATATTGTTGGGTGATTTCAATATGAGCGGAATTAAGTGGTTGCCAAATGTAGGTTCACCTTATCTATTGCCATCTAATGTTACCTCCCAGGATGAACACCTACTACTTGATGAACTGAGCGCTCACAACCTCAGCCAGTTCAATGGTATACATAATAACTTTGGCCGGATCTTAGACTTGATATTATCAAATGATACCACTATTGTGTCAGAATGCATTGATCCCTTAGTCCCTGCTGACCCACATCATAAACCCTTAACCATTTCACTAGAGTATGCTTATTTTACACCCCTTAAGGCTGCAAGCAGAACACGATTTTCTTACAATAAAGGGGACTATGAAGCTATCAATAATGACATTAGAAATATTGACTGGACCTCTTATTTTTCCGATAAACCCCTCAACGTTTGTATTGAATATTTTTACTCTTCCATATATGACATAATTCGGAAACGTATACCATTAGCTAAACCTAAAAATGAATCATATCCTTCCTGGTATTCGCCAGCTCTTATAAAGGCAATAAAAGAAAAATACAAATATTACTGTAAGTTCAAAACTTATGGTAACCTCTCAGATAAAGCTACGTATAGGCTACTCCGTGAAAGAGTTAAGAACCTTGAATCTAAATGTTATCAAAATTACATTATTCATATTGAAAGTTCAATTGAAAATAATTCTAAGCACTTCTGGTCCTTTATAAAAACACAAAGCGATAATTCAGGTTCTGTTCCCAACTGTGTTTCCTACAATAATACAACTCCTACTACTGGAGAGGCCATCTGTAATGCCTTCTCAGCATACTTTCATTCAAATTTTTCTTGTTCTGCTTCCCAATCGCCTTTGCTCTCCACCGATAACCTCACTAACACCGACAGTGGATGTGACATATCCTCTATTGAGATATTGCCCGACAAAATTACATCAATGATAGCTAAGTTAGACCCTAGTAAGTCGGCTGGACCTGATAATTTACCGGCGCGCTTTCTCATTCCTTGTGCTAAAACTATATCAGTACCCATCGCTCTTCTCTTTCAAAAATCCCTCATTGAATGTTCTGTCCCTGATTTATGGAAATCCGCATTTATTACTCCTATACATAAAAAGGGGTCAAAGTCCGAGGTCAGCAATTATAGACCAATTTCTAAACTTTGTATAGTTGCCAAACTGTTTGAAAAAATAGTATATGATCAGATATATGCCGCATTAAGAATCTCAATAAACCCTTCACAACATGGATTTGTTAAAGGAAAGTCAACTGTCTCTAATTTGATAGTTTTTAATGAATTCCTTTCGGACTGTATGGATGAAGGTCAACAAGTAGATGTTATATATACTGACTATAGTAAGGCTTTTGATAGGATCGATCACAATATGCTCTTAGTCAAATTGTTAAAGGCTGGTATTAGAGGAGATTTGTTGCGCTGGTTTGCGTCTTACATTAGTAATAGATCTCAAGCTGTTGTGATAAGCAACTTCATCTCTAATTGGTTAGATGTTCCCAGCGGTGTCCCGCAAGGATCACTGCTGGGACCTTTATTGTTTGTGCTGTTTATAAATGATATTAATTCATGTCTACGCTCATCTCATCTTCTTTGCTTTGCCGATGATATGAAAATATTTTCCGTGATATCTTCTCCTTCTGATGTATTAAATCTCCAAGCTGATCTCAATCGACTTGAAGTATATTGTGCTAGCAATAAATTGGACCTCAACCCTTCTAAATGTTTTACTTCATCATTTACCCGCAAAAGAAACATTATCCAATTCAATTACCAAATTAAAGGTCAGCTTCTGGTAAGAAGTTCATGTGTACGTGATCTGGGTGTTCTACATGACAGTAAATTAATCTTCGACAATCACATCGACTTAATCATTAAACGAGCGTCTAAAATGTTAGGTTTCATTATGAGAAGTTCCAGCAATTTTACTCGCGCTAAGACTTTCAAAATACTTTATTGTGCCCTAGTAAGAAGTAACCTTGAATATTGTTCTCAAGTGTGGAATCCTTATTACGCCTGTCATATTAATAGAATAGAGAATATTCAAAAAAAATTCTTAAAGTTCCTTTGCTATCGTCTGCGACAAAATTATAAGTCCGTTGATTATGAAAGTCTTTGTAAACGTCATCATCTTCTTCCATTAGCTAAAAGACGTGAGATTGCTGATCTAGCTTACCTGGTCAAAATCGCTTCTGGTGCAATTGATTGTCCTAGTCTTTTAGAAAAAATTAAACTCAAAATACCTACATTCCTATCACGATTTAATCCCCCCCTATATCTACCCACAGTCTCCACATTGTACAAACAAAATTCCTTTATATGGCGAGCGAGTAACAACTTCAACTCTAGAGCACAAGACTCATCATTTGATATTTTTAATATGTCTGTGCGTATGGCAAAGCAGCTGCTTAGCCAGGAATTCTTTATGTCGATTTAAATTTATTTCACTTGGATTATACACTATCTCTTCTCTCTGTTTTTACTAATGTTTAATTCATAGCTTGTGTCTTACTGTGCTTGCGTGTTGTGACTTACTGTAAAAAATAATAATAATATGTTTCTATATGTGAAAACCATTAATTAGCTGTTTGTTTTATATTCTGTCTATTATACATTATAATGTAATATTAGCTGTAGGTTTTCCTCAAATAAATAAATAAATAAATAAATAAATAAATATTGATATACGCGAAAAATATGTTTACTTTACTTCATTTGTCTATATTATAATATTCTTAAACTTAAAATATTATTCAGAATAGTAATATAACAATAAAAATTATTTCACCAATAGAAAGCTACATTATCAGCGAGTAATATAGGCATATATTTTTGTATAGTAGGGGAAGGCGGGGCTGAAAGTGCCGGGGGTAAGTTGTTCCGATGCAAATAACTAAAAAACAAAAAGAGATAGCTTTATGTTCGTATTATGTCCGTCGCTCTGGTACTGTAGCGCATGTGCGGCGGTCATTTCAGTTGCGCCAGAGAGGCGGACTCAGTGGAAGTGTATGTTATGATCCTCCAGCATCGAGTGAGTAAATATTTTGTCTTGTATACTTTTTGGTCTCAAGTAAGCATTTTTGGCGTTACGAACGTTTGTTACCAAGCACAAGTGTACCTTCTTGGGCTGGAAAATAGTTTTAATAACTCTGTCTAACAGATCTCATTTACATTAAAATTAATTAAAAAATATTAATTTAGAAGATAATTTCAGTATCAAATAGTTAGAAGAATAACAGGTTGTTGTTTTCTTCAATGATGTTTAGTAAATAAACTACTAAAGCTTATCAAATGTTGATGTTATTAAATAATTAATATCAGCTAACGAATGTTACGGATTTTTTATTCCAAAATCCGTGTAAAAGGCCAAACATTACAAACGGCACAACCAACCTCAGCTGCGGCACAACTTGCCCCAGTGAGGGGTTGGTTGTGCCTTGCGACCGCTGCTTATAAATTTAATTCTCTAAATAAAACTATTAAAAAACCACTAAAACTGTGTATATATTTTAAATCTAGAATAAATTTAACCTCAGATAGACTAGAACTATTAAAGGTAGCATTCATATTTTCCGATTTATTTAGGGATTTGTCAAAATCGGCACTTACAGCCCCGCATTCCCCTACATTGCACCCGTATTATGCCGGGGCGCGTTGCTAGTTTTCTATATTATTTATGTCATGATGATGAGTCATGTGTGATTTGTTTTTATGTTTTTTAGTTTTACTCGGAATTAGAACCTAGGAAGTCCGATGCTCAATACACATATCACCGATCCATAGGCGCGATCAAAACACATTTTTATTATATTATACCTTCATCAAATTCCATGTGATATAACGGTACAAACGCTATGATAAACGAAACATAGGTACTTAGTCATACTTGGAATACATCTTTGAAATTGAATATCATAAAAAAGGTACTAGAATAATTCATAAGTCAGATGAATCGTAAATTATACCGGTAAAATGCATTTTGGGTCACGCAAACAGTTGGGATCGGTAACTTTTTATTCTTTATTAAGATGTTAACGAACAAAAAAAATAAAAAACAAACAATTCCAAATATATTATTTAATTAGCAAAGATCTAGGATAGTTTTTTTTAATTTTATAGTACTTACATATATTTTTGAACTAAGTTATATGTATTACTTATTGTACGATTTTTTATTTAGAAATTTTGAATCGTTAGTGCGTTTGATAGACCACCTGCCGCTCCGATAGGTCGTGGGTTTGAATCCTACTGGGATGACATGTTTATAATTTTCTGTAAGCCTTTCTTCCCCACGTCTGGTAACGTCGTGCATTGGACGGGTGGGAGGGATATCGAAATTCCAACCAGGTAACGAACCACTGTTCATAGATGGAAATACCTACCATGAAGTGCACATTGCGCGTTTCGGTTTCAGTCTATGGATTTCCGAATGCTCGAAATAAAAAGTAGCGACAGCGCATCATTGACTGATGTTCTGTGGCTGAGGTATCACTTACCATCAAGTGAACCTCATGCTCGTCTGTCGATGTCTAACATAAAAAGTACCTAAAAGATTTATAGAAATAGATTGCAGGTACGATGCCGAATGAATGTTGGATTTAATTGGCTAATAATTCTGGCATTTGGAACGCATTCACTAAAAACGTCTAAAAGTTTCAATAAAAAAACATATTCTGAGCTTATTTATTAACACAGTGGCAGGTGCCATTTTGTCTAGTTAGATATTCAAAAAATTCTCACACTAAGGAATTTTCGTATTTATTAGCTTTCAAATATGCATAATACATATAAACCTTCGCTATAATGAATAGAATGTTATATCGGCCCTTCGGTCGTCGAATCTTGTAACTTTCTAATTTTGCTAGACTGTCGAAAACTTACATCTCATAAATGGTTTTCATTTTAAAACAAAGTGTTATTTTTAGTAGTGATTATATGTACAACTAAGGTTTTAATTAAATAAGAGGACAAATCTTTGTTTTTATTTTTTCGTTTATATATATTTTTTGATTATTATAGTTAATTACTTAAAGATGTCATGTGGAACATGGTGTAATGGTTGCAGCTCCTTACAAAACATTTGTAAAACAAAAACTTGGCGATTAAAAAGAGTGGCGGCGAGTTTCTTGCCAGTTCGTTCGTTCTTCTCGTCCGCTCTACGCCCTTGATTTGAGAACTGGCAGTAAATGTAAAATTAGAAGCATTTAATATGTATTCACGTTCATAAGTGTACATTGTGTTACCTAAATGAATAAATGATTTTTGAATTTGAATTTTTGAATTTGAATTGAGGGAAAATCTCTTTGGTATTTGTCTAATACGTACTCTTCGGTGAATATTGTTAAATCAAAGTGTTTTTTTATAATATGTGTGTTTTTATATATTCGATATCGACAGACGAGCATGATGTTCACTTGATGGTAGGTGATACTCAAGGCACAGAACATCAGTCAATAATGCGCTGGCGTGCTACTTTTTACTTCGAGCATTCGGAAATCCATAGACTGAGACCGACACGCGCAATATGCACTTCACGGTTTTTCCATTAATCAACGGTGGTTACCCGGTCGGAATTTCGATATTCCTCCCACCCGTACAATGCCCGAAGTTACCAGACATGCTTACAGAAAATTATAAACATGCCCTAGGTGAGATTCGAACCCACGACCCATCGGCAAATGTTTTACCGACTGCCCCAACGAGCCCGTCAAAATACGAGTAGTGTAGTAATGGTTGAGTTTAATTTGAAAAATAACAATTTATTGGTTCTACATAATTTAATCAAACTAATTTTAGATAGTGTAGTAAGTATTATTTCCGTTTTGTATTGTATTCAGCATGTATTTTTCTAACTACTAATAAAATTTTGAGGGCACAGACTCCTCAAAAAGTCTTAACTGTATCGGGAGTCTAGGTTTAAAATAGCAGTAATATATATAAAAAACCTCCTTTTAATATAATATTGGAACATATAAAAACATTCTCACATATGAATGTATGTATATCATAATATACGTCTAGTAAGCTTTTGCTTTGGTTTTATGCGAAATGTATACAGAGGAATAAAAGAGTTTTTAAGATAGTCTCGTAAGTTTTAAGCTGTATAATAATGTTGCACGGGAAGCTGAGAACTCTGCCAAAACTAAAAGAAATAAAATCTACCCGAACGATATAGCATTTTGATTATTCTGCGAAAAATATTCACAATAGCGCGAACGTACCTACTGTTATATGCGTTTTTGTCTAATACTAGCTGACCCGGCAAACGTTGATTTGTCATGTAAATAATTTCTAAAAAGCAGGGGTTGGTGATATCTAATATATAAAATTTCCATGTCACAATGTTAGTTACCGTACTCCTCCGAAACGGCTTTACCGATTTTTACCAAATTTTATATGCGTATTCAGTACGTCTGAGAATCGGCTACTATCTATTTTTCATACCCCTAAGTGGTTGTTCACCATAAAAATTTTTTTTAATTTTTCGACGAAATTTTTTGTTTTTATTTTTTTATAATGTGGCATTAAAAAAATACATGCAACCCTAAATTTTTACTTTTTTATCAACAATGGGAAAGACGAGTGAAATATATATCATGAAGCGACTCAAATTACATTTTTGTTTATGAGTAAATCTCAGCAATCGCTTTGAACAATTTTTGAGTCTAAATAAACTTAAGCAATATACTGAGGTGTTGTTGGAGCGCGAATTTTCATTTTTGGCCCACTACTTTTTTTTTTTAAATTATTTATGTTAGCTCTACTCCAATATGCTGCGAAGCGTTATAGCTACCATTGTCGATTGTAGTATATTGTTTTAACCACAATCCCATAGTAAGTGATGTCAGAGTAAATCAAAATTGTTTAAGAGGTGTATATTTATCTGGAAAATATCCTATGATTGGAGTTAATTGGTTATTTTACTATCGCACCTTAAAGCAATCTTCACCTTCCATTGTATCCTTTGGACGCCGCCATTGATGGGTCTTTACCTTTGCTCTGACATGACCTATAACTTTACGATTTGAGAATAATAAAGGATAACCAAAAAAAACCATTTTTATCCTACAATAGAGTACTATTGTCATTTACCATAACCTTTCATAATCGTCTGATAAAGTTGTCCATTTAAAAAATATATAATGACAAAAATACCAATGGAAAAACGACTAAGTGTAACGAAAGCATAAAAATAAAGTACGAGAAGTGCTCTTTTAAAAAACATTTGCAGAACAATATGTACAGTTTGCCTTTTGACCGCTGGCCCTGTTCTTGGGACAAAAGAGTTGTTCCACTATCGCTCAGCTGACCTGTATAGACGGGTGATGTAAGGGTTAAATGAAAAAGTATAAAAAGCGCTTCACTCGACAATGGAGCTTAAGGGTTATAAAAATAAGCGCTTAGACTCAGGGATTATTGCAATAAAAAAGTGACTATCTCTGCATTTTGATGCTTTACAAGTTAGACTGATAGATATCATTTAACGGTTGAGGATTTTTACTATATTTTTTATAGAATAGAGGAGGCAAATTGATGGCGACAGACGAACCACCGTACAAGGACATCCACAACACAAGAGGGCTTGAAGAAGCGTTACGAGTCTAATTGGCCCGTTTCTTGAAAGTAGACAAAACGGATCGTTTCAGGAATACCGCGGAGAGAGCTGGTTCCTAGTGTTGACTGTTGAGTAGGACATACAAGAGGCGGTACATTTGTCCCGGACATGACATCAAAATGTAAGAGCGGCTAGAAATTATAAAATGTTCAAATTTTTTGTCGCGCTCGTTTTTTCTCGATGTATTTGGGTCCTAAATAACCATTAAAAAAAACCATCAAATGTCATATTAATACTCGCTAGTACAAATTATACTTCGAGCTTCATACGCCTCGCCTTATTTGAAGTGGGACATTGTACTGGCTCAGAGTGAAAAAGAGGCTTACTCTTACAAACTCTTTTTGAAGTCCTGTACTACCCAACACTACTGGTTCCAAAGAATGATTGTGCGAAGCAGAAAGTCCTTAAAGTATCGCGCATTTGTAGATAAATTCCTAGATATCAGCATTCTCATCAATTTTCATTAAAGACTTGCATTAATTACCGGAGTACCAGTAAATTCTACATTTCGCCTATGACCTTTAATATTGACGGATGTGAAAATCGATTACAATTGCTTTGGTACGGTTAAAAAACAAATTTCTGATTTTGAACATAATAAAAACATAAGAGTAATTTATTACATGCATTATTTAAAAATGGTATTTTCAATAATAAGTGAAATAAAAAGAAAATGCATTTTGAGCCATTTTCTTTTCAATTATCCAATATATTAAAATAAATCAAACCGTTTTAATATATTTCCGTTTCACAATAACTCGACTCACATCGTATATTTCAGGTATACAATCAGATATCTCTTTTGGCTTTGACTGCAGATAGGTTATTCAATTATTATATTAAAGCCTTGCAGATAGCTCTCCATTAGAATAACTCTCAGCATAACTGAGACACCGGACACTGAGAAAGATGAAGGTTTTACGTTATTTACGGCCGAATTCTCGAACGCTAATCAACATTGAGGTGTACTTAAAAGTATCTCTAACCCTTTCATTACGAAGGTAAAATGAAAGACAGAAACATTTTAAGAAGCCCTCAAATTTTAATTATCGTTTCAGTATTCCGCGGTTAGACTTCTAAACTATGTTTGTCACAAATTAAACAGCAGACTGCTTGATGCATCACCAAAATTGCAAGTGCATTTTCGTCATGTCTATCGTATCTAATTGTACACAATCCCTACTTCATATTGAAGTCAACATTTAGCTTCATTCTCACTTAGATAATTATGAGCCAAAGCTTTTTGTCAACGGACTCCTATGTAAAACTGGGGAAGTAATATGAAAATTAGCAAATTAATTATGCTAGTGTATTTTGATCCGTATGAGTGTGAAAATACGGTTCACGTTATGTCGTATATGGCGCATAATTTCGAAATGTCGCGACATTATGTCTACTCTCCCACGCGTCCATTCAAATATTAGGTTTGTGTGCGGTAAACTAGAATGATTACTATGAATAGTTTGTTTTCATATATTATTCAGATGGCTTGAATTAGAATGTTTATTCCTTTTAGACTAACTAGCAATATTGTCTTTTTTAAGTCTTTTGTTCTAATCGGAGATGGGTCAGACATATTTCTGTGTCTATGTTACTATAAAGGTAATCAAACGGTGTTCTACCAGAATTTTTTTTATTTCCCTGGAAATCAATTCCAGGATCTGATATACCAAACGCAACGCCCATACCACTGTGCTTTGGCGTTTTCGTCTACTTAACACCTATAAATATCCTCCTGAGCCACCGGTAAATGTTGACTTGAGTGATATTGTCTTTTGTTTTTCATTTATATGTTATCTTGAGCAGGGACTGAAACCGGTAAATTTTTATTTTCCAAAATACGTGTCTGACTGAGATACCGTGATATTAGTTTTAAAGAGTAATACACACTAAACTTACCACAGTAATTTTTTTCAGTAAATATGAATAAAAACGAAAGAATATCAACAAAAACCTTTATAATACCGGTATAACTCCCATATTCAATTAACCGGTATTCAGTCCTTGGTCTTGAGCTTATTAGTAGATATAATATATAATATTTATGAAAACATTTCAATTATCGAAAATTCATTTATAGAAAAAACGTTGAAGTATAGTTTTTTATGTAAAAAAAATGTTACGTATGTTACTGAATGCAAAATAATTATTTGCTAATAAGCTACGTACCTACTCAAATTTCACATTTTAACATTTTACCTATAATGAAACATTATGATGTATCGCCGGTATTTGTAAGCAGTTTTTATACAAAATCAGTAACTTGCAACAATTATATAAACATATACCTATAATATAATAAATGCTAGAGCCTCATTAAACGAAGGTTTACGTTCCCTCGTACGGACGTAGGCTGCATGTGGGCGACTCTAAACCTTATGTTCTAGAGACACAATTAATGATAGTCGTTTAATGTTGCCCCAACAAATAACTGAGTCATTACACTCACCTTTCCACTCTAATGATCGCGCATTGTCAACTATTCGCCGCCCACCGAACTAGAACCAGCCACAACACTATTCATGACGTCACAGTACACTCATTCATAAACATTCACTCAGTCATTGACAACACTATTCGACTCCAAATCCAAATAGATCGAACACAGATAAAAACCGGAATTGCCGATTCTATTTTTTTAAACTTTTTTATTAAGCGTATTTACTTTTTAACGTGTGTGACGAGCGGCGCGCGCGCACGTTTGAACGCAGAAGCCTCCGAGCGATCGCCCCCGCGATTTTGATGCGTGGGCGCAAGCCGGTACAGCCCAAAGTAAATTTGCGTAATAAATTTGAATAAAACACCTTCGATTATACTGAGCTGTCTCCGTATAGAGAAGACGACTGGCGACAGCAGGGGACCGCATCGAAATGGCGAGCTTTCTTTATATGATCATGTTAGAATTTTAAATGAGTATCGAATAATGCATCGAACATAAAAAGCTATCGGCAACTAACAATATTATGTGAGCTGGTGCGTTGGAAAGCCAGTTGTGGAGTTCCTTGTATGGTGAAACAAGTCCGTCTGGAGTCCCACACGTTTCGACTTTTTGCCGCTCAGGCAAGTGCTAGGGGCATCTTCGACCGGTCTAAGTTGACACACCTCTGTACGGGAAACGGTTGAAACAATAGAGAGTATCGGGTGTCAAGTTAGCGTGGTCTCTCCAGGTTAAGGAAGGAGCATTGTACCTACAGGTCGTGTGCTTGCAAACCACGTCTTCTCTTCATACATTTGTAATGAAATCGTCGCAGCACAGTTCTAATTAGACATGGCTTCAGACGCTTTACACAGTCGCTAACGTATGTAGCGTATTGGGATTATTTAAAACACTGTTGTTTATCTATGAGTAAGGACGTAAAGGGAGGAACTTTGTGTCTTCTATTTAATTAACGAGGCAAATAGTATAAGGAAGTTTGTAATAAATATATTATTATTACCAAAAATTAAGTATTATCTAAAAGGTAATATGAGATAATGTATTATGTATCTGTGTCAGTATATAGGTCAAAATCTAAATTAAAAATTAATTCGAAATTATAAAATGTCATAATCTAATATTTATAACATTTCCATGTCACAATGTTAGTTACCGTACTCCTCCGAAACGGCTTTACCGATTTTTACCAAATTTTATATGCGTATTCAGTAGGTCTGAGAATCGGCTACTATCTACCTCTAAGTGATAAGGGTTATTCACCCTTAATTTTTTTTTAAATTTTTCGAGGAAATTATTTGTTTTTATTTTTTTTTTAATGTGGCATTAAAAAATACATACAACCCCCGCTTTTTTTGTCAAAAAATCTATATATGTTAATTATATAAAGGTAGCAAACATTCTTTGAGTTTGTCTTTCTACTTACCGCATCGCAATTGATATTATCATTATTTCTCTTCGCAGTCCAAGTTCCCAATCAAAATTTCATAGTTTCGGACGGGTAGCAGATCACTTGAACACCTGCCGTGCGTATCGATGGGTCGTGGGTTCGAATCCCACCGCGACAACATGTTTATAATTCTCTATAAACATGTCTCCCCACGTCTAGTAACTTCAGGCATTGAACGGGTGGGAATATCGAAATTCCGACCGGGTAACGAACCACAGTTTATAGATGGAAAAACCGTAAAGTGCATATTGCGCGTTTCGGTTTCAGTCTATGAATTTCCGAATGCTCGAAGCAAAAAGTAGGTCGACAGCGCATTGACTGATGTTCTGTGGCTGAGGTATCACCTACCATCAAGTGATCCTCATGCTCGTCTGTCGATAGCTAACATAAAAAAAAAATGCTTCCTTACTTGAAAAAGGCTTTTTAACATTTGCTTCTTAACATTTAATCAATCATTTGTTTATTCAGTTAAACGGTTAACATATTTCAAAATATTTTACCACCGATTTCATTTATTTATTTATTTATTTATTTATTTATATATTGAAATAATCAAATCGTAAGTTTAATTATTTTCGAATCGTCAATTTTAAAAGCCGGTTCGGAATGCTGCTTGTACCGCGAAAAGCCGGCATGAAATTCGGTAGTTACTCTTTTTGAAACTCGAAATATCTTTTATCAAGGCATACCTACTATTCAAAAGAGATGACAATAATAAAGAATATTTGAAATATTAGTCATCTGTACTAATAATATAGAGAGGAAAGATTTGTTTGTCTGTTTGAAAGAAGTAAATTCTCAAATCCCCTAGTGGGGCATGGGGCAGACCCATTTCTGTCATTGTCTGTTTCATTGATCATTGTTCTTTAAGACAAGTAGGTAAAAAAGAAAACAAAAATTCAAAAATCATTTATTAATTTAGGTAACACAATGTACACTTATGAACGTCAATAAAAAATACATATTAAATGCTTCTAATTTTACAAACTTCTGTGGCCTGCCCGACCGAAACATATTTTTTTATCTTGTTTCCCCGGGATTCGAACCCAGGACCTCCGGTGCTAAGCGCATCGCGCTTACCACTGAGCCACGGAGGTGGTTTGTTTGTTACGATTTAACTCAAAAACTACTCGACCGACCAACCGTTTTTTTGTGTACAGCCGGACCGCCACGAGATATGTCGCGGACGAGAGAAGACATACTAAGATGTTAGATATCTCGATATATTATATCTCGACATCGATAATTTTTATAGAAAAGATATCTCGATCGACAAATGTATCTATTTTTGATATTCAAAGTCGAGTTTTAAGTGTAATTGTCTTGTTAGACCCGAAAGAAATAAAGCGACAGTCGATTGAAACACGAGAAAACGGTAGACAAAATTTTGTCGCGCTTGTCATGCTAGGTCGGCAGTACATTATAAGTTGTGATTGTTTGTTTGTTGTTGTTGTTTATGTTTTGTGTGTTTTAATTTATCGTGCCGCTCTGTGGCAAATCGCCGAGGCCGCGGTTGCTTACTATGTTATCCCGCGGTCTCAACATGGCGAAAAGTGGGGCCAGAGGGGGTTTAGTGGGTCGGGGCACCAGGCTGTCTGAGTAGCAGACAGTCGCGAGTGACCCAACCCCACACTCTCCCGGCAAATTTAAAAGAGCCCCGCCGGTGAGGGAGGGCGAGAAGAGCAATGCTCTAAAAGATCATCTCGCCCTCGGTTTTGTGAAACTTCCCCCTCTATAAAAAAAAAAAAAAAAAAAAAAAAAAAAGGTCGGCAGTACATCTACATTACTTTCGTGCAAAGCCGGGGCGTATCGCTAGTAAATGATAATAACAGTGATCACATGTTTACATGGCAAGTAAACAGTTACAGAGGCTACCTACTAATGAGCGCTTGGGACTAAATTACCGAGAATTGCAATCGCCCACTGTTACTGCATATAAATTGTGTCGATAGAAATAGAATTATACCCAGCTATGAGCAGAATTAATTCAAACAAGGCGAATTTTTCATAAATTTTTGCAGTTGTTTGGGCAAGTTTCTGTAAAACGACGTTCATATATCTATACTAATACTAATATAATTATTATAATTATTAATATTATAAAGAGGAAAGATTTGTATTTTTGTATGTTATGAATAAACTCAAAAACTCCTGGACCGATTTTGAAAATTCTTTCACCAATAGAAAGCTACATTATCAGCGAGTAACATAGGCTATGTGTTCTGTACAGTTCATCTACATTGGACCCGTGTGAAGCCGGGGCGCGTTGCTAGTATTATTATAAAGTGAAAATATTTGTATTTTTGTATGTTATGAAAAATTCAAAAACTTCTTATCACGTCTTATAGATTTTTCCCTTAAGTTTTAATGGCATCCGTGGATCACAAGTTGTTTCAGATACTTCTCTTCAAAAACTACTGGACCGATTTTAAGAATTATTTCACTACGTAAGCTACATTATCAGCGAGTAACATAGGGTATTTATGTACAGTACATCTACATTGCTCCCGTGTGAAGCCGGGGCGCGTTGATAGTAGTTTATATAGTATGTAAATTTAAATTGAAAAGGCCTTTATATTTATATTTTTCTAATATTACTAACCTTCAAATATTATAAAAAAATTGTCCACCGCGTCTAACTGTCTGTTCGCGATAAACTCAAAAACTACTGAACGGATTGTGTTGCGGTTTTCATGAAGAAGGTTTAGGTATATAATTTGTCGAGGTTTTGTGTAAATTGGTTGAATAATAATGATTATTTTTCCGACCCAAATATCGACCAATAGAATTGCACCATTCGACGTCACGTGGTACAACCTACATGGTATTATACTGATAATTTTTTGAAAATTTAAAGGTTGTACCACGTGACGTCTCATGGTGCAATTCTATTGGTCGACATTTGGGACGGAAAAATAATCCCCCGAATACCACACGAGCTTCAAAATTATCTGGCATTTCCCTCAAGGTTCCCTGCAAACAAATAAAGTCGTCAAGTTTTTCAGGTTAAAAAAATTTTTAACCTGAAAAACTTGACTCCTTCATTTGTTTGCAACGAACCTATCGGGAAATACCCGATAATTTTAAAGCTCTTGTGGTATTATATATGATAATTTTTGGAAGTGTCGGAAAAAGTCAAGCCGCCTGGGAGCTTTCCTCGAAAACACTTCCTAATCTCTCTGAGATATAAATATCAAACAACGCATTTTTTATGTTAGCTATATCGACAGACGAGCATGAGGTTCAGTTGATGGTAGGTTATCACCTCAGCCACAAAACATCAGTCAATGATGCGCTGTCGACCTACTTTTTGCTTCGAGCATTCGGAAATCCATAGACTGAAACCGAAACGCGAAATATACACTTAACGGTTTTTCCATCCATGAACGGTGGTTCGTTACCCGATCGGAATTTCGATATTCCTCCCACCCGTTCAATGCCCGAAGTTACCAGACGTGAGGAAGACATGCTTACAGAAAATTATAATCATGTCGTCCCGGTGGGATTCGAACCCACAACCAATCGGTGCTCACGACAGGTGTTCTACCGAACGCGCCAGCAAGCCCATGATGGGATATTTCTCTTATATAGATCTAAATAAAAGTCGTAATATAAATGTATTTGACACTAGCAATCCGCCCCGGCTTCGCACGGGTGCAATGTATCAGATCATGATAATAAAATCGGTCGAGTAGTTTTATATGGATAATTTTCTCCGTTTTTGCAACATTTTTCACTGATGCTTCGCTCCTATTGGTCGCAGCGTGATGTTATATAGCCTATATATTCAATTCGAACCAGTAGTTCCTGAGATTAACGCGTTCAAACAAACTCTTCAGCTTTATAATATTATAGTATAGATAGGTACCTACATGATATTCCCAGGTATTTCGCGAAATCATTGGTATCTTCCTTAACTTGCAACACATACAAATATATACAACAGTATGCCCCAGAGATGTTATGGAGCTTCGGTTCCGGTTTCGGAACTTCCGATCGATTTTGCACCTCCGATTCCGATTTCGGTTCCGATAAATTAGAATCGGAGGTTATAATCGGAAGTCGTAGCACAGCGGCGGCGGTGGCCGCGGTCAGCAGTATTTGATTTAATTTACTACTGTATAAAATTTAAGAAAATTCGTTTATTTTTATTTTCAACACTCAGGAAGGTGTTTTAATTTTTGAACTGACTTGAATGAAATTGATAAATAATGTTTGTAATTTTATTTTATTACATATCTCTCTTTTGCCTCTACTTTCGGTTCCGGTTCCGATTCCGGTTCCGACAAACCTAATTTAAAAACTCCGATTCTGAATTCGGTAACTATAAAATCACTTCCGTAACATCCCTAATATGCCCTGTTAACATTGTACCTACACCCACTGACCGTAACTATTATCTCCGTTACCTTAAGCACGCCTCACACTGCTTCACATCAGCAAGAAACTGATTACATACAGAATTAACCCACACGATTCCTACCTTTCCTAATTAATTTGGTTCAACATCTTATTCAGATCGATCTAGCGATTCCGTTATATTTTCGTCACAAAGTGGCTTCCTAACTTTCTTTCAAGTAATTCTAGTAAAAAGATCATGAGAATACTTGATTTTAACTATCACAGGTATTTCAAGATATAACTAAGGCTTGAATCTATTTCTAGAATTGGTCAAACAAAATATTCTCTTTTTATTGTATAAGCAAATGCGCTTGTGTGTCTACTGTCTACGTGGTAAAGTGATCACCGCTGCACATTTATTATTTATTTATTAAGCCTCTATAAGACATGAAAAAAGAACAAAATTACAATTAAAAGAAAAAATAATAATAATAACATGTTCTTCTTAATCATCATGACCCCTCTCGGGTATAGGCCTCTTCCAATTTCCGCCATTTCTCTCGGTCTGATGCCACCTCTTTCCAGTGATCATCGCTGCACATAAGTTCCTGAAACATCTGAGCTGCCGTCCTAGCGTGACCGCCACGAGATATGCCGCGGACGAGAGAAGACAAACTAAGATGTAAGATATGGAGATATATTATATCTCGACAGCGACACTTTTGATAGAAAAGATATCTCGATCGACAAATATATCTATTTTTGATATGAAAAGTCGAGTTTTAAGTGTAATTGTCTTTGTGGAGGAAGGGAGGTGTGGTCTTCCTCCAACCTAAAGGGAGGATCCTCGACCAGTCGAACCACTGACTGGCCGGCCCTAAGGCCCCAGTGGTTGATGTCGAGATGTTGTATATATACTCTGCGCGCACAGAAACTTTGATAGCGCGATTCAGGATTAGACGTCTTTGTATTGATTCTTGTAGCTGATCCTAGATGTCGCTACAGTCTTGTTAGATCCGGAAGAAATAAAGGGATAATCGATTAAAACACGAGAAAACGGTCGACAAAATTTTGTCGCGGTTGTCATGCTAGGCCGGCTGCTAGTGTCAGCCTTTACATCGGAATTTTAGACAATTATCAAGCATAAACTTGCTTGTTCTTCGATTTCATGAAACTTCGGTTTAAACTCAACTACTCAAACGTTTGTTAGATAACTTTTTGAATTATGATCTGTATTCCTATATATATTTATGTGAATCAAATGGCGTAGAGGAAGGTGATGTTGTGCACGAGGGCCCGAAGTTCAGTGTCCCCTAGGCTTTAGAAGAAGGAGGGCTAGCTCTCTTAGGCCCGTATTCCAAGACGTTACTCAAGTCGTAATCTATTCTTGAGAACTATCAATATGTCAAAATTCTATAGAGAAAAAAGGTTTACAAGTCTCAAAACTAGATTCAAAACTGAGACACGTCTTTGAATAGATAGAAAACTTCGAGTCTGCTCTCAAGTATGCGTCAGCTATGTAGCGACTAGCGGTCTAGCCACTGGATCTTTTGATATGGTTAATATTCAGGTGTAAATAAATTCAAAATATTGCAACGAAGTCATACTACTACCATTAAAATGCGAATATTATATTTAATATGTACATATTACATTATTTCATCTTGCGAAACTACTGTTGTGTGATATTTCTGAGTGTATTAATAACATTGACCTTATGATTATATGACCTTATTTAAAATATGAAGATAAAAGTATTTGAATCATTCATTCACGAATAGATACGAAAATATAAATATATTGTGCAATTCTTAGACATAAAATTTCTTCGCAATATGGTTTTGTTTCTTGTGTTATATTCTACTTTATGTTGAATTGAACAAAATGTTTGAAATAATAGTGCGCATTGCCAATTCATTATCTGGATTTATTTTACAGCATTTTCTTAAAATACAAAAAAAAATTCATAATTTTCAAATAGGTATCTAAATGTAAGTAATTAAGTAACGAGATTGTATAATAATGTATTTCTCTCGTAAAACACTAATGTTACTGATGTCAGACTGCTGAGCCAGCGTTGCCAGGAAAAGTTTACAGAAAAACTGTTATTATTATACATATAAACCTTCCTCTGCCCACCAACCTTCCTATTCAATCACTCTAACTATCAAAATCCGTTGCGTAGTTTTAAAGATTTAAGCATACATAGGGACAGAGAAAGCGACTTTGTTTTATACTACGAGTATGTAGTGATAATAATTGATAAGTAAATAATGTAAAAACGATAAAAACTATATTTCATCACGGTTCTTATTTTTCTGGATAGAAGAAGTTATTGCTCTAATAATTTTGAAAGGCGCTAAGTTAATTAAAATAAAATTCAATCCTTAGTTTACTTTTTTCTGGGGGCACGGCACTGCCCCCGCCAAGTCGAGCAACAAGCGGCACGGCCGTATCATCCTTTTCTCGTAGTAGCCATTTTCGACACCCCTATAAGTTCATTGTGGATAAAACTAGAAGCCTGAGTGAACCAAGCAGGCATTTTATAAACTCGGTATATTTCATATTTCATTCAACTAGTTAAAGAATTATAACAAGTAAAGTTAATTTGTCACTCACTCACTGACCGATCATCAAAACTCTAAGGCACTTCTAGCGGAATAGAATACAATGTGTTTAGCGTATGAATTAAGGAAAAATTAAAATATTTTGAAATTTCGGTCCAGTTTTCTAGGTACACCAACTGCATAAATAACTTTGTAATCTCATAAAATAATAATTTGCAGTGAATGAATCAGTGTACCTGAATATTTATAAATAATAATAAAATAATAAGTATATATAATCCCCAGACAATGGAATAATAAGGGTAGATAAGTATATAATTATATGTTCAAATTCCGAGGTAACTTGTAAAATGGTCATCAACGGAATGAAAAAACAAGAATGGAACTAATGGAAGGAAGACTATATACAAAAATAAGTAAAGGACTATCTACAAAAAGAAATGAGATGCCATCAAAAACGTAAACTGTAAAAAAAACAAGACTCTCAACTCAGTTCTACCATCTTAAAGAGTTGTAAGATCCATAATTATATGTCCAAGTACCAATATGTACCAAGTCAGTCAAATTATTCAGTCCCTACTTAAGGATCCTTCTGTCTTAAGTTATTACGAAATAAGCTAACCTAACAACATCTTATAGTGACTATATCAATATCAATATTTAAAATCTTTAATGTTTTAAATAAGCGATAATTCCATGCCTTTTTTTTCTCGCTTAATTCCGAAAATGTAACAAATAAAATGTAGAGAATCGCACAAACAACAATTTAAGTCATTATTATTTTTGTAGAAAAGTTCAAAATGACCGAGTTATTAACAAAAAATGGTAAATCAAGATGGCGGCTAACGCAGGGGTCGAATTTGGTCGCCATTTTGAATTTAGACTCCCACTGGCTCCCTCTAAAGGGAAGAATAACATTTCTACCTAGAATTAATGCAAGGCAATGCTAACCTTGGGCTACTGCTATCTGTATGCCAAATTTGAACATTTTAGGTCATCTGGAACTGGGTTAGAATTTTGATCTATAGGTCAGTCAGTGATAAAATGACGATTTTTGGACGTTAATATAGATCTAAATAACCGTTTGAGGTGTGTATATTAAATTTGGAGCATTCGAATCTCGCAAGTCTCAACATATGAGCTAATTTGATATATTTATGTGTAATAGTTTTTGAGTTATAAAGGTATCAAAAGTGGCTCCAACCTACTT
The DNA here is from genome assembly GCA_905404175.1 of Anthocharis cardamines. Lineage (NCBI taxonomy): Eukaryota > Metazoa > Arthropoda > Insecta > Lepidoptera > Pieridae > Anthocharis > Anthocharis cardamines. Next base: position 6,001,434 of record FR989974.1, read on the forward strand.
AAAGGCGATCATAATCATTCATCATCGCCGCCTCACATTATTTTGTTTTTTAAGATCAATCTTATGGAATTCTTAAATAATTTGAACGGCGCGGCGTCAAAATCCAAATAATATCGATTTTATTTATATTTAAAAATCAGACACAAGAGATAGATTGGTTAGGAATATGATATCCCTATTCACCATGCCTACTGCTGATAGAGGACAAATCTTTCCTATTTCACCATGCCTACTGCCGATAGAGGATAAATCTTTGTTTTTTTTTCTGGTTTATATTTTTTTATTATTATAGTTAATTACATAAAGAGGTCATGTGGAACATGGTGTAGGTAATGGTTGCAGCGCCTTACAAATATTTTGTAAAACAAAAATTTGGCGATTAAAAAGAGTGACGAAGAGTTTCTTGCCAGTTCTTCTCTTCCGTTCTACGCCCTTGATTTGAGAACTGTTGGTAAATGTAAAATTAGAAGCATTTAATATGTATTTTTTTACTGACGTTTATAAGTGTACATTGTGTTACCTAAAGGAATAAATGATTTTGAATTTGAATTTGATAATTACCTATAAATTGTGTAAGTAAATTGTTCTTCTTACAAGACTGAAACATTTAACTTGTTCCACACTCATTGATTGACTACATATTATATCGAGGGTAGGTCTATACCTACCCTCGATATGATATGATAGTATTTAACTATCTTAACATATAAGATATACAAAGAAAATCGCTGTAATTAATATTGATGATGTGATATAATATTATTTTTGTATATCTTACGTATTTATGTCCCTAAATTTTTAAAATTGAATTTAACTAAAACTACAAACATGTCGGGTTTTAGCACTATAAAATCAAATTCAAAATCATTTGTCCAAAACTTAGATTAAAATTTTTGACATTTCCCAAAAAAAAAGCCGCTATAATTCTAAAAATGCGAAATTTTTATGTACCTACTTCAGTTATTCGCAAAAACAAAACATTACCTACATATTTACACCTTATTATGACGTTTCTAAAAAAGCAATTATTAACATCCATAATTTGACCTCTATCAAAAAATAAATATAATATGTACCTAATCCAATTCAATAAACGCAGTCAGGAGCAAAAGTTAATCGAACACAAAGAACAAAATAATATATCACATTACATTCATACGCAATTTGATCACCGCACTTCCCGCCAGTACCCTCTCCCAATCACACAAGTTATCATTATTTGTCGTTTACAAATTATACTTCTAAACTCGATAATTAACAGATAATGTTATTTACTTTACCCTACTGACCCGTGATAAGGAGACTTTTGTCATTTGAATTGATGTTCGGTGGTGTGCTTAACGTGTGGAGGAAACCATGATTTAATCCGTCATGTATTTGAGTGTTGTATTTTTGTGTTTGTGTTTAACTGCTGTTAGAGGATCAGGAAGTAAGTACTTTATTAAAATTTCTTATTAACATAATTTAAATTTCCTTCCTTATATAGATTTTATAACGCACATTTAATTTGTCTTTGGTACTAATGTCGAGTCTGATTGTTTTACGGTGGAATATGGAATGTTCAAGTAAAAGATTCGATGACTTCGTATCCATTTACTAAATAGTAATGGAAATATTTCGTCCCTCATAAACACGAGTATAAAATGAATATCGATTATACTTTCAGTTTAGAAAGTTAGAGAACTTTCAAAGTTACCACAATCACTCAAAGTTTGGGCACTTTGCATTATTCAAAGTTTCTCATGTGTTAAGCTCGTCCTTGCCAAAGATTAATTGACATATATATGTAAGCGATATACTAATAATTAAGACTTTTTTAATACCTACATAATGATAACCTATTTTTAATGGATGTCAGTATCAGTGGCGGATTTACCAGCAGGCTGAGTAGGCTTCAGCCTAGGGCGGCAGATTTCAGGGGCGGCAAATTTGGGGACAAAATTTATTTTTACATGTCTTATGGAAATCAAAAATAATACTGTAGAACGTTTTTATGATGTCATTGAACGAAATATCAAACTTGTATATCCAATAGCAAAAACCCGCCACCCGCCGTTCGCCGCCCCGAACCAGTAATCGGACTCTATATTTGCTGACGGGGGGGGGGGGGGGGGGGGGGTTAGTTAATAGAGCCACTGTATAGAGGCTAGGGCGGCAAAATTTTGATAGCCTATACGCCGAAAATGTGTAAATCCGCCACTGGTCAGTATATTTTTTTATCATTATCTGCCTAATAAATATATTACTATAGTTCTTAGTAAGTTTTTTGTAGTTATCGACTTACTATGAAAGTATTATTTTTGTAGGTATATATTAAGTTTCAAAGATACCTGTACTATCTCTTATATCATTCAGCAAAACGTAATTTATGACTTATAACGTAGAACAATGATCCGTCCCTTGAACGTTTTATCTAAAGTTGCTGAGAAATGTGCGTAGTTATTCATATTTTTCCTCTAAAATAACTTTTTTAGAAACACCTTTAATAAAATATAAAATTTATAAAGATAACTTCAATTAGACTTTCCATATCATTCTCCATTTAATTCTCCATTTTATAAGCTTCATTGTTATTGTAATGCTACCTTTTCAGGCTTTTGTGGATCCGGTATTTTCGTGATTCAAATCGATCGGAAGATTTACTCAAATAAATTTATTGTTATCTTGTTGTATTTGTTAAATATTTCCTTGACCGTTTGATTAAACTGATTAAAATAGTCTTCCTAAAAGCAATTTAAACATTCTGAACAGCTTCAAAGCAAGTAAGATACGAGTAGGTAACTAAAATACGTTTTTTGGATAAAAAACTATAAAAATTACTTATCCCGACGTTTCGGATTTTCAGCAACCGTGGTCACGGGCCAGACTGATCGCGTTTTAATCCGGTATGCAGTATTTTATTTAAATGTGTGATACTCGCGTTAATAAAAGACAATATTTGATATATAAAGTCATGAGCTTTTTATCGATCTTGATTTATTTTAACTTAATAATGCTCATTAAGGATACTGGTTTTCCAGCAATTGTATGAGGCACTGAAAATCAATGCCGCGTCAATCATGGCCACAGCTTATACTGAGTGGAGTCCCATTTGATACCACACTATAACACTTTTGATGTACTTTATATTCCAAGATATTCTTGGCATATGGACCTCAGTCAGCCAGTGAGACCAGATAATTTCCAAACTTAAATTGATCATAATATTGTCTTTTATTAACGCGAGTATCACACATTTAAATAAAATACTTTATACTGTTATTAAGTCATTTATTTATCAATAAAATATATAAGGTCTTTTTTTCAATACGGAATTGCAGATTCAGAGATAACTCTCAAACAAACACAAAAAAACATCGCTAACGATTTATCAGCATTTTAAAGAAGACTTCAAAATATTTTTCGTTAAAACAAGCATAAGAACATATAAGGCGGTGTAGTATATTCAATGATATCTTAATTAATTGTATCCTTGATTGGCCCCTATCAATTCCATATTGACGAGATATAATTAAAGTTACTTTATAAAAAGGGGGAAACGATTTCAAGATATTTCGGTGATTCATTTTTTGTTGGAAAGTTTACACACCTGCACCAATCTCCAATAGTTTATATAGCATATTTCAATTACATACACAAAAAATAATATAAAATAACAAAAAGTAATGTCGGCCTTTCGCGGTAAAAAGTGCGGTCATTTTTGAAATACAGAAATTTAAAAAATGTACTACGCCATTGACGCTCATCGTTGTGCCTATCATATTCTCAAAAAAAAGAAAGTTAGTGGTCTCAGATTGAGATCTTCAAGTAAAAGGCGGCCTTTGAGAAATATAGAGAAATAGGTCATTTCTCAAATTATATATTATTATTAATATTTCAGATATTCATGGTAAGTGATCATCGCTTACCATGAATATCTGAAATACAAATACAAATACAAATGAACCACCTGCCCAGTGTATTCTATAAAAAATATTAAAAAAACTTAAACAAATTTGTAAGATTACAAAGGTGTCCGAAGTTAAGCTTTCGGTATTTCATTGGTATTTTAATTTTCCTTCATTTTTTCTAACCCTCGTAGAAGATAAATATTAAGTTCAAATATTTTACGTCAGGCTAAATTAATGACTTTTTGTATCCCGAGGCTTATTTTCAATTAATTTTTAAAGTAACTTTTCCTGATTTCCTTTTTTAACGAACTTTAGGTATCAGAGTACGCCAATCTTTGACTGTTATAATGCGACAAATTATTTTATACGTACATATTATTATCAATTTGTTTTAGTCATTATTCGTAGAACTGATTGCTATTACTACAAAGAAATTAAATATGAGTAATTTTTATACGATAAACAGTCGGAAATTTGTATTTAGACTATTGAATTTTGAAGTTTACTAAAAGTTAAATAGTACATTTTGGGTTTAAAAATATGTATTATATTTTACCTCATGCTCGTCTGTCGATGTCTAACTTTTCAAAATACCCTCAATATTATGTTCTACGCTCTTTGATACTTGCGTTGATAAAATACAATAGGTATTTAAATCCGGTAAAAGTTAATTTATTTAAAAAAATAATACTCTATATTGTGGACGCTACAATATTCATGCCCGGGGTGTCAGTGGCCCTTACACCGGCATTATTTGAAGTGTGCATGAGTATTCTTTCAGTAGTTTCGGAGATAAAAAGTTTAGATGAAAATTGCAAATTGAAAATTGCATTTTAGGAAATCAATAAGAAGATATCAGATCAGTTGCACAGTTACACATGCCAATTTCGTAACTAGGAATGATTTTTGCAATTAGGAGAACGAATAAATCCGTACCGTCAGCAACAGAAGTCATTAAAAATTTGGAAATTATAATTATTAATGGAGTTAAATATTAATTATAAATAATAATCGAAAATCAGCGAAAAGGTAGTAACTTTATAAACCGATATATTGTTTCTTTTTTTTTTCGTTTATATCGCTTATCTACCTTTGAACAGTGACCCCGTATATTATATTGTACATTCTTAAATCTTTTGGTTTTTTTTTATATCAGATATCGACAGACGAGCATGAGGTTCACTTGATGGTAGGTGATACCTCAGCCACAGAACATCAGTCAATGATGCGCTGTAGACCTAATTTTTACTTCGAGCATTCGGAAATCCATAGACTGAAACCGAAACGCGCAATATGCACTTCACGGTTTTTCCATCTATGAACGGTGGTTCGTACCCGGTCGGAATTTAGATATTCCACCCGATCAATACCCGAAGTTACCAGACGTGTGGAAAACATGCTTACAGAAAATTATAAACATGTGGTCCCGGTGGGATTCGAACCCACGACCCATCGATGCGCACGACAGGTGTTCTACCGAACGCGCCAACGGGCCCGTTAAGTTAATAAAAATTAAATCGGATCATGCAAAAATATTCGGAAATATGTATATTGTATATTATGCAACATTTTATTCTGTGTTGCCAGTAGCAGCGGTTATTATTCCGTGTCGCCGGTTTTCAATACTCAATCGTTCCCATTTACGCTCGCATGGGATTTACAATCTCTCTTCCTAGTTATATTTTCCATAATATTTCATTTGTTACATTTTTTGTCATTTTTGTGTTCCTAATTCATATTTTTAGAAACAGTAATGTAGTAAGGTCTTTCTTAAGAAATATGAAACAGAAAAAAGGGCCTCACCTATTACAACAGTCAAAAATATTTAAAAAGTCATGGAGTGCATATTATACTTATTTCGTTTTTGAGTATACGTTTTTGAGTTCAATTTCCATAGACTGAATCGTATAATAAAATTATAAATACATATATGTGCGATATAAATAGTATCATTGAATGATCTATAATTAGTCTATCTTACAGAACTTGGTACAAGTTAGCTGAATTCCTTTAGTATTAGAAAAGTTCTAATACTAAAGAGGTTTGGCTAACTTTTCCTAATTAATAACTTCGAATTGGGGTTGAATAACTATTAAGAAATAGTTGTTTGATAATTAAGTAACAGATACTATTCAAATTGAGTTCGAAGTTATTCGTTCAGTCCAGACTTAAAGCCTATTAAGAGGTATTAATTATTTTAAGATATCAATCAACAAAACATTAGATGGCATGATAATGTATAGAAACTTGCCCGAAAAATTAGTACGAACCACTTATAGGTAGGTACTTAATACTGCCAATTTAGCCAAATACTTTCAAGATGGCGGAAAAGCCCCGCAATAACGATCGATCTTGGAAAAACAGAAAATATTATTTTATTGAGATATTACCTACCTAATTTATGTGTGTGATTTAAATCTTGTTCTTTGTTACAGATTCATTAAAAGATCCTTATATTTGTGGGTCACCAACATGCACACGTACGTATTACAATTATTAATATAAGTAGCCCTAGTATGAGTTTTGATAGTTAACGAAAACTTTTATAGTTTTCGTTTCGTTCCATACATTTTTATTCAGCGCCCCTTGCGGTTACTATCATGAACTAAAAACGCTACCATAAGTTTTGACATAATCGTATATCGTTAAACGAAAATAGTTTTCGAATAGTTTCGCGTTGTTTTTGCAATTTTGGCAGTATGAGTTACACATTTGACGACTCGACCGTAGTAATCGTCAACGAAAACGATCAATCGTGTAGTTTTCTTACACGACGGATAAATTTCAGTGAGACGAACAAAACATTCTTGAAATTATGACTCCGCGTAGGTTTTTCGCTTAGAAAATAATTGTGAAAGCTGCAGAAAGTGATCTTCGAAACGAATAATAAATTTCTCTCGTTAAAGAAGAAATTTTAATTATAACCCATTGACTTATATGTATATAAGTCAATGTTATAACCAAACAAAGATATAGTATGTATGTACTTTGTGCAAAGATATCGGCTATCAAAAGACTCTGATTTTCTTTGCGAAATTTTAGAAATACACATGGACCTACGAGGCTCTCTAAGAGTTTCATTGCATAACAAACTAAGTATGTACATTGTTATTATGAATAATTTATCTTGTCTTTAAACCTAACCTATCTTTCATATTAATTATTACACTATTTCTCTTTAAGGTGCTGTGTGACTTTTTACGCCAAAGGCGATTATCAGAGGGTGGTGAGATTGACTAATTATCTTTCTCAGGAGGAAGTTAGCCTGTATGTGAGTGAATTCATGGGACAGACACTTAGGCATCCGGATTAATGAGAATAAAATATTGTGATTCCTTTCTACAACTGAAGCCAGGTATAAAACAAGCAAAATTAAGTTGAATTATATACTTTTTAGGTGCTAACAAATTACTTCTAAACTACAAAAGTAACATCTATACATCTACATACTATGTATTGAATTTATCATCACTGTTAAAAATTATTAGCTTTTCTTGATTATTTATTTAATAACTAAATTTGACACATAAAATAATTATACATGGAGACATAACATCTTTACTCAATGTAAAAAATATAAGTTCTAAAAATGTTACATAGCTCCTTTCATCCATTGTCTTCAAATGTAATTTATGGAGTGAAACTTGTTTAAATCTTTATATATACATAATATTAGGTAATAACTTGATATTCTAATCTTGTCATGTGACAAAAATTTAGTTATAATATATTCATATTCAATTATTTTTATGGAAAGAAATCTAAGATCTATTATTATCATGATGAATCATTTATTTGGGGAAAAAGCCTCTTTAATGTATACATACAATGACTGCATTCAATTGGGGAAAGAGTCTGATTTTAGATAAATTAAGACTTAGGTATATTTAATTATTATTATTAAAATATTGTTTTTGTTTTACAGTTCATCAAGAATTTTATCAGATGGAAATTCCAGCATTAGATAATTCATCACCATTAAAACTGGGATGCAAATAGTTAATATGCAATTGTGCAAAAAAAAAGTGGCCAATAGTATATTTAGACCAGAATGAAGACTAAACCTTACAATAGTCAATTAAAATATATTTATATCACTTGTCTAAATAAAAAGAAACAATTGAATTTATACTTGTTTTAATTGATTTACTAGGAAAATTACAAACAATATAAGAAAGATCCACTGCCTATATTCACAGGCTGATATCACACATAATACATATTTTTTTCTTCATACGAGAAATCATTTTCCACTTCATTCTTTGTTATTCTTGGAATATGCAACTAGCTTTTATCTGCAAGCTTTCAAATTCAGTAGTGGAAAAGAGTGAATTGGCTGCAAGAGCCAGGTTGATTCCACTCTTCCCCTGTTTGAAAGCAATCAGGTAAATATAGAGAACATATTATACACAACAATAAGAGATAGTGTTTTTAATGTAACATTTGTTACTACTATGTAAAACATCATATTTTAAAATTCAATATTTGCAAAATATTCTCCATCAAGAAGTTGCAATTACGACTTCTAAACAATAAGAATTCATCATCACTGTTAAAAAGTTAGAAGTCTACAAATATGTTGTCTTCAAAGAAATAGATTATATTTAAAAAGGATAGTTGTGAAGTAAAAGTAAAAAAAACCTATCATAACATAGACTAACTAAAAACACACTTTAGTTTTACAATTTACATAATATTCCCGCAGTTGCGGGGTGTGTAAATGTCTGCCACTTTAGATTATTCAAGCCAAACTTTGCCCTAGAACTTATTTTTATTGCAGGAAGTATAGTCATCTATACTTCAATAAATATATGAGTATTAAATGTCCAAATAGTAGGGGAGAGGGGGGCAGTTTTGAATTATTGGATTTATGAACGCATTTTTTATTTTTGAAGTTATACTTCTTTTGGCGCGTTTGGATGAGAGTGAATTCATGACCTTTAAATAAAATACTGTATACCGGATTAAAACGCGATTTATTGTTTAAATTATTTATCCCGACGTTTCGGATGCTTTTCAGCAACCGTGGTCGCGGGAGACTGAAAGATGACAGTTGTCTTATATTTGAAATGTCACAAAGTTGCCATATTTAATTCAATTAAATAAATAAATAATCTATTAATTTAGGTAACACAATGTACATCTATGAACGTCAATAAAAAAAAAAAATACATATTAAATTACTAATATTAAATGCTTCTAATTTTACATTTACTACCAGTTCACAAATCAAGGGCGTAGAGCGGACGAGAAGAACTGGCAAGAAACTCGCCGCCACTCTTTTTAATCGCCAAGTTTTTGTTTTACAATCTTTACATATTAACGCCATCTATTCCTACGGAGTTGATATTTACTGTAATTTTCTATATTATGACAATATTGACTAACGGTGTCCTCTTGTTTTTTAGTATGTTGGATTTGGGGCTTTAGATTTTTAATTACTGGATCCCAGGTGTTGGAAAGTCTCAAACCATCTTCTCTATTGAAGTTAGGATGTTTTTTAATTTCAATAGCCTCACGTACTAGTCTGGGAAAGAATCTACTTTCTTTTGCAAGGATTTTTGGTTGGTCGAAACGTATGTAGTGGTTTGGTTTATCCAGAGTGTGTTCACATACTGCTGATTTAGAGTGACGTCTGTTTTTGATATCCGCAATGTGTTCCTTAAGTCGGTTTGAAATGCTACGTTTAGTTTGCCCAATGTAGGATAAACCACAGTCACAATCCAGTTTATATACACCTGAATCTTGCAAAGGAATATTACTTTTTATTGGTCTCAAGAACTGTTGAATCTTCTTGTGTGGCTTGAAAACTGTATTAATAGAAGCTCGTTTTAAGATTCTTCCAATCCTGTCTGTAACACCCTTCACATAAGGCAGGTAGGCTGGTTGACGTTGTACTGTTTGTGGTTTATTCCTGTTTCTGTGATGCTGTGGAGGCACCCGCATCTTGTTGTCACGGAGTACTTGCTTAACATGCTGCAGTTCCCCGTTGAGGTGGGCAGAATTCATGACCTGCGCGCGCGCGATGTCCCAAAAAAAACGACATGATGAAGTTGGCTACAGAATAGAATATGATTGATTTTAACATTTTTCTTCGATATTTACTGCAGTTTTGTTTTTGAAAATTTTTCTTCAGACGCCAAAGAAGTATAACTTCTAACGCGTGTACATAAGTTTTAATCTCCAAAACCTTTTTAATATTGGTAAGTCCAACCTACACGTCTGTCAGTTCCTAACCATCGTCAATGTAAGTCTCATTTCAAGAAAAATTCACCGGTAACATTAGGGAGACGAAAATAAACATATTTTTTTTTTTACTTGTAAGCAAATTACTAACAAAGTAAGTATTATTTTCGAGTTGTGATTATATTATAGTGTTGCATATATTATAGCCAAAGTATTTCCAATATAATATAGTCATTGACCACAAATTAGTTTATCGTATAGAAATGTTTATTTTTGAGGTATGGTATTGGGGCAAATTTGAATAAAATCACTGGGGCACTTAAATAAAATGTTCAAAAATTATCCGAGCTAAATAAACAAATATTATATTTATTTTTAGAAAATTAAAGGTAAATATAATTAAATAACTTCATTTGATATTGTTTTTACAGTCATAATGGTAAGAAATTACAAAATAAATGACAAAACAAAGTAGCGTGAAAATGGTGACCTTATCACTAAGCAGTGATTTCTTCCAGGCAACCGTTTGCAACTGTTTGAAAATCATAAACTAAATATTAAAAAAAAAAAAACAATTATCATAAGAAATGACGAATATAAAAGAATTTCGGTTTTAAATTTTTACATCCTGACAAAAAAGATTAATCGTTCATAACTATCACGGATATTCTAAAGAAACTTCCAAAGTAATGTCCTACTGCAGGAACTTCACATATAAACAGCTGCTCTATTCAATTCTTTCAATATTCGACTTGAGTAATTTTAAGCTAACTACGTTAATATGGAAATTGTTTCTTATTCATATTTATTTTATGTTGGCCATTAAGGCCATTTGGATTATTTATTTCCTATTTGACACTTTTAAACTGCCTTCCTAAGATTGTTATATTTTTAAGATATTATAAGGATCATTACTTTCTAATATTATAAAAAAATTAATAAGTTTGTTTCCCTTGTTCAAGACTATCCCAGACTGTTTAAAGTTTTATGTAGTTTATCAAATTAACAATTAGTGTATGAAATAAATGACAATGCACAATGATAATATAAAATGCAAATAGCTTAACTATTGTGTTGATTATACTCTAAGTCACATAATCTTCATGTTTTCCTGATTTTTATAAACTGTCCCTAGGTGTTTCAAATGTACCCCAGGGATGAGGCATATTTGAACAAATAGTGTTGTTTTAAAAATTGAAATTGTCTTACTTTATTAAGTCAAAATAAATAAATGACATTTTTATTATGTAGTATAAAAAGAGAATAAATCTTGATAAACAATGCCATATGAGAAATTTTATACTTTACTTAAGAAGTGTTCAAATGTGCCCCCCTCACCCCTAAGCATAATTTTAATAATCTAAATTTTCATGTATATTCTTAATGTGAAAATATCAATAAAAATAGTTCTAAATATAATACACATACCTACTATGAATTACTACTTCAACTTCAAAGAAAAATTATAATAGGATCACCACAAAATGAACTTGATATTTATTATGAGTTTTGTATTATAATATTAAAACTTCACACATAATTAGACCTTTTCTTCATATTGATACCTTAGGCTTAGATATTAATTACATAACTGTAATTTATCCGGTGAAACTAATTTGTTTAAATCTTTATATGTATATACACTACACTACATGAACTATACACAAAATATGGCCTATGTTACTCGATGATATACTCTATTCTATTGGTGAAAGAATTTTTAAAATCAGTTCATACATATTTAAATAAAATACTGTATACCGGATTAAAACGCGATTTATTGTTTAAATTATTTATCCCGACGTTTCGGATGCAGTCTCCCGCGACCACGGTTGCTGAAAAGCATCCGAAACGTCGGGATAAATAATTTAAACAATAAATCGCGTTTTAATCCGGTATACAGTATTTTATTTAAATGTGTGATACTCGCGTTAATAAAAGACAATATCAGTTCATACATAACATACAAAAATACACATATTTCCTTTTTATTATATTAGTATAGATAGGTAATGTTATGTTATGTGACCAAAATAAGATAAATATAGATCAATTATTTTTATGGATTTTTTATACAGACTTCATCAAGTGGAAATTCTAGCATTACTTCAAAATTTTCAATCAACTAGCTAATAGTATATTTAGACCAGAATTAAGTCTTCTCTTAAAATAAGCAATTAAAAATATAACTTCTTACTTGTCAAAATAAAATGTACCAATTTAATTTATACTTGTTTTAATTGATTTACTAGAAAAATTACAAACACTATCATAAAGGTCTACAGTCTATATTATTCTATATTCACAGGCTGATATCACACATTATACATTTTTTTCTTCAGATGAGAAATCATTTTCCATTTATTATTTGTTATACTTGGAATATGCAACTAGCTTTCATCTGCAAGCTTTCAAAATCAGGCCTCTACTTCCTCAGGAGAGTAATTTTCAAATCATGCGATGCAATGCCAATCTCCAATATTTCAGAGGGGAAAAGAGCGGATTGGCTGCTACCGCCAAGTTTATTCCACTCTTCACTGCTGGAAAGCAATCAATAAAATAAATATAAGTAAAATATACACACAAAAATTAGTAATAGTGTTTCTAATGTAATATAATATGTTGTGTAATTATATAATACAGAGCAGCAATTTTCAAAATTCAATATTTTCAAAACATGCTCCATCATAAAGTTGGAACTAATGCTATTAAACACTTGCAATTACATCAAAATCCACTCTGAACTTTTTTTGTCTGTACATAATTAATATAAAATTTCTATCATGATTTTGATTGCATCCTCGTATTGAGAGTATTTTGCAACTATTTTGTCAAAATATTCCATTGTAAAGATGTTGCCCACATTATAATTCTCGTTTTATTTGACAATGAATTAAAAAACATAAAAACTTATTAACTTTTATTTGAATCGATTGTATCTAAATTAAGCACCCCGGATAATTCCTCCCACTTGCGTAACGCCTATCTACTAGTCTCCCGCTTTGGGCCGTACACAGATTTGTTTAAATTACTTTTTCTGTGAAATTATTGGAACTATGTTTACAATTTAGGTTATATTCTATGTTATACAATAAACTGCTTCTTACCTTTCCATAAAGTCCGTCATCACTTCAAATGGCTGGAAATTGTGTGATTAGACATCATTTTATCTTTTCTTATTCTTTTTTACGTATTGGAAATGAATTAATATTAAACTATGAAATTAATAAAGAATACGATATTTAAAACGTCAAAAATGACAATATTAGCTATCTCTTTGTTTTTTAAGTGTATGAAAGAGATAGAATATTAAGCCTGAAGTTGGTTCGATCGAGCTAAACGATCGTCGATATAGTTTTAACGTTGAACGAAACGTTGACACTTATACTACAACGAGTTTTAAAACTGACAGTTTCATCGAGCTCACGAAAACTTTTTTCGTTAGCTCGATTGCAAACTCATACTAGGGCTAAAGAAGTATTCACTGCCTCGTATTGCGTTTTAAATTTTATATAATCGCTTGGAATATGCTTATACCTAATAATTGTTTTTTTTAAGTTTTGCATTACGAAATGAGTAATAAATACCTAATTGTCAATCGATACTTTATAATTTTCGATTGCGATGTAAAATCAGTGATGGCAACTCCTACAAAATGATCCCTCTAGGACCAACTTCAAATACCCCTTAACATCGATTAAAAACCCCCTTAATTTTTTTGTCGGTTTGAGAGGTAATTTCAAATTTGAATTAAATAAAAATACATTCAAGTAGTATAAAATAGCTGTTGTATAATAATTTATATGGGTGCATTTTACTCATTTACATACATTAATTGAACCATTAACAATGAAATTCGATGTTCGAGACTAACATAAATTGTATAGAATCGTGCGATTTTTCTAAAAACATCTTAAATAAAGTACTCCCTAAAAATCCCGCAAAATAAATGTACCCCTAAAAACCCTAGGACATCTTGATTCCCCCTAAATTTAGGGGGAAAACCCAAGTTGGCATCACTGTGTAAAATAAAGAAAATGTTACATTGACTGACGTCATTCCTTTTTTTTCTGAAGATTTTATGGCCCGGGTAACAAGACCTTTGAGCCAATGTCATTCGCCATACCGCCCATACATTCCTTCAAAAGTCAAACTGTGAACGCTTGTCAAATGTCACACTCACAGTGATTTTGGTTTCGTTCCGAGATAAATTATTTTATTCTAAAGTTATTATAAAAATATAAAGTCCTAGTTATTAAATGGTACTTATTGTTTTCTCCAAAATAAACATATTATTGTATTTTTTTAAACAAGAAAGAAATATATTATTACAAATTCAAAGCTATTGCGTACATAGAAACGTATCTCAATTATCTATTGACATAAATAGAATTTTGTTTTCAGTTTATTTTCAAACTTCAATGTTTTTATTTTTGTTTGTCTAGGAATGTACAATATGATTTCATTAAAATTATCTAAATGAATTAATATTAAAGCAATAGATTTGTAATAAACTCAATATATTGATAATAATATAGTTATATATTATAATCAGTGTTGCCAACTCAGTGGATTTTCCACTAGATCTGGTGGTTTAGACCTCCCTTTTAGCGGACAAATTTTGGTTTTAGTGGCTAGTGGATTTTCTAGTGGTTTAGATTTTTCCAGTTAGTGGTAAAGTGCAATATTCAACCACTAGTACGATTTACATGAATACTCTTGTAAAAAAAAAACATTTTAAAGAAAACTATCTTTTCGGATTTTTCGCAGACTTATTTGGATCTTTGGTTGCCGATATTTCGAATGCTTTACAGCAATTATCACGGGAGGGACTAAGATTTTAGACGTCCCAAAGGCATTATATGGACGCAATACAGTGTCAACCCACAAAATGATAAAAATATTATATTTCAAAAGAGATATATTTAATTTAAATCTTTTTAATAGCAAAAATATTGAAAATAGCGGTCATGAAACATTAAAATGCTTAAAACATTTAACAGTAATGCACTAAATTCTATTATTTTGATTGCTACCAAGAAAACCGAAAATAGATATTTAGTGTAATAATAATAATTGCAAAAAATGTTTTATAACTGCCGTGGCTCTGGACAGTGTTGCCGTTTAAAGAAACTAAAATACGCTATACCCTTATCAAAATGCGCTATATCTTGCTAATATCCGGCTTCTAAAATGCACTAGTTTCTGCTAAACGATTTGTAAATATAAAAATAGGTATGTTGGGTATATCTATAAAATAAATAGGTTTTCATATATAATGATTTAAAATTATATTAGATACAAAAAAAAAACTAAAAAAAATAATAACAGTTTTTTACCAACTAAATTAATCATTTCTACAACATTTTCTTTGTCATCATCACCCCAGATGATGATAATGAGCCTACACAGCCTACTCTCCATTCTTCCTCAGTAGCACCTCCATTTAAAAATTTTCACTTTTCATTTATTTTAACGTTTTACTTTCCACGATTCACAGATAACGGTAAAAAATTACATCCTTCAACGTTTTTTTCGTTAATTTTTTGTAGTTGTTAGTACTTCACCGTTACTTTTATATAATCAAAAATAAGGGGGCGGCAAATTAGGGATCCGCACCAGGTGCTAGTGACCTATGCTGCGCCACTGTTTGCGCCAGATTCCGTTAGATATTTTTTAGCGCATAGTTATGAGGAAAAAAGCGCTAGAGACCCAAGAATTGCACTAGGTCTAGCGACAAATCCACTAAAACGGCAACATCGGCTCTGGATTAGTGGTTTTCTGGTGGATCAGGATGCCACATTTGGTGGATTCGTAAAAATAAAGTTGGCAACACTAATTATAATACTATCTACATAACTACATTAATATTAAATGGTCGAGGGGTCCAATGGCTGGACTTGCGTCGTACTCTTAAACCGGTGCTAATTGTTGTGACTGGTTGGACTTGAATTCGTGTATGCGGTGATATTAGTTATTTCAACTATGCGTTAGTGTGTTGTACCCATGATAATGTAAGTGTGTGCTCCTATTTCACCAGGCATGGTGAAATAGGAGCACAAACTGCCAAAGAACATAGATGTACGAATAGATAAGACCTAGCCCATACAAACTTTTGGCACAGAAAAAGAAGTTCTACTTTTGACCTGTAGAGTGTAGAGCGCGCGGCAATGTATCGGTATGACACACACATCTAAGCAGTCCGCTGTCTCCTCCCCTCGCGCTGTCTCGCTTGCTCTCACGAGCGAACGGCAATAACGCTCTAAAAGCGGCTGGGTGCGAGCGAGTGCACGCTATGACTCCAGAATCAGAGTGTGCGTTCACACATACTAGCAGCGCTGCGGTGGCTGGGGTAAGAACTACTCTTACCCCAGATAAACCGCGCGAAGCGCACCTATAAGGCCTGTTCTTATATGTATATCTATGTTCTTTGCTACTGCTGATTGAGGACTAACCTTTGTTTTTTATTTGTTTATTTTATATAGGTAGATTGGTAATTAAAAATAGTGGTGGAGAGTTTATTGCCAGACGCCAGTTCTTCTCATCCATGATTTGAGAACTAGCAGAAAATGTATAAGTGTACATTGTGTTACCTATATTAATACATTATTTGATTTGATTAATCCTAAAATGTCTAAAATTATGTTTTTTAAAACTTTCAGGATCAGAAAAATTTAAATATTTTACTTCTATGAGCTACCATTACGAATACAAAGTAAATGTAGAAACTTATTTTGCTGGATCAAGTAATAACCGGTCTACACTTGATATTAAATCAGAGGTAAGTTAAGTTTGAATAATACATTTAACTTATGATTACTTTAATGCTTTGTATGAAGTATTTTCAGTATGACTGTGATCTTTAAGCTATCTTAATAATTTATATAAAAAAATTATCCTTACGCATTCCGTCTCATAGAACTAAATTTTTCAATTTGTCATTCACTGTAAAAGCAGCAAAACTCTGAAATGTTGTACCTTGTACATATTAGAAAGTTAGCATCTTTCAAAAACCTTGTTAAGTTTCATAATCTGCTGTCTGTTTAGTTTAAGTTTTTTGTATTGTTAATGCTACTTTAATCAAGGTATATGTTAATTTCTTATCTTTTACTCTTTTTACTGATTTCCTATCTATCCTTTTGATGCGGTAGCTTGGAATAGATAGCTAAAAAGCTATAAAGTTTCTATTTGTATATTTTTTTATTTGTCCCTTTTTCTATTTAATTTTGTGTTTAATATTTTGTGTTACAATAAAGAATATTCTATCTATCTATTTAAAATTTTATATTTCAGGTTGTACTGCAATTTATAAGGCCTTGCGAAGGAGTTCTCCAATTAACTGATGTCACTCTTATAGATCAAAATGAAGAGTACCCAGTTGAGAGAACTGAGAAATTCATCCATGCTGTCTCTCAGTATGACCTTAGGTAGGTTTGAGAGGAGATAGTCAAGCAAGTATCTGAAATAATGGTATCTGTAATAATGGTATTGCTAGTTCACAAATTAATAAATGTATGTACTGTGTGATCTTAATGAATGTTATTGAACATATAAGGCAGTATACATATGTGACATATGACAGTGACTTGGTTTTAGTAAAACTTCAGTATACATTTAAAGGATAACTTACACTAAGGGACTCCTGTTGATGATTAATCAAAAATATAATTAATAAAAATCACATCATACACTAACTTCTTCTACACTACATCTAAAATCTTTCTTTTTCTTTTACCATACTTATGCAGGTTTGCATTCCACGATGGAGTTATATCGGAGATATGTCCGGAAGAGGCTGAAGAAGATTGGGTACTTAACTTCAAGCGAGGCATATTGTCACTGTTTCAGAATAGTATGAAACGATTTGACATCAGTTTTAAAGGAATTGAGGTGAATTTTGCCATTTTAATATAAGCTCATCTTTGCTATCATTTCAAGCCTACCTTTTATCTCTAATCAAGGATGTCCTTTATAATTTAAACTACCAGCTGGATAATATTCTGTTATCTTATGATGAATGGGATATAAATAAAATTATCTGTACTAATATTATAAAGAGGAAATTGTATTTTTGTATATTATGAATAAACTCAAGAACTACTGGACCGATTTAAAAAATTATTTCACCAATAGAAAGCTACATTATCAGTGAGTAACATATAGTATACATATTTTATATATATAGTACATTTTCATTGCACCCGTGTGAAGCCGGGGCGCATTGCTAGTAAACTATATGATGCTGACAGTCGAAATAGCCATATGTGAAGTGTAGAAAATGTCAGCCATATGTGACTGACGATCCATAGTCAATTAATATTAAATTAGAAGAAAAATAGAAATCCTTTATTCATTTTTTTTTTCAGTAAATATTACTAAAAACGTAAGAATATTAACAAAAACCTTTATTATTTCGGTTAAACTCCCATAGTAAATTACTCGGTATTCAGTCCCTGCTTTAGAGATTCACAAAAGGGGGAAATTATTGTTGACGGGCTCGTTAGTGCGTTTGCTAGAACACCTGCCGTGCGCATCGATGGGTCGTGGGTTCGAATCCCACCGGGACCACATGTTTATAATTTTCTTTAAGCATGTTTTCCCCACGTCTGGTAACTTCGGGCATTGATCGGGTGGGAGGAATATCTAAGTTCCGACCGGGTAACGAACCACCGTTCATAGATGGAAAAACTATAGGTTTCAGTCTATGGATTTCCGAATGCTCGAAGGTAAAAAATAGGTGTACAGCGCATCATTGACTGATGTTCTGTGGCTGAGGTATCACCTACCATCAAGTGAACCTCATGCTCATCTGTCGATATCTGACATAAAAAAAAATATTTATTGATTGGTGATTTCAGCAAGACACCCACGGTACATGCAATGTTGACTACGAAGTGCGTGGCCAGGAGAACACCAGTCTCATTCTGGTCAAGAAACGCGATCTCTCGCAGTGCCGGAACAGATACAAATATATGTCCATCCTGCAAACTGTTCGATATGACTTTCAGAGCGTAAGTAGCATAATTTTTGTTATGAATATTATACTGTATAATTAGTACTTTTTATATATATTTAGTAAAATAAAGTTTTTATATTCACCCATTTGGTTGCCTGAATGAAATCACATCACATCAACATAGATTTACATGGAAGCACATGCCTTATATGCGCGCTCGGCACGATTTCTCTGGGGTAAGAGTAGTCCTCCCCCCAGCCACCGCGGGCTGCTAGTGTCCGTGTGGACGACACTCTGACGCTGGAGTCATAGCGCGCACTCTCTCGCACCCAGCCGCTTTTAGAGCGTTGCCGTTCGCTCGTAAGAGCAAGCGAAACAACGCGAGTGGAGGAGTCAGCGGACTGCTCAGATGTGTGTGTCACACCGATACATTGCCGCGCGCTCTACAGGTCAAAAGCAGAACTACTTTTTCTGTGCTAAAAGTTAACATGGGCCCTGTGCTTACGTGTAAATATATCTTCTTTGGTGATAAGGCCGCCATTATCACTATACATAGTTTCTTATTTCTCTATTTTGGCCAAATCGGCACTTTAGTAATTTCACATATCCACTGACGATATATTTTTTACTGATAAAGCAGTTAGCAGTCCTTTTTTATAATCAGTTTCTTCTTAAATGTCAGTGTTAGTGCCCTGCCTCACGTCGCCGGCTACGTAGCCATGGCTACCTCTGGCTTCCTTCGGATGCCAAATGGAGTAGCCAATAGCCGCCATTTTCTGGCCAGTCAGTTCTCTCGGCTTGTAGAAAATGGACGCGTTGTCAATAGAAGAAATCGCACTTATTTATTGGTACGTGCGTCGCAAAGATAGAAAGAAACCTAAGAAACTTTTCGCTATCTTTGCAATGAGCGCGAATTTGACGTCTTGCTTGGCGGACCGTTGGCTACCGAGTGAGTGAGACGCAACTTGCTCGCATACATTTTGTTGGCGACGTCGCCAGGCTGCCAAGTAGCCAGTCTCCACCCAAGTGACCCGTCGTCGTGGCTACGCTTCCAAATTGGCGACGTTGCCAAACCGTCGCCAAGTGAGTGAGGTGCCATACATGTGAATACTAATTGTTTGGCTACGTAGCCGGCGACGTGGCCATGGCGCCCCGGTGAGGCAGGGCACTTACCTGGAAGAAATCTTCGTCAGGCGATAAGGTCGCCGGCAAGGGGCAGTTAATTTTAAATTTAGTTAAATAAGTTTCTTAAAATTATCTATTAATTTTTGTGCGATAAATCATTTCATTCATTCATTCATTCAGTTATTAATCTAGTTTAAATGTAATTTCTAGAAATTCCAAACGTGGCCGGTGCTTAAATCCGAAAGCAAATGTCGCATCAACGTCGATCATCACATCTACAAGACGGTGAACTGTCGAGAGAGGCATCTCTTCGAACCGTTTTCGGGCAAAAACTCTGGCGCAATGACAACGGTTATACAGGACTTGGAGCTCATCAAGGAGGTGAACAAAACTGATGAACTGACTGTGGATAGTGATAAGAAAGGTAAGTTAGTAATATGAATAAATTGGTGATTTACTCTTTGGTTCAAAAAAAATTAAGAGGTGTTTTTGGCCAATTAGACCACCTAAGTGGATCAGTTGTGGACCCCGCAAGAAGCAAAATATTTTTGGGTCAGGTAGAGCACAGATATCACCTAATTACATGGAATCCTTTCTGGTTAATGAAAACGAACCGAAACAGACACATGATGTACAGTGCACTTTTAAGTGTTGTAAAGTGTTTTACTTGTAGTTGTTACAAGTTTTTCATGTAGTACGATATGGGCGTCACTTTTATCATCAAGTTATCGCTACGTATACGTAATTAAGTCAATTATTCTAGAAGAAACAGATTATAATGTATAAAGTACCTACATATTATACAATATATTATATTCTGATGAGTATGAGCAGTGCTCACTTAACTCGAAATGACCGCTTCTGAGTCAGCGCTTATTCTAAAAAAATAGTATTTGTTAATTTAAATATCGATTTAGAAACCTTCAAGAAACGATCCTAAATATTCCTTTAAAGCCGCTGGTGTTGTTAATGTCATTGGGCAGCGGTAGTCCGTAACATCAGATGTCGCCTTCTCTTATATAAAAAAAACTTATTATATTGTACTTATGTTCACCATATGGTAAATTACCACTACGCCGAGAATCATTAAATTTTATCTCTCCAAAGGTCTTGTAAGAAAAAGAAAGATTTATCCCGATTTATGAGTACAATTATTTACTTACAGCTTGGACAATAATCCAGAAACGCTCAAACTTACTTCACCACCATCATATGCCGTACGGGACTTCTGACAGTAGCGAAGTAAAATCCGCGAGGGATGTGTTAAAGTTGCTTTGTCTGTAAGTGCATAGATATTTATATTAACTAGCAACGCGCCCCGGCTTCACACGGGTGCAAAGTAGATGTACTTTATACAAAAATATCCTATGTTACTCGCTGATAATGTAGCTTTCTATTGATGAAATAATTTTTAAAATCAGTCCAGTAGTTTTTGAGTTTATTCATAACATACAAAAATACAAATCTTTCCTCTTTATAATATTAGTATAGATTAAACTCTTACCTTTAGAACCTGGTTAATAATAGGTATGTGATACCTCAATTTCTGATATATTTACAACAAGGCCTATACTTGTATTGCAATATCTCTGTTACTGGGGATTTTAAAACTTCTGTATTTCTATAAGAATATTTGATGATGATCAATTAGGTAAAAGCCTGATGCTACTTAGACAACATATCATTTTATTTTTATTTTTGTCTTAGTTTAATTATTATTTTATGTTTAATGTTTTTCTTCGGGCTTTGAACGGGTGGAAGTATAGAAATTCCGACCGGGTAACGAACAACCGTTCATAAATGGTAAAACCGTGAAGAAGAATACTCGGAGTAAAAAGTAGGTCGACAGCGCATCATTGACTGATGTTCTGTGGCTGAGGTTTCACCTACCATCAAGTGAACATCATGCTCGTCTGTCGATATCTGACATAAAAAAATAATGTTATGAATATTAAAGCAAACATGAAAATAATCTTCCTCCCTCTATTTCTTGAAATCGCACATAATATATACTACCATACAAGCCCAAAAGCCCACCATGCCAATTTTAACGTAATACGTGTTTATATATTTATATAACTTATATAATTACGTAATCGTATAAGTTATATATGACTAATGACACTATTATATATCTTTTTAATGCATTAATAAGGAAAAACAGACGTTTGGGCTTGTATGGTGATCCCACTTCTGATTCCACTGTACTTAAATAACTCGTCAAGGCTTGAACACAGCGAAATTTTAATGAATTTTTAATAATTGTGCACAGTGTAAAACCGAATACAGACGATGAAATGGCCACAGTAGACGATAACATGGACAGTGGCTCGACTGTGGGACTGTGGGGCCGGCTGGTGCGGTCTGCGCGGAGACTGCATCACACCACGCTCGCGCTGTTGCTGACTCGTGCGCAGACAATGTGCAGTGCCGCTCAGTGAGTATCTATATAATACCTCGTTTTACGCGTCCTCTGAGAGTTTTTATGTTTGTAAGTCGTGTTCTATTAAAAAATATCTACATACGTATTTTAAAATGAATTAACTATTGACTTTTAAATAAAATAATTTAAAACTGATTAAAACGCGATTTATTAATTTATTTTATAAGCATCCGAAACGTCGGGATAAATAATAAATCGCGTTTAAATCTGTTATAAAGTATTTTATTTAAATGTGCAATACTCGCGTTAATAAAAGACAATATTAAACTATTGACTTGTCGATTTTGACAATTTATTAGATTGATCTGGTTTATTCTCTTAGAGATGTTAATTCATTGGCTTGCTCCTATTGGTATTTAGCCTCCTTGGACTTGTTACTAAAATGATATGAATTGCTGCAGAAACGATGCAAAAAGTCCCAATGTAGAAATAGGTTAGGTACTCTCAAAAGACTTCATGTAGTTTATTTTATAACATATTACATTTATAACATAGTTTAAATATGAACATTACAACAATTTAAAAAAAAATGGGAGCCCAATCTGCTAGTTTAGTATACTTTTATTACACTTAATAAGTAGTAGACTAAATAAAAGTAAATGTCATACTTGGACGCTGTTAAGCAATACAGTGGCAACCCACATGGCTGCCATTTTGAGAAAATTGAATTTGAAGTTTTAATTAAACGTCTTTTAAAAAATAACAGAAATAATATTTTTTTGTAATTATTATTACCACACTAAATGTATATCGTTCATCTTGGTAGCAATCAAAGTAATAGAATTTAGTGCATTATTGTTAAATATTCTATACATGTTAGGGTTTCGTGCCCACTAGTTTTTTCAATATTTTTGCTATTAAAAAATATCTCTTTTGTAATATGTACTCCAGCTCATAAGCAAGCGATTGGTATCAAAATTTAGATTTTTATCATTTCACGAGTTGACACTGTATTGCTTAACAGCGTCCACTTAATAAGATTTTTTTAAATGAAAATATTGCACCTTACGTGGATATTTGTGCCAGAGCCAGAACTAATTGGAAATACGAGGGTGAATCAAAAAATTCTTGGAATCAATATTAAAAAATGCAAAGATTTAAATAATAATATTTTATTTTTCTACATAATCTCCCTCCAATGCAATGCATTTAGAATAACGCGTTTCTAACTTCCTTATTCCTTGTGAAAAAAAATTATTTTCTTGACTCTCGAAAAAGTCCTCTACGGCAGCTATAACCGCGTCATTATCGTGAAATTTTGTTCCACGAATTTCCTCTTTTAATTTTGGAAATAAGTGAAAATCACTTGGGGCTAAGTCCGGAGAATATGGTGGGTGGTCAAGGAGATTGAAGCCAGCACAGCGGATTGCGTTGAGCGCAACTTCCGATCGATGAGCAGGAGCGTTATCTTGAAGGAACAACACGCCCAACGACAGTTTTCCACGACGTTTTTCTTTAATCGCTTCACGCACTTTCGGGATTAAATTTGCATAATAGGGTCCAGTAATCGTCTGGCCTTTTGGCATGTAATCAATAAAAAGGATTCCTTCACTATCCCAGAACACAGAGGCCATAACTTTGCCAGCGGTAGGAGCAACTCGAAATTTCTTGATGGATGGAGAGGATGGTCGTTTCCAAGACATGCTTTGTCTTTTAGTTTCAGGATCAAAATGGTGGACCCACGTTTCATCCATGGTGACAAGACGACGGCAAAAATTATCCGAATCACGCTGGAACATTTCGAGATTACGCTTGGAAATTTCCAAACGTCGCTTTTTGTTTTCGTCGGTTAACATTCGTGGCACCCATCTTGCAGACACTTTTTTGAACCCCAGTGAATCAATTATAATGGATTGAACGCTACCAAAAGATATCTTTAGGATCTCAGCTATATGTTTTATAGTCATTCTTCTGTCTTCCAAAACCAGATTCTCAACCTTTTTGACATTTTCTTCTGTAACGGAGGTTGAAGGCCGCCCAGAACGCGGGTCATCTTTACAGCTTGATCTACCTCTTTTAAATTCAGCCACCCAGTACGCAACCATAGAATAGGGTACAGCATCACCCCCTAATGTCTGCTGAATGTCCAAAAACTTTTCCTTCGTAGACATTTTTTTCAAACTGAGATATTTTATCACCGCACGTAACTCACTTTTATCCATAATTTTGACTTTTTAGCAACTCGTTGCACAAAAAAATTTATTACATGCGAACGAACTGACAAAAACAAGTGACAGTCTGCATAAATATAGTGTGATAGACACTCTTTAATATGAATATCGAACTTGATCCAAAAAGGTTTCATATATATGCACTTCTAAGAACTTTTTGATTCACCCTGGTAGGTCTCGGTCTGAGAGAGTTAAGGCTTCTTCTTTGTCTCAAAAAGAACGCGAACTCACGAACTTCTTATTATATTTTTTTATTTATTAAGTGAAGTGAATTTATTAAAAGAGTGAGAAAGTGTTCAATTATTGGTCTGTGAGACCGATTGGTTAACTTTTTTTTTTACAGAAAACATATCCTCGACGCCCTTCCGTATATAGCAAGCACTGGCTCTGTGGAGTTAATAAAGGAAAAGATAATTAAAAACGAAGTCAATAAGGATACAAGGCATGAGTGGCTTATGTCTATGGCTATGATTCCCAGGTATTTATATTATTAACTAGCAAGTATATCCAAACTTATAATATATTGTTTTGATATTTATAATGATAGCTAGCTTCTACCCGCGATTTCGTCAATAATAATACTTAGTTATAATTTGGCCAAATAACGCAATATCGTTATAAATCAATGTGAATACACCGAAACTTTTTGGATATGATCAATAGGGCTCGTGCCCATCGATGGGTCGTGGGTTCGAATCCTACCGAGACATGATTATAATTCAGTGGCGGCATAAGGCGTGGGCGACGTGGGCCACCGCCTACGGCCTCGCGGCCCAGGGGGCCTCGCGGCCCGAAAATTTATGCGCCGGCAGAGGACCGTGAATTGCATATTGCGCGTTTTGGTTTCAGTCTATGGATTTCCGAATGCTCGAAGTAAAATGTAAGTCGACAGCGCATCATTGTCTGATGTTCTGTAGCTGAGTTATTACCTACAAGTGAACCTCATGCTCGTCTGTCTGTATTCTAATGCTCTGTAACAGATTATGTTCCCCATTCTGAATGTATATTTGGTCCGCAGGCCGAAAATAGAAATGTTACAAAGTATGCTAGAACTCCTTCGTGATCAGAGAAATGATAAAGTGGTGAGCTTCACGGTGTCTTCTATGTTGCACTCCTACTGCAAACATAGCGGGAAGTCATGTAAGTAACATAAATTGTATTTTTTTAAACGTACGTATTTTATGCTTGTAAACTAATTTCTAAAAATTTCAAAATTTTACAAACATATTTAGACCCACAGTAAAATAGTGACTGCAAACGCTGGAAAACGCCATGTATTTGAAATAGAATACTTCAAACCCCGTGGTAAACTAACAATTTTTTAAATCTGAAAAAATACAGCGTTACTTTTTACATTTTTCGAACCGATTTAGAGGGTGGAAAGGGTAAATTTAATTTTGACCCCAAATAAAGACCACCCTAATCTTTATATGTTTTTTAGTACGTGAATGCTGTGAAGAAGAAACGCCCAAAGCAATTCTGGAGGAATTCGAAAATATTGTCAAAGAATTAATAAGTCATGGTATCCCCAGCCTCGAACGGAAAGACAGAGACAATGTAAGTATTCATAGTTTTTACCAACCATTGCTTTAATTTATATATTATTTTACTGTAGATGCTGGACCTACGATAAAAACTAAGATATTCCTTGGCTTCACACGGGTGCAATGTAGATGTACTATATACAAAAACTAGCAATTGCCCCCGCAACCTCCCTTGTGGGTTGAATTTCGTAAAATCCGTTCTTAGCTGACCTCTACTCGGCGAAAGGAATATTCCTACCATATTTCAAGTCTTTAGCTCTAATGGTTCCAGAGATATCGTCATGAGTGACTATATAGGTGGGAATCTCTTTTATATATATAGATAGCCTATGTCACTCGCTGATAATGTAGCTTTCTATTGGATGGCTAAAACACGATTTACGCATTTAATTAGAGTAGTCACACTATCTGTATCGCTCAAAACTTGGGAATAGATAAATTAAGGAATAAATCGCATTTAAATCTTATAAGTTTGTAAGAGCGTACTTAAGTCATGTGTATTTTTAAGACTTTTGTGTATCTTTAGCTGCCGAGTATTCTAGAGCTTATCAATATTGAGTTGAACTTAATAGTAAAGCTGTTCCTGTTATTATATTATCAATACAAGATAGATACATGTTTGATAAGCCCACAATTTTGATTTTCGCCTCAGTATTCCATGGTTAGGTTATTAAACTTTTTTAGGAATGAAATATCATATCGCACCTAATATAAAACATCAAATTGTCTCTAAACGAAAACTGAAGATATTCAACTATCAACGCCATCTTGTGAGATTATGTTTGTCTTCAAAATGCAAAGACACAACTACAAAAGGTCAACTGTATGCCGCTAGATGGCGCAAGTGTCACTATGACATTATTAGGAACTCGTTCACATTATGAGAACTCTAAACGGGATTTCCCAAATAAACACATTTTTCGCTTAGTGTCCATTTGGTTTTCAATGATGTTCCATTTTATCTTGCGGATATTCTTCTCTCATTGCTTTCTGTGGAATTATCTCCCTGCATCAATTAGAAAGCACAAATCTTGGTCTTTAATTGTTTTTAATTTGTTGGCATTGTTTAGTTTAGTTTATATAATAATTATGTTTTATAATAATAATTTGTTTGTGCCTATAATCGCAGCCCTACCTAACTAATATATGATTGTTTCCTATTATATATGGTTTGCCTGGAAGAAATCGCTGCCTAGCGATAAGGCCACCAATATGTACTTGTCTAGATTAGTTATGTTTGTAGCATTTTTTAATTTTTGGCACAATAAAGAATATAATAATAATAATTTATTTGACATTGGTGTATACTTACAGCTCATAATCACAATCAAAGCTCTCGGAAACATAGGCGGCTTCAAGCAAGAATTCGCGGATATATTGATGAGTATTATTGGCGACTCGTCAATCCCTGTGCCCGTCAGACTCACGGCTATTGATGCCTTTAGAAGAACACCTTGTACGGAGACCAGGTAAATACTAATTTTTGGATGTTTTGTATGAAAACAAACAATAGTGCTATCTATATAAAGGTGTATATTAAAAATAACAAATCCTTTTTTTGTATTACAGTATTAATATTAAAAATAACTTATACCGGATTAAAACGCGATTTATTATCCCGATGTTTCGTATAAGCCAAAGTAATAAAAGTTTTTTTTAAAATACCAAAATAGTCTAAGGAGCAGATTGTAAAAAGTCTTTAAATAAATAAACTTTTTTATGATTGATTATAATTTTCTGTAAGCATATATTCCCCACGTTTGGTAATTTCGAGCAATGCCGACTGAACCACCGTTCATAGATGGAAAAAACCGTGAAGAGCATATTGCGCGTTTCAGTTTCAGTCTATGGATTTCCGAATGATCGAAGAATAAGTGGGTCGACAGCGCATCATTGACTGATGTTCTGTGGCTGAGGTATCACCTACCATCAAGTGAACCTCATGCTCGACTGTCGATATCTAACATAAAAAAAGAACATTATCAAACATTCTTATGATTATTATATGTATATTTGTTATTATTTCCAGTGAATACTTCTTAGAGACGTTCAGGGAAGACTTGGTCGACGTTGAGATCCGTATCGCCTCGTACTTGCAAGTGATGCGTTGTCCGAACCTCGGTACAATTAGAAAGATTTTCCACGCTCTTAGACACGAGCCTGTTAATCAAGGTTAGTGTTAACAATATCTACTAATGGTCTATCTACTAATCTACTCAAAGTATTCATTATATTAATTCTATAGTAATATTATAAAGAGGAAATATTTGTTTGTTTGTTACGATTTAACTCAAAAACTACTCGACCGATTTATAAATTATTTCAATAATAGAAAGCTACATTATCAGCGAGTAACATAGGCTATATCTTTTTTTGTATAGTACATCTACAAACATTTCAACCGTGCGAAGCCGAGGCGGTATACAGTATGTACCTTCACCCTAAGAATAGCTTTTTCTTCATAGACAAAAGTATTTTGTAACTCATTAAAAACCTAAACTTAAAAAAAAAAATTTTTTTGTTAATCCTAACAGTGGCAACATTCGTTTGGAGTCATCTAAACAACTTAGGGCAGTCGTCTCTCCCGTCGCGAGTGGAAATACAAGGTTTATTGTCTGGTCACGAGATGCCTCAGTTGGAAGACAGTCCGGACTTTAGAATGTTTTCAAGAAATTACGAGCAAAGCGTCTTCTTCGATCAATATAATGCCGGTAAGTTGTTTACTTAAAAAACATCTATTGAACAAGCCAGTTTATTAACTGTGTAAAACCAAAGAATATAGATTTACGTAGAAGCATAGGCCCATACTAACTTTTGGTACAGAAAAAGTAGTTCTGCTTTTGACCTGTAGAGCGCGCGGCAATGTATCGGTGTGACACACACATCTGAGCCGTCCGCTGACTCCTCCCCTCGCAAATTGAGAAAATTTAGATCCATCTGACTCTTATACTGCGAATTGCTAGATCTGATATACTAGTATTTATTTATGCAAAATAAAATATGCTTACAGACTAAACCATTTGGTGTAGTCAACCAATTTACTACTCCTAAACGACAGTCTTTAACTTATTTTTAAATATATCTTTCAGACTTACATGGAAATAATGAATATTTATTTGCAGGTGGCAACTACGAAGCTAATGTCATATTTTCACCCGATTCTTTCATACCACGATCGGTGTCTGTCAATTTGACTGTAGACATGTTTGGTGAATCCATCAATTTACTAGAGGTAATGTTCCATTGAAATTTTCTTGTCAACTTAAAAAATCAATGTGTCAGTAAAACACTTAGGTTCGTATTCCAAGACGTAACTCAGGCTTGAATCCAGTTTTGAGACTTGTCAAACCATTTCTTCTGCATAGAAATTTGACATTTTGTCAGTTCCAATAGAATTGGACTTGAGTAACCTCATGGAAGGCCTTAGAGCCTGGCTAACAAAAGTTAGATTGAAAAACGCGGTAAATTAAAAAAAAGCAGTATCAAAATTTGAATTAAAAAACTGGAATAACATAATTGAAGACTTTATTTTAAATACATATTATATTTTTTTTTATTTTTTTTAGAATAATTCAATGATAATTATGTGGCAGTCACATCAATATTTTTTAAATTTGCCGCGCTTTTTCAGTCTCAACTTTCGCTAAACAGACTAATCGTGAAATTAAAACAATTTTAAAAATATAACGCAAGATTAATAAAGACTTTTTTTCTAGATAAAAGCTAGAGGGGAGGGTTTCGAAAGATATATAGAAAACCTCTTCGGTAACAACGGCCCTCTGAATAAGAATAAAGTCGCAGATAAATTCAGCAAACTTAGGCTGTTCCGGTCTGCCAACGAAGCAGATGAGCTTCGTGGTAAAATAGATGATATTGGATACAAAAACAACGCTCTTAAGCACCGTTTTCCCGTAGCAGAAGTTGGATTCAAAGTATTTGGGAATGAGATATCTTTCTGGAGTGCCGAAGGTGACGATGAAATTAGGAAGTCGTTGGAAAGGATGAACCCTAAATTGAGGATTTTAGAAATATTATCCGGAAAGGTACGTCTAAACCTATATAACCTATAGGTTTTTGAATCAAGTTCAAAATTATATAGACTTTTTTGTTTATGGTAGTCTTCTTCTTCCTGCACTGTTTCCTTTTTTACTTGAGGTCGGCGCAGTATTTTCTCTTTTTCCATTTTCTTCTTTCACTCGCCATATCATCAAACACATATCATTCTTTATACAGTCAAGCCATGTTCTTTTTTGGCCTCCATCTTCCCCTATAGGTACCCATCCACTTTCATATTCAAAACTTTTTTAGTTACATGTGTTTTTAGGTAGTATGACATAGTTTTATTTTGAAAACCGTATTTAACTAGACAAATATAAAAAAATAATAACCCATTGAAAATCTAAAAATCTTTCATAGAAATACGCTTATACTAAAGGCGAGCTTTATTTGCCTTTAGACATTTACTAGCTTACAAAGTTTTGTAAATATTGACAATCATTTGCCATTTTTTCAGGAAATCTCATACAACAAGGCATCTTTATTCCTCGACACTACATTCTCAGTAGCGACTGGATGTGGGTTGCCTCTTAATATGAATCTCATGGGGACTAGTTACGTTGACACCAAAATGTCCGGCACCGTTATAGACAAGTATAGCAAGTCTGGGAACTTGGACTTCGAAGGGAAAATAAGACCGAGGTAGTACTTTCAGATTTTAGATTAAATAACAAATTAATATTATTTATATTGAGAATTAATTTTGAGTTTACGAAAAAATTATGACAATTTGAACTAAAGAGATTTTCCAAAAACTAAAATCTAAGCTTTCTTCTTCTAAGGTAAATTTTCGGTTTTTCCAAAAACTAGTTTCTTCAGGTAGTATAGTATTTCTAGGTAGTATAGTAATGTACAGTTCTAGGTATAAAAATAACTTTGTATCGAAATCTGTTATCGAAAACAGAATAAACATGGTTTCAGAACCATATAATAAACACCTCAATATTTTTAATACATTACATGTTTTTATTTTTTCATAATCATTATATGATAATCAAATATTACGTTTTTTATTATAGTGTAGCATTAAACATAGCAGCTACTATGAGTGTACCAGCAGGATCTTTAGCTCTAAGTGGTATCCGCTTATCTTCACGACTGTACACAGCCACAGCTGTTGAAGCTAAGTTGTCCATACGCGGGTTGGCTTTGTTAAGATTGGACCTATCCTTACCGAGGGATAAGCAAGAGATATTCGCTGCTAAGTAAGTTAATCTTCCTTTTGCATTATTGATTTCATATAAGTTTAGTTTTTTAAAGTATTTATATGTATTAAAAACAGCACCAGTAATTACTAGGCTTACATCTCCAATAGATAATTTAGTCATTCGTGTAAACTAGATATAGGTATGGCCCTATAACGTCGCCCTATGGGATACCAAACAGTAAATCTATTAAAATCATATTTATTTCTTTCAAATTATAGATCCGAGTTATTAGTGCTTCACGGTGACCAGGAGTTACAACAGCAGGGTCTTAATAAAAACAGAATAGAACAAAACACCTGTAGTTGGTCCACTTTCGATAAAGCTATTGGTATTAAAGTCTGTGCTGCGTATCAGGTAAGACATTGAGGTATTTTATTCATGAATATTTATTTGATTTCATTGATTTTAATATATTAGTTTTTATAAAAAGGAAAAATAAAATATCTGAATAAATTCTCGTAATTATAACATCCTACAATATAATATATTACACATTATGTGATACATATTATGTTATAGATAATGTAACTTATCTGCTAACCCAATTAGCCATATAAATTAGTCTCTAATCATTTTCCTATACTCCAGTTGCGGAGAACAAGAAATTTCAGACTTCAATCATCATTACGCGACTTCTTCAATCGCATCCAAGAGTTTAAAGCATTTTAAGATAATTTGATTAAATTTAATATTATTTAGTTAACTCGATAGTAATACAAGACACTGTGTCTGACTCTGCTCGTGTGGAGGAAGGGAGGTGTGGTCTTCCTCCAACCTAAGGGGAGGATCCTCGACCAGTCGAACTGCTGACTGGCCGGCCCTAAGGCCCCAGTGGTTGATGTCGAGATGTTGTATATACGTACAGATAGCGGCACGAGTTGTGAGCACAGATTTACCGTGATGGGGATTGCGTCAGAGTAAGTACACTGTCGGGCAAAATTATTTGGCACTTTTATTATTTCCATCAGTAATTGAAAATTACATTAATTAATTGATTAAATTATATTAGTCGCATCTGCAGTTTGTTTATAAAGGTCCATCATGTTTTTTCGTAATACCTATTTATTTCAAGTAACGAAACACTGAGTAGATCTTTATTCGGGATTGTCTGTTTAACATCGAATTCTTTCTGCTCTGCATATTTTATTTTTAAGGTTCAATCAAATCGGTAACAAAAATAACAGAAATACACTAATTAAAAAGTTGCCAATAAAATTGCACTGAAGTGTACGATAGTCGAATGATACGGCGGACCCAATAGACGACGAGCATCGACTGCCGAACCAATCACGTGGAGCGTAAGCGTAAGCGTAATCACGACTCGTGCCGCTATCTGTATATACTCAGCGCTCCGAAATATATATATAGCGCGATTCAGGATTAGACATATCTTCGTATTGTTTCTTGTAGCAGATTGTAAAGCACTCGGATTGTGGGGATAAGTTATATAAAGTGACTAGTAGTGGGTAGGGTCTAGTACTACTGAGTTTCTCTTTACAGTTCCCAAATATGACAAATCTCCGTGACGCCCCGTACTTCATAATGAGTGGACCAGCAAAATACATTGTTTCTTTAGAAAAAGCAGACCCCTCGGCCAAAACGTACGCTCTGCAGTACAAATGGGACAGGAATGAAACTACTGATGTATTGGAGTTCTCTTACGACACGCCTAATAGTAAAGTAAGCTTTTATTTTCATTCAAATATATTTTTAATCTTGAAAAATATAATTAAAACCTCATCCTGGCACTTTTTTCCTCACACAATATTCTATAGAATCAGCTGGCCGATAATTCTGGTCCTTCGTGAAACCAGTCTACTTACCTTAAAGGAGTGCAACACATAGTTAAGACCTTTGATGTTGCTGATTGTACAATAAATAAATTATGTCAAACTTATTGGCGGGTTGGGTAGTTACACCTTGCGTTCCAATGGGATTCGAATCCTTCCCGGGCGACATATTTATAATATACGTGAACATGTTTTCCCTACGTCTCGTCACTTCAGCCATTAAACGGATGGAGGAGATCATATTGAACTTCCGACGAAATCATAATTTAAAGAAAATTGTCAGTTTGATATACAAGATGTTTTTTCAAGTAGGCTTACACGTCTTAACACACCCGTTTACGGTTAAATTCGAAACTATGATGGCATGAGGAATAGTAGCGAAAAAATACTCAATAGGCTCTTGAGGTCGACTTTGATGAAAATATCGGATAATCGGATTTTTGAAAAATTGATATTTTTGAAAAAAAACACACGCAATGTTGCTACATAACATATATATGACTATTTACAACAAATATATTAAAATATTCAATTTATATGTTTTTGTCACAACTCCGATGATAACCGTTTTGTTTTGAATGAATAGGAAAAACGAATGTTCAACGCGAACCTAATCATATCGAACACGTCGAGTACCGCGGCGGTGACCTTCCAATCCTCAGAAAGCATCATGAAAGCCAAGGCATTGTATAGGAACCAACAGTATGACAAGTCCGTAGAAGCGAGCCTCGACGTGGACGGACGGAAACAGTTTGATACCGTGATGTCTGTTAAACGACATGACATTAAGTATGGATTCGTTTGGATACCGCACGCCTATTGGGTGGTTAATGATCAGAGAGTTGCGGAATTGTCTGGTAAGTTATAGAGTACTACTACTTTTATATCCCTCCTATCTTTATACATCTTTGCAATTTTTGCTTCAGCTTTATACATACAATATTGCACACACCCACACCCACACACACATACACAAATACACACATACACTAACACACTTTTTGTTCTTTGTTTAATTTTAAAGTTTTTCTTTTTACTTCTTTAATTTTTTTAATTATAATAAATCGCGTGCTTAAAGGTAAAAGGACTTATAGCATAGGGTTAATAGGGATTTGTGCTGAAAGGGCATATAATTTTTTTTTTTTTTGCCATTCGTTTTTAAATTGTCTGAAACGTAAAAATCTGTGAAAAAAAAAAGTTGGTATCCTAAAGCTGAAAGGGCCTATCTCAAGACATAGGCCCTTTCACCTTTAAGAAAAGTACTACTTAAAGGTAAAAGGGCGTATAAAAAAAAATGTATTTTTTATACCAAATGGTCAATAATAGTTTCACAAGACAAGTTATACTCAAATAACAGCCTCATATACAACGTTTGATATAAACAAATAGAAAATAAATCAATCAAAAACAAATTACGTAAAAATTAAGTAAATCGCCATATTGAATATAACTACTGGCGCCGTTCACACAACAGCGGTTTAAATCAACAAAATCTACTGATTTTTAAACGAATGAAATTTCCCGCCAGTCGCCATATTGGATACTGGTGCTGCCACTGTTGTTATTCAAACAACTGTTTTCTCTCGATTCAGAGTCTGTTTACAATATTCTTCAAATCACATTTAATAATTTGTATAAAAATGCTTTATCAAATATATAAATATTATATTTTGATTTTATTATTTATATAATATAGAGCAAGAGGGTATGGGAACAGTACCAAGATGAGTCCGATGTTTTTTTTTAATTAAACATAATTTTATGATGATTATTCATGTTTAAAAATTTTATGTTAACTATTTCTTAAAATAAAAAGCGAGTGTTTTTTTAAACTACGAATTTTTAAACTACAAATATGTTCTTTTTTGAGCTGGCCGAAAAAAAAATTATATGCCCTTTCACCTTTAGATCACCAAAATTTCGTAGTCTTAAAAGTAAAAGGGCGTATAATTAGAGTCATAGGCCCTTTTACCTTTAATTTTTTTTTTTCAATTTTAAGCGTAGAATGTGTCTACTAATCGATTGGCATTAAAAAAAAAATATGTGTTTCCTTTTACCTTTGAAAAGGTAAAAGGGCACATATTTTAAATTGTTATAAGTCCTTTTACCTCTAAGCACGCGAAATATAAATTTTGTATGGAAGAGCGGAACATCCTGGCACAGGTATAAATTTACTTGAAAGGATGTCCCAACAACGGTCAACGGTTGCCTGGAAGAAATTGCTTTGAGCAATAAGACCGCCTTACTGTACTTTCTGTTTTTTAGATTAATTTCTATAGGTTAAGTTTTTAATGTAAAAGTGTTAAATATATTATGTAATGTATTAGTATATCCCCACGTCTGGTAACTTCGGGCATTGATCGGGTGGGAGGAATATCGAAATTCCGACCACCGTTCATAGATGGAAAAACCGTGAAGTGCATATTAGCGCAATAGCGCGTTTCGGTGACAGTCTATGGATTTCCGAATGCTCAAAGTAAAAATTAGGTCAAATAAAAAATGCTACTGTAATTATTCAAAAATAATGTCTTTTCTCATACTCATCTAGGAACTCTGAAAGTAAAGTCGAAAGGCGGAGTCACACAATGGGACATATCAGCTGATTTCCAAACAAAGCAACTAGCAAGCCGTCTCATAGGATATTATACCATAAATGGCCCTACACAAGGCATGAAATTGCAACTCGACTACCAATTTTATAAAAACCCAAAACAGACTATTAAATTGGAAGGTGTATATAGCGAAAGGTCAATGAACTTTAGGCACGATTTATATGCAGACTTGGCTATGGAGTTTACTGCGTATCCTGCTTACAATTTTTATACAGTTCTGAGAAGTTTGGTCAGTATTGAATCTTTCCTTTTCGTATTTAGATCTGTAAATAGCAATATATCGTTGGTTAAAAGGTAAAACTCAGTAGGTGTAATTTTGAATAAAAATAATTGTTGCTACTATACCTCATTTTAAGCGTACATTTATGATAAGAACAAATTATATTGTCTTTTATTAACGCGAGTATCACACATTTAAATAAAATACTGTATACCAGATTAAAACGCGATTTATTATTTATATTGTTTAAATTATTTATCCGGACGTTTCGGATGCTTTTAAGCAACCATGGTCGCGGGAGACTGAAAGAATTTTTCACCACGGTTGCTGAAAAGCATCCGAAACGTCGGGATAAATAATTTAAACAATATAAATAATAAATCGCGTTTTAATCCGGTATACAGTATTTTATTTAAAAGAACAAATTAATTAGTATGTATTGCGATTCATAGTTTAGTTGGACGCTGATAAGCAATACAGTGCCAACCCACATGGTTGCCATTTTGAGAAGGTTTTATTAAATTTCTTTTAAAAAATAAAAGAAGTTATAGATTTTTTGTCATTATTATTATAACACTAAATGTATATCGTTTATCTTCGTAGCGATCAAATCAAAAACGTATTATAATTATGTAGTTCTTCATTCTTACCGTTTACTCTTAAAATGAGCAATAGTAGCAAATTTTCTTCATTATTATTCCTCTGTGTACCTATTATATATCTTTAAAATTGTTTCTTGTTATGTATACCTAAATAAATAAATAAATAAATAAAATTTATTTTTATTCAAAATATCACTTAGTGAGTTTTACCTTTGAATCAACGATATCCCGTATAATAAAGTATTCCTGTTTCATTCTGTCTATGATTTTATAAATTATTCTTTTTATTATTTATAAAAAATGGATATCTTAAAACCAAGGACATATTCTACTTTATATTTAAAACATTAAAACAGCGCTTATTTTTGATGAATACCGTTTTTCTCTTTCAGCAAACCCAAAACCACGTAGACACAGCTTTTAATATCAGTTCTTCGAAAGACCTCAAACTGGATCCATCGTTCACTTTCACGTTCAAACGAATAGACAAATTGAACGGAATGAAAGTCAGCACAGAGGTCAATTTAAATAGACCCCGACCGATACTGTTGAAATTACAGTTTGAAGAGGTACAGAATATTTATTTTTTTGTAGTAATTAAATCTTATCGCATATCCTCCTAAAAACATACAAAACATAAAAACCTCTAACGTAAAAAAAATGGTTTGAGAAAAAGGATCCTATACTTAAGATGGCGGGCATATAGTGTATTTAATTTAGTTTTTTAATGATTTTCTTTTTAAATTCTCTTTTGTGTTTACTAGCATACCAGTTACCCAGGCAGATGCTGAAAATCAGCGCTGTAGCCAGTACTGGTTTACAGCACAAGCTGAGCATCGGCCTTTTCTTTCGCCACACATCATATTTAGTTCAAACTTAAACTGATTAAGAGTGTAATTATTAAAGCTGTAGTTTTTGTGTGTGGCATCAATTAAATATTTCTTATTCTTATTGAGGACTACTGAAAATCAGTCATTAAATTACTTTTAGTCTGTCATAACTAGAATAGAATAGAATATACTTTATTGTACACAAAAACCAATTATACAAGCAATAAAAACTAAAGCTAAACATTGTACAAGAGGATGGCCTTATCGCAATATGCGATCTCTTCCAGGCAAAGTTAGTTAGTTATCGGAGTAGATATATTGATATTTGGTATTAGCGTCAATGCTATCATAATATGGACATGCTTTTCTCAAAACCCATATTGAAACACTGGAACTATTGCATGAATTGAATTTAATATTATAGGTTTAGAAACTATTTTATCCTGTATAAGTTCTCATAAAATTTAACTGTACAGTCTCAATTATTTTGGAATTTGGGAACCCCAGAAATATGTCCATATTATCTTTACTAATTTCGAGATAAATCAACTTCTTTGTTCACTAGTGATAACAAAATCAATCATTTTCTATTATCATCGATACAATTATTACTTTATATTTGGTTTGTTCTGTACTTTTTTACTCTCAAAAGCTTAAGTGGAAATGGAACCTACGAGAAATATGCTAAAGAGAATTTTCGATAAATGTATTGATTTATAAAAAAGGATACCATTCAAAATATTTTACTGCAGCTCAAATACCGCAAAATCTCCTGAATATCCATTAAAATCCAGTAAATTTCCAGATAGGACCAAAATATTCTGCCCTGGCCGTATTAAACTTCAACCCAAAATCCCGGGAAATAATTGTGTCCGGGTTTTTATTTGCCCCGCCCGGGACGCAGTTGTATGCGGACGCGGAACTGAATGTAACTTTGCCGACCCTACACCCCTGTATGTTAAAGGGAAAGTTGTTCGAAAAGCGACCTAATGAGTTCCAGGTAAAGTTCATTTTAGGTTGTTAGGTCAGTGCAACGATGTAGTACGTCTATTAGTTAAAGTAGATTTTACAATTTTAATCGTAAATTACTCTCTTACCTTACTTTCAATTGCTTTTTTTAAATTTGAGACTTGTCTTCATTAATTTATAAATTAATTTCAGTAGTAGTAGTAATACATATATAGTTACAGAATGATTCGTAGCTAGTAGAAATGTTAAAAAAAGCTATAAGCCAAAATTAGTTACCCTAAATTTGTTTCACTACCTTTACTTTTTCAAAGCATCCCATAACGTTCGTATTTTGAAAAAATGGATACATAATTTAAAAATATAAAATCCTGAAAATTAGCATAGTTATACGAATCTAGCAATACATTGGCTTCAAAATATGTTAAGCCATTTTGCCTCTCTATATAAAAACTCATTATGACCTTAAACGAAAAATCATTTTGCCTTCTCCATTGGCAATCAGGAGAAATGCTTATGCGCAACATAATATCTTACCTTCATATATATTAAGTTGAACGGAAAGCACTTTCCTTTTCCTTTGGTAATCAGCGTTTAATGCTTATACGCAGCATATCGCTGGCCTAATTATCAAACTTCGTAACTCCAAAATTTCCAATTTTTGTTTTTTGATGACATCATCGTAATCACTCGTATCTACTAATTGTTTTTAGTTTTTCGGTATTTACAAAAAATAAAACTACGTATGTCCACGGAATGTTTGACCTGTTTGTAGTTTTTTCATCCTCCTGTAAGCCGACGATATATTAACCAAAGCTTCTCGCCAGGTGAACGCAAACGGCGTTTGGTTCACGGGCGTAGATTTCAACGTAGACGCGGTGTATCAGGACCAATCCAAAACTAACATGGCGTCGCATCGGCTGAAAGTCCTCATTAACAGCAGCCATTTTAAGGACATCGCTGTTGACGCAAGATTCACTCAGGACAATCGCCAGATTACTTTTATTGCTGAGGTAATATCTTTAGGGACGAATGAATGAGGCTCACTTGACGATAGGTGATAATTCAGCCACAGAACATAAATTAATGATGCGATGTCGACCTATGTTTTTAAACCAGCATTTGACCTAATAGGACCTAAAATTAATATTGAGGCAAATTGATTCCGACCGGGTAACGTACCACCGTTCGAAGATGGATAAACCGTTTTTGTATTAGTGTATGGATTTCCAAATGCTCGAATTAAAAAATAGGTCGACAGTACATCATTGAGTGTGTTTGGCAGACAGAAGCGCTAGGAAGCGTTTTTAAGGAAAATGGCTGTCAACTCCTTAATAAAATGGCGGATAATGTCAGCGCTTTTGAAGTTAGCAAACCTTCAAGTGAACCTCATGCTCGTCTGTCGATAGCTAACATAAAAAAAAAACTAATTTCTTTCGAAGACTAAAGATTTCGACTTCGAAGATATTGAGCTATAATACTGGTTAGATTTCAAGGTTCTATTTCCACGTTAGGTTTTTTATATTTTATTATAATAATATGTTTTATCTTCAGTTGACATCAGTATTCATATGAATGGAAGGAAGGTTCTAATACTATATATGTAATGAAATCATCCAAATACATTTCATTATGAGGCGAAAGAACTACAATCATACGAAGATCATTCTAGTTTAAGCGTAAGGTTTGCGAAGAAAAACCTCAAATTATATATAAAGAAATATTTTATTAATATTTATGGTTGACTGTTCAATTTTTTTGCAAGTTCAAAGGATATTCCAAGATGTGACTCAAGATTGAGTTTGGTTTTAACACGTGTCAACCCACTTTTTCTAAATGGAAATTTGTCATTTTAATAGTTCTTTAGAATAGATGTCGGCTTGTGTAAAGTTTGTGGGTAAAAGTGCCTTAAGGTGGTTCGTTTTCCATACAAAAAGTCATGATTATTAACGAAGTCAGTTTAGATTTTCGATACTAAATATTTGTGCAACTATTTACTTTCCGGGAGTTCTTTGCGCGGAGTTAATAAAATAATGTTATTTTATACAGAAATCATGCGTATAACAAAGAAAGATTTCTTAATAAACCTATTAAAATATTTAGTATCGAAACTCTAAACTGACTTCGTTAATAATCATGACTTTTTGTATGGAAAACGAACCACCTTAATAGCACACCGTTTGACCAATCTTGCAATATTTTATTAATATACCCACATTTCCAGGGCGAATACAACGCAGATACATATAAGACATTAATCCGGTACATATTACTGTCGGAACAAAACTTCACAGCGTATGGTGAGGTGGATATAAGCGGGAAGGCGTACAGCCTCAACCTCAACGCTGATTTGAATAATAATACGGATGTTAACATGGACATACATTTTGATCAGTGAGTACATCATTATTAGAAGTTACAGAATATTTATGGTCTGTAAGTGGTATACAAGGATTGGGGCATAAGGAAATCTTGTAGGAAAGAGGTGTGATGCATATTTAAAACTTGGCGATATTTTTATGTCAGATATTTACAGAAAAGCATGAGGCTCACTTGATGATACCTTCAGCCATAGTACAGTCAATAATATGCTGTCGACCTATTTTTTATTCATACTTCGAGCAAATCTATTATATGTACATTGTACATATATCTGTACTGTAACCGAAACGCTCAATATACGTACATGATATTGCCATGTATATTTCGTTACCCAGTAAGAATTTAGATATTCCTCACAGGCATTTAATGCTGTGGACTAACCAACTTGTATATAGAAAATTGTAAACATTTCATTTCGACGGGATTCGAACCCGTGACCAACTGGCACGCAAGGCCAGGCCATGCTGGCATGTCAAGTGTAACCCAACACGCCAACGGTCATCAATACCTATCTACAATAGAAATCTGAATTAAGTACAAGTTTAAAGTCAGAGATTTGGTCCTCCGACATATTATAATCATATATGTATATGTATGTGTAATGTGTATATATAATATACGTGTATGTCTGTATTCAAGATTATTTCCCTTACTATTATTTTTTGCACTACCCATTTCTTCTAGTTTGTCTCACTTGTACCATGTGGTTGCCTGGAAGAAATCGCTGCTTAGCGATAAGGCCGCCAGTTGTACTTTTCCTGTATGTGTTGCTATGTTTGTACTGTAGTGACATCTATGATCCGCTACAAGAATCAATACGAAGACGTCTAATCCTGAATCGCCCTATACAAAGTGTTTCCGGGCGCTGAGTATATATACAACATCTCGACTACAACTACTGGGGCCTTAGGGCTGACCAGTCAGTGGTTCGACTGGTCGAGGATCCTCCCTTTAGGTTGGAGGAAGACCTCACCTCCCTTCCTCCACAGTATATTTCTGTATTTCTAGTGCAATAAAGTTTTAAATAAATAAATATGTACTTATTTTAATCTTGCTCACAGATTACGAGACCTCCACATATCGTACCTTCGCGTCACAACACCAACCCAGAAACGTCTAAGTGCCTCCTTTAACTGGGACGCAAATCGCGACCCTTCACAGAAAATAAGCATAGACGCTAAACTGGACCACAGAGGGAAGTGGCACCACGCCGGAATAGCGACACTGCATTACCCTGGACAGGTGGTTAATGGCGAGTTCGAGTTTCTATTGAAGGGTAAGTTTTATTCTAAAAAAACTTACAGGACTAAGCAATAGTAGATGGTTTACCAAGGGAGCACTATTTTTAAGGCGAGATAGTTTTTTGAATCCAGAGTGGAGCGAGGGATTCTTAAATAGAATCCTGAGCACAGCAAGGGATTCAAAGTACGTCACTATTGACACTAAATCAAAGATCTTAAATCCGAATATGAACAAACAATAGCAAAAGAAAGAATGCGTTTCGCGCGTTTTTACTTTGATCTAACTAGCTCTTTTTGAATTGATGTGATAAAAAATATGTAATAGGACCACAGAAACGGGCACACTTGGAATTGGTGATGATCGGCGTACGCGGCCATAATGCTTGAGAGAAAATCCAATAATATTATCTTTGATAATTATCAAGATATTTATATCCTATATATTATATAAATTAAAGGATAAAAATATGTATGAATTGTTCCTATATAATCTTATATATATGTAGACCGCCTCCGTGGCTAGTGATAAGCGCGATGTGCTTAGCACCGTATGCGGATGCGTTTAGGTCCTGGGTTCGAATCCCGGAGAATCAAAATTTAATGTTTCTGTCAGGCAGGGCACAGAAGGCTGATCACCTACTTGCCTGTAAAGATAAATGATCAGTGAAACACTGATCACTAGGGGACACGGGAATTCACATTTTTTTACATATCATCTGGCTTCTGCACAATTCTTGTGTTGGATTTAATGAACTATATATACTAAATTTCACCCTACTGCCGAAAGAGTTGTATTTTTTCGGTTATATTTTTCTATGGTCTGTTTATTTGCCTTTTTGAAAAAGTAAATTTTCAAAAATTTTACAGTTTTTATTTAAAAAATAAAGACTCTCTTTTTCACCCATAACAACTCTTGCACTCAGATTGGTACTGCGAATGGCTCGTCCGTGCTGGATGGGCCAGCCCCACATCGGTGGTGTGGCGTGTGAAGGCATATTCTGAGGCACATGAGCATACGGTGTACGCACTACTCTCCAGTCTAAACACTCCCTTCCCCGGTTGGAAGGATACAAGCTTTAATGTTATGTAAGTAATATTGTCTTTTATTATGAGAAGAGATGAAAGGCATGTATCTAAAAAAGTATTGAATATCAAAGTGGATGGGTGTAGGGGAAGAGGGAGGCCAAAAAAACATGGATTGATTGTGTGAAGAATGATATGTGTTTGAGAGGTGTGACTGATGATATGGCGAGTGAAAGGAGAGAATGGGAAAAGAGAACATATTGCACCGACACCATATAAAAAACAGGGAACAGGGCAGGAAGAAGAAAAAGATCACATATTTAAATAAAATAATTTATACTGGATTAAAACGCAGTTTATTATTTATCCCGACGTTTCCGATGCTTTTCAGCAACTGTGGTCACGGTTTCGGTCTATCCGTGACCAGGGTTGCTGAAAACCATCTGTTCTTATAGCGAGCAGTGCTCATTGAAATCAGGGGTGACACTGCGCATGTTATTTTAGTATTTATTTTATTGTGTATGTAAAGTGTTAACCTCAAGTTGTGGACCAAATAAATTAAGATTTGAATCTATACTAATAATATAAAGAGGGAAGATTTGTTTGTTACGATTTAACTCAAAACTACTGGACCGATTTTAAAAATATTTCACCATTAGAAAGCTACAATATCAGCGAGTAACATAGGCACGGGTGCAATGTAGATGTACTATACACAAAAAAAATGCTGATGCTGAATGTAGCTTACTATTAGTGAAAGGCATTTTTAAAATCGATCCAGTAGTTTTTGAATTAAATCGTATGAAACAACAAAACTTTCTTCTTCATACTATTAGTATAGATGTAAAGATAAAGTGTTAACCTCAAGTTGTGAAAGTTTATGAAAAAAAAGAACAAAATTGTGACTATTAAATATTTTGCTATGTCTAGGCACAATTGTGAAAATTAAATATTTTTTCTGGAATATTTGTTATGCCTAGGTGGCGTTACCACGACAACTTACAAGCCCTCAACGGCAGTATGAACTGGCAGGAAGACTATCTGGCCTTCAGTCTGCTAGCGGACTACCTGTTCACCACCACCAAGTTCTACGGCGAAGTTAACGCACTTGTCAACTCGACTATACCCACTTTGCCCAAAGCGGTCGCGATCGCCAAACATTCGGTTGTTTGGAAGAAGAGTGCTGATACGTTGTTGAGTTTCCAGGTTGGTTTATGATATCTGTATGTCATCAATTTTAATAAATTAATCTTAAGATTTCTCCACCATTTCGCAATATTCAACCAATATTGTAATTTTATTGTGAAATTAAGATAGGAAATATGATTAGGTGTTTAAGGCGTGTGTTGACTTACTTTTTTATGTTAGATATCGACAGACGAGCATGAGGTTCACTTGATTGTAAGGTAGATTAGCCTCAGATTAGTCAATGA
The DNA here is from genome assembly GCA_905404175.1 of Anthocharis cardamines. NCBI lineage: Eukaryota > Metazoa > Arthropoda > Insecta > Lepidoptera > Pieridae > Anthocharis > Anthocharis cardamines. Next base: position 6,046,112 of record FR989974.1, read on the forward strand.
TGCGCTGTCCAACAACTTTTTACCACGAACATTCGGGTATCCATTGACCGAAACGCGCGATATGTACTTCACGGTTCTTCCATCAATGAACGGTGGTTCGTTACCCGGTCGGAATTTCGATATTTCTCCGAACCGTTTAATGATACACTTGAATTACTTGAAGTACTTGAATTGCCGCCGACTGATATCACCTACCAGGAACACTTTTTTTTAAATATTTGTAAACCGTTTTTTAGCTAATCAAAAGTTGTCAAATAAATAATTTTGATTTTCATTCATATTGTTTCAGTACAATGATGATGGTCTATTAATGATAAATTCCTCATGGGCGCTAGATAAAGGACAAAAGGAGAATAATGTAACGGGAAAAGTCACCATCCTCACTCCTTTCCAAGTAAGTATACTTTGACATTATTTTGTCTGAGAGTGCAACCTGTTTAATAAGATTTTATTCTTAGTAATTTCGACCGAATTTTAGAACTATTTTTTGGATGTTTTATCATCAGAAATATATTTAAGAATAAGAATTATGTGCAATTATTTAAAATCATGGATGATTTTACCAATTAGGGCCTTACATACGTCTAGTCATAGTGCCAAAAATGCGCAATTTTGGTGGGTATAACAATGAAAATTAATAAAAATAAATACACCACATTGCTTATCGGTATTTAAATTTTATAAAAAAAATGATTTACTTTTATCAAAAGTTACTATATTAGAAATCAAACAATCAACAACATTAAAAAAATTTGTTGATCTACGGTTGGCATCATATCTCCAGTAATTTCTTCAACTTTAACTGTCACTCGTCGAGTTCAGCTTACAGCTGAATCAAGGGAAAATGTCTTTTTTTATGCTAGTAATTCTTCAAGTATGAATTTGTTAAAACCATTAGTAAAAATCATTAGTAACCAGCCGACCTAGCATGACAACCGCGACAAAATTTTGTCGACCGTTTTCTCGTGTTTTAATCGATTATCTCTTTATTTCTTCCGGGTCTAACATGACAATTACACTTAAAACTCGACTTCTAATATCAAAAATAGATATATTTGTCGATCGAGATAACTTTTCTATCAAAATTGTCGATGTCGAGACATAATATATCGAGATATCTTACAGCTTAGTTTGTCTTCTCTCGTCCGCGACATATCTCGTGGCGGTCATGCTAGGCCGGCAGAAACCCTTTTGCACGAAAAATTGTTTTAAGTGTATGCAAATTTTCAAGAAAATTCTATTCTAGATATATCCAATTTTATTCGTGTTTTAGGGTTACAAAAAAGGATATTTGGACACTAAATTCATATTTGGACACAAACGGTACATTAAAGGAAACATATTTTTGGATCTGGAAGGAAGAGTAGTGAAGACTAATGTTAATGGTATGTAAAAAAATCATATCTCTTTTCCAGAATTGTAACTGTTACATTGTATATTTAGTTTTTTAAATTTTATATTTTTTTTCTCAGGCATCAATTCCATTCTTAGAGCAATAAGGTCTTTTAGATATACTCGTATTGTGTGTTAAATAAAATACATTTTACCGGATTAACTTTGTGATATTTCAAATCAGACAGCTGTCACCTTTCAGTCTGCCCGTGACCACGGTTGCTGAAAAGCTTTCGAAAAGTCGAGATAAATAATAAATCGCTTTTAAATCCGTTAATTTTTTTTATTTAAATGTGTGATACTCGCGTTAATAAAAGACAATATTATAGGTAAAGTTTTGTTTTTTTTTAATGTAAGATATCGACAGACAGCATGAGGTATGATGGTAGGTGATACCCCAGCTACAGAACATCAGTCAATGATGCGCTGTCTACTTTTTACTTCGAGCACTCGGAAATCCGCAAACTGAAACCGAAACGCACAATGTATTTCTTCAATCTATGAACGGTGGTACCCGATCGTAATTTCGATATTCCTCCCACCCCTTTAATGCACATGTACGCGTAAGGAAAATTATTAACATGTCGCAGTAAGTGTTCTACCAAACGCGCCAACGAGCCTGTCGTAGTGTTCAATATAAAAAAAAATGTTTTTTTTTAAACTAGTTTTTCTTATATTGAGGTACTTTTAGGTCACATGTACCGTATAACCAACTGTATGCTCGTGGTGAACGTGACGAGCCCGCTGCCGCAGTACTCGCACACCACCGCCAGGCTCGGCTTCGTGGAGGCTGATAGGCATTTGGTAGCTATGGTCGTTACTACTAATTCTACTACTGGTGAGAATGATATTTACGTTTATTTTAAATAATCATTTTAAACAGTAGTTACATAGCTGTAACCCAGCTAACCCATAGTTAAAATTCCATAGTTTCTTATTACATCTAGAGATAAGCCTACCACTGTAACAATAGTTATAAGACTCTTTGCTCTGTATATTTAACTTGAATTAAATCAGTCATGTATTAACACTTGGATGGAGCAGTAACTCCGAAGTTTCATTTTAAAAACTCTTCTGCCATCGCTCCCAATAAAACTCAGTGTAGAATTATCTATTTATATAAATATAGCGATCCGCCCCGGCTTCGTATGGATGCAATTGTTACTCGCTGATAACGTAGCTTTCTATTGGCGAAAGAATTTTTAAAATCGGTCGAGTAGTTTTTGAGTTAAATCGTAACACACAAAAATATTTCCTCTTTATAATATTAGTATATACAAAGTACACCATTTATAACTCAAGCATATGGCTATTTAACTTTTTTTTTGTTTTTAAGATATTTACTTAAAAATGCTTTTTGTAGTAACGTATCAGTTGTAATAAAAATTGTCTAAGTATGTCTTTATTTGTCGTATTTACTGTTACTTATAGTTTAAAAATAGGAGGTTGGAGAATTATATTTTTAAATAAAGCACACCATAGAAAATATACGTGTACATTAATCTAATCTAAAGAAACATTACAGGTATCGAAGTGTTACTTAAACTAGTATCGCTGCAAGAATTCAATATATTGGGACACGTGGCTTTGCCTATACAGTATCTGAATAGAGCTCTTGTAACGGCCAAACGGGCAAAAGAGGAGGTATGTCTTTAAAGTACTCTTACTGTATATATGTATGTTTTTTTATGTCAGATATCGACAGACGAGCATGAGGTTCACTTGATGGTAGCCACAGAACATCAGTCAATGATACGCTGTCGACCTAATTTTTACTTCGAGCATTCGGAAATCCATAGACTGAAACCAAAACGCGCAATATGCACTTCACGGTTTTTCCATCTATGAACGGTGGTTCGTTACCCGGTCGGAATTTAGATATTCCTCGTCCGTTACCAGACGTGGGGAAAACATGCTTACAGAAAATTATAAGCATGTTCTCCCGGTGGGATTCGAACCCACGACCCATCGATTCGCACGGCAGGTGTTCTACCGAACGATATATATATATATATATATATGTGTGTGTGTATGTATTATAATTCTAGCATTTTATCGGAACCATGAAGTATGATTACCTATTGAGGACATTAAAAAATATAAAGCAATTTATAAAAATTCAACAGTTTCCTTAAGTTTGCCATATTATGTCATAACTTCCCAAAATTCATTCTTTATTAGCGACACTATCCAGTGGTGTATTAATACAAAGTGTTTTTTTTTTCAAAATCATCGTGATCGATTCCGGCTAGGAATATGGTTTTTTCAAAAATCCAATTTTGCATGCAAAAATGAAAATTAATCGGATTCGGGAAGAATAATTTGCTTGGTTAATTTATGTACATAACATTATATTAAACAATTTTCTTAACAGGTAGATTTCAGAGTAGGTTGGGACTCAATGGACTTCGGCTTTACTGGCATCTGGCAATGGCGGTCTCTCCTAGACTTTGTATACGTTTACAAGTTATACACACCGTTAGATGGCTTTGAGGAGAACGGCTTGGTTCTTAAGAATGTGTATAGAAACGGATTGGACACTGAGTTGTCTGTGAGGCTGTCGAAACATAAGGTAATACCTGCCTAGGTATAGCTTAAATTCTATAATATGTTTTAGTATAATGGTACCCAATTATCTATATTATATAGTCTGTGGTGTATATGTATTTGGTAATCTATGCTAATTTAGAATTTATGAAAAATGCCTTCCTCCCTTATACATACACATCACTCCTCTTTCCCATTGCGGTAGGCAGAGATCACGGAATTCCATATGCTCCGATCCTTACATACCACGTTCGCTTCTTCTACTTTCATCAATGCTTTCATACACACTCGTCGGTTACGAGTACTTTTGACCTGGCCCTTTTGAAGAACGTCCCCGATCTGATCGAGGTACGTTCGCCTAGGTCGACCACTCCCGACTCTACCACTCACACCAGTTTCATAAATCTTTTTCGTTTCCCTACTTTCATCCATCCTTTCTACGTGCCCAAACCACCTTATGCTTTCTGTAATGGCCTTGAACTAATCTGTTTAATGTAAAAATATAAATACAATATACTATTCTCGCAATAAGTCGACTTTCAATGTATTTTTCCTCCAATATGATTGTTTGTTTTTTTAATAAACGAAACTTTAAAGAAGATAAGAATAAAACAGAATATATAAATAACTTACTAAATAGAAGGCTCTGTTTGGTAGTTTTACCCCGATAAAAAGGAAATGTATAAAAAGTTTTTTTTTAGTTGTCAGTTTATTTTTATGCTTTAATAATCTACAGTTAGTTAGAAAATGATACGACTATTTCATTAGTTTTAATATTATTTTCTTCTGCACCTTTTATTTCTAGTCAGCGCATTGTTTATTGCCAGTTCTCCTCGTCCGTTCTACGCCCTTGATTAGAGAACTGGCAGTAAATGTAAAATTAGAAGAATTGATTTTTTTTTTACTGACGTTCATAAGTGTACATTGTGTTACCTAAATTAATAAATGATTTTTGAATTGTATTTTTATTTTTGTTTACTTCAGTTCGGTGTTGCCGTCCTTCTAATAGACAATGGAAAAGGGCTTATTGAAGTAATCAACGACCGCATACAACACAAGCCTAGTGACCCGGATATGATCGTGGAGAACTTCGACACAGAAGCAACCGTCACTTTGGATACTTTGTATCTTCCTACTATTAAATTCCACGCGCATCTTATGAAGGTTATTTATTTAATAGCTTGTATAAGAAATTTTGACTTGAAATAAATATGACCGTGAAACATTTATGTATGAATTAAAGACAAGAAATATGAGAAGAAGTGGTTTATTTAGCAGAGGAGGTTCTGAGTTTGAATTCCGGTGATATATGAGTAAAATAGAAAGTTGTTTCGATTGGGCACAGAAAATTAATCACCTTATGTAAATAAAATCAATAATACTAAAAGAAATATATCCGCCACATGCGGAATATACATATATTTATAAATGATCCTTCAAGCCGGATACAAAGTGATTTTTAATGTTTTCTTAGTTTATTACAATATGGTTAATTTTACAGTTTGTAGGCCCCGACGAAGAAGATATAATAGAAGCGAATGCAACGTTGCATCTACCAAATAAAACCCCTATTGTGCTAACAGATGTTTTTATATTGGAGGTATGTCTATTTTAATGTGTCAATTAAATCTTTTTATAGTAATTTTTTTTTATATCAGATATTGACAGACGAGCATGAGGTTCACTTGATGGTAGGTAGTCAATGATGCGTTGTCGACCTAATTTTTTACTTCAAGCGTTCGGAAATCCATAGACTGAAACCGAAACGCGCAATATGCGCGGCTTTTCCATCTATGAACGGTGGTTCGTTACTTGGTAGGAATTTAGATATTCCTCCCACCCGATCAATGCCCGAAGTTACCAGACGTGGGGAAAATATGCTTACAGAAAATTATAAACGTGGTCCCGGTGGGATTCGACCCATCGATGCGCACGGCAGGTGTTCTACCGAATGCCCCAACGAGCCCGCCCGTTTCTTTCCAATACTGAAAAATAGCTGACAAAATATTAAATGGCAAGATTTTAGGTTAACTACATAAGTTTTATTTCATTTAATCATCACTATTTTTAACCAACCATTTCATTTTCCAGCAATATACAGTAATGCGCAACACACTAAACTTAGTGACACCGTTCCAAATGGTAAAACAACTCAAGTCCGTGTATACGGTGGACATTACTATTGGAGAGAAGTTCAATGTAACCTGTGTCGCTCTGTTGTACAATGGAACTTATTGGCATGAGGTAATAAAAAAAAGTTCAAATATTTTTGTAGGAAGACAATAAAGCAACATAATTATCTGAATATTACAAATAAATAATTTATTTCTCAAAAACTAGATAATTTACATAATATTAAATTAAATTAAATATATTTATTCGGGATGGCACAAAAGTAAGTACAAGTACATAAATAATAATACAAATTTAAAAAAATATAATTAATAAATATAGAAAAATTGCTGCCACGAAAAGTGGAAGTACTCAGCATATGTGAGAGCATAAGCTCTGACGCTGATTTTTATTAGTTCCCCAGTGTATGATATTTTGTAGTATGCTTCATTACTTTTGCCTCTGAGGCATTCAAATGACCTTATTTCGTGTATAGTACTAAAAAATGGAGAATCTTTTATCTGATATTTGATACATATTACCTGTATTGTAGATATCGTACAAAATTTACTACGAATATGAAAACGGCGAAGATGATGCCTACAAATCATATTTAGCATCCGTCGGGATCGCAACTCCGCTCGCAGTGTTGCCAGCTCTAGAAGCGAGAGTTTCCGCCAGGCTGGAAGACGCCTTGTGGAAAATGTCCGCTGATATTGCCATGCCTTCGTTTACCGTCACTGCGCTCGCTCGACTTGAGGTAAGTGCCTTTAATGTGTATATGTTTTTTTATGCCAATCATATAAGTGAGGTATATTACGTGTCCAACTCTCGACCCTTGTTGAACCCCTACATAATTCATATTATAGCCATATATATACTGCCTCCGTAGTTAAATAGTATACGCGTTTCTTTTAGCACTGAGGGTCCTAGGTTTAAAACCCGTGGTAACAATATTTAAAAAAATATTAAGGTCAGGACACTGAAGATTGTAAAGAAAAATCAAAATATTTGCTACACCTCGAAGCTAATTCTTAGTCAAAAAGACAACATAGGCATTATCTAATATATAAAATTCTCGTGTCGCGGTGTTTGTGGTTAAACTCCTCCGAAACGGCTTTCCCGATTCTCATGAAATTTTGTGTGCATATTGGGTAGGTCTGAGAATCGGACAACATCTATTTTTCATCCCCTAAGTGATAAGGGTTGTTCACCGTTATTTTTTTTTTTTTTATTTTTGGACGAAATTTTTTGTTTTTATTTTTTTATAATGTGGCATTAAAAAATACATACAACCCTATATTTTCACTCTTCTATTACCAAGCCCTACTTTTTTTGTTAAAAAAACTAAACCCGTGCGAAGCCGGGGCGGGTCGCTAGTGTTTAAATAATATAAGCAAAAACATCAATATTCAAGGGTTTTCCCAAATACCCATGGTAATTTACTCGTCTCATACTTTTCACCCCACAGTTAGACGACCCGTTCGTAGAAACATCTGGAAGCCTGAACCTAACATCGATCTACTTGGAGGACTATTACATCAAGATGGAGTTCAAAAAGGATTTCTCCGATGCAGAGAATGTTGTCGGCGGAGGCATACAGGTGCTGCAGGGGGAACACAATAATTATGTGAGTGTTATAGATATATACAGAATATTTTATGTAAAAAGTAACAATATTTGTTAAGAAATTACTCGTCCTGAAGAGCGTATACAATATTTTTATGCATTTGAGAGTATTTTAAGCCTTATTTAGCTACCATTTTAATTATGTGTCGTTCGCGATTGAACGATCCAAAAGAACCAGATCTTCAAATCTGCGCAAACGAATGGGTCACTTTGTTGAAAATGATTCGTTCGTTCTATTAGAGTCATGCATGGTCGCGGCGATCCGAGGTAGAGTGAGAGAAAGGAATGAACGGTGATCACAGATCTCAATCAATATTTACTATTGCTTGGTTTGCCAAATCATTTTGTCAATGGCTCAGTATGGATTCAGATCTTTGTGATCGAACGGGGAGTGTTATACCCCATCCTTGTTAGCCAATCTGCTAACCCTACCTTTCTTGTCCTGTCAGCATATTGCATTCCTTTGCCAACTCCGTAACCATCTAGGTACCTCATTCTTCTCCCAATCCTCATCCAGTTCGGATGGCTGCTAAATATCATAAATTGTTTTTTTTATTTTAAAGCCAAACCCTGAATACCGTATAACAGATCGACACATGCCTACACCATTTATTTAACTTAATTTTTTTAAAGATTTTCGCTGATGCTGTATGGCGTCCGGCGCCGAATCTCAACATTCGTTTCAAAGCCCGCGGCGCCCTAGCTCCGGTATTGTCGCCAGCAGAAATCACTCTGTTGTTCACCGATGACAATAAGCAGAGATCTCTAACTGTGGATCTCAATAGTCAAGATAATTACTATTCCTTGAAAGCTGACCAATGGCCGACATCCTTGAATGTTGCTGTGAGCAGTCCCCACAAAGGCTTTAGGTAAATCTATGTCAAAGTAAAATATGTACACATCGCATGATTGCGCTCTTGTACAGTCAGAAACAGAAGATAATTAACAATATTTTTTTTTTTTTTTTTAATTAAATTTTTGAGTGTTTGATTGACCGAGTACCTAATAAGGATTCTGTCAAATAATTATTAAGTTCAAAAATCTCAAAAAAAAAAATTAAGTATAACAAAAATAAAATCGATTTATCGGCTAAATTGAAGTATTTATTGGTAGAGCAACATAAGTATTATAACAACTGCATACGCTGACTTATTAGACTTATATATAATACTAGCGACTCGCCCCGGCTTTGCACGGTTCTAGATTTTTTGACAAAAAAGCAGGGTTTGTATGTATTTTTTAATGCCACATTATATAAACATAAAAACAAAAAATTTCGTCCAAAAATTAAAAAAAAAAAATAGGGGTGGATTACTCTTAACATTTAGGGGGATGAAAAATAGATATTGGCCGATTCTCATAGATACCGGATAAGCACAAAAAATTTCATCAAAATCGGTCAAGCCGTAAGGAGGTCCGCCGGAGGAGTATGGCAACAAAAACTGTGACACGAGAATTTTATATATTAGATTAATTATAATTATCTACGCCCTTGATTTGAGAACTGGCAGTAAATGTAAAATTAGAAGCATTTATTTATTTTTATTTTTATTGGCGTTCATAAGTGTACATTATGTTACCTAAATGAATAAATGGTTATTGAGTATTGGAATATTTTGGGTAAATAAATTATTAACGTCATGGTGGAGTCATTAATCTAATATAACTTAAATTGTTTTAGGGCGATGAAAATAATAAGCGAATTCGACGGTGATGATATTCGAGGTTCGTTTGTTACGGACACCACAGAATTCGGAATCACCGGGAAAGTACTTAACAGAAAACCACTTGAGGTAATTACTTCGCTAATTGACTACTCCTTGCTTTGTTTTATTTGAGGTCTTCGCAATATGGTATTTCTAATATTTTTATGTCAGATATCGACACACGTATCGATATAATATTATTGTTTTCCCTCATTAAGACCACATTTTACATTCAACTTTTATTTTGTATGGCTATCGTTTTTTTTATTAACTCCGTTTTTAATTTTCTTGATTTAAGTATAGTTTTTATGTTAATAAAATGTACCTTTACGCTTTATTCCAAGATACAGGTTTAGCCTAGATTCAGTCCTAATCGTTTTATTAATTTGTTAAAGAAATAAAGATTATTATAAAAAATACATATTTAAATAAATCACCTTGCCACCAATTTTTTGCAATTTTGTTTCATCCACTGAATGGTTTTCAATTATTTTATGCGACGGTTATTATTTTTAGATATATCAAAGGCAATCTTAGGATTTTACTATATTTCTAAAGAATACAATGCTTATCTATATATATAAAAAGAGATTTCCACCTATATAGTCACTCATCACGATATCTCTGGAACCATAAGGCGTAGCGACTTGAAATATGGTAGGAATATTCCTTTCGCCGAGTAGAGGTCAGCTAAGAACGGATTTTACGAAATTCAACCCACAAGGGGGTTGCGGGGGCAATTGCTAGTATTCAATATGATTTTTTCATGATAAGGATCGGAGCATATGGAATTCCGTGATCTCTGCCTACCGCAATGGGAAAGAGGCGTGATGTATGTATGTATTTTTACAGATAACCTTAACCTTAGTACCGAAAGGTCAAGGCACGCCGATCACCATTCGCGCCAAGTACGACTCCACTCCAACAGCGTACACTCTGTCGGCGCACCTAGTGGGCCCCATACAATCCACAGTGCACGCTAAAGCTGAGTTCGAAGCTAACTTTACGGACATCTACTTTAAGGTAAATTTAAGGCATGGGCACAAAGCTTGCTAAACAGCGGTATAAGAACCAGATGAACGTATCTACAAAAATAGTTTTTCTTCATACGTAACTTAATAATTATTAACTTTTTTAAACCATCTAATATATAAAATTCTCGTGTCACAGTTTTCGTTGCCATACTCCTCCGAAACGGCTTGACCGATTTTTACCAAATTTTATATGCGTATTCAGTAGGTCTGAGAATCGGCAACTATCTATTTTTCATACCCCTAAGTGATAAGGGTTGTTCACCCTTAAATTTTTTTTTTTAATTTTTGGACGAATTTTTTTGATTTTATTTTTTTATAATGTGGCATTAAAAAATACATACAACCCCGGCTTTTTTTGTCAAAAAATCTTGACCCGTACGAAGCCGGGGCGGGTCGCTAGTATATTCTAATATTATGTCAATGTGTCATTTTTATTCGTCAAAAAAAAGCTGGTGAAATTTAAGTGGCGGATTGTCACAGTATTTCTAAGTCTCCTGTAAAATTGAGAAAATGTAGATATGTCCATTTGACCGCGACATGCTAGTTAGTAGATGCTTTTGTTTTTGATGATTTCGTTATGGTGTATTTCCACTGTCAGAAGACCCTAAATCGCATTGTTAATGCTTCTCCAAGCGCTGAGTATGTAATCAACCTCCTTGATATCTACCACTGGGGAATAGTCACCTTGATATCTACCGCTAGGGACTTCTCCGGCCAGTCAGTGGATTCGAATGGTCGAGGATCCTGCCTTGAGGTTCGAATAGTTTCCTTCCTCCACATAAGTGACTCCGACATAATTTTCATCCTCCTCTACAATTTAATTCTGTTTTGTCCGTGAGTTCTTACCTAAGTATTGTGCTAAGTTGAAATACAACTAAGTGTTGGAACAACCTTCCACCACCTCTAGGTCAGCCAATGTCAAAAAAAATAAAAAATAAAAATAAGTATAAGGAAATACTGATAAACGAATTTATAGGAGGAGGAGCTTAGTTGCGTTATATATATTATATCATGTAGCATTCTGAACTTCACACAACAAATATACATATACATACACACACACACAATATGCACACTCACAACTACACATATAGTCACTGTAGTCACAGTTTAGTTTGGTTATTTTAGGCAATTAATTAGGTTTTATCTTTATTTTTATTTTTTTGTTAATGTTTTTAATTGTTATCTCTTAGGAAATAGGTTAGGTTTTACTGTACCCTTTGGCATTTCTGGCTGATGCCTCAATATTGGTGAGTTTCTGAAAACCAGCGCTATGCCAAGAGTATTGACATAGCACAAGCTGACTAACCTCACCATTTAGGTAGCTAGCAAACAAATTTTTCTTTTTTATGTTTTTGTATTATTTTTTTCTTATTGTTTGTTTGTTTTCTACCTAATAAATTTATTCTTGTTCTAAAATTCATCCTAAGTTTCGAAAGTTAACTCGTTACACCCGCCAGGTGGATCTACCCCAAATGGAGGGTCGCGAGGTGTACCTGAAGGCGCGCGTGGACAGCCACCCCGGGCTGCGGCGCGTGCTCAGCGTGCAGGCCGCCACGCCCATACAGAGGCTCAGCTTCGTCAAGGGGGACACTGATTTTGTGTGAGTATCAGGGCTGGGTTTAGGGAAGGGCGTCACAATAGACACCACCACCATCAGAAAGTAGAGATTTCAATGAACAAAAAGCCCACCGATCAAAAAAGATCACTTTTAAAAAAAACTGATATTTTGACGCGAGAATTTTCTATTGAAAAAAGGGGGGAGGGGGGAGGGGGGATGGGGTTTTTCGATATTAAGTCAAAATAAGGTGAAAAAATAAATATTTCAAATCAAATAAATTACAGTGTATTTGGGACACAAAAAGGTAAGTTTTCACCAAATTTCGTGTAAACTCTTTTTACTTTTGTAAAAGATAAAAATAAAAAACCAAAAAATTGATTTTTAAATTTTGAGGTTATCCGAAAAAGTGTAAATACAAAAGTTCGCCCTTTCTTCTTTTTCCAATAGGTTTCATGCTACTATATTTTTTTTTCACTTTTTACCATTTTTAAAGGCTTCGGCACTGGTCTATCAGGTCAATTACTTTATTGAAACTGCGTTAACTTCATACCCATCGATGAATTGCGTCCGCTATAGATTTTACCAAATAACATTTTAAATGTATTTTTGCAGTTTCGGTCCGAAATCGGGATATTTACTCGGAAAATACAAATTACCTGAAATGGAGGGCGATGGTGATCTGAAATGGAGTTTCTTGCTTGACGATCTGTACATACGGGTAAAAAAATATTACACTTTTTTTTTTTCAAATTGATCCTCAAACCTTTAAATTGTTATTTGTATGAAGTCCTGTACAAAGTTAAAAACATCTAAGGAATGCTGTTGTCACTTGAAGTACTCAGTTATGCTTGTACTTGTACCCTGGCATAATAAGATTGTGACACACACATCTAAGCAGTCCGCTGACTCCTCCCCTCGCGTTGTCTCGCTTGCTCTCACGAGCGAACGGCAATAACGCTCTAAAAGCGGCTGGGTGCGACAGAGTGCGCGCTATGACTCCAGAGGGAGAGTGTCGTCCACACGGACACTAGCAGCGCCGCGGTGGCTGGGGGGAGAACTACTCTTACCCCAGAGACACCGTGGCAAGCGCGCCTATAAGGCCTGTTCTTCTCTGTACATCTATGTTCTATGGTCTTAGTTAGTTTACACTCTATATCACTCTTTACAATAATGTTTAATATATTTTTATTTTTTTAAGGCTCTCGGACATCAACTAGTAAAACAGTTACAAAGAAGTGTGGACTTGGATATTTTCTTCGGAAATAATACTGAAGATGGCTTATCGAAAACCAATGCCGGGTTCCGAATGGATCTCGATAGTGTTTGGCAGTGAGTTATTTCACATTTCCTTTTGTCCTCAATAGGTGGTGTGCATGATGTGAACCGAGGTCTCGGATTCGAAACCTGGAGCCTTCTTATCGAAAATGAAATAGACACAGTAATGTGTTTGTCCCATGCATGTTAAGGAACTTGGGAATTATTTTTTATTTTATATCGCACTTTTTTGATATTGACTAAACATTGGTTTTAAATAAAATACTGTATACCGGATTAAAACGCGATTTATTATTTAAATTATTTATCCCGACGTTTCGGATGCTTTTCAGCAACCGTGGTCGCGGGAGACTGAAAGATGACAGTTGTCTTATATTTGAAATGTCACAAAGTTGCTATATTTAATTCAATTAAATTAAAAAAAAATATATATATATAATCTATTAATTTAGGTAACACAATGTACACCTATGAACGTGAATAAAAAATAATACATATTAAATTACTAATATTACTAATATTAAATGCTTCTAATTTTACATTTACTACCAGTTCACAAATCAAGGGCGTAGAGCGTACGAGAAGAACTGGCAAGAAACTCGCCGCCACTCTTTTTAATCGCCAAGTTTTTGTTTTACAATCTTTACATATTAACGCCATCTATTCCTACGGAGTTGATATTTACTGTAATTTTCTATATTATGACAATATTGACTAACGGTGTCCTCTTGTTTTTTAGTATGTTTGATTTGGGGCTTTAGATTTTTAATTACTGGATCCTTCGATCAACAATATACTAGATATCGGGTCGACGCAAAAAATCCGTGCCGGTAAATATCGGCTCACTTGAAATGTGAGAGTCTATTTTGTTTAGTTCTCTTCAAGTACGGCCAATATTAAGACGTTTCACAATGACGCAGTTTGTCTTCAAAAATTGCGAAAATAATTCCTGAAAAAACTATTTTACGGACGGAGTCTTATTTTTGGTTAGTACATATAAAATAAGATATACTTTAGGCTTTTAAACTAACAAATAATTCACAATTTGAACAAAATTATCTGTTTTAAATCAACGCTACAAATGTTTGGCCAAGGTTGGCGCAAACTATTGTGTAACAGAATAGTGGATGCATGGAGTAGATTTGTACTGAAATAATCCTTACTATCTTAGGATAAGCATCCTTAGTAATATTATAAATGCGAAAGTGATATTTTTGTTTGTTACGCTTTCACGCTAAAACGGAAAAGAAAACATTCCAATCTGTATGTTCATTTTGCGGATATTATTATTTAACATACAGTTACGGAGACAGGCTGAAGAAAGTTCGAGAAATATTTCTGGTATATTTCAGTCACTTAGAGACGTTTTCAGCAAGTTGACATACGATTTCAGGCCGTTTTAAGGCAGTATCTATCAAATAGCAAAAGTTCGGAAAGCGTTACCAAGCGATCAACTTCTGCGATTTACGAGAGATCCGAGTGCGATAGTTCAAGAGCCAGAAGAGTATAAGAGTCAGTGTTTTGTGCGCAGTGTAATTGTAGTTTTTTGTTTTAGTTTCGTTTTTCTCTAATTGTAGTAGTGTAATTTTTAATTAATTCATTATTTTATTTATTTTCTTTTGTGCTGTTTTTATAAATAAATCCTCAGTGTATAAGAGCGGCGTTTATTAATCCCGAACCATTATAGCTCGTAACAATACGAATTACAATTTATATTTATTATATTATTGTTTATCAAATATATTATAGTTTACGTTTCATGTTAATATATTATTTTGTACCCTATTAGATACATGATAATTTACACATTGGTGTTTCATAAACTATACTAATAATACCAAAGTCTTCGAAGTTAGTCAAGTGTGTATGTATAATACATAGAGATATATAGTATATATATTTTGGTAACAAATAAAATCATATTTTGACTTCACTCTTTTCTTTGTTCCCATTGAGCAGTGTCATTTTTTCAAAATTTGACAAGGGGCGTGGTTTAAATAACAGGTTACTTTTTTCGTGAATTTTGTATGCGACCTGAAGTCTATTTAATACTATGTCAATGACTGGATCCCAGGTGTTAGAAAGTCTCAAACCATCTTCTCTATTGAAGTTAGGATGTTTTTTAATTTCAATAGCCTCACGTACTAGTCTGGGAAAGAATCTACTTTCTTTTGCAAGGATTTTCGGTTGGTCGAAACGTATGTAGTGGTTTGGTTTATCCAGAGTGTGTTCACATACTGCTGATTTAGAGTGACGTCTGTGTTTGATATCCGCAATGTGTTCCTTAAGTCGGTTTGAAATGCTACGTTTAGTTTGCCCAATGTAGGATAAACCACAGTCACAATCCAGTTTATATACACCTGGATCTTGCAAAGGAATATTACTTTTTATTGGTCTCAAGAATTGTTGAATCTTCTTGTGCGGCTTGAAAACTGTATTAATAGAAGCTCGTTTTAAGATTCTTCCAATCCTGTCTGTAACACCCTTCACATAAGGCAGGTAGGCTGGTAGACGTTGTACTGTTTGTGGTTTATTCCTGTTTCTGTGATGCTGTGGAGGCACCCGCAGCTTGTTGTCACGGAGTACCCGCTTAACATGCTGCAGTTCCCCGTTGAGGTGGGCAGCATCACAGGGGCGGTGGGCTCTCTGAAACAAACATCAACCGACAGAAGAGAGTTGGCAAGGGTGGTGGTGGGAATCACCATTGAGGTACCTATCAGTATGGGTTATTTTTCTAAACACAGTATGGCCAAGTGTACCATCCCCTCCCCGAACCACTAAAATGTCTAGAAAGGCCAGTGAGTTATTATATAAACAAAACAAAATGATAAATTTAAAGTTTATGATAAACAAAAACTTGGCGATTAAAAAGAGTGGCGGCGAGTTTCTTGCCAGTTCTTCTTGTACGCTCTACGCCCTTGATTTGTGAACTGGTAGTAAATGTAAAATTAGAAGCATTTAATATTAGTAATATTAGTAATTTAATATGTATTATTTTTTATTCACGTTCATAGGTGTACATTGTGTTACCTAAATTAATAGATTATATATATTTTTTTTTTAATTTAATTGAATTAAATATAGCAACTTTGTGACATTTCAAATATAAGACAACTGTCATCTTTCAGTCTCCCGCGACCACGGTTGCTGAAAAGCATCCGAAACGTCGGGATAAATAATTTAAATAATAAATCGCGTTTTAATCCGGTATACAGTATTTTATTTAAATGTGTGATACTCGCGTTAATAAAAGACAATATAACATTGGTTTTGCAAAACGACACCCCCAAAAATTATTTTGAATAAATATTACCATTATTGATAAATGGAGATAAAAATTAATAAAAAAAGTAATTTTTAGTAGTTTAATTAATATACCTAATTGCTTCTAGAATCGGTGCCAACGCGTCAATCGGCTTCATAATGGATCGGCGAATAAATCTAATAATTAACGCGATATTACCAAAACCGAATGTCGACGTGCACACATTGTACATTGACGGCAATGTAGGCAATGTCACAAACCTGGGCCATACCTTATACGCAATGTATACCACTGACGTCACTAAGGTCATTGCAGGAATTAAGGGAAAGGTAATATTTGTTCTAATATATTTATACAATTTTTTCACAAATTTTGTTTTTTTGCCGAACGTTCTTACATACTACTTGAACCGATACATGTTGGAAATATTCAAGAAACGAGCTTATTCTTTACTTAAAGGCCGGCAACACAACTGCAAGCCTTCTCGTGTTGCGGATATCTATACAGCGGTGATCACTTACCATCACGTGAGCCACCTGTCCATTTGCCTCATATTCTGTAAAAAAAAATTATTTTAATATGTTTTTTTATTGTATAATATATATATAATATAATAATATAGAGTAACTGAAGACTACACTTTAATTCATCTTTAATATTTATAACTTAGGACTATACGTCCGTTTTTTGTATAATACTGCAATATTTTCAAGGGAAATATCTCAATACTGACCTGACCTGACTATATGATTTCTATATTTTTTCCTAAAAGCTTATAAAACTCGAAGAAAGTTTCGATGCAAATTCCACGGTGACCTGGACGTCAAACTCAATATACAAAAACGTGGACAACCTAGTATCATACAAATGGGACACGAATGGGTCAAAATATGTCGATTATACATTGAATACGCCGATATACGAGGCGGAACCGACATTCACGCTGAAGGGGTCTTACCAGAAAGATATGTTGCATGATTATCACGTTGTCAAGTAAGTAATATCGTTTTTGTACAGAAATATTAAAAATATACTATTTAGATTAATAGTTTAATGTTAATCTTATACATTTTGATATAATTCGCGGTAACAAGATGAACGTATGTACAAAAATCACAAAAATAGTTTTTCTTCATACGTAACTAAATAATTCTTAACTTTTTAAAGAATGCCAATATACCTATATAAATTTATTCGTCAATTGTTTATATCTGTATTAGCGGATTGTCACAGTATTTCTCATTCTCCTGTAAAATTGAGAAAATGTAGATACTATCTCTAGAAAATGTAGTCTATCTGACTGTTTCACTGCGAATTTATTTAAAAACTATACAAAATAATAAGAGTCCCCATTTAATTTATTAGTTTCTCCTTTGACCGAGTTAAAAAGTTCTAAATCTATTTTATATATTCTTAGAAAATATATATTTTAAATCTATATAGATTTCAAGCTTCATGTCCGATTATTTCAAATATATATTTTTGCGGGCATTAAACGAGTAGGAGGAATACCGAAATAACAACCGGGTAACGAACCGCTCTTCATAGATAGTGAAGTACTTGAAGTAAAAAAGACAACTGAAGTATTCTATACTAGCAACGCGCCCCGGCTTCACACGGGTGCAATGTAGATGTACTATACACAAAAAATAGCCTATATTACTCGCTGATAATGTAGCTCGCTATTGGTGAAAGAATTTTTAAAATCAGTTTAATAGTTTTTGAGTTTATTCATAACATACAAAAATACAAATGTTT
This sequence comes from Anthocharis cardamines, assembly GCA_905404175.1. NCBI lineage: Eukaryota > Metazoa > Arthropoda > Insecta > Lepidoptera > Pieridae > Anthocharis > Anthocharis cardamines. Next base: position 6,064,391 of record FR989974.1, read on the forward strand.
CATCTTTATAATATTAGTATAGATAATCAAGAGCACACCCAGCCATCACATTACATCACATCACATTAAAACACATTATTTTAATACAAAAAGTTCTTTTTTTTAGAGGTCGTATGCACCGCCCGGGTAGCAAGCAAATCGGCGAAGTTGATGTTAGATATGGAGGTCTAACACATTCAGACGGACATTTTAATATGTCTACACCTTTCTCTAGGCTGCCGTGGCTTAAGTCTATATTTGATGTAAGTATCAATAGCTTATTAAGTCATTTATTGATTCAAATTAGCTGAAGACGCAGCAACTGTGGGAAAATAATGATATCAGAAGAATTTATTAATTTAAGACCTTCTGTATTATGAATTTAAGCATTAGTATTTTGTTTTATTTACCGTAGGAGAATGAACTGGATTCATTTTAATTTATTCGTAAATTGATATTATTTTACACGATATTTTATTAGGAGGTTTTATTTATTCATATGCTAAATATAAAGTATTATCCTTTCATAATTATTTTTAACACTAGATTGCCCAAAGAAGTGATTTTGACTGCTTTTCAATTTCTTTTAAATAAAATAGTATCCATATTCATTATGTTACAATTTATTAGCTGTTTTTTTTCTAGTTTGTGTTTGACTTTATTTTTTCATTTATATATATTTTTTAATTATTATAGTTAATTACTTAAAAATGTCATGTGGAACTTGGTGTAATGGTTGCAGCTCCTTACAAACATTTTGTAAAACAAAAAACTTTGGCGATTAAAAAGAGTGGCGGAGAGTTTATTGCCAGTTCTTCTCGTCCGGTCTACGCCATTGATTTGAGAACTGGCAGTAAATGTTAAATTAGAAGCATTTAATATGTATTTTTTATTGACATTCACAAGTGTACATTATGTTACCTAAATGAATAAATGATTTTGAATTTTTATGTACACCATATGAATAATGTATGTTAACAGTATAATTCAACTTCCTCCCCTCTGTAACTATAGTATTTGTTATACCTATATTGCCCGAAATTTCAGTCTTTCTATTGTTAAATAATTTATTTATTTATTTATTTACAACACATGTCAACTGCCATTACAGGTATCCCTAATGTTCAATTAATTTCTTACTATATTTATTGGAGTCCATATTGTGTTGTATAAATTTCCCTTTCCCTTGACAGATTAATAACCTTGAAGAAGTATCAGACAATAAAGTCGACTTATTCTGGCCAAACAAATCCGCCTCGATTAATACAACGCATAACTACCAAAAAAACGACCCTGGCTTCACACAAACAGGAACTATTTCACTTTCAATTCCATTGAACACTCAACACTTAGTCAGCACCGAATACTTTTATATACAAGGGGACAAATGGAGCAATGGAAACGCAACAGTAGATTTTGACTCAGAAAGATTCGGTAAAGGATGCTTTAAGCAGATTCTGAGTAAGAGTGATAGGAATTTGGACCTTGCGACCACTGATATAGAGGTGGAAAATGAACACACGCCTGTGGGAATCAAATATATACATGAATATGATGATACCGGCAATACAGTAAGTTTTTTATCAATCAAAATTATCTTTGTTTTGTTTTAAATAAATAAATAAATTACCGAAAACCCAATTAGTATTAAATTTTAAGTTTAGGGCCAAAATACCTAAAATATATACAAACGGCCTTATTCATAAACGTATAAGCTCTACGCCCTTGATTTGAGAACTGGCAGTAAATTTAAAATTAGAAGCATATGTATTTTTTATTGACGTTCATAAGTGTACATTGTGTTACCTAAATGAATAAATGATTTTTGAATTTTGAATTTTTTGAATAAGCTTAATATAATTAAAATATGTTTTGTCTCGCTCTATCGAATATAAAAAGACTATAGAACGAATAAAACAAAACATATTTTAACTTTATCAAGCAATACGTTTATGAATAAGGCCGAAAGAATATATCATATCACAAATATTAATTAATATTATTACTTAAAATTTGATAATCGACTAAATATAGTTTTGTCAATATAAATTACATATTATTTTGGAATGTTCTAATTTGTTGAACAGAATAATTTTAAACTCAGTTATAATTTATTATATGGATTTTTTATGTTAGATATCGACAGACGAGCATGAGGTTCACTTGATGGTAAGTGATACCTCAGCCACAGAATATCAGTCAATGATACGCTGTCGACCTACTTTTTTACTTCGAGCATTCACTATACAAAAGATGCCATTAACTATTACAGGATGTTAAACAAGCCACTGTATTCCACCTTCACAACGCTACCAAATTCAACGTGACGGGTAAACTAGATGTACAGTCATACGACATTGGCAAACAGATGAAGTTCACTGCCATCCAGGGCAATCGAACCTGGACCTTCGACAATACGTATGAGGCGAAAGATCGAGAACTGAGCCAAGGCAGCAAAGTCACTTGGGCTGAAGATGTGTGGATTCTGTATAACATTCATGTGACTAATATGAGTGTGGTCAGTTCATCAGAGATTTTTTCTTATTGTAAAATCGTTTATCTCCCGATTTAAAAGAGGAATATGAAGATAGTTAGCATAGACCTTTTCGAAATGAAATGAAAAAATATAACCTTTCATGAAAACTAGCTAAAAGTTACTTACTCAACATAAAACTAAAATACTAAATTAGCTTAATACACCTATGATTTTGGTCACTAATTATTGAATAATATCAAGTTTAATCTGACTCTATTATCTCAGTATTTACATACATATAAAAAAGCTAACCTAGTTGACAAGGCAAGGCAAACAAGCCACCGTATTCCACCTTCACAACGCTACCAAATTCAACGTGACTGTAACATTTTATTTAAATGTGTGATACTCGCGTTAATAAATGACAAAATCATTTAAAAATCTACCTTATTTATATAACAGGATGATACAGAATCACAGCAAATCGTAATGGACGTGCAATACCCACTGCGCACTTTCCGCGTCGCCGCTGTATACCACCTGCAAGAGTCGGTGGTGGATGGTAAAGCGGACCTTCTGTGGAACGTAAGGGCTGAGAATAAAACTGCGGAGATTACTGGGAAGTGGGAAAATCCACCGACTCCAGAAGGAAACTTGCATAATGTGCACTTTGCTTTATCTCATCCGTCCTTTAAAAAGGTATGTAGTGTATACACCTAAATCTTTCTTAACCTATTTCTTTTTTGGTAACTACTTTTATTTATGCTAGCAAGGTGTAATGGAAATAATCAACCGTTTAAAAAAGACAAGAATGCCATTTTTATTATAATTGAATTGAATATATATCTAAGGAAGAAATACGGTACTAAAACTGATCCCTGTGACACCCCAAAACGTTTTAAATCCATTTTCATGCACTTTTTAAATAATATCCATATTCATATAAAGTTTTTTATTTCAGGATGTAACTTTGAAGGGACAATACTTAAGCTCACCCGTAGTAATGTCAAACATTTCTCTAGAACTTCAATATTCTGATTATGAGAATGAGTATCTAAAGCTGAACTCGATACTAATCGACAATTCGAATGGACCAATTCGAGACTATAAATTTGCACTCAAGTGTACTCATCCATCGACGAATTTGGATCTAGATATGAATTCAGATATAAATATACAGAGTAGGTGGTACCTCTTGAGCAATTACTACAGGTTCCAGAAGTCACTGTTCTATGAAAAGCTACGGAGTAATAAGCTGCTGATTGACTTGAATAGGAGCGCGGTGAACTGGGAAGTAAGTGTTTTGACATATATATATAATATATATATAGCGTCACTAAGTTTGATGTGCTGTGCTAGTAAACTACTATAAAAAAAATCTATCTCAAAATTATTTTTGTAAAATACGTTAGTTTGCAATTATTACTATTGGAAACACTCTAAAGGACTTAACCTTTAGAGCTTACGTAACGAATATAAAAAATAATATGCAACTTCAGAACAAAGTGATAAGTGTAACAACTTTAAATTAAGAAAATGTTGTATTACTTTGATTTGATTGTCCAAAATATATTGTGCTGGCAGTTCTCTCATAAAGTGTATGTAGATATAGTAGTAGCTTATCGTATTAAATTGTAGTACGTACCAGTTGGCTAAAATACAGAATTTACATAAAAAAAATATTAATTGTTTTTGGCCTCCATTTTTGTATTGTTAACACGTTGAACGCCAAGAAATATATAATGCATCTTCCCGTTCGGGCCGCGTCGCTCTGTGGTCGTTTTACGGGTGTTTTCAAACCATTCATACAGGCCGTAGAGCAGTGGTATCATACTAAATTCCACATTTACCCGCGTGGCCCTCTAGCAATTTTTTTTTATGTTAGACATCGTGTTAGACATAGAGCTTCACTTGATGGTAGACAATACCTCAGCCACAGAACATCAGTCAATGATGCGCTATCGACCTACTTTTTACTTCGAGCATTCGGAAATCCATAGACTGAAACCGAAACGCGCAATGTGCACTTCACGGTTCTTCCATCTATGCCCTCTAACTACCTACTCCAAATCTAATTAAAAAAATATATAGTGTAAATTTGGATAGAACTTTGATTTTTGCTTGGCCTAAAGGGATATCAGTCGGCATTGAACGGGTTCGCGTTCAACGTTTTAAACACGTTTGACAATTTTAAACCATTTAAATAAAATACTGTATACCGGATTAAAACGCGATTTATTATTTATATTGTTTAAATTATTTATCCCGACGTTTCCGATGCTTTTCAGCAACCGTGGTCGCGGTTTATTAATTTTAAACCATGCTTTCAGCGCGCAAACGAGACATATTACTACAAAGTGAACGGCACGTGGTCCCTCGTGTACCCGCTGTACCGCGCGGGCGGCGTGGTGGCGCGGCCCGACGCGAACGACACCGTCATCGCGCAGTTGTCTATGCTCGATAAGGCGTTGGTCGCGCACTACAACAGCACGGATGGTATGTATCGATGTAATTGTGCCAAATTAACAGGCTCGATGGCGTATCTTACGTTTAGAAGTATATGTTTCACTTTAGCGTAACGAACTAAAAAAATAAAATAAAATTGACTCTTAGAAAACTGTTAAATCCTAAAATTTACTAGGAAACCTTAATCGGGGTCTGGCAACCCACAAAATGATAAAAATTTAAATTTTGATAACAATCTTAAATCCTAAAATTTACTAGGAAACTTTTAATCAGGCGCTGGCAACCCACAAAATGATAAAAATGTAAATTTTGATAACAATCTTAAATCCTAAAATTTACTAGGAAACCTTTAACCAGGCGCTGGCAACCCACAAAATAATAAAAATGTTAATTTTGATAACAATCTTAAATCCTAAAATTTACTAGGAAACCTTTAACCAGGCGCTGGCAACCCACAAAATGATAAAAATGTAAATTTTGATAACAATCTTAAATCCTAAAATTTTCTAGGAAACCTTTAATCAGGCGCTGTCAACCCACAAAATGATAAAAATGTAAATTTTGATAACAATCGCTTCCTTATGAGCTGGAGTACATATTTGAAAAGAGATATATTATTTCATTTCAATCGTTGTAATAGCAATAATATCGAAAATACTAGTGGACATGCTTAGAATATTTAACAATAAAGCACTAAATTCTATTATTTTTATTGCTACCAAGAAAAATAATATACATTTAGCGTAATAATAACAATTACATAAAAATCTATTATATCTGTTATTTGATTAAGAAAATTTTATTAAACCTAATTAAATCTTCAAACTCAATTTTCTCAAAATGGCAACCATGGGGATTTACAATCACCTATATATTTGTTATTTTAATCTCTTTCAGACATCTCATTCCACTTAATAGGAGAAATCATAGATACTAGATCCGCCCAATTAAATGCTTGGAGGAATTACGATGACGTCACTACCGTCGACATAGCCTCCTACATCCGCCTAAATCATTCACGTTTACTAACTAGTGCTATAGTATGGCGACCTGAAATATTCAGTGAAATTAAATCACAAGCTGTTTACTCATTAAAACTACTCTACGCACAAATAAATGAAACTCTAGTCATTCTCAAAGAAGTTCCTATGGAGTCTCATTTAGCGCTCAGAAACATTTGGAGTGACGCTAAACCGAGAGTACGAGATTTCCTCGATGATTTGAATGATTTACACGTGATTAAAGATGATTTGGACGAATTTGAACTCTTCTTGAACGAATCATATAACAAAAATGACTTTTATGTCAAAGATGTAGTCGAATTTACGTATTATGTATTAGACGAAATGGCTATACGTAATCATTTGGAGAATCTGCCCGGTTTCGTTAACGATATGTGGGGAATGATGGGTAATACGAGTCAATCTATTAAAGATAGTCTAACATATGTCATTGAATCGATTAAAAAGGCGTATGCGAACTTTTTGGAATCAGTTAACAAAGTTCTGGAAGCTGACTTAATGGAATTAGTCTCGGAAAGGTTGGAGGCGATGATTTTGCAATATGACAACTTTATTAGGGATCTGCATATGCGGTTCTTGGAATATTGGGAAGAAACATGGGTAAATGCAACTGCGAGGTTGTCTAAATATTGGCATGAGCTGCTGAAGTCAATAGAGCCGTTGTTTTTCAAAATAGTGCACTACACAGAAGCGTTTGTTGTCGCTATTTGGAAGGAAGTTATGGACTTTTTCCATGAAAGAACTCATGAGTTGACAGATACGCCGTATTTCAACTATGTGTCGACGTTTGGACATGAAATGGATAAGTAAGTACAATTGTTACGATAATGAAATGTAAAAAAATGAAAAATATAAGCTTTTTTCAAGTTTGAATTTTAAATAATATATAATACTAGCAACGCGCCCGGCTTCACACGGGTACAATTTAGATGTACTATACACAAAAAAATAGCCTATGTTACTCGCTGATAATATAGCTTTCTATTGGTGAAATTCAAATCGGTCTAGTAGTTTTTGAGTTTATTCATAACATACAAAAATTCAAAAATACAAATCTCTTTATAATATTAGTATAGACTAGGCTTCACACGGGTGCAATGTAGATGTGCTATATACAAAACATAAATAGCCTATGTTAATCTCTGATAATGTAGCTGTAGGTGAAAGAATTTTTAAAATCGGTCCAGTTGTTTTTGAGTTAAATAGTAAGAAACACACAAATCTTTCCTCTTTATAATATTACTAGCAAAACGCCCTGGCTTCGCACGCTTACCCTCCGTATTTTTTTTTAATTTATCAAATTGTGTACCTAACTAGGATGTTAACGTTTATCAAAACTGTTATATTTTTATAGAATTTACAAAGATCTCGTGAACAACGATATAATAACAAACATTAAGAAATACACGAAGAAGCTATGGAATGTAATTTGGAGTAAAATCGAGAAGTACATACCGTTCACAGAAGAGTTCAAACAGCTGTACAACGAGTTCAGGGCCGCGTGGGAGAACTTCTTGAAAACGCCTCAAGTCGTTTATGTCAGAGAAAAGGTAAGGGATGTAGAATTTAGCGTCTGGTCACTTTGAGTTTTAAATAAGTGGGGGGGATATTGAAATTTTGACCGAATAAGAAATCATTGTTCATAGATGAAATAACCATAAAGTGCTTATTGCGCCTCTGTGGCTTAGTGGTAAGTGCGATGCGTTTAGCACCGGAGATGCTGGGTTCGAATCCCGGGGAAACAGGATATAAAATGTCAGGCAGGGCATTAAAGGCTGATCACCTACTTGTCTTTAAAGAAAATGATCTGTGAAATAGACACAGAAATGGGTCTGCCCCATGCCCCACTAGGGGACTCTGTGATCACTTTTATATGTCTTGTGTTTTGAAAGTCTAGTTTTAGTAAACCAATTACTTTAGTAATCGTAGTCGATTGCATAGTAAATTTTGTGTAAGGTATTTCCTATTTATAGATGAAATACCCGTGAAGTGCATCTTGCGGCGTTTTCAGTCTATAGATTTCCAAATACTTGCAGTAAAAAAACTTTGTACTGTATATAATAATATATTTTTATGTCTGTTTAATTTTGTGTACAATAAAGTATGTTTATTATTATTTATTATAAAAAATAGGTTTACGATTGACTGATGTTCTGTGAACCTCAAGCTCGTATCTCGATATCTAATATTAAAAAAGAAATATGTTTTTTGTCTTTTTTTAACGCGTATATCACGCATTAAAATTAAATTTTTTATAACGGATTAAAATGTGATTTATTATTATTTATATTATTTATGCCGACGTTTCGGATGCTTTTCAGAAACCGTGGTCACGGCACACTGAAAGATGACAGTTGTCTGATTTGAAATATTACAAAGTTGCCATATTAACGCCATTTATTCTATATATAAATAAATATATATATAATATATATATATATAAATAATAAATTGCGTTTTAATCCGTATTATTATTATTTTTTTCTGAATTTCTAAGAATCTTTCTTTTCAAACTAGTGCAAGGAAGCATATGTCCGTTTGAAGTGGTGGTACGACTACTTCCTTATCGAAGATGCTATCGATGCAGTTTGGAAGATACTCTATGATAAAGTGACTGACTTCGCCAAGACCGCCTTGCAGTATGAAGAACTGTGAGTTTTTTTGGCATAAAATACTAATTATGTATTGTTAGATTCATTTTGAGGGTCTTATTGGCTAGACTTATCCGGGTCTTGTTCCGGTGGTTAGTGGATTCAAATCCCCATGTGATTGTGAGGTGATATTACCTACCATAAATTAAATACTCGTTTAAAATACATCACGCCTTTGGGGTGGGCGTAGATCACGGAATTCCATATGCTCCATTTCCATATGTTCCATCTTTATCATCGCTTTCATACACGCTAGTCGGTTTCGACTACTTTTGACCTGTTAAAAAATCTATACATATAATAAAACTGTAGAGGTCGAATGTCTGTACCTAGAAAAGAAGGGGAAAAGAAAAGAAAGGGAGGTTTAAGAAGAGAAATAGAAAAAAACCAAAAAATATAGAAAAACATTTTTTTCCATTTTTTTGTTTCTCTGTTTGTACGGGCTAATCTCCAAAACTGATGGACCGATTTAAATTAAATTTTGCATTATAAAATATTGACGGACACTTCTTGGTAGAATGTTTCTAATATAGATTCATTAATATTCCAGACACCGCACTCCAAAAACCAACTTCATTTTCGACCCGCATCAAGGCAAGGTCCTCCTCGAACAGAAGCTGCCGATGTCCTGGCACGCCTTCAACCAGACCCCGGACTTCACAGAAGTGGCTGAGTACAGAGCCGTGAGGGACTTCATGGACGAATGGCTCACCAGTAATAAGAGTATCTGGGCGTATTACTACGAATTACGACCTTATCTTGACTTCAATAATATTCTACCACCGTTTTCTGGTAAGTGCTCAAACCCATTTAAAAATTATCTATATTTTTCTTTGCAAACCCATTTAAAAATCTTTATTTTTCATGACCGCCTCTGTGTTTTAGTGGTAAGCGCGATGCGTTTAGCACCGACGGTGCTGGGTTCGAATCCCGGGGAAACAGGATAAAAATATGTCGCGCAGGGCATAGAAGGCTGATCACTTGTATTTAAAGGAAAATTATCAGTGAAACAGACACAGAAATGTGTCTGCCCCATGCCCCACTAGGGGACTCGAGAATTCGCTAGATATTCTTGTGTTTTGAAAGTCTAGTTTACTACGAATGCATAGTAAATTTTGTATAAGGATTTTCCAGTTTTTTTTCTCTGGCTTTAATAAATGAAGTCGTTAAAAAATTACTTTATTATACAAATAAAAGATCTGTCTATAACTGATTACCAAAAAATATACATAAAAATTACATTCCAACCAGTTTATAATTACTTTTTAAATTCCTGAAATTTCGGCCTAAGACCAGATTGTTTCACGCACGTCTCGTAAAAGACCTGGTATTCGTTAAAATTTAAATATTTTTTTGTACTTAATGATTAATACCTATCTCTGTCTACAGTTGTTCATAGAACAGAGACAGAAACAATATTTACATTATGTATTGATTATAACTGGCTCGTTGGCGCGTTCGGTAGATCACCTGCCGTGCGCATCGATGGGTCGTGGGTTCGAATCTCACCGGGATGACATGTTTATAATTTGCTATAAGCATGTCTTGTAACTTCGGGCATTGAACGGGTGGGAGGAATATTAAAATTCCGACCGGGTAACGAACCACAGCTCATAGATGGAAAAACCGTGAAGTGCATATTGCGCGTTTCGGTTTCAGTCTATGGATTTCCGAAAGCTCGAAGTAAAAATTACGTCGACAGCGCATCATTGACTGATGTTCTGTGGCTGAGGTATCACCTACCATCAAATTAACTTCATGATCGTCTATCTAACATAAAAAAGCTGAGGAACGAATGTTTTTATGGTAATTTTCGATGTTTACCACACTATTACAGGCATGGCAATGATGACCGGCCAAGGGACTCTGGTGACGTTTGACAAGCAGGTGTTCACTGTATCGCAACCTGGCACGTTCCTCCTAACTAAAGACTACAGGCAGAACAACTTCACAGTGCTCATGGAGAGCAATGAACAAGGCCGATACGACCTGGTTGTGTTGACCAAACGGTCGCTTATTTACATCGACTTGTATAAGGAGGTAAATAATATATTTTGATATATTGTACCCGAAGTTTACGTATGTTTCTAGACTGAAATTATTATATGTTTTCATATCGAGAGTTAATGATCAACTATATGTATTAATAATAGGTAGATTTAATGTAATAGAATATTTAAATATAGCAACAAAAAACATCTGTCATTTGACATTTGATGTAAATCTATACTTTGTGGTCTCTGATAATGGTGAATTAGCTTATCGTTCGTTTCTTTTGATTTAGTGAAATCAGTAAAAACTTTCCCTATCAGTAATTAATTATAAAATGAGCAATCACATTCAAACAGTAATAATAATATTTTTTTGACCTATTCATTGCAATTATAAATATTCAATTCAATGAACTAAAAGTTTATAAATTGACTAGCAACGCGCCCCGGCTTAACACGGGTGCAATGTACATATAGTATACACAAAAATAGCCTATGCTACTCGCTGATAATGTAGCTTTCTATTGGTGAAAGAATTTTAAAAATCAGTCCAGCAGTTTTTGAGTTTATTCATAACATACAAAAATACAAATATTTTCTCTTTATATTATTAGTATAGATATAGACAAGACTACCATATATTAATGTATATAAACGTCTTTTCAGCAAGTATCTCTAGGTCGTTCAAACCCCCTGAGCCTTCCCGCTGCGATAGAAAACTTCATTGTGTACCGACAGGATGACACCATCTCAATAGAGACTAAAATTGGTCTCGAAGTGCATTGCGACTTACTGTTCAAGACCTGCAAGCTACAAGTTGATGGTCAGTATATTAAAGTAAAATTGGTCCTAATATTGCCACATTTAAAAATAATACCACGGTTGCTGAAAAGCATCCGAAACGTCGGCATAAATAATAAATAGCGTTTTAATCCGTTATAAAGTATTTTATGTAAAATTGGTCGTAAGCTGAGCCGGATGTAGATGAAAAGAATAAAAAATATTTTTCATGCATGGTTATGTGGAGTGGTACGCTTTAGTATCTATAAAAAATACACTGACATACGTCCATCCGCATATTCGGACGTTTGAGTGGTTATCAGAAAGCCTAGCACGAACGACTCAAACTGTCAGTTGTATTAGAAATCATTTGAAATTTCAGCTTCTCAGCATATTAATAATAATGTGAACGGGCTTTGGACCATATATCTTTCATTATAATATTAGTTTATTTTTCCTTCCCACCCCTCTTGTGAAACAGAAATTAATTATTATAAGAATCCTATTGATGATAAACATCGAAAAAGTTGGAAAAATTGATTTTTCTAATTTCTTAATCCAAAGTGTGTTTTAATGATAGCGTTAATCTTTATGAATTAATATATACGAAATTTTAGCACGTATACCTACCTACATCTTTTCTTTGCATATATTTAACTACAAATTATTATTTAAAAAAAATGTGCTAACACTTGACTGATTGTTTTACTTCCCATGACATATTAGTGTTTTCAACTTTTACCTTTTTTTCTGCAGGCTGGTATTACGCGAGCCTCGGAGGCTTACTAGGAACCTATAACAATGAACAGTACGACGAATTACAACTACCCAACGGCACAATTCGAGCCAACATAGACCAAGTGGCCAAGTCTTGGCTGCTGCGGCAAATGGCGTCTTCTGAACCGTCCTGGGGCCCGGCTAACGACACGCAGTGTGCCAAGTTCTTTATGAATAAAGTTTCGCCACTGCATCCATGTTTCACTGTGGTAAGTGTACTTCATAATATGAAATAATTTGGTATTATTATATATATTAAATAGTTAGGTATATTATACCTAACTATTTAAAAAAAATAGTACATGGCAAGGCAATTGTCATAGTGAAGTGGGTAGTGCGACAATTTAAGAGGGCCCTTCCCGGTTTGTCTATCGTCAACGTGAGCATGGTTGAAAAGCTTTTTGTTTCATGCAGCGCATACCTCTACCGCTAACGAGTGAGTGAGAACGCGATAACATTGAACGAAAAATAGTGTGCGGAAATTTCATAAAAGTTCTAGGAAATACGTGATTTTCAGTAGTCCTTACAAGGTTGTGAAATGTTTTTTTGTAATTTAGAATCTCCATTATATTTGCAAGGTTTCTATCACAACAAAATATTTACCTTCACAATTTATGAGTACACGCCCAAAGTTCAGGTAATTTTTTTGCAAAAAAGCTGATTTTTGGAGGCTTATACTGAATTTATTTCTGAAAGTTTTGAGATTTTGTTTTCGATAGAAACCTAGATATAGTTAACGAGATACCTATTAGTTCAAAAGTTTCAAAGAAAAATCGGTTACAACGCCATAATCACGTACCAGCTTTTGTATGGAAAGTAAGACGGGTTGGGCCCTCTTAAACGGTATACTTGCCATGTTATTGGCGCTTTTAATGCGCTGCCAAAAAACATACGTAAAGTAAGAATATTAATGTAAATATACATCACTATCAATTCTTCTTGTTATGTTATATAATATGATATGTGTTACCTCAGACACAGGGCATCATTCAATAATGCGTTATCGACCTATTTTTTTTTTCAAGCATTCATCAAATCCATAGATTGAAAGTGAAACGCGCAATATCTACATATGAGCGATTTGTGAGGTCTGAATCGATATGCCTCCCAACAGTTTATTTAATTATTTAACTCACAATGTATAAATTATCTTCTTTACTATCCAATCATAAGGTATTAGGTAGAATGAGAACCACGACAAAATTTTGTCGACCGTTTTCTCGTGTTTTAATCGATTATCTCTTTATGTCTTCCGGGTCTAATATGATACTTACACTTAAAACTCGACTTTTAATGACAAAACTAGAGATATTTGTCGATCGAGATATAATATACGAGTATCTTATCTCGTAGTCTGTCTTCACACGTCCGCGAGATATCTCTTGATAGTCATGCTAGACGGGCGAGTCGCCTCTTGTACAAAAATAATAAGATAGGCTAATTAAGATATTTTAAATTGTGTATTTCGTCGTTGCGCCTGCCAAATTCCATATGTGCATTTTATTGATTTTTGGTTTTTGCACAAAAAATAATCTTCGTTTTATTCTCTATGTGTTACTAAAATCCATTTTGTGATATTCGAACTGGAAACGAGTTTAACTAATTTCATATGTGTTTTGACCGTTAAGAAAATTCCGTATGTGAATCAATAATACGTTTTTCGTTGTTTCCCAAAACTATACAAAAATCACAAATGGAACTTGTCAGGCGCAGCGACGATTTATTTATTTTAAAATAAAGAATTTCATTCATTCAACCAATTTTAAAAATCCCCAAAGGATATTTCTATTATAAAATAGTGTTTTCTACGAACAGATCGACGCATTACCGTTCTACTCGGAGTGCGTGCGCGGAGTGGACGCGTGCGCGCTCGCACACGCGTACCTGCAGCTGTGTGCGCAGCAGCACGTGCCCACACACATACCGGATCATTGTGTGCAGTGAGTATAAACCACATTGAAATTAATTTATTTATTATTATTTATACATTAATTACAAGTACAACATACAATTAAATTGTATTGTCTTTTTTATGTTTAGATATCGATAGACGAGCATGAGGTTCACTTGATGGTAGGTGATACCTCAGCCACAGAACATCAGTCAATCATGCGCTGTCGACCTACTTATTTACTTCGTGCATTCGGAAACCCATAGACTGAAACAAAACGCGCAATATGCACTTCAAGGTTTTTCCATCTATGAACGGTGTTACGTTACCCAGTCGGAATTTCGATGTTCAATGCCCGAAGTAACCAGGTAAGGGAAAGACATGCGTAACAAAATATGTCTTTCCCTCGTCTAGACAATTATAAATATGTCAACCCGCGACCAAATTGACGAGTCGTGGGTTCGAATCCCACTGGGACGAACAATAGCTATATTGTATAAGCCATTTTTTTAGTTGGCCTCTAAAAACATTGAGTGGCTTATCCCTGAAAGTTTTAGGTTAGTGGTTAAAAATCCTAATCATCGTCACCAGTCCGCTTTTATGATATAACGCAGTTTTCCAACAATTGCGAACGATATTGCGCGTTTCGGTTTCAGTCTATGGATTTCCGAATGCTCGAAGTAAAAAGTACGTATATCTAACGTTAAAAAAATCTTTTAAGCTAGTTTTTTTTCTAAAATAAGTTATTTTTATGGCTTCTTTATTTATTTATACTCTATATAGTTACGTTTATTCATCAGATGTACAACGCCTCAAGGTGACACAGTAGAAGAAGGTTCCTTCCTGGAGCTACAGAATCCGCCTAAGTCCGCTGACATAGTGTTCGTGGTTGAAGCGCAGTACTGCAACAAGAACATGCGGAAAGTTAAGAACATCGACCTCTTCATAGACACGTTTGATAGCAAGCTGCAGGAGAACGGCTTGTCGGATAATAGGTAAGAAAATAATACATTTGATAGAGGGTGCCCTAGTGGGATAGATGCATTTGAGGGAGAGAAAAAAAAAATTTTTTAACACGCTGCCTGTCCCCATACAAAAACATTTGACGACTTCATACGTCCAAAATAGCTTTTGTTATATTTTGTTTTTATTTGACACAAATTATCATATTTTGTGACAAATATATCAAATAAATGTCAATACTTTTGTCGTGTACCGAATTCAAAGCACATTTATTTTAATTCCTTATAATTTATTTAAAAATAAAAACAAATTACGGATTGTTTTTTGTTTTTTTTCAATTTATTAAAGTCCTGTCCGTAGGTCCTACCCAGTTAAGCAACCGAATTCATACATCCTAGAAGTTAGAGCTCGTTGAAATGGAGAAGGAGCCGTGTACCGACTACGGTACACGGACGTGTCAGAACAACGCGACGTGTACCGTTTTCGGTACACTGAACAGTTAACGTGTTAATAATTAAAAATAATAAAATTACAATAATCAATATAATACGTTGTAGTAATATAGTAAGTTACGTTATACTTATCTTTAATGTATTACCGTAATCTAAAGATATACTAATATTATAAAGATGAAATATTTATTTGTTTATTTGTTTGTTACAATTTCACTCAAAAACTACATTTATTTTTTGTGTATAGTACACCTACATTGCACCCGTTCGAAGCCGGGGCAGATCACTAGTACCATAATGTAGATTACTAGCGACCCGCCCCGGCTTCGCACGGGTCTAGATTTTTTGACAAAAAAAGCAGGGGTTGAATGTATTTTTAATGCCACATTATAAAAAAAATAAAAACAAAAAAAACGTCCAAAAATTAAAAAAAATGTAGGGGTGGATTACCCTTAACATTTAGGGGGATGAAAAATAGATGTTGTCCGATTCTCAGACCTACCCAATATGCACACAAAATTTCATGAGAATTGGGAAAGCCGTTTCGGAGGAGTTTAACCACAAACACCGCGACACGAGAATTTTATATATTAGATATTCTAATTCTAATTGTTGTTTTAGTGCTATTAAACTCGATGGCTAATTCTTTATATTAGTTAAAATTTATATAATTTATTGTATTTATATATTCGATAGATTACATTGAACCAGTTTTTGTTAATATATTACTTAAATCTAATGTTAGTCTTACCTTATCTATTGTAAATATCTAAGAAAGTCATTACAAATGTTTGATTGTAAGATATTCGGCGGTTTCTTGAATATTTTTTTTTAAAAGTACTCGAAACCGACGAGTATGTATGAATGTGGTATGCAAGGATCAGAGCATATGGAAATCCGTGATTAGGCAGAAATCACCTCCTTAGACCTCAATGGGAAATAAGTCTAAAATTATATGTATGTATGTACATTAATGTCTATAGATACGCAGTGGTTGTGTACGGTGGTAGCGGGTTATACCGGAAACCACGCGCTCTATACTATCAGAACAAACTCTTCACCAACACTGTTGATATTCCACGTCATTTTGACACATTCACTATCGGTAAGTTTGTCGTTTCACTATTTACTTGATGAATTTTGTCGGGTTCGTTAGTCGATCCCTCATCACATCTCTTACATCTGATAATTTGGTAAAATACATAGCATATAAAGCTCTAGAAAATTATATACTAAAACCTTAATAATTTTAGTCTTTGGATTCCTGAATGTTCGAATTAAAAAATAGAACTACACCGCATCTTTGACTGATGTTCTATACATATCCCTCTCGATATATGACATCTTATCTATATATATAAAAGAAAGTTGTGTTAGTTACACCACTTATAACTCAAGAACGCCTGCACCGATTTTAACGATATCTTATTTGTTGGATTCCTCTATGTCGGGAATAAGACATAGGCTATTACAATATTGGAAAAAATCAGGAAAAAATATATGCATAAAATTAATTATAAAATAAATTAGATTCGAAACTCCGCCATCTTGACAGCTCACGTCATGCATTCTTAGCGTTTTATGAAATAACAGATGTCTACTGCAAATCAGTGACATATTAGACAATTATAGTGGGTAAATGGGCATATTCAAATTTAAGAATAATTATATAATTTCGAAGCCAAAATTGTGGCAGAACAACGTCTGCGGGGTCCTCTAGTATATTATATAAGTTTATAAATTCTTCACTACATTAGCTTTTAATCTTAAAATATTTGAATCTACAGAAAAAAGTGAGTTAGTCCGCGGTAATCGTTCAGTGCGAGCGGATGTGTTCGCCGCCCTTCGATTCGCGAGCGGACTACCTTTCCGAGCTGCCGCACCCAGGGCGCTTTTCCTTATGCCATGTACTAAGTGTGACGCAGCGAGAAGCGAGGTAAGACCCGGCTTAAAGAACCAAATCAAAAAATCATAGATGGAAAAACCGTGAAGTGCACATTGTGCGTTTCGGTTTCAGTCTGTAGCGACATCTATTATCCGCTACAAGAATCAATACGACGACGTCTAATCCTGAATCGCGCTATATAAATGTTTCCGAGCGTTGAGTATATATACAACATCTCGACATCAACCACTGGGGCCTTAGGGCCGGCCAGTCAGTGGTTCAACTGGTCGAGGATCCCCCCTTTAGGTTGGAGGAAGACCACACCTCCCTTCCTCCACAAGTCTATGAATTTCCGAATGCTCGAAGTAAAAAGTAGGTCGACAGCGCATCGATGATGTTCTGTGGCTGAGGTATCACCTACCATCAAATGAACCTCATGCTCGTCTGTCGATATCTAACATAACATTAAAAAAAATATTTCCTAAATTTTGGTCCTTCGACTATATTGAGGTATGGGGAAGGAAGGTGTGCTTACCTACAACCTAAAGGGATGATCCTCGACCTGTCTTACTACTAAGTAAGTAAGATCCCAGTGGTTGCTGCCAAGAATAATGTACTCAGAGTTCGTAGAAACTTTGTTAGCGCGATTCAGAATTTTGAACGTCTTCACACTGATTTGTAAGCTTAGATTGTAGATGTCGCTTCTTACAAATTGTTGCGTTATTGGGCATGTCAATGAAAATACCTATCATAACGTGGTACGTTTCTTTTCAGTTGGACTATTCAACTATTTACCACAATTTGATGGAAAACTCCATAACTTTACATATACTGATGGACGATGACTTCACGCTGTCCAAGAAACGAGTCGCCAAATACCTTTTTGGTGAGTTAAAATTACATGATGAAGAGCTCATATATTTGTCAAACAAACATACGATTAAAAATAAATTTTATTCGCAAAAATAAAATAAATTCGCAATCGTAACATAACATATTACTCTATGGACTTTATTTGTCACCAATATCTTTACCACTAGAATGCTTAATTTTGCCAGATGCAATGTAAGCAATGGAACTTCTTTATAGAAGGAAGATAAATTAAACAATGAAACATTTTATTGTAGTGTATAGTACATCTACATTGCACCCGTGCGAATTCGAGGCGTGTTGCTAGTAATAATAATAATATATTTATTTAACCATAAAAATGTTTGCTTAACTTATTACAATCACTGGTCCCCACACTAGGATACCCGGCGTTGTGGGTCCTTCAGGGGCTAGGGGCCGTCCATTAATCACGTGAGGCTCAAAAGGGGGGGGGGGGGGGGTACGGAAAACATCACGAAACATCACGAGGGGGGTCTCGTTAGACATCACGTGTATTAATTTTATTTATTTTTTGTCAAAAAGCGCTATTTATGAACCGAAATTTTGAACGGCGCGAAAATTTATTAATTAATTAATTAATTATTCATTAATTTTATTGCAAATACATATAAATGTTTTTTGAATCAAAACGCCATTTGTTAAATATTTTTTTCCAGTCAAAAATAGCCTTTACATAGACTTCCAAAAAAATACACGTGATCCAGGAGCAGGGGGGGGGAGTGGTCCCAAACCTCACCAAATATCATCAGGGGGGAGGGGGGGGTCAAAAAATGAGAAAAACGACCTCACGTGATTAATGGACGGCCCCCTATACATTTGTAATTTATATAATCATGTATTACGTTTAAGTCAGCAAGCCGGTCTTTTGGGCTTGGTGGTCCCAATATTATATTAGTGTCTTCATTGTTGGTACTGCTAGTCTCATTATTTAAAACTCTTCAACATCCAGGCGTGGACAGCCAGCTGGCGTACACCAACAAGGACTACGAGCGAGTGGTGGGGGACGCAGGGCTGAGGAAGCAAGTCAAGTTGCCCAAAGACAAGCTGGGTCTCTGCACTTCACTAGCGCTCGAGACAAATGGTATTTGATATATTGTTATTTATAAAAAAAAAATAAACCTCAAGAACTTCCAAATATCTTGCAAAAAATATAAGAGATGCGGCCGCACTGAATATTATCTATATGAATCGAAACTTGAAACCTATATTTTAGATTAGATTACATTTTTTATATTTACTATTCGTAAAGAAGTAGAACGTAGAAGCCTATAATATATTTAAAAAACGGGTCACTTAGTAGATCTTTTTAAATAAAAAAAATTCTAGCGATTTAAAAAGATCTCATAAGTTTGTCACTTGGACTGCTATGTATTAAGTGAGATCGCGTTTTTAAAAAAAATGTATATAATAATTAAAAATATTTTTAAAATCAAAAACTTATATTTACATAGAAGCACAGGCCCATTTGGCACAGAAAAAGTAGTTCTACTTTTGACCTGTAGAGACAGTGTATCGGTGTGACATACATATTTAAGCAGTTCGCTGACTCTTCCTCTCGCGTTGTCTCGCTTGCTCTTACGAGCGAACAGCAATAACGCTCTCTCGCACCCCGAGCATTGCCAAACGTGTGAGAGCGAGCGAGAACGCACCATTACCCCAAGCACGGAAAAGCAGCTGGGTGCGAGAGAGTGCGCGCTATGACTCCAGCTTCAGTGTGTCGTTCACACGGATACTAGCAGCGCCGCGGTGGCTGGGGGGAGAACTACCCCAGAGAAACCGTGCCTAGCGCTCCTATAAGGCCTGTGCTTCCATGTAAATCTATGTTCTTTGGTATTATGTATGAGACCACAGAACAGAAGAAGTAAGTAGAAGTGCAATGTGTCATAATTTGTACCGAATCGAGTGTCGCCAAATTCACACAAATGTCGCTACAACTATTTAACATTGCACACTACACATAGCTACAATTCGTGTATTTCTTATCGATTCGTTGTTTTTATTTAACTCAAAACTAGCTAAATCACACTGGTCCTACAATTGATAACATATCTTAGCGGTTGGCGATAACGATTAATTTGGCTTAGCGTACAAAGTACTTACGACGTTTTGTAATATTAAAACTAATATATAGCGACTGTGATCGATTAAGCGCCACCGTGCTAAATTGTGACCTGCGTGCCACGTCTACTTCGCACTTCCACTTCCTGAAGTTTAAATATAAACTAACGTCGGATCGTGGTCCCAAGGCACGATATGGGCGGGCGCCAAGCTGCAGGGCGAGCGCGGCGCGGTGCGGCGCTTCGCGACGGTGGCGGGCGGGCGGTGCGCGCGCGCAGCCCCGTGCGCCGCGCCGCGCTGCGAGTGCCGCGCCGCGCGCCTGCACTGCCGGCCCTGCGCCGCGAGGGACCCGGTACGTACAACGCCAGTGATGTAGCTGTGCCAATGCAACCAATACGATCACATGGAGCCCGCTGATTCGAGGGGGCCCCGGCGGGCCACAGCAAGTGTGTGACTTGTGATGTCACACTTTAACAGTCTATTGAGATCGATAGGCTGATGATACTGTATCGATCTTGAGCGCTAGATCCGCGTATGGGCCACAGACGATACCTTTATTTCAAAATACTTTTTCATAAAAGTTTAAAAAAACTCAGGGAATAAGTGCAAACTGCAATGTCCTAAATTCTAATATTATCACTAAGCTCTATATTGTCATTGTTTTGTTGGAACTGCAACTTAAGAATAAAAACAATTCCAATTTCATCCTTGATTCACTTAGTATACAACCCTGTTGTCAGGTGTCTACTGGCGGGTAACCAACTATTCGTCCCAGTCTACAGTCCACGTTCGTTTTCATAATAGGCAAAGGGCCATCCAAAATCCATTGTTTTTCATTGTGCCGAGAAGGCTAGTTACGCTACCTATAAAGCTTACCAACTAGATATTATATAACTGTACTTACTAGTGGGGAACATGATAGATACATTTCTGTGCCTATTTAACTTTCACGTTTGACGTGACAACAGAAATTTTACAAGGCGGGTTTAGATAGATTAGATATCATATCTAAACCCGCTGAGCATACTATTGTCCAATTTTTTATATTTTTCAACAGAAGATTGATTAAAAATCACCGCTCCTTCAGAGATCAAGCTTGCATAAATTCGTCCGATAGAAATAAAGTTTTACTCGTCACTGAAAATAATGACTGGATATTGGCCTGTTTGACACCTGACCACAGATATTTTGTATGGTTGTATTAATTTGTACTTGATTGAATTACAGTTGGAGCTATCATTCTGGAACACGGACGATATCGATGAGCTCATAGACTTCGCTATGGACCCGCCCAGCCTGCCTTCCTTCAGGTGATAATGCTATTCGACAATAACATCAAAGAACACAGATTTACATAGAAGCACAGGGCTTATGGGCGCATTTGGCACGATTTCTCTGGGGTAAGAGTAGTTCTCCCCCCAGCCACCGCGGCGCTGCTAGTGTCCGTGTGGACGACACTCTGACGCTGGAGTCATAGCGCGCACTCTCTCGCACCCAGCCGCTTTTAGAGCGTTATTGCCGTTCGCTCGTAAGAGCAAGCGAGACAACGCGAGGGGAGGAGTCAGCGGACTGCTTAGATGTGTGTGTCACACCGATACATTACCGTGCGCTCTACAGGTCAAAAGCAGAACTACTTTTTCTGTGCCAAAAGTTTATATGGACCTGTGCTTCTATGGTAATCCTGGGATTAAATAGTGTACTAATCAATAATATTCTCAATAAAAGCGACGCTATAAAGGCTCGAGTTGAAGAAATTGTAAAAAAATGTATTACTTATTGATCAAAATAAAATCAGTTTCATTTGTAAGACACCCTAAATATTATATAAGTATAGAAAATCTTTAAAAATGAGGAGCTCATTTGACTTATTCAAGTGAATTATTCTCATATTGTAACAGTTGCAGTGAATAAGTGTATGTAATGTGAATTATAAAGATGAATGTACTAAAATAGTTAACTAAATGATTCCTCGTTAGATAAAACGATTTAGATAGTAATAGAATAATTATTATTAGTGTAATTTATTGTTTGACTTAATTTAATGCGTGCTTGCAATAAATTATTTTACTGTATATTTTGGTGTTTATTTTTACAATCTAAATATTATCGTAAGTAAAGTGCTAAAACCCAATATGAAATGTTAATTTATCAAGTTATTCAATGTTAAAAGTTTAGGGACAAAATTACCTAAAATATACAAATATTATAATATGTGATATGATAATATATTCTTGGTATATTTTTGTCCCAAAAACTAAAATTGAATAAGTTGAAAACTACCACTGAAAACTTGATATAACTTATTAATTAACTCGTCGTACGGCGGCTATATATTTTATAGGCAAAAATAAGTTATATTATGATATGATTACTTGTTTTTTTTTTAAATGTTTCTATCTTACTTTTGTTATATAAACAACGCTGGATTATATTAAAACTGCACTTCAATCATTATTGACATAATTTATACTTTTTTATCTTTAATAGTGCTTTGTTTTAGTTTTATACTTTTTGTTACTGATCTGTAAACAATTATAGAACATATTTTCCATTTTTTTAGCATTTGCAATGCTGATAGTGTGTAACCACAACAATCGTGGTCCTTCAAGCCAGATCAATAACCAACAGCCTCCTTTTGTTTTACTAAGGAATTAAAATGACTGGTAATATTATTGTTTAAGTTAATTAAAACAAATTAAATTAAAACAATCAGTCTTTAATAAAGAAAACACAACTTAATCATCTACAACTTTCAATTAGTCAACTAAAAATATAATCACAGTAAGAATAATCTGGATTTAGTACTTAAAGTATTGCAAAAAGATAATGTTTTAACATGTAACCAGTAAAAACCCTTCATAAAACAATTTGAGTATTGGCTTGTGGCTACTCAATGCTATTTTCACCACAATTCAGGCAATATCATTCGAAAAACCTTAAAATAATATTAAATGATAAAAGAGAAACGTCAATATTTTGTCTAAAATTACACTTTTAAGGTTGCATCCAATTCTACAATATATTTACTGCCTTTAGAAAGATCTACGAGAAGCTATTTACTAAAGATAACTCCTAGGATTGATTCTTGTTGAAATGGTATTAGTTTCCACTTGATTAAGTACACCATTTAACCAAACAATAAAAACATAGATTGACATTGTCCTTTAGCCTTTATCAATTAAAGAAATAACTTAGACATTATCACCAATTGTAACTTGAAGAAAAAGA
The DNA here is from genome assembly GCA_905404175.1 of Anthocharis cardamines. Lineage (NCBI taxonomy): Eukaryota > Metazoa > Arthropoda > Insecta > Lepidoptera > Pieridae > Anthocharis > Anthocharis cardamines. The sequence continues at coordinate 6,087,901 of FR989974.1, forward strand.
AATACTTATGGCCGAATTCTCAAACGCTAATCAACATTAAGGTATATCTAACTCTTTCATTACGAAGGTAAAATGAAAAACCGAAACATTTTAAGAAGCTCTCAAGTTTTGATTATCGTTTCAATATTCTGCGGTTAAACTGGTTGTAAAAACACCTTGCAGTGTTGCTTTCGTTACTGATTATATTATCTATATCATTTTTAACTTGATATTTATATACTTATTAGCATCTACATAACATATATATTTTCCATCCGAGCACAGCCAGGGCTGATCACTAGCTAGTAATAAACATAATAATAATTCTTTATGACTTGTGTCAATAACTACGAAATACTAAGTCATTATCGGCCTTATTCATAAACGTATTATAAGCTTGATATAGTTAAAACTAGCTTCACCACTTCTTCACATATTCAATTGAAAGTGGCGAAATAATAAAACTATTTTATTTACATATCAAACTGTTTTGGACATGTGACAATTCGGAAAAGTTCAACGCGAGTCAGTTTGCATTGCAATTTGTTGATATGGTGCCTTTAAAATAATCTTTAAATTATGATAACTTTATTTTCCGACAACCGATTTTGATGAAACAAAGCATATAAGTTGCCACGGGCTTTGCTTAATATATTTGTGAAAATCGCATGAAATTCGGTATCTTCGGAGATTAGCCCGTACAAACAGACAAACAGACAGAGAAACAAAAAAATTAAAAAAAAATCTGGGTTTGTTTTATTTCTCTTCTTACATCCCCCTGACTCTGTTTTTAGCATTTTCTTTCTATGTACAGACATTTGACCTCTACAGTTTTATTATATGTATATATAGATAAGTTTTGTCTCGCTCTATCGAATATAAAAAGACTACAGAACGAAAGAAACAACTATTTTAACTATATCAAGCTTATATGTTTATGAATAGGGCCGTATATGTATAGTAAAATTACTTGTGCATTTTATATGCCATTACAATTCCAACAACTACTAACAAAACAGCCGAAGTCTTGTACAATAAGTTGCATAGGACCTTATTCTGTCCTCCAACTGAGTTAACTATGAGGTTATTCATTAAAAACACTTGATTGCTTTCCTCTATAAATGCAAGTTGCTCTTCCTCAGTCATATGTTCAGCAATTTCGTTCATAGCAGTACGAAAATCATTTTTTAACTGTGTTAAATCAACTCCCGTGAAATCTGTTACTTTGTCATTGTACGTATCGGTTGGGGCATTTTCTGAAAAATATATTCAAATATTAATATATATTTAGTGGCGGGACCACCATACAAGCCCAAATGCCTGTTTTGCCTTATTAATGCATTAAAAATAAATATAATAATGTCATTAAACATATATAACTTATACGATTATAAAATTATATAACTTATATAAATATATAAACATGTATTATGTTAAAATCGGCAAGACGGGCTTTTGGGCTTGTATGGTAGTCCTGCCACTGTATAATTGTATATATTACGAATGAGAAAACTTCGACAATAATTCAACATGATTATTGACATTCATAACTTCTGCAAAATAACTTCTTAGACACTTTCTGCTTCACACAAAAACTCTGTAGATCTATCTGTCGCCAATGGTATTTCTTAATCCATATGACTTGGAAATGAACCTAAACTTCCCTTAAAGGCTGATGTTGTAGATGTCTATGGTCATTGGTGGTTACTTACCATCAAACCAGGTGAATCCATTTGCCCCCTATTCTATACCAAAAATACATATCAGCAATCATGAAATTAGATATTCAAATGGGATAGATGAATTATTATATATTTTTTTTATAATGTTGATCAACATTTCAACAAACAAGTTTTTTTGAGACTTTTAAGTACCTTTAACATATTATTGTGGCGGTATAGTACTGTGTATTACAATTTGGATAAAAAAATAATAAACTTACTATCACCAAACATCTTCCGTTTCTTAGTAAGTATCTGTCCCCCACTCATTAAACCCAGGTACAAGTGATATACATATGCCATCAAAAGCTGAGGATTCTCCTTCTCTAGGTTTTGCAGGTGTTCCAGATAGTTTTCAAGAGCTGCCGATTTGGGAAGTGATCTCCAATCAGGACCAAGATAGTGTGAGAGGTCTTCTTCAAAAGCCAGCTTCCTGCAAGCAAGTTTCATATCTTTTTTAATTGTAGAATAGGCAAGTGTTTGCCTGCTATATCACCTGATGGAAAGGTTTAATATGATTTCTAATAACATTGGATAAATTAAGGTAATTTTTGTAATAAATTAATTAACATTAAAAAAGTGAATTGCTGAGTGAGATGGGTAGACAGATTTCGGTGTCTGTTTGACTAATCATTTTCTTTTTAGGCCAGTAGGTTAACAATCTTCTGCCTTAAGCCTTACCATATAATTATTTATTAATCTTGTTTCCTTGGGATTAAAACCTGAGGCCTCTCATGGTAATTATAACATGCAAACTACTGAGCGTCAGAGGTTGCAGCAACAGCATATGGCAATGATGACAATTTCATAACTCATGTTGATATAGACAGTAAAGAATATGAATATATTATGACTATCACTACTTTATCTTTAAGTGAAAATTTGGAAGTTTTTGTTCAATATGAAAATGTCAGTAAACACAAACTGAAATGCAATGCTCTTAAAAAGCTGTCTGAGAGAATCTTTATACTTATCATTATTTCGATACAAAAATTACAGATATAGATTTATTTTATTTTTCATTAAATGGTTGTTTTACTATAAATTATTAGTGCATAGAATGTAAAACAGAGCTTATTGTTTGCTCTGTCAAAGCAAGCTTATTGTTTCATAATAAAATAAATAAAAACACGAACCTGTATAAAATTTTATGAACAAACAACTTGTCAAAGTCAGGTAGGCTCAGTCTCTTCTTAGCATCTTCCAGAAAAGCAAATATATGGTAAAATACAAAAAGGCCTCCACCCCAAACCTGTTCATCTCGTAATGCTGAAATAATATTAAAGCCGAAAGTTGTTATAGCGTTTGTAGTTTGTACAAAAATATAAAGAAAATAAAACTCACAAAGAGCAAATTTTGCATTAACCAAGGCATCGCTCACTGAATGTATTTTTCTAGTCGCTTTTCTCATGCGAGTTGTAAACAATTCACTGTTTACATGAGCCATATCAAAAATTTGTCGATTTATCTGGAAGTGACTATTTTTTAATAAAATTTATTCAATTTATTTTTACAGGATTTTTCTTTCAAAATATGTCAAACTTCAAAGTCAAGTTCATATTCAGAAGATTTTTTTTTAGATTTTATGGATCAAGTTCAGAAGAAGACTAAAAAAAAAACCATAGACTATAGGTAAATAAACTAAAAAAAAAGTTTTATTTTATAAAATTGCTTAGGTTACGTTAAATGTTTAGATATACGGTTAGATGTTAGGACAATTTTATTTATTTAGCCATCTTTCTTGCACACAATTCATAACAACAACACAACTTTTTTGAACCTACTAACCCAAGAGGATTTCACATTTGGATATTAATTTCAAAGAAATTCGTAAGTTCCTTTAAATATAAATCTGCACTGAATACTGATTCGGATTTTCATAGTTTTGTGGGCCAGAATACGCAAGAATACTCTTTCACACTATTAGAAATAGTGTGAAAGAGTATTTTTATGCCTGTGATCCTCTCTATATGTATAGGTACCCTGTAGTATCAATCAATATCGTATCTCTTATTCTGTAATTTATTATCTGAAAATTTATTTGTCTGTGTAGTCAATTGTGTTGATATGAAAAAGGTCAAAACTCATCAAGCACGTTTAATTTAGTCTATTCTGAAAAGTATATTTAATTATACATGTTTTAAAAAGCGGTTAAGCATACACGTATTTTGATATTTTATTTTTTTATTTAAATATAAAGAATCACTAGTTAATATTTTTTATTAAATTATTATTTAACAAGGATCATGGGTGATTCGAGGAAAATTAAGGTAAACTCTCATTTTTTCTGAGAAACTTTTAATTTATTTATAATATTTAATTATTTTAGTTCATTTTCTAACGCTTGGAAGCATATTTTTCGGTTTTTTATTCGATGTAACTTAAAAAGTTGCTCAACGTTATTGTTTACATATTTAGATAAGCGTTATCATTTTGACATATTTCAAAGTATTATCTAACCTCTCGCGGGTCGTGTTTCTAATTTATCTTAAAATTACGAAATGGCCGGTTATGACTTAAAAAAAGAGGAAGAGGTCAAGGAATTCGTAGAAAACCTGGGTATTGAGTATAGATTCGGTTGTTTCAAAGAAAAAAAGCCCGAAGTATGCCATCTCTTAGGAGATTATTTGGAGGCGATAAAAAAAGATTTCGGCAAAGCGGCTGCAGTGTTCAGAAGTAATTGCTTAGACTACAACTATGGTAAATCATGTCTGAAGTACGGGAATTACAAATTAATTGGTAAAGGTGGTGACAAAAGTGATCCTGAAGAAGCTTTGAAGTATTTCGAAAAAGGCTGTGAAAATAGTGACCCAACATCATGTATGCACGCTGGCTTGCTCCTTACCGCAACAGGCCCTAATATGACTGTCCAACGTGATGTGCCTAAAGGTAATCAAATTTAATACCAATTGTATAGTTATTTGAGTAAATTTCATAATTACTATATAATGTGATGCAAGACATGTACATGATAAGTGCAATTTATATTTAATCAAAAAATACCTTATTCTGAATTTATGTTTTCTAAAAATGGCACAATAAATTATTGTATATATTAAATATGATCAAGCAACATTAGTTTATGGAAGTCAGCGTGTATGTCCATGTTTAATACTTCCTCCAGTAATTATCCATTGCTATTTTCAAAGACGACTTAACCAAAGAGGTTGATATGGGCGAAGTATTTATTTTAACATATCAAATATTCAAAATTAAAAACAAAATTGCCCTAAAATAATGTAAAGCCTATATACATCAGGATTATTATATCTTTTTTTGAGTTAAAAAAATACACCCTACACAAACAATTTCATAATGAAAAGGATGTTGCTAAAACTGTAAAAAGAGAACAAAAAAGGCTTCTTTTACTGATTCTGAAGATATAGCAAACTCAATTTTAGAAAAAATCTGAGAGAGAACTTCCTCTACCTCTATTATAATTCAATTACTTCAGATATTACTCAATTTTATTAATTTACACACTGTTTATTACAGGTTACAACTACTTAAAGAAAGCGTGTGATAGCAATGAAGCTATGGCTTGTCACTATTTATCTGGCATGTATCTGAGCGGAGTTCCCAAGAATCCAAAAGAATTTAACCCACACAATCCAGAGAAGAATAAAAAACTAGATTTCTTAATTAAGCCAGACTTGACACAAGCATTTTCTTTTGCCGTAAAAGGATGTGAGCTCGGGCATATTTATGCATGTGCAAATGTTAGCCTTATGTATAGGAAAGGTGATGGGGTGCAAAAGGACTTAGATAAATCGAAAAAATACTTTGAAATTGCGCAATCACTCCAAAAGGCACATGAACAGACCAAAGAAGTCAAATTTCAACAAGGTCTTGATAAGTAATGTGTATCGGTTAAGTTTAATTGTGTTGTAATTAGGTATATGCATTTGTTTCATGTTGTATGAGGTTTAGATTAAATAATTATTTATCCAAATTTGTATTTTATTTAGTTTATATGATAATGGACTTAACCTTATTTGCTTAATGGTATGCCCATTGTATTTAGCACCATTAGTCCCATGTTTGATTCGTGTTTCTTTTGTAGAATATTACTTTAATTTTGGTAAAATCTGAGGCACATTGGACTGACCACACCTACCAATGATAAGAGTATATATTGTTTTGCATAATATATGGACCTGTTTTTTCAAAACCCTCCAATATGCAATTTGAAAGAGACTTTAATTTTTTCCAGAATTGAATTTATTATTATCAAGGTAGTGATTTATTAACTACTAGGTACATTTGAATAGAAGTAATCCATAATATTTTTAATATATTATGTATAATAAGAAAATACTCTTTTTTGTTTTGCCCTATTAATTAAATTAATATTTGTTAAAAAATGTCAACACTCACTTCTTTTATATAGTGGCAATATTGCATATGCGTGTGCAATTGGAAATTGGAAAAAGATGGCGGTAAAGCCTTAATGTGAAGTTAATGTGATTAAATAAAAAGTATTATAAATCCCAGTCTGTTATCGAATCTAAAAATATTATTGAGTTGAAATTTTGGTGAGTCGGATTTCATTCGAATATTTATGTAAATATAATCAAGCTAAAATAAGGGTATTTCTTAGATTTGAGCTTAACAAAAAATATTTTAAAAATAGATTGGCATCATTGGAGGATCGGGCTTTGATGAGCCAGGGCTATTTGAGAACCCAGTAGAAAGAGCTGTGACCACGCCGTACGGAAACCCTTCTGATGTTCTACTTGAGGGGTTCATTAAAGGTGTGCCTTGTGTCATATTAGCAAGACACGGAAGGAAACATCAGTATCAGCCGAGGTATGTAATGATTAATATGTACAAGACATGTCTTCGCTTCTCTTCAGTCAAAAGAGACATTGAAAGGCTTGGTATTTCGTGTGTATTAGCAAAGAAAATAGATTTACATAGAAACACGGGCCTTATAGGCGCGCTTGGCACGGTTTCTCTGAGGTAAGAATAGTTCTTAATAGGAGTGGGCATTAATTCAACAAGCAGCTTTTCTAATGTTAACAAATCAGCTGCTTTTCGTTTAGCGCAAAAGCCGTTAAATATTCACATTCGAACGCAACGCGCTGATTAGCTCAACGAACATTCAATGCGTAGTCACTAACTGCAAACCAGCTAATAAAATTAGCTGCTTTTTTAACAGGTTATCAGTTTGTAATTAGCAGTTTCGTTTCGATAACACAAAAACCGTCAACGACCCACCTCTAGTTCTTACCCCAGCCACCGCGGCGATGCTAGTATGGTGTGGCCTGTAGGTGGCGTGTGAACAAACACACTGACGCTAGGGTCATAGCGCACACTCTTCTTCTCACCCAGCCGCTTGTAGAGCGTTATTGCCGTTCGCTCGTAAGAGCAAGCGAGACAACGCGAGGGGAGGAGTCAGTGGACTGCCTAGATGTGTGTGTCTCACCGATACATTGCCGCGCTCTCTACAGGTCAAAAGCAGAACAACTTTTTATGTGACAGAAATAAGTATGTGCCTGTGCTTTTATGTAAATCGATGTTATTTGGTATTAGTAGCTTATTTTACATGATCTAAACTATTGTTTATTTACCAATCTATTTTGCATAAATATAATGAAATAGTAATTAAATAAAAACTTAATATTACTGCGCATTTCTGGCACTGCTAGAAGTATGTATGTAAGGCCTTAAATACAGTAAAGTGAAACAGGCGGCTTCATCGCTGTCAGCGATCCTTTCCAGACATCCCTGGAACAGAAATATATAGAGTAACATTTTGACCGGCTCGTAGGCGCGTTCGGTAGAACAACCGTGCCGTGCGCATCGATGGGTCGTGGGTTCGAATCCCACTGGGTCGACATGTTTATAATTTTCTGTAAGCATGTTTTCCGCACGTCTGGTAACTTCGGGCATTGATCGGGTGGGAGGAATATCGAAACTCCGACCGAGTAAAGAACCACCGTTCACAGATGGAAAACCCGTGAAGTGCATACTGCGCGCTTCGGTTTCAGACTATGGATTTCCGAATGCTCGAAGTGAAAAGTAGGTCGACAGCCCATCATTGACTGAGGTTCTGTGGCTGAGGGATCACCTACCATCAAATGAACCTCATGCTCGCCTGTCGATATCTAACTTTAAAAAGGAACATATCTAATAATCTCCTGTATTAAGGTAGTCAGTTATAATTTACTAGCAATCCGCTCCGGCTTCGCATGGTTGCAATGTATCAGATCATGATAATAAAATCGGCCGAGTTATATGGATAATTTTCCCCGTTTTCCCAACATTTTTCACTGATGCTTTGCTCCTAAAGCCTTCCTAGATAATTGGACTATCCAACACAAAAATATTTTTTCAATTCGATTCAGTAGTTCCTGAGATTAGCGCGTTCAAACAAACAAACTCTTCAGCTTTATAATATTATATAGTATATAGATTACTAAAAACCCGCCCGGCTTCGCACGGGTGCAATGCTGATACTAAATACACTACAGAAAAACTGTTATTATTATACATATAAACCTTCCTCTTGAATCACTCTATCTATTAAAAAAACCGCATCAAAATCCGTAGCGTAGTTTCAAAGATTTAAGCATACAAAGGGACAGAGAAAGCGACTTTGTTTTATACTATGTAGTGATAATCGATCAATATGTGAACTTGGCTCGCTTATTTCAGCGACGTGAATTACCGTGCGAACATATGGGCGTTGAAAGAAGTGGGGTGTACTCATGTGCTGGCCACCACCGCTACCGGCAGCCTTGATGAGAAGTATGAACCAGGATCGCTCGTCATCGTCGACGACTTCATTGATAGGTAACCGCTTGTATTGAGAGAGTGAGAGAAAAGGCAATTCACGATTCCCCTAGTGGAGCTAGATCCTTTTTCTTTACAGGCAAGTTGATGATCAGTTCTGTGCCTAACCGAAACAATTTTTTTATATTTTTACATGGGATTCGACCCTGGGTCCTCCTGTGCTAAACGAAACATGCATACCACGGATGCCTTCTGCCAAAAATTTTTCCTAGTTTATCATTTTAATTTAGATTAAAAAAGTAGTTAAAGAAATTATAAAACAAAAGAAGCCTTTGCTTACGTCTCACTGAAAACTTTTTTAACCTAAACAAATCATATACCTATAACCTATCCGTAGTAATAAAGTTACTTTTGTATAATCTACTTTACACTCGACTTTATTCTCTGGAATTAACTACACGTAACTACATAATTCGAGTGACATCATCAAAAACATGGTGTGTTCTTTAAAATTTAGGTTTTACTACAGCCGGCCTAGCATGACAAGCGCGACAAAATTTTGTCTACCGTTTTCTCGTGTTTTAATCGACTATCGCTTTATTTCTTTCGGGTCTAACATGACAATTACACTTAAAACTCGACTTTTAATATCAAACATAGATATATTTGTCGATCGAGATATCTTTTCTGTCAAAATTGTCGATGTCGAGATATAATATATCGAGATATCTTACATCTTAGTTTGTCTTCTCTCGTCCGCGACATATCTCGTGGCGGTCATGCTAGCCCGGCTGAACTATATAGTATATCAGGTAAATAAGGCCTTGCTACGACAAAAATATCGACTATTCTACGCATAGGTCGAAATCGGTTCTAACAAACAATATCGTCGCCTTAGAACTTACAATAATTCGAGACTGCAAATTCATATTTTTCATATTTATTTACGTTGAAATAAATTTAGGAAGTGTGCTAATGCTTTTTATTAATAGTTATTAATTATAAAATGTATAGATAGGTAGATAAAATGTTGTGTTTGTCAGTTAGTATATTCCTTGTTAAATTTAAGTTTATTATTTTTCCATATAAATTTACATTTTACTTTTTAATTAATTAATAAAAAACAGCTTTTTTATAAAAAACTTCAGTGATTTTATCTGAATATTTTTTTCTATTCTATTCTATATGATTTTTATAAATTGATGTAAAACAATACTCTGCGTATATTGTCTTACAGATCTTTTGTTAAAACATGAATTTGCATGATATGTTAAAACCAATTGTTTTTTTAAAAAGAATTGTAATTACATAATGTATTCAAGTTAATTGGGTTTTGAACAGTCTTTATTAATTAATTTTCTAAGTTAAACTAAAACATATTTATTATTTTTCTTAGCAACTTACTTAAATAATATGTTAACTGTCTCGTATGCTGTTTGCCAATTAATCCATTAGGCCTAGTTGTTCATAAAATAATTAAAAATAAAATAATATATAATTAAATAACTTTTAAACGTGGAATAAGCTTATTCTTTATTTGAAATTATAGGACATGGGGGCGGAAGTGCACATTTTACGATCGCACAGAGGGTGGGCCAAAAGGCGTGTGCCATTTGCCCATGAGTCCTGCTTTCTGTGAGATCGCCCGCAGCGCGCTGTCCGCCGCCGCGCGAGCCAGAAACTATCCGTGCGTACACTCGGGCACTATTGTTACCATACAAGGACCTAGGTTTGTTAATTTTGTATTCTTTACTGTGTACAAATCTCGGATAAATCTATATCAGCTATAGGTACTTCTATACTAAAATACTAATTACTAATAATACTAATATTACTAATTACTAATAATATTATAAAGAGGAAAGATTTGTATTTTTGTATGTTATGAATAAACTCTAAAAGTACTGGACCTATTTTAAAAATTCTTTCACCAATAGAAAGCTACATTATAAGCGAGTAACAAAGGCATTTTTATATTTATATTTTTATATTTTTTGTGTATCGACATTGCCGTGTGAAGCCGGGGCCTTTTTTAATGTTAGATATCGACAGACGAGCATGAGGTTCACTTGATGGTAGATGATACCTCAGCCAAAGAACATCAGTCAATGATGCGCTGTCGACCTACATTTTACTTCGAATATTCGGAAATCCATAGACTGAAACCGAAACGCGCAATATGAACTTCACGGTTTTCCATCTATGATACGGTGGTTCGTTACCCGTTCGGATTTTTAATATTCCTCCCCCGTTCAATTCCTGAAAGTTACCAGACAGGGAATACATGCTTACAGAAAATTATTAACGTCCTGGTGGGATTCGAACCCACGACCTATCGATGCTCACATAACCAAAGCCTGCAGCCATTGTTCTTCAATCATTTATTGAATCTACTTAACAGTTGTCATTATGTGGTAAATTCTAATGTTAGTCTAAATAATATTTAAGAAAGATCAATCAATTAAAATCAATTAAACTCTCGGTGGTGCCTCACTTATCATGATTCAAAGTCCATTCCTATGAGTCGCGGGTTCAAATCCCGCCAGGACATGATAATTTTCTGTAAACATGTTAAATCTTTGGTTGCTAAATCATCACAATGGTTGACATTGTTCATCAAAAGGGTGATATTTAGATTTCTAAATTGTATCGGAATTATATTAGGATTGATAAATGTATGTCTAAATAACATACGTCAAACATACACTTGTTGTTTTGTATGCGAATCATGCTCTTAAAAACTGATAGTTTTTTTAATGACAAGATAGCATTTTTTACATTATCAATGGACTCATCATTTCCGTTTCCATTATGGGGCGAGGTCGCTTAATCATCAAAAAAATCAAGGACTTCTTGATTTTTTTTATTATTTCTAACTACCTACAGCGCGATAGTTTTTTATAGTAATTTATATAATTAACTTTATAGTTTATATGTATTACTCTATGCTAGCTCTAAGAGTACCGGCAAAAAGAACAAGGCACAGGACTCTTATTAACCCAATATGTCGCACCAGATATACTCAGAATGCAGTAACTCTTAAAATTACCATTAATATTAAAACTGCATGCTACTTCAGCCGGCCTAGCATGACCGCCACGAGATATGTCGCGGACGAGAGAAGACAAACTAAGATGTAAGATATCTCGATATATTATATCTCGACATCGACAATTTTGATAGAAAAGATATCTCGATCGATATTTCTATTTTTGATATTAAAAGTTGAGTTTTAAGTGTAATTGTCATGTTAGACCCGGAAGAAATAAAGAGATAATCGATTAAAACACGAGAAAACGGTCGACAAAATTTTGTCGCGGTTGTCATGCTAGGCCTGCAGTACTAGGTACTGCTAGAGATGATAGTCAAATCCCTTTAGGTACTAATGTCGTTTTTATTCTGACCTTATTTTTAAGGTTTTCAAGTCGAGCGGAGAGTTTAATGCATCGCCAGTGGGGTGGACACCTCGTGAATATGACAACGGTACCAGAGGTGAGGATTTCTTACATAAGCCATTTAATTTGAAGCTATAAAGAATTTACATTTGAAAATACAAAAAGACGTTTTATAATGGTTGGATAAGTAAATTGGGTGAAAAATAAAACTATATATTTATTTTAAATATCAGTTAATTACTCGCATTAATAAAACTTAAACGGCAATATTAAATTGGGTTTTAGTGTTACTACTAGCATGTTACACGTCATGTCGTTATTTCGAAAGCGGTGACAGCTTGCGCAATCGCTCCCAGTGGTTGGAGCGCGAACTAATTTTCCATGACATTATTATAAAAAACTGATAAAAGAAAAACTACAATAAAATAAATAGAAATAATTTTTTTAGACATTTTACAATATATTACTGGTTATTATAACCAAATCTTCATAAAATATTGTAATGTTTATGTAGGTACAAAAAATTAATATTTGTAGACGGTGAATCGTTGAACAAATTTCTCCATACAACATAAATCGACAATATTTGAACTATATTTCGAACTGGTAGTAGGTAAAAAAATATCATTCAACAGTGAGAGTGAAGTTTATAAAATGCACAAACAAAAACACATTATCAAAGATTACTAAATAAACTTATAAAAAAATAATAAACATAAAAGATATTTAATGTTTGGTAGTTAAAAGGCCGCAGTCTCAGCATTGTGTGGTAAGCTTCAACCTCACAGCAGAAACTTACCACGCTGATTTTCAGCTACAGCCTCTCAGTCACGCCACGAGCTATCATATGCTTTAAAAAATATAAAATAAACAACATTTTATTAATAAACAAAGAAAAATAATCATAATAAAAAGGATATAGTGTTGCTATAAGCAAACAAAAATAAATGAAATAAAAAAACACAATTACAATTTTATTGCTTGTTATACTTTATTTGAACAAAGTAATATTTGATTTATTTTTTATTATTTTAGGTTGTACTAGCTAAAGAAGCAGGCTTGAGCTACGCAGCAGTGGCTCTGGTCACTGACTACGACTGTTGGAGAGAAAATGAGAAATCAGTAAGTTAAAAACTTTTTTGAAACTGGTTTTCAAACAACTCAAGAACATGACACAATCAACGATTTTTTGTAACAAAAAAAATTGTTCCTAATCACCCCTGATACCAATATTTAAATTTATTTCGTAAAAAATGAAAATTCGTTTATATATTTGGCCAATTTGGAAAACCTTGGGTATTCCAAAGTTGTGTTTTTTTTTAAAAGTATCCTTTCAATCTAGTAGTATAGATGTTAACCAGTGTTAGTAATCACTACACTACTAGCATTAGTAAGTAAGCGATGATCAGTGAAACAGATATGTAGAAGTACCAGGACATCAGAAATATGTAAAAAGTATTCCGTCAATCTATACTGGTTTAATTATTTATAAATTACTATACACTAGCGTTGTTAAAAAGTGAGCTATGATCAGTTAAACAGACAAAAATGTGTCTGCCCCATGCCCCAATAAGCGACTCGGGAATTCTAAGATGTACCAGGACATCAGAAATATGGAACAAGTATTATGTCAATCTATACTGGTTAATTATTACAAAATAATACTATCATTAAAAAGTAAGCGATGATCAGTGAAACAGTCAGGAATGTGTTTGTTCCATGCTCCACTATTCGACTCGGAATTTCAAAGAAGTACCAGGACATCAGAAATATGGAACAAGTATTCTGTCAATCTATTGGTACTTGGTTGCGTTCTGAATCACGCACGACTCATTGTTTATATTTTATTAAGGCCAGTGGCGGCGTAAGACCTAAATTTTATGTGGGCAAAATTTATTCGCGAGGCCCTCTGCCAGTGCTTTTTTTTGGCAAAATTTTTTGATGCGTTCGTGGCTTTTAAGTACCAAATGCATAAATTTGGACCGCGCTTGGGTATTTTTGCATATTATATACTATTTATATGTCGAGTGTTTAATTAACACGTTCCCTGTGTAGCTAGGATTTTACGAAAGTAAATTTAGATTAAATGTAAAATAGGTAAAGAATTGATACGGAATAACGTTGTTTTTTATTGTCCCGTATCCCCATATTATATCCTTTTTGACTTCATGCCCCATCCATGGGTCATACACGTACGATAAGAAACTCAACATGCACCACCGCTGGGTCATACACTGCGAACGTGTTAATACATAGTTTTGTATTTGTCACACAACTGAGTAAAACCACAGGTGTGTGTGAGCGATGTGCTGGAGGCGTTTGCGAAGAATGTGAAGAAAGCTGCTGACGTCATCGTAGACGCCATACAGATCCTCGCCGCCAACACTGACCACGCCTACTTGAGCTCTCACAAGGTAATTTTTTATTGTTAGATATCGACAGACGAGCATGAGGTTCACTTGATGGTAGGTGATACCACAGCCACAGAACACCAGTCAATGATGCGCTGTCGACCTACGAGCATTCGGAAACCCATAGACTGAAACCGAAACGCGCAATGTGCACTTCACGGTTTTCCATCTATGAACGGTGGTTCGTTACCCGGTCGGAATTACGATTTTCCTCCCACCCGTTTAGTGCCCGAAGTTACCAGACGTGGAAAAGACATGCTTACAGAAAATTATAAACATGTCCAGGTGGGATTCGAACCCACGATCTATCGGAGCGGACGACAAGTCCGTAACCAAACCAAACGCGCCGAGTCCGTAAAAATCTTCTATATATTTATCGTCTGTAATACATATTATGTTTACATAAAAAAAACTTTAACTATGGCTTTTGTTATATTTTTTATCGTGTCAATGCTAGTAAATGTATTCTATGTACTGAGTTTAATGTCAGATCCAGCAGGATCGAACCCACAACTCTTTTTATGCAAGACAGATGTTTCCTATTAAACAAGTCATGAGGTATACGAGAAAGTGACTAAGTTAATATTGTTTTTTAAGCATATAATTACTCTTTTCATTAGTTTTGTTTTTTCAAATTGCTATTTAGTTTAAAATGACTTTTTTTTTTGTTTAAATTAATAAGAATAAACTTTGTTTTTTTTAATAGACCTTCGTTACGGCTCGTTATCAATTGACACATTATAGTTTTGATAAATTTAAAAAAAACTTATCCTTGTATTACCGGAAAGAAATAATAATTATTTTTTTCAGGAACTGGTGTCTTCGGCCATAATGTTGAAGGAATGACGAAATTAAAAAAATCTAGATTATTTAAGTAGTTCGAATACAATGTTATATACGTACGTAATATTATGTCAGTTTTTTTTTAATTTCTTATGTTTCAATTGAGTATAACAACCTTAGCCCGAACAATTTAAAAAAAATGTAGTCTGTC
Organism: Anthocharis cardamines; assembly: GCA_905404175.1. Classification (NCBI taxonomy): domain Eukaryota; kingdom Metazoa; phylum Arthropoda; class Insecta; order Lepidoptera; family Pieridae; genus Anthocharis; species Anthocharis cardamines. Next base: position 6,103,139 of record FR989974.1, read on the forward strand.
ACTAGTATGCAACTGATTTCACTCTGACAGATTGACGATACGTATCTCCAAAGAACATAGATATACATAGAAGCACAAGCCTTATAGGCGCGCTTAGCTCGGTTTCTCTGGGGTAAGAGTAGTTCTCCCCCCAGCCACCGCGGCGCTGCTAGTGTCCGTGTGGACGACACTCTGACGTGGAGTCATAGCGCGCACTCTCTCGCACCCAGACGCTTTTCTGCTCTTAGGGTAATGTTGCGTTCTCGCTCGCTCTCACATGTTTGGCAATGCCCGGGGTGTTTCGGGTCAGATGCCTAAGACTGCGAGAGAGCGTTATTGCCGATCTATCTTCTTTGGTATATACTCGTGTATGCAGAGGCCTTCTGTCATATACTTCAAGGGAGACTCCAAAACATTGAGTTATAGTCTTCGACTTATGAAGGATTTCGATTTGCCGGATTGTGTAAGGAAATATTTGACTAGATGAAAGTTTGCAAAATCAAACATTGCTATGTTAAATGTAATGTTAATATTTATTTTTTCGAGTTAATGAGGGAAAATATTTACTGAAATGGATTTTAGGGACTGACTGATTATTATTTTTACTTATACAGAGTTGAGGAGTTGAAACTTCTTCCCTTTAAGCTTTTCTAGAATTCTGGAGGTTTTCGACTTACTTAGGTTCTACTGCCGGCCTAGCATAACCGCCACGAGATATGTCGCGGACGAGAGAAGACAAATTAAGATAGATATCTCGATATATTATATCTCGACAGCGACAATTTTGATAGAAAAGATATCTGACAAACATCTATTTTTGATATTAAAAGTCGAGTTTTAAGTGTAATTGTTCTGTAAGACCCGGAAGAAATAAAGAGATAATCGATTAAAACACGAGAAAACGGTCGACAAAATTTTGTCGCGGTTGTCATGCTAGGTCGGCTGTATTTATGAATACATTGCCAATTCTTTATTATATAGTATACTTATAATATTTACCAAGTCAATGAATCCAATTATCCAACTTTATTATTTATTACAAAATCAATAAAACAATACAATTCGTGTGTAATTTATTTATTCAAAATCCACATAAAAATGAAAAATTACATCATCGACGTCATAGTTGCGAGAATAACTTACCTAGTTTTGCTTTTATTACGTATTTAGATTTGTGCAATTATATTTAGCACGAATGATTCCTTAAGGCGTCTACACGAGTCTTCAATTATTTTTATTTATAAGAAATTACAGTACTACCTATACTCCTCTGCACAAAGCTATCATTTCCGGCAGAAAATTTCAAGTAACCTTAACTCCGCATTATTTGAAGCTGAATTCAAATGAAGTGAAGTTGATAAGACTTCAAACAAATCTGCTAAAATTTCATTGTACAATATTGTGTTTGGTTTTTTGTCTACCTAAAATCATGCAAAGAACCTATCAGACAGAATTCACTGCATAAACTTCATATTAATTTAACCCTTAACTATTCACCCTCGGTCTCGCGGACCCCCACCTCCCGCTATACGTAGTTTATTAACACTTGTCGGGGTCTTATTTCATAAACAATTTAGTGTTTTAAGTGTTTATAATATTAATATAAATTAAAAACATAAAAGAAAGAAATTCTATCAATTTGTCGACCTTTAAACGTAGGCAATATGATATATCGCAATTAGCAGTGAGGCGTATTTATCGTAACAGATATAAATCACAGGTATTCAAAGATAACAGGGGTGAGCACGAACAACTATCGAAAAAGTATTCGTATCGTCGAAATGTCATTTGTATGAAATTTCAAATGATTTCTCATACAACTGACAGATGGAAGATATGAATACTCTTTCGATACTTGTTCGTACAATTGTTAACAACAGAACAATTGTTCCTGCGGTTGTGATATATCTGTCATTGAAAATATCATGCAATACTAAATAATAACTGGTCAACAAATACTAGTAACAGCCAATCCATTACAAAACAACTGTGATTGTTACCTGTCTCAGTTAAACATCTATTATTGTCGTGTGCTAAGTTCCACCCAGTATTTATTATCCAAAAAAAAAAAATACAATTGGAAGTTTCACAGGAAGGAAATCACCTTCAAAAGTCAATCCTAAATTACATCGTATTATCTGTAATTCCTTTAGTATCTAAATAACAGACTGTTATTTAATAACGGATATTTGCAACTGTTATTATTGAGTAACAGTAACAGATATCATGTTTGACCTGTTATCAACCATTTCTAATTGCAAGTATCTCACAGACCGAGAGAAAGTAGTAGTAGTTACGTGCCCAAAATGGATGTAGGAAATGAAAAGTAAAACAGATGTAAATAATGATACATATTTTGTCTGTACCAAGGACTGAATACCGGTTAATTTACTATGGAAGAATACAATAACTTTAATTTGTAATTGATTTATGCAGTCGTTTTTTCATAAAACTCGATTTTCCAAAGGCTTTTTCGTATTTTTTAGACGCCCCTTTTACTATGAACTATCGTGCATCTCACTTAATAATTACTGCCCCGGTGCGGTGCGGGAGAACAGCATGCTTTTTGGCCACGCCCACCAGTGAGTTCGAGCCCGCGACTTGTGCAACCTTAACCGAAATAATAAAGGTTTTTGTTAATATTACTTCGTTTTTAGTCTTATTTAAATGTGTAGTAAGTTTTAGTGTATTACTCTTTAAAACTAATATCATGGTATCTCAGTCAGACACGTATTTTGGAAAATAAAAATTAACCGGTTTCAGTCCCTGGTCTGTACAATTGTTTCACAGACAATACCTTACCACAATAACATATTCTTGTTATAACAATTTTAACTTCATATTTAGTTTTTTGTAATCCAAAAGTAAGTATTAGACCGTACATGTCCTAAATTATAGTAACAAGAATACTCGTTACAATAGATCTCAACATAAGTATTCCCATGTTCATTTCATTGCTCATTTTTCTTTACACGCTTATTATATACCTACTTTAAGTTTTTTAATTTAAATAAAATACCTTATACCGGATTAAAACCCGTTTTATTACGCAACCGTTGTCACGGGCAGACTGAAAGGTGACAGCTGTCTGATTTGAAATATCACAAAGTTGCCATATTAACGCCATCTATTGATATTTGCTGTAACTTTAAATGATATTAAACTGTGACATCCGAAATGTCGGGATATATAATAAATCGCGTTTTAATCCGGTATAAAGTATTTTATTTAAATGTGTGATACTCGCGTTAATAAAAGACAATATTAAACATTTAAATGTCTTCCCGGGCCTTGAACTCTGAACCTCTAATGCTAAACATAACGCTACCACTGAATCATAGAGGCGGCCTAGCGGTATGGATCTCAACATATTAGAATTAAATGTATATTTTTATTAAACATTTTTCTATTGTAATTATAATTATTTTACAAAATAAAATTGTCGATTACAACAATATTTCGCTACAAATATGGATAAGTTTTGTAAACTTCACAATCATGGTATAAACCACAGAACAGAAGAAGTAGAAGTGCAATGTGTCATAATTTGTACCGGATCAAATTCATACTAATGAATGGAGTATTTAAAACTCCACACAATTACAAATTTTTTTTTCGATTCGTTGCTTTTATTTAACTCAAAACTAGCTAAATCACACTAGTCCTGCAACTGATAAAATATCTTAGTGCTTGGCGATAACGGTTACTTTGGCCTAGCGCAAAGAGTACATACGATGTTTTGTAATTATCAAACAAACTTATATATAATTACTAAACTACACTTTATGTGAAAGATATAAGGATGATTTTGGCTGACTGTGATCGATTTAGCGCAACCGTGCTAAATTGTGACACGCATGCCACGCCTACTTCGCACTTCTACTAAAGCCCATTTCACAAACCATTTCAAAAAAATAAGGTATAAGAGATAAGGAATAAGGAATAGCACAGCAACCAAAACACAATAGGCGATAGGCTACAATATTCAACCAATCACAGCGGTTGAATACCTGCAGCTGCCGGGCTAGCATGACCGCCACGAGATATATCTCGCGCGAGAGAAGACAAACTAAGATGTTAAATATCTCGATATATTATATCTCGACATCGGCAATTTTGATAGAAAAGATATCTCGATCGACAAATGTATCTATTTTTGATATTAAATGTCGAGTTTTAAGTGTAATTGTCATGTTAGACCCGAAAGAAATAAAGCGATAGTCGATTGAAACACGAGAAAACGGTAGACAAAATTTTGTCGCGCTTGTCATGCTAGGCCGGCTGGTGTGTGCACTGTGCACGAGTGTCAAAAACATAACCTAATTGTTGAAAAAATGCCCTGCGATTGGCTGGCTATAAGAAATAAGAAACAAATTCCCATCGCGACGGAAATTTTATTCTTATTTCTTATTTTTGAATTATGAATTGATTAACGGTGCTGCCATCGATGGATTCCGCTATTCCTTATTCCTGTTCTGTGGTATAAACACTAGACTCGTGTAGACGGTGCCTAATAATATTTTCTCAAAGTAACTTCCCTGAACCGCAACTCGTTATCCTAGCATGATTTCCTAATCTATCCTTAATTACTATCTAGCTTAGTATAAAATATAAGATCAAATTCTACTCAAATGCTTTACGGGTCTTCGATGGATCTGCAAATAAACGAAAAGTTGTTGTAAGTTTTTAGTTATTTGTATATACATATTTTTTAACGTTCCTCAAATATTTTGTTACATATTTATAATAGGTCGTATGATGTCTCTGCTTTGCATGGAGTAATCACACAATCCAAAATAGGACATACATTAGAGCCGTTTGAAAAATATTATTTGTTGTCACATCTTTTATCGAAAGAAAGAATCAAGGTTAAGTTATTATTCACAAAAAATAAATGTGGCTTAGCTTTTAGCAAAAATGTAGTCAGAAATCATGATTCAGATGAAATGGAACGAACACTGTCATTTATAGACAATACATTGTCTTTGTCTATGTCTCTTATAATTTTTCTCTTCACTTGTCAATGTGAAGAGAAAAATCACAAGAGACAAGAAACGCCAAGAAACAATACGAAGACGTCTAATCCTGAATCGCCCTATATAAATGTTTCGGAGCGCTAAGTATATATACAACATCTCGACATCAACCACTGGGGCCTTAGGGCCGGCCAGTCAGTGGTTCGACTGGTCGAGGATCCTCCCTTTAGGTTGGAGGAAGAGCACACCAATATACGCTCTCAAGTTATTCATATTAGAGGTGGGTCGTTGACGGTTTTTGTGTTAACGAAATGAAACTGCTAATTACAAACTGATAACCTGTTAAAATAGCAGCTCATTTTATTAGCTAATTTGCAGTTAGCGACTACGCATTGAATGTTCGTTGAGCTAATCCGCGCGTTGCGTTCGAAAATCGTTGAATGTAACAGTTTATATATTTAACGGCTTTTGTGGTAAACGAAAAGCAGCTAATTCGAAAAGCCGCTTGTTGAAGTAACGCCCACTCCTAATTCATGTTTTATTTCATCAGTTTATAGTTAGTAAAATCAAGTTATAACTATCTTAATCAAATATTTCCTACAGCATTTTCATTTTTTCAATACGTCAGCTTTGACGATATGCATCCAACCGACCTATCCAACTTTAGTCCTTAATATTTTTTTAACGAGTTGACCCCTATTTAGTAGTTGTAACAACCCACCAAAAACCATTGTAATCCCCGAACCACATGTCTGAGGGTCTTCTTGTCAGTGTATTTTTTTACAATTTACCATCTCCAGTTCAGGTTGTTTATTCATACTACGGTCTCAGTGTCTATTTTTATAAACACTCTACCTATTTGCACTATCGAAGCTATTTCCTACTGAGAAATTACGATATAATAACACTATTTCTACAACGATTTTGTGTATACCTATTTCGACCAAAAGGTGTTTGACACCTTTTCATTTGAATGTAAGGAAAATTAAACTACTAAATAAATTTAAAAATTACAATACGAAAAGTTAAAACAATAAACCTAAAAACCAATTTCATGTTAAAATTTTAAAAGGTACCTTTGGTAGAAATTATGCATGTGTCGTTCGTTCGATCGCAAAAAATTGAAAAAACTGAATCAATACTGAGCCATTGCCAAAATGATCTGGTTCGTTCGACCCGTTCAATCAATTGATTGGTTTAATTTCAAATGAACAAACATAGCAAAGCAAGCAATAGTCAATATTGATTGAGATCTGTGATCTCCGTTCGTTCCTCTCACTCTCCCTCGGATCCTCGCGACCATGCCTGACTGTAATCGAACGAATGAATCATTTTCAACAAAGCGACCCATTCGATTGCGCAGATTGAAGATTCTTTTGGATCATTCAATCGCGAACGACACATACTTAGTAGAAATAGTGTTAAGATAATTTGTACGCTGTTAAGCAATACAGTGTCAACCCACAAAATGATAACAAGTTAAATTTTGATACCAATCGCTTCCTTAGGAGCTGGAGAACATATTTCAAAAGAGATATATATCATTTAAGTCGTTTAAATAGCAAAATATTTAAAAAACTAGTGGGCACGAAACCCTAACATGTTTAAAATATTTAACAATAATGTTCTAAATTCCGATTGCTACCAAGAAAAACGATATACATTTAGTGTATAATTTACAACAAAATAATTACAACAAAATCCATTATTTCTGTTATTCTTTAAAAGAAATTTACTAAAACCTGAATAAAACTTCAAACTCAATTTTCTCAAAATGGCAACAATGTGGGTTGACACTGTATAGCTTAGCAGCGTCCATTTATAGTTGAAACGTAATCGCCGGGTACCTTTCATCTAACCGTTTGAAACAACCTGGCTTTGTTTTTTTTAGTGTTAACGGGGGAGACCAGTTTAGGAGGCCGAAATTTTGTTGTTTTTCGTGAATTTTTTACATAGGGACGCAATAAACAGATTTTTTTTAAAATTTGGGAATATTTTATTCATGTTTTGAAGTAGACTTAAGAATTTTTTCAAGTAATTTCCGCCGAAAATAGTGTCGTTAGATCGTGCTGTCCATGGACGATTGCCAACGGAGTATTTTGCTGGTGGGCACTCCTGTGGTAGCAATTTTCATCCGTAATCATCACAATTTTTTTTTTTCGTTAGCAACATATTTCCTAAGAATATGAACCTGATTGTGTAAAAAAATATTGAAAATTGTACTTTTTTGAGGTGTTTGAAGACAATGTTATGTTTTTATACCATATTTTTTATCTTTTTCGCATAAAAAAACATATTTTTAATAATCATATAATCCCAGAATTAGGTTCATCTAGATTTGAATTGAATAAAGAATATTCACACCAAATTTCAGAACGATTGGTCAATAACTTTTCGAGCTAGAATGCCCACAAGTTGAAAAAAAGTCGTTTCGAGAAAAACGCGTTTGAAATAAAATGTGACGAAAACGAGATTCGAGGAAGTATAATAAATTATATAAAATGCTCATCGGTTAATCAGATATTCCAGCACTATAAAGCAATTCCTTTTCTTGTCATTTCGGGCTTGCATCTCCTCTTGACGAGCTATACGAGCTTCCTTCGTCTCCAACGCGCTGCGCCTATTCTGTCTCGTCATGCGTTCACTATCCATGTTTTCGGCAAAATTGAAGCTCTGCGAGCCAACTACGAGTTGTAATTCGTTCATCACCATTAGAAGGACTGAATTTCCTTCATTGAATAATGCAGCAGCCAAGAATGCTGCAACCTCGACTATTTTTAGGCCAGCATGAAGGTGCTTTGGAGCCAATCGCCAAACGGTCGAATTGAAACTTTCATTCGCGTACTGCGTATGACCGCCTAAATATCTCGTCAGCAAATCGTCCCTCGATAAATCTTTTTATATCGGAAGAAGTTCTTTTTGAGCGATTGCTCCGTTCCAACTACCGCGCGCTTCGACTCCGGAACGACGGGCGGTCATTTAAGTCCTCATAGCATTGGAAATAATGCGAATTTTACTTTCAAATTTTGACCACATATTCTTGACTAGTTATACTAACAATTTATGCAATTAAAAATAAGTCGATTTTTTGATCGGTCTAAACTGGTTTCCCCCCTTAAGGAAACTCACAGTGCTCAGTTCTTGGTCCAGGGGTTACGAGTGTGCTGTCCAGGGATCATGTCCAGCAGGTACTGCCTCTGGGCCTCCGCCACGCGCTGCATCTCAGCAGCCATAGCAGCGCTGCTGTTGCCGCCCTTGCCCGCTGCAACGGAAACTTACCCTCAGACTCAAAGTTGACGCCAGAGTCCCTTACTCCAACTCACTTCTCTACGGATGAGTCAACTCACTCGAAATGTGTTTTCGCACAGCACAGGACCGGGTTTGAATAACGCCCGATCTCACTCGCACTCATAACTCACTAGCTGAGTGAACTATGAGCAAAATCAGTTCACGCCCTCAAGTCCGATTTTTATGAAAACTAAAACTGTATCATCGGGTTTTTGTAAAAATCAATATTACTAGCCAGGAATCGAACCCATTGATTTTGAAAAACACACAGTGTTATTCGACATTCGATAGTGTCGCTAATAAGGAACGAATTTACCGTTCAAGTAATGACATACGGCAAACTTGAGGAAGATGTTGGATTTTTATAAACTGCTTCATATTTTAAATAGTTCTGTATTTTATTCAAAATGATGCTCTATTTTTTTTTCAAAACATACGCACTAACACGTGGCGCAGTCACTTCACGGTTAAAGGCCAAAGTAAAAGGAAGAAAAAAATAACATTTTAAATTAGAACGTGAAGTGAATTGGCGCCAATTATTTATGTATAATTTATAAATTAAACAAAGATCCTTTTTCGAGGCATGTGTGGATGTACAATACGATTCAAATAATAATAGGAATCTATCTATCTGTCATATGTCACTTGAATAGTACAGTTTGCACAAAAAACTTAATTGCAAATCAATAACGATTTTTTTTTATATTGAAATAGAAAGCGTTTGTTTGCGATCACACCTAATCTTAAGTGTCGATGCAAACTAAGGTAGTAAATCACGCTTGCCTATGAAAAGCCTATTTACCCTTGACTTGACCCTTATTTTACTTTGTTTAACTGATTCTTACTTAAATCTTGTTTTGCTCACCCTACCTAACTGGTTTATATTGATAGCTATGGCGTCACAATATGGCGCAAAGTCGATCCTATTTTTATTTGAATAGCATTGTATGTAGCAGGGCTCGGAAACCGGTTAATTTACTAAGGGAGTTTAACTGAAATAATAAAGGTTTTTTGGTAAATATTCTTTCGTTTTTACTGGAAAAAAAACAAGTGTGTATTAATCTTTTAAACTTTAATATTGTCTTTTATTAACGCGAGTATCACACATTTAAATAAAATACTGTATACCGGATTAAAACGCGATTTATTATTTATATTGTACTGCTCTACGCCCTTGATTTGTGAACTGGCAGTAAATGTAAAATTAGAAGCATTTAATATGTATTATTTTTTATTGACGTTCATAGATGTACATTGTGTTACCTAAATTAATAGATTATTTTTGAATTTAATTGAATTAAATATGGCAACTTTGTGACATTTCAAATATAAGACAACTGTCAAAATAATTTAAACAATATAAATAATAAATCGCGTTTTAATCCGGTATACAGTATTCTTTTAAACTTTTATCATGGTATCTCAGTCAGACACGTATTTTGGAAAATAAAAATTAACCGGTTTCAAGCCCTGGTATGTATGTAGTAGAGTACAAGTGGTCGGGATACGTACAACGCTTACCTAGCGCGCTCGCCTGCGCCATGGCCAGCTGGTACGTGTACAGCAGCGGCGAGAACTGCATCATGGCCGCCGCGGCCGCCGCGGGAGACACGCCCCCGCTGCCGCCCGCGCCGCTCAGACCTGCGCACGCGCATACATCAGATCATTCACAACTACCCTAGTGTTGGGTAGTACAGGACTTTAAAAAGAGTTCGTAAGAGTAGCCTCTTTTTCACTCTGAGCCAGTACAATGTCCCACTTCAAATGAGGTGAGGCGTATGAAGCTCGGAGCGTCATTTGTACTAGAGAGTATTAATATATTTGATGTTTATTTTTATATATAGTCAGTAGTTTTTTTTTATTAACTCTGAAACATTATTACAACGATTTGGCACCCAAAATACATCGAGAAAAAAACAAGCGCGACATACAATTTGAAGTAGTACATTTTATAATTTCGAGCCGCTCTTACATTTTGACGTCATGTCCGGGACAAATGTACCGCCTCTTGTATGTCCTGCTCAACACTAGACTGCCCTCGTTGGAAGGCGGACACAGTTGTGTGTCCGGTTCATTTACAACTTTATTGCACACAGAAATCTACATCTATATGTATACTTGTATACTATATACTCATATAAAGAGGAAAGATTTGTATTTTTGTATGTTTTGAATAAACTCAAAAACTACTGGGCCGATTTTAAAAATTCTTTCACCAATAAGAAGCTACATTATCAGCGAGTAACATAGTGTGTATAATACATCTACATTGTACCCGAGTGCCAGAGCGCGTTGCTAGTAATTTATACATTTAAATTGAAAAAGCCTTTATACTCTACTTATCTTCAAATATCTAACTAAGTAGGTATTATATAAGTACAGTACATCTAAATTGCACTTAAAGCTTCACAAAGCCGAGGCAATATTGCTAGTATAAAGATAAAAAAACGTTTACAGAAATGGGAATCAATACCTACATGAAATATAATATATCCTAGTCGGAATCAATTGAAGAGACTGACTCGATTCATAGTTACTAATTCAATAAAATATATGTTGTCTATGAATTTAAGTATTTAAAAAATATAATTTAAGTTCGGCGAAGACAATGCATTATTAACTATGAATCGAGTCAGTCACTTCAATTAAATTCCAGTAGATAGGTACTTTCGCAAAATCGATAGTAGTATCGCCAGATTTCTTTTTGTATGGAGGGAACAAGCATGAGTCTCAACCGATGGAAAGCAAACATCCGCAACACCAGAGTATCTGCAGATGCGTTGCCGGCCTTTAAAACCTTACCTCTGAGCAGTTGATGTTGCAACGCTTGCATCGCTGCAGCGCTGTGCTGCTCAAACGCCATCTGCGCGGCCGCCGCTGCAGCCAATTGCTGGAAAATTTAATTCATTCATTTATTCAAAAACTAGGAAAATTTAAATTCACTTATTATGACTTGTTTCTTATCTATTGTACATTATCTCTTTTTTTTATTTGTATGTCTCTTTTTAGAGCACTACCCTAATCTATGTTATTTTTTATTTCTCTGGTTGCCTGGAAGCATAGAGCAACACGGGCCACCGGCGAACCGGAGGGGAGTAGCCATAGCGTTCGTTACCGATACCAAACAATCTGTCATTTTTTGCGGGGGGAAACCTGCGCTATGTGTGCGTACTCAAGTTCGCACACACGAGCAATCGTCTGTCACTACGAAACTCACACCGTGACAATTAAAAAATACACTAACAATTTCACACACACATTTAAACATTCCGTGTCATAACAGTATAATTAAATGGCGCAACTACACTGACAAGTCCTTTTAGCCGTAGTTGCAACAACTGTCGATACGCAGTATCGATAATTTCAAGAACTGGGTTTGGGAAATTAGGTTTATAAGTTCGAATTAATTTATTTATTTTAAAGATGGAGTTAATTTATTACGTACTACAATAATAAAAATGAACTTGTCGGGTAATGCGCACGTAGCAGGTCACGGAGAGTGGACCATGAGTTGGTATAGGTATAATAAAATCTTAGAAATAATTTGAAAAATACTTCGTAATTACAAAATATGTTTATTCCATGTATCCCTTAACGGAGATGGAAACGATTACTAACAACTTTGGGCCCCCAATGTAACAATATGAAATAAAAAATGTGAATTAATAGATTGAGACTTAACAGTCCTTCGTTGAAAATTCTATTAGTTTTGACAATCTGAGAGCCGAGTTATTAGAGTTTTAAGTAGTAAACTGTAAAAGTAAGGTTATGTTACAATCAATAATTGACATATATATCATAAATCTGTGATCAATGATATTTGTAGTTGTCAAATCGTAACAATTCCTAAATGACGACAATCGGGAAAGCACTCAGGGGGGTTAGAACGCAAGTCGCAAAACGATTCGACTGATCGTCTCGCTTCATTGTGATTGGTGTAGAGAGTCTCTACACCAATCACAATGATCTCTACACCAATCACAATGAAGCGAGACGATCATTCGAATCGTTTTGCGTCTTGCGTTCTAACCCCGCTGACTCAAAACGTAGAAAACACGAAACGAATTAGCACAGAGTAAACAACTGTCATGCGGCATGCCAACGACAGACTAAAATAAAAGATCGATTTTAATCGATAAAAAATCGATAATTATGTATATTAATTTTCTTTAATTAATAATTTATATTTTATTTAATAACATAACTGTAATTATATGCAATATATTGTATTTAAAGTGCATTTAATTACTTTTGAGTTAATTACCTTGTCCAAAGGTTTTTTTGTGATTGTGTAATCGATTCAATTAATCGAGAATCTCAGGAAAACTATATTTCTCATATTTCTCCTCTCCCAGATTGAGAATTGAGCTGATTTTTTATATTATAAGATTAAAAATATGTCATTTTTCTAGATCATATCGCAATTATTAAATTTGGGTTACACAATTTTCCATATCCTTTGGATTTTTAGGAAATAAAAAAAACATTATGGTTGAAGTTTACACTAAGTGATTTTAATAAATGTGCTAACGCGCGTAAGTATTATATTATATTTTAACAATATAACTATATTATCACAATATAATATTTGAATCAGAAAATTTAATCTCAAAACTGTCTCTGTATAGAAGACTCCTTTGCTATTTTTTTCGATAACTTAAAACAATCCGACAACAACACTATCGCTCGGTGACAGCGACTTCTCGGAAATAAACTCGGATCAGTCGCTCGACAGATCCGTGTATTGTATGAGGGCTTATACAATACGCGGATCTGTCGAGCGACTGTGTTGGTAAAAAAATCCGAAACAACACGACCGATAATATTGTAATTTTTTAAGTTTTAAAGAAGTAAATAGTAATAATATGATTAAAAAATACCTACATATAAAAGATAGCGTATCTTTTTGTAAATTTGACGTGGCAGATATTTTTTGGCAACAAGAAACACAAACAATTCGGCATTTTTTTAGGAGGTCGATTCAGTCGCGCATCTGGATTTAGTCTAGTGAAAAGTGTGGCTACAACTAGTTTTATTGTACGCATAGGACCATTTGGACTTGTACTTTGACAGAGGGGAACGTCTGCGTATGGCTACTCCCCTCCGGTTCGCCGGTGGCCCGTGTTGCTCTATGCCTGGAAGAGATCGCTTCTCAGCGATAAGGCCACCTTTTGTACGCTAGTCATTTTTAAATTTTGTATCTAATAATAAAGATACAAAATTTAAAAATGACTAGCGTGGTGGTTTCACGTGTGGTGTTCAATAAAGTGTTTTTGATTTTGATTTGATTTGATGGAGTTTATGATTTTCCGATACTACTATGATCTGATTATTTTCTATTATTCTTTGACAGGAAATATTACATAAGACAGATATATTCCTATTTATATAGTGTTACTAGTTGACTCGTGCTCACTTCGCTAAACAAAGTGAAAATTTGGGGTTGTAGGTATTTTTAATACCATATCAAATTAAAAAAAAATTGTAAAAAAAAAATATTTTGGACAGGGACATCCCAGTCACCTAACGGCATTAAATATTCTCTTTCTCATACCTACCAAATATACATAAATATTTTCCTCAAAATCGGTCAAACCAATTGTGACCACAAACACCGTGAAACGAGATTTTTATATATATATATAATATAGATGTACCTGATGCTGTTTGCTGTTGCTGCCACCCTGGCTGGTGCTGCTCGAAGACGAGGCTGCAAAAATCAGTCATGTTTGTAAATTATCTTCACAAATTAGGCATTAAATTAACTAATACCTTCAACAACAGACAGATCCGGCTCGAAGGACTCATTTTCAAGGTTCGGATAGATTATAAAGATATTAAAAGATATATTATTTATACTGTAATGGACTAAACTGATGGGGTGAGATGAGACTGGGATTGGTTTTAGACAGTCACACCCGGTACGACGTCTGAATGCGAACTAATTTTAAGTGAATATAATAAAATATAATGATAATGAATACACCAGCAAATCGTATTGCAAGGTGAAGTTTACACTGAAATACCTGTACGGTTGTAAACCGTACATAAGTAGTACATTACAGAATGGATTCATAAATGAGTACCTTTTCTTATATTTACTCAAAATCTTTTATAATAAAATTACAAATGTTGAGTAACATCCACATCATTTCAGATTAATAATTTATTAAACAAATAGCAAAGATACTTAAATTTTGATTGAAGATATTTCTTAAACTAAGATTTGCCGGGGAATATTGATGATTTTTTAGGACAAAATAGAAAATAGACTTCTCGAGTTACTCTATATTATGGCGTCAGTGCTGAATTCGTTAAGCATTTTTGTGTATTACATTCAGCGATCGTCATATCGTCCGTGGACAGGCAAAACAAAAAGAGTCAAAAATAGAAAAATACATATAATTATATATATATATATATATATATATAATTTCATTTGCAGAGATTACATAATTTTAATAACTTTATTATTTTAAATATTTACTAGCGACCCGCCCCGGCTTCGCACGGGTCAAGATTTTTTGACAAAAAAAGCAGGGGTTGTATGTATTTTTTAATGCCACATTATAAAAAAATAAAAACATAAAATTTCGTCTAAAAAATAAAAACAAAAAATTTCGTCGAAAAAATAAATAATAAAATTAGGGGTGGATTACCCTTAACATTTAGGGGTATGAAAAATAGATGTTGTCCGATTCTCATACCTACCCAATATGCACACAAAATTTCATGAGAATCGTTCGAGCCGTTTCGGAGGAGTATGGCAACGAAAACTGTGACACGAGAATTTTATATATTAGATTTAAATCTGATGAAAAATATAACTGAATAATTTAAAAAAAAGCTTTAAACCTCATTTCCCACAGTTATAATTTTGGAGCTTTAACAGTTTTGCCTTTCCACTGACGATATGTAAACTTAAACGAAGGGTAATCCAGCAAATTGCAGCAACGAACAAGTGTAGGTACATTAAACGAAAAAAATAACCAAAATTAGTTAAGTTAGACCAGGAATAAAAGTAAAAAAAAAAGAGAAAACAAAACCGACCCTAGCACGAAAAACTTACGTGAAAGCATTCATATCGCCAACTGTATGTGATGTCAACTAAATTAATCTATACTAATACTAGCGACCCGCCCCGGCTTCGCACGGGTCTAGACATTTTGACAAAAAAAAGAAGGGGTTGGTAAAAGAAGAGTGAAAATATATGGTTGTATGTATTTTTTAATGCCACATTATAAAAAAATAAAAACAAAAAATTTCGTCCATAAAATTAAAAAAAAAAAATTTAGGGGTGGACTACCCCTAACATTTAGGGGGATGAAAAATAGATGTTGGCCGATTCTCATAGATACCGGATAAGCACAAAAAATTTCATCAATATCGGTCGAGCCGTTTCGGAGGAGTATGGCAACGAAAACTGTGACACGAGAATTTTATATATTAGATTATAAAGAGGAATTTTTATTTCTCATACACCGGTCATATACTAGGGTAAAGAGCTAACCCAATAAGAATGAAATTTTAAGCTTTAATTTGTGATTATTTAATTTATAAAGGTACAAAAGTACCGGCAACCCATCTGAAAATCTTCTGGTGTTGGCCTAGCATGACAACCGCGACAAAATTTTGTCGACCGTTTTCTCGTGTTTTAATCGATTATCGCTTTATTTCTTTCCGGTCTAACATGACACACATAAAACTCGACTTCTAATGTCAAAAGTAGACATATTTGTCGGTTGAGATATATTTTCTATCAAAGTCGATGTCGAGATATAATATATCTAGATATCTTATGACGCTAGGCCGGCTGGTAAGCCAAAGGCTTGTTGCCTCTTATACTGAAATTATAAATTAAAACCTAAGATATACATACAAAGAATATATCACATTACAAATATTAATAACGGCGATATTCTTTGTATATCTCAACTCCCTTAACTTTTAAAATTTAATAACTTGAAAACTTTCATACTTTTGGGTTTTAGCACTGTATACACCTCCATATATACGATAAATACTTTCTCGCAAGTTGTCGAGCTAAGGTCTCTGGAAAAATTAAAAAAAATAAAAAGAAATAGTGCACGATATCATTTATTACCTTTACCTTTCTTGGCGGGCACGTCCGAGTCGCGCGCGCGCTCGCCGTGGTGGCTGCGCAGCGACTCCGAGCTCTGGCTGCGGCTGGGGGTAACGGACATCCATTATGTAATCATTGGACGCTGTTATGCAATACAGTGTCAACCCACATGGTTGCCATTTTGACAAAAATGAGTTTTAAGTGTTAATTAGGTTTTATAAAATTTCGCTTGACAAATTAACAGAAAAAATCGTTTATTTTTAATTATTATTATTACACTAAACGTATCGTTTTTCTTAGTAGCAATCAAAGTAATAGAATTTAGTGCATTATTGCTAAATAATAAATATTCTAAGAACGTTAGGTTTTTCAGTATTTTTGCGATTACAACAATTTAAATGATATATAACTCTTTTGAAATATGTTCTCCAGCTCATAAGAAAGCGATTGGTATCAAAATTAAGATTTTTATCATTTTGTGGGTTTGTTGGTTGGCGTTTTATCACCAATTAAAACAACACTTTTCAGAAATTATAAATACTGACGAATTTTGACGGGCACGTTGGCGCATCTGGTAGAATACTTGTCATGCACATTGATGGCTCGTCGGTTCGAATTCTGTAATTCTGCATTGATCGGGTGGGAGGAATATCGAAATTCCGACCGGGTAACGAACCACCGTTCATAGATGGAAAAACCGTGAAGTGCACGTTTCGGTTTCAGTCTATGGATTACCGAATTAAAAGTAAAAAGTAGGTCGACAGCGCATCATTGACAGATGTTCTGGGGCTGAGGTGTATCTACCATCAAGTGAAGGTTGTTGATATTTAACATTAAAAAAAGGTAAGTGTGTACTTATGTACACGCGTTAGAAGTTATATTCTTTGGCGTCTGAAGAAAAATTTTTAATAAACAAAACTGCAGTAAATATCGAAGAAAAATGTTAAAATCAATCAAATTCTATTCTGTAGCCAACTTCACATCGTGCGCGCGCAGCTCATGAATTCGCTCTTATCCAAACGCGCCAAAAGGAGTATAACTTCAAAAATGTAGATGTTGTACATCATAGGTACACCTTCATGAGTGTAATGAGACAACATATAAGGCCGGTACTCACCTGTTGGCCTGCGGCGAGGGCTTGGGCGGCGGCTGGGCGGGCGGCGTGGGCGGGGCGGGGGTGCCGCCCCCGCGCGACGACAGCCGCGATATCGGAGTTTGCTGTACACGTCATGTTATTTATTACCGTGCTACCAAAAATGATAATCATACAGAAAATTCAAGTTTCATATTTTAAATTTAAAAAAAAAATCAATTTCACTGTCTTTTTAACTAAGCAAGTACCAACAATTAATATTAATTTTCATTTATTTATTTTTTTTAATTTGACAGTTTCATTCTTAAAATGCACCATGCATATCAACAATTTATATAATTTTTCAATTTCACCTATTTTTTTTCTTAACCTTTGTAACCTTTGTCCAACCCAAAGGACCAAGAATTAATTACTAATTATTTTTGTGTGCAATAAATGATTAATTATTGTTTAAAAAAGAAGCACATACCTGCGAGCTCCTCGCGTGGTGCGAGTGCGCGGGCGGCGGAGCGGGCGCAGCGGGAGCGGAGGGAGCGGCGGGCGGCGGCGACGCGGACGGCGCGGCCAGACGGCGCTCGATCTCCTGCTCCTGTTGGAGCGCGCGGACGAACGCCGTCTTCAGCCGGGCTGTATGCTCCGCCTGAATACATTAAAACTTTCATTACAATGACTCACGGCAGCACGGCATATATGATCAAACATACTAAAAAACAAGAGGACACCGTTTGTCATAATATAGAAAATACAGTAAATATCAACTCCGTAGGAATAGATGGCGTTAATATGGCAACTTTGTGACATTTCAAAAATCAGACAACTGTCATCTTTCTGTCTGCCCGCGACCATGGTTGCTGAATAGCATCCGAAACGTCGGGATAAATAATTTAAACAATATAAATAATAAATCGCGTTTTAATCCGGTATACAGTATTTTATTTTAATGATACTTGCGTTAATAAAAGACAATACTATAGAAATATTTTTTTTTGCAGATACATTGCCTATTACGGTCATGGTATGATGATTTATGTTAGATATCGACAGACGAGCCTCAACCACAATACGTCAATCAATAGGGCCGGATTTAGAGGAGTGAAGGCCCCGAATTATTGTCCAAATATTTATTTTTAAAAACAATTTAATCATGTTGGTACAAAGTGCAGAAAGTAAAGGTAAAACAACGAAAAAAAAAATATCAAAGGGAAAAGTTGTGTATTAATGTTTACTCGTCAGAATTCGAAAGGTTTTATCCGAAGTCTCTTTTGCCCGGAGACCCAGGACAGTAGTCCCGGCCCTGTCAGTCAATAATGCGCTGTCGACCAACCTTTTTCTGTTCTGACGCAACGCAACAGGGGCGTGAAGTGGCTGCAGCGAAACACACAATCACATTAAGGGTCCGCCTGAAGCTTTGGTCTGGTGATCATGACGCACAAAGTGCGGTATGCAGTATGCGTTGCCGGACACTCAATCATATGAAAAACGTCGAGAATGTTCTCTTGTTCCGTCGCAGTATGCGTCAGCGGCGAGGGGCAAGCGCGGTGAAGTGGGGAGGTGTACTGCCGCACAGCGCGGCGTCATTCTCGGTTCAACGCTGCGGTGTGCGGTGTGCGTCACGGGTGTGCGACACTGAGTCAATATGGAAATTGTTCATGTTCACGTCTACCTTGGTAGCTGCGGCAAAATCAACTGACCACCTCTCCGCAGGGACGCTAAATGCTGCGTCGTGACGCTGCGTTGCGGCGCATACCGCAGCGTTGTGCGTCATGATCACCAGACCAAAGCTTTACATTGCCGAAGACGCAGAGCTCGCACAGGCGGCACACACACACACACCCACCTACACACACACCCACCTTGAGGGCCCGCTTCACGTTCCCGGAGACGCAGAGCTCGCACAAACGGCGCGCGGCGGGCGTGGCGGCGGGCGCGGGCGAGAACGTGGCGTCCTGCCGCCGCGCGGGCGCGCGCTCCCAGCGCCACACGGGCGTGAAGTCGCAGCCGCACTGCGCGCACACCGCGGGCACGGACGAGCGCGGGAAGCTGCGGATACGGTTTATAGTTTAAGGGGGCGATACATGTAAAAAAAAAGCTCGTCAAGCATGTCCAGCCGGCCTAGAATGACCGCCACGAGATATCTCGCGGAAGAAAGAAGACAAACTAAGATGTAAGATATCTCGACATCGACAATTTTTTTTTATCGAGCCGCAGGCTCGTTTGCCCCCTATATTATAAAAAAAAAAAAAAAAAAATTGATAGAAAAGATCTCGATCGACAAATATCTATTTTTGATATTAAAAGTCGAGTTTTAAGATTGCCATGTTAGTCCCGGAAGACATAGAGATAATCGATTAAAAAACGAGAAAACGGTTGACAAAATTTTTTGTGGTTGTCATGCAAGGCCGACTGACCAGCTAGTTAAAAATAAACATAATTTTCGAAATCCTAGATATTATTTAATTAAGTAACTCAAGTCCAACAACTAAAAAGCAAACTATATTAAAAATTATAATCTCACCGGTCCTCGTTAGTGAGATAGTCGACCACGTGCTCCAAGCCCACCAGATACACGAAGTCCGTGTTGCTCGGGGACGGGATGAAGTTCATCTCCGGCGGGGGGGGCTTGGGAGGGGGGATCTGGACATAACATCGAAACGCGTTAAAGACTAACGTATCATAAGCTTGATATAGTTAAGGGAGGCGTCTAGTGTGCGCCCGGATTTCAAACAGAGAAGTGAAAAAGGGCCTTGCAGGACTTCTTTGAAGAAGAGGAAGAGATACTTTATGATCCATACATAGCAGATTGATTCTCAGATCATTTTCTTATTATGAATTATATACAAAAACTTTCATTTTTTTTTTCAAACTGATTCTTCTCCAAACACGATTTTTTCAAACTGCTGCCATGATATCTCAAGAACTAGTTAATTCAAACTACTCAAATTGCTACTGCATCTTTAGTAGATATATATCTACAAGTTGAACTAAAATAATTAATATTGCTTTGTTAGTTTTCTTTTTACCAGTTAAATAAACCTGAAAAAAGTGCGAGAAATTGATTTTAAATATCTAAAACATATAAAAAAAAAGTTTTTTTGGAATTCTGACTTAATTTTAGTTCCATGTAGAGCCTCAAGTCTCACACTTCAAATGGCGTCTAGTTTTTTGATTTCAAATAAGCAGAACGGCCGGAATCATGGCAGCAGTGGACCATCTCTTTTTTTATATGTGATCATGTATGGCGTTGTATCTCCAATAATATACAATATATTAACTTAAAAAAAAATTAAAAAGTTCGTTTAAATGTTAATAAAAATTATATACAATTTACAAATTATTTTATTTTAATGGTTTGCCAAAAAATATATTCCCAAAAAAGCATTAAAAAGATAGCCTTTACACTAGACGACTCCCTTAAAATATGTTTTTGTAGCGACATCTGGACGCTGTTAAGCAATACAGTGTCAACCCACAAAATGACAAAAATGTAAATTTTGATACCAATCGCTTCCTTATGAGCTGGACTACATATTTCAAAAGAGATATGTACCATTTAAATCGTTTTAATAGCAAAAATATTGAAAAAACTAGCGAGCATGAAAACCTAAAATGTTTAAAATATTTAATAATAATACATTAAATTCAATAACTTTGATTGCTACCAAGAAAACGATATATATTTAGTCTAATAATAATAATTACAAAAAAAACTATTATTTCAGTTATTTAAAAAAAATAATATTATAAAACCTAATTAAAACTTCAAACTTAATTTTCTCAAAATGGCAACCATGTGAGTTGACACTGTATTGCTTAACAGCGTCCATCTATGAAGCTACAAGAATCAATACAAAGACCTGTAATCCTGAATCGCGCTATATAAATGTTTCCGAGCGCTAAGTATATATACAACATCCCGACATCAACCACTGGGGCCTTAGGGCCGGCCAGTCAGTGGTTCGACTGGTCGAGGATCCTCCCTTTAGGTTGGAGGAAGACAACACCTCCCTTCACATTTTGTTTCTTTCGTTCTATAGTCTTACTGTATTCGATCGAGCGAGACAAAACATATTTAAACTATATCAAGTTTATAATACGTTTATGAATAAGGCCGCATAGGTCCATTAACATGATACCATTTTCTTGTACATACAAAAGCAATAATTGACATCCAAGAATTATAAGCGACTGTTTACACGCGGATATTATGTGCTGTTTACACTAAGAAAAGTATTGAAACAAAACTTATACAGAAAAACAGATCAAGAATGTACCGTGTTCTTTAGACCATGCAAGTTTTTATTGCATCGATGTAATTGAATGCAACAGGCAAGAAACTTGCAAAATATAAAATACAATTAACATACATATATTTAAGCTTAATGTATAGAGATACAATAAAATTTTAATCCATTAATATTATATTTTCAGTATATATTGGTAAAAAATTCACCTGCAAGAGAGTTTTCTCGAGTTGTTTCCTCAGCGCCAGTTTCGCGGCGGCCTGCCTCTGAGCCGGCGTCTGCGTGTCCTCTGAGCTGCGAGTGCTCGCCTGCAACAATTATAATACCATATATGGAACAGAATAGAAGAATATAATAAGAATATAATATCAAAGAACATATAAGAACAGGCACAGAAAAAGTAGTTCTACTTTTGACCTGTAGAGCGCGCGGCAATGTATCGGTGTGACACCTAAGCAGTCCACTGACTCCTCCCCTCGCGTTGTCTCGCTTGCTCTTACGAGCGAACGGCAATAACGCTCTAAAAGCGGCTGGGTGCGAGAGAGTGCGCGCTATGACTCCAGCGTCAGAGTGTCGTCCACACGGACACTAGCAGCGCCGCGGTGGCTGGGGGGAGAACTACTCTTACCCCAGAGAAGCCCAAGCGTGCCTGGCACAAGGCCTGTGCTATGTACATCTATGTTCTTTTTGTATCTACAAATTCTCTAAATCTACTATTGAGGTAAGGCCAGTCAGTACTGACTTTGGATTTGAAAGGTAGCAACACCTAATTCAAATCCTAAATAATCGCAATTAGTTTTAAGCTATAAATTAATTAGTAACTAGTTTGTAATAATAAATAATAAATATTCGAATATTTTACCTCGATAGATACAATAATAATAAGGATGTTACCTATGAGGATATAGTTATTTGATAAATAAATAAATGAAGAAAGCCATCCCCATTGGCAAAATATTGACGCTCCGTGAAGGTATGTTATCCCGGAGTTCAGTATAATCGCTATACTGAGATTTGTCAATAATTGCTTGTATTTTAAGCTTTTACCAAAAAACAAGATTTGACGGGCTCGTTAGCGCGTTCCGTAGAACACTGTACGCGCAGATGGGTCGTGGATTCAAATCCCACCGGGACGACATATTTATAATTTTCTTTAAACATGCCACATTTGGTACCTTCGGACATTGAACGGGTGGGAGAAATATCGAAATTCCGACCGTTCAAATATGGAAAAAACCGTGAAGTGCATATTGCGCGTTTCGGTTTCAGTATATAGATTTCCGAATGCTCGAAGTAAGTAGGTCGACGGCGCATCACTGACTGATGTTCTGTGGCTAGATCATAGATAGATAGATAGCCATCAAGTGAACCTCATGCTCGTCTGTCGATATCTAACATTAAAAAAGTATTGGGTAGGGCTACGTCAATTCTAAAGCGATGTGTACATTTTAATCACATAATAAAAATACATAAGTAATATAAATGGACATCACATTCTATACTCACTGCATCGCTTGTGCTACTCGTCACTGAGGAATTGTCCTGAGCCGGCTTGTAAGGCACAATGAATAAATTAATATCTATATTGTGTGATTTTATAGTAATACTCACAATTTAGTGCTCACCAATAATATAAATGGTAGAGGACAAATCGAAGTGTCCGTAGAACAAAGTTACATCTGCATGACGCTCTACTTTAAACTTGACCTTATTCTTAGGGGAAATTAACATCATGAACCATAATTCGACTGCTATCTTTGAAGAAACGATTCGCTTTTTAAATTTTGGATTTGATTACTAAATTATATAGGTCAGTTTAGCCTTTCAAATACAAAAAAGCGACTTGGTATCATAATCATATCCGATTTTGTTCTACGGATACGTCGAAATATTTGTTTTTTATTTTTCTATTATTATAGTTAATTACTTCAAGATGTCATGTGGAGCACGGTGTAATGGCAGCTCCTTACAAACATTTTGTAAAACCAAAATCATAATTACTAATAAGAATCACTGGAGCCACTGAAAATCAGTGTTGGGGGTTTGCCCCAACAAATACTGAGTGGTTATCCATTTTAAGGATCATCATAATATATCTGTATTTAGTATAGTTTGAATGTTATTATGTATTGTTATTGTATATGGTAATTTCGTGAATAAATATAAATAAATAAATAAATAAAAAAATAAATAAAATCTTGGCGATTAAATAGAATGGCGGCGAGTTTATTGCCAGTTCTTCTCGTCCGTTCTACAACCTTGATTTGAGAACTGGCAGTAAATGTTAAATTAGAAGTATTTAATATATATATTTTTATTGACGTTCATAAGTGTACATTGTGTTACCTAAATGAATAAATGATTTTTTTGACCCTCACTGGGGTCGCGACTCTCAGTATGAATAAAACCCATAAAATCCCATTTTTTGTCCTTTTAAGTCACAACAGAAAAGTTTCTCAAGACGTTCTAGATTTTGGAAAAATAACTATTTTTTATTTCTGCTAATGTTGATTGAATGTATCGTAAATACCTTAGGAGCAGCTAACTGAGAGGGTGGCGGCGGCGCAGGGGTAATGGTCACCGAAGGAGTGATGCTGGCACCACCTGACGTCGACGACTGAAAAAAAAAAGAAATACTTAATACATATATGTTTATAATGATATCAAATTCAAATTCATAATCATTTATTTATTCATTTAGGTAACACAATGTACACTTATGAACGTCAGTAAAAAATACATATTAAATGCTTCTAATTTTACGCCAGTTCTCAAATCAAGGGCGTAGAATCTCGTATCAATCGCTTTAACTGGGAACAAATGAATAAGGCGCAACTGCGTTTCTCTGTGAATACAAAAGAAACAACATTTAAAGCCTTTATTCTAGGTCTTATAAGTTAAAATATGGTACTGAAAAAATTAAAATATCTACATGTCTGTCAAGTGACATAAATTAAGCATCGTCGATCAGACGGCAAAAACAACATTAGAAAAGAGTTTGTATAAGAAAACATATTACGTTTTCTTTACATATATTATATACGTAGTTTTCTCAAAAATATCCGTAAAATGGGCTCATTGAATTAAAAAAAGTTTACGCAATATTGCTTTTATGAACCGACCTCCAATTTGAAATTAAAAAAAAAATTAATTGCTGGACAATTTTGAACTAAAACTCTCTTTAAATTTTGTACTGTTTGTACCCTTGTTTTAGACATTCATAGACTAATATACGCGGAATACTGAAACGATAGTCAAAATTTGAGGGCTTGTTAAAATGTTTCTGTCTTTCATTTTACCTTCGTAATGAAAGGGTCCGAGATACTTTTAAGTACACCTCAATGTTGATTAGCGTTCGAGAATTCGGCCGTTAAACTAATTAAACTTATGTAATTATAAAAAGAAACAATATCTAAGTTAAAACCATTTGTTTGTTTGAGATGCAGAGGATGAGAGATATTCTATATCCAAATCAGCAATTCAATTCAGCAAATAAATCAATGAAACATCCGCACTGATATTAAAAGTATCCTATATAAATAAATAAATAAATAAAACATCCCCACTGACATTAAAAGTATCCTATATAAATAAATAAATAAATAAAACATCCCCACTGACATTAAAAGTATCCTATATAAATAAATAAATAAAACATCCTCACTGACATTAAAAGTATCCTATATAAATAAATAAATAAAACATCCAAACTGACATTAAAAGTCTTCTTCCTGCCCTGTTCCCTTTTTTTATTTGTGGTCGACGCAGTATGTTCTCTTTTTCCATTCTCTCCTTTCACTCGCCATATCATGTCACACCTCTCGAGCACATATCATTCTTCACACTGTCAATCCATGTTTTTTATAGCCTCGGGTCTTATAGATTTTTACCTCAAGATTTAAACATCTATTGACATTAAAAGTATCCTATATAAATAAATAAATCATCCATCCGCACTGACATCAAAAGTACCCTGTATGAATTGTTGTTCCACCGGGCATCGAACCGGCGACTCACCTGCGATCGGTACGGGCCGGGCGTGAGCGTGGCGCCGCCGGGCAGGTTGGCGGTGCGGCGCGAAGTGCTACTTATAGACGTGCTGTTGTTCGAAGTGCTGTTGCTGCTAGCACGCTGTTGTAAGAAACATCGGGTGTCACTTCATATTTTTAACCGACTTCAAAGGGTTCTCAATTTGTTTTATGTTAGACTAGCAAAGCGCCCCGACTTTGCACGGGTGCAAGCAGTTTTTGAGGTAAAGCGTTACAAAACCGAAAAAATTGAACAAAATGACATGATATATTGATATTTTTAATTTCGTATCTTTTGAATGGAATGTCCGATTTCAATAATTGAAAAAGGATTTCTAAGGATCTCTATTTTTTCTCTAGTAATAAATATAGCCTATGTTACTCAGCGATAATGTAGCTTTCTATTGGTGAAATAAATTTTGAAATCGGTCCAGTAGTTCTTAAGTTTATTCCTTACATACAAAAATATAAAAATACAAATCTTCCCTCTTTATAATATTATATTAGTATAGATATAGATATCGACAGACGAGCATGAGGTTCACTTGATGGTAGCCACAGAGCTTCAGTCAATGATGCGCTGTCGACCTACTTTTTACTTCGACCATTCGGAAATCCACAAACTGAACCGAAACACGCAATTTCCATCTATGAACGGTAGTTCGTTACCCGGTCGTAATTTCGATATTCCTCCCACCCGTTCAATGCCCGAAGTTACTAAGCATGTGGAAATCATGCTTACAGAAAATTGTAACCCACGGCCCATCGATGCTCATGGTTCGATGATCAATCTACCGAACGCGCCAACGAGCTCATCATAACGAACGGTGGCCGAAAATTATGCGGCTCCTATCATGAGGCACTTTGTGGGTATACTTGTCGGTGCAAATCGGCGTGTGTACGCATAGACTGCCTCTTGATATTTATATAGATTTTAGAATATATTTAGGTACTAACATTAGAATTAAGCTCTTACTAACAACTTATGGATCTTTGTAATCTGATATTTAATTAAATAAATAAAAAAAAAACGTATTTTTGTATGTTATGAATAAACTCAAAAACTACTGGACCGATTTTTAAAATTCTTTCACCAATATAAAGCTACATTATCAGCGAGTAACATAGGCTTTTTTGTGTATAGTACATATACATTGCACCCGTGTGAAGCCGGGGCGCGTTGCTAGTATTTAATAAGTACCTTGCCCTGCTGATGGGCGGGCGGCGGCGCCGGGGTAACTGTGACCCCGGGCGGGACCACACACCCGCTTCCCGCCAGCGCTGTTCCCGTTGTTGACTCCTGACAAATATGTGATACTTTTTTATATGGAACTCTAAGTTATTTTAAAAATAAAGACTCACAGTGGCAAGCTGCAACTACTAACTAGCCTTTTCGGACCCAATGTAAAAAAATTGATAACCCCCTTTGCCTATTATGAATTTGAGGCCGGCAACGCATCTGCAAGCCCTCTGGTGTTGCGGATGTCTATGGGCGGCGGTGATTCAAAATCATTTATTCATTTAGGTAACACAATGTACACTTATGAACGTAAATAAAACAAATACATATTAAATGCTTCTAATTTTACATTTACTGCCATTTCTCAAATCAAGGGCGTAGAACGGACGAGAAGAACTGGCAATAAACTCGCTGCCAATCTTTTTAATCGCCAAGCTTTTTGTTTTACAAAATGTTTGCAACCTTACACCATGTTCCACATGAAATTAACTATTATATAATAATAAAAAATAAAAAACAAAGATTAGTCCTCTATCAACAGCAGGCATGGTGAAATAGGAGCACACATTTACATTCTCGTGGGAACAACACGCAAACACATAGTCGAAATAACTAATATCACCGCATACACGAATTCAAGTCCGACCTGTCATCACAAGTAGCACCCGTTCACGAGCATGACGCATGGCCAGCCATCGGCCCCCTCGCCATATTTTAGGAAGAGATAAAAACCCGACGCATGGACGTGTAATCACTTACCATCACGTGGATCACCTGCCCGTTTGCCCCCTATTGTATCTAATTCGGTAAAAGTTATTTTATTTTATTTATTATCTGTATGACTACTGACCACGAACCCTGTGTGTTGAGTCTTTCTTAGTATATGGGGGCAAACGAGCCACCTGATGATAAGTGAAAACCGCCGCCCATGAACATCTGCAACACCAGAGATCTTGCAGATGCGTTGCCGGCCTTCAAATGTCGCGACTGTATACACTAACCTTAACCGGCGGTAAGGTCGTGGCCTGCTGTGATTGCCTCAACTTCCGCAAGAGAACGAGCCGAGTCTCTTCCGCGCGAAGTTTCTCGCGCAGCGCGCGCAAACGTCGCTCGCGTTCCCATATCTCAGCGCTCGATAACTCCTGTAGGGACAACATTCAAATATGTTTTTCTCCTTTCATTTTTAAAAGAGACAGAGAGAGATAGAAAGATATATTTAATGTCACAATTTTCGTCGTCTTATAAAATAAGGCAAAGGCCTACTGTTCAGGTCAGTCTCTTAATCGTCGATTACATAACCGTATTATTCGGAAGCATTACCTACACAAGCAGACGGCCACACTTAACAGTTATTTCAAAAAACTTATATATTATATAAATGCACTAAAACTTAACACTTTTTCTCGGCTTTATTTGAGTACCTATTGCACTTTACTATTTTACAGGTACACTCATAGTGACAGTACACATTTTTACTAAAAAGTTTGAGTAAATGGAAATTAAGATTTTTAGTAAAAAAGCCGTAGGGTCTCCTTGTAAATAAAGAAAGGTTGATTCTGTGACAGGTATTTCTTGCAACCTTACACTCTTCTCTTGGAATCTCACATAAAAAGGTATAGATTTTTTAAAGTTTATTATACTATTATTTTATTAATCACGAACATACATTCGTCCAATGCACACGAATCCCGCACCACGTGGCGCATTGGGAATAGCAAGTCCGCCACTTTAACCACTCCTCCAACCGATACGAAGGTGATTTCGGCGAATGGAGATTATTTCACTGTACTGAAAGTACACAACGTTTTGTAGAAATTTTACGTTCCTTTCTTTTTAGTTCAGTTTAAAATGTTTGAATGGAAGTCAATTTAAAAAAAAAATACAAGCACAGTTCCAAGATGTCCCGGTTAGGAGTGAGGCGTATTTATCGTAACAGATATTCAAAGGTTCTTCCTGCGGTGGTGATATTATATCTGTTATTGAAAATATCATGCAATACTAAATAACAACTGATCAACAAATACTAGTAACAGCCAAGCCATTACAAAACAACTGTGATTGTTACCTGTCTCAGTTTAACTTCTACGATTGCCCTGTGCTAAAACGAGATGCACCTAGTATCCAAAAAATACAAATGGATGTTTCACAGGAAAGAAATCACCTTGAAAAGTCAATCCTAAATCGTATTATCTGTAATTCCTTTAGTATCTAAATAAAACTGTTATTTACCAACAGATATTAACATCTGTTATTATTGAATAACAGTAACAGGTATAACAGATATCCCCATGTCTAGTCTCGGCCAATCAGATTTGTTCTAAACTGCTTAGTTTGCTTGTCGCTTACTGGACATAGACTAAGAAATAGGTTGACATAGAATTTTACTTACTCTATGGCCTGGTATCGATAGCGGTGGTTCATTTTCCTCTTCGGAGTCCTCGTCGTCTCTCGGATCGCGAGGGGACTCGACCGGCGGGGGAATGGGTGGGACTGCACTTGCTGTTATAGATACGTTCACAGGCGTCGAGTTTAGCTTGCTGCTTACATCTGTATACAAAAAAGATCATTCGTTTTTGAATATGTCATATTTTACCAAAAAATATTCATAAGAAGAACAGGCCTTATAGGCGCGCTTAGCACGGTTTCTCTGGGGTAAGAGTAAAGGTAGAACTACCTTTTCTATGACAAAAGTTTGTATGGGCCTGTTCTTTTATGAACTTTTATATTTGAGATGACTTACGACGAGACACTGATGAGATTAATGTGGCTATTTAAAATATTCATCTATTATTTAATCTGATATATTATGATTCGTACAAAATCAAAGACAAAAAACATTTCAATTACACAAAAATGAGTTATATTATAATGTTAATATCTGTGTTTCTTTATACTTTTCGACCTTTAAATAATTTTTTTAAATAAAATAACTTTTTTGTTTCGATCTTGCTCTTTTTGTTACAAGTCTATGTAACCTCAAGACTTTACCATGACTTATATATAAAATATATATAATATAAAAACTTACATTTACGTTTACGTATTACGACGTAATTGCAAAAATATAGCTTTTTTTAATTTATTCAACTATTAAGTAAACTTAAATATTAAAAAAAATATTTAATTATTCCTTTATTTCAAAATCAAAAACGATCTATGACATAGATTCTTATAACCCACAGCATGAAGATCAAAAAAACCGCCTCCATGGCTCAGTGGTTAGCGCGATGCGTTTAGCATCGAAGGTCCTGGGTTCTATATTCTAGGTCCTGGTCATGCGACAATTCACAGGGGAAGATCAATTGTAGCAGTTGAATGTTACCTGTGAATGGTGCAGGAGTTGGTGCCAAGGTAGGCTTCCTGTGTGGCGGAGCAGCAGGCAGTAGCACGATGTCAGGGCTCTCTGCGTAACTGCGTGTGTCTGAACGGGGGCGAAGCACCCGCTTACCGCTAGCACCCTAATGACAATATCTCTATATAAGTATATATATATAAAAAGGGATTCACCCTATTTCTCTTGATCACGGCATCACGCGTGAACGGCTGGACTGATTTCGCTAATTCTTTTTTAGTTGTGTTTGTTATTGTCAGGAGAAGGTTCTTATGAAAGAAAAATTTAAGAAAAATGCGCGGCAAATTATAAAATTTAAGAATACTTAACCACCATATTATTTCTAATGTAACCATAGCGCTTTTCAATTGTAAATTTCAACAGTAATACTTTTTTATGTAACCTTATGGCGTTTGACATAACATGAACAGAATGCGTGCTGCAAATATTTGTTACGATTTAACTAAAAATCCATAATATAAACAATAGAAAGCTACATTATCAGCAAGTAACATAGGCTATTTTTTTGTGTATAGAACATCTACATTGCACCCGTGCTAAGCCGGGGCGGGTCGCTAGTATAATATAAAAATCTCGTCTCACGGTATTTGTGGTAGCACTCCACCAAACGGCTCAACCAAATTCTATGTATATTTGGAAGATATGAGAATAGATCGTAAAGTACATAATATATTTAATACCGCTTTAGGTGATTAGGATTTTTTTTATAAAAAATTGATTTGGTCTCATTTCCTTCATTAGTCATGTCCTGCAAAGCCGGGTTTGGGCAGCTAGTATTACTATATATTATAATTACGATGACTGAACATTCAAAAAAGAAAAATACAAAAACTCAAAACTTTAAAAGAGCAATTATTTGCAAAAAACATAGTACAATTAAGGTTAAATTAATAGTTTCTGAAAATATCAAGAAATTACAAACTATGTCTATCAATTATTCACTCCATTGAATTTCTTTATTAGTAGCTTATGGCATTTAATTTACTTCTAAATTGACTTCTAAGCAATATAAGAATTTTTAAAATCTGTAAAACCTTTAAAAAGTTATGGCCATTTGATATTTTAAACTTTCAAATGTTAAATCTCAAAACTTACTTTTTATTCTTAGTTAATTTTCGATCTATGAGGAACAAATCGTTCAATAATAAAATAATAACCAAGACTCATCTACAAATATAATGAAGAGAACTTTAAAAAAGCGTGTACAAATATTACCTTTTCTGTAAAAATTTTTTTGCAAAGAAAGCATTTTGAAAATAAATTTGCCCTTTAAACACATATGTAAAATTTTATTTATCATTTCAAAATTTTATAATTATTATTGTTAGTCGTAAGTATGATTAATGTTGCCATAATTCTAGTGGCGGATTTACACATTTTCGGCGTATAGGCTATCAACATTTTGCCACCCTAGCCTCTATAAATGTAAGTTCCTAAATTTTCTAAAATACAATGATAGGAATTGTCAAGCTTATAAGAACAATTCTCAGTAAGTCTTACTTTTAGACTATACTCTGTAAGGTACAGAAGACTGTCTTAAAAGTAAGAAAAGTAAGACTTGATTTCTGTAAGTTAGCTAAAAGTATCCTCAAATTTGCCGCCCCTAAAATCTGCCGCCCTTGGCTGAAGCCTACTCAGCCTGCTGGTAAATCCACCAGTGCTTAATTCTAATACAGTATCTAATAAAATGCATATAGTAATTATAGAATATATCAGATATCAGATGTTAAAAATCTTATTGTATTATATACAGCTATGTATTATGAAAGTACTTACCCTATCAATCTTTTGTAAGCAAGAAGACAAAAGATATAGATTAAGCTTTCTGTTATGAAAGTCATCATTTGAACATGTTTAATCAAATATTCTGTATTTATTTTAAATATATAAAATCAAAGCCATGCTGTGCTTATCCAAAAAATAATGCTATACAATAGAGAAATCGGTTAATTAAAATATAAACAGCTCATAATAGGGCTGCCCTCTGACAAGTAGATAAAAATTAATGTATTATTAAATCTTATCTATCTTTTTATTGAATAGCACAGCAAAAAGATATCCTTAAATAAATAAGCAACAGTTAGGCTCATCTTTCTAAAACCAACTCAAATGACAATATGTTATCATTGAAAAATTACAATTTAGTATATTTATAGATGGGCATGCAAATATTTTGTTGTGCCAAATCTTGAGAGCACACGCTAAACATTACACACACTAAAACATACGCTTGATAACATTCACAGGGAAATGGACTTTGTGATATAGAATATCTATATCAATAAAACTTAGAAACAATCAAAGATAACAAAAACAGCCTTACATGTGGTGGAGGCTGGGCTGGGGTAATGGTCAGTCCGCTTGCTGTTAGAGCCCTTAATTCACTCAATTCAGGTGGTAAGGATCTGCTGAAAAACACAACTTAAATTGAGTATACAAACATTCAACAAATATTCATCCATACTGTAACTAGCTTCCAGGGCCTAATTGATTGATCAAGTATTCTATAACTTAGTTCTAACAAATTAAAAAATAGTTTATTAAATGTTCCGGAGTGTATTCATCAATTGAATAAATTATTTTTATTTTTTGGAGGCTTTTAACAGACGGTGTGTATTTGCTTGAAACTCAAATACAATATGATTCCTAAATTCATTTGATTGCATTATAAATAACTTATGTGAAATCACGCGAAAAACTGTGAAAAGATATTGTGGCGATATATACATGCTATATTTCCATTCAGCACTTCTGGGGGCCTAGCACGAACGACTATCGACATCGAATTCGAATCGTCAAATGTCAATTGTATGAGAAATTTCATACAAATGACAGTCGACGATACGAATACTCTTTCGATACTTGTTCGTGCTCACCCCTCTGCTTTCTAAACATTATGATTGCTCTAAATATCCATACTTATTAAATCATAGTCTCGATATCTTACAAAATAACAAACTTGTCACATGTAAACATTTACCTCACACTGAGATCAACAGCAGAATCGTCCACGTCCATTGTTCTCAAACACGCTAATTTCCGAAATTATACAATCACCACAGAAATCGATAACTCTAAATTAGACGAGACAAAACAATCACGCGGCGTATCTTATTAATTACATAATAATGTTTATTCACAAAAGGATAAGTTAATTCTACCTATAAAACCACTTATTTAATTAAAATATAACGTCGATTAGAAATTTTAAGAATAAAATATATTTTGGTAAACATCCCAAATTCAGGGTTCACGGGATGATTGATGACACTTCAACTGACAATGATCCTTGGTCCATAATCCCTAAGCCGTATCCCGTACTAACAAACTAACCGTAGTAATTAGTAATTACTGCTAATTAATCATAATTGACGAAACATTTTTCGTTAGGATAGGTTGTTTTAGAAACAAAACGGAAACATTATAAATAGGTAGCTAGCCAAATGTTTCTAAAAGTGAAAACTAAAAAACTACACGGATACATCGAGTTAACATTTGCAATAATATAAATTAAAAAATATAAGTTATACTCTATGGCAATCACAGATGATCAAGGAAAAAGCACAATGAAGAATCAAGAAAGCCTGTCTACTGTCTAGTCTACGATTAATCTGACATAGGTACATTATCCGATTTAGCCGGGCCGACCAAAACCCAAAACAGTCTATCAAGTATAAATCTTCATGCTGTATATATATATATACAGCATGAAGATTGATTTATCTTCGAACAAAAAAAAATATAATAAAAAACGCCAGTTAACGGCAATCTATGATTAGCTCATGACCGATGAATATTGAATTGCTACTTACTACTACTACAGTTATACTTAGTTTTGAAAATAAAATAAAACTTTCGTCTCTGAACTGGAACGAAAGAATATAACATATTATTATAAGACACAAAATGCTTGTAACTTTGTAAAAATGTTAAGATAAAAATATGAGTGATATCCAACATTATTATATGTTTAAATCCAGTTAATGAAGTCTAGTTTAAGTGGGCTTTAAACACATGTTTAGCTATAATTCCATATTTTAATGTTTATTGCGATACCGTGAAAAAAGTGATTGTTTGTTTTTTGCTCTACGTAAATTATCTATAAATATAATTTACTCTGTGTCTGTCACTGATTTTCGATCATCGATTATATATTTTACTCTGTGGATACTTATTTGCTATGTTTATATGAATGCTGAATATAGGTTAGAATGTTTTGATACGAAACAAACTGTACATTGAGAAAAATATTGTTAGATTTTATAATTTTTTTGTCGTACCCGTAACGTCATAATGCCTGGACCAGATTTGCTATCCAGTCAGGGCTTGCGTCTTGATGGCCGAAGACCCGATGAATTACGTCGAATAAGGTGTAAGCTCGGTGTTTTTACTCAACCAGATGGAAGTGCGTACTTGGAACAAGGAAATACGAAAGTTTTAGCAGCTGTATATGGTCCTCATCAGGTACACTGTCATCTCTGATCACATGTCTCCTTTTGTAACTACCCAGGACTATAATGTCTCCAACCTGTTATTGACAGCTCCTTTTTTTAAATATTGATATTTTTTATAATGTCCTTAATATTCTGAAGTTACATATGAAATATGAATGCTGGGGGTGTACAGATTTGCAGCCCATATAATAATTTTACACTCAGCACAAGAAAACTAAACAACCTATAGTACAAGAAGTTCATAAGAATTGAATGGCCCTCTCTTGTTTTATAGAGTAGTCTTTCTCATTAAAAGTGTTACATTTCAGGCAGCAAAATCCAAAATGTCCACAGAGGGAGTAGTTGTTAATTGTCAATATAGTATGGCTACATTTTCCACAGGTATGTTACTTTATACATAATTTTATCCCTTCTATGGGTACGTAATTACCTACCCAAGTCAGTGAGACACTTGCGATTTTCCTTTCATGTTGAAATAATTACAAGAATAGAAAAAATGTAAAGAATACAGTTTTTCAATAAAGAAAATCAGTTGTTGTTAAAAAGTCTTAAATTGACTCCTTTTTTGTTGCCTTGTCTTTTAGGAGAAAGAAAGAATAGACCAAGAGGCGATCGGAAATCACAAGAAGTATCACTTCATTTGAGACAGGCATTGTCAGCTGCAATCAAAACTGAACTCTATCCTCGCTCACAAATTGATATTTATGTTGAAGTATTGCAGGTTTGTTTTTTTGATTATTTTTACAATTCATACAATATTTTGTGTATTATCAATATGAAAATGGCAATGAAGCAGAATTGAGAATATTAGAATTTAAGTCAAAATGTCAGGTATATCTTCTGTGAATTACATGCATTTATTTTCCCATTAGGGTAGGCAGAGATTTTGGAATTCCATATGCTCCAATCCTTGCAAAACAGTTTTGCTTATTCCACTTTCATCAATGCTTTCACACATGCTCTTCAGTTTTAATTGTTTTTAACCTGGCCCTAAATTAATAAAATAATGAATAATGTAATATTTGGTAGTTTTGCCCTAGAACATATGCATAAACCAGAGGATCAATAGGCCCATTATAAGAATTTTCTACCATTCTGCATTTTAATATGCTTAAAAGTGTTTCACCAAATCTGTCATGGTTTTTTGTATTTGGAAATTGTTCAATTACTATACACATATTAATAAACAACTTTGTTTGGTCTATCAAATTTGTTAAGTCAAATCCCACTGGGACAAAATGTTTTAAATAATTTTCATATAATTTCAATATCATATAATTTTATATTTAATAATATCCAATTAATTCACTCATTATTCGGGTAACATACACATCATGTGTGGAAGACCTTTGAAGTGCATATGCGCTTTTCGGTTTCAATCTATGAATTTCCGAATACTTAAATAACACACGACTACAACAAAGCGTGCTCGCTCAGGCAGACGGCGGTGCTTACTGCGCCTGTGTGAACGCGGCGACGCTTGCGCTCATAGACGCGGGCGTACCGTTACGCGCGTACGCGTGCGCGTGCACGTCGTCGGTCGCGTGGCGCGGCAGCGAGCCGGAGCCGCTGCTCGACGTGGGACACGTGGAGGAGGCGGCGGGGGGCGTGTGCCTCACTGTCACTGCTCTGCCTAGTACAGGTATACTTTTTTTTTTTTATAGAGGGGGAATTTTCACAAAACCGAGGGCGAGACAATCTTTTAAGAGCATTGCTCTTCTCGCCCTCCCTCACCGGCGGGGCTCTTTTACATTTGCCGGGAGAGTGTGGTGTTGGGTCACTCGCGACTGTCTGCTAGCCAGACAGCCTGGTGCCCCGACCAACTAAACCCCCTCTGGCCCCACTTTTCGCCATGTTGAGACCGCGGGATAACACAGTAAGCAACCGCGGCCAGTACAGCTGGTATACTAGGCTAACTGCGCCCAAACACTTGCATCTTGACAGGCTCGTTGGTGCTGTAGAGGTCTCCTTCTAGCCTAAAGAGAGGATCCTCGACCAGTCGAACCACTGACTGGCCGGCCCTAAGGCCCCCGGGGTTGATGTCGAGATATTGTATATATACTCAGCGCTCGGAAACATTTGTATAGCGCGATTCAGGATTAGACTTCTTTTTATTGATTCTTGTAGCAGATTGTAGATGTCGCTACAGCGCGTTCGGTAGAACACCTGCCGTGCGCATCGATGGGTCTTGGGTTTGAATCCCACTGGGACGGCTTGTTTATAATTTTTGTAGTTTTGTAAGCATGTCTTCCCCACGTCTGGTAACTTCGGGCAATGAACGGGTGGGAGAAATATCGAAATTCCGACTGGGTAACGAACACAGAACAAAAGAAGTAAGGTAATAGATCTCGACAGACGAGCATGAGGTTCACTTGATGGTAGGTGATACTACCTAATTTTTACTTCAAGCATTCGGAAATCTATAGACTAAAACCGAAACGCGCAATGTGCACTTCACGGTTTATCCATCTATGAACTAAATGCCATCAAAAACATATTGTTAAAACAACCAAGTCTCGCCCCCCGACCTTATCATACATAATCACATTTATCAGCCCCTTTGGTGTGACGTCACATGCTTTGCATTAATTAATAAATTAAAGTTTTTCATTATACAGTTAAAGTTTCGAGTTTCAATAATTTTAATGTTGTTAGCAAGCTTAGAATACCTCCCACCCCTTGTCACACATAATTGACCTCCTTAAAATGTGACGTAATTTATGGATGACCCTTATCATAATAATTGATAAAAAAAATATCGAATTGATTGCAGGCAGCATAGCGTTGCTAGAAATGTCACATCGTTTGCACATGGACTACTTCGAAGTCGTCATAAACAGAGCTATGCAGGGATGCAGAGATATTGAGGTAATTTGGTAGTTAAGTTAGATATATACATCGAAATAGCATTAGTAGATATTCACATTGAGAAAAGTTTATAAACTAATATCAAAGAACATACATAGTGCATAGAAGCACAGGCCTTATAGGCGCGCTTGGCACGGTGTCTCTGGTGTAAGAGTAGTTCTCCCCCCAGCCACCGCGGCGCTGCTAGTGTCCGTGTGGACGACACTCTGACGTGGAGTCATAGCGCGCACTCTCTCGCACCCAGCCGCTTGTAGAGCGTTATTGCCGTTCGCTCTTAAGAGCAAGCGAGACAGCGCGAGGGGAGGAGTCAGCGGACTGCTTAGATGTGTGTGTCACACCGATACATTGCCGCGCACTCTACAGGTCAAAAACAGAACTACTTTTCTGTGCCAAAAGACAGTATGGACCTGTGCTTCTATGTAAATCTGTCTTTGGTAATAGTAAGATGGCGTCGCCAGCTCGTAATTCAGTAAAGTTTTGAACAGAAATTGTCAATTTAGTGCCCAAACTTTGGTCTAAATCCAACGAAATGAGTTTTTGATTTAATAATTTGTTATTTGACAGGTTATTCTGGATAAAGCTGTAAGAGACCACTTGGCGGAGGGCTGGACGAAGCAAGATGTTGTAATTATATGAAATAAAGTATATTTTAAAGTTAAAAGTGGTTTTAATAATATCTATAGTTTTGACGTGTTTGTTTTATTTTCGTTAGGTAATCGTTCCAAGGAACCGCGGGTCTAGCCCCGTTTGGAATATTTTCTGTTTTAATTTAAATATTAAAATCCTTGATTTATTAGTACTAAAGAAAAATAATTGAAATATTTCAATCCTTAGGTCAATGGATATTACATTATACATGAGCGACAAAGTTTATGGTAGATTCATGAATCTTAGACCCAGAAAAAGGAATAGCCAAAAATGTCGCTTATCCCTGTATGTAAGCCATCGATATGAATTAGTCAACTAAAATTACACTATTGCACAATATAAACAGTGTATTGAATACCTATATGCTCGAGCGAGGACTGAATACCGGTTAATTGAGGTAAGTGTGACTCTATAGATGTAGTCAATCGCTTCGTATCCTAAAGAGTGCCTAACAGAAGAACCCGACACAAATATGTTATAAATATTTTGCAATGCCACACCAGATACATGCAGAACTCACCCGTTATAAGACTGCCTAAAAAACTCAATGAGATAATTTCAATTTCCCCAGATACTGACATCTTTTACATGTCAAAATTAAAATCAGCACTTAAAAAATTATAGAGTATTATTACTAATAACCATAAGTTTAAATTTCTATACATTGCGTGAGAGCAACACTGTTTTTTGTTTAAATAGTAAAAGTCCATTATTGGCCTTAAAGTATGTATATATTTGTTTATTTAAATGTGTTTGTAAGGCTGTGTGACTTTGTAATAATAATAAAAATAAAAAAATTACTATGAGAGTTATATCGGTATAATAATGGTTTTTGTTTATATTCTTTCGTTTTATTCATATTTACTGAAAAACAATTACTGTGGTAAGTTTAGTGTGTATTATATATAGTAGTATTTTGGAAAATAAAAATTAACCGGTATAGGTCCCTGCTTAGGAGACGGTATTAGAAAATAAAATATATTTTTTCAAAGTGGGCGAGTGATTGACCCTCCCCATCTATCGAATACAACGCTAACACTTTCAAGTTAGCTCGAAAGTGATGAATCACTGGAATCTTAGATCACTTCAATCACCAATTTAACCCCTTCAAGGCTCCAATTTCTAAAAAAGGGGCTATTTTCTCATCTTGAAACTACACTACAAAGGGTAAATAAAACAAAATTAGACTTACATATTTATTAGAGATCTGAACAAAATAAGAAATTAAATTATATGTACAGTCTATGTTACTAAACTAAATCAGATGTAAGTTCATACACACTAGTTACGTGTGGTTATAACTTACTCTATGCAGAGTATATGCGACAGCAAGTTAGTATAGCGTATGCGAAACTAACATAATATAGGAAAAAATAAATAAAATCAGATGTAAAAATCAGTCCATCTTCTTAGATTGCACTTTTTGAAATAAATAAAATGTTCTCTCTAAATAATAAAACGTTTTGAGTACGATAAATAATTGTACTTCAATAAAAAGACAGTGAAAAGCTTAAATTCAAAGTATGTTTGCAAATACCTTCAACAATGAAGGCTGAATGCCAAGAATGGCCAACAAAAAATATGATGAATGAGTAATGAGTTCCATTTATTAAAACTTAATACGTTCCCGAATGACTTAAAAATCATGACCATTTTTGATGTTTTTCGCTAAAAAACTTATTAGTCACAGGTAATATTAGTTTTGATAAAGCGAACCCAAGTCGAGCCAAAAAATATTCCCTTTCAGGTGGTACCAAAATTTTGTACTAAAAACTGTAAATTATCATTTTCAAAGCATCACTTTTTGTAAATGTATATTCTAAACAAAATGTATTAATATATTATTATGCTATAAGAAAACAGATATCAAGTTTCAGTAACGAAAATGTATGTCCCATTCTGTATAAAAATGTTACCTTTAGACATGGGTAACACTGCGCTGCGCCGCGCAATTGCGCCGGTACGCTTCAGTGCGCAGGGTGAGTCAGCTCACACATTCATAATGTGTTGGCGCACGGCGCAGTACCCACTCACTGAGTGAACTATGAGCGTGGGGTTGCGTGCGTTTCGGAGGTTTCACTGCTCGCTTTGCGCGTCCCATTTTTACTGCGTCGTGGCGCAATTTTGAGTTGACTCAAGGAGCCGACGCACTTCACTGCGCCTGAGTTGCTGAGTTGGCGCAGGGAATTTCGCTGAGTTACCCATGTCTAGTTACCTTATTATTACTGAGTTGCTAAGGCACTCATTACTACACGTCTCTAGGTTTCTAAGCAAATGTTGTGGGATTAATGAAAATTAAAAAAAAAAACGAACCAATGCATAAAAAAAAATGCATGCAACACGATCAAAGTTTTCAATAAAAAGGGTTACTATTGTTTCGATGAAAAAAATATAAACTGGATCACCGATTAATGAAAAAAATCAAACTCAATTCCATTATGGACTTAACCTAAGTGTATAATACGAATAAATGTATTTCACATCCCTATGGCCGATGCTAAACGATAGTTATGTTAAAGCCTGCGGTTATTGGTTAGTTGGCCTCTTGCTGTTGATCCGAATTCGCTACGGCATCTGGAATAACAAAATCTCTATTAAAATTGCAATTTTTACATAGTTGTAAAACACCTGCCGTGCGCATCGATGGTTCGTGGATTCGAATCCCACCGCGACGACATATTATTTATAATTTTCTGTAATGTCTTTCCTACGTCTGGTAACTTCGAGCATTGAACGGATGGGAGGAATATCGAAATTCCGACCGGGTAACGAACCACTGTTCACAGATGTAAAACCATGAAATACATATATATTGCGCGTTTCGTTTTCAGTCTACATATTTCTGAATGCTCGAAGTAAAAATTAGGTTGACAGCGCATCATTGACTGAGGTATCATCTACCATCAAGTGAACATGCTCGTCTGTCGATATCTAATTTTTTTTTACATTGTTAAGGTTAAGCCAGAATCTAATAAACCGTCGCTGCGCCTGACAAGTTCCATTTGTGATTTTTGTATAGTTTTGGGAAACAACGAAAAACGTATTATTGATTCACATACAGAGTTTTTCTTAACTAGTTAAACTCGTTTCCAGTTCGAATATCACAAAAAGGATTTTAGTAACTCATGGAGAATAAAACGAAGATTATTTTTTGTGCAAAACCCAAAAATCAAAAAAATGCACATATGGAATTTGGCAGGCGCAACGACGAAACATTAATGCCTTATTGCCAATTCCAATTACTTTTACCACTAATAATATTAATATTATAGGATTATACTTCAAGATACTAAACGTAACACATACTCAGACAGGAACAATTTGTATAAATAAAAAATTTCTAACAATCTAAGTAGAGCCCATTTTTATTCCCCCGGGAATTGGAATTGTCTCTATGTTGTATAAATCCTAAATAAATAATATTCCTTACCATTGGTCTTGGCGGGCGAATTCTGCTCAGAGCTCTTCTGCGATTCGCTGGTACTACCTTCGGCCTCGCCTGTCTCGCCCGCGGTCGATGTCGTCTGTAAATAATACATTTATTGTATTTTTTTATTAATAACGTTTCTTTAATTGGACGCTGGCAAACAATACAGTGTCAACCCACATGGTTGCCATTTTGAGTAAATTGAGTTTGAAGTTTCAATTAGGTTTTATTAAATTTCTAGTAATAGATTTTGTTATTATTATTGGTATCAAAATGTAAATTTTTATCATTTTGTGAGTTGACACTGTATTGCTTAACAGCGTCCATTTACGGTTCAGAGGTTTGAGCGTTATTTGAGGAGGTCTTGCCTTTAAGATGCTAAAAATAAAAAATAAATATATGAACCTTCACAGTTTTACTATTAACTTTAAATATTATGCTTATCTTTATATATATAATTCTTCTGTGAGTGTGTATGTCACTGAACTTCTCTCAAACGACTGGACCGATTTTGATGAAATTTTTTGTGTGTGTTCAAGGGGATCTGGGAATGGTTTAGATTCACAATTTTGTCCACTGGACAATGTCTTTTTAATATAATTTCGAAGCCAAAATTGTAGCAGAACAACGTCTGCGGGGT
Organism: Anthocharis cardamines; assembly: GCA_905404175.1. Lineage (NCBI taxonomy): Eukaryota > Metazoa > Arthropoda > Insecta > Lepidoptera > Pieridae > Anthocharis > Anthocharis cardamines. Next base: position 6,145,456 of record FR989974.1, read on the forward strand.
CCACTAGTGTTACTATAGAAAAATGGCATTGTTGGTGTATGCAATCTTTACAATATTTTTATCTGTTATATCTAGTTTAGTCTATGTCAAGAAAAGATGTTAATTTTAGTTTATGTTTTTCCGAGTGAGTATTAGAAGTTATTTAAAAATGGCGTTTGTGAGTGTAAAGATATATTTTAATGAAATCCCCGAACAATATAAAATAAATTATCAGACATAAATCAAAATTTAGACTTCTAATTAAATTGGAGAAAACTGAGATCCTATTTATTTACAACTAGTAAGCCCCGGCTCATACTGAACACAAAAAAAAAGCCAATGTTACTCGCTAATAATGTAGCTGAACCTTTCTATCGGTCAAGTAGTTTTGGAGTTAAATCGTAACAGACAATCAATCTTTTCTCTGTATAATATTTGATCATACTCTGTACATTAATGAAATAATGATAACTAAACTATCTCTACTACATGACTCACCCGGTTTTTGTTGTTGGCTCTCGGGTTGGGCGATTTGGGCTCTTTGGCTGGATCGAAGTGACGATCGAATATATCTATAAGCTCCTTTATGTCCTCCTCATTGGCCGACACCGACAGCGCCGACAATTGTTTCTCTAAGCCTGCAAATAATTAAATCAGTTTATAGAAAGAGATTCGTCTAAGACATCTTAACCATACTATATTACTCAACTTTTTTTTTTTATGTCAGATATCGACAGGCCAGCATGAGGTTCACTTGATGGTAGGTGACACCTCAGCCATAGAACATCAGTCAATGATGCGCTGTCGACCCAATTTTTACTTCGAGCATTCGGAAATCCATAGACTGAAACCGAAACGCGCAATATGCACTTCACGGTTTTTCCATCTACGGACAGTGGTTCGTTACCCGGTCGGAATTTAGATATTCCTCCCACCCTATCATCATCATGCCACAAGTTACCAGACGTGAGGAAAACATGCTTACAGAGAATTATAAACAAGTGGTCCCGGTGGGATTCGAACCCACGACCCATCGATGCGAAGTTCTACCGAACGCGCCAACGAGCCCGTCCGATTATAATTACGATCATAGTAATGTCAAACGAAAGATATATCTTATTGCGAACGACGGATCGATCATCGGATTCATATAGGAAAATGTACGATCCGTCAGCCGAACTTCGTACTTTGTTTTGGTAATAGGTAGACGTCGTTATCACGCGGGCACGAATCATTTGTAGATTATGTAAACAGAGTGGACAAACTACATAGTCTTGAGAGTACCTAACCTATATCTACATTGGGACATTTTCTGCATCAAATCATATCATTTCAGTAACAAGGCGAAAGAGTTATAGGAGGCCAATGAATTAACATCTCTTAGAGAATAAACCAGATCAATCTGATACATTGTCAACATCGACAAGTCAATAGTTTAATAATGTCTTTTAATAACGCGAGTATTGCACATTTAAATAAAATATTTTATAATAGAATTAAACTCGATTTATTATTTATCCCGACGTTCCGGATGCTTATAAAATAAATAATAAATCGCGTTTTAATCCGATATAAAGTATTCTGAAGAATTAGAAGTTACTGATAAAATTGGGAAGGCACAGACTGTAACACAGTTTTAACTATTTCAGGAGTCTGGGTTTAAATTATTTTATGTAAAAATTGCAGTAATTAATAAGATTATTATTATTATTATTCTATTATAAGTCAATAGTTTAATCATTTTAAAATACGTATGTAGATCTTTTTGAATAGAACACGACTTGCAAACTGTAATATTAATGTATTATATGTAATATGTTATTATAAGTAGCCTTGTATAACCTTAGCTTTTATTTTTGTTTTGTAAATTTTAAAATCTGCTCTAATCTTAATGTTACTATTGTCAAATGAGGGAAGGAACTGACTTCCCTAACACAGGTATACCCTACCTGTGAGGTCAGGGCCGATCATTGGTTTTATGATAAAAATGTTTAAGTTCAGAATAAAGATTATTATTATTAAACATAAAAACTCTCAGAGGACGCGCAAAACGAGGTATTACATACTAATTGTCTATTCTAGATAGATATTCTTTGACATGTTCGTTTGTGCCCGCTCGATAACGATGTCTATTAGCCCCCCTGACTATTCCCCATGTCCACTCACCGGACACCTGCTGCTCCTGCCAGGCCTCCTTCAGGTGGTCGTACAGCAGCCCCGCGTCCGCCAGCAGCCGCCGCAGCTGCGTCACGCGCTTGCGCTCCGGCTTGGCCAGCCGCAGCAGCGGCGCGAACACCGGCCGGAACGTGTTCTGTCTGCGCACACACATACGTTACCCCATATATGTGAACCAGAATGAGTTCTGTCTGCGCACACACACATACATTAATCCCATATATTAACCAGAATATGTTCTGTTTGCGCACACACACGTACGTTACACCCATATATATGAACCAGAATGTGTTCTGTCTGCGCACGCGCACACTTACATTAACCCCATATATGTGAACCAGAATGTGTTCTGTCTGCGCACGCGTACACTTACATTAACCCCATATTATATGTATATGCATCTGAACGTGTTTCTGTCTACGCACACACTAACACGTACATTAACCCCATTTATATAAACCTGAATGTGTTCTGTCTGCACGCACACACGTACATTAACCCCATATATATAAACCTGATCGTGTTCTGTCTGCGCACACACACGTACATTACCCCCATATATGTGAACCAGAATGTGTTCTGTCTGCGCACACACACGTACGTTACCCCATATAATATGTGAACCAGAATGTGTTTTGTCTGCGCACACACACGTACGTTACCCCATATATGTGAACCAGAACGTGTCCTGTCTGCGCACACACACGTACATTACCCCCATATATTATGTGAACCAGAATGTGTTCTGTCTGCGCACGCTCACACTTACATTAACCCCATATATGTGAACCTGAACGTGTTCTGTCTGCGCACACACATACATTACCCCCATATATGAGTCGTATAGTATCAAAGGCGGCTATCTGACATTTTCGGTCCGGCAATCTACCAAAATAAAATAAGTTCTTGTTGTTTAGACTGTTTCGTTTTTTTATATATTTGGTTTTATCTTTAATTGTTAATATTAATAGATACCTTAAACATGCAAAGAATGATACCGATTACAAAAATAAAGGAGGAAAACATATTTTTTTTTAAATTGCTAACAATCAGCCATAAGTCAGATAGCCGCCTTTGATTCTATACAACTCATATATAAACCAGAATGTGTTCTGTCTATGTACACACACACACACATACATTAACCCCACATATATGAACCAGAATGTGTTCTGTCTGCGCACGCGCACACTTACATTAACCCCATATGTATATGAATCTGAATGTGTTCTGTCTACGTACATACACACGTACGTAAATGCATATGTATATGGACGCTGATAAGCAATACCATGTCCACCCACACGGCTGCCATTTGAGTAAATTGAGTTTGAATCGTAAATTATGTTTTATTAAGTTTCAAGTAGAGTTGTATCAAAATTGATTTTTTAGCATTTTGTGCGTTGACACTGTATTGCATAACAGCGTCCAGTGAATGCCTCCGACTAGCGGTACCCGAGCTCACCTCTCCAGAAGCTTCTTCAGCTTGTCGAGAGCCTCCAGCTCGGTGTGCACGGGCCGCGCCCAGGCTCTGGCCGTCTCCACCATGTCCTCACTGGCGGCCGCGCCCTCGCCGCCACCTCCCACCTCTTGCTGTTCACCTGCTTTTTTTCATGTTAGATATCGACAGACGAGCATGAGGATCACTTGATGGTAGGTGATACCTCAGCCACAGAACATCAGTCAATGATGCGCTGTCGACCTACTTTTTAAAAATTCTTTCATCTATAAAGCTACATTATCAGCGAGTAACATAGGCTATATATTTTTTGTGTATAGTACATGTACATTGCACCCGTGCGAAACTGTTACTAGTGTTATATTTTAAGGAAATATTGGTTCATAAATTGAATCAGGAATAATCAGTTAAACATCCATATTGGACCGGACACAGGACTGACTAACAGATGTCAAAGATAATTTTTTATAATTTTAAAGGTATACAGGGTGAAATTGAAGTTGTGAGCATCCTTGTGCCCACAATACTGACTGCATTTGAACTAAAATTATCTTTCAAATCATAATAACTATCACCAAATAATCTAGTTAGTAATATTGCAATAATGTATTGGGTTTATCTCGTATCGTAATGAATAATAAAAACACCACATACAAGTTAGTTTTACCACCACATTTTAGTACTTTTTCTGTGTACAATAGATTTATTATCATTATTCTTTTTCAACAGTTTCTATTTTGCTCTATCTTAAAATGGCCAATTAATATACACAAATATGATGTCATTATTGTAATACCCACTGACCACTTTTCCTTTCAAGGAAGTAGTAGAAAAAAGAATGCTGAATGAACGAATGAATGAATTGTGCATGCATTAGTTCACACCAGCCCGCTCACTCGACACAGTAGCAAATAACATAGATGTACACAGACGAACAGGCCCATACTTATGACGCTCTACAAGCGGCTGGGTGCGAGAGAGTGCGCGCTATGACTCCAGCGTCAGAGTGTCGTTCACACGGATACTAGCAGCGCCGCGGTGGCTGGGGGGAGAACTACTCGTACCCAAGAGAAACCGTGACAAGCGAGCCTATGAGGCCTGTGCTTCTATGTACATCTATGTTCTTAGACAGTACTCACTCTGCGACAGATGCTCGACGATCCTGTAGGCGGTGGCGGCGCGGTCGAGCGCGCTGTCCACGGCCAGCGTGTCGGCGTCCAGCAGAACGCGCGCCAGCACGCGCAGCGACACCGACTTCACGGTCGCCTTGCACTTCTCCGCCGCGAGCGCGTAGCTGTCCGTGAAGCCCGCCACTATCGTCTTGAAGCGGTCCAGCAGCTTGTAGCTGCGCAGATAGTCAGTTGAAATGTGATTATTTAAACTCGTATCCCGACTGGTTAATGCAACGATGAACGAGATGCGTGAATCAGAGACGAGAGCGTCAGACATGGGAGTGAGTGAGACAACTATGATTTCTGCGGTCCTAGTATACATAGGTCATAGTCCTATTTATTCATACCCTAAAAAGAAGCCACCACCTAGGTTAGGTTATACGCACAATACGAGCGAGCGAAGCGAGCGGTGCCGCGGTAGCGGCCGACGAGTGCCAGAACCGAATCCTACTCATATCACTTCATATTTTGAGAATGTTTTTTTTTTTACCCCAAAAAGGTCTTGCGCCATCATAACAACACTAGTTATGGTGCTGAGAACTCATGACGAAGTCATAAAAAAAAATCAGTCTCAAAATCGCTAGTGGTGCGATACAGAATATTTACCAAACTTATTTTAGTTGTGTAAAATTTAAACAAATCCAAGTATTTTTTTCATATATAATTTTATGTGAATTACATTTTCTTTTTGTGTATTGTACATCTACATTGCACCCGTGGTGGTAGTACCCCGTCTAAGCCAGGATGGATTGGTAGTTACAAATAAAATAATATCTTACCGAGTAAGAGCTTCAAGCAGCATTGTGGGGCTAAGGCGTCTTGGCTCATGGTATATTAAAATTATGCTACCGTCTCCCTTTTTACCCTCCAACCAGTCTAAAAAGTCTGTTAGGGCAGATATTTCAGACTTAGTTTTCAGAATCTGCAGGCAGAGAGATAACATTTAGAATGTTGAAAAATAAAAAGTAAAATACATACTTTCTTGGAATAATATTGTTTGCTTTTGACTCTGACTTTTGCAGTTATTCACCCCTCACAACCCCTTTTCTATTACTTATTTAAAATAATTATAAAATATTCATGTTAATTTATATAGTGTGCTTAATAGTTAGTGAATATATTCCACAGAAAGTAAGAAAAAGACTAAGGTTTAAGAGAAAAATGTAATCTATAGAAAATATTTAGAAACTTTAATTAAATCACATTGTAATAGATATTAAATCTATACACAAAAATGTGCTTTAATTAATAGGTCACAACCCATCATTTACTTTTACATAGCCATTTAAGCATTACAGTTTATTTTGCAGTGAAATTTCAAACCTTATGAGTAACAGTGTCTTTCAGCATCCTATATCGGCCAACAGTGACTACTCTCACATTGTGCCTACGTCTGGCTCCAGGGTTTAAGTCACCATATGGCATTATGTATTGAGAGTAGGTTTGCTTTGGTGTATAAGCTGCTATTTGACATATCTGAAAACAGGATTATACTTATTTAAAGCTACAATCACTTAAAATTATGATAAAAATAGAACAATCAATACAGCACTTAATTCATCGTGAAATGTAAATCAATAACTTAAGACAAGATTCAAATTTGAGTAAGGTACATATAAAAATATGAGTCTCAATAATCTCACTTCATCAATAAGTCTCCGGCCAGTGGTATCCATGTCCCAGCCAACAAGGGAGTACTTGCCAGGTGGCAGCCCTGCGGGCTTCTCGGCCAGAGCCGGCAACACCTCAGTGGGTGCATCATTTCCATTCACCTTGGCTTCCGATACCATTTCCATCTACACTAAAGTCTAGCTGCAAAAACAGTTTACTAATTACTCACTCCTTTGCAATTATAGTTAAACGTTAATAATTTAATAAATGTCCCTTTAAATCAACATGTTTTTAAAAAAAAATGAGATAATGTTTCCAAAATAAACCAAATGATTCACTCAATTTAGAAATTAAATGCCTCCTAATAATAACAGTCTGTATCTATTTTTGTTTAAATTGAAATTGAATGTAAAATGTTTTTAAAATGAGGGTATATAGTAAAAGATAAAATTATACATTTAAATATTCATAATATATAATATCTGCAAAAATACAAGATAGCCAAAGTTACGATAACATCAAAAATAAAATATAAAAATTAAATTAAATAAGACAGGTATGTAATCGATAAGTACAAAATAGTACTCCAATCAGAATTATATTATTTATGGGATTAAACGAGTAAAACCTATATATTTAAAACAAGCGCGGCGCGCCGCTATGATAAGAAGTCAAGAAATCGACAGTAAATCGATTAGTTTTAGCAACTAGTTCAAACTTGATGAGCGATAACATAACCAAAATAAAAGGTCCCCATACAAAACATTACATCTTATCTATTTATAACACACCAAAATTTGGATATCACGAAAATAAATAGAAAATAGGACACGTGGCGATCTTTTCTGAGGACATTTTGCCCCACCCCATTATGTCAAAATAAAACATGAATTAACTCACTTTTTGTTACGATAGTTTAGATATTATTCTAGATTTACTATTTAAACTTAAGAGAGAATGTAAAATACTAGAATATACTGCAAAATACAAATTACTCTTTAAAAATATCACAAATACTTAACACAGCACGTGTACCGCAATCGGAAAAACGCAAGCGATTTTGATTTTTGTCTTTTGATAAAATCATAAATGTCATTATTGTCTATGCTTTTTGAAACATATGTGATATGTTTTTTTAATTGCTACACTACCAAGCTTTGCTTGAAAAGATAAATGAAACCTACAAAAAAAAACAATAAAAATATTATAATGAAATTACAGTTAGGTGTTGGCGACTTCCTTCGCACGCAATTAGCTTTAACCAACGATAACTTTTCTTCCCGACATCCAATTTCGATTTTCTTTCAATTTCTTAATCCACATTCCACAATTAGTTCAATAGTTTCGGGAAGAAGCGTGAACAAACTGACAGACAGAAAAAGTAATATACAGTTAGTTGTAATTTAATATAATATAACACTTATTATAGTTTTCCCTCTCATATTCTGTTAAATGTATTTAATATAAGTACGTCTTTATTTCTACTGCTTTATAATTATTTATGTAGGCATCTTTAGATTAATGTACTTAATCTGAGGTAGACACAGACATAGACGTAGTAACTTTAATTGCAAAAATTCTGAAATTCTTGCAACTTCTTGAAAATGTTGTGTTCTATCTGTCATTTCTGTCCAAACTACAAGTTTCAACTGTCAACTGTCAAGTGTCAAAACTATCCATAGTTCTATGTATATGTGTATTATCTATGTGTATATTTACATATTTGATATTCCATAATTTAATTTAAATTAAACCTCGTACATAACATACTGCATACTTTATAGTTGTTTATTTATGTTGTATTGTATAAAACTGAAACATAAATGGTAAATAAATCTTTTCAAAATGCCTAAACCAACGTGTGTTCAGTGCAATACTAATGATTCTCTGCTATGGCGAAATGTAGAGAACGGTCAAATATGTAACGAATGTCATCTAACTAATACTGCGAATAAAGAATTGAAACTAGACACAACCACTATAAAAACAGAAACTGAAGATCGAAAAGATGACAAAGAAGATATAGATGCTAAAAATGGGAAGAGTGAGTGCGATTCTACGCCGGCGAAGGCCACTGGAAAAGGAACTAGGAAAAGTACTCGAGCCACTAGATATAAGTCAAAAACTCCGGCTCCAACTCCTGCGAAGACCCCAGCACCGCGAGGACGAGGGCGGAGAAGTATCTTTAAAAGACAACCGCTTAAAGCACCTACCGCAACAGCTACTGTTGTGACAAGTGATTCAATTTTTTATAAGGTTTGAATTTCATATTTAGCAATATGGTAACAAAATACACATGTATTTAAATAAAATCTGTTATTGTATCTGTATAATAAAATTATTGTATTGTGAATATGAATACTGAATCTTTCCACACCTAAATTGTTGATCATGATGAAATTGAGTATCATTGTCTTAAACTGCCTTCACATTTGTCTCAGTACTCTAAACTATAGACGAAATTAATTCTGGTCATTATTGAAAATGATTTGTTTATTTAAATGAATACTCTGAAAAGAATAATTACCCTTAATTTGGTTTGAGGTGACTCCAAATTATATAAAGTTTTATTAAATATAACTAAATGTGTAATAATTACTGAAGATTTTAGTGTAACTATAGACTTAAAAATGGTATATCCATATTACTTTAGCTGTAATTCAAGTTATATTACTACTGTCTGTTTACCAAATAAAAAAATGAAACATTATTAAACTTTCACATTATTTTATGAAATTTCCAAACTATCAGAGCTATCGAAGGCAAAAGCCTGCAGGCCACCGGCAAAATCGTAATTGTTTCTTATTTCTCTTTTGTATTGTGTGAATAACAACTTTTAGAAAATTTGCATTTTAAATTTTTTATTCAATTTTTAAATCTTAAATATTTTGAGGTCCCTAATCTATTTAGTCATTTATATTGTCCCAAGATCACATCTAGCTTGGACAGCCCAGAGCCCTGTTCTAGATGATTCTGTTTCTCTCATTTCCATTGAATTCTAGTATTTCAGTGACAACCTACTAAGTGAAAATTTACACACTCAACTTGATTTTCAGGGGACATACATGCAGGTTGGCGACATAGTATCTATGATAGATGTGACTGGTGGAACATATTATGCCCAAATCAGGGGTTTCCTCACTGATCAGTACTGTGAGAAGAGTGCTGTTGTAACTTGGCTTTTGCCTACTAAAGCTAGCCCGCCACCAGAGAAAGGATTTGATCCGTCTACTTATGTTATAGGTAATTCAAATTTAAACTTTTCTAGACTGGAGATCGTAGACACAAATTGATAGTCAGATAATCATTATCACTTGGGTTTTAATTTTTGCATCTAACAAGGTTTCTAACTCTCTTTATAATTAAAAAATATAAATTGATGATTTCAATGACTTGTTCCTTTATTTTCCAGGACCAGAAGAAGAACTGCCTCGAAAGTTAGACTACATGGAGTTTGTAATGCATGCACCTTCTGACTACTATAAAGCTAGCAACAGCCCATATCCATTAACGGAGAATGAACTTAATAATTACACTGGATTTATATGGACTTCTTTAGAACCAAAGGAGAAGACATAAATATTTAAAACTTTGTTTTTTTTATCACCTTTTAATGGTAAGTGAAATAAAAATCATAAAATATAATGCTAATTTATTTTTTATTAAAAAAAAGAGTATAAGAAACATACAGTAGACTTTCACTAATCTGGCACTATTAAAATCCAGAGAGTGCTGGATTATTGGAATGTTTGGATTACTGGATTATATACAAAAATTCATGTATTTGCTTATAATATCAATGAGAGATGTTTAATACTTACAATACTTACTTTATAGGACTACCAATCTAGCATATGCCCACCAAGTTACAGTGCAAATTAGGATGTTGCCAGTGCTTATGGAATATGGCCTTTCAATCAGCTCTAGTAACAAAACATGAACTCTAAAAAATTGTATTTAGCTTCTTAGATCATGTTTTTATTTTCAGTATATTTGCTCTGTAGTTAAAAAATGTTTTTTAAATAAACATACAACAATGTCTTTGTTAAAAATAGTCATGCCCAGGGTTGTCTACCTACAAAGAAATCCCATAAATCCTTGGTCAGTTTATATACAAGTCAGTGGTTCTCTTAAGTATTGAGTTGGCAACCCTGTAGGCTAGGAAAACGGTATTTGCTTCAAAGCTATTTTGTCTTTAATAATGATCACTTTATCATTATAGAATATAGTGAAGTTCTATTGGTAGTCAAAGTATCCTTTATGTATCGATTGCTTAAGTGAATTGTTTGGTTGCTAAAAGTCACTATTTAAACAATATCAGGTAATGAAATAAAAAATAACTGTTTTTGACTAAACAGTGACTTTTATCAACCAGACCATAGAGTATACCTTATATTGAACCAGACCAACACTTAAACGATTGATACATAAGGGAGTGAATACCGGTTAAATTACTATGAGAGTTTAACAGAAATAATAAAGGTGTTTGTTAATATTCTTTTATTGTAAGTCATATTTACTGAAAAAAAATAGTGTGGTATGTTTAGTGCATATTACTCTTTAAAACTAATATCATGGTATCTCAGCCATCCACGTATATTGGAAAATAAAAATTAACCGGTTTCAATCCCTGGTTTTGACAGATGACAAATGACATTTGACAGTCGGGCATTGTTACTTATTTGTAGCGGTTACGGATTAAGGTTTTGTTAATTACTTTAATATTGTTTCTCTTTATAAATATCTCATAATAAATTTAATATGAGTCGCAAAGAAGCTCTTTCATCTTTTATTCAACAAATTCACGGCCGGCCTGTTGTTGTAAAATTAAATAGTGGTGTCGACTACAGAGGTATCTTTTTTGTGTATTAAAATGTTATGATGGTAATTTTAAAACTACTCACACTCAAACATGTATTGACATTATTTATATCCTAAATGTATCTTTCGAATATGTTATAAACTAGAAAACTGGAATTAAAATAACAAATAGGTTACATTTACATTTTAGCAAAGTTTTTAAGAAATTGTACCAAATAATCGAAATCAAAACCGGACCATTAATTAAAAATTCAAGAAGGCTTTAGCTAATTAATCTATTTATTTTTCGATAATCATTATGGCCTATTCACATTTACAGAAGTGTTTGCATGGAAACCATTACTGAGTAGTAAATGTATTGTAGTAGTTTTCTTGTTTGCTAAAGTGCTATTTAATTTGTTCTAGTTACTAGTAGTATACTTTATGAATTTATTACAGGAGTCCTTGCTTGCCTAGACGGTTACATGAATATTGCATTGGAACAGACAGAAGAGTATGTGAATGGACAACTTAAAAACAAATATGGTGATGCATTTATAAGAGGCAACAATGTTTTATACATCAGCACATCAAAACGTAGAATGTAAGCTTTAATTGTATGCATGTAAGATATTTCATAAATACACTTATTTTTATCTAATAACTTATTTTATTTTATAAAAACTTAATTGTTATATTAGATAAATTGAATTTGGGATACAATTTTATATAATAGAATTTCTGTGATCTCTGCCTACCCCAATGGGAAAGAGGCGTAGTTTATATCAGTAGCAAAAGGTGAACATTTGCATAGATACGCCACTCCAAATCCACACAATGCTGTGAAATTTCTAACTTTCATTGAGTGCGAGGAATATCCAAAGTCATTGTTATCACTGTTTTTTATTTTAATTTGTTAGTAGATTAGATATTAAGTTAAATATATGAATGGAAGCTAATAGGAATTGATTTGTTAAGACTTCTCTTTACTGGTATATGTATATTGTTTACTTTAGAATAATATAAGGCTGCTAACTTATCTCAAGTATAGTTTGTATTTTATAATTTTGACATTTTTAACCATACTACAATTTATCTTCTATTTAAAATTCTTGCTTCAGGATAAGTATAGTAGAACTTGACATCTCCATAATCCTGGAAAAAATATATAATATTATTTATTCAATGATAAATTACTCAAATTATACTCAATATGTTGTTATATCTTTATGTATGGATATAGCAATTTTGAAATATAATTTTCTTTTATAGATATATTTAAATTTACAGGTTATTAAAGTATCTGGCGGAAATTTAATTGTTCAAAAGTAATAGTATCTGACCTTACCTGTGGATTTTTCATTATTAGCTTATTTTCAGTGTTAATGGAACATAGTCTATGAGAATTATGTAGACAGATAACATCAAACTAAGCCCATAGGCTTTTAGCATAGCAAATAAAATTGAAACTAGATCTAATTTTATTAGTAGTGACTAGCAATCCGCCTTCCCACGGGTGCAATAAAGATGTAATATATATAAAAAACACATAAGTTACTCACTGATATTGTAGCTTTCTATTGGTGAAAAGAATCAAGTAATTTAAAATCGGTTGAGGAGTTTTTGAGTTATATAATAACAAACAAATCTTTCCTCTTTATAATATTAGTATAGATAATTATTTTAAAGTACCTTGCTATCCTTTGGATCAGTGGGTCCTCTACCATTACCAAAATCTGCTATAATTTTTTCCCCTCGATATCCATATTTTGCAGCAAACTCTTCTCTAGATTTTTTGCCTATTTCCGGATCCAAATTCAAATCGACACGATAATTCAATATTCTGGGATTAAATAAAGGCGCCCAAAAACTCGAATAAATATAAACACTTTCACATACCACCAGTGTTGCAATTATAAAAAATATTTTTATCATTTTGTCGAAAAAGGTTTTATTCATACAAGATACTAGTTACAAATGATAAATAGAAGGAAATATTAGAAGACCAGTGTATGGTAAATATTAACATGTTGTATACTATAGATGTGCAAATAATGTAGTTACCTATGATGAGTTAACAGAATTCAAGGTTGACTAGTTAATCTAGTGTTAAGCAGCAGTTTAACAAATCTTTGATTTATTTGTAAATTAACCAGCCGGCCTAGCATGACCGCCACGAGTTATGTCGCGGACGAGAGAAGGCAAACTAAGATGTAAGATATCTCGATATATTCTATCTCGCCATCGACAATTGATAGAAACGATATCTCGATCGACAAAAATATCAATTTTTGATATTAAAAATCGAGTTTTCAGTGTAATTGTCATGTTAGACCCGAAAGAAATAGAGCGATAATTGATTAAAACACGAGAAAACGTTCGACAAAGTTTTGTCGCGGTTGTCATGCTAGGCCGGCTGCTTCTCAGCTGAAGACAGTCGCGAATGTTTTTGTCTTGACGGGGTCGTTGACGCATTTGATACCTTGCGCTCTTTTAATATTCTGTAAGCATGTCTTTCCCACCTCTGGTCAGTTCAGGCATTAAACGGGTGATAGGCATAACTAAAATCCGACCGAGTAAAGAACCACCGTTCAAAGATGCAAAAACCGTGAAGTACACATTGCGCGTTTCGGTTTCAGTCTATGGATTTCCGAATGCTCGAAGTAAAAAGTAGGTGGATAGCGCATCATTAACTGATGTTCTGTAGCTGGGGTATCACCAAGTGAACCCAATGCTCGTCTGTCGATATCTAACATAAAAAAATTACCGAGCATATAGTCACCCTATAAGCTCGATTATCGAAAGTCGAAGATTGCGATCAATATTGCAGCCAGAATTGAACTAGCCTGTCCTGATCCAAAAAGGCTGTGAGTGAAAAAGTGATCTGTCTTGAATCATTTTCTCATTAGTTTGGCTATGATTTAAAATAATAAAGCCAGTATAAAAATTATATGCTCAAAGTCAGAAGAACTGAGCATTAAGTAAATATAAACATTAAACATAGTAAGTATTAAATATTTCCTATTTTACGATCAGCCTTGCACTTCACGTAAACTATGTACGAAGTGACAATATAATCTGTTTGCATAAGCAATGAAAACACGTTCGATTTTTGAATATTTTATTAAATAAAAAAAACAAAGAATACTTTAGAAAACCTATTCATAGACAATAAAAAATTAGACTCAAGTTCGCCGTAGTATGGTCTATTAGAACTTTCGTTGCTGCCCCTATCTAGTTAATTGTGGTTACCAAAATTGATTTTCAGTATTGAAAGTGTTGCCAGTAAATCTAACCAACACTTATATATAATACAACATGACCCCATTTTAACGACATCATAACGACTCATATATGTATATAAATATATTTGATTACATTTTAATGTATGCCTTCCAAAGGAGTGTAGGATTTATATTGATACAGCTCGGGCCCTCCATAGCCATACAATAATTTTCCTTTCCCGTTCTCATCGTAGTATGGGTATCTGTATTTTGGCCTGAAAAAATATGATAGCATATAAATACCTATCTACCATTTGACTGTGGAGTGTGTATGTGAGTTTCAAACAGATTTTACTTTTTTAGACTTGGAACATGCCAAAATCACCTTTAGAAAGAGTGGAACATTCCAAAATCACTCGAAATTTGAATAAATATTACCTTTCAAAGTACTGGAAGTTAGGTGCTCTAGGTTGCGGTAACGATGATTCAGTTGTGATCACCAATGATACGATTACTATAATCTGAAACAATGTAAATATTACAATTAATGTATGTTTTTCAGTCTTAGATACACGTAACACAATACACACAATTCCCGTGTCCTCTAGTGGGACATGGGGCAGACCGATTTCTGAGTCTGTTTCACTGATTATTTTTCTTTACAGGCAAGTAAATGTTCAGCCTTCTGCGCCCTGTCTGACCGAAACAATTTTATTTCTTGTTTCCCCCGGGAATCGAACTCAGGACCTCAGTTGCTAAACGCATCGCAGTTACCATTAAGCCACAGAGGCGGTCAACTTATGCTATGCTATATATAATTTTTATGGTTCTTTAGTGATGAAATGTAATTGATACCATGGAAAGAAAAATTCAAACGCGGAATTTATAAGTAAAATATTGATGAAAAAAAAAAGAAAAAGGTACGGTGTTTCATTATATAAGTATAATATAATAATTTTCTACATCTTTTTTGGTTCATATTTGACCGTTTTGACCATCTCTGTGGTTGAATGGTATGGACTGTTCCTTCCTGTTCTTCTCTGCGCTTAAAAGCAACTTACACGATGCAAGTATTTTACTGTTGTATACAATTAAATTGAAGCTATAAATGACTTGCATTATCTAATCAACACGTAACATTCTTCATCTGTCATACAAATTTTTCAATAATTTTCTTGGTATAAATCGTACATAATATTATTCGCGTGAAGTAGTTTACAATTCTTGTAAGTCAAATATTGCGTTGAAATTATGGCATTCAATTATTTATCTTGTATATACAAGAAAATGGCAATTATGGCAATGGCATTGTGCATGGGACGTTCCCGGTCCGAACACCGGACCCACTCAAAAAGTTAA
This sequence comes from Anthocharis cardamines, assembly GCA_905404175.1. Classification (NCBI taxonomy): domain Eukaryota; kingdom Metazoa; phylum Arthropoda; class Insecta; order Lepidoptera; family Pieridae; genus Anthocharis; species Anthocharis cardamines. The sequence continues at coordinate 6,161,235 of FR989974.1, forward strand.
CGCCTGCCGTTATTTATCATATGCATTAATTATCGATAGACGTTAATACAAAGTGTATCATTTCTGAGGGTTAAGGAAATTCAACCGAGAAGAGAATCTCAAATGATTGTGTGTGTGATGATTGAGTTGTGTCTCTCGATCCATATTTACGATGTTTTCTGTGTTTGCAGTTATTTAACAACTAGCAAAATGCTCCGGGTGCAATGTAGATGTACTATACACTATGTTACTCACTAATCATGTAGCTTTCTATTGGTCTAAAGAATTTTTAAAATCGGTTTAGTAGTTTTTGAGTTTCCCCTCCCCTTTATAAATTAGTATAGATATTACTATAGATATATATATTTAACCTAATTATACAAAGTTGTTTGACCACTTGATGGTAAGAAGTGATGTGGATAGAGTAAATAATAACTGTATATAAGGTGCAAATTTACTCTCAAATTTTCGGGGAAGACAGACTCAGAGAGTTCCTGATTATGGCGGTTCGCATAATACTCTTATTACAAAATCGCACAAATCGTTAAGCCTCATCTCTATGAGGCTTAACGATTTGTGCGATTTTGTATGTATTTCTGTAATGTATTACTAAATAATAAAGGCATTTTGAGAACTATGTGTACTTATAATATTTTATAGTGATTTCTGTTTTTATTACCGCCATCTATTATAGACCCGTAGAACTTGCATACAACATTATATCTAACTGAAGCTTATTTCAGATGCTTAACATAATAATTTATAATGACTATTTTGAAGGCAGAAAGTACGTAGAACGTATTCAAATATTAGAGAGGTTGAGTTGTTGCACCATAATCTGGGGGCACGGCAGTGCCCCCGCCAAGTCGAGCAAAAAGCGGCACGGCCGTACTATACTTTTCTCGAAGTAGTTCGGGCCATTTTCGACCCCCTATAACTTCGTTGTGGATAAAACTAGAATCCTGAATTTTCAGTCACTAAGCAGGCATTGTATAAACTCGGTATATTTCAAATATCATTCTGTTTGAACCAGTAGTTTAAGAATTATAACTAGTCAAAGTTTGATAATTTGTCACTCACTCACTGACTGACCGATCATCAAAACTCTAAGGCACTTCTAGCAGACATAGAAACTTGAAATTTAGAATACAATTAGTGTTTAGTCTATAAATCAAGGAAAAACTACAATATTTTGAAATTTCGGTCCAGTTTTCTAGATATACAATTTTTTTTTGTATTTCTGTATGTAATGAATAACTTAAAAACTACTGGACCGATTTTAAAAATTCTTTTACTGTTAGAAAGCTACATTATCACTGAGTAACTTAGGGTATTTATTACTAGAAAAAATAGAGATCCTTAGAAATCCCTACTAAAAACAACCCAAGGTGTAAAAAAATTAGTCATAAAATGTCTTTCATCGCATGTGCTGCGGAAAGTATTTATGCTAGAACAAAAAAACGTTCCACAATATTATAGAACATATCAAAATCTACAAAAAATTTCACGAGACCATATGTCCAACTATTGTAGTTATGTCACTATAACTACTTTTTTACATTAAAAAGTTAATAAAAATGCCGATCAAGATCAGACTGTTAACCATAGCTTTATATTAATTCTTATCCAAATAAACTAAGAAAAGGAATATCTACAAAAAGAAATGAGATGCCATCAAAAACATAAATTGTAAAAAAAGCCAAGTCTTGCAACTCAGTTCTCTCGTAAAAAGTTGTGAGATCCATATAATACCAAGTCGGTCAATTTATTCAGTCTCTACTGAAGGATCCTTCTGTCTTAAGTTATTACGTAATTAGGTAACCTAACAACATCTTATATTGATCATATCAATACCAATATTAAAAAGCTTTGATGTTTAAAATAAAAAGGTTGACTTGGCAATCGCACTAAACTATCTAATTTAATATAATATGTGTTACTTGTGATACACATTGTGTTTTTAATAAAATTAAAAATATACATTGTGTTTTCATGCGATAGCCGAGTCAATCTATTTATTTAAAACATCAAAGATTTTTAATATTGGTATTGATATGATCACTATAAGATGTTGTTAGGTTACCTAATTACGTAATAACTTAAGACAGAAGGATCCTTCAGTAGAGACTGAATAAATTGACCGACTTGGTATTATATGGATCTCACAACTTTTTACGAGAGAACTGAGTTGCAAGACTTGGCTTTTTTTACAATTTATGTTTTTGATGGCATATGTATTATTTGCCTAATTTTAGTCTCAAATAGTACTACAAAATATCAGAATACTTAACATCATAATATAACGGAAACCTTAACTTTCTTTAACAAAAAAAAGTACAATTTGTACTACACTTATTCTGCCGCTGTACTCACCGTTATTAAAAATAATTTCCAACACTTTTCCATTTTTGGCACTAAGCTAACTTCTTCCTTAGAAATTATTTAAAAAAAATATAGGCACAACTCTCGTTTTACGTGCGCTCTTCAACGTACCGGTTACAAAACTGCTTGTTGGGAGTAGAAAGTGTGTTGTGAATGTTAATGATCCCTAATAACCGAGTAACCTGTGCTTACTGTCCTTGGAGGCTATTAGGTAATGATTTTCGGTGAATTACGTATACTATACAACAATATATTACAACTATACTATTTGGAAATGTTAGTTAAAATTTAAAACCGAAGTAGGTTGCATCCGAACAACAGTCATATAGAATCAGCTGTCCTCCAACCTTAAAGATCAACAACACACTCGTGACTACGAGCGTTGTTGCGGATGTTTATGGGCTGCTGTGATCACTTACAAATAGGTTGCCTTCCTATAAAAAAGATACCAACGTTAAAACAGTGGTAAAAACAGGTACTTAATCTGAGGGTAAAAACTGTAATATCATTGGCCAACCTCCAGGAGTATTTTAACTATAGATTGCAAAAAAGGAACAAAACATATAAAAAGATTCACTGTGGTAAATCAATGATCAAATGAACAGTCATCGCACTTCGTAAGTGAAAGCAGACGAGTACCGTAATATCTTATGTCACACTCGCTTTTGGAATGAAGGACTGTTCTAGAGCCTTCTGTTTATTATCAATGTTTCTCAATATTTATATACATATTAACCGAATATGAAGTTAATTAAATGAATTGTTCAGTGGAAATAATTAATGATTACTTTACTTGAATGACACTTGGAAGAGTATTGTAGAATTATTATTTTTTTAATAACCAAAATCGTAATAATGATAAGGATACCATAGGCGATGTCTATTCTATACCATTTAAAAATTTTATCAAAATTGGTCCAGCAGTTAAGGAGGATTTCAGTAATACACACGTACATAAAATATAATATATCATGTTACTGCGTGGATCTATAGTCACACGGGTAGTACTTTTGGTCTATAGTCATAAAAATAAACAATCTAGGTACCTATTTCTTAAAATATATATTGCAGACATAGGTAATAATAATTAATAGATTAAATATCAATGACGGTACTATGTGATTCATTTAATTGTCGCGCAGGCATCGCCCATTTTCCGAAAAATAGTTATCTTTCTTTCCATTCACAAAATTCTAATAGAATTATTATTTATTAATACCTTTTTATTTTAGCAAGCCGTGCTCAGACAAACCTCTGCGCTAGTGTCTGAGTTCTAGAAAAATTTAAAGTAGGTAAAAAATACTGGTTTTTAATATCCGAGTTCCAGAACATGACAACGTAAAACTATAAATTTGTTAATTAAATGTCGTCATTGAAGCGGCATGCTACATGAAGACTAGCCAGTGGCGAAGCATGTGGGGGGGTGAGGGGCGGCATTTCATAGGTAACGGTAAAAAATGACTTCCTTCAACGTTTTTTTTTTAAATTTTTGTTACTACATCACCATAATAACAGAGTTTCTTTTTAGGTTAGTGTTATTCAATAAGAGCCCCAATTTTTTAAGGGGCAAAGGGTCTAGTCAGATAAGCATAGGCAATCTGCCCCCAATAGCAAAGTCTAATAATGACTGTACCATACCATCTTTTAGAGAAATGTATGAGGAGTTTATATACATAATTCTTTTGGACCAAAACAAAGTAGTTTTAGAAATACAATTAAAATAAAATCAAATTGAGCTGAATAAATATTTTATTCTTTTAAAAAATTACAAATGACTAGAGTAACATCTACAACTACTTATAAGCTAATAATAATATGTAATATTTGTTTAAACAACAAAGTTTGGCTCGTTAAGATCTCTATTCGAAACGTATTCTTGAGAACTGTCAAAACAACAAATCAAATTTTCATCAAACAGAACATAAATATTTAAAAAAAGAACAGTGTTCTATGTTACGCTAAGCTTTTTAAACTATAACGTCCGATTTTATATATGTTTTTTATAATAATTTATTTTATTGCGTACTCAGAAAATTATTTCAAACAATATAGTTTAGGAAACGTAACACAGTTTGTCACAACTTGCGTCGGAGGCATCAAAGTATTAAAATGTTACGTCTTGGAATACGGGACTAAAAACTGTCATACTCAATTTGCCGTTTTCGACATGTCATTTTGACAGATCTCAAATGATTACATAAAAGTAGAGATCATTAATCATTATATATTTTTTAATAAACAATACCATGTAGAGGTAGTATTAATTCAACTACATAAGTATTAACATTTATACGTATCGCTTTAAAATTTTTTGTAACATATATAATATAACACATTATTTTTAAAAGTTATAACAAAGATTTAGATCTACAAATGCTGTAGTATTTTTTAAATTAAATCTTAATATTCCACAGGTAAGCCTGTTCTATCAATTTATATACAATCTAGGGATGATCGAAATTCACCGATGGTAGATAAACATCGATATACGGCAGAAAAACATTGAGAAAAAATATGTATGTTGGTCCCTTGGATCTTTCAGAGAAAGTTCTAGGATACACCTTACCAAACTCCGTTTCTAAGTAATCATTGAATCATCAACTTCATACAAGCTTAGGAATTCAAAAGTAGTTCAACATTTACAACATCGATACTTTTGAATCGATGTTAACATCGACCATCCCTAAAACAATCTATAGTTATGCTGTAAGATAGTTCCGACTATTATATTGAGCTAAAAACATTTAGAATGCATATACTAATAAAGAAGTTTTAAGTATTAATAAATATTACACATAGTATCACAATAAATCATAAAAGTATTAGGTTTATGCTTTAAGCATCTATTCTACAAGGATAAATATAATTGTTATAATATTTTATATAATTACATATTTGATATACAGTAACAATAATAAACTTCAAGACGAAAAGAGGTTACAGGGCGGGGCAATTTCTAAAAATCTTAGCTTTGTGGTTTTTGAAAGATATGCAGTAAAAAAAAACTTATTTATACCGGATTATAACGCGATTAATTATTTATCGCGTATCAAAATTTTCTTCCTTATTTCCCCTCTTGTGTAACCATCAATAACCCTTTCAAGTTTCAATTTTAGTGTAAATATATAAAAATAAAAACAAAAATTGTGAATACCTACCTTTATAACCCCTATTCATCTTGACGTTGATTATAATTAGAAACAACCTGTATATAAATTATATTTAGCATCTAAGATAAATATAACAATATGTTTCAACATATAAAACAATATAATTTAACAATCAACTTCATAATGAAGGAATAAAAAAATGGAATGTACTAAAAATAATTCCACATCTAGAATTCCAATACTATAATGAAGCCATTTTCCAGTACTTACTAAGCCTAACATAAAGCCACATTATATTTATTTTATTGTACAATATACTATAATAATAGTATATTTATATAATGGATATTTTTTAAACAACTTAAATGTTTAATATTTATTCATAATCCTGCTGACCCAAACATACATTAATACAAAAATAACTTTGAATACTGTCACTTAACTGTGGTATTTCAATCCATTCACTTATACAACCATATTGCAAACTCATCCATTGTCTATAATGCTGATTATCCACTCGATTTCCAATCTCATCCACAACCAGTAAGTAACTTCTTGCTGATCATCCACTCGATTACCAAACTCATCCACAATCAGTAAGTAACTTTTTGATGATCATACACTCGATTTGCAATCTCATCCACAATCAGCAAGTAGCTTCTTGCTGATCATCCAAATTTCAAAACACATCCACAATCAGCAAGTAACTTCATGCTGATCATCCACTCGATTTAAAATCTCATCCCCAATCAGCAAGTCTCTTCTTGCTGATCATCCAACCGTCAATTGGCCTGACTGATGCCCATCAACTGAGCCCTGAGTTCAACAAAGTCCAAAACTCTTTGTGCAACGGTACGTTTTCTAATCAACATGGCCGCAGCTTGTTCAAATTTGTGCTGATTTCTTCGTATATACGCGCTTGTGTCTGTAATAACGTTTTTTAGTTTGTCTGGGTTGATTTCATCCATAGCACACTCTTCGTGCAGTGGCGGGTTGAAACGGTAGTACGTGTCCGGTGGAAGTAAGTCGTTTAGTGCTAAGTGCACACCTGAGAACAAAAATGTATTATAAATATAGAAAAAATTGAAAATGGTCAAATCAATAAAAAAAAGAAAAGCTAGAATATAATACTGTCATTTATTAATGGGAATATTTTTAAATGAAAAAGAAACCTTGCATGGATTAAACCAGCTTTGATTTTAGGTTGCATTTTTATGAATTAGAAAAAAGTTGCTAGACTGATGTCATTTATTTCTATAAATTATGGCAATAATTATTGTTTAAGATTTGTAATTTTTGGTTTTTATATCATTAGAGTCACAGACCTTTCCAATTAAACTATGGGTGTCTGAATTTCAACACACTAAGAAATAATTTATATTATTTTAGAATAATAAAAATTATTGGTTGATTTAAAGATCTTCTCTACTCGTAGATAAGTAGTTAGAAATCTCGGGCTATTTCTGGTGTATAGTATATCTACATTACACCCGTGCAAAGATAATATTTGCAGATACGTCATATCTTAAAAACTCAAAACTACCTTCAGTATCGGTAGCAGAGTCCAGTATCTTATTGAACTTATTCTTCCAACTGGTCCCTGAGGAGTCTTTAGCCATTCCTTTAGTTAGCATCTGATAGTCCAAGTGCTTGTTCAGCGCCTGTCCCGTCCCCACCGATATGATGGTCGCGTTTTTTAGCGAGTTCGCACCAAACAGCAGTTTCGCTTCGTGGAGACCAACTGCGGTGGGATTGTTGACCATTACACCACCGTCCTGTTGGAGATATACATTATTTATTTCCTACTGTATGTTAGGGTGTATGTATGTATGTATGGGTATAGAGAAACAGTGGATTAATGCTGCCATACACATAGCTGATACTTGTAAAAGATTAGTGCCGGTGTATATCTAGCGGATTAATGCTGCCGTACACATAGCTGATTAGAGCCAGTTACACCTAGCTGATTAGAGCCAGTTACACCTAGCTGATTAAAGCCGGCGTACATGTTGCAGATTAGTGACGGTGTACACGTAACTGATTAGAGCCAGTTACACCTAGCTGATTAAAGCCGGCCTACATGTAGCATATTAGTGCCGGTGTACACGTAGCCTATTAAAGCTGACGTACACGTAGCTGATCAATGCCTGTCTACACGTAACAGATTAATGCCAGTGTACACTTATCAGATTAGTGTCAGCGTACACCTAACTGATTTATGCTGACGTACACGTAGCTGATCAGTGCCTGTCTACACGTAACAAATAAGTGTCAGCGTACACGTAGCAGATTAATGCCAGCGTACACCTAACCGATTAATGCTGACATACACGCAATCGATTAGTGCCGGTGTATACCTGGTGCAGCAGCCCGTCCAGGTTGAACTCGGTGAAGTAGGTGGGCGCAGCGGCGGAGGCGCGCACCGCCTGCCAGAGCGCCGCGCGGCTCGTGCCGGGGTACACGGAGCGCACGCGGAACCCGCACTCGTACGAGCGGAACAGGAACGGCGCGAGACGCGACCCCGAGTTCACCACGCACGACACCACCGACATCTGGAGACGTCCGTTATTGGTAACGAGATGTTAGCTACCGTTATTTACCAAATATTTTTGGTTTTATCTAGACTTTTTATCTATATTTGGATGCTGTTAAGCAAAACAGTGTCAACCCACAAAATGATAAATATGCAAATTTTGATACCAATCGCTTCCTTATGAGCTAGAGTACATATATAATTTAAATCGTTTTTATAGCAAAAATATTGAAAAAACTAGTGGGCACGAAACCCTAACATGTTTAGAATATTTAACAATAATGCACTAAATTCTACTTTGATTGTTACCAAGAAAAACGATATACTTTTAGTGTAATAATAATAATTACAAAAAAATCTATTATTGCTGTTACTTTTTAAAAGAAGTTTAATAAAACCTAATTAAAACTTCAAACTCAATTTTCTCAAAATGGCAACCGTGTGGGTTTGTACTTTTTGGTGTTTTGTATGTTTGTAATAAACTCAAAAGCTACTGGACCGATTTTAAAAATTCTTTCGACAATAGAAAGCTACAATTATTAGCGAGTAATATAGACTATATTTTTTTATTTTTTTTTAAGTACATCTACATTGCACCCGTACGAAGCCAGGGCGGATCGCTAGTAATGAATAAACCTAAAAACTCCTGGACCGATTTTAAAAATCATTTCACCAATACAGAGCGAGTAACATAGACTAGTTTTAATAATAAAATGCAGTTCACCTCTATTTCGAATTCCTGACATATATAATAAGAAGTTTTCTTCCATCGACATCTTTAATTTACCACGTTTAAGATTCAAAGAATCGATATTAAACTATTTAAATGGCATTGTTTAACATATCCATGATAATTTATTTTAATTTTTTTCATAGTTTTGTTTTTATTGTTATTTACATCCTCACACTCACATTCACACACCACACATCCTTACTCACCAATTCACAAACTTATATGGATACGTTTTCTTTTCATCTTTTTTATCCTTTCTTGTAAGTTTGCTTTTATTATTAAGTATTAGTACTTTTCGTTTTTGTCTTAAAATATTTGTAGTATTTTGTCACATGCTATTGAATTATTATTAGCATTCCTTTTAATTGGCGTATTTACTCTGTTATTAGTTTTGATTTACTCTATATATATTGTTAGCTGTAAGGAGTCATAAATAAATAAAATAAAAAAATAAAATAAAATAAAAATTAACGGTTAATTATCCGACTGCAATCTATAAAGTTGTTATTGTATTTGTGCAACGACTGCCCCAATGAAGGAGTTTCATATTTATAAGGTTAATATAGGTATGTATGTTAAACAGCTATAACAGCCTGAAACGATTTAGATGTAGGAGGTATCGTTGGAATCCTTATAATACATTAGATGAACATTTCTGGTAGGGCAATCGTGTAATAACTGGCTAAAATAAAACAAATAAACAAATAACTGGCTTCGCATGGTTTTTTTTATTATTATAACTATGTAAGCAATGTTTTGCAGGGGAATGATTAACCCATTACCTGCCAAGCATTTCAAAAATTGAAAAAAAACGGAAACGAAAACCCTATTCAGGCACTGGAGCTATTCTGAAAACCGATATATTTTGAAAATATAATTTTTTTACCAATTTAAATTATATTTGTCTAATAGAGTCATGGGATTAGCAGACATCCTAACTCTCCTTGTCACTTCTGTTGCCCCGATACTAGGAGAAAAATAACTCGAGCATAGTTCAAATTTTATGAGGTTTTCGCTGACATGATTTATATGAATTTATATGAATTTTTATTTTTATTACCATGAGATATTATATACTTTCTATACTTACTTTCGGCATATTATAACGGTTACATTCAGTAAGAGTGATGTCCTTCAAATTATCCTTCAGCATTTTCTCCCAAGCGTCCGTGTCGTAGTACGAGTGATTCCATACTAGACGCGATGTACCTGAAAATACACTTTTGTTAATTGTAAAAAATATATAATTACAGTTAAAACCGTTTATGACGACATCGTTTAGAACAACATACCGGATATATCGACGAAATACAAAGGTCCGACTATACTTTGTACCTCGAAAACATCACCGGTCGTTACGACTATCGGTTGTTACGACTATCGGTTTTTACGACTATCGGTTTTTACGACTATCGGTTGTTACGACTATCGGTTTTTACGACTATCGGTTTTTACGACTATCGGTTGTTACGACTATCGGTTTTTACGACTATCGGTTGTTACGACTATCGGTTTTTATGACTATCGGTTGTTAGGACTATCGGTTTTACGACCAAATATGAGTAGTCCCTTCGATGTCGTTATAACGGATTTTTACTGTACAATATACCTTTTTCTTTTATTTATTCAAATATTAATACAAAAATCCACGAAAACTCAAAGTAAGAAAAATACTTATTCAAATCAATTCAAAGCTCAGTTTTTTTGATCCCTCCAAAATAAACAATTTTAGAAAGTCGCATGGGTGAGGACAAACATACCTATATAAATAAAAATTAATGTAAGTATGTTTGTCCTCTAAGCACTCCTAAACTATTAATCCGATTATGATAAAACTTTGGTGAGTTGTTCGAGTCAGGTCGAGTATAGCTAGCAGGGATTGAAACCGGTTAATTTTTATTTTCCAAAATACGGGTCTGACTGAGATACCATGATATTAGTTTTAGAGTAATACACACTAAACTTACCACAGTAATTTTTTTCAGTAAATATGAATAAAAACCAAAGAATATTAACAAAAACCTTTATTATACTGGTAAAACTCCCATAGTAAAATCCGGTATTCAGTCCCTGATAGCTAGTATAAATAAATTACATTATAGAAAATAGTAATAAATAATTACCTCCAATAAGTGAGGTGTTTCCAAACATCTGCTTAGACAAAGTGAGATACATTTGATTAGCTGTCTCCAAATTACCCGCACCGCTTGCTAAAAACATTAAAACTAACGTAAATACTAATAAAATATAAAACATAACTTTTTTTTTTAAGTCAGATATCGACAGACGAGCATGAGGTTCACTTGATGGTAGGAGACACCCCAGCCACAGAACACCAGACAATGATGCGCTGTCGACCTAATTTTTACTTCTTCGGAAATCCATAGACTGAAACCGAAACGCGCAATGTGCACTTCACGGTTTTTCCATAAATTAACGGTCGTTCGTTACCTGGTCGGAATTTAGATATTCCTCCCACCCGATCCGACGTTACCAGACGCGGGGAAAACATGCTTACAGAAAATTATAAACATGTCATCCCGGTGGGATTCGAACCCACGATCCATCGATGCGCACGGCAGGTGTTCTACCGAACGCGCCAACGAGCCCGTCAAAATCTTGTGTAATTATATGGAACAATTTTGATTAAATTTAGAAGAACCTTGAACTCATCACATAATCGCGAACAATAGAAAACAAAATTATTCTTTAATATTTATTACTTAGTACTTTGCCAACTAAATATCTAAAAATATTACGTATATCTGTAATATATATGTATATGTTATGTAAGACAATTGGCAAGCACCAACATTAGCCATTTTTTTATATTTAGCTATAGATTCTGATATGTGAGAGGAAAGTAATTTTCATGGACCTTGGGACATTAATATTTGACGGGCTCGTTGTCGCGTTCGGTAGAACACCTGCCGTGTTCATCGATGGGTCGTGGGTTCAAATCCTACCGGGACGACATGTTTATAATTTTCTGTAAGCATGTTCTCCCCACGTCTGGTAACTTCGGACATTGGTCTGGTGGGAAGAATATCGAGATTCCGTTCATAGATGGAAAAACCGTGAATTGCATAATGCGCGTTTCGGTTTCAGTCTATGGATTTCCGAATGACCGAAGTAAAAATTAAGTCGACAGCGCATCATTGACTGTTGTTCTGTGGTTGAGGTATCACCTTCCATCAAGTGAACCTCATGCTCGTTTGTCGATATCTGACATAAAAAAATTTAATGACCATGACCTAAAGCACTTTAAACATCGGAATAAAAAATATAATTTTGCCTTTTCCCCCGTTTCTGTTATATATTTTGTGCTGTGAAAGTTTTTCATTGAAATATCTACACATTGTTAAAAACACAATAATCGTGCTTTTACCCTCAATTAAAAATTTAGCAACTACCCTCAAAATGAACAAAAATAAACTTACCAATAACAGCGGCGATAATAGCCCCCGTACTAACGCCGATTATATAATCGAATAATTCGTGAACTTTCTTCCCCGTCAATATTTCCAAATGACGTAGGACCTCGATGGCTATGATACCGCGGATTCCACCGCCATCTATGGATAGAATATTGGGACCTCGGCTCTTCGTTGGGCCAGTATACCCTAGAAGGGCAAGTGCCTGAAAATAATACATTTCTATACAATCTTCTGAATATCTGAAACAAGGGGTTCTATGGATTTCCGAATGCTCGAAGTAAAAATTAGGTCGACAGCGCATCATTATAATAATAAAAATACTTTATTGCACATGAAATAAAAACACACAAAAAAATACATTAAAATATACAGTACAAAGGGCGGCCTTATCTCTTAAAATAGCCATCATTGACTGATGTTCTGTGGCTGAGGTGTCACCTACCATCAAGTGAACCTCATGCTCGTTTGTCGATATCTGACATTAAAAAAGGGGTGAACGTGAATACCCCCTGCTTTTCACAAGTATAAGATATCTCCTAGTCTTTTATTTTTTATAAGTAAGCACTGCAATCCATCCTAACACTTAAGGCTAATAAACAACGTTTATTCAATTCTTAACTAACTAAATTATATCTTTCTTATTAAGATAGTTTCCATCAATACTTTCCTTATTGCCTCTAGCAGAGCGCTAAAGTAACTTTTTTTTAATAGACTAAATGATAGTAAAGACGACCTAAGAATCTAATGTCTATTTTAGATCTAAGCTGGGAATTACATACAAGATATTATTATTGGAAAAGTCGCTTTAAAGATAATTAAGAAATTGAAACAAAATTTAATTAAACTGCTTCATAAAATATTTTTCAATACTTATGTATAAAAAGAAAGTATGTATATATATCTATATAAATAAAAATCAATGTATTTTTGTCCTCCATGCACTCCTAAACTATTCATCCGATTATGGCGAAACTTTGTTGAGTTGTTCTGGCCCAAAAAAACACTTCAAAAATGTCAGATACAATACTATATAGATTACAACCAATAAAATCTATTTTAAAAATTATTTACAAATGAAGTTATTATATTGGCAAAAACAGTTGTAGTTATTGTATACAAAAAAATACGTATAAAGACTTACCTCATTTACAATTCCTTTCACTTCAACCGTTATTGATTTATCATCGGACTTTATTTTGTGTTGTACTCTTAATAATGCTCTCACGGCTCCCTCCTATAAAATAAATTAACCAATTTAAATAAATAAAAAAAAATGTTATTAATTTATTTTTAACATTGATTGAGAAGTCTTGAAATTCTTCAGTTAATATTGTTAAAACAACTTTACGTTTGTACTTCTCAGTGGCAAAAGTAGGAGAGTCGATTTGCATATATCTAGTAGATATGCATACTATTGTATGAATACTACTTTTTCACAAATAAATATTATTTTATAGATATCTTGCATACTTATTGGCTACTTTTGTTCAGTCAACGTATATGTCCTTAAAATTATGTCTATTAGAGATAATATTTATCTATTGTTTTAACACTATTGATAGGTTCGTTTGGCTTAGTATGGGCATATTATGATGGATGAAAAGCATGTCTGAAAAGGATATGAATATGAGAGTGGATGGGTACCGATGGTTGGTGATACCTCAGACACAGAACATCAGTCAATGATGCGCTGTCGAACTATTATTTTCTACTTCGAGCATTCGGAAACCCATAGATTGAGACCGAAACGCGCAATGTGCGACCCATCGTTGCGCAAGTTTTCTACTAAACGTGCCAACGAGCCCGTCATATGTATATGTAAGTGGATGGGTACCAAAAATGATATGTTTGAGGGGTGTGACTGATGTGATAGAATGGAATGGAAAAATAGAACATACTGCATCTACCCCAAATAAAGGGAATAAGGCAGGAAGAAGATCTATTTACCTTAATAGCGTAATCTCTCGCTTCGGGATATTGTTGTATATGTTCAATGAAGTGCTCAGCCCGTTTGAGAAGGCATTCTGGAGTTTCCGCCGTTACGAGAGCTGATATTACGTAGGCGGTGCGCGAGTGAATTGATGTCTGGAAACAATATTTAGGTCACTATCAACAGACGAGCGAATTGATGGTAAATGACTTAAGTCCAGACATCTATTTCAAGCTCTTTACCGAGTTATTTATAACCCGTGTGGTTGTATATGCGTTGCGGTTAGCACCCGAAGACTCCGGGTTCGAATCCCGGGGAAAACATAAAAACATATTTCGGACATATAGGGGCACAAGAAGACTAATTACCTACTTATTTGCCTATAAAGAAAATTATCAGTAAAACAGACACAGAAATGTATCTGGGCCACTGGGGGATTCAATTACACATTTTATTACTTCATAATTTTTCTAGCTGTTAACGCCCTTTTTTCATTTTTCAGTGAGTACGTAAAACATCATCAGACGTGAAGATATATAGATACAGTAGCGTAGCATGGGGAAGGGTGTGGTCCGCCCCGGGCGGCCCTTTGACGGGGGCGGCATTTCACAGGTAACGGTAAAAAAATGACTTCCTTTAAAGTTCTTTTTTTATTATTTTTTGTCAGTATATCACCTTAATAACAGAGTTTCTCTTTAGGTTAGTGTTATTCAATAAGAGTACCATTTTCACCACGCCCCATTGTTTTATCATCAATTGCAAAAATAAGGGCGCAAATATGGGATCCGCACCGGGTGTAGTTGCTAGGTGCTTTGCTACGCCACTGGATAGATAGGCGTATTGTTAGTTTAAATTAATATCATATAATAAATAGATGAGGTCAATGAGTGTGCTTATTATTACCCACACCACTATCACGACTTTCACATGACACAAACAATAGATATCAGGCGACAGTGTTTTATTTTTAGATATTTGCGCAAGAGTTAACATTATTAACTTAGGTATTTAAGTTCTGTTATTCAATAATTAAATATGTAATAAACTTGTTTATCTAATAATACAATAAATTTATATAAATTAAGATAAAATAGTAGTATTTTTGGTGAAATTTGGTACATCATTTTGAAACAACAAGATTTTGATTCCGAGTTAAAATCTTGTATTTTTAGGCGTTCGAAACCGCAATCCAGCGCCGCTTTTTATCAAAACTGTAGTTTTCAAATATTTTGTTAGGCCTCTTTTTTCTTCGCTTAACGAATTGATACTACGCAAAAATGAGTGGTCTAATTATTACTTTGACTTAACATTAGAAAATGTTTTATTTTTGTAAAAAAATTTGTCTTGTCTAAAGGGAATTTCAACTACAAAAAAATGTATGTTTCTGTCACATAAGCAATGCCGTGAACGCCACATATTAAAGAAAAAAGAAATAAGGAAAGATTTTCCAGATAAGATGTCACTATGATCCAATATCAGTCAATCAATCATAACAAGACCTCCGTATTATGTCAATAGATGTGATTATCAGTAATTTTACGTTATCAATTGTCCTAGTGGCATATTATGATCCGTCATAATACTACGATAACGACCGAAAACAATGCGCAAATATCTATAGTAAATGCGTGTTTAAAACATGATTTTCTTATCTTTGACAATTACTATCTGCCGAGGTGAAAGCCTTGAATTAATATATTTTTAATTATGCTCATTTTATATTGTTAACTAAATTTGATGGCTCACAGGCTCAGTGGTAAGTACGATGCGATCCAACATCAGAGATCCTGGGTTCGATTTCCGGAAAAATAGGATTAAAAAAAAAATTTGACCATTGAAACAGACCCAGAAGTTAGTCTGATTAGTCTAGATCCTTTTAAGGGATTCGGAAATTTACTTTAAAAATACAATAGTAATTCTTTCCAAATGTTAGTTAGATTTTCATGTCATAAATGCTATACAGAATTCCCTCCTAGGTCAGGCTTCTATGTAATTGCTACCAATTCTGGAACTAACATTGCATAATTATGCTTAATTGCAAGTGGAGCTCATGTATAAAGGGTTCTGTATGTTTTCGTTCATTTTGGGACCCTTACCAAACCCAATACACACTTGGTTTAACTATCAAATGGATTTCCATTTTTATATTGGAGTAAAAACAAGCAATTTTTTTTTGTATGAAAATTGTCTTTATTATATTTTATAAGAAATGTGTATAGCATCATCATCTCATCCATTATTTGAAAATATTGGCCATTACAGTTCAACAGTTATGAAGTTTAAAGGTCTTAGGAATAGGTACTCTTTGAAACAAAACTTCAAGGAAGTTGAAAGTGAGATATATTCAGCTGGGTATAATATTAGAAATCTATTCTACTCGTATTATTATAAAGATGAAAGTTTGTTTGTTACAATTTAACTCAAAAACGACTGGACCAATTTTAAAATTTCTTTCAGAAATAGAAAGCTACATTATCAGCGAGTAATACAGGCTATTGTTTAAGTACATCTACACTGCACCCGTGCGAAGTCGGGACAAATCACTAGTACATAATAAAATAAATGTCAACAAGTACAAACCTTTGTGACAATTGGCTTATTTGATTTCCAACTAGGCTCTGTCATTTTTCCTAATTGTAAATCTTTCTTCAATTTAAATCCTTCCCAGAGACCTTCAAAAGTGATTTCTTTAGCTTCTGACCCCACTGTTAGGGCATCTTTTACCACGACACTCTCAGATTTTTCCTTTGTCCCCATTTTACTTTCCTCTATAGTGGTTGCTTTCACTGTGTGCTCCGAGGCTTTTGTATCTTTAACATTTATCTCCGCTGAAGATAGTCTTAGGGTGACAGCTTTTTCAAACTTTTTTATAAGATCTGTTGGCAAAGATTTATATTACAGAACGTCTCCTATCTTCATTTAAGATTCTTATGGATAAATCATACAACAATAAATAATAAGATACTCATGGATTTGATTCATTTTGGAGATTTTAAAGTACTTTGTTCTATTTTGCTTGTAAATAAATATCATTATATATTAAAAAACTTACAATTATATAACTTCATTTCTAATTAACTATGGTAATAAAGTAAATTACTATATTGATTTATGAAAACCAATTGAATTTTAACTAAGTAATGATTGAACATTAAGCTTTCTTTCCGGTAATTACTATGTTGTTTTTAAATTAAGAAGTATTTTAGATAAAACATATCAAACACATATAATACAGGAGCTTGTTATCACATCGATATTAATTGTTCCATAATTAGATGCTGCAGTTTATTCACCTCTTATACCCAATGAAATATCACATTATTAAAAACTGAGTTACTCTTTGAAAAAAGAGGTTTCGCGTAGGAATGTTAAATACTTACTTTCCCATTGTTCAGGCGTGGCTGGTTTTATTCTTTGAACCAATTTTTCTACTTCTACATTCAAGTTTGTCATAGAAAGATAATGTCTTATAGCACGCCACTGACCCCCTAATGACGACATGTTTACAAATTTAAACACTTAAATCACTTTTTATTTTAAAAACAGTACACAAAAAAGATTTCTTCTATTGAAGTTGCAATGCACAGTCACTTAAAGTACGAGTAAATATTTATTTTTAAAAGTATAAGTTTAGAATCTTCTCGACACACAAGAGAAGATTCGCGATCACCACACCGAACTACAGTAACAGTTTTCTTCACACTACGTAAAATCTTGGCAAATAAATATGTACTACTTTAAAATATGTAGGTAGTGATTAATAAATAATAATATTATTAGATCAATGACGGAACAAGCTGACGGCTCTGACGTAAAATCGCGCGATCAATGCTACCAATATAACCGAATCAAAACAAACTTTTTTCTTAATGTTTGGAAAAATGATACGATAAGTTCACACTAATTCACATTCGCCTTCCGTTCACCGAATTTATATTTATAATAATAATAACAAGTTTTTAAATTGCGTTGTACTATGTTTCGTACTCAAGAACCTGTTCTATACTAAGGTGCCGCATTCATTAGCATATGCTTTATAGTATATTTAACAAAAACATGTTGTTGCGATTAGATTGCAAAATAAAGCATGACACGTTAACCACACCTCTTCTTTGGCTCAATGATAACGTCGCGTTTGCTAAATAAATGTAAACAAACATCGTACGATGTTCTTGTTACTGTTCCAAAATCTCACGCGGCGTATTCACTCAAAAACAATAGGCAGTTGGCACAATTATCATTTCGTTTGCTCTTAATGATTCAGTATATAATAATAATATCAATATAGGCTAAAATATCCCTAGTAATTTAGAATAAATAACTAGGGATAGCTATGCTAAGTTTGGTAATCCTGCGCTCACTGCAACTACCTACAGTACAATAATAATAGAATATAAGAAAATGTGACTCGATAGTCGGAGGTTAAAAAGGAATATTCAATCATGAAAATATATATTACGTATTAGGTATATTATTCATTGGTATACCGTATAGGTATATACTCAGATTAAATAATAAAATAGGTATATAATTTAAATAATAATATTAGTAACGTTGATGTTATAACATAACAACGGTGTACGTTGTGTATAAAATTTTATTAGTAAGACTGTTATTGTGTAACTTTATATTATGATAAGTGTTAATGTAGGTTTTTTAACAGTACCTAAACATTTCACAAATATAAATAATTTAACCTGCAACAAATAAGTTATTTATTTAGATTATTCATAACAGATGGTGAAGCCAAAGTCGTATTCAAATTTACGCGCATATCAAAATTTGTTTGTGTAAAATATTAGATGATAAACAGATTACTCATCACAACAAAATCTTTTGTAAATACATAAATTACACAAACTATTTTTTTATGTCAGATATCGACAGACGAGCATGAGGTTCACTTGACGGTAGGCGATACCTCAGCCATAGAAGATCAGACAATAATGCGCTGTCGACCTACTTTTTACTTCGAGCATTCGGAAATCCATAGACTGAAACCGAAACGCGCAATATGCAATTCACGGTTTTTCCATTTATGAACGGAGGTTAGTTTCCCCGTCGAAATTTCGATATTCCTCCCACCCATTCAATGCCCGAAGTTACCAGACGTGGGGAAGACATGCTGATAGAAAATTATAATCATGTCGTCCCGGTAGGATTCGAACCCACGACCCATCTACCGAACAGGCAGGTGTTCTATCGAACGCAAAATGAGCCCGTCATAATTATATTAATAATAATATTAAGGTTTTGAAAATTATACTGCGCATATATTTTAATTGATGTTGAATACATTCTAAAGTTTTATTTTCGAATAATTCGTTCTAGTATTAATTAAGGATTCATAGTAAAATAAAATTCAATAAAATATCATTTAGTGCCCTGGCCAAGGTCACATTCCAAGGCTTATTATAATAATACGCTTGTTATGTAGCGAAATGTTGATAATGCTTTGCAAATCGCGAAGGCCAAATTGTAACTACGACGTAATGTTGTTATTATTACATCAATTTGGTAGACTAAATTGATTTTTAAGACATTTTAGATGCAATTCGAAATTTATGGAATGTAAAATTAAGGAAAATGTACAATTTCTGGTTAAAAAAAATATACCTTGACTTTTTGTAGAGCTCTCTAAAATCTAACAATTTCAATTATTTATCTAGGTGTTACATTATTTACTTTACTCGTATGTAAGATCTAGATATTTACTCGAAGAATAATTATTAATTAATTTCTGTTTTTTATACATATTAATAACAATGACATTTTTTCTTCTATATAACCAATTTTTTAGAATACCCAGACAAAAAAATATAGAAATCGTATAGCCGATAACATCACGCGATACAAGAAAATTCAATTTTGTTAAAGATAAAAATAAGAGGTTCTATGAAATGAAACAAATAAATATTAGAAAACAGCTGCAATTTTTACTCCATCATAAAAAATGTAAGCCCATTTGACAGTTGAACCAAACTGAATGAAAAAATATGTTTTTTGTGACTGTTGAATTATGTATAATATATTAATGAGGTGTTACCCTTAATACATGCTCCACTGGCAATTAACTGATTTAAATGTATCAGTAAAATGGCCTTGCCTGAAAATTAAGCATAATAGGGAATATGCATGCATTTTTTTTATATTTTTTATCGACTTGTTACATCATTTTACCCTAATAAAAAATATAAATACTCTTGGCAATGTCCAAATTATTTTTTAAAATTACTTTGAAAACATCGATAAAATTTGATCTGTTTAAACGCGGCCATATTTCGCGGGCTTTGGATGATATCACATTACACGCTCAGTGACGGATAGAGTGAGGTAACTATGGTAACCAGTGTTTGACGCTAGCGATGAGCGTTGAATCAACGAACGCGTTGAATCAACGTTGATCGCCTTTCAACGTTTAAACGTTGACAGGTTATGAATCAACTAGTTGAATCCTTCAACGACGTTTATGAATTTAACTAGCGATGAGCGTTGAATCAACGAACTCGTTGAATCAACGTTCATGTTTTTTCAACGTATTAAAACGTTAACAGTTTATGAATCAAATCATCGTTTATCGTTGAAAATAACATCATATATTGCGAGCGATGGTCATGTCGTAGAATTCGAACTCTAAGTAACGTATATGAGAGTTGATTTTTGAAATAATTATTTTAAGAAAAGTATGATGATATTCTTGCTATGGCGATCGCACCTGCGTGGCGCCCGAGAGTAACCGATTTATTTAAACTAGTTTTTTTACGTTTAAAACAACATAAAATATGAAAAAAACAAAACTATACATTATTTTAGATGTATCTAAATTTATGTATAATGTAAATAATAATCTATTGTTTTAAATACACCTGTGTAGAATATGTTTTATAGCGAATTTTAAATTTATCAGTCAGCCTAAGACAAGAAAAAGTATTAAGTTTTTTTTTTGTCATTTTACTTTATGTTTATTCAGAAATTTCTGGTGTACAATAAAGTATTTTTCATTCATTCATTAAGGGAAGGTCATCTAAATCAAACGTTTTCCAATACATATGTACATTGAATCAAATTATTATTGAATAATATTATTATCAGATAAGTAAATGTAGAATTGTAGACTCGTTGAACTCCGCAGCGTTGAAATAAACTGTTCGACGAATAAACGGTTTACGTTGGAAGTTGACATTAGTAGCGCGTTAACTCGTTGACGAATTTAACTAGTTTATCAACTCGTTGACGAACGTAATTCAACGTTGACGTAACGTTGACCGAAAAACTGTCAACGACCTATCGCTATTTGACGCCATCTTCGATGTCAATGGACGCCATTGATAAATCGCTGCCGATAAATGACAGAATGTGTAATGGTGACGTCACGTTTTGTTTCGACCAATGGTGATGCGTTTTGCAAACTTGAATTTCTCTCCCTTATTTTACACATTTTAATTAATATTTTTTGCAATTAAACACGAACTAAATAAGAAAATAATTGTTTAGGCATAATATCTGGGCCATAAGGATTCAAGGGAAAAAATATCAAGTAAATTTAAACAACATGCATATTCCCTATTATGAAATGTTAGTTCCAGAATGGGTAGCGATTACATAGAAGCCTGACTTTGGTATAGCAGTTATGACCTGAAAATCTAACTTACATTTGGAAAGAATTGCTGTTGAATTTTCAAAGTTAATCCCCAGTCCCCTAAAGGCGCATGGTGCAGACTAACTTAATTTTTTTTTAATGT
Organism: Anthocharis cardamines; assembly: GCA_905404175.1. Classification (NCBI taxonomy): domain Eukaryota; kingdom Metazoa; phylum Arthropoda; class Insecta; order Lepidoptera; family Pieridae; genus Anthocharis; species Anthocharis cardamines. The sequence continues at coordinate 6,183,081 of FR989974.1, forward strand.
CAGATATCGACAGACGAGCATGAGGTTCACTTGATGGTAGGTGATACCCCAGCCACAGAACATCAGTCAATGATGCGCTGTCCACTTAATTTTTACTTCGAGCATTCGGAAATCCATAGACTGAAACCGAAACGCGCAATTTGCACTTCACGGTTTTTCCATCTATGAACGGTGGGTCGTTACCCGGTCGGAATTTAGATATTCCTCCCACCCGTTCAATGCCCGAAGTTACCAGACGTGGAAAAAACATGCTTATAAAAAATTATAAACATGTCGTCCCGGTGGGATTCGAACCCACGACCCATCGATGCACACGGCAGGTGTTCTACCGAACGCGCCAACGAGCCCGTCAAAATGAAATGAAACAATTAATATTAGAAAACAGCTGCATATATTTACTAAAACGTAACAAATACCATAGCAGGTTTATTGTACAGATAATTGTATATTAGATTAGGCATTGCTAGTCACTACATCGTATTATCATAGCAAATAATTGATTAACATACCATAACATTCTAAAATAATAATTATTGTATAGTTTTACGGACTTATTCATAAACGTAATAAGCTTGATATAGTTAAAATACGTTTTGTTTCTTTCGTTCTGTAGATTTTTTTATATTCAATAGAGCGAGACAAAACATATTTTAACTTTAGTTAGTTTTGCTATACGTTTATGAATAAAGCCGTTATTTTTTAACTTATAGCTAATATGTGAAAGGTACATTTTTGCTCACGTAAAATTCATGAATAATTCCGCAAGCGGCAAGAACTTAACAGGTTAACCGTACAAAATAAATAAATACAGTAGGTACGTTTTTCTTTAGATGTCTTAAGTAGTAAACAATCTCAATACGAAAATCACGTTTATCATGTACCTTGATGCACATGATCATCCGTATATAAGTAAAATATACTTTTAGTTGGTTTTAAACTAAAAACTGTTTCGCATTTATTATTTAAAGACATACATTTAGATAAAAATTGTCAATTTTACATTTCAACTTGTATTTCTTTAGTGTTATGTATATGTATGTATAGTAGTTATGTAGTCAAAGACAGGTCGGACTTGAATTCGTTATTTCGACTATGTATTTGCGTGTTGTTCTCACGAGAATGTAAGTGCGTGCTCCTATTTCACCATGCCTACTGCTGATAGAGGTCAAAACTTTGTTTTTTATTTTATTTTTTCGTTTATATATATATTTTTTAATTATTATAGTTAATTACTAAAAGATGTTATGTGGAACATGGTGTAATGGTTGCAGCTCCTTACAAACATTTTGTAAAACAAAAACTTGGCGAATAAAAAGAGTGGCGGCGATGTTATTGCAAGTTCTTTTCGTCCGTTCTACGCCCTTGATTTGAGAACTAGCAGTAAATGTAAAATTTGAAGCATTTATATGTATTTTTTATTTACGTTCATAAGTGTACATTGTGTTACCTAAATGAATAAATGATTTGATTTGATTTGAAAGGATTTATAAGCGATGTTTGAGTGAACTAAAAATCATTTAGCAATATAAAATTACTCAATTATTTTTTAGCCCTAAAATTATTCAATATTTTATTAAATTACTTATTTAAGCCATAGAATAAACATTATTTATTAATTATAAAATTGGTATGTTCGTTTACAACTTATGTTTTTAATCTATTTGATTAAAAAGTTGAGTGCTTAATGCAGTTTGAGACTCATTTATATTAAAAATAATAAAATATTTACGATAAAAAACGAATATTTGTGATTGTAGCTCAAAATTCGTTTAATAAAAATCGTTCACCACAGGTTCATAGATACGTTCGTTCATTAATATCTTCTACATTTTACAACTCCATACTCTACTGTCTGTGGTTGTAAGTACGCCATATTTGTTAGCAAGACATCTAAAGATCAACGTACTGTATAAAAATGAAAATCTTTATACATATCACATTTTCACCGCTTAGTGATATAACAATTTGGATAAAATTTGGTACGATATTTTATCACAGGTATACCTATATAGACGTAATCGTCCGGTTAGTACATAATATCGCCAGTCCATTGTATGAATCTACTGTAATCTTATTAGATAATTTTGTTTATATTTTAAATACCTCCGTAGTAATAACCCAATTAACAGAGTACGGACTTGCAAAGACAGTTATTCTATTATTATTGACAGTACATTTCTACAAACTAAGTAAATATACATATTTTCCCTTATTAACCAGAAAAACAAATACGGGGCGTTCAAGTATTATGTAACGCAATTTGGGGAATCTTTTAAAACGTTATGATGCATTACGGGGGCAGGGGTAAACTCGTTATGAAACATTGTTTTTTTTTGTTTAAATAAAAAACTAGGGAATTAAAATCTACCAAACTGGAAACCCTTTTCGTTTATGTTCTACGGGGAATCCCTCGATTGTATTGTACGTCATTTTTATCGTTCGCCCGTAGTTAAACCTTTTCGTTTATCTTTTACGGGGAATAGTGTATAGTGGGTACAGAAAAACGTAACGGCACATTACACGGGGACAAAGTATGGTCAAAAATATTCAAAAATTGCGTTACATACTTGAACGCACCCTTATTTGTTTACTAGTACTATTACACCAAACAAAATTGTTCAATTGACAGTCCACTTTAATAGGTTAAGTTTTAAAAAATCAAATGTAATAACGTGATAATTAAAATGAAATCAGCAATTTCCAGCCTAATATAACATACCTAAGCCTCATTCATACATTAATCAGTCTTTCGTCAATTGATACATTATTAATGTGCGTCAATATTAGTGCGATGTTAATCACTACAGACAGTGTTTCGTAATAAATAATTATTTATTACTAAAGCAATTTTGTCAATGGCAATATTTTAAATGTATTTACTACTACATACTAAAGATATTTTGAAAATCGAACACAAACTTTCAAATAAAATGCTTTTTTTTTCGCCCATAGATAAGGCTAAAGTCTTTCAACCTTACTGGTGTATTTAAGATTATGAATAACGAATAAATTACCGTTATTATATCTGAACGAAATTTTAACGTAAATAATGTATAAGGGTTTTCGATAATTCATTTTAGTATTTAATGTCATATTATGCAATTAATTTAATATAGTATTTACTACATGTTCATTCAATTGTAATTTATTTTGGGGTAGAACTCGCGTCTAAGGCCCTTACAGCTCGCAGCCGTAATAAAATTGTTTTACGTCATCATTTCCGTCTCTATGGTCCGACATATGTTTTTGGTTTTTTTTTAATATCTCATCGCGGTTTTTTTTAAATCAACACAATATTGGGACAGTATTTGAAGAAAGTCGTGCTACAAAACTGAAATGCAACGTTAAATTGAAAAAAAAAAAAATACTCGATCACTATTATACAATTTACTTCATTTTTTTATTTCACCGCGATTTTATAGGGTCAAATCAACCCAATATTCGGATAGTGTTGCTCTATACGAGTACTATACTTGATGACTGTCTGACCAAAACACTCGAAAAATCGTTTTTTTTATATTTTCTGGCAATTTTATGTTGTCAAATCAACACAATATTCGGATAGTGTTTGTAGACCATGACGTCCGACCACGTGTGTGTTGTACCCCGAAACGGCGGGGTTGATGTGGGCGTTGTGTAATTCAGCAACCTGCGTCGAACCCGCGGCCGCCGGGTCGCCTGACCCCTGCAAACTACCCAACCTGGTAACACCAAACACAGAATTTTAAATAATAAAAAAAGATAATTAGTAAAGAGTTATTTCACGCAGGGACTGAAACCGGTTAATTTTTATTTTCCAAAATACGTGTCTGACTGAGATACCCTGATATTAGTTTTAAAGAGTAATACACACTTACCACAGTATTTTTTTTCAATAAATATGAATAAAAATGAAAGATTATTAACAATAACTTCTATTATACCGGTTTAACTCCCATAGTAAATTAACCGGTATTCAGTCCCATTTTCACGAAACACGATCATTGTGAACTTTTGAACGTGAAGCCATCGAGAAAAAAATGTTTATTAAAAATGTGTCAGACTTATTGCAGGAATCCTTGACGGAAGAAAGCAGGGACCGAATACCTTTACATTACATTTACTATGGGAATTATACCGGTATAATAAAGTTTTTTGTTAATATTCGTTCGTTTTTATTCATATTTACTGAAAAAAAAATTACTGTGGTAAGTTTAGTGTGTATTACTCTTTAAAACTAATATCATGGTATCTCAGTCAGACACGTTTTGGAAAATAAAAATTAACCGGTTTCAGCACAGAACAGGGAAAAATAAGTAGAATTGCTAAGTAGGCGTGGTATGCGTGTCACTATTGAGTGATATTTCCCTTAACCCATCACAGTCGTGTCATAACACTGCGAGGAGTCGGTCGTGTCATAAAATTACTTTTTTTCGTAAATATGCCGTACTGTTCTATTTTAGAGTGTAAGAATGATAGCAGAAGGAAAAGTCTTAGTAACGGAGGTGTTTCTTACCATCACTTAGTACAAATTTATATATTTTTTCAATAAATCTTAAAAAAATTTATGGACCATAAATTTAATAGAAAAAAAAAGCTAAAATCATCCTTATACCTTTCATATAAAGTTCAGTTTAGATCGTTTGTCATATCAAGTGTCAACGCTATTCTCGAATGTTCTATCGCTACTCACTTAGTAGTGATGTGTTAGGTCGAATGTTTTTATCGATATACAACGCGTCAGTAATAATTTTATAAAATATTAAAATTTATCATTTTTATTTTTAATAGCACGATAGTCAAATCGCAGTCCTAAATACCTTAATTAATAAATTATTAAAAAAATCGAAAGTGTTTTTATTTCTTGTTTGCCCTTCCTTCGAGTTGAAATTAACCAACGGATTGACCGAAAATTTTGAAGAAAAACTACTGCTCTTCCTTGCAAGAGAAAGTAGACCCTTTCCCAGACTATTACACGAGGCTATTATAATTAAAAAAACACCTAAACTTCAACAGAGAAGATGGTTTGAAACTTTCCAACACCTGGGATCTGACAATTAAAAATCTAAAACCCCAAGTCAAACATACTTAAAAACAAGGGAACATGGCATGTCAAAATTGCCACGATATAGAGAATTACAGTAAATACCATTAACTCCGTTGGAATAAATAGCGTTAATAAGGCAACTTTGTGATATTTCATCAGACAACTGTCATCTTTCAGTATGCCCGTGACCACATTTGCTGAAAAAACGTCGGGATAAATAATATTTATAACTTATAAAGTATTTTATTTAAATGTGTGATACTCGCGTTAATAAAATAGAATATTAATATAGCTTCTTGACGAGCAATCGCGTTTTCATTAAGTGATTTATGATTCAGACTATTAGTAATACAGAACTGAAAAATTAAAAAAGAATATTATACCTACAAGTACTTTTTCAATTCATTCTAACCCTAACTTATACCTTCTCGCAAAGGCGGATCTACATTTTGATTTGAAAAAATAAATAAAAAATTGTATCAAAAATAAAATACCTTATTATTTGGTTTAACACCAGTTTAAAATGGCGCTATACTGCGGTATAATTATGATAATCATACAACATAGCACTTAAATCGTAAACAAAAATAATGTATCAAACATCGATAATGTTTTTAAACGTGTCCTACACTAGCCGGAAATGACGAAATTATTAAATTTATGACAAATCATGACACAGTTTTCGACCTTTTGAAGTGACGATTAAAATCATTATTGCGTGCATGAAGAATAACGACATCTATTATCGAGTAGAGGAATTATTTATTAGTTTGTTTCAATATTACAAAGTAACCGTTATCGCGAAGTACTAAGATATATTATCAATTGTAGGACCAGTGTGATTTATGTAGTTTTGAGTTAAATAAAAACAACCAATCGAAGAAAAATTGCAACTGTGTGCAGTATTAAATACTCCATTCATTTGTGTGAATTTGGCGACACTCGATCCGGTACAAATTATGACACATCGCACTTCTACTTACTTCTTCTGTTCTGTGGGTTTCAGTCCTTGGAAGAAAGAGATAAAGATATACACGATCTATTGCGCTGCCACTTTCTCTAGTAAAAGATTTTATAACTCGCCATAATAACAGACAATATTACAGAATATAACTTACCAGAATTCATTCCCGGGATGCGCATTACCGTCCCAAGGGTAAGTCATGACCAGTAGCTTCCCCGCATGTTCCCCGGACAGCTTGGATGAGGGCTCGCGTTTTTCTATTTGCACATTAATACCACCTACAAATAAATATATATCTATACTATAATATTATAAAGAGGAAAGATTTGTATTTTTGTATGCTAATAACAGGAGAACAGGGGTAAGATGGTATTCAAATTCAAATTTAAAATAATTTATTCATTTAGGTAACACAATGTACACTTATGAACGTCAATAAAAACTACATATTAAATGCTTCTAATTTTACATTTACCGCCAGTTCTCAAATCAAGGGCGTAGAACGGAAGAGAAGAACTGGCAAGAAACTCTCCGCCACTCTTTTTAATCGCCAAATTTTTGTTTTACAAAATATTTGTAAGGCGCTGCAACCATTACACCATGTTCCAAAGGACATCTTGTAATGCTATTCTTTGTAAATAATGTTGTGAGTTTATTTTACTTGTAAAAGCAGTACTTTTTTCGTATATCGTTTTTATTTAATACTATATATATCTATACTTCTATACTAATATTATAAAGAGGAAATATTTGTATTTTGTATGTTATGAATAAACTCGAAAACTACTCGACCGATTTTAAAAATTTTTTCGCCAATAGAAAGCTACATTATCTGCGAGTAACATATTTGTTGTATATAGTTCATCTACACTGCACCCGTGCGAAGCCGGGACGCCTTGTTAGTATTTAATAAAAAAACAGCTTTAGTCATAGCTGTAGTCAAGACATTTTTTTATCAAAATTTAGCCCACAATATAAATAAGAATTTAGTTCCAAAGATTGACGCCAAAGTATGATTTCCATCAATTGTTTACAATTTTAGTTAAGTTAAGTTTTTAAGCAATTAAGTTTTTGTTTTTTCTATAAAATTAGATAAATATGTAATTTGCGTATTTCTTTAAATATACTACATAATAATATAGTCTTTACACTGAAATAATATAAGACCAAGAATACATCGCTGCTTTGAATACAAAACTGCCACAAGTCAAACTCCAGTTTTTTACAAAAGGGCTTATGTTTACGTTTTTTGTTCTTTCATAAGCTCTTCTGTAAAAAAGTGTAGTTTGACTTGTGGCAGTTTTGTATTCAAGCAGCGACATATGAAAATGTTTTGGCTTTAATCTGCCCGCTCCGAATGGTCTAAGTAAAAATATAATAAGAATGAAACACATCATCGATTCCTGTGGCCTGCATATCTGATATCAAACAATAATTATCTTTTAAATAAAATACTGCATACCGGATTAAAACGTGATTTATTATTTAATTTATTTATCCCGACGTATCGGTTGCTGAAAAGCATCCGGTCGCAGGGAGACAGAAATATGACAGTTGTCTGATTTTTGAAATGTCACAAAGTTGCCATATTAACGCCCTCTATTCCTACCGAGTTGATATTTACTATAATTTTGTATATTATTTAAATATGTGATACTCGCGTTAATAAAAGACAATATTAATAATTATGTTCCTAAAATCTTACCTTGAGGATGTCTTTTGCTTTCAAAGAATATCCGTTTCTCAGTAGGAGAGTCCTCTGACGTTGTTTTATTGCTAAATAACGCTGAAAACAAGACATCAATATTATGAACTTTTTAACTGGCCAAATAGAAAACCAAGAGGAAGTCCTAGTCAGAAATTGAACTTTTGAAAAAAAAAAAAAACGCTGTGTTATTACACCATTCGATAAAGTCGCTAATAACGAACGAATGTTGACGAACCTTGTATACATACATACATACATACACACAAACACTTATCCTCCCTGCACTGTTCCCGTTTATTTGTCGTTGTAAGTATGATTTAGCATGGCGCAATCATAATATTTTTGTTCAAAATTAACGAGTTCGATATCCGATCAAGCATATTAATTTTTAAAATATACAGCTTCAATATTCCCTATAACTATAATAATATGGATGCTGTTAAGCAATACATTGTCAACTCACAAAATGATAAAAATGTATTTTTTGATACCAATCACTTCCTTATGAGCTGGAGTATATTTCAAATGAGATTTATATCATTTGAATCTTTTTAATAGCAAAAATATTGAATTTAAGTAAACTTGATTAAAACTTCAAACTCAATTTTCTCAAAATGACAACCATGTGGGTTTACACCGTATTGCTGATCAGCACCCATCACATTAAATGAAAAACTCACCCAATATAGATTGACTGGGCTTAATGTACGCAAAATTGACATCCGAGACGTGATTCAAAAGATCCTTCTTCAAAAACGCACGAATCCGTTCCAGAAACGTTAAAACGTATACATCTGTTTGATGCGGACTCACTTTCCAAACACCGAGACCTGTAATGATAGAATTTTCTGTAGACAAATTTTATGTTTACAATCATCCTACCCCGGTATTTTCCCGGATATACATTTCGGTAAATTCGTTACGCCATTTTTTTCATCGTATCCATTTTTTTTCATTATCACTTGATGGTAGGTGATACATCAGTCACAGAACATAAGTCAATGATGCGTTATCGACCTACTTTTTACTTCAAGCATATGACAATCCATAGACTGAGATCAAAACGCGCAATATTTCGATATTCCTCCCACCTGTTCAATGCCAGAAGCGACCAGAGGTGGGGAGATATGCTAATAAATTTATAAACATATCGCGGCGGTATTCGAACCCCCGACTCATCGAAGTCGATCTTTCCGAACGACTTGGGAACCTTCAAGAATCTCATCTCACCTATTCCTACCTAAAAAGCCAGCAACGCATCTGCAGATCCTTTGGTGTTACGACTATGTTCGCTTTCGATCAGACGATTACGTTTGCCAATATATTAAAAAAAAAAACTTACCACAACCAATAACATTGAGGAACGCCATCTTCCCCCCCTCCGACCGCCCCCTCCAATCGGCGTCCAAGAGCGCGCATTCAGCCAGGACGCTGACTCGCTTATAATACACTTCGTTGTCGAATATACCCCGGGGCGTTTTGACGTACCGCTCTAGGTACATCCTGTCGTCCGGACTGTCCGTTATATGGACGTAGGAGGTGAGCTCCTGGTGTGTATAGCTGTGTACCTTGAAATGTGAACGAACAAGAATATTTTTTATGTTAGATATCGACAGACGAGCATGAGGTTCACTTGATGGTAGGTGATACCTCAGCCGCAGAACATCAGTCAATGATGTGCTGTCGATCTACTTTTTACTTCGAGCATTCGGAAATCCATAGACTGAAACCGAAACGCGCAATGTGGTTCGTCACCCGGTCGGAATTTAGATATTCCTCCCACCCGATCAATGCCCGAAGTTACCAGACGTGAGGAAAACATGCTTACAGAAAGTTATAAACATGTCGTCTCGGTGGGATTCGAACCCACGACCCATCGATGCGCACGGAAGGTGTTCTACCGAACGTGCCAACGAGCCCGTCAATAATAATAATAAAATTTATTTGACACATATTTAAGACACCTAACCCACAAACAAAAGAAAACTATCACTATTATACAAAAATAAGCTTGCCCAGTGCGAGTAGGACTCGATCTGGGTTCTGTACAAACTTTTAGTTAAGTGAAGATTTTCCCAATAATTTTTCGGATTATTTCCTTTACTTTGCTACATGACATTGCTTCATGCCAAATTTCATGATTCTAGGTCAACGGGAAGTACCCTATAGGTTTTGATTCCGTTGCGAGTGTCAACATTCTGTAAATATGTCTTCCCCACGTGTGGTAACTTCACATATTGCGCGTTTCGGTTTCAGTCTATGGATTTCCGAAAGCTCGAAATAAAAATAAGGTCGACAGCGCATCATCTACTGATTTTCTATGTCTTGAGTATCACCTAACATCAAGTGATCCCCATGCTCGTCTGTCGATATCTGACATTTAAAAAAAAATGTTTTTATTTTCATACATTTTGCAACTCCTTAATAATCATTCATTCATCATTAATACAAGAAGAGTTCAGCACATTAAAATAATACCTGATAGAATTCTGACCAAATCTGCCTCCACATATGTTTAGCGGACTGGTTATTCTTCACATATGTAGTTTTCAAGACATTGAGACAAGTGGTAGGCGTTACTTCCTCGCCGTAGCCATTTTCGGGGGTATTCTGTTGTTCCGTTATCAATATATCTTCATATTCCATTCTCTCTGGCCTTTCGAAACGGGGTCCAATAAGACCTAGAAAAAAATCTGATTAAGGGAGTATTCTGGTCTAGAAAATTGAAAAAAATCTATTTTATTTTTTTCCATATTTCCGTAGTATAACCCTTTAAGAATATGTTCCTAAGAGGATTTTTCGAAATTTAAAATATTTTCGAAAATATGGCTGTTTTGCTGACGCGGCATCCAAACGTTAGGGATTCTCCGTCTACCTGCGACCGTGTTTTCTAATAAAACCTTTTGTGTATTTGTGTATATTTTATGCATTTATATATATATGCCTAGGAAAAAATTCTGATTAAGAACAGTAGATAATAATAATAATTTTCATTTTTTTATGTTAGATATCGACAGACGAGCATGAGGTTCACTTGATGGTAGGTCATACCTCAGCCACAGAATCAGTCAATGATGCGATGTCGACCTAATTTTTACTTCAAGCATTCGGAAAATCTAAAACTATGATAGGCCCTGATCTCAACCCCTTATTATTATTATTATTAGACTAACTCTTATTTAAGACACAAATAACAAGGATAGAAAGAAAGGTTACTTATTATATATTATCTATATATATATATAAAATCTCGTGTCACGGTTTTTGTGTTCGCACTCCTCCGAAACGGCTCGACACTTTTTGATGTTTTTTATGGATATTTGATTAGGGTGTCCAAAAGCAGAATTTATTTTTATTTTTTCGACAGTAAAGTATTTTGTTATTATTGTTATAACAGGATTATTTTTTTAAACTCACCAATTATAACAGCTTCCTCCTCCACATTATTATCGTCGACAACACCATTGTTGTACCTGTTGCCATCATTGATGCACTCGGTGTATCCGCTCACGTAGACCATTGCACTTAATTTTATCTCATCGTAACTCAAACAGTTCTCCAGTTCTAACGGAGGCTTCTGTTGTATAGTGCCTATTTGTTCCCAGCCATCGACACTACAAACAGTTACGATTATTATAAATGTATACTGTACTATCATAAATACAGTTACGATTATAAAAGACATGTACGATCATAAAAACAGTTACGATTATAAAAGACATGTACGATCATAAAAACAGTTACGATTATAAAAGACATGTACGATCATAAAGATAGTTACGATTAAAAAGTCATGTACGATCATAAAGACAGTTACGATTATAAAAGACACGCAACGTAGATGTACTGTACATAAAAATGCCTATGTTACTTCCTGATAATGTAGCTTTCTATTCGTGAAAGAATTTTTAAAATCGGTCCAGAAGTTTTTGAGTTTATTCATAACATACAAAAATATTTCCTCCAATATATACGAGAAAAGTACTGCTTTTACAAGTAAAATAGACTCACAACATTATTTACAAAGAATAGCATTACAATACTTACCCCTGTTCTCCTGTTATTAGCATATACTTGTCTTTTTTAGACATGAATGTAACTGCACGCTTCTTCAACAGTCTATCAATAAATTCAGGCACTGTCATATTGTTGTATAAGGACTTTTCGATCGCCGAACCAAACTCCCTAGAATATGACATTAAAACAATTAAGGTTGCCACACATCACCCCACAGCGTAGCGGCCACAAGTTTCGGGAGATGCTCACTGGCCACTAAGCAGTCTTCTCTCCCTTAAACATTTTTGGCCATCGGCACTGCAAGCAAGCACTGGGTACCCCCCTCCGCCCTGTGTGTCTCTCGTCAGCCGCACTAAACCCCTCTAGACTTATAAAAAGAAAAATAATAATGCCCTTAATGAAATTATACGAGTCATATATTTTTATAACTTATATAATTACGTAATTATGTAAGTCAAGCCGGGCTTTTGGGCTTGTATGATGGTCACGCCACTGATTACACTAGTATGTATGTACAATAAAAAAAATACCTTTTATAGATAAGAAAATGCGTCATCAATAGAAGTACCCTCTCATGTATAATTGGATAAGTTGATACAATATTCCTCTTCAATCTTTCTAACGGCTTTCTCTCTTTGAGCACTTCTAAACTAAAACAATAATTTAATTCTTGCAATTATTAATCATTTTTTTAGAAGACGGGTAAACAACGAAACTATTCCGGTGCCTGCTTCTTTATTCAATTAGGGTTTACCCTAGGCCTACATTTCTGTAGTCAGAATGAGATGTAAATTATCTTGTCAGTTTTGGAATATATTTATGCATGGAAAAATTTGAAGTTAATGTTTTTGTTATATAGATAGTTAAGGGTTAACTGTGAAAATGGAACAGACAGAAAATCATATTTATAATATAATGAATTGTAATTATTATTTTATGGGCTTATCTATGAGTGTTTCATTTGTAATCAATGTTGTCTATGACAAAAGAGCGATTTCGATATTATATTCTTTGGCTAGACATTTGAGTGCTATAGCAAGTGTGGTCGCAGGCAGACTAAAAAGTGACAGCTGATTTTTGTCATCTAATTGTGTGATACTTGTGTTAATAAAATACAAAATTAAAAACAAAACAGTTTACCTGATAGTATCAATCGGAAATGGAATGGGGAAGGCCTTGCTCCTCTGTATAATTTCGTTAACGTCATCATTCAGTTTAACCTTTGGCAAATCTATACACTGTTTTAATAAATCGTTCATCTCTTTCCCCATACTCGGATAGCACCAGTCCGGTTTGCACCTGAAATAACGATATTTTCTTATAAGTCTACTGAAGCACTACTGGAGTGAGAGGTGTGACATTTTAATGAAGACTACAAACATTGTCTTACAGTGAGTGTATAAAAGGGGCAGATATTTTAGTTTCTAATCATTTTACTTTACAGGCAATTAATCTTGTATGCCTTATCCGATTGAGTTTTTTTTTTTGATTCCCTAGAACTCAAACCCAGATCTTCCATGGCTACAGACAAATTAGTCTGAGCCACAGAGGTAGTTGTGGAGAGTATAATCATAGAGCATATACTTTATACATAGCAAACCTATTTAAATAGCTTTATTATTAATACTATGTATACAAAACCAAATCAAATTATTAAAAATACATGTTAACCGTTGGAGAAAATGCCATACAGTTACGTAACAATAATATGTAAAACAATATCCAACCAAATACTGACTATATAGGGTGGAGCGTGACCTACTCTGGGGCCTACCTCATTAAAGTGTGACACATGTGTGTGTGTGTTTGGGAAAATAGAAGTAAAAATAAAAGCTTTTTGTGATGCAGTTATATTACAATAACATTTTATAATTTAACAGTCATAATGGAAGCTTAACTATCTTCATAAAATATAAACTAAAATAAATATTTGAACAGTTTTAAGAGCAAAAAATAAATCTTAGATTTACTATAATTAACATGAGTTGTTTATGTCAAAAAGATTATATTATATTAATATTTTTTGCTATGTCGCACAATGTAGTTATGTTTACATTTTACTATGTAAAAAATTACTTACCACGGTATACTTTGAAATTGACGAAGAATATCCATTTTATTATGTTTTATCTAAAAATGAAACATATTTTTATAAGAAGTTCCTATTCTAATGTAAACGCAAAAAAAGAAAGCATCGGAAGTAATTATAACTTTCATAAAAATACATCAATTATTATAATTATATCATACACGAGTCATACTTACTAACGTTTTATAGAATTTTATTCCAGTAGGTACAGTGAATTCCGAAAATATAATGGATTTTTTGCAAAATATGTAGCGGTACATACATATAAACCTTTTGTTGTTTTTGCTTGGTTTTTGCGAAATGCGAACTTACGAATTTAGCGACAATTAATGTTATGTCAATGTCAAACTTATAAGTTTTTTAAGGTTTTTAGGCCTGGTAACGAGACCTTTAAGCCAACTTATAAGTAAGGAACCTTTTTACTCTAGGGATAGGGATTTATTTAAAAAAAAACACACTAAAGTAGAAAGAATATGTGTATAGTGGAAAATTATTCAAATTTTATTAGAACAATTAAAATTACCTAAAAACACCTAAAAAAACAATACCTACTCTCTCAATTCATTATCCAATTTATAAATTAAGCGCTTTATTTCTTCGATTGTCTGGCTCCCACAAAAAATTTTGGTTCCAGTTCCACTGTTAATGTCAGTGTCAATTTTGGCGGGAATTGAATTTGGATTGGATAAAATCACAATAATTTTATAATTAGTAATAGTAATTTGTTTTGTTTAAATCTTGAGAAGGTTTATATAATGCTTTGAACACTTTCTCTAAAATTAGACTAATATCTATTTCTTTTTGGTGTATATTAAGTTAAGAGTCTTGTTATTTAATCAGAATATGGCTGATCTAAAAGAATTTCGTTTAGAAATAAATAATGCGTTTAAACTCAGTGGTTTTACTATAAGAAGAGAGGCAAGCAGTTTTCTCGCAGAGCAACTATCTGTTTTAACAAGCAATGAGCGTTCAAAAATGATAGATAAAATCACAGCTCACCTCTTACACCAATGTCTTTCTCAACCTGTATTGGAAAGACAACATTTAGAAGTGGCCTACAGAGAATGTTGTTCGTCGGGGTTAGAAGAAACAGAGACTGTGCTCAACATCATTGATGCATTCAGTGTACCGAAAATATCATATGATAATGAAAGGAAAAAGTTTTCCAAAGATCATTCAAGCAATAATTTATATGCAGAACCCAAGTGGAAGGCTCAGTTTTTAATCGATAGATACACCTTAATATGGCAGAGAACTGTTAGAAATAAATTGTTTGCTAAAGAGACATTACCATCTATGGAGAGTGAAAATCGTTTCCAGTTACGCAAAGTGGAGGTTTTGCTTAGTACTTCAAGTAGAGTTGATGATGTTATAGTTCTTGGACTGTTAACACAGCTCACTGAAGGTAAATATTATCTAGAAGACCCTACTGGTAGTGTACTTCTGGATATGACTCAAACTAGATATCATTCTGGTTTGTTTACTGAAAACAGTTTTGTATTAGCTGAAGGTTACTATGATGACAAAACACTTCATGTGATGGGTCTTGTTTTACCACCTTCAGAAAGTAGAGCTATGTCACTACCATTTTTTGGAAATTTAAACACATTTGGAGGTAAATCAAAGACTTTACTGAAAAATTCACAAAACTTGTTGAAAATAGAACAAGAAAATGAAGATGGGATGATAATTTTCTTATCAGATGTTTGGTTTGATAATTTAAAAGTGATATCTAAGTTAAAAATGTTATTCTCTGGCTATGATGACTTCCCACCAATAGCTATAATATTTTTAGGGGAATTTCTGTCTTGCCCATATGGGTATGAACACAGTACTCAGTTGAATGCAGCTCTCATCAACTTAGCTGATATTATCATGCCGTTTACAAAGTTAAGAGAGACTTGCAAGTTTATATTTGTCCCTGGTAGAGGTGACCCTGCTGCCGCAAATATACTACCGAGGCCAGCAATACCGAACACAATTACTAAAGAAATAAGGGAGAAATTAGGAGATTCTGTAATATTCACAACAAATCCGTGTAGGATACAGTACTGTTCTCAGGAAATTGTTGTACTCAGACAGGATTTGGTAACAAAAATGTGCCGTAATGCCATACACTTTCCGGATGCTGGAGATATTCCTGATCATTTAACGAAGACCTTGCTCAGTCAATGTACTCTGTCACCATTGTCATTAGGTGTACAACCATTGTATTGGAAACATGCTGATGCCTTAAGTTTATATCCAATGCCGGATTTAGTTGTTGTGGCTGATAACTTTCCACCATATTCTAGATCATATCAGAATTGTCAAATTGTTAATCCTGGTTCATTCCCAAGAACTGAGTTTTCGTTTAAAGTGTACGTGCCTGCTTCTAAGACCATAGAAGATTCACAAATACCTAATGAGGATACATGAAGAAATCATGAAATAATATAGTGTATAGATGTTATACATTATAATTTGTTTATTTATGTTTTCATTGATGCGTGTATCACTCATTTAAACGAAAATAACTGGCAACAGGCTAAAATGTAGAGATTTCAGTGTAAAAATATAACAGATTATTTGATTAAAATTACATTTAATGAAAAGTTTCAATGTATTATTAATCTAATTTTTTTTATGTTAGATTTCGACAGTTGAGCATGATACCTCTTTACACTTCGAGCATTCAGAAATCCATAGACCGAAATGCGAAATGTGCACTTGTTGGTGGTACGGTCGGAATTTCGATATTCTCTCAAACTTTTAATGCCCGAAGAACATAAATATTTTCCGGCGGTATTCGAACCCGCAACCCATCGGTGCGCAAGGTAGGTTTTCAACTAAATTATGGTCATACCATCATGGACATCATCATGTGTCATAGTATCATGTGGGCTTACGGCCCATCTCTTCATTGAAGGAATGAATCTGGGCAATTAGAATTTTATGTTTTTTTTTTCGGAAGAAATCATAAAATTCTAATTGCATATGGGCAATTAGAACTAACCGGACTTTTTGGGGCCGTGTGCCCATAACAAGAACAAGGGCGCCCCGCGGGGGGCTACGATTGGGAGAGGGCTTGAGGGCGGAGTCTCACCCGGGTGAGAGGTTGACCTTAAAATGTTCAATTTAGGCTTGAGAAAAAGGCAGTATGCGGATTCAGATTTTATGTATTAAATTTCTTCTAGTTTGTCTCACTCGTACCATATGGTTGCCTGGAAGAAATCGCTGCTTAGCGATAAGGTCGTCAGTTGTACTTTTTCCTGTGTTTCTATGTTTGTATATTTCTATATATATAATGCAATAGTTTTAAATAAATAAATACCCTAGGGTCAGTGGCGTAGTATAGGTAGGGATCACAATCCCGGGATCCCGGCCGATTTCTGGTCCCGTAAATCCCGGGACTGTACATGGCTAATCACGGGATTTTCGGGATTGCCACAAACAGGTCTAGTTCGCATAACGTAGTCCATTGCGCCTTAACAATAACCTTTCCTAGATTATATTAATAGCATTTATTACATAACGACTTAAAATAACCCTTAGATACGCGGTAGGATACGTACGTACTACACAGGTACAGCCCTAATAATGTGTTTGTCGTAGAACTCATAAGGGACTTCCCATCTCAGAATACTTCAATACGATAATCTTTAGGTAATTACCCAACCGGCCAACAGGGGAATCACCCGGGCATCAACTATGAGGTAGGCAGTCAAAAATTGGATGCATGATGATGATTCAACTGTATTTTAAAATTCTAAATATTTTTTTGTGTTGTCGTATTGATTTCTTGCAAAAGGACAGTTTTTATTGTTAGGTCTATTTTATTTTGTTACTAAATTTATTGTGATTAGTCTGCAACGATATTAAAAACTAATTTTTAAAGAAATTATTCATTATTTTTCATTTGAACCCAGAACACTAATCCCGGGATAGTCCCGGGATCCCGGGATTACTCATCAAAAATCCCGTAATCCCGGGATTGAAAAATATGCTCGGGATTGTATTCCCTAAGTATAGGTCACTAGCACCCGGTGCGGATCCCAAAGCCACCCTGTTGTTTTTGCAATTGAATCTAATATATAAAATTCTCGTGTCGCAGTTTTCGTTGCCATACTCCTCCGAAACGGCTTGACCGATTTTTACCAAATTTTATATGCGTATTCAGTAGGTCTGAGAATCGGCCAACATCTATTTTTCATCCCCCTAAATGTTAGGGGTAGTCCACCCCTAAATTTTTTTTTTATTTTTTGGACGAAATTTTTTGTTTTTATTTTTTTATAATGTGGCATTAAGAAATACATTCAACCCCTGCTTTTTTTGTCAAAAAATATAGACCCGTGCGAAGCCGGGGCGGGTCGCTAGTATATCTATAAAATTTGGGGCATGGTAAAAATGATACTCTTATTGAATAACACTAACTTAAAAAATATGTCTGTCATTACGGTAAACTACTACAAAAAACGTTGAAGGATGTATTATTTACCGTTACCTGTGAAATGCCGCCCCCGGCAAAGTGTCGCCCGGGGCGGACTGCACCACTGCCCAGGGTATATGTTATGCTAATAGGATTAATTCTGTATCAGCTGTTCCAATAAAACAATTTTTTTTGTTAAATTAACTTTATTTACATGCTTTATTTCTTATGTAATAGGTATAATATAATTAGTGTAAGTGAATTATTAATATCTCTACTTAGGATAATTAATTCTAATATAAAATAAATAAGTAGATTTCAGGTTTATAACCATTTTGTGCACAATTCAAATAATGTGATTCTTAATATTCATTTAAAAATGTATTGTATATAATTAAATGATTATAAAATATAGTATTTTCAAAAAAAAAAACTCCAAAACATGATAAAATTATTTTGAATAGTATCACAGTTATGGACGGATACTTATTACACTATTAATAAGTTCTCATATCAGTGATGCCAACTTCTACTATAAAATGTTCTCCCTAGGACCAACTTCAAATACCCCTAAATATCGATTAAAAATCCCGATTTTTTTTTTGTACAATCGGTTTAAGATGTAATTAAAATATGAATTAAATAAAAATACATTGAAGTAGTATAAAAAAAACTGATGTATTTAAGTGGGTGCATTTTACACATTTACATACATTAATTAATGACCTGATGATAACAATGAAATTTGGGGAGCCAGGCTTAATAATAAACTATATAGAATCTTGCGATTTTTCTAAAAAGAAAACTTGAATCCCCTAAAAAGCCCCTGGACGTATTGATTCCCCCTAAATCTGTGGGGAAATCCCCCAAGTTGGCAACACTGTCTCATATAGATGTATAGGCGTAGCTAGAAGGAGAGGGGGGGGGGGGGGGTTGCCCATCCTCAACTGTATTAAAATCTCGCATTAAATGACTGTGGTTAGTTGGGCGGCTGCTCCCCACTAGACAAAATCCCTAGCTACGTCAATGTATAGTTGTCTCAGTTATCTTGCATTTGAGTATTTTGAATTGATAGGGCTCGGACTTCACAACACTTCAAAAATTAATAAGTATCACAACAGATGCTAAATTTTAAAGCTGGTTAACTATTGACTACGTATGTGAAACCTATAAGGGGGTGAACTTTGGTGGTTGATTTCACCCCCTAAAAATGTTTTCCGCCGATAAAAAAAAATACGTGTCGATTTTGACGTACAATAACATATTCCAGCGGCATTGAAATCGGACGCGGACACCTGAGAACCCTTCCTTGTTAGCATTCATTCATTTACGTCAATGCATTCATTTTAATAATAATTTGATAAAAACAAATTCTATCGTAAATATACTTTAAGTTTTACTGTTGAACTTGTTATGAAGTCTGAACATTGTAGATTACACCATATGTGATAGTTTCACAAAAAGCCTCAGTGTTTGTTAATATAATATAACGAACTGAATAACTAAATACTGGAATGATCCATTATCAAATAAGACATTTGAATAAAATAACTTTTACCGGATTAAAACGTGATTAAAAGGGTAAAAGTTATTTATTTAAATGTGAAACGCGCGTTAATAAAAAACAATATTAAACCAGACATTATTTACAGAATATTGAGTAAGTTCAAGTCATTAACTTAAATTAAGCACCCATCATAGAGTTGTACGCTTCTCCTATAGGCGCGAGAGCAATCAAGCAAATCAAAGCTACGACGAATATTAAAATTATAGGCGCATAAACTCCAAGGAGATGTTTTCTGAAGCCCGCAAACTGAAAATAAAAAAAAGATTTATTAATTTTTTTTATTACAATTTTACTTTTTTTATATTAGAAGAGGTAACCCAGTTAATATACACAGATTTACATAGAAGCACAAGCCTTATAGGCGCGCTTATATTCTCTGGGGTAAGAGTAGTTCTCCCCCCAGCCACCGCGGCGCTGCTAGTGTCCGTGTGGACGACACTCTGACGCTGGAGTCATAGCGCGCACTCTCTCGCACCCAGCCGCTTTTAGAGCGTTATTGCCGTTCGCTCGTGAGAGCAAGCGAGACAGCGCGAGGGGAGGAGTCAGCGGACTGCTTAGATGTGTGTGTCAAACCGACACATTGCCGCGCGCTCTACAGGTCAAAAGCAGAACTACTTTTTCTGTGCCAAAAGTAAGTGTGCTTCTATATAAATCTATGTTCTTTGGCATGACATAAAAAAACTAGTCATTCGATATCCGTAATGAATTTTAGTAGACGGAGGAGTGGAAGATTTTTTTTAATGAATTCAAGTCTAGTGCTTGAAAGAACTTAACAGAACATTTATTAACAGTTATATATGAGAATATTAATAAGTGAAATGAATTGGTTAGAACTTGCACAATAAAACATGAAGACCTTTGTAAGACACATGCATACGTAAGGCAATGTAGGATAAGTTAAAGATAGGGTACCCCAAGACAGCCTTAAGAAGTATAAGAATAGGGGAATAACCCGCTCGAACTTTCGAAGCAACGAAATAAAAGATTATTTTAGCTGTGTTCCACTAGCCGCTTTTAATAATGGTTATAGATAGGATTTGGTCGTCAAGCGGAACGCAGCTTTAGTTACCATATTAATAGGTGATATATTAGATCGAGAAGAAAAAACTGCTGAAAATTATAGAGGTTCAGAAGAATGAAGATAATGGTAGGCTCAGAAGGGAGCTTACCGGTGCGTCAGAGCTGCGGTCGACAGCGCTGACTGTTCTGGACTGCCCTAACATGTCTTTCATTGGGAACGAGTTAACTCGGCCGTTGCTGATACGGCCTTCTGATACGCACACGGTTAACTGAAAAAGGTGTTTATGCAAAATTTTGAAAATAGAACAGACAAAAGGGGAATACAAGAATAATTTCGTCATAATTACCGTTATATTGGCAGTACTACCGTTATATTGGCAGTAGTACCGTTATATCTGCAGTAGTACCGTTATATTGGCAGTAGTACCGTTATATTGGCAGTAGTACCGTTATATTGGCAGTAGTACCGTTATATCTGCAGTAGTACCGTTATATTGGCAGTAGTACCGTTATATTGGCATTGGTACCGTTATATTATATAAATAACGGATATACGGTATTTAAATTGTAAAAATATAATTTAACGCAAGTTTTTTTATCAGTAATAAACAGAACAGACAACTAACGAATAGATGAGAAATACAAGATTTAATTATCGTTATTATTAAAGTTACATTAGCATCGTAATATTTGATAAAAACGAATTTGGCGTAAGGACTTTGAAGAAATTATAATAATATTTTTGATTTGATGAATTGATACCAATCAATTAAGTTAAAAACGTAACAGAAAGTTTATAGCTTGTATGGTTTCAACACGATGAATTTGCAAATTCCAAAAATATTAAGTTTCTGCAATAATTACTGTTTATATATAGAATTATGATCAACGACATTAAAATATTTTTTTATATAAAATATTTAGTTACTTATATAGTTTACTTACCGACAGAACGATATGCATTACAACGTGGAAAACTACGAAGGCAGCTAAAATATATACAGTCCATGGCGGTAGCTCTGCTTTTTGGAGGTACACAGCGAAGAATATTGTGGCGACTGAAATGAAAACATTAATTTACAACTCAACTATTAAGTCGACTTAATAGTTGAGAATTCATAGACCGAAAACGAAACGCGCAATATGCAGTTCACGGTTATTCCATCTATGAACGCTAGTTCGTTACCCGGTCGGAATTTCGATATTCCTCTCACCCATTCAATGCCTGAATAAATTATAAACATGTCGTCCCGGTGGGATTGGAACCCACGATCACGCGCACGGGTTCGTTGGCGCATTCGGTAGAAATATATTTTCCTCTTTTTTCAATGTGATAAAAATATAAATCAAAGTTAAAATAAACTAAAATTAGATTCTTAATTATTATTCTATTTTCTTAGCATCCTTAGATCGCATATATAGCAATACAGAATCTATCGTATAAAGTGAATTACCGAGTCCCCTAGTGGGGCATGGGGCAGACCCATTTCTGTGTCTGTTTCACTGCTCATTATTCTTTACAGACAAGTAGGTGATCAGCCTTCTATGCCCTGCCTGACCGAAACAAAGATATTTTTTATCTTGTTTCCCCGGTATTCGAACCCAGGACCTCCGGTGCTAATCCCATCGCACTTACCACTAAGCTACGGAGGCGGTCTAAAATCTGTCGTATAGTCAACTGTTAAATAATGAATATTTTATTAATACAGTTTCGCAATAATGTCCCGCCTTGCCTATATTTAATTATATAAACTAGCAACGCGCCCCGGCTTCTCACGGGTGCAATGTAGATGTACTATGAACAATAAACAATATAGCCTATGTTACTCGCTTATAATTTAGCTTTCTATTGGTGAAATAATTTTTAAAATCGGTCCAGTAGTTTTTGAATTAATTCATAACATACAAAAATACAAAAATTCAAAAATACAAATCTTTCCTCTTTATAATATTAAGTATAGATATAGATAAATTTTTAGATAATGTTACTTACTTCCTAGAATGTGAGCACCGTTACCAAGGAACCAATGCGCCCAGTTGAATATCGGTCGTTTCTGAGTGCCCGGGTGAGGTCGGAAGTAAGCACCTGCAAGACATTTAGATTAATACGCTCATTCAAATTCAAATCATTTATTCATTTAGGTAACACAAAGTACACTTATGAACGTTAATAAAAATAAAATGAATCTAATTTAATATTTACTGCCAGTTCTCAAATCAAGGGCGTAGAGCGGACGAGAAGAACTGGCAATAAACTCTCCGCCACTCTTTTTAATCGCCAAGATTTTTGTTTTACAATATGGTTGTAAGGAGCTGCAACCATTACACCATGTTGCACATGATATCTTGTTGTATTTAATTATAATATTATAATAAAAAATAAACGAATAAAAAACGAAGGTTTGTCCTCTATCAGCAGTAGGCATGGAGAAGGAGCACGCACTTACATTCTCGTGGGAACAACACGCAAACACATAGTCGAAATAACTTATATCACCGCATACACGAATTCAAGTCCGACCTGTCACCACAAGTAGCATTCGTTCACGTTTATTAATGTTCGATTCATGAGGTGTATGCATTTCTATGTAAATATTACTGACAATTTTCCTATGCAAGGTCTGAGAATGCATCTCCAATGTTAAAATCAACTTGTCGATAATATCGAGTCACAAAGGTGGTAAGTAATAATTATAGTAAATAAGTAGTAGACATTTAATTAAAAGTAATTTGATTTAAAAAAATGTTATCTGTGTTATCAGTGTAAAATTTAATATAATTAACATTTTTATTTATAAATATCTATAAAATCAATGCTGTAAGATGAAAAGAAACACAGACATCAACACTTTAATTTAAATTATTTTTGATTTATAAATACATAATTATGAAATTAATATTATAGCCGCCTTTGATTTAGGTATATAACATGCTATTTCATACCGATTGGTTGTATGAAGCAGAGTATGATAGTGACGAGGCCGGTAATCGCGTGCGGGTTGTCCCCGGTGGTAGCGAACCCACCGACTTCCACCAGGATCAGAACAAACCCTACCACCGTCAGCAACCACGTCGCCACCATCAGAATCCTATGGTACTGTAATTAAAAAGATAATGACTTTTTTTTTTACTGTGTAAAAGTAAGACTAATAATAATGCATGACTGCTATCGGCTGGTATCTGTACATAGGCGGGTGTATACATTTATGTTATGTACTTAGTATTTAAGTTGTTACAAAATACCAAAAAAATAGATTTACATAATTAAAACACAAAAAAACCTTTACTTTCAGTCAAAACTCGAACAAAACTCAGGTAACATAAAAGGGACATGGAACACAATTAAAGAAGCGTGTAACTTAAACAAACGTAATACGAACGCTAAAGAGCTCCTTAGCATTGACACCTCTTGTATAAAATCTCTAGATGTCGTTAATAATTTTTTCGCAAATGTAGGACCAGACCGCTCCAAGAAACTATTGAGGGACATGAATACTTCAGACACCGAACTCTCAAAACTAGCAAACTCGGTGGGACCGCTTTATTCAATGTCCTTCGTCCCTACTGATCCTGTTGAAATAGCGAACATTATTTGTGGATTAAAATCAGACAGTGCTCCAGGTTGGGATGGTATTTCCTCCAAAATTTTAAAACGTTTTAAAGATCTACTCATTGAACCCCTTTCCTATTTGTGTAATTTAAGTCTGAGCCTGGGTAAATTTCCAGCTCTGTTAAAAAAAGCAACCATTATACCCATATACAAATCGGGAGATAATACCTTGCCCTCAAACTACAGACCCATTGCACTTCTCTCCTCAATTTCCAAAATTATAGAAAAGGTTGTTTCAAAAAGGCTTATTAATTACCTGGAGTCAAATAACCTCTTATCAAAGCATCAATATGGCTTCAGGTCAGGACTTTCAACAGGAGATGCAACACTAAGACTTACATCTCAAATTACATCTTATATTGACGGAGGAGAGAAATGCCTTGGAATTTTCCTAGATCTACATAAAGCTTTTGACACTGTCTCTATCCCCATTCTTACTGCAAGATTACAAAGTTTAGGTATAAGAGGGGTGGTGTTGGACTGGTTTCAGGACTTTCTAACAGACAGGGAACAATGTGTAATGGTAGAAAAATGCTCGAGCAACATCACAAAATGCTCATATGGTCTACCACAAGGCAGTACAGTCTCCCCTATCCTCTTCCTTGTATACATAAATCAGCTGTGCAACACTATCCCGGGAGCTGACGTAATTATGTTTGCTGACGACACTGTTCTTCTCTTCCACGATAAATCGTGGAAAGAATTAAGGCACATAACAGAGAGTGGATTGGCACAGGCAAATGTCTGGCTTGAAAATAGCCTGTTGTCTTTAAATACTGCTAAAACAAAATACCTTTGCTTCTCTAAAACTAAAGTGATGCTTCCTGATTCAAATTTCCACATAAAAATCCATTGCTACCCGTGCAACAGAAATAATCTACTCCCACAAAATGACTGTGATTGCCCACTAATGTCACGTGTCACAAGTATAAAGTATCTCGGAATCCACATCGACCAAAACCTAAAATGGAACGTACAGGCCACCACCTTAACTTCCAGAATTCGTAGACTTATATATATTTTTAGAACCTTAAAATCAATAGCAAAGAAAGATATTATTCTTCTAACCTATAAAGCTCTATGCGAAAGTATAATATCTTACTGTATTTGCACCTGGGGAGGTATGGCTAAAACCTTCATGATTGAGGTCGAACGTGCACAAAGGTCTGTTCTTAAAGTAGCACTCAAATTAAACTATAGACACCCCACAACCGAAGTCTACAAACAGGCAAACGTATTGAGTGTACGTAAATTGTATATAATAAATATCTTGCGCAGATACCACAAATCTATAGTGCCCTCCCTAGATCAATTACACAAGCGCATTGACGATATTAAGCTTCCCCTGGTAAAAAGCAACTTTGCACAAAAATCCTTTACATTTAACGCTACTTACATCTACAATAAATTAAATAGGGAACGAGCAGTAAAAAGATTAAACAACTATCAATTCAAAAAAACTGTAATCGATTGGCTAGGAAAAATTGATTATGACAGCACTGAAAAATTAATAAGATAACTCAAAAAAAAAAAGAAAAAAAAAAAAGAAAAAGATAAATACGACAACCGCAGAAAAAAAACCGGATTTCAGTAAAGCGTTTTTGGCAACTCAATTGTGAGGTTTATATTTACATACAAACATAGATTTATATTTTTATTATCATTCCTTTTTTTCTTAATTAGATATGTTATAGTTAATGTAATGCTATAGTTAATGTTAAGGCATAAGTTGATGTTCTTGGTTTTTATTATTGTATAAGTTTTTTTTTTTTTTTCTTTCTTTGTTATTGTTATTTAAGTTACAATGCATGCCACCTGTACTTTCTTATTGTTGGGAAGGAACTGGCCTCCTTAACACAGGAACTCCCTAGCTAGGAGGCCAGAGCCACACTTAATTAAGATGAATTGTAAACATAAAAGTGGTGAAATAAATTATTATTATTATTATTACATAGAAGTACAGGCCCAGACTAACTTTTCGCACAGAAAAAGGTAGGTCTGCTTTTGACCTGTAGAGCGCGCGGCAATGTATCGGTGTGACACACATATCTAAGCAGTCCGCTGACTCCTCCCCTCGCGCTGTCTTGCTTGCTCTCACGAGCGAACGGCAATAACGCTCTACAAGCGGCTGGGTGCGAGAGAGTGCGCGCTATGACTCCACGTCAGAGTGTCGTCCACACGGACACTAGCAGCGCCGCGGTGGCTGGGGGGAGAACTACTCTTACCCCAGAGACACCGTGACAAGCGCGCCAATAAGGCCTGTGGTTCTATGTAAATCTTTGTTCTTTGAAAATAAAATTTAAATAAATAAATAATTATATTATAAAAGAAAATTTTCAAAATTAAGATTCATACATATATTTTTAGAGATCTTTCAAATTATTAAAGTTTATTATGTTTGTAGAGCTCTCGATCGACAAATATCTCTAGTTTTGACATTAGAAGTCGAGTTGTATGTTAGACTCGGAAGACAAAGTGGTAATCGATTCAAAAACGGCCGACAAAATTTTATCGTGGTTGTCATGCCGGTTGATGGGATGACTTGTGGAAGAGAAGACAATATTATAATTTTGACCGGCTCATGGTCCTTTTTGTGATATTTTTTGTTCCTTTCCATACTTTTCTCTTTTTTTAGTGAACACCTACTATCAACCATGCATAACTACGTATAATACTAAACTTCTTTATACTTACAGCAAACCAAATATCTTTCCCACCAAGTGTTTTGCCGACCCAAGTTTTCCTGAAGTATCTAGCCAGCACAATTCCCAGGGAAGCTGTCCCAAGCCACGCTATTAACATGAATGACCCGTGCAGCTTGAGCAGCAGCTTGGACGAGCCCGCCGCGGTGCCGACAGCCGCTAGCGCCAGCGGCTCGCCTGTCGACTCGTACGCGAGCGTGTGGAACCCTACTCTCTCGGCGTCTGGAAGGACAGGGGAATTACTTTCTGTATGTGAGTTGTCACAATTATAGTTGTAAAACAGCCGTTAGCTACCGTTATTTAACCAAATCTTTGATTAATAGCCCATAAAATCACAGAACAGGAAAAATGAGTGGATGTGCGAAGTAGGCGTGGTATGAGTGGTACAAAGTAGCACGCTGGCGCTAAATCGATCACAGTCAGCCAAAATCATCCTTATATCTTTCTCATAAAGTTTAGTTTAGTAATTATATATATTACTTTGTTTTAATATTACAAAACGTCGTATGTACTTTGTGCGCTAAGCCAAAGTAACCGTTATCGCCAAGCACTAAAGTCTATTATCAAATGTAGGACCAATGTTAACTGCGAAAGAATGGAACTCCCTTCCGGCTTCTATCTTTCCGGACCACTATAACTTGGGTATTTTTAAGGCCAGGGTGAATAGGCTTCTTCTAGACAGACGTGCCCCTTCTTAGATCGCATCACCACTTACCACCAGGTGGGATCGCGGTCAAACGTCTGACTATTGTGCATAAAAAAAGTGATTTAGCAAGTTTTGAGTTCAATAAAAACAACGAATCGAAAAAAAAATTTGCTGTGTGCAGTGTTAAATACTATTTGTGTGAATTTGGTGACAGTCGATTCGGTTCTTACTTCTTCTGTTCTGTGCATAAAATGAAGTTATTAAAGGTTAATTATCCAACTGCGATCTTAATAACGAAAAATGCATTTTTAACCGCTTGATTAAAATCGATAATATCCGTCTTCATTTCACTTCACAATGCTCGAGTTGTGTACAAGTGTGTGTGTGTTGTATAAAACTTTCTCCAATTTTTTTTATAGACAAGATGGTAATTTATAAATGTGTTAGAACAATTTGGTGAGTGTCCCTATCTTCTGCTAGAAGTAAATAGAATTCGAAATGTATATACCTACCTACATAATTACATATGCAGTGAAACTCTAAGTTCTCCAAGTTACGGATTGTTCTCTTAATTTTTCCAAGTGGGCGAATTGAACAAGCTTTCTATAGAATTAATTTCATAGTAATAAAAGTTTCGTTACTAACCTTTCATAGAGTCGCCGGAAACCACCATCAAATTATATTTATCCTTCGCCAAATCGAAAGTCTGTCCCATGACCATAGACACCACGTCTCTCCTAAACTTGCAATATAACTTTCCATCTATCGTCGAAGATTCAAGTAATTGCACAATATTTTGCGGAGAATCCGACCTTCTGACATATGGTTCAGCTTTGGGATACGTCCAAGATGTAAACAAATTAACTCTGCCGTTATCGTTCCTCACACACTCCATAGCGCTGTCATCGCCCATTTTATTATCTGTACTGAGAGCAGCCGCAATATATTTAGGATTATCTGTGCCTTGAATTTCGAATGTGTAAGTGTCGCCAGCAACGAAAACTGCGACTATCGCCTTGCAACTTCCGGTTTGGATGCAGTTTTGAGGAACACCGAAACATAGTTTTGTATCTGCACAGCCTTGGTATATTAATTCTAGCGGTGGCGGGGTTGTTTTTGGCTGTAAAATTAAGTTGTTTTTATTAGCTGAATTCTAATATTACCATGTTGCTTTGTTTGTTTGTCTTTATTTTTCGGGGTAATGATTTTTATAGACATATTTTTTTAAATAACGCATTATTTATATCGAAATAGTTATTTTCCTATTGGAGCATTGGGCAGACACATTTCTGTGTCCCTTCCCACATTCTTTAATATTTTTTTACAGGTATAATGTCTCAAGATTTTGTGTCCTGCCTGCCGGCCTAGCATAACAACCACGACAAAATTTTGTCGATCGTTTTCTCTTGGTTTAATCGATTATTACTTTATGGCTTCCGGGTCTAACAAGACACTTAAATCTCAACTTTTAATGTCAAAAGTAGAGATATTTGTCGATCGAGATACCTCGATTGTCTATCAAAGGTGTCGATGTCGAGATATAATATATCGAGATATCTTATATCTCGTCCGCAAGATATCTCTTGATGGTCATGCTAGGCGGGCTGATCGAAACATTTTTGTTAAATCCAAGAAAGTATTTAAGTAAAAAAGGCAGTGAAAGAGACAGAACGATTACCTTTGATTCCATAATAACAGGGGGCTCTTGCTTGGTCCTCTGCGTGGTGGTGGCAGTCGATGGTGTGGTGACCACCGTGTCAGGAGTTACCACTTCGACCAGAGGAGACTCTACGTTACGCCAGAAGGTGGCGTAGCTTTGAGCAACTGTTGCTCTGTAATTTTAATGTTCAACTTGAATTAATGCTTTAATGGGATTTTTTATAACAGAGCGGACAACCGAGCAGGTCAGTTACGTGATGGTAAGTAATTACCACCGCCCGTGGACATCCGCGACTTTAAAGTCTCAGATGCGTTGTCGGCCTTTCAAAAATTTATAGGCTCGCTTGTAAAACCAACGAGGTCGTACTCGGATGGAAACTGAAGGCGGTAATTCTTTCCATATATTCCATTATATTATATAAAATATATTTGGAAATTAAATTACAAATTAATTTATCCGTGACGCATTGCATGTTATGATATTTAAATAAGAAAACTTGTTTTTCCTAACCGGTTTTCTAATTATGACTTTGCAATTGATTCAGTAAAATATTGCCAAATATCGTTTCGGTGAAGTACCTACCTGAATATACTGTATACCGATATACCGAAAGCCACGTATCTTAGTATTCCCCTTTAATCCATTATCATAGATAGATCTATAGATCTATGATAGATTCCAGTGGCGTAGTTAGCTGGACAAGGGCCCCTCTGACAATTTTTTTAAGTAACTACACAAAATTAATTGCAAATGATTACTAATCAAGGGCGCTTCCATTATCGGCGTTATAAATTCTCATTTAAAATCTTGAAAAAAAAATTAAATTCTTGTGAGAATTTTTCTAGCTTCAAGAGCTGCCTCCCCCTCTTTCCAAAGCTCAGGGGGCCCTCTCAGCTTCAGGGCCCTGGTGCACTGCACCACTTTGCCCTACGATAGCTACGCCACTGATAGATTCAAATATAGTTTAAATGATATACCAGACTTTTGAACATTTTGGCAAAACATCATAATTTATTTATTTGGTCTACAGTGACTATAAATTGAATAATTTATAATCTCACTTAATTAACATTTCATTAAGGCGAATCTTCAACAAGATAGCATATACTGGGCGTTTGAGGTACCATGAAATGTACATTGAGGGTGTGAAATTACGAATGCGAAGTCATCAGTGAACTGGGAATTGTATTGAAATTGGATCAAGACTTTTTTTCTGTGTGACATTAATTTGTTAAGGTTTGCACACTTCTGCGCATCTGTACATATTACAAGAGAACTTGATTTACTGATCGAGGTAAAATGAAAGTGCGTTGTTTGGCCAAGATTTTCACGCGCATGACTCGTGAAAATCTTCGTAACTTATATATCGATGGGTAACGATCTATGAATGGAAAAATGGATTGAACTGTATATTTAACTCATTTTCGCTTAAAATGTCGGTTACGACATCGATATTTTAATGAAGCTTTACTTAGACCCGTATTCCAATTCATCTCCAGTCTAAATCACTGAGAACTGTCAAAATTCTATACAGTTAAAAAAAAATTGACAAGTACTTAAATTAGCTTCAAATCTGAGTCACATCTTGGTCTTACCTAAACTCCACACCTCCCAAGAAGTCGTTAGGAGCTTCCCAAGTGAAGACCAGTGGCGGTTTGTCCTCTGGGGTGGAGTGGGTCGCGGTGTCGTTGTTTCCGCGACAGCTTATGATCTGAGTCGTGTCGGGGTAGGGCACTGATGTGAATTTACCGATTATTTGCTCTGTGTTCTGAAAGTGATATCAAATTGTTACTCGAACTATCTTGTAATATCATAATATACATTACATTTATATTTTTGTATGTTTGTAACGAATAAACTCAAAAACTATTGGACCCATTTATCAGCGAGTAACATAGGCTCATCTAAATTACATCCGTGCGAACTCGGAGTGTGTTGCTAGTTTCTTATATAGTATTATAAATAATAAAATAATAATATTATAAAGAGGAAAGATTTGTTTGTTTGTTACGATTTAACTCAAAAACATCTGGACCGATTTTAAAAATTATTTCACCAATAAAATATTACCCGCGTAACATAGGCTATTTTTGTGTATTGTTTAGTACATGACATTG
The DNA here is from genome assembly GCA_905404175.1 of Anthocharis cardamines. Classification (NCBI taxonomy): domain Eukaryota; kingdom Metazoa; phylum Arthropoda; class Insecta; order Lepidoptera; family Pieridae; genus Anthocharis; species Anthocharis cardamines. The sequence goes on from FR989974.1 coordinate 6,214,615, forward strand.
CACCCGTGCGAAGCCGGGGCATGGTACTAGTGGTATTATAAATTATGGACCACTACATGAGTACGATTTTCTTGCCGGTTCTTCTCGGAATACAATTTGGGCATTTTTTTAAGAACAAAATGTATGTTTGTCTCAGGATGCTCAGCTTTTCCATACCAACACAGTATTATGAAATGAAACATGAGTTTAACCTAAATAAAAAAAGAATATGGAATGGTTGTCGTAAAAAGGTGATTTTTTGTGAGGCAGACTATTAGGCGCCGTCAGAGACTTCCAGTTATCCCTCATACACGTTAATGATTATATATTATCTATGTTTCACACAATTGTCTATGCTTGAGGCACACTTAGACAAGTCCCGCTTCGGATCCCTGTATCTTTTTTATGATATTTGACCTTGGCATTAGAGACGTGAATGAACCGCATAACGGTTCTGTAGCATGGTTTATCATATCTCTTGACATAAGCGTGTCTACACTCTACACCCAAAAATTACCTGTATAGCTCTCGCTTGTAGTATAAACCCTCCAATCGGCACGGGAGCACCGAATGGGCTTCCGATGGTCACATTCAGACTGTCTCCTTGTCGCACTTGAGCTGATGACGTGGAGACTGCGTATGGGGGTACTGAGGACTGAGGCTGTATGCCGCTGTGACGTGGCATTTGGTCGAGGCAGGCCTGGAAATTTGAGGAGTATGTATAAATATTAGCTGTAAATAAAGAACTTACTTAGTAGAATTAGTAATGTACTTATAAGGTTATCGAATTAGGCATGTGTGATAGAAAGTTTATTAAATAAAAAAGTATATAGCTAAAGAGATTTTCTTTTTAACATGAATGCAAGTTACATGAACGGCTGCACCAATTTTAGTGATATCTTATTATAATTATTCTGTTATTCAGCTGTGTCCCGAATAACAGAATAACTATTAAAATATTGGAAAAAATCAGGGTAAATGCAGGAAATTAATTAATAAATTAGATTTAATTAATAAAAAATAAATTAGTTTCGGAACTTAGCGTCGCCATCTTCAGCAATGGACAGCTTTCTCGTGTTTTAATCGATTATCTCTTTATGTTTTCCGTGTCTTATATACACTTAAAACTCAACTTATTATGTCAAAAGTAGAGATATTTGTCGATCGGGATATAATATATTTCGTTATCTTATATCTTACTGCGGAATACTAAAACGATAATCAAAATTGAGGGCTTCTCAAAATGTATCTGTCTTCCATTGTGCGTATATTAATCACAAGGACAGCAATACTTTTAAGTACAACTCAATGTTGATTCGCGTTCGAGTATTCGGCCCTTAGTTTATCTTCACTCGTCTGCGAGATATCTCTTGATGGTCATGCTAGGGGGGCATGACATTGTCTGTCGGGTCCGCTAGTATAATATATCTTATACCTTTAAACGAGCAATTCTTGTATATATATATATATATATATAATTGGAATCTCGGAATCGGCTCCAACGATTTTCATGAAATTTAGTATACGGGGGGTTTCGGGGGCGAAAAATCGATCTAGCTAGGAATCATTTCTAGAAAATGTAATTTTATTCGAGTTTTATCAACTTAAAAGAAAAATTACTTTTCCTGACATCTATCGGCGAGTAATAATACTATGTCATATTATTCGTGTTTTATCAACTTACACGAAAAATGACTCTTCCTGACATCTATCGGCGAATAGTAATACTATTTTTTTTAAACTAGGAATCATTTCTAGAAAATGTCATTTTATTCGTGTTTTATCAACTTACTAACTTACTTTTTTTTTATTGGGAGAATAATAACAAAAAGGTGGCGTTTGAGTAGTCCCAATTTAAACTGAAAATGACTCTTCCTGACATCTATCAGCGAATAGTAATACTATTTTTTTTAATTGCTTTAACGACACAACAACACTAAAGCTATTCCAGCAGATGGCATTGTTAAGTAACACGAAGTCAATGAGTGTTTGCTTTGAGGTTAGACTTGATTTTATTAGTAGGTAATTCGTACTTAGATATAATTTCTAAGAAACACAATTTATAAAAATAAAAAAAATACCGAGCAAAGCTCGGTCATCCAGGTACTAAAATATATTACTAGCGGAAGAAATCGGGACTTACCCCCGGTGGAGCTCCAGAGCCGTGTTGTAATGAAGTTTTGATTAAACATAATACAGTGACGAGTATCAACTTCGTGTCTCTTTTCCTCGGCAGCATTTTTGTGTCTGGAAAAAAAAATCTTACTTTAGTATAAAAAACATATGTATTATGTTCAGTGGCTACCATACAAGCCCAAAAGACGCTTTAATGTTATTATAAAAATTACTTATATTATAAAGAGGATATATTTGTTGGAAAGATTTAACCCTTCTTTGCATGATGTTTTGTATCTTTGTGAAATTAATCCATCATCATGCAAAGAAGGGTTAACTCAAAAACTACTGGACGGATTTTAAAAAAATCTTTACCAATAGAAAGTTACATTATCAGCGAGTAACACTGGCTATTTTGTGTATATACTACTGAAGTAAATGAGACCAAATCAATTTTATGTCAAAAAAAAAAAGAAAAAAAAACTGGCTAAGGACACCAGCATCACTTAGCGGTATGAAATACTTTACGACCTATTATCGTACCTACCAAATATACATTTAAAAAAATCGTAAAATCGGTCGATCCGTTTCAGAGGAGTGCGTCCACAAACAAGAGTAAATACGTTTCGGGTATTGTTATTTTTTTTATGCATCATATATGTATTAATAGGTCAAGCCAAGCTTTTTTGCTTGTATGGTGGTCCCGCCACTGCAATAGGCTAAACATGTATTAAACTATAAAAACATCCAACATCCTTTCCGTATTCGACCAACACTGGAGCCGTTTTTGATATCCGGAAGAATTTTATCGGAAGGCCTATCGAAATACCGAAAATTACTCGGGAGTAACGAATCACCATTTATAGATGGAAAAGCCAGTAAATATTTTTGGACATCAATCATTCCTACTATAAAATACGCTATCACACAACGATAATCTTTAACGGGATTTTGACCTTTACAAGTCAGTTTTACGGAACTTAATTATCAAGTTGGGAATTCCGTTTCAAGCGAAGGTTGACCGGTAGTACGTTGGCAGTTTGTCGTAATAAAATTATTATTAATGACTCGTGAAGTTAGATACTAGGACAAGTACGCAATTCGGATGTAAGATACGACATACTAAGTAAATATTTTGGTTGTAGAATAATTGTTGTTTAGTTGTGGTGAATGGACAGCCTCCGAGCGCGACTTGGAGATCACGTCTTCGAATCCCGGGGAAATCAAATACAAAAAAAAATGATTCGGTCGGGCGGTCAATAAGTGTGACTCTACTTGCATCTAAAGGTGTGTCTGCCCCATGCCCCTAGGGTATTAATTTACATGGTTAATAGAAACGATTATAGTATTTGTAATAATACTAATAATACATTTTTATTTTAGGCAATAGTTTGCTCATAAAAAATCAAATTTACAATAATTAAATTCTACAAAATCCGTCTAAAAGATGTACGGGCCTTATTCATAAAGAAGTTTTGTCTCGCTCGATCGAATATAAAAAGGCTACAGAACGAAAGAAACAAAACATATTTTAACTATATCAAGCTTATCATACGTTTATGAATAACAACAAATATATAACTTGCAAGTTATCAACATAAGAAATATTTTTTTCAGTTTATTTTTTATGGAATAGGGGGCAAACGGGCAGTCGGTTCACCTGATGGTAAGTGATTACCGGCGCCCATGGACATCTGCAACACCAGAAGACTTGCAGGTGCGTTGCCGGCCTTTATTTACTTACTACTATTTAAAATGTAATAAAATAAAAACAATAGCAACACCTTTATGTACCTACGTATTATCATAAAAAATAGTTGTAATTATCTTATAAATTAATTTAATATTATAAAAAAGAGTCTATAAGTCTGATTAATTTTTGTATTAAGCTACCAAACCTCTTCTACTTGTAGCTATCACAACTAATAACAAACTATAAAAATGCAATCTATTGTTATCATATGCATGCCTTCGTTTCTTAAGAAATAATTCCAATCTCTTCGTCCATTGATAGTTATAGGTATAATTTACAATACGTTCACTCAATGGTAATAAGATGTGGACTTGGTTTCGAGCATTTCAATGTCAAGGTTTGCGGAAAACGGCGCAATAAAAGCAAAACAGTGTTGAAAATATTTTAAACGAGTTTTTTGTTGCGTAATAGCATATTCTGGGTAACGAAAGGAGAGACTGGAATAGTAATTTAATACTTAATTTTAAGTTTATTCAAGTTTTATCATTTTAATATTGCAGCTGCCACATAAATTTTATTATTAAAATTTGCCGCGTTTTTACATTTTCAGCTTTCGTTAGCTAGACTATTTTATACGGGCATTTCTCCACTAATTGGAAAAACACTCTCAATGTATTTTAGGGTTCCGTACCCTTTGGTAAAACGGGACCCTATTACTAAGACTCCGCTCCGCTTCGTCTGTCCGTTAGTCACCAGGCTGTATCTCATGAACCGTGATAGTTAGACAGTTGAAATTTTCACAGATGATGCATTTCTGTTGCCGCTTTCTGGGGCTCCCATACAACAAACGTGATATTTTTGCTCGATATTGATAACGGCAACAGGTAAACGCTTGAAATATTTACAGAATTATATTAGTTATATATTCACTTTAAAAATAATTTATTAAATTAAAATAAAGTAAATATGTAATCCCATACAACGAATGTGCCGTTTTAGTAGAACGGTACGGTGGTATGGAACCCTTATAGCGCGAGTCCGACTCGCACATACCCGTTTTTTCTAAATAGATCCTTATTATAGATAAGTTCAATGTATTAATAACGACAATATACTTTATCGCTGTGAGCTTTTTGTAAACACATAATATTTCATTATATTTAGGTATATATATATAAACTTTCTTAATATTTAACATTAAAAATATATGCTTGGGACAGTGTTATATGGAGAAGTTTTCAAAGAGTACAAAAATATCTATACCTAAACTGTGAAATTACGAGAAAAAATAATTTATTACTGCTATGTTTGAGTAACTGAAATTGGTATTTTAAACGAGTTACTACTAGCCAATAAAAGCGAGGTCAAATTCTTGTCGGCCTTTCCCCATTCAAGTACTCGTATATCAAATGCCACCATGATCTAATGAGATAAATATCCTAATAAATTGAGTCAGTAACTGAGGCACATGTTATATCTTTGCGTAGTGGAATAGATTCAGAATAGCGATGAGATATAATAGCCAAATACCAGGGCTACTCAGTACGAGTCCGTAAAAATACCAGGGTCGAAAACCAGGTTTTTTAAATACATGAAAGTGTTTGGCAGTATTTAGTATATGGTCTAGTTCGTACTGAAGTCCTAGCATGATCGACTATCGAAAAAGTATTCGAACCGTCCATCTGTCAGTTGTATGAGAAATGATTTGAAATTTCATACAATTGACAGCTTGACAATACGAATAATTTTTGGCAAGTTGTTCGTGCTAGGCTTTCTGGTTTTGTTTTTTGTATGTTAGATATCGACAGACGAGCATGAGATTCACTTGATGGTTGGTGATACTTTAGTCACATAACATCAGTTAATGATGCGCTGCCGGCCTACTTTTACTTCAAGAATTCGGAATTTCCCATCTATGAACGGTGGTCGGAATTTCGATATTTCTTCCACTCGTTTAATGCCCGAAGTGACTAGACGTGGGGATGCCATGCTTATAGAAAAAATATAAACAGGTCGTCCCGGCGGGATGCGAACCCGTGTCCCATCGGAGCGCATTGTACCAAACGCGCCAACGAACCTAATAATTTTATCGGCAAAACTGCTAAAACGCCAAATTGTACTTTCTATATTTTGCGCAATATATCATTTGCAGAGGTAGGTAAAGCATAATTATAACAACGCTAATATTTAAAAAAAAATATAAGATATATTTCATTAAAAAAAAAACTTTGAACCTCATTTCCCACAAGTATCATTTTGGCGCTTTAGCATTTTTGTCTTTCCATTGACGGTTTAATTTGTAATATTCTATAATGTATATAATGCATCCTTTTAATAGTTATTCGAAGTAGGTGCAAACTAGGTCAAGACAAAACTGAAACGTGAAATCGTATTGAACTGTTAATTAAAACCTTGTATAAAAGGGGGTCACCTTATCGCTTTCAAGGGGTGCTAAAATATTCAAGTTTCGTGTCTTAAATGGGGTTAGAGGTTAAGAAACTGGTAACATTTCGTGAGTAGGGTGTGTATAAGGTTTATCGGTGAACAATAATAATAATAGTATTTGGACCTGACGCATAATTAATATTTGAGGCCCGTTGGCGCGTTGGGTAGAACACCTGCCGTGTGCATCGATGGGTCGTGGGTTCGAATCCCATGTATGTATGTAATATAAATGTCTTTCCCACGTCTGGTAACTTTGGACATTGCGACCGGGTACGGGACGAACCACCGTTCATAGATGGAAGAACCGTGATGTGAATATTGCGCGTTTCGGTTTCAGTCTATGGATTTCCGAATATGGATTCTCGAAGTAAAAAGTAGGCCGACAGCGCATCATTGACTGATGTTCTGTGGCTGAGGTATCACGTATCAAGTGAACTTTATCCTCTTTTGTCGATATCTAACTTAAAAAATAAAAGAATTTTCAGTATGTGTCACCTTGACTCAACAATTATTGTTTCGATGGTAATTTCCGCTTATGACTTAATAGCGAAGAGCTTTGATTATCACCTTAAGAAGCTCTCGCTTGGTTGCTTTGTCAAGGGTAAGATGCAGAAGGTATTTTTACTGGACACGGCCTCCTTTTTTTTCATTTTTTTTCACACGGTAGAAGGTCTCCTCACATGCCTGATCATCCTGCCGGCAGCATGACAACCGAGACAAAATTTTGTCAACCGTTTTGTCGTGTTTTAATCGATTATCTCTTTTTGTGTTCCGGGTCTAACATGACACTTACACTTAAAACTCGACTCAAAGTTGTCGATGTCGAGGTATATTTCGAGATATCTTATATCTTAGTTTGTCTTTAGTCTTCCGCTGAGCTGACCTTCCTGCCAATGGTGAGACCCGTATTTATACATTTTAAATATTTTATTTCATTATGTATAAAAAATTAAATTAAATATGAATAAATTTATATTTTTATTTAATTAATTTTATTAATTAAAACCGGAATATTGAAACGGTATTCATAGGTGAGAGTTATTTAAAATGTTCCTATCTTTCACATAATGTATATATTAATGAAAGAGAACGTATACTATTTAATAATTCTCACCAGTTTCAGATATAAGCGTGAAAGACGAGAAGACATAATCTGGTAAAAAATGATTATTTTTTTATATTCTGTTACTCTTCTTTTATAGACTCCTCTCAATTTCTGGTAATACGTGATATTGAATTCATAGACTCAATTATATAGTTTTATTATATATACATATATTGAAATAGTTACCTAAGAAATACATACCTATTCGTACAAAGATCTTAAGCAAAGGGTCACTTATAGGATAGGATATTTTTTTACTTTAAAAACGAAAGTATTTTTTAACACGCAATATATAATATTATTATGTTGCTATAGCTATTATTTAGATGAGATGCTATCAGTTGTTTCAATATGTATATAAACATATGAAATAATACTATTTACTTATGAGTAAAATTTATTAATATCAAATAATTTAAAAGACCATTAGTAAGTAGGCGTGAGGTTGTTGTAATTATTGCGTGACTCGCGTGTGGAGTTAAAAAAATAATTAATCATGATTGTTATTTCTCAAAGAAATAACAATTATGGTAATCATATAAATAAGTCAATAAATCAGTTATTTCTTAATAGACATATTATATTCCACTATAATATTAGAGATAAAAAAATGTATATACAATCTATTGATATTATTTATCAAGTAATTTTCTAATTTTAATTAACAATTAAAATATTGAAAATAAGTGTTTCTTTTTCGTTGTTATTTGTAAAATATAGTAAAAATCTAAATTTTAACATGATAATAGTCTATGCCAATGGCATGCCGAATCTAAAAAACTTCGGATTTTTATTTCAGATAAGCCATTGTCGAGATATCATGTGGGAGCCCCAAATTATGGTATTCTGCTTACTAAGTACGAATTTCGTATAGAAAAACTAATTAAAAAGATTGCAATTAAGACTTCATTTAGGTATATGTAATTATTATATACATACATATATTTGATCTCAAGCTCACAAGGCCTATTTATTTAGCCGACTAGACTATACATTTAAAGGTCACCATTGTTTTAAATTAAACCGGTTTATGTTGTTTACAACAAAAGAGTATCTACATGGCGACAAACGATGCATACAAACTGCATGAAATTTACTACATTTAAGGGCATTGACATTAAAATCGATTTTTTACAGTTACATAAACTACCTGAATCACATGATATTTATGGATAGAAAATAATATAAATAGAGTACAAAGGATATCTTAAAACATGTCGTAGTCTTTTCTAAGATACATATTATTTACAAGAAAACATTGTAATTATTATTATTTATACTTATACTAGTATTATAAAGAGGAAAGATTTGTGTTGTTGTATGTTATGAATAAACTCAAAAACTACGGACCAATTTTAAAAATTCTTTCACCAATAGAAAGCTATTTTATCAGCGAGTAACATAGTGTGTATAGTACATCTACATTGCACCCGTGTGAAGCCGGGGCGCGTTGCTAATAGTATAATATAAGAAGAAAGCGTTAATTAACTTCAAACGCGTTGAAATCTTTTCTTCTACTTTAATATAATTATTTCGAATTAATTATAATGCCTAATATAATAATTAAGAATACATGTATTTATTTAATTATATAGAGTATATGATAAATAGTAAATACGCTATAAAATTACCGTATTTTGTCTAATACGAATTCATCGAATAAAGGAAAGTGCGTAAAGTTACACAGACATGAATGCCAGTAAGAACTAATGAAAAGAAAGTGTCTACCTCTGCACGTTGCGTTTAGCAACGGAAGTTCTGAGTTCGATTCCCAGCTACAAAAACAAATAAGTCTGCCTTGAGGGTCAATACAAGTCATCATTACAGATTACACTCCGATTAGATAGTGCAATATGAAAATAAAATAGTTATACATATTAAATATATTCAATATACATATATTATGTAAATACTATATGTATATTGTTTCAAATTGTAAGCAAATTTTGCTTTCATCAAGGAAATATCTTCAGCGTGCCGCAATTAGTGTGGCGAGCCTAAGAATGTTATTATGAACGCACATTAAATCACGTATAGTATAAAAACGCGGCATACATTTATAATATACTAGCTGATGCCCGCGACTTCGTTCGCGTGGGCTTCATCATAAGCTGAACTTTTGAGCAAGCTTTCTTCATATGATATATCCTACATCCTCTGTACTTGATGATTTCTTGAGGGAAAGAGCTATTAGAGTAGTCATTGACAGTTTCTTCTACGATCTAATTGGATTGATGAAAAGGCGAAATGAAAGATCTCATAAAAAATACTTTATACATAAATTTAATACGTCAACAATGCATTCTACTACCCTTCTTTTATCACCCCTCTTAATTTCTGGTAACAATATTTAGTGAAGCGTAATTTCGATCCTACTCTTTTATTATATGTATATAATATATATATGTATATAATATATATAGATGTAGTAGACTAGCGGACCCTGCAGAAGTTCTGCCAAAATTTTGTCTTCAAAAAAAAAAACTGCCCAGTTCTATTTTATAATGCCTAGTATGTCACTGATTTGCAGTGGACATTAATTATTACAAACTAGTAACACGTCCCGGCTTCGCATGGGTGCAATGTAGATGTACTGTACACAAAAAAATATAGCTAACTAGTGGACCCCGCAGACGTTGTTCTGCCACAATTTTGGCTTCGTAATTATATAATTATTATTCTTAAAGAAGAAAGATTTTCCCGCTTTTCTGTTGAAATTTTTCCTGAATTCTATAAATATATATCTATAAACCTCACGGAGCCCGAGACCTTTCCAACGAATGCAAAACCGTGGAAATCGATTCGTGCGTTCTGGAGTTATAGCGTCAGGAAGGAAAACCCGACTTATTTTTATATAGAAGATATAACAACCTTTTTTACACCTTGTGTTACATTATTCAAGTTTTAGTAGGGATCCCTAATTATTTCTGGAAAAAAATATAGCCTATAGCTACCCGGACACATTAAAATTCCATTGTTTCTAATTACATCTAGAGATAAGCCTACCACTGCACTATGGAAAATATGAGTCAGTTTCGGATCAAAAATCTATTACTCCGTGAATTTTTGTTATATCGTTATGAAATTTGGTATACATATGCAGTAATGTATGTAGATTTAAATGATATAGAATTTATAGTGATTTCTCTTTATATGTTTAAATACAAATAGCATAAAGAGACAAAAATTGGGATAAGCACGAAAAACGAGGTATTTAATAAAAGTGAAATAAAAAGTAATAGTTTTTATAAAAATTAACATTAAACATAAGAAACAAGCCATGTCAATAAAAAAAATATATAAACAATATTTTTAAACTTATAGCTTTCGTCTACTGCACTTATATTACTTAACTTATATTTTTTGACATCTACTCAATAATGTGGGTAATTTTTCACTTAACAGATTTAATTTAAAAGTGAGTGACACTGGAAAAATAAAATCCTTATCTACTTAGGATCTATACACATTTCAGTTTCAAGTGGTGCCACTTTTAGAAGAGTAAGTGCTTCTTCCTCAAGGTCTTTTACATTCTTTGTGTATGGTTTTCTTAAACTTGTTATATACGGATCGGATGTGTACAATAGAGTTTTGAAAACATCTTCATTTGCAGCTTTTCGGCTACAATTTCTGGCATGATGTAGTCGCATGTTTCGGTAGTCTTTGTTGCGCGACTTCCGATAGCTGTCTATTGGAAGCACTGCGAAATGTTTAATAATATTGTCTCCATGTATAAGCATTTTGTGTATAGATGACGCCATGTAATACCAATTTCTGTTGCGTATTCGCCAAATTTTTCGGGATCGATCATCATTCCTGAAGATAAAACTTGTAAAATGATGTAGAGACGTTTAATTAAAGTTTCATCTACACCTGTAATTTCGGCAGTATTCAGTATTTTACTGATGTGCTCAAAGCCATATTCTGCGAGTAGAAGAGTATTTTTCCTCTTCTTGGTAGATTCTGAGGAGTCTAAATAAGCCACGCATGGTCTTCCTCGTTGGCCAGATGTTGATGGTGTAGAATATTGATCAGAGTCCGGTAAATTCACCGAATATCCTGTGTCCAACCAAGTATTATTCTTCTCTAAAAATGTTCCTTTTTTCCGAGATGCCAGGGCCCAGCGCTTATTAAACGATGGAAGAATATGCCTTTGTATGTCACTTATTATAAAACATATGTCGTTTTCAGAAACATTTAATTTTTCCAGTAAAACTTTGGACAATGATTCCACGGTTCTACCTCCCTCGATATAGGGAAGTATGATATCACGTTTGGTACAGTTGAAGGAAGACATTGTATAACTACAATAATTACAGCCGTAAATTAACTATATTTCACTTGAAGTTACACTGAACTGAATGGCTGGCATCAAAATTACCTCCCTTTATATACTATTTGCAATATCAATATTTATCGGTACTTACAAAATTATTATCTGTTATTTTCTCACGCGAAATGGGTGCAAATTTGATAAAACCATTTGTTCTTACAAAATAATTAAAAACAATATCAATTAAAGTTCACACTAACAGTTCCTGTCGTAAACCGCAAAAGATACCGAATTTTCCTACTCCGACTTTTATCAATGTTGTACCCATATCTTCTAAAACCGCAAATATCCGCAGCAGATTTTTTTTGTATCTTGTTTATGAATAGTTAGACTATGAACTGATACAAAAATTAGCGGATAGGGAGACGTTGGTAACAGTCAGAACTTTCAATGAACTTTTTTTTTTGTGAAAAATTTGATAATGTTTCTTTTTAAGTACTTTCCCAAAATTCTCAAAATAAAATGAAAATAAAAAAGCTGTTTCGTAAAGTACATAAAATTACCTTCCTAAAAATGTAGTACACTGCATATCTGTGCTATATATTTTTTTCACAATATTGTTTTGAAACATGAACACCCAAAGTCTTGAGTTTGGCACCTCTATCTTCAATGTACTTCTAACCATGAAAAATTATATTATTTTGCGTATTAGGTAAAAAAATCCTATTGAATATTATAACTTAACTATTTGAGTATCAATTTAAATCAAACTATCACCCAGATTGTGGTATTCGTAAAAACCATTTATGATATGCTCTTGTTCTACCATTTTCCATAGTGCACTGTAACAATAGTTATAAGACTCTTTGCTCTGTATATTTAACTTGAATTAAATCAGTCATGTATTAACACTTGGATGGAGCAGTAGCTCTGAAGTTTTTATTTTAAAAACTCTTCTACCATCGCTCCCAACAAAACACTATGTTTAATTAAAATATTTATAATGATAGGTAAGTAAAATACATTTTTTAAATATTCAATGTCATAAACAGCTTTATCGCAGCGGTCGCTAGTTGCAGCATCCAGATTACGTCACGATTTGCATACATTTATGAAATTAAAATGACTATAAATACAAAAAAAAAAATGTAATGTCTAATTTTTTTTATACTTAATGAGCTGTATGGTCTTCCGAAACTGAAGTCTCCTCAGCAGTTGTGCCCATTTTATCAAGTTAAAAGATATTTATTAGGCAATTTAAACGTTTACGCGCGAACTTACTACGACATAACTCTTGCTTAAGAACCGGCTCAACTGTCGCTGTGACGTCAGTGAACCCTGGCCGAGATTTGTCTAGCTGTTAGGACAATATAATTACATAGGAGAGTCTATTGTTGAGTTAGGAACGCATAATGTACGTAACATCTATAATCTATATATAATAAAATCTAGAGTCACAGTGTTTGTGGTTGCACTCCTCCGAAACGGCTCGACCGATTTTTATTTATTTGTTTATGTATATATTTGGTAGGTACTAGTATAGTTGGTATATGTGATTAGGGTGTTGGGATCCAGATTATTTTTCTATTCTTTTTGACAATAATTTATTTGGTCTCATTTGCTTCGTTAGAAAAGCCGTGCAAAAACGAATCGGGCAGCTAGTATTCTATATATTTTTTTATCTAATACATATTATATGCAATTCACGGCTTTTACATAAATCGCAATTTCCATATCCACACCCGTTTAATGCCCAACGATAACTAGTGACCAGACGTAGATCAAGTTTTTTTTTATCATGTCATTACGGAGGGATTCAAACCCGCGACCTATTCGTACGCTAGGTAGGTCTACTACCTAATAATTGTAATAGTCCGTCAAATATTTTGCTAAATATCCTCCTATCCGTGTTTCGATTCTTTATGCAACAAGTAATGGGTAAGTTGTAATGTAGTAAATATATAAAGTAAACAAACACATAAACTAGAATATATTTTATTGAGATATATTTATAAGCAAAATAAAATTTTTGGTCAACATCGCCGAGCGGAGCTCCTATTCCAAGAAAAGGCAAGGTATATTTTTTAATGTACGTTTAATGTTCACTGGGGTTTTCCCGCATCTTCACTCACGTGGAATTGTTGTGAGGTATGATACGCACACACGTCTGATAAGCAATATCCTTATGAATTATGTATGTACACAGTTTGATAGTTTCATTTAAAACTGTATTTGAATGCAAAAATGCTCTGTAGCAGCAAGGTATGCCAGCCTAGCATAACCATCAAGAGATATCACGCGGACGAGTGAAGAAAAACTAAGATATAAGATATCTCGATATGTTATATCTCGACATCGACAATTTTGATAGGACTCTTGACATTAGTCTAGTTATAAGTGTAAGTTTCATGTTAGACCCGGAAGATATAGAGAGATAATCGATTAAAACACGAGAAAACGGTCGACAAAATTTTGTCGTGGTTGTCATGCTTGGCCGAATGAAGACCATTTGCCTCGACACTTATTTTGTTCGAACCTCTTTTTAAAAGAATTCAATTGTAGCGATATTAAATTTATAATTTAAATAATGTAATGTATCTTATATTCTAATCAGCCGTTTTAATTATTATCAAATAAATAAATAAATAAATATTTCCCCGTGTTTATGTATGTTTATGTGATAATCATTGACATAGTATGACATAGTTGTAATACTATGTCAATGATTATAATCACATTATTGGGATATTATTCAGACTTTATAAATTCCTTGGGTTCAAGCATTTTTTTCGTACTAACACGTCTTCTCCTTGGACTACAGCGCTGGGGTTTCGCACACATTTTAATTTATTTATTATTATGGTATTGTATTAATTGTTAGTCACTAAATGTAATATTTTTTGTAAATTACTTTGTTTACAATACATAACATTGGGAAGACACAGACTCCTGACTTATATCGGCAGTCTGGGTTTATTTATTTGAATTGGTGTAAATAAATATATATGAACGGGGCGCAGTTTTCGAAATTCTTCAACACCTTTCTTCAATTTAAGAACCGGCCTAATATACCTATAAGTACATATATATTAAGTAAGATGTCGATGAGTGGTCGTTGATCAATATCAATCTGTCAACCACCTCGCTCGGAGTCTTGTTGGCTTCGAGCAAAACCACGAATAGTTAGACCTGAATTCTATAATAGAAATAAAAATAAAATCCATGATTAATTAGTTAATGCATTATTGATATCGACTTACCATCAAATGAGCTTCACACTCATCTGACGATATTAATTAGGTAAAGGTTAGTTTTGAGCTAAAATTAGCCCTTCGTTTAATAAATTTCTGTTTTATTGTTTTTTCATAAAATAACACTTTTATCCTTTGTTCCACAAAAAAAAAATGCCTTTATAGTTTCCAGTATTTACGAAATTCATGGTCACACTGGTTTATTCAAATATCTACCTCGAAAGTATCAGATTAAATATTGTAGTTACGTAGACATAATTAAAATAAATGTTTTATTTAAAATATAATTATTAACCTTCAAATGTTTTAATTCAAGGTTTATTCTTTTCAATAAGTTATTTTATTATTGCACTTATATTTCATTTTTAATTCTATTTAGAAACTGGAAAGAACCCAGTACCCATGACGTTAATACGTTTGACAATAGAAATATATTTAAATAAATACTTTATAACGGATTAAAACGTGATTTATTAATTATTTACGTTTATTTACCACGATTGCTGAAAGGCATCCGAAACGTCGGCATAAGTATTAATCCATTCTAAAGTATTTTATTTAAATGTGTGATATTACCTCATTACTTGTACATAATTATTTCAGTGATCGTATTGAATTTAACTTTTATTTTTATTAGATCTAGAACACATGTTTTGTGTTTGTTTAAAAAAATTTAGGAGTTCCAATCTATGTTTCACGTCTATTAGTCATTGTTATTATTATATTTTGTTAAAGCTAAAAATTATGACACATGTTGTGTTCACCTGTAATTGATTATTGCATTGTTTGCAATTAAAGTTAGTGTATTTACAAATTTATGCAATTATTGTAAAAGTAACGGACATTGGTGAAACAAATTAACTTACATAAACAAATATCATTTTGTATGTTAGTTCTCTGGCCACTCCGAAACTATTCATCCGATTATGATGAAACTTTAGCGAGTCCTGCATACGCTCGCGAAGGTTCGGGCCCAAAAAAAAACTTTTTTACATTACGTATCATTTAATATATGCCGGGTACAGGGAATTAATAAATAAATCACGGCATTTTTTCTACTGGTAACATAATATTCTATTATATCGGGAGGGTATAAGATAAAAGACTCACCGCGGAATACTGAAACAATAATAAAAACTTGAGGGCTTCTTAAAATGCACCTGTCTGTCATTTTACCTTCGTAATGAAAGAGTTACAGATACTTTTAAGCAGGGATGTTACGGAGATTCGGTTCCGGTTCCGAAAGGTCGGAACTTCCGATCGATTTTAAACCTCCGATTCCGATTTCGGTTCCAATAAATTTGAATCGGAGGTTATACTCGGAAGTTCAGCGGCGGCGGTGGCCGCGGTCAGTGTTATTTGATTTAATTCGCCACTCCACCGGAACCACTGAAAATCAGTGTTGGGGCTTATGCTGAGCCCCAACGTATGCTGAGTGGTATTCCGTTTCATGTGGCACCACTGTTTTAGGCTTTTTCTTTATTATTGTTTATTTTATGTAATTGATTCATTATTTTTAATTAAATTAGAATTAGTCATATATTATTGTACTAGATTTAAGTGGTGTTGTCTCTGAATAAATGTTCTATCTATCTATCTATCTTCTATCTAATTTGCTACTGTATAAAATTTAAGAAAATTCGTTTAAAATATTTTTATTTTGAACACTCAGGAAGGTGTTTTATTTTTTGAACTGATATGAATGAAACTGATGAATAATGTTTGTAATTGTATTTTATTACACATCTCTCTTTTGCCTCTGCTTCCGACTCCGATTCCGGTTCCGACAAAACAAATTTAAAAACTCCGATTCCGAATTCGGTTCCGATAAAACCACTTCCCGAACATCCCTACTTTTAAGTACACCTCAATGTTGATTAGCGTTCGAGAATTCGGCCAATAGACAATTTGATATTATTAAATGTATCAACTTTAAGACACGGAATTAGTTCAAACGGTTGAAAGGAATAAAAAACGAAGTTATGAGCCGACAAGGTTAAATTTTTTATGTCAATGCTAACCTTAGACTGTTTCTTTGATTTTGATTCAGGTTTTTATGTATTCATGCCTTATATTTTGTTATTATCTCACATTAAAAATACCACGAGTGTATAAGGAAATTTTTCTTTTGGTATTTAAAATGTTTTTCTTAGTATTAAAGAAGTAGGTATATTAAAAAAAGAATCTAATACAATACCGGATTAAAACGCAATTTCTTATTTATATTGTTTAAATTATTTATCCCGACGTTTCGGATGCTTTTCAGCAACCGTGGTCGCGGGCAGACAGAAAGGTGACAGTTGTCTGATTTTTGAAATGTCACAAAGTTGCCATATTAACGCCATCTATTCCTACGGAGTTGATATTTACTGTAATTTTCTATATTATGACAATATTGGCTAACGGTGTGTGTGGAGGAAGTCCTCTTGTTTTTTAGTATGTTTGATTTGGGGTTTAAGATTGTATGCAGTATTTTATTTAAATGTGTGATACTCGCGTTAATAAAAGACAATATTAAAAAGAATCAAGTCAATTTCCTCTATTGCTATATCCTTGTGTTAGTATCCCACGGTGCACGAATCACAACTTTCATGGTCACACGCATACGATAAAGTATGACTAATTACGGCGGCCGAGACTATTACATGGACGCTATTAAGCAATACAGTGTCATCCCACAAAATGACAAAAATGTAAATTTTGATACCAATCGCTTCCTTATGAGCAGGACTACATATTTCAAAAGAGATATATATTATTTAAATCGTTTTAATAGTAAAAATATTGAAAAAACTAGTGGAGGCGAAACTAACTTTTATAACTAACTTATTTTTATTTTTTCGTTTATAGGTATATAAATTTTTCGATTATTATAGTAAATTACTTAAAGATGTCATGTGGAACATGGTGTAATGGTTGCAGCTCCTTACAAAATATTTGTAAAACAAAAACTTGGCGATTAAAAAAGAGTGGCGGCGAGTTTCTTGCCAGTTCTTCTCGTCCGCTCTACGCCCTTGATTTGTGAACTGGCAGTAAATGTAAAACTAGAAGCATTTAATATGTATTTTTTATTGACGTTCATAAGTGTACATTGTGTTACCTAAATGAATAAATGATTTTTGAATTTGAATTTAACACTAAATTCTATTACTTAGATTGGTACTAAGAAAAACGATATACATTTAGTGTAGTAATAATAATTATAAAAAAACTGTTGTCTGTTATTTTTTAAAAGAAATTTCATAAAACCTAATTAAAACTTCAAGCTCAATTTTTTAAATGGCAAACTTGTGGGTTGACACTGTATTGCTTAGCAGCGTCCATATATAACTATGATTTCATGCGGTTTGAAGAATGAATTAAGGAAAATACTTTATTGAACACCCAAAAAAAATTTAACTATCAAGGAATGTCACCATATTGTATTATGTAGTAATAATAAATACAATAGTTCACAAAAAATGGGCCATGAATCAGGCAAAATTTTGTGAGTTTAGTATGTGGCCCAAATTTAGGGGTAAAGTGAATTACCGAGTCCCCTAGTGGGGCATGGGGCAGACCCACTTCTGTGTTTGTTTCACTGATCATTTTTCTTTACAGGCAAGTAGGCGACCGAAACATTCGAACCCATACCAGGCCTCCGGTGCTAAACGCATCGCGCTTACTACTGAGCCACGGAGGCGGTCAAGTTTAGGGATACAATATTGTAATTTTCCTTGTAAATGTGATCGAAACAATTAATAAATAAATGTAATAAGTAGAGATGGGCCGAAATTAGTTTCACATTCGGTTTAACCGAACTTTGACGTATTCTGTAAAAATTCAAAGTTCGTCCGAAATTCAGTTCTTTTTACAACGCGCTAGACATTGTGTCCGGCTGGTTTTTTTTTAAATTTAACATTTTATTCAATTCAAAAAATATTAATAATATCAAAAGGCAAGGCAAAGTGCCGATGCCGACGATAAAACAAAACTTGAACAAGATTGACTTATAGAAGTAGGTAGGTTATCCGTTATAGATATAGTACATATATGTATGTTATGTTCAAACCACATTCGGCCCATCTCTAATAATAAGGCGTTTTAGGGTCAAGTTAGTGTTACCAATACTACAATACAATACCTCTATACAAAATTCCATGTTATTGTCATACTGCCGTCGCGGGCGTAATAAAGAACGCAGTATTTGACAAAATATGAATTTTCCTTTTTTTAAATTTAAAAATAAGTGCGAATTGTACATACACATTATTTTAACTAAATCTAAATACAATTTCTTAAAAAATACAATAAATAAAATACAGTTGATGTTAATAGTCCTTTTAAGTCCTGTTATCGTGCTTTACCAGAAACCGCCATTTTGCAAGTACCTACTGCGTTTACCCGTACGACGCGGGCAGCATAGTTTATGAAAAGTACCTTGACTAGCAGGGTTTTTATTATATAAAAATGTATTTCATATTTTTCCCGATGAATTAGTCACTAGCAAAAAATGGAGATGAGTTGATTTCATCAGTTTATTCAAGACGTTTTATCTGGACATTCGAAATTTTTATTTTAATTTACTACATTTTCTGTAAGAGGTTCACTTGATGGTAGGTGATACCTCAGTTACGGAACATCAGTCAATGATGCGCTGTCAACCCAATTTTTTACTTCGAGCATTCGGAAATCGGACTGAAGCCGAAACGCGCAATATGCACTTCACAGTTTTTCCATCTATGAACGGTGGTTCGTTACCCGGTCGGAATTTAGATATTTTTCCCACCCGATCAATGCCCGAAGTTACCAGACGTGGGGAAAATATGCTTACAGAAAATTATAAACATGTGGATATTCGATAGTTTCGAGTAGGGACTGAATACCGTTTAATTTACTATGGGAGTTATACCGGTATAATAAAGGTTTGTGTTAATATTCTTTCGATTTTATTCATATTTACTGAAAAAAATTACTGTGGTAAGTTAAGTGAGTATTACTCTTTAAAACTAATATCATGGACCATGGTATCTCAGTCAGACACGTATTTTGGAAAATAAAAATTAACCAGTTTCAGTCCCAGTTCAGTTCAGGTTTAGAGCTCCATAACATCCCTAATTCGGTCCATTCGGCACGCAACTACCCAACGTGACAGTCAATTTCCTTCCATGTTTGGTTAGTAATACAATTAATATGAAACTGTTGAACAAATTTTGATAAAGTTCATACCTAGAAGTTATATTGAACTCAGTTTATCACGTCGTTAAGATGTCGGGTGCTTACAAATTGACAGTAATAAGTTGAAAAGTAACAGAAGGTTGTTTTCGTCACGGTACGAGGATTTGAGACAGGCGTGTCAATGACATTTTTTTGTATTTTTAAAAGTATTAAATGTGTCCTTGTATGTTGGAATACCTTTAACATTCTAAATCTTACTCATCTAGTAAATACTAAGTGCAGTAAAATTCTCAGGTCGATAAGTGACAAAAATATTATTAATAATCGATAGTGAGACACAATTAATTTAGCTACCGTGATAGAAAATATATTATAGAATTTATATGAAAACGTTTGAATAAGAGGTATAAGAGGAATAAGGTCAATTTGAAAGTGCAAGGGGGAAAATATGTACCTATCATGTAGACAGACCTATAAGGAAGAACTGAATAATATATTATGTACCTACCTATTAAAATATATTGTACTGATTATAACAGAAATAGGTAGGTTCTGTCCAAAAATACGTAGTTTAAAAAGGGCCAAAATTTTTTACGAGGTTTATTGCGAATATACAGTTTTTTATTTATAAATATAGGTATTTTAATTATTTTTTTGAAACAGAATTTCACTTCCGGCATTTTGAAAACCAGTATAAAAAATTACAACATTAAATAATTATTACTATTTACCTGTGATAATTAGGGTTTCTTGTTTCTGATATAATTATAATATTACTTACATAGCAGAAGGTCCCGTTTGTTATAGGTATATGAACGTTTCCAAACACAAACTCTCACGGCTCACCAGTTTTCACGACAGCACACGAAGAATGCAAAAAGTTAATTTAATGTTTTAAACGCATTCAAATTAGATTAATAATGGTTGTAATTAATGTTAATATATGTATCTAGTAATATAAGAACAATGTTTCATCTATGATAATTTTGAAACATTTAAAATTTCGAAACTTTTTATACACCTCGCGGCACTACCTCCCTACGTCAGTTAACAAACCAAACTATCGTAAAAGTAAATCGTTGACCGTTGTAACTTGTAACGTGAAAACTTGTTTTGTAGGCTGTTTATTCATTCATATGTCAACTTCACTCGGCTGTTTGATGTCTAACGTTTGCGGTTTGACATTTGTCATCTGTCAGTTATTTATCATTAATATAATAAAGATTTCGTAACGAGATTGTTATTTTCGGGCACTATTTTTCACTTATTCATTTTTCACTATGTATGTATTTTACATATTTTCCGTTAAATACATAGGTATCATTATAATATGTCAGTTATTAATGCATGTCGACTGTGGAGAATGTTTATTGATTTCTATATCGATAACTCCCATGTAGTGATAACCAACAAAATTAGTGTATTTTATGTTTTTTAAACATTACAGTCTATTTTCATTTATCTTTTTATAATGATACTAACGATCCGCCCCGTGTCGCACGGGTGCAATATAGATGTGCTAAATAAAATGCAATGTAGATGTGCCTGCCTGCCATGTGATGTTACTCACTGACAATGTAGCTTTCTGTTGGTGAAGATTTATTAAAATCGGTCTAGTAGTTTTTTACAACAATGAAATAAACAAATCTTTCATCTTTATAATATTAGTATAGATATATCTTAGATCTTAAATGACGAAAAAACGTAAAACATTGTTAGTTTCCACAACTTACGAGAGAGATATCACTTAAAATACTTACTTACCAAGGCGTAAACCATACTTCCTCTTTATCAGAACGGCACAGAGTGAAATGTAAGTAAGTAAAATGCCGAACCTTTGCTACCTATATTTTTTTTAAAGTTAGATATCGACAGACGAGCATGAGGTTCACTTGATTGTAGGTGATACTCCAGCCGCAGAACAGCAGTCAATGATGCGCTGTCGACCTAATTTTTACTTCAAGCATTCGGAAATCTGATGACTATACGGTTAATTCATCTATGAGCAGGGGTTCATTACCCGGTCGGAATTTAGATATTCCTCATTCCCGATCAATGCCTGAAGTTACCAGACGTGGGAAAACATGCTTACAAAAAATTATAAACATGTGGTCCTGGTAGGATTCGAACCCACGACCCATCGATGCGCACGTCAGGTGTTCTACCGAACGCGCCAACGAGCCCGTCAAAGCGTAATAACTCATATTCAAGCATTTTTTAATGTATTATTATTATTATGTATTTTTATGTATATTTGGTAGGTATGAGAATAGTTCATAAAGTATATTTCATAACATTTCATACGTGGTTAGGATGTCCCAAAAATTTTTTTTCTATTATTTTTTTAATCGATTTTTTTAGTGAAAATGAAGCATATATTTCAAACTGCGATTTCTCTAGTACAATAATAGGTATATTGCTAAGTATTTTGATCGAAAATGTGCGAATTTTATACAATTGTGTTCATTCAATTGGGTTTTTTACGTGCGTACAGATGAATCATGGTTACAGTCATTAATTGATATCAATGAATAAATTAATTGGTTTCCTACTCATGAGTAGTACACAGAGTAAAAACACTAGTTATTATTAAGAATAACTTTACTTCTAACTATTCGAAGCTTTTTATCGAGCGGTGGACGCAGTGCCGGTGTTAGGGGGGCGCGCGATGGGGCGATGGCCCAGGGCGCCAAATATTGGGGGGCGCCGAGGTGGAGTCACCTACCTCCCATGCACACGCTTAATACGCCCTGTGCTATACGCATATCGTGTTCTGTCGATTGAAAATGAAACCGCTGGAAAATTAGTATTTTCTAATTTAATCCGTGTATAAAAAATAAGTAGAAAATTAACATTCGATATTGATTTCCTACAGTGGGCGCCACAATATTCTTGCCCGGGGCGTCAGTGGCCCTAACACCGGCACTGGGTGGACGCTGTTAAGCAATACAGTGTCAACCCACAAAATGACAAAAAATGTAAATTTTGATACCAATCGCTTCCTTATGAGCTGGACTACATATTTCAAAAGAGATGCATATTATTTAAATCGTTTTAATTGCAAAAATATTAAAATAACTAACGGGCACGAAAACCTAAAATGTTTAAAATATTTAACAATAATGCACTAAATTCAATTACTTTGATTGTTGCCAAGAAAACGATATACATTTAATTTAATAATAATTACAAAAAAGTATATTATTTCTGTTATTTTTTAAAAGAAATTTTATAAAACCTGATTAAAACTTCAAACTCTATTTTCTCAATTCTCTTTCAAAATTCTCTTCTTTCACTCGCCATATCATCAGTTACACCTCTCAAACAGTGGCGGGACTACCATACAAGCCCAAAAGTCCGGCTTGCCCTATTATTGCAACCATAAAAAGACAAATAATAATGTCCTCAACGTAATTATGTAATTATATAAGTTATACATAAAGACGTATTTCGTTAAATTCGGCAAGCCGGGCTTTTGGGCTTATATGGTAGTCCCGCCCGCCACTGCTCTCAAACACATAAGTTTTAAGGGCATTCATGGATCACAAGTTGTTCCAGATACTTCTCTCCATTTCATCCAACCTGAGCTTATTTAAATTAATTATAAGAATTAATGGAGAGTTGTTTACAACAAACAAATTAATACCAAATTTTGTCCAATCTCCAATGGGTTCGAATCTCGCCGGGACGAGATGTTTATAATTTTATGTAAGCATGTCTTCCCCATGTTTGGTAACTTCGGGCATTAAACGGGTCGGAGGAATATCGAAATTCTGACCGAGTAATGAAACACCGTTCATAGCAGGGAACGGAATTATCCTGGCTACTCTGACGATTGAAAATGAAATCGCTGGCAAATACCTAGTTTTTTTCTGATTTAATCCATGAATAAAAGTAAATAAATTAAAATAAAAAATAAATTAATTAAGCAGATAATTAACATTCGATGTTGATTTCATGTGGGCGCCACAATACTCTTGCCCGGAATGTCGATGGCCCTAACGCCGGCGCTGCTGACAGATGGGTGATTCGAATACTTTCTCGATAGTCGTTCGTGCTAGCCCCTCTGACAGATGGACGATTCGAATACTTTCTCGATAGTCGTTCGAGCTAGGCCCTGTAGACTATTGCTACGGATTAACATAGAATTTGGGATTCAATAATAAAACAAAGAAAATTATATTTAAGTGTTATAATTTTATACAAATAACGGCGTATTATACATCGGACAGGTTCACATACAAAACTAACAATAAGTCTACGAAGCTATTCGTAAGTTCTACTTGCCTGGTACCTGCATCACATTGAAGGCTTTCATAATACCAATATTGTATCGAGTATACTCATTAATAATGTTAATTTGTCTCTGTGGTTATTAGGTAATAACATAATAAACGGTAGTGGGTTCATATACTGCTTATTTCTTTGCTCTCGTCTTTTGGGGGAACCGTGTAGTGTATCGGAAGGAGCCTGGGATTTTAAATTCACTATGGTTGTACTCAAAATATGCTCAGTCTATTTAATAACAATTTAAGGTACTATTTAATATATGTTATAACTAGACATCGTTATCGCGAGGGCACGAACGAACATATCAAAGAATATCTATCTGGAATAGACAATTTGTATGTAATACGGTTTACGCGTCCTCTGAGAGTTTTTATTTGTGCCAGTAGTGTTCTATTCAAAAAAGATCTACATATAATACTTATTTTAAAATAAAAAAAAATATATTGACCTGTCGATTTTGACAATATTGCAGATTAACTTGGTTTATTTCCTTAGAGATATTAATTCATTGGCCTCCTCCTATTGATATTAAACCTTGACCTTGTTACTGAAAGGTTGCAAAAAGTCCCAATGTAGGTATAGATTAGGACTGGGCGTTAATTCAACGAGCAGCTTTAATTAGCTGCTTTTCGTTTACCGCAAAAGCCGTTAAATATATTAACTGTTTCATTCAACGATTTTCGAACGCAACGCGCGGATAAGCTCAACGAACATTCAATGCGTAGTCGCTAACTGCAAACCAGCTAATTAAATTAGCTGCTTTTTTAACAGGTTATCAGTTTGTAATTAGCAGTTTCATTTCGTTAACACAAAAACCGTCAACCCACCTCTAGTATAGGTTAGGTACTCTCAAAAGACTTTATGTAAGTTGTCCACTCTGTTTACATAATCTACAAATGATTCGTGCCCCCGTGATAACGATGTCTAGTTATAACATGTTAAATGAGTACCTACAAGATAAAAAAAGTATTTCGACTGTCGTTTAGCGTGACATTTCCATTGCTATTACACTGACTAATTTAATTTTTGAACAAAGTTTTCAATATTTGTAATAAATTATTTTTTTAGATTTTTTTTCCTGATTTTTCAATAGAAGCAACATTGCAAATCGATTGTAGCTCTAATATAAAAAATGTCTTTAAAATTTTACCTGAATAAAATCATGATATTCAAAAAATATAATTGATAATGCATTTACGAGTTAGTACTTAGTAACTCAGTAGTTGATATCATAAAAAAACGACCAATGTAATGCAGGTGTTGCGGCGTTATTGAGACAGACTTTCAAAGGTTTTATTGTATATTAAAACGTGTTTTAATGTGTACAGCGTAGCATGGCCGGCGGGGGCGGAAATAAAAAAAATGTATTTCTTCAACGTTTTTTTAGGGTTCCGTATCCAAAGTTTAAAAAAAAAAAGTAGATATATGTAGAAATGTAAGAAAAATGTAGTAGATATAAAATCTCATTATTTTAGTGGGCTACAACTCTTGTACAAAGATTTTTCTTTAAAGTCCATACTTTTTAAAAAAAAACGTGAAAAACTAAATCATGTTTCATGCGCCAATTTTCGTGATTAGGAGGTCAAAAACGTTATTATAACTTTCAGATCGATCGGCGGTATACGCTTTTCCGAAGTTTATCCTTAATTTCACCCATAAATCTATAAATCTCAATAACGCCTATTAAACGTAACCTTTGTAATAATAACTAATAACACTCAAAACATCTATTAAATAAATATACATAGTATAATTTGTATGAGATCATTATTTCTATATAGTATTAAATAAACAGACTAGTTTCATATTTGTGTAAGTGGTACCTTCGAGTACATATATATTTGTGTAGGAGGTACTTTCGAGCACATATATATTTGTGTAGGAGGTACCTTCGAGTACATATATATTTGTGTAGGAGGTACCTTCGAGTACATATATATTTGTGTAGGAGGTACCTTCGAGTACATATATATTTCATAAACAACATTTTAGAAGTCACAATAAATAAAAACGTATTCAAGTTTGGTCGATTTTACTTTCATTTAATTTTTCGCTTGATTTATTTTACAGAGTGATACATTTTATTATTTTTTATTCAGCACAAAGCAAGGTGATCCAGTACATAGAAAATTAATACAATGGCAAAACAATTCGAGGTAAAAAAGATATGTATAGAAATAATTTCTTAACCCTGTGGAGTATTTAATTGACAAACTCATTGGTGTAAATGGAATCCCTTGAGAAAAGGGATTCATTTGCGTAAGAAAAGTATGTTATTAATTCGATGGCAAACAGCCAAAAATGGATAAGCGACATTTTTTGGCAAAAACGACTTATTATTGTTACCTTTTTTGCTTTTCTTTCTTTCTTATTTGTCTTTTTTTCTGATCAACTTTTTGTCGCTAAAATGTTTTTGTATGTTAGATATCGAAAAATGAGCATGAGGTTCACTTGATGGTGGGTGATACCTCAGCCACGGAACATCAGTCAATGATGCGCTGTCGAACTAATTTATACTTCGAGCATTCAGTAATCCATGGCTGAAACCGAAACGCGCTATGTGTACTTCACGGTTTTTCCATCTATGAAAGGTGGTTCGTTACCCGGTCGGAATTTCGATATTTCTCCCACCCGATCAATGCCCGAAGTTGCCAGACGCGGGGAAAACATGCTTATAGAAAATTATAAATATGTTGTCCCGGTGAGATTTGAACCCACGACCCATGGAACCGAACGCGCCAACGAGCCTGTCAAAATATCATTTTTCTCGTTTATACCGAACTTTAAACTATTTTCCTATAAAATGTGCAATGGCGGTTAGCTCTTTTTGTCTGTAAGCCATCGTTATAATTGCCCTAGTATAAAGCTATGCAAAATATAGCATTTTAATTTTCATAAGACATCATTTCAAAAATAAAGGTTTTCAAACTGTATCAATAAATTAAGTAGATATAAGTACATTCAGTAGTTGCCACATTCTACCAAACTAAATATAAATAGATGTTTGAGGTACACAAGCTAAGCAAACATAATACAAGCTACGCTTAATATAAAAGCTCAGTAATACCAAATACTATTTATTACCTACTTATATACTTCTAAAACACGTCCATATGCAAAAATTCGATACAAACGCTATTACGTGTTACATACTAATTTATATTGTGAGTCCAGATGAAGCTTTTACCGTGCGCAAAATGTAATAAGTACCGTATCAGATGCGGGCATTTTTCACTGCCAAAGTATTATGGTATTTATAGGTATTGAAATAAGATCGAAAAATAATTAACTAAACAAATAATCTCTTAGAGAATTTTGTAGTCGACAGAATGTAAGCGCACAGGAACTTCGATCTTATTCCAACGATTTTAAAGACGATAATGCTTTGGACATGGACCTAAAAAAAAGCGGACAGAACGTCGCTAAGAAATATTTGAAGCACCACAATGGCGGCGGCGAACTATGTGTGAGTGTCTAAATTATTGCCAGATGGAAAAAAAATACCCAATTTTAAGGTGTGGTGACCTCGGAACTTAGATTTTATTATAAATAACAAAAATGCAACGTAATACTCTAAAATATAATTGATTTTATATAAATGAGCACTTTTAAAATAAATGATGTATTTTTTGTTTAATCTTTATATTCATTATTGCGTTTGTATTATTTATAAATGGTCTGCATTCAAGCTCAAGGTAACATGTTAATTATTTTTTAACTTTTATTTATACTCAATAAAATTTGGTATACCTAAATAATATTTGATCTTCTTATTTAGATATTTGTCTTTTTTGATAATTGATGGTTTTTATATCAAGTGTGCCTTTTAATATTGATCTCCAAATAAATACAATTTGATCTATATTATAATTAAAGTTTAAAAGATTCGATCAACCTATAAATATTTTTGGTTAATATATTTAATGAAAAAATATATTTAATTATAATATTATAATAAATTTACACGGTGCTAAGTACATTAAGATAAAAATAATTTAACTCCTACGTTTTAGGTAATTTGCAAATTTAAATTACAGACAACACTGTTTGGTTGCGTTTTGCTAAATTATATTGAAGTATAAACGAGAATTATGGTGAATAAATAACTTGCTTACTTATGAAAGGTGATTCCCTGACTTTCTTTAATGGAACCATTATGGTTTCTACAACTTTTCATCACGTAGAACGGCATCTTTTATTTTTCGTCATATAACATCACGCGCAGGCGGTTGGGAGCGTAATGGCGAGCGATCGGCTTCCTATGGTGTGAATGTGTGCGTGCCGGCGTGTTTGTATTAGCGAGCTGGCTTCCTAGGGGTGCTTCAGTTATTGTAACGAGAGGTGGTGTCCGCTCTTTTTTTTAGGTCCATGGCTTTGGATTTGAACAGTGCTCTGTTTTGCGATTCGCCATATATACGCCGGCTATGGATGAGGGTTAGAAAATCGAATAACAAATAATACTAATTACTAAAGAAATCGGGAAATAAATGATTTAGTTTTTTTAGTCGAAAATCTTGCTATTTTTGTATGCGTCGTTACGTAGTATAGTCGTTCATAGCTATCATAGTATACTTTTCAGATTGTGTCAAATGTAATATGCTATCTTATTCTAACGCCATAATATACGTTAAGTTAGAGCGAGATAGATGCTTCATCTGGATTCATACGTTAATCTCATAACAAATAGTGTTCATTGAAACTATATTTTATTAACTGAAAACGCGTGCAAATCACTTGTACGACTAGAATTTATTTATTAATATTACAAATAGTTTTTTCATATCTACGAGATAGTAAAGCACTTCGAAAAGTTTTACATTGTACGTGAGAAATAAAGAAGGATACAGGTACACTTTGATTAAAACAAATATGCGGAGATGCGTTTTGAGAGTTCAGAAGAGAAGTTTACTTTTTTATGTCAGAATTTGTATAGATATTGAGAGATAATAATTACGTTAACGGTAGATAAATCCTCAACCATAGGATATTAGTTAATAAGGCTGTCGACCTATTTTTTAATTTTAGTATTTAATAAAAACAAGTCGAACTTTTTTGGCAAAAAAGACTTTTTTTTATTTTGGCTTTTTTCTGCGTCATTTGGTCTAAGTTTCAAGTATTTACGACAAACTTTCTGTATATTTTTACGTTAATTCCAAACTTTAAATTAATATAGTGATAGAATGGTAGTTATCACTTTTTGGTTATTAGCCATATTGTTTTTGTTTATTTTCAATTAAACAAACATGTCTTGGATTGGAAAATATAGTTTTTTACTTAGATTCAGTCCATTTTTTTCCAATATAAGGGAAAATATATATTTGTTTTAATCAAAGCACGAATAAAGATCGCGATACATACAGCTCATTCTAAATTGACTAACAGTGGACACGGCTGTTTAAAATATAACCTTGGATGTCCATTATTGCCTCCGATGTTTACCTACAGGTATACAATATAGCAGAAACTGCTATAAAACCTTGTATACGTGTTATTGATATGTTATTTCGGAGTCACAAAGCGAACTCCACTATAACCAAATGAATTGATTCATTTAAATGAATTGTGTTATGGTGTACATCGGCCGACGTTATTGGTTATGGTGTGGGGTAATTTGGACAGTGTTAGGGGTATATCGAAGTCTCCGCTAAGGGAAATCTGGGATACACATCCGACCAGACCGCTCTGGTACCTTCCATTTGTGTTCATCGCTATGGAGGGTAGACCACCTAAAATATTTAAGTATAATTGAATTTTACATGTTATTAACATACATACACACCCTATCGCTGACCTAAACCACTGATCTACATCAAGAAAGTGAATTCCCGAGTCCCCTAATGGGGCATGGGGCAGACCCATTTCTGTGTCTGATTCACTAATCATTATTCTTAGGCAAGTAGGTGATCAGCCTTCAGTGCCTTTTTTTTTAAATCTAGTTTCACTGGGATTCGAACCCAGGACCTCCGGTGTAGAACGCATATTTAAATAAATATTAAACACTAGCCACCTGCAACACAGGGTATCCTAGTGTCGGGACTAGTACACGTTATATGATACAAACTATTGTTTTGGTTACTAAATAAATTTCATTTCATTATATAAGTTTTTCGAACAAGGAAATAAGTTTTTATTCGACCTTAATATGTGCTATCAATAAATAGTAATTCATTAGAAAAAAAAAACAATTTTATCTTTCTTTTTATTATCAGATGATCGTTGAACCAGCTATCTATACAACTTTTTTTTTTAAAGAGAGGAATACATTTGTGCACTGGCTACTCCTCAGCATCTATACAACCTTACCTATATATAGACCGTTCTCTGTGTTCAGTTGCTTTAGGGGTCCAGGTGATATTTTACCGACTGAACCCAACCCATCCACTTCTAATACACCGGCTTGTCTGTTCCTGAAATATATAAATATTTTTGTTTCTGTTTAGCAGTTTTTATCGGAAGTGAATACGCTGTCTGTGGAAGTTATGAGAGAGAAAGAAAAACATTTATTCTCTATCAAAAATTACAACATATATACATTTAGTGTGGAGCCAACAGTGAAATGGCAAAGGTTTCAACATATTGTGGTTTTGTATAATATTAACCACGCTGGTTTTCAATCTCTTTATATTAGATATCGATAGTCTAGTATGAGGTTCATTTAATGGTAGGTAATACCCACAGAATATCTGTCAACGATACGCTGTCGACCTATTATAATTATATTGAATACTTATCTAATTTTTATATACTTATCTATTTATATTGAAATTGCTATTAAGTAATCCTGAATCGCGCTATCAAAGTTTCTGTGCGCGCTAAGTATATATACAACATCTCGACATCAACCACTGGGGCCTTAGGGCCGGCCAGTCAGTGGTTCGACTGGTCGAGGATGAAGGATCCACCCTTTAGGTATTGACGGGCTCGTTGGCGCGTTCGGTAGAACACCTGCTGGGTGGTTTCGAATACCACCGGGACTACATGTTTATAATATTCTGTAAGCATGTCTTCCCCGCGTCTGGTAACTTCAGGTATTGATCGGGTGAGGAATATCGAAATTCCGGCCGGGTAACCGTTCCACCGTTCATAGATGGAAAAACCGTGAAGTGCATATTCGCGCGTTGCGGTTTCAGTCTATGGATTTCCGAATGCTCGAAGTAAAAAGTAGGTCGACAGCGCATCATTGAATGATGTTCTGTGTCTGGGGTATCGCCTACCATCAAGTGAACCTCATGCTTGTCTGTCAATATCTATCATTAAAAAAAACGCGCAATTTGCACTTCACGGTTTTTCTTTTCAGATCAATAAATACACATCTAATGCTTATATTGAAATTGCTTTTAAGCAGGGACTGAATACCGGTTAATTGAATATGGGAGTTATACCGGTATAATAAAGGTTTTTGTTTATATTCTTAGGTTTTTATTCATATTTACTGAAAAAAATTACTGTGGTAAGTTTAGTGTGTATTACTCTAAAACTAATATCATGGTATCTCAGTCAGACACGTATTTTGGAAAATAAAAATTAACCGGTTCCAGTACCTGCTATTAAGTATTAATAAACACTAAAGTTACCTTGTAGCCCGCGCCCTGTGCCACAAGCCGTCGTCTACTTTAGTATGATTCGCTATAATTACAACCTCACCGCTACCCAAGTCGTATCTGAAACAAATATTAATAATTGTCATCAAGAGACATTTAGTGCCCTGCCTCACCGGGACGCCATGGCCACGTCGCCGGCTACGTAGCCAAACAATTAGTATTCACATGTATGGCACCTCACTCACTTGGCGACAGTTTGGCAACGTCGCCAATTTGGAAGCGTAGCCACGACGACGGGTCACTTGGGTGGAGACTGGCTACTTGGCAGCCTGGCGACGTCGCCAACAAAATGTATGCGAGCAAGTTGCGTCTCACTCACTCGGTAGCCAACGGTCCGCCAAGCAAGACGTCAAATTCGCGCTCATTGCAAAGATAGCGAAAAGTTTCTTAGGTTTCTTTCTCTCTTTGCGACGCACGTACCAATAAATAAGTGCGATTTCTTCTATTGACAACGCGTCCATTTTCTACAAGCCGAGAGAACTGACTGGCCAGAAAATGGCGGCTATTGGCTACTCCATTTGGCATCCGAAGGAAGCCAGATGTAGCCATGGCTACGTAGCCGGCGACGTGGCCATGGCGTCCCGGTGAGGCAGGGCACTTAGAGGTACAAACGTTGGCTAAAAGCCAAAAAGGGATAAGCGACATTTTTGGCAGATAGACTTTATTGTTTTTTTTTTGCTTTTCTTTTTATTATTTGGCTTATTTTCTGTGTCATTTGGTGTAAGCTTCGTGAATCTACGACAAACTAATTTTCTTCTTTCGGTAATTTTTTTGTAAATAGACTTTATTGCCTTTTTTTGTTTTTTTTTCCTAAGTTTCATGATATAACGACAAATTAGTTTTCTTCCCTCGGTTCTTTTTTTCGTATAAACCGAACTTTAAATCATTCCTGTATAGTGGAATGGCGGTTATCTCTTTTTGTCTGTTAGCTATCGATATGAATGCTAGCCCAGAGCCAACAATCACAACACACATTCACACCCGTTGACTTCATTACCTCTTTGTTTAAATTATTAATTGGGAACTTTCCTCTACTCCAAGACTTTTTAACTAGCAATTGTCTTGTATTTAAATAAAATACTGTATACCGGATTTAAACGCGATTTATTATTTAAAAAAAATGCTGAAAAGCATCCGAAACGTCGGGATAAATAATTTAAACAATATAAATAATAAATCGCGTTTTAATCCGGTATACAGTATTTTATTTAAATGTGTGATACTCGCGTTAATAAAAGACGATCTGGTTCTTTTGAATCGTTCAATCGCGAATGACATATTCCAAAGTACTAACCTGAATACAAGGACCGAATTCTCAACAGCCAGAGACAGGAAGTCGGCCCGCGGCGAGAGAGGCGCCCGCCCGCTCCATACTAGCAAGCCGTTCGCGGACGTTGAACGGAAACGGATATTGATATCCAGCGTGTAGCTCAGTAGTCTGAAATATTTGGTTTAAAGAATTAATTTTCTCGAAGAACTTACAGAATGTTCACTTATTAGAGAAAATTAATATTAACATAGGTACTTAGAAAACAACGGAATTTATGACGTTATTATGATATGACTAATTAAGAAGAAAAAAAAACAAAATTCCCAAAGAAGTCAAAGTCTGCTGTAATACAAATTATAAATTTTGCTCCTGCTGCAAATATTTTTTTAACCTTCTTTTAATTTTGCTTTATTTTCAAGACCAAATCAATTTTTTGTGAAAAAAAAATTAGAAAAGCAACTTCTGTATAGGCACACTCTAATCACCTAGCGGTGTGAATTATTAAATAATTACTAATTAATAATTAATTAATTATTAATTAATTACTCTACGACTAGTCTAACTACCAAACATACATACAATTTCATAAATATTGGTCGAGCCGTTTCGGAGAAATGCGACCACAAACACGAGATTTTTATATATAGATAAATAAATATATTAAGCTTACCTTTTCATAGTTTCCTCATCATCAATATGAATGAAACTATCCATTCCCGTGAAACTAGGATAAGTGTTTGTATCGCCCCAATTAATTTCATTACTATTCAAATACTTCACTTGCATGTATGTCTGTCCATCATATATCGGTCCTTCTGTCATTATGTCATTGGTACTCTCAAATTGATGTTTTTTACTTGATATAAAACTTTTTCGCTTATATTTCTCCATGTGTGAGTGTTGGGTATGCTTTTTGGGTTTCGTTTTATGGTACTTCAGTTTGGTACCCTTTTTTGGTACTATTGAATGGTGTATGCCGTTTTCTGTTGTATTTTTGGGGTATGTTGGTATCGGTTCGAGGTTTTCTTTGCAAATATTGTTGCTGTAAGTCAAAGAGTTGTGGTTAAATTTCGACATTATTTAGTTCACAAGTTTACACAAATATATGTACATAGCTTTATATATTTTGGAAATACCTCAAATAGATTAACTATTTTTATCGCAATTGTATAGTATAATACAAATATTTATGTAAAATTATTTTTATTCAAATACCTTATATAAAAACCAAATTATACATTTTATACAAAAACACAATTTTTAAGCTATTTTTTTTAAATAAAACTTCTTAAGCTCTGAATTACAGTTGAGATAATCCATATTTTTTATTTTTTATTTATTTTAAATAGAATTCAAACGATCTTCGTGCAAGATTTTATCGAAAACGATTCAGGCGTTTGATAGTGGAATCAAAATAGACATACGTACTTGCAGGTGTCGTTTTTAGGTTCGTCGCAATTGTCAACGTTCACTCCACCCAGAGCTGATGACACCACTGATAGCTCCTCATCGTTTATTATTAACTGAAAATTACCAATACTTGTATGCAAGTTGAATGAATGAATTGAATAAATTTCCAACTAATTCTATGTTCGTTATGCATAACTGATGCACAGATTCCCTGACTTTTCCAGGTTTTCCCACACATATTTTGACAAATATTCCAGAGAGATTAGGGTTAAATAACTAACACATAACACTTTGTTATTCACCAAATATATTTTTCTTTAAGTTGAATAGCATAGATCAGAATTTGAGCTTTGTTAGAAAACAATAACTTGAACTATATATATTACCACATATTTAAAAGAATCAAAAAATATCATATAATTGTATTAATATAATTGTATAATATCATATAATTGTATAATAATTCATATTCAGATTTGCTTTCAAGTCGCTTTCTGGCAAAAAAATAAATGTTGGGAAAGTCCAGAGATTTTTTTAAATTTTCTGTATTTTCTCTGATTATTCCAAGAGAAAGAATCCTGAGCTTTCTCGGTTTTCCTTATATTTCATAATATGGTGAAAAAAGTAGGTGTACGTCTTATTCTCAGAACCTATACACACACAAAACTTCGTAAGAATCGGTCAAGCCGTTTCGGAGGAGTTTTGTTACAAACACTGTGACACGAGCATTTTATATTAGATATACTAACCTGTCCCACACATCCACTGAAGGAGGTCTTCAGAGCCAATCTGGGGGGCAACGGTTGAGGTGCGCCCCCCAGCATCATCGGCTGTCGTAGCTCCAGGTACTTCGCGATCCCACGTGACGTCACAGACCGCGAGGCGTCGTGAGTCGTATCGAAGTCGTATCGGACTCGTAACGACGCGCGACGACCCGACCGGTTCACTGATATCCGATGCCACTCGTTTTGTTTCAGAGGATACGCCGATCTGTTGTGACAACGCGTTGCTATGATAATTATATATTATCCCCTTTTGCCGATATGTTGTACTGAGTTATATTATTATTGGATCAGAAGGTCGGCAAATGAAAATGCGTGTGGTTTGCTTGGCGTTTAATGGACGACTCTCGTCGCAACGGATTACATTCTTATATATAGGTACTATCTTACATCCACGTAGCAAGGTTACACATGCGTAGCTATATTGCTACGTGAACTGAAGTGTTGGTGGGCCTACGCGCCACAGTCCTCCCCCCTTAGATAACACATAAAAATAAACAATACAGAGGGACTGT
Source organism: Anthocharis cardamines (assembly GCA_905404175.1). NCBI lineage: Eukaryota > Metazoa > Arthropoda > Insecta > Lepidoptera > Pieridae > Anthocharis > Anthocharis cardamines. Next base: position 6,250,501 of record FR989974.1, read on the forward strand.
AAAAATATAAAAGTAATACAAATAGTACAATAATATGAAAGTAAAATGACAAAAATAATTAATCCGTACAAATGTAGGTGTAAAACAATAGGTATTATAATTAAGCTTATCTAGAAATTAATTTTAATTGCTTAATATTAGACATTGTTATGTTTTAATATAAAAGTCACATTTATTGAAATAACATTTTTAAAAACTATAATGTTGTCGTCGCACTTAGTACTTATTCTAAACACTACACAACACATGTATGTATGTCTGTTTGAAAACTGCATCGACATAAGGGATGATGGTTGTACGAGCACTATGTTAATAATTTTACTCTATGTGGTATTTACAATAGCGCCATCTGTAGAGTATGCATAAGTTGACAGCCCCGCTAATCGTTACCACTGCTGCTAGCGACATCTTGTGGACGCTGCGTTTAACAGCTATATTGGCCTTATTTGTTATTAGTCGCTGCTGCGCTGTATTGACTTTTCAGCGACAATGGTTGTTTTGTTCGGCGGCTGTTTCATGTTGTTCATGGCTCAAGTGTGTACGACGTTGACAAACGATAAGTATAATATATACAAATATGAATGACTCTTGTTCCATTAATGACCGGATATCTACAAGTCGAATCTCACGGTCTTTTTAATGGTGCGACCCGATCTTGTTATGACTGGCGGTGACGGGCTCTGTGTTTTCTGAGTAGCCATTGTATTATTTGAGCTGTTTAGAAGTGGAACCGACACATTATCAAATTCCAATAGGTAGGCCGGCTTAAGACGGTCAAGTGACACAGTGACATGCCTACCATTACAATCTAAAGTATAATATTTGGGGTGTCGAGTTATGATTACAAAGGGGCCCTCATAAGGAGGTACCAGAGAACGTCGTGCTTCGTTCCTAATGAAAACATGAGTACAAGTTTTTAAGTCTTGATGTATAAAAATATTATTATTTGTATTATGTGAACTTGCATGCGAGAGTTTAGGAACGGATGATAACGTATGTGATAGGAATTTTATATAGTCGCGCTCATTAATGTTATTTTTAGGTGTTGCGTTAAATAAGTCACCTGGGAGTCTAATATGACTGCCATATAAGAATTGAGCTGGGCTGTACCCTAGATCTATTTTAACCGCCGAGCGCATACCTAAAAGTACTAAAGGCAACTCTTGTACCCATTTTATATTATTCGTACATTTTGCCATAATGGCGGCTTTTAAAGTGCGATGTAATCTTTCGACCATGCCGTTCGCCTTTGGATTATAAGCTGTAGTTCGAATACGTTCGATACCGAGTCTTTTTAGTAATTGTTGAAATAAGTCTGACTCGAACTGGCGACCTTGGTCGGAGGTTATACGCACTGGGCAACCGAAGCGAGCAATCCAGTGCTCAACGAACACTTTAGCAACAGTTTCGGCTGTTATGTCCTTTACAGGTATAACCTCGGGCCATTTCGTTACTCTGTCTATGATTGTAACGCAATATTTAAAATCCTCGGAAGGTGGTAACGGTCCTATTATATCAATATGAACGTGTTCGAAACGGTTACCTGTGTCGTTAAATTTACCTAAAGGTGTAACTGTGTGACGTTGGATTTTACATTTTTGACATGGGATACAGTTTTGTACGAAATGTTTGATATCTGTATTCATACTTGGCCAAAAATATCTATCTTTTACCATACGTTTAGTAGCTGCGACGCCCGAGTGACTCACATTATGTAGTGTTTTGATAGCGAGTTCTCGGAACTGTTTAGGTAAATAAGGTCGAATATTATCCGTTGATGTCTCGCAAGTTATTTTTATATTAGAGTTAGGCATTGTTATTAATTTAAATTGAAGCCTGTCGTTTGTATATAATTTTTGTAACTCATTATCATTTTTTTGTGATTCTGATATTTTTTCGTAATCGAATAAAGATGGTACGATTATTTCTTCGATCCTACTTAAGGCGTCGGCGACTGAATTTTTATCGCCTTCTAAGTATTTTATTTTATCACAGAATTGTGAAATGAAATCTAATTGTCTTAAGCGCCTAGGTGAATCGGATGGTGAAACCTTTTTTGATAGAGCGAAGGTAAGTGGTTTGTGGTCTGTAAGTACTGTGAGTTCCCTACCTTCTACGATATGACGGAAATGTTTGATTGACATGTATATCGCTAAAAGTTCTCTATCGTATGTGCTATATCTTGTTTGGGTTTCTGTGAGTTTCTTGGAATAAAATCCTAGTGGTTCACATTTATCGTTAGCCACCTGATGTAAAGCTGCGCCTACGCAGTTGTTTGAGGAATCTGTCATCAAAACTAACGGTGCGGATGTGTGAGGGTGTGATAACATGACAGTATTACAAATAATTTGTTTACATAGACTGAACGCTTTTATTGCACTTTCGGTCCATGTAATTTTCGTTTTATCGCGTTTCTTGGAATTATGTAAATACGCGTTTAGTGGTGCTTGAATTTCTGCGGCGTTCGGAATACTTTGTCTGTAGAAATTGATCATTCCGAGAAAACGTCGCAGTTCCTCAATTGTGTTGGGTTGTGGATAATTTTTTATTACTTGTATTTTTTCCTCACTCGGTTTAATGCCGTTGGAACTAATGTGATAACCGAGAAAATTTAATTCGGATTTTCCAAATTCACACTTATCTGTGTTAATTGTTAAACCGTAATTATTTAAGCGTTCCATAACTATTTCTAAATGTTTTAAATGTGTTTCTTTTGACTCGGATGCAATAATTGCATCATCTAAGTATGAAAAAGCGAAGTCTAAGCCGCTTAGAGCGTTGTTTACGAGTCTTTGAAAATCTTGCGCTGCGTTACGTAACCCAAAATTCATTCGAGTAAACTCAAATAAACCGAATGGAGTTATGACTGCAGTCTTAGGAATATCTTCCTCTGACATTTTTATATTTTGGAATGCTTTTCGCACGTCGATTTTTGAAAATATGTTTTTCCCTTTTAATATATACGTGAAATCGAGTAACCGTGGTAATGGATAACGATCAGGGATAGTTTGTGCGTTAAGCCTACGATAGTCACCACAAGGTCGAATTTCTCCGTTTTTTTTGTTTACACATACGAGTGGGCTGGCCCATGGGCTGTTAGAGGGTCTACAAATACCTAATTGCATCATTCTTTCGAATTCCGCTTTGGCGATTTTGTATTTCTCCGGGTTGAGTGGCCGCACCTTCTCATATATTGGAGGACATGTTGTGTATATGTGGTGTTGTATATTATGCTTAGGATCTATCTTAAAGTTTTCAATTTTGGTAATGTCAGGAAATTTTTGTAAGATCTGATGATATTCGTCGTTAATATCGATTGAGCGAATAATCGGTTCAGTAGATTTATCGATACTTGCTGTGCGTGATAATAAAGTAAGTTTATCAATTAATTTCTTGCCATGTAAATCTACCATAAGTTTGTTGGCGGCAAGGAAGTCGGCTCCTATAATCGATCGTTGTACGTCCGCTAAGATAAACTTCCATTTAAGTGGACGGCGTAACCCTAAATTAAGTGTAATGGTTTTTTCGCCGTAGGTAGGTATTTTTGAGCCGTTTGCGGCATATAATATATAATCTGACGTGTGTCCGTTTCGCTTTTTAGCGGCTAAAACAGACACGTCAGCGCCGGTGTCGATTAAGAATCGCACACCGGTTGAGCTATCTGTAATGCTAAGACGATATGAATTTTCGACACCGGCCACATGATTGGTTTGTACCGGTCGCGGTGTCTGTATTAGTTTTAAATTATTTTTATTACATTGTAAAATATCGCCACATTTATGTGCATTGGCGCCGTATGTAAAATGATAAAAACACGAATAATTTGAGTCACCCGGTTTCGCTGTTTGTTTCGCGAATCTGTTTTTATTTATTAACTTGTAATCGCGGCTTTTTGAATGTGATCGAGATGTACTTAGGCTGTAACGATCTCGGCTTCGCGAAACAGGATGTTGAGGGCTGTTGGGGGTATTTATTTTATCGTGTAACGCCGTGATATTTACTTTCATTTTGTTTAGTTCACTAATTAATATTTCCGACATTAGGTCTGCGCTCGGGGTGGCTTTAGAAACCGGAGCTAGCTCGGATGGGTGTGTACTTTCTATTATTTTGTCTGCCATCCTCGCTAGACTATCGAGTTTTATCTCGCCGGTATCGCATGCGGTAATTACTACTCTAATCGAGTGTGGAAGACGGCCCGTCCAAAGTAACTTCAGGGTCTCGTCTGGCACACGGTTCCTACCTAGATCTTGCATGCGCCTCAATAGTTGAGAGGGTTTTTGATCCCCGAGTTCGATCTCATTTAATAGCTGATTTAATTGTGTAGCCGCAGACTCCTCGTATACTGAAATTAGCCTATTTTTTAACGTTTCAAATTTATTATGTTCAGGCATATTATCTAAAATGTCACTTATGTCGCTTAACTCGTCTTGTTTTAGCCTAGCTATTAAAAGTTGACTTTTATGTAGGTCACTTGCCTTTTGTGGTTCCACGATGGCGTTGAACTGGTGAAACCAAAGCCTTGGTCGGTCTCGCCAGAAGTCCGGAATCCTTTGCGAGATCGACACAGCTGCTGTCATCTGTGGCTGCACCGTGGGCGGCATGGCTAGTGGTTGTACGGCTTCGGGTTGTTGAGATGATGAAGCCTGGTTGTGCGGGTCCATTTTTCTTTTAATTCGACGCGGTTGCGTATATATGAAATTGAGTTAAATACGCGTGGACACGTCCGGGTGTCTTGACTATTCCAATAACTGGAATTTAATGATCACGTCGGATGTGCACTTTGCGAATGTAAAATCACGTCGGTTGTGTACTTTGCCAATGTTTGATCACGTCGGGGTCACCAATTTGCCGATATGTTGTACTGAGTTATATTATTATTGGATCAGAAGGTCGGCAAATGAAAATGCGTGTGGTTTGCTTGGCGTTTAATGGACGACTCTCGTCGCAACGGATTACATTCTTATATATAGGTACTATCTTACATCCACGTAGCAAGGTTACACATGCGTAGCTATATTGCTACGTGAACTGAAGTGTTGGTGGGCCTACGCGCCACACCCTTTATAAACGTATTATAAGCTTGATAATGATATTATAAGCTTGATGAGTTATAATATGTTTTGTTTCTTTCGTTCTGTAGTCTTTTTATATTCGATAGAGCGAGACAAAACATATTTTAACTATATTATAATACGTACGTATATGAATAAGGCCGTAAGTTTATATTAATGACTAACAGCACAGAACAGGGAAAAATACAGCCTAAAAGGCCTAAGCGACATTTTTGGTAAAACTGTTTTTTCTTGTGGGTTTTATTTCTTTCTTATTATTTCTTTTTTCTGCGTCATTTTGGTATGTTTCATGAATCTACGACCAACTTTTTGTCGCTCATATATTTGTATCATTGTTTTTTCATTTAATCCCAACTTTTTTACTTTCCGGTAAAGTTGGCAGTTATCCCTTTTTGGCTGTTAGCTTTCGATATATTCCTGAGCCAGAAATATATTTCAAATGTTGTTTCTCCGGGATTCTCCACATGTCGGGAGGCTCCACAAAAGTCAAGGAGGTGGTAATCATATCGCACCTTGAAAATCAAATCGTCACTAAACGATAACTGACGATTTTCAACTAACAACGGCATCTTGTAGGATTATTGTTCAAAAGAATAACGTTAACCGCTAGATGGCGCTAGTGTTATTATTAGAAACTCGTACAGGTTATGAGAACTTTAAATATGATTTCTCAAAAAACTAGAGAGACGAAGATGGTATAGGAAAGAGAGGAACAGATATTGATAGGATGGCGGGTTTAGGAAGTGAGGAGTGTCAATATTGTGGCGCGAACACACGATACATTAAAACCCCCACCTGACTAGCGCAATTCCAGAGCCGAGATCAAAAGCGAACTCAACGAAGTAATCCCTCAAATGTAGCGAGAAGAAGTCGCCGTCCCCGCTCGGGGCCTCAGCGTCGTACAGCAGGAGGCCATCGCCGGTTGTCGGCTTCACGGTTATCTGGAAGGTTTAAAACTGAGTTATCAAGAGAAAAATAATACAAATTCATCGATATTTTCTTTACTAGACCTTTTTTTATAGAGGGGAGAGCTTATTTCCAAGAGGAAACAAAAACTTAACAAAAAATTAACTAAAAAAACCTTTTAACAAAAGGTTTACCTTTCATCTACAATGCAAGGTCTTGAGATCTTTTAGCTTATAATATTGTCTTTTATTAACGCGAGTTTCACAAAAAATACTTTATAACGGATTAAAACGCGATTCATTATTTATGGCGACGTTTTGGATGCTTTTCAGCAACCGTGGTCGCGGTCAGTATATACAATGTACTCTGTGGTCGCGGCAGACTGAAAAATGACAGTTGTCTGATTTGAAATATCACAAAGTTGCCATATTAACGCCATCTATTCCTACGGAGTTGATATTTACTGTAATTTTCTATATTATGACAATATTGACTAACGGTGTCCTCTTGTTTTTTAGTATGTTTAATTTGGGGTTTTAGATGTTTAATTATGAATCCCAGGTGTTGAAAAGTCTCAAACCATCTTCTCTATTGAAGTTAGGATGTTTTTTAATTTCAATAGCCTCGCCTACCAGTCTGGGAAAGAATCTACTTTTTAGCCTTGTTTCCCCAGAATTCGAACCAGAGACCTCCAGTACAAAGCGCTTCGCATATACCACTGAGGTACACGAACACTGACCGCATAACAAATCGTGAATTGTAAAATATTTGAAACTAAGTGGGTTTACTAGCCATAATTAATCACCCAAGTTTATATTTATTTTGAACATTTCTAGAGTTCGAACGGAAAACAGTAATGAATAAAGTTCGATTCGTGCAACGACAGAAACACTATAAGTTCGACGCTTCAACTTCGAACTATTGCATTGGGAACTTGGAACTCTTCTGTAATTAAAACGCTATAGTTAAAGTACTTATACTTTGTTTTTAGTGAAACTTGATAGGAGTGCTTATTGATTCACTTTATAATTCCTTAGGAATGGTTTGGAAGGTACATCGAGTTTTATTACGGGTTATTATAATACATCACGTATATTTTTTATTTCAATTATCGACAGACGAGCATGAGGTTCACTTGATGATAGGTGACACCCCAGCCACAGAACATCAGTCAATGATGCGCTGTCGACCTAATTTTTACTTCGAGCATGCCGATATTGCGCGTTTCGGTTTCCGTCCATAGACCATGCTCTTCACGGTTTTTCCATCTATGAACGGTGGAACCCGGTCGGAATTTCGATATTCCTCCCACCCGTTCAATGCCCGAAGTTATCAGACGTTGGGAAGACATGCTTACAGAAAATTATAAATGTCGTCCCGATAGGATTCGAACCCACGACCCATCGATGTTCGATGCAGGTGTTCTACCCAACTTACCAAAAGCCCGTCGAAATCCTAAATAATCTCTATATATAATTAAACCTAAATCGTAGTTTAGCAAATAACATAAATAACATTTTAGTGCTAATTCATCATGTAATACCTGGATGTCTAACCACGACTGCGCCGAATTACCCAAACCGGGCAACCGCAGGTAGGACGAGCCGTTGAATCTAGGTACCTGTAATATACAATCCAAATGTTACTCTAGTTAGAATTTCGAGTGTTATTCATGAGAACATTCATTAATTAACCCATTAAAGTAAAAAAATTGGATGTGCTGGGAATCGAATCCGGGTCGCATGAGTTAGCGGATGAACTCTCGACAACAAGAAAACAGATAAATTTAAAACTCAGTAAGTACTATCATGAAAGGTCCAGCGCCGTTTTTCAGTGGTTCCCTGGTGACATCTAAAACGATAGTAAGTACAGCCGGGCTAGCATGGCCGCCACGAGATATATCTCGCGCGAGAGAAAACAAACTAAGATGTTAAATATCTCAATATATTATATCTCGACATCGACAATTTTGATAGAAAAGATATCTCGATCGACAAATGTATCTATTTTTGATATTAAAAGTCGAGTTTTAAGTGTAATTGTCATGTTAGACCCGAAAGAAATAAAGCGATAGTCGATTGAAACACGAGAAAACGGTAGACAAAATTTTGTCGCGCTTGTCATGCTAGCTGGTCCATTATTTAAAAAAAATATATAAAAAAAATATCAAAAGTAAACTTACTACTAATAATTTAAATAACTACATTTTGTTATAATTTTTTTTAATACAAATTATTTATGAGACGACGACAAACCAGAAGTAGGAAAACAGAAGATAAGCAAGATATTAAATAAATGTTACAGTTATTAAATGCCCTATACCCCTTTGGGGAAATCTATACATGTAATAAAATTGTAGAGGTCAAATGTCTGTACATAGATAAAAAATGCTAAAAACCGAGTCAGGGGAATGTAAGAAGAAATATATAGAAATATAATATATAGTATATAGAAATAGAACAAACCCTGATTTTTTAATTTTTTGTTTCTCTGTCTGTTTGTACGGGCTACTCTCCGAAGATACTGAACCGTTTTTCATGAAATTTACAAAAATATTGTTTCATCGAAATGGATTGTCGGAAAGAAAAGTTATCACAATTTAAATATTATTTTAAAGGCTAAAAATCAACAAATTGCAATACATACTGACTCGCGTCGAACTTTTTTGAATTGTCAGATGTCAATAACAGTTCGATATAGAAATCAGCTAGTGGTAAAATAACTTTTTTCAAAGGCAATTGCAATTTAAAATAACAAATATTTTATTGTTGAATCGTCCTTAAACACACTCAAAGTTTATTTATGTAAAATTAATGAAATAGTATTACTGTTCGCGCCAATCGCTGAAATATTTGAATATTCAGGCGTAGTTTTTTGATGGTTGGCGACACTGTGCCATTGCCCCGCTTCCAATATACGCACGAATATATGTGGATATAGACGGATATATATGGACTTGAATTCGTGTATGCGGTGATATTATTTATTTCGACTATGTATTTGCGTGTTGTTCCCACGAGAATGAAAGTGCGTGCTCCTATTTCACCATGCCTACTGCTGATAGAGGACAAATCTTTGTATTTTTTTCTAGTTTATATTTATTTATTATTATAGTTAATTACATAAAGATGTCATGTGGAACATGGTGTAATGGTTGCAGCGCCTTACAAATATTTTGAAAAACAAAATTTGGCGATTAAAAAGAGTGACGAAGAGTTTCTTGCCAGTTATCTTCCGTTCTACGCCCTTGATTTGAGAACTGGCAGTAAATGTAAAATTAGAATCATTTAATATGTATTTTTTACTGACGTTCATAAGTGTACATTGTGTTACCTACTCGTAGATGAATAAATGATTTTGAATTTTGAATTTGAATATTAACAATTCGTTATGATCGTAGAACAACGACGGTTCTGATTTTTTTACGATTTTAGTTCTATTGTATAAGTCATAACATGAAACTCTTTGACAGTTCTATATTGTATAATTTAGAACTGTTTAAAAACCCTTTATCAACAGAACAAATAAAAAAATGGAGTTTGATAATTAGTCAGATAGTTGTATGCAATAAAACTAAAACCGTAAAAAATCAGAACCTTAAAAATTATTTTATTTGCTTTATTTTTAGGCTAAAGTCTTTCAACCATACCGCCTAGTCTTACGTTATATTTTTCTTATATCTCTCCTTATTTATGTCATACATTACTTATCTTATTCCCCTTCTTTTTTTTTATTTGCTCTCGTGTGTGATTCGAATGACGGAACGGAACGCGCACGGTCACAAAATATATTGAATTGTTAAAAATTATAAATTGACGTGTTCTAAATTAATTAAGAAGATAAGTGAGACGTGGTCGACCACAAGCAAGGAACTACATAATACAGTAAGTCTCCATCTTAAATTATTGTCTGGTGTTCCTTTACTGCAGAGATTTACTGAACCAGCAACCAACTTGGGAAGGTCATTATAAAATATTACTTTTTAGTTGGCCAAGCCCAAACAATTACTTTTATAATAGAAATATTATTGTTCGTAATAGCTAAAAAGCACATAAATGGCCCTCAAACAAGACGTAATTAGTCTCGGAACTTTGTGTTGAATTTTGTGAAACTTATAATAGCTTCCACGTCCACGATACGTTGACTTTTGAAATTATATACTGTCTTGAAAATAATGAGAATGTCGATAAAAATGCATTTAATTTGATTAGTATTTGTTTTGTTTATGTTAGATATCGACAGACGAGCATGAGGTTCACGTGATGGTAGGTGATACCTCAGCCAAAGAACATCAGTCAATGAGCGCTGTCGACCTAATTTTTACTTTGAGCATTCGGAAATCCATAGACTGAAACCGAATCGCGCAATGTGCACTTCACGGATTTATAAATTTTCAAGGTTCCTAGTATACTATTATAAAATACTCGTTGGCGCGTTCGGTAGAACACTTGTCGTGCGCATCGATGGGTCGTGAGTTCAAATCCTACCGAGACGTCAGGTTTATAATTTTCTGTAAGCATGTCTTCCCCACGCCTGGTAACTTCGGGCATTGAACGGGTGGGAGGAATATCGAAATTCCGACCGGGTAACGAACCACCGTTCATAGAAAAACTGTGAAGTGACTATTGCGCGTTTCGGTATCAGTCTATGGGTTTTCGAACGCTCGAAGTAAAAAGTAGGTCGACTGCGCATCATTGACTGATGTTCTGTGGCTGAGGTAGCCTACCATCAAGTGAACCTCAAAAATCATTTTTTTTTCATATGAAGTCAAGACATTTGCTACCACTATACTAATATAGACGCAAGCAATATTAATCATTCTGAAGTGTGAATTATTTCAGTAAAAGGAGGTTAAGATGAGCTTCATTTCAAATAATACTTTGAAAAATATATATGAATTAAAGGTGCTCTTACAATGACGAAGTGTTTCTTTACAACGGAGACGCGTTAATGAATGTCTAAGACAATGGTGTAATTAGTTCGGCGAGATATTATTACCAAATGCAATTATATATCTTGCTTTGTTTGAATTTTTTAGAACTTTTTAGAATTTTAATTTCTTTAAATCAAAAACGTTGTAAAAGCTACAAATAATAATATGTTTCCGGACTGATTTATTTTTTGTTATGATTGTCTTATGTGTTTCGAGTCGGTTTTTTGCATATTAATGTGTTTCGATTCAGTTTTTTGCAGAATCTTTATCTTTATTAGTGAAATAAAAACACATTTAACAGAAAAACAATTTAGAAACGATGACAATTAGAAACAATTTAGAAATAATGTGTTTCGACTCGGTTTTTTGCATATTAATGTGTTTCGACTAGGTTTTTTGATCACATGTACATAATATTTGATTTTATGCTTCGTCCGACCTGACTTTAAGCTTTTTGATGTAAAAAGTTATAGTTGATAACCGACATGCTTTCATTATCTATAACAATAATTTTTCAGTTATTTGGACATCATTTTTCATTTTCTGCTTCGCCTGACCACAGTTAAAAGACTAATTAGTACGTATATTAATAAAATACCAAGACTTTAAAATCGAATTGGCGTATATATGTTTATAAGGGTTTATTTTCTACGAAATAACAAAAAATACGCTTTTCGACTAAACATATTTTAACTTTAAACTCAGTAATAATGAAAACACTGATCACCTACATAGCTAGCATTCCATCAAACAATGAAAACTTAAGTATCATAATATTACACATGCAGGAAGCCTTTAAAACATGGACTGAATACCGGTTAATTTACTATGGGAGTTATACCGGGTTTTTGTTAATATTCTTTCGTTTTTATTCATATTTACTGAAACAATAGGTACTTAAGTTAAGTGTATATTATTCTTTAAAACTAATATCATGGTATCTCAGTCAGACACGTATTTTGGAAAATAAAAATTAACCGGTTTCAGTCCCTGCTCACAACAAATTATTATATAAAACAATTTCAAACAGATCTCTAGGAGAAACAAAATTGATAGTAATTAAGTAAGATATTACCTTCAAATCAAGCGTAATCTCACATTTGTCCCCAGCGTATCCAAGCGGGCACAAACAAACCCGTCCCACGCAGCCTCCGCCATGTTGGCACTCACAGTAATCATCTTTCATCAACCTCATCTCATCACTTTTTAAATCATTATCAACATCATTAACAACTTGTATGTCTCTCTTATCGTTATCAAATTTTATTTTTTTGATTTCATTATATTTCATAACAAAATTATCCATTTTGTTATGGTCCTTCGAGTCACGCATTACGATGTCGTTGTCCTCAAAATGTACTATGTCGTTAATGTCGTAGAGCGCGTGGTCAATGTCGTTGTGTCTGTGAGGAATTATTTCACTGGTCACTTCGTTTATTGGTCGCCAAGGAGCAAGGGTTGGAGCACATTCGCCTGGAAGACAAAAACACAATATTACTTTATAAGCACCTGACTTCTTTAAGGGGTTATATGTATACAGCCGGCCTAGCATGACCGCCACGATATGTCGCGGACGAGAGAATACAAACTAAGATGTAAGATATCTCGATATATTATATTTTGATAGAAAAGATATCTCAATCGACAAATATATATATTTTTGATATTAAAAGTCGAGTTTTAAGTGTAACTGTTAAGTTAGACCCGGAAGAAATAAAGATAATCGATTAAAACACGAGAAAACGGTAGACAAAATTTTGTCGTGGTTTTCATGCTAGGCCGGCAGTTGTAGCGGGCGAAATGACGTGATTTTCTTGATTTTTTTTTCAGCAGGATAAGTTAAAGGCCCCTTCGTAGCTAAAATATTAGACCCGCATTTAAAATTCGTTTATAAAGTAGTTGATGTTACACATGGACCGAACCGGACTAAATGGAAAGAAAATGATTGGAAAATGAGTTGAGTTTTTGGAAGGGGTATTGCATTTCCGGAGATTCCGGGTAATTTTATTTTGATATAACTCCCATATTAGGTTTAAATATCTTTTTACTCAAGAAAAAATTTAAAACATCTCCTATGTACATGAGAATTAAACTTAACAAAACATATATTTTCTAATCGTCATTGAGCCGTCGCGCTTCAAATGCAGTCTTAACCACATATTATCTTACATTGTTTTATATTGATGTATTTAAAGCATCAGTTTTTTTAGTATAGATGTACATTGCACCCGTGCGAAGCCGGGCGTTCACTCGTTCATAATAAACATAATATAAATCAAGTTTTAAATATATATTTTTTTAAAAAGCTCTCCTTTATTCAGGTCTGACGATATAGGGGTGATAAATAGTGCTATTTATATCATTTAGCGTTAAAATGAGTAGAAGAGGGATGTTATAAATTATAGGGTCCATTTTTTATCATTAAAGTGCGGAGCTTATATTTTTATCTTTAAAATAGTACTTTAGAAATAAGAGAGTTTAATCGTCTTCGTTTTGAAATTGATACTGTTGCATAATAGGGAATATGCATGTGATTACAATGAGGGTCCAACATTTTTTTAATAAACTTTATTACTTTAGAATTAATTACGCTTCCATCAATATTTTTTATTACTATTACAGTTTTGAGCAAGTAATTATTTTTTTTCTATTATTTATTTATTAAATTTATATACTCAATATTACATTGTATGTTTACATGTATTATAACAGTACAATACATTAAGGAGGTGACCCCAAACTAGGCACAGCCTGTCTCTTGGTGGCCACAATGCAACATTCACACACAAAACATAAATAGCCTATGTTACTCGCTGATAATGTAGCTTTGTAGGTGATATAATTTTTAAAATCAGTCGATTGGTTTTTGAGTTGAATCGTTACAAACAATCAAACAAATTCATATAAAATACAAAAAATATTAGTACAGAAAAAGTAAAGTAAATTCTAAAAAAAAATTAACAATTTTTATTAAAGTATCGAAAACGATTAAGTGACTGCCCTAGGTTTAGTGTTAATATACGAAATATTGATGAGATTCAAAATTGATAAGGCAGTTCTATTATACCAGTGTCGAAGTGTAGTTTCTAATGAAAGTATTCTTTATCAAACTAACACAACGTATAGATTATATCTCCCACATATAACCGCTAGCTTAATGATGTCTCGGAAGTTTGAGATTAAAAACTTACTTTTCCTTACTCTATATGAAGTGAACGAGCTGGAAGCTTAGTAAGAGGTTCTTGTTGAAAGTGATAAGAAACTATGTAGGAGTAAACTTTAATGACGTTGCTAAATAAAATATATAATATACTAGCGAACTCGACAGACGTTGTTTTTCAAAGATAAAAAAAAGAATATTTGAATATGCTATTATGCTATTATTCCACTTCTATTACATACAGGTTTGCTGTGGACAACAATTGTTACAAAAAAAGCTATAAGCGTGCGTTACGTGAGCTGTCAATTGTGAAAGATGGCTAAATTACTTTAAATTAAATTTTCTGCATATATTTTTTACACCTAGCTTATGATCCAGTGGGTCGTATGTAGGTTTATAATTTCTTGTGAACATGTTTTCCCTATGTCTGGTCTTCATGAGTGGGAGGAACGTTATTTCAATGGAAAAGCTATGATATGCAGATTGAGCGTTTCGGTTTCAGACTATAAATTTCCCAATTCTCGAATTAATATGATAGGTCGACAGCGCATCGTTGTGCGCTCGTCTATCTACATATATCCTACATAGACGTATCGCTCCGCTAGTAGGTATTACATCAACGAGCCCTTCAGCTACAAAAACATCTATGTTTTATTTTGTGTATATAATAATAGCACTTTAATTGTAACAATAGATTAGTGTAGATATTTAATGGCTAAGTTTTCCTTTTTATTTTATTTCTAAATGTAGTTTATTATATAACTTGCCTATCGCTTTAGTTTACTATAAAAGCACTTGATATTACTTTAAATAAATATAATAATTGCGTAACATTTCATGACAGATGCCGAAAAAAGCGATTCCGATTCATCTTATTGTGATTCCAACGTATTTTGTCTACTTTTTCAGTTAAACAGAATACCTTCCAAAAGTTAAGGTTAATTAGGAATAGTAATTATATAACATTGGAGGTGGAAGATAATTTTTAGTAATTTGTAACAAGATAAGCATGAGACGCGTACAGAGCTTAATTAATTTTGCGTTTCGTCAGCGTATTCCACACGCGTTCATCTAATGAAGGAAAAGAACGATCTTGGTGCTTGCTCCGAGTTAGAAGATCTTAAAACTTTTTGTTTTAATTTATTTGTTTATATAAATTGTTTAAATAGATAGATATAACATTTTTCCATTTTCAAGATGTTATTTATCATAATATTACTGTGTTATCATATGTGATGACGTAGGGAAAACATGAATTATTATAAAAAAACATGTCAGGTGGGATTCAAATCGTAATAACCCATCGTTATAAGGTAGGTGTATTTACCAACGCGCCAACGAGCCAAAAAAATTTTATTTTCAAAGAAAATAGTCAAAAAATATATTTTTATGTTAAGTATCGACAGACGAGCATGACGATCACTTGATGGTAGGCGATACCTCAGCCACAGAACAGTCAATGATGCGCTGTTCACTTTATTTTTTTACTTCGAGCATTCGGAAATCCATAGACTGAAACCGAGACGCGCAATGTGCACTTCACGATTTTTCCATCTATGAGCGGTTGTTCGGAATCTTGACATACCTCCCACCTGTTCAATGCCATATATTACATGTCGTCCCGATGGGATTCGAACTCATGACCAAAGGGAGCGCTCGGCAGGTGTTTATCCAAATGCGCCAATGAGTATATAATAGTATTTTGTGGAGGAAGGGAGGTGTGTTCTTCTATTCATTTAGTAACGTCATTAAAGTCTATTCTTACATAGTTTCTTATTACATATACATATTTTATATGTTCAATTTGTAAGATCTATCTATCTAATGCACTTCAACCTAGGGCCTAGTCTGCCGGGCTAGCATGACCGTCACGAGATATGTCGTGGACGAGAGAAGACAAACTAAGATGTAAGATATTTCGATATATTGTATCTCGACATTTACAATTTTGACAGAAAAGATATCTCGATCGACAAATATATCTATTTTTGATATTGAAAGTCGAGTTTTAAGTGTAATTGTCATGTTAGACCCGAAAGAAATAAAGCGATAGTCGACCCTTTTTAAGGTGGTGGCAACTATGTTGCCACCATGTATTTAATCAATTTTCTGTCATTTTTTAAAAATTGTAGTCTATTTTGTCTTATATATATCGAACACTGTTAAATATATGTCAGTTTCAAAATGGTTCCGACATAGTTAAAATCATAACTGCCATTTGAAGTTGATGTGAATTTGTAAATATGCGGTTTTTCAGACTTTTTTTCAAATCTAGTTCAACCTCGAAATTGTGCCTCTGTTTTGGTAAGTTTTATTTATTATTTCTATGTATTGGGTAAATAGCGATACAATAAAGGTATATTTTCATGTTTGGGTTGACTACTTGTAAAAATATTGGGATTTGTTTAGGTGGCAATATAATTGCCACTGCCTTATTGTATATGGTGCATCATTTATTGTTGGAGTTGTTGTTTTTTACTTTTGTAGGTAAAAATGCGGCGATTTTTGGCAGATAATGAAATCGAGGATGAATCGCAGTTTTTTTTTGTCTTTCTGACGATCCTGAGGTTTCCGAAGACGTGTGAACCTAAACCAGAGACTTTTACCGACATAAATATCATAAATATCAGTAATGGTTTCGATTGTGCTGCTTTGTGTGGTTCCTTGTTTTGATAAATTTCATAGTTAGCAGATCTAATTATAAAATATACCAAAACGGGAAACTAGCAGATGGATCTGCAATAATATACTTTGTTTTTATTTTATAATAAATACTGTGTAATTGAAAATGACGTTTAATTGACAGGCTCTGGCCACCAAATTTTTCAAAATTTTCCCAATGATTTTCGCAAAAAAAAAGTACATTATTTTCATCATAAAAGTATTATCTTTAACTTTTAGTTTGGTATACATTGGTATCACTTCTTATTTCCTCGGCCTTAAAAAGGGTTAAAACACGAGAAAACGGTAGACAAAATTTTGTCACGCTTGTCATGCTAGGCCGGCTGGTCGTGTTATTTGCTCCACTTCTCCCTATCTAAAGTCTTTCAAATTGTAAGAGGCAAATTAATTAAGATTACACTGTCTTGTTAGCCATACACAAATTATAAATTAAATATAAAATTCACAACCATAAAAAATATGTCGCATCCACAAGATATAGGTGTGTTGTAATTTTTTTCTATCGATGGTTTACCAAAAACTAACGGCCTTATTCATAAACGAAAAGCTTGAAATAGTTAAAATATGTTTTGTTTCTTTCGCTGTGCAGTCTTTTTATATTCGATAGAGCGAGATAAAACATATTTTAGCTATATCAATCAAGCTTATAATACCCTTTTTTATTGTAATGGGGGTAAACGGACAGGTGGCTCACTTGATGGTAAGTGATCACCGCCGCCCATAGACATCTGCAACAGTAGAAGGCTTGCAGGTGCGTTGCCGGCCTTTAAGAAAGATGTAGGCTCGCTTCTTGAAGGTTCCCAAGTCGTATCGGTTCGGAAAAACCGCCGGTGAAATACGTTTATGAATAAGGTCGTAAGTATTTAGATCGCTACATCTCGTGAGCTATACCATAAAGTGTGAAGTGTTTAAATCAAAGGACGTGTAGGGAGCAGGGCACTCGTAAATAACGCTGCGACGACCTCCGGAATATTAAAACGGGAGCTAACGTCACAGCAAAGTTTAAGAAGCAACTTCATTTTAATTCATATAAATATTTAAGGTCTGTTATATACAATAAAACTTTTAGGTCAAACCCGAAGTTACCAGACGTGGGGAAGACATGCTTCCAGAAAATTATAAACTTGTTGTCGCGGTGGGATTTGAACCCACGATCCATCGCACGGCACCTTCCCAACGCGCCAACGAGACGAAATGATGTAGAAGATGTTCTAGTTTTAGCCTTATTGAGTTATTTACGATAATACCGTATTTTGCACGAGTATGTTTATTTATCTTCATTAAAAAAATCCTGTATATATTGTAATAAAGGTATTAATAAATTATTAAACAAACACTATTCATAAGAGTCAAGAATAAGCAAACTGCTGGCTAAGACGGTAGGGTTTGTATCAAAGACCATACTCCATTACGGGAATGTAGGGCATCATAAACCACTTCCATCCATAAAACGTTTCAATCTATCACTCTCTTATAGAAAATGGTCGATTTCCGATAGAAATTGTCGGTTTTCCTCGGGCTTATGTATTTCTATGCGGTTGCGAAGTTATTTTCACGATATTCGGACAAATTGTATTGATATAGTATAGTGGAGATGATTGAATGTATTCTATGATTTGGTTTAGATAATTTTATTACAGATAGATAAAATATTGGTAGGAAATAGCAAATATTTAATATATTTTACTAAGAAAACAAAGATTTGTAGAAAAAACATTTTCCTCTGTCTCCATATAAAATGGAAATGTTGACCAGTCCAGTCGTCTTCGTCCACTTTGGTTATTAATCGGGTGGGTGAAATATCGAAATTCCGTATACCGGATTAAAACGCGATTTATTATTTATATTGTTTAAATTATTTATCCCGACGTTTCGGATGCTTTTCAGCAACCGTGTTCGCTGTCTTCCCGCGACATGTAAATATCAACTCCGTAGGAATAGATGGCGTTAATATGTAAAGATTGTAAAACAAAAACTTGGCGATTAAAAAGAGTGGCGGCGAGTTTCTTGCCAGTTCTTCTCGTCCGCTCTACGCCTTTGATTTGTGAACTGGTAGTAAATGTAAAATTAGAAGCATTTAATATTAGTAATATTAGTAATTTAATATTATAATTTTTTTTTTTTAAATTTAATTGAATTAAATATGGCAACTTTATGACATTTCAAATATAAGACAACTGTCATCTTTCAGTCTCCCGCGACCACGGTTGCTGAAAAGCATCCGAAACGTCGGGATAAATAATTTAAATAATAAATCGCGTTTTAATCCGGTATACAGTATTTTATTTAAATGTGTGATACTCGCGTTAATAAAAGACAATATAATAAATCGCGTTTTAATCCGGTATACAGTATTTTATTTAAATGTGTGATACTCGCGTTAATAAAAGACAATATTATCGAAATTCTGATCGGGTAACGAACCACCGTTCATAGATGGAAAAGCCGTGAAGTGCACATTGCGCATTTCGGTTTCAGTCTATGGATTTCCGAATGCTCGAAGTAAAAAGTAGAGTACATCATTGAGTGATGTTCTGTCGCTGAGGTATCGCTTGCCATCAAGGGAACCTCATCAAGGGAGCATGCTCGTCTATCGACATCTATTATCTATTATTACATATAATCTATACATATAATAAAAGAGTAGGATCGAAATTACGCTTCACTAAATATTTTTACCAGAAATTAAGAGGGGTGATAAAAGAAGGGTAGCAGAATGCATAAATGCAATTTTTAAGATTCTTGTCTGTCTGTCTGTTTGTTCACGCTAATCTCCGAAGATACTGAACCGATTTTCGTGTAATTTATACAAATATATTAATCAAAGTCCGGGGCAGCATATAGGCTTTGTTTTATCGAAATAGGTTGTCGGAAAAAAAAGTTATCATCATTTAAATATTATTTTAAAGCCACCATTTCAACAAATTGCAATGAAAACTGACTCGCGTTGAACTTTTTCGAATTGTCAGATGTCAATCACAGTTTGATATGTAAATGAAATATTTTGATGATTTCGCAGTTTTCGATATGTATCCGTAGAATAGTGGATATGCAGTCCCATTGCGTATCTGAAGTTGCGAGTTCGAACCTGGAGTTGAACTTTATGAAATATTTTTTTGTATTTATTTATTTATTTTTTACAAAAACTATATTATAACAATAGAAAAAGTATTATTGAAAAGTATTTCTAGTGAGATCGTTTATTTTAAATTTTCATCAATCCTTTCTCTTAAACACGATTATTCGACATTGCATTGAAGTCAAAATATACCTTTTTTTCAACCATTTTTCATCTATGAAATAATTTATAGATGAAAAATGAAAAAAAAATCTGAAAAAAATTAAAAAAGAACCGCTAAAAATGCAATTAAAAATATATTGAGTACTACAGTTCCAATTCTTAATTTTTTAGCAATTAAAATTGATCTACCAAATTATAATTATAATAACCTAATATTTTATTATATAATTCTATTTCAGTCTTAATTAGGTATCTGTAGAATGTTCGGATTTGCAAACTATGATATGTATTGAAAGCTATCCTTCGTGTAATGAGGGTTGAGGAATGCCGGTGAAAGTTTTGTGGTTTAACAATACGAGGAATATTGAAGGAGAGGGATAATAGTTGCGGCTTGTATTGACCACTTCAATATACAGTATAATATCTATATCTGTAAGCCAAATGCCTTTATATGTACTTCATAGTGAAAATCCGATTTTATTAAGAACTCGTTTTACCAGTTGAAACTTAGTAATAGATGGTTTTTTTAAAGTTAGATATCGATAGACGAGCATGAGTGTCACTTGATGGTAGGTGATACCTCAGTCAATGATGCACTGTCAACCTACATTTTTCTTCAAGCATTCGGAAATCCATTGACAGAAATCGAAACGCGCCAAATGCAGTCACGGTTTTTCGTCAACTATGAGTAATTCGTTTTACGTTCATGAAATGATTTCTAGGTAATTGTATATCAAGCTATTGGATATAATTTCCAATTAACTAAATAATATATTGTTTAGAGATGAAAAAAGAGCCTACTCATTTCTTAAAGGCCGGCAACGCATCAGCAAGTCCTTTGATGTTGCAGATATGGACGCCAGTAATCACTTAACATTAAGTGAGCTGACAACCCAGTTTATTCGATAAAAAAGATAAATTCAACATAAAGACAAGCAACTAACATCCTTTTGGGATATCCAATAAGTTGAATACATATTATGTCTACAAACAGAAATAAATTTAATATTCTAGCTGGAAATTTGTTTACTGTCTTGAAATATTCATAAAATTATTCGCGTGAACTCCCGAGTGTGCTGAATATAATAAATAATAATTTACGACTTACGTGAATGTATTATAGTTAAATTAACTCGTCTTATAGTTTGAGGGTTACTGATCTTTCTACTTACAAGGAGACCCTCAGACGTTTTTGGTGGGATGTTAGTGGGACCCAAGGGTATTACAACCACCAAATATTGTAGTTGACTCTCGTTAAAAAGATATTTAGGACTAAAGTTGGTTAGGTAATATTGCGTGCGTAATTATTTTTTTATCGTAATTTTACGTATTTTACGTATATTAAATATTAATAATTAATTACTTCAATATCTCATGTGGGACATGGTGTAATGATTGCAGCTCCTTACAAACATTTTGTAAAACCAAAAACTTGGTGATTAAAAAGAGTGGCGGAGAGTTTATTGCCAGTTCTTCTCGTCCGTTCTACGCCCTTGATTTGAGAACTGGCAGTAAATGTAAAATTAGAAGGGTTTATTTTTTATTGACGTTCATAAGTGTACATTATGTTACCTAAATGATTTTTGTATTTGAATATAAATATTATTTCAATAATTTTATGCCATATTATGTTATTTTTCGTTGTTGTCTATGGCCAGATATCGATTTGAACGGGATTTTTTGTAGTATATAGATTACCTATCCAATAATATATTTTTATCGAGAGCCCAGTTGACCCTAATATTTGGTGTATGTTATACCCTTGGGCCCCTCTACCACTCCACCAAAAACCATTGAAATCCCCGAGCCACACGTCTGAGGATCTCCTTCTTAGTATAATCCAAAATTCCTCCCACCCATTTAAAGTGACTTATGGAAGACATTTATAAACAAGTCGCCCCGGCCGGACTTGAACTCGCGAAACATGGGATCGCGAGATATAGAATAAGATAAGAATTATAATATGTACATTAATTGATTGGTGACCTAACCGGTCATATTTATCGATATGATCTTAATAATTAAAGATTTTAGACTACATCTATTGTTCTATGTTCATACATGCACAGCGAGGGATAGTTTTCTCTATGAATAATTAAAATCTCGGTATAATGTAGTGGGTGCTTTATGAAAGTGCTGATGTCATGTAAAACTAGTGGGTGCTTTACATATTTTAGCATAAAATTACAGAACATATCTTGTTTCCTGGGGACAAAAAGGTGTTTTTTAATTTTTTACGAGCATGAGGTTCACTTGATAGTAGGTGATACCTCAGCCATAGAACAGTGGGAGGAATATCTAAATTCCGACCGGGTAACGAACCACCGTTCATAGATGGAATAACCGTGAAGTGCATTGCGCGTTTCGGTTTCAGTCTATGGATTTCCGAATGCTCGAAGTAAAAATTAGGTCGACAGCGTATCATTGACTGATGTGCTGTGGATGAGTAGTCACCTACCATCAAGTGCCTTATGCTCGTCTGTCGACATCTAACTTTAAAAAAAAACTTTAATGAGAAACATAGCCTTGTCAAAAACATATTATGTAATTAATAGACTTTTTTAAATTGATTTTTTTAACGTCCATTTATATCACAAACATATTTTAGCATTACTTCTAATTATAATTTAAATGAAAAAACGGTCTACAAATTAGAAAGCTTTTCATTTTAAATGTACCTATTAGCATTTTAAACCGAAATGCTATTACGATACTTTTAATTAAAACAAATATTGCCAATTTCAGAATGTTAGAGTATTTCTCAGAATATTAGAGTAATTTTTTCGTTCAATTACTTAAACGCTGAAGGCCGAAACTTCTAGGTTTTTTCCAACATAAATATTTAATTCCCAGGTGATATCAAAGCAAAGGAGTTCTTCAAAGGACTACAGAACTTGAATGCTTACATTTCTCCGACATTCAACTCTCCCAAGATAGATAATTTGTAGAAAACTTTCATTCTATGATGATAATTTAATTTCTTTAATGGTGCTTGGCTCATTCCGCTCTAACTATTTAAAAAGAAAGTTATAACTAAGACTTACTAATATCCAAAGTAGAAACCGCATCCTTCACAAGGCGGTACGTGTCTCCGTTGATCCTGAGGAAGTCGACACAGCCGAGGAGACCCTCAGTCAGCCCAAGTTTATTCTTGAGTCCTGTGGTGTTGCCAGCACCGCCCACCCACACCGGCTCTCTGAACGTCATTCTGGAGAAGAGGCCCTGTGGGTAAAATAAAAGATTACAATCTTCCTCTCAGTGGCGTAGTTAGGTGGACAAGGGCACCGGTGCAAAGAAATAATCGCAATCCCCTCCCCCCCGATAATTTTTTTCAGTTACTACACAAAATTTATTGCAAATGATTACTAATCAAGAGCGCTTCCATTATCAGCGTTATAAATTCTCATTTAAAATCTTGAAAAAAATTAAAATTCTTGCGAGAATTTTTCTAGCTTCAAGAGATGCCTCCCCCTCTTTCCAAAGCTCAGGGGGCCCTCTCAGCTTCAGGGCCCTGGTGCACTACACCACTTTGCCCTACAATAGCTACGCCACTGCTTCCTCTACTACCTACTCTACGTCTACTAGTACTATTAAAAACTTTTTTTTTATTTCAGAGCAGACAACCGAGGTCTTGAGGGTGGAGGGTTACCTGATGGTAAGTAATCATCACCTCTCATGGACATCTACGACTTGAAGTTATTTAGTATATACGGAGATTAGCCTGTACAAACAGACAAACAGACAGAGAAAAAAATAATAAAAAGTCTGGGGTTGTTCTATTTCTTTTCTTACATCCCCCTGACTCGGTTTTTAGCATAATTTTTCTATGTACATACATTTGACCTCTAAAATTTTAATATGTAATATAAGATTGTGTAAGTAGTAAGGAAACAACTAAAGCTTTTTTTATTAACAAATGACTTAAATATTTTTTTTTTTATCATAGATGGAAAATCCGTGAAGTGCACATTGCGCATTTCGGTTTCAGTCTATGGATTTCCAAGTGCTCGAAGTAAAAAGTAGGCCGACGGCGCATCATTGATGTTCTGTGGCTGAGGTATCACCTACCATCAAGTGAACCTCATGCTCGTCTGTCGATATCTAACATAAAAAACACAAGTAAGCAGTAATCCGCTAGAATCGTTTCGATCGCGAAATTACATGTCTGTTGGTGAACTAAAGTTAGGCAGCTATTTAACTCAACGGGAATTTTTATTTGAACTCCCTGAATATAGAATGAGTTCTAGTTTGTGAGAACCGTCGTTATTTGAATTTACAAAACTTTTCTGTCTGATCATTTCTCAATGTACGAGATCAAGTCGATTTTTCGTGTTGGATTTAAAACTATATGTAGAAAGGCGGTAGGTTTTTTTGGGTATCAAAGGATTGGTAAGTGAAAAGTAATCTCTTTGCTTTTGTTGTCCTCTTCTCTTTGCTTTTTCATCCATGCTTTTGTTTCACTCATTATAAACACAAAACACTCTTCACACCATAAATATCTTTTGTTTGATCTTCCTCTTCGTTTATCCCACATTTAATATAGAAAAGTAATCCAACACTTGTTTTATGTCAGATATCGACAGACATATACAAAGGCCGGAAACACACCTGATTTTCCTGTACTCTGGTCTTGCATATAGAGGTAGGCATAAGAGGTACCTATCTATCTATGAGCCCGTTTTCCCCCTATTCCATAAAAATAAACCAGATAGTGGACACCTCATCCATAAATTATCTTTATAATATTAGTGTAGATGTAGATTTATTTATTTAACACTTTTCCATTAAAAACTTAACCTATAGAATAAATCTAAAATAACAGAAAGTACAGTAAGCCGGCCTTGTTGCTCTAAGCAATTTCTTCCATGCAATCTGGATAGAAAGGAATTGAAGCTTGAGATATATGTATAAAGATAGGAGGATACATATATAAAAGTATACAATTAATAATAATACATCTACGTGTTGTTTCCGAAACCTTGTATCTTAACAGTTGACTTAACAGTTGATTATTATTCATATTGATATGCCAATGAGGGTGACTAAAAATAGAAATGATCATAAAATCGATATGAAAGCACGCCCACACGTCTCTGAATTACGCAAGTGATCTCCACGACTGAAATATATATGCCATATTAAGAAAACTTCAAAGTAAAGTAGAAAATACGGCCGCTTGAGACTTCTGTTCAAACAAGACGCACGTTTTAATTAAAAATGAGATGCATTACTTTACTAATACCTAGAATAAGTAATACCTAGAATTAATTAAGCGAGATCCCTCTGAGAGTTATAAGTGGAAAATATATGTTTTAAGTTTTTTATTACTGATAACATTGATGTTTTTATGTTTATAATCTCGTCAGTCCTGTGTGTTTTTGAACAGGTGTAGTTCTAATGATCTAAAGCACTTCAAAAAGTACGTAAAAAAATACTTCCAATTGAGAGTCCTGTAATTCGAGTATCAGAACTTTTAAAGGTGACCAGCCCGCCTAACATGGTCATCAAGAGAAGACAAATATAAGATATTTAAGTAACAAATACATTTTTTTGTGTATAGTACATGCAATGCACCCGTGCGAAACCGTGCTTCTATTACAAAATTATTTTTAAGCAAAAAAACATAAACCGACTTCAAAACTACAACTACATATTATATAGTATGTACAAACTTCAACTAAAAATTAAAAAAGAATATTTTAATTACTTCAAAGCATTATTTTTTAACAGTTATTTTTGGAGTCAGTGCCACCCAACCGATGCCGCTCTGTACCGTTCAAAAATTTGTTGCAAAAGCAGGATTAAACTGTCCTTCTTAGCAGGCACCGACTCCAAAAATAACTGTTAATATATAATGCTTTGAAGTAATTAAAATATTATTTTGTTGTTGAAGTTTATACATACTATATATTATATACGGGACTACCTCAGAAATATCCCCTACCAAACAAAAAAATAATCATCCAAATCCACCATAACTTACGGAGTTATCGCGTAACAAACATACAAAAAAAAAGCAACATATAGACGAATTGAGAACCTTCTCCTTTTTTGAAGTCGGTTCATAATATATTACTATTATAAACACGAAGAATCTGTCTGTTACGTTATCATGTCTAAACTATGCTACGGAGCTACGAAGAAAACTTGAAATGTGAAAGGATAGACTGCATCGAAGCAAAAAACATACACTAATTAATACGCACTTACTTTCCTGTTTCGTAATTGTCTTTGTCACCACAATATTATTATAATTTACAAAGTTAATCAAGTTCATCTAATTAAACTGTGAGAAATATCATTATAGCGAACAATTACAGGGCCATTACGTCCGTAATTAATATTTCTGTAATTTTCAGCGTCGATAAACTTGTTGAGAGCGAACTTACATTAACTTAATAATGGCGAATTATTGAAGTGTAAACAAATTGAGAGATGCCAATTACAGACAAGCTATACAGTTTAAATTTTAAACGTTAATATACCTACCCCTCTATTTAAAGAGATTTTCGCGTTTGGTAGAACCCCTACTTTTGGTGCGTTCAATTTGGGCGGTCAATCGATAATACCTTGACTTTTTTCTTTATCCAAAAATATCAAAGTAGTAAATTAATAAAATCATTTAAAAAAAATAAACCAGCCTTTTTAAAATAAAAAAAGAAAATATTTCTTTTATATTTCGTATCCCCATAATTTCGGTTTTCAAGCTCCCTTGAAAGTTTTTTTATATGTTAGATATCAACAAACGCGCATGAGGTTCACTCGATGGTAAGTGATACCTCAGCCGCAGAACATCAGTCAATGATGCGCTGTCAAACTTTACGGTTTTTCCATCTAAGAACGGTGGTTCGTTACCCGGTCGGAATTTAGATATTCCTCCCACCCGATCATAGCCTCATCATAGCCTACTAGACGTGGGGAAGACATTCTTACAGAAAATTATAAACATGTTGTTCCACCGGGTTTCGAACTCACGAGTCATCGGTGCGCACGGCAGGTGTTCTACATAATGCGCCAACGCTTTTCACTTCAAGGTGACGGGTATCATTGATGATTTCTCTAGGAAAAAAATAGGGTAAAGGAAACAGCGTACCTTAGAGCGTCCTCTAACTCGTTTCCCGTTGTTGAGTCTCAGCCACGCGTCCCATCGGTGCCGGTACACCGAGATGGTGTTCCACCTGCCGAGGCGGACTGGTTCCGGAGAGCGGAGCACACCAGCTCCACTGCCACAATCGAACCTGCCGCATTGTAAATATAGGCCGGTAACACATCTGCAGATCCTTGGAGTTGCGCATGTTCATGGACGGCGGTGTTCGTTCCATTTCCATTGCCAGAGCTCGTTTTCTTTTCTCAAATTTTATAAGATTAGGAGTAGGGATATATTATGTCCAAAAATTAAATATAGATCACATCTTCTAGCTAGTATTATAATGAAGAAATATTTGTATGTTTTTAACGAATAAACTCAAAAACTACTGGACCTATTTCAAAAATTCTCTCATCAATAGAAAGCTACATTTTCAGCGAGTTACGAGATTTTTAAATTATTATATTATTAGTAACAACAGAAAAATAGTAAATAACTTATGAAAAAAAACAAAATAATATTATTGTATGATAATAATAAATAGTTCGAACAAATCGGTTATATCTGGATGACGCGCATATCAAAAACTTACATGCGACGTCTAATCGAACTTAGTGAATGATTGAAACTCTCCATACAAGCTCTGTCTTATTGAATAAAAAGTATAATAGAGTAAGCTATCCAGCATTAAGCTATAAAAATATGTATCTATACTAATATTATAAAGAGGAAAGATTTGTATTTTTGTATGTTATGAATAAACTCAAAAATTACTTTACCGATTTTAAAAATTCTTTCACCAAATAGAAAGCTACACTATCAGCGAGTAACATAGGTTTTTTGTGTAAAGTACATCTACATTGCACCCGTGTGAAGCCGGGCGCGTTGCTAGTATTATATATTAGATGATCACTTAAATCCTATGAGATAATAATATAATTTCTTCACTTCATGAATGTCATGGGATCCTGTAATTTGAACGAACCTTCCCTTTGTCATGTTCTCCTATACTATTATTATAAAATATAAATAATTTCTTAAGGATAAAATCACCTTTCAGGATAGAAATTGCAAATCATTTCTAGTAGATCCTTTGAGCTTTTTCGCCGAAGTCTCAATTGACAATTGAAATATTATTCTTCCCACAAGGAAAAATTCACGGAAATGCGGTATTCCGCAAGACGAGCCATATCAAATAGAATAAAATATGATTTATTTTGAATTTCGAAATATTTGACTGTCATTTTATAATTGGCACCAATTGCGTATATTCAAAAACATTATCAATTTAATCTTTACGCTAACCCAGGAGACAAGTTCGAAACTTCCTTTTTAGTAATTTGACAAACATGAAGTATGGAATTGATGTAAGTACATTAATATATACCATGGTATTTCAAAGTGAGCAATAAACGCCCTTGTTATTCAGGGTACGGTAAAAGATCTAGAAAAAAGGCAATGGAATAATCTAGGGACCTTGGGATCAACACTTTCAACTCATTCGATAGCGTCCTTCAGGGGAGGCTGCCAGGGGTTTATCATCCACTTTTTATGTCAGATATCAACAGACGAGCATGAGGTTCACTTGATAGTAGGTGATACCTCAGCCGGAGGACATCAGTCAATTACGCGCTATCGAACAACTTTTTTTACTTCGAGCATTCGGAAATCCATAGACTGAAACCGAAACGCGCAATGTGCACTTCACAGTTTTTCCATCTATGAACGGTGGACCCGGTCGGAAAGAACTTTGAGAACAATTAATGAGTTAACGTTTAATAGGTAGGTAGAAATAAAAAAGTATTTTCTTAAAAATAAGCTATTTCCTTAAGTTTGACGTATGTCGTATGATTACTTCCCAAAATGCGTTCCTTATTAGCGATTCTATCGAATGGTGTAATAATAGAGTATATGTTTTTTTTAAATCAACGGGTTCGATTCTTGGCTAGGAATAATGGTTTTTCAAAAATCCTATGATGCAGTTTTAGTTTTATTTAAATCGGTCTCGCGACTCCGTTCAGTACTTTTCCCTATTCCCCATAGTTTCCGAATTGACCCAGAGGCCCACTTGAAAAATTCAGCCCATATGTGTACAAACTAATAGCATATTTCATTCCTCTCAAGATATAGAATGGTAATTGTCTAGGCCCTACGGACTGAGGAATCTAATAATTTATTACTAGGAGGCTGAATATAGCGCGGATAATTAATCCGAAGCATAAGCCTCTTCGATTATTTAATTAATATCGATTTTATACTACGCTTTGTGTTCGTTTTGAAGAGTATTTTAATTAAAAACCGGTCTTGTTCTATCTCTTGTCTATGCAAATGTTATAGTTCTCGTTTATGATAAAAAGAGAAAATTATGTAGATTGAACGTAATATAAACGTGAATATATTTAAAAAATGAAAATCTTTTAAGGACTTACATACGTAATATGTTTTCATTTTATTTTACTGGTGCGTTTTAACTAATAATAAACATTGAAGCCACTATTTCTGTGTGTTTGACAGTTTAGTTTTTTAAACTAACATCTCACCTGTATGGTGAGCAAGTAAAAACGTTTGCATGGAGCAGAGATGAGAATGCTGAGGTGGATGTGTGGAGTGACAAGATTAGATAAGATAAGAAATGACTATATCAGAGGAAGTTTGAGAGTAGCGCCAGTGAATGAAAAATTGAAAGGTAGGTAATCGTTTGGCATGTTATGAGGAGAGATGAAGGGCATGTATCTAGAAAAGTGGATGGGTATAGGGGAAGAGGGAGGCCGAAAAAACATGGATTGACTGTGTGAATGATATGGCGAGTGAAAGAAGGGAATTGAAAAAGAGAACATACCGCGCCAACCCCAAATTAAAAAAAAATGGAACAGGGCAGAAAGATGAAGAAGTTGCAGAACATCTCACCAAAGTTTCATCATAATCGAATGAATAGTTTAACAGTGCACAGAAGATAAACATACATTGATTTTATAATAATGTGTTATAAGATTTTTATAATAATGAATTATAAAAACCTTATATGTATTATTTCTAACGAAAGGCAGCTCACAAAATAAAAAAATGAGGACATATTCTCAGTTTACTATCGTATGTCTTTAATTTACTAAAGTAAGAGTTAGTTATTAGCCTGGTTTCGTGCGAATAGCGTTCCAATTTCCGAGAAAATGGGCTTTATTTGCGATAGCGTTTTTGTACGTTACTTGGTATTATGGATATACTTTCGTAGGTATTACACGAA
The DNA here is from genome assembly GCA_905404175.1 of Anthocharis cardamines. Lineage (NCBI taxonomy): Eukaryota > Metazoa > Arthropoda > Insecta > Lepidoptera > Pieridae > Anthocharis > Anthocharis cardamines. The sequence continues at coordinate 6,280,823 of FR989974.1, forward strand.
GGCAAGCGAGAATCACTTTACCCTCGAATAATTAACGTAATTGCTTAATACTGTACAAAAACATAACGTGTTATTGCGGTTACCGGCCGCTAGATAGAGCTCATAATTATTTTTACTACAACAAACAGTATGGATGTTTTATTACATTATACGGTCGACGTTGAGAGGTTTTATGTTATGATGTAAAATGAAATTCATAAGTGGTACTTTTGGATAATTTTTATTTGAATATACGTTCATTTTACGTTCACGCAAGTTGAATGGTACGTATTATGAGGTAGAGAGTGTTTTAGGTGTTTCAAAACAGACGTTTGAATGTCGGCGCTGTATGAGTTAAATACCTTTTTTTTAATTTCTCGAGTTCAGTACTCATTTAAAGCCGAGATGTTATTTGGCACGCTTGTTCTATATAATTACTTTTTTTTTGACCCCGCTGGGAGGGGGGGAGGTAAACCTTTCACGTATAGCTTCTCGTCCCGTGGCAATAAGGAGCTTATCCCTAATAAAGGTATCATGTATCAAAAGGCAGCTCAAATCTGGAAATATTGGTGATTGTTCATATTTTTTTAAATAAAATATTATTACCACCATTCATAGATGGAAAAACCGTGAAGTGCATATTGCGCGTTTCGGTTTCAGTCTATGGATTTCCGAAAGCTCGAAGTAAAAATTAGGTCCACAGCGCATCATTGACTGATGTTCTGTGGCTGAGGTATCAACTACCATCAAGTTAGGTTAGGTAGGGAGGTGTGGTCTTCCTCCAACTTAAAGGGAGGACCTCGATCAATCGAACCACTGGCCGGCCCTAAGGCCCCAGTGGTTGATATCGAGATGTTGTATATATGCTCAGCGCTCGAAAACATTTATATAGCGCCATTCAGGATTAGACGTCTTCGTACTGATTCTTGTAGCGTATCATAGATGTCGCTACAAAGTGAACCTAATGCTCGTCTGTCGATATCTAACAAAAAAAAAAGAAAGAAAATTACAACAGTACCTCAATTCCACATGTCCATTTCTCAGTATCAGCGCCAGATAGTCTCCGGATAAGTCGTCATGTTCTCCCGTCAGCAGTAGAACCCCCCTTGTTCGTTCTGGTCTCACTCTAATTCGTAATCTGACTCGCTTATAAGCGCCTCGGAGCGCGTGTAAAGCTATCCACGATGATCCGGAAAAACGTGCGGTCGATATTTTTTGATCTGCGAACAAAATATAACTGTTAATTTAGTTTTAAGATAATTTCTGGTCCATTCCTCAAACTCGAGCTTCGCACGGGTCTAAATTTTTTAACTAAAAGCAGAGGTTGGTAATATAAGAGTGAAAATATAGGGTTGTATGTATGTTTTAATGCCACATAATAAAAAAAATATATCAAAAAAAAATTTTTTTTTTTTTTGCGGTGGACAGTCACCCCTTATCACTTACGGGTTTGAAAGATAGCGGAGGATTAGAAAGCTATATTTATCAGCGAGTAACATATATTTTTGTATAATACATCTACATTGCACCCGTGCGAAGCCGGGGCGTATTGCTAGTTATCTTATAATACGCAATTTGTTAGATAGTCAGAAGTAGACGTCTCCATACCGAAAATAAAATGGAAAGCTCTATTGATTTCCGTGGCCATTACCCACCCCTATCTCAAAGGAAAGTTGTGTAAGTCGTTCCTACTGATAAATGCTCAGTGGAATAAATGACCCAGTTCTGTTAGGAACATTAGTAGGAATTTCTACAAGAATTCGCCTCATTCATTAGAGGTATTAAAAATTCCTCATAAAATTCATTCAGAGATCTATTATCCGCTGAGATATTAAAATTGTTCAAGCATTGTTTTTGGGTTTATATAATTGAAATACAAAATACTATAAAGTATAACGGTATTAAAATGAAAAAACTTTCAAAGGACTAAAAAGGAATAGAATCATTTTTAAATACATATTTTTAAGACAAAAATGATTTTTTTTTATTTGGCATCAAAAATACCTTTAACCCTATTTTTTATGTTAGATATCGACAGACGAGCATGAGGTTCACTTGATGGTAGATACCACAGCCACAGAACATCAGTCAATGATGCGCTGTCGACCTACTTTTTACTGAAACGCGCAATGTGCACTTCACGGTTTTTCCATCTATGAACGGTGGTTCGTTACCTGGTCGGAATTTCGATATTCCTCCCACCCTATCAATGCCCGAAGTTACCAGACGTGGGAAAAATATGCTTAGAGAAAATTATAAACTTGTCCCGGTGGGATTCGAAACCACGACCCATCGATGCACACGGCAGGTGTTCTACCAAACGCGCCAACGAGTCCGTCAAAATTTTCAGTTTGTTCAGCGAAGTGAGCACGGGTCAACTAGTATTGTATAGAATTAAGCGGAAACACAAATTCAACTCAAGCTATAATTACTTGTTTATCTCCAGCTGTATATTACAGCTAAATTTAACTTCTGCATCGTAATTCTTGAGCTTCTGGGATTTAGCTACGAGTTAAGCCGGCTTATTGTTACTTAAGGACATGCTACGTGATACAAGCACGCTCTTCAACTACCTTCTGTGGAATTCTATGTGAAATTATAACCCAGTTTTAACAATTCCCAATTTTATGGCAGAATCCATATAATTTTATCTACTAGCCGTTATTTGATTGCTTTTACACTTCCATCCCTTATTTTACTTTATATTAGTACCTTTTTTCAAAAGTCCTTCTTTTGCGGTGTTAAAAGTACTAGCTATATCTAATATATAAAATTCTCGTGTCACGGTGTGCGGGACCGAACTCCTCCGAAACGGCTCGACCGATTTTCGTGATCCTTAGCGTGCATATCGGCCAGGGTGGATATTCGATCAACATCTATTTTTCATCCCCCTAAATGTTAAGGGTTGTTCACCCTTAAATTTTAATTTTTTTGTTTTTATTTTTTTTATAATGTGGCATTAAAAAATACATACAACCCTAAATATTTACTTTTTTATCACCAACCCCTGCTTTTTATAAATTATTTACATGGCAAAACAACGATTGCCGGGTTAGCTAGTATTATTATAAAATTATTAAAAATAATCATACTACCTTTATTTGACACACACAAAAAATACAAACATAACTTACAAATTAAAAAAAAACTATTATTATAAATATTATATAAAGTAAAACATAGAATTAATAAACATTTTTTTTATATACATTATGTACATCTATATTATTTACACCCAAACTAAACAAGTGCAATTCGACCGAACATCAGTAAAGTCATGTAGTCGGAAAGAAAAGCCATCTTAAATGTCGAACCCCTTGAATTATATTAAGGGATACGGAGGGAGCCGATAATGTAGGACCACTGGGTTGAAAAATCAAGAACAAAGGTACCTACATACATAATTGTTTTGGGGAACGATACTACAAGGAAACATTTTCATTCGTTCATTTATAGATCTATAAATGAACGATCTTTTTTTGATCATGGTTTTGAAATTCATTTACTATATACTTCATGTTGCTATTGACGCCTACGAGCTTGTTGACTTAAATATTTATATTCTTGTCATTTTATTAGTTATGTATTTTTGTACGCGATGCTAACTTTTGTTAGTGTGTGCGATAAATATGAATTATTATGGTACTGGGTAGTAAACGACTTTTGAAAAATAATTTGAAAGAGCACCTTTTTTTATAATACTGAGCCAGTACAATGTCCCTCTTCAAATGATACCACGTCGCGATTCTTTCATATAAACCACTGTCAGTATTGATTTCATAAGGGTACCTTATTTCATTGTATTGTATTTTTATGTATAAATAATAATAATTAATTTAATTCGCTCAATCGGCCGATTTAAATTTTTTTTTTTTTTTATCTGACGATAGACAGTTGTTTGACTACTATCCCACCTGATGTTAAGTGGTGATGCAGTCAGGGTGGTAAATCACAACTGTCTAGAAGATACCTATTTACTCTTACTTTGAAGATACCCATGTTATAATTTTCGGGGAAGACAGACGCAGGGAGAGTGTTCCAGATTTTTGCAGTTCGCATAAGAAAAGATGAGGCGAATCAATTGGTGCAGAGTGATGGTATGTCAACCAAGTACGGATGGAAACCCGCCGTGCGCCTGGATGTTCGAAGGTGAAAAGGAGATGGGGGAATTAAATTGTGAAGTTCCGTCGCACACACTCCGAAATGAAGCCGATAGAATACCGAGAGACTTGCCACTTTGCGACGATGGTCGAGGCTAAGTAATCGGCGGTTGATCAAGGTTGGGTCACCAATAAGCCTTTTGGCACGGCCTTCCATCGAGTCCAAAGCCCCAAGATGACATTTAGCCGAACCCCCCCAAAGGTGAGAACAATATTCCACACACGATCGGACTTGTGCTTGGTAAATTATGTGCTTGATAATTAACAATGATTGTAATTTGAATAAGATTTTATAATTTTGCCTCGAAACGTAAAATCATTAAATATTCGCATAGATTTTCAAAAAGTAAAAAGTCCTTAATACCGGCATTTCGTTTGTAGCCGGAAGCAGCACCGTCCGTCATGGCGGCGCACTGCTTCCGTTTTCAGCTATTCTGTACGTATGCAATGGATAATTGATACGTTTAATATTTAACTTTATTATCCTTTACCGCATGTCTGCTTTAACTTTAAAACATTTTAGCATTTCTTTTATTTCAGTAAGAGTAACAGTAAACAGGTGCCATCTAGGCGATTATGATTTTGACTGCGTCACGACTTACCAACGGCTAGGATAGACATTAGACAACTGTTTATCTTAAATGTCTATATATTCTTCTGTATGTGTATATATAACTCAAAACTCCTCTTCACCCACTGGAGATTTTTTATGAAATTTTGTGTGCTCGAATCGATGGTTTAAATTTACAATTGGATGGTAGGTACTCGTATGTGACGCTGCGATAGGCTTTTAGGATATTTTATTTGAATTAGGGCAAATCAAACAAGAGTCTGTCGGGCCCACCAATAGACTATTAACAAAAATATTTGAATTTTCAGTATAATTATTAACAGAAGTTTTAAAGCCGTATAATTAAAGCGATGTTCGGTGCGGCCGCGAAGGGAACGCAACACGCGATTCCAACATTTAATATCACGATACCAATTTATTCAAGCCGGATCTACATACAAAGTTATGTACTAAGAAAATAGTTACATAATTTTGTTAAAAGGTTTGTTTTTTTTTTATTAGATTTCTACAAATAAACACTACAAGTAAAATTCTTTCATTTAAAAACCTCTTTTGCACAGGGTTAAAATAGGTACTATTAATACAACGTAATAATAGTATTACCGCCTTATTCATAAACGTATTATGAGCTTGATATAGTTAAAATATGTTTTGTCTCGCTCTATCGAATATAAAAAGACTAGAGGATGAAAGAAACAAAACATATTTTTAACTATAGCTTATAATATTGTAGCGACATCTATAATCTGCTACAAGAATCAATACAAAGACGTCTAATCCTGAATCGCGCTATCAAAGTTTCTGTGCGCGCTAAGTATATATACAACATCTCGACATCAACCACGGGGGCCTTAGGGCCGGCCAGTCAGTGGTTCGACTGGTCGAGGATCCTCCCTTTAGTTTGGAGGAAGACCACACCTCCCTTCCTCCACAATATGTTTATGAATAAGGCCGTAAGTATTTATAATTAGTATTTATCTCCTAGCAATATTGTACAGGGTTATAGATCTTTGTAAATAAACAAGCTACTAATAAAATAAGCGTTTTTTCCCATTTTGACGGATTCGTTTTCGCGTTCGTTAGAACACCTACCTTGCACTTCGATGGGTCGCGGGTTCGAATCCCGTCGGGATGATATGTTTATAATTTTCTAGTCTGGTCACTTCAGACATTAAATGATTGGGACGAATTTCGAAATACCGACCGGATAACAAACTACTATACATTTTTTACGTTTATATAGATGGAAAAACGGTAAAGGTGCACATTGCGCATTTTGGTCTCAGGATTTCCGGATGCTCGAAGTAGAAAATAGGTCGACAGCGCACAATTGATTGATGTTCTGTGGCTGAGATAAAACCTACCATCAAATGAAACTCGTCTGTCGTTATCTAATAAAAATACCATCGTCTGATCATTTCGGTCGCTATATATATATATTTCAGTCTATGAATTTCCATACCAAAGTAAAAGCTAGGACGCCAGCGCATCATTTTTTTAATGTTATTTATCGACAGGCGAGCACGAAGTTAACTTGATGGTAGCCTCAGTAATGATGAATGATTAACATCAGTCAATGATGCGCTGTCGACCTACTTTTTACTTCAAGCATTTGGAAATCTATAGACTGAAACTGAAACGCGCAATATCGATGGCTCCTACGTATACAGGCCTAAGTGAAAAAAATGAATTTTACAGGAGAGCTCGAGCGGTTTGAAGTTGCCAGAACTATATTTTGGGTCATATCTTTTAAACTACTGAATCGATTTTTATGTAATTTTGCAGTTAGTGTTAACATATGGTGGTTTTTATACATATGTACATAAATTTTATGTATTTTTTATATATTTCGAGATTTTGCACATTCGTCTTTTTACTTTGTTGGTTTCTTACGATTTCAGTTTTATTGTTCAACGTAAAAAGGCTAAAATGACTTTCAGCATATTTACAAGGGTAATTTCCATACAAACAGCCTGCCTGCACTTACGCCATCGGAGGTTATTAAGTCAATAGTAATAATTAACTAATAAAGGAACTGTCATAGTATACAAATGTATAGTTCTATACAAATGTATAGTAATGATATAAAAAAATCCTCATTAGTTTTCATTAAGTACAAAATATGACATGTCTACAAAAGAGGCGAATACGATTGACTAAAAACCGTATCACGTAAAAAGGCTAATGTGATGTTTCGCCTTTATACGAGGTTTTCGGATACTGAGTAAAAGGACTGAAACGGTACATTCGCCCTCTCACCGCGCCCCCGACGCGCTCACACGACGCCGTAAATCAACCAAACGTTTGATCGGTTTTTATACGCTACCGATTTGTGTACATACGCCTATGTGCCTAAAATTTTATTTTGTATCTAGTAAAAAAAATTAAAATTTTATTTGTGAATGTCATAGAATAGGATACAAGGAATCAATGCACTAATAATTGGAAAAAGGCTTAAGCGGCAGTTTCGCCCCTTTACGTAGGAGCCATCGATATGCACTTCACGGTTTTTCCATCTATGACCAGTGGTTTATTACCCGGTTGGAATTTCGATATTCCTCCCATTCGATGTTCAATGAAAAGCATCTATATTATTAAAAACGTATTGAATAGTTAAAACATTAGGAAAAAGGTGAATTCATCAAACCGTTTGGGCTGTACGGTCGAATAACTTTGAGACAAAAAAAGCACTTAATACGATTGGAACTTATATTAAAAGTTATTATAATTTCATGTCGCCTCAAAGTAAAGCAATTACGGAGAAGTTGAGTACAAGTGAAGTTCGGGCGAGTATAGGCGAGCTGATATCGGTATTATTACAAAATCACTTTTAAACTTTTCAGTCTGTCGATCCTTTATAAGGGCTCTCGAAACCGATGTTAAATAATTGACTCTAGAAAACTTTTAGCCGCATATACTTTCAATATACCTCTAGTTAATTTTTGTAACGAAATGGGTTACCTTGCTAGGAACCTATAAGTATAATCGTCAACCCTTATTCGATTATGGTTACAGAATATTTTTGCTCCTGATAAATAAAAAAACCACACATACATTATTCTGAAATCATATTTTTATGTACCTACATTTTAGTATAATACACACATTTAGTATTTGGTTTAGAATGAAATGAATTGTCAATTTTCCGTGTTCAGTGTTCACGCCAAAACTGTTATTTTTTATATATTTAGGAAAATAACTCGAAATTTTCGATGGTGTTTAATGCCACGGCTTTACCACTATACACTATTTAAGTTAAGCAATTCAGTAATAACAATTTAAATGTGGTTTTCACCCATAGTTTTATTTATTAAAATAAACAAACATCTAGGTCCGTCTATCCGGTTATGCAAAATCTAAAACTAAAAGTCAAATATAGTAAAAACAAGAGGATACCAGCTATAAATATAGCCAGTATTGGCATAATATAGAAAATTCAAATTAGGTAGCTGTCACCTTTCATTCTTCCTGTCACCATGCTTTCTGGAACGGAATGGATTCCAGTAAAAGTTATTTTATTTAGAAACTGAATATCAGCGACAAAACTGTTTGATAAAACCTTAAGTTATCAATACCGTTCCAATTTCAAGAGGGTAACCTTTGCTTCGTATTGTAACCTTAATAATCTTTACTTATTGTAAGGACGATCGTCTCGAAAATTGTTATAAGATATTCAGCTGACGATATTCTTAATCGAGTTAAATTTTGATGATCGGTGAGTTGGTCAGTGACAAAATTCAGAAACTTTGACTTGCAATAATTATTAAATTACTTGTTCAAATTAAATGTAATTTGGAAATATATCTAGCTTTGTAATGCCCTCTTGGTCACTGATTTAGGCTTCTAATTTCTTCCACAACGAAGTTACAGAGTGACGAAAATGGTCTGAATGGCTTCGAGTGACGAAAATGGTCTGAATGGCTTCGAGAAATATGGTACGGTCGTGCTTGACTGGCATATATTATAAAAATGAAAACATATCAATAGAAAAAAAATCAATTATAGTTTCCTTTTGATTTATATAATGTGTGACTTCCTATATACTTAATTTAAAAGAAATATTCACTCACCAAAAATAAAAGTACGTATAAAAGTATGTACCTATGTACGAGGGTGAATCAAAAAATTCTTGGAATCAATATTAAAAAATGCAAAGATTTAAATAATAATATTTTATTTTTCTACATAATCTCCCTCCAATGCAATGCATTTAGAATAACGCGTTTCTAACTTCCTTATTCCTTGTGAAAAAAAATTATTTTCTTGACTCTCGAAAAAGTCCTCTACGGCAGCTATAACCGCGTCATTATCGTGAAATTTTGTTCCACGAATTTCCTCTTTTAATTTTGGAAATAAGTGAAAATCACTTGGGGCTAAGTCCGGAGAATATGGTGGGTGGTCAAGGAGATTGAAGCCAGCACAGCGGATTGCGTTGAGCGCAACTTCCGATCGATGAGCAGGAGCGTTATCTTGAAGGAACAACACGCCCAACGACAGTTTTCCACGACGTTTTTCTTTAATTGCTTCACGCACTTTCGGGATTAAATTTGCATAATAGGGTCCAGTAATCGTCTGGCCTTTTGGCATGTAATCAATAAAAAGGATTCCTTCACTATCCCAGAACACAGAGGCCATAACTTTGCCAGCGGTAGGAGCAACTCGAAATTTCTTGATGGATGGAGAGGATGGTCGTTTCCAAGACATGCTTTGTCTTTTAGTTTCAGGATCAAAATGGTGGACCCACGTTTCATCCATGGTGACAAGACGACGGCAAAAATTATCCGAATCACGCTGGAACATTTCGAGATTACGCTTGGAAATTTCCAAACGTCGCTTTTTGTTTTCGTCGGTTAACATTCGTGGCACCCATCTTGCAGACACTTTTTTGAACCCCAGTGAATCAATTAAAATGGATTGAACGCTACCAAAAGATATCTTTAGGATCTCAGCTATATGTTTTATAGTCATTCTTCTGTCTTCCTAAACCATATTCTCAACCTTTTTGACATTTTCTTCTGTAACGGAGGTTGAAGGCCGCCCAGAACGCGGGTCATCTTTACAGCTTGATCTACCTCTTTTAAATTCAGCCACCCAGTACGCAACCGTAGAATAGGGTACAGCATCACCCCTTAATGTCTGCTGAATGTCCAAAAAAATTTCCTTCGTAGACATTTTTTTCAAACTGAGATATTTTATCACCGCACGTAACTCACTTTTATCCATAATTTTGACTTTTTAGCAACTCGTTGCACAAAAAAATTTATTACATGCGAACGAACTGACAAAAACAAGTGACAGTCTGCATAAATATAGTGTGATAGACACTCTTTAATTTGAATATCGAACTTGATCCAAAAAGGTTTCATATATATGCACTTCTAAGAACTTTTTGATTCACCCTGGTATATATCTAAAAAGTTTCATATTCATGAAAGTGGATGAGTATAAAGAAGAGAGAGGCCAAAAAAAAACATGGATTGACTGTGTGAAGAATGATATTATGTGTTCGAGAGTTGTGACTGATGATATGGCGACTGAAAGGAGAGAATGGAAAAAGAGGGCATACTGCGCCGACCACAAATAAAAAAAGGGAACAGGGTTGGAAGAAGAAGAAGAAGAAATATTTACTCACCAGTTTTACATTTTCTAAGCATACAGCTGCATCTGGAATTTGTGCAGGGGTCGCAGGAACAGCTTTCCACCGCTGTAGTTTGCGCTGGAGATGACGTCCCTCCTGGCACCTGGACCAAGAAGGAAGTACTGCATTTCTATCTTACCCATTATTGTAGGTATATTGTTTTCTTTGTTATTTTAACTGTTAAGACCAATCGTTTGACCGCTGTTTTACCTGAGGGCCTAGCACAAATAACTATCGAAAAAGTATTCGTATCGTCGAACTGTCATTTTATGAAATTTCAAATGATTTCTCATACAATTGACAGATGGACGATTCGAATACTTTTTCGATAATTGTTCGTGCTCACCCCTCTCATGAAGGCTGCCTAAAATGTAATATGATGTGATAACGCGGCCTAAGATGAAACACGCTTATTATTTATAACTGTTACATCAAATAAAATTTTGTTAATTTCATCTCTCTTGATGGCATAGAGCAACACGGGCGGTGGCGAACCGGCCGGTGGCCCGTGTTGCTCTATGCTTGATGGTGTCATATTTTTTATTAAGTAATTTGTGTTTGTAATAAATATTTTTTTCTTTGAAATTGCCAACAATTAAGTCAGCAAAATGTTGGAAAAAAAGGCCTTGCGAGCAAATCACGTATCATTTAAAGTGCAAACATAAATCGAAGATTATACCATAAAATTATATTCATATGTTATTAATAGTTAGACATTACTTTAAACAAGGTCTATTTTTTAACAGACTGTTATTTTAATAACGAACGTGATAAGTTGAGAAATGAAGTAAGTGCTTAAGTAATGAATCATTCTTAAAATAATGTCCAACAGACATAAAAAAGCACTTAACTATTTCTGGAAATAGCTAAAATCAATTTTACCCTTCCTCCCAAAGTATCACTTTAAAATTCAAACAGACTTGCTAAATGAAAGAATAAATGTATCTGAGAATATCCAGGCTACCAGGCTCTCAGAAGTCACAAACAGCATACATTGACAAAATATTATTATGTTAAATAGATACTTAATTATTTTTGGAAATAGGTAAAATCAATTTTACCTTTTCTCCCAAAGTAATTAAAATAAATTAAATAATAAATTAATTTAAATCACTTTAAAATTCAAGAACACTTGCTAAATGAAATAATACATGTATCTCAAAATATCTAGGCTACCAGGCTCTCAGAAGTCACAAACAGCATACATTTACAAAATATTATTATGTTAAATGCATTAAATTTCGCCGGGGACGTTATATGAAATGCAGCGTCAAAGGAAATGTAATGAGTCAATGAACAGGCAAATATGATGTGTCGCGTACGTTATTAAATTTTAAAAAGTGATATTCGAGCGACAGTTTTTTTATTTAACTGAGTATTTTTTATTTTTATTATGTACATTACATAACTATACATTATGTTTATGAACGGGTAGATTTGATATTTTTGATAGTTGACTCAGTTCATAATATTAGAAAACTACTATTATTTTAGTAGAATTAAACCTTATATTATGAACCAAAAACATCATTCTTTTATTTTAGAAATCGAGACGAGCGAGCAGTTCACTTGACGGTAGGTGATATCTCAGCCACAGAACGTCAATCAATGATGCGTTGTTGGCCTACTTTTTAGCTAGAATTTTTTTTTAAAGGGTGAACAACCCTTATCACTTAGGGGTATGAAAAATAGATAGTAGCTGAGTCTCAGACCTACTGAATACGCATATAAAATTTGGTAAAAATCGGTAAAGCCGTTTCGGAGGAGTACGGTAACTAACATGACATGGAAATTTTATATATTAGAGATATTAAACTTACTTTCTGTTCTAAACTTGGACCCAATGTCGTAACTTTCAGCTTATCAATATCACTAGTACCACCTGATATGATATTCAAGTCTGCGTTACTAACACCATCTTCGATTAGACTTTTCAATCCATCTAGCACTTTACTCTTCTCCCCCGTGAATGAGTAGTTTTCTCTCTTTTCTTCTTTACTAATTGGTTGAACTGTTGTATCGATATGTCTATCGTATACATTATTTAGACTTATTCTATTGGACGGAGCCACTTCTAGCTCGGCTGAGAATGATACGTCTTTTTGATAGAGGACATCTTCTTTTATGTCTGACGCCTCAGTTGATTTTGTGGCGTTGATTTCTGTAACAAAAACAATACAATACATTATTCATTGAAAATTGTATGAAATAATGGCCTGTCATCAGAGCCGTGAGGGATTTTTTTTCAATGTACTGGACATTTTTTTTTAACACTAGCAACGCGCCCCGGCTTCACACGGGTGCAATGTAGATGTTACACAAAAAATACCTATGTTACTCGCTGATAATGTAGCTTTCTATTGGTATTTTTTTTAAATCGGTCGAGTAGTTTTTGAGTTTAATCGTAACATACAAAAATTCAAATCTTTCCTCTTTATAATATTAGTATAGATATAATCGTTACATGTCTTCTTTACAATGCAAGTAAGTAAATATTTTATTGCACACACAAATATACAAAAAACTGAAAATACGTGCATACAACATATACATCACGCCTCTTACCTATTGCGGTAGGCAGAGATCACGGAATTACATATTATGCTTCGATCCTTACACACCACTTTCGCTTCTTCCACTTTCATTAATGCTTTCATACACACCCGTCGGTTACGAGTACTTTTGACCTGGCCTTTTTGAAGAACGTCCCCGATCTGATCGAGGCATGTTCGTCGAGGTCGACCACTCCCGACTCTACCATTAGCACTAGTTTCATAAATGTAACTAAAAATAGTCTTAAAATAATAAAAGTAGACTTAAAATAAACAGAATAATCAGCTAGTCAATGTTTATGTCTAAATGAAATACCTCTAATAGAATGTCCCTTATTCAAGGTTTTCTTTATAATCCTTCCTATTAATCGTACAAGAGAATATAATATGTGTGAAAAGTGTCGCCTAAATTCAAGCCAAGCTATTAATGTTGATGTAAGGCCAAGTATTCGCTCATGAATGTAAGCTACGAGCTACGTGACCCAGCATCATGCTATTTGAATTTCTTTAAAACTTTATTTAACTCTCGCGTCGATCGTAATTCATCTCGAACTATCGTATCAACTTTACGACTTAAGTTTTATTTCGTCGAGAGTAAATATAAAACTGTGCTTATTTGATTAATTATGAGTGTTGAGTGATTTAAAGTTCAATGACTGTTAATTTTTTTTACGTTAGATATCGACATACGAGCATGAGGTTCACTTGATGGTAGGTGATACCACAGCCACAGAACATCAGTCAATGATGCGCTGTCGATCTACATTTTACTTCGAACATTCGGAAATTCATAGACAGAAACCGAAACACGCAATGTGCACTTAACAGTTTTTCCATCTATGAACGTTGGCTCGTTACCCTGTCAAAATGTCTATATTCTCCCACCCTTTTCAATTCCCGAAGTTACCAGACATGAGGAAAACATGCTTACAGAAAATTATATACATGTCGTCCTGGTGGGATTCGAACCCACGACCCATCGATGCGCACGGCAGGTGGTCCACCAAACGCACCAACAAGCCCGTCATATATTTAAAGTAATAATGAATTACAGAGTAGAGTCTTTTGATAATAATTGAAGTAGATTGAGTGTAGATTATAATTCCAATTGAATAAAATTGTTTCTTTCAGATCAAATTCATTAAATTGGGCCGCCCCCGTGGCCTAGTGACAAGCGCGATGAGTTTAGCACCGGAGGTCGTTGGTTCGAATCTCAGGTAAACAATATTTAAAAAAAATTCTCGGTCGGACAGGGCACAGAAGGCTGACCGTCACCGTTACTTGTAAAGAAAAATTATCAGTGAATCAGACAGAAATGGGTCTGCTACTCGTCTTGGCGTTACTTTAAATGATTTTTATTAGTGTGTTACTTAAAATGCAATAGATTCTAATTTTATTCTGAATAATCTCAGGATATTCCGGGCCAACATAGTCCTTTTAGGTAGACTTCCTAAATCCTAATAGACTACTTATTGCGCTAAACATCACTAACCGCAATAAATGCATTCCACAAATTCCCTCAACTCTTCATAATGGCAATGCAGCCATCGACTTAAGCTGAGTGCACACAATCAGCACGTTTTGTACGTAGCACTCAACGTTTGCCGGCGCGAGAAATTCAAGTGCTATTATCGTTGGAATGGCAGTCAAGACGCGAGAATTCGTTAGCACTTTTATTGCAGTATACAACTGGGCTTACAGTCTCAATTTCAGTATTTACGTGTCATTTTTCATTGGGGTTAAAATAAGGTTTTACAGCTGTTATAATGGGTGTATTCGGTATTGAATTGTCACCTAGTGGCATGGCGTAACGTATATGATTTTTTTAATAATGTTAAATTCCATTATAAAAAATATCTTCTAAATTTACAAAGGCAACCTGACTTAGTTGCGCTAGGGGAAGAGTCAGAGGATATCAATATTATTGTTTGTTTAATTAAGTTTTCATATATTGTATTTATAAATCATGTTATAACTTCATATTATTATATATTATTAGTCTATACAAAATATATTATTATTTTATAGTTATTATTACTTAAGTTTCACGTTACGTTCAATATTTATAAATGTTTATATACAAATGAGTGTAACTGCCTGCTACAAGTGTCACTAGGTAGCGACAGAATATCAGCGCTGTGTTGTATCGTCGGCAGCACAGCATATGCTAAGTCGCCGCCTGTTTAAGCTGCCACACAATTAGTTAGTTTAATAGGTATAACTCATATGTGGAGCTTAAATAAAGAGATTTTGTTTGCTGTTTGTTTGTTTAATTATGTGCGAATACGAATTCAGTTATGAAATATCTAGAGACGTTTATCTCTAACTCAATTATTTTTATGTTCGGACTGATCCGAAATAGTAATTAAAAAAAATGCCAAGGACGAGTCGGACTCGCGCACCGAAGGTTCCGTACAAAATTTGAGTTAAGTAAAGATTTTCACAATAACAAAAAACTACAAATTTATGGATTTTCCCTTATATGTGCTATATGGCATTGCTTTATGCCAAGCTTCATGATTCAACTAGGTCAACGGGAAGTACCCTATTAGGTTTTGATTTCCTTGCGAGTGTCAAAATATGCGGCATAAAAGGAGCATAAAAAGCACCGTATGTTTTGATTGCATCGACTTAGAAGTTAGATTTTTTCACTACTGCAAGGGATTGTAGACCATGACGAGCATGAGGTTCATTTGATGATAGGTGATGGCTAGGATAGGATGGATAGGCCACAAACTGGTTTTCTGTGGTTGGGGTAAATGTAGGTCGACAGCGCATCATTGACTGATGTTCTGGGTATCACTTACCATCAAACGAACCTCATGCTTGTCTGTCGAATTCTAACATAAAAAAGTGAGTAAAGTAGTAAATAATATATCAAAGAAACAAAACAATTTTTAAATTCAATCTAACAATTTTCCTTATTATTGCAACTTCTATGGCGGAGACGACTTATCAAATAAGAGAGTTCTCTTTATAAAAATCTTCTATCACAAGCGTAATTACTTTGTGTTTCCACAAACGTATTAAAACTATCACGTACACAATGAAACCCGACAACAGAGCGCAGAGAATTCACTATTTATTCAGAATATTCCTATTGTTCAACGGGAACGAAAGTAATTGGCATTTTTACAATAACCAATACCCGATAGTACTACGAGTACGTGGTTCGAAGTTAGTCTCGAAAAGTCTAGACTTATTCATATAAAATGTTTCTTCAAGTCTTTAATGCAATTTATACGTTTTTCGTTGTTTTATTTTAAGACTACGCTCCATCTATGTATACATAAAGTTAAGTATCTTTGGAGATAAGCGTGTATAAACAGACATACAGACAAACGCGTTCAAAATATTTTTATGTATACTGTTGCCCTTCTCTATTACTGGTAAAATTGTTCAATGTACAGTTTGATACTATTTTATTATTAAATGACGTATAGTTTCCTGATTAACTCTTTTTATTTAGATTTCATTTGGCTAAAGGGCCCCATAGTGCGAATGATCTGTTGTATGAGACCAATCGAAACGACAAATCGATAGTGTATGTCAAGATCGTTAACAATTTACTTAAGAATAAGAATAAGAATTATTTATTTGTCAAAAACATGGTACAATAGTTGCTAATATCTTCTAGCGATCACATGTTTTGCCAGTAATTAGGCATTTAAATAAAATACTGTATACCGGATTGAAACGCGATGGATTATTTATATTGTTTAAATTATTTATATAATATAAATAATAAATCGCGTTTTAATCCGGTATACAGTATTTTATTTAAATGTGTGATACTCGCGTTAATAAAAGACAGTAATTAGGCATACAAATGTTATTCATTTACACACAATATAATAATCTTATCTAAATACTTTATCGGAAATCGCAACAAAATCCCATGCAATCATGAATATTATTAATCAAATTATTGTTGTTAATATTTATTGTTCCATTTCAAACAAATAAATTATCGATCGTAACGACCAATCGTTTCGTGTATAAGTGGCATTTTTGAATCGATAGATTGTTAAGATTTTCCTCAGATTTGTCGGTACAATGAATCGCACTGAATATGGGGCTCTGAAGCGTAACTTAAACGACTATTATATCTGTGGTATATTAATTAGTCTTAAGTCGCTATCCTTAGACTTTATTAGTCTTTAGTTTATGTCAGGCACAGTGAAGTAATTAATAATTTCATGATACACTTTTTCAGTCAGAGGATTTTTCTTTGATAAATATTATATTAATATTGTCTTTTATTAACGCGAGTATCACACATTTAAATAAAATACTGTATACCGGATTAAAACGGGAGACTGGGTCCCGTGACCACGGTTGCTGAAAAGCATCCGAAACGTCGGGATAAATAATTTAAACAATATAAATAATAAATCGCGTTTTAATCCGGTATACAGTATTTTATTTAAATAAAAATATTATATTATTCATTTAAGCGTGTTAATAAAATCACAAAATTAATATTTTTTTCAAAATTGACAGATATATCGCGTAACATACCTACATAAAAAATACAATCGAATTTAGAACCTCCTACTTTTTTGAATCCAGTTAAATACATGTTATCAGTCTTCACTAGCTTTGATTAAACTCAAATTATTCACTTTTCCGTCCGTTTTTTCAATTATGTATTTTCTTTTAATTTATTGTTAAATAAATAAAAGGTTATATTTACTCCTTGTACGAATAACTTACATTAATCTAAGGTTGGCTCAAGTGCTTGAAATTGATTACTCAGGCTAAATTGTTGGAGTATTGGAAAAATGTCCGCCATTAATAAAAACGTGTGGGTTCTATGATTAATTGCCAGTCTACAGATGTTGTGATTAATAACTGACGTCTCTACAAAGAGGCTATTTTTGCAAAATTAGGTGTGAATTTACAGATTCAAAAAATATTCTTCATTTAAATAAAATATATTTTAGTGTATTGAAATTCGATTTATTTATCTCAAACGCATTTTAATCCGTTAAAAATAGTATTAATGAAAGACAATATTACTAATCATAAATAAATAAAATTCATAAAGCGAGCCACTTTGAAAAAATTTATGCACTTTGGCTATTTATAAACTACAACACAAAGACATACGTTTTAAAGTTGCTTAATTGATTATCTATTGGTGGCATTTATGAAGGACTTGGACCTTCTTTACAGATTAAAAACCAAGCGAATAAACAAATGTTGACTTTTAACATTTGTGATAGATGATAATGGCTATCTAGTAAGTATTTGCTGGTAGGTGATAAAATTATATTATAATATTATTGACTTAATAGGAATAACAGTCGAAGTGTAGCAAGTAGCTGGGCTTACATCGATCTAAGAAAACACATAACGCTGGCCTAATTATTAAACTTCGTAACTCCAAAATTTCCGATTTTTGTTTTTTGATGCCATCTTGTGTAAAATACCGTAAAGAATACGATGGAATCGCTCGTATCTACTAATTGTTTTTAGTTTTTTTGGTATTTACAAAAAATAAAACCACGTATGTCCACGGAATGTTTGACCTGTTTGTAGTTTTTTTCTCCTTCTGTAAAGTTTGACCAAATGGAGATACAAAGTTTGATAAATAATTAAGCCGACGATAAATAATTCTCACCTAGATAGCCGTAGCCATCAATACGTAGCGTGTACCTAAATCCCGTAGCTATCTACGAACATCACATAACCTAGACAGCTGTATCCGTCAATGGTATGTATGTAGATCCTGTAGCTGTTTTTAAAAACACACTGTATTTCATAATACCTAGACAACCGTAGCAATTAAATCGTAGCACATAGGGCACGTAGCTTTCTACGAACTTCTACGAACTTTCTTGCTTAGAGAGCCGTAGCCATCGGCGAGTAGTACATAAATCCCATAGCTTTCTATCAAAATGCAGTCATTATCTATAGACCAGTGCCGAAGCCTTTAAAAATGGTAAAAAGTGAAAAAAAATTACAGTAGGATGAAACCCATTAGAAAAGGAGGGGAATATGATCAAAATGAAAGGAAAAATAAATTACGGTCGATCCGAGTTCGGGAAGTGGAAGTGGGGGGGGGGGTTTAAGGGTAAAAAACGGTTTATCTCGTTTTCCGGCAAAACTACAAGTCCTATCGAAAAAATTCAAATGGAAAAGTTGTAGATAATATAAAGATCTAAAACTTTTGTATTCACACTTTTTTCACATAACCTCAAAATTTATGTGAAAAATTCAAAAAACCAAGTTTTTGGTTTTTTATTTTTATCTTTTACAAAAAAATTTTTTTTTTAACGAAATTTTGTGAAAACTTACCTTTTTATGTCCTAAATACGCTGTAATTTATTTAATTAAAAATATTTATTTTTTCACCTTATTTTGAATTAATATCGAAAAAACACCCTAATTTTCAATCGAAAATTCACCCGTCAAAATATCAGCTTTTTTCAAAAAGTTGGTGTGGTTTCTGTTCGTTGGAATCTCTACTTTCTGACGGTGTAAAAAAATATATACTTTTTTAACAGCTGCTACGAAATAACAGGTATGTAGTAAGGCCCATACCCTATTAGAACCTTCCCCACTTCTCTATGAAACACATTTTGATGGGCTAAAATTTTCCGTAGGTCACTCAGGTATACAAGTTATCTTAAAAAAGCAATAAATAGACATCTACGCTTATAATTGAAAGAAGATTTTGCAACTTTCTCAAAATATTGTAGATGTCTTATTAAATATTAACTTATTTGGTTTTTGGTTTTTGCGTTTTCTGAGAAGATTTACCATAGTAACATATATTTTTTTTTTCACCATCGGAAAGTAGAGATTTCAACGAACAGAAACCACACCAACTTTTTGAAAAAAGCTGATATTTTGACGGGTGAATTTTCGATTGAAAATTAGGGTGTTTTTTCGATATTAATTCAAAATAAGGTGAAAAAATAAATATTTTTAATTAAATAAATTACAGCGTATTTGGGACATAAAAAGGTAAGTTTTCACAAAATTTCGTTAAAAAAAAAAAAAATTGTAAAAGATAAAAATAAAAAACCAAAAACTTGGTTTTTTGAATTTTTCACATAAATTTTGAGGTTATGTGAAAAAAGTGTAAATACAAAAGTTTTAGATCTTTTTATTATCTACAACTTTTCCATTTGACTTTTTTCGATAGGACTTGTAGTTTTGCCGGAAAACGAGATAAACCGTTTTTTACCCTTAAACCCCCCCCCACTTCCACTTCCCGAACTCGGATCGACCGTAATTTATTTTTCCTTTCATTTTGATCATATTCCCCTCCTTTTCTAATGGGTTTCATCCTACTGTAATTTTTTTTGGTTTCAAAAATTATCGACACTGGTCTACTAGACAACCGTAACAGTTAACACGTAGCTCGTTGGGCACGCAGCTTTCTACGAATATACATAGTAGCTTTCTTAGACAACCGTAGCCGACGGCGTGTATTACGCGTGTGTACGACTATAGAGTCACTTGCCAAGGCTTACTTAGCAGTTAATATGTAGTACGTAAATCCCGTAGCTTTCGAATACACAACTTACCAAGGCAGCCGTAGCCGTCGACGTGTAGCACGTAGCCGGGGCCGCAGCCGCACTCGTACGTGCCGTCGTGCAGTTCGCGACACAGCTGCTCGCATGGACTGCCCTCGCCGCACCTCCCTGCAAATAAATCATAGAAAATAGGTACTTGTTACGACTTAAGACAAAATATATTCCACCAACAATATTTCATTTAGTTTAAAAGTTGATTGCCAAGACTCACAAGTTTAAATTTATTAGAAGATCTCTAGTAAAGTCAAGCCATAGCTCACGAGGCCCGTTCCAAGTATATTATAGTGAGGAGTATTGGTATAGTGATATTTCCGAACTGATGCGACTGTTATACATATTTTTACTCAGCATATCGAGCAGCAAATTGCAGCCATATCGAGACGCAAATTATCCAAAAATGGGAAAGCCATTGTGCTCAAAACAGTTTTTTTCAAAAAAACGTACTTAGTTCCTTTAAAGAGTAATAAAAACTGTCTAGTGTTTGTAATAAAATAGGTCAACAGCGCATCATTGATGTCCTGTATTAAAGTATCGTCAACCAAGTTGTTTTTGTGTGATATCAATAGACGTAGTTCACTTATTTATTTATTTTCGGCTTTATTTGCACCTAAAATAAATAAGTGTGTTATCTCACTAAAAAACCTCGGTTGATGATACTAACGAAAAACGATTCAATCACATAAAATGAATGTTATCTACAAACACACGCCGCGCGAACGAAACGACCATTTACTGATTCAGACGACTTTTAAACAAAAAATAATACGAAATTCTCGATAGTTAACATTCGTGCCAAATGCTGCAAAAAGGCATTCAACCCAAAACGTTATGATAAACGATCAGAAATAGTCGAGTAACGGGGATTAAATGGCACAGCTTGCTTGGTTTTGTAGTATTCTTGCGTTAATAACATACAATGCATGCATTTTGAATATCATTTAAAAACTTAACAGATTATCAGAGTTATAAGGAAAAATATACCGACTCCATTGTACTTATCCATTCGAAATGTTTACATAAGAATGTTTGAAGATATTAAACACTAATAATTTTTCGCTCAACATTACTGTTTTGTTAACATAAAATATATTCTTAGGATGTGATATATTACAAATAGTAAATTGTAAAATAATATTGTCTTTTATTAACGCGAGTATCACACATTTAAATAAAATTTATATTGTTTAAATTATTTATCTCGATTTAATCCGGGATACAGTATTTTATATTGTAAAATTATTTGAAATAAACTTCTTTAAATAAATAAAAAATAAAATACGACGCAGTTGTTTAACAGACAGTCTCGTAGTAAATTACTCTTTGCAAGTAAACGTCATTCCGTCTCTGAGGTAAATTGGTGTAATGTCTCCGAACTATTAGACAGATACATTCATCTTATTGCTGTATAATAGAGCTGTCACGGTAACACGGGTCATGCTCAAGAATTAGTTTCATGTTAAATTATCTTTTACTGGTAAACAACTCGACACAGACATTTTATCATTACCTTCCTGGCAAACTCGAGAACCGCATTAAAATCCACTTTTTTAATGATAGATATGTTAATTTAACGTTTACTAGTGACCACCTTGACTATTTCATCATTATCTTCTAAATGAGACTCGTTAACAGTATTAAAACCTAATAAATAATTAATTAAATAACAATATTAACATTATACAACTTTATAAATAAAATACAAAACACAACACTCTCCTTTTTAAAAATCGTCTTGCTTTTCAGCATAGGCCTTCCCAAGTGTTATCCAAAATGTTCTATTTCTGTCTGTTTCTTATCCAATATATAGTAGTGCTGCCAATGGCGGCGTAAGACCTAATTTTTATGTGGGCAAGATTAATTTTGCCTGCCCCTCTGCCTGCTAAAATTTTTTTGGCGCGTTCGCGGCTTTTAAGTAATGCATAATAATTTTCGGGGCGCGAGGCCGTAGGCGGTGGCCCACGTCGCCCACGCCTTACGCCGCCACTGAGTGCTGCTAAATAGCAGAACAATTGTTTTTTATGTCATCTTCCCACCAGTGTCTTTGGTCTGGGGCACCATTCAGTCATATCTTTGACCCATTTACCTTTCTTACATAATTTAAATACAGATGTTCAATTATCTTTGACTAGTGATATTCCCTTTTAAAACAGACTATTTTACCTTACCTTCCGGATAAGACCCGTTTACTGCACTCGTTCTTTTTTTATATTTTCTTAAAAAAGAAACGAGCGTGAAATAACATAATGGGAAACCATAGCCACAGTATATCAATTTATGCGCTATGGATCCAGTTTTTTCGAATACTGGCCATCCATAGAATCAAACCGCTACACGCAAGATATTAAACTATATAGTTATATACACGTATATAAAAATGGATGTTTGTAAATGAAATCGCTAAACTCCAACGGCATGTATAAAACATAATTGATAAGTTTTTTTTATGTTATCCGCTTTGTTGTAACCACCAGCTTATATGAATGAAGTAGGAAATTCGATTTTTGATTTCTCCCACCCATATCCGAAGTGAACAGATATGGAAAAATAATCTTAACAGAGGAATTCCAACTCGTGACCCATTAAATCACAAGGCAGTTGTACCACCCTCTGTCACCATCATAATTGAATTCACTTTAAACTATGTTATTCAATCTAAACATTATATTATTTATTATTTATATCGATCCGGGAAATCCCCTGCACATTACTGTACGTCGTCAGGTTTTCCCCTGGGGTTCTAGAGTGAATCTTCACTTCAATTTGAAATTTCATTACTTGAAGTATTTAGCCTTTAAAAAATAACATAGAATTTACTATCTTTATACATTAGCTAATAAAGTAGATTACTGTTTCCAGTCCCCTGGGTATAGAGTAGACATATTTCTGTATCTATTTTACTGGTAATCTTTTCAATACATGCTAATATAATGAAAAGATCACCTGGATTAGCCTCTTAATCACTTTTTGATCGATTTTTTGCTCAGTTTTCGGGGGCTTAAACCCATTGTTAAACGTCTGTAAAATAAGACAGCCGGTAGGTATGGATTAGTATAATAAATAATAATATAAACGATTACAAAGTATATTAACAATTAAAATGAATTTCGTTTCGTCTGTATTCTATGTCTATATATTTTATTTTATAATATAAATATATTATACTAGCTGATGCCCGCGACTTCGTTCGCGTGGGGATCACTTTATGCGGAACTTTTGAGCAAGCTTTCTTCATATTATATATCCTCCATCCTCTGTACTTGGCGATTTCTTTTCGGAAAGAGCTATCAGAGTAGTCATTGACGGTTGCTTTTGCATCATATTATCGACATGTTTAATGTTGAGGTTGGGGTTCAAATGATGATTTGAAATTCAAAAGAAATACCATAGTAATTGAAAAAATTAACCTGACTTTAAAGAAACTTTAGGGAGATGCATTTAATTGATATTTTTGTTTAATTCCCTTGGAAAGGAAAGAATTGATGAAAATGCGAAATAAACGATCTCATAAGAAATACATTTTCTATTTTCAATATTAGTTCTTTTAAAAATATAAAAAAAAAAATACAAAAAAATATTTCCCTTCGTGATGACTCGCATCTGAAGTTACGTAGTACGACCATATATCCACTATGCCACGAACACATATCGAAAACAGCGAAATTATCAAACTATTTCATTTACATATCAAACTGTGATTGACATCTGACAATTCGAAAAAATTCAACGCGAGTCAGTTTTCATTGCAATTTGTTGAAATGGTGCCTTTAAAATAATATTTAAATGATGATAACTTTTTTTTCCGACAACTGATTTCGATGAAACAAAGCCTATATGTTGCCCTGGACTTTGCTTAATATATTTGTATAAATTACGCGAAAATCGGTTCAGTATCTTCGGAGATTAGCGTGAACAAACAGACAGACAGACAGACAGACAGACAAGAATCTTAAAAATTGCATTTATGCATTCTGCTACCCTTCTTTTATCACCCCTCTTAATTTCTGGTAAAAATATTTAGTGAAGCGTAATTTCGATTCTACTCTTTTATTATATGTATATATATATATATAGATATTATAATTTTAATTTATTTACTCTTTATTTCAAAATAAATTTTACAAATATAGATACAGAAACATACCAAACAATATATGTATTGTGATAATGTCAGTCTTATCAATAATCCGTGATTTCTTCCAGGCAACCGATTGCGTGAAAGATAAAATACGAAATAAATGACACCGAGTGAAATAAAAAAAACTGGCCAATTGGGAGTCGGACTCGCGCAATGAGGATTCCGTACAAACTTTTAGTTAAGTAAAGATTTTCCCAATATTTTTTTTTGATTTTTTCCTTTAGGTACTTGTGCTACATGACATTGCTTCATGCCAAATTTCATGATTCTAGGTCAATGGGATAGGCCTATAGGTTTTGATTCCCTTGCGAGTATCAAAATATGCGGCATAAATGGAGTATAATTTAAGGCCGCATCTTTTGACTGCTTCAACTTTTTTTCACTACTGCTACGAATTGAGTTAAGGGTTCCATTTTTGATACGGAGAACGGAATCAAAAAAAAAAAATATTAAAAAAAAGATTATCTACTATATTGTTACATTAATACACTAGAGAACGAAAAAAAACACTCAAATCCAATATAGATAAAATGATTAGGAACGAGATTCTTAATTGAGAGGTTTTTTGATCTTGGATCTCCACAGGCAAGGATTTATACTTATAGGTCTATAAGTAGGTATACCTATACTTAGATCGCAATTAAGGCTTCCAACACAGCCTAATTACCCACTTACACGAAATATAAAGCAATCAGTCCTTGTCTACACGATGTTGAATATTTTACCTGAGTAATGAGAACATTTGTTTATTCTTACATGTTTAGTTAGGGATAGGACTATTCGCATCAGTCATGTCGGATATACGCTAATTACTGTGAGGAAACTGTGGTGATTTTAATTCTTGCTTGGTTTATACGGGTATAGCAAAATTAATAAATAAATAAAATTAAGGAATAATGAATGAATGAATAAAAAACATTCACAGTAAATAATACTTTATAAATGTGAAAGTTTGTTACACATGTAAATGAATATGATTTTTTGAATGAATAATAATTAGTAGTTTCAAATTGTTATTTATTTATTTTTGTTTTTTTATGTAAGTGAATATTATGTATTATTTTTTGTGAAATATTAGGTCCTTACCTATGAAATTGGCGTTTAATATGAAAAAAGCAAAACTAATTTTTTTCTAACATTTCTTTTTTTATTTAATCAATCAAAGTATGTATGTCAAAAACAGCGATGTTTAAACGTTAATTTTATTCGTCTCAATAATGGCTCTTTCCCATTTTCTTATACAACGATTTCATAAAGACGTAAATATCTTCAGATCATCGTCATCTGTTTGATTCTCAAAGTCATTTGTATATCCTGTACAAATCGTAAATCAAGCAGACTAATCCAACATTAATCCGGTAATTAGCGCTATTAATATGTGCTGAGATATTAATGAGTTAATTACATAGCTTTGAGATATAATCGGAAATGAAGATTAAATGCGCTTCGTGATGTATCAGTTAAAATGGTGAATCTATAAGGAAAGGCTAACTAAACCTTTAGTTGTAGAATTCAAAATTCAAAATCAAAAATACATATTGATGCTTCTATTGTAGAACGGACGAGAAGAACTGGCAATAAACTCTCCGCCCCTCTTTTTAATCGCCAATTTTTCTGTTTTACAAAATGCTGCAACCATTACTCCATGTTCCACATGACGACTTGAAGTAATTAACTATAATATAAAAAAATAAAAAACAAAGGTATATCCTCTATCAGTAGTAGGCACTTACATTATCGTGGGAACAACACGCAAACACATAGTAGAAATAACTAACAACGTCGACTCTATCCCATGTACAATAGAAATTCGGCTTCTTGTACATTAAATAGCTCTTTAATGACATACAGTACCTACTAATTAGTGAACGCATAGTTCATATTGAATCGGCCCGACCAACAGCGTTGCATAATGAAATCAAGCCGCTCAGTGAATCAAGTAACACGCTTATTCACCTCAGAGCTTCACTGAAACCCTTATTTCCAGTATTATAATATTGATCAAACGAATTTCAAAACAAAAAGATCGAAAGAGAAGTTTATGGAAGGGTTGATTTCGAATTTCAAGGAATGCGCAGGCTATTTTATATTATTTTGGGGTGATCGTGGGCGAACGTACTTCGATCAGACCGGGGACTCTACAAAAATGTCAGGGTTTTAGACCCTTAAAACCAACGAGCGTGAATGAAATCGTTCAAAATGGAAGAAGCTAAAGTGGTATGCAAGGATCGTAGCATATGCAAATCATACATATATATAGAGGTCTGCCTAAACAATGGGAAAAAGACGCGAAATGTATGTATGTATAATGTATATAATATAATAGAACCTCCATTATCCTCGAATCTTATCTAAAAGTGATTATTTGTACACTTTTCTCTTCTATAAAAATGAATTGAGTTTAAGTTTATACTCTATAATAAGAAGGCAGTTCAAGGAGTTCATTGATCCCTCTGAACACGCGTTTAGTTCGATATTTATTTGGTTAGAGGACATTTTAAAATAAAACGATTAGTTGTAGAAACATTAGGAAAATTACAATTCATATATTATTACACTTTAAGCTAAAGGGACATATGTATATTGTATAATGAATATAATAAACGTAGGCGGTTGAAACTCGGAACCGAAGCCTTCTTGGTAGGTGATGCCTTGTCTTGGTTAGGTCGCGAATCAAGGCGATGAATACTTTAATTGGATCAATCAGAATTCCACAGACTAAAGCCGAAACGCATAATCATAAAGAACCTCGAATTTCAATTTCGATTACAAAAACTCAACTCAATTTAATTACCGAAAACTAATGTTCGAAATGACCGGAACATGTTTTTAAAAATATACAATACAGAAACATGTTGAACCAAACGGAGATAAAACTAATTTTGGCACCTCTTTGCTCTTTGCCCACATCTTACTGGACTCTTACTCATTTTAAAGAATTTGAATTAATCCACCACCAGGGCACCAGCCAAAATATACATTCTTAAAACTCACGTAAATTATATAGGCACATAAGGAGTTGCGACTCCAGAGAGCAACGCGGACGTAAAAAATATAAAAGGTCCGTGGAAAGAGTCGACATTTTGTAGGGTTTAATGTTGTCAACAAAGAAACTGTTGACTTAAAGCGCTTCCGACAATATTACAAGCTGCGACTTTTTGTAGTTACTTATTTTTAAACGCCGAATATTACAAACGACCGAAAAGCGTGAATCGTTGGTAGAAACAATTATAGTGGCAAGAATGCTGTCTTTTGTTTTTTAGTATGGCACATTTAATTGAAATAACTATAACCGAATTAAATCGCAATTTTTACAGGAAAACTGAAAGGTGACAGCTGTCTGAACTGAAACTTTCACAAAGTTTTAATACTTGCTGTAATTTTCAACATTATGACCACTGTAAAATTACCATTTGAAGTAGCAACTCCGCAGAAACTGAATGAAATAAAATTGCCTTCTAACTTTTGATAAATAAAAAGTGAAAGTAGCATAATATATTATATTGGGAGTGACTGGAGTCCCGACAACGGGAAAACAGTGATATTTTTCATCCCTTCTAAATTTGAATTTGGTTTTTTTTAGAAAATGCAGTGAAATATGAATATCTATTTTTTATGATATTGGTTTACATTTCTGGCTTTATTTAAATATTGTTAAAAAAACATTGCTATATTCTTTTGTTTTGCGTATCTTTGGTCTTCCATTATCTTTAAGTTTTCTTTGCTTTTGTATTTTGCTTTTTAAATCAGATTAAATGTATGAGTAACTTCATCCTTAAATAACAACCTCATGGAGTGATAAATTATTTCGTTCAGTAATTCCTGAGTGAGAAAAATGCTATCGCCCTAGCAAAAAGCAGCGTTTCCAGTTCCTAGCTTTAGCGAAATCCTTTTTTAAATAAAATATATACGTGTGTGTGTTACTGAACTATATATACTAATATTCTAAAGAGGAAAGATTTCTTTGTATTTTTGTTACGATTTAACTCAAAAACTACTGGACCGATTTTAAAAATCATTTTACCAATAGAAAGCTATTTTTGTGTATAGTACATATATACATACACACGTGCGAACCCAGGGCAAATCGCTAGTGTTATATAAAATTATTTACATTTTAGCTTCATGATAGCAATTTGATATAATTGAAGTAGCTACGAAATTATTAAGTTCAAAACTGCAAATAAGACAAATTTAATTTCATTAAAACGTTTTCGAGTAATTTTAATGAAACCTTTGAGTTTCTGTTTGGACTGCTGCTAGTTTTGGGTAATGAAGTTTGCTCACAAACAAAAACTTGTGATAGTTCGCGAGTAAGTCTACGTTAATTATAATTATCTGCTGAAGTTTTAAGAAGAAGAAAAGTACTGTAATTATAGGGAATGATTGTTGTATTTATGTATATGTATATCAACACCGATTTCTAATATACCTCTATTATTATCTTACATAATATAAGATATACATAGGTACTATATTTCATATAATATGTACTTTTGTACATTTCACGCCTCTTTCCCATTGGGGTAGGCAGAGATCAAGGATTTTCATATATTCCGATCCTTGAACACCACTTTCCCTTCTTCCACTTCATACTCGTATATCAATTTCAAGGATATGAGTGAAAGTTCAGTTTACGAACGAAGTATATTATATTATGACTACATTCTGAACTCCACACAATAAATACACATACACACTCACAACCAGGGACTGAAACCGGTGAATTTTTATTTTCCAAAATACGTGACAGAATACCATGAGTGTGTCTTTAAAACTAATAAGTTTACCACAGTAATTTTTTTCAGTAAATATGAATCAAAACTAAAGAACATTAACAAAAACCTTTATTATACCGGTATACCTCCCATAGTAAATTAACCGGTATTTAGTCCCTGCTCACAACTATAGATAACATAATATAGTCACTGCAGTCAAAGTTAACTGGTTTAATTTTAGGCAATATACGTTTTTTATTTTTTTTTATTTTTTATGTAATGTTTTTAATAGATAGGTTAAGTTTTACTGTACCATTTGTCATTTCTGGCTGATGCCTCAACATTAGTGAGGTTCTGAAAACCAGCGCTATGCCAAGAGTATTGACATAGCACAAGCTGAGTAACCTCACCAATTAGGTAGCTAGCAAACCAATTTTTTCTTTTTTATGTTTAACTGATTTTATATTATTTTCTTCTTATTGTTTGTTTGTTTTGTACCTAATAAATTTATTCTTATCCTATTCTTAAGTTTCACAAAAAAACTAGTTACTAATAAAATACGCTATTTAATATTCTTGTTTTCATTACAAAGATTTCTAATAACAATTTAATGAGATAAATTAAAATTCATTTCATTGCTAATTCAGCTGTCCGGATTAATTTGTGTTTTGTGATAAAGGGTGAACAGGCACAAATTGAGTAAATTAACAAAAATACCGAGACAATACAAGTGATTACGTTTCGAAAGGGTTAGTTGGAAACGAGGTCAGTTTCTACTGTGATAAGATTTATCCCTTATTTATTTTATTAAAAAGGTAACTAATTAAAATTCCAAGTAAGTGCTGTATTTGTTTTGAATTTCAAAAAATAAAAAATCGACGATATCTAAATTGAATATAGGTACCAGGATAACAGAGTACATAAAAAAAAATATTTTTAGTTTTTCGATCTGTTTGTTCATATTAATTTCCAAAATAATGAAATAATTTTCACGCAGATCATAGGTAGAATAAACTTATGTAAAATCAATGGCACAAGTAGGTATTATATTATATATCCCAACTCCCAACGACGGGATAATGTATTTGAAAAAATCTTTAAAACTATTACTTTTTTTATAGAATAGGGACGAAAGGGGGGGGGGGTAGAGGTGGGGGGACAACGGGCAGGTGGCTAACGTGATGGTAACTGTTCAACATTCGCCACACGCCGAGGGTTTGCAGGTGCGACGCCGACCTTTACTTAATCCTTCAGTTATTAACAATGTAAAATTATTACATAAACAAGAGAGATAAAGCTCCGTTTTCAGTAAGAAATAGTCCAGCTATAAATCTGTCTCAGATATTGATTTATAGTGAAGTTGGTCCGACAAATGTGCACAGATTCCGAACTAAAGTTCACTATTGTTAGAATATGGAACAGTGGTTAATCTGATTGGATATTATATATTATGCAGTTTAACTATTCGAGTTTGAAAAAATAGTTTATGAAAAAATAAAACTGTCAGAGAGAGAAAATACTTAAAATATAGGCTTATTGACGCGTTGGTCGAATGAGTCCAATAGGTCGCGGGTTCGAATTCCGACGGGACATGTTTATAGTTTTCTATAAACCTTTTTCTATCTCTTGAACTGGCATGGAACGGGAGGAACATCGAAATTACGTCCGGGTAAAGAACCACCGTTCATAAATGAAAAAAAAAACTTGAATTACATAAAGCATGTCTCGGTAAAAGCTACTTTCGAATGTTAAAGTATAAAAATAAATCACAAAGAGTTATCACCATCAAATGATACTTACGCTCATCTGTCGATATCTCTATTTATTATTTACTAGTGGACCCCGCAGACGTTGTTCTGCCAAAATGTTGTCTTCGAAATTTTACAATTATTCTTAGATTTGAATATACCCATTTGCCCAATTTTTTCACTGATTTGCAGTGGACATCTGTTATTGCAAAAAAGCTAAGCATGCATGACGTGAGCTGTCAAGATGGCGGAGTTCCGAATCTAATTTATTTTATAATTAATTTTCTGCATATATTTTTTTCCTTAATTTTTCCAATATTTTAATAGCTATTATCTTATTCGGGATATAGACGAATCCAACAAAAAAGCGATCATTGAAATCAGTGCAACCGTTCTTGAGTTATAAATGGTGTAACTAACACAACTTTATTTTATATATATAGATTTAAATAAATAAAATATGGTCGGGTTAGTTACACTATTAATAACACTCAAGAACAACTACACCGATTTTAACGATATCTTATTTATTGTATTAGCATTCAAATCTAGAAAGATATTGAAATAAATAGAAAATACTTGAAACAAAATGTAAACAAGTGACAACAACTGTCAAATCTCTATTTTTTAATCGGGCAAGACAACGTCTGTTGGGTAGACGTATAAAAAAGTATAGACGAAACATATTAAATTATTTCGTCTTCACACAGTCAAGTTAAGCCACTTACATTTTAATCGCCTCACTTGTTTGTTATAATTGGCTTATGGTATGAAGGTATAAGCTGTATAACATTTTCTTAGACAATATCGCGGTGTAAGTGTCAAATGGATATATCTACATTTTTTCAATTTTACAGGAGACTTAGAAATATTGTAAAAATCCGCCACTTAAAATTTTACCAGCTTTTTAATACAGATAGTATACAATCGACGAATAAAAAAATTATATCGATACATTGTCATAATATTAAAGTTTTAAAAAAGTTAAGAATTATTTAGTTACGTATGAAGAAATACTATTTTTGGTATTTTTGTAGATACGTTAATCCGGTTTTTATACCGCGATATCACATCGCCAAGAACATACAACCAAGCCAGGTAAAAAGAGAATAATTTCGATTAAAAAAGAAACAATAATGATCACGTTTTTTATTTTGTGATGACTATTCAGTTTTCTTCAAGGACATTTATGGAGTAAAACCCATAGCGAATCATGCGCGAGTGCCAATTACTTTAAAAACATTTTTTGACACTACACTTTAGTTTGAATTTTGAATTTCTTTCGAGTTTTTTCTGAAATATTTATTTATTTATTTAACACTTTTACATTAAAAATATAACCTATAGAAATTGATCTATAAACAGAAAGTACAGTAAGGCGGCCTTATTGCTCAAAGCAATTTCTTCCATGTAACCTGGATATTTAATTACAATAAATATGATATTTAATTACAGTAGATAGTATACGTAGATAAAATACGTTGCTATACTTCGTTTCATTAAAATTCAACTCCACATAATATATCAAACATTTCTCAATTCAAGGTACCATACGTATACTAAAACAAACAAACTTCAGTATTTCTAACTTAAAATAAAATAGATGCTGAATCGCCAAGTAGTTTGTAATTTTTGAGAAGTTGAAGTTACTCTTAGGGATCGGGTAAGGAATCGGTAAATTTATTTCGACAAGTTTTTAAAGTAACAAATTCAAAAACTTGTAGTAATAGAGTCGTTGATGCAGTGGTAGACTGTCCGTGTACGGGTCGTGGGTTTCAATGCCGCGGTCATTTTTATAAGCTTCTGTGAAAATGTTGAATGAATGAATGAAATACTTTATTTAAAATATAATTTTTTTTATAAAAAAAAATATTATTTCATTTATTATTATTTATTATTTATTTTCTATTGTACTACCTACACAGTAAACACCTCTCCACAAAGCCAAGGTTAACTGGCAGAAAGTTTATTTTTTTATTAAACTTATTTTTTGTGCAATAAAGATTTAAAATAAAATAAATAATTAATTGCTAATTACTTATCACTTCGAAAGATTGATATAAATATGTATAGAATGAAAAGCCAAGTGCGTGTCGGATTCAGTTGAGTGCGCTGAATATTTTTGTAAAAATTTTGCCATACATTTAGCGCTAGTACGAGAAATCATGAAAATCAACAACTTTTGTTCATGAAGGAAACATTCTCTTCGCAAACTGTAAAGACTGAGCAATTCAATCCGGTGACTATAAAATTGCAACGGAAGCATTTAATTCCAATGGACACCTGTGCTGCCGTAAATGAAAAGCGATTGAGCTTAACTAATTGCTGTATTTTATCTCAATTGACCATTTAAACAATTCGTAGTTAAAAAAATATATTGTTTATAATCTATATGTATATGTTTAAAAAGTGACTGATTGATCTATTAAACCTTATGTAATAGTACCTACAGTTTTTTTAAGTACAGAAACCTTAAGAATCCTCAAACACGGGCGGGCTTGACGGGCTCGCTGGCGCGTTCGGTAGAACACCTGCCGTACGCATCGATGGGTCGTGGGTTCGAATCCCACCGGGACGATATGTTTATATTTTTTCTATACGCATGTCTTCCCCACGTCTGGTAACTTCGGGCATTGGACAGGAAGGAATATCGAAATTTCGATCGGGTAACGAAACACCGTATAGATGGAAAAGCCGTGAAGTGCATATTACGCGTTTCGAGGATCCGCCTTTTAAAGCTAGCTTCCCACGGTCGGTGATATTGCGGACGGACGCGGATCAGCTCGCACGACACACCGTGGGAAGGGTCTCGTCCGTGGTAGCACAGGTTGTCTGTGGCGGTGCGCGGTATCCGCGAAGTAAAGGTGCGGTGAAAAAATCTGAGTGCAGTTGCAAACCGTTCTTGAACAGCATATTTTCGCTCCTGGTATCATTCCTTGTTACTGGACCAATTATATTCAGAAGGTATTCGAAATCACTTGAAATCTCTTTCACTTTGCATTTTGAAATGAAGCTATCAAAAGATCTACACAGACCGACACGCGCCGTTGGAAGAGCCCTGTCTGTGTGCGTTGCCGTCCGTGGTCGTCGGCTGTGCGTGATCATCCGTAGAATCGCGGACCGTGGGAAGCCAGCTTAAGATGGATGATGCGCTCTTCCTCTACAACTGTCAACTACAACCTCTACACACTACACGGTCTTATCACAAAAATCTGTATTTTGATGTCGTATTTAGGTTACATGTATAGTGGTGTTTATCTTATATAATAACCGTGTGGGATGTAAAATGTATAAAAAGAAACATCTAAATAAGAGAGCGAGAGTATAATAGAGTAATGTAATAAATTGAGACAGAGGACGAATGGCGGACGACGAAGACGTTAAAACATAAATGAATTGAAAAATATAAAAGAAACATGCAATTCATTTTGTTTCCGTTATCCCACAGTAATATGAGCTTAATGAAGGTGTATGTTCACCATTTTTGTACCATTAATATTATTATACTAGCAAAACGCCCCGGCTTCGAACGGGTGCATTGTATATAAAAAATGTTATTCCTATGCCTATGTTACTCGCTGATAATATAGCTTTCTATTGGTGAAAGAATTTTTAAAATTGGTCGAGTAGTTTTTGAATTAAATCGTAACAAAACCGCAGTCTTCTAAGATGTTAATTGAAATTAAGTGATGTCAAGGACAATTTTGTTCACAATTAAATACTCTTAATCAACAACATATTTATTTGGATATGGATTAATAATATAGACCTGTTATGTTGATAAAACTCTTTGGCAAATAATTGGCAATAATGCATTAATTTCGACCAAATTTGATTACCATAAAAAAGGTTATAATGAATCAATCTTTAAAGATAGACATATACTGTCGCGAACATTTTTTTAGATCATTTAAAGAGGAATAATTCTTTCCTACATATTTTTTTGGTAACTTGAACCGTTTACGCAGCGCACGCAACGGAACCCATCAAATGTGGATAATTTTCCCCGTTTTTGGACGCAGCGTGAACTTATATAGCCTAAAGCCTTCCTCGATAATTGGACTATCCAACACAAATAGATTTTTCAATTCGAACCAATAGTTCTTGAGTTTAGCGCGTTCAAACAAACAAACTCTTCAGCTTTATAATATTAAGTATAGATTAGAACTACACTATACTTTATTTTCTTTTACCCTTGTTGCTCTTATACTTTATTTATTTGTAGAAGCTAATAAACGGCCTTCTATTATATTATATTTATTTTAACACTTAACTTTCTATCCTCGGTCTCACAGACACATACCTTCCTCCAGCCCTCCGTAGTGCCGCCTTTACGCTCAGCGAGCTTTATTCTTTCATAAATAATGCTATTATTTTAAGTATTTCTTTTTAAGTATGTAAATTAATAACAAATTATTATTATTTTTCAGTTCAAGTTGTTGCCATTAATCTATTTATTATACTACTACGAGTACTTTATTATTTAACTATTTGTTTTAAAGTGATATGGAATGATTCACCGACCATGGGACATACCCAAAATAGGACTAGTTAGTTAAGAGTTAAATCATTACTTGAGTATTCTCCGTATATTTATTTTAAATTAGCAAATTTCAATGTACGTTAATCACGTGATACAAGTGTATCGTACGATTTAATAATTAGTATGTAATTAGCGTCTAGCACTGCCGTAGAATGGAACGCATTAATAGTTTATGTAAATTATGCAAAGCGCTGAGTAAATATTCTGTTAATCGCAAACTACTTAGTATTGTTATCCGATTGTGGAACCAATGTAATAGGTATTTATACGTTGAATAGGAGGTATATCCAGTTAATAATTATTATAATCCGATAATCAGAAAAAACTGCGTAGGTATAATTATTTATAATTTACAAAATTTATAAACATTTTTTTTATTATGTCTATTGCGTATTTTTATGTTACGGATAATACCTCCACTTGCGTTTTTTTATTATTTCCCTTTTTAGATACATATATTTTTAAAATAATATGGTGAAACATATTAGGTATGTGTTTTCAAATTATAATCTGTTTAAATAAACAGCTGTGTAAGTTTGTCCTCTACACTTTTATACTTTTCGTATGATTATGGTGTCTTGTTATGCATACGCCCGCTATGGTTCTTGGCACTCTTTATGTAGTTTACTGTAGTTTCATATAAAAATAGGTAGTTTCTTTACGGAGCTTTAAAACTACTGAAGATGTTAAAAAAAGTGTACACTTAGAGTTAATTATAATCCTGATTTGCAATTTAAAAAACATTCAGTTTCCAGTAGGGGCGTAGCTACTGCAGTATGAGCCGTATCAAAGATACGGGGCCCCTAATTTCATGGGCTTCTAACCCGTGTAAGCGAAAATTTACCTTCCATTAGGGCTTCGCCGCAATTCGGAATAAATTTTGATACAGGGCCCATCAAGGGTAAGCTACGCCCTTGGTTTCCAGTTAGAAGTTATAACATTTCTAAAGTCGGGAGAAAATTCGCTTATTGCGGATTTATCGGCGTACGCTTGGTAAACGGTTGAATTTACGTGAAAGAAATTTATTACAATAGAATTGATGTTAAGTAGATGTATAAATAAGTCGTTATTTTAAAAAATCGCTATGAAGATTATAAGTCATAATTACAATTAAAGGCAAAATTACATTCTTTTGCCTTGCCATTTGAGTCACTCTATTAAACTCTCTCAAAAAATTGTGCGTCAGACATGCATATTGAGGTGAAATAAATTCCTAACAAATAATCGATGGTTTTTTTTCATTTTCGCTTATATCTTCAAAACCAAAAATTGATATAGCAAATCTCTAATTGGACATGTTATTCATTTTTTTCTGTTTGCTATACTATGTACCAGGGATGTTACGGAGCTTCGATTTCGGTTCCGAAAAGTCGGAACTTCTGATTGATATTGCACTTCCGATTCCGATTTCGGTTCCGATAAATTTGAATCGGAAGCTATAATCGGAGGTCGAAGCACATCGGCGAGGGCCGACGATTAACTTCTGTGTAAAATTTAAGAAAATTAGTTTATTTTTATATATAACACCCAGGAAGGTGTTTACTTTTTTTTTGAATTGATATGAATGAAACTGAAAATAATGTTTGTAACTTTTTTTTATTACACATCTCTCTTTTGTGTCTGCCTCCGATTCCGGTTTCGGTTCCGATTCCGGTTCCGATAAACCAAATATAAAAACTCCGATTCCGAATTCGGTTCCGGTAAAACAACTTCCGTTACATCCCTACTATGTACCTAGTTAATAATTATACCTATAGATTTTAGATTGAAGTTTACTCTCGCAACGTTGCTTCTAAAAGCGCCATATTTTATTCAATATATTCAAAGTTGCCATCTACGCACTTCCGTTATTTGTATATAGGAACCAGATATTATGAAAATTAGAATTCAACGTAGCGATGTCAGTGTGATCTTTAATTTAAATATCACAGCAGCTGTTCTGTCGTAATTTATGCGCAGTTTAGTAACGTATTTGAACAAATTTTCAGAAGTTTCTCAATCTATTAAATATTTATAAACTTAACTACCTATTCACCTGCACCCGCAAAAGCTAGGAAATACATCAAGAATAGTAGAAACACATATTGCTTATCTCTATTAATTTGGTACGAAAAAAAAATAGACTTCTGATTTTAATGTATACATAACAGTAATTTATTACCATGTAATTAATTATAAATATGTATCATTTTTTTAAAAATGATTATATTAGTGAAATAAAAAGAAAATGGCTTAAAATGCACATCCGGCAATTTTAATATGGATAGGCTATTTATTTGGGACGGCTCAAAAGTAACTACAAGAATAATAATAAAGGAAAAATTGCCAAAAATTGTTAATAATATACATAAATATACTTAGCATATGTTAGAGCATCAATTCTGAAGCTGATTTTCAGTAAGTAGTATAGCTTTTATTATCCACGTATAATAAAGAGTTCTCGCGTTTATAACCTGAGTGCTTCGATAATCTTTGAAAACATTGCAACTCCCTATCAAAGGTTATTTTTATCGGCCATACACTCTTATCTCCGATGAGAAAGCCATAATTTCTTGAGTTTTCCTTTATCGCTTTATTGGGGAATAAAACTCCATATATGTCTTCTGAATATACTTCAAGGACATATTTTGGAGATATTATTTCAGAGATAATAAACGGTTAATGAATCTGTGGTCTATGTGTTCTGTTGATGAATGGAGGTCTCGGGTTTGAGTCCCAGGTAAGTAAGATTCAAAAACATTGTTTCGATTAGGCAGGGCACAGAAGACATTTCATCTACTCTTCTCTAAAGAATGATCATTATTTTTGAAACGTTAAACTGACGTGTAATGGTTGCAGCTACTTACAAAAAAATTGTAAAACAAAAAAACTTGGCGATTAAAAAGAGTGGCGGAGAGTTTATTGCCAGTTCTTCTCGTCCGTTCTACGCCCTTGATTTGGTAACTGGCAGTAAATGTAAAATTAGAAGCATTTAATATGTATTTTTTTATTGACGTTAATAAGTGTACATTATGTTACCTAAATGAATAAATGATTTTGAATTGAATGAGACATAGACATGTGTCTGTCCTATGTCCCACTAAGGACTCAAAATATCACTTTAAATTATTTTTGGACAAAAGAAGGCATTTCTGAGTTTCTGTTTGAACGCTCATTTCTGAGTTGAAATTCGAGGCCGAAAGTATTTGAAGTTCGTTGTCATATAAACTTGTCCCGATGGCAATCGAATCAGTCAACCATGTAAGAAATGAAAATGAGTCAGTCGCACATTGTACGGGTCACACAAATATTTATTCAGTAATCGAACCCGCTAAACATCACTCACACCATGAGACAAGGTGTATAAGGAAACTGTAAATGAAAAGCAATCGGCATATAAAAACACGTACGTATGTACACACGTAGATACTGTCCACACTATTAGTATTAAAATATTCTTTACTTTTAGTCAAAAAAATTCGACCATGCATTTTAGAGTTATATTTTGTTTTTTTCCTACTGACGCCTTTGCACAAGAATGGCGTTTTAATTTTGATTCACGCGCGACGATATTGATTAATAACTGTTAGTAGTACTACTGTGGTAGATATTTATTTCAAATCACAATACATATCGCATTGTGATAAAGGCGGACTTATCACTAAGCAGTAATTTCTTCTGGTTAACCAATTGTGTGAATTAGATCAAAATGTGAAATAGTGACACAGAGTGAACACAACAAAACTCTGAAAATATAAAATATTAAAGATTTTAATGTACTAAGTTATTACATAAAATATTAAAATAAAATACACAGGTACATATTTACTACACAATCAAAAGCAATAATGATAAAATGATTACAAACTTGCCTCATTTCCACAGCCGGCCTAGCATGACCGCCACGAGATATGTCGCGGACGAGAGAAGACAAACTAAGACAAACTCGACATCGATAATTTTTATAGAAAATATATCTCGATCGACAAATATATCTATTTTTGATATTAAAAGTCGAGTTTTAAGTGTAATTTTCATGTTAGACCCAGAAGAAGTTTAAGGTAAGCTGGAATTCTTTAATCAAATAAAATTCGATGTAAATTTGAGAAATATGAAGGTTTGAGTACTTTTCGAAAGGTAGAATTTTCTTAAGCCAAATACAAACATTTCTTCCCCACGTCTGGTAACGGGCATTAAGCGGGTCGGAGGAATATCGAAATTAGGACCGGGTAACGAAGCACTATTCATAGATGGAAAAGCCGTGAAGTGTATATTGCGCGTTTCGATTTCAGTCTATGGATTTCCTGGAATTAAAAAGTAGGTCGATAGCGCTTCATTGACTGATGTTCTGTGGTTAAGGTATCACCTACCATCAAGTGAACCTCATGCTCGTCTGTCAATATCTGACATAAAAAAATGTATAAGAGAGCTGTGGGCTTCAGTTATATCAGAGGGCCTAGCACGAACGACTGTCGACTAATTGTAAGTAGGTATTCGAATACTGTTTGTTGTATGAGAAATGATTTGAAATTTCATACAAATGACAGTTCGACGATACGAATACTTTTTCGATAGTTATTCGTGCTCACCCCTCAGTGAAACCCACATTCACGTAATCAAGTATCGGAATGGGAAGAAGATTAGAGGACCGTAGGCCGGTAAGAGCGAGTTGATTAAAAATGTTCAATGTTTGTTCTCGAACTTTTTATATACGAGTATAATCGCTGTCCGCCATTACTACGCCAGATACTAATTAAATAGGGATTTGACAAACTGAAATGGATATTTTTATTTCCTGTTCCGTTTGAAATTAAATCATTATGAACATGAATTAGTCGGAACAAAGCTTTTGGGACGTTTTAATATTAATTTGAAGTAGGACTACATGACCTTACGCTTTTTTCTTAAATA
This sequence comes from Anthocharis cardamines, assembly GCA_905404175.1. Lineage (NCBI taxonomy): Eukaryota > Metazoa > Arthropoda > Insecta > Lepidoptera > Pieridae > Anthocharis > Anthocharis cardamines. The sequence goes on from FR989974.1 coordinate 6,321,307, forward strand.
AAAAAACAATCTGAATACCGTAGTAGTAGTAGTAGTGTGAATGTAAGTGCGTGCTCTTATTTCACCATGCCTACTGCTGATAGAGGACAAATCTTTGTTTTATTTTTTTTATCTCATTTATATTTTTTTATTTTTTATTATTATAGTTAATTACTTAAAGATGTCATGTGGAACATGGTGTAATGGTCGTAGCGCCTTACAAAACTTTTTGTAAAAAAAAAAAAGAGTGGCGGAGAGTTTATTGTCAGTTCTGCTCTCAGATCAAGGGCGTAGACCGGAGCTGATGAAAAATGTAAAATTAGAAGCATTTAATATGTATTTTTTATTGACGCCCATAAGTATAGGTACATTGTGTTATCTAAATTATTTTTGAATGAGAATTTGAAAGTCCCTTATCATTCTTTACCGGTGAGGTTCTTCTATATTCTCTTACAAAAAACACGCTAAAGTCTAACGGCCTTATTCATAAACGTATTATAAGCTTTATATAGTTAAAATATGTTTTGTTTCTTTTTTTATAGTCTTTTTTTATTCGATAGAGCGAGACAAAACATACTTTAACCATATCAAGCTAAGATTTATGAATAAGGCCGTAAACCTATAATATTCAAAGTGGTTTGTATCGACCTCCAGGGGTTAATAAGAAAACATTTCGTAATTTAAATCTTTTTAAGCGAGAAAGAGAAACCAGCTGTCTAATATACATTTCATGTTAATGAATTTTCAATAATTTAATATAAGGTAACCGGTGGGTAAGTGGGGTTTACATACAAGTGAAAAACAGGGCTACGGGGTCTATACAGTTTAGGGACCTTCGCTTTAAACAAGATAAATATTAAAAAATAATATTAAAGGATTTATTTGTCCCAAAAACACATTGGTGTAGCTCTAACTTCCACACTAGGATTCCTTTTTTTTTTCTTTTTTTTATAGAGGGGGAAGCTTCCTTAGATAGCCTGGGGCGAGAATTTTTAGAACAACTTGTTCTTCTCACCCCACCGGGAGGGGGGTGGATATTTCACACTAGGATTCCCTGTATTGTGGGCAGTTAGGCTCTTTCCAAGTACATCAATAAATTAAACAAAACTTCATATCAATCAAACAATTAATATTTAATTATAACAGTCATCTAACTACGTAGTTTAAGATTCAATTTGGTGAAGTGCCATACGAAATGAGATTAAGTGCTTCGTTAGAGTTTGGTAGTACACAATTATTATAGGCGAAGAGCCCGTGGTACTAAAAGAGCATTTATACAGGTTTTCACATCTATATATCTTTTATATACCTACATATACATATATAATATTTATAAACCAGGACCGATTTTGATGACTTTTTTGTATTCATAAAACTTTAAGATTGTGTAGGAAGGGAGGTGTGGTCTTCCTCCAACCTAAAGGGAGGTTCCTCGACCAGTCGAACCACTGACTGGCCGGCCCTAAGGCCCCAGTGGTTAAACGAAACGTGTATTTCTTCGCTGAAAAACGGTACCCTGTTCTCGCCAGAAAATGGCATGCAGGGGGATGCAGGGTCGCGCCCTATTGAAATAGGGCGGTCATTGTGGTGGGCGCTTATGTTAGCGCCCTCAGACGGTCGCCGGCACGCTCCGCGGATGATACGCGAAGGCCCCAGTGGTTGATGTCGAGATGTTGTATACTTAGCTTTGATAGCGCGATTCAGGATTAGACGTCTTTGTATTGATTCTTGTAACGATCATAGATGTCGCTACAAGATGTTTATATGCACAAGACTGGACCGCTAGGTGGCGCTGCGATAGGGTTCAAGGATTTTTTGAGGCCAACGTTCGGGCGGACGTCTGTTGAGTCAATAGTTGTGTATTTAAATTGATAGAGCGTAATACATAGTCTATCCTGACATTAGATAAAAAAAATACAATAATTAATTATTAAAGAAAAAAAAATCTTTTCAGTTACATATGTTTTAAAAAAAAGGAATATATCTTGTCATCGCGAGCTTATGTAGTACCTATGATTACACTATGCACTATTTAGTTATTTATGTAAAATGTTATACATCTAATATATAAAATTTCCATGTCACAATGTTAGTGCTCCGAAACGGCTTCACCGATTTTTACCAAATTTTATATGCGTATTCAGTAGGTCTGAGAATCGTGTATATTCCGAGGAGTGAACCAAATAAACTAAAAAAAAATTATATCCCTACCTACAAAAACAGAAAATCCATGTCTCCACACTTTTATCGTTAGTATTTATCTATACTCGTATATACACCGCTCTACGCCCTTGATTTGAGAACTGGCAGTAAATGTAAAATTAGAAGCATTTAATACTCGTATGTATTTTTTATTGACGTTCATAAGTGTACATTGTGTTACCTCAAAATCAAAATCAAAATCAAAATCAAAATGAATTTTGAATATCACTGACTCTCGGACTTTAACTTATGACAGGGAGATATAACACAATCACCTTCATTACACGTGTTTAAGTATAAAATACTAGTTTAAAGTTACTCACGATGTTAATTTAATTACATATAAAAGTTTATTTATATTATAGTGAGGCAAACGGACATAGCAATAAGCATTCGTAAAATCAAATGTAGCGGTTGTGTTGCCGGCTTTTGAATAAAACGAAAGTTGACGCTCGTTTCTTGAAAGTTATCTAATCGGATATTCAGTCGAATTCACCCTACATGAGTGAAAACGGTAACTTATGACAAAGCCGAATTCTATTACATAGGTATAATTAAATTATATACAACAAGCAACACGCCCCGGCTTCACACGGGTGCAATGTAGATGTGCTATACATAAAAATAGCCTATGTTACTCGCTGATAATTTAGCTTTCTATTGGTGCATTAATTTTTAAAATCGATCCAGTAGTTTTTGAGTTTATTCATAACATACAAAAATACAAATCTTTCCTCTTTATAATATTAGTATAGAGTATATATAGATGATTATTCATTTCTTTAGAAAATTATTTTACATCGACGAAACATAACGAACAAAGACCACCGACGTCCGCCATCAATGGATCCTATTAAGATTGTTGAACATCGTAAACCTTATTTTTATTCGATGAAAATATTCTTTATTTACCTCCGAGCCTGAATAGCAAACTTAATACATAAATTCTCTTATTGCGTACCATTATTTCAGTCTATGGTCATTTATATTTATGAAGGGGAATATTGAATTTTAATGCTACAATTTCTATTGTGAAAAAAGATAAAATAATAATTCATTTTCAGCATCAAATGTTCATTATTAAGGAACACCTAATGCACTTAAACTAAAGTTTCATTATTTAATTTAGACGGGGTCTCTGGCGCGTTCTACCGAACCTGCCGTGCGCTGGGATGGGTCGTGGCTTCGAATCCCACCGGGATCACATGTTTATAATTTTCTATGAGCATGTTTTCCCCACGTCTGGTAACTTCGGGCATTGATAGGGTGGGAGGTATATCTAAATTCCGACCGGCTAACGAACCACCGTTCATAGATGGAAAAACCGTGATTTCGCGGTTTCGGTTTCAGTCTATGGATTTCCGAATGCTCGAAGTAAAAATGAGGTCGACAGCGCATCATTGACTGATGTTCTGTGGCTGAGGTGTCACCTACCATCAAGTGAATCTCATACTCGTCTGTCGTCTCGTCTGTATTTGACATAAAAAAAAATATTACGGATCACCTAATGCTGTTAAACTAAAGTATCATTACATATAATATATAAGTTTAATGTAGATGAAAGACTAATGCAATAGGTACAGCAATTTCCTTACACTCCACCAAGACCCCTTCACCTCATTACAGCAAAATATAAATCTAACTAGCGAAATGTCACTTCATTAATGTAATTAAGGGTTAACATAATCTTTATATACCTATATATAAACAAGGTTGTTTTACTCGCCCGGCTTTCTGACTAGCAGAGTATCACCGGGTGAGCTTGAGTCCCACACTCTCCCCGCATAACATCTCGCGGGGGGGGGGGGTACCCAGTGCGTAAATGCATTCCCCTCTTTAAAAAAAGGTTGTTTTAGTTACACTATTTACAACTCAAGAACAGGTGCACTTTTATTTGTTGGATTCGTTGTTGTCCCGAATAATAAAATAACTCCTAAATATCGGAATATTTCAGGCGAAATAAATATGCAGAAAATCAATTTAAAAATCTCAGATTAAATAAAAAAGACAGATTGAACCTACGGAACAAAATTATACGGCCGCTTGACATTTCATGTGTGCTTGACAACTGTCAACGGCACTGTAGGGACACGTGCATTTGTGTGCGTGTAATGATACCACAAACAGTAAAAACTCCCCGTATTTTTTAAATCTTATTTTTTATAAAAGTAGTATTTGGATAGATAAATAGCAAAATAAATATTTACATGTTTTATGTTTGTTTTTATATTTATAAATTAAGTTTAAAGGTATAAAATATATGTAAAATATTACTACTTAGCCATTACCTTATATTAATTAATAATATAAATATTTTAAATATCTTGTCAGTTTATTATAAAGTTTTATTTACTTTTAATGTAAAATATCGATTAACATTGGTCTGATATAAATAAATTAATATTTATACGAGACAAGAAAAATCCTTGAGTTTTTTTCCCTTTTTTTACATATTTATTTATTTATACGGGAATTTCAAATTTAAAATCATAGGTAATTCATTTTTTATTATATATATAAAACTCTTTTAAAACATATTTAAAATTCTTAACAACCTTTATTTAGCACTAATTTCTTATAATATTGTCGTTTTGCGTCTAAATGTCGAGAATTAGTCTCTAATTTTGCTAGATGGTGCAATCGTACCATTAAATACGTTTCTATTAATAAATTAATCAGATTCACTCTGTGATCAAATCTGTGTGAAGAACATCAGTCGGCAATCTGAAAAATCATAAAATTCTTGTAAATATAATAATATATAAGTCTTATACCGTTCCAATAATTCGGTCACGTATATAACAAAGAAGTTTATAATCACCATGAAAAACAATTCACTTTCGTATAAATAATATAATTAAACTACAACATTACTTTATTCATTAATCCTCAAATTACAGATTTCGGAATTACAAACGAAAATGATATACAGACTTAGAACAATATTTTGCACACAAATTCCTTCATAAAGCAGTCAGCAACACTAAAAGCAAAAATAATGCCTACATTGTTTGCCTAATTGAAGGGAAAAATATTTCGATGAAAGCTGGCAACATAGACGAACTATTGTTGAGGTTTTGTTTCCATGACAACCGTAAATTTTTTGAGTTATTAAATAATAAAAAAACAGTCCAATAATCGATAGTTACCTGTGAAATGTTATTCCATCTTCTTTTTTTTGTTTTTGGGAACAATTTTTGCAATGTTTAAAAACACAAGACGGCATTTTTTATCATAAAATAACGAATCACTTGTGACGTGTACACAATACGACGGTTCGTTTAGCACTGCCGCGAGATTGTATTATGTTTTGATTTTGTATTATCTTTGATTCCCTCACTCGCGTGTTCGGTGCGCTCCATCTGCCTTTTTTTATTTAATCTGAGTTAAAAATAAACTTTTGCAAAATCTTTTGCAATTGACAGCTCACATCACGCGGGCTTATAGGTTTTTTGTAATAATTAATTTCACTATCGTATATTGTAATAGAAGTGAGAAAATAGCATATTCAAATCTAGAAATATTTTTTTAAGCCAACATTCTGGCAGGATAACGTTTGTCGGGTCCGCTAGTTATTCATAATTGACAACATTTTATAATTTATATATTATAATGTAACAGATAGATAATAAAGACCCTATCACATCAACGGAATACCGAAATCGTAATCAGAGAGCTAGTACTTAAAATGTTTCTGTGATAGTGACGGCAATAATTTTAAGTAAAATTCAATTTGAATAATATTCTCCTATATGAAGTTTATCAAAATACGATTTTTTTTTTCAATATTAATGGTATGCAAGAATCGGAGTATACAAAAATCCGTGATCTCTTCCTACCCCAAAAAGAAACAGTGAAATATATGTAATGTACTGGTAATACCTTGAAAAGCTGCTTCAAATAGGGGTTCTTGCGTGGGCGCACCCGAGGTGGCAGTCGCGAACAACGCGACGAACAGAGCGGCGAGCGCAAGCCACGCCATCTCACTCCATGCCATCTCCGCCCATGCTCCGTGTGGCGCCCTCTATAACAAAAAAAACTAGTTATAACTGAATCCCATTTCCGATACTGGAGCCCGTATTCCAAGGAATTTATGTCGAAATAACTTTTTGAGAACTGTCAAAATCACAAGAAAAAAATGATTTGATTACTAAAACTAGATTCAAGCCTGAGTCACGTTTTGGAATACGGCCTCGAATTAGTGTTAATGACCTATAGCGGGTTGAGATTTCGAATACTGGAGCTTTTGGAGCTTGAAGGGAAGGGAACAAAACATTTTTTCGAGTTCTGGAGGTTTTCGACTTACATAGGTTCTACTGTACCTATTTAAAAAAAGATACTATATTATACACTTATATTTTAATACAAATTATTATTATTGAGAGTTTATTGCCATTTCTCCTCGTCCGTTCTACTCCCTTGATTTGGGAAATGGCAGTAAACGTAAAATTAGAAGCATTTTATTTTTATTTTTTATTGAAGTTCATAAGAGTACATTGTGTTACCTAAATGAATAAATGATAATTTGATTTGATTTTGATTTACTCACAATCAACATACAAAAGCTGTACTTTTAGAAACACACTCAGACACAATTCTTATATTATTGCTCATTATTTTTTCTGTTTTGTTTATTTTATTTCTATTCCTTGTAAATGTCCCTATAAACAAAATAGTTGTGTGTGAATGAAAGATAAACCACAAGCACGCAGACACCATAATTATAAGTCATGACTGTGTATTTATGAAATAAAATATTTATTAAATTAAAATATTATTTCAAGATCCACACAAAAACTTACTTACTAATACGAATGATAAAATATAAAATACAACTGAATAAAAACCTACTAAGTATAATGTGTTGACTATGAGGTGGCACAGAATTTTTTTTGCCATATAGAATTTGCCTTTGTAATCATTTTATTATAATCTGTAAGTATTAAAAGCCACTTGTCAAAATACTGTAATAATAATGTATACACAATGGTAAACTAGGCCTTATTCTTGTGACTCGAGTTCATAAAGCGTGACTTCAATCAAGGCGTAAAGTTGGAACTCCCATTGTGCACACACACACGTAACATAATTCGCAAGTTTTCTTTAGTTTGCTCCCGACATAAGCTATAACACGCAGGCCCGGTTTGTCTGACCCTTTCTCAAATCGTCTAGATAGCATTCAGTTACTTTTTATTTTGTGCTCTCAACGAGTGGGTACGTGATGTTTCGTTGTAATTTCTTCGTATTTCACAAAGTTTTTCAAATTATTCGAAAAATATATTTTTCCTTGATACATAAGCAATTAGAGAAATGTATTACTTTTCTTTTTGGATTTAATCAACTGAATTCCTGAGACCCCTAGGGGTATGGGCCAGACATAAATCTTAACTGCTTCACTGATCATTTTCCTTTACAGGCAAGTCCGGTAGAAGACCTGCCGTGCGCATCGATGGGTCGTGTGTTCGATTCCCACCGGGACGACATGTTTATAATTTTCTTTAAGCATGTCTTCACCTGGTCTGGTAACTTTGGGCATAGAACGGGTGAGAGGAATTTCGAAATTCCGACCGGGTAAAGAACTACCGTTCATAGATGGAAAAACCGTGAAGGGCATATTGTGCGTTTTGGTTTCAGCCTATGGATTTTCGTATGCTCGAAGTAAAAAGTAGGTCGACAGCGCATCATTGACTGATGTTCTGTGGCTAAGGGATACCTACCCGCAAGTGAACCTGAAGTGAAGTCTTCTGTGTCTTTTTCAACACAAACTATTGTTTTTTATGCATAATAGACAAACGTTTAACCGCGATGATGGTAAGTGGTGATGCGATCCAAGAAGGGGCACGTCTGTCTAGAAGAAGCCTATTCACTCTGACCTTAAAGATACCCAAGTTATAGTGGTCCATCCGGACCACTCCCTGCCGGCTTCTATCTGGATAGATAGTTCGTTATTGTTTTATCTTGATTCTCTGGAATTAGAACCTCCAGTGGTTAGATAACGCGAATACCACAGAACTATGGAGGTGGACAATGGGTTTAATCGAACTAAACTTTAACAAAGGAATAGTTGGCTTCGTTGATTGGAGCGAAATAGCCATTATCGGAACGGAATTAACGACACAATATACGGACCAAATGAAAAATTATTCAACTAATTTGCACGTTTATGGCATCAATGTACGCTCTATAATGATTATTATCGGGATTACATAATTATTTTTTATTTAGCTATTGAGGCTTCAATGTTTTGGTTCATCTGACGGTTATTATATTTGATAACAAATATAGGTACTTTCAATATTAATATAATACTGATAATACTCGTATTATAAACAGAAAATATTTGTATTTTTGTATGTTATGAATAAACTCAAAAACTACTACACCGATTTTAAAAATTCTTTCACCAATAGAAAGCTGCATTACCAGCGAGTAAAATATGTTTTTCATATTTTTTTTCTTTTTTTGTGTACATAAACATTTCACCCGTGCGAAGCCGGGGTGGAACAAAATTAATAAATAATACAGAATAAAAAAGTGATTCTCAATCACTGAGCTGTGACACTTTTGTGTGCCGCCAAATTTTAGAAATGTTTATAATAAAAATATTATGCATTTTTTGCTAAAAAAAAGGGTAAAAATCAACGATTTAAGCGCTACGTTAATCATGCTGTTGTGTGTGTAACCACGTTCATAAACCAGCAAAATATATTATAGCTGCAGAATGCTTAACTGTTTTTAATCTGATCATACCAATGTTATTGATTAGAAGAGCATAAGTGCATATTGATTCATCCATATTTGAGTGTGTGCTGTGTTGTGTCGATTAGCTGACACTACACAGACATATTATATGCCATGATAGTAGGTAAGTCTGACAGTGTTACTCTTTAAACCGTTGTAGAGAAGTTAATATGGTAGCAGTTGGCAGTGATGGCATTACTGACGTTCACGTTGAGATCTTAATTGATGGACAAAACTTCAAAAGCATTTTTTTATGCAGGCAGGCGTTTGACCACAATTCCATCTGGTGGTAAAACATGATGTGATCTAAGGTCGAGCACGATGACCTTGAAAAATCATATTGAAATTTAAAAATAAGTCGCTGGATGAGAGTTCCAATCCTTTGCGGCTTCGGCGAAATGAGAGGTGAGAACTGGTGAAATATCCTTACATCGTGGGTGATATCCCGCTGTGCGTGTAAATGTACAGAGAGAGATGGTGGATCTAAATTATGGAGTTCTAAAGAACACTCTCCAAAATGTAGACGGTAAAAGATCGATAGACAATTCCGCGCCGGTTTATTGAAAAAAAAAGAATTTATATAAAATCGGTTGAAATAAAGAGAAAGAGGCAAGCTTAGTATTAAGTAAACTGTAAGTAATGTCTTGAAAATGTCCATTGTTCGGCACTTAAAAATTTCTCACAAAGGTTTTGGTTTGTTGATACGAAAACAACTGCTGAAAAATTCTCTAATACATTTTCTTTGAAGTCGCCCTGTTTGTCGGGACAAAACTATGTATAGTATATACCTACACACACATTTATTACGCAGTAAAATGTATATGTTCATATTCCTATTAAAAGGAAGATAGTTTCATTTTCATGGATCCAACTATTTACTAAGTTAACAGAATATTATTATATAATTTTATATAAATCGAAAAAGAAAATACAGATAGACAGACAAAAATACTTTAAATATTAGTGTATTTCTAGTAGTACTTACATATTATATTCTGTAGCAAAATATTATGTATCTATTTCCTTTTGTTGAATAATATTAAGTATAATGCAAGCAACATAAAGAAGAAAAACTTACGCCAATGCACGGACTGGTTCATCATATTTTGAAATGGTTACCTACACTTTTAAAGTGGTATGGACTATGGATAATATTAATGAGACGACTGCTCTTTATATTAAGTATGTTTAATGTAATGAACACTAAACAGTACACATTTTGTTTCTATAAATAATATTAAATCAAGCTCTAGGAAGTAACCAAGAAGATGTTTGGTTCCTACTTCCTGAGGTTCTACAAAAGAGCGCCAAATTCTCTTCTCTTGACAATTTATGAAAAATCCCTTATCCCGCCAACATCAAATGTTGCTATTTACTAAAAATCTTTGTACTGTACTTAAAATAAAACAATAAAAGAAAGTCACCTGTCAACACTGCCAGCAAAAAGATGAATTATTTGACGTTGACGTTTAGTGATTTTAAAAACAATCAACAATCCTGAAACCTTTTAGACCTTTTAGTTTTCAATATAAATAATTCAAAACATTACATACGTACATAATAATTTTACTTTTAATTTAATTTATACTTAGAAAGTTATTAAAGAGTACATACAGTACTTGTATTATAAACTAACAACAATTGTTTCGTTATAAATTATATTTATTTACTTTTGGTACATAAACACAGTATTTACGGCGTTTTCAAAATGTACAGAAATCGATCTGTGTTTCTTTTCCTATTTCTCTTCGGTAAAGTGTCTCTTTTGGATAATGGATTGGCGAGAAAGCCCCCTATGGGGTGGATGTCTTGGGGTTACTTCATGTGCGGTGTTGACTGTGAAAAGCATCCACGAAAATGTCTAAAGCAAGTACCTGCATTGTTTTCCCTTTGTTTCATGGTTTTTCATTAAAAAAAGTCTGTTTCAAAGTACTCTTAGACTTTTTAATTATGCTTGAATTTTTTGATGTCTGAACATATTCTGTGTTAGGATAAACACATTAAAATTATAACTGTATATTGAGTGCTCTCAAACTATACTTTAAATCTAAGATGATTTATAAAATAAATAATATGTAGTTAAGTAAAGCTATGAGATTTTTCAGTGAGAAATTAATCCTGTCAGTGGCAGACACATTTTACAATGAAGGCTATCAAGAAGCTGGCTTTGAGTATATTATTATAGATGATTGTTGGTCGGAAAAGATCAGAGATAGCAATGGTAGACTCATCCCAGATAAAAAGAGATTTCCTCGAGGAATGAAGTACATTGCTGATTATGTTAGTATGTATATTTTCTCTTTTTTTGTTGAATTTAAGCAATTGAAAATCAATATTCCAAGTCGGGTTAGTTGTTTAATTACAATTAGTTATTGAATATTTTTATGTTTATTTCTCAAGTTTACTTAGTGATTTTTATTTATTTATAAAAATAAAAACTTTGTGATTAAGATATGCTGCAGTTTTATTTATTGCATAAGCAAGTTGGTCATCAGTCTTTGTCAAACCATTACTATACATTTAGGCAAGTTTGTTGTCAAAGTAATAATAAATTTAGCCTCTCAAATTATATTTGACAATATGTATAACAAATTAATATAAAATAATACTGTTTAGATATACTAAGAGTTGCCAGCCAGTTGATGTAGTCAAATCATAGAGCATATGAATTATATTTTTTATAGAAAAAGGGGTATGTGCAGTTGGCTTACCTGATGGTAAATGTGAATATGGGCGTTGGTGTGTGCCATATGTGTTTATGTAGCAACCTACATCCAACATGGGGTGTCTTTACATCACTATATTAATTTGATCCCTCAAAATCAAGGCTGGACAACCATGAGATAAGGATTTTCTTAAACATGTTAATATTGAGGATTTTTACACAATTTATTCCTCAGATACAAATAATTAACTCTTAAATGGCCTTATCATGCTTACTGAAATGCTGTTAATTTGCAGATACACTCACGAGGCCTTAAATTTGGAATGTACACAAACGTAGCGGAGATCACTTGCATGCATTACCCTGGGTCTAAAGAACACTTCCGTCAAGATGCCAAAATGTTTGCGGAGTGGGGTGTGGACTATATAAAGGTGGATGGGTGTTTTGTTGGCGAAGCATATTTGAATACAGGTTTCTATTGAATTCTATAATATCTTATGTTATGGAAATGGTGTATGGGGCACACTTTGTGAAATAATTAGAATAACGGAAATTAATACTTTAAAATAACCTTTTTTTATATTTATTCAACATCTGGCAACATCAATATTATTATTTTTATTCCGCGTTTACAAATCTACTGTGGTATATATATAATAAATATTTATTTCAGCCTATATACAATTTGGTGAGCATTTGAATGCTACAGGGCATCCAATGGTTTATTCATGCAGTTGGCCCTATTATATAGAATTTATACATCAGAAAACTGTTAGTATTACTTCCATAGATACCAAATTAAAAGTCCACATAATAATACAAGCAATATTGTCTTTTATTAACACGAAGATCACACATTTAAATAAAATACTTTACAGATTAAAACATGATTTTTTAATATTTTTTATGTTATATATCGACAGACCAGCATGAGGTTAACTTGATTGTAAGTGATACCTCAGCCACAGAACATCAGTCAATGATGCGCTGTCTATTTAGACAATAAAATTACATCAAAGTTATTATTACATCGCAATAAATAACATAAAATCTTCATTAGACAAAAACATCAGTCGCCAAACGCAAATTTAATTTGAATAAATGCGTAATACTCGATCGTTTATATGGAAGCCGGGAAAATGGAATATTTCTAGGCTTCAATAAAAAATACGAATCTTGAGAAAGAGGTCATATAGCCATTTGAGTTAGATTTGCCACATAAGCGTTTTGTATTATTACGTTTGAAATGAACTTCTTTTTCTCATATATTTTTCAATATTACAGACTGGAAAGTGTTTTTCAACTCTGATTTTTTTTTTAATGTTAGATATCGACACACGAGCATGAGGTTCACTTGATGGCAGGTGTTATCCCAGCCACAGAACATCAGTCAATGATGCGCTGTCGACCTACTATATACTTCGAGCATTCGGAAATCCATAGACTGAAACCGAAACGCGCAATATCTACTTCACGAATTTTCAATCTATGAACGGTGGTTCGTAACCCGGTCGGAATAAATCTATAACATTATTATATTCTATTTACGATCATGTCAAATATAGTATCATTTTATGCTCGTCTTAAGATATTACAAAAACCTTAACGGTCTTATTCATAAACGTATTATAAGGTTTGATATAGTTAAAGTATGTTTTGTTTCTTTCGCTCTGTAGTCTTTTTATATTCGATAGAGCGAGACAAAACATCTTTTAACTAAATCAAGCTTATACTACGTTTATGAATAAGAACCAGGGACAGAAACCGGTTAATTTTTATTTTCCAAAATACTTGTCTATCTGAGATACCATGATATTAGTTTTAAAGAATAATACACACTAAATTTACCACAGTATTTTTTTCATTAAATATATATAAAAACGAAAGAATATTAACAAAAACCTGTATTATACCGGTATAACTGCCATAGTAAATTAACCGGTATTCAGTCCCTGATTTAGAGTGACGTCTGTGTTTGATATCCGCAATGTGTTCCTTAAGTCAGTTCGAAATGCTACGTTTAGTTTACCCAATGTAGGATATACCACAGTCACAATCCAGTTTGTATATACAAACTATGTTTTATTTCAGCCAGATTACGACACAATATCTCGCCACTGCAACATGTGGCGCAACTATCACGATGTGGTCACATCGTGGCAGTCCATTAAGACGATCATATTACATTATAAATCTGCCTACAACCACTTAAGCATATACCACGGTCCGGGACATTGGAATGATTTGGATATGGTATTTATCAAAAATAATATTTTAAAGAGGAAAGATTTGTTTGTCTGTTACGATTGAACTCAAAAATTACTCGATTTAAAAATTCTTTCACCAGTAGAAAGCTAGCGAGCTCAGCGAGTAACATAGTATAGTACATCTACATTGCACCCGCACGAAGTCTGTTGCAAATTACAAAAGTTTAAAAAAAAAACTAGTGATTAAAACTAGTAGTTGGTGCTTTTTTATGTCAGATATAAAAAAGACAGACGAGCATGAGGGTAACTTGATAGTAGGTCAGCCACAGAACATCAGTCAATGATGCGCTGTAGACCTAATTTTTACTTCGAGCATTCGGAAATTCATAGACTGAAACCGAAACACGCAATATGCACTTCACGGTTTTTCCATCTATAAGCGGTGGTTACTCGGTCGGAATTTCGATATTCCTCAAAAATATCTTATATCTTGAAATTACGCACCTGTTTCCACGAACCGTATCTAAAAAAGGGAATTCAATACAACCTAAATGAACCGTTGAAGCCAAAATCAAAAGTGTTTTTCAATCGAATAAATATAATAAAACAGAATATATTGCTTTAGATTTCGTCTGACTTAACTCAAAATTTTCGCACTACTAACTATTTAGCATAAAATTATACAAAACTAGCAAAGAGCCCTGGCTTCACACGGGTGTAATGTAGATGTACTATACACAAAACATAGCCTATGTTACTCGCTGATAATGTAGTTTTCCATTGGTGAAAGAATTTTCAAAATCGGTCCAGTAGTTTTTGAGTTTATTCATAACATACAAAAATACAAATCTTTCCTCTTTATAATATTGGATTTTAAGCGTTCACATGAACACTTCAATTCTTAAGGTGCGATATTTTTTTATTTCTAGCTTATTTTCGGTACCGGGTCTCTAACAGCTGGTCAAAGCCGCGTACACATAGCTGTGTACTCCATACTGGCCGCGCCGTTGTTACTGAGCTGTGACATGACTAGAATCACTAAGTACGAAAAGGAATTGCTATTGAATTTGGAATTATTGGCGATTGCGCAAGACCCTTTAGGTATTATGGGACGACCGTTTGAGGTAATTATATATAGATATACCATAATAGATAGCTATATAATAGATAGCTATATAAATAAGAATCTGTGTAAGTCTGTTTGTCCTATATGCACTCCTGAACAAATCACTTTTTCATATATATTAACTATTATTCTATACTAATATTATATTATCTATGTTTACTAATAATATAGAGGCAACGTTTGTGAGGTTGTACGGGGTAATCTCTGGATCTACTGAACCGCTTTTTAAAATTGTTTCACCAATTCAAAAAAAATCAAAATTCAAAATCATTTATTAATTTAGGTAACACAATGTATACTTATGAACGTCAATAAAATTAAAAATGTAAATGCTTCTAATTTTACATTTACTGCCAGTTCTCAAATCAAGGGTGTAGAACGGACGAGAAGAACTGGCAATAAACTAGCCGCCACTCTTTTTCATTTCCAAGTTTTTTGTTATACAAAATGTTTGTAAGGCGCTGCAACCATTACACTATGCTCTACATGACATCTTGAAGTAATTATCAATGATATTAAAAAATAAACGAAAAAAATAAAAAGCAAAGATTTGTCCTCTATCAGCAGTAGGCATGGTGAAATAGGAGCACGCACTTACATTCTCGTGGGAACAACACGCAAACACATAGTCGAAATAACTTATATCATCGCATACACGAATTCAAGTTGTTCAATAGAAAGTTACTTTATCAGCGAGTAACATAGGTTTTTTTGCGAAGCCGGGGCGTGTTGCTAGTTTATATATATTTCTGACTTGTGTTCAAACAAAGCGGATAGATCTTTCAATGGTAGTCGGTCATATGCCGTTACAGATTAGCGATTTCAATATTTGAATGGAGGTACTAGTTTTTATAGAATTGTGTACAGTTTGGTTTCCTGTATATTAAGAAAATCACAAATGTGTTAAATTTTATGATAGTATTGGTTATAAATCGTTTCTAGTTGAAGAATTCGATAACACTATGGGTGAAACCTCATTTGCCGCGAAAGGGTGATAAGTATCATTCCGTCTCTTTCGCTCTTGTCAACTTGGAGGATACGGAATCGTCTGTCTCGTTTACACCGGGGTTGTACGGGCTTAATTCTACTGACGGATATAGCGTTATGGTAATGTATTTTTAATATTTCTCTTTTACAAAAATAATATATCTGAAACAGTTTTATTTTACTTGCTTTTCATCAAACATACTGTAGGTAATTTAAATAATCTTTTATTTTTTGAAGTCAAATTACTAAGTGCGTTAAATAAGGAAAAACGTTTCTCACATTTTTTTTAGAATTCAGTTTTTTATGTTAGATATCGACAGACAATGACGAGGTTTGCTTGATGTTAGGCGATACCCCAGCCACAGTACATCAGTCAATGATGCGCTGTCGACCTATGTTTTCATATACGACCATATGCTTCATTCAGAAATGCATAGACTGCGACCAAAATGCGCTAAATGCATTCACGCCTTTTCCGTCTATGAAGGTTGGTTCGTTACCCTGTCGGGATTTTTATATTCCTTTCATTCGTTTATTTATGTAACAAGTTACCAAACGTAGGGAACATATTATCCCGGCGGATTTCGAACCCGCAACCCATTTTTTTACATTTTTATGCATTAATTTGAAGTCAGTTTTTATCTTTATTTTTTCAGGATGTTTTCACTAAAGTATTTATAAGGAATGTGACATTGAACGACTCTATAACAATCATAGTGCCACCTGAAGGTAAAGATCAACCACAATATTTTTTTTTATTTATCGAATTAATCCTTTATCGAATGTTCAAAGTAAAATAAAATAAGTTCAAAGCGCTTTAAAAATATTATAAATAAATTATTAATTATTAAAAAAATGTATATCTTTTGGTTTTGACATCACCTACCATCAAGTGAGCCTTTCAATATTTTGTAGTGACATCTACAAGCTGCGCCTACTAAAATCAGTTTGAGACGTCAATAATCCTGAATCCTATATAAATGTTTCCGAGCGCTGAGTATATATACAACACCGCGAAATCAACCGAGGTCGAGGATCCTCCCTTTAGGTTAAAGAAAGACCACACTAGGTTGTTTGGTGTCGTTCGTTCAATCGCAAAGAACTAAATAAATGGGTCACTTTGTTGACACAATGATTTGGTTCATTCGACCCGTCCAATCAATCGATTGGCTCATTTTCAAATGAACGAACATAGCAAAGCAAGCAATAGTAAATATTGATTGAGATCTGTGATCACCGTTCGTTCCTTTCTCTCACTATCCTTCGGATCCCCGCGACCATGCCTGACTGTAATTGAACGAACGAATCATTTTCAACAAAGTGACCCATTCGATTGGGTAGATTTGATGATCTGGTTCTTTTGGATCGTTCAATCGCGAACGGCACATAGAGCACACCTACTACTCTACAATTCTCTGCAGTAAGAATAAGCTTTTATTTAAAAATAATTGTTTCTTTCAGATGCAGTAGTTTATACATTGTTTCCGCTATAGACTGATAAAATAGTCTGCACATTATAGATACTATGTATAGTTATATCTGTGATTTAGTACTTAAATTATATACAGAATAAATGAACATTTTTATTCCAATAATTATGGAACATATCGATACCTCCTAAGTATACTGAGTCATCTAACAAATTTTGGTATTTTGTTTTTTTTTATATAAATACATACATAATAAACCACGATCTTAATATCAGTGTTAAAAAAAATAAAAAACAATAATTGAGGTTAGGTATAAATGCATTTTAAATCTCAGTTAAAAACAAGAATCAGAAAAACAATTTTATACCAAAGCAAGAGATTTCAATTTTTATTAAAAAATATTTAATTTATTTTGAATTAGTTTGATATCAATAAAATCAAACCTTCATATTATCTTATTCCATAAATTATCCTTCAAATCCAATTCTGTAAAATATCTTTCAAATCACTCTCCCGAACAATTACTGAATTGTTAGTTGACTCGCTATACATAGGACGTATCGATATAATAGACTTTTTTGTGTTGTACACATTCCTTATTAGTTACGAGTAGTAAAAAGTATGTCCACAGTGCATCACTGACTGATGTTCTGTGGCTGAGGTATCACCTACCACCAAGTGAACCTCATGCTCGTATGTCAATATCTAACATAAAAAAAAGTATTTGTCTCAAATATTCAGATACAAAACTAGTTTATATGATTTTAAAAGATTTGAGCTCGATAAGTTTTATTGGTCGTTAGGATAAGGTCTCGTCGGCTCTGCCAACGGAAGATTTGGCAGAGTGCTTTAATCATAAAGTTATATGCTAAAAACAGAAGCGTGCCAAGTACTCTTTGAACTTACTTAACGAATGCTCCAAAACGTTCGTCAAATCCTTATACATATATTATCTCATATTTATATACACAAAAACCATTTTGAACGTTTTTTCTAATATATAAAATTCTCGTGTCACATTTTTCGTTGCCATACTCCTCCGAAACGGCTTTACCGATTTTTACCAAATTTTATATACGTATTCAGTAGGTCTGAGAATCGGCTACTATCTATTTTTCATACCCCTAAGTGATTAGGGTTGTTCACCCTTAAAAATTTTTTTTTAATTTTTGGACGAAATTTTTTATTTTTTTATAAATGTGGCATTAAAAAATACATACAACCCCTGCTTTTTTTGTCAAAAAATCTAGACCCGTGCGAAGCTGGGGCGGGTCGCTAGTATCTATATAAAACAAAGTCGTATTAGTTACACCCACAGAACAGAAGAAGTAAGTAGAAATGAAATGTGTCATAATTTGTACCGGATCGACTGTCGCCAAATTCACACAAATGAACGGAGTATTTAACACTGCACACAGTTACAATTTTTTTAATTGGTTGTTCTTATTTAACTCAAAACTAGCTAATTCACACGGGTCCTACAATTGATATATATCTTAGTACTTGGCGACGACGTTTTGTAATATTAAAACAAACTAACTATTAACAAATTGGAAAAATCAGGAAAAAAATATATGCAGAAAATTAATTTAAAAATAAACTAGTGGACCCGACAGACGTTGTCCTGCCAGAATGTTGGCTTCAAAATAATAAATATTTCTAGATTTTAATATCTATGTTCCCACTTCTATTTGCAGTGGACATAAGCTGTCAATTGTGGAAAATGGCGGAGTTCCGAACCTAATTTATTTTAAAAATAATTTTCTGGATATTTTTTCCCTGAACTTTTCCGTTATTTTAATTTGTCATTCTGTTATTCGGGATATAAGCGAACCCAACAAATAATATATCGTTAAAATCGATGCAGCCGTTCTTGAGTTATAAATGGTGTTACTAACACAAATTTGTTTTATATTTATATATAGATTAAGTTCGGAACTCCGCTATCTCCCGCAATTGACAGCATGTCACGTTTTTTTGTAATAATTGATGTACACTGCAAATCAGTGAGAAAATAGCATAATCAGTTAAAGAGAAGAAGAAGAAATGGAGTGGGGACAATTAAAGGGGAACAACATACACAAAAGTCATTTTGAACGTTTTTGTTTGTCTTATTTAATAACCCAGCTCTATATTCCTGGAAACATACGCTTTTGTATCTAAGTCATTCGCTAAAATCCTTTGTCTAAGTTATCTCAAAGACGAAAGTTCTTGGTTGTCAAAATAATAGGGTTGGGTACTGCGCGAGACGGCCCATCGTACGTTGTGTGGCTTGATTTACAGCTGTTCTTAGCGATTATTAACTTCACGTCGCATACGGTTCATTATACAAATTAGTTTGTTACGCTCTGAGGTATAACCAGTTGCTAAGTTTGTACTCTACCTGATTAATTTGAGAAGAAATTAAAACTTTCATCGCGTCTCATCATAAGTACAAAAACTGAACTTTTAGCCATTATATATGATTTCTCTTGTCTATGGTAATGGAAGGGGTTATATATTTTGTAAATGGGTTCTATTTGTATCACTGATAATTTATTTTATTTCTATGTATTTTACAAACAAATGTTAGTTAACTGCAGACCGATACATATATTTATCTCTCCGCGGGAATCGAACCAGGCACCTCCGTTACTAAACGCTAAGCAAAATATAATGATCTCAAAGAACACTTAAGATATTTCAATCGCTCTAATTTTAGGTATAAATACAACTCTGTCTCTGTACAAACTAGTAACTGTAAATAAATCCGAAACAAAAAAAAAACAATTGAATTGAACTTTTTTATTGGGCGCATGGCATTTGTTTTAGCTAAATTATATTCGTACAATTTTCCTTAAGACTCCAATAGAAACTCTTCGAGATTGTCAACATTTTGCAAGCGTAATCCTTACACTGCTTGGATTATGTTCCCTTGCTTGTGTAATATATAAGTAATGTTTACAGAGAGGAATTCAGAGCTATCTATCATTTTTGATTTTGATTTAATATATTTATGAATGTTATGAATTTATTTGACAACCAACCAAGCAACAAAAGTTATAAAATTTTAATATTATTAATACTAATAAATAAAATTACAAAGAAATATACATAT
Source organism: Anthocharis cardamines (assembly GCA_905404175.1). Lineage (NCBI taxonomy): Eukaryota > Metazoa > Arthropoda > Insecta > Lepidoptera > Pieridae > Anthocharis > Anthocharis cardamines. Next base: position 6,341,741 of record FR989974.1, read on the forward strand.
TATATACAATTTGCAAGAACATATAAGGATAATTTACAATAGTTACGAATAGAATTGTTTTAATTATCCCAAGTTTTGCTTAGCTTCAATTTCAATAAATTATCTATATTCCTTTTTTTTAACTAGGAATGTTGACTCCACCTTGTTTTGAGTTCCTTAACCGTTTAGAAGATTTCCGAAGTTTTTTTTTTTGAAAATCCATACATCAAATTTTTAACTTTCATTATCACTTTTATATGAAATCAAATAACGAAATTGAGCGTACTATAACACCATATAAGCCCCTTCTGAAGGGCAATGAAATACCCCCAAATAATTTAACACACGGGGCCTCACAAATTAATGGTTAATGCAAGGGCCCCAAACGTTTACAATACACATCTGTATCTTCGAAGAAGTCAAGGCACGTATCGCGGAATTCTAGTTGTTCTTTGGAAACTTGTTCAAATATCGTGCTGATACGGTGACATGACTCTCATATGAATTCTTATTACGGGTATTAACTTTGAGGATATTACTTAGGTGATCACGTTTCTTAGACGTGTGTTGTATGAAGAACTCATTCATAAAGGGTTTTCATGCAAAATTGGAATCTATTTTTTTGACTTAAATAAACACGAGGAGGCTGACCACGCTTGTTGAAACGTTGGTATAGAATAATAAAGGCCATCAAAAACAGAAATTGTAAAAAAGCCAAGTCTTGCAACTCAGTTCTTCTATCGTAAAAAGTTGTGAGATCCATATAATACCAAGTCGGTCAATTTATTCAGTCTCTACTGAAGGATCCTTCTGTCTTAAGTAATTACATAATAAGCTAACCTAACAATATCTTATAGTGATCATATCAATACCAATATTAAAAATCTTTGATGTTTAAAATAAATAGATTGGCTCGGCTATTTATTTATTTAAAATAAATAGATTTCACGCAAAAACATTCATAAATAAAATAAGCTTTATTATTCCTTACATACAAGATATGGTTGTTTACATTCATAAATAAATAGGTTTTTTTTAACATGATATATTATTATTTAGATTACTTTATTGCACTTGAAAATAAAAATACAACAATAATAAAATTCTTAGAAATAACTTAAATATAAACAGAACAATACTTGCGAGAATGCGCTTATTAATAGATGGTAAAAATGCCTGCAGTCTATGGAATTCAGATACGTACTATGGGCTATAGCATTTTAATTCGCCTCAAATAACAATACAATAACAAATATATAATCGATTAACAGCAAAGTCATCCATCACAAAGCTTGAAAGCTCTTGAATCGACCGAAGAGTGACGCTTAATCTCCGCCGCAGTCGAGAGGATTCAACTAGCAGTACTAAAGATATGAACTATCTAGTTTAGGTATATTTCACAGAGTGGGAGATTTAAAAGGTCCGCAACGCACCTATATGTCTTCTAGTGTCGCAGATATGTATGGGCGGCGGTAATTACTTATCAGCAGGCAAGCCAGCTAGTTTCCATTCTATTATATAAAACATCAAATTAATTTAACCTGTAATTCTTGCATTACTATGGGTTAATCTATACTATTGCGTGCTGCTATATCATGCCTAGTGCTGATAGGACAAATCTTTGTTTTTTTAATATTATAGTTAATATTAAAGATGTCATGTGGAACATGGTGTAATGGTTGCAGCTCCTTACGACAAGAGTGGCGGAGAGTTTATTGCCAGTTCTTCTCGTCCGTTCTACTGCCTTGATTTGAGAACTGGCAGTAAATGTATTTTTTTTATTGACGTTTTATGAACTACGTGAAATACGTGTACATTGTGTTACCTAAATTTATAAATTATTTTGAATTTGAATTTAATATTATAAAGAGGAAATATTTGTTTGTTACGATTTACCTCAAAAACTACTCGACCGATTTAAATTCTTTCACCAATAGTAAGCTTCATTATCAGCGAGTAACATAGGCTTTCTTTTGTGTATAGTACATCTATGTATATTGCAGCCATGCGAAGCCCGGCCGTTACTATTGGCCAATATGCATATATAAACAAAAAGCTGCAATATGCAAGTACTTTAAAGTATTGACCCAAAATTTGTACAGTGATAGTCCGGCTTGATCCAGACGATTAATATGGCTCATTTAGGTGCCAAGAATTCTTTCTTGATATCCTATAGCAGTGGCTCAAATTTAAGGCTTGGCCCAGCCCATCTGTCACTTAAATACGTCCATGAATTTAAATGAATGAAGTTTTTTATGACGCAAATGTAGTATGATAAAACATAACTGTATAAGGATGATCTACGAAGTGGCTACGAAATAAAGAAATACCAGTCATCGCACCTCTAAAAACTATACATACATATACATCACACCTCTCTTCCATTGGGGTAGGCAGAGATCACGCGAAGCGAAGTTATTAACTGTCTTTCTATGGCTGTTTTTTTTTTGTTATATATCGGCAGACGAGCATGAGATTCACTTGATGTTAGTAGTTATCTCAGTCACAGAACATCAGTCAATGATGCGCTGTCGAACTACTTTTTACTTCGAGCATTTGGAAATCCATGACTGAAACCGAAACGCGCAATATGCATTTCACGGGGTTTCATCTATGAACGGTGGTTTGTTAGCCGGTCGGAATTTCGATATTCATCCCACCCGATCAATGCCCGAAGGAACCAGACGTGGGGAAAACATGGTTACAGAAAATTATACACATGTCGTCCCGGTGGGATTCGAACCCACGACCCATCGATGCGTACGGCAGGTGTTCTACCGAACGTGCCAACGAGCCCGCCAAAAGTTTTTAAGCAAAAATTTATGAGATGATTCAGTAATATAATGGATTGTATTATGTACTCAATTGTTAATAGCTCGTATGTCCATCGAATTATACTAACATCGCTTTATTCAAATAACACTAGTTTACAGTGTATCTGTTGCCGATACAATTATTGCTGTTGTCGACGTCTTATGATATGCTAGTTACAAATATATAAGTAGTTTTTTTTTATCAGCTCTAGTTTATGAGTTCCGGGTAGTTACGGTTAAAAATGAAAATTATAAGTATTTACTAAGAAAAAATATTATTAAAAAACTAAAACAATCGTTGAGTTCCAAAAAACTTCGCTTTAAAGCTCTTCTCTTATGTGTGGACTTAGGGAAGTAACGAATAGGGCACTAGCATTAGTCAGACATCCAAAAAAACTCTGATAACGCCTATATGAAGCGTAAATCTTGACGCATACGCTCTCCTTGCTCTTCGCTCATGTCTCCTATTTTTTTTTTTGAAAACCTATCTAGATGACTACGGAGGAAGTGGAATTTAATGCTCATATTGCATCTCAGAGTTTTTAATTGTAAAAGCAGGTCTGTAGAAGACAGTATAATTTTCTGAAAAGTTCAGTTTTAATTTTTTTACTTTCGGTTTCTGAGAAAGTTCTGCATCATCGATACGAAAGCTGTCCATGCTCTTAATTCAAGCTTAGTCATAGAATTTATAAATCCAGTATCTTTGGAAGTTGTATGATATGGGGTCTGTCAAAAATACTGGCTTTAATCTTTTTCATAGTGAGCTGAGAAAATTTGTGGCAAATGTAGGAAAAGTAGTTCCCATTTTTATCAAGTGCATCAAAAAACTGTTTCATGATTCTCATTTGAATACTCGTATGTAGTGGCGGCAAAATAATTCTATTATGAGCTACTAGTTAGTTTTAGACTAAATATTGCTGCCCACTAACCAAACCATAAGTAACAGTCATTCAGATGATCTATGAGTTCTAAATTTAAAACTACCTTTTTTTCTGCCTTTCCATTATCTTAAATATTCAACACCCTATCTACAAACACAATCAGGAGCCCAAGACTTGTAATTTTTATCCAGCGATATCCCAAAGTAGAAAAAATAGGAGTTTTTAACGCTTTCTGATACAGCTTTTCTATATTTTTTAGCATATATTTTTCTATTCTATTAGCACATATATAGCAAAAATAATGTTGGTAGTTTAAACAACTTCTGCTTGAACCACTCATGTCGCAAAAACTTATGAAATTAATCTTTACACACTGAAACACCTACGTTATTAACGAATATATCAGCATAAATGATGAACGTCGAAAACAAAAATATTTGAGCTGCACAAAATTTTCTGAGGGTATATTTGAAAAGACCATGTCATAAGTAAACAAAATCACCCACAAAATTCACGGCAACAGACAAAAAGTTAAATTTTGTAAACTAGTGTAATATTTAACAAGAATTGCATTAAAATTCCTTTCAAGTTTCCTCTCACAGCTATGTAAAAGTCGAGATCCCTCTCTCCTTGTCACTCTCTATTAATCTGAATGAATAGGCGACATTTGAGTACGCTAGAGACATTAAGGGAACGATATATCAACATTCACCGTCTTTCTCGTGTTAAAGAATAATTTAGTACTGAAAATATTTTATAAAATTGTCGTACATTTTCTGTGTATATAAAATTATCGGAAAATATATTTTTAGTTTGTAAAGTTTAGATATAAAAATTTAAATAGATAGGTAAAATGCAATGTATTGATATTTTAAATTAAATATCGGTTGTGAGTTCGAATCCTGCCAATTTTTTATCAAAAAAGGTATGTGGATTATCGAAATTCCAGTCGGGCATAAAACCTCTATTCACAGGTGGAAAGTCAGTCTAAATATTTTTAAAAAATCCTAAAAAAAATACATTGATTACTTCATCATTAATCAAAAGATTATATACGCATTGCATATTTGGCTCAATTGATATTTGAAATCATATAATTTTCTTTTACTTTCTATAAAAAAAAGAGAAAAATTTATATAAACTTACTTTCATTCTTACTATTGTAAATTTGAATAAGTTTAATCAATAATAATCCAGAAATGTAATAATATCATTATAGCAAGTAAACGACTGCTGCAGTAAAACTTTTATTGAACAAAATTATCCCCTTCAAGAGAACCGATACCGAAGATCGATCGCTAACACATGTGCGACCCCACTTTAAAACTTCTACGACAAAAATATATATATTATAGGTATGTTTAAGTAAATCCTTCAATAAGATCGTATTTTATAGAAAAAAACACTTGCTTTTATAGTTGTGTGCACACCGCTTATAGTTTTTTATTATATGGCAACAATCTATTGTCTCTCTTATTATTGACACAATCTAGTTAGTGATGCCAGCTTGGGGGTTTTCACCCCAAATTTAGGGGAAATCAAGATGTCAGGGGTACTTTATACATGATTATTTTAGTAAAAACGTACGATACTATACAATTTCTTAAGGCTCGAACCTTGAATTTTAATGTTAATGGTTCAATTAATATATTTAAATGTGTAAAATGCACCTACCTAAATACAACAGCTATTTTATACAACTTGAATGTATTTTTATTTAATTCATATTTGAAATTACCTCTCAAACCGAGTGTACAACAAAAACTTTAGGAGTTTTTATCGATATTTATTTGTATTTGAAGTTGGTTCTAGGGAGATCATTTTGAAGGAGTTGGCATCACTGCAATCTTAAAGGACACTATGACATCTATGAACGACTGTACTACGTAACGACGCTTAAAGAATTGCATACATTTCGAGTTAAAACATTTCCCGCTTTCTATAATATTTGATCACATAAATATACCTATTGTATGTATGTTGCGGCTATTAATTACATTGCCTTTTGCTTTCGTGATTGTCCATATCAGAAATTTTACTTAATTCTCTTTGCATGTTTCTTGATTTTAATACGCATACATAACCTTAATACATGAGATGTTTGAACGTTTATTTTCCAACATTTTTGTACTCGTCTCTATCTAATGGAGAATTTACTACATAAAACTTTATTTACTTGAAAACCAAAGAACATTCACTACTTAAATTAATATTCATATGAAAAAAAAACTTATAAAGAACAAATGATTCGCCACACAGTTTATACCCTTACTCCTTGCGATTTCTTTATATTTCAAAAATACTGAGGATAAACTTAGACGTATTCAGTTTACAATCCTAGAAATGTGATAAATTTTATTAAGGAAGCATTTCAAGAAGTCTAGTCTAGGCCAATTTTTATTCCCAGTGGTTATAAAAAATGAAGAAACTGTATTTTTCTAGAAAAAATATTTTGAAAAAGTGAATATTGTTACTTATCAGTGAAAAAAAAGTGAATATAATATTTTATCAATAAATATTATATTTTAGTAAGACCTAGCTATTTTTGATTTTCTTATAAATTTCATTTTATATATTTGATTATTATTCGTAGAACGCCTACGCTACTTCGTAGCAGTTGCATGATAAAGCTATTAGTTATGCAATTTTTTTGCTAATGGCCTATTACTATTGTTGCTTTATAATTAAAACATATGTTTTGTTTTTATTACTTCTATACTAATATTATAAAGAGGATAGATTTGTTTGTTTGTTACCATTTAACTCAAAAACTACTCGATCAATTTTAAAAATTATTTCACCGTTAGAAAGCTACATCTTCACCGAGTAACATGTTTATTTTCAGAAATAATTAGGGATCCGTAATAAATGTTGAATAATATAACCTAAGGTGTAAAAAAAAGGTTGTAGGGAGTAATCTCTGGTTCTACTGAATCAATAAAAAAAATTATTCCACCAATAGCTACATTATCAGCGAGTAATATATTTTTTGTGTGTATAGTACATCTACATTGCATCCGTGCATTGCATATACAACACAATAAAATATTATTATATATTATTTATATAGCAATAATATTTATTACTACTAAATTCCAAGTTTCTACTATTTGCCAGACCACACCAAAAATGCATTCTAACTCGTTATTAAACTGAATAATAAGTTTAGTATAATCTGTATAATATTTAATGTTATAAGGCAACAGATATAAGTTACATTTTTGGGTAGCTTCAGCTTTTTTTTCTTATCGTGATCGTTGGCGCGTTGGGGTGGCCCGATGGGTCGTGGGTGCGGCACCACATGTTTATAATTCTCTGTAAACATGTCTTCCCCACGTCTGATAACTTCGAGCATTGAACGAATGGGAGGAATATCGAAATTAAAATGTATGTCGACAGCGCATAATTGACTGATGTTCTGTGGCTATCACCTACCATCAAGTGAACCTCATGCTCTTCTGTCGATATCTCACATAAAAAAAGGATATTTTTTTTATGTATGATTTTATTCTTGTACAATTAATTGTCTTTACCTATCACTTATGTACAATAAGCATTATATTGTCTGCTACGTTAAAAATGATTCAATTCCCTTTTTTTCGTTTATAAAATCTGTACGATAGGTACGTGATAACATTACATATCTACTGGATAAAAATTCCTTTCAGATTTCATGTTATATGTGGGCACAATTCGTGATATGAAATCATCACAGGAATAACAAAAGGATAGAGTAATATGCGAGTTTTTCATAACTGGAGGGGACGGAATGATATTTCATCTCGATTGCAAAGGGCTTTTATACCTATAGGTATAATAAATCCCTGTATAGAGTTGGATCATTGACGTAATATGTTGAAATTTGTTGAAAAATAAAGCTTTTTTTCAACAGGTTTTAAAACTGCTAACATCGTGCGTTTTATTCATAAACTGTTTTTTTATTAATCAACATCATCTTGATAAAAATTGATAAGATTTAAAACACATCTTTTTTTAATAGCATTCATTTTTTGCCCACGCCGTATTTTTCTATTCTTCAGAGGGGCTAGTACGAACAACTATCGAAAAGTATTCGTATCGTCGAACTGTAATTTGTATGCAAATGATTTCTCATACAACTGACAGTCTGACGATTCGAATACTTTCTCGATAGTTGTTCGTGCTAGCCCCTCTGAAATAAGGCCTCTTTTTATAAATACACATTTTATTGACAACAAATTACTATAATATCCAAGTCTTATTCAATACTATGTTGCGGTTTAGAAACCCTATAACTAGGCCTGTGATTATTTCTAATAGGTGAATGTGCTTTAATATGCTAACCGTGTCTACTTAATTAGAGCATTGTGTATCTATCATTCGATACCGATAATTGAATTCAGAGCAGTGGGGCATGGTTTGTTATACGTGGTTAGATGCCTTCTAATGATAGTTGAACACTAGGGAATAGGCTATTTCTGACTTAACTCCCAATTTTCTTAATGAGCGAATCTTTTCACAACTTATGAATTTATATTATTTACTAGTTAACCGTGAAGTGCACAATTCACATTTCGGTCTTAGTCTAAGGATTTCCGAATGCTCGATGTAAAAAAGAAGGTCTGCGTATCATTGACTGATGTTCTGTGGCTGAGGTATCACCTACCATCAAGTGAACCTCATGCTCGTCTGTCGATATCTGACTTTAAAAATATTTCAAAAAATAGTTGGTACAATGTTTGGCTTTCATGCGAAGAAATGAAGATTTCCCTTCAACATAGATATATTTTTTAATATAGTAACTGTGAAGACATTTTTGATTTTTAAAATGATTTGCTTATAAATATTCTAATAAATATAGCTAAATAATATGTTTTATATGCTTCTTATAGAATTAGAATGATTTATTTGTAAATAACATGGTACAATGGTTGGTAAAATTAAAATATATTGTGGCGATCGCATGTTTCCAGTAAAAGGCATACAAATGATTTTTATCATATGTATCAGTGTGTCTAAAAAAAAAATTTTAAGCCGTAAATGTTATATTGTACTATCCATTTTTTAGCCTGGCCTTTACAAACATGGAATGGCATATAAGCAACATTGAACCTTAAAGTTTTAGGCAAGTGGTTAAAAATCCTAATCATCGTAGCGTAAACTAGTCTTAAGGTGACACTAGTCGACATTTTTTCCATAGAAATTTCGGGGGAGTATTACTCTACTATTTAGCACCGTACATGCAAAGTTAAACATGATATCGTTTTGTCTCATTATTAATTTTGTCTGTACGGAAACAGAATGGTAAAATAAAAAACCATTAAAAAGTTACGAGCTACCAAAGATTCGTTTTTATTGCCATTTTTTAACACAACTTTGGGCTTAAATTAGTAATAAAAGAAGTATCAAATTTTCAAAACAAAGTCGGTACCGACAAAGCACGATTATCGAAGAAATTTGTAATTGATTTATGCAGTGGTTTTTTCATAAAACTCGATTTTCCAAAGGCTTCTTCGTATTTTTTTAGACGTGCTATGCGTACTATGAATTGTCGTGCATCTCACTTAATAATGACTGCCCCGGTGAGGTGCGGGAGAACAGCATGCTTTTTGGCCTCGCCCATCAGTGAGTTCGAGCCCGCGACTTGTGCAACCTTAAGCTTTAGGTACAGTTGAAATTGAATACAAATCGTAAAGTCATTCGTGGTTCATTATTAGAAAATTAAGTGAAGTTCACAACGGGGTTACGCTGAATTGAAAACTTGTTTGACTGTTTGTAATGAAACTATTCAGTACGAGCTATTTTTTTTGTCTACGTTTTTTGTTAATCACAAACAATAGATTATCTTAACATATATAATTTTGTTCTAACAAATGACTTCACTATTGTGTTTTTGGTTTAAAATTTGTTCATGGGATTTAGGCAAACTTTAATTACAATGTTTTTGTAACATTTTGCATATCATAATCTATACATATAATAAAAGAGTAGGATCGAAATTACGCTTCACTAAATATTTTTACCAGAAATTAAGAGGGGTGATAAAAGAAGGGTAGCAGAATGCATAAATGCAATTTTTAAGATTCTTGTCTGTCTGTCTGTCTGTCCGTCTGTCTGTCTGTCTGTCTGTTTGTTCACGCTAATCTCCGAAGATACTGAACCGATTATCGTGCAATTATATTAAGGAAAGCCCGGGGCAACATATAGGCTTTGTTTTATCAAAATCGGTTATCGGAAAGAAAAGTTATCATCATTTAAATATTATTTTAAAGGCACCATATCACCAATTTTCAATGCAAACTGACTCGCGTTGAACTTTTTCGAATTGTCAGATGTCAATCACAGTCTGATATGTAAATGAAATAGTTTGATTATTTCGCCATTTCCAATATATGTATTCGTAGAATAGTGGATATGCAGTCCCATAGCGTAGCTTCTGATGCGAGTTCGAATCTGAAGTTGAAATGAAAGAAATTTTTTTTTGTATTTCTTTATTTATTTTTTGAAAGAACTATATTATAACAAAAATAGAAAATGTATTATTGAAATATTATATGAAAAAGTATTTCTTATGAGATCATTTATTTCACATTTTCATCAATCCTTTCTCTTAAAACAGAATTACGATTATTCGACATTGCTTTTTTGCTTCCGTATCTTAGAGGTTTCCGCATTTAGCATCGGAAACCCGGGCAGGAATCCCGGGAATTTAAAAAAAAAATCCGAAAATGAAAATGACCAATTAAATGAACGCACGCATCTATTTAAGACAGAACATGCATTGAATCCAATCTTCGATTGAACTCTGATAAGTAGAAAAAAGACACATATCTGGATTTTGGTCACGTAAAATTTAATTAATATGAATCACCCTACAGTTTCTTTAAAGTCAGGTTAATTATTTCAACTATTGAATTTCAAATCATCCTTCGAACCTCAATCTCAACCACCATTAAACATGTCGATAACATGATGCAAAAGCAACCGTCAATGACTAATTTGATAGCTCTTTCTCAAAAGAAATCACCAAGTACAGAGGGTGGAGGAGGATATGTCATTTGAAGAAAGCTTGCTCAAAAGCTCAGCTTAAAGTGAACCCACGCCCACGCGAACGAAGTCGCGGGCATCAGCTAGTAGTAAAATAAATAAATTAAAAACAACATTTTATTATTAATTCAATATCTATATTAGATGAATTAAGATACGTGGCTAGATGAAAGAAAAAATATGCCAGACCTGGTCAAATTCGATTCGAATAACTTGAGACACAAACCAAAAACCTTGTAGGGACATCTACAAGCACCAAGAAACAATACGAAGACATCTAATCCTGAATCGCGCTATATAAATGTTTCCGAGCGCTGAGTATATATACAACATCTCAACATCAACCAATAAATCTTAGGGCCGGCCAGTCAGTGGTTCGACTGGTCGAGGATCCTCCCTTTAGGTTGGGGGAAGACCTCTACTCACTTCCTCCACATACCTATTACGCCATACTTCATAACTTTCAACATACATTTAAACATACTTACAGATATTTTCATAAAAAACGCCGATTGGAAAGCTAAGTAATTGCCATTTATGGCTATAACATATATATAATACAATTCCATTGACGACGTACTGAATATTTTAACAACACTTTTACCTAATTACATACTTAATTAGTGAATGTTAATAAAGTCAATCAACAAACATTTAAATTCCGTCAACATTTCACCTGCGAGCGAGGTCTGTCGTGTTTCAATGATCACAATTCTGAATGAAAACTTAGGGTTGTCACTCATATTTTTTGTATCTATGTAAATATTTTTTTGATTTCTGTCAAGGCCCAAATCAAACTTATTTTCATTGTTCAGTCAACGTGGCAGTTTTCCAATAAAAACATGAGCCCTAAGGTTTTTAAATCAGTTTTATATTATTGTGAAAGTTTGAGTGATATAACTCATTTTTGTATGAGAGCTATTTGATATTAAATATTTTTAAGTTAGTTAAGACTTAACGATAACTTAATATGCATTACAAAAGGGTTTTTGACGATAACATAATATTACAAAAGGATTTTCTAATATTATGTGGATTATGTGTAACAAAAGCATTTTTGTCATATTATGTTATCGTTAATTTTTGAACAAAACTTTACAAGTAAATGGCGATTGGGTCCAATTAACTTTCGAATTAAATCTATGCATTTTTTTTCTATTCAAATAAGTTTTTCCTTATTATAACAGAAGATAAAGATTTTATCATGCCATCTGCCATCATGTCGTCATACTTAATAATACGTTCAATAAAAAATATAAATAATAGTTTATGTGACAACCCTACACATGCAGAGTTTAATTTGCAGCTACGAGAACCCTAGAGTAGGCAATCAACGGTTTGAGCTGAACGCCCACTGACGTCCAGTTGATCTGTATACCGTTATAGAGATTATGACGTCATATCACAGTAGAACACCACTATTGTCACATTTCAAATTTCGAACGACTTTTGATATTTTTGATTTTACAGCAGTGTCAGTGATTTTTTTATATCGACAGACAATTATGAGGATCACTTGATGGTAAGTGATACCTGAGCCACAGAACATCAGCTAATGATTCGCTGTCGACCTAATTTTTTCTTCGAGCATTCTGAAATCCTCAGACTGAAACCGAAACGCGCAATATGCACTTCATAGTTTTTCCATCTATGAACGGTGGTTCGTTACCCGGTCGGAATTTCGATCTTTGTCCCACCCGATCAATGCCCGAAGTTACCACACGTGGGGAAAACATCCTTACAGAAAATTATACATGTTGTCCCGGTGGGATTCGAACCCACGACCCATCGATGCGTGCGGCAGGTGTTCTACTGAACGAACCAACGAGCCCGTCAAAATGACACATGACAATCGACATATGAGTGCAATTCTTCAAACGAACGCTACGATACACAAACAGGACTCTAAAGAAGTGAATTCCATGGCGCAGATGCATTTCTCGTCTGTTTCACTTCTCATTGTTCCTTACAGGCAAATTGGTGATAAGTCCTCTGTGCATTGCCCGACCAAAACAATTTGTCAAATCTTATTTCTCCTGGATTATACCCGGTCACGGAGTCGGTCAGGGCTTCTATTAAGTTAAAATTTATTATTTAAGACCACAAATTAAAGTTTATGAAATGACACAGCACTTGCGGTATTCACGCCTGATTTGCGGTAAGCGTTTGGTTTATTTCCGCGTCGGTAACTGGTTTGAAATTGCAACATCAGTTGGTGTTTGATGTGGTTTTACATTCGCTATCCGTGGTTATAATAATTGATTTTATATTTGTAAGACCTCCAAAAATGATAGACGAACACTGGAAAGATTTTCATATTATTCACCAGAAAAAAATCATAAATTGTATGAGAATATTTCACAAACAAACTCCTTAAAGTCACGTTTCCAATTCGCTGTAGCACAACTGAGGGAACTCGTGTTTACATTTCACGATTATCCTTTTGACATCAAAACCAGACCTTATCTTATACGAAAGAATGAGTGCTTTACGCGATTTTTATCGCGACTTGATTGGGGAACATTCAGTCAAACCTAAACAAACTTAATATCGATCTTAATCTTAAAAACAATTCCTTTATGTGCTCATTCGTTTTAAGTACAAGTTAAAGAAATTTAACAATCACCAATGATGTCTTATATCAAGGTAAATACTATGAGAAAAACTAAGTATGTTTGAGCAGTTTTTTTATTTATATTTTCAAATAAAACTAATGCACGCAAACTGTATAAAAGTGAATTCCCGATTCCCCTAGTGAAGCATGGGGCAGATGCATTTCTGTGTCTGTTTCACGGACTATTTTTTTTAACAGGCAAGTAGGTGATCAGCCTTCTGTCCTGTGCCAGACCGAATTTTTTTTTAAATCTTTTTCCCCGGGACACGAACCACCACCGCTTACTACTGAGCCACGGTGGCGGTATAAGGCATAAATCCTTCGAAGTGTGCGTTTCACAGATGAAAACATTAAAAATATCCCCCCACTGACGACAACACTTGATAGTAAGAGATTTGTCAGGGGTTAAAAAAGTACATCCATAATACAAAAAGCACAAAGCGTTCCATTCACGGTTCCCCTTTAATTTGGCGCCATTCCATGTTCTGCAGTCTACGTGTAGTACGTATAGTCTGTATTTATACATAGGGCCATAGATAAACCGAACGCGGTTTTGGGGGATGTTTTGCTTTGCAATTATTGCATCAATGTCTAGCTTTAGCGGGTATATTTTGTAGGTGTTTTCAATTCCGGTTGAGTCTATGGTTTATATATTTTTGAAACATTAATTGTTGCTTAGACAAGATTACTGTGTGTATCAAAATTATTTGGAAAATGTGTCTATTCTACAATGTGACCAGAAGTATCGTGATTATGAAATAATTGTAACTGGATTTAAACTAAAAAGAACATCGATCCGTAATTGTTAGTAAAGTCTAATATTACTTAATATACTTATTAAATTACAAATATAAATTCTAAGATAATCACTTTTAGTTTTGCAGCCGTTTCAATACTCAAGCAAGCGGTCACGGGCAAACTGATGGAAAGTGGAAACACGAAATAATTTTTAACGCCATTCTTTTCTATGGTTTTAATGGTATTATTTGATTCAAACGTGTGCTACGCGTGATAAGTTTTTTAAAAGATTATTTTTATATCATTTTATCATCATTACTTATGGTTTTGTTTTTATTTTCATTTATTTGTATGTATGTTTGTGTGTGTGACAACTAAAATATTATTATTCTTAATATTGAGAAAATATATTTTACTTATTCGGAAGCCGCGGGACCAACATAGTGAAAATATTTTATTAGAACCTATAAATGACACCATTAAGCCTAGCCACATAACCGCCGTATTACGTGGACATTCATTATCTTAATTTCTAAAGACGAGGGTTCGAGTGACCCAAAGTATCGCTTTAACAAGTTCCAAGCAAGTTTTGTTACAAAGATTGTAATTAACAAGTTAAGAAAATACTGCTGAAAATATCCGAATGATCCTTAAGTTTTTTCCTGACTGTCCTTTAAGAATCATAATATTTTTTCTGGTTTATTTAAATTTTCTTGTCTCCCTCTGAAGCTTTGGCTTGTTAGAACTGTCTTATTTATCTACGCATATCATTGAAAGAAGATTATACAACTTTCTCAAAATATTGTACATAGTAGATTTTTTACACCATCAGAAAATAGAGATTTCAACGTACAAAAGCCTACCGACTTTTTTAAAAATGCTGATATTTTGGCGCGAGAATTTAGAATTGAATTGAAAATTAGGATGCTTTTTCGATATTAAGTCAAAAAATAAAGTGAAAAAAATAAATATTTCAAATCAAATAAATTACAGTGAATTTGGGACATAGAAAGGTAGTTCACCAAATTTCGGAAATTAAATAATCATAAACCATTAGTTATAATATTTACTCGGATGTCTAAGTAAGCATGAGGTATTACGCAGTGGCGTCATCATAGGGCAAAGTGGTGAGCCCTGAAGCTGAGGCTGAGGCTGAAGCTGAGCTTATATTTTTTTCTAGCTTCAAGTGCTGCCCCTGGACTTTAAAAAGAGGGGAGGCAGCACTTGAAGCTAGAAAAAAATATAACAATGGAAATGCCGAACGTCCTTTATAAGTAATAATTTGCAAATAATTAATTAATTTTGCGCTAGGGGATTGGGGAGGTTGCAATTATTTCCTCTCTGCACCGGGGCCCTTCTTCACCTAGCTACGCCACTGGGTATTAGTCCTGTTATATCTATAAATCTGGGTTATATAAAGGTGTTGTCTGTACTTAAACTCCCCTAAGATTTCATTCTTACAAAAGACACATTGTTCCTCAATGCCCTTTTCAACCTTTGCAGGAGTCAATGCACTCGTTCATCAAGCGATCATTGAACACTATCAATGGGCATTCATGAGCTTTTCAGTAGCTTGATTTTATTCTCTATTTCTGCTCTATTCTTTATTATATTTATTAAATATAGTGGGACATAGGGCAAACACATTTCTGTGTCCGTTATTTTTTTTTTACAAATTACATTATTATTTTTATTACAAGCAAGTAAGTGCTCAATCTTCTGTGCCCTGTCCGATTGAAACATTTTTTTAAATCATTTTACTCCTGGATTCCAACCCGGACGTCTGGTGCTATACGTTACACGGCCTCTACTGAGCCACGGAGGTGGTCGTTTCTATTTAAAATGAATCTTAAACAAATAATAGTAAAACTACAATAATTCAAAGTTAATACAATAACTGCAGCTCAATGAGGGTAGTTTTGTAAAATTTTGAAATCCATATTTATATATTTATTTTGTAATAATGTAATAATTTTCCAAATGCTCGAAGTTAAAATTCGGTCGACAGCGCAATATTGACTGATGTTCTGTGGCTGAAATATCATCTACCATCAAGTGTACCTCATGCTCGTCTGTTGATATTACATAAAAAAACTCAAAAGCATGATTATCGTCGGTGATCCATTACTTTCGGATTTAAAAAAAATACGATTCAAAAGAACTGTTCTTTAAGCTTATTTGATTAATATCATATTTTTGCGAGTCTGAACAATGCTTACAAAATGATAAAAACGCTTATGCCTCGCATCTTACAACCCCTCGTCATAAGAACGGCTTCCCGGCGCGATATAATCTTTTCATTCTCATGCTGGAATTAATTTCAGCAATGCGTATACGATCTGTTGCGGTCTCCCCTTATTTTACTGTGCCTTCGCTGTAATTATTGTGGATTGAACAAAGCTTGTAAAAGCCATACATTAAAAGTCCACCAGAACTGTCAGTATTTTTTAAATTTTTATGTATATTTCATGTATATGTCACTTTATTGTAGCATGGTTAGATGAATTTGGAAGGTTCCTTTTTGGCTAATGCTGGTCTATGCAAACATTATTACACTAAGGCCTAATGTTTGTACCAAATACTCTAAACACACACACCCCCTCAGATACACCAGACACAACTACACTATAATTTTTTATCTATTCTGTGCTCTACACGCATTCTCTGTGTAATATTATTATTTATGTAAACCTTGTAATTTGCGTATTTTTTTTAAATTAATTTGTTTAATGTTCAGTCGTCTGTAAGGTTTTCCAAATAAATAAATAGAACACTTTGAAAAATAATTAACGTATTAAATCACGATTTTATTTTAATTCTATTTTTATATCTGTTAAAAAAAACCCTTTTAAGGCCAGACCATTGCTGCCAAAGCATGTGATTTGTCATGATAAAAAAAATCAAAAAAAATTGCGTTTTGTGCGTTGTATTTTGATTTTTATATAAAGTACTTGAAAGATTTAATTTAAACGATGTTTAAATTCACTTTATGAATACATATTTATAAAAATAGTTTGTAAGGATGGTATTTTATCCGAAAATAACATTCACATTTACCTGTTTATAAACTTCGTATTCATAAGTGTTTAATTTCGAAAACTGCGTCTCTTAATTTTGTCTTACCATTACTTTGAAAAGCCCTCCTGTAATTTGATAGCAATTTTAATTAACACGGACTTTGCCTCGGTATAGTCTTTGTTTCGAACACCTTGAACGAACAATAACCAAAACGTCTGCTGCGAACGGCGTAAAAGCCTTCACCTGAGTTTTTCTTACGTTTAACCGTTTTCATTTCATACTTAATGGTAATTATGGTGCTAAGAGCTTAAGTAAATGAAAACCGCTTCTACATACTTATTAGGCTTTATTACATGCCTATTTTTTCAGAAATAGGAAAGTTCTCATTGAGTAGAAGCATTTTAGGTGACAATATTTATATTCAAATTAAAATATTTCTGTAATATGAATTTTATTAATATACATTAATCGTAATTTAACCGGATTGGTAGTAGTAACTATACTTTATAGTACATTAGCAACACGCCCCGGCTTCACACGGGTGCAATGTAGATGTACTCATACACAAAAGAATATTGAATATGTTACTCGCTGATAATGTAGCTTTCTATCGGTAAAAGAATTTTTAAAATCGGTCAAGCAGTTTTTGAGTTAAATCGTAACAAACAAACAAATCTTTTCTTTTTATAATATTAAGTATAGGATATAGATTATTTTATATTTTATAGTATATATGTCACACACTCAACTTATGAAATACACAATAACGACCAATTAGATGTTATAGAGTCAATTTTTAGATATTTTAGCAGGCAGTAAATATAAAAATGACTTCACTAGATACATACACTTAATTTCTATAGTAAAAACGTATACTATGTAACTTGGGAATAATTTAGCTTTAAGTTTAGCTATTTGTGAGCGAAATAACTTTACAAATGACAGTAGTTCCAAAGATTTACCCTTACAAACACAACATATAAGCAATTCGACACACAAACATTTCCTCTATAATATTAGTCCGGATATATTTGCTCTACTTATTTGTCCCCTGCGTGCAGGACAAACACACGTTACAAATTAGAATTGCCCAAAGTTATATGCCCTAACCGCAAACTAACATTGGCCAAATTGCTAACTGTCTAACTTGTAATACTGTTACAGCGTTACCGTATACCTGTTCCGCTTGTTATATTAGAGAATAAGCGAGATGGAAGTTTGCTTTTGTCATTGAGTTAGAAAGCTCCGTACTAGACATGGGCGATAACAGGGCAAACATGATATCTGTTATATCTGTTACTGTTACTCAATAATAACAGATGTAAATATATGTTATTAAATAACAGTCTGTTATTTAGATACTGAAGGAATTACAGATACTAAAAAGCAGTGGCGGCGTAAGGCGTGGGCGACGTGGGCCACCGCCTACGGCCTCGCGACCCAGGGGGCCTCGCGCCCCGAAAATTAATGCATTACTTAAAAGCCGCTAACGCGCCAAATTTTTTGAGCTGGCAGAGGGCCTAAAATGAATCTTGCCCACATAAAATTTACGTCTTACGCCGCCACTGCTAAAAAGGAGTGACATTTCAAGGTGATTACGTCCAATTGTATTTTTTTGGATAATAAATACTTAGTGCATCTCGTTTTATCACACAATAATCATAGATGTTGAACAGTTGTTATTTAGTATTGCATGATATTTTCAATAACAGATATATCACAACCTCAGGAACAACTGATATCTGCTATCTTTGAATACCTGTGATTTATATCTGTTAGGATAGTTACGCCTCACTCCTACTCCGTACTTCTAAATGAGCTTTTTATTGTAGTATAGTTTGGGAATCATGTCATAGATTTCTGTTCTGATTAGTAACGGTATGATTGGATAGTGTCCACCAGTGGTGGATGTACCAGCAGCCCGCCTACCATGACCATCAAGAGATACGTATATCTCGCGGACGAGTGAAGACAAACTAAGATATAAGATATCTCGATATAATATTATATCACGACATCGACAACTTTGATAAACAAGATATCTCGATCGACAAATATATTTGCTTTTGACATTAGAAGTCGAGTTTTAAGTGTAAATGCATGTTAGACTCGGAAGACATAAAGAGATAATCGATTAAAAGACGAGAGAACGGTATACAACATTTTGTCGCGGTTGTCATGCTAGGACGCAGGACGATTTTAGAGGCAGATTTTAAAAATCTATTTTGGCATCCACTGATTTCAATCTAAACTAATATTATAAAGAGGAATGGTTTGTTTGTTTGTTATGATTTAACTCAAAAACTACTCGACCGATTTTAAAAATTATTTGAACACCAATAGAAAGCTACATTATAATTTTTTTTTAATTATTTAATTATTAAATTACAAACAAAGGGCAGGTGGCTCATGTGATGGTACGTGACCACCCCCGGCCGCACTAAAACATCCGCCACACAGACATTTTGGTGAACATAATTCTGAATTAACATCCGCTTTATAATATCAGTAGAGATTTTTATCAACTGTAACATATTTTATCATCAGTGACCGCCTCCGAGTTTCAGTGGTAAGCGTGACGCGTTTAGTACCGAAGGTCCTGGGATCGAATCCCGGGGAAACGTGACAAAATTTTTTTCAATCGAGCAGGATATAGAAGACTGATCACCTACTTGCCTGTAAAGAAAAATGATCAGCGAAACAGACACAGAAATGGGTCTACCCTATGCCCTCTTGGGGACTCGGGAATTCACTTTTAATAATATCAGTAGAGATTTTTATCAACAGTATTTCTAGTTTAGTTCTTATTTTCAAAGTTTTCAACAGCTTTCAATGCTTTTGATTGAGCTGCAAAGCTAAGCTGGCTTTTAGATGTGGCATTGTTCAGTTCGAGTTCAGTTTGAAATTGTTTTCAAATCTGGTTCGTTTGTTCAGTTAAAAATGTACGGATTAAATGGTGCTATATTATTTTATATAGTATGATTTTTTTTTGAATGAAAGTCTTCTCACCTTCTCGAAATTTTGACAAAATTCCTTTATTTGAACGGCCTAAAAACACTTTCAAACCTCGAAAGCAATGTATATCTTAGGTACATTAAATCATGAACAACTAAGTTTAAAATTATATAAATGAAATACAACTGTCGCAATTTTAATATGCTTATAAATTGTTGTAAAAATGTTATTTCCTATGTCTCACTAATTCTGACCGGGTAACGAACTGAAAGATCTACGAGAATGTTCACTCACGACGCCATATTTTTTGAAATACTTAGAAGGCGATAGACGGCACTGGCAGCTTGCTACGCGTTCGACGTCATAGGATAATTAATAGTTATAGGATGCACTAGTATATAAGATAGTAGTAGCAGGATGGTTGATAAGATTTCACATAGACCATTAAAGTAAAACCTAATCCACGCACAGGGGCGGATTTGCCTATAGGCCGAGTAGGGCAGGGCCAGGGCGGCTCCAACTGCGTATGTAGCCTTGCGGTCGCACGTTGATCCGTAAGAGCATACGTCCCGTAAGTGTTTCTCGCTTTTAAAAAAAAATTTGGAAATGGTTGGTGATCAGAGTTTGAGAACTTGAGGGATGTTTGACGCCCGTAAGGGTTGATAACATAAAAATTGGTGGAAGTTTGTAACCTGTGCAGAGGGCACGTAGGGCGGAAAATTAACACCAGTGGTGAGTCAACAAGTTTGACTAAAAATTCGTCCCGCGGACTCCTCCCATGTTGAGAATGGGAAGGATGCACAAGCGGGACGAGGAGCGGGGCCGTTTGGCCTGACCGCCGGGTGTTCGCGGCAGTACGCCATCGCGATCCCGTGGGCCCCATTATGGCGGCTTGAGGGGTGAGGGGATTTTTTTTAGGGCCAGGGCGGCTCTGTGAACTTATACTTCAACGTTAGAAACTCACAAATAATAAAGGTATGCCTTAGTATCAGCTGACAACACTGATTTATGTAACTTATCATATACAGACTTTCCTTATATTTTACTTTAATTTAATTCTCATATATATCATTCAATTTCGTGTTCTAGTTGAGTAGGGGGCGGCAATGTTACATAGGCCTAGAGCGGACAGCGTTTCAAATCCGCCCCTGTCCACGCAACCAATAGGTTATTATTATAATTAAAAAAAAAAAAATTAATAATCAATGACAATTTTAACAATGGTTTATTACACTATTCCACATTCAAAATATTAGTTCAAGGACATTAAAAGTGTCAAACGACCGTTGACACTCGATACTTTATTTGCCGACGCTTTTAAGTTTTCCGTAACATAATAATTTAGGTGAGCGACTATCCTGCCCTTGTTGACACAGGAAGATGGAATTTCCCCCGGGGGTTTGAGGATGGGGTGCTTGGTTCAATTTTAATATCTGTGGATTATTTCCAAGCGAATAGTGCTCAAAACTAATACCGTAGTTTCAAAACATGTGAATTTAGGTTAGATATCAAAATACATGTTCTAGCCATTGACATATTATGTTAATGGTTCTAGCTAAATTTGAAATCACAGGAATATATGAAAAAGATTCTTCTTCGTTTACTCTAGTAGCATATACTGATAAATATTATATAATAATGTATACTTATAAATATAATAAATATTAATGTAATTATTTTAGTAAATTATGAAGTGAGACATTTTTACTATTCGTAATATAAATGAAAATGTGTATTTAAAAAAACATATCTAAACACTTTTTTCAGCATAGATATAGATATTTTTCTCTTTAATCAAAAATTAAAATAAAACATGCTTTATTGATAATATATAGAGGTTTTTTCGTCTTTTTCAGTCGTGTGGAAAAAATTAAATAAAAAAATGATTGCATACTACTAACCTTATTAAAATCAATTCAAAGTACAAACCAAAGTCGCTTTAAAAACAATCAACATAATACGTTTTACGTATAGGTGGTACTCAGGAATAATTTGACTTACTTATACCGATTAAGTGAATATGCTAATGAAAGTAGCACTGATATTCATTTCGTAATAGTCCGTTGTTTTTCTATCGAAATATATTTTGCGAAGCCCCAGACTCCGATGAATGAATAAATTTTTGATTATGTTATTCCTTAGCCGCCTCTGTATCGAGTTGAGATTGGATTAGAGGGCAATTGGGACTCAGAAATAGGCAGGGCCGGATTTAGGGGATCTATCCGGGGCAACAGGGGCCACTACAATAGAGACTTCGGAAAAAATATGCCTATTTCAAACTTCGACGAGTAAACAACTTTTTTTTTAATATACTGTTTTAACTTTACCTATTGTACTTCGTACAAACATGATTATGCTGTTGTTATATATTTAAAAAAAATATTCATTTTATTTGGCAATTAATTTGGGGCCTTTACTCCTTTGTTGCCCCAAGACTCAAGATCCTTAAATCCAGCCCTGGAAATAGGCTACGTTTAGGCTTCGATTGCCTATCAGAATTGTCAATTATTCCTAGAGTGGTTGAAGACAAAGCTAATTAATTCAAAAAACGTAACCTACACTCTGTTTCTACTGTATTTTAATAACGCAAGTATTAGTATACGGTTAATAGAAATAATCTTTACCGGATTTAAACGTTATTTATGTTGTGCCTTGCGCCACACATCCATACACCAAGTTAGCGTCAGGAATGTAATGACATAGATATATACCTGTATATTATAGTAAGGAATAGCCTTAGATGTCACTTTGGTGAAAGAATTTTTAAAATCGGTCCAATAGATCCAGAGATTACCCCCTACAACCTCAGAAACCTTACCTTTTCATAATATTAGTATAGATTATTAAATAAGTCGTGTTAGTTATACCATTTACATAACTCAAGAACGGCTGCACCGATTTAAATGATCTCTTATTTTTTGGATTCGTCTCTGCTCCAAATAGCAGAATAACTATTATCGGAAAAAAAACACGGAAATATTATACAGTAAATTCATTTTTAAATAAATTAGGTTCGGTACTCCGCCATCTTCCGCAATGAACAGCTCACGTCACTAAGCATAGGTAACTAGCACCCGGTGCGGATCCCATATTGGCGCCCCCTTATTTTTGCAATTGATTGAGGCATTGTGAAAATGGCACTCTTATTGAATAATACTAATCTAAAGAGAAACTCTGTTATTAGGTGATATACTAAAAAAAAAAATTAAAAAAAGAACGTTGAAGGAAGTCATGCTACGCCACCGCACGTTACGCACGCTTATAGATTTTTTGTAATATTTGATGTCCACTAAAAATCAGTGACATACTAGTCATTGGAAAGTGAACAGTGGAAAAATATAAAAGGTTTAAGACATTTATTTTTCTCAAAAAAGAATACATTCATTCACTTACATGAGAAAAAATTAAGAATTAATAATTAAATAACAAACCTTTCTTGACTCGGAAAACTACATATTATACAATACAAATTATAAACCACTACTCACAGTGGAAAAATATCATATTCAAATCGAAGGCGGGACGAAGTTCGCCGGGTCAGCTAGCCTATAATATGTATTTGGCATAAAATGAAAGACAAAACGAATCGAAAAAAAAGTCATTTGTAAAAGTATACATGATTTTTTAGCAGTAAAATAATAAGTTGTATGTAAAACTTGAGTGGTTAGTTGAACGTCACGCTTAGTGCTTGTTTGCGGTCTCCTTGTGACAAGGAGTCATGTGACCTACAAACAGTATTCCTTGCTTATTCCAGCCACTAATTGCATGTTAACTTAACGTCATGCGTGGTCGCAGAAACACTTGTAATATAGCCCGTAGGTCGTAACCTCTTTAGGGGATTAGTGATGTAAAAAGGCAACTTGAAAATGGAATAACTTTATATATTTTTTCAACTAATTACAAAGGTACAATACATTATTATACGTGTGGTTGGCGTCTTGCAGGGAAAGGGAAGGAGCGGATCAATTACAAACTTGAAATTGACAAGTTTAAATAACTGTCAGTATCAAGTGACGTCTAAAGACATAGACTAAATGATTCTACTTTTTCAACAACCTCACTTACTCATTACACTATTTTACACTATATTATGTTTTTTTTATGTTAGATATCGACAGACGAGCATGAGGTTCACTTGATGGTAGGTGATACCTCAGCCACAGAACATCAGTCAATGATGGGCTGTCGACCAAATTTTACTTCTAGCATTCGGAAATCCATAGACTGAAACCGAAACGCGCAATATGCACTTCACGGTTTTTCCATCTATGACTTATTGTATGTTTAGTTTGACTTGGTATGGGCATGATAAGAGTGGTGAGAAGCGTGTCCAAAAATTACATATGTGTTTGAGGGGTGTGACTGGTGATACGAGTAATAGAAGAGAATGGAAAAAAGAACATATAGCGCCAACTCCAAATAAAAAGGTATAAAGAAGGAATTTTATCAAATAGTTTAAATATACTACATTCTTACATTATCAGTATTTTTGTCCTTTTAACATTAATTATTCTTTCTCATAATATTTCACATTATTGGTTATTTATTTTTATTTTGAGCCTTGATCGCACTGTATACAAGTTCGATATTTCGTATCACAGTGTGTTTTTTTTAATTTTTATCCTTTTACATCATATTTTGTTAATTTTTACCCTTTCCTCCGATTGAAGCTTTCTATGCACCAAAATTTCATCGAAATCGGTGGTCTGCTTTAAAAGTGAGAACGTTGCAGGCAGAAAATTGAGAAATCAAATCGAATGAAAAGCAAAAGCTGTGTCAGTTCACGTCAGTATTAAATGATATTATAATAGAAACCCGTTATAGCAGAATAGAGTACTCGCCATAAGGGCGGTAGGTTGCGATTTGATTCCCGAGTACGATATGCCATCAAAAACATAAATTGTAAAAAAAGCCAAGTCTTGCAACTCAGTTCTTCTATCGTAAAAAGTTGTGAGATCCATATAATACCAAGTCGGTCAATTTATTCAGTCTCTACTGAAGGATCCTTCTGTCTTAAGTAATTACATGATAAGCTAACCTAACAATATCTTATAGTGATCGTATCAATGCCAATATTAAAAATCTTTGATGTTTAAAATAAATAGATTGGCTCGGCTATCGCATGAAATCACAATGTATCTTTTTTTATTTTATTAAAAACATAATGTATCTCACAAGTAATACATATTATATTAAATTAGATTGTTTAGTGCGATTGCCAAGTCAATCTATTTATTTCAAACATCAAAGATTTCTAGAAGTGCCTTAGAGTTTTGATGATCGGTCAGTCAGTGAGTGAGTGACAAATTATCAAACTTTGACTAGTTATAATTCTTAAACTACTGGTTCAAACAGAATGATATTTGAAATATACCGAGTTTATACAATGTCTGCTTAGTGACTGAAAATTCAGGATTCTAGTTTTATCCACAACGAAGTTATAGGGGGTCGAAAATGGCCCGAACTACTTCGAGAAAAGGATAGTACGGCCGTGCCACTTTTTGCTCGACTTGGCGGGGGCACTACCGTGCCCCCAGATGTTTCAAACCATGTCCAAATATTTGATAGATAGCTAAGCTAAGTTTCAAATATGATTTCTTAAATAAATGTTAGATTAAGATCATAAAAGTATATTTACATTGACTATAAGCTTATTATAGGTTAATAAAAATTTTATTGTTAAAGCTATATCTACATTTAAAAAGAAGGCAATACTTATTCGAATATTTAATGGTCTCAATTATTCGAAAATGTAGTGGAAATATTTTAGAAACCTCTCTAATACTCAACCATGCGTTTGCGATCGTATAATTTCCGGACTAAATCACGGGTCCGATTAAAATATGCGAACCAAACCTGAAATTATTACCAGCCAATGAGACGTAAGAGCGCATTAAAACTTACCAAAATCGATAGACCGTGTAAACATTCTAATGTTAATGTTTCTTTCACTCACACAAACCCAAGCGTCTCACACAAAAAGCATACTACCAAAATACGACTCCATAATTACGTTCCCCGTCAAACAATTGCTTTGAACTACTTACGACTTGCTCGAACTGGATCCGTCTAGACTAAACCGGGTTGCACCGCTTTCTACCAGATTTTAGCACGACACAAAACGTCACTAACACAGCCACAGTACTGTTCTAATAGACGATTAATGTTTTTTTCTTTAATTAACAATTTGGGGGTGCGAGTGGTGAAAAACGCGCGGCGCTACGCCGTCAATACGAAGACTGATCCGCCATGACAGTTCTGCCTGGGTTCTACGCATGCGTAGAGAGCACCTTAAGGTCACTTCCTATTGTTCATTATGATTAGGGTAAAACGATCAGTCGATTTGAGAGCGAAGAAGCCTTTTTAAATCGTGGAATCCATTATCAAAATGACCGATTCAAAAGACGTCGTTTGTGATCGATACGACTGGACTGGATTTTTAGAACGTACAATTACGAAAAGTAAAAAGTTGAATAAATTCCGAATTAGCGGATCCAACAGACATTGTACATACATATTGTACATTGGACATAAACTACTTGTATAAAAAATAAAAATATTGAATCACTCTTTCTATTGATGAAAGCCGCATTAAAATCCATTGCGTAGTTTGAAAGACCTAACTGTACAGAGGGACAGACGACGGGAGGCGACATTATTTTATACTATGTTGAGATAAAATACTTTATACCGGATTAAAACGCGATTTATTATTTATAAAATTTACGTTGACGATGCTTTCCAGCAACCGTGAAATAAATATAAATATGTGACTCGCGTTAATAGTGAAATAAATATGACTATGTTATACTCTTGTAATAAAATACAATATTATGTAGAGATAATCCCAATAAAAAAGGTAAGTAATTAATTTTATTTAATAAGTTACACTGCTCTATCATTTATTAAAAATACCATTAATTGCACAGAATAATATATATTTAAAGATGGCTGTATTAATTTATAAATTAAAAATAATAACTAGTATTTACATTACATTATTGTAATAAAATATTTGACTCTACATAATTAACGTTTTCAAATATGAAAAGACACTCTAATTCAGTACAGTTAGATATAACTCTACGTCTCTATCGAAGCACTCTATAAAATTTAAGCAGCTCTACATTAATTATTTATAATATTCTGGCTACTGTGAGTAAGGCCTTATAGAGCACCCCCGCACTTGTAAGGTAACGCTGTCAAGGATTCAATAGAGTCCGGACATGTATAAGTGACTAATGTAATTAAAACTCTACTTCCGATCATTTTAATACGATATTAATTAATTTAGCTCTACTTTCTAGAAAAAAATGTATGCTAATAACTTTATATTACTTGCTAAACACTATAAAACATCGTTTTACTATATAATGTTTGTCCTCGAGTCCCCTTGAATGGAAACACTGGAATATTTTCATGTAATACAAAAGACATGCGTTATTTTATCCTTTATTTCAAATATAAGTCCATATTTGGAGCTAGGTTCGTATGATTAGTAATTATATCATATTTATCGCTCGCGCATATATTTTATGATGCCTGCTGCCTTTTTTTCATGATGGCAACAAACCCAGTGCATTCAATTAAGCGTACAAGTAATCACTATGCAAAATTTTATCAAAATTTATTCAACCATTCTGCCCCGATTTTTTTAAAGTCAGACAAACAGGCTGATTTAATTAGTATTAAATGCATTAGTTTTGATTACAAAATCATTTTTACGTTTAGTTACAACAGTAAACGACCCTCGCATCTGAGGGTCGCTGATTCGATTTCCCTTGGGTCAGACATGTTTAATGTTTATTTTTTTCTTATCACTTATTATCCTTACGCCTGACCACTTCGAGTATTAAACGAATAGGAGGAAATTTCTGGAATAATCGAGAAGTCCTGACACTTGGTATTTCAATACTTTCACTAAAATTAAGCCAACGATAGTGAGAATGGTCTTAGATATAATGAAAAAACTTTATCTCCAGATGTTACCGATATAGTGTTATTATTGGGTTATGTTTTGCAGTAGCTGATTTAGGTTTTATTTCGCAGTGGGTTTGATGATAATTTGAATTACACTACAAATTGAAAAATTATCCTCAACTATACTTATACCATAAAGATTATAAGAGAAAGGCAGTCTGCTTGTTTGTTGCGGACACATTTTTTTTCCAATTTTTAATATTAATGTCGCAAGTAAGCGAAGTGATAAATAATTTATTTATATATATAGTAATATTATAAAGAGGTAAAGTTTGTGAGGTTGTAGGGGGTAATATCTGGATCTACTGAACCGATTTTTAAAAAAATATTTTTAAGTAAAAATCAAAAACCGACTCCAAAACTAAAACAACATATTAATATGTACAAACTATATGGAGTTGTAGTTGTGAAGTCGGTTTTTGTTTTTTGCTTAAAAATTATTTTATTTTTAAATTTTTGTAGGAAGTGTATTTTGTAAGTTCATAAATCCTTACATAATAATTTAGTAGATCTACCACTCAGCATGCTACTCAAATGAGACAGCGCCGGGAAAGGAACTAACAACCTCATCTACGTATACGTAAAGTACCGAACCAATTTGGATCGATTTGGATTTTGTGTTGCAGGCTCTTTTGGGCCTTAGATTGGAAGACGCTCACTCAGTGAAAATTACCATGTTTGATACGAATATCACAGACAATATGACCGCATGTCATTTTCAATGTCAAACATTGAAAACAAGATTTTTCGAAAAAAAAAACCCGTTTATTTGGAAATATATTGATTTTAAAGATAGAATACACCCACCACTTCTTGCAGCTGATAACATATGACGACGGTAATAATAAAATCTCGAAATGCGCACAATGGTAGACTTCCATCGAAGTTATAAAGGTGGAGATTTGTTTACTTTTTTTTTGACGGGCTCGTTGGCGCTTACGAGTAGATCATTTGCCTTGCGCATCCATGGGTCGTGGGTTCGAATCCTACATTATAATTTCCTGCAATCATGTCGTCCCCACGTCTGGTAACTTCGGGCATTGAACGGGTGGGAGGAATATCAAAATTCCGACCGAGTAACCGATATATTTCATAGATGGAAAAACCATAAATAAAAGGGCATATTGCGCGTTTCGGTTTAAGTCTATGGATTTCCGAATGCTCGAAGTAAAATAGGTCGACAGTGCATCATTGACTGATGTTCTGTGGCTGAGGTATCACCTACCATCAAGTGAACCTCATGCTCGTCTGTCGATATCTGACATAAAAAAAATGAAACCAAACTGTAAGTAAATAATTGACTTGTAATAAAATATGCAAACATCTACACATAGCTAGATGCTACACATAGGGAAGGCATTCGGAGGAACTACCCCGGGGCCCCGACCAAAGAGTGGTCCCACAACAGAGAGAATTTCGACGAGTAAACACTAGTAAACAATTTTTCCTTTGATATTGTTTCGCTATTTTACCTTTACTTGCCGTACTAAAGTACTACTACAACATGATTATATCGTTCTTAAATATTTAAAAAAAATATTCATTTTATTTGGAAAATAATTTGGGGCCTTCTTTGTTGCCCCGAGGCCTCCAAACCTCTATATCCGGCCGTACTTTACGGTATTACGGTACGTACGGTACATACTTTACGGTTTACGATAAAATAGATTGATGTCGCGGCTTTATACGGCAATTGTAATAAAACTCAAATTAAAGTATAAAATTGTGCAATTCAAAAGTCAAATTACCCACCTTGCCAGTGCCTTATGTGCACTCTCTTTGATGGCATTTATGTCAGAATACACTCATGAAAAAACTTGCTATAATTTACATAAAGTTACTGATGATTGAAATCTATTGAAGGTACTGTGCTAAATAAAACTGAAAAATCGCCGATAACACCTAGATTCGGGTGATTTTTTTAAGCATAACAAAGATTATATAAAATGTAATATACCTATTTAAATAAAAATAAATTGAATGTCTTATTGACGATCTGATGAACATGTTTAGAGAAAGATGAACATGTTTTTGCACCTTGCGCACCGATGGGCTGCGGGTTCGAGTCTCGCCGAGACGATGTTCTATAAGTAGATCTTCCCCACGTATGGTCACTTCGGGCATTAAACGGGTGGGAGTTATATCGAAATTTTGACCGGGTAATGAATCACCATTCTTAGATGGAAAACCCGTAAAGTGCATATCGCGCGTTTCAGTCTCAGTCTATGGATTTCCAAATATTCGAAGTAAAAATGTAGATCGACAGCGCATCAATGACTGATGTTCTTTGGCAAGGGTATCACTTACCATCAAGTGAATGCTCGTCCGGCGATATCGAAGTTAAAAAATCATGAAAAATGAACTCTCGGCAAGAAATACCTGTTATTTTCAAATACAAGAGAGTGATTGGAAAGATATTATCTCACTTGACATTTACTAATATATTTCCGGCTTGAGAATGGAACGGGAATTAACTATTATTATTGCACTTAAGGTTGGCGATACATGTACAAAATTACCATCTTTGACCCAAAAACTATCGAAAAAAAGTGTGAAAAATCGGCGTGTCAATTTAAGATTATTTGACATTCTTTCTTATTTGGTTTAACTAGAAGATACATGTTTTATAACCACGCTCAAATCAAAAGTCAGAAATAGAAGCTAAAAATCCCACCGATTGCCTTTCGCCGCGAGGATCTAAGGAGATTGTAACTACGGCGACCATTAAAAAAAAATAATAATACTAAAATGAGATTCTTGTATTAATATATAATGAATAAACATAATGAATTTGAAAACGATTCATTTATTCCTTACATTTTAAATAAGCCTCTGAAAAACGGTCAAAATTCAGGTTACATGTATCGCCCCCTTAAAACGTAAGAAATGTACAATAATATAAAATGCACTACGCCACACCCTTGACTCACCCTCTTTAAAGTAATTCAACTAATTGAGACATAAATCTGTCTGCACATACGACGTGAGGTCAATAAACTTTGCATTTCATCCCTGTTGAAATGCTCCAATAGATTCCTATAGGAAATGACTGTATTGGGACCTAATGTGTTTTTGTCGCTGCAAATCCATATACATTCCAATTAAAACTCGCTAAGAAAAAAATGAAAAGTTTAATGGAATATATATGCATAGAGAAATTTTATCTGCATCTACCGAGCTGTACTATAGCTAGTGGACTTTATCAGAAAATCCAGTAACATAACATAATAATACCGAGCGTTTTCAATTGGAGTATCCACTTTCATAACTACATTAGTTTCATTTGGTTTTATGTGTAAATTACTTTTAGAAAGTCCTTACATCTACTCATATCAAACGGATTATCCAGATTGGATTTTTATCTCAAGTCTATTGTTATGTATCTGGATATACTCAGGTAAGCCTATGAACTTTTAAAAGAATATCCAGGATTGCATTGTGATGACTTTTATACTTTTCAATTTGTGAATTACAATTAAAAGCGCATCACTTGTTCGTGATATCAAACGGACTATCCACATTGAATATTCATTTTATGTCTAATGTTATGTACCTGGATATACTTACAAGTGCTTGTGGGCAGTTATAGGGATGTCCAGCTAAATAATCGTAATAATTGAATTTTCTTTTATCTGCAAATTACAATTAGAAGTATATTAAACCTATATGATATCCATCGGACTATACAGATTGGATTTTTATTATAAGGCTAATGTTATGTATTTTCATGTACTCAGGTGTAGCTGTGGGTCGTTATAGGAATATCCAGTTGAATTATAAAACTAATTACATTTTTTTTACCTGCAAATGATAATTAAAAGTATTCTAAAGCTATATGATATCGATCGGACTATACAGATTAGATTTTCTAATAGAACTAATATTATATATTTGGATATATCCGAGTGTAGCTGTCGGCCTCTGTAAGAATATTTTTATCTACAAATAATTATGCTAAGTTCTTATAATTGTATAGGTGTAAATATACGATCCATAATGAATTTTATATAAATTTTAATTGACCTTATCAGGATATCTATAGTTGGTTAATACACACAAAGAAAAATATGAAAAAACTATCAAACTTCCATTTAAAAACATGCTATGTTTCGGTTTGCTTTTCTTCGGCATGTTCTTCCTTTCTGTTGTCCTCTTCCTTTTCATCATCTTCTTCTTTTTCGTCACCTTTTTCTTTTACGGTATTTTCTTTCTTTTCACCATTTGTTTTCTCAATAGTATCTTCCTCCTTATGATTGTCTTCCTTCTGCTGGGAATCTTTCTGGTCCTCGGAGTCGGAAGAGCTTCCAGAGTCACTACTACTGGATGAGTCTGACTCGCTTGATACTGAAGGAGCTGTTAAAAAATATCAAATTAAATGTATATCATATTTGGTGTACAACTAAAAAATATTATAATTAAATAATATTTTGAATCCAAAAAATCCGTATTTTTAAGAGAATCGTATGTATATTTACCTTTTGGTTTAGGTTTTTTTGGTGGTCGAAGCAAATCTGAAATTTTTGCTCTAATGTGATCTTCATAGCAGTCTCTCTCCACTAACAACTTTTCTCCCTTCAGTTGTTTATTTGTCTTCAAATAATATTCAAATATATCTAAAAAATAGGAGTTCATTATTATTATGTATGCAATTTACTCAAATCTAATAAAGTATGAACTGCTTAAAACTTGCTTTTTCACTTACAGTCAAATATTTTTGTTAATTATAATAAAATTTTAAACTTTCATATAATTTATATTATGATTTTATTTTGAGATAAAAAAATAGGCCAATTAATGCCCAAGGCTTCAATTTTATTCCTGACTTTTTCTAATTATTAACAAAATTAAAACTCGAATCACAACAATATAAATTTTATTAAAAACGTTACCTCGTATAGCTAAAGCTTTCGTTGGATCTATCGCTGGCCTCGGTACACTCTTAGTTTTATTGCAACTTTTGCCTTTTACGCTATGTTCTTTTAAATATTTTGCTCCAAATAATGCTATTGCGATGTTTTTTACAAACATCGAATTTGTAGTAGCATTATAAACAGCATCGTCGTAAGCTTGCTTAGGTAACCAAACATTATGACCTAAATGGATCTGAAACATTATTTTAAAAAGCTATATAGATATATTTTTCGGTAAAATTATATCATATCGATAAAATTTAAATTACTGCATTAGTGTCGAGACGCACGTATCCCACATCCGGTGGACGATTGATATCCTCTATTTTTAGATTTTCCTTACTCGAAGTTGGTTTGACATCTAAAAAATTTTTTATCAAAATCTGTTGAAGCTGAGTTAAATAATGCAGCAAGTAATTATTACTTACGTTTCACTTGATTCCAATTTTCGGAATTGGCTGTTAGATTGTCGACTACAAACGACTCTAGTCCAGTATGATGATCTTTCAGCCAATCAACGTCGTCACTTATTTTATTGAGAACTTTCAGGATAATATCGTATTTCTAAAATACAAATATTAGTTTATCAATTCACTTCGTCAAGTAAACTTAATTTTTAACTTACCGAATCTTTATCTTTTTTTTTGCGATCCGCCTTCTTTTTCTTTTTATTAGCTGGATGAAGATTTTCTTCTTCAGAATCGGTACCAATTTCAAGAGGAGAATTTTGAGAAGCAATATCATCTGGATCATTAACGGTCGTTTTATTGGCGTTTAGTTGTCCTGCTCCTGCAGCAACGACCTAAAATTTATTTACATTCAATCAACAGTATCTACAATATGTTAATAAAAATAAAAGGTTTTTAAAAATTATTAATTTCCAAGTGATCTGATTTCACATGAGATACTCCTATAAAAAATATTTTATATTTTTAAATAACTCACCTTCCACATAAATGATCACTGCTTTTTTATCAGATCCATCATCACAAGTGACTTTATACTTCTTTGTTTTCTCAAATGGAGTTTTGAATTTTTTTATCTTCGAAGTTTGGACAATAACAAAGTTATTGTCCGGTGGACAGAATTTCACGTACGCAAACATCAATTTTCACAATGATAAGTCACTTGTGTTTAAAAAAGCCTGGAAATGAAATATAAGTTATGATTATGGGAAATGATATTCGTAAGCTGTACAAAAAATAAAAATGGGAAAAAAGTATTGAACGTAAATATAAGGTGGCAAAATTAATGTCAATTTACAAGAGCAAAAAGCAAAAACATATTGATTAACATCTTCGAACAAGTCTATTTTGAAGCTATGTTATTTTCATCAAACATCATTTCTGAACCCGAATATGCTATTTAAAAAATGTTAAAAAAAAGTGTAGATTAATATTTTATTACTTTATTCTGATGTAACAATTCTACTCGGTATTGTTCAGTTATAGTTCATAGAAAGTGGAAATACTCGTATTTTAGATATGTGCTTATATCTTAAGAAATAGAAAATTTACAATCAAAATGATAATTTAAATCTTACTTGAGATTTAGTAACAGAGCGTTGCCGCCTGAATAGAGTAAAGTAACCAGAACCACCCCTCACTTATTTCTAGCCCCCGCTGTAGAGAAACTCTTGATGTTCATGGCGTATTAAATTGAGGACTGGAAATTGGTAGGTGAAAAAAAGTGACTGGATACTGGTGACTTTACTCTCTACATATTACATTCATCGTGTTAATCAGAAGACAATGCCAACACGTCCGTTATATTAATTAATCTCAAATTAATATTTAAAATTTTCGGATTTGAGTTAGAAGGTGAAAATTTTTTGATTGAAATCTATATGTATATGAATTCATTTTAAAGTATATATATTTACATTGAAGTAAATATGTTGCTAATTGAAAATAATTATGAATGTTTAATAAATCTTCTAAGAAATGTCTCTTAAATTTTTTACAAAAAAATGTAAATATAATGGCAGTTTAAAAACTTCGCCAGTTATTACACGGTTGTAAAGAAATCAAAATTTTGTATTAAAACTTAATGGATTCTAATGTTCTAATTGGAGCTCCATACAAAATTCTATACAATCCAATTGCCTAATCAAACTTTTAATATCACTTAAGGGAAGTGTATAGTAAAAAAAAAAACCATAATTGATGTAATGCTTAGAGATAGGTCGTTGTTAATGAAAAAAAATCTGCGAATTTGAAATTATTAAGACGTACTTTAGCTTATACAAAATTATAATTTAAATTAATTCTAGTTGACTGAAAGAAAGAACTATGTGAGAGTGTTTGTCTGAAAAAGTTCAGTTAATTTTTTACACACAGCTCTGAAACAATTAGATTTTCAAATCTTTCTTAATTATCGTTTTCCAACAGTAAAGTAAAATGATTTGTATGATATCTAATAGATTCTAATGTTTTGTAAGTGGTACTCCATATGAATTGTTCTTTAATCTCGTTCTATAATTATGAGGAGTTTTTATATCATTAACCGGGAATATTTAAATGAAATATAACAGCATAGAATTGAAGAGTATAAAAAATTAATTTTTCAATTCTTGAGTAAAAGACAATTTTGTCAGTTACTCAAGACACACTCAGTAATTAAAATCAGTTCTAAAAATTGATTATGTCGCTAACTTAATAAATGAATGAATGGACGATAAGCCAAAAAGCGCAATCAATTTTTTAAAGACAGCTACTACGCTATATTATATTTAATCAAAACTTCGTTAATTATCATATACCAATAAAAAAACCAAAATTTTTTATTGGAGCGTAAGAGTTTATAATGTTCTAATTGGCGCTCCATATAAAATCATATACAATCCAATAGCGTATCAAAATCCTTACTAACGATTATTCGAAATGTTTTACAGAAAAAATTATTTTTTTAGTTCTGAATTTTTAAGAATTGGAAAGCAAACAAATTTTATGCCTTTAATGAAAAAATTAAGAATTTACTGTTAGTAAGGCATTTACACAAATAATAGGGAAGTTGAAGATTGATTAATATCAAGTTAATAAAAGAAATAAGTTAATAAAGTAAATAATTGTAATTGTACTCACAGTTTTTTTATATCAATGACAAAGTAAGTCTTCACGGCTTTATTGTTTTTTACAAGAAACAAGTAAATAAGACACACAATTACGGCATCAACTATGCACGACACTTAGCGACCGACTGACCCAAGAGTAAAAATGTTCCTTGGACTGACCACAACCGACTAATTCCGTGATTTCCGCGTGGCTGCGCCGCCTTTGATTTGGCGGGCAAACTTCTATTCTCCTTCTTTGTTACACTTATCCACTTAACCCTTTCCCTCTCAAGCGTCTTAGTTAGTTGCCGTGTCGCACAGTGTGAAATAAGACCTCAAAAACGGACGTCCTTTTTTTTATTCGATTTTCGTGTAGGTTTTACTGAAATACATACTTCAGTAAAAATCCCGCATTTTTATCTTAATTATTCACTGAGAAAAATAAGTTCAAAAAATGGGTAAATTTATGACCCCCAAACAAAAAAATATCGATTAAAAGAAATATATCAACTTTTAAAATTATCATAGATGTTGTAATATATCTATACAAAAAGCCGCATAAATTGATATATTTGGTTTAATTCTACGACATCGCGAGCCTGAGTAATCGTCTTTTTTAGGATTTTGGTTTTCATTTTTTTTCTCTAATACCCCATCGTAGTAGCAGCTGATATTTTACATCGTAATAGAAGAACATCTAATCTATACGTAAAAAAAAAACTAGCGCGCAATTCCATGGGGTATTGATTTTATAGGACTTTTAATTTTTTAGTCAGGGCTGTCACTCGAAAAGGAGTAAAAGTGGTAAAAATTGATAACGACGAATTAAATAATTTCAAACATTGCAATTCTTATTTATTATTCTTCAATTTCACCTGCATTGAAAAATCCTTTTTTTATATATTTTTATATAAATACTGTATCATCCTCATTTAAGCCATTACTCTGATAAAACCTGATTCACGGCGTCATCAGTCGACTCACAACTTTCATGTGATGTTGAAGGTTCGGGTGAATCAGGTATGACCGTCGATTTTCATACTACATGCAGAATAGGTAATTTACGAAGTTTCTTTTGCCTTTCTCGTAGCCTTATTACTAAAATCAAAGGGTCAAACGTTCTCAGAACCCTATATCAAATAAATCTGACGTTACATGTCGACTTAGTTATTGTTGTTAAGGCCACATTTTGTTGCCTAATCTTAAGACTAACCATCATGCTCGGACATTGCCTGTAACATTTATACTGATAAAAATTCCATGATCGAAGTTCAAATAACCGTGCTTATTACAAAGAAAATGTCCCTCCTGGGACTCGAACTCGGAACCTACGACATTCTCCTCACCACTGCGCCACGGATGCCATCAATTTATTTTCACCAATTGTAAAGTAATTTTTTCTAATATTTATTTGCATAAACTCACAACCCTAGTAGGGTAATTTATGTGTAAATAGTAAAAACGCAATTATAGCTATACCCCATGGAATTGCGCGCTAGTTTTTTTTTTACGTATAGATTAGATGTTCTTCTATTAAGACGTAAAATATCAGCTGCTACTACGATGGGGTATCAGAGAAAAAAAATAAAAACCAAAATCATAAAAAAGCCGATTACTCGGCCTCTCGTTGTAGTAGAATTAAACCAAATATATCAAATTATGCGGCTTTTTGTATAGATATATTACAACATCTATGATAATTTTAAAAGTTGATATATTTCTTTTAATCGATATTTTTTTGTTTAGGGGTCATAAATTTACCCATTTTTTGAACTTATTTTTCTCAGTGAATAATTAAGATAAAAATGCGGGATTTTTACTGAAGTATGTATTTCAGTAAAACCTACACGAAAATCGAATAAAAAAAAGGACGTCCGTTTTTGAGGTCTTATTTCACACTGTGTGTCGTGCGTTCTTATAGTAAGCGTGTATCGGATTTACTTTTATGCCTGTCAATAAAAAAAGGAGACAAGTGAAAATTTACATTCTTGGACTGACGTAAAAAAAGCTATAAGTCAAATCATCATTATAAAATAAAATCCAGCTTTTTTATGTAACTTTTAATTCAAATAATTATAAACAATTACTTAATTTACGTAAATACTCTCATGAATGTAAATTTTTAGTTTTCTTGTTGATTAAATCAAATTAACGCTCGTCTTAGTGCTTTCGAAATAAATTAAACAAAATTTTTTTTGTTGTCAAATAATCTTGATAATGAATATATAGAACTATAATAGGCTATGAGATTTTGTATGGAGTGCCAATTACAACGTTAGAATCCATTAGGTTTCATATAAAAATCATAGTTTTGCCGCTGGTGTGTAAGAAAGTTTTGAAAATATTTTTATCGTTTTGGAGCTTTTCATAAAATAATTGATAGAACTATTCGAAACGAGTCTTCTTTTATCATGATTTCCTTTAGTAAACTATAATCAATTTCAATTTTTCAATCATTAATTATTATGCGCCTATAAGTGTCTCAGAAAATTTTAATTCATAAATTTTTATTCAGAAAATCAAAACGACCTACTTTTCAGTGTTGTGAAATTTATTTTTTTTTTCATCAAATACTTTCGATAGTTAACATTGAAACATTTAACAGGCTATGGGATTGTTAGAGATTTTGTATGGGGCACCAATTACTGCATTAGAGTCCGCTAGATTCCTATAGAAAATTCCTATTTTATTATTGGCGTATGAATTTTAACAAAGTCTGAAAAATATTGTTAAATTGGCGCTGTCTATAAAAAATTAAAAGACTTTTCTGACAAAAATAATTAAACATTTAGAATTTTTATCTATTACATCAATAAATTATTTATATTTGATTTTATTTTTCTCATTATCACCGAAACATCAAATTTGGTATCATTTATTATCTTGTCTGCAGGATGTTCAATTATTTACTCTACAACGCTTTTTAATTAGGCAGAAGCAAATTTTATAAATTATAGTATATTTGGATTTGCCATCGTTTATTCACATTCAATACCATTTTTCCCGGTTAAATTGTTTATGTATACACCGCTATAGCTTACGAATATCATTTCACGGAATAAAATGTTACCTTTCAATCTGATAAATATTCTCAATATCCTCGAGAAAATGTCCAGTACTTATCGAAAACCGTTTGTAATAAATTTTAAGTTTTGTTGAAGCTTAAAAATTGTTGAAAGTTAGCACTGTAATGTAGTTTTCAAATCGGCAGTATTAAACTTGGATTATAAATTCATCTGGATAATCCATTTAACACATCCCAGTTATAATGCATTTTCAATTGTCATTTCTGAATAGAAGTATGTAAAAGTAATCACAATGTTATGCTGTATATTCTTATTAAGGCCTACAGTTGCACCTGAGTATATCCAGATATATAACATTAAACCTATTAGAAAAATCCAATCTGTATAGTCTCATGGATATACATTTACGATATTTTTAATTGTTATTTACAGATAAAAATAAATTTTATTACTTCTATTTTAGTTATCTGGATATTCCTATAACGGCCCATAGCTACACCTAAGTATATCCAGATTCATAACAATAGAATTAAAAGACAAATTCAATCTGGAACATCCTTTTGATATCACAAAATTGTAGAAAATTCTTAAACATAATTCACAAATAAAAACAGTAAAATGATTCCCATTTCAAAACTGGATGCTCTGATAAAAATTCAGTAAGATTCTAGAATTTCAGTGATTATGGATATTCCTCTTGGTTCCATTAAACTTTCAAGCACTTTCTGATAGTTATTTACTAATAGAAATCTTTAAAATAACTTATAGTATGAAGCTGGAGAATCCAATAGAAATATTGTTTTTTGATGTGCTTTTGTCGCTGTAATTCCAAAAGCATTCCGTCAGATAAATTATTTGATTATGATTGTAGATGCTTATAAAATAACATACATTACAATGTCATGTTATTGGTGTTCACAAATAGACTATTCGTTTCCATTTTTTATGGAATTACTTTAAAATTCCGATATTTTCGAAACGGCTGTTACATATAAAACACATTAATTTTACTGATTGTGGATTTGTCATATAAAATCATTAAAAATATTTTCCATTTTATATTTGGAGATCCACATAGAGTTTATGTCCATGTAGACTTACAATAGAAACAAACACAAACCCATAAGTAAAATGCAGATAGGGTTCAAACAAATAAAAATAACATTACAATCCCATTAGTTCCAACGAAAAAATCTCACTATGATGGACTTACATATAGATTCCAACAGATTCCAAATCTAACTCTATCTGGAAATTTTTTCTTCCACATAGATTACCTATAAGCCATTAGAAATTCTATCGTTATGTGATGGAATGTAATGTATGTTATCAACAGGGATGTGCAATGGGCATTTCGTGGAAGGAAATTATGTGATGGGAAAGTTTTGTAACTTATTAGATAATATGACACGGAGAAATTGTTATAAGTAATAAGGAATATGCAAGTATTTTTATTCGGTAGCTTACATCGTTATATAATAAGATTCCCATTCTTGAAAAGAGTGTCCATGGAGTTTCTTGCCGGTTCTTCTCCATGAGACCCACTTTTTGGAACCGTGCAACTAGACGTTTCATAAGAGCCTGCAAAGGCCTATTTGAAATAAAAAACTTTTGATTTTGATTTTGAATAGAAAAAAAATATTCAACGCCAAAAAATTGATTTAAAGTACTTAAAAAAAGTTAAAAATTGCTAACCGATACGGGCATTTTAAACGCCCGCCAAATTCGCGGGCATCGGTTAATAAACTATGACGTCAAGCAGAAACACCTAAAGGCTCCTCTTCACAATGAGCCATGATGGCCTATCAAATTATCGTCCAAGATCGCCGCCATGATCGGGCAACCCTCCACACTATCGTGAACGTTCATTAACTGTCTGTCTACTGTTGTGATATGACGTCTATCGAAAATGAATACCGAGGTGATCTCGGCTGCGGCAATATTTTTACTCTGCGTATATAATCATTTAGGGTTTTAAATAAATGACACATTCACATTATCTACCTACACTTATTTAATATTTAGTACAGTACCTACGTTATTACTTAATAGTTTACTTATATTTATTTTTGAGGTGCTTATGTAATAATAATAATAATAATAAGATGCAGAAGGCAGTACTACTGGACATGGCTCGTATTGTGAGAACTTCTCACTGAGAAGGTTCCTTTCTCTGCCTCCCCCCCACCGGTAGCCTGGGCTGATTATGGCCTTATTGCCGGTGGTATGCCCAAGTTTATACTTTTTTTAAAAATATTATTATCTTATATATAAAATTTCCATGTCACAATGTTAGTCACGTACTCTTCCGAGACGGCTTTTTTTACCAAATTTTATATGCATATTCAGTAGGTCTGAGAATGGGCTACTATCTATTTTTCATACCCCTAAGTGATAAGGGTTGTTCACCCTTAATTTTTTTTTAAATTTTTGGACGATTTTTTTTGTTTTTATTTTTTTATAATGTGGTATTAAAAAATACATACAACCCTATATTTAAACTCTTCTATTACCAACCCCTGCTTTTTTGTGTCAAAAAATCTAGACACGAGCGAAGCCGGGGCGGGTCGCTAGTTTTATATAAAAAAGTGTAATTGTGAGAATGTTCATCAATAAAGAGTATAATAATAATAATATCATTTATTTTGGGATTCCAAATGCATATCTATTTTTGGTATAGTTCTATGAACCTAAAAGTCTCTTCGCAACCATTATTTCTATATCGCCAAAAATATGTCTGTACTGTATCCGAGACAACTACGTACTGAGTAATCGGCGATTGTGTGGACGGGCACGCCATAATGGGCAAGCATTCCTTTGATGTACCGACACAGCGCCGAATACGTACAAATAACGCCGATTACAGACATTTAAGCCCTCTACACTTGCGTCATTGCCTTTATTCGCCTGCATTGGCCCAATGTGAAGAGGAGCCATAATACTTACGCACTACCTTAAGCCCATTACACAATGAAAAAGAGATAAGGAACAAGGAATAAGGAATAGCGGAATCCATCGATGGCAGCACCGTTAATCAAATCATAATTCAAAAATAAGGAATAATAAATAAGAATAAAATTTCCGTCGCGGTGGGAATTTGTTTCTTATTTCTTATACCTAGCCAGCCAATCGCAGGGCATTTTTTCAACAATTAGGTTATGTTTTTGACACTCGTGCTTCGTGCACACACCAGCTGTAGGTATTCAACCGCTGTGATTGGTTGAATATTGTAGCCTATCGCCTATTGTGTTTTGGTTGCTGTGCTATTCCTTATTCCTTGTTCCTTATTCCTTATCTCTTATACCTTATTTTTATCATTGTGTAATGGGCTTTACTTCTTCTGTTCTGTGCGCACTACCGCATTTACCTACAGTTGCTGGCATAGACATTTACATCATATTCGCTCTGACCAATGGCGTGGCTTTTCAAATATTTGAATTTCCCACAGTTTTATTTCTTGCTCAAAAACGAAATTGTAATAAAAAATATTGTTGGAAGCGTAATTCCCTCAGTGAAATCACATGAATATTCCCTTTAACACGGTTAAACACGGTGGGTCTGAACTTCATGCAGTAATGAGAGAGTTGTTAAGCAATAATAACAAGATTAAGTACTTAAATATTTAAAAAAGACTACCAAAATATAATAGCTAGGGTATGAAACCAAAAAATCCATGATCTCACATCACCTACTTTTCTGCAAATAATTATTTGCAGAAAAGTAGGTGACGTGAGAGAATATAATTATAATTAATATAATAATAAAAAATAGTATGTGCGCGGGTATTTTAAATTAATCTAATGGATTTGGCTACATTGTCAAACTTCACCAGACAACAACATACGAGTACATAT
The DNA here is from genome assembly GCA_905404175.1 of Anthocharis cardamines. NCBI lineage: Eukaryota > Metazoa > Arthropoda > Insecta > Lepidoptera > Pieridae > Anthocharis > Anthocharis cardamines. The sequence goes on from FR989974.1 coordinate 6,384,587, forward strand.
TATTATCAATCTTTGATTTGGTCTTAAGCCTCATTGGCGCGCATCCTCCGCACCTCATTCTCAGGGGTAGTTCTTATATTTAAAAAAATCTGGTATATCGATCGATTTGGCGCTTGTCCTATCGTAATACTGACATGGAACGATTTTTTTAAACTAAATAATTTAGGTAAAGCTAATAGTTTTAGTGAGTAAAACAATATTCCTAGTGTGGGATCTAAGGGTGTGGCGAGGGTAGGCACAATAATACTTAATAATATTGTAGAGGAAGAGAGGTGTGGTCTTTCTCCAACCTAAAGGGAGGATCCTCGACCAGTCGAACCACTGACTGGCCGGCCCTAAGGCCCCTGTGGTTGATGTCGAGATATTGTATATAATATAATCAACGCTCAGAAACATTTGCATAGCGCGATTCAGAATTAGACGTCTTTGTATTGATTCTTGTAGTAGATTGTAGATGTCGCTACAATATTATATGTATGCAATATAACTAGGAAGGTGTTCATTAAACACCGAACAAGCAACACACATTTTAATTTGTCAAACCTTCTGATTCAAATAATCCAACCACACGACTAACACTTTTGTAAAATAGTTTAACCATTTGACTGCCAATGTCGGCTATGCTCGACATCGTTAAAAATAAAGAGATTTGATCAATTTAATTGTTTTTTAATTTGGTCATTTACCGATTTTGGAACAACCCTACCGATTTCGCTTGACACTTCACACTTGACAGACGACAGCTATTCGAGTTTTGACTTTTCGAGACTATTGCGATAGGCCATAAAATCTTCAAAAAAAAAAACAATTGCGATATATTGTATAACTAAATTCAATTTTAATTAATTTATAGCTTAAAATGACGGAAAATGGGCTCGATGCGTAAAAAAACACAAGTGTCATTTGTTATTCGGGACGAGGAGGAGAAGAGGCATAAAAATGGTGTCAGTTCACTTCAGTTGGATCCTGTCCAGGGAAGGCTCTATTCCGCCGGTCGTGATGGCATCATACGAGTATGGCAAACAAGCGGCGCCTCCCAAGACCGATACATACAGAGCATGGAACATCATACCGATTGGGTAAACGATATCGTACTTTGTTGCGGTGGAAAGAATCTTATAAGTGCATCCTCTGATACCACAGTGAAAGTATGGAACGCACCTAAAGGTTTTTGTATGTCCACATTAAGAACTCATAAAGACTATGTGCGAACACTGGCATATGCGAAAGATAAGGAACAAGTTGCTAGCGCTGGTTTAGACCGCGCGATATTTTTATGGGATGTCAACACTTTAACTGCTCTAACTGCTAGTAATAACACGGTAACCACATCCAGTCTCGTCGGAAATAAAGAATCAATATACAGTCTTGCAATGAACCCACCTGGGACAATTCTTGTTAGTGGTTCTACTGAAAAAGTATTACGGGTTTGGGATCCACGAAATTGTTCACGACTTATGAAATTGAGAGGACATGCTGATAATGTAAAAGCACTAGTTGTAAGCAGAGATGGAACACAATGTGTCTCAGGCAGCTCTGATGGTACGATCAAACTATGGTCATTATCTCAACAGAGATGTGTTTCAACAATTCGAGTACATTCTGAAGCTGTATGGGCTCTATTAGCTACAGAAACGTTCAGTCATATCATATCTGGTGGTCGAGATCATCTAGTCATTATAACAGAGTTGCGAAACCCAGATAACTTCATGATAGTATGTGAGGAAACGGCACCAATACTAAAATTATGTTTCACTGCAGATCAGCAAGGTGTATGGGTATCTACATCAGATTCTGATATTAGATGTTGGAAATTACCCCAGTTAAACTCTCTTAATTCAGAAATGTATAATCAAAACAGTTATAATACAAATAATGTCTATCAAACACAACCGCTACATCACATACCAGGTGGTAGGGCTATAAAACATTACACAGTCTTAAACGATAAGAGGCATATATTAACGAAAGACACAGCAAACAATGTTGTCTTATATGATGTATTAAAAGCTTGTAAAGTTGAAGATTTAGGTGAGATTGACTATGATGAAGAAGTTAAAAAACGTTTTAAGATGGTTTACGTGCCTAATTGGTTTAACGTTGATCTGAAGACTGGTATGCTAACAATACATTTAGGGCAGGATGAGGCTGATTGCTTTAGTGCCTGGGTTAGTGCCAAAGAAGCTGGGTTGACCACAGAAAATGATCAGAAAGTTAACTTTGGAGCATTGTTATTACAAGCGTTATTAGAATATTGGAATCATCTGAATAGAGTGAATGAAAGTGGTCAAAAAGTGTTTGGGAATAACTTCTTTTCAGTTCCATTACATACTCCGCTAATTTTCAGTGAGGTTGGTGGAAGAACTCTGTATAGACTGCAGGTGAGCAATATCATAATAAAAGAATATATCTAACATTTTGATTCAGAAAATTTAAAAAAACACGTCACGTAATTTATGGACGCCCCCTTATTTATATTTGAATATTCAATTATTTCTTTATTTTTGGAGAGAGAAATTATTCAAACAAATCTTTATTTTTTTTTTATTTATTATTATTATTTATTTATTTTTTCATTTTTGTATATATTTTTAATTATTATAGTTAAGTACTTAAAGATCTCATGTGGAACATGGTGTACTGGTTGCAGCTCCTTACAAAAAATTTGTAAAACAAAAAACTTGGCGATTAAAAAGTGTGGCGGCGAGTTTATTGCCAGTTCTTCTCGTCCGTTCTACGCCCTTGATTTGAGAACTGGCAGTAAATGTAAATTAGAAGCATTTAATATGTATTTTTTTTATTGACGTTCATAAGTTTACATTATGTTACCTAAATGAATAAATGATTTTGTAATAACAATTTTAACAATTAATTATTCTAGGTTGGAGACGCAGGTGGTGAAACAGAAGGTAACATCTTATTGGAAACAGTACCATCTTGGGTTGTAGATGTCGCCATAGAAATGGCAGCACCTAAACTGAACAAATTGCCATTTTATCTCTTACCACATTCCAGTTGCCAGAGCAAACAAGATAGACAAAAAAAGGTGAGCTGTCATCTATATATATATAAAACAAAGTCATGTTAGTTACACTATTTGTAACTCAAGAACGGCTGCACCGATTTTAATGCTTTCTTGTTGGATTTGTCTATGTTCCGAATAACAGAATGACTATTAAAATATCGGAAAAAATCGGGAATTTTTGCAGAAGTTTTATTTTAAAATTTATTTTAGCTTTGGTACTTCCGATTCTTGTGTTGTTTATATAGCTTGACCTATTAGCACAAAGTAAGAATGCAATTTTTTTAACAAAATTTACATATTTTTTTAGAATATATGGTTTAAGGTTTAAAATATCATTTCCAGGATCGTCTAGTAGCTAACGATTTCATCCAGTGTCGCAAAGTAGCGGAACATGTGGTTGAGAAGATCATAGGTGGCGGTGACGTGAACGGATCCAGTGCTGCCAAGACCGAAGACTGCAATATGGAGGCGCCTGAAGAGAAGGTGGAATTGCTCTGCTGTGATCAGGCAAGTTACTGTAAAAATAAATTATGTTAGATATCGACAGACGAGCTTGAGGTTCACTTGATGGTAGGTGATACCTCATCAATCAATGATGCGCTGTCGACTTACTTTTTTACTTCGAGCATTCGGAAATCCATAGACTGAAACCGAAACGCGCAATATGCATTTCACGGTTTTTCCATCTATGAACGGTGGTTCGTTACCCGTTCGGAATTTCGTCATTCCTCCCACCTGATCAATGCCCGAAGTTACCAGACGTGGGGAAAACATGCTTACAGAAAATTAAAATCATGCGGTCCTGGTGGGATTCGAACCCACGACTCATCGATTCGCACGGCAGGTGGTCTACCGAACAACGAGCCCATCAAAATATTACTGTTTTATATAAACTCAAAAACTACTGAACGGATTATCATTCACCAATGGATAGATGATTCATGAGGATGGGTTAGGTATATAATTTGTATAGGTTTTATGTATATTGATCGAAATATAACGATAATTGTTGGAATTGTCAAAGAAAGTCAAGCCAACTGGAAGCTTTCATAGAAAAAGCTGCCTAAATCCTTTGAGATATAACAAAACAATGCATGGTTGGATCTTCTTTTATAGATCTACAAAAAAAGTCCACTATGGCATATATCTATCTTTTAAAGATAGCTTACTATACCCATTCTATCTTTAAAAAGAATGGTCACGTACATTGCGGTGATTGGAAAGCTTTTTAGACGGATACAGTTTTAATCTCTAGTCGGTCGCTAGTAACTTATATAATTACGTAATCATATAAGTTAAGTATGATTTATATAATGTTAATACAATATACATCACGCCTCTCTCCCATTGGGATCACGGAATTCCATATGCTCCGATCCTTGCATACCACTCTCGCTTCAAGGTTTAATTGTGTCTTGAAATAAATAATTATTAACCTATTTCAGGTTCTAGACCCCAACATGGACCTACGCACCGTAAGACATTTCATCTGGAAGTCAAATGTGGAATTTACATTACACTATCGAATAATTAAACAATGAAATTCAACATTTTTTGTTAAGAGAAATTTTAACACTTGTTGTTCTATCTACAACTTGTTTCAGTGAATTTTTATATTTAAGAATGTACGAAATGTAACGGAAATAATAAGTATAAATGAAAAAGGTTTTAACAGAGTATAACTTAATTTATTTATTGTAATAACTATTTCGTATAACATACTAGCGACCCGCCCCGGCTTCGCACGGGTGCAATGTAACGTGCGAACTGTATTTGTTGTTAAGTTTTCTTAACAATTATTTTCTTAAGAACTTCAAAGTATTAGAAAACTTTAAAAAAAGTTTCACCATAATCGGATGAACATTTTAGAAGTGTGGACAACCATACTTACATTGATTTTTATTTGTATATATTCATATAATGCAGCTATATTTGAGCTGTATTTTCACAAAGTGAAACAAAACTGTGTTCTTCTCAATAATGCCAATAGTTATCGAAGTGTATGTTTTAGTGCGTCTTTATATTTTAACAACAAGACACAGATGGAAGGAAATTAATATTGTAATTTCACACATTTTGGCCAATTAATATAATAACCGTCTTTGATTTTATAAGACTTAATATTGTCTTTTATTAACCCGAGTGTCACACATTTAAATAAAATACTTTTTGACGGGCTCGTTGGCGCGTTCGGTAGAACACCTGCCGTGCGCATCGATGGCTCGTGGGTTCGAATCCCACCGGGAACACGTGTTTATAGTTTTCTGTAAGCATGTTTTCCCCACGTCTGGTAACTTCGGGTATTGATCGGGTGGGAGGATTATCGAAATTCCGACCGGGTAACGAACCACCGTTCATAGATGGAAAAACCGTGAAGTGAACGCACATTGCGCGTTTCGGTTTATGGATTTCCGAATGCTCGAAGTAAAAAGTAAGTCGACAGCGCATCATTGACTGATGTTCTGTGGCTGAGGTGTGACAAGACAGCTGCAGTAGGAGGGGCGGTAACTCACTTGGGTGAGGCAGCTAAGTCTGTGGAAGCTTGACGTGACGTGTTCAAGTAAATCTTAGGGACAGCTAATTGATGTGTATATCTACTCAAATTGGTTAAATAAATGACCCTGTTGAAAGTTTCAAATTGTATTTTTGTCGCCATTGTATTTACGGTTAGACTTGATTTTTTTTCCTACAGAGCTTTTACTATTGCATTCCAGTTTGTTATAATGTAATATTACTGTATAATGTTATGCAAATAAATGGATTGTACAAATAATATATTATGTTTTATTCTGAGCTTAAATACTTTTTTTTTTGGTTGAGTCGTCTATAATTTTCGATATAATATTTAGTTTGTTTTGGTACACAGTAGTTTTTTTACTTGTTTTTGTAACAGATATAAAACAGCTGAATAAATATTTTGTTCCAATATTTATAATCGGATTACGGAATCCTGATTAAAATAGTATTTTTTTAAAATATCCATGTTTGTCATTGATACACATCGCTTTTGTTGTTTAAAACCTGTTAATTTTGAGATAGCCTTAAATATTGTATAACAAGATTTTCAAAAAACAGTTCTAAAATATGTAGGTAAGCTAGTTTGTAGGTACAGGTTTTTAGAGGAAATGTTTTATACTGAGTTCTATCTGAACAGAAATTGCCAGTTTTTTTGGGTAGTCCAGTGGGACTACCCAAAAAACTGGCAATTTCTGTAAGGTAGTGACCTTATATTGAAATCACAATCGAACCGGAGTTCAATATATTATTATTATTTATAATTATTATTATAGAAAAAGCATTATTTTGTGTACCTATGTCATTATAATAATTCAGAACGTACGTGCTGTCAGTCAAATTATTATTGTCAATGTAAATAAAATTATGACATTGACATATTATGTATAACTGTCAACTGTGTTATGAAACTCAAATATAACCTAACATGAACATTTATTTTCGAAATAAGAACAGTTAAAATGAATGGGAGATTATTAATTCGTTACGCGTTATGTAGTTTATCACGTAAATTATCAATTAGACACAGTGCCATACAATGTAATAGAGTATTTTTTAACGTAATTAATGTAAATATTCGTGAATATTCCACTAAGAAAAAACTTGATGTTGAGGAGAAGAAACATTGTAATGTAGGGACGATAGGACATGTAGACCACGGTAAAACTACTCTAACAGCTGCAATCACCAAGGTATTGTCGAAAGAAGGCACTGCCAAATATGTCTCATATCAGGAAATCGATAAGGCACCAGAAGAAAAGGCAAGAGGTATGTTCTGTTTAGGTTGGCTCCCTCAGTTTTTCCAATCACTCTTGCAGTGTATATCTTATTTATGAGTCTACATATGTTTGTAGCATCCATCATTCCTTTCTGGATTTTTGTCACTATACCATTTTTAAATTTTTCAATTCTTAATTTCTTTCTACCAGGTATAACAATAAATGCCGCTCACGTTGGCTACAGCACTAAATATCGTCATTATGCTCATACAGACTGTCCAGGCCATGCTGATTACATTCGGAATATGATATCAGGTTTGTTAAATGAATAATATAACATATTAAGATTTTGATTGGCCTAACATAATATGAACAATAAAAAGAACGATTTAGGGGAAGAAAAAGGGGGGAAAAGGGATCAAAATAGAGACTCCAGAAAAATCTTTCAAATTCTGACAAGTCAACACCAGAAAACAACTTTTTTTTGCTCCTACTGTACATGATTATATGGTTCTTAAATATTATAAAAATTTTCATTTTATTTGGGGCCAGAGAGCCTCCACTCCTTAATTTCCCCAAGGCCTCCACACCAGTTATATAAATAAAAATAAAAAAATAAAATATTGTTTGATGAGAATTATTGATTGAAACTTAAATATTTTGTGCAAGGAACTATGCATACAGGTTTATAGGCATTGCTTGCTTGTGAAAACTGACCCAAGGCTTAAAAACTTATTGATCTTATATATTATAGTTTATTACTGTGACTGTTCTTAGTTTTTATTTTGATTCTTCTTGGCTCTGTTGTATAAATGAAAATATATCTTTGCTGATAATTTATCAGCATATTTTGTTTTATTTGTTAACTAATTTTTAGGCTTTTAATGCAGCCTACTGCTTTGTGACTCATTAAAAAAAATTATTCATTTACATACACTCACAAAAATCAATAAAAAAAATAATTTAACATTTACTGCCAGTTCTCAATTCAAGAGCGTAGAATGGACGAAAAGAACTGGCAATAAACTCTCCGCTGCTCTTTTTAATTGTCAAGTTTTATGTTTTACAAAATGTTTGTATGGAGCTGCAACCATTACACCATGCTCCACATGACATCTTGTAGTTATTAATTATAATACTAAAAAATTAACGAATTAAAACGAAGAAAACCTCTATCAGCAGTAGGCATGGTGAAATAGGAGCAGGCACCTTCATAATTGTGGGAACAACAAGCAAACAGATAGTCGAAATAACTTATTTAAGCTTAAAGTGACTTTTCTAAGTATGTCACTGTGTATGTATTTTCTAGGTACTTCACAAATGGACGCAGCAATATTGGTAGTAGCTGCCAATGATGGTCCGATGCCACAGACTAGAGAACACCTTTTGCTCGCTAAGCAAGTCGGAGTTCAGTATATATTAGTGTTTATCAACAAAGTTGATTTGGTTGATCAGGAGGTAAGTTTTATTTTATTATAGTAATTGTTTCGTTATCAACAGAAGTTATTGAAGATGTTTGTTAAAACTTCCATACATGTTAATAATATCTATATCTTTACTAATATTATAAAGAGGCAAGAATTTTTTTTTTGTTTGTTTCTTACGATTTAACTCAAAAACTACTAGACCGATTTTAATAATTCTTTCACCAATAGAAAGCTACATTATCAGCGAGTATTTGTCATATCATTTACATCACACCCGTCGAAGCATCGGCGTGTTACAAGAACTATAAAGAGACTTATATTATTCTAACAATATAGTATTGTTTCAGATATTAGATTTAGTTGAACTGGAGATGAGGGATATGCTTACAGACTTTGGTTACGATGGTAACAAGGTTCCAGTTGTTAAAGGCTCTGCGTTGAAGGCGCTCAATGACGACAACTCTGATATTGGTAAGAAATCTTTTTTTTTATGTTAGATATCGACAGACGAGCATGATCTTCACTTGATGGTAGGTGATATCTCAGCCACGGAACCTCAGTTCAATGATGCGCTGTCGACCTACTTTTTACTTCGGAAATTGACCGGAGGATGACATGCTTACAGAAAATTATAAACTTGTTGTTCTGGCGGGATTTGAATCCGCGTTCCACTCAGTAACGGTTGTCTGCGAAATACTCTAATCTCTGCCTACTCCAAAGGAAAGAGGCGTGATGTATATGACCATGTGTGATACTCGCGTTAATAAAAGACAATAATTCAATTTTAATATCTGGCAATTAAATTTTTTTTTCCTGACATGAACATAGCGCGTGTCAATGTCATGTGTCATGTTGCTCAGTGCTTTTCTGATAAAATTAATCGCTTAAGGTGAATCAAGATGTTATTCGACTCATAAGCTCGTATATAATTTTTTTTTTTTTTCAGGTGTACCGTCAATACACAAACTTTTAGATACCATAGACAATTACGTACCGACCATAGTCAGGGATCTAGAGTCGCCATTTCTAATGCCCATAGACAAGGCATTCACAGTGCCAGGCAGAGGCACTGTTGTCGTTGGCACCATCAAACGAGGGATTATGAAAAAAAATGATGAAGCCGAATTAATGGGATTTGGTATGAACGTTAAAACTTCATTATCGGATATGCAGATCTTTAGGACTTCTATATTAGAGGTAAATAGTAATTTTATGATATTTATGTATATGTAAGGTTGATCAGAATTAAATTTATGAAAAATATGTACTTCAGAATGCTTTTTTGTGGATTAATTTAAATAACATTGTTTATGATTGTATACGTGTAATATATTAAAGGCGGCGAGATGATACGAGATATATTTACATAAAAAAAACCCGAAAACTATGAGGAATAGCGCAAAGTTTTCAAATCAGTCTTGAGGCCGACTATGATAAAAACTATAATAATATAATCATTGGGTTTTTTAATAATCAATATTCCTTGCCAGGAATTGAACCCGTTGATTTTGTAAAAGTATTTTATTAAAAATAAGCTCTTTCCATAAGTTTATTATTGAAATTTAAATGTAGCCGCCTTTAAAAAAATCGATTTTATTTTATTTATTTTTTTTTAAAGTAAAGGGTCATCCTCAAGTACGTCACACTAATTTCGTGATTTTTTTGACTCCTCCCCCATTATTGTCACAGTTGGTCACATTTGTGAGAGAGCCCCCCCCCCCCTCCCTAGTGTGACGTCACATATTTTGCAATTTAAAATTTATAAATTATTAAATTAAATGAAAACAGCAGCTGTTCCGAAATTAGTTTTATTTACATTTATAAAGAGCTCAGGCGGCTAGCGCGTGACACTAGTAGAGCAATTGAGTCGTATAGAATCAAAGGCGGCTATCTGACTTATGGCTGATTGTTAGCAATTTAAAAAATAAAACGTTTTTCTCTTTTATTTTTTGTATTAGGTATCATTCATTGCATGTTTAAGGTATCTATTAATATTAACAATTAAAGATAAAACCAATTATATAAAAAAACATAACAGTCTAAACGACAAGAACTTATTTTTCTTTTGTAGATTGTCGGACCAAAAATGTCAGATAGCCGCCTTTGATTCTATACGACTCAATTTTAACACTTAGATGTCTAAGATTATGAAATGTGACGTCACGAAACTTAGGACCCCTCCCGCCGCTTGTCACACAATGTCACACTTCATCGATCCCCTCGACCCCTCAACGTGTGACTTACTAAGTAGTAAATAATTCTTCAGTGTAAGGTTTTCTCATTAAATCACTTTTAATAATTTAAAGGCCATAGCCGGGGATAACGTCGGCGTTCTGCTGCGGGGTTTGAAACTGCGCTCAGTGGAGACTGGGATGCTGCTTTGCGCAGCGGGTAGCGCAGTACTCAGCAACCACTTCAAAGCGAAGATCTACTTCCTCTCCAGAAGCGAGGGTGGAAGGAAGAAGCCAGTGTTCTCCAAATATTCACAGCAAATGTTTAGCGGAACTTGGAATATCGCTTGTAGGATTGATTTGGGTGAGATGGTTTTAATAGTAATAATGTTTATTAGCAAAATTTAGTATTTGAAAGTGATACAAAAATCTCGTTGGTAGGTCGTGGGTGCGAATCCCACCGGACCATCGACATGTTTATAATTTTCTGTGAGCATGTTTTCCCCACGTCTGGTAACGTCGGGTGGGAGAAATATCGAAATTCCGACTGGGTAACAAACTAACGTTCATAGATGAAAAAAACCATGAAGTTTCGGTTTTAGTCTATGGATTTCCGAATGTTCGAAGTAAAAAGTAGGTCGACAGCGCATCATTGACTGATATTCTGTAGCTGAGGTATCATCTACCATCAAGTGAACTTCGTCTGTCGATATCTAACATTTAAAAAAATAAGACATTAAAAAATACAGTTAAACAATATATGTAATTTACTTTTACTGAAATTTCATTTGTTTGTCCTATCGCTGCCAAATTAATCGCTACCAAACTTGAATCCCGAATTTGACAAATATCTCAGAACCCGTTTGATGGTAGGTAAATCAGCCAAATGACGTCAGTTAATGATGCGTTGTCGACTTATAGGTTACTACTTCGAACTTTGAGGAAGTAGTGAATGATAGATCATTCACTTACTTTTTTCATCTATGACAATTTTGGTTCGTTCGTTACTCTATTACTATAATTTTTGTATTTTTGTATGTTATGAATAAACTCAAAAACTACTGGACCGATTTTAAAATTCTTTCGCCAATAGAAAGCTACATTATCAGCGAGTATTTTTTATTTATAGTAGTACATCTACATTGCACCCGTGTGAAGCCGGGGCGTGTTGCTAGTATTAAATAAGTTGAATAGTAAAATAATCTTTCAAGCCTTCAAGCCGTGAAATGTATTTTCATAGAAAAATAATTTCTTCCAGAACCAACAATGCAAATGCTAATGCCTGGTGACCACGCCGAGGTATACTTAACCCTGCTAGAAGGCATGGTCATGGTCACAGGGCAGCCATTCACAATCAGAGAGAACAATGTGACCGTGGCCACAGGCATCATTACTCAAACGCTGACCACGATCGATGTACCCAACGGCAAGCTGGGCAGGGTGCAATTTAAACTTTCCACTGATTAATAAGTGAAGTGAAAAGTTAAAAGTGTTAATTCCTGCTTAATAAGTGAAGTGGAAAGTTAAAAGTGTAATTTCCTGTGCAAATGCCGGAAGTATGACATGAATTTTTATCCAATGGAGTAAATGCATATTTATGGATCACCCTATCGCTTTGGTCGCATGGGGCCCGCAGATTCAAGGGGGCCTCGGCGGGCCTCATAGTTAAAAAAACGTAAAGAATAAGTGAGTCGTATAGAATCAAAGGCGGCTATCTGACTTATGGCTGATTGTTAGCAATTTAAAAAGAAAACGTTTTTCTCCTTTATTTTTGTATTAGGTATCATTCATTGCATGTTTAAGGTATCTATTAATATTAACAATTAAAGATAAAACCAAATATATAAAAAAAACATAATAGTCTAAACGACAAGAACTTAATTTTTTTTTTAGATTGCCGGACCTTTGATTCTATACGACTCAGATGCAATGTCCTAAATTCTAATATTACCACAAACCCTATATTGACATTGTGTAATTTTTTTTAATACTATATTGTGTGTAACTACAATATAGTATTGAAAAAAATGAAATTTCAGTTTTAATTCACATATACAACCCAGCTGTCAGGTGTCTACTGCCGGTAACCAATTTTTCACCCCACACTCGTTTTTATAATAGGCAAAGGAGGCCATCCATTTTTGAACTGGAGCCCGAAAAGGCTAGTTACGCCACTGGTATTAAATATTATATGAAGTGTATGAAATAAATGATAAAATGTATTGTAAATATAGTGTAGATAATAAATTATTAAAATAATTTCGCTTTTTATTTGCATGTTACCTTTACATATTGATTTACTTTTTAATGTTGCCACTAAGAAATCTAATATGATTAAATAGTCAGAAAAATAATGGCAATCCGTATCACCCGCGGATCCGATAGAGAAGACAGATCCGTATTTGTTTAATTTTTGGCGGATCTTTTACCTAATTATTTTTCAATATAAAGATGAAATTATGATAAGAAGCAATGAAAAACGATTAAACTCCATTCAGATTATTTTTCAAATCAAATATTGGATTTTAAATAAAATATAGGAATTCTAAGAAAAATTTTTTTTTTTTTTTTTTAATTCTAATTCAGTGAAACAGACAAAAATGTGTCTGCCCCACTAGCTGACTGAAATTCTAAGAAGTGCCAGGATATCAGAAATATGTAACAAGTATTCCGTCAATTTATAATGTTTAATTATTACTAAATAATACAACTAGCATGAATTAGCAAGCGAATGATCAGTGAAACAGACAGAAATGTGTCTGACCCATGCCCCACTAGGTGACTGAAATTCTAAGAAGTACCAGGATATCAGAAATATGTAACAGGTATTCCGTCAATTTACAATGTTTAATTATTACTAAATAATACACCAGCATGAATAGGGAATATGCATGCATTTTTTTTATATTTTTTATCGACTTGTTACATCATTTTACCCTAATAAAAAATATAAATACTCTTGGCAATGTCCAAATTATTTTTTAAAATTACTTTGAAAACATCGATAAAATTTGATCTGTTTAAACGCGGCCATATTTCGCGGGCTTTGGATGATATCACATTACACGCTCAGTGACGGATAGAGTGAGGTAACTATGGTAACCAGTGTTTGACGCCATCTTCGATGTCAATGGACGCCATTGATAAATCGCTGCCGATAAATGACAGAATGTGTAAGGTGACGTCACGTTTTGTTTCGACCAATGGTGATGCGTTTTGCAAACTTGAATTTCTCTCCCTTATTTTACACATTTTAATTAATATTTTTTGCAATTAAACACGAACTAAATAAGAAAATAATTGTTTAGGCATAATATCTGGGCCATAAGGATTCAAGGGAAAAAATATCAAGTAAATTTAAACAACATGCATATTCCCTATTAGCAAGCAAATGATCAGTGAGTGAAACAGACAGAAATATGTCTGACCCATGCCCCACTAGGTGACTGAAATTCTAAGAAGTACCAGGATATCAGAAATATGTAACAGGTATTCTGTCAATCTATACTGCTTATTAATTATACTGGACGAACAGTGAGTAAAACGGACAGAAATATGTCCATCCCATGCCCCAATTTTACTTTGACTTTGAAATTCTAGGAAGTACCAGGATATCAGAAATATGTAACAAGTATTTTGTCAATTTATAATAGTTAATTATTATTACTAAATAACACTAGCATTAATTAGTAATCGATGATCAGTGAAACAAATAGAAATGTGTATGCAACATACCCCAGTAGGCGATTTAGAAATTCTGAGGTACCAGGACATCAGAAATATGTAACAAGTATTCTGTCAATCTTTAGGTACTTTGCTGCGTTCCGAATCCCACACGATTCATTGTTTATTTTATTAAGGCATTGGATAAAATATTATCAACCTATCGATCTCAATAGACAAATAGTGTGACGTCTTTTTTCTTTAACTGTTATGAGCAAGCGTTTGGCCGCTGTTTCACCTGATAGTGATAACGTGGCCTAAGATGAAACACGCTGGCTCAATAAAAACCTATGCACACTTGATTTGAAGAGAACGAAAATTATAACTCGGCGGGAAACTCGCCGTAAGGGCGTTCCATTCCTTAGTTTGGGGACTTTCGCATTAGCTGAATATTTTAGAAGCTAGCAATTAAAACGATATCTATATATATAAAAGAGATTCCCACCTATATATTGACTCATCACGATATCTCTGGAACCATAAGGCGTAGCGACTTGAAATATGGTAGGAATATTCCTTTCGCCGAGTAGAGGTCAGCTAAGAACGGATTTTACGAAATTCCACCCACAATGGGGGTTGCGGGGGCAATTGCTAGTTATACATAAAGGGTAAAATAAAACACAAAATTTTCATAATTATATATTTTTGTCAGAAGGTAATTAATATCGTGCCAAAAACAGTAACAAATTATATTAGTAAGAAAAATCATGACTGCAACTAGCATGAACTACTGAATATTGAGATAAACAATATCTATCACTGCTCAATGAGGACACAACACTTCAACGACACTGGCGTAACACTAATAAACGTGAACTATAACACCGATACATCTAAATATTGTATTTACTACGGCGTGAGGGTAGTTGCCTTTTTTGGAAACACGCTTTTAATACTTTGGGAACCATTATTGTTCCGTTATTTGGGTTATTTTTACAAATTTTATTCATTAAAGTCATATTTTGGATCAACTTGCGATAACATTTCTACAAATAACCCAAATGAAGTCAACAAGGGACTTTTAAGGCTTTTATTATATATTTTTGACAGAAATTTATATTTTATTTCAAAGTGAATTAACATAGGATTATTATGATTAATTATTTTAATCTAATTAAATGAACAAGCAATATTAAATTAAGTAGGTCCTTATAACAACAAGTTATTTCAATATAGTTGGCAAGTAGGAGAATAACGGTTAATAAATTTTTTAAATGTAACAATATTATATAAACGACTAAACTATCGAATTTTGTTGTCTTCACAATTATATTTGTTGAGTACTTTTCATGCTTCAAAATATGTTTTGCTCAGCAAGGAAAAATGTGGGTATTTCAACATTCGCATCTATGGCAATTCGAAAGGCAAACTTACAACTACCCTCACTAATACTGCGGAACAGCAGAGCCTACCATTTGTCCTGAACACAATCCCTTATATACCTGCACTAAATCAGTCTGTCACTCGTCTACGCCGTATCTAATCCTTTACAACCACCATGTTGAATTTTCTAAATCATCAATCCTCAAGTGGGGTAATTCTTGAAATGTCATATTCTCAAAATGATCGAGGCATTGTAATTATCATTTTCAATGATTATTTCAGTTACCAAAGCAAGTATCTTTTTAAGAAAATATGGATTCGAAATACCATAGACTGTTTGATTCAATTTAGTATCCATAAAGTACGTCACACTAATTTCGTCATTTTTTGACTCCTCCCCCGTAATTGTCACAGTTCGTCACATTTGTGAGATTCCCTCCCTAGTGTGACGTGACGATGTTTTGCAATTTTACATCAAGAAATTATTAATGATTTTGAAATGTGACGTCCCACCCCTTGTTACACAATGTCACACTTCGTCGATCCCTTCCCCCATAACGTGTGACGTACTATGGATGGTCCCTTATTTGGCATTTTGGAAATATGTCATAATCAGAATCTCGAAAGGTTTATGAGAATTAAAGATTTATAAAAATCAATATGGCGGACTCGAAGTTCTAAAATTACAAAGATATTTGTATACACCGATCTAACATGTAGAGTTCAAAATATTAATATTAGACGTTTAAAATGCTAGATACTGCCAGCAAGTGAAGTGAGCTACACTTATACCTTGGTCCATGCGACAGAATGCTTGACATATGAAATATTTTTTTCCATACTTTGAAAAAAAAATGAAAATACGACGGCAAATTCGTTTTATTTTTAAATTGTAGATAATCTTAAGTCTTACCTATATTCCAAACACATTGAAAATAACAAAAACTACCTTTCACATTTTACTGATGAAAGGGTTTTGAAGAAACTCTGAGATGTCAAATTTTATTTAAGGAAATACAAACATATTTCAAAATACAAACGATATCGCCGTCATATTATATTTTTGCACTTATCGATAATGCACGTCTCGATATTTTTGCAAGTACAATCATTACAAAAATACACATTGGCATAGCAAGGTAGATTTAAAAATAAACTTGCCAGGTTCTATTTGGTTTTTATCTGTAACTAATCCAAGGTAAATTAATTGCTATTAATTCAGACCACAAGTAAGACTTGCCTTTTTATTTTGATTTTTTTTCATTACAAATACGCTTATATCATCGGCCTTATTCATAAACGTATTTGATATAGTTAAAATACGTTTTGTTTCTATCGTTTTATAATCGATAGAGCGAGACAAAACATATTTTAACTATCAAATACGTTTATGAATAAGGCCGTATATGTTTCAGAATTAAAAAAAAACAACAAATACATTTTATATGAAGAAAGCCTCGATATCTTTTGAAAATTACCATAATACAAGATTGAACTACATTTTTAGAGACGTGCAAGATCAATCCCCATCAACCATTACAACTACGCAATCCCAAGAGACTGAGTTATAATAAGCTCATAAAATTCGATATTCACCACAGACAGTATATTTTGTAACATTTATCCCTAAAAACACCTAAATTTCAAACGGACAGATCCAAACATTTGAGGACTAGCGAACTTCACACCTAACGTCATACGTACGCGGTATAGGCCACCGCACATATGCTATTTTTGGCTTCGATAAATTACTTGGTAAAATATTAGGCCCCATTCATCGAAACTGGGCCAAATACCAGTGAATTTCCGCACAATTATTGAAATACCATGTGTACGGTTACCATATAAGAAGCGAAAACAACAAGTAACAAGAAACGTAATAAAAAACAGAATTAATAAAAATATAGGTAATAAATGGGCATTTAGAAACTGGCAGTGCGACTGAGGCCGCAAACTAGCCATGGCAGTTTTTTTTAATTCAATAAAAAAAACAATGTTATTTTATGGCAACATTTTGGAGTACGAAAATATACAGTAAGACCTTACCATTTATTTTTGACATGACTAACTTGCGGCTAACAAAAAAAATGCAGGGACTTAGATAATGTTTTTGAACGATTTAGTACAATTTACCGAACACTTCTTTAAGCAATAGACAACAGGAACAATGTTTTTTGATACACTTCTAGCGCTATAATAGCATTGGCCATATATTGAAATTAAACTGTTATATAAAGCGTTGAAACAAGTAGAAATTTAGCTAAAATCATTATCACAACTCGAACTAAGGGGGCGTCCATAAATTACGTGAGGTGTGTTTTTAAATTTTCTGTCCCTCCCTCCAACCCTGGTGAGATGTCGTGAGATTTTATTCAACCCCCTCCCCCAACCCCCAATCTCACGTGAGATTTTTCAAAATGTGGGTTTCTTACGTAAACGCGTTGGATTGTTATTGTAAAAAGATTTTTTTTTTTTACATGTATACAATCTGGAATAAATGGACCAAAATAGTATATATTTTTTTTTGTTTCAATCAGAAAAAAAATTGCGTGATATTTGCCGAGACCTCTGTCCAACGTAAGATTAGATGAGATTTGACTCGACCCCCTCCCCCCCTTAAATACCTCACGTAATTTATGGACGCCCCCTAAAGACTGTTATAAAAAGCTATTTTTATAGGGAAACTCGTATTTTTATCATTAAAATTTCCCTTGGAAATGTTTTAAATTACCAAAAGAAAGGTAGTTAAATAAAAGTTTACTAATATGAAGTATTAGACGCATCATATAATAGTTGAATTCCAACTCTTGAATATAATCACAATTCAATTACTCACAATAAACATAAACAAATCAGTAACAATCTTATAGAGAATAATAAAAATCTTTTGCGAAACAACTTGTTTAAAGGCGTCACTTTATTTGGGTCATTTGTACAAATATTTGGCTCAATTTTTTAAAATTTGTCCAAATGACCCAAATGAAATGTCACCTCAGTGCACATATCTGACATATATCACTTAAACTTAAAAAATAGAAATACATTTTTGTCGAGAAACGTAGTAATAGCACCGCAATAAAAACTTTTAATCCGATAGACATCGGCTCAGTGTTGCGTCAGAGAAAATATAATATTGGGCACTTTAACCGGTTATAATACTTGTGCACAATACAACTGCATAGGTTATTTCTGTTAAAAGGAGGTTGCTCAAAGAACATGTCAAATCTCCTTGCCAAATGTAATTTGCAAGATAACGTTGGTTCAAAAGTAAAACTCACTGTCATTTTGAATAAAAACATTTTTGAAGTGAAACTTCTTTATCGACGTATGGGAGAAATTTTGTAAGTATCGTCACGTTTTTCGGTTACGCGCCATGTTGCTTTTTTTATCAAAGTTTAGTATAGTGACGTAAATAATATAATGTAATATATTATAATAATAACAACAATATATTAGTTTTGAAGTTTGGTTTGAAATAAGAATAACAATATATTAATTTGAAAGTGATAAAATCTTTTTTCTTAAGGCTTAAGCCTTATCTACCCCATTTTCGTGAAGTTTCAAATAGTACAAAAATGATATGTCGTAAAGAAGTTTCACTTCTTACCTGTGTGCTCTGGTACACACACACAATTGTTTACTACTAGTTTAAGCGAAAACCTATCCCAAGAACAAAGCAATTATTGCGTATTGTGGTCCACATCAAAACTTTGAAGCGAAATATTCACTTAATAATTGGTTCTTATCGTAGATGTATGCTTTAAATAAGTATACAAATTTATTTTTATTCAAAATTACACTTTCAAAACCTTTGAACCAACGATATATTTATGAATTTTGAATTTAGCTCAATCAAGCTCGCTTACTGAAGTAATTATAGTCATTACGAAGAAATTACCATAAGTATAAAAAATATATTAGACCATTCACTGTAAGTTTCACAATCACCTCGAAATTCATTAAAGGTTAATTATTAGGGTGAATTTCTTAAGCGTGGTAATATTTTGAGCATGCTCCTTTCTAATGCTATCCGATTGTTATCGACATATGCATTGAACAGAAACCCCGATCAGCCGCCATCTTACAGTAGCTATATTGTAAAAAAAACTTAATTCATCGACGCTTAACAACTATAAAAATATCTTAGAAATTCTCACTTACATTTAGAAGGAACTGGCAAAATAAATCCTGTATTTATCCATTCACAAACTCAATTCGAATAAAAATAACCAGATTTTTGGTCCTCACGTATCAAAAATTCATGATGCCATTCCTATACAAAAACTGGACAGAACCTTACGCAAATCGGCGAGTAGCAAAAATATTAGTTACGACTATATTATTATATGCACGCTAAACAACTGCTGAAAAAATATCAAATCCACTAAATACCCATTAGAAAAACCTATCGTTACGGCAAAACCTCGTAGAAGCGACGTTAAACTTAAACTAAATAAGTAACCGAGGTACAGTCGGCACCTGAACCTATCACAATGTAACCGAGGACTATTGTCCGCGCGACTGTACCGGCCGATCTGCAACTTATACATAAACCGTCTTTCCTCCAATCCCGTATCAAAAAACAGAGATTAAACATTTATTAATAGAGTATTTGTGCACACGATGCAGAACTTTGGCGCTCGACCACTAAATTGCTCATAAGACATCGAAATATAACATTAACCATCACCTCGACACCGAAATTCACATCGAATATTATGCTATAATTATAAATAGTCACATTTATATCTATAAGAGGATTCTTGAACATGTACCTATCAGATTCGTACTAAGCATCAGACAGCCTAGAACCATCTAACGGCAAGGCCTACACAACTAGCATCATTTAAAATAGAATAAAAACCGACTAATACACTTTGCGGGAATAATCTAACAGTGAAACTCGCTACCACATTTATTTTTTTCATTATGTTATATTTTATAATAAATATTTTTCCGTAAATTATTATCAAATTCGATAAAGCTCTAAGATTGTTCCACATTCACATAAATAAGTTCTCAGGCGTCATCTGACTCGAAGCGACGGGAGGACATATTAACTAAATATTAGGGATATCTTTGTAACTATAAACACGTAGATAAATAACTTCGCTCAGAAGCTTACGATATATTTTTTTAAATTATAAGAGAACAATTCCAGTCTTGCTAAGGGTACGTAATCTAAGCGATGTCTAACAAAAACCTAGCTGAATTCACTAGCAGTGTCACTTATTTTGTACATTCAGGATTTTTGGAGCAAATAAAACTTAAGGGCTTTGAAAGAATTTCAAGCACATCAACTCTATGCCCTATATACAATTAGGGCCCAATTACGGCTCCCTGTGGCGGGCACCGAACAAACCTAACTAAATGAGTGAATTTAACTATATAATATGAAATAATCGCAGATTATCAACCTACCCACGTGTAGCACAATATAGTACTATGAAGTAATTTTAATATTTGTCGTACCATGCTTTGAAAATATAACATTGAATATTTATAATATTTTTATTCAATTCCATTTATCTTTAATGTTATACATTATAAGAGATATGAAGGAAACTACAATTCCTGTTGTGTTTCTTATATAAAATCGGAATTTGTGATATTGAGCTATATTAAATGCTTAATTAAAATGATACGTAATCAAAGGCTTCCTTCAATTCGAAATAAACTAAGAATAATTACATGGTACTGACTAATATGAATCAGTGTGAAAGTGAATATAATTAAACTATATATTGAAAATCTATCTTTACTTTGGATCAGAAGGAATCGGACACCATTTTGAGATAAAGGACGAATCACTTAACTTTAGAAGTCAACCTTAACAATTTAAACATACCGCGTAGCATTAAATTAAGTACAGAGTAGTTTTGGTTTACTATTTATTATAGGACTTAAAGGACAATTTTATAATTATTAGGCTATATCACACGATTCTTAAAAGATATGCTGTTATAAGCGTTGGTCAAGTAGAAAATCGGATATCATTAAATTCATTAGTAGATTTACAAAAATTAAATATTGAAAATATTTTCATCGAAAAGCGAAAGCGGATATTTCACAATCTTATGCTGATTGGAATATTTATTGCATTTATGCTAAAATATATATAAATAGCTTTTTAGGAAAAAAATTAAGCTCATATAAAACTGTTTTACTTAGAATTTGAAGAGATATGTGACAATTCCAGTTTATCAGCGAATTAGAAAAGCACAACAGGTACAGAAGACTATTACCATGTTCTCCAGAAACTTTACTAACTTCCAATTTGCGCGAGATTTGAAGAAATGCTGCAATGGAAGCTTAGTCTATGCAAATTCCAAAATTATGGACGGAAGGAACTTTTGAGCCAAAACAAATTCAGGTTTTTGATTGACACGTCGCATCCAATCAAATCCAGTATAAAATCATCAAATCACAGCGACGTGCAAGCATTAATTTTAAAAGAAGCTAGTTGTGGCAATGTGGGCTTAAATAAAAATTTAACTAATACGCAATTCATAGCCACCACACTTGTACACTAAACTAAATAAATTCTGCGAAAACTCAATAAATAAGCAACAAGGGTACTCGTGTAATACGAAAAAAGCGAAAAATAAATCGGCGTAAATATCGGCCATTTAATAATATAATTTAATTAATATTCTAACATTTCAACGTTTTTGAAAGCACAAATAGCTACCAATAATCATAAACTATTGCACTAAAACATATTACAGAGCCCGTATATATAAAATATATTTTAAATTCATTTTAAATCGATATAACTTCGTCCGTCGTAATTTTTAATCGCTGTTAAAACTGCCATCTAGCGTATAAAATAAAAAAAATCTGCGCAAGAGTCGAAAGCATCAGAATTGAGGTAAATAGTTACTACGATATGGCAATAATGGGAACAGCGATCCATTTTGATTTAAGACGATAAAAAAAGATCTAAATACTAAAATTTGCTAAGAAACTAAACATTTCATTGTGCTTAAAGTCGAATAAATCTTTGCCTACCCTAAAAAATTACTGAGTGCAATTCATTGTACTAATAGCATTTTTAAATTGAAGTAATATTTAAACGGGGTTGGTTTTCTGGGGATAATGTGGTAACATCTTAATACTAAATGGAAATCACATCAAAATATATTACGTATACTTCTTGTATTTGATTATACTGTACTTTGAACATTACGCGATTGCGCCTAAAGATAAAAATAAAACAGTTTTTCATTTCGCCCATAAATCCCTACACTCTTTCGCTTGTAAAAATAGCATTTTGCCTATTTTTAAGGCAAATTTAGCGGCGTAATGATCAATGTACATTCGCCCACCACTAGTCGCCTTACCTAAGTCAAACTTTTAGGCCTGTGGTTAAAATACTTTATAGGAATTAAAATTAAATCTAGACATTGATTTACCTACTTCTGGACATATAACGCTTTTAAGCGTATTTTTTTATCTACTGGCAATACCTTTACCAACCCCCCATTTTTCTATCTATTCGAAAACCATAGACAACTCATCGAGAGATTAAGATCCTTTTGACGAATTTTGTACAATGTAGGAAAATTCAAATGCATGTTCGATTAAAGGCACTACGTTCAACGAATATAACGAAAAAAATAAATTATAGCCATTAATAAATTCATTTAAACGCCCCTCTTACGGCCTTTGTCAAATTGATTGAGTCAAAAAGCATCAACGCGGATAAAACAATTAGCTCTTTAAACATTTTCACTTAAAGCTACGAACTTATAATGGAAGAATTACAACTACGATTATTTTGGTTAACACCGCCATTAATGGGCAGTTGAAACAACATTTGTGCAACGATTTACTGCACTAACACGAAAGCGTATAAAAGCTGCATTGACAATCGACAGCGAAACGTCACTTTGACAGGGCACAGATAAAAAATATACTCTATGGGCAGACGGATCTGTCAAACGGAATCGCCCTCGACGCATAAGCGTTTCGAAACGTCAAACACGACTAAAACTAAAAATTGACGAAAAACCGACCTAATCAACATCCTACAACTTTTTCAAGTCCAAAGTACAACAATATAAAGTTTACGCAGGGTTTCAAACTTTATATGAACAATCACGATATGACACGGTAAAAATGCGTAAAATCTAGAGTTTTTCAAAGGGGGCATTATCAGCTTTTCCCTTGAACTCTGAAAGCCTACAAGGGCAAGATACTCCCATCTTTGAGATATGATCTAGATAGAATATTAGCTATCCATAAGGATGAGCTATTTATTTGGGACATACATCAATACTTAGGCTATTTGTACGTCCCATTTGAATTTTATTATTAAAGCACGCGTGACATACTTTATTTTGCTGTTCTATGGAAAAAACTACCAAATTGACATCCCTCTGAAAGCTGCTGAAGGACAAAACGACAACCATAGACAAGTTATATTTTAAACGAGTTCCGATATACCTACAACATCAAAATATCATATTTAAACGAATTTGTCGGTGTGAGTGAATTGTATTGATACTTTAGTATGACCATCTAAGTGTGAAAAATTGCACTTATCAACACTTAAGTTCCACATTTTTTCAACAATAATGTCAATAGATATAAATAAGAATGACTAGAAAGTATTTGTAGTATTTTGCTGTTTAAAGATATTGTCAAAATAGGTCATGCATATCATACTAAAGACAACAACAGCAAAAAGGTGGGGACTTCATATATTATATTAACCCTTCGCGCTCCAGGCCTTTTTCATTGAGTTGCGGCATGATACCACGTGGTGAGTGAGATGACCGATAGAGTGCAAAGGGTAAAACGGCTCTGTATGAAATAATCTCAAAAAATATTTAAAGGGATACGTTTTACCTATATAAGAGTATTTCTACCATAACCCATTCATATTTAACCCTTTAAGCGCTTGGCTAAATATCAATTTCCGTGGCCCTAGCGCGCGACTTGTTGTAAAGCAGTTCATAGAATAAAAACACATGCATGCTCTCTGTCGCAGAAATACGACACGGGCGGAAGGGGCACGGAAATATTTGTCGCATAAATGCGACACAGGCGGTCAAAAGGTTAAAATAAACAGACAAATCTTCGATTTTTTACTTTAAAGGACCGGGTTACCAAAAATATATATAAATATAATTTTAACTCTTTCCCCCGATTTTTTTTCTGAATACCCTCATAATTTAATAAGAAGTTATTGCAAAATCGAAGTAATATTGACTTTGCCGACTAGATAGATAAGCTACACATGAAATATAAGGAGATAGTAAAGTAGGTACATCAGACCAGATAATAAACGAGAATAAACGTGATCGATGCGAAACTGCTTTACGGGTTATCTCGTTAGCTCGATTCCGCTTTACGAGTTACCTCGTTAGCTCGATTCCGCTTTACGAGTTACCTCGTTAGCTCGAATCCGCTTTACGAGTTATCTCGTTAGCTCGATTCCGCTTTACGAGTTATCTCGTTAGCTCGAATCCGCTTTACGAGTTATCTCGTTAGCTCGATTCCGCTTTACGAGTTACCTCGTTAGCTCGATTCCGCTTTACGAGTTACCTCGTTAGCTCGAATCCGCTTTACGAGTTATCTCGTTAGCTCGATTCCGCTTTACGAGTTATCTCGTTAGCTCGAATCCGCTTTACGAGTTATCTCGTTAGCTCGATTCCGCTTTACGAGTTATCTCGTTAGCTCGATTCCGCTTTACGAGTTATCTCGTTAGCTCGATTCCGCTTTTAGGGCATGCATTATTCGTTCGAAGTAGGTATTCGGATATTTCGAATTCTATAATAAAAATTATTCGAATAATTCGAATAATACGAATTTTTCGAATTGTGTTTTATTTAATGTGTGTAAATGAAAAGAAACCTTTTTAGTACTTAAACATTTTAATTAGGAACCATTATGTGCTCAAAAAAGTCGTCTAAACATAATTATAAGTTGAAAAAAATTACTTTGTTGTGTTCCGAAAATAAGACCGTAGGAAACTGAGGGCGTCTAAAGTATCGTCATTAAATGAACATCTCAAATGATTACAAAAAAACCTATTAGCCGAAAATACACGTTCAGCTTCAACACTTGTAGGTGGAATGGTTAGTAAAAAATCATATATTTACCAAAACGAAGTAGAATAGTAGGTATTCGAAATGTTCAAAAAAACCGAATAATTATATAGGTACTATTCGAATAGTTAATGTAGCGAATATCCGAATAATATGAATATCCGAATATCCGAATTGCATGCCCTATCCGCTTTACGAGTTATCTCGTTAGCTCGATTCCGCTTTACGAGTTATCTCGTTAGCTCGATTCCGCTTTACGAGTTATCTCGTTAGCTCGATTCCGCTTTACGAGTTACCTCGTTAGCTCGAATCTGCTTTACGAGTTACCTCGTTAGCTCGAATCCGCTTTACGAGTTATCTTGTTAGCTCGAATCCGCTTTACGAGTTATCTTGTTAGCTCGAATCCGCTTTACGAGTTATCTTGTTTAGTTAATTGGCATGGAATGGGATTTGATTCGAAGGGATTTTGTTTTTTTTCTTATAATTCACTTGATTTTTTTTAGTTTTATTTCACTCACACCAACATAAAGGCAAGTAAACGACCCGTAAACTTACCAGAGAAAATTATTTATAACTTAGCCAAATACTTCAATATGGCATTTATCCATGGTCTTGCCATTTAAGTGTAAACACGACTGTTGATATGGTTTGAAAGATCCATTTTTATCATTTTTTAAGCGATTAGTGATGAAAAATATGTATTATAAATTGTTTTTTTTAGACAATCAAAGCATAGAGACGATATTTTTTAAAAAAAATTATAAGGTTAAATATATTTGAATATAGAAAAATGTTTTTGGTGTGTATTCCTTAATTTTTAAAGGAATTCTAAAGCACTTAAAATATTAAGTACCCACACTTATATTGAACATATTTTTCATCACTGGTAATATTAAGGCCTATTTTATCATTGTTTAAAACGTTCTTGAGTTAAGACACGTTCAAAAAGGCGTAAAACTGCACAATCTGTGCGTACTAAATGCTTTTTAAAGAAAAACTGGCAACACTGATTTAGTATTATCAGCGGTAAAAAAGTTATAAAAGTTAAAATTAGAATTAGCATAGCGATTGGTTAAAAGTGGGAAGTCATCACAGGGCTCGAGTTTTGGATTTTTTTCAGTGTTGCCAGTTTTTAACAATTTATTTTTGGAGGGAACCAAAACGAAATTAATTTTTTAATCAATGAATTTGTTAATCAAGTATTATTTTTAAAACCTTTTAAATCAATTACTAGATTTTTGGCACTTTTAGTTCAATTATTAATTCATTTTACGTATTTTTATTTTAAAATTCCCGTCATAAAGGATCCCATAAAATATACATACATAGTTCATTAATGGGATTTCTTCAGAAACATTAAAAATTTAGTATTCCCTCCAAATGACATTATTTTAAATAACAGCTTAGTTACGATTAATCGTAACATATTATTATGATTAATCGTAATATATTATTATGATTAATCGTAACATATTATTATGATTAATCGTAACAGATTATTATGATTAATCATAACACATTTCGAAAAATAGCAATTGTAATTAATTTTATTTTTCGTCACTACTCTATATATGCGAAATAGTTATTAATGAAATAATCAATAAATAGAAATACTGATTAAAGTCGGGAGTTACTTGAAATATAACCATCTTATATATTATGTATGTGAGGGCAATACTTTTGATTATCGTTTGAGTATTTCCAAACAACAACAATGACCATAAGCGATTGTTGTATCAAAGTTGTTGTGACAAAAAATAGAATTAATCGCAATTATTAATCGTTTTAGCGTAAATTTCAATTGATAGGCCCCGTGGCCAAGTAATGAAACGGATGTCTCACGAACCGATTGTCGTACCTCTGGTTCTTCGGGTAGAAATCATTCCTATGATTGAATTTTTGTCTGTAGTTTTGTGTGCGGCGGTTTTTATCTTTGTCGTTTTGTTTGTTTGTCTGCTTCTCTGTGTCTTTAGAGTCGGACTTTGCTGTGTCCGTGTTTGGTTTATCCTGAAATGTGAAAATAATATTATTGTGGGTAGTTCTGACGGTAGCGCACCGATGGTTCGCGGGTTCGAATCCTGCCGGAACTATTATCCTGAATAATTTTCTATAAGCATGTCTTCCCCACGTCTGGTCACTTCAGGCATTAAGCAGGTGGGAGGAATATCCAAGATACGACCGGATAACGAACCACTATCATAGATGGAAAAACTGTGAAGTGCACTTTGTGCATTTTGGTTTCAGTATGAATTTCCGAATGCTCGAACTAAAAAGTAGGTCGGCAGCGCATCATTGACTGATGTTCTGTGGCTGGGGTATCTCATGGGGCATGCTCGTATGTCGATATCTAACATAAAACAAAACAAAAAAAATATTAAGGCTGACAAAATGATAGCTTAACTTACAATGATGAAGAATCTCTGATGATGATGATGAGAACCAGAAAATAAAAAAATACCTCTTTATTATCGCTATTTGTCGGTTTGTTTGAATTACTGTTCGAATTCACCGGCGTTTCCGGCTGCGGGTGCTGTTTGGGCGACTGTTGGTTTGTATACTGTGGCGAGTGCTCATGCTGAAATTTACATTTTAAACAATTTATTTTAGATTCTCATTAAGTATCATAATCTAAAAAGACATATTATGATACTATCAATATAATATAGAACTAAGGCCTATATTTAAAGGCGCTAATAATTATAAAAACTTTATTGTACACAATAAAAAAAGAAAAAATAAATACAAATTTCAAATATACATATATAATTTTATGTTCAAGGGACGCTATAAAGGGATGTTTAAGGATACTAACAGTGGGATAGGGGAATGCATAAGGATACTAACAGTTCTATAGGGGAATGTATCCTAGTGCGATGGGGGGATGTATAACGATACTCACAGTGCGATGGGGGATGTATAAGGATACTAACAGTGCGATGGGGGGATATATAAGGATACTAACAGTGCGATGGGGGGATGTATAAGGATACTAACAGTGCGATGGGGGGATGTATAAGGATACTAACAGTGCGATGGGGGATGTATAAGGATACTAACAGTGTGACGGGGGGTGTATAAGGATACTAACAGTGCGATGGGGGGATGTATAAGGATACTAACAGTGCGATGGGGGATGTATAAGGATACTAACAGTGCGATGGGGGGATGTATAAGGATACTAACAGTGCGATGGGGGATGTATAAGGATACTAACAGTGCGATGGGGGATGTATAAGGATACTAACAGTGCGATGGGGGATGTATAAGGATACTAACAGTGCGATGGGGGCTGTATAAGGATACTAACAGTGCGATGGGGGCTGTATAAGAATACTCACCATGCGGTTGGGGTGTGGCGCGAGCGCCACGGTGAGCGTGAGGTCGCTCCACATGGCGGCGCGCGCGCGGCGGGCGCTCACGCACAGCTGCTTGACGGCCTCCGACAGCTGCAGCGTCGCCTCAGCACCTTTATAGACAGGAGACATAGTTTATTGTTCAGTGTTTATATCCGTACCGGTAGTTCTATTGCCAAAAACGAAACGAAACGAAAGAAGAAACAACTTCGTATTTTAATTTATTAAGAAAATATTTTCTATCATAGTAATGTCAAACGAAATACATAATTGCGGATCGATCATCAGATTTTAGGAAAATGTACGATCCGTCAGCCGAAAATTCGTATTTTGTTATGTTAATAGGCCTCCTCATGTGAATAGGTTGATAATATTTTTTTTTAAAACCTTAATAGGATTGCTTAATTTACTAGCGTGGTAGTAGTTAATTTTTTTTTTTGTTAGATATCGACCGACGAGCATGAGGTTCACTTGATGGTAGATAGTACCCCAGCCACAGAACATCCTTCCATGATGCGCTGTCAACCTACTTTTTACTTCGAGCATTCGGAAATCCATAGACTGAAACCGAACGCCACGGTTTTTCCATCTATGAACGGTGGTTCGTTACCCGGTCGGAATTTCGATATTCCTCCCACCCGATCAATGCCCGAAGTTACCAGACGTGGGGAAGACATGCTTACAGAAAATTATAAACATATCCCAGTGGGATTCAAACCCACGAACCATCGATAAGCATGGCGGGTGTTCTACCGAACGCGCCAACGAGCCCGTCAATATCTAACATAATTTTGTGGAGGCTCCGGATGTCCGGATAAATCCAGCCCTGTAAAGATGGAAAAACCGAAGTGCACATTGCGCGTTTCGGTTTCAGTCTATGGATTTCCGTATGCTCGAAGTAAAAAGTAGGTCGACGGCGCATCATTGACTGATGTTCCGTGACTGAGGTATCACCTACCATCAAATGAACCTCATTCTCGTCTGTCGATATCTGACATTAAAAAAAAATGTATCTACTCACGATCTTGGAGGTATACGCGAGTGAGTTCCCGCTTCCTGGCCTCCTGCACGCACGCCACCGCGTTGCGCCACGATAGCATAGCGCTCTCGATCTCGGTGTGGGGGGCGCTGTAACCAGACAAATTCAAATTCAAAAATCATTTATTCATTTAAATAAAATACTGTATACCGGATTAAAACGCGATTTATTGTTTAAATTATTTATCCCGACGTTTCGGAAGCTCCCCGCGACCACGGTTGCTGAAAAGCATCCGAAACGTCGGGATAAATAATTTAAACAATAAATCGCGTTTTAATCCGGTATACAGTATTTTATTTAAATGTGTGATACTCGCGTTAATAAAAGACAATATTATCATTTATTCATTTAGGTAACATGAGTCGTATAGAATCAAAGGCAGCTATCTGACTTATGGCTGATTGTTAGCAATTTAAAAAAGAAAACGTTTTTCGCCTTTGTTTTTGTATTAGGTATCATTCATTGCATGTTTAAGGTATATATTAATATTAACAATTAAAAATAAAACCAAATATATAAAAAAACATAACAATCTAAACGACAAGAACTTATTTTTCTTTTGTAGATTGTCGGACCAAAAATATCAGATAGCCGCCTTTGATTCTATACGACTCACATAATGTACACTAATTATGAACGTCAATAAAAAATACATATTAAATGCTTCTAATTTTACATTTACTGCCAGTTCTCAAATCAAGGGCGTAGAGCGGACGAGAACAACTGGCAAGAAACTCGCCGCCACTCTTTTTAATCGCCAAGTTTTTCGTTTTACAAATGTTTTGTAAGGAGCTGCAACCATTACACCATGTTCCACATGACATCTTTAAGTAATTAACTATAATAATCAAAAAATATATATAAACGAAAAAAAAAAAAAACAAAGAATTGTCCCCTATTAGAAGTATGTATGGTGAAATAAGACGTACATAACACGTGTCAAAATTATTTTTTGTTTTAGGGTTATTTATTTATCATATTTGGACGCTGTTAAGCAATACAGTGTCAACCCACATGGTTGCCATTTTGAGAAAATTAAGTTTGAAGTTTTAATTAAAATATTTTTTTTTTTTTTTTTTTTTTATGTCAGATATCGACAGACGAGCATGAGGTTCACTTGATGGTAGGTGATACCTCAGCCACAGAACATCAGTCAATGATGCGCTGTCGAACTAATTTTTACTTCGAGCATTCGGAAATCCATAGACTGAAACCGAAACGCGCAATATGCACTTCACGGCTTTTCCATCTATGAACGGTGGTTCGTTACCCGGTCGGAATTTAGATATTCCTCCCACCCGATCAATGCCCGAAGTTACCAGACGTGGGGAAAACATGCTTACAGAAAATTATAAGCATGTGCTCCCGGTGGGATTCGAACCCACGACCCATCGATGCGCACGGCAGGTGTTCTACCGAACGCGCCAACGAGCCCGTCAAAAAGGTATTATTATTACACTAAATGTGTAATAATAATAATGTTTTTCTTGGTAGCAATCAAAGTAATAGAATTTAGTGTGTTATTGTTAAATATTCTAAACTTGTTAGAGTTTCGTGCTCATTAGTTTTTTCAATATTTTTGCTATTAAAACGATTTAAATGATACATATATCTTTTGAAATATGTACTTCAGCTCATAAGGAAGCGATTTGTATCAAAATTTACATTTTTGTAATTTTGTGGGTTGACACTGTATTGCTTAACAGCGTCCAATTTTCCTAAGATGGGGATAAATAATATAATAAATAAATCGCGTTTTAATCCGGTTAAAGTTTAAGACTATATTTTGCTACAATTTATGCTAAAATAATATATTATACCATAGAGAATAATGTATGTATTTGATTGGAAATATAATTTGACTTACATTTCAGCTAAATTCTTGACATCATCCTTCCAAGATTTCGGATCGAATGTGGCCGGATCTAAGCCTTTCTCGTGGTCGGTCACATTCCCCTGGCCTCGCTTTAAAACCGTTATTTTACCGTCTTCGGGTTTATTCGGTTTTTTATTTTGCGCTAGGCACACACTCGCACGCAGGGTTTCCATTTTACCCATTAGTGTTAACACCTGGAAAAAAAATTGTCTTTAGTATATAACATATCAGCTAATGTGGGTTACATTTTATTGTATATTGTATATTATAAATTCGACCATCATCCTATCCTACTAATATTATATGTGAAAGTTTGTGAGGATATATTGATGGATGTTTGTTACTCTTTCACGCAAAAACTATTGAACGGATGTTGATGAATTACTTAATAATATGAGAAACAGCTAGAGAATCGACAGTCGAGCGTGATGTTGACTGGGGGGCGAGTTCAATGTTGGCCACGTTAAATCTATGTGACCGCATTTAGTGGCCACGTTCAACCACTGGGGCCACGTCTAGGGACTACATTCAACCACTGACGGGCCACGTTCAGCTATTGGGGTGTTCTACTGGACACGTTCAACAACTGAGGGCCTAATCTAGTGGACACGTTCAACAAATGAGGGATGACTAGTGGCCACGTTCAACAAATGGGGGGCATCTAGTGACCACGTTCAATCTGTGTGGACGCATTTAGTGGCCATGTTCAACCATTGGGGTCGAGTCTAGTGACCACGTTCAACAACTGGGGGGGGGGCGAATCTAGTGGCCACTTTCAACAAATGAGCATCTAGTGGTCACAATCAACAAATGAGGACATCTAGTTGCCACATTCATCAAATGGGGGTCAGACTAGTGATCACGTTCAACAACTGAGTGGCCGCATTCAACAACCGGATGGCCACATTTAGTGGCCACGTTCAACAAAACTCCCATAAATAGCAAAGTCCTCACCTTAGTATGCTCCCTGAGCATGTCCACAGTGAGCCGGTCGACGCGCGTGGGGCAGGGCGGCAGGCGCGGCACCGGTATCGAGTTGGAGGAGGAGACGGCCCGGCCCGGGTAGGCGAGGGCGAGCTTCGCCTCGGTCCGCTTCCGCTCGCGCTCCAGCTGCTTCCACTGCTCGTAGCAGGCGTCCAGGCGCGCGTGGAGGATGCTCGATGACGTCACCGCGCCTCTGGACATGGCACGATTTCCATTAATAATAAAATATTATAAAAAAGGTTTAAGATCTTTATTATTTCTCAAAGATTACAATAAATCACTTACGAGAAATAAACTTATTAATAATATTTGTTACATTGTTTCATAACGAGTATTGTAAAACAGAAGTGGTTAGTAGCAAAATTAACATACGAATGACAATACAAAAACTGCTTAGGGCTTCTATACATGAATATAATATTTAATTTTACGACATTCTTTAATAATTTGGAATTTAAATTAAGTTTTTTATTAAACGAGTATTATATTATAATATTGTACTCGTTTAATATTATATCTTATAATATAATGTAAATGCTAAAATAATTTAATATTAAATTTATGGTGGTTTGGAAAATATGTGCCATTTCAATAAGGACTTAAATTTGTTTAAAGTTTTACATTCTTTTATATAAAAGATTTGTATGTTTGTAACAAACTCAAAAACTAGACCGATTTCGAACAGATACATTGTGTTAATAAAAGACAATATTATAAGGTTTATTACCTACAATTCAAAATTAACAAAATATAATACAAATACGCATAAAAAATTACCCATTTTAAGGATTCGAAAAAATTAACTATTTAAATAAAATACTGTATACCGGAATAAAACGCGATTTATTATTTATATTGTTTAAATTATTTACCCTGTCCATTACCATTACCCTGTGTAATAGAGACCCTGTCTCTATTACCCTGTGTAATAGAGACCTTGTCTCCCCGCGACCACGGTTGCTGAAAAGCATCCGAAACGTCGGGATAAATAATTTAAACAATATAAATAATAAATCGCGTTTAATCCAGTATACAGTATTTTATTCAAATGTGTGATACTCGCGTTAATAAAAGACAATATTAAAAATTAACTATTTACTTAGAATTTGTTAAAATCAAATATTTTTTGACAGGAAACAGTACTGTAAATGTAAATAAACATAATCTTACCTCATATTCCTCATAGCGTAGAACGGCGCGAGTATGGGTAAATCTAACACTGGAGATGGCATCACTGGCGGTGGGACCGGCGGGCTGGGGCCGAGCAGAGTACCTAGACCTGGAATAGTGTTGCCATGTACGAAACTTATAAAATCATTATTTTTTTTCGAAAGGACACTTGTTTTTGGCACATATGGCCCTTTAAAACTAACCGGACTTTAAAACTTATAAAATCAAATGCAGCTATACTATACTAATAATTATTCTGTTATATGAAACACTAGAAATGCGCCCCGGCTTCACACGGGTACAATGTAGATGTACTATACAATAATATCCTATGTTACTCACTGATAACATAGCTTTCTATTGGTGAAAGAATTTTTAAAATCGGTTCAGTAGTTTTTGAGTTTATTCATAACATACAAAAATTCAGAAATACAAATCTTTCCTCGTTGTTGTAGTATAGATATAGAAAACTTCCTTTCTTTTTTTTAAATTATCATTGGGATATAACTCTTTCTTATGAAAATAAAAGAGGTGTTATGAAGTAATTAATTTTTACCCGGAATTAATTTTTAAGAGGTTGAATCTCAGATATTCTTAACATAATATTTCTTTCTAACCAATAAAATATAATTTTTTTATAAGCCTTAATTGCACAATGTGGATATTCAATGAAAGGCACAAAAAAGGTTAAAGCACTCACCGAGATTAAATGGAGTATTTTCATGCAAAAATGTCACATCCACATTCAATGGATTCGGTGGTGGCCGATTCCTCATCAGCATATTCATTTGACGAGCTATTTCCTGTTGACGCAAGTGCTGTTCCCTGTTTATCCCATTTTCAAAATTCGGCCTTTGTTCCATACCATTGAAGCCCTCCCGGGGAACATGATTCATATCCCGTCTTTGCATGAAATCATTCTGATTGAAACAGTTGGGTTTAAAATTTGGTGGCGGTTGGTTGAAATCAAAGTTCTGCATGCCATTTCTCTCTGGCATTTGGTTTATCATTTCGTTATTGTAGAAATTGCTCTCGCCATTAAATTTTGGTGGAAAGTTTCGGTTGAAAAACGGTTTGTTTCTGTCATCCGGTATCTTGTATTCCTCGTTTGGAAAATGTCCGTTCATTTCCGGCATTTTGTAGTTCAGTAAATTCTCATCTCTGTTTCGATCTAATGATATATTTAGTTGGCTCAAGTACGTGAGCAAATCTGTCGTGTCCTGGTTTTGGATAGGTGCGTCTTTAACGAAGCTGTTGTCGAATTTATTTGGGTATCTTTGGGTGAAGTCATAATTGTTGCAATTCATGTCTAGGTTCAAGCTGTTCGGTCGGTTAGGAGGGTAGTTGAACATATTGGTCTCAGGAAGGGAGTTTCTTTGGCTCGGTTCGAAGAAATTATAAAATTTCTCGTCGTTTGATGGATTCGTGAATTGAGCTCCTCCAATTTCTTGAGCGGCCAATCGGAGTAAATTGAGTTGTTCAGGCGTGACTGTATCATCAGTTATAGGTTCGATGTTGAGTAAGTTGACGTCATTTTCTGGGTAGTTATTAAAGCTGTTGAAGCCATTTTGCATGAATAATCCGTTTTCGTTCTGGTTGAAATAAGGAGTGTTTTGGAACGAATTGTACGGTGGTGATAGGTATGTGCCATCGTTTTTGACATATTGGTTTAAGCCGGAGTGTAGTCCGCCAAATGTCTTTTCCGGTATTTGTGGGGAGCTGAAACAGATAATTTCCTTTTCAGAAGAAAAAAAAATTCACAGGATAGAAATAGAAGTACAAAAAACATTCACGAATTTACTGCAGCAGGAATTGGGTCACCAACCCAGGATAATCTGTGACACAGCCACAGATATACATTATTGCTATTATTGTCAAGATTATTATTACTAAATGACAGCCTGCATAGTAACAACACACAATAAGTTTTAAATAAGAGAGATTAATAGATATATAAATAATTATCAAGCTCCCTTTTACAGACAATATGGCGTACTACATATTAGCGTCATACAAAACGCAATCTCATCCACTGAGGACTAGAAAATTATTTGCTAAGCTTTACAAAATTATCCCATACACAAGTCCAAAATAGTAGTACAGTCATAATCTGTTATAACAACATCGAAGGGACTACTCATATTTGGTTGTAAAAACCGATAGTCGTAACAACCGGTGATGTTTTGAAGGTACAACAGTCGGGACCTTTGACTTTGGTTGATATAACCGGTATGTTATTCTATACGATGTCGTAATAAACGGTTTTTACTGTAATAGACAGATATTGATAGTTGTAGTGAATTCGAAGAAAGAGATGGCAAATGTATTTTATCGTTATCTCTGATTTTTCTCTGTAAATTAAATTTAAACTTGGGTCAGCTATATAATGGTTTGATTGGATTTCAATGTTTTTTTTAAATTTATATCCACCCCAAGTTTTGTATATTCATAAAAAAAATTGCACCAAGCAAAGGTCTTGAGTGTGTTGCATACAATCAAGTGAGCATCACCCTCATCGGTACATATATAACTTAAGAAAATTTATCTAAAAAAAAAAGCAACATACCTGTTTATTTCGGTTGGTCCGGGCTCTTCCAGGATCTTTGTGATGAGGTCCCGAACCATTGAGTTTTCTTCCATAATTCTCTCCGACTGGAATTGATAATTTACAATATTTCAGATATTCATATATTATAAAAAAAAATAACGACCTCTGATATTGGATAGACAGGATTGCACAATGGAGATATTCTACTTCTAAACAGCAATGTAGTGTGCAACAATAATTCATGTAGTGTTGTGATTTCCCTAGTTTATATATTATTAAGGACATTTGCATAAACAAACACTATACATTAATGAGCCACAGAGATGTTCAATATAAATGATTGATTAGCCATAACTACAAGAAGTTTAATTATATACTGTTTATCTGATACAAGCAAGAAATTAAACAACTGAGCTTTTAAAGAGACAAGAACTATGCATTAACAGGTTTTTTATAAGGTAAGGAGGATGGCTATTATGAATCGAGGCACACCCACAATGGTTTGCTCATGTTAGCCATTTATTGGTGTCAATTCTTTTAATAGGCAAACAGATCATCTGATAATAAGCAAATATTTAATTATTAAGAGCATTGTAATACACATTGAACATTATTGTATTGATTAGACCTTTGTAATATGTATTCAAGGCTCGGAACCGGTTAATTTTTATTTTTCAATATACGTGTCTGACTTTGATACTATGATATTAGTTTTATAGAGTAATACACATTATACTAACCACACTAATTTTTTCAGTAAATATAACTAAAAACAAAAGAATATTAACAAAAACCTTTATTATTTCGGTTAAGCTCCCATAGTAAATTAACCGGTTTCCGAGCCTTGTATGTATTCCTAAATTGTATATGGGCATATAATTAATTAAAGGGATAAGATCCTAAGAATAGATGTGTCTATCCTATGACGTATTTTTATGCTTATACAAAATTCTAACCTATGACAACATAGAGACACCGACACAAGATCTAATGAACATAAAACGCACCTCTGTATTACAATTTCCTACAAATAGCTCATACAAATTCAAGGTCTATGGAATTAAACATAGACGATTTATTATTAAAATTAGACTGATATGAGATTTACATAGCATCTCTGGCTTTAAGTATTTCTTTAATAAATTTAATTTCTTTGGTGTTAAGAGGAATAAATCAGTAATTTTGTATAGTTGGGATGTGATAATAATATTTTAAAACAAATTATATAAAAATTAGTAATTTAGTCAATTTGTTATTAATATCAGGCCTAAACAGTAATTTGTAATACATTCTGTGATAATACTGATGTTAATTATCTGTTTGATTGTTATTTGATTTATAAATGTTTTGAAGGATGTTAACGAGGATTGTATGATTACAAATAAATTTATTGGGAAGGTAGTTTGAAGATTTTCTTGGGACATATAGCTTTATTTGTTGTTTTTTTTATCCCCTCTATGTTATATATTGTATTGGATTTCAACTCAACACATACATTAATTGTACTTTGAAAGTCACAAAATACATATTTTATATTAATAAACATGCCTGTGACTGGGTTTGTTTCTATAGTAGGTAGAGAGATAATGTATTACTGATATAAGGATGTGCTATATCAATAACATTGTGAAAACCTTTTTTATTGTAACACATAATATTGTGATTGTTCTATAATAGTTCATTTCCGTGAAGGACAATGTTTTAATACCGACAGAGAAAGTAGGAAATATAGGCGTATTCTACTACGTATATTCAAAGATATCATTAAAAAACACTAGATGATAGAAAAGATGCTGTTATCGTATTTAATTCATATGCATACGAACATAAAATTCACTTGTTGTTGTGTCCTCTAAAGCACAAACTACATATTTCTAAAAATATTGTGGCCAATATTCTGTCATCGTTCACCTCGAGAAATCATACGTGGTTGTTGAAGACCCCGTTATGTGAAGGCGTGAATCGACTAAACTGTTTCAATTATAATAATTCTACACATTAATACGCAGTTTCACAACACACCATGAGTATTTTCCCGGATTTTGGGTCATATTGACAACTCCAATTGGACATTTACAACACCCATACAAAAAGCACTTTTCACTAAACACCGTTTACTTACTTGATCAGCTTCATTTTCTACGTTTTTAAACGCGTTACTTATGTGGCATAAATCACTGAAGGCCATTTAAAATTTAAAATTATTTCTTGCCACGATACATAGGAGCTACGAGTGCTAAGCCATTTTTTCATTGACCTATAAATGTATAAATCGCGCTATACAGCTATAGCCTATAAACTTGCCATTTGATGACTTGAGTGTTGCTGTATTGCATTCTCAGGCAAATAATACTTAAGTATTCTGTTAATCGGTTACAAATAAGATAAATATGGTTGTAGTTTCGTTTATTTAATAATTATTTTACTTACCTAAATTTCAATAAAAAAATCTGAAATGATTTACAATTTCCCGCGCTTTGAATTTACTTTTTTATGTCAAAACTTTAAAAAAAATCAGCTGATTATAATAATAATAATTATTATTAAAAAATAAAATTTATAGGATATTTCGTAGTATAGTACATATTATTTATATTGTGTATTATTTTTAAACAATGATTAAAAAAAAAAGAGTGCATTTAATGTATAAAATTTCACTTTTTTTGGTGCATGATTTGCATTGATTTATTTTTGGTATGATTTTAACTTGACGTATAGAATATTTGTAAGGAAAATGTGCTTTTTTAACTGGCAACATACCGTTTACCTCAATAATCAATAAAATACGAGTTAAATATGAATTGTACATATTTAAGTGTATTTTGCGCCCTCTGTTTTGATATTAACTAACTTTTGTGAAACCAGAAA
This sequence comes from Anthocharis cardamines, assembly GCA_905404175.1. Taxonomy (NCBI): domain Eukaryota; kingdom Metazoa; phylum Arthropoda; class Insecta; order Lepidoptera; family Pieridae; genus Anthocharis; species Anthocharis cardamines. Next base: position 6,423,883 of record FR989974.1, read on the forward strand.
TGATTTCGTTTACAGAATATCGCGAGGCATCTATTATTATACTATAATTATATTCTATGCAAGGAATTTATTGTGTTATTGACAGGTGGCGCTGCATTAATATTTTTAATTTATTTCTTATTCACTAAGGTTTTCCCTACTTGGGAAACGGTTGAGTTGTTCAAAGAGTACAATATACATTTACTGGGTTAATGTATTTTCAGCGATAATACAACTGCCTTACACGGTGTTAACATATTATTATTCCAAAACGTAACTCAAATCGAAATCTATTCTTGAGAACTATCAATATTACAAATTAAAAAAAAAAACTGAACACAAATATTATCTATGTATATTATTTCTTCTTATTTTTTTATATCAAGTAGTTTTGAATTGTCAATTTTTAAAGATACCACCGGTTCGGAATGTTGTTGTGGTTTTTTGATAAGCATTAAAACTATATCTAGATCTAAATCACGTCATAGCATACCTACTAATTACTAGTTACGCGCCTCAAATTGTGTTCGCCTACTAGCTACTAGCACGAACATGACGACATTCGGCGGAAAGTGAATTCAAATAAGATAATTTTAGATATAGCCCCAATTAAATCAGTGGCGTAGCTAGGTGGACAAGGGCCCCGGTGCATAGAAAAAAAAATGCAATCCACCATCTCTTCAGCAGCCGCACAAAAATATTTATTTGCAAATTATTACTAATCAACGAATCTTGATTCTCTTTCCCAGGGCCTTAGCTTCAGGGCCCTGGTGCATTGCCTTTTCCCTATGATAGCTACGCCGGTGAATTAAATTCTAAATAAATGAATACATATAATAAAACTGTAGAGGTCAAATGTCTGTACATAGAAAAAAAGTGCTAAAAACCGAGTCAGGAGGATGTAAGAAGAGAAGTAGAACAAACCCTGATTTTTTTTTTATTTTTTTGTTTCTCTGTTTGTTTGTCTGTACGGGCTAATCTCCGAAGATACTGAACCGATTTTCATGCCAACATATTAAGCAAAGTCCGGAGCAAAATATATAGGCTTTGTTTGATCGAAATCGGTTGTCGGAAAGAGAAGTTATCATCATCCTTTAAAGATTATTTTAAAGCTTCGATCAAATACTACAAGTATGTCAATGTTTTAAAGGCACCATATCAACAAATTGCAATGCAAACCGACTCGCGTTTAATTCGAATTATCAGATGTCAATAACAGTTTGATATGTAAATGAAATAGTTTGATTATTTCGCCATTTTCAATATGGATTCGTGGAATAGTGGATATGAATATACCTATCATATGAAGAAACCTTGGTCAAAAGCTCAGCTTAAGATGAAGTCGCTGGCATCAGTTAGTTCTAAATAAATCCTTCTCGTTCCCTAACAACAAAACACAACACTTGCCACAAATGGTTGTAAGTGTATAGTTAGGCACCCAGGTACAACATTTTAACCGGAGGAAAGAAATGTTTTCAGGCAGAGCATCCATCATCTTGCTCGCTAAGAAAAATATCACACACAAAAATTTGTATGGAACACTAGGGTAGGTACGTCGTAAATCGTAATTAGTATATCTATATACATAAAAGAAAGTTGTGTTAGTTACACCACTTATAACTCAAGAAAGCCTGCACCGATTTTAACGATATCTTATTTGTTGGATTCCTCTATGTCGGGAATACGATATAAGTAGGCTATTAAAATATTGGAAAAAATCAGGAAAAAAATATATGCATAAAATTAATTATAAAATAAATTAGATTCGAAACTCCGCCATCTTGACAGCTCACGTCATGCATTCTTAGCTTTTTTGAAATAACAGATGTCTACTGCAAATCAGTAACATATTAGACAATTATAGTGGATAAATGGGCATATTCAAATTTAAGAATAATTATATAATTTCGAAGCCAAAATTGTGGCAGAACAAAGTCTGCGGGTTCCACTAGTATTATGGTCCGGGAGCCAGCAACAGATTTTCATGACCAAGTTCCTCTCAAGCGGTAATTAGTAAAATGCATCAGAGTATAGTATTATGAAGCCTCGTGAACGTCAGCTGGCGCTCGGGTGGGGGGATGAGTGGTTGTAGCCTCCTTCCTTAAGTGGAGCAGCTGACGGGTTTTCCACCAAGATACAGCCAGCTGACCTATATATTTATCCACAGTTACATATAAGCTATCATCAGGTAAATTTTTGTTTGAGAGGAAATCACGGAAAATAATTTTTTTTTTTTCATGTTCGAGACACCAGCTGTTGTAATACACTATGTTGTAAGCAGCTGATTATTTTTTTTCGTTGAGATATTGGATTAGCTACAATTTGACAAATTTTTAGCTGAGAGGAAATGAATGAATGTATTTTTTTTCCTTCGTGCGTGGGACCGCTCATCCCCCCACTCGAGCGCCAGCTGACGTTCACGAGGCTTTATAATACTATACTCTGATGCGTCTGACGAATTATCTCTCGAGAGGAAATAATTAACCAAATTTGCACCTGGCTCCCGGACTATTATATATTTTTTAGAACCGGCATAGATGGGACAATGTAGTTTTAGAATTTAGATTGTCAACCAAAGAATATATTTTTGTATGTATATTGTATACCTACCAAGTCTCGATTGTATTGATGAATTGTACCAGTGATTCTAAACCTTTTTTCCCCACACTTTTAACGATTTCAATGTTTGACGGCACACAAAAGCATCGCAACACAGTCGTTGAGAATCACTGAATTATACCATAAATATATTATATGAAGAGGCTTACACCACGATCTCTATAATATAGAATAGAGCAGTATTATTGCCACCTTACTCTGTCTCGTTCTGTCTTAATGGTCCAACAATAGATATAATAATTTAAGACTCTAAAGCTCCATCATGGCAATCACGACACTATTTTGTCGACCGTTTTCTAGTGTTTAAATCAGCATGAAACACTTAAAAATCGACTCCTAATGTCAAAAGTAGAGATATTTGTCGATCGAGATATCCTGTCTATGAAATTTGTCGATGTCGAGATATCTTAGTTTGACGAAGGCGAGATATCTTTTGATGGTCATGCTAGGCGAGAAGAAGTGGGCTGAGAGGGCTTCCTTAGGGCAGCAAAAGAGATACTGAAAGGTAAAAATTCTAAGGTGCTGCCTCAAAAGTATTTCGGGAATATTCGGCCTGGAGCCTTTGATTATTTATATGTCAAAAAAAAAAATATATAAAAATAATCAAAGCCTGGAACATAGTATAATAGAATAGAAAAAGATTGAATGCTAAAGAGCTAATTAAGTATAATTGTAATTAAATTTAAACTTATCCGTAAAAGAAACGACAATAACGGCTATTATTCTATCAATGTTGAATGTTTGCAGACAAATTGAATAATGGAAGTAAAGACGTCCCGTGGAGATGTCAAAAACAGCTGATAGGGTAACGTTGCCGTCGTTGACATTTGTAATATCAAAATAGCGGGAACGGAAATAATTGTATTATCTGTAGTCTATGAGTACCTAACCATAGAGTTATTTTTATTCGATTTCGAATAGAGTTGTTCAAATTCGTCATACGTATTTTTATTTGTGTACAACTAAACTATAACCTAAATTATAATATTATTTAGGGTGAATTTTTCAAGTGGACGTCCATGGTCAAATCGGAAACTACGAGGAATAGCGAAAAGTACCTACTCAAAGGAGTCTCGAGGCCAAATCAAAAACAGCATCATAGGATTTTTGAAAAATCTATATTCTTAGCCAAGAATCGAACCCGTTGATTTTGAAAAAATGGACTTGTACAACCGTCCGATCGCTCAGTAAGCCACGGAACCATTGCTGCAACCGGTAAAAAGGTTCCTTGTACTTAAGTTATATATATAGAAATTTGAGTTGAAATTTCTCAATAATAAAAACGAATGGCGTCTTGCCGCTTTATAATATATTTATTGAGGGGACCATGCCCTACAATATATATAAAAGTGATGGGGATCTGTGATTCCCAAGTTCGAGACTCTCCTTGTTATTACGTATAAGGTTTTCGTGCGGTAACTGATTTTTTTAAGTCAAAATGATTAAAAACTAATTATAATTTTTTTTTACTAAATGCCATATTCGAATATTTATTGTCAGTTTTGTTAATTAATTTTTACTATTGAGCTATGTGCATGTAATTTTTATTTTAATAACTATTTAATTAACATACTAGTATTTTTATAATAATAGTCCTTGGTGTCACTTTTTAATAATTAAATATTATAATTCCTACTTATAACAATAGAGTATATAGGTATCCCTACAGTCTAGCCGGGCTAGCATGACCGCCACGAGATATGTCTCGGACGAGAGAAGACAAACTAAGATGTAAGATATCTCGATATATTATGTCTCGACATCGACAATTTTTATAGACAAGATATCTCGATCGACAAATATATCTATTTTTGATATTAAAAGTCGAGTTTTAAGTGTAATTGTCATGTTAGACCCGAAAGAAATAAAGCGATAGTCGATTAAAACACGAGAAAACGGTCGACAAAATTTTGTCGCGCTTGTCATGCTAGCCCGGCTGTACGATATACCTAGGTGTCTGGTATACATAAATGGCAAGTATAAAGGTAGTTTAAATTCGTTACAATACGCCTGCACTGATGCAATTGCATCGCAAACAATTCGTACAAAGGGCTTCATGCCTCACCGTTTGTAATTAATGCAAAGCGACGGACTGTAGGAATTAACAACTGTTCATATGATACTTTTAGATTCTAGAAACTAGGTAGATTATTTTGTATGTAGTAGATTAGTATTCACGTGTATAATGTTGTTAGATTACGTAATTAATACATATATGTACTTACTTATGTTAGTACTAGAATACACAGGGCTCATTAAGTGGCGGATTTACCAGCAGGCTGAGTAGGACTTGAGCCTAGGGCGGCAGATTTTAGGGGCGGCAAATATGGGGACCAATTTTATTTTACGTGTCAAATCAAAACGAATTCTGTAGAGCTATAGTTTATGATGTCATTCAACGAAATATCAAACTTGTATATCCTATAGCAAAACACCCAGTTCGCCGTCCCGAACCAGTAATCGGACTCTATCTTCTAATATATAAAATTTCCATGTCACAATGTTAGTTACCGTAGGTACTCCTCCGAAACGGCTTTACCGATTTTGTCGATGCGTATTCAGTAGGTCTGAGAATCGACTACTATCTATTTTTCATATCCCTAAGTGATAAGTGTTGTTCACCCTTAAAATATTTTTTTAAATTTTGGACGAAATTTTTGTTTTTATTTTTTTATAATGTGGCATTAAAAAATACATACAACCCTAAATTTTTACTTTTTTTATCACCAACCCCTGCTTTTTAGAAATTATTTACATGGCAAATCAACGTTTGCCGAGTCAGCGAGTATATTATGTTAATTTAAGAATAGACAATTGTAGAGGTTGCTAGTTAATAGCCTACACCTTGGAAATGTGTAAATCCGCCACTGGCTCATTTTGAATTTGTTTCCGACAATTTATACTAATATTATAAGTAGCAGCTTTGTTCAAAGAGCGTGTTCGAAAGTTGAATATATTATTTTTGTTTTTGATTAAAATATCGTAATTTTATAGATATACTTTAATTCTAATTTTAAGGATTTAATATGATTTTTGCCCCCTATAATAAATAATCTAAGATATTAAAATAATAATCATTACGGCGATACCCTTTGTTTTTTTATATATCATGATTTTTGCCCCCTATAAAAAATAATCTAAGATATTAAAATAATAATCATTACGGCGATATCCTTTGTTTTTTTATATATCGACAGGTGAGTATGAGGTTCACTTGATGGTAGGTGATACCTCACCTACAGAACACCAGTCAATGGTGTGCTGTCGACCTACTTTTTACTTCGAGCATCCGGAAATCCATAGACTGAAACCGAAACGCGCAATGTGCACTTCACGGTTTTTCCATCTATGAACGGTTATTTCTTTACCCGGTCGGAATTTCCATATTCCTCCCACCCGTTCAATGCTCGAAGTTACCAGACGTGGGGACGACATGCTTACAGAAAATTATAATCATGTCGTCCCGGTGGGATTCGAAACCAAGACTCATTGGAGGCATTGCACGGCAGGAGTTCTACCAAAGACGCCAACGAACCCGTCTATCTTCCCTAAACCTTTAAAACCCTAAACCTTTTATTCTTAACTTTTAAAATTGAATAACTTACAACTCAAAATTTAATACTTATTTATTGGGTTTGAAGCTTAATGTGAAGTTGTGATGTTGGGTTTTAGGGATAAAAGGAGACACGATTGTAGTTTAATAAATCAAATTAAATTTTATATTATAGAAAATACACAAGTCATATTAAATGTCAAAATAAAAGAGCAGCTGCAGCGTGTAGAAAACAATAGAACAATATTTGAATTTTACTTATAAAAATATTATTGTAAGTTTATATATTTTCAACATGTGATCCTCCTTTCTTGAAATTCGGCCAAAAATATGTTGAAGTTATCAAAATTTATTCACCAACAAGTAAAATTACTGTAACGAATTTAATACCATAGACAATAACGGAAATCCACGCCGAATTTCTAAACAAAGAATTCAAATAAAGAAATCAATCGCATTCGAGTCAAGAATTCCCCAACCGTGAGTGCGAAGGAGATAGCACGATCCAAATATACCCAAGTAAAACAGAGATGGGTATAGCGTTAATCCTATTGGCTTATACTAGGCGATGTTTGCCACGATTGGTCGCCGTGCCTTATTGAACTGTCACTGAAGACCGCGGTTAAGGGGTGAACGGTAATTCGGGGGTAAATTGGGGGGGAAAAGGTCGTAGTGGGTGGTAGGGGGCAACTTCACAGAGTGGAGTTTGGTGATTGACTTGTGGGTAGTTTTTGGGGTTCCTTTGTCTAGTCGAAACGGATTTTATATTGGATTGTGTCTTTGAAGAAATATAAGTAGATAGCTTTTGTATGGGCGTTGTTTAGTGAGACTAGCAATCTGTTATTCAATATGAATGTTTAAGAATTCAATAGGAATAATTTGGTTTAGAGAGTGAGAGAAAACATTTCTTCACTGTCATTTTTAACTAAAAAAGGTATTAAGAGGATACCTATGTTGAGAAAAATACGGTTTTTCTATTACGTGTAACTTGTTCAGGCTGTAGATTATTGATATGAAATTTTGGAATTTGTTTTTTGACTATACTTTGCAGTGTCGCTCAAAAGGAAAACATGTTTCAATAAAATTTTCTCGATAGAAAAAAAATGTGAAGTTATGTCTATTTTTACACTTTTTTGGATCCCAAGGCATAACGGCAAAGAGTTATTTAATTTAATTTATTTTAAAGGATGTAGAATAAATGTCTTTAAGATTGCTTAAATCCGTTTTTTAATCAAATAAAGAATTGTAAAGTTATGAAATGAATTAGTTTTGGCACATACGTTGTTTTATTTCGAACGCGTTCAAGCTACATCTCTTTTTTTTACATGTCTCAAGTAAATATTTCAATCTCGCTCGCTCACATTCAATAGAGTGATTTGTCGGCCTGCAAGCCTCATCGACATAGGCCCTTAAGATCTAAGAGTGACAGTAAAAAGGCCAATGACAGCATATTGTGGTAAAAACTTGAATATTATTAATCTCGCTGGTTTTGAAACAATAGGGACCTTAACAATAAGTCATACCGATATGTTTTTAAAGATATATTTTATCCATATCCATATGCCTCCGTAGCTCAGTACCTATGTATGTGTTGGGTTTATTACCGGAGACCGGGTGACAAGTTCGAGTTCGGGGTAAAATATTAAAAAATAAATGTTTGTGGTTGGGCATGGCATAGAAGACTGATTACTTTGATTGCCAATTAAGAAAATATATGAGAAAAAGAAACTAATAATACCTATGCTCCATGTGACTTTCAGAGTTAAGAACTCTAAAATATTTTGTCAGTAGGTATACTACGATAAACCACTTATTTTTTCTAAAACCTTGTTTTCCCCAGCATTTTAAACTAGGTTGTCTTTTCTCGGGGTCCAAAGTAACTTAAAGAGAATTAATTTACTGAATAGATATTACCTACTTATACCTATATGATAACAAGTGACAGTAGTTTACAAGTATTGTGAGTAGATATACCTATGATATAAGTACATATTATTGTACCTACTAGGTACCTTCTAATTATAATATAACGTTATATTATTTTCGTTTATATATCAATAAAATCTTAAAGTATTTGTTCATAGTTATATCCCATAGAAGACGGAACTAATGAAGTTTGTCATATTTTTTTTAATAAAAGTCGTTTTTAAATTATTGATTTCATCAAAAATCGAATTATATAAAACCTACATATATTGCGGACAATTCCATCACATGACAATAAACACCACCAAATAATTTGATTGGTGGAGAGAGCGCGGGAAATCTGTTGACTTTTCCCATTTGATGTCATTTTTCGCGGGAACGCCACGCCCTTCCCTAATGTTCTGTTCTTATTGGATCACAGACATCAAATATCAAGTATTATATTCTTATCTGTTGTAAATAACAAATATGTAGGTACCTTAAAAATCTCGCTTCTATTATCTGTATTGTAGGTACCGTAGTTTATCTGAAGCGCTATATTTTATCTAAATACTCGATGGATATCAGTCATAATCTAATATATAAAATTTCCATGTCACAATGTTAGTTACCGTACTCCTCCGAAACGGATTTACCGATTTTTACCAAATTTTATATGCGTATTCAGTAGGTCTGAGAATCGGCTACTATCTATTTTTCATACCCCTAAGTGGTTCTTCAATTTTAAATTTTTTTTATTTTTGGACGTCATTTTTTTTTTTTTTTTTTTTATAATGTGGCATTAAAAAATACATACAACCCTAATTTTTATTTTTTTTATCACCAACCGCTGCTTTTTTTTGTCAAAAAATCTAGACCCGTGCAAAGCCGGGGCGGGTCGCTAGTAATTATCTAAATTACTCGATTTCTGAGTGATCTTAGTTCTAAGTGACGTTACATAAGTTATTTTTTCTTTTTCAATTTTTTGTACAAAATATACATATTCACATTTCTTTTTTGAAGATACTACTCTATAAATATAAATATCTAGTCGAATTTAGCTCGCTAAATATATTTTTTATTTCAATAATATTTGAGCCATCTGTTCTGTATCTACTGTATTCTATAATCAAATTGTACAAGAAACTTCTAAATATCAAGCGGTAATACTATATATTATGAGCTGATGATAAAATATTTTCTTTAATTAAATTACATGGCGCGTCGTAGCGATCGGAAAACCATTCCAATAAAATCGGCGTCATTATTCTAAATGGCGGGACGCAACAGCGTAATGCCACAAATTAAAGCTTAAAACGGTCGCTTAACAACTGACCCAAACCCCCTTTCTAGGGTTGACAATAATAATATTAAAATTTAAAAACATGTTTAAGAGGATATGTTGAGAAAAATGCGGTTTTTCTATTACGTGTAACTTGTTCAGGCTGTGGATTATTTATATGAAATTTTGGAATTTGTTTTTTGACTATATTTTGTAGTGTCGCTCAAAAGGAAAACATGTTTCAATGAAATTTTCTCGATAGAAAAAAAATGTGAAGTTATGTCTATTTTTACACTTTTTTGGATCCCAAGGCATAACGGCAAATACTTATTTAATTTAATTTATTTTAAAAGATGTAGAATAAATGTCTGTAAGATTGCTCAAAACCGTTTTTTGAATTTTTAAAAATGAATTAGTTTTGGCGCATACGTTGTTTTATTCCGAGCGCGTTCAAGCTACAGCTATCTCTTTTTTTTACATGTCTCAAGTAATTAGTTTAATCTCGCTCGCTCACATTCAATAGAACGATTCGTCGGCCTGCGAGCCTGATCGACATAGGCCCTTAAGCTATTTTTTAATGTTAGATATTGTCACACGCTTATGTCATTGACAAAGAAATGCAGACTTTTTTTAAAAAATCCTGAAACTTAGAAATCCGCTTCAATATGCCGCTGCGAAGCGTCATCGCTAGCACTGGGGATACCTAGATTGAAGTAACATTTCATATACGTGGATACGATACTTTTTGAATCAATCAATCAAAAGTTTTTTATTTCAAATAGGCCTTTGCAGGCTTTTATGAAACGTCTAGTTGCACGGTTCCAAAAAGTGGGTCTCATGGAGAAGAACTGGCAAGAAACTCCATGGACACTCTTTTCAACAATGGTTTAGCTTACAAAGACTCGGTTACAATAGTAATAATCGGCTGAGAAGTTTATATAATGCAAGGTATACAGAGGAACTTGATGAAACTTGACCAAAACCAGAAATTAATTTTGACAAAATATTATTATTAATAAGTTTTTATGACATTAATTTTCCACGGTTGTTAACCCTGGGTCTGCTATCCCCATCAGAGAGGAAAAGCAACGGGGCGGAGCGGCCACGCCTCAGCCGAACGACGTCAGCCGCTCTGTACGTCAAAAGTGCTACGGCGGTCGCGGCGCGCGCGCGAATCGCTGTCAGAGCGAAACGTCAAAAGTATCTTATCGCGAAAAAAAAAACCACGATATATATTTATTTTATTATTATAAGTGTTAAAATTTGAAGAAGGTTTTTGTTGATTTTTAAATATTAATTTGAAATAAATATATTCATTTTTTCTATAAACTACGTAGGCTATATTTTCATAATATAGAAGTAGGAATATTTCTTCTTCATCATTTAAGAAAATGTATATTTTTAACTGAAGATTTACTTTTTAAAATTTCAAAATTAACACATTTCCTGATTTATTATTTTTTAGAGTAGTGTGATATGAAAACATAATAGGTACAAAGATAAAAATTTAAGTGATAAAGCTACTGTGTACAATCCTTAAAATGGAGCTCGCTCAGACACCTTTACAATTGACACAAGACCATTCGGATGGAAGAATAACTGGTAAGGATATATTATTACTTAATAGTTAAATAAACAGACTACTAGCAACTTACCGCGTCGCCATGGCAGATAGAATCGGACTTTTAATAATATCACAAAGTAAAACAATAGCATAGTTACTGCAGGTATGAATTAAAAAAAAAATAAAGTTCTATGGATGCAGAGCAAAACAAATGGCTATTAAAAAATATCATAAATCCTCAGATTAATGTAACTTTCAATTATATACCATATTCGCGATCTGAGGGCCTAGCACGAACAACTTGCGAAAAAGTATTCGTATCGTCAAACTGTCATTTGTATGAAATTTAAAATGATTTCTCATACAACTGACAGATGGATAATTCGAATACTTTTTCGATAGTCATTCATTCTAGGCAATTTGGTTACTGCTTCTCTCACACACATATAACACTGTATAGCAATCTATCTACATCAGTAGTTGAGTGTGTAGAGGTAGAGAGAGGAGCAGTAGTCATAGTTCTTTTCAAAATGAGGTACCAATATTTACGTTTGTGAAAAACTTTTGGACCTATTCTGATCATGTTCAAAATAAACACTCCATTACTTATATTATGCTTGAATGAAAATCATATTGACGTTGCTTAAAATATGGTTGGACTCTGGAACAAAACATTCAACTATCGTCTCCAGCAACACGCTCAAGAAAATTATTAATTCCCGCTTTTGTTTGAGAATTTTGACTTAATATTTATTGGGGCGGAGTGAGCGACGCATGGAGCGACTCAAATAGCATTTGTGCTTGTGAGCAGATTTCTGCAACCGCTTGGCAGATTTGAAATTAAACGAGTTTAATTTTTTTTAAATGTAAGATTGACAGACGAGTCTGAGACACGATTGATCATTGTCATATTTTGCATATTACTGAGGTTTTGTCGAAGCCTGAATTTTCATTTTGGCCAACTGATTTAAAAAAAATACCGTTCCTTTGGTAATGTGTTTTCCGACAAAATCAAAAACTACTCGACCGATTTTAAAAATTCTTTCACCAATAGAAACCAACATTCGCTCGTTATTTATAAAAGAAACTACGGCTATATTGCGTAGACCGTCTACGCCGCATGTGAAATCACCTGCAAAAAGCGTAGCTGCTACGAAGCTTTCTGTAGCACACTGGTTACGAATATTACCTATAATATTTTAAAAATCTGTTAGTAATGTGTTGTAGTAAGAAATCATCAGAATGCATTAGAATAAAATAAACTAGAATTTAATATATTATAGTACAATTAAAAGGTATCCTGCGTCGATAGTGTTCCCGACGGAATTCATTTGTACGATTACATACAAATGTCTTGTATAAATAAAGAACTGGTTGACTGATCTATCAATGCATAGCCGAAATAACAGCCTTGAAAATGATACAATAAATATTTTTTATACTGTAGGTAGGGACTGAATACCGATTAATTTACTATGGGAGTTTAACCGAAATAATAAAGGATTTTGTTAATATTCTTACGTTTTTAGTAATATTTACAGAAAAAAAAATATTGCGGTAAGTTTAATGTATTTCTTTAAAACTAGTATCATGATATCTCATTCAGACACGTATTTTGGAAAATAAAAAATAACCGCTTTCAATCCCTGCTACTTACTCCAAAAGTCATTTAAAATCATATGAAAGGAGTAGAACTTCCTAGATCCACGCCGTAAAGAGAGCAAAGTCCCAATTACTAATTATACCCTATTTGTGTAGATAATTAAATTAATAGTTTTCAATCGAGGTGCGTTAAAATGACGATAGTGTCGACTATAATCTACAAGAATGCAAAATCGACACCCAGGTTGATGCACTGTTTCGAGGTCTTTTAATTTCATTGCTTATTATAATAGTCATATACTATTTAAATAAAAAAGTCCGCCATTATCCAGTCGTAGGTACCATAGACAACGCCGCATCAATATTCCGAACACGGTTACCCGTAACGCGGGGTCTCTTCGACTGATTTTCAGCCACTCCATGATTTGCCACTTCCCCTGTCAGCGAATGTTCTGAATACAAAATAGCCAATAGATGAAATTCCATTTTCATGTTCTAAATTCAAATTATGTGTTCGCGTTTCGAATAAATCCGATGCTTCGGGTCATTGTAGGTTATTGGAATCATAAATATACATATTAAGCATAATATTTATTTAGTTGATATATAGAATACTAGCAATTGCCCCCGCAACCCCCCTTGTGGGTGAAATTTCGTAAAATCCGTTCTTAGCTGACCTCTACTCGGCGAAAGGAATATTCCTACCATATTTCAAGTCGCTAAGCCTTATGGTTCCAGAGATATCGTGATGAGTCAATATATAATTATATAGGTGGGAATCTCTTTTATATATATAGATAGATATATATGTATAAATTATGTTTCATGTTTTGTAAGTAGACGGAAATAGTATTATTTACTTGACTGTAATATTACAAATAGTAATGTACGATAATAAATACAATGTTATTCTAATATCGTGGATAGTTCTGTATTCAAAATGTTTCTAGAAGGAAGATACTAGTCACCTACAATATAGAATTTCTACTGAAACTAAACTGTATATTTATAACTAGCGATTCCCCCTGGCTTCGTACGGATGCAATGTACTATATACAAAAAAGAAGGTGAAATAATTTTAAAAATTGGTCGAGTAGTTTTTGAGTTAAATCGTAACAAACAAAACATCTTTTCTCTTTATAATATTAGTATAGATGTGTATTGTATATGTATATAATAGTATTTTGATTAAAATTTACTTACCCTAATGAAATTACTCTTATTCTGCCTTAAGAAACCTTAAGGAAACGCTCTTATGTATGTAAAATACTTATTTGAAAATAACTGAGTAATTACGAAATAATATTATACAATTAAATACCGTATCAAATGTGTTCCTGATAAATATACAATAACATCTACAAATCCATTTAAAACAATCAAAAAGGAAAATAAATCATACACATTTAAAGCAAGCATACAGCTATGTATGAAGGTTTTATGTACAATATCTTTTGTAGGCAATAGCAGAGGACATAAAAGAAAATTGTATGAGACATAAAAAGTACAGTTTGGGAAATTGGAAGTCGCGGAGAGAGCGAAGTAAATCCCTGTATCAAGATAAATCAATGTTTGTACAGAGGCACTCATGGGCGGACAGAAAATGGTGTGGAGTCGCATTTGTTGTTTCGTTTTTTAATATGTAGTTTTATTGGTGGAACATGTATACAAATATAACAATATTAAGTATATCATACACACAAAGTACATTAAAATATATTAAAAAATATATAGCAAATTACAATGGACCCGGGAAACACAAATCACTGAATAACAATTGTCATTGAGTCATTTTGATTTTGCTGCGTAGCAGAAAATTAATAGTAAGAGTAACGCACAATTTTTTACATCCCTATTGAAAGTCTTATATTTTATTTTAATTTTTCAAATATATTTTATCGTGAAACCGCAATTAAAGTTATTACAAAATTTTGTAATTATTTTAAACGAAAATATCAGGTAAACACAGGTTAGATGGTACTATACAAACTTTAAAAATATTTTCTGAAGCTGCTCCATGTATTTCTCTGTCCATAGTACAATCAGGAAATTTTGTCGCTTGCCATTTTATTTGGTTTTCTTTTGACGTACCCTCGCGCTCTGATTAATTCCCACCCCGCTTTCTTTCTCAAACGCTTGAGCTAAGCACCTTTCTCTTTGTAAAAGACTGAAGTTTTATAAAATTAAAAATGTCACCATTCATATCTAAAAAGGAATCAAAGTATAGCCCCTTACAAAAATGGGCAGGCATGTTGTAGGGGTGAAATATATTATTTTTTTTTTTTTTTTAATTCATTTACTTTTCTTAGCTATAAGTTGGCACACTGTCTTCGTTTTATTATTATTATCTCTCTTTTATTGTTAATTTAGATTATTTTATATTATTCCAACATCTGATAGTCCGTGGCGTGACTGAGGCTGCAGCTGAAAATCAGCGTGGTAAGTTTCTGCCGTGAGGCTGAAGCTTACCACACAATGCTGAGACTGCGGCCTTATAACTGCCAAACACAAATTGTTTTATTCATTTTTTATTTTATTGTTTACTTGTTAAGTTTAGCTTTGTAAGTAATCTTTGTTGTTGTTTGTGCAGTAAATAAACTCTCTCTCTCTCTCAAATTAATCCCTGCGATTTCACTGATATCCCCGAAACTAAAATATTATGGCAAAGTTGAAATGGCAATGTTATTCAGTGTTCTATGATAATATTATAATTCATTCGATATTGAAATAGCTGACATGTAAATAAAACTACAAGCGAACTCAGAACCTCATTATAGCTAGATAAATGGAGATTGTCGTGATAAAATCAATATTGTTGGGACTCGTTGGGAGGACATCATAATAATAGTTAGAGGTAGCTATAATACAATACTAGAAACGCGCCCCGGCTTCACACGGGTGCAAAGTAGATGTACTATACAAAAAACATAGCCTATGTTACTCGCTGATAATGTAGCTTTCTATTGGTGAAAGAATTTTCAAAATCAGTCCAGTAGTTTTTAAGTTTATTCATAACATACAAAAATTCAAAAATAGAAATCTTTCCTCTTTATAATATTATAGTATATATATAGATATAGAAGTATAGATTACAGTTAAACTTAATAAAAATTGTCACCATTAAAAAAACTAGTCTAATATCCCACTTTCCAAAATGGCGTAGCGATGTGCCCCACACCACTTTGCCCTATAAGAGCTACGCCACTCATTGAGGAGTCGCTCACCTATGTAAGAACATACTGTTTTACCGTAAAATTAAAAAAATCGCATTTATATAATAGTAATTTGGGTCTAATTATATTTTGATGCAATATCAGGTTATAATTGGCCATTTTGTCAGTAAACACTGCTGCTACTAATATACGCATATTATAATAGGTATACGTATAGTATAGGTATACCTAGGCTCTAACAGCATTCAAATAAAAGCTTTGTGAATCAAAACAATTCGCACGAGTGGAACTGCGAAACTAAATCAAATTATCGTGGGGATAGTTAGTGATAATTGAATGACAATTGCAACGTGTGTTCATTGGTTTGGGATTTTACGAGTGTATATCTACATATCTAGGGTACCTACAGTATTTTTAGACATTTTAGTTTTTTAATTACATGTTTCTAGACCACGTATAAATAAATACAGATACGAATTTATTCCGTGGATACAATGACATGTTAGTTATAACACTTGACGATATAATTTATTAACTACAAATCGCCTTATCTTAATACGGAATCTGTGCGGCGTCCAGCAATCACTTAATTGATTCATCATTTAACAACAATCATTTATTGACTCCATTTTAACCCTTACTACATAGGAATAAGCGCTATAATTAAACTAATCGAAGTTCAACAATTTTGAGACTCTCAAGGGTCGCTACCGGGACCCCAATTTTATATTGTATGTAGAAATGCTATTAGGAGGAAAGGGTGTGATTTCAATGGTTATTTTATTAGCTTTATTGAGATTAAATGTATCGGATCTTTGTTGAATGAATTTAAACGAACGAATTGCAACACATACTCGTATTATCATTTTTAAATAAAAAAATACCTACATATTTTTGAGATGAAGCCGCGGCTTGGACTTTTATTCCCTAAATTCAAGGTATTAGTGGAAGGAATAGTAACTACTTACTATTCCTTCGTGTTCTTTATTTTATAATCTACCTGTAAATATTTTTCAAAACAGAAGTGTTTTGACTTTGGTAGAAACAGTATCAAACGTATTCATAATCGCATTATGTATTTTCATTTCGCTGCTGTCAAATGAGGTATAAAAATTAACCGAAAGACTTCCACAGGTGATGACAGCACGTCACCACTTCGTTGGTCTCCACCGACTTCTGCAGCATTGGTAGCTGCTGCTCTGGCACCTCCGACGCTCAGACCTTGGCTACCGGATCCACCAACGAAGAAGAACAACCACTTGGGTAAGGCAGGTTGGCATCAACCCTTATTATAGAACTATCGTCTTAATATTGGTTAAGAATATTTCTTAACTTCTTAAACCTTCTTTGCATGATGGTAGAAAATTCCATTTTCCTCATTAATTTCACAAAAATATAAAAATAATGTAAGAAAGGGTTAAGCTTATATAGCGAATTATAATATTATTATGATATGTTTGTCTATTCTGTATTTGGCGGTCTCTTTGGTGTCTTGGTCTGTGATCTTGTATTAGGATGGGTTAAAATGCCATGGGATGACAAGTAGGTATATCTGTAACTTTCTGTGAACAAGCATAACTACATCTGGTTGGCTTTTAAATTTTAGATAGCATTTCTTTATATAATAGGCGTGATGATAACCAACTGAAGAACGATTCGTCTCATTTTCATGAAAATCTATTGTTGTTTTCAAAGAATTCTAATCGGTACTTAAGTCAGATTCACTGTTGAGAACTATCGTATGCTCGCAGTAAAAAGTAGGTCGACAGCGCATAATTGACTGATATTCTGTGGCAGAGGTATCACCTACCATGAAGTGAACCTCATGCTCGTCTGTCGTATGTACGTCTCAAAATTAATTATATTGTTACCAGGATTAGTGTGCGTGGTTTGCGGTGACACAAGTTCAGGAAAACACTACGGAATCCTCGCTTGCAACGGATGTAGCGGCTTCTTCAAGAGATCTGTCAGAAGGAAACTCATTTACAGGTAATTTTTCTGTCAAATTAATTCTCGTTCACGTAAACGTTTACGGAAATTACGTCTACTTTATATTTTTTTTGTAGAACGGAGGAATATTGTGTATGTGTGTATATTCATTCTGGTCTGGCTGGTTGAGGTTCTGGGTTCGATTTCCGGGGAAACAAGATAAAAAAGATTTTTTTCGGTTAGTCAAGGCACATACAGGTAAGAAGGTTGATCTCCTACTTGCCTATAAAGAAAAAGGATCAGTGAAACAGACACATAAATAGACTGGCCGCATACCTCACTAGGAAACTCAAGAATTAACTATGTACATTCATTCATACATACATAACATATATAGTTAAATATTATCACTATTGTGTATTATCGTATATAATTATTCGATGTTCGATGTACTCTGCCCGATAGATAAGTCCTGTGCTATAATCCAAATATTAAGAAATTCATAATTTCATTTCGGAGATTAAGAAAATCTCACAGATGAAACCACAGAACAGGAAAAATTTCTGTTCTGTGAATGAAACATACTAAACAATTGAAAGTCTAGATGCTTATTACAACTAACCTAACGCCATCTATACCTATGGAGTTGATACTTGCTGTAATTCTCAACATTTTAGCAAAATTGGCTAACAGTGTCCCCTTGTTTTTTAGCATAATAAAGTAAAACATATTTTACTTGGGCTTTTAGATTTTTTATTACTGGATCTAGGTGTTGGAAAGACTCAAACTATCTTCACTATTGAGCCTAGGGTGTTTTTTAATTTCAATAGTCTCATGTACCAGCGTGATACTTGCGTAAATAAAAGACAAAATTAACAATAAAAAAATTAAATTAATAATATAGAGACAAAAATGGTTTGACAAGTACACAAACAAGATTTAAGCCAGAGTCGCGTCTTGTAATTTAATAGGCAGGACAATAATTGATGATGAAACTACTATATAGATTGTAGACTAAACAAGAATGAATGCAAATGAATAATATAACTGGAAAACTTCATGAGTAATCAGTACTGAAATGTATTTCGCAAATATCAAAATTGATTACACATAGATGTATTTCTCAAGTCATTATTATTTATACAGTTGTTTCAAAAATCGCTTTCGGGTCAGAAACCTCGATTTCAAAATTTGGTGTTCTCATTTCTGCATTTGTATGTCACACAAGAGTCAATATGTTGTACTTTTTTCAACTGGCTACATCTAAAATCAAGAAAACTTCAGAGAAATTATTATAGTAGCTTAAATATATTACTTGACTAACAATGAAATATTGATAAAGATTAGTAAGGAGAGAATCATCTCAGGTTGGATGAAATGGAGAGAAATATCTGGAACAACTTGTGATCCACGGATACCCTTAAAACTTAAGGGAAAAATCTATAAGACCGTGACCTGTCTTGATATAGCGAGTGAAAGGAGAGAATGGAAAAAGAGAACATACTGCGCCGACCCCAAATAAAAAAAAGGGAACAGGACAGGAAGAAGAAGACTAGCAATGAAAAGGCAGCGTTTTTTACGTACGTAAATAACCGAAAATTTACCGAATGGACCAATTAATATTGATTTTAAACAATTTGTCGAGTATTTTTTTTCAAATTATCGAGTGATTCATATTTACGAGTGTAAAATCATACTGTACCGCTATTTTGTCTTTTAAATGTCACTAACGAAAAAAAAATGCTATTTTTTTCTGTTTAAAATTATTACTCTGTAGTTTATAAGTGATTATGTTTGGTAAACACAAGGACTTTATTATATATATAAAGTCCTTGGGTAAACATCATTACAAAATAAATCTCTTTATTATATATATAAAGTCCTTGGGTAAACATCATTACAAAATAAATCTCTATGGTTTTTTATGAATGTAACCGCAAAACTTAACTTAAACATTACTCTATGGTTAGTGTAGTGGTGTTGATTCAAGTGCACTATATCCGCTTGTCTTAATCTGTGCCACACTTGTGACCTCATTGTTGATTTTGGTAATTTATTCATTCTTCTGCTCTGATCTAAATTCTTATTAATGATTGCCAGACATTCGTTACGATTCTTTTTTTTAATTTATTTCATCAAATAGCGTATTGAAGAATACCTTGGCCATTCAACGGATCTCGAAATTATGGTGGAGGGGGGAATATCAATATCCGTCCGGGTTACGAACCACCATTCATAGGTAGTAAAGTGCATATTGCGCTTTTCAGTTTCATTCTGTAGATTTCCGAATGCTTGTAGTAAAGAATAGGTCGACAGCGGCTAGAGGTAGAAGCTACCAGTAAATATGAGATTCACTGGTAGCCTCTACCTCATTTGTCGATATCTAACATAAAAAAGGGACTCAGAATAATATGGTCAAGTTTTGGCAAAAAGTCAGTACACAATATTTCAGCTATAACATAACGATGTGCCCGTAGAACAACGTTACTTTTGCATAACGCTCTATTTTACACTTGACCATATTCTTTCGAGAAACTTCATGAACCATTCGACTGCTATCATCGAAAACATGTTGTTTTTTTTTAATTTTAATTTTACTAGTCTATATCTTTACTTCTAGGTATACTAATATTATAAAGAGGAAAGATTTGTATTTTTGTATGTTATGAATAAACTCAAAAACTACTGGACCAATTACCATTACCATTACCAGCGAGTAACATAGGCTATTTTTGTGTACATCTACATTGCACTCGTGTGAAGCCGGGACGCGTTGCTAGTAAATTATATAGGTCCGTTTAGCCTTACAAATACAAAAAATCGATTTGGTATCATAATCATATCCAACTTTGTTCTACGGCTACGTCGATAATCACAATTGTTTTCATATCTTTCCTCTTAGACAAACAAACATAGACAAAACACTATTCAATTCGTCATTATACTTCAATATAAATTATAATGTTATCCAGCAAAAAAATACAAGAGAATCAAGTGTACCCCACGCTATCAAAAACGCAAAATCCTTTAATCCCTATCAAAAACCTGGCACATCTGTAACAGAACTGCAGATATGACAATGGGGGAGCATCGCTTGAACCCACTTAATCCATTGTGAGCATATTTCTAATTCTGTTTGCATCTGTGGCCCAGTTGGTCACACTTGACATTTTGGTTAAGGCATTCTTCACGTTCAACTTACTGTCATTTGAACACGCCTCGCGATATCTTAGCACAATCGATAGAGGACTTCCATAGGAATCGATTTACACCGAAGGATTTTTTACTATATTATACTCTTTGTATATCATAGAAATCTTTGATGCACTGACACTAACGTATAGTACTAGAATTCTCCTTACTCCCAATTACAAACATTTCACGCGATATGAAATTATCCTTAAATTTGCAGTAGGTATGATAGTGTTGCGAGCTATGTGGGTTCGGGATAAATAAACGCCGCTCTTCTACACTTAAAGTTGAAATAATTAAAAATAAAACAAGAAATGTAATTAAGTAGAAAATAAATAAACTAAAATTAACACTTCTATTACTCCGCACACAAAACATTAAACAATGAATCTTATACTCTACGCCGTTACACATAAAAATACCAGAAATGTTTCTCGAACTTTCTTCAACCTGTCTCTGTAAGAATAGTAAGAAATTTGAGATTGGTCTCAATATGACAGTAGTAGATCTCTTTATAATACTTATATGGGAAAAAATAGTATGTTATCTATGACTACAGCTTGGATTTACCAGTTCTCTTTTAAAGCCAGAGGCTCAGAAGTATGTGATTTGCGTTTAGACTGGGGTTTAAATCCCGGTGATGTGAAATTAGAAGAAGGACACACAAACTTGCATATAAAAAAAAATTTTTTAGCAACACCAAAAATTAATACAATGAAGTCTGAATCGCGCTATTGAAATATCTTCAATAACTAAAATGCTTCTAAACTAAAAAAAAACTTCTCGGCAAATTGTCTGAGAAATCATATCATATAAAAAGATGAGTTATAAAAAATAAGGGTAGATACGATAGATAACATTAAAACAGTTTAACATTTGGACCTCTCATCCCCTTTCAATTAAATCGCCACCCGCCTTAATATTATTAATACTCGTCCCCTTGTACTGTAAGTGTGACATGTGGTTCTTTATGATGGACAAATTGATTTACGAAAGCTCTTTTACAATGTTGTGATTGACGATGTTACAGTATTTAATATAATGCATAATTAGTGAGGCGCCGAAATAATTCAAATTTTTCGTATAGATCTTGATTGATCGGTTTATTTCTATATCTTATGTAAATACACATATTTTTTCATATTAGCTGATGCCAGCGACTTCGTTCGCGAGGGTCTCATAAATGATGATAACTTTTCTTTCCGACAACGGTATCCGATGAAACAAAGCCTATATATTGGGAACTCTTTAATTTCCGAGATGAAAAGTATCTAAAATGTGGACCGGAAATATAAGGTACCACCGTGAAAAATTTCATGTAAATCGGTCCACCAGTTTCGGAGATTAGCTCGTACAAACAGACAAACAAGCAGAGAAACAAAAAAATTGAAAAAAATCGGGATTTGTTCTATTTCTCTTCTTACATCCCCCTGACTTGGTTTTAAGCATTTTTTTCTATGTGCAGACATTTGACCTCTACAGTTTTATTATATACTAGCTGATGCCCGCGACTTCGTTCGCGTGGGCTTCATCATAAGCTGAGCTTTTGAGCAAGCTTTCTTCATATGATATATCCTACATCCTCTGTACTTGATGATTTCTTGAGGGAAAGAGCTATTAGAGTAGTCATTGACAGCTTCTTCTACGATCTAATTGGATTGATGAAAAGGCGAAATGAAATATTTCATAAAAAATACTGTATACATAAATATAATACGTCAACAATACATTTTCTATTGTTTTAATATATAACTTTCAAAAAAAAAATACAAAAAAAAAATATTTCTTTCAGTGAAGATTCGAACTCGCATCTGGAGTTACGCAGAGGGACCGCATATCCACTATTCTACGAATACATTATAAAAAATGGCGAAATAATTTACATATCAAACTGTGATTGACATCTGACAATTCGAAAAAGTTCAACGCGAGTCAGTTTTCATTGCAATTTAGTGAAATTGTGGCTTTAAAATAATATTTAAATGATGATAACTTTTCTTTCCGAGAACCGATTTCGATGAAACAAAGTCTATATGTTGCCCCGGGCTTTACTTAATATATTTGTGTGTGAAGTTGCATGATAATCGGTTCAGTATCTTCGGAGAATAGCGTGAACAAACAGACAGACAGACAGAAAGACAGACAGACAGACAGACAAGAATCTTAAAAATTGCATTTATGTATTCTACTACTCTTCTGTGATAAAACCCCTCTTAATTTCTGGTAAAAATATTTAGTGAAGCGTAATTTCGATCCTACTCTTTTATTATATGTAATAATATATATATATATATGTAGACTAGCTGACCCGGCAAACGTTGATTTGCCATGTATATAATTTCTAAAAAGCAGGGGTTGGTGATAAAAAAGTAAAAATTTAGGGTTGTATGTATTTTTTAATGCCACATAATAAAAAAATAAAAACAAAAAAATTCGTCCAAAAATTAAAAAAAAATATTTAAGGGTGAACAACCCTTATCACTTAGGGGTATGAAAAATAGATAGTAGCTGATTCTCAGACCTACTGAATACGCATATAAAATTTGGTAAAAATCGGTAAAGCCGTTTCGGAGGAGCATGGGAACGAAAACTGTGACACGAGAATTTTATATATTAGAGATAGGTATAGATAGAAAGAAACCCTTTCAACGCGAGTCCGACTCGCACTTGGCTGATTTTATAAATCTTAGAACTAAAGTCTATTGGTATAAATAGAGCGCATTTTGTAAATATATTATTATCTGTTGGCGTTGAATACGCTGGTACTCGGTTCAAGGAATGAAAAAATGTTAAGAATTCGGAAAATACGTGTAATCGTTTTTAGATCAGTGACAAGAAGAGAAAGCAAAAACCTAAACAAATAATGAAATTATGTACAAAAGAGTTTTTAATATTATCATTAACCAAGGACTGAATACCGGTTAATTTACTATGGGAGTTATACCGGTATAATAAAGGTTTTTGTTAATATTCTTTCGTTTTTATTCATATATACAGAAAAATATTACTGTGGTAAGTTTAGTGTGTATGACTCTTTAAAACTAATATCATGGTATCTCAGTCAGACACGTATTTTTGAAAGTAAAAATGAACCGGTTAGAGTCCCTTTCTTTAACAAGTCTTCCGTCTTTCAATCAACATCTCGGTATCCACCAACGACTACAAAAACTCGATACAATATATGTACTATGGTTTATATTGGGGTCCACCAATCTACCATTCACCAATTCCGTTTCCGTTTGCAACAAATGTCACCCACGTCTAAGCCCTTTATGCGAAGGATTACCAGTAATGAAATATCTATAATCTTTATTAGTATTTCTTGCGCTCATTCACTTTGATCGAGTAGTTTTTCCTTTTGCGGGGGATTTGGTAGTTTGATTGCTTTTCCTTCATATAGGAAATCGCTTATGATATTTGTACGAGTGGCATAAAGGAATTAGTTATTATTATTTGGTTACATTTTTTGTATCTACGCTATTAAGGAAGTCAGGATTTTCTTGCATTTGATCGCAACTTGCGTGCAAGTTAGGTAGGCATATGTTTTAGTAGGTATATTTTTTACTTTCTACTGATTTTATTGAATTGGGTTTTAGTGGTGTCAACGAAGTATCTAGTATATATAACAGCGAACTTCCGTAAATGTAACGATCCTTTTATAGATGAAAAAATCCGTTTATAGATGGTGCGTTCTTGGGTATTTTCCATATATTTATGACAGCTTAAACAAAACATAAAATTGGTCTAAAACTCATCATTGAAATCCTGCTCAGCTTACATAAGACACTTTTGTCTAAGATAAATCATCAGCTATATAAATATAAATTAATGTAAGTATGTTTGTCCTTTATGCAACTCCTTAATTTTTCATCTGATTATGATGAAACTTTGGTGAGTTGTTCTGTTTACGCCTATGAAGGTTCCTAGCCAGGCCAGGTTTTTTACTTTACTTGGTATTACAACTCCTGCGGAGTATAGCTAGTATGAATATAAAAAATAAAAATAAATATAATCCATACTAATAATTAATATGAACGCGAGTGCACGTACACTCGCGTTTGTCACGCGTCTGTCTCCTAAAACCGCTGAATGTAGTAATACATATTGTATGAGTATACATAGTTACAATTGTAGGTAAAGATTTTAATCCGGGTATTTTTATTAATTATAGTTTCAAAACTCTCGTAACTTAATAATAATGTGTTTTTTTTGTACACAGATGCCAAGCTGGCACAGGCCGATGTGTTGTTGACAAGGCACATCGGAATCAGTGCCAAGCGTGCAGACTGAAGAAATGTCTCGCTATGGGGATGAATAAGGATGGTGAGTCTTTGTATCCTAGCACGAATGACTTTTATATAGGTATGTTAGATATCGACAAACGAGCATTTTGTTCGCTCGATGATACATCATGAGAACATCATAGACTGATGCGCTGTCGACCTACATTTTACTTCGAGTATTCGGAAATCAATAGACTGTAACCGAAACGCGCAATGTGCACTTCACGGTTTTTCCATCTATGAACGGTGGTTCGTTACCCGGTCGGAATTTAGATATTTCTCCCACCCGATCAATACTCGAAGTTACCAGACGTGGGGAAAACATGCTTACAGAAAATTATAAACATCTCGTCCCGGTGGGATTCGAACCCACGACCCATCGATGCGCATTGCAGGTGTTCTACCGAACGCGCCAAAGATCCCGTCAAAAACTCAAACAAAAATTTTACCTCGTGTAACATATTTACCAAATAAACATCCAATTAAACCACTAAAAAGCCACACATTACACGTCAAATTAACGACTGCAGAAGCTCAAAATCATTCCCATAAATCCGTAATATCTATCAAAACATATCTAACAAATATGTTAACCGTCAAACACAGAGCCGTGTCAATTAGACCGTGAGATATTGGTACCGACACGACCCCTCATTGCGAGGAACAATTAAATGTACGAGATAATTTATTTAATAAATTGCGGTAGCTCTGTTATGATGAGGTAATATTGTTATTTTTATAAGCAGGGTCTAATAATGCTCGTCTGTCGATATCTAACATAAAAAAAAGTTTTTTATAGAATACGGGCAGGTCACGTGATGGTAAGTGATCACCGCTGCCTATAGTGGGGCATGGGGCAAACCCATTTCTGTGTCCGTTTTACGGATCGTTACAAGTAGATGATCAGCCTTCTGTGTCCTGCCCGAACGAATTTTTTTTTTTTAATCTTGTTTCCCGGGATTCGAACCTGAGACCTCCGGTGCCAAATGCATTTCGCTAATCACTGACCTTAAGCTCATTTATGTTTATTTATATACCTATAGCTCTAAAGTTCTGTAATAATAATATAAGCTTTAATTGCTATTTTAACAAAATTTACAATACTTTTTTATAATTTACAGTGGATAATATGAATTATCACTGACGAACGGTTTCACAACAACAGCTTGTCCTTCGACAAAGACTTCCACCTATCTCTGTCTCTTGCAACTCTGATCCATTCAGGACCGGCAACTCTTTTGAGGTCATCTTCCCAACGTTTCGTTTGTCGACCTTTATTTCTTTTGCGACAGTTCTGTATTACATCCCAAAAAAATACTTTGTCTAGTTTGGATCTTAAATCTATTTAGATAAGTTGATACTGTATAAAATAAGTCAATATATATCTAATTGTTATTAATAATAATATAATAGTACTATAAACAAACAAAAAAAAACAAAAAAATCTCTAATATTACTTGTTGATAATGTAGCATTCTATTAGTGATAAAAAAATTAAAATTGGTCTAGTAGTTTTTGAGGTGACAAACAAATCTTTCCTCTTTATAATATTAGTATAAATAACAGTATTAAATATCGACATCACCATTCTATGTTACATCCAAATAGTTTTATCAAAGTACACAACATTTAAAGTCACACACTTAAAATTTAAAGACAAGTTGAATTTTAAAAAAATATTCAACGTGCCACGCGTCGACACGCGACCATAACCGTTCTGTATACAAATGAGGGCTTACTGGACCCTAAAAATTGTAATTTTTTCGGTTAACCCGTGCATAAGTTTGTTAGTTTAGTGATCAATTCCGCTGGGATTGAAATGGTGTAATAATTTAAATGGCGATGCGATTTACCGACAAGGAAACAGGTTTGTTCGTGATGTAGAATAGTTTTCCCAGTTATCTATATTGGAATTGGAAAAGGTTTTTGTGCCTATTAGGAGTGAGTTGTAGATGTCGCTCTACGCTACGTAATGTCAGACTAACCATAACTTAATGTATGTAGAGATAAAGAGAGATATATTTTCGATATAAAATTTTAACGAAAATATTACTATCTATTTCTTTTAAATAAAATACTGTATACCGAATTAAAACGCGATTTATTATTTATATTGTTTAAATTATTTATCCCGACGCGACGTTTCCGATGCTTTTCAGCAACCGTTGTCGCGGGCAGACAGGAAACAGAACAACGGTTGCTGAAAAACAACCGAAACGTCGGAATAAATAATTTAAACAATTTATATAATAAATCGCGTTTTAATCCAGTATACAGTATTTTATTTAAATGTGTGATACTCGCGTTAATAAAAGACAATAATATTATCTATTTCTTAAGCTTGGTCACTCTTAATTTTTACTTTAGCAGATAATAAGAATCACTATTGATTGCGGATCCTTACCTGTCACATAAGACTATTGATATTATAAAATAACCAATCAATATATCATGAAGCAGTTCTCATGCGATTATCTTAGTCCCCT
Source organism: Anthocharis cardamines (assembly GCA_905404175.1). Lineage (NCBI taxonomy): Eukaryota > Metazoa > Arthropoda > Insecta > Lepidoptera > Pieridae > Anthocharis > Anthocharis cardamines. The sequence goes on from FR989974.1 coordinate 6,451,450, forward strand.
TGAGTATTAAGTTGGCAAGCTGTTATTAGTAACCCTTGCCCGAGGCTTACCATTGTCCCAATTCAATTCTCCCTAATAGAGACAATGTTGTCCCTAACGCCTCTTACAGAAATAATAAAAGTAATGATTTTAAGGAATATACCTACATTCCTATATAAATTATTATTGGAGTTAATATTGTGTTTTATTAACGCGAGTAAGATGACAGTTGTCTGATTTTTGAAATATCACAAAGTTGCCATATTAACGCCATCTATTCCTGCGGGGTTGATATTTACTGTAATTTTCTATGATATGATGATATTATAATTTAAGCAATATAAATAATAAATCGCGTTTTAATCCGGTATACAGTATTTTATTTAAATTATTGGAGTTTTCAACCAAGTATTATTACATTGAACATGTAGATACGTGTGTGTACTATGGCTAAGGTTATAAAATAAATTAATATTGCAAAATAACATAAAATTACACCAATTAAAATAGCAAAGGAAACGACCGAGGCGTTTGACAAAGTGAACCATCGCTAGAACCCAACATAATGAGATTGTCGCGTCGACATCTCAAAGTGTAACTCAATTAAGCTTTCCTTTACACTGTAGACAGCCGAGAGCAAAATAATGTTAAGCTTAAAGCAATAAAGGCCAGAATATACGTCGGGTGTTCCGCAGAGAGGCGCACTCGGCCCGCCCTCATTACCTCGAGATCTTTTTGTCAGTTTCTTTTCGTGTTAAATTAAATCAATGCTACATTGTTCGAGAACTCGTAGGTTATGGTAATCGAGTAATGGAAGTTTCAAGTTTGATAGCGGAGATTCTTGTTTGCGAGTTTCAAATGAGGTTTGTCTGTCTCGAGTTTGATTTATGCGAGTTAGATTAGATCGATTCTTTAATACGAGTATTACATGTTTTAGGTGCGTTTAGAGAATTGATCATCACGTAATTAGTATTAACTGACTATTTAAATCCGTGATTTAAAAATAATTTGAAATTATTAATTGCATAAAAATGATTGTGTTTCAGACCAGCTAGATTTGTATATAGTAGAAGCAGTTGTTACCAGCTATAGTTAATTACTTAAAGATGTCATGTGTTCATTTGTAAAACTAAAAACTAAATAAATAACCCTAAAACAAAAAATAATTTTGACACGTGTTATGTACCTACGTCTTATTTCACCATACATAATTCTGATAGGGGACAATTCTTTGTTTTTTTTCGTTTATATATATTTTTTGATTATTATAGTTAATTACTTAAAGATGTCATGTGGAACATGGTGTAATGGTTGCAGCTCCTTACAAAACATTTGTAAAACGAAGAACTTGGCGATTAAAAAGAGTGGCGGCGAGTTTATTGCCAGTTCTTCTCGTCCGTTCTACGCCCTTGATTTTATAACTAAATGTAACATTAGAAGCATTTAATATATATTTTTATTGACTTTCATAAGTGCACATTATGTTGCCTAAATGAATAAATGACTTTAAATTTGAAATTTTTACCATTTTGGGTTCAGATATTTTCCAAGGCAAAATAAGTTGATGACGTTGATAAGGTAGCCCGGTGATAATAAATTATTATAAAATTATCTCTACAATATTTTCTATTGTTTTTAACCAACTTTCAAAAATGAAAGTGGTTTATTTCTTTATCTGCCATTGTTAAATTATATAAAAACACACACAATGAAAACAACCGCACAGTAGATTCTTCGCGGTAGGGTGCTCATTTGAATAAGTGTGAACTCCTTTAGGGCAGTGCTTTGTAGTTTTTGCTTAATTATCTGTATTTGTAATGTGCCCTTCATTATAAAGGAGGCGGGTCTTACAGTTATTATATTCGGCTTAAGGGCATGCTTGTGGTTTTAAATTTAATTGTGAAGTTTATATTTTAATGACTGGTTGGTTTGTTAGATAAGCACGTAGGCTTGAATTTGTTCAGTACATTGAATTGGATGCGTTTTCTAAAACAAAAATGGCCTCCTTGGCGCATAATGAGTTTGCCTTGCGTTCATATCGTCCTGGGTTCGAATCGCACCGAGTGTTGGCCCGTTTATGGTTTTCCTTTAGAATTCCTCCGCGTTGAAGAAATTATAAATGTAGATTAGGTTTTTTTTATGAAAGAGTAAACTACGTACTCCACGTTGAGGCTCCAATCAGTAGATTTCCAAAGCCAAAATATAATCAAAAATAAAATAAATTTTGGGTATTTTTATTTTTAGGATACGAGATAGGCAAACGGACAGTGAGCTCAGCAAATGGTAAGTGATCATCACTGCCGACCGAAAAGCTAGGTTTATGATGGTTCCCAAGTCGTGTAAGTTAGGAAAACCCGTCGGCAAAGGCTCGTAGTACAAAGTAGGTGACTGTTAAATGTTGCTGAAAAGCATCCGAAACGTCGGGATAAATAATTTAAACAATATAAATAATAAATCGCGTTTTAATCCGGTATACAGTATTTTATTTAAATACTTTATTCAATATTTTCAAATTCATTTCTAAGACAACTTCTAAATAGAAAACAAAATTATATAACCTATTTCGTTATTATTTTTCATAGAAGTCGTATAAAAATGCCAAAACAAAGACATAGTTGTTACTTATCTACTTATGTACCTGTTCATATACAATGACTTAGCCTATAGGTACTCGATATTTTCCTTAATCATACAAAAAATATCTATAGTAAAAATATTCAATGAATTGAATAAATAAAAGTCTAAAATATTACAGTTTAATTTATAGCCTTGAATAAATCTTTGCAATAAAAAGCAAAGAAAATTAAAGATTCATTTGTAAAATGAAATGCTAATGGGGTGATTTCATGTTTTAATCTTGCTTATACCTTTTCCTAGCCTTTAAGCTCAGCCTCTCACGGATCGTCGGGAGAAAAATTGTTTATCGTTTTATCATAGTTACGCTAAAACATCATTAAAATATAACAAGAAAAAAATTATAATAAATCATTTCGCGTAGGTATGAAGCTTCAGACATAAATGAATCACTAGTAAAAGAAAAACTAGTCACTCCTTTTTTACTTAGGTAGGTACTTATATCATGATGAATTAAGTGTGATAAGGAATAAGTTACTATTCCTTAATCAAAAGCTTTATGCTTTTATTTCATTCGTATTCCTTGACCACCTCCATGGCTCAGTAGTAGACACGTTGCGTTTAGCTTGTTGACGAGGTGTCCCGGCTTCAAACACCAGTTAAACTTAAAAATATATATCGGTGGGGCACGATATAGATTAACTGTAAAGATCAGTGACTTTAAGTCTAAGATTTAAGTCCAATATACATATTCTAGCAACGCGCCCCGGTTTCACACGGTTGCAATGTAGATGTAGATACACAATAAATAGCCTATGTTTCTCGCTTATATGCTAGTAGTTTTTGAGTTTATTCATAACATACATCTTTCCTCTTTATAATATTAGTATAGATGTAGATGAATATATGTTTTAAAGTCAAATTAAAATAATTTTGAATTTGCAAACTTCATTTAAATCAGATGTAATAAAAAATATCTTAAATACAATAATTCCTATTCGTTACGATTGTACCAAAATCCAACATCGAATCCTAACACTTAACTGTTTATATCAGAGTTAAAGCTATAGACACTGATTAATGCGATTTTAATCCTTCCATAAAACCCCCAAATCCGACCCGTTTTAATCGCCCCCTCACACAAAACGTCACAGCGATCAGCTGTTTGATTTTGAACTTTATTTCCGCGCCTTGAGATTCAATTTCCATTAATAATGAGGTAACGATCAAATGAAGTACCCGAAAGGATTTCTAACTTTTAAGTCGACCAAGTTTGCGTTCAATCTCAAAAGGCTTAAGGTCGTGTTTTGAACTGTCAAAATGATAAATCTTTAGCTATATTCAGAAGATTTTCGACCTTATTTTTTGGTGTTTGAGATGAAAATCATTTGTGTAGAGTTTTCAAGAATCAATAACCAGTAAAGCCGAATGAATTTGTTGGTTGGAAGAGGGAGAGGGAATGCTAGAGTTTGTAGAGAACGAGAGTAATAGAGATGGCATGACGTTTGTCTCTTACGTCTGAATTGGATTTGGGGATCTGTAGCAGATGAGGCCTGCACCTGATCTTCTTGATTTTATTTTTCAATTATGCTAGAGGTCTTTTGAAAGGGTAATTTTATTTTGGAATAATTTAAATGGATGTATTCATTCTTGACGAATTATTTGACGTGGATTTCAATCATTTTTGGTCTTCACCATCTTTTCGATCTATTTTTTATCTAGCGTTCTTCATATCTTTCCATTTCTAAAATACATTTTAAATAAGCTCTCTATTTTTTGATAAAATTAGCATTAATTTGTATTCGTATTTCTTAACACTCTTTAATTAAAACTCCTACAACTTAGGTGAAATTATCGCTTAATAATGTAGAGGCTCTATTCTATTCGATTTTTAAAATTAATCGTACTGAATATAACTAATAGTCTGTCCCTCTCCGGAAGTGAGAGCTCAAAGATGGCGGGCGGAAGTGGGAGGAGTCATTTGATTTATAGTGCAGACTGGCGGGGTGAGCGTTAACTACACGTTATAAGTTAGTAGGCACTGTTTATCATTCAACCTGGAATTAATTTTCCGTGTGAGCTTAATATAACCGACTATATATATAAGGACTAGCAACGCGCCCCGGTTTCACACGGGTGCAATGTAGATGTACTATACAAAAAATACCAGTGGTGGATTTACCAGCAGGCTGAGTAGGCTCCAGCCTAGGGCGGCAAATTTGAGGACAAATTTTATTTTTACCTTCTCATGGAAATCAAAAATAATTCTGTAGAACGTTTTTATGATTTCATTCAATGAAATATCAAACTTGTATATCCTATAGCAGAACCCAGTTCGCCGCCCGGACCAGTAATCGGACTCTATATATATATAATTTCAACATAGACATTTGTAGACTGGGGGGGGGGGGGGGGGGGGGTAGTTAATAGCGTGTGTAAATCCGCCACTATATAGAGGCTAGGGCGGCAAAATTTTGTTAGCCTATACGCCGAAAATGTGTAAATCCGCCACTGAAAAATACCCTATGTTACTCGCTGATAATGCAGCTTTCTATTAGTGAAATATTTTTAAAATCGGTCCAGTAATCGGTCGGTCGGTATTATAAAGAGGAAAGATTTGGATTTTTGGATTTTTTGTATGTTATGAATAAACTACTACACCGATTTAAAAAAATCTTATATCGTTATAGTATAGTAGTATACACTATTTTAAAGAAGCGTAGATAAGCATCTTTTGTATCTATATAACATACTAATTACGACATCCCCTTATTAAATTCTTTCCAAAATGTTGTGTTACATTCACTCCTCTCAATTCCTCGACTCCTGTTTTACTTTAAAAGCTTGTGGAAATATATGCCTGTCAAAATCAGAAAGGCACAAACCATTTCATGCTTTGATTCTCTTGTTCTTGCCTATTTCTTATTTTTGTATTTGTTAATAGCCATTTATTTATTTTTTATTATTGTTTAATTAATTTACTTGCCCTATTTTGTACCGCCTTATTGTCTTTACTCATACAGTTTTTCCTTCGTCACGAGATATCTGAAAGAAATAGATAGCTATGAAACTGCCTTCAGCCGGCCTAGCATGACCGCCACGAGATATGTCGCGGACGAGAGAAGACAAACTAAGATGTAAGATATCTCGATATCGACAATTTTGATAGGAAAGATATCCCGATCGACAAATATATCTATTTTTGATATTAAAAGTCGAGTTTTAAGTGTAATTGTCGTATTAGACCAGAAAGAAATAGAGCGATCATCGATTAAAACACGAGAAAACGGTCGACAAAATTTTGTCGCGGTTGTCATGCTAGGCCGGCTGTACACATCTTAAACGTTGTTAATTCTATTTTAAAGTTTGGTATAGTGAGTGCAATAAAGAATTTACTTACGACGAGACAAGACATCCATTTAAGCTTTAAAAAATCTTAAATGTTATCTTAAAAGACGAATATATTACGAATTGATTTCACCTTTACTTAGAGTTATTCCAAAAAATATTCGAGACCACAGTAGGGTCTACCGAAGTTCACTAGTGAAGCTTGAAGCCGTGAGCAACAAAATTAAATGAAAGCCTTCTGCCCTCCGAGCTCTAGCTACATCCCCTTCATGCCTCGAGGGCCCTCCCACATCAAGGGATGTCTCTAAAGAAAAGATGTACGGTTAAGTGACTGCTTTGCGTAAGGAAAATCGGCTTACATACTTGTATTTCTCTATGGTATTTATCTTTCATTTGATTTACGACAAGAATAGACAAGAGGAGTTTTAGAAACTTATAACATACTAGCGATCCGTCCCGGCTTCGCACGAGTGCAATGTATAATGTATATGTACCAAAAAAAAGAAAATGCTGATATAGCTTTTTATTGGTGAAATAATTTTTAAAATCGGTCTAATAGTTTTTGAGTTTATTCATTACATACAAAAATTCAAATATACAAATCTTTCCTCTTTATATTATTATAAGTAAAATATAGATATAGATTAGCATAGAATATTTGTTTTATTAATGGTTGTCAAATCCCGCCGAGTCTATTAAATCATTACATATTATAAAACAAAATCCTCCGCCGCGTCTGTCTGTATGTTCGCGATAAACTCAAAAACCACTGACCGGATTTTTATGGGGGTTTCACTAATAGACAGTTCATGAGAATGGTCTAAGATATAATTTGTAAATTGGCTGAAATATAACGATTAATGTTGAAAGTATCTGAAAAAGTCAAGCCGTCTGGGAGCTTTCATCGCAAACGCTGCGTAATCCCTTTGAGATATATCAAAACATTGCATGGTGGGATATTCCTCTTTTATATGTCTACAAAAAAGTCCGCGATGACATATTTTATCTATCTTTTAAGGATAGCTTGCAATTTATTTTCTAAAAAAAAAATGGTCACGTATAATGCGGTAATTGGAATGCTATTTCGACGGATACAAACCAATTAAATACGTTAGTTATATTTTTATTACCTACTTTACGTAAAAGATATCATGTACAACTGGCAAAATGCATTTAAACGGGTGTAAATAATGTGCAGATCAATGTAGATCAAACAGCATTCAGTCTATTTTCGAAAACTACCCCCATTTTTGTGGAGCCTCCCCTAAATCCGGATTTAAAATTGGGACTAAACTCTATACGCAGGACCCGTCCTGTGTATAGAGTTTGACTCATGTTCTGTCATCTGTGGCTGGGGTATCACCTATCATCAAGTTAACCTCATGCTCGTCTGTCGATATCTAACATAAAAAAAATGCGTATAGTACATCTACGTTACCCCGGCAGCGTACGCGCAGTGGCGTAGCTATCATATGGCAAAGTGGTGCAGTGCACCAGGGCCCTGAAGCTGAGAGGGCCCCCTGAGGTTTGGAAAGAGGGGGAGGCAGCTCCTTGATTTTTACTAATATTATAAAGAGGAAAGATTTGTTTGTTACTGTTAACTGTTATTGTGTTTTTTTTCTCTGCACCGGGGCCCTTGTCCTAGTTACGCCACTGCGTACGGGTACACAGCCAAGGCGTGTTACTATCTTAAATATATCAATAAATTTGTTTACAGCTGTTCAAAATGAACGCCAGCCTCGCAACACGGCTACTATCAGACCGGAAGCGCTCAGAGATATGGACCAGGAGAGAGCTTTACGGGAAGCTGCAGTGGCTGTTGGAGTCTTTGGGTATGTTAGAATTCTTCATTACTTATTTATTTATTTACACTTCATTTCACGATACATTTAAACATATACATACAGAAACAAACAAAACACTGTAGCGTGAAAAAGGCGGCCTTATCAGCAGTGATTTCTTCCAGGCAACCAATTGCGCGAAAAAACAAAATTCTAAGTTAAGTGACACAGAGTGAAACACAACATTAAAACAAAATAAATAGTAAAATAGCCTAAATACTTAGTTAATCTTTTTTTTTAATCTCAAGTAGGTTCGGACTGTGTCTTGTGTTTGAAGGTGGGTAAGATTGGTTTGATATGTCTAAATAAATAAAATAAAGTTGTGTTAGTTACCTACACCATGTATAACTCAAAAACGGCTGCACCTATTTTAATGATTTCTTATTTATTGGATTCATCTCCGCCCCGAAATACAGAATAGCTATATTTTATATTTCTAAATATCGGAAAAAATTACAAAACAAATTACACAGAAAAATAATTTTAAAATAAATTAGGTTTGAAACTGCCATATTCCGGAATGGACAGCTCACATGACGCACGGTGTATAGTTTATTTGTTATAATTGATGGCCACTGCAAATCAGCGACATACTAGGCATTAGGTATGGTAGAATATAAGTTGGGAAAATTGCATAATTAAATCAAAATAGATATTGAAATATAAAATAGAAAATATTACTTGAATATAGAGACTAACTGCTCACGGGGATAATTCAAACCGGAATTACTTGTCCACAATTTTCTGTAAATATGTTTGGTCACTTCGGTTACACTAGTAAAAGTTGTGTCAAAATTACGACCGGGTTTACCACCGTTTATAATATACTAGTGGACCCCGCAGACGTTGTTCTGCCACAATTTTGGCTTCGAAATTATATAATTAAATTGACTCTAGAAAACGTTTGTATGGGAAATAGAAAAGGGCTGTTTTTAGGGTTTTCCCGGAAATTATTCGATTTTTTCTCGCCTTTTAAACCTTCCCTAGATCTCCACGAACATTTCAAGACTAAGATAAGATAAATCTGTTCAGCCGTTCTCGAGTTTTAATCAGACTAACGAACAACAATTCATTTTTTTTATATAGATTTAGACGGAAAAACCGTGAAATGCATATTGCTCGTTTCTCTTGCAATCCATGGATTTTTTATCGAAATAAAACATAGGTCGACAGCGCATCACCGATTGATGTTCTATCACTGTAGTATCACCAACAAGTAAATCTCGCTCGTTTTCAATATCTAACTTTAAAAAAAACAGAAATTATTTGGACAATAGTTATAAGTAGGTATATACGTTTTTAGATTCGTCTTGATGAGGCGATTTTATACGTTTTTTTGGGTCACTGGTACATTTTAATTTTTTTTAATTTACAGAGCAGACAATCTAACAAGTGGGTTACCTGAAAATAAAATACCTTACTTTATCCTATTTTACTCTACGGCTATCTACCGTGCTAAACGAGTGGGAGTAATATCGAAAAACTAAGTACTAGAACTATTAAAAAACATAGAACCAAAGAGAATATAGAAACATTAATAATTCCTATATCAAGACGGTCGTTAAAGAAAAAAAAAATATTCGTATCAAAGGATGTCCGCGCCGCTGGTCGCACTCTGACCCCTCTGATGGAAACGCTTTGTGGAATACTTTGTTCATTCACTCTGCTCTTGTGGAAACTGGCTCCAAATACGGCGATTTTTATTTGTGCCAGTCGTATTGTATGAAGATATCTGTATTTCCAGTACCTACTTCGTTTGTAATAGCATTAAATAGTCTTAACCCACGTCTTCTGTACCTACTACGGTCTTAAGGAACTATACAAAAACTCTACAATAAAATAAAAAAAAGATAGGAGATCTACTCATTAAAGGATGACAATGGACGTTGTCTTATTTGAACAACAACGGCCGACAACGCATGTGAGTCTCTTAAGTCGCGGATGTCCATGGGCGGTGGTGATTAATTACCATCAGATAACCTGATCGATTATCTGCTCTGTAATCAATTAAAAAAAACGATAGCGTCAAAAATATAAAAATCGTCCTGGAACTCTATCGCAGTGCTAACTACCGGGTCCAATTGTGAACCTACACCAGCCACCCACTCACACTCACCATTAAAAATTTCATCAAAATCCGTCTAGCTGTTGAGGAGTTTAATAACATACACACGTATAGAAGAGCTATCTAAAATAATAATACACCTAATCTGATCTCACCTCACCTCCAAAACCCTCAAGACATACATATACATCACGCCTCTTTCCCATTGGGGTAGGCAGAGATCACGGAACTCCATATGCTCCGATCCTTACATACCACTTTCGCTTCTACTTTCATCAATGCTTTCATACACACTCGTCGGTTACGAGTACTTTTGACCTGGCCCTTTTGCAGAACGTCCCCGATCTGATCGAGGTACGTTCACCTAGGTCGACCACTCCCGACTCTACCACTCACACCAGTTTCATAAATCTTTTTCGTTTCCCCTCAAGACAATACATTTAATATGAGGAGTAGGTACCTAATATCCTCAATCGTATGCCGTTTTAATTTTAGTTCATTATTGCGATCCATTCTCATCGAAATAACTCACCGGTATTCTGTTATTGCTAACTAACGATATTAATACTCCATATCCCTAATGTCACTTAAAGCATCACCTTTCAATTATAGCTGTCCATATTTAGCCAAGTCTAGACATAAATAGTAGCGATATATAGCCTGAGCTATTATTATTAGCTTGACGTCAAATCGTTCAGACGTAAATCAAGTTTCAAAGAGAAAAGTGATCAAAGGTTGGGAGTCCAGCTATGTTCGGATGACTGCGTGGTGTGTTTGCTGTGTGGAAGGCTTGTTCTCTTGTAATATAACGCTTAGTAATTATTATTTTAAACTAGTGGACCCGACAGACGTTGTCCTGACAGAATGTTAGGCTCAAAAAATATATTTCTATCTCTTTGAATATAGGTAATATGCTATTTTCCCACTTCTATTATATAGAGCTGCAGTGGACATCAATTATAACAAATATACTAATATGCGTGACGCGAGCTGTCAAGTTCGTAAGATGGCGGAGTTCCCAACCTAATTTATTTTAAAATTAATTTTCTACATATATTTTTTTCTTGAATATTTCCGAAATAATAGCTATTCTGCTATTCGGGACATAGACGAATCCAACAAATAAGATATCATTAAAATCGGTGCAGTAGTTCTTGAGTTATAAAGGGTGTAACTAACACAACTTTCTTTTATATATATAGATGAAATGTATACGTATTGGCGCAGCTGCCTTGCTACAAAGGGGACTGGCAGAATTATCAGCGTTGTAGCATGAAAGTGTCACAGCATATGCTGAGCCAGTTCCTATTCGCAACGTCAGTGCACATTGCAACTTGACTGTACCTACTAGCAAAGATTTAGTTATAGTCAGTTTAAGCTGATGTCACGAATTTGTACAGTGTTTTGTGAAACGGTTTATCTATCTATCTAATTTTACATTACTGTAAATCAGTGCTCGGGCTTACCACGTCTTAGCTTATGCTGAGATGGGCAAAAGCATATCTAAGTAAAAATGCTTAGTTTGTATTTTGAGTTTACTTTATAGTGTAAATAGCGATCTGCCCTGACTTCGCTCGATTTCAATGTAGATATATGTATGTAAAAACCCGGTTACTCGCTGATAATGTAGCTTTCTATTGGTGAAAGAATTTTTAAAATCGATCGAGTAGTTTTTGAGTTAAATCGTAACACAAAGAAACAAATCTTTCCTCTTTATAATATTAGTATAGATATGATTTTTGATTGTGTTGCAAATATTGTAAATATTTTTCTTAAGCAGTAACGGATTTACATATTTCCAAGGTATACGCTATTAACCGACAGGTGACATATTATGTCTGATTTGAATTTTCACAAAGTTGCCATACTAACGCCATATATTCCTTATGCTAAGTTAATTCTATATTTTTAAATAAAATACTGTATACCGGATTAAAACGCGATTTATTATTTATATTGTTGAAATTATTTATCCCGACGTTTCTGATGCTTTTCACCAGTGCAGCAGCGTGGTCACGGGCAGACAGAAAGATGACAGTTGTCTGATTTTTGAAATGTCACAAAGTTGCCATATTAACGCCATCTGTTCCTACGGAGTTGATATTTACTGTAATTTTGAATTTTCTATATTATGACAATATTGACTAACGGCGTCCTCTTGTTTTTTAATATGTTTGATTTGGGGTTTTAGATTACTGGATCCCAGGTGTTGGAAAGTCTCAAACCATCTTCTCTATTGAAGTTAGGATGTTTTTTAATTTCAATAGCCTCACGTACTAGTCTAGGAAAGTAGATTCCTCCGGTATACAGTATTTTATTTAAATGTGTGATACTCGCGTTAATAAAAGACAATATTAATTCTATATTTTTTTTAATAAATTAATTTAGACCGATGTAAGTAGAGAAAGCTAAATCAAACTAAACAAACATTGAATATCAAACTAAACATTTGGCAGTCAAATCTGAGCAATCGAGGGGAGTGCACAACGATGTACCACTAAATCATTTGTATGAGAGTATGCTAATGTAATATTTGTGAATGCTATGGGAATTTTATGAGCTCGTGGGGAAATACTGTTCTATAGCGATGTGTTATTTATGCGTACTATTAAAAGTCTGTGCTGTATATTTTTAGTACAGGCGGGAAAATGAGTAGGTAAGTAAATATACCAATTTCAGAATAATATTGAGAATGAAATCTTGGTTATAACTTATTTTATACAAATTAGTTTGAGGATTATTAGAGAATAATTATTTTTTATATGACACACAAAAAAATAGGAAAAGAAAATCAAAACTGTCATACGAAATAAACGAACTATGACTAAGAATAAAATGTAAAAGTTTGTAAATTACTAGATTCTGCCCGCGACTTCGTCTGCGTAGAATTAGTACTCCGGGTACTCAGCCTATTTTTTATCCGATGTTTTTACAATATTATAATCGCGGCTAGATAATACATATTATGGACATAATATCTACTAAATATTAATTTATCAATGGTTAGTATAGAATTAGGGATCACAATCCCGGGATCCCGAATCCCGGGATCCCGGGATCCCGGCCGTTTTCTGGTCCCGTAAATCCCGGGACTGTACTTGGCTAATCCCGGGATTTTCGGGATTGCCACAAACAGGTTTTTGCATTTTGCATTCCGTAGTCCGTTGCGCCTTGACAATAACCTTGCCTAGATTATATTATTAATAGCATTTATTACATAACGACAAAAACATTTATCCCGACGTTTCAGATGCTTTTCAGCAACCGTGGTCGCGGGGAGACAGTTGCTGAAAAGCATCCGAAACGTCGGGATTTATTATATTGTCTTTTATTACGCGAGTATCACATTTAAATAAAATACTGTATAACGGATTAAAACGCGATTTATTATTTATATTGTTTAAATAATTTAATTTTATACAGTATTTTATTTAGTTTTTTGTGTTGTCATTTTGATTTCTTACAAAAGTAAGTTTTTATTGTTTGGTCTATTTTATTTTCTTACTACCACTTTTTTTTTAAGAAATTACACATTTTTTTCATTTGAGCCAAATTATAAATCACATAGTCTAATCCCGGGATAGTCCCGGGATCCCGGGATTGCACATCAAAAATCCCGTAATCCCGGGATTGAAAAATATGCTCGGGATTGTGTTCCCTAGTATAGATACACCGTAGATACGGTACAAAGGTTTATTTATGCAGAAACATTGGCTGTTTATTTCTTACGAAAAGTTAAAGTAGGTATAATGAATGAATATATAACCATTATAAATTTATTTAAATGAACCTAAAAACATATACTTATTATTGATCTTCACAGTTTTACAATGAACATTTATATTTTCAATAACATTATTTATAATAAAAAAAAAATCAAGAAAATCACGTCATTTCGCCCGCTACACCTATAACCCCTTAAATATAATGATTTAGAAGGATATATCACAACTTTCAGACCTCCAGTATCACTTGCGATGGCGTTATCACCAGCGAGGTATCCGCTGCTCTCCCCCCACTACGCACCGTTACCTCCCCCACATCCAGTGCAAGACTCCATTCAGGACAACCATGATGAGGGAAACGCGCATTCGGATAGTGATGGTCAGTATTGCCCTTCTATCAAAAGATTGACTTATTTATTCCTGCCTGCCTAGCATGACAACCGCAACAAAATTTTGTCGCCCGTTTTCTTGTGTTTTAATCGATTATTATCTCTTTATTTCTTCCGGGTCTAACATGACAATTACACTTAAAACTCGACATTTAATATCAAAAATATTATTTGTCAATCGAGATATCTTTTCTATCAAAATAGTCAATATCGAGATATAATATATCGAGATATCTTACATTTTAGTTTGTCGTCTCTCGTGGCGGTCATGCTGGCCGGCTGGCTAGCTTCTACAACTGAAGATGCCCATAAACGTTGTGCTCCATCAAGCAGTGGAGACAAGCTATCGCCGAAGCGACGAGTGGTCACGATACTAAAATCTGAGAAACCAACTTGAGGGTGGATGGATGATTCTTTTTTTGTTTGGTTGGGCATATGTCAGAGGTGGTCCCATGTATTTTTTATCGAAATTGGTTCGGTACTTTTTTAGAAAATCAACAAAAACAAAAATATACTTATACATGGATGATGTTTTGGTTTGTGGTTCCTTTCACGGCGCTGTCTCATTTGAGCAGCACGTTTAGTGGTAGGTCTACTAAATTATTATGTAAGGATTAATTAACTTACAAAATACACTTCCTATAAAAAATAAAATTATTTTTAAGCAAAAGCTGTTTAGGTTAACGGAATGTAGTTGTAGTTTTGAAGTCGGTTCTGAAATGAAATGATATTTATTTGTGACAAATAGGAATACATAAAAACACATAAGAAGACATTTTACATACAAAAGTGTCACAAAAAGGGCCTCAACTCAGCATTTTGCTGGCTGTTAACCAGCGCTGATCTTCCGTTGGGACCTGTCGGTTACGTCACGGCACACAAAATAAAATAATAAATATGTATATCAACTATACCCTACTAACCGTATATAAATTATCTATAAGTACATACCGAAACCAAAAAAATAAAAATAAAAAAACATACAAATTTTATCATAAAATAAAATACCTAAATAAACATGAAATACTCAAATAACGCTTGTGTCATGTGTCTGTGCTTCCTGACTCTTTTGATGTTCACTTATAAATTGTTTAAGTTTTAATTTAAAAAGTTTAACATGATGCAGGTTCCTTAACGGTGGAGGAATATTATTCCAGCACTTTGATGCAGCATAGCGGAAGCTACCTCTAAAAGTATTTGTTTTATGTTTATGTATGACGAGCTGCATCGCACACTGTCTTGATCCACATAACCTCTGGGAAGCTACGAAAGATAACTTTTGGTACAGATATTCTGGTGTTTTAAACTTGATAATACCAAAGAGAAGACAAGCTAAATGGAGCTTGCGACGATGTTTCATTTTAATTATTGAGTGCTTATTTAAAAATGGAGACACATGAGCTTTTGAAGGAATTTCAAAACAAAAGCGAGCGCAGGCATTCTGAACGCGTTGCACAAGTTTCTGGGTCCTAGCTAGCAGACGCGGGCCCACCACTACATCCATGTAATTAAGTTTAGATAAAACTAGTGACTCGACAAGTTGTATGCGTAAGTCTTCTTTAATATAAGGTCTCATCTTGTACAGCACTTTTAACTTATAGAAACAATCTTTGACAGAGTTTGCTATATGTTTCTCGAAACGCAAATCAGAGTCCATAAGCAAACCAAGATTACGTGCTTCAGATACGCGCTCAATTGATTTGTTCATAAGAATCAATTCCAAGGATGGATTTAAACTGGAAATTTGATACTTACTGCCAAACATTAAATACTTGGTTTTATCAGGGTTAAGCAGGAGATTATTATTAACAGACCATTTGGCTATATTCGCAAGATCCTCATTTAGACTAGCTATTGCATTATCAATTTCCGATGGTTTACAAGAAATATATATTTGAATATCATCTGCATAAATGTGAAATTTACATGTTTTTATATGATTTGTAACGTCGGCCGAATAAAGAATAAAAAGAATTGGTCCTAAAATAGACCCCTGCGGTACTCCTCTGGTAACTGCCACTTTATCAGACAGTAGCGTAGAACCATCACAGAGATTTAGTTTCACGCATTGAAATCGGTTTGTAAGGTAGCTATTGAACCACTGCAATGTTTTTGGTTTTTTTACAATAACAATTTGCACCAGCTTACAATTTGTTATACAAAATATATACCTAACTATAATCGCATGATGTACTAATAAATAAAGAGTATAATCGGCAAATAAGTTGTTAAATTTTTGTCGATTCCTGAGGGATTTATTTGAAAATCTATTGGTTTCAGATGATAGCATCGACGTGACTAACGAAGAAGATTCCACTTCGTACTCTCCGCCAGCCATTACCAGCTATCCTCAAAACTGCATGCCTTATGGGTAAGCAACAACATTTTCATTTGAAATCTCTGAAATGTAGGAAATCGTCAAGACAAATGGCAAGGTCTTTTTGTTTAATGGTGGAAGAAAACCTGTAGAAGAATGTACTAATTTAAGAATTTATAACTTGAATAATTAATTTAAATATTATCATATATACTTACTCCCCGTTACGTCATTCACGACATATTTACTAAATCACAATAAAATGTAACCTTTATAGTAATGACCTTAGTATCTAAAATAATATAGTAAGGAAAGTAATAAAAACAATACGTATAGGTAGTCGATCAATACCATAAGAAGCTCTAATTTGGTTGCTGGGTCGTCGATTAGAGATATTTGTCGATCGAGATCGAGATGTGTCGATGATTATTAGAAGTCGATTTTTAAGTGTGTCATGTTAAACCCAGAAGACATAAAGATAATAGATTAAAACACGAGATAACGCTAGGCTAACGGCTCTCTACCTCCCCCCCACTTTTCGCCGATGGTCCTCTTTTCGTACTTTTTTAATTGAGGCTATCAGCGCAAAAGTGGTACCCCAGACTATTTCATTAGGAGATAATGAGGAGAATTTGGTGCTCTATTATTTTGCTTTAATATGCCCAGTGTATTAACAGATATTTCCAGTGTGATCTACTGATGGATAATAAAAGGTCGCTTACGCCACTATTGTATTGAAAGATCATAATATAACGAATGTATTTTACACCAAAACCGTATCCAACAAACATTTTGGGTTACACCTTTTGCGCTGATAGCCTCAATTGGACGCTGTTAAGCAATACAGTGTCAGTGAGTTTGAAGTTTTAGTTAGGTTTTATAAAATTTATTTTAAAAATGATATATATTATTATACTAAATAATATATATCGTTTTTCTTGGTAGCAATCAAAGTAATTGAATTTAGTGCATTATTGTTAAATATTTTAGGTTTTAGTGTCCGCTAGTTTTTTCAATATATTTGCTATTAAAACTATTTAATTTGTACATGTTTCAAAAATGATGTACGAGTATATCTCTTTTGAAACATGTACTCCAGCTCATAAGCGATTGGTATAAAAATTTACATTTGTATTATATAATTTTGTTGGTTGACTCTGTATTGCTTAACAGCGTCCAATTATACTTAGGGAGAAGTGTAGCCTGGAGCATTTTATAAATAAAGTACTACTACTAATATTGTCAGACCTTTGGGAGTGGAGAGCGCTGCCGAGACGGCCGCTCGTCTCCTATTCATGGCCGTCAAGTGGGCCAAGAACCTCCCTTCCTTCGCCAGTCTATCGTTCAGAGATCAGGTGAGTTTGTATCCAACACACACACACCCACACACCCACACACACACCCACACACCCACACACACACACACAAACACACATACACACACATACACACGAGGCTTCTTATCTTTAAATCTCTAGAATAAAGTCGCTATTCCTGCGATTGTTTTTGAACGTTTAGTTCTAGTAACTACGAAACGAATTTTGAAGCTGCTTTCACGATGCTCCATTAATTACACCTTAACACCAGTGCCGTGCGCATCGATTGGTCGTGGGTTAGAATCCCACCGGGACGACATGTTTATAATTATCTGTAAGCATGTTTTCCCCACGTCTGGTATTTCCGAATGCTCGAAGTAAAAATACAACAAAAAACATTAAAAAAATACAAACTACCACTACTATTTTATCATATTTATATGTATATTTATTCCAGGTGATATTATTAGAGGAGGCGTGGTCGGAGCTGTTTCTTCTCAACGCTATACAATGGTGCTTGCCGCTGGACGCCGCCGCCGCAGCTCTCTTCGGCACCGAACAGACTGATCAAGGTATATTATACAGCGAATAACAAAAAAAAAATTGTCTAAAGTTGCAAATTTTTTAATCTTAGATATCGACAGACGAGCATGAGGTTCACTTGATGGTAGGTTACCCCAGCCACAGAATCAAGAGACTGAAACAGAAACGCGCAAAATGCACTTCACGGATTTTCCATCTATGAACGGTAATTCATTACCCGGTTGGAATTCAGAATTCCTCCCCGATCAATGCTCGAAAATTATAAACATGTCGTCTCGGTGGGATTCGAACCCACGACCCATCGATGCGCACGGTAGGTGATCTACCGCCAAAGAGCTCGTCAAAAATATAAATACTGCTTACAGAGAATGGTATAAGCTCGACGACCCGGCGCCGCCTGCGCGAGGTGCTGTGCCGGTACCGCGCCGTGTTACTCGACCCGGCCGAGTTTGCTTGTATGAAGGCTATCGTGCTCTTCAAGTGTGGTAAGAAACAATACCTATAATGTGTCTACAAATCAATGTCAAGGTTTCTGAATCGCCCCATCAAAATTGGTTCCAAATAGGTATCCTGTTTGAGAGTTTGAAAAAAAAATTGAAAAATTCTCACATAGTGAATTGCAGAGAATTCATCTTAAAAAATTTCACACAAAACACCTCTTAAAAATATTGCCCCCAAAAATACCCCTTTCGAACTAATTTACCCCAAATTTTGGGGAAATCCCCAAAGTTGGCAACACTGACAGCAAATTACTTACAGAAACCCGCGGCCTCAAAGACCCGCTGCAAATCGAGAACCTCCAAGACCAGGCGCAAGTGATGCTGATGTCGCACACCCGCAGCGCGCACGGCGCCGCGCCCGCGCGGTTCGGCCGGCTGCTGCTGCTGCTGCCGCTGCTGCGGGCGGTGACCCCGCTGCAGCTGGAACGGGAGTTCTTCTCCAAGACCATCGGTCAGACACCGATGGAGAAGGTTCTTGCTGATATGTATAAAAACTAAATAAATTAACTGTTAGACTTTGAGGTTATGACTAGGGTTGCCAATAATATAGTACTTGTATAATATAGAATAGGGCTGTCCATGTTAGATGGCCTAGCTAATAAAAACGAGTAAATAGAAAGCCGTAAAATATAGACAATTTACAAAAAATTAAATAAAAAATGTAAAACGCAAATTTTCTAAATGTTGTCATTCAAATAATATAAAAAATACGATTATTCCTGCGGCCCGCGGAATGTATTGGACAGCTCTGTATGAGAAAAATAATATTGTACGAAAAGTACAATATTTTATCCCTAATTCAAATGTCGCGATTTTTTTTACTAACTCTGACTGAAAGTCAGAACGCAATAGCGTAGCACGTGGAAATTCATAAAGAAGCGCATGATTTTAAGAGTAATAGATCATTGATAGTTAAAGCGAAGAGCAATAACTAATACATAATATGGAAATATACATTTTTAAAAATGAGTACTTGATGAATTTCGCAAAAGTATTATATTTTTGCACCATGTTTGGGAAATGTAATGTTTGTCCAAAAAATAGGTGGCAACCCTAGTTATGGCGGCCATTTTATTTTGGTCGAAATTTATAAATCAAATGTGGCTATAATTTTAAGTGATAGAAAGGGGTTAAATAAAAATACCTAATACGGAAATAATGTAATATTTATTATGTAATTATTTATCCCGACGTTTCGGATGCTTTTCAGCAACCGTGGTCACGGCAGACTGAAAGGTGACAGTCGTCTGATTTGTAATATCACAAAGTTGCCATATTAACGCCATCTATTTTTACGTGTATTTCAATGTTTCGACATTTATTTTGTTGATACTATATAATCCATATAAGATTTATTAAACTTACTCTCCAATCATAAGTAAGCAAGTTATTTATTCACCATAATTCTCGTTTATACTTCAATATAATTTAGCAAAACGCAACCAAACAGTGTTGTCAGTAATTTAAATTTGCAAATTACCTAAAATGTAGGAGTTAAATTATTTTTATCTTAATGTACTTAGCACCGTGAACTCATTTATTCATTTAGGTAACACAAGTAACATAAAAATATAAAATTAAATATACTTATTATTATAAAAATAAAACAATAGCCTAGATCTTAACTAATTATAATATATATACACCCTCAAGAAAACTGCCATGCGGTATGGTTCCCAGGATACTGGCACTATTTCCTCGCTGAATGGCGAGGCTTATTCGCTGGGCGAAATAGGTACCAGCTCTGGGCTCCCCTGAAGCATGGACCAGCCGCATGGACAAAATAATAACAATTATTATAATTTGACTATTGGTATAATTGAAAAACACACGTGTACTATACTGTTTTATGTAAATACAGAATTGCGCATCTTTGACCTTAAGATATTTTTATTATAAAATAATAATTAAAATAAATAAACGTCTGTTAAATATGAAAATAACTTCTTACGAAAATTCTTCTATCTAGTCATGTCAAGTTAATAATTAATTTGCTAGTAATTAAACTAATTAATATTATGCTTTAAAAAATATATGAACAGAACTATGCCATTATGGTTCATTATACGTTTCCTGATTCGAAAACGTATCAAAAATTGAGGTTTCTTTGAGGTCATCAACGTCTATTTCACTAGCAATCCGCCCCGGCTTCACACGGGTGCAATGTAGATGTACTATACAATATAACTCGCTGATAATGTAGCGTTCTACTGGTGAAAGAATTTTTAAAATCGGTCCAGTAGTTTTTGAGTTAAATCGTAACAAAAAAAATCTTTCCTCTTTATAATACGAGTATTAGTATAGAAGAAAGATGTCCATAATAGTACCACAAGGCAGGTTTCTTTTCGAATCTAGGCGTATATTATATAGGTTAAACATTTGCTTCTGCTTCAAGAAAAATTTCCGAATTACAATAAATGGCTAGCTTAATATATTAATAATAGGTATATAATAATAATAATAGGTGTATATTGTAGGTACTACTAGATCATAAGGTAGAAAGGTAGGTACTAGCCAATAATTTTCATGTTTCTTAACGAATTATAGGCCTCTTGAAATTATAGATATTAATAAGTGTAAATAATTAATTAAATATTTATATTATAACATGTACTGTTATTTAATAATTATTATGATGTTCACAGATATTCGTTTAAACTTACGGCCTTATTCATAAACGTATTATAAGCTTGATATAGTTAAAATTTATTTAATATTGTCTTTTATTAACGCGAGTATCACACATTTAAATAAAATACTGTATACCGGATTAAAACGCGATTTATTGTTTAAATTATTTATCCCGACGTTTCAGTCTCCCGCGACCACGGTTGCTGAAAAGCATCCGAAACGTCGGGATAAATAATTTAAACAATAAATCGCGTTTTAATCCGGTATACAGTATTTTATTTAAATAAAATTTATTTATTTTATTTTTAATTTGTTGTTTTTTTTTTTGTTTCTTTTTTATATGGTGTCACTGAAAACCAGTGTTGTGTTATCGATAGATACCACAACAAAAACTGAGCTGACTCCTTTTTCAAGGTACTCAGTTGTAATATTTTATAATTTGTTTAGTACGTAAGTTTTTGTATGTACCTTGAAATTAATTTTTTTCTTTCGTTCTGTAGTCTTTTTAAATTGAATAGAGTGAGACAAATATATTTTAACTAAATCAAACTTTTTATTCGTTTATGAATAAGGCCGTAAGAGTATAAAATGTATGTACTTACCTATAGTATTGCTTTTTTGCAACGAAATAAATTTAAAAAAAATAAAACTGATGTTAACGCCAATTGACTGCTGATCTTTGTCTGGAAATTATACCTAAAAATTATCAAAGTCTTTGTAAATAATGTTGTTTTTGTTAATTAAGTAAAATAGAATTATAATAATTACTAATGTGTATAAATATTGTAAAAATCTTCATACCTGCTTCATACTTACCTACGTCATACCTAGAATTGCGCTTAACCTGTATTCTTTGATACTAATTACTAATCTTGTCATAGTTTATACTTAAACTGCCAATAATAACCAAAAATAGTCAAAATGTTTATGAATAAAGGTAATTGATGTTTAAACATAATTTTGTTTTATTTATGAAATCTTTAAATCCTTTAAATATTTTATTATGTGTAAAAGCGCCACCTAGTTTTGATTGCGAGAACTTCAATAGTTAGTTTGAACTATGAAGTACCTAAGACAAACCGTTACTAAATATTTTTTTTGTCACGTCTTGGAAAACAGACCTTAGACTGTTTTAATGACAAAAAAAAAGATTTTTATGAATATTGTGGCTCTGCTGTATAATTTAATAACAATTTTGTTTAAAAACAGTTTGTCTTTAAAGGTGTGTTATGATGATGAATAACAAAAAGTTTGCACCGTGGGAATTATAAAAGAAGTCCTTTTGAGGTGTCGCTTGTGTCTATGGAGTTAAAAAGACTTTCATAAAAAAATATTATGGTTCCAACATTTTCCGTGGGACTTATTTCTTGGAACATACTTTACTCAACGCTGATTTTGAGCGAATCCATTAGAAAATTTAAAAAAATGACTAGTTGTGTGTGATGTTTTGTGGCTATCCCATCATCACCTATCATCAGTGGCGGATCATTTCAAAGGTGTAGGCTATTAACCCCCCCCCCCCCCCTACAAGTGTCTATTCTTAAATAAATTAGTATGAGATATACCCTGAGATGAAATAAAAAAATCTGAGGATATACCCATAGAGCTTAGATTATTTAGACATATAAATAATCAAAGCCATAGAGTCCGATTACTGGTTCGGGGCGGCGAACTGGGTATTTTAATTGCTATAGGAGTTTGATATTTCGTTGAATGACATCGTTAAAACGTTCTACAGAATTATTTTTGATTTCCATAAGACACGTAAAATAAGATTGGTCCCCAAATTTGCCGCTCTAGGCCTACTCAGCCTGCAGGTAAATTCGCCACTGCCTACCATCCCGTGAAACTATTTGTCGATATCTAACATACAAAATTATTATTATCTATTGCGACAAGGTGACTCATTACAAATGATTAATTTCCACCATTACCACCAACTTCCGCGTCATTATTTACCGCGCATTTACAACAACATTACTGATTATGTTTATCTATTCTATGTCGGTATTTGTGGTTAAGAAATTACCTTATTATTATTATAATAATGATTTTATGGTCTGGTAACGAGACCTTAAAGCCAAGTGTTATTTTCGGGTACTATTTTTCACTATCTTTGCGAAATTACTTAGGTATAGGTAACTATTCTCATATTTATAAAGTCCTTGCTATTCTCATATTATATTTCGAATTTCAACCTACAGATAACCAATTAATTCACAGTCTTTGAAAATAGAGTTCCTTTTTCTAATATTTCAATTTTGATCTTTATCAGTCTTTGCCACTATATTTTCAAAAGTTAGCCGTTCCAAAAAAAAAAACTACCTTATGCTGTGAAACGCATTTTTATATAGTGCGAATATCTTCCTGTTTTTATTAGTAGATTAGTAGCTAAGTTAAATATAAAGGGGAACCGATAGAAATTGGCTTGTTAGAATTCCTCGCCACTGGTTTTTATAAATCTTATATATATATAAGATAGTTATTTGAACTTGAATCTTAATAAAATAAAACCATGAGTTTCGTCTGATAACAGAGAAACGACATTTAAAGTTTTTTATTCGATTCTCTTTTACATTTAATTAATAATCACATTCAATTGCTAAGAAAGAAATATCTCTATTTTACAATATAATTTTTACATGAAGCTTTCAATCAACTGACATTGAAAATGTCAGATAAAAAAATTAACTGCAAAGAAAATAGGTTTTATTTTCTTTATATCTCCCCCCCTTAAGAAGGGAATTTCCCCTTAATATATTCATCAGCTATGTCATAAAATCTCTTTCCACTTATCTGTCCTCTATTCTTGGAGCCGGGACGAGCTTCGTGATATGAAAAAGATTAGATTCTCTTTTTCTGTGTCCTGTATCTATATTGTATATAGTATCGGATATTTTTTCCAAAATCTGAAAAGGACCAATTCTTATCTCATCTAATTTTTTTCTGTTGAACTTGTTTCCATTTTCTACGTATACAATATCTCCAACTTCAAAATTCCAATATTTTAACTTTTTGTCCATCATCGTTTTATTATAATTATGTGATTTTAAAGTATTCTTTAATGCTATTGTTCTGTCTCTAGTCCAGTCATTATGTATTTTCTTGTGTTGTAACTCTTTAGGTAATATAGAACAATTTTCTCCATCTAATAAATATCTCGGCGTAAAGCCAGTTACAGTATGAATAGTCTCATTATATATTCTGAGACATTCCTGTGCTATCGTTGTCCAAGCCTTCTTTTCTCTAGATTCATTTAATCTGCATCTTATTTTGTTAACTAATGTTTGATTCAGCCTCTCATTAAGACCATTAGAAAACGGTGCATTCACAGCAGTAAAAACTATCGTTATCCGTTTTTCTCTTACAAAATTTTTGAACTCCTTTGAGTTAATCCCAGGATATTGGTCAGTCAACAGAATACCAATATCTCCCTTTTCTGAAATATTACTCACTAGCTTTATAAAGTCACTTGCATTTTGTGTCTTAGAGGTTAAAATGAAGGCATATCTAGTAAAGTGGTCAACCAAAAGATGTAGATATTTTTTTGTAGATCTGGAACCTCCGAATCCGCCAATTGTGTCAATAGATACTATCTCGAAAGGTTTCGTGGCTGGGCCAAGATGCGACATAAAACCATATCTATCTGTTCCTCTTGTTTTATTCTTTATACAAATTTCACAGTTTCTGCAAACTTCTTTAATATTATGACATAAATTTTTCGCTGTGTACAGGGGTCCAATCGTTTTCAACATTTGTCCAATTCCAATGTGGCATAGACTTTCATGAACATCTTTTAGTAATTGTATGCTATAGTCCTCAGTCAATATTATTTTTCCTCCTTTTTTATTCTTTTTAAAATATACTCCCATTTTTTCTACCAATTTCTCTTTCTTATTTTCTAACTCTTTATTGTTTTTCTGGTCTATCAAAATATCATCTAGCTTTATGAAGTTAACAATATCCAATTGATCTTCTATATTTGTATCCGATTCTAATACTGGATTTCTGCTGAGACAGTCTGCTTCTACATTCTGTTTTCCTGGTGAGTATTTTATCACAAAATCATACTGTGACAAATAATAGGTTAAATCTCCCAGCTCTTCATCAGTTCTCGATCTCAAATTCATATTTTCTAGAGGTTTATGGTCTGTATATACTGTAAACGATTTTCCCATCAACCAATACTGCCAATACCTTACTGCTTCTCTAATAGCTAAACATTCCAAATAAATAGCTTTTTTTCTTTTTTGTGCGTCATTTAGTTTTTTTGAAAAGTATGCTACCGGTTTCTCCTCTTTATTTGGCTGTACCTGTTTTAAAATTGCTCCAACTCCTTTAAGCGATGCATCCGTATAGATATTAATTGGTAAATCTTTATCATATATTTCCAATATCGGCTGGGAACACAAAAGACCTTTAATAGTTTCAAATGAACTTTGACATTCATTTGTCCAAACAAATTTTACATTTTTCCTCAGTAAATTATGTAACGGGTCCAGTATCATTGCTCTTTTAGGTATATAATCATTATAAAAATTTATTTTTCCTAGAAACTGTCTAACATTCTTCTGTGTTTTAGGTACTGGAAATTCCCTTATTGAAATTAGGTTGTCTTTCAGTGGTCTTATTGAATTATTTTGTATTATATGGCCTAGATATTTAACCTTATTTGAAGCGAAGGTACATTTTGTAAATTTCAACCGAAAGCCTTCCGCTTTTATAGCTTTCATTAACCGCTCCAAATGTTCAATATGTTCAGTGAAAGTTTTGGAATATATAAGAATATCATCTATGTAATTTACTGCAAAATCCGTTAGTTTATGTTTTCTTAAAATATTGCTTAGTACTCTTTGAAAAATTGCCGGCGAAGTTTTTAATCCAAAAGGCAGACACGACCATTGATAATGACCTTCGTGTGTTACAAACGCAGTTTTACTTCTGTCCTCGACCCGTAATGGAATCGACCAAAACGCAGAGTTTATGTCTAGGGTAGTGAAATAGTTACAATCCCTTGCTTTTGTCATCAAATCATCAATCAGAGGAAATGGTTGTGCCTGAGGTACAACTATTTTATTTAAATCTCTGAAATCAATGCATAGCCTAGATTTCCTATTATCTTCTTTTTTAAAGGCTAGAGTAACGGGTGCTGCAAATGGGCTGTAAGACTCTTCAATTAATTTGTTATCTAACAACCTTGCAATCTGTTGTTCGATTTCTTTTTTATCTTCTATAGTACATCTGTAAGGCCGTTTACTACAGTATTTTTCCACTAATAAATCTATTCTCGCTTCATATCCATTTACAGTACCAATGTCGTATTTATGTTTAGCAAATATACTCTTATATTTTTCTATCAATTCGTTTATTTTAATTTTTTTTTCTTCATTTAAATGATCTATGTTCGCCTTAAACTCATCCTCTTTTATATGCTCATTAAAGTTTATTGTATATTCTTTTGTATCTTTATCTCTTTCTTCGTGATTTAACTGTTTCTGTACTTCCTTTTCTATATTATCATCCTCTATTATATCTTCGTTTTCCGGATCAGCTTTCTGACTTATTATCAAATCTTCATTCTGTATTAATTTGAATGTTTTTATTAAGTCCAATCCAATTAAGAAATCATATGGGAAATGTTGTTCATCAATGATGTATACATCCACATTCTTCTCCAATGCCATAATTTTTATTTTCAAGGACGTCAAACCATTTGTTTTCTTAACACCATTAATTGTTATTAAATTAGTTTCATTCATATCATCTTTTTCTCCTTTTAGTTTTATTAATTTAGAATTCACCAAAGATACATTTGATCCCGAATCATAAATTCCGTATACTTCTAATTTGTCATTTAATAACAGTTTGACTTTTATTAATGGTGTTGCTATTAGTTTTTTTGCGTAGTTTTGTTCAACTCTGTCTCTATATAAGCATTGTTCACATGTTTAAACTTGTTTGTATTCTTTTCTTCCTCTTTTGTTTTAAACCAACATTTGTCTTCAGGATGATAACGAGAACCTTTGCTCAATTTCTCACATATCTTGCAAGGAGTGTATTCTTCATTTATATTAGTATTTCTCCAATATCTACTTTTATTCTTTGGAACAGTACTCTTTCTGTTAACCATATGCTCATATTTACCTACTTCATTAAATAAATCTACAGTATCCTTTAGTATTTCCCTGTTGATTCTATTTAGGACAAATTCTGGCAGACCGGCTGCAATCAAATCTATCAAAGTACCTGTATCAATAGATCTTCTCATTTCTAAAACAAGTTTTTCTTTTTTAATTGCGTAATCCAGCAGCAACCCCTCCTTGTATCTAAATTGTAAAGCATAAGTGACCGGATTCCATCCCTTGTTTGCAAACGTTTCACAGAACTTTGTTCTCCATGTTGACCAATCCGAATTCATTGTAAGTTTCATGATCATAGAAGTGTACCAGTCTGCACAACTCTTGTCCATAAATAATCTTAGTATTTCAATTTTTTTCTCATCTGTCTTTACCTCAAAACGTTCGCATTCTTTTTCAAACATATCAATCCAATGGTCTGCATTTGTATTTTTGCTAGTAAATTTTTCAATAACAAATCGCTCTACGATATGCTTTAGTCCTTGACGCTTCTCTCCCTGTGCTTTCTCTACAAAATTCTCAAAAAAAAATTCCAAAGTGTCTGTTTTCGTCTGCTGTACAGCAACATTTTGTTTCTGATCTATTTCTTCCAGATACTGACCATCAAATTGTAAATTTCCGTCTTCGTCGATGTAAGTACTTTCGAGCTCGTCTGTCATAGTAACCCACACTCTCATTACCTGGTAACGTTTTTTCAAACTATTCTTTATTTTTGCAAAAGTACTGGTTCTTGTAATCTCTTTATGCAAAGCAGCTGCTTGCAGCTCTTCTGGTACCGCATATATCTTATTGTCGCTCACACCTATTGAGGTTATAGCGAAAATGTTATTTTTCTCATCACTCCCAGGTAAAATGGTAAATTCAAATTTCAACTTATTCATTTTGAATCAATTTCTTCAAAACAAAAAAATGTCGTTTTATAAGATAGTTATTTGAACTTGAATCTTAATAAAATAAAACCATGAGTTTCGTCTGATAACAGAGAAACGACATTTAAAGTTTTTTATTCGATTCTCTTTTACATTTAATTAATAATCACATTCAATTGCTAAGAAAGAAATATCTCTATTTTACAATATAATTTTTACATGAAGCTTTCAATCAACTGACATTGAAAATGTCAGATAAAAAAATTAACTGCAAAGAAAATAGGTTTTATTTTCTTTATATATATAAAAGAGATTCCCACCTATATAGTCACTCATCACGATATCTCTGGAACCATAAGGCGTAGCTACTTGAAATATGGTAGGAATATTCCTTTCGCCGAGTAGAGGTCAGCTAAGAACGGATTTTACGAAATTCAACCCACAAGGGGGGTTGCGGGGGCAATTGCTAGTTTATAATAAAGAAGTAATGAAATAAAATATATAGACTGTTTAATGACGCAATCTCTTGTTACTTTTTTATATTTAGCAAAGTACTCTAGGGGCAATAATCCCATTATGAAAAAGTACTTCGAAAAGGGAAAACCGTATTTCGTCTTCTTAAAATGTTTCTGTCTTTCATTTTACCTTCGTAATGAAAGGGTTAGATATACTTTTAAGTACACCTCAATGTTGATTAGCGTTCGAGAATTCGGCCATTAGTGAGCAGCTGTTTAGCACGCTCTCGACAAAATTCTGTTTTTCCTTTTCGAAAGTTTATTCAAAAATAATATTAAAGCTTTACGAGGAGTGAGTCAAAGGGAATGTTGTAGATTGGTGTACTTATATACTCTTTGGATTGGTGTTTGGTAACATTTGTTGGAGAACATCTCGAAAGTTTCAAGAAAAAAGGAATTATAAATAAATACATTGACTCAAGACAACAATAGTCAAATAACACTTTAAAAGAAAAAAAAAATACCTTTAAATCTCTCCACATATCTTTGACCGTTATATGAAACTTATTTTACTAAAATACATACAACCTATCTTTACTAACATTATAAAGAGGAATGATTTGTTTGTTACAATTTAACTCAAAAACTACTCGATCGATTTTAAGAATTCTTTCATCAATAGAAAGCTACATTATCAGCGAGTAACATAATAACGCCCCGGCTACGCACAGGTGAAATGTAGTTGTACTATAAGCATAAAAGCCTATGTTACTCGGTGATAATGTAGCTTTCTATTGTCGAAAGAATTTCTAGTAGTTTTTGAGTTTATTCCTTTTAAACAAAAATAAAAATCTTCTCTCTTTATATTTTTACACCTTGGGTTACATTATTGAAGTTTTAGTAGGGATCCCTAATTGTTTCTAGTATCGTAGTAGTAGAGATCGGTTTAGTAGTTTTTGAGTTTATTGGTTACAAACATACAAATATTTCCTCTTTGTAATTTAATTAGTGCAGATACTTAAATATAAATTACATTGGATAAAGAAAGGCGCGATTAATTAGAAAATTACCGATTATACGCGACGCCAAGCAGTCTGTTTAACAGGAAACTATATGTAAATGGCGTTTTCTATATTGTCATTGCAGGAAGAACTCGAATAAGTCCGTCTGTAAGTAGATACTAAACAAATAATTCGAAATTCAAAAATCATTTATTCAATTAGGTAATGCATTGTACACTTATGAACGTCATTAATTAATAAAAAAAATATATATTATATTAAATGCTTCTAATTTTACATTTACTGCCAGTTCTCAAGGGCGTAGAACGGACGAAAAGAACTGGCAATAAACTCTCCGCCACTCTTTTTAATCGACAAGTTTTATGTTTTACAAAATGTTTATAAGGAGCTGCAACCATTACACCATATTCCACATGACATCTTGTCAATGTTGCCTACTTATAATATGAGATATTATTGGCGAGTTTTCCCTATTCTATATGATCGCAGTTATTTAATAGTCCAACAAGTAATAACAAATGCCTGAATCAATTATTTCATTCATTAGCATTTTTTGACATTTTTGACAGACGAGCATGCGGTTCACTTGGTATCACCTACCTTCAAGTGAACCTCATGCTCGTCTGTCGATATCTGACATATGAAAAAATATAAATATGATAACTCAGCCACAGAACATCAGTCAATGATGCGCTGTCGCAGTCTTGTTGTTACTTCGAATATTCGGAAATCCATTGACTGAAACCGAAATGCGCAAAGTGCACTTCACACTTCTTCCATCTATGAACGGTGGTTTATTAGTTATTACTTGGTCGGAATTTCGATATTCCTCCCACCCGTTTAATGCCGTGACGTGGGAAAGATATTCTTATCGAAAATTATATGAGCATGGCGTCCCGATGGGATTCGAAGCCACGACCCATCGATGCGCACGGCAGGTGATCTACCTTACGCGTCAACGAGCCCGTCAACATCAGCAATTGCATAATAACGGCTTTTAAAGTTCAAATTTATTTATATATACCATGGTAGATGATACCTCAGACACGGGACATCAATCAATGATGTGCTGTTGACCTTACTTTTAGGTTAATTGATTGATTTATGCTCCAGAAATTCATAGGCCCGTATTCAAGACGTTAATCAGGTTTGAATCTACAATCTGGTTTTGAGACTTGTCAAAAGTAAGTATAGTCCAAACATTTTGACAGTATTAGGTACTTGAAGAACAAACTCAGGCCATATACTGAAACCGAAACGCGAGTGTCTCAATTTCAGGTCTCTTCTATCATTGTATGCTGCTTTTAAGAAGGGGCTCCGGGTTTATAGACGTGTCACGTATGTAGTAAGCAAGGACTGAATACCGGTTAATTTACTATGGGAGTTATACCGGTATAATAAAGGTTTTTGTTAATATTCTTTCGTTTTTATTCATATTTACTGAAAATACTGTGGTAAGTTTAGTGTGTATTACTCTTTAAAACTAATATCATGGTATCTCAGTTAACCTTTAACTGGCACTATGGGTAAAAAATACCCCAGTGTTTTTTTGAGCTCGAATAAATCGTACTAAATTCAATAAAATGGACCAAGTGTCACCATTTACCATCAGTTGACATCATTAACTAGAGAATAAATGGAATAGTATTGTGCGGCAAGCGTCAGTTTGAGTTGAACAGATTTTCAAAGTAGACCTTCTGAAAATGTGGGGTATTATTTACCCCTTGTGCCGTTAGTGTATAAAAAAAGTTCTTTGTTCATAAAATTTGGACGATGGTTATTAGTGATTTTTCTACAATTGAGCGATTACAGCAGCCTTATTGTCGATCACGAGCAAGACCACAAGAAAAATTGTACGGTAAAGTAGCAAAAAATGTTCATTTGAAGATATAGATATTCCATCAATAAATCGACGCGGCAGTGCGGTACTTTATGTACACCATTATATTTCGAAGCGCGGGAAAGTGGATATTCGTTCAGGCGTTTATAAGATATACATATATACTATATCTGCGCATCTTAGAAGAGAGGTTTACAACTTTTAATTTTCGGAAAGACATTGGCTTCGGAATAGCTGCAATGTTGAATATTGATTCACCTCCAAAAAAGAAGAAGGAAGTAAAATAAAAATGCTTGAAAATTCTTTAAGTTGTGTTTTATGTGCTTTATAAACACAGCCAAGACAGGAAAACTAAAATATCTTGCTGTGCTTTCAATCGCTTGATGTACCACGAACACCGCGCATATTTCTTGAATCAAATTTGGCTATGAATAAAAATTTCACCACTTTCCACCAATTTTGATAAAATAATTATTTTCTTCTGTTATAATAATAATTTTAGCGATTTTCAATCAAAAAAATTGGATTTGGAAATTGAATAATGTGTTGCTTAATTTTATCCTAAATTCACACTTTCATTTTACAAAATAAATACCTTTTTTGAAAGCATCGATACCGCACTATTTTTTTCCTCAAAGTGTACTAACTTGAGAGTACAAATGTAAATTTTTAACTCAAATTATTAAAAATTAAGGAAGCAATGAATTTTTAAGTGAAACAACTCATTTTTTAGGTGTTTTTTTTTTCGAAGATTTTTTTAAGTAAGTTAAATCGAACAAATTACTACAAAACCGATTGTACTTAAAAAAAACATACTCGAAACTATATCTGATTAAATTTTCATGCAAAAATATCAAATAGCTGCTGCGAAAAATGCGTTTGAACACGTGGGGTAGTAAATACCCCTTGTGCCAGTAATGTCATATGGAGGAGTTGTGCCAGTTAAAGGTTAAACACGTATTTTGGAAAATAAAAATTTACCGGTTTCAGTCCCTGGTAGTAAGTATATAAGCATCTCTGCCGGCCTAGCATGACAACCGCGACATTTTTGGTCGATCGATGACAATTAGGAACTCGACTTTTAATATCAAAAATAGATATACCTATTTGTCGATCGAGATATCATTTCTATCAAAATTGTCGATGTCGAGATATCTTACATCTTAGTTTGTCTTCTCTCGTCCGCGACATATCTCGTGGCGGTCATGCTAGGCCGGCAGTAGGGGCAAGGATCGAACTTGCGACCCGTTAATGCTAATGCAAGCTACTAATTCATTGGACCCGTCAAAATTGTTCAAGTAATTTACGCGCATTTGGTATCATCAGAAAACGGGGTATCATCAATTTTAATTGGAAATTGTTAACAATAATAATTATATTTTCCTGTTTTTGAATAGGTAATAAATAAGTTTTAAATTTTTCAACAACAAGGAAAGACCCACTACACATTTGTTACTCTCAACTACCAATTCCGAATGTAAGAATGACATTTATAACTGTTATAAAGAAAAAAAGTTTATTAAGGTAAACACGGTAATGTAAATTGTAAATAGTATTTGCGACCGGCCGGCCTAGCATGACAGCCACCAGATATCTCGCGGACGAGAGAAGACAAACTAAGATGTAAGATATCGAGATATATTATATAACATTAAATTATATTTAACAACATTCATTCAGATTTTTTACAAAACATCAAACATACTGAGGTCTAAGGGATGATTCGTGCTCATCCCGATATTTCAAATGATTTTTCATACAACTGACAGTTTGACGTTTCGAATGTTTTGTCGATAGTCGTTCGTGCTAGGTCCCCTGATAATAGTTCCTTCCATCCATCCGCAAATAAATCGCATTCGGGGTATTCATTCAAGAGGGCGTTGAGTGCCTTGAGAAAAGCCTCACAGCTACAGCGAAAAGCCTATGCTTTCTAGATCTAAAAAAAATTAGTAACAGAGCTTTTCGTTAGTTAGATTATTCTATTGTTCCTTTAGGTTGGATCACACCTTTCGTTCTTTCACACTTCCATGCATGACCAAAAATTTATATCTCTTCCTTTGATTTATATAATCAAACCCCTCGTCTGGTCAATTCTATAGACTGTTCTCCTCCATTGTCGTCCTAATTTACTATCCTCCTATTTGAGGAAACCAATTAAGAAGAAAAATTGATGTTTTTAATGATCAAAAGAAGTTTGCCTTTTTATGTTTAAAGTTATCGACAGATGAGCTTGAAGATTAGAATATAGTACACCATAGCCACAGTTCATCAGTCAATAGTGCACTGTCGACCTTTCTTTTTTTTATGAACAGAATTTGGAATTCCAGACTGAAACCGAAAAACGCACTTCACTTCGTGATTTCATCTATGAACGGTGGAATACCCGGTCGGGATATCGATGTTGCTTTCACCCGTATAATGCCCGAAGCGACCAGACGTAGGGAAAATAATAAATACGTTATCCCGGTGGGATACGAACACGTGACCCTTCGGAACTCAAGATTGGTGTACTCTACGCGTATTTTGCCCGCAAAGGTTGCCATGTTTAAAAACACATGTGAACATTTATTAAAAGGTAAACACGGGTTTATACGTAAATCGATAACAACAGCAAGAGGTCTAGATGATAATATAAAAAGCTTGGGGAACTCCAGATATAAGTGGTCTTCTTGTAGGGGTTAATGACCTATCGATGTATTTTCTGACGTAGGTATAAAATAACCTAGAATATTGCGCATAATCCATGGTAAATCGGTCGTAACTCGTAAGTAATAAATTACAAATATGTTTAACATTACCTTGCTAAAGTAGGTCTAGGTATTTTCGCTTACGTGATTAAACAGAACTATTCTTTTATGACGTCATTTGCGAGAAAAACCACGCCTCCATTTTAATAGGAAATTAACTGGAAAACCCTTAATCATAACCTTCCTTTTCCTAATTATCAATTGTATAGTATTAGTAATAGTAGCAATATACATTAAAACCAATCTGGGGGCACGGCAGTGCCAACGCCAAGACGAGAAAGCGGAAGCGCAGAGCACTACATTTTCTCGAAGTGTTTTATCATATTTTTGTACCCTTATAATTTCGGTCTGGAAAATGCTAGAAAGTCTAAAGTAGGATAGAGTGACGTAGACACTTCTATGGGCTTATGAGCAGAAAGTAATTCATTAACTGCTTAGGCGTTCATTTTGTGCCAATAGGTCTTTGAGTAACGGAATGGCCAAGACACATATTTTGTATAAGGAATTTTGTAGAAAAAATAATAGCTTGGCTCTCCATAAGATCTGATAACTTTACAGTGCAAGCAATATGCACCTACTCGTCTTGGCATTACTTTACTTGAAAATGTTTTGGTGAGATTCTTTCTTCCATTAAATTATCTGTTATCTGTTATAAAAAAAATGCAATGAATTTAGTGACAAATTAATTACTTTTTCATTAAACCGTGAAAATTAATTAAATCTTAAACGAAACGAAATTTAAAGTCCGGCAACACATCTGCAAATCAGGGGAGCCTCAGGCTCGTTTGCCTGTATCTACTATTAAAAAAAATATGTAGGTAATGGTAAAACAGTGAAAAAACATATCCAACGAAAAGTTGTTTACTAGTGTTTAGGTATTCGTCGGAATTTGAAAAAAATAATATCCGTAGTCTATTGTGGGGGTCCCTCTTTTATAGACTTTTTTTTTATGTCAGACATCGACAGACGAGCATGAGGTTCAGTAGATGGTAGGTGATACCTCAGCCACAGAACATAAGTCAATGATGCGCTGTCGACCTACTTTTTACTTCGAGCCTTCGGAAATCCATCTAAACCGAAACGCGCAATGTGCACTTCACGATTTTTCCATCTACGAACGGTGGTTCGTTACCCGGTCGGAGTTTCGATATTCCTACCACCCGAGCAATACCCGAAGTCAACAGACGTGGGGAAAACATGCTTACATAAAATTATAAACATGTCGTCCCGGTGGGATTCGAACCCACGACCCATCGATGCGCACGGCAGGTGTTCTACCGAACGCGCCGACGAGGCAACGGGCTGAGGCCCCGGATGCCCTTAAATCAGGTTCTGGTATTTCCAATCTAAGTTCTAGCGTTGTAAAACTCTAGAAATAATATGTTATACCTTTTAAAGAAAATACAATAGTTATAACAACTATATATTATTATAACAACTATGAAAATATGTACATTTTAAAACTTAAATCTATTTTAAAATTTTGTTAAATTAAAACTAACAGCAATTGAATACCTAGTACAATATTAATTGAACTACTAATTGAGATATCAAAATATCATATTTTTATATAGAAATATATAATTGTCTATATATCACAAAATTGCATTAACATCAAATTATATAATACTATTTTTGTAAATATGTTTAGCTTGTTATTAAAGCTATAACAATGTCATACTAAGGGGTCATCCATAAAGTACGTCACACTAATTTCGTGACTTTGACCCCTCCCCCGTCCTTGTCACAGTTGTGAGACCTCCCCCTACCTACCGTGGCGTCACATATTTTGCAATTTTTTGGGGAGAGTTGAAAATATTTTAAAGTTCTTCGTTAATATTTCAAATTTGGCATTTTAACACTTAGATGTCTAAGATTTTGAAATGTGACGTCACGAAACTTAGGACCCCTCCCACCCCTTGTCACACAATGTCACAATTCGTCGATCCCCTCCCCCCTTAACGTGTGACTTACTTTATGGATGGTCCCTATTGTTATCTAATAAATATTAATAACTTGAGAGCAAATAAAGTTCTTGCTTGAGAGAGAGAATTTCCTAGAAATGTCACATACAAGATATCCAAATTATTCAAATACCAATTCTATATACCTAGAGTTGTTATATAAAATGAATTTTATTTCATTTAAATTACACAATAAAGTTCCCGAGTGCCCTAACATTTTTGTCCGTTACATTAATAAATTTTCTTTGCTATCACGCCTTCTTTGGCCTTTCTGGCCAAAACAATTTTTTATATCTAGTCTCCCCAGGATTCTAACCTAGATTCTCTGTGTAACGGATGTGGTTAATTATACAATACTATAACAATAATACAATTTTAAATGCTGTATCCATGAATAAAACTTGTAAATTGACAAATAAATTATGGAGTCAGTCAGTCAAACAATAGGTATAATATGAGTCATATAGAATCAAAGGCGGCTATCTGACTTATGGCTGATTGTTAGCAATTTAAAAAAAAAAACATATTTCTTTTATTTTTTATTAGGAATCATTCATTCGTTTAAGGTATCTTTTAATATTAACAATTAAAGATAAAACCAAATATATAAAAATACATAACAGTCTAAAC
The DNA here is from genome assembly GCA_905404175.1 of Anthocharis cardamines. Classification (NCBI taxonomy): domain Eukaryota; kingdom Metazoa; phylum Arthropoda; class Insecta; order Lepidoptera; family Pieridae; genus Anthocharis; species Anthocharis cardamines. The sequence continues at coordinate 6,488,342 of FR989974.1, forward strand.
AACAAGAACTTATTTTCTTTTTGTAGAATGCCGGATCAAAAATGTCAGATAGCCGCCTTTGCTTCTATACAACTCATATAATCTCATAACTAATCAACGATAATACAATAAAATATTGTCTTTTCTTTATGCAAGTGTCACAATTAAATCGTTCTGACTCGGATTAAAATGTTAAAATGCAATATATTAATTATATTTTTTAGCTCTATTTTAGAGTCATTTATACTTCATAGCAAGGCACACTTAAACACAATTTTTTTAGCTAAAATTTACATTACTACCTACTTTATTTACTAATAATTATAATATTCTTCTAATATAAACTATATAACTTTGTTAATTGATGTAATGTTAATGTTCCTAGCATTCTGATATCAGAAACAATAAAAATGTGTAACTACACAGTAATACACATTAAAAAAAATATGTTAATAATCTCTTGGGAAAACAAGATGGCAGATGCACATTTATACATATATTTTGTACCAAAAGTGCATTGCTTATACAATATCTAGAACAACTCCAAGTTTTTCTATCTAGTGTAATGAGTCCTTTTTTTATATTAAACTTAATTTCAGTAACATTAAAATTTAATACAATTCTGGTATTAGGTAAGAACCAGCAAATGCTATAGTTTGGGTAGTCTTTTCAATAATTAAATAGCCAAATGGTCGATTTACCTCAAACCTAGTAACACCTATGCGGTTGGTGAATATTGCAGCAGTTGCAGCGGAAGCTGTAGTTCCTTCCTCTGTTACCTCTATTACAGCTTTATGCGCAACTTTCGAGACATATGATGGAATTTTCATTATATTCATTAAATTGGCTCTACTATAATCAAATAAATCTTTGATACCCATACTTTTGAGCGACTCTGTCAAATCCAGGTTTGACTCAATTTTAAATCTCGGAATTTGAGCATCTAATTCATCCTCAGGAAACTCTTTGATTGACCTCATTAATTCTTTAAAGATAACATCTAATGAAATTATATTTAAGTTACCAAACATTTCTTGCACTGTAACATTAGGATAAGGTACCATTATTAGCATGGACAGCCGATTCTCTTTTCCATATGGTAATTCTATTACTCTTGCTTTTAGATCTGCAATATTGGCAAATGGGTATGTATGACGATTGTACATCATATTGACTTCCCCGATCTTATTACCATAGCTATCATAAAATGGTCTTTTCTTTGTTAATGATCTGTTAAAATTAAATGTCCATTGTCCTTTAAAATATAAAGAGCTAGTGAGAATCATATGACTATCGAGTAAGTCATTACTGTTGATTAACTCTGATATTTTGCCCTTAGTGAAATTGTATACAACATTATTAACATAAATGGCAGTTTTCTTTGGTTCTGTAAAATTAAGTGTAGCAAATGATACATCATAGTGTGTAGCGATATTAGAAAATCTCTTTTTAGGTGCCACTTGATTATCAACAAAAATAACATTAAGTTTTTTTAACTCTACAGTAGATGTTTTCACTTGAAGATATGGCATTATATGTTTGAAGTTCTCTCGCATCTTTACTCTGTCTTCAGGAACTATTCGGATAACATCACATATTTCCTTCAATGTATTGTCAACAGATCCTTCAGAAATCACTGCTAGCACAGTCCACACGGTTATAGGAGAAATAATTAAATTAGACCCCGTTGCTTGAGATGCTACATTATGATCTATAAAATCTACTGAAAAATTGCCTATTCTTTTAGACAATCCGAAAGGGGAATCAGTTTTGGTATAAACAACACTGCATAATAATACAAGTACACAATAGAGTCCCATTGTAAAACGCATATTGTAAACCTAATAATTAAAGTTAAAACTTTTTAATTATTTCACTGCTAACACAACCAATTGGTGAGTAAAATACTCTCGAATTAAACCACAATACTTAATACTTAAGTTATATAACAGCTGTAGTGAATCGTATTGGGAAAAACCAATTGATAAACCGGTTTATAAGCGGTCGTCCAAACACATAATAACAAACGAACAAACTCAACTAGCATACTCTCAACTCTGCGTTAAAGAACCTTAGGTTTCTAATAATTAACATTCCGAAAACAGATACGTATCGGACATTAAGTTTTTAAAGCCCATAATTATAAATAAGACATCAATTAATGAAAATTGAAAATATATAAATTACACTAAAATTAATTACTTTATACCTAAGTAATAAGTATAGCCTACAAAGATTTATATTATTATTTATTATTGACCTTGAACTTTTGCAACTTCTATAATTATTATACGTTCCGAATTAAACCAACCCACCGCTCAAGTATTTTAATTTTGAGATTTTCATATCAAAATTTAAAAGGACAATCAGTCGTAGTGATGTTTTTTATTTAAAAGATATTATAGATATTTTTTTTACTAAAATGTATGGATTTGTGTTATTGGAAGTTAATTACATAATTGAAGTTAAAAATAACGCTTGAACTTTGAAGTTATTTCGGTAAATAAAAACTGTGTAAATTTTAATAATAAATAAATTTTAATTTTAAATTTAATCTTATTATTTCATTCTTTTAGCCTACATCCATCACATTACATATTATTATCATTTATCAGTGACTATGACATAGTGCAGAACGCAGCAACTCACAAAATCAGCATCAACATCATCTCATATTGTATTTTATAGGGACTTTTTAGAGAATTAGTCATCTATATTTAATAGATTATTTCCAATAGTATATTTTGTAATCCGGTGTTATAATATAAGTTCTACGTTTCATGTCATATATTTAGTAAATATAAATAATAATGACTGAATTTTAAACCTTGGTATGACGTTGTGGAGGAAGGGAGGTGTTGTCTTCCTCCAACCTAAAGTGAGGATCCTCGACCAGTCGAACCACTGACTGGCCGGCCCTAAGGCCCCAGTGGTTAATGTCGAGATCAAAGAGTATATAAGTAGTCGAGATGTTGTATCGCCCACGCATACTCAGCGCTCGGAATTATTTGTATAGCACGATTCAGGATTAGACGTATTTTTGTATTGATTCTTGTAGCGGATTATAGATGTCGCTACAACGTTAAATTGTGTTGGATATTGCGACAACACCATTTCCACCCTAATAATATTAGCGTGAATGAAAAACAAAGGATGTTGAGGTCTGAGGAGTCTTGTAAGGAAATGATTGTAACATTATCAGGGGCAAGTATAATGAAATAAATGGTTTGAATCAATATAAGTTTATTTCCAGTCGCTACTAAGCCTACTACAGTGGTAGAGTTTTGCTTTTTCCTATTTTAATATTAGAAACATTTTCATATAGGATAAATAATTACGGATATTTTTTTTATGCTTGTTTGAAAAAAAAAGAAAGTAAGTGACAAGTTTTATGTTTGAAAGGCAAAATGTCCCAAACAGGCAAAATATTGAGTATTCACCTTGACTATAAAAAGTACTAATCGTGGCTACTAATAATTATAAAAAAATACAATCTTACAATAATTAATATTTCTTTTAATACATAACCCCGTAATATTTAAGTACATTATTATCTGGTTGGTGGGATAGTGAAAGTTCAATAAAGAAACTTTCTTTTAAATCGACAGTCGTACAATTATTTTAAATCAGCCAAGTGCGTTCCAATACAATAGAAGAAATTTAGACTAACTTTTGACTGCAATTCTAATTTGATATTTAAATTTAAGTTTAAACACTAAAAAAATATTATATAACGTTGAGATGTCGACAGACGAGCGAGCAGTTCGCTTGATGGTAGGTGATACCTCAGCCACAGAATATCAGTCAATGCGCGGTCGATCTAATTATTACTTCGAGCATTCGGAAATCCATAGACTGAAACCGAAACGCGCAATATGCACGCGTTAGACGATCGGAATTTAGATATTCCTCCCACCCGATCAATGCCCGAAGTTACCAAACGTGGGGAAGATATGCTTACAGAAAATTATAAACATGTCGTCCCGGTAGGATTCGAACCCACGACCCATCGAATCGATCCGAACTCACCAACGAGCCCGTCAAAATATATTTGAAGATATTACCATAAATAACTTCTACGACCCTTTGAAAAACTAAATTATATTTGACACGGCTTCACTCGGGTCAATGCAGATGTACTATACACAAAAAATAACCTGTTACTCGATGATAATGTAGATTTCTATTTTTAAAATCGGTCCAGTAGTTTTTGAGTTTATTCATAACATACAAAATACAAAAATTCAAAAATACAAATCTTTCCTCTTTATAATATTACATAGTATAGATGGACAGACAGATGTGGTACTTTGACTGATATTTGGTACTGTACCTACCCAAACATCTGGACATTAGCTGATTCCTGAAACGATAAAAATATTACACTTATGTATTACACTCACAGTGGGTTGGTTTGAATGTTTCTGACGTTTCTTAACTAAATTTTCACTCAAATATTATTACAGAATACATATTATATCAAGATTATCATGGTAAGTAGTGTAATTAAATCTAAAATTCATTCAACAGGACAAAAATATTGTAATAAACATTAAACTTCATGGCATTTTTCATTCATCATCATTACTATGATCGTAAAATTAAATGTAATTGAAAATATGTTCTTAATATTACATAAATTAAAATACGAAGTTGTTTGTTTTTTCGTTTCGCCTATATACCTAGTCTAGCCTACCTATAGAAACAATAATTTTCAGGTGAATAAATATTAATTAAAATCGTCGTTGTGCGTACAATACCGCGGAAGAGCAGTTTGTGAATACCGCGAAACAGCGAAAAGCGCAAAATTGAGATATCGCGCCTACGAATACTTACCGTGAATTAGATGTATATAGAACAAATAGACAAACAAATTGTGACGTCATTATGGGAGTCGTCATTAAGGGGTAAATAAACTGTTTAAAGCCTAATGGGAAATGAGTTGACAATAAAAGAAAATTTATGTATCTTGAATGTTGGATCAGAAACCAATTAAGAACTCAAATTCAAGACGAAGAGACAAAAAAATATTATTTAAATTTAAAATGTCTAAAGCATTTTTGGAAACACAGTGTATAAAGGAATGGATAGTTAGATAATGGCTAGAAGAGAAGACAAAATTAAAAATAATATTAATGATTCTGAACCAAGAGATATAGTAATACCACCGAAAACATTAATCCTTCCATTTCTTAACTTTCTCCGTCCCGAATACCAAAATCGGTTGAATGGTTTAGACGTAAAAACGTAACATATGGACAGAATTATTTTATCGTTAATATTCTATAGGATGTATATAAAAGAGATTCCCACCTATATATTGACTCATCACGATATCTCTGGAACCATAAGGCGCAGCGACTTGAAATATGGTAGGAATATTCCTTTCGCCGAGTAGAGGTCAGCTAAGAACGGATTTTACGAAATTCTAGGGGGGTTGCGGGGGCAATTGCTAGTGTTATTATAAATGAAGTAGCCAAACTTTGAATATGGAATTTAAAAAAACCAAAGCCTCATCACTGGTTAAGATTTTTAAAAAGTTATAAAGTAAGCCTGTTATTGCTAGGGTTAAAAGTTTTATCAGTTGTGGGGAAAACCGATGCTTTGTCGCGCATTAATGAGGTCACTGCTTCAAATAATAACATAATAAATGTTACAGGTACAATGTACAATGTACATAGCAGAGTATTTTCATAATAGCTTACCCAAGGTTTATCGTTTAGATAAGTACAAAATAACATTTTGAATAATTATTTCATTCAAGTCTGTGTACTACTAAATTCAAATGTGTACTGAATAATTGCTAATTATTGTACATAAATAATGTTTTTATATTTTGAGGAACTATAGGTACCATAAAATTACTAGATAGTTTAGTAGAACAACTATTTGTTGTTATAAAAAATATATTATAATGTTTGATGGTTTATTTCTAAACATAAAACACAAATAGTGAAAAAGGTTGTATAAATGTGTTTTGGAATAGCCAAGACCAATTATTATTTACAAAAATAAAAACTTTTGGTTGGAAATACAAATATAAACAAAGCTTGTAGTTTTTTTTTCGAAAGGACACTAAGGCCCTGTTTTTGGCACATATGGCCTTTTAAAACTAACCGGACTTTTTTGGGCGAGCGCTAACCGCCGTCGTGTGTCTGCAACTAGAGTGAAAAATATATAGCTGTTCCTTTCAAACACAATGAAATTGGAAAAGGATAAAACATGTCACTTAAGTTTGTAACTTATTTAAGATGTGTGTTGTATATTATTATAAATTTTATACAATAGCTATCTGCTAGAGTTGTGCCTGCTAATACCAGTTTTGTTTATTAGCAACGATGAAACTGAAGATAAAACGGGCTGTATAGTTATTGTTTTAAATCAAATTTTTGAATATCAAATTATGCATATCATCATAATTAATTTTCATTAAAAATGGATTCTACTTTGTTAAATATCATCCGTTGTTAAAAATTTGTGAAAGTTGATTTTACTGGGTTGTTGGCTTTTGATCCTTGATTTACACAGAAACTTAAAAATTATATCATTAAATAAAACTAATTAGCTAAATGCGATTCTTAAATCGGAAAAGATAAAGAAAAACTTAGAATTAGAAGGGCGAAATAGTGTATGCACAATATAGAAACTATTTTGGTAGTAGTGTGATTATGCTTGATTTTGGTTTTATCAAACAATCTTGATATTGAAAAAAAAATACTAGAAAGTAATATCCTGCAATTTCTCCGCATATAATAATTAATCTTTGAATACGAGATTATTAATTAAACGCTATCAAGTAATAGCGTGACTTATAACGAAATCCGTAACGAGCACCGTTTCCTTATTATATGTAACTGTTATTTTTAAAGATTCACATTACTTATAATACGAATTGTGACATGTCTACCGCGCTGAGGGCATTAGCGGCGGTCAGTCATTTCCTACAAGTCGTGAAGTCGCCACGTTCATAATGAAAATTATAGTGTTAATGACATTTTGTTTAGCGTATACTTACGCAGCTACGGAATTTAGTGGAAGAGCAAGAAACTTTAGTTTAGAACTATTACATTTTTCACAATTAGAAACAGATGGTCATGTAGTGATATCTCCGTTTGGAATATGGACTTTATTGACTGGTATTGCGTTAGGAGCGACTGGAAAAAGTAAGAATCAAATATCACATGCGTTATTCTTACCGAAGAGACAAACTACAATCATAAGTGGATATATAAATTTAACGAAAACCGTGTTGGATCCAAAATCTCCCGATGTTACTCTAGCGAGTAAAAATTTCATGTTCCTGGATAAAGATTTTTCTATATACCCAGAGTTCCAGAGTACTATAACAAATGATTTCGGTGCTATGATAAGGAATTTGAACTTTAAAGATCCAAGTGCCGCTGCCCAAACTGCCAATGCCCTCATCAATGATTCAGGAGCACGGGTGTCGAATGTGTTAACGTCAGACGATTTTATGAATTCGAGAATGATTTTGACGAACGTCATAACTTTTAAAGGTCTTTGGCAATCGCCATTTAATACGACAGATACAACCATGGAAAAATTTTACGACGAGGATAATCAAGAAATTGGCAAAGTTAACATGATGTATCAGAGGGGACAGCTCCCTTTTTCCAATATACAGGAACTGAAATCATTAATAATGGAACTGCCGTATGGGAAAGATGGAAAATATATCATGTTAGTGGTTCTACCGTATCCAAAAATAAAAGTACACGATGTGTACCAAAAATTTCAAACAGTATCATTCACAGATATCTTTGATAGACTACAAACAGATGTAGATACATTTGGATTAGAAGATGTTGATGTTAAATTGCCAAGGTTCAAGATCAGTACGAACGTGGTATTGAATGGACCCTTGATTAAAATGGGTGTGGTGGATATATTCGAGCCCAATAAGGCCAGTTTTGAGCGTGTCTCACCAGAAAGCATTTATGTATCGGCTATTGTTCATAAAGCTGATATAGAGGTCACGGAATCAGGTACCGTTGCCTCCGCAGAAACAAGCGCATATTTTGCTGATAGGATATCAACCCCGCGGTTCAACGCAAACAGGCCGTTCTTATACTTCGTAATGGAAAAACCAACACAGACTGTGATATTTAGCGGCATTTATTCAAAACCATCTGTATTTTAAACCATGTGTAGATGTTCACATATTTTTAAGGAAAGTTATAAAGACAGTACACTATATTAAAATCTTTATATAGTTGTGAATATGTTAAAGCCTATTATATTATAAATATATATTTTATCAATGCTATACGATCGTGAATCCGCATGTAGATTGATAATTAATGTTTTGAAGTTTTCCTGTTTTGTATGTTATGGTTGAAGTGCAAAATGAGTCATCATAAGTATAATTACGTCTGGAATGTAGAGTACATCATTTGAAAAGACGAAGGCCGTGGTCATCTGTTGAAAACAATGGATCTATCCCACAATTGATACATTCATGTAAAAACAATATAAGTCACTACTAAATAGTCGTTTTGAGGAAAAAAATATAATAAATAAACCAGTTACTCAATGATTTGTTTATTTTTTACATATCGAATGTAGATAAAAGTACGTTTGCTCTTCATCACCTTCACTTGTTGATATTACATCGTAACCCAATAAATATTTATCTTAATTGCATATTGTGGTTAGCGTGGACATCAAGTAATGTTATTGTTCATTAACATACTCTAGATATTAGAAGACAAATTATTATTATTTCTCTTTATTTTCGCTGAAATCTTTAAAATTTGAGCACACGATTTATATTAAAAAATAGTTAAAATTTAAAGGATAGTAAATAAATCACCGTCGTATAGTTATTTGTATTTTGGTCGTTATAAGATGCCCAAAATTTGTATTAATCATCTGTCCCAAATGTTACCCAACTAAATTATCCATTGGTACAAATTTTGATAGTAATTATATTCGTTTTTTATTTGTTTAAGGCTATTTTTATATTAGAGGAGGAGTGACTACCGTCGCCCGTAAAATTGGTTCACTGGAACTATTTTACCATAAGTCTTGATTTTAGGTAAAAAAACGTAGTTTGCATTAAAATCAGACAAGTATATTAATTTTCTTTTGAATGTAAACTGTAACTATATAAAATGATATTTTTAGGTAAGTACATAATAAAATAGTTAATAAATATAATTACAATAATAAGATTTTAAGACACCCTTATAATATTATCTACAATAGTTACTAAGAATAATATCTAAGTGGTGTCAATATCTATAATTTTTTCTATTTATTCCTAAATAGAAGATAGAAAACAATATATAGATATTGTTTGGAAAAAACTAGTTTATAACTTAGATTAACAAGGACAAGATTCCACCGTGCTATATTATAAAATAATATCGAAATTCCGACCGGGTAACGAACCACAGTACATAGATGGAAAAAACAGTGAGGTGCTTATTGCGCGTTGCGCATTCAGTCTGTCGATATCTAACATAAGAAAAAGTTTTAAGAAATACATATTATTCCTTAAAGCGGAATGCAGCCAAAAAAAAAAGATTCTCAATGTCAATTGTCAATTAATCTTAGCTGTCATTTGTCAAATATTTCAAATTTGAATTTTGAAACATCTAGAGAAGATTTAAAAACATTTTCATTCTCAATTTCCAAGAGAAGAAAAATTATCCCGAAATTTATATAAACAATCAGCATCATTAAATTATATTTGTATGATGTATGAAAGTCGTCTCACAAACGCAATGAGTCTGTTATGAATTAAATCTAAACACATAGGCCTTAAAGATTTGATACCATACTTTGAAATATTTGGTTTTATAAAATCTCTGAAGATGTTTCTTAAAAATATAATATTATCAAAAATAAATAATTGCAGAAGAATAGGACTCCTAGGATGCAGTTATACTAATTTTAGTTCTATTTTAAGAATAAACTATAGCAGTGAGTATCTTGAATATTATTTTAACCTCAAAATGTTTGAGAAAAATCTCTAAATTTAATAATTATTTCCGGCGAAAGACAACAACCTTCGAGAGCATCTATCTAAATGGCATATATAATGTATCCAAAGCTTCATTCAGCATTCCATTATCCTAAGATTGCTCTATTATTACTTGATTATTTGCTCTAGCCAAAATATTTCTACAATTATATAATAATTACATACATTTCTAGATCTTTCCGGCTACCAAAATGTTGCAAGGATAAAATTCAACATAACCCAGAGGTTACAAACCTATAATTTATATTTATTGAGCCAGAGACATTACTCACAGATAGATGATAAGTTAATTCAGGAACAAAATAGTCAGAAGGAAAAAGGTTTGTTATTGACATTATGATCTTATAGTTATCTCAGTGGCTCTGTATGGAATGCTTAGATATTCCTAGGATTAAAAGTAGGTTGATAACAGGTTATTGACTGATGTTCTGTGGCTGGGGTAAGTGAACCTCATGCTCGTCTGTCCATATCTAACATTAAAAAATCTTGTTAATAAAGTTTTAGTTTATGAATCGATGTGCTTTAGGGAGGCAAACTTAGGGAGGGAGACAAATATGAAGTATACTGTCAGTTTCCATATTTTTTTTATCTTCACCCTTTGCCACTGCTAATATGATTCTTAATATTTCAGAACTGAATACAATACAAAAGCTTTTTACACAGCCAAGAGTGACATTAAATGAACTTGCAACTAAGACTCCAGATAAAATATTTGATATACATTATAAGCAATCGACTGTGGCTCCAAAGGGCAGCAAGAAAAAAGTCTCCCAGAATGACTGGTCCTGTGTTTATTCCTTTGTATGGCCAGAGAAAGCTAAGTTTGAAGGGTATGGTATCATATTTAATGAAAATTAGCTGAAGATAATATAAAAGGGGTTCATGTTCAAAGAGAATAGCGAAAAATAGAAAAAAAAACTACAAAATAAATTACGTATATTTCCTTAAAAAAATGATTAATTATCTTTTTGTAAAAACAGAACATGTAATAAATTGGCTTTATTATTATTATAATATAAAAGTAAATAATGACTAAATAAAGTAGAATATATAGAGATTCCACATAATATGTTGATTTCAATGAATATTGTGAAGTTGAGTTATTTCATGTAATTTTATTTAACAGCGTTAGATAAGTCAGAGATTATTCTGTTGTCCATATAAATAATAATAAATTATTTGTTTAATGGCCATTGAACTCATGACATGCTGGTATATTATCATATAAATAGCATATTGATATTCCTCCCACCCATGTAATACAGAAACGTAGGTAATAAATGTTTATAGAAAATAAAATCCAAGGAAGAATATGAGATGACCTTAATTTTAAGCTGCAAGATAGGTGTACTATAGTCCGCGCGGAATTGCTAGTCTCCGCCTGCGGTATGTGAGTGGTGAGACGGGGGAGGGCGCGTATTGTCAAGACACGAGACATATGAGAACAGATAAATCTTCGGATAACTATGTTAGAAACTGTATTAATTAATGTAATGGGTAAATTATAATATTTTATTTTCTATTTCCGGGCTAAACAAAAACACACAGTTAAAAGTGTTAATTAAATTTCATTATTAATGATACAAAACAGTTAAACAAATTAATATTTCTCAATAAGTATTCAGGTTTCCGTGAAGATGAAAATTTTGTAATTTCCGATGTTTGAAGACTCGAATTTCATTTTCTACATAATATTTTTCGCATGTCGTGGTATTGTCGAACCCATCTTAGGATAATTAACGCATGTGTGTTTGGAATAAACTGACGCGAGCAAACAAGTCGTGTAACCGTCGCGGTGGTCGACGGCAGACTGAGTCAGCTTGACGTTTGGAAATATCCCCCGCCCTGCCGCTCACATACCGCAGGAGGAGACTAGCACTTGCGCGTACACTATAGTCTATGTACAAGCAAATGCGCCAACAAGCCAAAATAATATACAAAACATTTATTAGCACAGCAATATCAAAACGTCAAGCAGCCGAAAAAGCAGCCATCCAAGCCCTACACTGGTTATACATAAACCAACGTATAGACAAAAAGGGCGACCCTGTATATGATAGCAATGTGTTACAAAATTTAAAAAGCAACCTGTATAGCCCTATTCATGTTGAAGTTAGTGAGGGATCTATTGAAAGAATTGACCAAATATGGAAGGATTACGAGGGTGAAATAAGTAAGTACTTTTGTATTTATTTAAGTTTGAGAGGTTGTAGGGGGTAATCTCTGGATCTACTGAAACAATTTTAAAAATTCTTTCACCAATAGAAAGCATTATCAGCAGACAGCAAGTAACATAGGCTTTATTTTTTATTATTTTCTTTTTTGTATAGTACATCAACATTGCAACCTGTTTCTATTTTTTCGTATATGTAATCATGCTATGAATTCCTCATTCACTAGACAAAGAAGGAAAGAAAAATTTTTCGAATCGATTTTTTTTAAGAAAGCATCCAGGCTTATAGTAAAAATGAAATGTTATTACATGACTGTCAAGTCCACTAAACAATTGTTGTTATAAATATAAAAGTGTCAGACCTGAATTCAAACTCGTGATCTATTGGGTTTCAAAGCAGATGCTACAAATGTGAAGAGGCAACTGTTAAAGAATGATCATGCTCCATTCTATAACGTGTTGTCATATGTTGTATAAAAATATTTTTCACATTTTAGAATCGATATATGATGCAACATTCAAAGAAGCCAAACAAAGGAGTTACAATTTTCCTATAAGAATACAAAAGGACTCTACTATAGATGAAGATGGTGAATAAACTCTTATTTTATATTCATAGGTTTTAAATAAGAATAACAAACCTAATCTAATATATAAAATTTCCATATTACAATGTTAGTTACCGCACTCCTCCGAAACGGCTCTACCGATTTTTACCAAATTTTATATGCGTATTCAGTAGGTCTGAGAATCGGCTACTATCTATTTTTCATACCACTAAGTGATAAGGGTTAAAAAATTTTTTTAATTTTTGGATGGAATTTTTTGTTTTTTTTTTATAATGTGGCATTAAAAATACATACAACCCTACATTTTTACTTTTTTATCACCAACCCCTGCTTTTTAGAAATTATTTACATGACAAATCAACGTTTGCCGGGTCAGCTAGTTTCTTATAAAAATTATTTCAGTGGGTTGGTTTTTGAAGGGTCTTTTAAAAAAAATATATTGATGTTATAATTTATTATAGATGGCGCTGAAGCTGTAGCAGAGGAACAAGAAGAAAAAAGCCTTACAGGTATGTAAAAATGCATGCCTTACCACCATCTCTTAAAGGACATAATATTATTGAGTATTTGGAAGTTCATAGGCTGAAGCCGAAACGTGCGATTTGTAAATAATTGTACTCGGACCCGAATGGTCTTCAAAAACCATTATTGTATCTAAAGACGGAGTTGCGTGACAAGCGTGAGGTTAACCTTAACTGTTAACTAGACGACTCAATGATGCGTTGCCGGCCTAATTTTTCTTCCAGCATTCGGAAATTTAATGATTGAAACCGATGTTTTTTTTGAAATGCACATTTAAGAGCTTATTTGTATGAAAATTGATACATTTGTCGCTTTCAGTATTTAATGTAGATAAACTTTGCGTTTACACACAATTTAAACAAATAGTTTAAAAAATATCACTTATATTAACTTGAGTGGAGCGCCACTAAGCGGAGATTGGTGAAAAACACAGTTTGGTTAAAAAAAATAGCTACCCGTCGTAGTACTAATTTTACGATGACGAAGTCGCGGGCAGAAGCTAATATAATTATAATTACGTTAAAGGCATTATTATTATTATACATTTTATAGTTGCACTAATAGGACAAGCCGGGCTTTTGGGCTTGTATATTAGTCCCGCCCATGCCTTATGGGAAAGAGGCGTGATGTAAATGTATGTATGTATGTATAGGGTTATACGAACCGACTTTTTTCCTACTAGATTTCCGAACACCAGTACACCCAGTGTTCGGGAAACCCATAGAAGCGCCATCTAGTGCTACGTTCGCGAGAAGGGAACGTAATCTGGAGAGGACATTTCGGAACTACGACGAGGCCTTAACACCGCTGCCTATTGATCAATATGCGTGAGTATAACTTCTTTGAGTATACAGTAGACTCTCACTAATCCGGCACTATGAAAAACCAGAGGGTGCCGGATTATTGGATTGTTCGGATTACTGGGTTGTATAGAAATCACATATCATAAAAAATTAAATAAAGCATTTGATAAATTTTTTTTATAACTTTAACATATCTCACAATTAACTAATTACATAGTTTTAAATTGAGGTCTGTTGTTGAGCGCGGGTGGAGGGTGCCGGATTATTGGACGTGTCGGTCTATCGCAGTGCCGGATAAGTGAGATTCTACTATATTTGGTATTTTTAAATGTATGTAGAATTTATATGTTTATCCTCTCAGTCTGCTGGTGACCACGTTTGCTGAAAAGCACCCGAAACGTCGGGATAGATAATATAAATAATAAATGCACCCAAACATATTGTATTTTATACTTCTTATCGTGAAAAAACTATAAACGGAGTAGGTACATGTTATGTCGAAGCGGGCATTGACATCTGTTGTTTTTTTACGGTTGTTATCTGACACATTACTTTTGCTATAGGTCACTTGTTTACGTTTCTTTTTTTTTGTTAAATAAAGTGAACTAAGATGCACGGGTTCAATATTCAATATTAAAATAAAAATTTATTTTATCGTATTCTCTATAGAGTACAAAGTAAAGTAATAAATCGTTTGGTATATTTTGTATCAAATATTTTTTTTCGGCCATTCTCGTAAACACTGGACACTAGCAGAAAACATAATTTATATGTCTTCCTCACTTCTGGTAACTTCGGGCATTGAACGGGTGGGAGGAATATTGAAATTCCGACCGGGTACCGAACCACCCTTCATAGATGGAAAAGCCGTGAGCACATTGGGTGTTTCGGTTTCAGTCTATGGATTTCCGAATCCTCGAAGTAAAAAGTAGGTCGACAGCGCATCATTGACTGATGTTCTGTGGCTGAGGTATCACCTACCAACAAGTAATTCTCTTCTCGTATGTTGATGTCTAACATATAAAAAAATGTAAGACATTTACAATGGTATAAATAATAGTTTCTCAAAATGGGCAATTTCCCCCTCCTCCGCAAAGGCCTTATCGAATGAATTGAAAGTGTCTTTGGCACCCTAGATCGCTTCAAAAGTCAAAATATATTCTAGGACTTTTACGGACCCACTTTGAAAAATGTTATATACATACATCAATGATAAGGGTAACCGGTAACCCAGATATTAAACTATATCAAGAGACAACGAGCCACTTTCCGTCGAAAGTATGTCAAATATATGCCACGGATTGGATTATTTTTGGTTTTGCGGTCACAGAACCGCTTTCAAAGCGGTCTGATACACTTTCTAAGATGTAACTGGGGCATAGCATTAAACACCGAATCTCTAAGAAAATTTGTTAGGTACGTATTCATAATATAGGAATATTGCGGACACAGTAAAAAAAACATGGATTGACTGTGTGAAGAATATGTGTTTGAGAGGTGTGATTGATGATATGGCGAGTGAAAGGAGGGAATGGAAAAAGAGAACATAATACGCCAACCCAAAATAAAAAAAAGGGAACAGGGCCTCATCAGATATCCTAAAATAAAAATGTCTTTCGTTTGCCTTTGCCTATAATTTAAATTACTAAATAGCTGTAAGTTTTATTTACGAAATATGTAGGTACTCATACTACTAATTATATATAAACTATTACTAATTATATATAAATTCATAATGTTGTGTCAGATGTAAAAACTGAAATATACAATAGACATCAGAATTACTCATACAATCCCGTTGAAATATTTGATTTATTTTAAATTATTTATTAGGTTATAATTTTTACAATGATACACCATTATAGTTAACTGCTATTTATTAATAACGTGTGTTCAATATGTGATTGTGTGTTAACTTCAGCAATGCTTTCTATTTGAAACCAGGCCACCAGTCCTTGACTGATCTAACCCACATTTATAAGGTCATATTTGGGGACGCGTCTGGGTTAAGGTCACGCTACTGGGTCGCGATGTCAGATTAACCTTGTGTGGGTCAATCGCCCCGTATTTGGGTCACATTGGGATAAGGTTAGGAGGCTTTCCATGAGGAAATTCGACGGGCGTGTTGTCAACTTGTGTTGACATATTGTTTTTGTTCTGTCTAAAAGTTCTTATTTGTTTTGTTTGTGTGATTGTTTTGTCTGTGGATACTAATATTTGGTTGGTATATTTGATTTGTCTATGTTTCTATAATATAAGTATAACATGAGAAAATGACACGAGAATATTGCTGTCAAACTTATATTTAAAAAAAAATGTATTATAAATTCTTGTCAAGCCATAGAAAGATGATGAAAGAAAAAAAATAATAGAAGCCTAAAACGTGGAAGCTTGGTATAGTTAAAATATGTTTTGTTTCTTTCGTTCTGTAGTCTTTTTATATTTAATAGAGCGAGACAAAACATATTTTTAACTATGTTAAAGCTTTACGTTTATGAATAAGGCCGTTAGAATAGAACTCTTTTTTGTGTCTTTCGTTCTAAAGACACTTAGTATTTATTAGAGCGAGATAAAACATGCTTTAGCTATTATATACATTTATATCCCTTTATACATATACGTATATGGAGTTATTCTAATTTTTCCAAGCGACCCGCGGGCAGTGGCGTAACTAGGTGGAAAAGGGCCCCGGTGCAGAGAGAAAAAAAGTATCGCAATTACAGTTAACACCAATAAACAAATCTTTCCTCTTTAAAATATTAGTATAGATCAAGGAGATGCCTCCCGCTCTGTCCAAAGCCCAGGGGGCCCTCTCGGCTTCAGGGCCCTGGTACACTGCAGCACTTTGCCATATGATAGCTACGCCACTGCCCGCGGGAAAGTCCCAAATAAATGACGTACCATCGAAACGAAATTGAAAGTACAATTTCGCCGCGTTCACTTTTATTCGTGTACACGTCATTAGGTTGCATGCCTACGTCATTGAGGCGTCATTTAGGGTTTCACTTTCAGTCGCCACTAAGTGAAATCAGCGTATTTTCGTACGTCGTATGACGTTTAGAAACGTCAAAATGACGCACGTCACGATACGTATTGGGGTTTCACTGGCGGTTTCACTAACAGCTGAGTGAAATCCGAAAGTGCTTTTCGTTTCGGTTGTACGTCATTGTGACGTATGGTGTTTTATCGCCATGTTTACGTGCACAGTACAGAAGAAGTAAGTAGAAGTGCAATGTGTCACAAATGAGTATTTAAAACTGCACAAGTTACATTTTATTTTCGATTTTATTTAACTTAAAATAACTGGTCATACAATTGATAATTGAAAATCAAACGAACTTGCAAAGTGAAGTTCGATTGAAATTATGTGAACAGCTTCGTTCGAAGCGATTTAGTGTTAACATATTGTAGTCGTGCCTCCACGCTACAGCCTTGCACGGATTTTTTAGATTATTTCAATTAAAAGTATTATTTTGACTAATATGTCAATGGTACAGTAGATCCATTGACATTTTTCCGGTTAGCCCCTACTTTGTGTGCCGCTGGGGGGGACAGCTTGCCTCTGTCAGCTGGCGCGCGATTTTGCTTCACTTTGTTTACAGCCTTATTTGTATTTTATTACATAGGGTTGGGTTAATTTAACATAACATGTATAAACACATTTATATTTTATTTTTTGACGACGCGTACGTGATTATGTCAAAGGGAGGGTTTATATAAATCGCTTCGAACGAAGCTGTTCACATAATTTCAATCGAACTTCACTTTGCAAGTTCGTTTGATTTTCAATTATGTTTCACAGCTTCGTTCTTCAGCGATTTAGTGTTAAGTGGGCCCAACCCGTCTTACTTTCCATACAAAAGCTCGTACGTGATTATGGCGATGTAACCGATTTTTCTTTGAAACTTTTGAACTAATAGGTATCTCGTGCACTATATCTAGGTTTCTATCGAAACAAAATCTAAAAATTTTCAGAAATAAATTCAGTATAAGCCTCCAAAAATCAGCTTTTTTGCAAAAAAATACCTGAACTTTGGGCGTTCATAATGTACTCATAAATTGTGAAAGTAAATATTTTGTTATGATAGAAACCTTGCAAATATAATGGAGATTCTAAATTACAAAAAAATATTTCATAAACTTGTAAAGACTACTGAAAAACACGTATTTCCTAGAACAGTTTTTATGAAATTTCCGCACACTATTTTTCGTTCAATGTTATCGCGTTCTCACTCACTCGTTAGCGGTAGAGGTATGCGCTGCATGAAACAAAAAGCTTTTCAACCATGCTCGCGTTGACGATAGTCGAACCGGGAAGGGCCCTCTTAACATATTGTAGGATGTTCAGAGTAGATGTGTAATAAAATACTTTTAGTTTGCTATTTTGAAACTTAAATCTGTAGTTAAGTATTTAAAATCTACTGCATATCTGTTTTAATAATCACGAAGTACAATCAGAAGAGAGATTTCTGTGGTACATATATTTACTGTAAAATTTTACAAATGTTAAACAAGACTGACGATCCAGCAGGCTTTTTCTTATGATATCAATACTGATTTCAAGTCTGTTAGCCTTATTGTGGGATGGTACTGCATGAACAGGTTTATGTGCGATGATATCGCTATGGCTAAGAGTAATCTTTAATCTAATGCTATTTATTTGTGAATAAATTATCTGCATTGGTATGTAGAACGTAAGTTTTATTTATTTATGCTTGTAAGTGCCTGGCAGCACATATTTCAAATCTAGAATCATATTAAGGTCAATGCGGAACAGGTTAAGTCCCATTGGATTTTTGAGGTTTTTATCAAATCAGTAATATAACGCGAGGCGATTGCATCCCGAGACGCGGCAGCGTGTAAAGCCAAGTTCGAGAAAAAAGAACTGGCGAACAGCACCGTGTGTATTATTACAAAAACCATTAGAAACCACTTTTGACATCTTCATCAATTGCTCAAAATCTATTTAACATAAACTTACATATTGAGATCCTATATCCTATAAAAACTAGTAACCTAAATATCATAAACATACCTCAAACGGATAGCCGTTTAATCTATTATAAATAGATTTTAACGCCCAAAACCCGTATTTTTTCTGACTGAGATATAGTATAAAAATCTTATCCACTCCATCCACAAATTTGGCCACAAGCTAATTAATTGTGTGTATACAAAGGAACTCAAATCAGAAAACTGAATTTCTGGATTTTAAATATATCCAATCAATCGATGTTATTAGGTACTTAGCGTCTTTCAAAATTATAAGAGCAATTTTTTTTTTTTTTTTTTTTTTTCACAGTGGGATGAAAGGTTGTTATATCCTTGAATATTTATAAAACTTATAAAGTTGACTTACTGTTATGGTTTTGATAACTTTATAAAATTTATAAAACCGATAATGATACAAACTTTCACTTGTGAAGTACAAGGAGAAGTTTGTGTCACTGACTTAGCGGTCTAATATAAGTAGATTCCTTTTAAATAATAATAATAAATGTATGTACAAAGAATAAATATACCCCATTAAAAAGGTAAATGTGAAAACGAGAGCCAAGTTCCATAAGGTTATCAACGTCATCGACAAAAGAATTGAGATCTAAATGGGTGTCAATTTCAAAATCCTGAAATTTATGTATTAGAACGTATAACATTCTTAAGCAACTCAAGTAAATTTAATTTATTTATTTTTTTACTATTTTTTTTTTTTTTTTATACTCCAACATTATTTGCTATTTAGCAATATGACCTTTCTAAATTTAAATACCTACTAGGTAAAAAATAACTTATGATCTATTGAACCTCAGCATTGACTTGGGTTCCATGTTATCCTTTGTATTAATATTCTTATATGCCTCTTGGAAAATATTATGATGATGGTGATTTTCACACGATTTCCATGTGTCTAAAAATTTCATTAAGATGGTTAGAATACACAACTCTCATTTAGGTAGCAATAGCTTGCATTATCTATCTATACATATACATAATATATTATGTACTAGCTGATGCCCGCGACTTCGTTCGCGTGGGGTTCACTTTAAATTTCCTTAATATTCAATAGAATTGAATTCTCCTTCCAGAATCTTGAATACTTAAGGATCATACTAATATGATGTAGCCACCAGATTATATTCTCACTGAGAGTATAGGTAATTGTCATACTTAGGATTTTTGATACAGCCAAGAATATTGAATAGCTGGGCAAGCTAAAACTAAAAGGCCAAGAAAACTTGCAAATTACCAAAGTTTTCATTTTCTTTGTGTAGAAAATGATTGTATTTTTTGTTTTATTTTAGTTTTTTGTCACTTAATTATTGGATTTTTAATAATTATATCATATACATAGTATTATTTTAATCAAAAATCAAATCTGAAAATTTACACTGCCAGTTTGGGGTAGCACAGCTTTTACTATAATTAATTATGAATCCAAGATTTTTAGGAGCAACTGTGGTAATTTTCCTTTACACTTTTGAGTGTAAACTATGTTGTACTTATACAGAAAAATCATATAATTTAAATTGAATAATTCACTTCAGTAAATACTGAAGTCATTTCATTAAATCGTAAATACTCGTAGTTTAATTTAAGTTAAAATAAATGGTGCTGAGAACCGAATGGTAAACAATTAAATTCTTATAAGTTTCTATTAAACTTGAATCGAAAATATTTTTATGTGATTCATGAATTGGGGTCAATAAGCCTCTTTGTATAAGTCTCGAGGCAGTCAGATAGTCTTCCATTTTTAAAATGGGACCTATAAATGTATTTTAGTTTTTTAAATTCAATAAAAACCCTTTTGGGTTAGGCTCAAAAAATAATTTTCAATTAGAATAACCATTATTATTCTAAGATATTTGACAAGTATTCATTATTAACATGTTGACATGGAGATATATTCTACTACTAGCTTTACACTTAGAGTAAATTTCTTCACTTTTAGAGTGGCTATAATTGACAGTTACCGAATATTATTGTGGTCTCCTTATTAATGGTATTTCATATCCTATGATCCATTTTAATATAATGGGATCTTCGGCATCCCTTAAAAAAGTGTTTAAACGTAGACAATAAATAAAGGTATAAAAAAGTAGGCATTTCTGCTCGTTGGTGGCGGAAACCGATTCTGGGGGGTTAGAACGCAAAACGCAAAACGATTCGACTGATCGTCTCGCTTCATTGTGATTGGTGTAGAGACTCTCTACACCAATCACAACGAAGCGAGAGAGTCTCTACACCAATCACAATGAAGCGAGACGATCAGTCGAATCGTTTTGCGTTTTGCGTTCTAACCCCGCTGTCCTCGATTTTGTACAACTATGTTTGTTGTCTATCTTGCGATGGACGCACTAGGAGTTTAAATTACCTTATTGAATTTGTCTCTGTACAAAATATACATAGTTTTGGTTTTAGTTCATCAGCGGAAGGCTGTATTGATTTTTGCGATTTTAACTTTTTACAAGTTTTTAAAATACACTTGGCTCTTCTAGAATCAACCAGTAACAGACTGGTAGATTCGATTTAATGCTCGCGGTTATTATTTCCGTCTGCTTACTATAGTGAAGATCGCAGACAAAGAGTATATATCGCAGACTGATCGACAACCGGCGCTTAATAGTTTTAATACTTTTGACGTTTCATTCGTCAGAATAAAATTAAGTATGTCACCGATGGCGCATAGATCATTTCCCAATGAAACGATCGTTTTGTCTGTATTTGAAACAAAAGAAAGAGTCATTTAGAGATGTTTTCTGTAATTGCAGCATTAGCCTCTGGATTTATTATTAGCGCCGCGCCATAAGGAGGTCGACAATTGCGCGGGTATCTACATATATATGAATTTTTAAGTCTTTGTTCGATCCTTTTTAAAAGGATTTCCTTCCATAGGCCTGCAATATATTTATGAAGAGACGAACCAAGGATTCAGAGAGATTCCAGTTTAGGCGCATTCTCGAGTAAAATCACAATATTATTTCCAGTTGTACCTCGACAGGCTCCTTCCCTTCGTTTATAGCCATACTGGTGTTTATTTGTGGCTTGATTGCACGAGACGAATACGAAAGCATGGTCATCCTTAACTTACTGGGCGACCGACTGTCATTGCAGAGGCGAAGGCCATTCGGAAGACTTGAAGCTAAGTGAAGAGGGTAGCTCAAGACCGAGCGGGCTGGCGGAACACTCTGGGTGCCCTCTGCCCCATTTAGGGGACTTAGGACCTTAAGTCCAGTTAAGTCAAGCCTGGTATTGGCGACTTCGTCTGTTCTCGGTGGCCATTATCGTGGAACCTATTGCTTACATCCCACGATGATGCGCTTGGTAAAGCAAGCGGTACAAGCGTTTTTGACGTCGACGAAACTCCTTCATCTAATACTTCCGGTTCCGGTTTCTTGTAGAATGGAGGCAATCGGAGTTGATCGACATTAAAATTTAATATTGTTTAGGTAGCTGGTGTGCAACCATAATAATAATGTAACACGTAGTAGTGTATAAATGTTGTGGCTGTATTTACAGATCGTACATGTCTGTTTTAGCCAAAAATTGTGACGGTTGTAGATCGTACATGTCTACATATGTCAATAATTTTTTGTGACAAGTATTATAGCTCGTATATGGCTACATGCGTCACATGATAAATTTCCTAGTAAATAGGAAAAAATACATAAACATACCAGATATGGTGTTGTTTTCGTCCCTCGTTTCAGAGTTTTTATAAAACTTTTTATCCAATGTCCTTAATTTTTCTTCGAATTTCTTCTTCAGTACTTTCCCATAATATCCAAGTTATTTTGTAGGTGCTTAGGTAGGCGTGCGAAGGCTTGAGCACGGAAACACAAAGTGAAGCAAAATCGCGCGCCAGCTGACAGAGGCAAGCTGTCCCCCCCAGCGGCACACAAAGTAGGGGCTAACCGGAAAAATGTCAATGGATCTACTGTACCATTGACATATTAGTCAAAATAATACTTTTAATTGAAATAATCTAAAAAATCCGTGCAAGGCTGTAGCGTGGAGGCACGACTACAATATGTTAACACTAAATCGCTGAAGAACGAAGCTGTGAAACATAATAATGAATATATCTTAGGCGATAACGGATGATTTTGTAATCAAAACAAAGTAATATATAATTATTAATTACTAAACTTTATAGAATAGAATAGAATAGAATATATTTATTCAAGAAATCACCATAATATACAATTAAAATAATAAACGACATTAAAACTAAACAGAAAAATATATGATGATCCTGAAATGGATAACCACTCAGTATAAGTTGGGGTAAAACCCCAACACTGATTTTCAGTGGCTCCAGTGAGGGTGGTGCGCTGGCAGAAGCGATTATACAATGCTTATTTAAGAAAAAATAAAAAGATTTGAAAAATTAAAACCTATAACAACTTAACACAATAATAAATAATTGAAAAAGAAAATCAGTACAATATTTAACTAAATACTAAATAAAAAAAAAACATAGACACAATATACTTTAAATCATAATAATATAAATTAAACTTAAATTAAATCAAACTTACTTTTCTTAACTTTTTAAAACTGAATATTTTACTTAAATATAATTATTAAATTTTGGCTTATAATATACATACATTATTAAAAATATAATTTACTCCATAACATGTAAACAGGACAAACAGATGTGAAATTGTAACATAATTGCATTAAAAGCTTCGATCAACAATATACTAGATATCGGGTCGACGCAAAAAATCCGTGCCGGTAAATATCGGCTCACTTGAAATGTGAGAGGCTATTTTGTTTAGTTCTCTTCAAGCACGGCCAATATTAAGACGTTTCACAATGACACAGTTTGTCTTCAAAAATTGCGAAAATAATTCCCGAAAAAACAATTTTACGGACGGAGTCTTATTTTTGGTTAGTACATATAAAATAAGATATATTTTAAGCTTTCAAACTAACAAATAATTGAAAATTTGAACAAAATTATCTGTTTTAAATGAACGCCACAAATGTTTGGCCAAGGTTAGCCAACACATGCGTAAACTATTGTGTAACAGAATAGTGGATGCATGGAGTAGATTAGTATTAAAATAATTCTTACTATCTAAGGATAAGCATCTTTAGTAATATTATAAATGCGAAAGTGATTTTTTTTGTTTGTTACGCTTTAACGCTAAAACGGAAAAGAAAATATTCCAATCTGTATACATTCGGATCATTTTGCGGATATTATTATTTAACATACGAATTACTATTTATATAAAACATCATATTATTGTTTATCAAGTATATTATAGTTTTTGTACCCTACTAGATACATGATAATTTACACATTGGTGTTTCATAAACTATACTAATAATACCAAAGTCTTCGAAGTTAGTCAAGTGTGTATGTATAATACATAGATATGTATATATATATTTTGGTAACTAATATAATCATCGACTTCACTCTTTTCTTTGTTCCCATTCAGCAGTGTCATTTTTTCAAAATTTGACAAGGGGTGTGGCTTAAATAATCGGGATACTTTTTTCGTGAATTTTGTATGCGACCTGAAGTCTATTTAATACTATGTCAATGATTAAAAGTTAAATTAATTTCTAGATGTGGTGGGATTATTATTGAAGACCAATTTTAAATCAGTTTCAGAAACAATTCTGTGTTTTGTAGATGAAGCTGTTTGTCGTACGAATATGCGACCTTCTTGCGTCCACACATGGCGCCAACCATTGCGTTTCCCTTCTTGCCTAGTTAAGAAAAAGAGATGCCTATTAATAAGTGTGAGTTTATGTGAAAGATATAAGGATGATTTTGGCTGACTGATCGATTTAGCGCCACCGTGCTAAATTGTGACACGCATGTCTCGCCTACTTCGCACTTTCACTTATTTTTTCTGTTCTATGCTTAAGTGTATGTCGGGTATTGACAGACGACCGTGAGGTTCAAGCTTTGTATCCGATACCTAAGCTACAAGACATTAAGTATTTTCAGAATTAGCTATTTAAATCGACTTCAAAAAAGGAGGAGTTTCCCAATTCGTCGGAATCTTTTTTTTATTTTTTTTTGTATTTGCTTTTGCAACTACACGTTGATCAGACTTAGGGAAGAGCATGTTTACATAAATATTTCATCACTAGATCATTTTATCTGAGAAAAACTTTCACCATTTATAACTCAAGAACGGCTGCACCGATTTAAATGATATCTTATTTGTTCGATTCGTTTATGTCCCGAATAACAGAATAACTATTAAAATATTGGAAAAATGTAGGAAAAAGGTATAAGTAGACAATTAATTAGATTAGGAACTCCACCATACGACAGCTTACGTCACGCACGCTTGTAGTTTATTAGTATTTTACTTTTATGTTACATACCGACAGTCACAGAACATCAGTCAATGATGAGCTGTCGACCCACTTTTTACTTCGAGCATTCGGAAATCCATAGACTGAAACCGAAACACGCAATGTGCACTTCACGGTTTTTCCATCTATGAACGGTGGTTCGTTACCCGGTCGGAATTTCGATATTCCTCCCACCCGATCAATGCCCGAAATTACTAGACGTGGGGATAACATGCTTACGGAAAATTATAAACATGTGATCCCGGTGGGATTCGAACCCATCTATGCGCACGGCAGGTGTTCTACCGAACGCGCCAACGAGCCCGTCAAAAGCCTTTAATAAATAAATGACAATCTAAATAAGGAAAGTTTGTACAAAACTCAAATAATATTAAACAAAGCGAACCCGATTACTTAGAAGTTAAAACGACAATATAATATTTATTCTATACTTAGATTTTCTGAGAACAACTAAAGCTTATGTGACTAAAACTAAACTACTTATCTTAAGGAAACACCGCTTGAATGCTGTTTTCGTGATGTCTCGCACGTTCTGGGATTATCCCGTCACATATTGATACTTTACCCGTATTGTTAAGTGTTTAACGATAATTGGATCGCTTAGAAAAACCCAGCAAATTTACATCGCAGTGGTATGTCAGTGATATATATGTATATATACTAGCTGACCAGGCAATCGTTGTTTTGCCATGTAAATAATTTCTAAAAAGCAGGGGTTGATAATAGAAGAGTGAAAATATAGGGTTGTATGTATTTTTTATTGCCCCATTATAAAAAGATAAAAACAAAAATTTCGTCCAAAAATTAAAAAAAAAAATTTAAGGGTGAACATTGAAGAACCCTTATCACTTAGGGGCATGAAAAAGGGGCCGATTCTCAGACCTACTGAATACTGAAGCCGTATCGGAGGATTACGGTAACTAACATTGGGACATGGAAATTTTATATATGACACATGTGTTTCTAAGCAGATCTCAGCAAGCGCTTGGCCTTTACCCAAAAAAAATTATGAAAGAATTATTCCTCTTTAAATGATCTAAAAAAATTATCGACAGTATATGTCTATCTTTTAAGATTAATTCATTATAACCTTTTTTATGGTACTTTATAATATATTATTTTAAAAACTTCTTAATCGCGATCATAATAACTGAAATTGACGCCGACGAAGTCGCGGGCAACAGCTAGTATTGAATATTTCTTAGAGGCTTTAATCTCTATTGCAGAGACGAAATAACATCAACACTTGACAAGTCCCGCGTAGCAGTAATTGTGGGTGCGGCTGGGTGCGGCAAGTCTACGAGAGTCCCCGCAGCCATATTGAGACGTTGTGGGATATCTACTGCTGCGATTGTCTCCGAGCCGAGGAGGGTCGCCGCGATTGGCCTAGCGCAGAGAGTTGCTGATGAGCTCGGAGAGAGTGTATGTAGGGTTTTGATATTTTTTATGTAAAGGGTATATGTTAAAGTCCTACTTTTAATTAAGTAAAGATTTAGTAAATTTACTGTTTTCGTATATTTTTCTTTACTTGTGCTATATTACATTACTCCATGCCAAATTTCATGATTCTAGGTCAACAAGAACTACCCTATAGGTATTTTTTAATAACAGAGCGGACAACCGAGCAGGTGGGTTACCTGATGGTAAGTAATCACCACCACCCATGGACATCCGCAACTTAAAAGTCTCATATGCGTTGTCGGCCTTTCAAAAATTTATAGCCTCGCTTTTTAAAACCAATGAGGTTGGAGTCGGACGGAAACACAGAGGGTGGGTGCGAGGCCGTATCTTTTGATTGCGTCGTTTTAGTTTGATTTCTTCACTGCTGCAAGGGATTGCAGACCTGAGTGTTCTAGCTTCCGGTGCTACAACACAGTACAAATTTAATTTTAGAATAATAACATAAACAAATTCATATTTTAGAAATAGGCTTCTATTATTCGTAAATATACATATATAAAAAAAAATTCTAAAGGAAACCTAGTATATTATGAATCGGTTTATGTACTTATCTTATATAAACGCGATTTCTTCACTATTTTATTTATCTGAATAGTTAATTAAATACCTTCAGCTGTCACCTTACAGTCAGCCCATGACCACCCTTGCTGTAGTTGTTTTGTATACATATATTGCTGAACCCTAATTATTTTGTCAATCAGCAATATATGGTTATAAATACCAATGTTTCCTATGTTTTTTGAGTCAGTCTCTAATCTAATTCGCGACGCGGTATTTCTGTCCGAAAAGTAATCAGTGGCACATCTTAGTATTTGTGAAAATATAATTAATTTTTATTTGTAATAAAGTTTTTTTTATAAAACCGCAAATATACAAACTAACAACTCAAAACGTCGAAATAAATAATGTAGCCAGTAAATTTTCTTAATGAAATACAGTAGTAAATTAAAGTTCTTCAGGTTGGTGAAACAGTCGGGTACCAAGTGCGATTACAGTCCCGCCCACCTCGCCCTCCAGCGGGGGCCATCTTGTATTGTACCTCTGGGGTACTTTTACGTCGATTGCAGGCCAACCCAGGTGTGTATAAATTATAATCTAGGTGCATCCCTCGGTACATAGAAACACAGGTCTTATAGGCGCGCTTGTCACAGTGTCTCTGGGGTAAGAGTAGTTCTCCCCCCAGCCACCGCGGCGCTGCTAGTGTCCGTGTGGACGACACTCTGACGCTGGAGTCATAGCGCGCACTCTCTCGCACCCAGACGCTTTCCCGTGCTTGGGGTGATGGTGCATTCTCGCTCGCTCTCACACGTTTGGCAATGCTCGGGGTGCTTCGGGTCCGATGCCTAAGACAGAGCGTTATTGCCGTCCGCTCGTGAGAGCAAGCGAGACAACGCGAGGGGAGGAGTCAGCGGACTGCTTAGATGCGTGTGTCACATCGATACATTGCCGCGCGCTCTACAGGTCAAAAGCAGAACGACTTTTTCTATGCCAAAAGTTAGTATGCGCCTGTGCTTCTATGTGACAACGGCTAGTGAAAAGCATCCGAAACGTAATATAAATAATAATAAATCGCGTTCTAAATCGGAAAAATCTATAAGACTCGTCTTGATGTATGGTTCTGAATTTTGGGCAAGTAAGCTGATGGATGAAAAGCGTTTGCATGTAGCTGAGATGAGAATGTTGAGGTGGATGTGTGGAGTGACAAGATTAGATAAGATAAGAAATGACTATATAAGACTCTTATAATAAGAGGAAGTTTGAGAGTAGCGCCAGTGAATGAAAAATTGAAAGGTAAACGTTTGGCTTGGTATGGGCATGTTATGAGGAGAGATGATGAGAGAGAAAAAAAGGGAACAGGGCAGGAAGAAGATGTTTTAATCCGTTAAAAAGTATTTATTTAAACATTGACTGATATTCTGTGTACCGTTTCTAGGTCTAGAAGGCTGTAGTCACGTAATCATAGATGAGGCTCACGAACGTGACGTCAATACGGACGTAACTTTGCTACTATTGAAGCGAGCGCTACAGCTGAATCCAGACTTGAGAATTGTCGTCATGAGTGCCACATTGGATACAGAGATTTTTACAAGGTATTTTAAATTGTGAAGCTGGTGTGAGTGGAAGAGTCGAGAGTGGTTGAATGAACGTATCTCGATCAGATCGGAGATGTTCTTCAAAAGGGCCAGGTCAAAAGTACTCGAAACTGATGAGGAAAATGTAATGATGAAAGTAGAAGAAGCGAAAGTTTTAATTGAATAAGTAGACAGTTACATATTACGTAGTAAAAACAATAAAAGAAAAAGCATATTTTTTGAAATCCTAAATACGATATTTTATCAAGTAAAAAAAAAAACTTTATCAGTTTATGAAAAAACGGCGTGCATTGTAAACCGTTTGATGTAGGTAAAAATAATGTTTAAAAAATCCTAAACACTGAGAACGACATAATATAATTTCATCACGAATAAAAATGTTTGGCGCGCTTATAATGTAGCTTTTTATTTTCATATTGGTGAAAGAATTTTTAAATTTGGTCGAGTAGTTTTTGAGTTTAATCGTAACAAACAAACAAATTCCTCTTTATAATATTAGTATAGAACTAATTTTACTCATCAACTTCAACATCATTAGTAAATCTATTGTTTATGCCTATGATGCGCCTATAATTTTGTATCAATTAATTTCAGATACTTCGGAAATTGTCCTTTGATAGAGGTACCGGGTCGTACATACCCTGTACAAGATATGTACTTGGATGAATTGGAGAAAAAATTTAAAGTTAAACTGCGGAACACCAAGGAAAACTGTTTGAAAGAAGATGGGAAACCCCAAATTAATTGTCAAGAGGTGATATGAATTGTTATCTTTGATATATAGACGGTACATTGTATGTGTCGTTCGCGAATGAACGATTCAAAAGAAACAGATCTTCAAATTTTGCACAATCGAAAATGATTCGTTCGTTCGATTAAGGTTACGACAATCCAATGGAGAATGATAGAAACGAACGAACAGTGATAACAGATCTCAATGAATATTTATTATTGCTTGCTTTGCTATGTTCATTCATTTGAAATTGAACCAATCAATTGATTGAATGAGTCGAACGAACCAGATCATTTTGTTAATAGCTCAGTGTTGATTCAGTTCTTTGCGATCGGATGAAAGACACATGCCTAGTACATTGCTAAAACCCAATAAAACAAAATTTCATTAATTATATATTGATACAAAGAATGGTTGAAATTAGTAAACCATTTGAATAGCCAAAACATGGGCCTTTTACCGAAATCTAAAGTGTGGGGTATTTCCAACTTAATAATTATTCTTCACAAAGTTCAATAATTATTAAATGGCAGACTTCATAATTATTCTTCATAAAAAATGAATGAATGAATTTTTTTTTAGGTTGTAGATGTAATAAAAGCAGTCGATAATACTAAAATTGAAGGTGCTATACTAGTATTTCTCCCGGGTTGGGCTGAAATTAAAAAGACCAAGGAATTACTGGACCAGATATATAAAGACGGATTGCATCTCATATTGCCTATACATTCCAGGTTGGTTCATAATAGTTGTGTTTCTTTTTGTTACATTGGCTCAGTTGGTGTCTCCATAGGACATCAATAAATGATGGGCTATCGGCCTATTTTATTGTATTAGCTGACATTGAGTTGGCCTTACTCTCTAGTTATTTCAGTAAATAAAACCGTTTTGTAATGACTAGACTACTTCCTAACATATCGACCACCTTGAAAATCAAACCGTCACTAAAGAAAATTGACTATTTTCAGCTATCAACGCCATCTTATGAGTTTATTGTTCATCTTCAAAATGCAAAGACACAATTTCGTAATGTCAAATGTATGCCGCTAGATGGCGCAAGTGTAACTTTAAACGAGATTTGTTAAAAAAAAACTCATTTTTCGTTTATTTTAGGTATCTACAGACGAGCATGATGTTCATTTGATGGCTATGATGCGCTGTCGACCTACTTTTTACTTCGAGCATTCGGAAATCCATAGACTGAAACCGAAACGCGCAATGTGCACTTCACGGTTTTTCCATCTATGAACGGTGGTTCGTTACCCGTGGGAATTTCGACATTCCTCCCACCCGTTCAATGCCCGAAGTTACCAGAAAGGGGGAAGACATGCTTACAGAAAATTATAATCATGTCGTCCCGGTGGGATTCGAATCCCAACAATTCAAACTCAACGAGCCCGTCGTTTAGTGTCAGTTTGCTTTTCAAGGTGAGATATTGAACGAAAATAATTCTAGGTTATCGACGTCAGATCAAACGAAAATGTTCAATAAACCCCCTCCAGGGATTAGGAAGATTGTACTCTCTACGAATATAGCGGAGACATCGGTCACCATTCCCGACGCAGTTCACGTCATAGACACCGGCGCTCACAAGGAGAATAGAGTCAAACACGGGACGGGTGAGTCGTTCATTCATTCATTCATCGTTCATCAACAAAATTATTCTCATACTATTTTAATTTTTTTGTTTAACTTTTTTATCTAAACTTCTAAACTACTATTGAAAAGAGGAAATATTTTTTTGTTTGTTACGATTTTACTCAAAAACTACTGGATCGATTATCAGCAATTTTTATTTTTTTTTTATTTTTTTGTGCACATTGCACCCGTGCGAAGCCGGGGGTGTTGCTACTTTTATTATTTAAAAATATTTATTAAATATAAATAATAGTGAGCAGTGGCCCGAGTAATATCAGTATATTAAGTGTTGTAATACATTGCATGTTGTGATTTTTTTATAGATATAAATATCAAATGCTGACAGATCACCTAATGGTAATAATTATAATTGATCACTGTCTTTTGTTGTTGTTTTTTTTTCGAAAACCGTTCATAGGTTTAAAAACGACGGTTCACTTGATGGTAGGTGATACCTCAGCCACAGAACATCAGTCAAAGATGCGCTGTCGATCTACTTTTTACTTCGAGCATTCGGAAATCCATATACTGAAACCGAAACGCGCATTGTGCACTTCACGGTTTTTCCATCTTCGGTGGTTCGATACCCGGTCGGTATTGAAATAGAAGTAACAATAACGATTTTGCTATGACTTGGACAGCTCTGATCTAGAAAATACGGTATTCTAGGTACAGCTAGCTTGGAGACGGTTTGGGTGTCCAAAGCTGGCTCCAAACAGCGCGCCGGTCGCGCGGGGCGGGTACAACCAGGTAAGAAAAATATAATAATAAACCGTCAATTTTGTGTCTGAGGTCCTAAAAAAACTTACAGCTTATAAATTCAAAATCATTTATTAATTTAGGTAACACAATGTACACCTATGAACACTTATGATTAGACGTCGTTATCGCGCGGGCACTAATCATTTCGATACTTCCCACGTAAGTTGTTGTAATCAACAAAGTTGGTGTTTCACGTTTTTTGAACTATTCCGCCTGTTTTCATTTATTTTTTGTGTTCGTAATAATAAAATTAAAACTTATTTGACTTTTTTATATATTTACAAGACATACAAAGTTGTATCATTATAAAAAGACGGATAAAAACGAACACCATAGTTAAAAAAATGTAACGTATCATAAAACAATAACCTCGTTGGTTACGACAACTTACGTGGGAGGTATCGATTTGTAGATTATGTAAACAGAGTGGACAAACTACATAAAGTCTTGAGAGTACCTAACCTATATCTACATTGGGACTTTTTGCATCGTTTCTGCATCTATTCATAGAATTTCATTAACAAGGCCGAAGAGTTATAGGAGGAGGCCAATGAATTAACATCTCGAAGAGAATAAACCAGATCAATCTGATAAATTGTCAACATCGACAAATCAATATTTTAATATTGTCTTTTAATAACGCGAATATAAATCGTAAGTATAGCTTTAAAAACGTAAAACATCACCGTTGTTGGTTACTACAACTTACGTGGGAGGTATCCGTATATTAAAATGAATAAACTATTGACTTTTAAATAAAATACTTTATAACAAATTAAAACGCGATTTATTATTTATCCCGACGTTTCGGACGCTTATAAAATAAGTAATAAATCGCGTTTTAATCCGTTATAAAGTATTTTATTTAAAAGTCAATAGTTTATTCATTTTAATATACGGATACCTCCCACGTAAGTTGTAGTAACCAACAACGTTGATGTTTTACGTTTTTAAAGCTATACCGCCTGTTTTTATTTATGTTCTGTGTTCGAAATAAAAAAATTAAAGCTTATTTGACTTTATTATATATTTATAAGAGGTTTAAAGTTGCACCATTATAAAAAGACAAATGAAAACGGACAGCATAGTTTAAAAACGCAACGTATTATAAAACACCTAACTTTGTTGGTTACCACAATTTACGTGGGAGGTATCGATACGTATGTAGATCTTTTTGAATAGAACACGACTTGAAAACATAAAAACTCTCGGAGGACGCGTAAAACGAGGTATTACATACTAATTGTCTATTCTAGATAGATATTCTTTGACATGTTCGTTCGTGCTCGCGCGATTACGATGTCTACTTATGAGTCGCTTGATGCGATCACCCTACGCAGACAAAACAGTAGGCATAATATGCTCTACTACCAGTGCGAAGCCGGGGCGGTCGCTAGTATATTCATAAATCAATTTATTATTAGGTCACCTACACAATTTACAGATGATTCGAGTTAAGCTGGATACACACATAATAATTAAGTTTAAATATTTCCAGGTTTCTGTTATAAAATGTACACAAAAGAGAAGGAAGCAGACTTCGTTCCACACACTACGCCAGAAATATTAAGGTAATAGAACAGCAGGGACTGAATACCGGTTAATTTACTATGGGATAGTGTTGGGTAGTACAGGACTTTAAAAAGAGTTTGTAAGAGTTCCCTCTTTTTCACTCTGAGCCAGTACAATGTCCCACTTCAAATGAGGCGAGGGGTATGAGAAGCTCGGAGCGTCATTTGTACTACCGAGTATTAATATGACATTTGAAGTTTATTTTTGTATATAGTCATTGACTTAGTTAGTTAGTGTGTAATGAAACAATAAAAATAATAATATTTTTATTTGATTAACTCTAAAAGATTATTACAACGATTTAGGACCTAAATACTTCGAGAAAAAAATGAACGCGACATAGAAGTAGTACATTTTATAATTACGAGCCGCTCTTACATTTTGACGTCATGTCCGGGACAAAAATACCGCCTCTTGTATGTCCTGCTCAATACTACTATGGGAGTTATACCGGTATAATAAAGGTTTTTGTTAATATTCTTTCGTTTTTATTTATATTTACTGAAAAAAAAATACTGTGGTAAGTTTAGTGTGTATAGCTCTTTAAAACTAATATCATGGTATCTCAGTCAGACACGTATTTCGAAAAATAAAAATTAACCGGTTTCAGACCCTGGAACATAGTCGAGTGGTAATTGATCACATTCTCACTCACGTGATGGTAAATGATCACTTTCGCCTATAGACATCCGCAACGCGATTGGGCTTGCAGGTGTGTTGCCGGCCTTTTATAGTAAATCTTATCTAATTCCTTTGGTATTAGGTTATATAATATTTTGTAATTTTTTCTTGAATAACAATATTTGTCTTATTAAAAAAGAGATTTCATTGATATATTCCTTTAATAGATTAAAATTCCTTTGTGATATTTCAAAAAATATCTCAAGGCTGCCATTTTAATATAAATATTAATATGTTTTGTATTATTTCAGAATACCGCTAGACCAAACAGTATTAGATTGTAAGACTTACTCCCCAGATGAGAAAGTCGAAGATTTCCTATCTCAGCTGCCGCAGCCTCCCGGCAAAGATTCAATTAGATTTGCCGTCAACGACCTCAAAGATTTAGGTTAGTTCCTATTCATATCTTAACACGTTCATAGTCCAATGACACAAAGTCCAAAGGAGAATTTGAAAGAGATACATATCATTTAAATCGTTTTAATAGCAAAAATATTGAAAAAACTAGTGGGCACGAAACACTTAAATGTTTAGAATATTCAACAATAATGCACTAAATTCTATTAGTTAGATTGCTATCAAGAAATGCGATATACATTTAGTGTAATAATAATGATAACAAAAAAATCTATCATCTCTGTTAATTTTTAAAAGAAATTTAATAAGACCTAATTAAAACTTCAAACTCAATTTTCTCAAATTGACACTGTATTGCTTAACACCGTCCAATTATCCGTTATAGTGTACGCGCAAGTGCTAGTCTCCTCCTGCGGTATGTGAGCGGCAGGGCGGGGGATATTTACACACGTCAAGCTGATTCAGTGATCAGTCGGCCGTCGACCGCCGCGACGGTTACACGACTTATTTGTTCGCGTCAGTTTATTCCAAACACACATGAATTAAATATCCTTAGATGGGTCCGCCAATATCACGACAAGTGAAAAATGTTATTTAGAAAATGAAATTATATAATATTATAATTTACCCGTTACATTCAGTAAGACATAGTTATTTAGTAGTTAGTTTCTAACATAGTTATCCGGAGATTTATCTGTTCTCAAATATCTCGTGCGTGTCTTGAAAATACGCGCCCTCTCCCGTCTCACCGCTCACATACCGCAGGCGGAGACTAGCACTTCCGCGCGGACTATAGTAACGCAGTTTTTTATGTAATAAATAATATTTAAATTTCAGGTGCCCTGTCCCAAACAGAGCAATTAACTCGTCTCGGCACGCTCGTGTCCTACTTGAATATATCTCCGCGGCTGGCACGCGGCGTGTTGCACGCGGCGGTTATTGGGAACTTGGTCGCCGCCGGGAACTTGGTTGTTCATTGTTCTGATAATGTGGAAGTTTTTGCTAATGCCGCTGATAGGAAGGGAGGTATGTGGTTTTTGATCATTGCCAACTTTTACATATAGTCAGGTTAATGTCTTATCATGTAAACAAATATGGTGTATTTCGGTTTAAAGAATTTTTGGCCGAATTCTCGAACGCTAATCAACATTGAGGTGTACTTAAAAGTATCTCTAACTCTTTCATTACGAAGGTGAAATAGAAGACAGAAACATTTTAAGAAGCATTTCTCATTTAAAAGTTACATAAATGAGAGGGAGAACATGAGAACAATAAAAATAAAATTACAATAGTGGGTAGTCTTAAATATTTATATTTACAAACACAGACGGTAGAGTATAAATTTGTAAAATGTAGAAGAAATTAATAAACATGTGGAGAACGATTTCATTAAACGAAATATACCTTAAAATTAACAAAATTCATTTTTTTTTTATTTTATTATTTTAAATGAAAATGTGTCTCAAATTAATGTAATAGTTTGAAAACATAAGATGCGAAAAAACATACCAATTTTTAAATACTATTTATTCTTTGGTTTGTGTGTGTTATTCAACAATATATTGAATATCATTAGGACTAAAAAATAACCAATTATTTTTTTTTATCAATAACTTGAATAATTTTGTACTACTAAATGATTTATCGTTCATTCACTCATCACATATAAAACATATTTTTGTTTTGCTGTTTTATGTAATTTTATCTGTTTTTTAAATAATAAAAGCGAAGCAAACTAAAAGCATGTTTTACTAATATACGGATGATCATATGCATCTAAGCCATATTAAGTAAAGATCATTTTACTAAATTCATTTTCTGGTATGAATCTTAAAATAAACCAGATTTTGTTGTACTTTTATATTTTTTATAAGGTTCTAGACGGGCTATACTTGCCTGGCAATGGCTGTTCTATTGGCAATGATTGCTCGGCCATCTCGGAAACATGGCTGGGCCATGTATTGCAACTATATTTCCCCCTCTCCATCAGGAAGAAGAAAATTCCATTCCATCAAAGACCATTAATTTTCAGAGATACGCAACATAAAACGGAAATTCAGTAAAACGTCTGACCACGCGGCGCTGCACTGGATACAGGACACGTTCGAGCAGAAGTGGGAGGAGGTCGGCTGGAGGGAGGTGGACGGCTGGTGCGATATGTACGGGCTGAGGAAGGACCGGCTTTCCTATGTTAAATGTTAGTAAAGTAGAGTAATAGTACATTCAAAGACATTGACATAGTATTAAATGGTCGTTGTTAAGCAATGCAGTGTCAAGTGTCAATCTACAAAATGAAAAAAATTTAAATTTTTATACCGATCGCTTCCTTATGAGCTGGAGTACATATTTCAAAAGAGATATACATATATCATTTAAATCGTTTTAATAGCAAAAATATTGAAAAAACTAGTGGGCACGAAACCCTAACATGTTTAGAATATTTAACAATAATGCACTATATTCTATTACTTTGATTGCTACCAAGAAAAACGATATACATTTAGTGTAATAATAATTACAAAAAAAGAAACTATTATTTCTGTTATTTTTTAAAATAAATTTAATAAAACTTATTAAAATTTCAATATCAATTTTCTCAAAATGGCAATCGCTAAATGTTCCGTATGTTCGTTTATATTAATATAACTAATAAGTTCATAAAATATAAATATCAAAGGGACTCTATATGTTTGTTCTCAACCTGTCAACCAAACAAGGATTGACAGAAGATTTGTTACTCATTTGCAGAATTGTAACTCTTTTGGTTGGGACACACCCGAAGTCCAGAAAATCCAGAATAGCAGTCAATGCCGGCCCCTCTCGGTCCCCCAACACGGCCTGTCACCGCGGGGGATAATGACTACAACCCTCCAATATGTCATAATCTATACATCTGCACATACAACGTAAAATCCCTACTATCACCACAACGAATGTTATTATTAAAACACTCCCTAGCCAATGTTAAATACGATATTATAGGACTAGCGGAAGTAAGAAGAAATGAAAACAACATTATTGAAGACGAAGAGCATATATTCTGTCACACAGGAGAAACTAAAGGACACTATGGAGTTGGATTTTTAATTAAAAAGAAGTACAAAAATAATATAGAAAACTATATCGGAATATCGGAAAGAGTTTGTCTGTTGAACCTTAAATTTGGAGTAATTAAATTATCGTTTATACAAGTTTACGCCCCTACCCTTGAAGCAACAGAAGAAGAGGTTGATACCTTCTACAACCAAATAGAAAAAGCTCGAAGCTATGCCAATGGGAAACTAATATTAATGGGGGATTTAAATGCAAAGATAGGACAAAGAAAGCCTGGGGAAAATTCAGTTGTTGGAGCATACTGCTATGGGAATAGAAACCATAGAGGCAATAGACTATTACAATATGCGCTACAAAACAAATTTACGATAATTAACACAATATTCAAGAAAAATACAAACAACCTATGGACATGGATTACACCCGACAAGCTAAATAAAAATCAAATCGACTTTATCTTGAGTGACCATCCAAGACTCTTTACCAACATAGAAATTCTTAACAATAGTTTATTTCCCAGCGACCACAGACTTTTGAGAGGAACAATTAAATTGGACAAACAAAAGAAAAGCCGAGCGTCTTTCAGCAAAAGGCAAACAAATCTATCTAGCGAGCAAAACCAAAAAGCATACCTTGCTGCTTTAAAAAGTAAATTAGAACAAATATGCTGGGAAGAGAGCGACGACATAGAGTCTTATTACTTCAAAATAGAATCATCCATACAGCAAAGCTTAAATACTCTTACTTCTCAGAAATCTAAAAAAGATATACTGTCTTATGAAACTAAACTTCTAATAAAAAAACGAGTTGAACTACAAAACAAAAAATTTAAAAACAAGGACGAGAAAGAAAAACTTGCAACACTCTATAAAACCACAAATAAACAACTTAAAAAAGACTATGAAAATTACAGGATGCAAATAATTGAAAATAACTTACTTAGCACTGGAAGCCACAAGAGAGCTTATAAACAATTGAATACAGATAAAAAATGGATACCGATATTGAAAACACAAAATAATACTAAGAAATTGCAAACGCGAAAAGACTTAGTAAATGTTGCCTCAGATTTCTACAAAAATCTCTATGATGATAACAGCTATTCGATCGAAAAATCTTATGAGAAATTGGACCAAAACTGGGAATCAGAATCAATAGTTCCACCTTTCAATGGAGAAGAAATACTGAAAAAACTAGGAGTTTTGAAAAAAAAAAAAAGTCCAGGTCCAGACAATATCTCTAATGAAGCCTTGTATATTGGAAAACAGTTACTGATCGGACATCTTGTCACTTTATTCAATAAAATACTCGAAACACAAGAAATTCCTAAAAATTGGGCTGAATCAAGAATAATTCTGTTATATAAAAAAGGTGACCCAACAGACATTAACAACTATCGACCAATCAGTCTACTGCCAACAACTTACAAGGTATTTGCAATGTGTCTGGAGAAAAGAATAGAGCCTTTAATAGAAAACAGTCAACCAATAGAACAAGCAGGCTTTAGGCGAGGGTACTCTACCATTGATCATATACACACTTTAGAACAAATAGTGGAAAAATACCAGGAGTTTAAAAACCCTCTGTATCTTGCCTATGTTGACTATGAGAAAGCGTTTGACTCAATATCGCATGAGAGTATCTGGCAAGCTCTCAAACATCAGGGTATCCCAAATATATATATAAATATAATCAAGAATATATACAGAAAAAGCACTAGCCGTGTAAAACTAGACAGACTAGGCCCAAAATTCAAAATTCGCAGAGGCGTGAAACAGGGGGACCCACTATCACCCAAAATCTTCATAGCTGTCTTACAATATATTATGCAAGACCTAAAGTGGGATAGAAAAGGAATATACATAGATGGCAAATTTCTTAGTAATCTCAGGTTTGCTGACGATATAATTCTTTTTTCAAGAACTTCAAAACAGCTAGAAGAAATGCTAAGAGAACTAAGTACTGTCAGCGGAAATATTGGCTTAAAATTAAATATATTAAAGACGAAAGTAAGTACAAACAGCATACAACACCCTATACTTATAAACGAAAAACCTGTTGAATATGTTGAGAACTATATCTACCTCGGGAAACAAATCTCATTTAGTAAATCAAGGCATACCGACGAACTTGACCGGAGAATTAACATGACCTGGAAGAAATATTGGAGTTGCAAAGAAATATTAAAATCGAAACTTCCAGTAAAATTAAAGAAAAAAATCATGGATACATGTCTACTGCCTTGCCTGACGTACGGTGCCCAAACTTGGATTTATAATAAAATCACCAAAAATAAAATAAGAACGTGTCAGCGCGCTATGGAGAGGAGTATATTGGGTATCAAGCTTATTGACAAACAAAAAAGTAATAAAATAAGACATATAACGAAAGTGATAGACGCAGAACAACACGCACAGCGCTTGAAGTGGAAATGGGCGGGACACGTAGCACGCGTTTCTGACGGAAGGTGGTCGAAACACGTCACAACATGGTCAGGCCCACAGAACAGAAGAAGTAAGTAGAAGTGGGTTGTGTCATAATTTGTACCGGATCGACTGTCGCCAAATTCACACAAATGAATGGAGTATTTAACACTGCACACAGTTACAATATTTTTTCAATTCGTTGTTTTTATTTAACTTAAAACTAGTTTAATCACACTGGTCCTACAATTTATAATATATCTTAGTGCTTTACGATAACGGTTACTTTGGCGTAGCGCACAAAGTACCTATGACATTTTGTAATATTAAAACAAAGTAATATATAATTATTAATTACTAAACTAAACTTTATGTGAAACATATAAGGTTGATTTTGGCTGACTGCTGCCACCATGCTCTTTTATTTAACTCAAAACTAGCTAAATCACACTGGTCCTATAATTTATAATATATCTTAGGTCTTTGTGATAACGGTTAATTTGGCTTAGCGCACATAGTTCATACGACGTTTTGTAATATTAAAACAAACTAATATATAATTACTAAACTAAACTTTATGTGATAGATATAAGGATGATTTTGGCTGACTGTGATCGATTAAGCATCACTATGCTCAATTGTGACACGCGTACCACGCCTACTTAGCACTTCCACTTATTTTTCTTGTTCCGTGGTCAGGCCCAGAAGGAAAAAGAGGAAGAGGCAGGCCCAAGGATCGTTGGATTGACGACATCAAAAGAACTGTAGGAAAAGACTGGATGATGATAGCTAAAGAGAGAGATAGGTGGAGACAGTTGGAGGAGGCCTATACCCAAAATGGGGCCATGAATTAATCTTATAAAGTTAATTATATAATAGATTAAACCTGTATAATTTCATGGACTAAATAAAGGCTTTATTATTATTATTATTATTATATAAATCGTGTTTCGTGTGATTTCTCATCCGTGGAGAGCACTACTAGTATAATTAATATATTCATTTCCCACTTCTGATGAATAATATATTCTATTCTATACTATTTTAAACAGTACAAGACGGAAATTCGCTCACTATTATAATATATTTTTATTATTTTTGTTGAATTTGATTTTTTAATATGTTTTCATCTTTCAGCACTATCAAACCTACATTTAGAACAATTATTAAAGTGCGGAATTATAGAACAGAATCCCGATGTTCAAGAGTTAAATAGATTTTCCAATGTTGACGAATTGACGTCCGCCATTTTGCTATCTGGATCCAATACAGTGTTAGTTACCAAGAAACAAGTCAAAACTAAAGGCAAGCTGAAGACGACTGTTGATTTGGTTACTAGGTAAGGTTATATACTAATATTATAAAGAGGAAAGGTTTGTTTGTTTACGGTCGAGTAGTTTTTGAGATAAATCGTAACCGATTTATCTCAAAAACTACTCGACCGTTTTTTTTTGTATAATAAAAAAAAAAAAAAGTTTCTGTACATTAAAAATTTTACAGAAAATGGAGACGGGACGGTTAAAAAAGGGGAACACTATAAAGGGAAAATATTTTAAATGTTTTTTATTTGTTCAATGCTCGAAGTTACCAGACGTGGGGAAGACATGCTTACAGAAAATTATAAACATGTCGTGTCGGTGGGTTTCGAACCCACCTATCGGAGCGCACGGCAAGTGTTCTACCAAACGCGCCAACTAGTCCGTCAACTTTTCAACAACAACAACAACGTCAATAACAACAACAACTACAACAACAACGACAACAACAACAACGACAACAAAAACAACAACAACAACAACAAATTGTTTTTCTTATAATTTCTAGCTCGGGTGAACACGCCCACATCGGCGGTGAGAGCATCAACTACGGCATAACCAAACGGAAACATAACACTCATATTCTTACGTACTTCGGCGGTTACCACTCGACCGAGAG
Source organism: Anthocharis cardamines (assembly GCA_905404175.1). Taxonomy (NCBI): domain Eukaryota; kingdom Metazoa; phylum Arthropoda; class Insecta; order Lepidoptera; family Pieridae; genus Anthocharis; species Anthocharis cardamines. The sequence goes on from FR989974.1 coordinate 6,530,455, forward strand.
ACGCGCTCTAGTAGTACATAAGACGTCACTCATATCGCCTCATACTGCGATATTGTTCTCTATGGGAGATGTTAAGGTCATGGTAAGTGCTATTTTTTATGTAATATATCGACAGACGAGCATGAGGTTCACTTGATGGTAGGTGATACCTCAGCCTCAGGACATCAGTCAATGATGGGCTGTCGACCTACTTTTTTTTGAGCATACGGAAATACATAGAAAGAAACGCGCAATGCACTTCACGGTTTTGCCATCTATGACCCTTGGTTCGTTACCAGGCGGAATTTGAATATTCCTCCCATGCGAACAATGCCCGAAGTTACGAGACGTGGGGAAAACATGCTGACAGAAAATTATAAACATGTAGTCCCGGTGGGATTCGAACCCACGACCCATCGATGCGCACGGCAGGTGTTCTACCGAACGTGCCAACGAGCCCGTCAAATGCCGTGCTATTTTTATTATCACGTCGGGGTCACCAATGTGGAGGGAGGTGTGGTCTTCCTCCAACCTAAAGGGAGGATCCTCGACCAGTCGAACCACGGACTGGCCGGCCCTAAGGCCCCTGTGGTTGATGTCGAGATGTTGTATATATACTTAGCGCGCACAGAAACTTCGATAGCGCGATTCAGGATTAGACGTCTTTGTATTGATTCTTGTAGCTGATCATAGATGTCGCTACAAAGCCTTAACGCCGAGTCGTCTTAATGATCAACCAATCAGATAATAGGGAATATGCATGTATTTTTAATATTTTTATTCGGTAGCTATAGAAAAAAATGGATTTGAAGTATTTAAAAATATGGCTGGAATAGTTTTGATCTAAGGTTGGCGCGTAAGTCATTCCAATGTAAAAAAGGCGATTGATCAGTTTCGCATTAAAATTATGTTTGTTTTTTTTTTTGTTTTTATAAGTGGCCGTCTTTTTTAATATCAGATATCGACAGACGAGCACTAGATGGTAGGTGATACCCCAGCCATAGAACATCAGACAATGATGCGCTGTCGACCTACTTTTTACTTCATTCGGAACATTTATAAAGAAATGTATCAGTTAATAATATTGTACGTGTTTTCATTTCTATAATATGTTTCCAGAAAGGCAACAATGAAGATATAACAAACTTGTACTTGCCCAGACATAGACTTACATTCCAAGTACCCACCAGGTAACTATCTTAACTTTTATTATATAAGGTCTCAGTAAAATTGTCACTAGATTATTCCTATTAATGAATGAAGAAAAAACATATTGAGTAATGAGGGGCTGTCGATCCTATAGTCGCAAAGGCTGCATACATAATACTGTATATATATATACTATACTAGCAATTGCCCCCGCAACCCCCCTTGTGGGTTGAATTTCGTAAAATCCCTTCTTAGCTGACCTCTACTCGGCGAAAGGAATATTCCTACCATATTTCAAGTCGCTACGCCTTATGGTTCCAGAGATATCGTGATGAGTGACTATATAGGTGGGAATCTCTTTTATATATATATATAGATAATAAATATATTTCTTTTTTGTACTGCATTCTTTTTTCGTTTACTGTTCTTTGCTTTGTATTGCTTTCACGTATTAGTTTTTTGTTTAATTATGTTATTTTAGTATTTTTAGCACTATTTTACTTCAGTATGTATATGTATAAGAGGTCCAAAGCCATGCGACGCCTTAATATTACTTGGAATACTACATACCTGTCGTAAAGGTGGTAAAAAATGGTAGAATAAAAATTTTGAGTACTTTTGAGTAACTTTGGATGCAGTCCCTGGTTCGGCATATTTACCAAAAATCGAAAACAACATTTACTGCGGTTCAAATTTTAATTGATCTCTTTTCAACTCGCTCATATGCAAAAGCTGCGAAATAAAAGTCAAAGTTAAAAAGTGTCTTATGTTTGGCAGTATTTTTTCAAAACATCAGTCAAAATTCATTTATTCATTTAGGTAACACAATTTACACTTATGAACGTCAATAAAAAAAAAATATATAAAATGTTTCTAATTTTACATTTACTGCCAGTTCTCAAGGGCGTAGAGCGGACGAGAAGAACTGGCAAGAAACTCTTCGCCACTCTTTTTAATCGCCAAGTTGTTTGTTTTACAAAAATGTTTGTAAGGAGCTGCAACCATTACACCATGTTCCACATGACATCTTTAAGTAATTAACTATAATAATAAAAATAATAAAAAATCAAAGGTTAATATTGACTTTTCTTTACAGTCAAGCTGATTATATTTTAAGAGTTCGTGAGATGCTATGGAATACTTTTCAGTATTACATAGATAGAAAAGTGGATAACATATCGTATGAAGAGTTTGCATCAACTTCAAAATTCAAGACGAGACTAGTGAAGGCAGTCGGTAGAATACTCGTCGAAGCTAACACAGAATATGTAGAGAAATATATTAATAAAGATACCGATTTTAGATAATAAATATATTTCAATTTGAGTATTGTTTTACTTCAATTAAAACGAACCTATTAACTGGACGCTGGCAATACAGTGTCAACCCACATGGTTGCCATTTTGAGAAAATTGAGTTTGAAGTTTTAATTTCTTTTAAAAAATAACAGAAATAATAGATTTTTTTGTAATTATTATTATTACACTAACGGCCTTATAAACGTATTATAAGCTTGATTGATATAGTTAAAATATGTTTTGTCTCGCTCTATCGAATATACAAAGCCTAGAGAACGAATGAAACAAAACATACTTTAACTATATCAAGCTTATAATACGATTATCTATATATCGTTTTTCTTGGTACCAATCGAAGTAATAGAATTTAGTGCATTATTGTTAAATATTCTAAACATGTTAGGGTTTAATGCCCAGTAGTTTTTCAATATTTTTGCTATTAAAACAATACATCGACGTGTCCTAAGAACAAAATCGTATCTGCAAATAAACGATTTCACAGATACGACGTTGTTCTGTTGTCCCGTCGACATCATATCTCTTTTGAAATATGCACTCCAGCTCATAAGCCGGCCTAGCATGACAACGACTATCGCTTTATTTCTTTCGAGTCTAACATGACAATTACAATTAAAACTCGACTATTAATATCAAAATAGATATGACGCGGCTGGGTCGGTATTTAATGTTTTAAATAGCGTGATGTCAGCACTACTGACATCACTATTCTCTTGTGAATCCTCAATCAATGTTTCGTAATAAAAACACCAACAATAGGTTGCGTTAATCTCTTTTAATCACTTCATTACAAAGCAAGAGAGGTCCGCTGAGTCTGGCCGGCGATACCAGACTGCCTTCTGAACTGACAAGCGGCCATATTTATACAGAGTTTGACGTAAACAAATTAGTCATAACAGTTACTGTCATTTTACAAAACGAAAGTTTTTAAGTCAATACAATCTTCAATAGTTTCTTCCTTTAAAATAATCAATTATTGATAGTAAATAAACAAATGGTAATAATAATCAGATGCTGCGCCGATACGGCCGTTCTGACCGGCGGTGCGCGCTCTGCACCTGCCGTCTGCATTACGTTCCTTAGTAGAGATCTTGAAGTTTTTCTGTAACAATAGAATGTTTCTTCTGAGATTGGTATCTGTGCACCTTTTGTGGTACATAAGTATTCAGTGATTTATAATGTAGTGTATACTGTGGTACTTTGTTGTTGCGTACTCTGTGGTACATTATTGTTGTGTACTCTGTGGTACTTTGTTGTTGTGTACTCTGTGGTGCATTGTTGTTGTGTACTCTGTGGTACATTGTTGTTGTGTACTCTGTGGTACATTGTTGTTGTGTACTCTGTGGTACATTGTTGTTGTGTACTCTGTGGTACATTGTTGTTGTGTACTCTGTGGTACATTGTTGTTGTGTACTCTGTGGTACATTGTTGTTGTTGTGTACTCTGTGGTACATTGTTGTTGTGTACTCTGTGGTACATTGTCATATTATATTGCCGTACTCAGTGGTACATTGTGATTTTCATTTATGTGTGACTTTTTGTTGATAAATAATTAAGAAATGAATACGTGCCCTTTTTAGTCAGCTGCTTCTTTATGTTGTTGCTCAACCATACTGGCTCGCGAAGTAGATAGTAGAGTTGGCTGTTGCAGAAGGGCCGTCGTCTGCCGCCAATTTATACAGACAGGTGGTGCGTGGTCTGCACTAGCTTTGTTGATCCTCGTTGTGATACCTTAAACACAGAACAATTTTCTCTGAGTATGATATCTGTAAGCAACTTGCGTTGCCTATAATAAACACACAACAGGGTCTCAAAGATTGAATGATGGATTCTCGAAGGATATTGTAGGTTTTTTTTTTTGGAGGTCCTTATAAGGTTTCTCAAAGTGTCTCGTAGAATCTCGTTTTGAGGAAACGAAGATATAAAGTTTTTAGAGAATGTAGGATAATTAATATGAGTTTGATTTCAAGTCAATGTAAACTGAAAACGACTCACCGTGTAAGATGGTGATTAATCAAACAATAAACAGAGGTCTTGATTTAGCAATACATGCACCTCTGATGTAGGTGGTTGCAGTTCCATTGATGTTGTAGTAGAGTTACCTGCCGATACGGTTATCTAGTCAACTGGTTTAGGTACCAACGGCGTTGATCATGAGCGACTTTTCTTGGATAGCTGCTCTGAAACATAATCACATAAAAACAATAAAAACTTTTAAAGTGAAGTATTTTCTCTTAATGTTGATGTAAGCGTTGCTTATTTTTCTCAGTAGTTTGAGTCATTCTCTGAACAATATGTTGGGTAATTTCCTGTATATTAACGATTTGGGTACCAATATCCACCAAATTCAGTTTTGTCATCAAGTCATCAGTGTTATCGGGGCAATGCCGGTTACCCGATAATCGGTGCAGTTCACTGATGGCTGGAGTTCTTCAAGAGTTGTAGAGTAGAGTAGAGTTCTGCCAATCTTCAGTTCCACAATTTTTGATTATTATTGAAGCATTTGGAGGTTACTACTATCATTCAACTTGCCCATATGCTCGGCTTACTCCTGACGCTTTAAGTTTAACATTAATGCCAATGCAATAGTCTGAATTCTCGCCAGAATTCTCTTCCTCCATCAACTGTGATAAATAGTATGCATGTAACCACCATAGCCACTCAGGCATCTGCTCTTTCCGCAATCCTGTTTCTGCTTCCCATCAACGATATGGTTTTTCTTTATAAGTGGCTTCCTGAGGCGCGTATCTACAATAGTTGGTCGATTGATGATTTATCCTTTTACATAAACATCTTTGTTTGTGTCACGTCATTTATATGTGGCCACTCCCCTCCTCAATTTGCTGATGTAAGGGGTGTGGTCACTTCCTTTGTATGGCTGCGGCGATGGATGTCAACTCAGCAACTGTTGTATTTATTAATATGATGTGCAATCACTTGCTGTAAACACACACAATGACTACTTCCACAGTATGATGATGATCCAACTTATCTTTTGTGATTGTTATCCAAAGAACACAAACACGTGACAGGAACTCTGAAATATCCTTTGTCCTTTGATAAACCATAAACAAAGAAATCATAGAATAGAAAGATATCACGAGTATCCCTTTTCTGTCTCATACAGGTCGCTTCCGACCTGAAAACAAAAACAACAAACAGTACGTCTGTTAATATCTACATCACTCGTGAACTCAACTGAACTATTCACTCAAGTAATGAGGCCCATGTCTCGACTTACATTTAGTTAAATACAGGTACCTGCAATACATATAAAGCGATACACGAAATAAATTATAATACGTACGCTTCTTATGTGTCACAAAGCACCAACGTAATTTCTTATAAGCAACAAATCGCTGTCGGCCATCCAATTCTGTAACGAACTCAATCTACCGTCAATATGGACAAAAATCAAACAAAACCATTGTCCTTATCTGTGGGCGAATAAAAACGCAGTGGAACGGCGTTCGTATCTCACTTCTGATGACGCGGCTGGGTCGGTATTTAATGTTTTAAATAGCGTGATGTCAGCACTACTGACATCACTATTCTCTTGTGAATCCTCAATCAATGTTTCGTAATAAAAACACCAACAATAGGTTGCGTTAATCTCTTTTAATCACTTCATTACAAAGCAAGAGAGGTCCGCTGAGTCTGGCCGGCGATACCAGACTGCCTTCTGAACTGACAAGCGGCCATATTTATACAGAGTTTGACGTAAACAAATTAGTCATAACAGTTACTGTCATTTTACAAAACGAAAGTTTTTAAGTCAATACAATCTTCAATAGTTTCTTCCTTTAAAATAATCAATTATTGATAGTAAATAAACAAATGGTAATAATAATCAGATGCTGCGCCGATAGATATATTTGTCGATCGAGATATCTTTTCTGTCAAAATAGTCGATGTCGAGATATAATATATCTCCATATCTTACATCTTAGTTTGTCTTCTCTCGTCCGCGACATATCTCGTCTAGGCTAGCCCGGAAGGAAGCGATTGGTATCAAAATTTATTTTTTTATCATTTTGTGGATTGATACTGCATTGCTTAACAGCGTCCTATTGATTAATCAATTAAACAAATTAGAATATAATATAATACGTTTATTCATCAGAAGTGAACTTAAAAAACTAAAAAAAATACTGTAGTTTATTATATTTTATAGAGCGAGACAAAACATATTTTAACTATATCAAGCTTATGATACGTTTATGAATAAGGCCGTAAGTACATAACTACATAAGCACCTTTGATGAAAAGGTCACTGAATTTAAATAAAATACTTTCTACCGGATTAAAACGCGAGTTATTATTTATATTGTTTATATACATATATATATATGTCCTGTCTCCCGCGACCACGGTTGCTGTAAAGCATCCGAAACGTCGGGATAAATAATTTAAACAATATAAATAATATATCGCGTTTTAATCCGGTATACAGTATGTTATTTAAATGTGTGATACTCGCGTTAATGAAAAGGTCACTGAATTTAAATAAAATACTTTAAATAAAATACTGTATACCGGATTAAAACGCGATTTATTGTTTAAATTATTTATCCCGACGTTTCGGATGCTTTTCAGCAACCGTGGTCGCGGGAGACTGAAAGATGACAGTTGTCTTATATTTGAAATGTCTCAAAGTTGCCATATTTAATTCAATTAAATTAAAAATAATCTAATCTTTTAATTAATAGATTATTTTTAATTTAATTGAATTAAATATGGCAACTTTGTAACATTTCAAATATAAGACAACTGTCATCTTTCAGTCTCCCGCGACCACGGTTGCTGAAAAGCATCCGAAACGTCGGGATAAATAATTTAAACAATAAATCGCGTTTTAATCCGGTATACAGTATTTTATTTAAATGTGTGATACTCGCGTTAATAAAAGACAATATTAAAATACTTTATACTGGATTAAAACGCGATTTATTATTTATATTGTTGAAATTATTTATCCCGACTATTTCGATCGAGTGTTAATCCGGTATAAAGTATTTTATTTAAATGTGTGATACTCGCGTTAATAATAGACAGTATAAAGGTCACTGAACTCGGCATGGTGTGAGGTTTTAGCTAAATCATCACGGTATTTTTTTTTATTTTTTTTATTTACACGAGAAAACCAGGACAAAATTTTGTCGACCGTTTTCTTAAAATTCGACTTCTAATGTCAAAAGTACAGATATTGTCGATCGGGATATCTTGTCTATCAAAGTTGTCCATGTCGAGGTATCTTAGGCGAAATTCGAGAGCGTTGTGGAGTAAAAGACGATGTAGTGACGAGAATTGAGAAAGGTATGTTGAGGTGGTTTGGGCTTGTAGAAAGGATGGATGAAAGTAGGGAAACGAAAAAGATTTATGAAACTGGTGTGAGTGGGAGAGTCGGGAGTGGTCGACCTAGGCGAACGTACCTCGATCAGATCGGGGACGTTCTGCAAAAGGGCCAGATCAAAAGTACTCGTAACCGTCGAGTGTGTATGAAAGCATTGATGAAAGTAGAAGAAGCGAAAGTGGTATGTAAGGATCGGAGCATATGGAATTCCGTGATCTCTGCCTACCCCAATGGGAAAGAGGCGTGATGTATATGTATGTATGTATGTATCTTATATCTTTGTCTTTACTCGTCCGCGAGATATCTCTTCATGGTCAGCTAGACGGGCAGCTAAAATCTAGATTCAATCTAAATTCAATCTTTGTTCTACAAATTATGTAGAGAAATTTATTAATAAAGATACGGAGTTCAGATATAAACATTGCATATGAATTTAAATAAAATTCTGTATACCGGATTAAAACGCGATTTATTATTTATATTGTTTAAATTATTTATCCCGACGTTTCGGATGCTTTTCAGCAACCGGACAAGAGGACACCGTTAGTCAATATTGTCATAATATAGAAAACATAATATAGAATAACAACTCCGTAGGAATAGATGGCGATATTATGGCAACATTGTGACATTTCAAAAATCAGACAACTGTCATCTTTCTGTCTTTTAAATGAAATAATGTATACCGGATTAAAACGCGATTTATTGTTTAAATTATTTATCCCGACGTTTCGGATGCTTTTCAGCAACCATGGTCACGGGCAGACAGCTGTCAAATAATTTAAACAATATAAATAATAAATCGCGTTTTAATCCGGTATACAGTATTTTATTTAAATGTGTGATACTGGCGTTAATAAAAGACAATATTATGGCATATGAATATTGTTTTACTCAGAGCCTCCAATAATAATCTTACGCAATAGAGGGGATCCACAAAAAAGGGGAGCACAATAGAGTAATTACTCGTCGGAAATCTTTTAAATTCCTACGAGTAAATACTAAATAACTTCTTCTTTGATTTTTTCTTCTGATTTATTTTCGCTGTTTCACGTTAACCTATTGTTCTTTGTACTGACTTAATTATATTGTTGTTTAATATAAAAAAATATTTTATTTGGAATATAATTTTAGGTTTTATTTTACTACTTTATTGCTAGAATTCTAAATCCGACCCTGGTTTTACTTCAACTTTTGACCAAAAACCCATTAATTGGGTAACTAATTAATGAATCCATGCATATTGTAAATAGGGAAAAGGTGTTCGCAAATTCTTTATCATAAGGATATTTATAAATCTTTTAGGTCAATAAATATTGATTTTTTTAAATTAAAAACTTTAATGTACCATAGCTACAAACAGGACTTAACAACATAAGATCTAAGAGATCAGAGATCTCTTCTAGACTACCAGTATGCAGTATAAAAACTGTAATAGAAAAGCATTGGCGATTACGTTAAGATCTTGCGAAGAGAACTTGAATACACAACCAATAAAAAAAATAACAACTAATACAATATATTCATCCAATAAAATGTGATTTATTTATTTTTAATATGATATTTATTTATAAAAACCGCCGTCAATAACTCTATCTTCAGCCGACCTAACATGAAAACCACGACAAAATTGTGTCGCCCTTATTCACGTGTTTTAATCGATTATCTCTTTGTCTTCGGGTCTAACACTTGCACTTAAAACTCGACTCTTAATGTCAAAAGTAAAGATATTTGTCGATCGACATATCTTGTCTGTCAAAGTTGTCGATATCGAGATATAATATATCGAGGTATCTTATATCTTAGTATGTCTTCACTCGTCCGCGAGATATCTCTTGATGTTTATGCTAGGCGGGCTAGTTCTTATGTCGATGTCTTTGAGAACCCGGCCCTCAAAGAATATCGTCTATTAGGAACATAATATTAACTATAATCTATGTGAAAAAACATAGTCCTCACCAGTTTTAACTTCCTCAGCAGTCTTTAAAACTCGCAACAACTATAACTTGCTCTTGCTCATGTTTGGTTTTGAATATATTCCGGCGACTGCAATAGTCTCTGTTGTTTTCTCTACAACGAAGTATATGAATGGTCTATTTGCAACGAATGACTCTATATAAGTATCGTGGATGGAATGTCTTGTATCTTCAGCAGGAACCGATGATTCTATTACTTCTATATCAACTTTATGAACGATCTTAGACACATATATATTATCTGATGACGCTCTTTTGAAGCTTGCTCGTCTTTTATCAAATATATCAGACACGCCCATTTTAATTAAAGGTCTATTTATTACCAAATTAGAACTGATTTTGAATCGAGGTAATGATACCTTTACAACTTTCTTTTCTTCAATTTTTATTGATTCGAGGATATCTTTAAAGGATATGTTTTCAAAGATCTGGTATACGTCATTTAACATCACATCTCTATGTGGTAAAATTACTAACAAAGAAAATGTTTGATTGTATTCAAGTTCCAGTACTTGGGATTGTAAGGCATATATGTCGGAGTAAACAAATCTTCCTGTTGTGTGCATCATATTTACATAATGTATATAAATGCCACCGCTATCTTTACCGTAAAACATGTCTAATTTCGTGTTTTTTACATTGAACGGTGACTTCGAAAATCCTACAAACTTGATTATATTTGTTAGAATCACTTTCGAGCCATCAAAATCATTTGGATATATTAAATTCGGTACTTTTACTCCTGAATCCAATACGATTCTGTTAGCCACTACAGCCGCTGATTTCGACTGCTCAAAATCTAGACGCAGTAATATAGTATCGAAAGCATTAGCCATGGAGTCTACGAATTCTTTTAAAAGAGTTATGTCTGTATCAATGAACATACAATTGCTGGTTTGTATGGTTTTGTTTTCATTTATAACTGCGTTCTTCAAATTGATATAACTGTTAATGATTTCGGTGTCATTCTTTGGGAGGCGAAAGGTATTGTCTAATTGTTCCCTACTTACATCTGTCGCTCCCAATATTACGCCAATCATAAGAGTCCAAATTCCAAACGGTGATAGTACGACATTATGTTCTATATCTTGATGTGTAAAATATAATAATTCAAGTCCAAAATTATTCACTACTTCACTGAGATCCGCGTGATTAAACACTACAAGAAATGTAAACAATATTATTATTTGTAGCTTCATTGTGCAACAGTTCAGATATGACTGAAACTGATATTCCAAAGTTCATTTGTTTTTGAGGATAACGTATTTATACCCATATTGGGAATACCCAAGCTATCAAAAGACACATACATATTATAATTATGAATTAAGTCTGTCCGTCTTTTTCAAAATTTTTACGACTTATTCGCTGTATTTTTGATATAGGTAATCTTTGAGATTGATTTACAGTTAATAAAATAAACTATGTGTTAGATATACGTAATAAGTTCATCGTTACCGATGTAATTTAGTCAGTATGACTTTGTTTTGAATTGAAAATTTTATTACTACACACAAACGATGTAAACAAAATAGTACATTAATTAATTGTTTCAAATAGGTGACTTCGAATCTCTTTCGATCTTCGAAACAGATGGTTTTAGAGTGATTCGCAGTATGGTGAGATTTATTATAAGCAAGGCGTTAAATGGTTGTGAATATTTTTTATAGAGCTATTACAACTAGCTTTCATATTAATTTTCTAAATCCCAACTTCTTGGTCGCTAATGATAAAATAGTATATTATACCGGACATATACGTATATTAGATACTATTTAATATAGGAAAGTACAAAACCAAAACTCACGATTTACAAAAATGTTCATATTTTAACACAAAAATGTTAGTTAGTATGAGAAAAACGTGTGACTGAAAACAGGTTTAAAAATATGTTAAAATGATTGTGTTTTGTTTCAAACTCGAATGTCGCGGTCACGCTAAAGTGGACTAATGCTGTGTTCACATCTTCGATAATATATTAGAATTCGAATAATAGAGTGAAGGTGACGTAATTTGAAATATTGGCAAAATTATTGATCATAAAACGGTCTATAAACACTTTCTAACTATTAAATTTCAGCGTGGTAAGTTTCTGCCGTGAGGCTGAAGCTTACCACACAATGCTGAGACTGCGGCCCTTTAACTGCCAAACACAAATTCCTGTTTTATTACTTTTTAAGTTTAGTTCTGTAAGTAATCTTTATTAATTTGTTGTTGTTTGTGCAGTAAATAAACTCTCTCTCACTCTCTCTTTAAGCGATATCCACTTTACATTAAATCAGTAAATTACCCACTTATTTTTATAATCGATTAAATTGATTATTGAAAAATTTAGTTAGTTTGTGTAAAATTTATATTATATTTTAAACATTTATCAATAATTTTGGATTAGGTCACTTATATTTTAAAGTTATTTTTTAAAACAGCTATGAACACTCAGTCATTTTAGGTATATGAGTGAAATCACAGGACATTTCAGGCATATGCTGGAAAATAGAACTTTAACTATCCATACATCTAGAACTTAAAATATCTAGCAAAAAAGAGTACCTACAGAGTTTCTTCTCGGTAGAAGCAACATTTCCTTAAATTTAAACCTGTCGCGGAGGGAGCTTTAAAAATTAACGATTCAAGAATACTTTTAAAAGTTTACTATAATTAAATTACTTGAATTGAATAAAGAATGAAAAGAATATTGGTTTTTGACGGGTCCGTTGGCGTGTTGGATAGAAAGCTTCAGTCTTGAGTGAGTTTATAGATAACAAATAAAATAAAATTTAAAAAAGAAACCTTAGTTTTATAAAACACGGACGCTAAACTAGCTTGATACTAAAGTCAGATAAATTCATCCTCCCAACCAACCAATCTGAGGAAATATTTCACTGAGTGTTTTCAAACACATTTGTATACACAGAATAAGTGTTCGGAGTAGGTACTAGTATTTAAATAAAATACTGTATACCGGATTAAAACGCGATTTATTATTTAAATTATTTATCCCGACGTTTCGGATGCTTTTCAGCAACCGTGGTCGCGGGAGACTAGCCAGTCTCCCGCGACCACGGTTGCTGAAAAGCATCCGAAACGTCGGGATAAATAATTTAAATAATAAATCGCGTTTTAATCCGGTATACAGTATTTTATTTAAATGTGTGATACTCGCGTTAATAAAAGACAATATTAGGTACTAGTATTGGTAAAAGCACCATAATTGAAATTTTTTATATGCACACTATAAAAATGTTTGTGTAAAATAGGTATCAATACGTAAGTGTGGTCAAAGCATTATGATGAAGTCATATCGACGTGGGAAGTAATAATTGTTAAAAAATAACAATAGCAAAATTTGTTTCCTCGGTAAAGCGTGCTTTATACATGTTATATTAGTTTGTTTATTTGCGGTATTTTGAAAAGCGCCTAGCATTAAGGAAAGATATTATACTAGTTATTAACGACCGCCTCCGAGTCTCAGTGGTAATCGCGACGCGTTTAGCATCGAAGGTCCTGGGTTCGACTCCCGGCGAAACAAGATTTAAAAAGATTGTTTCTGTCGGGCAGGGCATAGAAGGCTTATCACCTTCTTGCCTCTAAAGAATAATGACCAGTGAAACAGACACAGAAATGGGTCTGCCCCATGCCCCATTAGGGGACTCAGGAATTCACTTTTTCTGGTTATTAACGATCTTCTCATAACAATAAATAAAAATTAAAAATAAGTTGTAAATGTTCAACATTTCGCTAAGATTTTTTTTTTCGCAAATCCTAATACGGATATTCACATACAGTGTGATGGACATAAAATGTAATTTCATTCTTATTTGTTAAATGTATATATGTGTTTTGTTTACAAATTTGTTTATTAAAATTCGCTTTCAATTCGAATTTTGTTTATTCTTCTATGATGGCTTTGTCTTTTTTTATGTTCACTTGATGGTACGTGAAACTTAGCCACAGAACATCTGTCAAAGATGCGCTGTTGACCTACTGTTTACTTCGATCATTCAGAAATCCATAGACTGGAAGTTGGAACCGAAACGCGCAATGTTCACGGTTTTTCCATATATGAACGATAACCACAGTTTGGTGGTCGGAATTGTAATATTCCGACCACCAAACCACATGTAGGGATAATTTATTCATAAATAATATTAGGCATATTATAATCATGTTTAGAAATAATCAAAAAGATGAACCGCGATTCGTCGAAACGCAAGGTGTACTAACCAACGCGCTTGTGGAAAAATTAACAGTTGCTTTTCAATGTAGAACATAATATGTAGACGTGTTATTGCTAGTAGGTTATAGTTCTACCAAGAATTATAGTTTTTATATTAAAACTAGCTGACCCGGCAATCGTTGTTTTGCCATGTAAATAATTTCTAAAAATCAGGGGTTGGTGATAAAAAAGTCAAAATTTAGGGTTGTATGTATTTTTAATGCCACTTTATAAAAAAATTTAAACAAAAAATTATGTCCAAAAATTAAAATAAAAAATTGGGGTGGTTTACCCTTATCATTTAGGGGGATGAAAAATAGATGTTGATCGAATATCCACCCTGGCCGATATGCACGCTAAGGATCACGAAAATCGGTCGAGCCGTTTCGGAGGAGTTCGGTCCCGCACACCGTGACACGAGAATTTAATATATTAGATTTAATTATTTTGTTGTTTTTTATGTTAAATATCGACACACAATGATGCGCTGTCGACCTACTTTTTATTTCGAGCATTCGGAAATCCGTAGACTGAGACCAAAACTTGTAAAGCACTTCAAGATTTTTACATCAATGAACGGTGGTTCGACAAACAAACAAGACGAAATTCGGTATTCCTGTTTTAAAGTCCGAATTGATCAAACTTGGGGAAGACATGCTTACAAATAACATCGACAAAACCCGCAACTCATCGGAGCGCAAGGTACTTAACGCGCCAACGAGTACGTCGAAAAAATATGTAGACATTTAAATACAATTAATATATATTCAAAAAAAATCGAGTAACGGTATCTTTCACATTTTTTTTTTTATAGAGGGGGAAGTTTCATCAAACCGAGGGCGAGACGATCTTTTACATTTGCCGGGAGAGTGTGGGGTTGGGTCACTCGCGACTGTCTGCTAGCCAGACAGCCTGGTGTCCCGACCCACTAAACCCCCTCTAGCCCCACTTTTCGCCACACACAAAACAACAACAAACAAACACAACTTAATATTTACGGGAGCACCAGGAGATGAGCATTTCTTTTCCCCCCCCCCCCCCCCCCCCCCAACGGTATCTTACACCTATTTAAAGGCCTATTTTTGAGCTTTTCTTTTTTTTGAACCGATTAAGAGGTTTTTAGGTATAGCCTGCATTGCGCTGGTATTCTATATCCTTCGAGAGTAGCCATTCGAAAAAGGTAACTATGTCGCTGCTTCAATTAAAAAAACCATAAATCAAAATTATACTTTTTTACAGAAGAACTTCTTCTTTTTCTTGCCCTGTTCCCTTTTTTATTTGGGGTCGCCGCAGTATGTTCTCTTTTTCCATTCTCTCCTTTCACTCGCCATATCATCAGTCACACCTTTCCAACACATATCATTCCATGTTTTTTTTGGTGTTTTTGTTTTTTTTTCTGTCTGATCTTCTGTCTGATCATTTCTTATTTAATAAAAAAGTGTAATTTTGATTTGTGGTAGTTTTGAATATATTTTAGACAATATTATTAATAAATAAATATTATTATATTTATATGTCTTTAATTATTGTTGTTAATATCGACAGACGAGCTTTACGCAGCTGAATATCCGACATATAAATAATCTAATATCCATACTATATTGTCCAAGGCCCTCGAACGCGGAACCTCTGGCGTTAAACTCAACGTCCACTGAGCCATGACGTCGGTGTACTATGCACAATGACTATAATTATCCATGATATTTATATTCAGTAAGAAGTTTTATTTCAAAGAATTTTACATTTCACATATTTAATTCAATATCATGAGAGCAGTAAGAATAATTTATAACATAAGGATCAGAATGATCAATACATCCCTTTGTATCTATTCTAGAGCAGATAGATAAACATTTACGTAGCATGTATGATGTAAGTATAATAAGAGAATTCGTGGCTTCATTTTCTTTGTTCTGTCAATTTGAAGATTTGGGAAGGAAGCATTGGGTTCTTAATACATAATACTCTAATAATATATTTTACGAGAATAGATATAATATGTATTTGTATATCTATACTAATATTATAAAGAGGTAAATTTTGTGAGGTTGTCAGTAGGTCAGTAGATCCAGATATGGGTAATATCCGATTTTATATTTATTATAACCGATATATATTTATTATTATTATAACCGATTTTAAAAATTATTTCACCAATAGAAATAGCAGTCATTTATTCACCCGTAAGTTATTGTTACTCGCTTTCTATTGGTGAAATAATTTGGTATAATATAAGTATATATAGTATAGATATTTAACCCAGTGCGCAAATGCATTCCCCTCTATAAAAAAAAAAAAGATATACATATACATATATTTATTCTCGTAAAATATATTACACTGTAATAAAGTACTCCTACAATTTAACTTCGGGCATTGATCGGGTGGGAGGAATATCTAAATTCCGACCGGGTAACGAACCACCGTTCATAGATGGAAAAACCGTGAAGGCGTGAAGTGCATATTGCGCGTTTCGGTTTCAGTCTATGGATTTCCGAATGCTCGAAGTAAAACTTAGGTCGACAGCGCATCATTGACTGATGTTCTGTGGCTGAGGTATCACCTACCATCAAGTGAACCTCATGCTCGTCTGTCGATATCTGACATAAAAAAGGCCTTTATTATTATTATTATTATATTTTGTTTATGTTATATATCACCAGACGAGGATGAGATTCACTTGATGGTAGGTGATACCTCAGCCACAGTCCATCAGTCAATGATGCCCTGTCGACCTACTTTTTACTTCGTGCATTCGGAAAAAAATCTATTCCGTGGTTTGCCCTAAGCCCTAAGGATCATCTTACACTGATCTTCTGTAATGAAATCAAAACAAAGAAAATATTTACTTATTTAATAAAATCAGTCATTAATATCAAAGTAAAAAATACTAGTGAAGCGTAGTATTGTACAATAGAAAGACACAATACACTCTCAACACTTAAACATTGAATTTCTCCACACCAATTTTTAGTACTAAGCAACACAACTCTTTCTATGATATAATCTATCATATAACTTGAGGTACCGCATACACACCAGAGAACAGTATAAGCCCTGACGCCCTATCCGTAATGATAAAAACGAATTCCTTATTCGCCTCAAATCGTTGACTGAGTATTCTGTCTTCTAAACCGACCACAGTTGATGACGCAGCGACTGTTCCTTCTTCAGTCACTTCTATTTCGACATTCTGAATGGTTTTAGAAACATACAACAAACTATCGGATACTCCCGGTAACTCTGCCTTTTCAGCGTCAAAAATCCTCTGTATTCCTGAATACTGTAAGGGTGGTATTAAATCCGTTTGTGTTGTTATTCTAAACCTCGGTATATAACAGTCTATTTCGGGTAACCCACCCGATTTGAATTCTGTCATCCAATCTAGTGGTTGGTTCGCTAAGTTATTCAACAGTCTTTTAAGCGGCATCCCATCAAAAGGGAGAAGAATCATCATGGAGAACTGTTCCTTTCTTCCGTACGTCATTTCCAAGATTTGAGCGCCAATTAAGTTCGAGTCGCCGGTGTTATGAGGCGCCTTATGATACATCATATTTACTGAGCCAATTGGCTTCCCTTGTGAGTTGTAGAATGCTTCTTCTTTTGTCTGCGTTGGGTCGAAGGGATACGTCCAGCTAGCTTTGAAGTAAAGGGCATCAACTAGAATCATTCGTAAATTTTCCAAATGCTTAGGCTTCACTGCGTCGCGTATTTTTCCTTCAGTTGCGATGCAAATGTAATAATTTATATCTTCAGCGAGTAATGTCGTGTTATTCGGATCAACGAAGTATACTTCGTTCTTATAATAATTTGCTGATTCACAAAATTCTTTATGGATCTTCAAGTTGTAATCGGAGAACATTGCTGACTGGCCTCTGAGGATAACGTCATCATCTGAGCTCTTTAAGAGATTCGCTACGGCGGCGTGCAATGCTTGTGTTGATCGCAAATCGTTCGGTAATCTTAATTCCCTCATTAATTCTATAAATGTTTCTCCAGCTGATCCTTCGGCTAACAATGAAAATATATTCCATACAGAAAGGGGTGATATAGCGACATTCTTCTCTCCGAAGCTTTCTTGAAATGCGTAGACATTGTCGAGTAATTTTAAGGAGAATTGATTGATAGGTGTGAAATCGATACCAGGATTCGTTGGTGTTGCAACCGCAATACTGACTAAAACTAATTTCCACATAGCACACGTCTGGATGGCACAAAGTTGAAAGCAACACTAGTATGGTAAACGGCGACTTTATCAATTTCAACGGGTATTCTCACGGTTACAATGAGGTCTGCAGAAACTATTGGTGTCCAAGTGTGCGTGTTATTTATATGGGTACCCATGACTTAATCAATTTGACGCACGCTATTTCAATAAACCAATTAAAAAATTGTAATCGCTATTTTGATGTAGTCAAATTGTTAGCTTTTGGTTTTTCTTATACTATTAACGAAGTTGTATATAATAAAACGAATTGTTCAATATACATTAAGGTTAGAATTATAAAAACGGCGATTAATCATATGTTGATTGGATACTTTGAACCTTTTTTTGTGTGACTAAGTTTTTAATGTTTTTATCATATTATAGTAAATCTTTTCAAGTATTCGCCAAAAGTTACGTTCAAATTAAATAATTGCAGTACATTACATAGTTTTTTTGCTGTAATTTTAGCAGTAATACAATGTAATACTCTGTTTATTTAAACTTAATAAAACATATATTTTTTATTTCAAATAGATCACAATAATACATTATAATGCGTTCAGAAGTTTTTGCACGATACTCAAAGATTTTGGATAATTTCGATGAGATTTTAAGTTTTACAATAGCAGAAAAGGACATTTTTCAAATAATGAAACCTGTTATAATGATTAATATATTTCTCAATGTTTACGAATAATATTAATTTTGGGTGGATTGGGACTAATAGTATCTTATGTAATTTTGTTGAAATACATAGACTAGTTAGTATGAATACATGATGCGAATGCTACTGTTTTATTAGAAGTTTTCTTTAAATTTTCAAGAGTTTAATATAATTTTAATTATATTAAAATCCCTGGTAATATAATAATAATTGTAAAAGTAGGCTATCCATATATATTGTAACTTTATTAGTTATGGCGAATGTAAAATATAGGAAAATACTCTTTGTAAACTAGGAAAACGATTTTTTATATCTAAGACTTAGTTTTATAAATAATGCCATATGTTTTTAGTATATGTTACATTTACTCCTACATATGCTGAAAAACAATCAACATACCATAAAATAATTTCTGCCAATTGGCTATTTTTAGCTCATAAGAGTCTATTTAACTTTTGAATGACCTGTTTAATTGTTTAGTATAACAGAAACACCTTCTATTCTAAACGTCATATAAACAATATAGTCATACAGATAACCCTCAAGATACAAAATGTAAATTACTTTTCGCTTCGAAGACGATCGGAAGGATTCATGCGCACGAGCGGCGTAATATCGGCGTTTTTATCCTACATCATACTTGTTGTGTTTGATATAAATATAATGTATATATAGTAAGTCATTTAATTTGAATTTTGGTGCGATATTTTTGATTCTTTCCTTTCGAAAGGTAGCACACCTTAAAATTAATATTTAATTAAAGAAAAATAATATTTTTCCATAATAAATAATAATTTCTATTAAAGTTTGTAGTTTATTTTTTTTGTATTTTTCTATTGATGTTTAGCATTAAAATATTAATATATGTAGGTACTTACATCATTATAATATTGTTTTTGTATATTAGCACTTTTATGTGTTAAGAAGCGCATGATTTTTTATATTGTAGTTCATAGTGCATTAAAATAATTCTAAGACCTTTACTACATATAAACAGTCAAAATTACTTCCTTTAGTAAATATTTAGTTTAGTAACCTAGTTTGTATTGTATATTTTTCTAATGTACTAAGGTACAATAAGAAAAGGTAAGACCTTATTTTAAAGATTTGAAAGACACAATCAATACTTGAATAACTGCCCTACATTATAGCCGCTCGTGTATACGATTCCTTATATTACACAATTCCTGTATTGTCCATTATAGGAGGTCATTCGTACAATCCACGTGTTCCGCTCGAACTATTACTATGTACGGAACTGAGACATTATGTATCGCAAGATTCGTTGTCTCACATTAACTATATTTATAGCAGGGACTGAAACCGGTTAATTTTTATTTTCCAAAATACATGTCTGATTGAGATACCATGGTATTTATTTCAAAGGGTAATACACACTAAACATACCACAGTAATTTTTTTCAGTAAATATGAATAAAAACGAAAGAATATTAACAAAAACCTTTATTATACCGGTATAACTCCCATACTAAACCGGTATTCAGTCCTTGGTTAATAGAATGCCTTTAAAATACTGGAAGTGAAATCTCGAATCCTGTGTTGGAACTATGTTGTCCCACTAGGGGATTCGGGACACGTATACACAGGTCATTTCATTTTTAACCGACTTAAAAAAAGGAGGAGGTTCTCAATTTGTCTGTTACACGATAACTCCGCCAATTATGCATGGATTTTGATGATTCTTTTGTTAGGTAGGCCATACTTCACTGATACTTACATATCTATTTACTATTTATTTACAGTTATTTTAAGAGTCGGTGCCAGCCAAGAAGGACAGTTTAATCCTGCCTTTGCAACAAACTTTCCAGCGATACGAAATGGCAGCGGTTGGCTGGCACCGACTCCAAAAATAACTGTTAATAAATATTAAATAGATATATAAGTAACAATAATGTTTAAGGTTCTTGCTTTGAAGTAATTAAAATATTACTTTTAACTTTAAGATGGTACATATTGTATGTAGGTGTAGTTTTCAAGTTAGTCTTTGTTTTTTTATTATAGAAGAGAGGTAGAGAGGCTGAGATCTTGATGAATATATCGTCGTGATCGTAGAACAACAACGGTTCTGATTTTTTCCCGATTTTAGTTCTATTGTATTAGTCATAACATGAAACTCCTTGACAGTTCTATATTGTATAATTTAGAACTGTCTAAAAACCCTATCGACAGAACAAATAAAAAAATGGAGTTTGATAATTAGTCAGATAGTTTTATGCAATAAAACTAAAACCGTAAAAAATCAGAACCGTCGTTGTTCTACGATCACGACGATATTTAGTAGCTCTATAACTAACACATATATTTATTGTTTAATTATAGTTATTAAATCACTTAAATTCAATCATCCATTGATTGGATCATAACAAAAAAGGCCTTTAAATTTAATTTAACCGTTCAAATTGTTTTTGATGCAAGAATTTGTTCAGAATTATCATAAACATAATGACTGATTTGTCATGTTAATGGTTGTGCTTGACAAACAAATATATCTTAAGGATTGTTATCCATCGTTGAGCTATACTTTTTTTGATAGCTATTTATTTTTAACGGGCTGTAATACATTATCATAAAAAAAATTATTTTATTCTCACTATGCCGCGCTGTATATTAAGATTCTATATAGATAATATATTACGGTTTTATGTATTCTAAGAGACTGCCACGAAAAAATAGCGATGCGATCGCCTCACGCGCAATTTTAAATGTATTTTTATCGAGGATTTACTCAATTGTGTTTTTGGTTCCTTAGGCATGTTGACGGTTTCTTTTTCTTTTGAAGTTTTTTTCAATTTCATATTTATAGCTTTCATAAGCTACGTTTCAACCAAGCAAACGTATCACTCTTTAGTAAAAAATCAATTTCCGCATTGATTATTTCTATAGATAAAATGTTAGAATGTTGATATAATTTGGACATGGGGCGACATCAAACAGCTAACTCAATCAGTATTCTATGCTCTCCTCGACTCTCCTTACTATCTTTTTATTAATGTGATGATTGTCAACATAGCACGAGATATCGCCTTGAGTGCACAGCGATCGCATGACAACCGCGACAAAATTTTGTCGACCGTTTCTCGTGTTTTTATGATTATCTCTTTATATCTTCGGAGTCTAACATGACAATTACACTTAAAACTCGACTTTTAATATCAAAAATAAAAATATTTGTCGATCGAGATATCTTTTCTATCAAAATTGTCGTTGTCGAGGTATAATATATCGAGATATCTTACATCTTAGTTTGTCTTCTCTCGTCCGCGAGATATCTCATCAACCGAAACATATCGATAATGAGGATCCGTAACGTTTTTAGTTGAGAATGCAGATTTAAAGATCTAAGAAATCCTTAACATACAGTGCAAAAAGTTTTGTTCTACGATAATAATTAACGAAGTTATGACCAAATTACTAGCGAAGTTCACTGAGTGGCCGCCGCGGTTGCTATGACGTCACTGTGACGGTCGCCGCCTGTTAGCCGTATGGCGCGTAGTATATTATTTGGTTAATTGTGACTAAAACATTAAGTTTGTGTCCGATTTGTGTTTAATTCACCTTTAAACTATGTGTAAATATTGTATAGTTCCGAAATGTACAAACACTGCTATTAAAACGCCAGAAAACCTACTTTTTAACGTGCCGAAAAACCCAAAACTTCGTAAAAATGGTATTCCGTTGTAAGAAGATATGATAAAACTCTACTCTCTGCCCAGGCTACAAGACATTGGTGTGAAGATAGTTTCGATTTACGTACCTATATAACTATAACTATTATTTAGTTGATTTGAAAATAAGTTGATACCTACTATTACGTGTAGTGTACCTAAGTATTATCTTATTTTAAGCCTGCTATATTAATATTTTTTATAAAATAATATAAAAAACCAATAAAAACGTAACTAGTAACTACTTAATTTTCCTGAGTTTTGTGGATAAACATACGTTCGTATCTACCTATTTCCATTTCTATGTAGGTAATATTCCAGAGTCAAAACAAATGACACAGGGACGTACTCGGGTAAAAAGCGAAGAGTGAATAACAATATTTGATAAGCATTTAATATATATTTAAATTGCAAAAAGATATGGAAAATTACGTACCATACACTACCATTCACTAACTAAAGCGCAAGGAGGTTAAAAAGCCATCCACGAAATAATCTACATATGAATGAACGAAAACATCATTCGTTTATCAAGATTCTATAAGCATTTTATTCATAAGTTCTGAATACGTCCCTGTATCTATACACTTACATTCATTATTTCTTACACCTATATACGTCCACTTAGGCCGAAATATTACTAATAAGTACCTACGTTCGTAAATAATAAGCAGCACCCTTACCTTTGAGGTTTCCAACCACGGATTTCAGCGCTAGTGAACTTAGAAATCATTCTAGGTAGTCAAATACCATGTAATAATCTACTTTTGTAAGGTTATCTGATTGAGCTTGCACAAAACCAGCGTCTAATTTATTAGTACTCATATTATTTATGTATGTTTTATAATTAAAATATCACAAAATTACATTCTAACAGCTTCGTTAAATCGAGAAGTAAGAGCGCCGGTACTAGGCCGCGCTCGGTTCCGTCACAGTGACGTCACACGCTCCCGCGTACATTTACTTTTCGCGGCAGGAACGGCACACGTTTATCACTTAATATCTTCGTAAGTAATTGTCCGATTTGGATAATTCAAAAAGATATATCATTCTTATGTCATAAAGAATAACGTGGATACTAATTTCATTGAATTTGCTATAACGTTACTGATCCTCATTGAATCTATATTATCTCTTGCATAGCTTTCACTGGATATAGAGCATATCTCATTAATGCAGCAATGGCTTGTGAAAACAGAAATTTTTCCAAGTCACATTGCTATGTGTTTATTAGTTATGCGGGCAAATGATAAACTATTCACAATTTATCTATCCTGTTACCATCTGGATAGTTTACGGTTCATTGACCTTTTTGAAATGGGCTAGAGAAAGGTGAAGATCACGTCGGGGTCAGGAATGTGGAGGGACGAAGGTCTGCTCTTCCTCCAACTTGAAGGGAGGATCCTCGACCAGTCAAACAATTGATTTGAGAGAGAGAGAGAGAGAGAGAGTTTATTTACTGCACAAACAACAACAAATTAACAAAGATTACTTACAAAACTAAACTTATAAGTAAACAATAAAAAAAAAAAACATAAAAAATAAGAAAATGAATAAAAACAGTTTGTGTTTGGCAGTTAAAAGGCCGCAGTCTCAGCATTGTGTGGTAAGCTTCAGCCTCACGGCAGAAACTTACCACGCTGATTTTCAGCTGCAGCCTCAGTCACGCCACGGACTATCAGACGTTTTTTGCCGGTCGTAACTCGAACTTGTGCTATGTGCTACATTTGTTTGTGTATATTATACTTTACCGATAAAGGCCATAGCCGGGTAAGAAGGGGTGAGCGGCCCTCGCGCGTATTCGTTCCAAATTGGTCAAATTTGGTCAAAAGTTGCACCTGATAGGTTACAAGCTCACTCCAAATTTCAACCCTGTAACTGCACTAGATACAAAGATAAACATACAAATAGTACTTTTGGAGAAGATTTTTTTTCTCAGGATCAATAATATAATAATATCAAATGTACATATTTGCGTTTTGAAATAAGCGCCATCTAGTGGATTAAGGCGGTACTGCGTTAACTTTGATTTTAGAATACAATGTTCCTATGTTGCCTAGATATCACTTTTGCGGTTTTTGTTATTTACATGTTATAGCGTCACGTAGTGATAAAATATAATATACCTAATATGAAACAGTGTTATTTATATGAATGTACGTAGTACTTTCGGAAAAAAAAACAGAATAAAATTTTGCTTTTAAAGAAATGACAAAATTTTGAAAATTCTATATTACCTAAATTTGAAAAGATTGTCTGGACTCGGCGCCAAACAATGGGCAAATAATATAAACATTAAACACTTTAGTGTGTTATTTCTAAGTATATTCCTAATACTTGTGTTTATATTTCCTAGTTTATTTTAGATTAATACAGCCTCATATCTCATTACGCCCCGAGTCCGTTTGCGAAAAACAATAAACAAAATAAATTAGCATAATTGTTTTGCGTGAGAACCAGGGCAGATGCTCTGAAACACCTTTGAAATACAAATGGACTGTTATCGTAAGCCCTTACTAAATAAACCTGAACCGAATCGCTACCGGCTAAACAGCCGTGAATTTCGGTTGCTATGACAATGGTTTAAGGTTAGTTTCAGAAAAAAAACAAAATAGAAACGTTCTTTAAGTCCGGATCAAAACAGTTCATGGTGATTTTACTTAATTCCAAACTTAAGGGGAAAATGTTTATCGAATCGCTGACGGCTAAACAGCCGTCGGTTGCTATGACAACGGTTTAAGGTTAGTTTCAGAAAAAAAACAAAAGAAAAACGTTTTTTAAGTTCGGATGAACACAGTTCACGGTGATTTTACTTAAACCCAAACAAAAATTTAAAAGAAAAATGTCATGGAAATACTTTTAAGAAGGTCTCAGTGTTCGATTAGGTGTTCATACATAAGCCTCACGGTAGAATTTTAAAATGGTTTATTTATTTTCTCTAAAATTAATTTTTACATTTCACTTGGCGAGAAAACATTATATTATTTTTTATGTCAGATATCGACAGACGAGCATGAGGTTCACTTGATGGTAGGTGATAACTCAGCCACAGAACATCAGTCAATGATGCGCTGTCGACCTAATTTTTACTTCGAGCATTCGGAGTGTAGGCAGTGCAGTAGAAAAAGAAATGACTGATGAATGAAACTTTGTAATCAGCAATACAAAGTGAGAAGATTTGTGGATAAAAAAAGTGAGAAGACTTATGGACAGGATAGCTTTGGCCTAGCCTACCGTTTAGCTCGCACATCTGTAGTGGATAAGCAGTGACGGCGTAAGACCTAAATTGTATGTGGGCAAGATTCATTTTGCGAGGCCCTCTGCCAGCGTAAAAAATGGCTTTTTTTTTGGTGCGTTCGGGCTTTTAAGTACGTAATGCATAAATTTTCGGGGCGCGAGGCCCCCTGGGCCGCGAGGCCGTAGGCGGTGGCCCACGTCGCCCACGCCTTACGCCGCCACTGTGGATAAGCAACCTAAAGAAAGCTAGCTTTGGCCTCGCTCGAAGTTTAGCTCGCATCTCTAGTGGAAATCAGCCTAAATCATTTTACTACGTTGCGGCAGGCGGTGAAATGGGACTCGAGTACAATTAATTATGCCGTCATTACGACGCTTCGTTAAATAGCAACCTGATACAAGACATTGCTATTTGTTCTCGTGGAATGATATATATGAAATTCACGTGTCTACGGATAACAATTGTGTCCTTTTGGGGCATGGGACAGACATAGACACAGCTCAGGCAGTTTATTAGAAAAAAAATGTTTACAGAAAATTATTAAGTAATTATCAAGTTTGCCACGCCCAAATTATTAATAACTCTGAAACGTTTCGACCGATTTTTATGAATTTTTTTATGTATATTTGGTAGATATGAGAATAGGTTGTTAAGTATATTTCATACCGCTAGGTTCAGATCCCTATACAGATTTTTTGTTTCTATTTTTTGAGGTCTATCTATATTATATCATTAGTATTATATCCATGCGAAGCTGTATATAATACTATTTTTGAGGAGCTTATATGACCATTCATAAGATTACATACAATTTCGTACATTCATCTACCTAATATATAAAATTCCCGTGTCACAATGTTAGTTACCGTACTCCTCCGAAACGGCTTTACCGATTTTTACCAAATTTTATATGCGTATTCAGTAGGTCTGAGAATCGGCTACTGTCTATTTTTCATACCCCTAAGTAGGTAATAAGGGTTGTTCAACCTTGAAAAATTTTTTATATAATTTTTGGACGATTTTTTTTGTTTTTTATTTTTTTATAATGTGGCATTAAGAAATACTTACATACAACCCTAAATTTTACATGGTAAATCAACGTTTGTCGGGTCAGCTAGTATTTAATAAAACAACTATACATATATATACCCATTAGGGTAGGCGGAGATCACGGAATCCCATATATCCTTGCATATCACTTTCGTTCCTTCAATTTTCATCATAGCTTTCATACGCTCGCCGGTTTTATAAAATTAGTATGGATATATTATAACTCCACTTTGTTTTACAGTGTCTGGCATAGACCACTTAATGCATGTGCTGCCTAAATGCAAATGTGGTGTAAATTGTCGTTGAACATGCTCACGTAAGCCGCATCTACTAAGGGCAGAATTACTTGCGTACTTAGATTAAGATCTGGGGTATTATGCGGGGTGGCTAGGGGGTTGTTAGATGCATATTGTGTATAGGTTTTTGAGAAACTGGTTATGGTTTACTTACTGAGACTTAAGAGTGATACGGCTATTACGATATCCCATGGAAATTGTGGTAACAAAATTAATAATAATATCGTTTATTTGATACACACATAAAATATAGCATACGGAAAATATAAAAAAAGTCATACAATTATAGGTAAAAATACTAACCTAGAACATAATAATATTATGTTACAATATATTTATTTATATAAGTTTTCCAAAGTATATAGCAAATTAGTGTTTTAAAAAACAAAAGCGATATACATTAAGAGCGAATCAAACTAGTTCAGGTTGGTTTTTTATAAGGATTATGACAGCTTGCTTTTCCATTGGTGATATCTTACCCAGTTGCGTTTTGTTATTCGAATTCTTTTTCGACTGGCAAGCTTCGTACACAGTCATATTTAAGGCAGCAAAAAAAGCACTATGATTTTAATACTAATTAATAAATTCAGACTCTACTCCAGACTTGTCTCGGTAGCTCAGTGCGTTGTGTTTAATACCGGAGGCTTTGGTATTGATCCCAAAAAAAAAGTTTCTTGTTTTACACCGAATTTTAATAAGCTATTTTGAAGCTTGTTTTTTAATGTCAGACCAGCATGAGGTTCACTTGACGGTAGGTTAATAATGAGCTGCAAATATTTTTTATTTTGAGCATTTGGAAATCCATAGATTGAAATCGAAGTTTACGGTTTTTCCATCAATGAACGTTGAGAACTATTTCATAAAATATAACATAACAATAGCTCTCAGAGATATTAAAAACATCGCATTGGAGAAACTAAACACGTTTTAAAAATAGTATCGCAAGTAGTCTGCGGAAATTGAATATTGTGTCACGCGCTATATAGGAAATTGGTTCGTGACCTAACACGTCCCCCGGCTATCTTATCATTCTTCTTGCACTTTCTACGATAGTGCATGATTTTCTTTGAATATTACCGCAACGGATTTTTAACATTACATAGAGCAAAGGTTTTTTGGTCGCCTTTGACGATGTATTGTATCTTCCACTAGCTGCACTTAAATTATTATATTTTTATTTATTTAATAGGTGCTCCAACAACACATACAATACATATTACAATAATAATATTATAAAGAAATAGGTCCGGTGTATGCGTCAATAATAGGTGCACACAACATTATTAATTAATTTTATTAAGGACACTTAAATGTAACACAACGGACTTAGGTAAATGCTGAAGTTATAAAATGAAAACAAAAAATTGTAGTACATATTTAACAAAAATATTGAGCTATAGAAAAAAGAAAAAATAATAATAGTATAGAAAGGTTAGGAAATTATATAAATTCATTAAAATAACTCAAGTTTTTATTTTGCATTAAACTATTTTTTTCAATGTCAGATTTTGCGATTCGGATTTTTTATTCATAAAAAGGACAGGCATGCTAACAATAATATTACATTTAATAATATTGGGCCTCCTAAGTACGTACAAATCGGAATATTCAATGTTACCGTTAATTTAATATCTACTATTTTTGTATATAAAATACTTTTGATATAAATAGTATATTATCTGGTGCTACAAATAATCCAGATATTCATCTATTCCCAAGCTCAATGATGTCTATGAGGTCCGAGTGTCCCAAGGTGATATAGGGTTGACACTACCAAAGATTTTATTATCATATATTTTTTTATATATTCAAAACTAGTAACACGCCCGGCAAAAAAATAACAAAAAAAAAGTCTATTTCACCCGCTGATTATGTACCATTATTGGTGAAAGAATTTTTTAAATCGGTCCAGTAATTTTTGAGTTAAATCGTAACAAATAAAAAAATATTTCCGGTTTACAATATGAGTATATATATAGTCGGTATTTTCCATGCTGCTTGCACAAGTACAGCCGGAAGACCGATGCAAGGGAAAACATCTACTTCCGATGTAAATGCGCTAGCGTAAATAGCAGTAGATTTTTTTTATAACGGAGCAGACAACCGAGCAGGTGGGTTACCTGATGGTTAGTAATCACCACCGCCCATGGACATCTGCAACTTAAAAGTCTCAGATGCGTTGACGACTTTTCAAAAATGTATAGGCTTGCATTTTAAAACCAACGATTACCACCCTCTGTGTTTCTAGCCCGTAGCCGTAGTCGTAAATCATACTAGAGTTTGGTAGTGCGTGGAATGAAGTTGCGCGTGAACCTTACCGTGCTCGACTTCCATTCATCGAGATGATGAGGGTGAAAGGACTGTTTCTGACGTGTGATGCGATGATGGAAGTCGGCAGCTGGGATGATGTCAAATAATTCACTAGAACACTCCCCATTGTAAATACGATAGAATACGCTCAGGGATGTGACGTCTCTTTTGATTTGGCTAAACCTATCAACGCTACGTGTCCGTAGAACGTCGCGGTCGGTACTTCATCGGGATGTTCTACTTTATACTTGACCTCATACTTTGGAGAAATGTACTTCATGAATGATTATTTGGCTGCTATCTTCGAAAACATGTGTATTTAATTTTTTTTATTTTACTTGTAAATTAGGGTAAAGTCGGGATAGATGCCTCAGGAGGATAGGTGCCCCGATTTCTATCTAACATAGTTCCGACAGGCGAAACAAACCAAAGGCTTTATATTACGATTACGCACCTCCCCCACATAAACCATGCGCAAGCGGTTTGGCGTACGGATGTATTTGTGAGTTCCAGAGGGATGTGAATACCTACGCCACTCCAAAAATCACGCGTTTAATATTTTTAGATATTTGAGGACATTGCAACTTTTCATTTAATGGGTAAATCAGAATTATTTCAATATAAATATAAGAAGTGCAATCTGTAGAACTCCTATTTTATGTTTTTTATGGAAAACTTTTGGATAGTTTTTTTTAAATTAGAAGGGCATGTATCCCATGCTAAAAGTATAGACGCCCCGATTTTTCAAGGTATAGATGCCCTTAGGGGCACCTATCCCTGATGTTTATCCTTATTTAAATAATGAAAAAAAAAAATATGCCTTTTTTTACTATTAAAATTTCTCGATGTTTTGTTTTGCAGGAAAACATCTAATTCTTGGTTTCGATAAAGGAAAACGACTTGTCGCTCGTATACAAAGACTCGAAAAATCTGGCTTTTCCCCAGTATGCAAGGTACTCTTGCATATAAAATAAAAAATGCAATTTCAACTCTGAAATACAAATGGCTGGATATTACCAGAGCCATCAAATGACCGCTTTTGAGACTAATAAAACTTGTTAAACTCCATTTTCTTAAAAACTTAATATTTCGTCACCTGAGTGCTTGTTTCGTCTATCTACCATTGGTAACATTTTACAGAAGCTTTTTTTGATCTATTTGAAAAAAAAAGCTCTAATTTTAATATTTGAAAGTCTGGACATTATTTGGACATTAGTTACGTATGTATTGATTGTTATAATTTTCACCTATGGTTGTTAATTAACCATATTTTACAGTATTTTTGTGGAGATAGACCAAACGTGCACAAATATAATTGTAGAGTCAGAATATTACCTCATTAGAGATAGGAAAAAGTGACTGCTTTTTTTCCGTGCTTGTATATTCAATGTGCCAAAAATTATATACAGGGTTTTTTTCCTCATTATTTCTAAGAAACTTAAATAGGAACACTATAACTAAAATAGATTTAATTGTTTTAGTATTTTAGCATGAATAACTGACTAGCATTAAAAGTTTTGAGGTCAACATGCTAATAAAAAAATGTATTGCAGAAGAAAAAAAATATAATTTAATAATATATTTTATTAATATACTTTTCACATGAAAGTGACATGTACAGAATAAAAAAAAATCTTCGCGTTTTGCTTTAGATATTGCTTAAAAATCACTTTTACTGTTATTTTTGCCATTTACTTATTTCCTAGAGTGGTTAGAATTAAATGTATGAAAAAGATCTGACCATAGTTTCTTAGATATATATACCTTATAAAATATTTTATCGTATCACATGATTTATAAAAAAACTTATATACTTGATTTACTCAATTGTTATAAACTTAATTTTTTTTACAGATTTTTAAAATTTAATAAAAAAAAACTCATCAATTTAAATGCTTTTATAAACTTTTCCATAAGCGACAACGTGATTCATGTGTCACAGTAACAAATCGAAAAAAAATGGCGGACATGGAATCGCGGGCTGTAATTGGTCGTTTGCGTGGACATAGACCACTCAAGCACTGAACTTGTCTAATAATTCCTTAATATATATCTATCCTTAAAATATCTGGACAAAGAACAAACAAGCACAAACATTTTATTACAGTGTCGTGTCAAATTATAATTTAAATTATGTTTTTGTTGTTTTAAAATCAAAAAGTTTTAAATCTTCCTTAATCAACAGGATTGAAATTTAAATCTTAATATTACTGTATTCAAAGGTCATTTTTGATGGTCGATAGACCAAACAAGCACTCAGGTGACGAATTTTGTATCGAGAATTACTGAAAATATATAATAAGTTATATATTTTTTAATATTATGTCAAAATAAAGATTATTTATTATTTCTAAACTATTTATGTGACCTTTACTGTCAAAGGCATCTATCCCTATCACCGTATCAGCCACTGGGGCACCTATACCAAGCATCGGGCGTCTATCCCGTTTAATAGAGGTATTTTTAAGGCTAAATATCTTATTGATTGATTATGCAAAAATAAATAGACATATCTAGTATGGTAGATAAAGGATCATAGTAACAAGAAATTAAAAAAGTTTTTAAATTGTGTGTATAGTTTAGTTGTTATGAGGATAAATTGAAATGTGGGGCATCTATCCCGACTTTACCCTATATATAAAAAAAAAAATCCGACTTTGGTCGACGAATATGTCGATATAAGTATGTTATGTATAATTAAGTTAACTTTTACTGAATTAAAACGAAATTTATTATTTGTTGATGTTTTTAATACTTCGAACAATCTAAAATCCTGGCAAGAGAAAAATTATTTTACAGATTGGTACGCGAAAAATGAAATTTAAAAAACATCCAAACCTAATCAATAGAGAAAATGGTTTGAGACTTTCCAACACCTGGGATTTGGTAGTTAAAATCTAAAACATACAAAAAACAAGAGGACATGGTTAGGTTTCCAGAATATACAAAATAATAGGAAGTATCAACTTGAATTTAGTATGGCAACTTTATTTGATCGTACCAACATCCGATTTAAAATCTAGGCTGTGACAACCCTAGCCGGTTCTAGCTGGTTATCCCCGGAGAAATTATCGGACGAGTCAGTCTTCCCTGTTATACTTTGCAACCGGCTCTGATAATATTTTGTATGCAAAAGTACTTGTTGTTACATAGGTAATTTTAGTATTTAGGTTACTTTTGTATAATTTCACAAAATAATATCAGCTGCATTCACATAATTATTTCTGTCTTTTATTAACGCGAGGATCACACATTTAAATAAAATACTTTATATCAATTTAAAACCCGATTTATTATTTATATTGTTTAAATTATTTATCCCGACTTTTCAGACGTTTTTCAGCAACAGTGTCTGCCCTGTGACCACGGTAACTTATTATAATTAATATAAATTATTTCTTTTTAACACTAATGTTTGATTACAATATATACGATTTTGCCTATTAAATTTACGAATCACAACATCAATTTTTCTATTACGGCAATTTCTTGAATAAATATATTTTATTCTCTTCTAAATCCAGTTTCAAAACAGTAATATCATAGTGAAACCTCAAAAATTGAATGAATATACTGAGTATTCAATTCACGTGAATACAAAAATCTTTTATCCCCGAGTAAATTTACTGAACACATTGAATTATTGAGTAAACTATTGTCGCGCGGCTCCGTCCGACGTGATCCGAATCGAGTCGGAATTGTCACTATTGGTTGTGTGTGGACTGACTGCTAAGTGACTGAGTCAATAGAGATTTATATGGGACTTCGACAAACTTCTAGTGAACTTCTTACATAGATATACAACAATATACGTACGTATTGTATAAAAAAGGGATATTATTGTAGGTTTTTTTTTTATGTCAGATATCGACAGACGAACATGAGGCTCACTTGATGGTAGGTGATACCTCAGCCACAGAACATCAGTCAATGTTGCGCTGTCGACCTAATTTTACTTCGAGCAACCGGAAATCCATAGACTGAAGCCGAAACGTGCAATGCACTTCACGGTTTTTCCATCTATGAACGGTGGTTCGTTGCCCGGTCGGAATTTCGATATTCCTCCCACCCGATTAATGCCCGAAGTAACCAGGAAGACATACAGAAAGTTATAAACATGTGGTCCTGGTGGGATTTGAACCACGACCCATCGATGTGCACGGCAGGTGTTCTACCGAACGAGCCTGTTTAAGACTGAAATATCACTCACTTCCAATAATAATAAGAATTAAATCAAAAAAATCTAATCAAAATTACTTTATTTTGCCACAACAAAAAAAATATACATAAAAATACACTTGTCCTTAAAACTAACACATTTAAAATTTAACTTAGCTAAAATAACGCTCTAAGAGCAAATAAAAAAAAATATAAAAATTCTAAAATATTAATAATAGCAATAAAAACAGAACAAAATAGAAATAATAATTAAAAATGTGGCTAAAAAAGACAGCCACTCAGCATTTGCCACATCATTTTTCAATGGTGTGGCGCTGATTTTCAGTGGCTGCTCAGTAAAACGGATTTCCCTCATCCAAACATTACACCATATAACCAGTGGCGGGACTATCAGCCGAAACAAGCCCGGCTTGCCCTATTAATGCAACTAAATATGTTACGGAGGCGGTTTTATCGGAACTGAATTCGGAATCGGACTTTTTGGTTTGTCGGAACTGGAATCGTAACCGAAACCCGAATTGGACGCAAAGACAAAAGAGATATATGGAATAAAATAAAGTTACAAACATTATTCATCAGTTTCATTCATATGAATTCAAAAAATAAAACACCTTCCTGGGTATTATAATAAATAAAAATAAACCCACCCGATCAATGCCCGAAGTCACCAAACGTGGGGAAAACATGGCTACAGAAAATTATAAACATGTCGTCCCGTTGGCACAGCATGCCT
Organism: Anthocharis cardamines; assembly: GCA_905404175.1. Lineage (NCBI taxonomy): Eukaryota > Metazoa > Arthropoda > Insecta > Lepidoptera > Pieridae > Anthocharis > Anthocharis cardamines. Next base: position 6,564,804 of record FR989974.1, read on the forward strand.
GCCACGAGATATATCGCGGACGAGAGAAGACAAACTAAGATGTAAGATATCTCGATATATTATATATTTATATCTCGACATCGATAGATATCTCGATCGAATATATTTATTTTTGATATTAAAAGTCGAGTTTTAAGTGTAATTGTCATGTTAGACCCGGAAAAATGAAGAGATAAGCGATTAAAACACGAGAAAACGGTCAACAAAATTTTGTCGCGGTTGTCATGCTATGCCGGCAGGTGTTCTACGGAACGCGCCAACGACCCAACTTACAGCCGACAAAAGATAAAACGCAAATCATTATAAACAGAAGAAAATAAAGATTAAAATAAATATTGTAGTCTCATAATTTTTAATAAGGCCTGTAACATTATCCCAGCTGTGAATCAGTATTCAGTGCTCGCGTTTGTTTGGCAATAAATTACAAAGTTTCACTCGAAACCGACAAAGTTCTTGAATATCATTAATTCTAACGAAGCTCCAATCTTAGTAATAAGTGAAGATTGGGTGGGGTTTCATTAGAGGCGGCGACGGAAGCGGAAATTAAAGACAAAATGTATTTGTATCTACTATGTAGCGACATCTATAATCTGCTACTAGAATTAATACAAATCCTGAATCGCGTTGTATAAATGTTTCCGAGCGCTGAACATATATACAACATCTCGACATCAACCACAGGGGCCTTAGGGCCGGCCAGTCAGTGGTTCGACTGGTCGAGGATCCTCCCTTTAGAAGACTCCACCTAACTTCCTCCACAACTATATGTATATATGATTACAATTTTTTTTGTGATATTACCGCATTCGATTAAGCTTATGCGTACCTAGCTCGCTTTCCATAACATTTATTAAATACTTGTAACATTCCTTAGCTTTACACGGGTGCAATGTAGATGTAAAAAATAGCCTATGTTACTCGATGATAATGTAGCTTTCTATTTGTGAAAGAATAACATTCATAATTGGATATTCTGGTCATAGATGTAAAAAGCGTGAAGTGCACATTGTGCGTTTCAGTTTGTCTATGGATTTCCGAATGCTCGAAGTAAAAAAAAGGTCGACAGCGCATCGTTGACTGATCTTCTGTGACTGAAATCCCCTTTACAATTCCCTTGTCAAACCACACTTGGAGTATCTGGTTCAAATTTGGGGTGGCGCAGTAAAAACAAACATAAAGGATCTCCAAGTTACACAAAATAAAATAATTAAAACTTTATTTAATTACCATAGACTTACACCTACAAAAAAATTATATAAAAGCTCAAAAATATTTAACATCTCACAACTTCACACTTATCATACATGCATACATATTCAAAAAATCATCACAAATACAACACATTCTCACATCACATTTCACAAGAAAGTCCATAAGTACCACACCAGACATAAACATAACTTAGCATTACCAGCAGCCCGAACGAATTATGGTAGATATAATATAAGGTTTGAGGGAGCTAGATTGCACAATGAGTTGCCTGAGGATGTGAAGAAGTCAAGGTGTTTTCAAAAGAAAATTAAAAAAAAAAAATTAAAAAAATATTTGCAGCAGGAGCAAAATATATAATATGTTTTACAACAGACTTTGACTTCCTTATGAATTTTGTTTTCTTAATTAACCATAATAACGTTGTATAATTGTTCCATTGTTTTGTTTTCTAAGTACTTAAATGTTAATATTTGTGGGATTTGTAGTGGACTGTATATAAAATTATTAGCTGGTAGAAAGGAACAAATAAAGCACCACCTACCTCAACTGCTCCTCCTCCAGGCCAGGATTCGTCAGTGCACGGCACTTGACAATAGGTTAGCCAACGTGGCTGAGATGACTGCAGAGAACGTCCCTGCGACAGCACCTTCCTCGACGGTGGTCAACGAAGAAGAGAACGATGGATGCGCGAGCGCAGCTATATTAACCGCAGATGGCGGCAGCGGCGCATGCGCAGTACTACGTTTGCCTTGCGGCTGACTTCACCCAATACCAGGGTGAACAACAGAAAAAATAGGCGGCGCTAATATGTTCATTCTACCAGTTTAAGACAAATGTAATTTAAGTAAAGACTGAACATACCCCCCACCGAAATCATTTATGATGATTTCAATTATGAGAAAAAAAAGAAAAAAAAAAAAAAAAAATTATAATAATAAATTAAGCTACGAGCCATACAAAAGTAAATCAATAATAATAATAAAAAAACAGCTAAATAAACAAAGGTAAAATATAGACTATTAGTTATGATCATAAACTAAGAAAGAAAACTGAATGATGTTTGATATGTCTAATATTATTTTAATTAACATATGGTAAAGGACAAACCTTATTGACAGGTCTCCTTAAAAATCCTGTGCTATTTTTTATTGTAACTACACGAACTACGTTATCGGGGCCAGGGTGGAGACGCTCCACTCTGCCCATAGGCCAATAAAGTGGTCGAGTACAATCAGACTTTATCAAGACCAAATCACCAATTTTTAAATTAGATTTACACGAAAACCACTTTGTTCTTTGTTGCAATGTGTGTAAATAGTCAGAGGACCACTTCCTCCAGAATATCTGTGTTATCTGTTGCATAACCTGCCAACGTGACAGTCTACCTGTATTAATATTGTCAATCGTATACTCTGGTACTCCTAATAAACTTTGACCAATCAAAAAATGGCCGGCTGTAAGAGCTACGTAATCGTTAGGATCGTTAGACAAGGGACAAAGAGGGCGTGAATTTAAAATTGCTTCAATTTTGCAAAAGATAGTTGTTAATTCTTCAAAGGTTAACACTCTCTCGCCTATCGCGCGATATAAATGTCTTTTAGCAGACTTGATGCCTGCTTCCCAAAGACCGCCCATATTGGGGGCACTTGGAGGGTTAAAACACCAATTTATTTGACGTGCCGAGCAACCATCTGCTATCAAAGTATCATTATCTTTGTAGAATTTACAAACATCTTTTAAATGTTTCGCGGCAGCTACAAAATTTGTACCGCAATCCGAATACAAACAAGAACACAAACCGCGACGCGCTGTGAATCTATCCAATGTCGCAAGAAAACAGTTTGCAGATAAGTCACTAATCACCTCAATATGAATTGCCTTTGTAGAAAAGCATACAAATAAGCACATATAGCACTTAACTTTTTTTGCATTTCTAGTTACACCATCCTTAATATAAAATGGTCCGCATATATCACAACCAACGTGGTTGAAAACCTTGTTCGGTATAAGACGAGACGCAGGTAACGTACCCATGACAGGCTGAATGACTGTGGGATTGCACTTGAAACAAGTTATACACTTCGAAAGGATGGATCGAATCATGCCACGCGCATTGATAATCCAATATTTTTTACATAAAATACCTTGTAGGGTTCGTGGTCCTACGTGCAAATATGTTTTATGAAAATATTCAATTAATAATGTAGTCACCCAAGATCGTTTAGGTATGAGTAAAGGATGTTTAGAATTGTAAGGTAATTCCGCTTGGGAAAGCCTACCCCCCACCCTGAGGAACCCTAATTCATCAATAAAGGGTGACAACTTCCGTAAAGATGGAACTATTTTATTATTTTTTATAAGTTTTAATTCATCACTAAAATACTTATTTTGAGTAAGTTTAATAATCATATCATGTGACGTATTTAACTCTTGAGTTAAAAGTGAACCGACAAAACGATCGTGTTTAGTTAGTCTACAATTATTTGCAAATCGTAAACACCATGCTATAGTACGTTGCAATTTTATAAATGAAGAAAATTTGGAAAATGTGTTTTCAAAAACATCTTCAACTTGAATAGTATTTTTAATATTTTGAGAAGGAAAAGAAAATGTGTCTATGTTAGATTTAAGTTCTAAAATATCTTTATCATTTCTAACGTAGAAAGTATCTATGGGCCACTCGTGAACGTCACGAGCTAACCAATCTGGCCCATGAAGCCATTGATTTGACTCAGCCACGAGCTGAGCGGGCATAGCGCCGCGTGAACAGATATCAGCGGCGTTATGTTCACTTCTCACATGGTACCAACAGCTAGGCGGCACCACCTCCACTACTTGAGCGACGCGACTCGAAACAAAGGTTTTAAGTTTATAAGGTGACGTTTGTAACCATGCCAGAGCGACACTCGAATCAGTTAAGGCAGTTACATTGTAAGTTATATTTTTAAGATTTTGTTTTATGTATAAGATTAATTTAGACAACAAAACTGCAGCCATAAGTTCAAGTCTCGGTATAGAAAGTGGCTTTAGTGGTGCGACTTTAGTTTTACTCGCAAGCAGTCTAGTCTTGACTTCACCATTTGAATTGACACTTCGAACGTACACACAGGCCGCGTACCCTCGAATCGACGCATCACAGAATGCCACCAATTGTATGTCACGAAACTGTGTTATAAGCATGTGCCGCTCAACACGAAGTGATGAAAGACTTGATAGTGAGTCAATAAAAGTAGACCACCTTTCGCACAACTCTGCCGGAAGCTTTTCATCCCACCCAAGATTGAGCTTCCAGAGGTCCTGCATAATGCACTTGGCAAGAAAAGTACAAGGTGATAAAAAGCCAACAGGATCAAAGATACTAGCTAGTAGCTTGAGAACTGACCTTTTTGTAAAAGTGTTGTCCTTCATATTATATTCAAAAGAAAAACAATCATCAATAGGTGACCACTTTAAACCTAGTACCTTAAGTGATGAAGTATCAGCATCATCAAAATTAATATCAAGAGTTTGACTAGAATCGACCCTGTCTAATAACTCAGGTGAGTTACTTGCCCATTTACGCAAATCGAATCCGCCAAGTTTGAGAAGGGCTATGAGCTCATCCTGCAACGTGCAGGCTTCTGAAAACGTTTCAGAAGACCAGACTAAATCATCGACAAAAAATCCATTTAAAATAACATCAGCGGCTCGCGGATACCGCTCCCGCTCATCATACGCAAGCTGACGCAGACTGCGTACGGCGATAAAGGGTGCACTTCGCAGGCCGTAAGTATTTGTAACGAGTTCATAGGTTTTTATCGGATCCGATGGCGACTCTCGCCAGAGTATATGTTGATAACATCGATCTACCGGTTCTATGAGAATCTGTCTAAAAAATTTTGCGATATCAGCAGTTAAACAAATATCATAACGTCGAAAATTAAATATAATTGTTAAAACGTCATGATTTAATTTTTTCCCGGTTAATAATATGTCATTTAAAGAATTGCCATTGGAAGTAACCGCTGAACCGTCAAACACGACTCGAACTGGGGTAGTGGTACTAGAAGCCCGTACCACGCAGTGATGTGGTATCAAATATTTAGTCTCAGTCCCGGTGTACAGCTGCATATGTCCTAGTTGTTCATATTCACGCATGAACGCAACATAGGCGACGTGCAAATCGGGAGATCGCATAAGACGTCTTTCTAAAGATAAAAATCTACGCATAGAACAATCATAAGAATTTCCTAAAGACTCATAGGATGGATTTAATAAAATAGGTGAAACATATCTACCTTCAATTGTACGGTAATATTTTGTGGAAAATATTTCTTCCGCAAGTTGTTCTTGCGGGCTACTAGGGCTGTCGCACGGCGACTCCTCTATTTCCCAAAATGACCTTAAAGTTTCGTTGATCGTGTCACTATCGTTGGTGTACGACACCATGTTACAAGACGTTGCAGTGACAGTGACACCATCAGCAGAAGCACACGGTACTTCTACCTTCCCACACAATACGTACCCAAATACACTATTTAGTGCAGTGGGAAATGAGGGATTAAATTTTATTTTGTTCCCATCAAAAATATCAGGGAAAATATCACCTGCCAAAATAATATCAACTGGAGATTTTTTATAAAAATAGGGATCGGCTAAAATTAAATTTTTAAATTTATTCGCAACACTTGCTGGTACCTCAATCGTAGGTAAATCAGAAGTTATTTTTTGTAAAATAATAGCATCAATATTAAAAACTGGACTATCGCAATGTCTCGATTTAATTGTACAGGAAGTTATACCTAAAGATTTTACATTATTTCCCGATAAACCAAAAATATTATAATTACATTTACGTTTTGACAACCCTAATCGTTCGAAACAATTCATAGTTATAAAATTCGATTGAGCGCCCGAGTCAATAAGAACGCGACACGGTTGTTCATTACCGTAGGCATCGTTCACATACACAACAGCTGTTCCTAAAAGTACACAATAATTCTTATCAGCGTTGGACGAATGCGAAGTAACAAATGACTCACTATCTTGCCTACTGTGGCTAGCGAACAGCGTAGGAACCGGTTTCTCGATAGTATCCAAATGTAATAGCGCATGATGTCGCTTATTGCACGTAAAACATTTAAATTCACTTTTACAATCTGCTGTTGAATGATTAGGCTTAAGACAATTGTGACATAATTTTAAATAGTTAACACGGCTAACTCGTTCCTTTGGTGTTAATTCACGGAATTTAACACATCGAAAAATCATATGATTATGTCCGCAGTTTATGCAAGTTACATTATTAATTTTAGTAGATTGTAAAGTTTGCGAAAACGCCTTACGTGTATATTGTTCATTTGATTTTTTATTTATTAAACTACCCTTATTTTGATTATTAAATTTAGTTGTTGAAGTATTATATTCGAATGAATTTGAATGATCTAATATTTTTATTTGGTTTTGTATGTGTGACATTAAATCTTTATAAGAAGGTATTGAATTTTGATTAATCTTTTGTTCAAATGATTTTCTAGTGGCGGGATCAAGTGCTCTCAATGCTATATGACACAAAATATAACTAGATAAATCTTCAATGTCTAACGCGCTTATAGCCTTTATTGAATGGTCAAATGTTTCGATAAAAATATTTAAATTATTCGAAGATTCCGATTTTAAAGTTGGAAAATTTAACATTTTATCAAGATATTTGCCCACAAGCATCCTATTATCGTGGTATTTATCAAGCAGTGACTGCCACACAACATTATAATTGCTTGCATTAATTGGTAAACTTTTGACAATATTTAATGCGGAACCTTTTGTACACGAAAGAAGGTAGTGGAACTTATCTATGTTTGAAATAGTTGTTTGATTATGCACCAAAGAACAAAATGTTTCGTAAAAAGTGGTAAAATTTTCAATATTACCATCGAAGGTATATAATTCTAGTTGTGGTAATCTAGACCTACTACTGACACGGTCAGTATCAGCCAAAGAACCCACGTTGTGTGCGCCTGCCACGTGTGAATCGTCACATTGCGAAACACACAATTTTATACGATAAAAAAGATCATCAAATGATTTAAGGTCTTGGTCAGAAAATTGTGTTTCTGATTCTAAACTGAGTTGTAAATCGTAAATGTCTATACATACGGACTCGTACCTGTCTCTGAGCGACTCAATGTCCGAGGCACGCATGACGAATAAGTCTTTTATTTGAGGTTGAGATTTTATTTTATTAGACATATCAAACACTTCTTGCAATTGTGAAAATAATCTTTGTTTTATTGCTATATTTCTATTAATATTCCTTATTAAATCTAGTTCTTTTTTACTAGGAATTTTGTCGTCAGGCATATTTATTTCTTAATTTAATAAGCACGGCTCAAGAAAAAACAAAATTAAAATAAACTGACGTAAGTAAAAAAATTAAAAAATTCGCTCGAATTGGACCAAAAAATGTGGGATTTGTAGTGGACTGTATATAAAATTATTAGCTGGTAGAAAGGAACAAATAAAGCACCACCTACCTCAACTGCTCCTCCTCCAGGCCAGGATTCGTCAGTGCACGGCACTTGACAATAGGTTAGCCAACGTGGCTGAGATGACTGCAGAGAACGTCCCTGCGACAGCACCTTCCTCGACGGTGGTCAACGAAGAAGAGAACGATGGATGCGCGAGCGCAGCTATATTAACCGCAGATGGCGGCAGCGGCGCATGCGCAGTACTACGTTTGCCTTGCGGCTGACTTCACCCAATACCAGGGTGAACAACAGAAAAAATAGGCGGCGCTAATATGTTCATTCTACCAGTTTAAGACAAATGTAATTTAAGTAAAGACTGAACAATATTAATTTTCTCTAATAAGTGAACATTCTGTAAGTACTTCGAGAAAAATAAATTCTTTAAACCCAAATATGACACCCGTGCGAAAGATATTTGTCTAGCATTATAAAAATATAAAGCTGTATGTACATATAAGATCTATCTAAATATTGTCTTATGTTATCATTATACTTCGGGACCGAATTCGAAACATATTGTTATCATAAAGATGAAAATTAAAACCATTTAATAATCGCTCTCGCTCCTCCTATGAACATATCCGTCGCCGTCTTATATTTCATGTCGAAATTACTTTTTACGCAAAACATTTTCCAGTTGTCAACCTCAATCGAGATGAGTTTGACAGGGATTATAATTTGTATTCTCGCTTCGGCAAATTTCTAGCTATAATATCTTACAAATAATGAAAAATTATATTTGACTTTCAATACCTAGTTTCTGTATGCAGATAAGATTCAGAATAGTCTTACAAATCATTTTTTTTTAAATTGTTAGGTATCGACAGTCGACCATGAGGTTCACTTAATAGTAGGTGAACCCCAGCCTGAGAAAATCAGTCAATGATGCGCTGTCGACCCACTTTTTACTACGAGCATTCTGAAATCGAAAGACTGATACCGTTTATCCATCTACCTACTGATACAGTCGGGGGAAAGATATCCTTATAGAAAATTATAAGCATATCATCCCTGCGGGATTCGACCCCGCGACCCATCAGAATGCAAGGTAGGTGTCTACCAAACGCGCCAATGAGCCCGTCAAAAAGTATAAGGAATATTTATTAAGATTTCGGAAAAATTGATTTTCCCTCAACGGTTTTTGAAATGAAATGCAACTATGAAAAATAAGAGAGTGGCTTTGGAATTCGCACTAAGTGCTAGTGACCTATTTTACGCCAATATTCATATTAGATATTCTTGACAATGCATTTTGGCTTATTTTTACTTTTAATTGTAATATATATAAAATAAAATATTTAAGACTGCAAGCTGTGGTAATGGCTGAATTTGAAGAGGCGAAGAGGAGTATCGTAAAACTGTGAAAACGAGTGAAGTTAACAAATTGTCAGTCATAATCTTAACGAGTTTAGACAAAAGTGTTTTCTTGTTAAGTTTAAATATTCAAGATTATTGCGTCGTTTTTGATTAAACATTTTGAGTTGAGTAAAATTACAAAGACTGAATAAAACTAATTTACATTTAAAATAAAATGCTTTATAGTGTACTAGCAATGCGCCCCAGCTTCACACGGGTGCAATGTAGATGTACTATACACAAAACATAGCCTGTTACTCGCTGATAATGTAGCTTTCTATTGGTGAAAGAATTTAAATCGGTCCAGTAGTTTTTAAGTTTATTCATAACATACAAAATATAAAAATGCAAAAATACAAATCTTTCCTCTTTATAATATTATTATTATAAATTATAATTATATTATATAATAAAGACAGAGGAGTATACCTAATAAATGTATGGTCCAAAATGTGTTAAATCTGAAAAGTAATGAACAAAAAGTATTTTTGTTGAAGTATTACAATTATGAATTAGCTCTCCGAGAGCAGGATTTTTTCCTATTTTTTATTATCGTTATAATTTGACTAATATTACATATTAGCCTGTAATGTGTCATTCTGATGAAAGAGTGTCCATGGAGTTTCTTGCCGGTTCTTCTCCATGAGACCCACTTTTTGGAACCGTGCAACTAGACGTTTCATAAGAACCTGCAAAGGCCTATTTCAAATAAAAAGCTTTTGATTTTGATTTTGATAAACAATAATACTGTCAAGTTTCATCAAAACCCGTTCAGTAGTTATTGCGTGAAAGAGTACCAAACATTCTCACATTTATAATATTAATAGGAAGTATGATGGGAAAACGCAGTGTTAACAGCTGCGAAGCAAATATTCGACATTTTCAGACGAATGATGGTGCTAAAATATATTACTACTATATTACTTATTTAGCTATTAGATATTAAAAGTAGAAGTGCTTTAAGTAATAATAAATAAATAGATAGAATAGTATTTAGAGATTGTTTTATTTTTATTGTTTGTTTTATATTAATAAGGTTATTATTGTTATATTTTACAATAAATAGTAAATAAGTGAATAAGTCTATAATGAGCATGGTATATTTTTGTTTTCGTTTCCTTGATGTTTTATTACAGCCTAGAACAGTTTTCTATGCCCTGCCCGAACTAAATTAGTTTTTAATTCTGGTTTCCTAAGAATTCGAATCCTGAACTAAACTTTTAGTTGCAAAAATCTTTTAAAACGCAATTTAAGATTTAATAATAATTTTTGTTTCAAAGGTATTTTATTTAATACGAGACTCGCGGTAATAAGAGACATTATATGTAAATGTTGTCGTATTTACTGTATTGTATACTCTATGACAACATAATTAAGTCGCTTGTTACAATCAAGTTACAGTACGGAAGTGTGGCTTAAACTTTGTTAATTATCGCGTCACAAACTTGTAACTTCGCTACGAAAAACCTCTTTGTTTCTATGTGAACAACAAGCTATAAAATTGGTTTTTATCTTAGATCTTAACTTAATTGAAATTGTTATAAAATCAAGTTTCAACGAAACTGTCGCCAGCGGTCTTTCCGTACCAATATGACTTGGGAATCTTCAAGAAACGAGCCTGCACTTTCCTTAAACTTTTTGGTTAGTTCTCCTTTGTGTGAAGTCTTGTGGTGGAAGTAAGGTGTGCTCCAAGCTTAAGGGAGGATCCTCGAGGTTTTTTTTTTCAATACGAAAGTTATCCCGTGGGCCCCAAGACGGCGAGACCTGAGAGTCTAGAGGGGTTTAGTGGGTACTGCTCACTCGGCACCGGGTGAGGTTGAGTCCCACACTCCTCCCTCATAAAAAAAAGGATCCTCGACGTAAGAACCCAATGGTTGATGTCGAGATGTTTTATATATACTCAACGCTCGGAAACACTTATATAGCGCGATTCAGGATTAGATGTCTTCGTATTAATTCTAGTCGTAGATTGAGTTTCGCTATAGACTTTATAGTACGGCCGTGCCGCTTGTGGCGCGACTTGGCGAGATTTATGATCTATCTATATCTATACTCTATACTAATAATATAAAGAGGAAAGATTTGTATTTTTGTATGTTATGAATAAACTCAAAAACTACTGGACCAATTTTAAAAATTGTTTCACCTATAGAAGGCTACATAATCAGCGAGTAACATCTACATTGCACCCGTGTGAAACCGGGGCGCGTTGCTAGTAATTAATAAAATGTTTTCATGCAAGGATTACTGTGGGGATGTCGCATTAATTCGGCAAACGACCACATAGATCATCAGATGGATGTCTGATATATCCGGCACCCGTACCGAAAGGGTAAAAGGTCGGCTACTAGCTTTCTGGTGTTACATGTGTCTATAGCTGGTGGTGATCACTTACCTTCAGGTGAGCTATCTGCTCGTTAACACCCCTAATTTAAATCGCAATCTAATTATAACAATAACATTTAAATATTTACTAAAATAGTAAAAGCTTATCTCGTTAAACTTAATTCATGCCATTTGTATATCAAATAATGGCTATACGTGCAAATCTCATGACCTATTTCCCGTAATTTTCATGTACAATTGGTGGACGCATCGCGTTGTGGCCAGAAATAATTATGTGTGGAATTCAACCAGACAATAATGTACCGTGGTAACGAAGATCGGATGAGGAGTCTTCACTACATATTATAAAACAAACTCCGCTGCGTTTGTTTGACTGTTCGCGATAAACTTAAAAACTACTGAACGAATTTTCATGAGGTTTTCACGAATATATAGAATGATTCATGAGGAAGGTTTAGGTATATATTTTGTCAAGATTTTTAATGTGATAATAATCAACATAGTAAACGCATCAAGCTGATGTGACCCTACGACAGACAAAACATGTATACATAATATAATATGTAATAATAATAATAATATAAAAAAGTATTAAAAAAGTGTAATGATGAGATTTTTTATGAATATAGTTATAGAGTATAATAATATGATCTTTATTGCCACAAGTATATACATAATGTGATATTAATAAGAATATAAGCTTAAATACTAAAACTCGTGACAAAAGGCAGCAAGCTCAGCATAAAGCTGACAAACCGGGGTCTGTACAGCGCTGATTTTCAGCTATTTTTTGATATGCTCTACTATCCGTGCGAAGGCGGGTCGCTAGTATACAATACTATAGCTACGTTCAGTCGCAATGAGCAGGGCTGTGAGAAGTTTGAGCAGGGGTGAATTGTAAGAGTTCGTCTTTGAAAATCCGAGCCTTTGATTTCTTACGCCGAAGAGTTTTCGTCAGTGGGTCTGTGACGTCTTGACTCCTTGGTGTATGCGGTAGTCCGATATCACCCATCGCCCCCCCATGGGTATTGGGTATCTGGGTACTGATGATTTCCCCACAAAAGGGTCTGGTAACTTCGAGCATTAAATGGGTGGGAGGAATAGCGAAAATTCTGACCGGGTAACGAACCACCGTTCATAGATGGAAAAACCGTGAAGTGCAAATTGCGTGTTTCAGTTTCAGTCTATGGATTTTCGCCAGCGCATCATTGACTGATGTTCTGTGACTGGGGTATTACTTACCATCAAGTGAACCTCATGATCGTCAGTCGATATCTGACATAAAAAAATGACAAACACGTTTTTTGTAGACATCTTCCCAATCAATTATTTTATATATTTTGAGGTAATAATGGAAGTGGACGCTTTAAGAATTGAGTCCAGGATATTAAGGGACGGCTTAATCTTCGTCCATTATTAAGGCACATTCACATTTCCTCACTCCGAGTCACCAAAATGTCTGCGTGTGACGTCACAAATTATTCCCTATTCAGTTGCGAAATTACGGGCGTCGACGCGTGCCGAACTAATTTCAACGGAATATAATTCGGATAAAATTTACTAAATTGGACTATTATGGGCCTATGTTGGAATTTTAAGGTCTGTGACCTGTGTAAACTTTTATTGACCGTCATGGGACCTATTTGGGCTATATTGTTTTATTAAGGTTCAAATTATTTTGTCCGAGATACATATTATGTTGGATATTTAGGATATCTAGGAACTTCAAGGTCAAATACCGTTATATGCTGCGAACACTCGCCGGTTATATGATATTCGAGAGGGTTTGTCAATTGTATTAGAAACTATTCGAAATTGCATACAAATGCTGTCATTTTAGGCTAGAAATGTTGGTCGTTTGGGGCTCATTTTCATTTCTTTCAGAGGAATATGTATTTTGAAGTATCACCTCAATGATGGTTGAAAAATAACTAGTAAAATGATACTGTCATTAAGGCCTACTATTAGACTAATATATAATATGCTAAATGCACTTAGCTATCTAGCTTAAAAATTTTAATTCAAAATTGTAATACGTACATATATGTAACTAGTAACGCGCCCCGGCTTCACACGGGTGCAATGAAGATGTACTATACACAAAAGATAGCCTATGTTACTCGCTGTTAAGGTGACACTAGTCGACATTTTTTCCATAGAAATTTCGGGGGGGTATTACTCCACTATTTAGCACCGTACATGCAAAGTTAAACATGATATCGTTTTGTCTCATTATTAATGTTGTCTGTACGGAAACAGAATGGTAAAAAAAAAACCATTAAAAAATTGCGAGCTACCAAAGATTCGTTTTTATTGCCATTTTTTAACACAACTTTGGGCTTAAATTAGTAATAAAAGAAGTATCAAATTTTCAAAACAAAGTCAGTACCGACAAAGCACGATTATCGAATAATACAATAACTTTTATTTGTAATTGATTTATGCAGTGGTTTTTTCATAAAACTCGATTTTCCAAAGGCTTTTTCGTATTTTTTTAGACGCCCCTTTTACTATGAATTATCGTGCATCTCACTTAATAATGATTGCCCCAGTGCGGTGCGAGAGAATAGCATGCTTTTTGGCGATGCCCACCAATGAGTTCGAGCCCGCGACTTGTGCAACCTAGCTTTCTATTGGTGAAATAATTTTTTCTATTGGTGAAGAATTAAAATCGCTCCAGTAGTTTTTGAGTTTATTCATAAAATACAAAAATTCAAAAATACAAAAATACAAGTCTTTCCTCTTTATAATATTTGTATAGAAGTATAGATATGTATCGCGGCCATTACTATGACAGATATGTCATACGTTAACTGTAACTGTCATTGTCTTCATAGAATTCACTATGACAGATACGTCATACGTCAACCTTCATACATAAAAACGTTAGACCATGCAACGGTCGTTCAAATTCTCTCTTTGTTCGATATACGATACGAAATCATTGTAATCTTCAATTATATGCATTTATCAAGAAGCTGGAACTTTTCATGACATTTCCCTACACGCAATATACGCTACAGTATGTAATAATAATTATAAATTTATTTTTATTTCATTTCACTTTTTTTATTTACCTACACACTAAGCCAAGGCTAACAGGCAGAAAATGCCTTAAGGCATTAAGTTCGCCTTTTGCACACTCGTTTTTTGTGCAATAAAGTGTTTAAAATGTAATAAATATTATTTGTATAAATTTGTAGAATGCAATAATTTCTCGAAAACTATCCAAAACCATAGAACAAAGAAAGATCGTAGGATTATTTTTATAGTATAGAAAGGCAATGGTGCCAGCAACTTACCTGGTCATTAGTGATGATCGTCGCCCATAAGCACCGGAAACCTCACGTGTCGCTAGTGTGTTGCCGGTATCCATACGATGCTTTCCTCTATCCTCTGAATTCGTGGATCTATGTAAATTGAGTTACCTGTACAAACAAAACAAAATGCTTTTTATTCAAATGAAAAACAAAGCGTTATTATGTTTCTTTTGAATGTAATTTACTTTTTATTTCCATAAACATCATTTCTGTATGGAAGCGAGAGTACTATTGATAAATTTTTAATTGGAGGGTGTATTGGAACCGCTAATGACGTCATGCGATAATGATGTCATCGAGAATCGAGTGCGCTATTGATTGCGTATTGATAAAGCTGAATTCAAATTTGGAATCGACCTATTTTTTTTTTCATAACCAGGCAAAGGTATCATCGTTTTATATGCGATGACAGACTTACTATTTGACGAATATTTTTTTTTAGGAATTTGCAATTATTATACAACTATAGTTTATTTGCTTACACACAATTAATAATTGATTTTATTAAGATTTATTATAAAAAAATCATTTACATTATTAGGTATAATTAGGTACACATTTACGGCCTTATTCATAAACGTATTACAAGTTTGAAATATGTTTTGTTTCTTTCGCTCTGTACTATTTTTATATTTGATAGAGCGAGACAAAACATATTTTTAACTGTATCAAGCTTATAATACGTTTATGAATAAAGTCGTTAGTGTGGAAATTAAAACATTACTTAAGTAGCTAGTTAATAATTAAACTTATATACATGATACGTCACACAACAATGTATTATTAATAGATACGAACAAACAATAAAACAAACACACAGTATAAAATATTATATTAGAATAAAACCTTTTTTACTAATATACCTACTTCACAGTTCTTGGAAAATTTTATTAAAGTAATTCTCTTATTTGAATGAGAAAAGTGATTCAAAGATCTCGCGCAAAACCATTTTATAAAACCAATAGATATATTAATTGAATGATAATATCTCGGAGATCCGTTGAATCTTCATCCATTACTGAGATTAATGCTAAGAAGACTGTATACATAAGGTATGTTATACACGAGGACTAAGCTAATCGATGGCAGGCGTTAGCTTTGACATAATATACTAGGCTCCTGTTGTGGCCCAGCATGCTCTGCGATCCCAGAAACCTCATATCGGCGGACCTGAGGGTCAAGAGGGGTTTAGTGGGTATTACTCGCCCGGCTTTCTGACTAGCAGAGTATCACCGGGTGAGCTTGAGTCCCACACTCCCCCCGCATAACATCTCGCGGGGATACCCAGTGCGTAAATGCATTCCCCTCTTTTAAAAAAAGGCTCCTGTTGTGGCCACAGGTTTGCCACTAGTGGCTGCCACGAGCTTCCAACATAATATTACATACATTTTATGTGGCTTCGGGCCACATAACATGACCATCAAGAGATATCTCGCGGACGAGTGAAGATAAACTAATTTATAATATATCTCGATATATTATATCTCCACATCGACGACAAGATATCTCGATGGACAAATATCTCTACATTTGACATGAGAGGTCGAGTTTTAAGTGTATGTTTCATGTTAGACCAGGAAGAGATAAAGAGATAATCGATTAAATCTCGAGAAAACGGTCGACAAAATTTTGTCGTTGTTGTCATGTTAGGCTGACTGGAGTGGTCGTACAACAAGTTACAGTAATGGCTGACGCTCACCTCCCGCGAATATACGGCCTTCAAGTCTTAAGCTGACCTACTATACCTATTTCCCTATTATTGTATTATAGGATTATTAAAGTTTAGCAAATTCTGACAATAGGTACTTTTATATAGCTTTATATTCGCTATCGTACATCTTTACCAGTGGATTCAAGTATAATAGTTTTGCTATCGTTATGTAAATTCTAAGTTGCCGTGCCTTTGAATAAAACTCAACGATTCGTCAATGATCTCAGTGTATTTTTTTATGTCGTGTGCTTGTACCCGTCATATGTATGTTTTCCCGATAAAACTAAGTGTTAGTTCACTCCCTTCTCATTATTCACGCCCTGTATTTATGCCAAATTTTTACAAAATCAGTTCAATGGTTGGGACGTTCACGCTGTTATGGATATAGTAGTTTAGAATCAAATACGTATTACTTAATTGTCAAAATGTGTTAAATTAAAATATACGAGTATCTGTATTTCTTTGGATCTTCCGAACTTTGATGTTACAACATAAAAACGTAATTTATACATAATATAATGAAAATGAAATGATAAAAAAATATTTAGCCACTATTAAAATAAACAATACCCTAAAAACTGAATTTAAACTTAAATAACATTAC
Source organism: Anthocharis cardamines (assembly GCA_905404175.1). Classification (NCBI taxonomy): domain Eukaryota; kingdom Metazoa; phylum Arthropoda; class Insecta; order Lepidoptera; family Pieridae; genus Anthocharis; species Anthocharis cardamines. The sequence goes on from FR989974.1 coordinate 6,581,859, forward strand.
TACTATAAGAATAATAAATTAAATGAAAAATGCTTATTTAATAATTTGACTAAAAAGACAGCCACTTAGCATTTAGCACGTAATTATTTATTTGTACCTATATCAATTATTAAATTCTACTCATCAAATATTATTAGTATAAACGTGATGAAAACAGTCTACTATGAAAAAAGAAAGCTAAGTTTAGTACATTTAAAATATAAGAAAATTAGTCCTCATTTTCGCGCAATCGGTTTACGTTCCAAAAGCGCGCCTTATCGCGTCATGACGTATCGCACTGCAGTCAGTTCCGGCGAAAAATGGCGCCGTTTCCGGTGCAAATATTTACGTGTTTGCTACTGCGAGTTGAGAGTGTTATTTGGTATGAAAGCTAATTGAGTAAGGTTCGAAATTTGACATTATAAGAAGACACAAATACTTTTTGCTTCAAAAGGGAGGAATTATCGTTATAAATAAAAACAAAATGTGTTATTTTTTCTGATTTTTTCCTTAATGAGCAATGTTTGACGACTGTTTTTTAAAATAAATCCTTTAAAAAATCTGCTATAAAGATATAATTAAAATATATTATACGATATACTTATTATATCTATTCCGAAAATATTAAGGACTTCATCACGGTATAAAGGCGGCATAGGTCGAACTTGAATTCGTGCATACGGTGATATTGGTTATTTCGTCTATGTATTTGCGTGTTGTTCCCACTAGAATGTGAGTGCTCCTATTTCACCATACATACTGCTGATAGAGGACAAATCTTTGTTTTATTTTTTATTTTTTTCGTTTATATATATTTTTTGATAATTATAGTTAATTGTGTGATGTCATGTGGAACATGGTGTAATGGTTGCAGCCCCTTATAAAACATTTGTAAAACAAAAACTTGGCGATTAAAAAGAGTGGCGGCCAGTTTATTGCCAGTTCTTCTCGTCCGCTCTACGCCCTTGATTTGTGAACTGGCAGTAAATGTAAAATTAGAAGCATTTAATATGTATTTTTTATTGACGTTCATAAGTGTACATTGTGTTACCTAAATGAATAAATGATTTTTGAATTTGAATTTAAAAACACTGGCCAAGTGCGAGTTGGATTCGCGTACCGAGGGTTCCGTACAATTTTTTATTAGTAAAGATTTTTGCAATAAAAAAACTACAAATTTATAAATTTCAATTTTTTTCCTTTACTTGTGCTACATGACATTGCTTCATGCCAAATTTCATGATTCTAGGTCAACGGGAAGTACCCTATATGTTTTGATTCCCTTGCGAGTGTCAAAATTTGCTGCATAAACGGAGCATAAAAGGCCGTAAGGTTGATTTTTTCACTGCTGCGAGAGCGCAGATCTGAGCATTTGATGTCCATTTCAACTTGATACCTCCAGTCATTCCTCAGAATGTCAGTCCTCAGTTTTGACAGACAGACGGACAACGAATTAATCGTATTAGCATTCCGTTTACGTACGGAGAACGGAACCCTAAAAACATAATATAGTCTCGCTCATGAACACCGTGAAAGTTAGTGCTTAGACAAAAGCCATTGAAAAGCCTTGAAACGAATGACCTAGAAAAGAGTTTTTAGCTTAGGCCTAGCGCCAAAGTGCAAAGACACTCAGATGAAAGAAACTACGTGTCTAAAGTCTACTTGAAAGTAATTATATCACTTTATATTATCTAATTTCAAGAAGTTAAAGAAACTGAATGAATGAATGAGTGAAATACTTTATTGTACAAAAGTAAACAAGTAATTTAAAAAAATGAATAAAAAAAATGAACTAAAAAATAGAAAATAAATTTAAATATATTTTATTTAAAAAAAAGCGTGGAGTGCATGGTGTCAATAGTTATAAATATTTTATTAGCACCCCATGCTTTTTTTTAAATAAAATATATTTTAAATTTAAATTTATTTTCTATTTTTTAGTTCGTTTTTTTATAAAAAGCGTGTTTTTTAGTTTTTTTTAAACTATTATTTATTTTCTACTTTTTAGTATGGTTTATTTATAATAGCTTGAAGTTTATGGAATAATATAGTATTAAGTACAGCGCCACCTTGTGACAGTAGCCAGAATGCGCGTGGCGTGACCGATAGTTTATACAACGCAGTGTTTTAAATGCCGCTTAATATCAATTTCTATTGACAGCGCCATCTAGTAGCGCGTATCGTCGCATAGATGGCATCGCGTCTGCAGATAAATTAACAAAAATCATAATTTGCAAATTGAAAAATGGAATAATTTTATCAAATTAGTGTATTGTCATCGGTTCTTGAGACGTATGCAAAGTTTCAAGTTAATCAGATGTTTCGAAACCGGTGAAAATCGTGCTCAAAGATTCCGTTACATTAAAGCGTGTTAAAAAAGGAAATCTCTAGAGTAGAAGAGTGTTAGAAAAAATATTTTGAATTAAGGTAAAAGTGGAAGAAAAACGTGCATTATGCTTTAGACACAAAATATATAGAGATATTCATAATATAGTCGAGGATTTTGAGGAACATGATCGGGGATGAGGATGGGTCGCGGGTTTGAATCTCGGACGAAATGTTTATAATTTTCTATAAGCATTTTGTCCCCTACGTCTGGTCACTTCGAGCATTAAACGGGTGAAAGGAGAGAAAAAACCGTGAAGTACACATTGCGCGTTTCGTTCTCAGTCTATGGATTTCTGAATGTTTAAAGTAAAAAGTAGGTCGACAGCGCATCATTGACTGATGTTCTGTGGCTGGGTATCCTACCATCAAGTGAACCTCATGCTCGTCTGTCGATATCTAGCATAAAAAAATATTAAAATAGTGTTGAGCAAATAATTCATACAAGTCAGATCCAGTCACGTGTACAACTCATACTTTTAATGTTTTTTTTTCTAAGTACAAAGGTCATTAAAATTACACCTTTTAAATCACAGAATTCACGAATTAGTAACTAATAACTCCGAAACTCAAATTTACAAATGAACACGTAATATTTTAGATAACGGACGTCAACAAATACTGGATAATCCATTGATAACAATATCTACTGATAAAGTGTTAAAATTGATAATTAGTTGTAGCGCGTGTGATTCGTAAGTATGGCGAAGAAAAAAGAAAATGTCAGAAATACGAATGAAAAGAGTGAAAATGTGAATAAAAATGGAAAAGAAAGGAAAAGTAGTGCATTCAGTGTGAGTAAATGAATTATTATTGCGTTTTTCGTACTCGAACTGAGGGCCTTGCACAACTATTGCGAACTGTTTTTACCGCTTGAAACTTCTCTACCGTATACGAAACTACATCAATCCTCAGTTACGTTTAAGACTTTGTGAATCACTGGTGCTTAGTAAATTTAATTACGCTGATGTTATGTATGGTCCTCGACTCCTCTGTAGAACTAAAAATGCAATACAGCGTGTCCAAAATGCGTGTGCCCGCTTTTGTTGGGACATTCCTGCTAGATCACATATCACTCCGTACCTTATTAAAGCGAATGTCTTAAATATGGAGTACCGCAGACGGTTGCATCTAGCTACTCTTCTCTTTGGGGTTGTGACGACTAAGACTCCAGTTTATCTTTTTAATAAGCTGACTTGGATAGAAAATTTAGTTTACAATACCAGGGCTTCGCTAGTTATGTTAAGCTTACCAAAGCACTACACAGCGGTTTTTAGAGGAAGTTTTAAATATAATGCGACTAAGTGTTGGAATAACATACCACCTCCTATAAAAAACTCGAAAACAGTATTTGCATTTAAACGTTCTTATAAAAAACTTATATATTCCGAGTTCATGAACCAACCTTAGTCGCAGATACACTAAACATTACTATATAATTATATTTAAATTATGTCACATTTGTTATATTTTATTGTATTTACGTATATACTTCTATAACATTGTCTAATTACATAAAGTTGGCGGGCATATTAAAATTGTTTTTAGTATTATTTTTAATATTTTAGTGATTTTTATTTCCTTTTATTTTAAATTTCTTAGCGTGTTTTCTGGCACTCCAAAAGTTACCCAGGCAGATGCTGAAAATCAGCGTTGTGGCCAGTACTGGTTTACAGCACAAGCTGAGCATCGGCCTTTTCTTTAGCCACACAGCATAATATTATCATGTATTTAGTTTAAGTTACGATGAAAAATGTAAAGTTATATATATAATGTATTTAAGAAGTGTGGCATCGAATAAATTTTTCTTATTTCTTATTTTTCTTATTTCTTAAAAAGTATTCGTATCGTCGAGCTGTCATTTGTATGAAATTTCAAATGATATCTCATACAATTGACAGATGGACGATCGAATATTTTTTCGATAGTCGTTCGTATTAGCCCCTCTGAAATATTGTACGTGATACTAAACTAGTGACAATCTATTTTACTTCTAGAAGAGAATTTATTTTGGGTATTCGGAAATGCAATGTATGCTCTGAAATGGTAATCAGTTGAGAATTACTTAAGCTATTCCTGACTCTCATATAATGGCCGCCTCCATGGCTAAGTATCGGAGGTCCTGGGTTCGAATCCCGGAGAAGTTGAAACGCAAGATAGGTCTTGCAGTTGATGACATTTTTTTTATATATTATTTTGTATAGAATCTTGCTGTTAGCATAAATGTTGAAAAATAATCTAAATATTATCTATTTACAGAAATTTCTGCTATTCTCCTCAATAGCTGTTGTAATCTTCTCAGTAGCAGCTCTGCAGTTCTACATAACACTTACCAGTGTACCTGACCTCCCTCAGTTTGAGCTGGACACATGTTGGGCGGCCAACTGTACACTGGATACTGATATAAGGAAGTATAGGATTGTGTTTTCTAGTGCTGTGAGTTTTTTTTCTTTTATTTTATTTACATCGATGACTTGGAGATTTTTGGAACTGTAGTGATTCTTTTTTGAATGACGTCACGTAAGTACATTACAGTCCATATTAATCACTTTAAGCAAATTAAACGCGATTTATTACCATTATCAATATTGTCATAATATAGAAAATTACAAAAAATATCAACTCCGTAGGTATAGGTGGCGTTAATATGGCAACTTTGTTATATTTTAAATCAGACAGCTGTCATCTTTCAGTCTGCCCGTGACTTTGCTGAAAAGCATTCGAAACGTCGGGATATATAATATAAATAAAAAATCGCGTTTTAATCCGGTAAAAGTGATTTTATTTAAATGTGTGATACTGGCGGTAATAAAAGACAATTTAAAAATATGATATTTAAATTAAAATAATTTACATATTTAGGTATGTAATAAAAAGATAACAGCCAGTCCACCTCCGTGGCTCAGTGTTAAGCGCTTAGCATTAGAGGTCCTGGGTTCGAATCCTGGAGAAACAAGATTTAAAAAGAATCGTTTGGGCTGGGCACAGAAGCTGATCACCTACTTGCCTGTAAACATAAAGGATCAGTGAAACAGACACAGAAATTCGTCTGCCCCATGCCCCACTAGGAGACTCTGGAATTCACTTTAACTTTATCAGAATGCTCGAAGTAAAAAGTAGATCGATATCGCATCTTTGACTGATGTTCTGTGGCTTATCACCTTCCATCAAGTGAACCTTATGCTCGTCTGTCGATATCTAACATTATATAATAATAATAACTGAAAAGTTGTATTAGCTTAGCTTGTAAAATAAACATCCTTAAGATTTGTTCAGTTTCAACAAAAATATACAGTCTAGGAATTTACGAAACTTTTCAACAAAACTTTCTAACAAGTTGAAGTTTTAATACTGAACGAGAAGAATACGTCTTGTAAACAATACAGGTTGTGCCAATTATAACTTTTGCGTTAATTAGTCTTGCTCAGTGAAGAATTGAGGAAATCTTGAAAATATTACTGGATTTATTTAGCAGCAAATCTAATAGCTTTCTGAAATCTTCAAGATAATCATATGATTCACTCATGTGATTATATTGAAGATTTCAGAATGAAAACATGTATATTTCATTTTGTTGTGGATTTGTGTAAATAAAGACACTTAATAAGTAAAGTAATAATGTATAATTCTTGTAAAGGACTAAAATTGTATATCGCTTGTAAAGAGCACACTTACTGCCTCCATGACCATCGAGCAGAGAGAGAGAGTTGCCATGTTACATAGATATCTTTTTTTACATTGAATAGAATATAATACAAAATCTTTATTAAGATATAATCTATTATATACTTTATTTATTGTACTACTAACATGCCAATCGAATGTACTTAATTGTAACGTTTAAAAATAATTTTCTTCATAAGAGGAAATAAATTACTATTAAACATAAAAATCGACATATATACAATAATAGAAAAGAAAAAAGACAATTAGAAACGATATTGGATTCGAACCACCGGTACCGCATGTTTATAATTGTCTTTCATATGTCTGGTCACTTCGGACTTGGGTGGGAGGAATATCGAAATTTCGACCTGGCAACGAACCACCGTTCATTGACGGAAAAACCGTGAAGTGCATCTTGCGCGTTTCGGTTTCAGTCTATTGATTTCCGAAAGCAAAAATGTTCTATGGCTGGGGTATCACGTACCATCAAGTGAACTTTATGCTTGTCTGTCGACACGTAACATGAAATAATAGTTGGGACCATATTGGACATAAAGAAATTATCTCTTTTCAGATGCTTGAAAATATTCGAAGGAAGTTCGAGACGTATAGACGAGCGACTAGAATGAAAAGTCTTGAGGAATCTGCTTCATATGGCATTAATTCTGACGCTCTTGGACAAATATTTGCGCACTGGCAGTTCAAATACAAATATCCACAAAGAGTGCGGTATTTGAACCAATATGAACATTTCAAAACCAATATTCAGGGCTTGGATATACATTTCATGCGAGTGAAGCCGAAGGAAAATAATGTTAAGGTGAGATTTTTGTATCTAAAATTGCTTTTTTGATTGTTCTTATATTGTGATTAATGAACAAATACCATAGAGGCTCGAGATATAGAATAAGCATACAATCTTCTTATTTTCGATTGACTATATACATTAGGATAATGTGATGTATGCGCGTAGATATAATATTATAATGATGTCATCCTAAAGTAGTAATAGCATATGTCAGAAAATATGGACATAAACTCCTTACCCTTTGAAAAAAATATCCAAGGCATAGTAAAAGACAAACCAACAAATATACCTTCACAATTAGATACAATATAAATTAAATATTGATTTTTACGTCAAATATGCGAGCTTCAAAATCACTTTATATTGTAGATACTTCAGGATACGTCGGATATAATTATGATTATACGTCACTTTTTGTATTATTTGTAAGGCACTTAAAGACGTCAAGTTGCAAGTTATCTAGAATAGTCGTAAATAACAATATTCTATTGTTGTGCGTCTGCTACGCTTGATTTAAAACGAAACAAAACAATATAATTAAAATAAGTGAATTGAAGCCTACATAACTATATAACAACAACATTTTAAAAATACATAATGTTTTCTAGGATAGTAGTCTAATGTTGTTCATTTCTCCAAAGAAATTCAAGTTATTATGTGAAAGATTATGCAGAAGTAAATTTTACGGAACGATGTGTCCTCGTCTATATAATGTTGATTGAAATAGCTCTGATAAGATAAAGGCTACTTGGAAAATTATAAACGAGGAGACTGGAAGAACCTCTAGAAAGGATACTGAATATAAGGTTAACATAAACGGCAGAGTAATTAGTTCCGACCTCGAAGTAGCCTCTGCATTTGAAGAGTTTTTTACTAACATTCCAATGAATACAACTAGCGTTCTAAATTCTTCACCATCAGCCGCCCTTTTATTATTGCAAAAGAATGTTCCTGTATGCAATCATAAGTTTATATTTAGCCGCATTAGCTACAATGATATTATAAAAACATTTAAACAACTCAAATTAAAAAAAACTAAAGATCTTTGGGGTGTATCTGTATTCGTTTTACAATCAGTAATCGATGTTATCAGTTCAGAGTTAGCTATAATATTTAATGAATGTATAGATTGTGGAGTCTTTCCAGACCAGATGAAACTAAGTAAAATCACACCGTTGTTCAAAACGGGCAGCACTTCTGACCCCACAAATTTTAGACCCGTATCTGTGCTGCCTGCATTGAGTAAAATTTTTGAAAAATTGATTCTTGATCAATTAATGATACATTTCAATAATAATAAACTTATGCATAGCCAACAGTATGGTTTTACAAAAGGTCGCTCCACAGCCGATGCTGGTATTAAATTAATTTCCGAGATTTTAAATGCGTGGGAAAATGCTCATGATGCCATTGGAGTTTTTTGCGATTTATCAAAGGCTTTTGACTGTGTCCATCACGAAATCCTTATCAAAAAACTTCAACACTATGGCATTGGCGAAAAAGCGCTAAAACTAATGGATTCATACCTGAGCGGTAGAATTCAAAAGGTAAATATAAATGGAACAACCTCAATGGGATCGTCTGTTACTATGGGTGTACCGCAAGGCTCCATACTTGGACCTTTCTTATTCCTCATCTATATAAATGACCTACCATTTCTTGTAAAAGAGCTTCACGAGATAGTACTGTTTGCTGATGACACTTCGCTTTTATTTAAAGTGAAACGACGAGATCCATTACTTGAGAATGTAAACAGTGCCATCTCCAGTGTAGTTCACTGGTTTAATACAAATAATCTTAAGCTAAACGAAAAGAAGACAAAATGTATTAAATTTGTAACTACAAATGTAAAAAGTAGCAATGGTCAAATAATAATTAAAAATGAGGAAATAGACTTTGTTGATAATACAGTGTTCTTGGGAATTACTTTAGATAGTAAACTCCAGTGGGGCCCACACATAGAAGGTCTTTCGAATAGGCTAAGTTCTGCAGCGTTCGCAGTGAAAAAGATACGTGATCTTACTGACGAGAATACAGCAAAGCTCGTTTATTTCAGCTATTTTCATAGTATTATGTCATATGGTGTTATTTTGTGGGGTAATGCAGCTGATATTAAATCGATATTTGTAGTGCAAAAGCGGGCTATAAGAGCGATCTGCGGATTATCCCCACGGGAGTCAGTTCGAAGCAAGTTTAAAGAATTAAATATTTTGACTTTGGCAAGTCAATACATTTATGAGAATATTTTATATGTGCGGAAAAATATAGATATCTTTCAAAAGAATAGTAGCTTCCACAATTATAGTACTCGTAATAAAGACAAAATTAGTGCACCAACCACAAGGCTGCATAAAACGAGTAATTCTTTCCAAGGCAATTGTATACGTTTTTTCAACAAAATCCCTAGTGAGATACAAGTGTTGTCAATAAATAAATTTAAATCGTACGTTAAAGTAAAACTACTTGCTAAGGCCTATTATAACATAAATGAATATTTAAACGATCCTAGTGCTTGGATATGATTTGCTCCAGTATAGAGGTAACGCGACTGAATCTCTCGGCTGCAATTCCAGACTCGGGGGCGATCGTCAACATCCACGACTTTTTTAATGTAAAGTGGGAGCAAACCGTGATCCATGTAGTACTAATTTATTTCAGAATAATTAATATTATTATTGTTTTCTTATGTAGCCAAGTTCACATTTCAAGGATCGTCATGCTCGCTTAAATGTCATTGCTTGTGGCGGCGTCCATGCGTCGGGTTGTCTCTCTCCCTAAAATATGGCGAGGGGGTCGATGGCTGGCCATGCGTCATACTCGTGAACGGGTGCTACTTGTGGTGACTGGTCGAACTTGAATTCGTGTATGCGGTGATATTAGTTATTTCGTCTATGTATTTGCGTGTTGTTCCCACGAGGATGTAAGTGAGTGCTCCTACTTCACCATACATTCTGCTGATAGAGGACAAATCTTTGTTTTTATTTATTTTTATTTTTTTCGTTTATATATACTCGTATATTTTTTCGATTATTATAGTTAATTACTTAAAGATGTCATGTGGAACATGGTGTAATGGTTGCAGCTCCTTACAAAACATTTGTAAAACAAAAACTTGGCGATTAAAAAAGAGTGGCGGCGAGTTTCTTGCCAGTTCTTCTCGTCCGCTCTACGCCCTTGATTTGTGAACTGGCAGTAAATGTAAAACTAGAAGCATTTAATATGTATTTTTTATTGACGTTCATAAGTGTACATTGTGTTACCTAAATGAATAAATGATTTTTGAATTTTGAATTTTGAATTTTGAATTTTGATACTTTACAGCTGCAATTTCCAGGTAGTACCATTGCTGCTTCTTCATGGATGGCCCAGTTCGATCAGGGAGTTCTACGAAGCCCTGCCTCTTTTAACCCAACGTAGAGGAGACTATGATTTTGTGTTTGAGGTCATTGTACCCAGCTTACCTGGCTTTGGGTATTCGCAGGTTTGTTCTGTTAAAAAAGCTCTTTCGGCCTTATTCATAAAATATGTTTTGTCTCTCTTTATCGAATATAAAAAGACTACAGAACGAAAGAAACAAAACATATTTTAACTATATCAAGCTTATAATAATATGTTTATGAATAAGGCCGTTAATCTAGAATTGCGATCCGCCCCGGCTTCGCACGAGTGCAATGTAGATATGTTATATACAAATGCCTATATTACTCGCTGATAATGTAGCTTTCTATTGGTGAAAGAATTTTTAAAATAGGTCCAGTAGTTTTTGAGTTAAATCGTAATAAACAAACAAACAAATCTTTATAATATTTAATTTAATTTTTAATAATATTTCAGTTTGAATTAGTTTTTACCCCTTTAATATTACTATATTTTTATTTCCACATTAAGGGATTACTGAAAATCAGCGTCAGAGCTTATTCTCCGACATATGCTGAGTACCTCCCCTTTTCATGGCGGCATAAGTTATATAGGCATAAGTTGTTTTGTTTTCATATACTTGTATTTACTTTTGTGCCGTCCCGAATATATGTATTTCATTTCATTTAATATTTAAAAAAAATTACAGGGTCCTGTACGTCCTGGTCTAAATATATACCAAACAGCAATTATAATGAGAAACCTCATGGAACGATTAGGCTACAAGCAATTTTACGTCCAGGGTGGGAATGTTGGGCACAATATTGGCTCTCATATGGCCACACTATTCCCAAATCAAGTCCTTGGATTTCATACCACTTTCCCTGTTAACTTTTCGAGATTAGCGGATTGGCTGTGGATACTAGGGGCGATATGTCCAACGTTGGTGGGCAATGAGTTCGCTGATAGAATGTATCCTTTGAGTGATAAGTTGGCTTATTTTTTGGAAGAATTCGGATATATGCATCTACAAGGCACAAAACCTGATACTATTGGTAAGAAAATATTTAGTTTTGTTTTAACCTATTCGACAGGTATATACGTGTGTATGATTGACCAATTAATACACGTTTAAATTAGTTACGCTTGAATATAGAACTGGGAGGATGTAGGAGATGGTAAAAGACAATACACCACATACCCATACATAAACATTAAACATGCCTGTCTAGACACTACTAGACCGAAATTTAATTTTTCCTTGTATATACTCGTACACTAAACACTGTGATTGTATTCTAAATTTGAAGTTTATATGTCTGCTATGTCTGCTAGAAGGTGCCTTAAGGCGCGATTAAACGACGCGGGCTAGCCCGATCCTACGCGAGCCGAGCCGTCCGTGGTAGAGATGGGTAACTCAAGAGAGATAGATAAAAAAGATATGTATCAATCCGTTTATATCTATCACTCTTTATATCACTTCGAATCCGAATGTATCAGTATATCTTTTACATCTCGTTCAATCACAACGTCTTTTTGTATCTGTGTCGCAAAAGTGTATAGCCGATACATGTGCAAATGATAATTTTTCTCGGCCGAGTCCGAAACCTCTCTTCGGAAAGTCTAGACGTCTCTTTCGCACCTTTAGAATCTTCTGTCGCGCTGTCTCAAGATAGAGAGTAAGTTGTTGATTCATGAATTGAGCGAATCGAATCACGCTGAGTAATGTCGCTGCGTGTCGTGCGCGGATACAAAAGATATAAAGATATAAAAGAGTGATACATATCCCAGTGATCGAAAGATACATTTCAATCTTTTCTTTTTAGTGATACATTGTTCCCATGTCTAGTCCGTGGAGATGCGGCTCGGCTAAATACGGACGCAAGCCTGCTCCTTTAAACGACGCGGGGTAGCACGATCCTACGCCAGCCGTCCGTGGCGGCTACACATCGCGCGTACTTAATCTGAGCATCGCGCTGTTGAACCGAGCTGTCCGCTTGTTCGTTCTTCAATATGGATAAAAGAAAACGGTTCCTCTTCGTACAATTCAATGAAGAGTTGAATCTTCTCGTTGCTCCACTCCATCTCGTACAAAACCAATCCCCAATTAAAAACTTCGCTAAAAAAACAAAATAGGTCTTCCTTCGTCGCGCGCTCTGTGACATCTGTTTAGACGGCGCGTATTAACACAAGCCGAGCCGCAGATGGCGCGTGCGCCTTTGATCTGTGTCGAAAAAACCGACAAGTGATGGATCGTGCGAACTTTGCCGAGCCGCGCCGAGCGCAGTTGTTTAGCGCGGCGAACCACGAGCGGAGCCAGGCTCGGCTCGCGTGTTTGCGCGCCGTTTAAACGCCGCTTTAGAGTTTTGATAATCGGTCAGTCAGTGAGTGACAAATTACTTTGACTAGTTATAATTCTTAAACTACTGATTTAAATTGATTGAAATTATTAAATATACCGAGTTTATACAATGCCTGCTTGGTTACTGAATTCAGGTATCTAGTTTTATCCACAATGAAGTTATAGGGGGTTAAAAATATGGCTCGAACTACATCGAGAAAAGGATATAGTACGGCCGTGCCGCTTGTTGTTCGACTTGGCGGGGGATTATAATGTGATATTTTACTGAAGAAATAATTCTCTTAAATATTTTCAGGTATTGCGCTCCAAGACTCTCCTTTAGGTCTAGGTGCTTATTTAATCGATAAAATCCTATCATTCACGGATTCGTCAAACAAATTCAAAGAAGACGGCGGTCTATCTACCTACAATACTACAGATTTGATTGATAATGTCATGATATACTGGAGTAGTGGTAGTATAACAACATCATTGCGATTATATAAGGAAATCTTTGCTAGTCAGCATATGGATGAAGTTTTAGCCCAGTAAGTATTGATATAATTCTATGCTAAACAAACTATCTCCAGCTCGAATTGAATAAAGTAACTTACATGAGGTATTTTTAGGGTTTAAAGGTGGGTCGTTGACGGTTTTTGTGATAGCGAAATGAAACTGTTAATTACAAACTGATAACCTGTTAAAAACAGCTAATAAATTAGCTGCTTTTTTAACGGTTAGCAGTTACGACGTTACGTTGGACGGTCTACCTAAGATAGCATTAGATATAACGTAAGCCTCTGTGGTTTTAAATTTGCTATTTAAATAAAATTTTGTAATTGTCTTTTATATCGATAAATAAATTAAAAAAAAAAAAAGTTAGCGACTACGCATTGAATGTTCATTAAGCTAATCCACGCGTTGCGCTCGGAAGTCGTTGAATGAAACAGTTAATATATTTAGCGGCTTTTGGTAAACGAAAAGCAGCTAATTCGTTAACATTAGAAAAGCGGCTAAAAAAAGCTACTTGTTGAATTAACGCCCACTCCTATTAGGGTTCCGTAAAACCATAAACGGAATCCTTAACTTATAGGATCACTTCGTTGTCCATCTGTCTGTCCGTCTGTCACGATCCCTTTTCTCAGGAACGCGTGGGGGTATCAAGTTGAAATTAGTATCAAATACTCAGGTCTTCAATCCCTTGCAACAGTGAAAAAATTACAGTCTAATCTGAGTCGACGCAATCAAAAGATACGGCCTTTTATGCTTCGTATATGCCGTATATTTATACGCAACATATATAGGGTACTTCCCGTTAATATATAATCATAAAATTTGGTATGTAGCAATTGCACAAATAAAGGAAACAATCATAAGTTTTTTTTATTGGAAAAAATCTTTACTGAACTAAAATTTTGTACGGAATCCTCGGTGCGTGAGTCTGACTGGGTCAGTTTTTTTTTATAATAATGCTTATAATTTATTTATAATATATCAGACCAATGTCGAGACATATTTTATACTAAAATTAATTTAAATGATATCAAATGAAGCTAAAAATGTGCATCTTATTAAATAATAATACACAATGTTTTTTTTAAGTTCTACATATTATTAAGTATTCTCTCCGTTCTATTCCTTTGTTAGATCTGATCACTCTGACGATGTAAAATGCATTCCAGTGTCTTTTAACAAGTTGACATATTTTGTTTACATCTTAAAGACGTTATAGTAACATTTTAAAATTTTAGTTACATTGTTATGTTAGATATCCCCATAAATTGATAGATTTATTAGAATTTTAAGCAGGGATACTCGTATACTATCCTTTTTTGCAAAATAACACAGTATTTTTTGATTTCAGAATACCAACGCCAGTACCAACGTGGGCGCTTCGTTCAAAACATGAGCTATACCACTCACCCGACTTCGTTCTTCGTTGGAAGTACCCTAACCTCCTTGGTGTGACGAACCTCAACGAAGGAGGTCATTATTTTGCCTTTGAAAAACCCGTGGAGTTTGCAAATGATTTGTTCAATGCAGTTAATACTTTTTTAAAGTTTAAGAAATAAATTTTCACGATAGTAAAATGTTGTATTTTTATTGTTACTAATTTAGGTAAAAATGGTTTTTAAATGCCGGCAACGCATCTGGTGTTGCGGATCATTTGGCATTTGGATATTAAAAATACTGACTTTTTAATTATAATTATATAACAAAACTTCATTCATATTTAGTTGTTTGTTTATTATAAACCGAAATAATTTATCGATTCTAAAATTAATAAGAATTTTTCTGTGATATTTATAAAATCATTTAGAAGTGACTAATAAATAAATAAGCTAAAACTCAATAAGTCGAGGCGCATTGAAATCCATTTAAAAACCTTAAATGAGGAACAAACTCAATGAAAGGTAGGGTTGGCAAAAAATTATTTAAATTATACATAGATTTTATTAAAAAAAAAAAAAAAAATACATAAATACTATATGCAATTATACATTTTGTTAGGAAATTTTGTCCAGGTGAATTTCTTAAAAATTAGATCTTTCCTTTGATTTGCCAAAATACTCGTACAATTACTTCCCAGAATTAATGTACGAGTATTTTGCATACAGCAACATTTTATGAAGACGCATTAGGTGATTCTTTTTGTTTTATTAACAGGTTCGATTCTTGCAAATACAATATATTTGAAACATAGGTACGGATAAATATAATTCATATATGTAAAATTAATTTAGGTATACAGCAAAGAATAAACATTTATGAAATCGTAGTTAGAAAAGTTACTTGCTCTATATAAAATATATGTCATCATAAATTACAGGGAATAGACTAAATTATATCGCAACTCCGGTGCAATACTGTTTGCAATGTTTTGGATAGTGAGTTAAACATGTATAGTGCTGCATAAAGTACCTCTTCACTTGGTGATATTTCTCTAATATGGTACTTATGTATTATGTATACTTAGTATAGCAATAGTTTAGGTAGTAGAGGGCGTCAGTGTCCTAAATCAGGAATTCTCATAATTCCAAACGATGACATTTTTTTCAGGAAAAGCATTTTAATATTAAACGCTTCTCCCGAAAAAAATGCGTTTTTGCAAACGCCACAGTGTTGCACGGGAGGCACGACATTTAAAGGAATAAAACTTAAACTGTATTTTAATCGTTTAATATTATAAAGTGAAGTGACAACCCTACATACGTAGTAATCGCTGTGAATCGAATCAGAGGCGTTAAATCAAGTTATATCTTCTGGCTGTACAAGATTTTTTTTATAACCGCCCCCTTTTACAATTTCGTTACATCGAAGTACTCGAACATCGAAGTAGCTTGTTGTATTCAATAGATTTGTTTTTTCTTTATATGTATAAGATGGCGAGCATGAGATTCGCTTGATATTAGGTGATACCCCAGCCACAGAATATCAGTCAATGATGCGCTGTCGACTTACTTTGAGTAATCGGAAATCCATAGACTGAGACCTAAACGCGCAATGAGCAATTCACGGTTGTTCCATCTATGAATTGTGGTTCGTTCTCTGGTCGGTTTTTTTTATGAAGAATTGTTAATTTAATATTTAATATGTTAGAAAGAGAAAGAGAATAAGTTTATTTGAACATTTGCAATGATATAATATTCAATACAATGAAAATACTGAAATTGGATTAAACTCTCAGCAAAAGCTCTGAAAACACTCTGACTCTGAGAGTCTAATGTATTATAAGCTAATTTTAAGCAAGTATAACTCGTTTATAAAATATTCCACACTACATAGGGCTTCATACAAAAAGTTATAGTTTTCAGATACTCCTAATTCTGACCACACAAACTTTCCTTATACCCGCCATAAAAGTGTCAATGAATATAGAGGCGTTTAAAAATGGAAGCTCCATCGTAGCCACGTTGTAGCAAATGCTACGTTGTAGAAGTTCTACGAAACCTATTATGCTAAATATTTCCTCGTAATTGATCTCTATGTTATTCCACAAGTAAACTGCTTTGTGAGGGAAATGAGTTTACAACTGTATCTGCTATGGATTTTAAATTGCAAATCTGTGGAGTCGAGCGAAACTAAAAAGACTGGCATCTTTTTGAAGTTCTTAGTACATTTGCATGTAGGTTTGGATTTTAAGGAGTCCGTTGCTATGGTAACCAGTTGATTTAAATTTAGAAGATATTATAGTTGAAGGTTCCTGCAAACACTTATGTATGCAAACTCTTAGGGTAGAAAGTGTATGTAACGACTACTCTTCATGTCAAACAGCTGTCAAGAGATAACGAAAATTTTAGTTTTCAATGTACTACAGCATGACAATCACGACAAAATTTTGTCGACCGATTTCTCGAGTTTTTATTATCTCTTTATGTCTTCCGGGTCTAATATGACATACTTAAAACTCGACTTCTGATGTCAAAGTAAAGATATTTGTCGATCGAGATATCTTGTCTATCAAAGTTGTCGATATCGAGATATAATACAATATATCTCGAGATCTTAGTTTGTCTTCACTCGTCCGCGTGATATCTCTTGATAGTCATGCTAGGAGGGCTGGTAGCCATTATTTGCTGGAACGCAAGCTTGAATCCACGACTATCAACATTAATGCCTCCATTTACACTTATATTATAAAGAGGAAAGATTTATATTTTTGATTTATAATTGTAACGAATAAACTCAAAAACAACTGGACCAATTCAAAAAATTCTTTCATCAATAGAGAGCTACATTATTGTATATTTTTTGTATATATTTTTTTCATGTCAGTTATCGACAGACGAGCACGAGGTTCACATGATAGTAGGTGATACCTCAGCAACAGAACATCAGTCAATGTTGTCTGCTAATTACTAATTTTTACTTCGAGCATTCGGACGGTGCAATAAAGTACATCTAAATTGCACCGTTAGTTCGTTACCCGATCGGAATTTCGATATTTCTCACCACCCGTTCAACGTCCAAAGTTACCAGACGTGAGGAACATATGCTTAGAGATAATTATAAACATGTCGTCCCGGTGGGAGTCGAACCCATTACCCATCGATGCGCACGGCAGGTGTTCGACCGAACGCGCCAACAAGCCCGTCAAAGATTCTATAATCTTGCTACAAAAATTGTCGCTAAAAAATGATTTATTTACTTCAGTAGATTTCGGTCCTTTCACAGACTGATTAAAACATATTTGCTGTTCTGTTATTATTTGAGAAATTTTATCTTATTATCCTTGTCATTTCATTAGTAACTTCCTTTTTAATACATCCCTATTAAATTCTTCAACCATTCCCATCTTAATTATGCAGTAAGCTGAACCTTAATTAGTACCGCGCAGCAGCAAAACGAAATATTAAAATATTTAAAGGAAAACTCCCATTGAGCGTGTTCTATAAAGGACTTTGTTAGTAAATTAATCCTGCAAAACTGTTTTACTTGGAAATTCAAGACATGATATATAGAAAATAAATAGGTTTCTATGTATTGCCAACCCAAATTATCTTTTAAAACCGGGTAAACCCATAATTACGTATAGTTAATGTTTAGTACATATACGTAAAGATGCAATCTTATGGAGAGCGTAGCTCTACACGCCCTAAACCAAACACAATATCTCATAGCGTATAGTGTTCTGCGTGAATCCTAGTCTAAAGTTCAATACAAACCCTACACCGTAATAAAAATGTGTGTTTTGGGCATTTGTAATATTGTCTTTTATTAACGCGAGTATCGGTATACAGTATTTTATTTAAATTATTTAAATAGAGTAGATTGTTTTTGGAACCCGTTTTTCAAATACATGTGCACATTTATTGACATTAAATATTGTGGAAATCGATATTATTTTGGCAACGTGTGTTGGATCGTAGCCGAAACTTAATTACTCAAATACAACTCGCCTAAATGCAAGTATAACTTCACTAATTAGTAAATACTATCCACTGCTGATTAGGTTGTATGTAGTTTGAATTCACGCAAAATTATAACGATTAAGCTTTGTTATATCTGACCTCCTTGTAGCACTGGAAGTCCTGGGTTCATTTTCTGTGCATGTGAAAAATCCTACAAAATGTGGCTGTGATAGGACAAAAATTCACCTTTTAATTAAATAGCATGCGCTAATTATATTGTTCGCAAAAGCGACTACTTTTAATAGTTTAGTATTCAACATCTCTGAGAAAAACTAGTTCGGGCCACGTTACCTATTTAATGTATTGTTAAAACTTATTTTTTAATTTCATATTCAAATGATTTATTCAATTAGGTAACACAATATACTCTTATAACCGTCAATAAAAAATAAAAAAAAATACGCTGGACTGACCAACAAGTCTAGTTTAGTGCAATGTGCTCGCAATACAAGTTATCGCATGCAATGCAGAAGTATTATAATTTATACGTCAAGCGGCAAGAAAGGATGATGAAGGCGTGATTTCCTTGTGTGACATTTGATCCGACAAGAGTGACTAAGAAGAAAACACTCAGACAAGATTTGGTATCTTTTTAAAAAAAATAAGGCGTTCCATATACTTGCAAGTTGCAAGGTATTATAATACGAGTTATATGTTTTCCTTTTTCACAACTATTTTATTTTATTTTACACATATTAGAAAACAGCTAAACAGAAAAAGAGTTAAACAGAAGATATACAGAAGGAAATTTACAAGTTTATATAAAAATATAGAATATTTTATTATTGGATAGTATATGTACCTAATTAGTATTGGAGTAGTGTTAAGTGAGATTGTCTAAATTGCAGTGAAATTATTCAAAAGCCGTCTAAAAGTTGAGATATAAAAGGCAGCCACTATTCAATCCAGATAAAAGGTTTCAGAAGCAGGCGTCGGCAATGGTGATATATTGCCGCCGGTCGTCGCAAGTGAAATGGTTCAAAGTCACACGAAACTTTTGAATTTTACACCTAAATGTTATCTAGGACATCTATGTATGTTTCCTTAAGTATCCTTATGAAAGTATTTTGCGATTACCCTACACTTTTGAAATATTTATTTTATATTTGTTATTTTAGTTTATTTTTATAAAGAGGAAGGTTTTGTTTGTTTGTAACGATTTAACTCAAAAACTACTCGACGAATTTAAAATTCTTTCAAAAATAGAAAGCTACATTATCAGCGAGTGTTTTGCATGTAGTAGGTACATCTACATTGCACCCGTGGGAAGCAAAGGCGGATCGCTAGTGGGAAATAAAGATATTTCGAACCTCAAAAAAAATTGGTTCGGTATAAGATCTAGAGAAAATATTGGCTATTGAAGCCGTCGAAGGAGCTAGCGGCACAAAACATTCAAATTTTTGAAAGCCACTCATAACAACTTTGATAAACTATTAAAATATATAATATTGTCTTTTATTAACGCGAGTATCACACATTTAAATAAAATACTGTATACTGGATTAAAACGCCCGTCAGCCCGTGACCACGGTTGCTGAAAATCATCCGAAACGTCGGGATAAATAATTTAAACAATATAAATAATAAATCGCGTTTTTAATCCGGCATACAGTATTTTATTTAAATATTAAAATATTACTATATAAATGCATGGTTTATTTAGACTATTTTTTTAATGGAAAGGATACTAATGTGTCAGGCAACAAAATATTTATTTATTTATTTAGTATGGATAAATAATATAGAGTTATCATCGCTTAGGTGCTTTGAGACTACCAGAATGTAAATCACGTATAAAGAACTAAGCACCATTCATAATTCATCTGAATCCTTGAAATCCTAATGAACTAATTAAGCGTATTCATTGCCGAGTCCTTGACTCCATAACCGACCATCTCTTTCACTCTTATAACATTACTTGATGCTAGACAGGATCCGATAATTCTAAGGGATCCTTTGTCTCTGTTGGACGTATAATGTCAAAAAGAGATGGATTTGTAAGGGAAATGTATGAATTCATTTGATTTACATCTTTACACAGATAATTGGTTTCTTTTGAACTAAGGATCTCCCTTGAAGTATGAGTGTCCGAATATTTCTGTTTATAGGTTTTTAGATGGCACAACCTTATAAACGCCCTTATTCCATTACACCAGGCGCTGTTTGGGTTGCCATCCTTACGTTGTCAAAATTTTTCGTACTACGTGTAAGTAGGGATATCACGGAGGTGGCTTAATTGGAACCGAATTCGGAATTTGAGTGTTTTTTGGTTAGTCGGAACCGAAACCACCAATATAGTAATTATCCATTATTTATTTATTATTTTCTAAAATATCAGGTTTTGTTGTTTAATTTTATAACAGAAAAAATAACCTTACTCGCCTATATGTAGCATTCTATTGGTGAAAGAATTGAGTTAAATGGTAACAAACAAACAAACAAACAAAACTTTTCTCTTTATAAAATAACCTAGTATAGAAATATCATTATCTTCTATGTCAAAATGTAAAATTTAATCTGAAGTTACAGAGATATGTAACAATTAAAAAAAAAGAGAAATAATGCTTCTGGTCTCCAAAATACGAATCTAAAGTAAAATACGTTTAAGCGACAAACATTACTAGTATATAAAAGGAAAAAAAGCCTCGATAGAAAATCGAATGACGAGATCCGCATACTAAAGGAATTGAAATTCAGATTTAAAGAAACTGCTTGCTACTATGAAATACTGGACTATTCCAAACTATTCAGATATTAGATAGTAGAGCATTTATCTGGAGTTTCTATTCAATGAGCACATTTTACTTTTTACACTTATTTGACTACTATGTTTTCGTGCAAAAATTTCTCAACAATTCATTTTATAGCATTCTTTCTAACATCTCAAGTCTAACAATAAGTTCTTTTTCCATCTCCTCCTCACATACTTCCGTTTTCTTACCTTATTCTGTTTTGATGATACAGGGTTTTAATTAAATACAGGCCCTACATATGTACCTTATACCTCCCACTTATGCTGTCGCTTCCGCTTATGCTTCCGCTCCCGCTTATGATTCCGCTCCCACTTAGCTTCGTTTTTTACTATATTATTTTTTTGTATTGTTAACCTTATTTTAAACCCACTAAATAAGCCATCCAGTCCTAAGACAGTTGAACCCCCCTGTTCGAGACACGCTCGACTTGTCGACAACAAAGCCACACGCAATTTTGTGTATTTATTGTATATCATTATATATATTTGTTGTTTGTAATCTTTTGAATTTTAAAGTTTGTATAAAAAAATATTTTAATTAATAATTCCAAATAATACAGGAACACTTGTAAATTTTAAGTTTGTTTCACCTTTGGTACTATTTCAGGTAAATAAAATTCCTTCGATACCTTAAATTGTATAAAAAACGATCAACGAAGCTCCCCAGTCGTGCATCAGTAACGTTTTATTGAAGACCAGTTTCGTGACCGGCTCACAAATGATCTCATTCAAGTTTTCATTCAATTTGCTTCGTTCAATTTTTATTTATGACTGAAATTTCATTAGTTTTGATGTCTTTGCTATAGAGTACTGAGATCACGTAACGTAAAAGAGTATAAATACGTTATGTTTAAAGCTTGATTGTAGTTAAAAAAAAAGTTTAAAAAGTATGAAAAAAAAATAAACTTACATCGAAAGCTATAAATCTTAATTATGTCTATAAACGTATAATTTAATTTCGTAAATATTACATAATTATATTACAAGTGATTAAAGAACCTAAAACTAAAAACCTTAAAATATATACTATAAAACCTAAAATATATTAATAAAATTGCCCTTTAGGCAAGGTTCCGAAGATACTGGCAGCGTTGCCCCTTTGAATGGCAAGACTAATTCTTTGTCCGAGGTAGCTGCCAGCTCTTCGGTCTCCTGTGATGTCGACTAACCTTTTTGCTATTTCCTTAAAAAGCTTTATTATTATTTTAAAATCTTAATTATCTTTTTAATTGATAAGGTTGATAACCTCAACGTATGGATGTTTGTTACTCAATCAACCTTAAAATGTTAATCGGATGTCGTTGCGACAAATAAGCCAACACAAGGTGCGAACGTGACATTAGTTGCTCGCTCACACAAATGAATTATGTGAGAACTATGTATATAAAAATGTAGATTTCACGATGCATTCAAGCAAAACCGTGGCCCAAACTTGCTTAAGAATGGTGGGTACTTTAGTTATTCAGTAATGGCCCGTCTACTTTGTATGGTGCTAGTGTTGGCGATTTAATACTTACAGTATACAGGAAATAAGGAAACAAACTTGATATAAAAATGTTAAGTAAAAAGAAAATATAGTGACATTTTCGATTCTCTTGTTGCATTCAAAGTAAACTCTATTTTTAAAAGTTAATATATTCTTCACACGATCGCTACGGCAAACCTCTTTGACGGGCTCGTTGGCGCGTTCGGTAGAACACCTGCCGTGCGCATCGATGGGTCGTGGGTTTGAATCCCACCGGGACCACATGTTTATAATTTTCTGTAAGCATGTTTTCCCCACGTCTGGTAACTTCGGGCATTGATCGGGTGGGAGGAATATCTAAATTCCGACCGGGTAACGTACCACCGTTCATAGATGGAAAAACCGTGAAGTGCATATTGCGCGTTTCGGTTTCAGTCTATGGATTTCCAAATGCTCGAAGTAAAAATTAGGTCGACAGCGCATCATTGACTGATGTTCTGTGGCTGAGGTGTCACCTACCATCAAGTGAACCTCATGCTCGTCTGTCGATATCTGACATAAAAAAAAAAAAATGTACGCCCAGTTCGTTACTAGGTCATAAAGCTTTGGCTCCAACTTTCAACGAGTGCCTTAATAATAAAAAGCCAATATTGCCATTTATCGCGAACTTTCAGAGTGTTTTGCTCCCAGAATTATTTTGAGTACATACGTAAGGTCTCTCAGCTTTGTTTTTTTTATGTTAGATATCGACAGACGAGCATGAAGTTCACTTGATAGTTGGTGATACCTCAGCCACAGAACATCAGTCTCCTCCCATCAGACCTTACAGTAAGTAAAAATACTTCGAGACCGAAACGCGCAATGTGCATTTCACGGTGTTTCCATCTATGGACGGTGCTTCGTTACCTGGTCGGAATTTCGATATTCCTCCCACCTGATCAATGGCCGAAGCTACCAGACGTGGGAAAACATGCATATAGAAAATTATAAAAATACCGTCCCGGTGGGATTCGACTCCACGATCCATCGATGCGCACGGCAGGTGTTCTTCCGAACGCGCCAACGAGACCGTCGAAATGATTTACCCATTTATATCGCTATCACTAACTCCACATAAACTTAAACTTGGCCATTCTTAGAATACTCAAGAGAACACTTATGTATTAAGATTTCAGCAGTGAATGTATCCAGCAACTATGTGTTAGCTTTCTAACAGATACATTGTTATCTATACACGTAGTTGAAGTTTTGTATTAAACTATTTATGAATGAATTAATGCAGTCCAGTTGTTCTATACTCTAAGCAACTTTTTGACGGGCTAGTTACTGAACGCGGTAGAACACCCGCAGTGCACATTGATGGGTCGTGGGTTCGAATCCCACCGGGACGATATGTTTATAATCTTCTGTAAGCATGGTTTCCCCACGTCTGGAAACTTCGGGCATTGAACGGTGGGAGGCATCGAATCATCGTTCATAGATGGAAAAATTGTGAAGCGCATTTTGCGCGTTTCGGTTTCAGTCTATGGATTTCCGAATGCTTGAAGTAAAAAGTAGGTCGATTGCGCATCACTGACTGATGTTCTTAGGCAAGGAGTGAATAACAGTTAATTTACTATGGGAGTTATACCGGTATAATAAAGGTTTTTGTTAATATTCTTTCGTTTCTATTCATATTTGGTGAAAAAAATTACTGTGGTAAGTTTAATGTGTATTACTCTTTAAAACTAATATCATATTATCTCAGTCAGATACGTGTTTTGGAAAATAAAAATTAACCGGTTTCTGTCCCTGTTCACGGACAGACAGAAGCCTAAAAAGAAAGAAAATTCATTTCCTTCATGGTTTTTTGTAATAATTGATGTCCACTGCAAATCAGTGACATACTATACAATATACATTATAAATATATTAAAATTAAAAGCATATTCAAATCTAGAAATATTTTTCTTTTATTTTCGAAGCCAACATTCTGGCCGAATATCTGCTGTCCGCTAGTAATATAAAAGGAAGTCGGTAGGAACAGACTTGTTAGCACTCCTCGCCATAAATACTGATGACATTAATTGTGTTTGTGAGCAGATTTCAGAAACCGCTTGGCCAATTTTTTTTATGTCTAAATAAACTTTAAAAATTTACTGAGGTTTTGTCGACGCTCAAATTTTTGTTTTTGGCCAGACTATTTTTTTTTAAATGCCGAAACTTTGGCTTTAACTCCGCTCCAATACGAAGGCACTGGGTCCTATTGTAAGCAACGCAATGAATAATGAATGATCAATTAAACTAAGCAACGGAAATCAAAGGATGCAGTGGGTACAGCACTTAACTCATAATGGTAGCATTAGCGGTAGCCGAGCCCGCAACAATGCCTATTTGTACGAACAACTTCGGTCCCTTTACACAATATGACTCTTACTTCGGAGTGTACAGAGTAGGTTTAGTACAGAGGCCTTAGTACGAATGACTTGCGAGAAAGTAACGTCAAACTGTATTTATTTGTATAATAACGTTAGATACAGTAAGTTGTGGTAATTAGACAGAATTAGTTTTCTTACATTTTTTTTTATTTATACCGTCTGTTTTCATATATGTGGTCACAGTTAAGAAAAATAGAAAAAAAATATACTTACAAGAAGTAATAAGCTAAATTATTATTATAAAAGGATGGATTAAAACGGACAGGATAGATAAAACGTAACGTCACGTAAAACTTTGTTCAGAATAAAAAAAAAGTAACTTTATTTGTTACCACAACTTACTTCAGAGATATTGAATTATACAATCTGTTACTACTCGTAAATTATTTATTAATTGCTACAGATCCAGAAAAATATAGTGTATGTGACACAATTCCGTCTTCGATGCACTAATCGTTTTTCTTTAGACTTATTGCAAAATTTATTTTCATCGTAATTTTTGTATATTTTAGATCGTCCAAAATGTGGTCATACATATAAACATATACATCACGTCTCTTTCTCATTGGGCTATGCTCCGGTACTTGCATACCACGTCATGTTGTAAACGGTAGCAAATTCTATTATATAATATGAAGTGGTGTGTTTTAATAAATTAATAAATCTTTGATTACTCTGTGATAGTCATTCATTAAACTCTCTTTGCGGATAACTGTGCAAGCTGTTCCACCAATTATGCTGCGAATTCATGATTTTTCTCTATATAATATAAAAACAGTACAATGTGCTGTTTGCTCAAAGAAATGACTTTCAGATCATCAGAATAACGATTAGAATAAAAAAAAACTTAAAATAATAATAATTGATAATATTATTAGTTCTATTTTTTTTTAATATTAAGTACCGACACAATGAACTTAACAAAAAGAAAAACAATATCCTATATCTTAATTAATTGTCTTAATGATTGTAACCCTCAAGAATACTGTCATGCGGCATGGTTCCCAGAATACTGGCACCATTGCCTCGCTTACTGGTGAGAATGATGCGAATATGTTATGATTAAAAAATAAAACAACATTGGTTTCCTTTTAAACATACAATTTTTTCATAGATTTGTTATATATTATATTTTTTTTTTAAAATAAGGCTTTCTTGTATCTCTTATTATACTTATACTTAATTAACAATAACACCACCTGTTTTATTGTATTATATGTTATTTTCAAGGATTATATTGATATATTTTGTTATGTTTGTGAAATAAAGAGAGCTAAATAAATAATAAATAAACCTTTTATTTGGACCAGACTCGACAACTACTAGAACGATCATTATTATCATTTTGTTATCTTTTAATTAGAAAGATTGAAAGGGTATTCGTTGATTCGTTTTTTTTCCAAGCAATCACGAAGCTTATATTTTACTTTTGCATAGCGCTAATCGGCTATAATTCTATAATACCAATATCTATATATATATATATATATATAAGCAACTTTTTTTTTCTTTGTTGTTGTATACCATGACCATTCGACGCGGAATTAATTGTATAAGGTTTAAGGCTATTCATTTTTTGAATTCCATCAACCCTTTACCATTTTTTTTCAAATTTATGTGGATAGTTCATATTCGTTTATCCTTTACAATTCGCCCAGCGAAGCGAGTTATACCGGTATAATAAAGGTTTTTGTTAATAATCTTTCTAAAATTTAACCTGTTTCAGTCCCTGTTCACAGACAGACAGAAACCTAAAAAGAAAGAAAATTCATTTCCTTCATGTTTTTTTGTAATAATTGATGTCCACTGCAAATCAGTGACATACTTTACATTATAAAATTCTTCAAATTATTATTATTCAAATCTTGAAATATTTTTCTTTTATTATCGAAGCAAACATTCTGGCAGAATATCTTCTATCGAGTAATATATAAAGGGAAGTCGGTAGGAACAGACTTGTTAGCACTCCTCGCCATAAATACTGATGACATTAATTGTGTTTGTGAGCAGATTTCAGAAACCGCTTGGCCAATTTTAATTTTTTTATGTCTAAATAAACTTCAGAAATTTACTGAGGTTTTGTCAAATTACAAATTTTTGTTTTTGGCCCGGCTATTTTTTTTTTTAAATGCGGAAACTTTGGCTTTAACTCCGCTCTAATACGAAGCGTTAGGCACTGGGTCCTATTGTAAGCAACGCAATGAATAATGAATGATCAATTAAACTAAGCAACGCAAATCAAAGGATGCAGTGGGTACAGCACTTAACTCATAATGGTAGCATTAGCGGTAGCCGAGCCCGCAACAATGCCTATTTGTACGAACAACTTCGGTCCCTTTACACAATATGACTCTTACTTCGGAGTGTACAGAGTAGATTTAGTACAGAGAGCTTAGCACCAATGACTTGCGAGAAAGTGTTCTTATTGTCAAACTGCCAATTGTATGGGACATTATTTGTATAATAACGTTAGATACAGTAAGTTGTGGTAATTAGACAGAATTAGTTTTCTTAATTTTTTTTTTATTTATACCGTCTGTTTTCATATATGTGGTCACAGTTAAGAAAAATAGAAAAAGAATATACTTACAAGAAGTAATAAGCTAAATTATTATTATAAAAGGATGGATTAAAACGGACAGGATAGATTAAACGTAACGTCACGTAAAACTTTGTTCAGAATAAAAAAAAAGTAACTTTATTTGTTTCCACAACTTACTTCAGAGATATTGAATTATACAATCTGTTACTACTCGTAAATTATTTATTAATTGCTACAGTTCCAGAAAAATATAGTGTATGTGACACAATTCCGTCTTCGATGCACTAATCGTTTTTCTTTAGACTTATTGCAAAATTTATTTTCATCGTAATTTTTGTATATTTTAGATCGTCCAAAATGTGGTCATACATATAAACATATACATCACGTCTCTTTCTCATTGGGCTATGCTCCGATACTTGCATACCACATGTTGTAAACGGTAGCAAATTCTATTATATAATATGAAGTGGTGTGTTTTAATAAATTAATAAATCTTTGATTACTCTGTGATAGTCATTCATTAAACTCTCTTTGCGGATAACTGTGCAAGCTGTTCCACCAATTATGCTGCGAATTCATGATTTTTCTCTATATAATATAAAAACAGTACAATGTGCTGTTTTGCTCCAAAAAAATGACTTTCAGATCATCAGAATAACGATTAGAATAATAAAAAACTTAAAATAATAATAATTGATAATATTATTAGTTCTATTTTTTTTTATATTAAGTACCGACACAATGAACTTAACAAAAACAATATCCTATATCTTAATTAATTGTCTTAATGATTGTAACCCTCAAAAATTCTGTCATGCGGCATGGTTCCCAGAATACTGGCACCATTGCCTCGCTTACTGGTGAGAATGATGCGAATATGTTATGATTAAAAAATAAAACAACATTGGTTTCCTTTTAAACATACAATTTTTTCATAGATTTGTTATATATTATAATTTTTTATAAAAATAAGGCTGTCTTGTATCTCTTATTATACTTATACTTAATTAACAAAAACACCACCTGTTTTATTGTATTATATGTTATTTTCAAGGATTATATTGATATATTTTGTTATTTAAATAAAATACTGTATACCGGATTAAAACGCGATTTATTATTTATATTGTTTAAATTATTTATTTATTTTATTATTTTTATTTATTATTTATTGGGATAAATAATTTAAACAATATAAATAATAAATCGCGTTTTAATCCGGTATACAGAATTTTATTTAAATGTGTGATACTCGCGTTAATAAAAGACAATATTATATTTTGTTATGTTTGTGAAATAAAGAGAGCTAAATAAATAATACATAAACCTTTTATTTGGACCAGACTCGACAACTACTAGAACGATCTGTTCATTTTGTTATCTTTTAATTAGAAAGATTGAAAGTGTATTCGTTGATTCGTTTTTTTTTCCAAGCAATCACGAAGCTTATATTTTACTTTTGCATAGCGCTAATCGGCTATAATTCTATAATACCAATATCTATAAATATATAAGCAACTTTTTTTTTCTTTGTTATCGATAAACTTGAAAACTACTGGAACGATCGGCATGATACCATGACCATTCGACGCGGAATTAATTGTAGAAGGTTTTAGGCTATTCATTTTTTGAATTCCATCAACCCTTTACCATTTTTTTTCAAATTTATGTGGAGTTCATATTCGTCTATCCTTTACAATTCGCCCAGCGAAGCGGGCGGGCGGGGACGGCTAGTAACATATAAAAATATATATTTTGACAATCAACGAAAATATCACGTAACAACTCCTAATTTTTTGAAGTTGATTAATTAATATGATGTGTTGTTCACGTTTTTTAATGACATAAAGTGACACTCTTGTTTAGTGAGTGCACTATAATATGAAAGCGGTTTATCAAGGGAACGAAGGGATGAGACAATGGGGTATTGTTGTTTCACATTTACGATAAAGACTATCCGATCATATATATTTAGACCCAACGCTTAAATATTTGACTGTAATCACGCATTTGATATGGACACTATAATTTCTAAATGACCCTTGTAAGTACTAGCGTACTTCATATCAACATAGTATATTACTATACTAATCTATATATCTATACTAATATTATAAAGAGGAAAGCAAATTTTTGTATGTAAGGAATAAACTTAAAAACTACTGGACCGATTTCAAATATTCTTTCACCAATAGAAAGCTGAGTAAAATAGGCTATATGTATAACTAGAAAAAAATAGAGATACTTAGCAATCCTAACTATCTCTATTTTTTTCTAGTTATACTACTAAAACCAACCGAAGGTGTAAAAAATAGCAATAAAATGTCTTTCATCGCATGCGCTGCGAAAAGTATTGATGACAGAACAAAAAAAGTTCTAAAATATTATAGAACATATCAATATCTACAAAAATCTTCGTAAGACCATATGTCTAACTATTGCAGTTATATCACTATTACATACTATTTCATTGCAACCGTGCGAAGCCGGGGCGTTTTGCTAGTCTATACTTCTATACTTAATATTATAAAGAGGACAGATTTGTATTTTTGTATGTATCGAATAAACTTAAAAAAACTGGACCGATTTCAAAAATTCTTTCACCAATAGAAAGCTACATTATCAGCATTATTATCTATTTTGCACCCGTGTGAAGCCGGGGCACATTGCTAGTAATATTATAAAGAGGAAAGATTATTATATTTGTATGTTATGAATAAACTCAAAAACTACTGGACCGATTTTAATAATTCTTTCACCAATAGAAAGCTACATTATCAGGGAGTAACATAGGGATAGGCATAGGGAGGGAACATATATTTTCTGTATATCTACATTGCACCCGTGCGAAGCCGGGACGTGTTACTATAGTGAATAAAATTGTTCTAGTTTCCATTGAAAATTTCCAATATTATTGTCAAGTACCGTAAAGGATACTCGTTGAGATATAGATCGCATAAATTCAAACCAAAACGTAACAAACTATTAGCAAATTACAATTGTTTGTCAGTTCTCAAAACTCTGGGGAAGTTTAAGTTGTCGACGACGTAGTTTCGACAATTTATTCAAATGGATAAGTAAATTGTAACTGACACATAACGTTCGAGTCTCAGACTCCCCCTCCCCCGTCTTTAAGTGTATATTCTTAATATATAGAGTCCGATTACTGGTTCGGGACGGCGAACTGGGTGTTTTGCTATAGGATATACAACTGTACATTGTATTACCTAAATTAATAAATTATTTTTGAATTGAATTGAATTGAATATGGTAACTTTGTGACATTTCAAAAATCAGACAACTGTCATCTTTCTGTCTCCCCGCGACACGGTTGCTGAAAAGCATCCGAAAAGTCGGGATAAATAATTTAAACAATATAAATAATAAAGCGTTTTAATCCGGTATACAGTATTTTATTTAAAAATTTTATCTTGAAAACAATAAAAATTCATCTACGAGATGATCTCGCAAAACGTTGCTTAACCGCAACCAAATAAAGCTCCGTCAACAATTCATGTAATATGAAACAAGAAAAGTGATACTTCTTCAAATATTTTATCCAATTTGTAATAGTAGGAGAGCCTACTGCAAGATTTCTACCCGAATCGGGCTTACGGACAAATTATATACGATTCGATGGCGAATGTAATGGTGATAGGGTTGCCGGACACGATAAACCCTGTATCTTGACGCAAGGTTTGAAAAAAAAAGGTCACTTCCGGTCAATTTTTTAGGATTAGTATTTTTTACGATTAAAATTAGTGCCTATATAGGTTGAGCGCTTTAAAGAAATACCAGATTGCCACCCCCCACTCTTTCATGGGCGTTTAGATCCGGCTATCGAAGATACGATTCTTTTTTTTTTAAATTTCTGAACAAAACAAAATAGAAATATTAATTAAGGATGTGGCTAAAAAAGACCGCCACTCAGCATTTGCCACATCATTTTTCAATGGTGTGGCGCTGATTTTAAGTCCGATTCGGGTATAAATCTTGCAGTGGGCTCTTGGACTATAAATGACAGTTTTAAAGTATCGTCATAAAATATACGCGCGCTATCCAAGGAGTTGTAGATTATGCAAGATTAATTCCGTCGTATTTTGCCTTCCAAATAAAACTCTCATATTTTTGTTGTAATTTTATTGTTTTTTATGGAATAGAGAGCAAATGGGCTATCGGTTCACCTGTATGGATTAAAATTCATATCTTTTAAATTTAGATATCAACAGACGAGCATGAGTTTCACTTGATGGTAGGATACCTCAGCCACAGAACATCAGTCAATGATGCACTGTCGACCTACATTTTACTTCGAGCATTCGGATAATTCTAATCTAGTAATTTTGATCCCTCGCCTCACAATGGAAATGGAAAATCAATCATTGTCGAACAGAATTACAAGTTGATCTCATCGTATCGTAATGACTTTCGTTCGAATTATCCTTTATATTTAGAGCATTATCGATAAATTTTTGGCTGAAATAATTTAGGCATATTTCTATGATCTTTTTATTTAGGGAAACTGTTTTAATTTTATTTCGACTAAGCTAAACTTCTCAAACTTTTATTTTTAAGTAGTGTTGTAAGGAATGATTAAAAAATATACCATTTTCGAAAATTGAATCTGTGACCCAGTCGAATTTAAGGTAACATCACTGACACACACTACACACTGAAGCCTAGCCACGCATAATTATTTATGATACTAAGTTAGAACTATAAAATTAAAAAACAATACTTATAGCTTTTATGGCATTAAAAAGCGTTCATTATTGTAGCGATATCTATGATCTGCTGCAAGAAACAATACAAAGACGTCTAATACTGAATCGCGGTATAGATATTTCCGAGCGTTGAGTATATATACAACATCTCGACTACAACCACGGGGGCCTTAGGGCCGGCCAGTCAGTGGTTCGACTGGTCGAGGATTGGTTTAGGTTGGAGGAAGACCAAATCTCTCTTCCTCCACAATTATATTTTGATCGAAGTTCAAAGCTTTACATTTATATGGATATTCTCGATATTAAAATGAGTTCATCTCGCTTGCTTATCAATTCGCTGTCAAAAGTTACGGCAGAGCCGCCGACAGACGCTGTTAATACTTGTTTGACACTTGTATACCGTGGAATTAAATCTAGCCAATGTTCTGGGTGTTTGAATAAACGGAAGTGTACCTATCTATAGCTATATCCATATCCATATCTATATCTATTACTATCTATACTAATATACTAATACTAATAATCTATATCTATACTAATACTAATATACCAATACACTAATAATAATATAAAGAGGAAATATTTGTATTTTTGAATTTTTGTATCTTTGTATGTTATGAATAAACCCAAAAACTACTGGACCGATTTGAAAAATTATTTCACCAATAGAAAGCTATATTATCAGCGAGTAACATAGGCAGATTTTTGTGTATAGTACATTGCACCCGTGTGAAGCTGGGGCGTGTTGCTAGTATTTAATAGAGCAGGTTTTACTTGAAATTGTTTGTATAAATATTTATCTATATCAGCTGGCCACTATAGGTATAAATTGGGTAGGCATATGGCTATAAAGAAAAAACAGGTTCCTGAATGCGGCAGCTCAATATTGTAGTGTGTGTAAAACAATAAGATTTTAGGGTTATATTATTTTACTGTGAAATTTCTGACGATTTATACAATACTTACTGATGGTATGTGATGCCAGTATCTTTCTTGTTTCTTCAAGTATTATTTTTACTTTTATATTTGACTACGCAAACCGGCATTTTGCTTCTGCGTGGTACGCATTTTTCAATCCGCCGACGGTATCTAGTCGTAGCGCGCGGAGACCAATTATTAATCTAAAGTTATTTCGGTAAATCGGTACAACTAAGGATTTATAATCCAAGATAATGACTTACTGTTTGTGTAGTTTCGAGCCTGTGGGCGAACACTTTTCACTTTTCTTCTTAACAAAATTTTCACAACAACACTTAACAACAATTTTGAGTATAGTATTTTAATATTTATTTTTTCCCGTGCGCGCGCGCTACCGGCCATGACCCGATGTCATTCGAGTTGCACGATATAAAAAAAAATATGTTGGTATAAGGCCGATGCGATGGTACGAACCATTGAATACTACCGACTACGTCTAAAGATTCCAATTAATGTTTTAATTGGCGCAAACAGTCATTTTTTTTTTTGCCTCAGGGCAGGCTTTAGCCATCAGTCTTTCGAACATATCGCCTTACAGTAATTATCGTTCGAAATTCGATTTTTAAATTTGAAATAACAACATGCAATTTCATTAAGTTAATACGAACCTGTGGTAGATCTGTGGAAATGTCATTTGGTTTTAAATCAAATATTTACAAGGTTTCTGATTACACGTCCTGAGAGCTCCCCTAGATTGCTTTTAAAATCAGTTTAAAAACGTCTGCAATATTTATTCATAAGCAGAATTATGAAATATGCGATATTAACTTTGCTTAGCAGTATTGCAGTTCAAACTGACTACTATCTAGAGCTATGTTTATATAATATTGAAATGTAGGAGTCTCACAGAACATGCATTATCATAGCGGATTTTCTGTAAGCATGTTTTCTCCACGTCTGGTAACTTCGACCATTGATCGGGTGGGAGGAATATCGACCGGGTAACGAACCACCGTTCATAGATGAAAAAACCATGAAATGCACATTGCGCGTTTCGGTTTTTAGTCTATGGATTTCCGAATGAATAAAAAGTAGGTCGACAGCACATCATTGACTAATTTCCTGTGGCTGAGGTCGATATCTAACATAAAAAAAGTGTAATTAATAAATGGACGTCCACCAATAATTAACTATAAATATTCAACGTCGAATGAGCCTTATAGGCAAAAAAACCTTGTGAAATTTACAGCCATACATTTTTTTTTAATAAGATAATATCCCTACTAATATTATAAATGTGAATGTAAGTTTGTTTGTTACCCTTTCACGCCAAAACTACTCAACCGATTATGATGAAACTTTGTACACATATTCTTAGAGGTATTAGAAAGGACATAGGATACTCTTTATTAAAAAAAATTAAGGAGGTTAAAGAAACTATTATTATGTGCGTGCGAAGCCCGGGCGTTTTCCTAGTATAAAATAAATACACCTAACAATAGACAATACCTAAAACAATATATTTTAAATAGCATTTCCATCATTAAAACCCTCAAAAGACCGCAAAACTTTCGATTCGTAATTCATGAAATCATTAAGAACTTCCCGACAAACTTAAATCGACTTGCCTTGTACCAGATTACAAAGTTGTATTGCTCTCAAAGAGTTTGTGACAAGCTAAAATGAACCTTCCACTGAGCGCATAAAGTTGGGTTTGGTAAAATTATATTTTTTGATACAATTTTGCGATTGTATGTTGGAATCGACTATGTTCTATACTGACAGATTTTGGCGACTAATGATTTGTAAAATATTATAGACACTAGCTGATGCCAGCGACTTCGTTCGCGTCAGCTTCATCTTAAGCTGATCTTTTGAGCAAGGTTTCTTCATATGATATATTCATATCCACGAATACATATTGAAAGTGGCGAAATAATCAAACTATTTCATGTACATATCAAACTGTTATTGACATCTGACAATTCAAAATTTCGACGCGAGTCAGTTTGCATTGCAATTTGTTGAAAAGGTGCCTTTAAAATAATATTTAAGCGATGATAACTTTTTCCGACAACCGATTTCGATGAAACAGTGCTTATATGTTGCCCCGGGCTTTGCTTAATACATTTGTAAATTGCATGAGAATAGGTTCAGAATCTTCGGAGATTACGAACAAATAGACAGATAAACAAAAAAATTAAAAAATCTGGATTTGTACTATTTCTCTTCTTACATCCCCCTGACTCGGTTTTTAGCATTTTTTATATGTTTTGTTTACAGACATTTGACCTCAGTTTTATTATTTGTATAGATAAGATTGCATAAGCAGAGATATAGAAAAGTTATTTCTTGTTAATTTATTCACTGTCAAAAACGTTTAAAAACAAAATCTGATCTTAATATCGTTGATTCAAAGGTAAAACTCACTGCTGTGTTATTTTGAATAAAATAATAATAATAAAATCATTTATTGCACATACAACAGCAAGTACTATACAATAAAAATAAATAAAAATAAAACAAATATTGCTACTATTCCATATTGTAAGCGTATATCTACGATAAGAACAAATTACTAAGTGCTTATTGCCTTTTATTATGGACCACAATACGCAATTAGTGCTTTGTTTTTGTACGTTTGAAAAAAAAGGAGTCTCTAGGGGGTGACTGAAAACCAGCGCTGTGTTTATCAGCTGAAACTACCCTTTGAGCGGTCACACAGCTGTTGTTAATTTATAAATTTATAAGCTGTATATCTTAGATTAATAATTGGTCTCCACGCGACGACTAGATACAGCGCTATAAAGAAAAAACAGGTTCCTGAATGCGGCAACTCAATATTGTAGTATGTGTAAAACACTGAGATTTTAGGGTTATATTATTTTATTGTGAAATTTACGACGATTTATACAATAACCGGCATTTTGCTATACGGCGTAGTATTTGTCGCCGCATTTTTCAAGCCGCCGCGCCGACGGTATCTAGTCGTAGCGCGCGGAGACCAATTATTTATTAATCTAAGCTGTATATATTGATTTAAATGTTTATTTTCCTATTCTTGTTCACATATCTTGTGTGGAAGCCCAATAAAAACCATTCATTTTATGCAAAATTTATTATAATTATAAAATGAGAAATTTACATTTGAACCGACGAAATTGTCCATTCGTAGCAAAGGCAACCGTTCGTAGACTCGTAGCTATGAACGCTATTTCAAATTTCGAACATCGAGGGCGTCAGACGCCAGTGACGCGCTAGCCTTTGTAGAGGGTGGTCGTATCGCTTAAAACAACTATCGGCGGGAAAAGTGTTATCTCGATCGCATTTGAGTTTCATCTGTGCTTGGAAAAATGACGGATTCTTCTAGAAGTTTTGTGCTGTGTTATTGAAATTTTTTAAGGTTAGTAGTACACTTTGTTATTAATACTTAGTAACAGTTGGACAATAAAAGTACAGAGAGTGATAACGTAATTGATTGTTTGTATATTTGTTAATAAAAACATTTTCATAAAACCGTTAAATCAGTCATATTCATTGTATTAATTTGCATAAAATAAGAAGACAAAGATCTTTCGTAACAGATAACATTTCTTTGTTTTATTAAACCAATAAAATAATATATACAGTCATATTTTTTCCCATAAATATACGTATTATATTAGCTCAAATAAGAAATTAAACCTTAGGTAAAATCTTATTGAGGAAAAATTCAACGATATCAGAGATTTTGTTTCTTAAAACACCATTTTCCCACTTAACTGTTAATACAAAAGTTTGCGTGATTGTGAGGATGCTTGTAAAAAGCAAATATTACGGAAGATATCGTTTTAAAATTTAGTGGGGATATTACGGCCCTGAATTAAATATAGCTATATTTTAGGACAAAAATGTGAGTATATTGTAATTAAAGCGGGTGACGTCATTGTATCAATAAGTTATGCTATAAAATGTAAACAAAGCGTTGCATAAAATAACTTACACTTTTCATAAATATTTAGAAAATCCAATATGAATCGGTATATTTTGGTTGCTGTTTTAATAGGTACTTTATTATATTAGATATTATAGTAACTAAGCTATTTTTTATGTTAGATATCAACAGACGAGCGTGTCACTTGCTGGTAGGTGATACCCCAGCCACAGAACATCAGTCAATGATGCGCTGTCGACTTTTTACTTCGAGCATTTGGAAATCCATAGACTGAAACCGAAACGCGCAATACATAACAACAATAACAGTTGCTCAAAAGAAAAACCTGTGTTGTGTATGAAATTATGTATTTTTTATGTGTGACAGTGAATAAATGTTTTCTCTCTCTCCCTCTCAATATGCACTTCACGGTTTTTCCATTTATGAACGGTGGTTCGTTATCCGGTCGGAATTTCGATATTCCTCCCACCCGTTAAATGCCCGAAGCTACCAGACGTGGGGAAGATATGCTTATAGAAAATTCGAATTCACGACCCATCGATGCGCACGGCAGGTGTTTTTCCGAACTCGACAGCGAGTAGTAGGTATAAGAATTGTAATATGTCATTCGAATAGGATAACGTAATCGAGGGTACCTACAGAATCGTTTATCAATTACCCAATCAATTCCCTTTTGTTCTCTGGCTCTCTGCTGCTGGCTTAGAAATGAAACTAGATTCAGCCCGCAGCACTGTTGGTATGGATTTCTTCTATTATTACTAGAACATGATATTCCTAGTCAATTATTGGTAATAATTGATGAAGATTCGTGTTATTTTTTTCCTGTTAGACCAAGTAAAGGTATATATTTTTTTTAATAGTACATAGATTGTTTTTATTTTATCCGGTATTTTTTTTTATGTCAGATATATCGAGAGACGCGCATGAGGTTTACTTGATGGTAGGTGATTCCTCAGCTATAGAACATCAGTCAATGATGCGCTGTCGACCTAATTTTTACTTCAAGCATTCAGAAATCCATAGACTGAAACCGAAACGCGCAATGTGCAATTCACGGTTTTTCCATCTATGAACGGTGGTTCATTACCCGGTCGGAATTTAGATATTCCACCCACCCGATTAATGCTCGAAGTTACCAGACGTGGGGAAAACATGCTTACAGAAAACTATAAACATGTCGTCCCAGTGGGATTCGAACCCACGACCCATCGATGCATACGGCAGGTGTAGACCAGGGTAGAAGCCTTTAAAAATAATGAATAGTGAAAAAAAATTATAATAGAATGAAACCCATTAGAAAAGGAGGGAAATATGATAAAAATGAAAGGAAAAATAAATTACGGTCGATCCGAGTTCGGGAAGTGGAAGTGGGGGGGGGTTTAAGGGTAAAAAACGGTTTATCTCGTTTTCCGGCAAAACCATCACACCATCGGAAAGTAGAGATTTCAACGAACAGAAACCACACCAACTTTTTGAAAAAAGCTGATATTTTGACGGGTGAATTTTCGATTGAAAATTAGGGTGTTTTTTCGATATTAATTCAAAATAAGGTGAAAAAATAAATATTTTTAATTAAATAAATTACAGCGTATTTGGGACATAAAAAGGTAAGTTTTCACAAAATTTCGTTAAAAAAAAAATTTTTTTGTAAAAGATAAAAATAAAAAACCAAAAACTTGGTTTTTTGAATTTTTCAGAAAAATTTTGAGGTTATGTGAAAAAAGTGTAAATACAAAAGTTTTAGATCTTTTTATTATCTACAACTTTTCCATTTGACTTTTTTCGATAGGACTTTTAGTTTTGCCGGAAATTGAGAAAAACCGTTTTTTACCCTTAAAAACTCACCCCCATCCCCTTCCCAACCTCAGATCGCCCGTAAATTATTTTTCTTTTCATTTTTATCATATTTCCCTCCTTTTCTAATGGGTTTCATCCTATTATGATTTTTTTTGGTTTTAAAAATTATCGACCCTGGACTAGTGTTCCGCCGAACGCGCCAACGAGCCCATCAAAATGTATAAATATGTAGTTTGTGGGCTTTTCCGAAAAAAATCATGGGGAATGTTAGCCTCCCCTCCATGGAATATTACTTGTTGCAATGAGAACAAGTTTCCGAAGAAAACATTTTTTTTGTGCATAATTATTCTAATTAATATGGATGACCCCTTATATGACTAATAACACAAAATCATTTTTTTATTCTATTTTTATTTCTTTTGTTAGAAGAACATTGTAAAAGTCATTATAATTTTGTAAAAAAAAAACAAATAATAAAATGACAATGTATTATTATTATATTCCTAGAAAGTTCAATAAAGAAACCTTCTCTATTAAAAGTGATTTGAATTCACTGCATTCGAAGGTTTTCTTGGTATTATATATACATACATAAATGTAATGTTCAAAAAACTTAATGTTCATATTTTTTTAAAGGCCGCAACGCACCTGCAATTCCTCCGATGTTGCAGATGTCTATGGGCGTCTATTTGCCATCTATTTATTTATTAATACTCTGTCATAATCTTTAAAATATTAATATTATTATACAATTCTTAATTCCTTCTCCGTTTCTTCATAACCCTTCTCCATTCTTTGCTACGTCTCTCGGTCTCTTGCCATTTTTACTCAGCTATCCCCTGTTATACTTAGGCTGGTTTTAGTCTTACGCCGACGGCACGCGCACTGTCAGCGCTGATGGCCGAGATATATGAACTTCTAGGAAGCGTTTTTGAATTACGCGTAGCTATCAGCGCGCACGGTGGTCAGCGCTGATAGCTACGCGGTCGTACGCGTCGCGCGTCGGCCCGCGTAGCTGTCGGCGCTGACGATCGTACGAGCGCCTCTGCTTTCAGTGAGCGTTCTAGTGTCGAGCGGAGCGGACATCGTCAGCGCATTTTGGTCGTCGTCTGTACAGTAAGGCGGTCAGCATGATACTAAATCGAGCCACGCTGAGCCTCAGCGCTGACAAACTACGCGCTGAGCTATGAGCGCTGACTGTGAGCGTGAGACTAAAATCAGCCTAAAGCTCTTCGACCCAAAGTTTACCCTCAATTATTTAAAAAAAAACTTTTTTATGGGCCCCAAAAAAATTAGTGGTTATTCTTTTAAAAATTGTCTCCGGATGACTTTTTTTAAATAACTCCTATACAAAATGGATTTATACGTCCATGCAAGAGTCCAAAAAATTATACCATATTAATGTGACATTATTTATATCAGTCAAAACGTGACAAGGGTGTTGGACATTTTATGAAATACCCTTTATTTCACTATAACTTCACTGAGAGATAGGTTTGACGTTGATTAAAATGGAAAGAATGGATTGAAAATATATTTTATTACACAATACTTTGTCGTGGAATAGTAGTAATATGTATAGATGAGTTTATAGTTCTGCCGTCGCGTCGTACGGGTAAACGCAATACTTGCAAAATGGCGGTTTCTGGTAAAGCACGATAAAAGGACTATTAACTTCAACTGTATTTTTATTTATTGTATTTTTTAAGAAATTGTATTTAGATTTAGTTAAAATAATGTGTATGTACAATTCTCACTTATTTTTAAATTAAAAAAAAGGAAAATTCATATTTTGTCAAATACTGCGTTCTTTATTACGTCGGCAGTGTTGACAAACAGCTAAATGTAATAGAGAGAATCTTTTTAAAATTTATATTTATTTATTTAGTAAAGCAAAAAACATCTCTTCCAGACCTCTCATTGTATCCTACTCTGTTCTTCCTGTATTTTATGTCTTTAGATGGCGTTAATATGGCAACTTTGTGATATCAAATCAGACAGCTGTCAGCTTTCAGTCTACCTGTGACCACGGTTGCTGGAAAGCATCCGAAATGCCGGAATAATAATCTAAACTTCTATACTAATATTATAAAGAGGAAATATTTGTATTTTTGTATGTTATGAATAAACTCAAAAACTACTGGACTGATTTTAAAAATCTTTTCACCAATAGAAAGCTACATTATCAGCGAGTAACATAGGCTATGTTTTGTGTATAGTACATCTACATTCTACCCGTGTGAAGCCGGGGCGCGTTGCTAGTAAATAATAAAAAAATACGTTTTAATCCATTATAAAGTATTTTATTTAAATGTTTGAAAACTCGCGTTAAAAAAGACAAAACTGATTTGTCTAATGTATGTATCACGATTTCTTTTAATTTGTATCAAAATATTTATCTAAAAAAAATAAACAAACAATTGATCATCTAATTAGACAAAGACAGACATAGACATTATTTATTCGACATAAAACACAAATAAGATACAAAGATGAGCTTAACTATGGCGAGTATAAATTGTGTAATGCAACATTGTTTTTTTGCCTATTAATCAATGAAATGGACACAGAAATGTATCTGTCCAATGTCCAATGTCCATGCCCTATTTAAGGCACAGGAATTAAATTTATAATCTGCCTTAGGCTAGCTTATTCTATAAAGACAATATTAAAACAAACTTCAATAAATCATGTCCCATACACTCTTAGTACCAATAATTTCCCTTGGGTGTCCTGCTTTCCAATTGAACTAGAACTCTCAATGCTTCGAGTGCTAACTAAATTGCGTACAAGCCACAGCTCATCTTAAGCTGGTCAGGATAAGTGCTTTATACGCGTGAAAAGGCAATAAGTTTTGTTTTTATAAACTTTCCTACATGTTTTCGTAGTATTTATGAAGGAGATATTGTTGTTTAATACGTAGTTAATGATAAAGTTTTTAACTTAACAATTCGTTATTTTTTTTTTGGGTTTTATAAAGTTATTCACTTAGTAATAATATATTATATATAATTTTGTCTTTTGTTTTTTAAAACTTATTGTGCACAACAACAGTATAAACATAAAACAGAAATCAGAAATTTTTTTTTGACAAAAGCGTTCAAAAAATTGTTTTTTGTCTGTCTGATCATTTACGGTAATCTCCGAAGATACTGAAGCAATTTTAATGTAGCTTTAGTTTCATAACACATAGATAAGCTTTGTCTGAGGAAACATCATAACTTTCTTTCATCGAAATCGGATGTTGGGAAGATAAGTTATGTTCATTTCAATAGCTTAGAAATTAGAAGCTCAACTTAAGTTCATCTTAAGCTAAGCTTGTCCATGTTTTTTATGTTAGATATCGACAGACGAGCATGAGGTTCACTTGATGGTAGGTGAAACCTCAGCCACAGAACATCAGTCAATGATGCGCTGTCGACCAATTTTTTTCCTAAAACATTCGGAAATCCATAGACTGAAACCGAAAAGCGCAATAGTTTTCTTTCAAAATAAATTAATTTTCATTTCTTTTCATTTCAATATGCACTTCACGGTTTTTCCATCTATGAACGGTGGTTCGTTACCCGGTCGGAATTTAGATATTCCTCCCACCCGATCAATGCCCGAAGTAACAGACGTGGGGAAAACATGCTTACAGAAAACTATAAACATGTCGTCCCGGTGGGATGCAAACCCACGATCCATCGATGCGTACGGCAGGTGTTCTACCGAACGCCCCAAGCCCCTCAAAATGTGAATGAAGTTACGGGCACCGGCTAGTATAGAATTTATACAGAGTTATATATATACAATATACATAATACTATGTCTAATTAAAATTCCACTTATCACTAACATATTTACAAGCTCAATTTCGGTAGACAGTAAACACTTCCGCTCTAATGAAAACGCAATTTCCCAGCCCGGGTAATAATTAATGTTTCCACGGGGAAAATACCCGCATTGAATTCTTTGCCCACTAATTAGATCTTGTTGGGAAATTAACGGCTGCATTATAACCAGTACTATAGTCCGCGCGGAAGTGCTAGTCTCCGCCTGAGGTATGTGAGCGGTGAGACGGGAGAGGGCGCGTATTTTCAAGACACGCACGAGATATATGAGAACAGATAAATCTCCGGATAACTATGTTAGAAACTTCGGATAATTAATGTTACGGGTAAATTATAAAATTATATTTTCTATTTCCGGGCTGAGCAAAACACACAGTTAAAAGTGTTAATTAAATTTTATTATTAATGGTACAAAACAGTTTTAAAAACAAATTAACATTTCTCAATAAGTATTCAGGTTTCCGTTAAGATGAACATTTTGTAATTTCCGATGTTTGCAGACTCAAATTTCATTTTCTAAATAACATTTTTCACTTGTCGTGGTATTGGCGGACACATCTTAGGATATTTAACTCATGTGTGTTTGGAATAAACTGACGCGAACAAATACGTCGTGTAACCGCCGCGTTGGTCGACGGCAGACTAAGTCAGCTTGACGTGTGTAAATATCCCCCGCCCTGCCGCTCACATACCGCAGGAGAGGACTAGCACTTGCGCGTACACTATACCTACAAGTGTTTCGGGACTAGGTTTTGGACAAAGAACGTATTGTGTTTGAAGAAGGTTAGTCCAGCCGGACTAGCATGACCGCCACGAGATATGTCGGACGAGAGAAGACAAACTAAGATGTAAGAAATCTCAATATATTACATCTCGACAATTCTGATATAAAAGATATCTCGATCGACAAATATATCTATTTTTGATATTAAAAGTCGAGTTTTAAGTGTAATTGTCATGGTAGAACCGGAAGAAATAATTTTATAATCGATTAAAACACGAGAAAACGGTCGACAAAATTTTGTCGCGGTTGTTATGCTAGGCCGGCTGTAAACCTTTTTACCACCTCTGTGGCTTAGTTGTAAACGCAATACAATGAAGGTTCGAAACGGGGGAAACAAAATTTAAAAAAATGTTTCTGTAGTGCTAGGCACAGAAACACAGATTTCACACAGCGTCACAGGCGGCGCGCGCGCCTGTGAGAAAACTACGCTTGGAGCGAGAAGCTGCGCGCGCGCATTTTTCAATTGACCGGTCCCTTACGTTCTCTTACAACTGTATTGTAATAATTGTAATTAAATGCTTTAATAAACACTATAAACTTTTAAGATGTAAAAAAGTATTTATACCATAACTAGGTACAATAGTTAGACATAATATGGTCTCGCGAAGTTTTTTGTAGATATTAATGTTCTATAATATTGTATAATATATAATTTTTTTCCACCTTGGGTTGGTTTTAGTAGGGAATTCTAAGGATATCTAATTTAGTCGAGTAATTAATATAGCCTATGTTACTCAGCGATAATGTAGCTTTATATTGGTGAAATAATTTTTGATCGGTCCAGTAGTTTTTA
The DNA here is from genome assembly GCA_905404175.1 of Anthocharis cardamines. Lineage (NCBI taxonomy): Eukaryota > Metazoa > Arthropoda > Insecta > Lepidoptera > Pieridae > Anthocharis > Anthocharis cardamines. The sequence goes on from FR989974.1 coordinate 6,626,269, forward strand.
AGTTTATTCGTTACATACAAAAATACAAATCTTTCCTCTTTATAATATTAGTATAGATATAGATTATAGAAGTATAGATATATATGTATTATGTATGCTTAGTTCATCAAAAAATACTTCCCACATTCGCCAACTTCAATACAATTAAATTAAAAACGAATCGAACTTGTCCCGAATTTCAATCGGAAAATGATCGAAAAACGTTTTCGCAACATGTTTTTCAAGTTATGACCTAAATATGTCCGCTCCCGATTTCACCAAGCTTCAACAATGCGCTTTAATTTTTAAAACTCATTTTTGTTAGCTATGCACTCTAAATCAGTTTTCAATATTTAATTCATTTTAAGTTATTATAATTCGTAAAAATCCTATACTAGCTAGACATGTGTAACACTGCGCTGCGCCGGCACGCTTCACTGCGCAGGGTGAGTCAGCTCACACGTTCATAATGTGTTGGCGCACGGCGCAGTACCTCACTCACTGAGTGAACTATGAGCGTGGAGTTGCGTGCGTTTCGGAGGTTTCACTGCTCGCTTTGCACGTCCCATTTTGTTGCGTCGTGGCGCAATTTTGAGTTGACTCAAGGAGCCGACGCACTACACTGCGCCTGAGTTGCTGAGTTGGCGCAGGGAATTTCGCTGAGTTACCTATGTCTAATAGTAGCTGTCGCCCACGAATTCGTTCCTACACAATTACACATATTATAACTGCAACAAATGCTGATAAAGGGTCCTTTTCGGCATTAGGTACACAATATATTTTATTGTATTTAGTAAGTAAGTTCAAAATTGTATTTAGTATTGTGTTTTCTTTGTCGAATAAAGTATGTCTATGTCTATTATTAACGCGAGTATCACACATTTAAATAAAATACTTTATAACGGATTAAAACGCGATTTATGCCGACTTTTCGGATGCTTTTCAGCAACTGTGGCCATGGCAGACTGACTACCTATTAATAAAATAAGAAAGTTTTTTTTTTTAGGAGAGATTCATTATGTTATGTATTAACCCAAAAGCTTATGGACTAATTTTAAAAATTATTTCGCCATGTGAAATACACATAATATCTATACTGACAAGTATATACCCACTCAGAAAAAAAAAACTGAATTCGTCCCTTTTCATCCCACTATGCCACGCTAAAATCCTTCCTGTTTAAAGTTAACTCAATCATGTTTTGGGCTCCTTAGATTTTTAGACGGTTAAAATTTTCGAGTACTTTTTTTAAACTCCAAACTTTACATTTTAAGCTTTCATTAGTCATTTATTTATAGTTATAATTGACCGCCTAGAGCGCGATGCGTTTAGCACCGGAGATCTTTGGTTCGAATCTCGGGGAAACAAGAATTTAAAAAAAAATTATCTTTTCAAAAAAAAATTGACTTGCTCAGGAATTCTCTTTTTTATAATTAACACCCTATAAGCCCTTAGTTCATCAATGAGCTCCATTGTACAAATATTCCCGCGTGGCTTTTAACGTGTTAATGTATACAACTGTTTAACAAAGTAATGTAATTGTCCAAAACCGCACTAAACGTGTGGTCACCTAAAAATAAACACATCGAGGCGTAAACACAATAATAAAACCGCTGGCTATATCCGAATACGATCAGCAGGTCATGAATAAATTTGCAAGAGTTTTCCGACTGATAAAACGCTGTAATGTCTTAGCCTGACAGGTGACTGCTATTTAAGAAAATGTAGGACTGTCTCTGTTAACACAGAAGCAAAATGTTTTAGGAAATTGTATTGAAATTTGAGTGAGATGTATTGGTTTATTCGGTCGCTGTATTTAAAGTCCTTTTTTAATTACTTTAATGTTATCTGTATGGATTTCATATTACGAGAATTGATGAACTATATTTACTTTAAAAAAAATACCGGCTTAATACAGTGGCGGGATGGTAATACAAGCCCAAAAGCCCGTCGTGCCGATTTTAACATAATATGTGTTTATATATTTATATAACTTATATAATTACGTTATCGTATTAGTTATATATGACTAATGGCATTATTATATTTCTTTAAGGCAAAACAGGCGTTTGGGCTTGTATGGTGGTCCCGCCACTGGCTTAATATGCTATTTTTTCTTATTTCACCTTAACTTTAATATAATAATAATGATAAACATTTATTTTAGATATTAAAAATCCATACTACATTAATACCTAAACATATTTTTCTTAAATATAAACATCAATAATACATATTTAGTCCGTACTGTATTGAATGAAACCATAAATGAATTTAATAATTTTATAGCATAATAAATACAAATTAAAGTTTTTATAAAATGGTTCACATTTTGCGTGGTTTATATTTTTTATATTATCCATAAAAATATTAGCTTATGGTCACCCTAACTGAGAACAGTAGGCGATTAGGGAGTATTGACCTTGGGGTTGCTGAAAAGCTTTTGAATTATTAAGTTTTTAGTTCCCTTATCACATTTTCCTAGATGGTGAGTATAAAATGAGAGCTATTTTGTATGTTTCTTATTTTATCCGATTTTTATTATTTTACCCGATTTTCAACAAAGGAAGCGTATACATGACACAGTATGTACATTGCGGGTATATCGGGTTCGAATCTCGGAGAAAATAAATGATTTTTTCGACCATGTCACCGGATACCTTAGTGTGCATGGGACAGACATATTTCTGTCTATATTTTTTTAAGCATAACATATTAACTTACATGAGGTGTTTCCACATGTAAGTTGCTATCGTACAATACCGGGCATGTTTAGCGGGTGGATGGAATGTCGAAATTCTGACCTGATATGTATTTCATAGATGAAAAAATCGTGAATCGCAAGTTTCGCGTTTCTGTCTCAGTCTATGGATTTCCGAATGCTCAAAGTAAAAAATAGGTCAACAGCGCATAATTGACTGATATTTTGTATCTAGAGTATCGCCTTCCATCAAGTGAACCTCATGCTTGTCTCTAGATATCTAACATAAAAAAATAAACAGAAAGTGTTCTGTTTATTGGGTCAGAATTTCGACATTCCATCCACCCATTTAAACATGGAAAAGACATGCTTATAAAAATTATAAACATGTCGACGCGGGGATACGAATCCACGACCCATCGGTGCGCAAGGTAGGTTTTTACAAACGCGCCAACGAGATAAATAAAACATCTTAATATGAACGACTTTACTACTTGAAATCTTTTGGCACAATCGCCATCTTAATTATAATATCTCTATCTCTTTCTCACTTCACTTCTCACATTTTTTTCTAACTTCCGTTCGTCGTTCTGAAATCTTACATCCTACCTATATGTATGTATGTATATGTAAATAAATAAAAAGGACACACTTCATTTCAGTTTTTTATTTATATTACAATTTTTGTAAATCTTTATTTCTTTATGAAAAATAACCTTAATTTTTTTTTTTCAGATCGTGTCTAAAGACTCTTAAAATGAGGTTTCTGTGGATAGCAACACTGGCTACATTGCTACAAGTTGGTAAGTCTAAGTATTAATTACTCTAAACCAGGGACTGAATACCGGTTAATTTACTATGGGAGTTTAACCGAAAAAATAAAGGTTTTTGTTAATATTCTTAAGTTTTTAGTAATATTTACTGAAAATAATAGTGTGGTATTTTTTGGTGTATATTACTCTTTAAAACTAATATCATGGTATTCCGGGATCTCTGTCTACCCCAATGGGAAAGATAATTGCTACATAGTTTTTTCATCTATGAACGGCGGTTTGATACACGATCAGAATTTTGTAACTCCTCCCACCCCTTGAAATATGTAAAAAAAAAAATATATCGATGAAGGTCCTTGTATATATTACTAGTGATCCACCCCGGCTTCACACGGGAGCAATGTAGATGTACTATACACAAATATATATTTAATATATATTTTACATACGTCGAGTGTGTATGAAAGCATTGATGAAAGTAGAAGAAGCGAAAGTGGTATGTAAGGATCGGAGCATATGGAATTCCGTGATCTCTGCCTACCGCAATGGGAAAGAGGCGTGATGTATGTGTATGTATGTATGTATATATTTAATAGGCTAAGTTACTCGCTGATAGTGTAGCTTTCTATTGGTGAAAGTATTTTTAAAATCGGTCCAATAGTTTTTGATTTAAATCGTAACAAACAAACAAATAAATCTTTTCTCTTTATTATAATATAAGTATAGATAATTATACGTTTATTTATTGGTTTCCATTATAATTATAATTTATTATAAATATAATTATAAAATTTATTGGAATTATAATATTATGAAAAATGAATAATCCACCTAGTCGTCAAAGTTTTCAAAAAACGAATGCATTGTAAAAGAGGTTTTAACAAAGAAGTATTTTTACGTCACATATCTAGTAGTAATAAAAACTGTTTATAATTTTCTTTCAACACTTACTTAATACTAAAGACTACAGTGCATTAACCTCTTTAAAGCCTCAAGTAGTATAAAAAGCATTTAAAAACATTTATTTTAAAACAAGCCGCGTCGTAGCGTTTAGCCGTTTTCTTTAAACTTATTACGTAACAGAAATGTCTTTATAACTTATTTTAAAAAAATAACGCAACGAAATCCTCCAAGAATGAAAATAAGCCTGGCTGCTTTAAAAATATCGGGTTGGGAAAATAAAATCCTTGGAGATGTCTCAGAAATTTTAATTAATACGGAATGCAACAGAATTTTTGCATAATACCTACTCAGTGCTTTGGTGTTCTATTAACTGTACGTTTATATTTTTTTGTCTTGAATCTTTGCAAAGTCTAGAATCTTAACGAAATCTATACATATAATAAAACTGTAGAGGTCAAATGTCTGTACAGAGAAAAATAAAATGCTAAAAACCGAGTCAGGGGGATGAAAGAAGAGAAACAGAACAAAGCCAGTTTTTTTTGTTTCTATGTCTGTTTGTACGGGCTAATCTCCGAATATACTGAACCGATTTTCATGCAATTTACATAAATATATTAAGCAACGCCCGGGGCAACATATAGGCTATGTTTCATGAAATCGGTTGTCGGAAAGAAAAGTTATCATCATTTCAAGATTATTTTAAAGGCACCATATCAACAAATTGCAATGCAAACTGATTCGCGTCGAACTATTTCGAATTATAAGTTGTCAATAACAGTTTGATATGGAAATGAAAAGTTTGATTATTTCGCCACTTTCTATATATATTCGTTGAATAGTGGATATGAATATATCATATGAAGAAACCTTGCTCAAAAGCTCAGCTTACGATGAAGCCCAAGCGAACGAAGTCGCTGGCATCAGCTAGTAAGAAATATTATACACCCAGGTCTTAACCGATCGATACTATGTAGCGACACCTACAAATATTATGATAGGTCTTAACTTTGACCACCGCTGTGACTCAGTGGTAAGTGCTTAGTCCGGGATTCCATTCCCGGTGATCCCAGACCAACATGTTTCGATTGGGCAGGGCACATAATCACCTGACTGTAAATAAAATTGATCTGTGAAACAGAAATGCCCCATGATCAGGGAAAAGGTTCTAAGGGAACTCGGGAAATCACTTTTCTATATTAATATCTACACTAATATTATAAAGAGGAAAGATTTGTATTTTTGTATGTTATGAATAAACTCAAAAACAACTGGACCGATTTTGAAAATTCTTTCACCAATAGAAAGCTACATTATCAGCGAGTACATAGGCTATGTTTTGTGTATAGTACATCTACATTGCACCCGTGTGAAGCCGGGGCGCGTTGCTAGTAATATTATGAAGAGGAACATTTTGTTTGTTTGTTACGATTTAACTCAAAAATTAGTCGACCGATTTAAAAAAAAAAATTTTTTATAGTAACATCTACATTGCACCCATACGAAGCGTGTTACTAGTTACAAATATTTTGAAAATGTCACAAACTCTAAAACACTCTTAGTATCTTCGATATACAGCTTTGCATTATACTTATCCCAAACACCCCAAATTCAGTAGAGAAAATGGATTGAGACTTTTCAACACCTGGGATCCATCAATTAAAAATTTAAAACCCAAAATCAAACATACTTAAAAACAAGAGGACACCGTTAGTCAATATTGCCATAATACAGTAAATATCAACTCCCATAATACAGTAAATAATTTAAATAATAAATCGCGTTTTAATCCGGTATACAGTATTTTATTTAAATATCAACTCCGTAGGAATAGATGGCGTTAGTATGGTAACTTTGTGAATATTCAAATCAAACCTTTCAGTCTGCCCATGGCCAAAATTGCTGGAAAGCATTCGAAACGTCTGGTTAAATAATATATGTATACGAAATCGCGTTTTAATCCTATAACAATTATTTAATTTAAACATAATTATGTTCTTAAAGGAAAGCTTAACAAGAAAGCTGCATCCAAAAAGCTTTAAGTCTTACTTATGTATATTTCATTGCTGTAACACAAATGAAACAATTTACCTGGGTTTTGTAGGATTTTTAAGGAAACACCGACTTAACACTAAAAAGTATTAAATCTAGGTATACTTAAACAAGACAATCCCAATAAGGGTTGCCACTTTTTTATATATCCCAGTACAAATTGATCCGCAGAAAAAAGGTTACACACTTTCGTGAACAAAGACGCAAGAAACCCTTATTTTCCCTACATATTACATTCTATAAATTATTATCATCGTGTTACAAAAAATACTTCGTTGAACCATAACGAAACCTTAGCTCATTACTGCTTCAAATGAACAAAGGACAAGTCTGAACTTCTGAATAATGCGTGAACGAATGAATGAACAGCAGCTCGATTATTCCGACATGTTGTGTGGATTTTTTCCCCTTTGTTCATTCAAGAGACACGGTTGCTTACAGGCTCTGAAACCGGTTTTTATACCGGTTTGACTTTCAAATTTTTTTTTGTAGGTATAAAATTCTAGGATAATAAATCCAAAATTTTGAAATCAAGAATATGAAGACATGACGTCATGTTCAACGTAGTCCTTAAAAAGAGAATATATATTTTTTTATATAAATTAAGTAAAAAATATACGCCGTTGAATAAATGAAGTAAAGTTCTTATGCAACATATCTTAAATTTTATTTTTTTGATCTTGTTTCCCCGAGATTCGAACCATGTTATTAGATTGATATACAAAAAAAATAATATTTTCTGTCCTATTAAAAATATAAAAAAAAAATTAAACCGATTTACGATTTCTTTTTTCAAATACGGCTATGTCAATGAAATCCCTGATAATTCGGTTTTTTCAAACCGGTTTAAGCCATGCTTGCAACTTATATATCGTGTATTGTTAGTTTTTGAATTGTTTTATGTGGGTAGGTTAAAAACAGCTTCATTTACACTTGTTTATTTTAAAGTTTCCCTCGGTATTGTTCAGCGGTTTTTGCTTTTTTTAATACTTGTGAACGAGGTAATACTGTTACAACTTTTTGTACTTATGACTACTGTGAATGCAACTTGAGGTTTGTTTTAGAAGGGAAAGGCAGAGAGTACGTTAGAAAGAGAGAAAAAACATTTATTCACTTACACAAAAAGAAGTAAAATATTGTTTTTTGTTAGATATCGACAGATGAGCAGGTTCACTAGATGGTAGGTGATACCTCAGCCACAGAACATCTGTCAATGATGTGCTGTCGACCTACTTTTTAATTCGAGAATTCGGAAATCCATAGACCTAGACCGAAACGCGAAATTTGCGCTTCACGGTTTTTCTATCTATGTATATTTTTAGTTGTGTGTTTTTTGTATGAACAATATCCAAATAACTTTGAGCTTTGATCATTACTGTACTCGTAAGATGTTGCAACTATAAACTGTAAGACTTCTTTTAGTTCGAGGTTGTAACTTGAATCAAACCTGGTCGGTGTTCTCGTCTCACCCGAGGGAAGGAATAGAGGGGATTTAGTTTTAAACATCATAATAATATAACTTAGTCTGTAGGAGTCTTAGTTTGAGTACCTATGTTATAACAATGAAGATATATGAGTCGTATAGAATCAAAGGCGGCTATCTGACTTATGGCTGGTTGTTAGCAATTTAAAAAGAAAACGTTTTTCTCCTTTATTTTTGTATTAGGTATCATTCATTGCATGTTTTAGGTATCTTTTAATATTAACAATTAAAAATAAAACCAAATATTTAAAAAAACATAACATTCTAAACGACAAGAACTTGCCGGACCAAAAATGTCATATAGCCGCCTTTGATTCTATACGATTCATATCTACTAATATTGTCTTTTATTAACGCGAGTATCACACATTTAAATAAAATACTGTATAACGGATTAAAACGCGATTTATTATTTATATTGTTTAAATTATCTATCCAATATTTCGGATGCTTTTCAGCAACCGTGGTCATGGGCAGACAGAAAGATGACAGTTGTCTGATTTTTGAAATGTCACAAAGTTGCCATATTAACGCCGCGACCACGGTTGCTGAAAAGCATCCGATACGCGGACGTCGGGATAAATAAGTTAAACAATATAAATAATAAATCCCGTTTTAATCCGGTATACTTACTTACTTACTTACTTACTTACTTACTTACTTACTTACTTACGTCTATCAGGACTTTATCAGACACATATTAATCAATTTCATAGCATTTAATAGGTTTTGATGATAACTGTTTCAGATACATTAAGTAATAAGCTACCTGATAGTTTATCAGAACCTTATCTGACAGATATAACACAGTTACTATTGCACTATTTATTATTTAAAAAAATATATGCAAATATATCCACGATGTCGTGATAAATACCTACTTTCTTTATGGAATGGATATTTATTTATGTTAGATATCGACAGACGAGCATGAGGTTAACTTGATGGTAGATCATACCCCAGCCACAGAACATCAGTCAATGATGCGCTGTCGACCTTTGTACTTCAAGCATTCGGAAATACGCAATGTGCTTTTCACGGTTTTTTCATCTATAAACGGTGGTTCGTCACTCGATCCGAATTTTTATAGTCCTCTCACCCGTTTAGTGCCTGAAGTGACCAGACGTAGGGAAGATACGCTTATAGAAAATTATAAATATGTCGTCCCGGTGGAATTCAACGACCCATCAGAGCGCTAGTGTTCTACCAAACGCGCCAACGAGCCAGTCAAAATCAAAAGTAATTTTAAATATCGACTAAAAATATTTGTATAACAGTTTTGTAAGACCATAGATTACAAATTAAAATAAGTCTTTGTTCGGATTTTCTGAGATATCTCTGGAACTAGGGATTATTCCAAAGTTAATACTTAATACCCAAGTGAACTTAATTACAGACTTCAGTACAATATTAGTGGTTGAATGAATTTAACTAAGAACGAATGAACGGATTTGTGGAGGAAGGGAGGTGTGGTCTTCCTTCAACCTAAAGGGAGGATCCTCGACCAGTCGAACCACTGACTGGCCGGCCCTAAGGCCCCAGTGGTTGATGTCGAGATGTTGTATATATACTCAGCGCGCACAGAAACTTTGATAGCGCGATTCAGGAATGGACGTATTTGTATTGATTCTTGTAGCGGATCACAGGTGTCGCTACAGATTAATTGAATGAAACACAATTAAGGCGTCGGTCTTTAAATTTTTAATAACATCTCTTGGATTATGTTTATATTAATCCCTTTTACTTTGTGAGCTCCGAAGGATATTTGATTTGGTACTTTTTAGTCTGAAAATAAGAAATATTTTTCTAATACTGTATATCGGATTAAAACGCGATTTATTATTTATTTATTTATTTTGGCAAGACAACTGTCATCTTTCTGTCTCCCCGCGACCACGGTTGCTGAAAAGCATCCGAAATGTCGGGATAAATAATTTAAACAATATAAATAATAAATCGCGTTTTAATCCGGTATACAGTATTTTATTTAAATATATGATACTCGCGTTAATAAAAGACAATATTAAATATTTTTCTGCCGGCCTCTCATGACAACCACGACAAACTTGTCGACCGTTTTCTCGTGTTTTAATCTTTGTCTTCCGGGTCTAACATGCCATTTACTCTTAAAACTCGACTTCTAATGTCAAAAGTAGAGATATTTGTCGAAATTGTCTTTCAAAATTGTCGATGTCGAGATATAATGTTCACTCGTCCGCGAGATATCCTATCCTAGTATTATAAATGCGAAAGTTTGTGAGGATGGATGGATGTTTGTTGCTAGAGCTGTTTTGGCGTGCGCTGCCTAAACCGTTGTAGTCACACGAAGATAATTTATGGTGGGACTGTTTGTCTTACACAGTTCTAAATAAAAGTCTGCGACAGCATATATCTCCCTTTTATGTGGAAGCCCATATATCCCAAATTGTGAGCCATAAATACATTTAAATTGGATACTTTTTTTACAATGCACATTTTATAGTATTTAGCAAATTTTGTGTCAAAATTGATACATTTTTCGCTTTCAGTTTTTAATATTAGATGAACTTTGTCTTTTACACTAAGTAATTTGAAAGTAGAGTTTAAAAAATATTACAATAAGATTTACTTGAATGGAGCGTCAATAAGCGGAGATTGAAAAAACAGTTCGATTAAAAAATAAGGTACCCGAAGTACTAATTCTACGCAGACGACGTCGCGGTAAGATAAGGTAAGATAAGGTAAGACAAGAGCAATAATGTCAGAAAAAATATTTGTTTTTTTTTATATGAATAAGAAGTGTGTTTTAGTGTTTGAAATGAGTTTTTAGTTTTTAACTAATTTAATATCAAACCATCTTCCCTATTGAAATTTTGTTTTCTTTGGATTCAGCCTCGTATCAGTCTGGGAAATAATATATTCTCTTTTTAAAGGAATTTTGGTTGATCGAAACGTATTGGTTTGGCTTGTCTAAAGTGTTATCACGTATCGCTGTATTTGAGTGACGTTTATTTTTAATATCCGCAACGTTTTTCTTGAGCTGGTTTGAAATGCTACGTTTAAGGCCCTATATACATACAATGCAAGTTTCTTGCTTGTTGTATACAAATAAATTGAATCAATAAATTGCTTTTATGGTATATAAACAATACGTCACATTCTTGATCTGTTATACGACTTTTGTTTAAATTCTTGATAAACAGTTAGGTACTTACAATTCTTGAATTTAAATTCGTTCGACAGTGCATTATTGACTGATGTTCTGTGGCTGAGGTATCACCTACCATCAAGTGAACCTCACGCTCCTCTGTCGATATATAACATTAAAAAATATATATATAATATACAAGGTATTGTTCAAATCTTTTGATTTTGAACGAGGAATTGTATTTTATTCACTACTAGCTGATGCCAGCGACTTCGTTCGCGTGGGCTTCATCTTAAGATGAGCTTTTGAGCAAGGTCTACTCTACTCTATTACCCGGACTTTGCTTAATTTATTTATGTAAATTGCATGAAAATCGATTCAGTATCTTCGGAGATTAGTCCGTACAAACAGAGAAACAACAAAATTAAAAGAATTTCGTTTTAATATTGTCTTTTATTAACGCGAGTATCACACATTTAAATAAAATACTGTATACCGGATTAAAACGCGATTTATTATTTAAATTATTTATCCCGACGTTTCGGATGCTTTTCAGCAACCGTGGTCGCGGGAGACTGAAAGATGACAGTTGTCTTATATTTGAAATGTCACAAAGTTGCCATATTTAATTCAATTAAATTAAAAAATAATCTATTAATTTAGGTAACACAATGTACATCTATGAACGTCATTAAAAAAAATAATACATATTAAATTACTAATATTACTAATATTAAATGCTTCTAATTTTACATTTACTACCAGTTCACAAATCAAGGGCGTAGAGCGGACGAGAAGAACTGGCAAGAAACTCGCCGCCACTCTTTTTAATCGCCAAGTTTTTAAATAAAATACTGTATACCGGATTAAAACGCGATTTATTATTTAAATTATTTATCCCGACGTTTCGGATGCTTTTCAGCAACCGTGGTCGCGGGAGACTGAAAGATGACAGTTGTCTTATATTTGAAATGTCACAAAGTTGCCATATTTAATTCAATTAAATTAAAAAATAATCTATTAATTTAGGTAACACAATGTACATCTATGAACGTCATTAAAAAAATAATACATATTAAATTACTAATATTACTAATATTAAATGCTTCTAATTTTACATTTACTACCAGTTCACAAATCAAGGGCGTAGAGCGGACGAGAAGAACTGGCAAGAAACTCGCCGCCACTCTTTTTAATCGCCAAGTTTTTGTTTTACAATAAATATAAGCATCCGAAACGTCGGGATAAATAATTTAAATAATAAATCGCGTTTTAATCCGGTATACAGTATTTTATTTAAATGTGTGATACTCGCGTTAATAAAAGACAATATTATGTGCGCCAAGTTTTTGTTTTACAATAATTACATATTAACGCCATCTATTCCTACGGAGTTGATATTTACTGTAATTTTCTATATTATGACAATATTGACTAACGGTGTCCTCTTGTTTTTTAGTATGTTGGATTTGGGGCTTTAGATTTTTAATTACTGGATCCCAGGTGTTGGAAAGTCTCAAACCATCTTCTCTATTGAAGTTAGGATGTTTTTTAATTTCAATAGCCTCACGTACTAGTCTGGGAAAGAATCTACTTTCTTTTGCAAGGATTTTTGGTTGGTCGAAACGTATGTAGTGGTTTGGTTTATCCAGAGTGTGTTCACATACTGCTGATTTAGAGTGACGTCTGTTTTTGATATCCGCAATGTGTTCCTTAAGTCGGTTTGAAATGCTACGTTTAGTTTGCCCAATGTAGAATAAACCACAGTCACAATCCAGTTTATATACACCTGAATCTTGCAAAGGAATATTACTTTTTATTGGTCTCAAGAACTGTTGAATCTTCTTGTGTGGCTTGAAAACTGTATTAATAGAAGCTCGTTTTAAGATTCTTCCAATCCTGTCTGTAACACCCTTCACATAAGGCACGAAACGTCGGGATAAATAATTTAAATAATAAATCGCGTTTTAATCCGGTATACAGTATTTTATTTAAATTTCGTTTTATTTCTCTTCTAACATCCCCCTGACTCTGTTTTTATTTTTTATTTTTTCTATGTATAGATTGTAATATTATTAAAGCTATCGAAAAGTCGATAGATTCGAGATCACTGAGTTTTACATCTATTTACATAGGAGAAGTAAATTATGCTTCAAGCTCTGTTAACGGAATTAAAACTACAGCTTCGTAGTGTCGTGTGGTTTATTAGAAGTTCATAATGTCATATGGTGCTTTGAGTACATACTAATACGGGATTAGATCACTGAATGTTCCTTGGTAAAATTTAATATGGCCGGTTTCAATATTCAACTAAAGACGAGTGCTTTCCTATACCTACTCTATTTAAAAAACGTACCTATTATTTATTGCGATTATTTTTAAGTGGATTAAGTGAATTTCCGGTCCTTGGCTAGGGTATGTTTCAGTGATAGTTTTTACACTAAGCTAACAATTTTTTTATGTTATGTTAGATATCGACAGACGAGCATGAGGTTCACTGGATGGTAGGTGATACCTCAGCCACAGAACATCAGACAATGATGCGCTGTCGACCTACTTATCACTTCGAGCATTCGGGAATCCATAGACTGAAACCGAAACGTGCAATGTGCACTTCACGATTTTTTCATCTATGAACAGTGGTTCGTTATCCGATCGGAATTTCGATATTCCTCCCATCCGATCAATGCCCGAAATGTGATGTGGGGAAAAAATGCTTACAGAAAACTATAAACATGTTGTCTCGGTAGAATTCGAAACCACGACCCATCGAACGCACGGCAGGTTTTCTACCGAACGCGCCAACGAGCCCGTCAAATAAAGTAATAAATTTTATTTATTTTTAGCTTGTACTTGTGACTTCGTTCACCCAGACTTCGATTATTTTCCATTTTAGGCCTTTTCTACTTCCTGCAATACACTCCTATCCCACCATTTTTTTCGTGTAACTCTAACTAATATATATAAATAGCAGGATTTTTCCGATTTACTTGACACTCATCGTTATAATTTGGCCAATTAACTCAAAATTGTCATAAATTATGGTTATTATGATGACGTATTCAAATTCAAAATCATTTATTCATTTAGGTAACATAATGTACACTTATAAACGTCAAGAAAAAAATACATATTAAATGCTTCTAATTTTACAATTTACTGTATATAAACAATAATATAGTAAAGTTTCATCAAAATAGTTTTTTTTATGTATTTTTTACTATAATTGAATAGAAGCCAACAGTAGGAAACTCCTTTAGTACTGAAAAGTAATAAATTACATACATTTTTACATAAAAGACACGTATTTAGACGGATTCTGCACACGCTGAATGCCTCTAGTTAGGCGTGCCGTTCGTTACGGGCTATTGTGAGTACGTTGCTATGTTAGTAACATACTGGCAATACCACGCGGTGTTACTTGCTTAAAATTAATAATAATAGATAGATAAGACTTTTATTTAGCACTTTAATCTAAGTATTATATTTTGACGGGCTTTTTGGCGCGCTCGGTAGAACACATGCTGTGCGCATCGATGGGTCGTGGTTTCGAATCCTACTGGGACGGTAATGTTTATAATTGTCTGTAATGCCTTTGGCATTGAACGGGTGGGAGGGACATAAATTACGACTGGGTAACAAACCACCGTTCATAGATGGAAAAACCGTGAAGTGCAGATTGTGCAGAGTGCAGATAGAATCAAAAAATTCTGTACATTGGAAAGTTTGCTTAGAATTGGAGAGGGGATGATTAAAGGGGTTCGGTATTCATAAAAAAATATTGAACATTTTTGTTTGTCTGTTTGTTCACGCTCTTCTCCGAAGATACTGAACTGAGTTTCATGTAGACGCAGATTGAGCTTAGTTTGGGCCAACATCAAAACTTTGTTTCATGGAAATCGATTCAAAAAAAAATCGAATGTTTAATAGATCTATGTCATATTCATATTGTTATACACAATTTTTACGTTCTTTTAACCATTTACTTGGAGGGCATGAAGCAGACACAATTCTGTGTCCGTTTTATACATATTGAAACAATTTTTATTAAACTTTATTTCCGGGATTCGAATTGATTCGATTTACCAGATTTTGTGTGAGATTTTGTAATATAAAAAAAAATAAAATTACTATGGCAACTTTATTTTAAATTCAGACAGCTGTCACTGACCACGCTTGCCGAAAACACTCGACACTTCGGGATAAATAATATAATGAAATTATTAAATCGCGATTTAATCTGCTAAAAAATTTAAAATGTAAGATTTTTTTTATGTTCACCTACAATCAAGTGAACCTCATGGTTCACTTGATTGTAGGTGATATCCCAGCCACAGAACGATGATGCGCTACCTACTTTTTAATTCGAGCATTCTGAAATCTGACTGAAACCGAAACGGTGGTTCGTTATCCGGTTGGAATTTCGATATCCCTCTCAACCGAATAGCCGAAGTGACCAGACATGTTTACAGAAAATTATAAACATGTCCCGGCAGGATTCGAACCCGCAACCCATCGGAGTGCAACGTGGTGAGCGGGAAAAATGGTCTTTATGTAGAGACAATAATTTTATCGGTTCTCTATGTAGAGACAATAATTTTATCAGTTCTCTATGTAGAGACAATAATTTTGTTTGTTCTTTATGTAGAGACGATAATTTTATCGGTTCTCTATGTAGATATAATAATTTTGTCTGTTCTCAAGTAGAGATAATAATTTTATCGGTTCTCTATGTAGAGACAATAATTCTAGTGCCCACCTCATTAATGCATGTTCACTTGCAGTCTCTCAGCAAAACGTGTCCTATCGCGATCTCTATTCAATAACTCTTAGCTAGGGAAAGCTTGTCTGAAATTCCTTTCAATTATATGAGGAAATACTTACGATGGGCTTACAATAGGCATACTTAGTGTTGAGTCGTGTTGGAAAGAGTTTTAAATATTGTATATTTAATACAAGAAGGTGCTCGCGACTTTGCCCGCGCAGACTTCGATTATTATCTGTTTGGGCCTTTTCTACTTACTGCCGGCAAGGATCTAACATGATAATTATACTTAAAACTCGACTTTTAAAATCAAAACTAGATATATTTATCGATCGAGATATCTTTTCTATCAAAATTGTCGATGTCGAGATATCTTACATCTTAGTTTGTTTTCTCTCGTCCGCGACATATCTCGTGGCGGTCATGCTAGGCCGGCTGCAATACACTCCTATTCCATCATAATATGGATTTTTTGTGTAACTCTTAGGTTTCCTTAATGTTGGGATAGGATTAGAAATTAACTACTAAAAGAGGCTAACCTTTCTCTTTCTATATTATATTAACGCCATATTTTCCTACGGAGTTGATATTTCCTGTAATTTTCTATATTATGACAATATTGACTAACGGTATCCTCTTGTTTTTTAGTATGTTTGATTTGGGGTTTTTGATTTTTAATTACTGGATCCCTGGTATTGGAAAGTCTCAAATCATCTTCTGTATTGAAGTTAAGTTGTTTTTTAATTTTAATAGCCTCGTGTACTAGTCTAGGAAAAAATCTACTTTGCAAGACTTTTGGGTTGTTCAAAATGTCGGGATAAATAATATAAATAATTAATCGCATTTTAATCTTTCTTTCATTTATATACATTATGTGAGCGAGAGGAACGTTTTAATATCTCTTTACGTTTAAACTTTGATTACAGTTTCACTATTCTGCTATGAATTAGAATAAAATTATTAAGTAATAGTTAGTAATAACTAATTGGAATCCATTCTAGAAAACTATCGAGAAACTAATTGAATAGTTTTGATACAGTTTACTTATTTATACAGTTATGAAAGCTGACCTTTATTTCGAATTGACACTATTGTATTTGGTCTAAATGATCTTGAAAACTAACCATATATTTTTGGGCGAGTGCGATAGCGCTAGTTCACTTAGCTGGGTGCTATATAGCAGGTATTTTTCCGACTTCCTTAAACTCATCGTTATAATTTAGCCAATTGAGTCAATATCGTTATATATATATATATATTATAGGCTGAATGTTCTGATGTATAAACTATAATACTGTAAAGTTTCATCAAAACCTGAGTACGTTTTGCGTGAAAGTAAAAAAAACAAATATCCTAATAAACATGCACATTTATAATATTATTAATTGAGTGTAAACTATATATATAATACTAGCGTAGCTCTGGTAGTTTATTCACCCTATAAATTAAGCATTTCTAACGCATATTATGATATAAAAAATATGCAACTCGACTTATCAATCTGTGAATCTCGGTACGGATATATTTACTCCAGCTGTGTACTCGCTGATAATGTAGCTATTGGTGAAATAGTTTTTTAAATCGGTCGAGTAGTTTTTGAGTGAACCCTGATTACGATATCCTCAAAATTTCGAAATTCAAGATGGCGGACCAAAAATGCGAAAATCGTTTGATGAAAGCGAAATTTGGTAACCGGGGGTATGCATCGTTTTGTGACTTTTTATCCGCCATTTTGAATTTTAAATATTTGAGGGCGGAAGCGTAATCAGCCACCCCGAGTACCTACTATATATTTTTTTTATTTCAAGCCGATTGGACTAAAAGAAAAATGCGTGACACAAAGGGTTAAATCATTACAAAAAAAAATAAACAAATCCCTATATAATATTAGTATAGATAATTTTATTTTGTTGTTATGTGTATTTACCTTGAGAAATAAATATCTTCTATGCTATGTATTGATTCATTATTAATTGCAAGCCTATTCACCTCTGTAATTACATACACTGTGGTTTTATTCAATGCAGTTAGTTCATACGCTTGCTATGGAATATTCAATTGCCAATGATAGAACTTCCGTATCTGTTTTCATAATTGGGTAGGATATAGGAGTTGCCATAACAAGCTCAGGTTTATTTGCTGAAAAACAGTAACGTATTCTACTCGTTGGATGTTTTAATCACTATATATAAGTAGGGATGACTTTATAGCATTAGATTTTATTTGAACTTTTATCGAAGGTAGGTTAAACCCATTAAGCATATTTCAACTTATGTCGAGGGTACAGTAGGTACTTAAACATATTAAGTATGAAATTTTACGTTATTCAATTATAAAAGGAAAGGTCATACCTAAGATATACAAATAATACACTTTACACTATGTTTTTGGCCTAAAAACACTACAATTACTTACATTAAGTATTTTTTTATATCTTATTAGATATTAAATATATTAAAAATGAATAAATTAAAATTTAAAATTTCATACTTATTGAGTTTTATTAGTACTGTACTCTCAATATAATCTGATGGGCTCATCGGTAGAACAACTGCCTTGCATATAGGTGGGTCGTGGGTTTGAATATCGAAAATTCCGACCAGGTAACAAACCAGCGTTCATAGATGGAAAAACGGTGAAGTGCATATTGCGCGTTTCGGTTTCAGTCTATGGATTTTCGAATGCTCGAAGTAAAGATTAGGTCGACGATATCGGATATAAAAATGCCTTTTGTGGAAGGAATTAAGTATTATAGTAGAGGGGGTAAATGAGAACCTAATGGAAAGGGAACCAAATTGGCCTCAAAAAATCTTAATGTGCTCATTTGAGAGGGAATATTTAAAATTTCTAATAAGTTCCTAACTCAAAAATCGCACAAAAAGTAAATATTATGTACTTATAATTTGTCAATGTAATTTCTTTCCGATGAATTTACTGTTGACATATTCCAAAAGGTGCATCATGATCGACTATACTACTAGTCTAGTCAACAAGTTCATAAACGTGAAAAATAGAGATAAAGGTCCTAAAAATATGAGCGATGGCTCATTCGATTCGGAATTACCTCTAGAAAAATGTTTTTGAAGGATTTTGGTGCAGGTAAGAAATTGCAATTGTTATTAACAAAATAAGATGAAAAAAAACGATATTTCGTTTTTTGTTAATTTCTTATGTCAAAATGTATATGAAATTTGTGGATGTTGAGTTAAAATATATCTTATATCTTAGTTTGTCTTCACTCGTCCGCGAGATATCTCTTGACAGTCCTAGGCGTGCTGTGCACTTCATTCACAAACAACTGCAAACAAAGTCACGGGCAACAGCGTGTCTCTATTGATAATATCTTATCTCTATTATTAATATCACTACGACCTCAATAACTCAAGCCATATTGGTGTAGTCAAATTACTGTGTGTCCAGCTAATCTTGCTTAATCAATGCATGGCTGACGTCCAAATTATTGTTATATATCTCCATATTACATAATTAATATATAATTCATTGGCATTAATATAATTATTAAATTATTGGTCCATTTTTTAACGTCATACGTATTTGAGAAGAAAGAAAGAGCCGGAAAAACCTACACTATACAAAAACCTACGTATGTTATAAATATGCTTAATACTTTTAAATAAAATACTGTAATCTTTCTGTCTGACCGTGACCACGGTTGCTGAAAACCATCCGAAACGTCGGGATATATAATTTAAACACATATACGTATACAGTATTTTATTTAAATGTGTGATACTCGCGTTAATAAAATACAATATTATACTTAATACTGTTCATTTGGTAAGTAATGATGACAATAATACGTAAGGGTAAAAAGGGTAAAACTCAATAAGTCTGAAACTTTAGTTATAAGCTAAATACAATTTTAAAATTTCAGAGACAATATTTACTAAGATATACAAAGAATATCGCCTTAATTAATATTTGTGATGTGATATTTAATTTAAGTATCTCTCAAATTAATTAAATTCAACTAAAATTTCATACATATTGGGTTTTATATATGGTATTCCAAAAAGGACACCACTCATTATACCTTAGATTAATAATTGGTCTCCGCGCGCTAGGACTAGATACCTACCGTCGGCGCCTTGACAAATGCGGCAACAAATACTACGCCGTATTCGGCGTACCACGCCGAAGCAAAATGCCGGTTTGCGTAGTCAAACTATAAAAATAATACTACAAGAAACGAGAAATATACTGGCATCACATACCATCAGTAAGTATCGTATAATTGTCATAAATTTCACAGTAAAATAATATTACCCTAAAATCTCAGTGTTTTATACACACAATATTGAGTTGCCGCTAGTCGTTACGCGCGTAGACCAATTATTAATCTAAGGTTGACACCTATAAAATAGGCCCCAACACTGTTTTCTGTGAAGTTGAGCTTTATTTCTATCTTTTATTTTATTTTAATGGCAATTTTTATTTGTAATCGATTCTGATGGTGTCCGATTGGAATTAATATAATTATTAATTAGAGATATGATTAGAAAATAATTCAAACGCAAAATATAAGAAATTTAACACTTTTTATATTGTTGGCCAAATATCAGTTTTTTTAAACAAATACAAAGGCAAAAAGGTCATTAAAAATATGTTTATAAATTATTGTTAAACCATAAATAAGATTCAAAATTTCCCGCGTCTAATTTCTCTCTATAGAAAATGTCAAATCATAATTATGTCGAACCACAGATTATATGTAGGTATAGTGCGTTTTGCGTTCCGTTTCAAGCTGTCAGTCTGTGTCACTGTCACTGTCATATCTTCGCATACTAATTGACTAACACTCTCTGTGTAAAATGAATAACAT
Source organism: Anthocharis cardamines (assembly GCA_905404175.1). Classification (NCBI taxonomy): domain Eukaryota; kingdom Metazoa; phylum Arthropoda; class Insecta; order Lepidoptera; family Pieridae; genus Anthocharis; species Anthocharis cardamines. Next base: position 6,646,892 of record FR989974.1, read on the forward strand.
ATTTGAATTCGCCTTCAGGTCGGTTTCATAGTTGCAAATTGTTCATTGCAGGGTAATGTAACTACGCTCTATAAATTCGTATGCGAAAATGTTCGGCGAAATTATATAATGAATTTTCGGGAAGGTGCATTTAAATAAATATTGAAATGATTTAGAATAAAATTCCATTACATGACGGGCTCTTTGGTTCATTGGGTATACTTCTTGCGTTTCGATATGTTGCGAGTTTGAATCCCGCCAGCACATGTTTATTATTTTCTGTAAACATGTTTTCCCTAGGTTAGTACTTAAATTAAGTAAATTAAAAATAAGTCGATGACTGACTGATGCTCTGTGGCTGGTGTATCACGTACCATCAAATGAGCCTCTCTTGGTACCTAAAAAACGCTTACATTTACAATATATAATAGTTAAGTAGCATCTCATTGAAGTAAAAAAAAATGTTCATCTATTCAAAAATAGATTAATCTTATAAATAATTAATTGTTGTAAGAAAATAATTGTAATATGCAAGTATCATTCAAAACTTACGCACAAAAATGCGAAACAGTTGTGACGCATGAATGCGAAATAGAGGTGCGACGTAAATTGTTATAGTTTATGAAAATCAATCGATAAATCCTTCATATAAAATTGCATTTTGTAAATATGCAAAGAGCGGTTTACAAGGCTCTAGAGACTGCTAAATATGTATGGCGTGCTGAGACGCATCCTGAATCTTGTTTAAGGGACGCCAGACTAACTTTGCACTAATGACTTGAATACTGAAACAGTTTCAAAATTTAACTAAACGATATTGAAAGTCAATAATAAAGAGGAGGTCGTGAAAAAATTAAGAGATATTATTTTGAAAATAAAGGACAAAACTTTAAACTTTTTAAATTTTGACGGGCTCGTTGGCACGTTCGCTAGAACACCTGCCGTGCGCACCGATGAGTCGTGGGTTCGAATCCCACCGTGACGACTTGTTTATAATTTTGTGGGAGGAATATCGACATTCCGACCGGGAAACAAACCACCGTTCATAGATGGAAAAACCGTGCCCATTACGCATTTCGGTTTCAGTATATGGATTTCCGAATGCTCGAAGTAAAAAGTAGGTCGACACTCGACAGCTCATCATTGACTGATGTTCTATGGCTGAGATATCAGCTACCATCGAGTGAATCTCATGCTCGTCTGTCGATATCTAACATAAAAAACCAATTAAAGACCATTGTCGTAAATGAAATAATAGTCAATGTAAATTTTCTATAAATATTGGATACAATAAAGTGATATTCGGTATTTTTTCTCAGTTTTCTTCAGTTCAGAGTTAAGAGGATTTCAAATTTTCCATACATACATAATATATTCATTAAAATGTTTTAAACAAGTCCTTTTCATACTAAATCACTTATTCCCAGTATCAGAATTTGTTTACTCTCTAAATATAAGGTCATTGAACTTTGAATATGAAAACAGTTTCGTTAGAAAAATATAGGCGAATTTTAATCATTCTTTTGTTGACGCAAGATAATAATACATTATATTTAAATTAATAAACAGTAAAAAAATTACTATGTGATTTTTTTAAAAAGGTTATATATTTTTAGATCTATATAAAACATGTAAAACTCTTCACTGCGGTTTAGTTTTTATGATATCTTTTCATTTATAAGTAAAGACTTTCGCCATATAAGTGAATTGACAAGTATATCCCTAGTGGGGCATGGGGCAGACCCATTTCTGTGTCTGTTTCATTGATCATTTTTCTTTAAAGGCAAGTAGGTAAATAGTCTATAAATTCCCCGGGATTCGAATCCAGGATCTCCGGTGCTAAACGCATAGTTTTTGCCACTGCAGCATGGAGGCGTACGGCATTACTTAACAATAATGTTAACTGAACAATTCGTAATTTTTTTTTATTAATAACTAGCAAAGCGCCCCGGCTTCACACGGGTGCAATGTAGATGTACCATACACAAAACATAGCCTATGTTACTCGCTGATAATGTAGCTTTCTATTGGTGAAAGAATTTTCAAAATCGGTCCAGTAGTTTTTGAGTTTATTCATAACATACAAAAATACAAATCTTTCCTCTTTATAATATTATTATTAGTATAGATATAGAAGTATAGATATAGATAATTGGCCAAATTACATTAACAAATAATTCAATTTATTAATAACTAGCATCGCCCCGGCTTCGCACTGTGTACAGAAAAAAAGCTTATGTTACTCGCTGAAAATGTAGCTTTCTATTGGTGAATAATTAATTTTTAAAATTGGTCGAGTAGGTTTTAAGTTAAATCGTAACAAAGACACAAAAAAAATCCTCTTTATAATATTACTAGCTAAACGCCCAGATTTCACACGGGTGCATTGTTACTAAAATATTTTTTTTACCCTCCGTAAAAAAATGTATATGTATTTAATAAAATAGTATCTTATGTCCTTTAAGTTTCATGATAATCGGATGAGTAGTTTTGGCGTGAAAGCATAACAAACAAACTTACATTCACCTTTATAATATTAGTAGGGATTAGTAGATTTAATAAAGAATTTAATGTCTATCCGCACACAAAACTATCAAAATCTTCTTTAGTCTGTCAAATGAAGGACTTTTAATTTCTAATCAAGAGATTCCAAAGCAATAAAAAATATAAGAAGCATTCCATATTTAACTGAAAAGAACGTGCTCAGAATTCTTCAGTAGTTTCGAAAAACTTCACTAAAACTCGCCGAGTATTTTACAACCTTCAAAAGTGATTCGCCGGAACATAACAGTCGCGTCTGGCTTGCATTTCCTAACTTATTGCTGAATTGTATAAAATATTTCTGGTGTATTGCAAAGATATAAAACATAGATGGAAAAATCGTGAAGTGCACATTGCGCGTTTCGGTTTCAGTTTATGGATTTTCAAATGCTTGAAGGAAAAAGTAGGTCGACAGCGCATCATTGATTGATGTTTTGTGGCTGAGCTGTCACCTACCATCAAGTGAACCTCATGCTCGTCTGTCGATAGATCTAACTAACATAAAAAAAAGATATGGTATTTTTTAATTAATCGTGATGTCGTTTTGAGCAGTATTTTTACGTTTTTGTTCTTAAGGTTATTTTTTTCATATATTGATCTAAGGAAGCTCGGTAACGCACCTTCTTTCAGACGAGCATGAGGTTCACTTGATGGTAGAAGATACCTCAGCCACAGAACATCAGTCAATGATGCGCTGTCGACCTACTTTGAGCATAATATTTCAATAGTAATAACCTATAATAGAAGCATCATTGTATCAAGTAAGCCTCATACTCGTTAGTGAAAAAATCTTTTTTATACTTTTAAAAAATACTGACAAAAAAAAATATATATCCTTCGATCAACAATATACATGTCAATGTATATATCACTAAATACTTTTAACAAGTAGTCGTACTTACTGATCTTTGTTCTCAATTCAAACTAATTACCTACTTCAAAACTTTTTTTTCCAATGAACAATGAAAATATAAATCCTTTTTTGACTTTCAAAATTCCAATTAAGCGATTCTTTGTAACTTAAGTAGAGAATTAATTGGATGGTAGCTTTTATGAATTCATGGAAATTACCTAAAAACTTTTACAGTTTAATGTTGTTTACGTGAACAAATGAACGCACTTTACCGTGCTATTTATATTGTGGCGTAATTAAGTTAGCAACATAAATTGTTGTCAAAATTTTACTCTATGTTTTATAATTAACTAGCGACCCGCCCCGGGCTTCGCACCGGTGCAATGCTGATACTAAATACACTACATAAAAAACTGTTATTATTATACATATAAACCTTCCTCTTGAATCACTTTATCTATTAAAAACCGCAAACCGCATCAAAATCCGTTGCGTAGTTTCAAAGATTTAAGCATACACAGGGACAAAGAAAGCGACTTTGTTTTATACTATGTAGTGATGCGGTTCTTTTTTATGTTAGATATCGACAGACGAGCATGAGGTTCACTTGATGGTATTCAGTCCTTGAATGAGAGTCAAATACTACTTATTCATATATATTTTTATGTTAGATATCGACAGACGAGCATGAGGTTCACTTGATGGTATTCAGTCCTTGAATGAGAGTCAAATACTACTTATTCATATATATTTTTATGTTAGATATCGACAGACGAGCATGAGGTTCACTTGATGGTAGGTGACACCTCAGCCACAGGACATCAGTCAATGTTCGATGTCGATATTCCTCCCACCCGATCAATGCCCGAAATTACCAGACGTGGGAAAACATGCTTACAGAAAACTATAAACATGTTGTCCCTTTGGGAATCAAACCCACGATCCATCGATGCGCACGGCAGGATGAATAAGTAGGATTTATATATGACTTTCATTCAAGGACTGAGTACCGGTTACTATAGAGTTATACCGGTATAATAAAGGTTTTTGTTAATATTCTTTGGTTTTAATTAATATTTACTGAAAAAAATTACTGTGGTAAGTTTAGTGTGTATTATTCTTTAAAACTAATATTATCATGGTATCTCAGTCAGACAGATTTGGAAAATAATAATTAACCGGTTTCCCTGCGTGTCATTCTAAATGAAGAGGCCGCGTGTAGTGTATAATACATAAGTAGTATCGTGATGTATTTAAACCTAACAACGCAATTCGACTTGAAACACGTCCTGATAAAGGGTGACTGGCATCCAATGAGGGTCGCTCTGTGCCCATTATTTAAGCCTTTTTTTAGATAACGTCTCCTTTGTAAATGGTGCCAAGCTTTGCTAGTTCGACGATAACATCGGTATTATGGAAGCAAGTGGATATATTTATTTTTAAATTTCCAATAGATGAAACTTGTACGGTTATTGAGATCACTTTATTTCTAACTAGCAACGCGCTTATTAAAATCGGTCCAGTAGTATTTGTGTTTATTCATAACATACAAAAATACAAATCTTTCCTCTTTATAATATTTGTTTAGATATAGACATATAGATTGGAATTTATACTAATATTACAAAGAGGAAAGATTTGGATTTTTGTATGTTATGAGTAAACTCAAAAACTGCTGGACCGATGTTAAAAATTATTTCACCAATAGAATGCTACATTATCGGCAAGTAACATAAGCTGTATTTTTAGTGTATAGTATATCTACATTTCACCCGTGTGAAGCTGGGGCGCGCTGCTAGTTTAAAATAAAATTGAATTTATCAATAATGCAAATATGAGATTTTCTTGAGATTGGTTTTGTTTTAAACACCAATTCAAATGTTTTTATTTACAAATGTAGGTAATTTATTTAAGATGTAATAAATAGTGATCTGTTAGTCTAAGATAGTAATACAAATATTTTTGAAAAATAAAATAATAACATATGTACTAAATAATGTCAATTATTTGCGTGTATGTCATGACATTTCAAAGTGACATAGACATTGCTTTAAGATACTTTTTTTATTCTAATTTTATGATATATTTAATATATATCTTAATTTTAATACATTTTATCGATACTCACACATGTTTTTACATAAAAAATTGTAGTTACTCAGAATAGTTTATGATTTCGAAAGAAAAATTACAAATCAATACATACATTTGATAACTTTACCATTTTTAATGATTGTGCCTAGAAATAAAGTACCTCGAACCACTAAACGTATAGGCACCCTACTCCAGTTACAGAATGAACTAAGTCCTATCGGGGTAATGGGGCAAATAGCTAGCGGCGGGATCCTTTGTCGACGATAATTCGTGGCCACCCTACCCGTCTATCGTTCTTAGTCGGTTTTTGTTTTGTCCCTTTTCAATGCACACTTTCTGATGTTAGGAGTGATTAATTTTTGAATGGATCGTTTTACGGTATTTGAATTTGTCAAAGTGTGGTGGCTATTGTCTATGGTATTGTGTTTTTGAGTATAAGTAATATTGAATCGAAAACGTGTTATGTAATGGAGTGTAAGATATGTCGAACATGTACCCTGGTAGCAAAACGGTATTTTGCGATATAGAGAGCATTTAAATAAAATACTGTATACCGGATTAAAACGCGTTTTACGCGTTTAAATGCACTTATAGTATCCTGGTACCAATACGGTATTTTAGAAAGCATTTAAATAAAATACTGTATTACTGATTAAAACACGGTATACAGTATTTTATTTAAATGTGTGATACTCGCGTTAATAAAAGACAATATGATATTGAAAGCATATTTTTGTGTGAAATCCCGAGTGAATACTGAGGCTTGGGGCAGACCATCTTTTCTGTTCATCTTTTCATTCTTTACAGTCAAGTAGGTGATCAGCCTTCTGTGTCCTGCCCGACCGAAATAAATTTTTAAAATCTTATTTCCCCAGTATTAGAACTCAGGACCTCCAGTGCTAAATGTATTGCGCTTACCCCTGAGCCAAGGAGGCTCGTCGGGCTCGTTGGCGCGCTCGGTAGAACACCTGTCGTGGGTTCAAATTCCACCGGGACGACATGTGTATAATTATCTGTAAGAATATCTTCCCCACGTCTACTAACGTGACTTCAGGCATTGAACGGGTGGGAGGAATATCGTAATTTCGACCAGGTAACGAACCACCATTCATAGATGGAAAGACCGTGAAGTGCACATTGTGCGTTTCGGTTTCAGTCTATTGATTTCCGAATGCTCGAAGTAAAACGTAGGTCGACAGCGCATCATTGACTGATGTTCTGTGGCTGAGGTATCACCTACCATCAAGTGAACCTCATGCTCGTCTGTCGATATCTGACATAAAAAAAACTAACTGTTGTTACTCTGTGAACAGAGAGATTTTCATACAACTCTATTCACAGCTCACAAAATTTACACTTGTATATACCCCCCGTAAAGTTAATTCAAAAGTTTACCAGACAAAGGCGCGCCGAGAAAATATTAATGAACAAAGCGAGTTCGGGATCATTAATTCAATTGGTAGACTTTCAATTTTTAATTAATTTCTATTATAAATTGTTTGATTAATCGAGTTTTATGAAATTACTGCCGCAAGGTCTATGCATGTCATACACACTACATTTTAGTATTAGAGAAAACTACTGACTTTATTTTAATTAGAAGTACTCAGAGACTTCATCAAAAAATATAATTCATTTATTCAGATAATACTGCGTACTGACATCTGTATGCATTTTTTTTGTTAGTTCGACAGAGAAACATGAGGATTACTTGATGGTAGATGATACCTCAGCCACGGAACATCAGTCGCTGTCGACCGTCTAGACTTTTAAAAATTAAATTAATTAGGTTAAAACATGGACTTAGAACAAGTATTAAGGATAAAGAGTATCGAGGGAACAGTGTTAAAAGCCAATAATTATAAAATTTTAAGTTGTTAGTTAGTCAATTTTAAAAGCCTTATTTATAAACGTATTATTAGCTTAATATAGTTAAAATATGTTTTGTCTCACTCTATCGAATATAAAATGACTACAGAACGAAAGAAACAAAACATATTTTTTACTATATCAAGCTTATAATACGTTTATGAATAAGGCCGAAAAAGTTTAGGGAAAAGTTTACCCAAATACAAAGAATACATCATATCAAAAATATTAATTACGCCGATATTTTCTGTTTATCTTAGGCAATTTTATCCCTAAACTTTTCAAATTGAATTAAACTTACAACCTAAAATTTTATACTTGGTTTAAGTATATACAAAGGTTTATTTATATGGTTTATATAATATTATACCACAAAAGTAAAAATATATATGCATTGTATTACATATTTTTGAGAATTGGCATTTGTAGGCAAATAAAAAAAGTAAATGTGAATAAGCTAATTATGGCTTATAAAGTTGCTTAAAATACGATAGCTATTTGATCTTTAAACTTATTTTAAATGCCTTTTATTAGCAAAACGAATCATTGCGATTAGTAGCCTCGCGTAGCGTGCCTATCGGATAGCGTAGCAGGGTGCTACGAAAAAATATACCTCCTGCTACGATGTATCTTTATGTATCTTTAATTGTCTATGTATGTTAAACCTTTAACATTCGGCTTCGATAAAAGCAATATGCTACAGCAAATCGTTCATGGATTTCGGAAACCAGGCGATAGTTTGTTTTGTAGGAATTTTCGTAATGTTAGCCTTACTTCAGCTTCTTACACGTGTTATGTTCGGAAAAGTCTAGGCAGAAAGTAAGAAACTTAGATTAATAATAGGTCTCCACGCGCTCCGACTAGATACCGCGCTATAAAGAAAAAACAGGTTCCTGAATGCGGCAACTCACCGCGAAATTTATGACGATTTATACAATACTTACTGATGGTATGAAGCCAGTATCTTTCTTGTTTCTTGTAGTATTATTTTTATAGTTTGACTACGCAAACCAGCATTTTGCTTCGGCGTGGTACGTAGTATTTGTTGCCGCATTTTTCAAGCCGCCGACGATATCTAGTCGTAGCGCGCGGAGACCAATTATTAATCTAAGGTTAGGAATTTATAAGTATTTTGCTTACCTCCATGTATATGTGGTTTTGTGGTTTGTCAAACAAATGTGTGTTTTCAGATTTGCATATCCCTATTAATATTATCCAATGTAAAATATCGATTAAAGGCAGTAAATATAAAATTAGAAGCATTTAATATATTTTTTATTGATATTCATGAGTGTACATTGTGTTACCAAAATGAATAAATGATTTGAATTTGAATTATAACATATAAGGCAGCCTTTAGATTTCTTTCAGTCGAGCCTGAACAAAAAATGTAAGGCTTAAGTGTTGGTACTTCAGAGTATCTACGTTTATGCACTAAAAACTTTAAAGAAGTGAACTCATTAATATCGTTAAAAAGTAGGATAGGAAATAGAAAAATTATGTTAATGTAAGAGTCTTGAAGGAAGATATAGAAAAGAGCAAGTCTGATATATATAAATAGTTTTATTAATTCTAATTATTATTCTTTTTTATCTTGTGTTGTAAAATCACATTAGTCATTTCGGGCTATTTGACAGTTTCACAGTTAAGGGCCCTTTCTAAAAACCAGTATTGCAGCTTAAAATCGGTCGATTGAGATTCCCTTTTGCACAGTGTACAACTAGTTTTATTATTTCATTACATCGTGTGTATCCAGCCTTACTGTGAAGAATGCATCGTTGAACGGTTGAATATGCAAGGAATGGTGAACTTCGGGAGTTGATAGCAATGTTTGTGAAGGTATTATTGGAAATAATTAAAACGGAATTCGATTTCTAGAAAGTTTTCTTGAATTATTATTGAGTTTTAAACTACGGCTATTATTATTAAAATCGCAGTCCGGGATGAGAAAATGACAATCGTTACGATAAATATCGAATTCATATTATGTTACCTACATATATTCACATACTTTTTAACGAATTGTCTAAAATTGTAAGAGATAAGCCACTCAATGTTTAGAGACTAACTAACAAAATGGCTAATTCTATTTAATTTTTATGACTTGAAAGATTTTTAAAGTGTCTAATACCGGGATAAAAAATAATTATTTTACTATCTGTAAAATCAATAATATTTGTATACCTTTTATTGGCAAAACATATGACCACCACAATATATTTTAAATTATCAACTATTGTACCATATTTCTACAAATAAATAATTCTTATTCTTATTTTTATTATACAAAATCCGTCTATTTGTATATGTTTGTATATTTGAAAACGCCGCTAAACGCACAATATGTTAAACAATTTGATACATACAGCATTGTATGAGAGCACGCAGCGACGTGTTTGTGACAGGCAATTTGACGTGACGCCGGAACGCGACTTACATACATGGTGTAGTATAAGAGCTAGACTACAAAAAAATTGATCGTAGATTAAAAAACAACGAAATTATAGAAATCGCTAGTTGCATTTATATTTTATTTTACAAATTAATAAAAACTATGTAACTACAGTTATAGAAATAAGAGGTACAGCTGTTCTTATTGGCAGAATAGTAATCTCTTCCAGGCTACCTCCGGGTGACAGCTATCAATGAAATTAAGATGGGGATGGTACAAGAAATACTTAAAAAGGAGATAGTTTAAAGTAACGATAAGTTAAGTAACTCCGGCGGGCGGAAAAACGAAGAAATACTCGATTCGATTAACAATAAGTTACAGGTAACAGGTTTTGTGAGCTAAGGGCGTTGTTTTGAATAGTTACAATAAAAATAAATTAGGAATATTTTTCATTTCACCAGCTCTTAGTCTAAGCCATAATGTCACTCTAACAATATGACGCAGGGCTTAAACGCGTCTGTATAAAACGGCGTCACGGAAATGTCATATTTTCACGAATGTCATGCCGTCCAATGTTAAATGGCATCTTAAGCTAGAGGATATATATATATATATATATATATATATATATATATATATATATATATATATATATCATCTTATCTTATCTTAAGAGGTCCTGGGTTCGATTCCTCTAGATGAAAATAGAGATATTTATAAAAAAATAATGATACTGTCCGATATATCAACGTATAATCTATATTGTTTCTATAAATAACGTCCAGCCTGCGCTAGAGAAATAATATTATTTTTATAGAATAGGGGGCTGCCTATACATATATATTAGCACCAGGTTTGCAGGTGCGCTGTCGGCCTTTAAGGAATTAATAAGCTCGTTCCTTGAAAGTTCCCAAGTCGGATCGAGTTCCATAGATAAAATATATACTAATATTATAAAGAGGAAAGATTTGTTTGTTTGTTATGATTTAAGTCAAAAACTACTCGACCGATTTTAAAAACACTTACACCAATAGAAAGCTTCATTACCAGCGGGGCGGATAGCTAGTGTATAATATAAACTATGAATAAACCTTATTTTGACCTGGCCAATTCAAAATCATTTATTAATTTAGGTAAAACAATGTACACTTATCAACGTCAATAAAAATAATTAAATTGCTTCTAATTTTACATTTACTGCCAGTTCTCAAATCAAGGGCGTAGAACGGACGAGAAGAACTGGCAACAAACTCTCCGCCACTCTTTTTAATCGCTAAGTTTTTTGTTTTACAAATTGTTTGTAAGGAGCTGCATCTTGCTGGACATCTTGAAGTAATCTATACTCTATACTAATATTATAAAGAGGAAAGATTGGTGTTCACGAAAACGTAAATAATTTCACCTATAGAAAGCTATATTATCGCTGAGTAACATAGGCTTGCTTTTTTTCATCTACATTGCACCCGTGCGAAGCCAGCGCGTTTTGCTAGTTAATTATAATAATAAAAAATAAACGAAAAAAATAAAAAACAAAGATTTGTCCTCTATCAGTAGTAGGCACTGTGAAATAGGAGCACGCACTTACATTCTCGTGGGAACAATACGCAATAACACGTGGGAACATACACGAATTCAAGTCCGACCTGTTACCACAAGTAGCACCCGTTCACGAGTACGACGCATGGCCAGCCATGAGATCTTCTATGAAGGTGTTTTTGTTGTAGTATAAGATCTGTGTCATGTCAAGTGTGTGTCCAACTCTAGCTATTTGAGCCGTGATAATTAAGTTTGAAACAACGTATTCGAAACCCAAATTTTAATGACTCAGAAGCAACACAAATGAAACATTAATTATGCAACGAAACGGAGCAGCGCAATTGTTTCCAAATTATGCAACGCCATTTCCAATTTAAACTTGTATCTAACAACGAGTAATGTAAATGTATTTGTAATAATACCCGTGTTTCCATTCGACTACGACCTCGTTGGTTTTAAAAAGGGAGCCTATAAATTTTTGAAAGGCCTCTGAGACTCGCGGATGTCCATGGGCGGTGGTGATTACTTACCATCAGGTAACGCACCAGCACGGAAGACCGCTCTGTTATAAAAAAATACTATACATTTTTGCATACATTAATCTATGTTTGAATACTGAGTTCCAATGACTACCTTCGTGGCAAGTGCTAGTAAAAAAAAATAAAAAATTGGTTGTAAAGAGCTCACACGAATGATCATTTGCCTGTAAATGAGTGAAACAGACACAGAAATGTGTCTACCCCATGCCACAGTAGGAGACTCGAAAATTCACCAAAAGACGACTAATTTAAGCCAAATTTTCTTTTAATAACACAAGCGTAGGATAAAACTGAAAAATCGGAAAACAACTATGAACTCTTGTAATTTAAATGTAGAGATAATATAATATAATTATTTATTTCAAACTCTACATTTAGTTGTAGAGATATAGTTGTTAATTTTAAACTCTACATTCAGTTTCAGAGATATAGTTCTTTATTACAAACTCTACATTATATTGTAGAGCTATAGTTTTTATTACAAACTCTACATTCAATTATAGAGTCATAATTTACATAATTTACTCTAAATGGCTGTGAGAAAATGAATATCTAAGCATATTCTAAATAGTTGATAATGAATGCAGCGAAAGTTTATAACACGCGGTCTATGCGGTTTTGCCTCACAGTGCACTGGGGAAATTATGCTTCTCATGTTGAATATTTTGATGTATTATCTTCACAGTAATTGCATAGTCTTTAGTTATATAATCCTAGCAACGCGCCCCGGCTTCACACGGGTGCAATGTATATACAAAAATAGCCTATGTTCCTCGCTCATAATGTAGCTTTCTATTGGTGAAAGATTTTTTAAAATCGACCCAGTAGATTCTGGGTTTATTCATAACATACAAAATACAAATCTTTCCTCTTTATAATATTATAGTATAGATATCGAGGACTGAGTATTAAAACTAGTGGCGGGACCACCATACAAGCCCAAAAGCCCAACTTGTCCTTTTAATGCAACAATAAAAAAAATGCCCTTCACGTTATTGTATGTCATATGTAACTTATATGATTATCTAATATAAAAAATTCTCGTGTCACAGTTTTCGTTGCCATACTCCTCCGAAACGGCTCGACCAATTCTCATGAAATTTTGTGTGCATATTGGGTAGGTATGAGAATCGGACAACATCTATTTTTCATCACCCTAAATGTTAAGGGTAATCCACCCCTAAATTTTTTTATTTTTTAGACGAAATTTTTGGTTTTTATTTTTTTATAATGTGGCATTAAAAAATACATACAACCCCTGCTTTTTTTGTCAAAAAATATTGACCCGTGCGAAGCCGGGGCGGATCGCTAGTGTAATTATAATATAAGTTTTGACAGGCTCGTTAGCATGTTCGGTAGAACACCTGCCGTGCACATCGATGGATCGTGGGTTCGAATCCCACCGGGACGACATGATTATAATTTTCTGTAAACATGTCTTCCCCACGTCTGGTAAAATCGAGCATTGATCGGGTGGGAGAAATATCGAAATTCCAAACGGGTAACGACGAAAAAACCGTGAAGTGCATATTGCTCGAAGGAAAAAGTAGGTCGACAGTGCATCATTGACTGATGTTCTGTGACTGAGACTCGTCTGTCGATATCTAACATAAAAAAAGAAAAAAAAAGTAATATATAAACATGTGTTAAACTCAGCAAGCTGGGCTTGTATGGTAGTCCCGCCACTGGCTAAATCCGAATAGGTATGGTACATAAAACCATTAAAACGATCATGTTTCAAAACTCCAACAGAAATCTACAAAAAATAACAAAAGCAGAAATAAAGGTTGTATTTCTGCTCCGTAATTATAATATAATAAAGCTTTAATGGAAAGTTTCATACAATTACAGTATTGTTCATACCTGACCTGATACGAGTACTGTTTTAACCCAATTCCATGTTCACGAGTCGATCAAACGCTTGCGGCAACGAATTAAAGGCCTGACACATTTCTCGTTTGTTATTCGGTGCAATTATGGATTGTAACATTTAAAACTCTTCGGTGATACATTGATAGAGCGAATAACTGTTTCAAAAGTATGTGATACTCCAGTTCTGATGCTGTCGACTTTTTTTATCAAATTCAAATTCAAACACTATGAACGACAATAAAAAAATACATATTAAATGCTTCTAATTTTACATTTACTGCCAGTTCTCAAAACAAGGGCGTAGAACAGAAAAGCAGAACTGGCAATAAACTCTCCGCCACTCTTTTTAATCACCAAGTTTATTTATTTTACAAAATGTTAAATTAACATTAAACAAATGTTACAATTTAACTCAAAATTTACTCGACCGATTCTAAAAATACTTTCCCTTATAGAAAGCTACATTATCAGCGAGTAACATAGGCTTTTTTGTGTACAGTACAGTTACTAGTCTAACATAAAAAAAAAACTGACAGCGCATTACTGATTGGTCATCACTCACGCTCGTCTATATAATTAAAAAAAAAACTAGGATTAAAAGGTAAAACTTCTACACTAATTGCTGATTGGATCTAGGATGAATTTAAATGTAGGCCAGACGTAATGAGTTCGTGTTGGTTGAATCTACACGGTTCAAATTCTAATTCCGAATGATTTTCAGGATTAACTGTATAGTGCGGGAAATCCTATATAGTAGCAATAGCAATGACTAAGGTTACTATAGTAGATATCAAAACCCAAGTAACTTACCCTTACCTAAAAAAGTGAATTACCGAGTTCCCTGGGGCAGACCCATTTCTGTGTCTGTTTCACTGATCATTTTTAACCGACTTCAAAAAAGGAGGAGGTTTTTAATTCGTCTGTATGTTGCCTTTTTTTTCAAAGCATTATTTATTAACAGTTATTTTGGAGCCGGTGCCAGCCAAGAAGAACAGTTTAATCTTGATTTTTCAACAAACTTTTGAACAGTACGGAGCTGCATCGGTTGGCACCGACTTCAAAATAACTGTTAATAAATCATGCTTTGAAGTAATTAAAATATAATTTTTTACTTTTTATTGTAAGTTTGTACATACTATATGTAGTTGTAGTTTTGTAGTCGGTTTTTGTTTTTTGTTTAAAAATAATTCTTTAGAGGCAAGTAGGTGATCAGCCTTCTGTATCCGACCGATACTTTGGTTTTTTAATAGTATATTTAGTATAGGCGGCAAACGGACTGTTGACTCTCGTGATGGTAAGGTCACCAATAGACATCTTTAACAGAAGGCATACAGGTGTGTTTCGACCTATATACAATAACAAGTATTTGTTATTCAATTGGGGATACTCCAATACCCATCAGAAATAAATATCAATCGAATAAAGAACATTATATTATGACCGTTCATAGATGGAAAAACCGTGAAGTGCACATTGCGCGTTTCGGTTTCAGTCTATGGATTTCCGAATGCTTGAAATAAAAAGTAGGTCGACAGCGCATCATTGACTGATGTTCTGTGGCTTAGGTATCACTGATCATCAAGTGAACCTCATTTTCGTCTGTCGATAATCGATATCTAACATAAAAAAAAGAAATACAAGTTTGATATGAACAGATAGTATACCTCATAATTATCCGAGCTTGCGGTTTGCTTGTCCTAGTGTAATTACAACGGTGTGTGTTTTAATTAAATTCCTCTGTATCGCTAATGCAGAGTTTGCTGACAAATACAATACTAATTAGATTCTGTTTCCACAGTATTTATAGTAAGTAAACTCTAGTGTAACTAGGTGGCTACAGAGCTAGCCATAACGCTTCGCTGCGGCATTTATGATATCCTCGATGAGACGAGCATGAGGTTCACTTGATGGTAGGTGATACTTCAGTCACAGAACATCAATCAATGATGCACTGTCGACCTATTTTTTACGGAAATTTTATTCATAGATTAAAACCGAAAAGCGCAATGTGCACTTCACGGGTTTTCCATCGGTGATTCGTTACCCGGTCGGAATTTCGATATTTCTCCCACCCGATCAACGGTCGATGTTACCAGACGTGGAAAAAACATGCTTACAGATGTCGTCTCGGTGGGATTCGAACCCACGACCCATCGATGCGCACGGCAGGTATTCTACCGAACGCGCCAACAAGCCCGTCACTATTTACAATATTTATTTTATTATCATCGACATTAAACAATAAATAACGATATTACGTTAAAACGTAATTAGTTTCCGATAATTAAATTTCAATACCGCATATTACCTGTCATTTGCAAGCGGGAACGCTGTTTTAATTTTTTTTTTAAAAGCATGGATAATTTTTTATCTGTATTCCAATTGGTTTAGCGTATATAAAGATATGTTTGGATTATATTTGCAACTTTCGACTTTTTTGGCGGGTTCTTCGTCACGGGTTCGAATCCCGCAGGGGACATATTTATTATTTTTTCTTTAATAATCTGGTTATCCTTACCAGTGGCGTGCCCTCCATACAAGCCCAAAAGCCCGGGTTGTCGACTTTAACGTAATACGCGTTTATATATATTAACTTATATAATTACGTAAACATGTAAGTTATATACGATTTATATAATTACGTTAAGAAATTATTATTTTTCTTTTGTATGGATGCATTAATAGGACAATACGGTTTTTTGGGCTTGTATGGTAGTCCCGCCACTGATCCTTACATCTGGTTATCGTTCATAGATGGAAAAATCGTAAAGTGCATCTTCTGTTTTTTAGTTTGCTCCGTGGCTCAGTGGTAAACGCGATGCGTTTAGCACCGGAGGTCTTAGGTTCGAATCCCGGGAAAACAACAACAAAGGTCGTCCCGGGAACAAGGGTCCTCGCCTTCGCCTGCGAAGGCGCTGTACGCGGGTCTGAGGGGAAATGTCCGCCCGGGCGGAGTCTAACCTAGCATTGGCTACAGTGATTGTCATTGGGATCCTCTAGGACGTGTCTGGGTCTCCTCCAGAGAGCCTTATAGGGATAGAGACCGCGATCTGTGTTGTCCGCTTCCTTATATTGGGCTCAGAGAGGTGACGGCACTGCTTACGCCGGGCAAAGGGAGTGCAATGAATATGTAATACGCGTGTAAACAGTTGCTTAAAATTCTTGGAAATCAATTATTGCTCTTGTATGTACAACAAAACAGCGTCGTGTAACATGGCCTTTACATGTTATTATTTAAGGTTTTTAGGTGAGCTGTATATCTCAGACTTAAGACACCCGCGGTAGGCAAAGTACAATCTCCATTTATTCCCTCATTAAAAGATTATTATACTTTCTTTAGGTATAATTTGGCAGGCATTACTTAAACCGTTCTTGTAAGAACCTCGGTTCAGAATAATAGCCCGTTTTATTGCTCAAACCACTTCGAGGGGAATTTGCTACGCTTGAGTAAAAGTATTTAATTTAGAGCTATGAATTAATAATATCAAACAAGATTCGTCCTTTGAAAAGTTATGGAAATATATCGTTGGTTATATTATTTTGTTGGTTGGTTAAAATAAATTTGTGTGTTATTGCTTATTTTAAGCTAACTAATTAACTAATTTATTACCTATTGTATCGTATGGCGCTTCATAGTTTTATGATAGACCTTCTTCTTCGGCCCTGTTCCCTTTTTATTCGGGGTCGGCGCAGTATATTCTCTTTTTCCATTTTCTCCTTTCACTCGCCATATCATCAGAAACACCCACACACATCAGAAACATCACACCTCTGAAACACATATTATTCTAGACATAGTCAATCCATGTTTTTTTGGCCTCCCTATTCCTCTATACCCATCCACTTTCATATTCAAAACATTTTTAGATACATGTTTTTCATCTCTCCTCATAACATTCCCATACCAAGCTAAACGATTATCTTTAATTATTTTTTTAATATGGACCACAATACGCAATTAGTGCTTTGTTCTTGCCTTTTCTTTCTTAGATTTACGCCTAAAATAAGTAATAGTAGTAAAATTATTTGAATACAAAATGACAGTGAGTTTTACTTTTAAAGCTATATTGCTGTTGTACAACTCGTACATATAATACAAACGGTTTCTAGGAATTCTTTATCTCAAAAATTACTTACTGAGACCAAATCATACATACATACATACATATACATCACGCCTCTTTCCCATTGGGGTAGGCAGAGATCACGGACTTCCATATGCTCCGATCCTTACATACCACTTTCGCTTCTTCTACTTTCATCAATGCTTTCATACACACTCGACGGTTACGAGTACTTTTGATCTGGCCCTTTTACAGAACGTCCCCGATCAAATCATACCTTTATTATTTACTACATACCTTATGCACAGAATTATAAGTTAACTAGCGACTCGCCCCGGCTTTGCACGGGTGCAATATATATAATATGTACTAATGTGGTGTCAGTGTGGAATGATTAATAATATTACTCTCAGTTGATTTGATTTCTTCCGACATCTTGAACAATTATTATCGTCATATTTCAAAAAATTAAAACAAAACTATATTAAACTTTACCTATCTTTTTAACACGCTTTTATTAGCTTGGATTGTATGTAACTACTCGTATGTAACGGAATCTTTGAGCACGATTTTCACCGGTTTCTAAACATCTGATTAACTTGAAACTTTGCATACGTCACAAGGACCGATGACAATACACTAATTTGATAAAATTATTCCATTTTTCAATTTGCAAATTATGATTTTTGTTAATTTATCTGCAGACGCGATGCCATCTATGCGACGATACGCGCTACTAGATGGCGCTGTCACTAGAAATTGATATTAAGCGGCATTTAAAACACTGCGTTGTATAAACTATCGGTCACGCCACGCGCATTCTGGCTACTGTCACAAGGTGGCGCTGTAATTAATACTATAGTATTCCATAAACTTAATTTTAATTTTAATAGTTTAAAATTAAAAAAACAAGCTATTATAAATAAACCATACTAAAAAGTAGAAAATAAATATTAGTTTAAAAAAATCTAAAAAACACGCTTTTTATAAAAAAAAAACCGAACTAAAAAATAGAAAATAAATTTAAATTTAAAATATATTTTATTTAAAAAAAAGCGTGGGGTGCTAATAAAATATTAATAACTATTGACACCATGCACTCCACGCATTTTTTTAAATTTAAAATTTTCTATTTTTTAGTTCGGTTTTTTATAAAAAGCGTGTTTTTTAGTTTTTTTTAAACTATTATTTATTATGTTAGATATCGACAGACGAGCATGAGGTTCACTTGATGGTAGTATCACCTACTATAGCCAACTGAACATTAGTCAATGATACGCTATCAACCTTATTTTTACTTCGAGAATATATTAAATAAAAAAATATTCATTTCATTTCATTATAACTTTTATAAAGGAAACATCAAGAGATATGGAATAAAATAAAAACGATAAGAGAAACTGTATAATTTTCTTGCGAGCCTATAATTTTCCTGAATAAATAGTATTGTAGAAGTTTTGCTAACAATAGCTGTATCTAAGAAAAAGTACTTTGGAACAAAAAGGCTGTGGGGCGAAATGGTTTGAAACGAAAGATCGAGCTACGAATAGAAAATGTTAGGACGTGTTCATAAGAAAATAATGTTAACTAACAATTTAATTTAAATGAAAAACCATTTAAATAAAATACTGTATACCGGATTAAAACGCGATTTATTATTTATATTGTTTAAATTATTTATCCCGACGTTTCGGATGCTTTACAGCAACCGTGGTCGCGGGGAGACAGAAAGATGACAGTTGTCTGACATTTGAAATGTCACAATGTTGCCATATTTAATTACAAACAAATTGTGTGAATTGTGACATTTCAAATATCAGACAACTGTCATCTTTCTGTCTCCCCGCGACCACGGTTGCTGTAAAGCATCCGAAACGTCGGGATAAATAATTTAAACAATATAAATAATAAATCGCGTTTTAATCCGGTATACAGTATTTTATTTAAATGTGTGATACTCGCGTTAATAAAAGACAATATAATGAAAAACCAGTTTTCATTTTATACACATCTGCTACACAATATAACATTCCGCCAACGCCCAATTATAACCACAACACACACATATTTACACTTGTGGACCTCAACACATTGTTTGTACTGTAAGTTCTTTCCATATTTTCTTTTTTGTAATTATTATTATGTTGCTACTTCTATGAGTAGGTTTCGTTTGTTATAGATATTATGATTTTGTTTAATATTATACATATATAGTATTTATTATATACTTAAAGATGTCTTGTGGAACATGGTGTAGTGGCTGCAGCTCCTTACAAACATTTTGTAAAAAAAAATCTTGACGATTAAAAAGAGTGGCGGAGAGTTTATTGCCAGTTCTTCTCGTCCATTCTACGCCCTTGATTGAGAACTGGCAGTAAATGTAAAATTAGAAGCATTTAATATGTATTTTTTTATTGACGTTCATAAGTGTACATTGTGTTACCTAAATAAATAAATGAATTTATTTAAATAAAATACTGTATACCGGATTAAAACGCGATTTATTGTTTAAATTATTTATCCCGACGTTTCGGATGCTTTTCAGCAACCGTGGTCGCGGGAGACTGGTGACGGTTGCTGAAAAGCATCCGAAACGTCGGGATAAATAATTTAAACAATAAATCGCGTTTTAATCCAGTATACAGTATTTTATTTAAATGTGTGATACTCGCGTTAATAAAAGACAATATTAAATGAATTTATATTATTATTTTTTGCTTTTTTGTATTAAATAAAAGTGAACAATATGAACGCGGTTTTACCAAGTAACTGCGGGCAGCCACGGTTCATTAATGGAGAGGTTCCATTAGACGGGCACAGAGATTTCTACGCTGACGTTTCGGCACGTCCCTACTCTGCAATCCTGCCGTGATAACGCCAGTGTTTAATAAAAGTTAATTAAAGACCTGTAAGAGATACTATTTTGAATCCAAAATAGACTTTTTGTGTTATATATCGACAGACGAGCATGAATGAGGTTTACTTGATGGAAGGTGATCCCACAGAACATCAGTCAATGATGCGTTGTCGATCTACTTTTTACTTCAATCATTCGGAAATCGAAGACTGAAACTGAAACGCGAAATATGCATATTACGGTTTTTCTATAAATGAACGGTGGTTCGTTACCCGGTCGGAATTTTTATATTTCTCCCACCCATTTAATGCCCTGAGTAATCAGATGTTACCTACTACATTGTACTGCTTTATAAAAACATATAACATGTTCGAATCTGCGACCTATAGGAACGCTAGGTAGTCAGCGCTACAAAATTGTTGTATATTCATATTATCATATTACTAGCAACCCGGATACACACGGATAGACTATGTTACTCGCTGATAATGTAGCTTTCTATTGGTGAAAGAATTCTCAAAATCGGTCCAGTAGTTTTTGAGTTTATTCATAACATACAAAAATACAAATCTTTATAAAATTATAGTATAGAGATATAGATAACCTAGTAATCTGAATGTATAAGAATAACATAAACTAGTATTATACCACATAGTAAACCCAAGTTTACACGGCAAAGTGTATCCTAAAGCTATAAAACCTGTCTGTACTCCGCTTACAACGTTAAGAAAACATTTTCCATCGAAAAAGCGGTTGGTCGTTTATGAGATAAAAATATTGTATGCCCGAATCACCTTCCGTTGTCGAAAATTGATTTTCGATAAGTACTCGGTGTAGCTTTATTTTTTTTGTGTTACGTGTAATCTATATATATAAAAGAGATTCCCACCTATATAGTCACTCATCACGATATCTCTGGAACCATAAGGCGCAGCGACTTGAAATATGGTAGGAATATTCCTTTCGCCGAGTAGAGGTCAGCTAAGAACGGATTTTACGAAATTCAACCCACAAGGGGGGTTGCGGGGCAATTGCTAGTATGTCTATATTTTCATTAATAAAATTATTTTTAAACAAAAAACAAAATCCGACTTCAAAACTACAACTACATATAATATGTACAAAGCTACACTAAATAGTAAAAAATAATATTTTAATTACTTCAAAGCATTATTTATTAACAGTCGGTTCGGAAGTTCGATTAAAATTATATGGGACCACCTCTGAAATATGTCCTACCAAACAAAAAATAATCATCCAAATCCATCCATAACTTGCGGAGTTATCGCGTAACAAACATACAAAAAAAAAGCAACATACAGACGAATTGAGAACGTCCTCCTTTTTTGAAGTCGGTTAAAAATTGTACAGACGGGCTGGTGGCTCACGATGGTAACCACCGCCCATAGACATCCAAATCCAGAGGGTTTGCAGGTGCGTTGCCATCCTTTAAGGAAATTAAATAAAATTTGGTAGTCATGTGGCTTATGTTAGTGATAGATATCGAAATCGTAGCCATCACTCGATGTTAGTTACTTGATGCCTCAGCCATAGAACATCAGTCAGTAATGCGTTCCAAGGAAACAAAACAAATCTTTGTCTTTTTTTTTATGTCAGATATCGACAGACGAGCATGAGGTTCACTTGATGGTAGGTGATACCTCAGCCACAGAACATTAGTCAATGATGCGCTGTCAACCTAATTTTTACTTCGAGCATTCGGAAATCCATAGACTGAAACCGAAACGCGCAATATGCACTTCACGGTTTTTCCATCTATGAACGGTGGTTCATTACCCGGTCGAAATTTAGATATTCCTCCCACGCGATCAATGCCCAAAGTTACAAGACGTGGGGAAAACATGCTTACAGAAAATTATAAAGTATTATAAAGTGCTCCCGGTGGGATTCGAACCCACGACCCATCGATGCGCACGGCAGGTGTTCTACCGAACGAACGCGCCAACGAGCCCGTCTGGCAGGAAAAAAAATATTTCTGGCAACCTTTTCCTTTTATAGCTAATGTTTGTAATTCTAACAGGAGGCTGGGAATAGATTGCTGAATTTTAACGATAAGGCCAGCTTTTGCATTTATTAATTTTTTTTTATTTAATTAATTGAGACTAATGTAATAATGAAACCTATTTTAATTTATTTTATCTTATATAAATGTAATCTTAGTTGAATATTTTATTTGATTTTCTGTATTTTGGCTCAATCTATATATATAAAAGAGATTCCCACCTATATATTGACTGATGACTCATCACGATATCTCTGGAACCATAAGGCGTAGCGACTTGAAATATGGTAGGAATATTCCTTTCGCCGAGTAGAGGTCAGCTAAGAACGGATTTTACGAAATTCAACCCACAAGGTGGGTTGCGGGGGCAATATTTTATTTTTTAATAGCTAGTATTTTATAAATTCGTACTTGGTACTGTATTAACTTTTAGTCACTAAATTTAATATTTTTGTAAATTACTTTGTTTACAATACATACAATTGGGAAGACACAGTCTCCTGAAACACAGTTCATAACTGTATCGGGAGTCTGGTTTTATTTATTTGGTGTATTTGAATTGGTGTAAATAAATAATTTTTAATTTATTTGTTATCTAATATATAAAATTCTCGTGTCACAGTTTTCGTTGCCATACCTACTCCTCCGAAACGGCCGATTCTTACCAAATTTTATATGCGTATTCAGTAGGTCTGAGAATTGGCTACTATCTATTTTTCATACCCCTAAGTGATAAGGGTTGTTCACCCTTAAAATTTTTATTTTTATTTTTGGACGATTTTTTTTGTTTTTATTTTTTTATTATGTGGCATTAAAAAATACATACAACCCCTGCTTTTTTTGTCAAAAAATCTACACCCGTGCGAAGCTGGGGCGGGTCGCTAGTGTTATTATATTCTTTGTATAATTGTTATGCAATAAATTTGGTAAATAAATAATAATACATTTTACGACACGACACAGAAACGCGACTGCTTCACTTCCTAGTACGGAAACGGGAGTTAACTTTGTTCCGATGCAGTTCAAACGTAAAACTTGAATAGGTAGTTTTCATGAAATTACTCACAGTTGAGCTTAAAAACTTGCACATACTGTTTCAGAGTTTTTGCGAACTGAGAGCGAAGTAGGTACCGTGCGGGAATACGGTTACCATGGTAACTGGTAAACAAGAAATTTAAAAAAAATAAGGTATTTTTTATTTGGTGTATATATATTATAATTAGTTAAGATCTAGGCTATTGTTTTATTTTTATAATAATAAGTATATTTAATTTTATATTTTTATGTTACCTAAGTTACCTAAATGAATAAAGTTTTTCACGGTATTTTAATTATTAATCGCAAAACATCAGTCAATGATGCGCTGACGACCTACTGTGATTTTATGTCTGTTTATAAGTATGTTTGACCATGACCGCCTCCGTGGCTCATCGGTAAGTGCGATGCATTTAGCACTGGCTGTCCTGGGCTCGTTTCCCGTAGAAACAAGATTTTAAAAAAATCGGGGAGAACACAGAAGGCTCATCACCTACTTGCCTGTAAAAAAGTATGTCAGGGAGACACAGAAATGGGTCTGTCCTATGCCCCGCTAGGGGACTTAGGAATTCACTTATGATTATCTTCTAATAAAAAATAAGTGATAATGATAAACTTTTGCGAGTTCTGTATAGGCCTGGGAAGGTTCCTTGTCTTTCACAAAAAAAAACATCTTTTATTAGTTTTTGTTTCTAATGTATGAGAATGGGTAAATGAATAAATAAATATTATTATTATTGTTTACTTTACGTTGCATTTCAACGCATGCCAAGTACAGCTGGTAAAAGCCTAATTGAAATTTAAGTAATTTCTATCGATCGTTTCAGGACACGATTTTAAAGCGTCAGCAGATAAAGAATTGTAATAAATTCTGTGAACGAAGTGCTTTGAGAATTTAATTTAATATCTCTTAAATTCTAAAAGGATGGTCATACTTCCAAGCTGAATACAACTTGTTACCGGGTGCCGCGAAAATTGAAATTTTCAGTGTTGAATTCAAACCGCGCCTGAATGATGCCTCATTAAACGAGATGCCGGCGCAAATTGCGATTTATTGTTAACGAAACTGTTGGGTGAAACTTTCATTTATGAATTTATCGTTGCGAAATTATGGTCACTGCTTTAGTAAGAATAATTTATTTAATTAAATAGCGACCCGCCCCGGCTTCGCACGGGTCTGTCTATTAATATAACTATTATTTTTTTATGTTAGATATCGACAGACGAACGTGAGGTTACTTGATGGTAGGTGATACCTCAGTCACAAAACATCAGTCAATGATGCGCTGTCGATCTACTTTTTATTTCGAGCATTCGGAGATCCATTGAAACCGAAACAGACACAGCGACGTGGCGAAAACATGCTTACAGAAAATTATAAACATGGAGTCACGGTGGGATTCGAACCCATGACCCATTGATGCGCACGGCAGGTGTGTACCGAACATGCCAACGAGCCCGTCAAAATTGTGGTATTTAAAACGTTTTATTTTAAAGCTCAAATTCTAATTGGGCTCAAATGAAAAAAAAATCTCAATTTTTTCATTTGATCCCAATTAGAATTCATATAGTCTCAGGTACTAAACGAGTGATTTTCAGGCAAATGTTGTAGTTTACGCAACGCCAGTGCCATTAGGTCAGGATTCGGGTCAACCTTACCGTGGACTAATTACTAATGTTCCGTAATTTCGCTTCGCACTCCAAAAACTTTGGCTTCATTTGAAAGCAATTAGAGGAACGTGCAATTATTATATGTAATAGGTACAGATGGTCGATTTTGTAACAACGATGTTGAAAACCGATGTCAGTCTACGAGATCGGCATCCGATGTCAAAGTCATGTACAACGGATGTAACCTGATTCAGTGCGAACATTACCGAGTGTTACTGACACCGCCCGATTACCCGCAACGGCAACATGGCGGCATTTAATAACATCTGTGGTTATATCAAAAACGCTATTGTTTGTTTATCAACAACAGCATAAATATCACTCATCATGTCTCTAATAAAACGATGTATAAAGGCAACGAAAAGTAAACGTGTTTGATCGCCGGCGAGTGGGCGACACCGTTGCCGAAAACAACGATGTCAAAATCGGGTGTCGCTAGCGCCACACGATTGTATTGTATTTTTGTATAGTATAAGAAATAATTAATGTAATTGGCTTAATCAGGCGGTTTAATTATCAAATAAATAAATAAATATATGAGAATTAGGTGTTCCAATTGTAGATATCACTACAAGTATGACTTTGGTCTAAATAATAACTTGTATATGAATGTGTAGGGGGGGAAGGAGAAACTAGGTAATTTTCCAAAAGCTATGTTATCGCGAATGACAACGCGCATATCAACTCATATTGTAATTAATCTCTCTTAGTTACGAGTTTATTCATAACATACAAAAATACTCGTTTTTATAATATTAGTTTAGAAAACGTTAATAGATATTTTATTATATTTATCAAAAAGGAATAACTAAATGGGATAATTGAAATGTAAGAGACATCTCCGAAATACGCGAATGGAGAAAATTACTATTTGAATGCGGTATTCTGTTCAAACGTTCTTTAATGTTTAACAATTATTATACTTACTTGATTGCAGGAAATTAAGTTACATATGTATGTATATTTATTTTAGGACATCAAATGGTAAACAAAACGGTTGAAAATGTTTGATATATATAACACTAGTAACACACCCTGGCTTCGCACGGGTACAAAGTAGATGTATACACATAGCCTACGTTACTCACTTATCTTTCTATTGGTGAAAGAATTTTTAAAATCGGTCCAGTGATTTTTAGTTAAATCATAAAAAACAAATCTTTCCTCTTTACAGTATTATTTTTATAGATCAAATAATTAGTATTTTGTAAGTTTTCCAGGTGTATTGAAAAATAATAGATAGTAAAGACAAAATATGTATTTTTTTAATTCTAAAAATATTTTAAAAGTAAAACATACAAAAAGAGCACTATATTGAAGCCTAACATTAAATGTATACCAAAATTAAATAGTTTAATCCACAACTATTTAACTAAAATTTTGCAATGAATTACTCTTATTTCATTAACATTTCATATGACGTAGAAAACCATGTTGAAAAGTGTTTTTTATTTTATCAAATTAAAACACTTTTTAAAACATAAAATATGAATTGGTTTCCATCCACGAGTAACAACTAACTTGTCAATAGTATTCGTAGCTACGACCAAAATGAGCCAAGTGCGGTTTGACATGGTTAGAAGAGTCATTTAAACTCAATATTTTAAAGAAAAAAGATTTGTTTGTTTGTTAAGATTTAACTCAAAAAGTACTCAACCGATTTTAACCGAAAACCCGTGCGAAGTCAGGGCGTATCACTAGTTTAAAGATATACAAAGATAATATATTTAAATCGTTTTCTAATGCGCTTATATTGATGGATGTCTGGTAATGATGCAATTTATTTTGTTAACTAGATTTAAAAAAATAAGCAATACTGCAAATGGAAAGTTGCATTAACCTGCAAAAGGCCGACAACACATCTGAGGCATTACGTCCATAGGTGGAGGAAATTACTTATCAGGTAACCCACCTACTCGCTTGTCTGTTCTGCAATTAAAAAAAGACATAATATGAATAATAAAGAATCATAATAATAAATACTGAATAATTCCAAAGTTCACTACTAAATCATCAGCCGGGCTAGCATGGCCGCTACGAGATATATCTCGCGCGAGAGAAGACAAAATAAGATGTTAAATATCTCAATATATTATATCTCGACATCGACAATTTTGATAGAAAAGATATCTCAATCGACAAATGTATCTATTTTTGATATTAAAAGTCGAGTTTTAAGTGTAATTGTCATGTTAGACCCGAAAGAAATAAAGCGATAGTCGATTGAAACACGAGAAAACGGTAGACAAAATTTTGTCGCGCTTCTCATGCTAGCCCGGCAGATGTAGAGGAGTTAAATGCCACCTCCGACCTAATCATACTCCATGTAACCGTGTCAGATTGCAAGGAAGACCGAAACAGTAATTTCGCTTAGAGTCTCCTATCTAGTTAATTTTAACTCGTAACGATGCTGGCTATAATTTGTAAATTAAACCATGTAACTTGAGCCTTTATATTGCTGAAAATATCGAAATAAATTAATAATTCGGGTCGGTTTAGTTACACCATTTATAACTTAAGAACGGCTGCACCGATTTTAATGATTTCTTATTTATTATTATTTATATTATTCAATCCAAATGTTCGCAAAGTAAAAATTAGGTCAACAGCGCAACTGATGTTTTGTGGCTGAGGTATCACCTACCATCAAGTGAACCTCATGCTCGTCTGTCGATATCTGACATATTTTTTTTTAAACACGATTTAACTTTCTTACAGGGCCGTATTTTGTGGAGGTCATCCGCGACTCTACGGCCTTTACAATAGGGAGATTCTGACACGTAAACATTTTTTTTGATATTTTTGTCGCTGTTTAACTTTATCTACTGTAATTTTTACAAACATAAAAAGTTTTGAATATGAAAGTGTATGGGTATAGGGGAAGAGGGAGGCCAAAAAAACTAGGATTGACTGTGTGAAGAATGATGTGTTTGAAAGGTGTGACTGATGATATGGCGAGTGAAAGAACAGAATGAAAAAATGGAACATACTGCGCCGACCCCAAATAAAAAAAGGGAACAGGGCAGGAAGGAGAAGATTTATTTTACAAACATATTTTTCTTTAATATTAAAAAAATGCCAATTATATTTGTAAAATAATTTAGGGCCAGGGTCCCAACACACCTTTCTAAATCTGGCCCTGTTATTTCATGAAATATATCATATGTATAATTGTATATACAAACCATTTTTGGTAGAGCATCTATATTTCATTACTCTACGTCCACACAGTTAAATCGAGCCAGCTAATGTATCGTGTCATTAGCTAGAGTACAGGAAACCGCACCATTCACTACGCTTTTTACACAAACAGCTATCTCTACTGTGAATGTACCCTGTTTTTCACCTCCGACCTAAATGGCTATATTTGAAGCTACAACAGTTGCTTGCAGCGTCTCATAAATTATTAAAAAAATAGTTCATACAATAAAGGTTTTGATATTTAAATATTTTAGATGCACTCCGATACCGGGGTATACAAAAATTTTGATGGCAAATGGATTGTCGGCTTACTTGATGGTAAGTGATCAATGTCCATAGACATCTGTAACACCAGAGTACTTTTTTATAGAATAAGAGGCAAACGGGCAGGTGGCTCAAGTGATGATTAGTGATCACCGCCACCCATAGATCCATGATACCAGTTTGCAAGTGTGTTGCCGACCTTTTAGCAGGTTCGTTAAGTATAAGATCAAAAATTTGCATGATTATATTGTCAAATCTCATTTCAAACCATTTAAATTCCACACTCATCTTGTTTTACGAGGCACATAAATGTTTAATTTGTTTCTGTCGGTGTGAATTTTGATTACAAACGACAATTTTATTGGACTTCTTGTCTTTAATTACATATTTTAAGCGAGTTTTGGGTTTAATAACTTTGTACCTGACACTGTTAAATATATTTCATATCTATATAGCTTGGTTGATACTTTGTGATAACGTTTTGATTAGAAAATAATATCCTTGTCTGGCAGGATAGGTCACTGTTTAGATTATCGTTGAATTTGAATTGATATATGTAATTGCATGCAATACGGACTGGCTGTCTTAAAACACCAAAGTGCTGCATTTAAAGGAAGTTTTCGTTACAATGCAACCAAATGCTGGAATAATCTTCCACCTCCTCTTCGTGACTTACAAACCGTCGAAAATTTTCGTCGGAAATGTAAGTTACTATTGTTAGAACGACAATAACAAAATCAGCTTTGGTTGCATTGGTGGTGAAAATATATGTATAATCTATTATTATTAAAATATGCTATATGTTTATTTATTACTGTTTATTTCAAAATATTTATATTTATTAATGACCATTATTTAAAATTGTAGTATATATGTTATTTTTATTTATTTATTGTATGTAGAGCGCACTGTATCTCCAGGGTTAAACGAGCACCACTGAAAATCAGTGCTGTGTCATAGCCGCGGCTGTGTCACAGATAATCCTGAGTCGGTGACCCATTTCCGGCACTGCACAGGAACTCTCTAGTGTTAAACATGATTATTTTAGAAATAGGAATATTTTATTCAATAGCTCGTTTTAGTTATTGATTTTTTTTTTGTACTTTGTTTTATTTTATTAAGTGTATCCTGTGAGTGTTTTGTGAAATAAATGTTTTTTCTTTCTTTCTTTCTTTTCTTTCTAATTGTCTTTTGTAAAAGATATATAATTAAACAGGCTTCTTTGTAATAGCAATATTCGCATCTAAATATGTATGTTGCCTTTTAAATTACTAAGTCAGCCACAATTAACGAGCATCTAAATAATACTTAGCCACTAGTTATCTTCTATGTATTCCACTCTAAATACAACTCAGCGTGATACCAAATAGGATTCGGTTCTGGCGGTGGTCACCATACCAACATAACCTAACCTACCTGGAGATATGCTCTGCGAACCCAGGGATCCCGTAAAGGCGGAAAGTGGGCGTGGTGTTTTTAGTGGGTAACCGAAAACCTATCTTGTCTCCGAGGAAGCTTAAGCCTCGGAGCAGACGCATCGGAACCCCACACTCCCCGCGCCTATGAACCGCCCAGCGTCGGGGGTGTGTTAACACATTTTCACCACACAAAAAAAAAAAGGTGTTAGTCCTTTTTAGATGGCTTTGTAAAAAAGACGAATTAGTTTATTAGAAGCTATGTCATTTTCCCGTTGCTTAGTTTATAATTAGAAGTTTTATCACGTGGCCAATAATAAATGTGGCTTGTCTTATAATTTCCCTATAAAAAAGACTTTTCAAATTGTTTAAACATAAATCCAATTCAGACAGCTGTCACCTTTCAGTCTCCTTGTAACTACGCTTACTATAAAGTACTTTTAAGATAAAATAAATAAGGTCACAGGTGCTGCACAGCTTCTATTCAAACATTTAGGTGAATGTTATGATGTTTGTATCTTATTTTAAATAATTATTTTGGTCGATTAATTATTAATAATTAATTTTTTTTCCTATAGGCTGTGTTTTGTATGTGTTGAATAAAGTTGATATTATTTTTATTAATCTGTGGCGGAGAGAAGGTGTGTTCTTCCTCCAACCTAAAGGGAGGATCTTCGACCAGTCGAACCACTGACTGGTCGGCCCTAAGGCCCCAGTGGTTGAAGTCGAGATGTTCAGAGCTCGGAAACACTTCGATAGCACGATTAAGAATTATTGACATATTCTTACAGATAGAGTGTTAGACACAGATTGTAGATGTCGCTACAAATCTATATAAAAGTTATTGCGTTTTAATTTTATATTACGTATTTTGACATTTAGAATTTATTCGTGAAATAAATGAAAGCACTAAACCCCATACAAAGCCACTTGTATTTTTTTAATTATTCAAAATATTTTATTGCCTTTATAAATAAATAAAAACGAACATTGTAATACATGCCTTATTTTAAGCCGCAGACCAAATAAACGTAAAAAAAATCTGATTCATACTTTGTAAAAGTTTTCCTAAGATCATAAGAAATATGTTTCTCTTTAGTTGCAGCAAAGTACTCTAAAATATTACCTTTAAATCCTCTAGTGATAAAAACATCTAAAGCTCATGTTAGGGTGTGGACACATTGCAATGTAAACGTTTCATTTATTGTTTCTAGAATAAAGTGGTATTGAACGTAAAGGTATGACAATCAGTTCTCCCCTTCTGTTTACGATTTAGGCTTTATCCATACTTAACATTATAAAGAGAAAATATTTGTTTGTTTGTTACAATTTAACTCAAAAACTACTCCACCAATTGTAAAAATTCTTTCACCAATAGAAAGCTACATTATCAGCAAGTAACATAGGCTACTACACTTTTTTACATTGCACCCGTGCGAAGCCGGGGTGTGTTGCTAGTATATAATATATTTAATGTCACGCTTTGACGGGCTCGTTGGTGAGTTTGGTAGAACACCTACCTCGCGCCCAGATGGGTCGCGGGTTCGAAACCCGTCGGGACGTAAAGTTTAAAATTTTCTATAAGAATGTCTTTTTCACGTTACTTCCTGCACTAAATGGGTGGAGTAATATTAAAATTCCGACCAGGTAACGAACTAGCGTTCATAGATAGAAAAACCATTGTGCATTTCTGTGGGTCGGATAGCCTTTGTCGATAAATGGGCTATCCAACTCTAAAAATGTTTTTTCAATTCGAACAAGTAGTTCCTGAGATTAGCGCGTTCAACAAAAAAAGAATTAAGAAACTGTTCAGCTTTATAATATAAGTTTAGATGAAAAAAAGTTTAATGTGAATCGACCTTTATTTGTATAGCACTCTTCACCAGTAGAAATAAATTCCCTATCTCCGCTAAGCGAATTGAAAACCCGCTCGGATTTATTGACAATCTTATCCAATGAATTGCTACTTTATTAGTTTAAGATAACCTAATAAACTTAGATTGAAAAAAAAACTTGTGTTCCAAATTTAAATTAAACGAACGTGCTTTGAGTTCCTGTGGCCACTAAGAGAGAGGCTGGGTCTATTTTGGGGCCACATAACTCACCCCTTAATGTACTTAACTGATAAATATAATATGAATATAAATAATAATTTATTAAACTACTAGTAACACTCGGCTTCGCACGGGTGAAATATAGATGTACTATACACAAAAATAGCCTGTTACTCGCTGATAATGTAGCTTTCTATTGGTGAAATAGTTCGAGTAGTTTTTGGGTTATATTGTAACAAACAAAAAAAGTAGAATTCGTCACTGCTAAAATAAAAAAATTGCCCTCCTTATTTTTTTTAAATCAAATATATAAATCCTAAATCATATGTCCTTTAATACCTCTAAGAATATGTGTACAAAGTTTCATGATAATCGGTTAAGTAGTTTTGGCTTGAAAGCGTAACAAACAAACTTTCATTCACATTTATAATATTAGTAGGGATTATTATAGATGTATTCATTATAATACAATTTTTTCATTGTATTTCTTGTGAGGCAGATGTGAAGTCAGTGTAATTAGATTTATAAGTGCGCCTGTTATGTATGCTTTGGATTACCCACTTTATGGTATAATTATTAATAATATTTGTGCAAGTGTAGGTAGTTTAATATATGCTTATATCACTTGACTTCTATGTAGCTTCAATGCAATAAACGTGTTTTCCATAAAACTCGTGTTTTATATTTACATAACTAGCTGATGCTTTGTTCGCGAAGGCTTCACCTTAAGCTGAGCTTTTGAGCAAGGTTTCTTCATATGATATATTCAATTGAAAGTGGCGAAATAATCAAACTATTTTAGTAACATATCAAACTGTTATTGACATCTGATAATTCGAAAAAGTTCGACGCGAGTCAGTTTTATCTTTAAATGATGATAACTTTTCTGCCCAATAACTGATTTTGATGAAACAAAGCCTATATGTTGCCCCGCCTTTGCTTAATATATGTGTGAAAAGTCAGTATCTTCGGAGATTAGCCCGTACAAACAGACAAACAGACAGAGAAACAAAAAATTTTAAAATAATCTGGCTATGTTCTATTTCTCTTCTTACATCCCCCTGACTCGGATTGTACAGACATTTGACCTCTACAGTTTTATTATACATATGTATAAATAGATAGTGCCAATAACGGTAAGTTATCACCGCCGCCCATGGACTTTTGCAACACCAGCAACTGCAGGTGCGATGCCAGTCTTTCAGAAATGAGTAGGCTCTTTTTTTTTAAAGGTACCTAAGTCGTATTGGTTCAATTGGTATTGCTGGTGACAACTGGTTCCACAGAGTAAGTGTAGAAAATTCCTAAGAAATAGCACGGTTCTGGTTGGTTCAAGTTGTTTCAATTCTCAAAACCACAGCATTATTAAATACACAAGTCGGTATAAAAAACCTTGCTACTGAGATTTGATTAAAATTTTGCTACTCTTTGTTAGAAGAGCATGACTCAATGATAAAGAACATTTTCACAACAAAGGAAATCCGTATGGACGATTAACCTATGAAAAATTTAAAAATATTTAACTCAAAATGATTTACCACGAACTGCAACGGTTCATTGAACTTTGCACATTGTCCGCCATTTTATTTTAATACGACAATAAATTGTATTCACTTGTTTGTGAAGCATTTAATTATTTATGAATAATCGTTAACCACATTATGTTGCTAGCTGCATTCAGAAAATGTATTTATTTTTAATAATTTGAAATAAAATTTATTTATGTTAATACTAGCTGGTGCCCGCGATTTCACTTGCGTGAGCTTCATCTTAAGATGAGCTTCTTTTTATGTGAGATAGCAACGCGCCCCGACTTCACATGGGTGCAATGTATGTTATGTACAAAACATAGCCTATGTTACTCGCTGATAATGTGGTTCTATTGGTGAAAGACTTTTTAAAATCGGTCTAATAGTTTTTGAGTTTATTCATAACATACAAAAATACAAATCTATCCTCTTTATAATATTATAGTAATATAGTAAATAGTATAGATATAGATATAAAAGAATAAGTAGATGTAGAAAAACGAGCATGAGGTTGATGGTAGGTGATTCTTCACAGAAAATCAGTCAATGATGCGCTGTTGATCTACTTTATACTTCGAGCATTCGGAAATCCATATACTGAGACCGAAACGCGCAATGAGCACTTTGAACTGTTTTTCAATCCACGAACAGTGGTTCTTTATTCGGTTGGAATTTCGATATTCCTCCCACCCGTTCAATACCCAAAGTTACCAGAAAATTATAAACTATTTGATTCAAATTCAAAATCATTTATTTATTTAGGTAACACAATGAACACTTATGAACGTCAATAAAAAATTAAGTGCTTCTAATTTTACATTTACCGCCAGTTCTCAAATCAGGGGTGTAGTACGGAAGAAGAATTTGTCTTCCCAACATCCGATTTAACAAATTGAACTCTAACAAAAAAAATTATATGGGTTTTTTGATCTATTTGTGGAAAAGAAACACCGTATATTTGTTTTTGTGAAACTTACGGTTTATGCACCGCACGCCGAAATATCTCAAGAATGGCTAGATTTTTCCGACTAACTTAACACTCATCGTTATAAATACAAATTATAATACAAAAACAATAATACTGTATAGTTTATTGTATCCTCACTAATTTTAACATGTATAATATTAGTAGTCTAGATAGGATATTATAATTTAAAAAATACTCATGATAAAACATTGAGTTTTGTTTTAATTAAATTGATTATTCCTGTTACGAATATTAAGTTATATTATTTGTGAAAATAAACTTTCTCTCTCAATATAACCTTCCTTTTCATAATATTTCACATATGAAAATACATAAATATATTTTCTTTTGTTTCAGCTGCCACAGTAACAGTGAACTTCGATGATGACTACAGAGATATCCACAGTCTACTATATAAACAATACAGGTAATTTATTTTGTCAACGTGATCTTTGGTTCGGTAGAACTCCGATGCGTCACGGGTTCGAATCAAACCGGGATGACATGTTTTTTTTTGTAAGCATGTCTTCCCCATATCTGGTCACTTCGGGCATTTAACATTAAAAGGTCGAAATTCCGACCGAGTAACGGATCACCGAAGACCGCCTCCGTGGCTCAATCCGCGTCGAAGGTCGAGGTCCTGGGTTCGAATCCCGGAGAAAAATGTTTCGGTCGGGTAGGGCACAGAAGGCTGATCACCTACTTGCCTATAAAGGAAAATGATCAGTGAAACAAACACAGAAATGGGTCTGCCCCATGCCCAACTAGTGAACATTCACCATTAAGTGAATTCCCGAGTCCCCTGGTGGTTCATTCATAGACGGAAAAGGCTTGAAATGCATCTTGCACACGCGCAAAAAGTTTATTTTCAATAGATAAAATATATGAATATTAATGTGAAATCATCTCAGTTTTTCAATATATAACAAACCTTACACGTATTAAATAACTTTTACATAACAAGAACACTACATTTCGCTCATTGAATACAAAACTGCCACAAGTCAAACTACACTTTTTTACAGAAGAGCTTATGAAAGAACAAAAAACGTAAACATAAGCCCTTTTGTAAAAAAGTGTAGTTTGACTTGTGGCAGTTTTGTATTCAATGAGCGATTTGCCAGACAAAAGTACAGACCGCTTCAAAACGCTTCTGTAATGTTGGACAGTGAAATAAAAAAGCGCTTATCAGCTGTTTCGCTGGA
Organism: Anthocharis cardamines; assembly: GCA_905404175.1. Lineage (NCBI taxonomy): Eukaryota > Metazoa > Arthropoda > Insecta > Lepidoptera > Pieridae > Anthocharis > Anthocharis cardamines. Next base: position 6,682,852 of record FR989974.1, read on the forward strand.
AAGTCGCTGTTTTATTGCCTTTAAAGTTTTATGGTTGCGAATGTACCTATTAAGGCTGGTGATGTAGTCAGTTCTGTGACTAAGTTACTATTGCTAATTTAAATGTATGTATATACTAAATACTTATATCATAAAAAGGAAATATTTGTATGTTATGAATAAATTCATAAAGTACTAGACCGATTTTAAAAATTATTTCACCAATACAAAGCTACTTTATCATCGAGTAATATTTTTTGTGTATAGTACATCTACATTGCACCCGTGTAAAGCCGGGGCGCGTTGCTAGTACCAAATAAAGCAAGTAGCTGAGTTAGGTTTAAAAAATCGTTATTGTTGACTACTTTTAAAGCAGAGGCTGAAACCAGCATAGAAATATTTTTAAAGTACGGACTTTTGAAATATATTTAAAGTATGGAGTTTTTTGGACTTATTTTTCCTCTTCCCTCCCGGACGCCAAAGTGAATAGTCGTGTTATTTGAAAGATTTTTACCACAATATGTTGAGTCCTCTGCCTTTTTACTGTCATATTCACATTCTTATACATTAATTGTTGTAATTTATCTTTCTTCTTTTAATGACAGTGAATATTTTTTTCTCCCCTTGGGACTTTTATATTGGATCCAGAAATGGACAATATGATTTAAAATTTTAAAATTACTTTTATTAAAAATATCAACGTTAATTATTTTGTTTGCTCCAAGAAAAAATGTTCAACCCTTACCAGCCTTTTTTAACTAGCAATTTTTTAATAAAGATTTTTTTTTTAACTTAGCTCTCTCTTTCTTTCTCATTTAACTTTCTTTTAACCTAACCTATTATAGTGATATATAATATTTAAGTTGTTTTTAACTTTATTTATTTTTTGGTTGCTTGTGCCAGCGCGTCCCTCCAACGGAACCACTGAAAATCAGTGTTGGGGCTCTAGGCCCCAACGTATGCTGAGTGGTCTTCCGTTTTTGGTGGCACCACTCTATTTATATTAAATAGTTTTTTCATTATTTATTTGCATAGTAATGTTTATTAGTTGTAGTGTTAAGTCCTTTTTTGTAATAGCTTTAAGTGGTATTTTCCAAAATAAATGTTCTATCTATCTATCTATCTATTTAGTTTAATATGAAAATACACTAAATTCTTATTGTGTCACCGCCCTATCAATTTATGAGTTAAGAGTGTCAAAGTAACAACACGACGAGGATGCTTTATTGCGGACGCTATATTAAAAGCTAAGTTAAATTTGATTACACTCAGTAAAATGCCTGAATCTTAGTTACTGGAATTTTAGCAACCCGCACTCGTAGCCTTCAAAGCTAAATTAAATACTGCTTAAAGCTGTTTTGTCTCTGTTCATTATATAATATTAGAAACAGACAGATATAATAATAATTAAATGCTTAAGATTATTAAGCGTCTATCTTATATTTGGTAGTATTAGTTATATTAGTGACGCGTTATAATGTGCTACGCAAAATGAGCTACGGCGTAGCTATCTACGATGCGTAGTAATAAGTATAGGTGGATGTCGTAGAGTTTAAGAGAATATACTAGAAAGATGTTTGGAGGTAATAAGAGAAATCATATGAAGTTTATTTAATAGCTTTGAAAGTATTCTAGTAGTAGTATAAAGAAATAAATTAAAGTACAATACAAGTACTTTAAAATTTGAATTATCCCTCTGTGGCTTGATGGTCAGTGCGATGCGGATAGCCCCGGAGGTCCTGAGTTCGAATCCCGGGGAAAAAATATTTCGGTCGAGCATCACTACTGCTGCATCACCTACTTGCCTGTTAAGAAAAATGGTCAGTGAAACAGACACAGAAATGGGTCTGCCCCATGCCACTAGGCGACTAGGAAATTCATTTATAATTCACATACCATTAATTCTTATGATCGGATCACTGAAGATACGCTCTTTCCAAACGATTGCGTACTATTAAAGTGCATTGAAGTATAATTTTCCCAGGCATTAAAGCTATCGTAGCTCTGGGGCTATTACTGATATTTAACATACAAAAAAGGCCAGAAAAATGTTTAAGGAAGTGCTCACCGTTCGCGAACATGTCAATGGAGTCCTTGTAATGACTAGAATGCTTCGTATTAGCTGTATTCAGAAGGTCTCTAACGAGAAAGTTCTTAATCGAGTTGGGATGTCCAAAAATATAATGCAGAACATTAAACGTCGGAAGGTTGCATACCTGGGCCACGTCCGCTTCGCGTGTCATCCGCGGAGCGTGCCGGCGACCGTCCAAGGGCGCTAACATAAGCGCCCACCCCAATGACCGCCCTATTGTGATAGGGCGCGACCCCGCATTCCCCTGCATGCCATTTCCTGGCGCAAACAGGGTTCCGTTTTTCCGCCCGCCGGAGGCATACACGTTCCGTTCCTGGGCCACGTGTTGCGCCATGACCGCTACTAACTCCTTCGGCTAATCATGATGGGTAAGATCCAGGGGAAAAGGCGTGTTGGTAGAAGGAAAAAATCATGGCTGCGTAACGTTAGGGAGTGGACAGGCATTGCGACTGCACAGGGGATGCTGCATCTGGCACAGCATATATGTATATATTATATAAATACTAAAAAAAAAAAAATTTAAAGTTTGTACCTATGAGATCCTTAACATTTTTTATGTAGATTCGTAAAAAAATATAAATTATATCGCCTACAGCATCTGGCCATGATCAGGATTATACATAATTATCTTTGAACAAAACAAGAAATTCAATTACTGCTTCCATCACAAAAACCGAAGTTATCCTAACCTTTATAATCTCATCTGTTTCAGGAAACCCGAATTTCTTGAGCCGGGGATTACTGATATCCCATCTGACAGCCAGCATTACGGTGAGTACTGCACCATTATTTGAAACCACTACTAAGGTTATTATCGGAGTTTTCGACTCGATTGCACCTCTCGAGTATTTACTGGGGAAACACATTTTGTTTCCAGTTTTATCACCGTGACTGTCCTCACCGTTGCATTTATAGTAAACTGATGTAGAATATAATAAATTGTCTTATTAACGCGAGTATTACACATTTAAATAAAATTACTTTTACCAGCAATTTCGGATGCTTACTAGCAAACGTACCTATATAAAATGGCAGCAAGTATAATAATATAGAAAATTACATTAAGTATCAATTCGTAGGAATAGATGGTGTTAGTATGACAAGTTTATGAAAATTCAAATCGGACAGCTGTCACTTTTGAGTCTGCTCATGACCAAACTTGATGGAAAGCATTGCGGATCTATGATTGTGGTTGTTAATGACGCGGTATAATTTGCTACGCGACTTAATATGCTACGGCGTAGCTGTCTTCTATGCTGCGTAGCAGGGACTGAAACTGGTTAATTTTTATTTTCCAAAATACGTGTCTAACTGAGATACCATGATATTAGTTTAAAGAGTAATACACACTTAACTTACCACAGTAATCTTTTTCAGTAAATATGAATAAAAACGAAATAATATTAACAAAAACCTTTATTATACCGGTACAACTCCCATAGTAAATTAACCGGTATTCAGTCCTTGCTGCATAGTAATAAGTGTATGTGGATATTGTAGAGTTTGAGAGAATTTGGTCTGCCCATGACCACACTTGATGGAAAACATTTATCATATTAGTATAGATGTAAGAATTATTTTCGTAGTCTTCAACGCAAATTCACCTCAAGGAAAAAACTAATATCGCTAACTTATTATATAAGCTATATTTAATATTTTGTAAGAAACTGGCTACGGTAAAAGTTATATAAAAGTAAAGAAATTGTAAAATTGTAAGGAATAGTACTAAAATTTTAATAAAAAGCTTTGAAACGAACGTAAAAAATGTCCTTCCTAAAATTCACAAAATAAAAGTATTTTGTATCCAACTTAAGTTGTATTAAGCGAAACAAAAACTTAGTTCATTTTCTTGTTGGAAAAGTATAACGTTGCGAGATAACTTGGTTTTTAAAAAATTCCAACCAAAACTTTGTCTTGCTCCGAGTAACTTTCATTCACATAAATTCTACGATTGCTTGGATTTTTTTAACAAGTACAAATCGACTTCAAAAAGTAAAAAGAAAGGTACTTGCAAAATTTAAATGAGAAATTACTTTTTTTAAATACCTCAACATTCTTACTAAATATGTTTGAAACTTATGTCTATAATTTGAAATGAAATGAAATGAAATGAAAAAAGTTTATTTCAAGGTTCACACAAAAACTTACATACTAAACAAATTATAAAATATTACAATAAAAAAAACTATTATTAAGACGCAATGTAAAACCACACGGTGTATTAGTGACAGAAAACAACAGAGGGGCTAGCACGAACAGCTATCGAAAAAGTATTCGTATCGTCGAACTGTCATTTGTATGAAATTCAAATGATTTCTCATACAACTAAAGATTCGAATACTTTCTGAATAGTCGTTCGTGCTAGGCCCTTAGAGGTCCGAATTTCAATACAATAAAACTTTATACTGAAATTATTATTGTAAATAAATTTTATGAATTCATAATAATAATTAAAAATGTAATTGAATGGCATTGAATTGATCAATGTAAATCAGATTATTAGTAAAGATTTCTATTAGTAAAAAAAATTATAGTAGAAATCAAAGTCAAAATATAAGTAGAAGTCAAAATATAACGCTTATCCAATATATTTTATGTACTTATACACACAAAATATGTTACTTCCCTGATAATGTAGCTTTCTATTGGTGAAATAATTTTTAAAATCGGTCCAGTAGTTTTTGAGTTTATTCATAATATACAAAAATACAAATCTTTCCTCATTATACGTATAATATTAATATTTTACTTAGACGCAAATATTTTTCAAATCGGCCAAGTGGTTGCTGAAATTTGCTCACAAACAAAATACCATTTGAGTCGCTACACGGAAGCTTCGCTCACTACGCTCCAATTATATGTATGTATAGATAAGAAAATAAGACTAACTTACCCCAAAATATGAATCATTAAACTGTGCGTAGTTTTTAAAACACTGTTCCCAACGAAAAATATTAATTAAGCACTTTTATCTAGTATTGTTTTAAACAATGAATTGTTTTTAAATGAGAGAGAAGTGCAGACGGTGTCCTAAAATTTTTGAACAATACCTGTGTTTTATTATGTCCCAACCTGCGTTTAAAATAATACCGGGCTTTTCCACAGAATAAAGAGAACAGTATGTCAATCTGTACCATTATTATAACGAGGAAATATTTGTTTGTTATAATTTAACTCGAAAACTACTGGACAGATTTTAAAAGGTCTTTCACCAATGGAAAGTTACATTATCAGCGAATAACATAGGTTTTTTGTGTATAGTACATCTATAAGTACATTACACTCATGCGAAACCGGGGCGTGTTACTAGTTTTAAATAAAAGTAATGAAAATATATTTAGCGTCACAATATGTTTTTCAAGAAGGGGCAAACGTGCTCTTATATCTCTCAAATGGGCAAAATATATTTTATTTTTATTTAAAAAAATGCTATGCTAATTTGGTTGGAGCCGAATATAATGCCATACCTTAAGATACCATTCACAAGGTAAAGTCATCTTGGTCTGTTTTTGAGAATGTTTAAAATTGAATAGAGCCTTTAAGTTGCAATCGTTTACATAAATATAAACATTGCTTCAAATATTTTTAATGACCTTGAAGCAGACACGATTTTGTACTGATGTGATTAAAAGACGTTTGCCTACTGTCGTTTATTCACTGTGGAATTGCAGATCTGTTACTAAGTAATGAAAGTGCCTAGTTTTAATATTTTAACAATTTACTATAATCAAATGGACAGAACTAACACTAAAAGTAAAAACGAACTTATTATTTTAAAGGCCGACAGCGCATCTGGAGGCCTATTACGAAAATCGAACGCCGAAGTTTCGGGCCGAAACGAAAGAACAACGAACTTCGTATTCAAACCTATTACCAAAGCAGTTCGGATCCGAATACTACGGACGGACTTCGTTTCGTAACCATAGACATGAAGATATTGCAAAAAGATAATTTGAGTGTACATCCTTATATTTCCGATAAAAACGTGCGAAAACCGATAACAAATAAGAAACTTATAAAAAGGCTTTTCGTCATGAAAACTTGCAATTAAATAGTGGAATTGCATTATATAACTGTTATGCTATCTTTTAAAAAACGAATTCTATTTTATTGCAAGAAAATAATATTTTTATTAAAAGTTTGACGGAACATATGTCATTTATTACATTCTATCTTTACCTAATCTGTGGTTAGTTCACAATTGCTTAGCGGGTTTTTGTAAACTAATTTAAAGGTTTGAAGTTTTTAGTGAGTAAAGTTATAAGTAATATTTAATTATTTGTAGGGAACAAAAAAAAAACTATTATATATTATTAAAATATAAATATTATTATATATATTTTATATACCTACTAATAAATGAATGTTCTACATAATTAGGACTTAAATATTGAGTTCTTATAAGGAATGTGATAAAGTTGGAAACCTTGATAGTAAGATCAATTCCTCTGGCATTTTTGTTGGGAGGCATAATTGGTTTTATCTCTTCGCACAGATTTTCAAATATAATAAAGTTCGACTAAGGTGATATTTTAGAACAAATTCCTCATCGGGAATTTGCCTTTTTAAAAAATATTGTCGAAGCCTAAGTCGTTGTTTGGCTCTTTTATGATTTTCTTCGTGCAATACCTCTTCGTACAACAAAAAACGTGCCATTTTAGAATAAAAATAAATAATGTTTATATTAAACGAAAGCTACAAGTCTGTCGTAAAAAGTGAGGTTATTGTTACGATTACAATAATGCCAAACAACGAAAAAGTAATCGTCAAGTGAACTTGGTAATAAGGTAAACGAAAGGCAAAATGTCTAATCGCGAACTTCGCATCGATCGTCGGATCCGAAACACTTTCGTAATAGGAAAATGTACGTTCCGTCAAACGAAACTTCGTATTTCGATTTTGGTAATAGCCCTACTGATACGTTTGAGTCTGTTACTTATCATCATTAAGCCTACCTTCTCGGTTTCTGCTCTGTAGTAAAAAATAAGAGTTATTTTTTTACAAACCTACTAGTTCTTGTTTGTCTGTGTTGTTGCACTTCTTGGAGGGATAGGTCCTCCTACCTCAGTGGTGTACATTGCATTTAGCACAAGGGGTCCTCTTAAAAAAAAAATCGGGAGTAATCAGTTTATTAACGCGAGTATCACATTTCTAAAATTACTTTTACGGGATTAAAATGGTAGTTATTTATTATTTACCCCAATATTTTGAATTCATTTTATCAAACGTGGTTACAGACAGATTGAAATGTGACAGCTGTCTGATTTGACAACGTCGGGATTAATTATTAATCGCTCTTTAATGCAGTAAAATATTGTACACATTGAAAAGGTCCACAGAAAACTCCGCGATGGTATATGTCTAACTCTTATGGATATCCCACAATCATATTTTTTTATCATTTACTTTTTACGACAAATATAGGCTAATTTTCGAAGCGATTTTAACCAATACAGCATTAATCCTTATCCAATTAAATACCTCAAAATACATTGTTGATTTAATATAGATCTATATGGCCCTTTACAGCATATGATTTAAATGAATATTTTCGAAGATATTACAGATTTAAAAATTGCGGGACGTCGCGTTTGCGGCGGCCGGTATGTTTTTATATACAACGTTCACAGTTTTTCTGTAGTGTATTTAGTATCAGCATTGCACCCGTGCGAAGCCGGGACTAGTTTATTTTAAACAGAAACACGCAATACAGCTATTAATTTTAGTAACAACACAAAGGTGTTCTTAGTAAATAAAATAATTTATAAGAAGGTTCGCGTGATAATGAACATGTGTCATATAAGTACCTCCCCCCATTTTTTATGCCCGTGACCACACTTGCTGAATCTTCGGAATAAATAGTACAAAAAGCTAAGTTAGACGGAATTAAAATAGATCTACTTTTTACTTCGAGCATTCGGAAATACATAGACTGCAATTCAAGTTTTTTCTACATGGTAACATTTTTCTTATTACACATACAGCAAAGGTTTTTTTATTTATTTTTTTAATACAATATACTCATAAATTACTTCCGCTGACAGTATTTTAAACTCTCTCTAGACCTATTGTACAAGATTTACTCCACCGCTAACCCATTTAACTACTTTCTTTTTAACTTAATTAATGATTGCTTTTGTTCGAATCTATTGGAGACTTTGCTCTGTAAGCTGGCTCTATTTTTTTATTACTTACGGGTTTAGTAAATTCAGGGTATTTTTAACTTAAACCATTAATCCACGCTGGTAGTGACCTGATTGTAATGTCGAATAAACCATTATCGTAATTCAATTACGTTTCTAGACACATTTTTTGCGGTCTAAAGATTTTTTATTTTTTTATAATATATGATACCTATATGAGAATATAAGATAAGGCATTTGCCCGTTTGCCCCCTAAACGGGCAAATGCCTTATTTAATGGTAAATGTGACGGTATGTGACAGTTACCATCAAATAAGCCATTTGCCAATAAAAATTAAAAAAATAATTATATATAATCAATTCTTATGGTATATACAGTTTTTTCATAAAAAGTCATTTCTAAAAAGTTTGGTAGAATAACTGCTAGCTGTTATAAAGTTCTTATAATTTTGAAATTGTATTTTTTTTAATATTGTATAATATTTGGTACATAAGACGTCCAATTAATATGGTATTTTCCTTATCTATTTACAAAGGCAACCTTCCTAACAAATATGTATTTATTGTAGTACTAAGTACATACATATATCTCAGAGTAATCTGGAAAAATAAAAGGAGAAAATAAATAATGAATCGCGTTTTAATTCATTATAGAGTATTTTATTTAAATGTGTGATACTCGCGTCAATAAAAGACAAAATTATAAATAGAGTTTACAGAAATAAAAAAGTCACCTAACAGAATAGGGCAAATAGTACCCATGCAATAAACACCATAATATTCCCTTAGAACTACCAATATGAAGCACAACTTTGCCCTAGAACTACAAAAACTCAAATTACCAGACTTAGTCGAGTGCAACTCAGCAATGCACTTCAAACTTCCAACTCCGGCTTACCCTGTAATCCACACCAGCAAGCTAATACCAACTTTATCCCCTCAATTTTAAAGTTCAATTAGCCCAAGCGTTTCTATTTTTCAATTCGCAAACGGTATTTCGTTCTTCCAAGTTTTTAAACTACTGCTTATGAAAATAATTCTAGAGCGGTTTGATTGAAAAAGTTTTAGGTGTATTGTTTTTTTATTTATTTTAGTTTAGTGGGGTTTTTATTGCGGGGTTAATAGCTAGACTAGAATATAAATTGGATATATCAATTTCGTTTCACTCTTAGACTAAATAGTTAGTAATAAATATCTTACATACTAGCAACGCGCCCCGGCTTCACACGGGAGCAATGTAGATATACTATACACAAAAATAGCCTGTTACTCGCTAATAATGTAGCTTTCTATTGGTGAAATAATTTTAAAATTGGTCCAGTAGTTTTTGAGTTTATTCATAACATACAAAAATCCCAAAATACAAATATTTATAATATTAGTATAGACATAGAAATAGAAATGTAAAAGAGGCGTGATGAATAATATGTATGTACTGGCGATTCGCCCCGGTTTCGTACGGATGAAATGTAGATGTACTTAAAAAGCCTTTCTTACTCGCTGATAATGTCTTCTATTGGTGAAAGAATTTTTAAAATCGGTCGAGTAGTTTTTGAGTTAAATCGTAACAAACAAGCAAATCTTTCCTCATTATATATTATAATAATATTAGTATATATATAAAGACATGACAGTTTGACATAAATCAAATCTTTATAGTACACAATGGTATAATTTTGGTTTTTAAAAATGGTAAATACCGATTGCCGGTGGTAACTTTAAAAATTGACATTTCAAAAATACTTGAACCACAGAAAGTGTTATGTGACTTGAACATTGTATATTTGAATACATTTCCCAAAATAAACATACTATAGTTATTTACGTTCCCGCATAATTTAACACTAATACGATATTAATGCGTTTCCGCAGAATATCTCATAATTAACGTTTATAAATTCATGAATTACTCTTGTTGCAGATGGCGTGTTTGGGGATCGACAACACGCGGTAATGTAAGTATTGATGAGTTATAAATTCATGAAACGAGCCTCGGTAGCTTTGTGATGTGCCCGGAGGTCGTAAGTTCGAAACCTGGGGTACCAAAACATTTTTTCGGTCAGGTAAGACACAGAAGACTGATTTACTAGCCTGTATAAAAATGCCCCATGCCCCACTAGGGGACTGGGGTATTGTAAGAAGTACCAGGACATCAGAAATATAGGACAAGTATTTTACCAATGTAAACTGATTAATAATTACTGAAGAATAGGTACACTAGCATTATTAGTTAGCGATTATCAAGATGAAGGTTTCGAGAATTCACATATTCATGAAATACGAGTTGGTGCGTTTAGTACATCGCCTTTCGTTCCGATGGGTCGCGGGTTCGAATCCCGCCTGGACGACACGTTTATAATTTTCTGTAAGCATGGGAAGATATGTAAGGTCACTTTGAGCACTACGGGGCACTAATGAGGTCAGTCCCGCGTGTGGATGAACAACCACTTGAGCATTTCCTTTTCCACATATTATACACTACTAGCGATCCACCTCGGGTGCAATTTAGATGTAGGTACTATACTCTAAAATGTAGATACTCGCTGATAACATAGCTTTCTATTGGTGAAAGAATTTTTAAAATCGGTTGAGTAGTTTTTGAGTTTATTCATCACATACAAACATACAATTTTTTCCTCTTTTTAATATTAGTATAGATAAGTCTCTCCAATGAATCCTCATTTCAGGATGTGTGCCCAAAGAAATTCAACATTGGCTAAGGCTCATGGAACGTGTTAAAAAGTGTTATAAAAACACTCTCTATTTAAACACAAATCTAACTTCCACAAAATATCCGATAGACAATCAAAAACAACGAGAAACAACGCGCTGGCGGCAGTCCAAACCTAAAACTTAAATAAAACAATCTAATTACATGTACAAACATTTCGTTTAACTATGCATAAATTGAGGCAGATTAATGAAATTAGCGGAATGCGTGGTCGCGCATAATGTACCTAGTTTTTGAATTTATGACTTCGCGATACCTCTCGTGATTTAGTGTTTTGTATTTAAAGGGTAATTTTAGCGTATTCATTTTTACATAGATGCGATTCGCTAATATTATGCCAAATTATAATAAAGAACTTATTTACTTACTTTTCTGGACATAGATCACCTTCTTTTTGATACTCCTTAAGAATAGGGCTAACCTCTTGCCGGAGCAAGTGGTATAATCCCCTTATAATTTAAAAGGGTATAGCAGGTTAAGTATAGAGAATGTGCCCCCAGATCGAAATGTAATGAATATTATATTGTTAGGTACGTTACTTTGTGTTAATACTTTTGGTGTACACAGCACATAATATCCATGATCAATATCCATTATGATGTTCTTACGTAATGACTGTCCAAATGGTAATAGAACGATGGATTTTTGTTTGCATATAGCGTCCACAATTTATTATCTGTCGTATGTTAGATACCTCTCTCGTATCTTGAATCCAGCAGAGATTTTAACTAAAATCTTCGACAAAAACAAAGTATCTGTTGTTATAAATATGATGATGACTGAAATAAAATAGAGATAAAAAACTGAAAACAAGTTTTATTGTATTACTATTCGAATCAAAGTCCTATCATCAAAGGTTTGTCAAGTACCTGAGCAACAAAAAACTTTTTTTTGAATATGTTGCAGGCATCTGATTTCGATGAAACGTATAACAGTTAAAACTACACAATAAGTACTATTTTAAAGATTTTTTTGAAAGTGGTCACTCTGTTAGAACTGACTAATAATAGACAGGTAATATTGTTTCTATTAAAAAATATATTTATTATTAGCAAATTTGTCGTAATTTCGGTCTGGGGCACATTCTCTATGCTTAACCTGCTATACCCTTTAATACTATGTCAATTAACCTAAAATTTCAACTTAGATATAAAAGATATATCAATTAGATATAAATCAGATGTCAAAATAGAATAGATCGCTTTCCCATATCTCATTTTTAGGATTTTCATCCCGCAGTAAAAAAGAAATAAGTTTTTGTATGTACATCTACGAAGCATCCGTGTGAAGCCGGGGCGTGTTGCTAGTAATAGTATAAATATAATGATGTACTAGGGCCATATATATAAGGTGAAAGTTTGTATCTTAATTAGTCTGTTTATTTAATTTCAGAGCTCACTCTTACAAAAAAACTCGAAGAAAAGAAGAACTTTCTCGAAGCCACGAACGATTATGGAACTATGGTAAGATTTATTGGGGTAAATTAGATGGGTAGTGATTCTATGATAGTAAATTATGAAACATAAATAGGATATATTTTGGCAATAATAATCCGACTACCAAAAAACACAATGTGTGTTCGATCTTTTGTTTAATTCTAAGTTAGTCTAATTACAACTGTCACTTCGACGGGTCCCAAGAACAAAATCGTATCTGCAAATAAACGATTTCACAGATACGATTTTTTTCTTGGGACCCGTCGACTTATTTTCGTCAATTAAATCGTAGCATATACTTACACAGTGCTTTATAGAGGGATATTTAAGTGTGTGTGTTTTACACACTGAGTATTTTAGACCACATTTATTGTAATGCAAAGTCTTACAAATTAAGGGTAAATCGCTCTTTTTCTCTTATGAAACACCACTTGTAATAAATAATAACATCGTTGTTATTGTATCATGTTAGTGTATCGATACAAAATATCCAATTATCTCTTTTTTTATGAAGCCTATATGTTTTTTGATGTATCAAAAATAATACTGTAAAGTTTCATCAAAATCCATTCAGTAGTTTTTGCTTAAAAGAGTAACAAACTTTCATATATTTATTATTTATATAATATAAGTAAGATTTCGTAACACTTATATTTCTAGGTGTTAGAATAAAAAGAGACATCGGTTCCGGAAACATCATGATGACTCAGCATTTTGGAGATAAAATTGTCACGCCAGGTGAAGATGTGAGTACACATTACAATAATACCTTTTATGTATAGATAGATATAACATTTATTTTGGAAAACACCACTTAAAGCTATTACAAATAAGGTCTTTTTAGAGAGAGAGAGAGAAAACATTTATTCACTGTCACACAAAACAATTATTCATACACAACACATACTGACATCGAAAAGGCAAAGGACTCAACATATTGTGGTAAACATGTTTAACAATATTTACCACGTTGGTTTTCAACCTTTGCCTTAAGAGCCACGTCTCAGAATGTCAAACGTAAAATCTGACTAAACTTAAAAAATAAAACTAACAACAAAAAAAAAGAAAAAAATGTACAAAAATACAATAGACAATTATGACACATTATAAAGCAAAAAAGTAACAACGAAAAGAAAAAAGCACTACTTACTACATCTAATAAACATTATTATGCAAATAAATAATAAAAAACAATGGTTTAATATAAATAGAGTGGTGCCACCAAAAAGGGAATACCACTCAGCTTACGTTGGAGGCTCAAACCCCCAACACTGAAAATTACTATTATAGAATATACAGGGTTACCTTGTAAGTCGACCTAGATCCTTTAAGACGTTGTAGTTCCCATAATTCCTGACTAATTTGACTATGTAACACTGTACCCAAACCTTACCGTTTTCAAGATATTGGACTTTGCAGTTTTTTTTTAAAATATCCGATTTTTTGTCTTTAGTTCTATTTTTTTTGTGTTTTCTGCCTTGAATTTATTTGCGTTTGCGATTTTTGTGTAGTAAATAAGTTGCTTTATTATATTCAACACTAAAATTGCAGTTAACTTTACCAACTGGGTCGTAGTAGACGACTGATAGTTGGAAAATGATATAAATTAATATAAAACAGTTTTTCTTTCAGCGATATGTTAAAAAAAATCTATGATAGTTATACTGCAGATATGTTTAAAAATATTTACGTTTCATTAGCTATCCAACGAGGTATAAAAAGCTAGGGTAATATCAGAATTCTGTGAAATAAACTTTGATGAAAGCTCCCAGGTAGTAAAAAGTAAAAAAATACGGTAATCCAAATAGGTACAAAATTATGTTTATTACTATTTTTATGATAGTCTACGTTTACAATTCATGTTCCACATGCCCATCTCTGTTTCTCACACATATTCTCATTCTGTGTCTTAATCCACTTTTCACTACACCTGTTGTTGAAACCCTTATTTCTTTTGCTGCATCGATTATTCTCTCTCTCTCAAAACATCAACAGATGTGATCGGATTAAGTTCGTTGTATCACATAAAAATCCATGAGGGTCAGGTCTGGACTTCTAGCTTTCCACGGTATAGGTCCACCTCTTCCGATCCACTTAGAAGTATCTTATGGGCAGATGAGTCGAAATTTGATGAAGACGGTATCACATCACCACAATGCTCATTATTGGGCCTCGAAAGAGCAAGGAAATCCCAATAAGAAGCGGATAAGGGGATCACAAATACCGAAGAAGTTATACCGTCTTCATCAAATTTCGACTCATCTGCCCATAAGATACTTCTAAGTGGATCGGAAGAGGTGGACCTATACCGTGGAAAGCTAGAAGTCCAGACCTGACCCTCATGGATTTTTATGTGATACAACGAACTTAATCCGATCACATCTGTTGATGTTTTGAGAGAGAGAGAATAATCGATGCAGCAAAAGAAATAAGGGTTTCAACAACAGGTGTAGTGAAAAGTGGATTAAGACACAGAATGAGAATATGTGTGAGAAACAGAGATGGGCATGTGGAACATGAATTGTAAACGTAGACTATCATAAAAATAGTAATAAACATAATTTTGTACCTATTTCGATTATTACCGTAATTTTTTACTTTTTACTACCTGGGAGCTTTCATCAAAGTTTATTTCACAGAATTCTGATATTACCCTAGCTTTTTATACCTCGTTGGATAGCTAATGAAACGTAGATATTTTTAAACATATCTGCAGCATAATTATCATAGATTTTTTTTAACATATCGCTGAAAGAAAAACTGTTTTATATTAATTTATATCATTTTCCAACTATCAGTCGTCTACTACGATCCAGTTGGTAAAGTTAACTGCAATTTTAGTGTTGAATATAATAAAGCAACTTATTTACTACACAAAAATCGCAAACGCAAATAAATTCAAGGCAGAAAACACAAAAAAAATAGAACTAAAGACAAAAAATCGGATATTTTTAAAAAAAACTGCAAAGTCCAATATCTTAAAAACGGTAAGGTTTGGGGTACAGTGTTACATAGTCAAATCAGTCAGAAATTATGGGAACTACAACGTCTTAAAGGATCTAGGTCGACTTACCCGGTAACCCTGTATACATTATGTATGTGTTTTCATGGAGAAGGCTTTCCGCTTAGTCGCTATTAAAACGGGCTCGTTGGCGCATTTGGTAGAACACCTACCGTGCGCTCCACTGGTCGCAGTTTCGAATCCCACCAGGGCATGTTTATAATTTTTGCAAGCATTTCTTCCCCACGTCTGGTCACTGCGGGCATGGACTTCTTTTACTAATTAGTTATGACAATAAAAAGTATATTTCAGATAACTTTACAATGCACAGCGACGGGAGACAGACCACCGCGATTTATTTGGGAAAGAGATGGTGTTGTTATTACTTCGAATACTGACTCTAGGTAAGTATGTTATCCCAAAGAACATAGATGTACATTGTACATAGAAGCACAGGCCGTATAGACACGCTTGGCATGGTGTCTCTGGGGTAAGAGTGGTTCTTACCTCAGCCACCGCGGCACTGCTAGTATCCGTGTGAACGCATACTCTAACGCTGGAGTCATAGCGCACGCTGTGTCGCACCCAGCAGCTTTTCCGTGCTTGGGGTAATGGCTCGTTCTCGCTCGAGGTACTTCGGATCCGATGCCTAAGACTGCGAGAGAGCGTTATTGCCGTGCGCTAATAAGAGCAAGCGAGAGGCGAGCGCGAAAGGAGGGGCCAGTTGCCTTCTCAGATGTGTGTGTACCTAAGACGATTAATATGTTTTCAGATATATCCTAGGCCAAATGATGTCATCGACAGGTGTGGGGGTCATTTCTCACTTGAACATTTCAAGGTCTCGTGTGGAAGATGGAGGGTTGTACTCGTGTGTGGCTTACGAGAGTGACTCCAACTTAAGACACTCAGCTAGGATAGATATATATGGTGAGGATTTGTTAACTTTAATTCCAAATTCAAAGCTTGTTTTAACAATAGTCACTATTTTATTCATCGACTTCAATAAAGGAGGTTCTCAATTCGACTGTATGTTATTTTTTTTGTGCGTTTGTTTCGCGATAATTCCGTAATAGATACATAAATATCCAAAACAAAGAATAACATATTTATAGAAAACGGAGAGAATCGAACCCGTGACATACGTAATTGTTGTTTATCATTAAACCGAAGAAATCGTTAAAATATTTATAATTATTCAGGACCACCATACATCAGAACACTACCTCCAGTCAAGGTTCAGAGCGGGGATGCTCTCAGACTTAGATGTCCCTACTACGGATACCCTATAAGGTTAGTATGATACCTATATCATATATGTATATGTCCTAACATATTACATCCTATCAAAAACATAACATGTACAAAAATGGACAAGTTTCGCAATCCAGTTCTTCTGCCGTGAAAAGTTGGGAAATCGAATGTAAACAAAGTCGGTTAATTCAGTACCTATCTAGAGAAGCAGCTATGTAACCCCTTTGTCATAAATTGATTAGGTATACTTTGTTAGTTAGCTACCTTAGATTAATAATAATTGGTCTCCGCGCGCTACGACTAGATACCGTCGGCGGCTTGAAAAATGCGGCAACAAATACTACGCCGTAGCAAAATGCCGGTTTGCATAGTCAAACTATAAAAATAAAAATAATACTACAAGAAACAAGAAAGATACTGGTATCACATACCATCAGTAAGTATTGTATAAATCGTCATGAAATTTATGACGATTTATACAAATAAATCGTCATAAATTTCACAGTAAAATTATATAAACCTAAAATCTCATTGTTTTACACACACTACAATATTGAGTTGCCGCATTCAGGAACCTGTTTTTTCTTTATAGTGCGGTATCTAGTCGTAGCGCGCAGAGACCAATTTTACAAACCAAAATTAATCTAAGGCTAATAACAATTTTTAGTATTTTATAGTGACGAGAATTGAGAAAGGTATGTTGAGGTGGTTTGGGAATGTAGAAAGGATGGATGAAAGTAGGGAAACGAAAAAGATTTATGAAACTGGTGTGAGTGGTAGTGTCGGGAGTGGTCGACCAAGGCGAACATACCTCGATCAGATCGGAGACGTTCTTCAAAAGGGCCAGGTGAAAAGTACTCGTAACCAACGAGTGTGTATGAAAGCACTGATGAAAGTAGAAGAAGCGAAAGTGGTATGTAAGGATCGGAGCATATGGAATTCCGTGATCTCTGCCTACCCCAATGGGAAAGAGGCGTGATGTATATATATGTATTTTATAGTAAGCATAAAAATATTACATTATACAAACGTAACTGACAGTAAAAGTATCAAAGCGTATAACCAATTTCAATAGAAACCGTTTAGAAAATTATTTGGCAAACGGTCTCTGACATACCTACATACCTGATCCAATTTATAGTTATGTCCGACCTATTTGGCTCCGATTGCTAGGTCTATTCGCTGAGTAAAAGTGCAATAAAGTTCTTAGTTTACCTGATAGTAACTTGTACGAACAAAATGTTTAGTTTGAAACGGTTATCTATATAAATGGAAGATATTCTGTTCCTTTTATTCATTGTCTAATAGTATACTAGCGATCCGCTCCGGCTTCGTTCGGGTGCAATGTAGTGTAGATGTACTATATACAAAAAAATTGTTGAATAGTTTTTGAGTTACATCGTAAAAAACAAACAAATATTTCCTCTTTATAATTTTAGTATGGATAAGAATGAAGCTAACTATCGAATTGTATAATAAAAGTGTGTGTGTTTTTTTTAAACAACGGATTCGATTCCTGGCTAGGAAGAATGTTTTAATCAAAAATTCGTTTTAGTTTTCATCAATTCAAATCAAATTCGGATTTGGTCATGCATGCTTACTTGAAAATTTCATCATATATATTAAAAAAGTAGCATCAAAATTATTATTACATTAATCGAGAGAAAATGATAAAAGCAGTAGTATTCAAAAAATCATTTTTATTTTTGTCTGCCAACGCTAATCTACGAAACTATTGAACTAATTTTCCATCAGTTAAAACAATATTATTGAAGGAATCTTTGAAGATAGAAAAAGACATAAATATTCATTTAGTCTCTCTCGCTCTCTCAAAAAATATGATAGCAGTGAACTATTACAGCCATATAGAGGAGTAGCTATAAGAGATGATGGTACAGCTTCTAATTACCTCGACCGTTTTGTATATTCCAGCAAACTTGAATGGGAACATAAAGGAAAGAAGATTGTTAGCTCCATTCTGCCACAACATACTCGATACAGACGAACTAATATTAGGACACGGAGAAAACGCCAGATACTGGAAGCAGGCGAAGACGGGGTGTTGAATATACCTCGGATACTGAAAGAAGAGAATGGAGATATGTACACTTGTATTGTGTATAGCCCGTCGGGAGAAATGGCTAGAAGGTAATAGTTTACCTCTCTAGTGAGATAGTTAAAATAAGAGACCTAGAAAGCGGTGTGTAAATATTAAGTTTAAAAATTTATTTTCAAGCAAAAAACAAAAACCGACTTCAAAACTACAACTACATATAGTATGTACAAACTTGCACTAAAAAGTAAATAATAATATTTTAATTACTTCAAAGCATTATTTATTAACAGTTATTTTTGAAATCGGTGCCGCTCCATACAGTTCGAAAAATTGTTGCAAAATCAGGATTAAACTGTCCTTTTTGGCTGGCACCGAAACAGAAAACACCGACAAACAAAAAAAGAATCATCCAAATATATCCATAACTTGCGGAGTAATCGCGTAACAAACATACAAAAAAAAAGCAACATACAGACGAATTGAGAACCTCCTCCTTTTTTGAAGTCGGTTAAAAAACATAGAAAAGCCTTTGAGTAGGGTATACATACTAAATTTTACTGAACTGTTAATATATAGTTGAATATTGTAAAATGAATAAATTATATAATATTTTTTTATGTTAGATATCGACAGACGAGTATGAGGTTCACTTGATGGTAGGTGATGCCTCAGTTATTGAAGCACTGTCGACCTATTTTAACTTCGAACATTAGGAAATACATATGTAGATTGTAACCGTAACGCACGTAACATAAAATATGCACTTCACACCAACTACCCGGTCGGAATTTCGATATTCCTTCCACTCGTTAAATGAGCGAAGCGACTAGACATGGGGAAGACATGCTAGACAATATAGTCCCGACGGAATTCAAATTCAAATTCAAAAATCATTTATTCATTTAGGTAACACAATGTACACTTATGAACGTCAATAAAAAATATATATTAAATGCTTCTAATTTTACATTTACTGCCAGTTCTCAAATCAAGGGCGTAGAGCGGACGAGAAGAACTGGCAAGAAACTCGCCGCCACTCTTTTTAATCGCCAAGTTTTTGTTTTACAAATATTTTGTAAGGAGCTGCAACCATTACACCATGTTCCACCCGTGACCTATTGGAGCGTAAGATATGTATTCTACCAAACGCGCCAACGAATTCGTCAAAATTGTATAATGTTGTGTTATAAGCTATTTAAGTCTTTTCAAACATCAAAATATATTAATTTGTCTTGTAAATGTTGTCTGTTGTATTTTTTAAGTTAATTTAAATCCTAATGATTCCAGATCGTTTGAAATCCAAGTTGTCGAAGCACCAGAATTAGATGAGTTAAGGGTAGGTTCGGGACTCAAAGAAGGCCAAATAGTCCAAATAACTTGCAATATCATCAGTGGTGACCCACCTATATTCTTCTCTTGGTTGAAGGATGGCATGAAGATACCTGCTTCCTTGAAGGTATTGATGAAATACAATTTAACATGAATCTTTTATCACATCATATTAATATATATTTCAATATGTTGGGTGTACTCCAAGGCAAGGTACTTGGTCTCCAATTATTATTTATGTTAATGTATGCTACTTTGAATTATTGTTAAATTATTTATATTTCTTACATAAAAGCATAAATATCATAATTAAAATTAATTTATATCATTTTAATAGGTACATCTTTTAGAATTATATACCTACATATTATATTTGTATTTCTTATTACAAACCACCTTCATAGGACCACTACGGATTGCGCAATACGTTTAGAATCAGAAGGCTCAGATTCGAATCCCGGGGAAGAAAGATTTTAAATAATGTTTCGATCGGGGAGTGCACAGATCACTTGCCTAATAATGGTCAATACTACGGAACTTGGGAATTCACTTTGAAGATCTCTCAATATTTAGAAAGCTTTACTAACACCGGATTGAAACGCGATTTATTTATAGGTCACGGGGCAGACTGGATGGACAGATAATTTGAGTCGTAATTTGGTCCGGCAATCTACCAAAATATAATAAGTTCTTGTCGTTTAGACTGTTATGGTTTTATCTTTATTTGTTTATATTAATAGATACCTTAAACATGCAATGAATAATACCTATAACCTAATACAAAAATAAAGGAGATAAACGTTTTATTTTTTAAATTGCTAACAATCAGCCATAAGTCAGATAGCCGCCTTTGATTCTATACGACTCATTTAAAAAAATATAAATAATAAATCGCGTTTTATTCCGGTATAAAGTGTTTTAATTTGACGTGCTAACTGTTTCAACAGTATTAATATTTACAATTTCAGATAACAGAACGAAGTTCTGAGCTGTTCAGCGTTTTAATAATAAAGCGAGTATCTTTGGAACATTGTGGGAAGTACACTTGTATCGCCACCAACCACGTGGGCAAAGTTAATCAATCTACTGAATTGTATATTAATGGTAAGTCATTTATAAAAATTAACATTAATTCAAGTTATAAATTAATAAGCCAATTCGGTTGAGAATGATATTTCGTTATCTATTTATTTTATTTATTATCATTAATTCAATATAGTGTGATACCATTGATGTTAGAAAACACATTAAATTATAGCAAATTGAATTGATGAAACTAAATTAAAATTTTAAATTTTAAAGATTTAAATATTTCTATTATAAACTTTAAGGTAGTGACAATGACAGTGACAGACAAACACACTTTTACAGTATTAATATTTAAACCTTAGTTTTTTTAAGTTCGGTTGTGGGTGTGTGTATCATCTTCGGCGTAGCTATCATAGGGCAAAGTGGTGCAGTGCACCAGTGCCCTGAAGCTGATAGGGCCCCCTGAGCTTTGGAAAGAGGGGGCTCCATGCAGCTCTTGAAACTAGAAAAAAATCTCGCAAGAATTTTATTTTTACAAGATTTTAAATTAGCATGTATAACGCTGAAAATGGACGCAGCGAACGCCATTGATGCATATAATAAATTTTGTTTAGTTGAAAAAAATTAACCGGGGGGTGAGGGGATGAGATTTTTTATCTGCACCGGGGCCCTTGTCCACCCATCTACGCCATTGATCTTCAGGGATAAGTTAAAGGAAAATCATAGCCATTGACGTGGTCAAAGGAGTTAATTTTAAGAGAGGAGTAATTAGAGTAGGAAGATAACATTTTTGAAGACGAGTAAATTTAGCTCAACAATTTCAACCCATTCGATAGCGTGCGCAGGATATCTTCTGGTGGCATTATCGTTCACTTTGAGAAATCTAAACTGAATCTAATTATCACTTTTATAGTTGCCACTATCAAAAAATGGAATTAATTTGGATTGCAGTTGCACCAAAATGGATAGAAGAGCCGACAAATACTTCCCTGCTGTTGGGACAACGAGGTGTCGTATACTGCAATGCACAGGGCTACCCAGTACCTCAGATACATTGGATGAAACGAGATGGTATTTACTTATAACTTGGAAATCTAATGTATCAAAGCGATCTTCAAGACTTCTTAATATGGCTTCTTTTGACGGGCTCGTTGGCGCGTTCGGGTTCGAATCCCACCGGGACCACATTTTTATAATTTTCTGTAAGCATGTTTTCCCCAAGTCTGGTAACTTCGGGCATTGATCGGGTGAGAGGAATATCGAAATTCCGACCGGGTGACGAACCACCGTTCGTAGATGGAAAAACCGGGAAGTACATATTGCACGTTTCGGTTTCAGTCTATGGATTTCCGAATGCTCGAAGTAAAAAAAAAAATAGGTCGACAGCGCATCATTGACTGATGTTCTGTGGCTGAGGTATCACCTACCATCAAGTGAACCTCATGCTCGTCTGTCGATATCTAACATAAAAAAATGGCCCATGAGTGCTGTATCTAGAGATCTATTGCATACAAAATCAATACATTATTTTTTGTACGCGACCTTATTATTTTATCTTATATTCTTTTCGACAACAGATTTCGATGAAACAACGCCTATATGTTGGGAACCTTTAATTTTCCGGGATGAAAAGTATCTAAAATGTTGAATAAGGTGGTACCTTATAATGCCATGCAAAATTTCATGTTAATCGGTCCACCAGTTTCGGAGATTGGGTTTTTGTTTACAAATAATTTTCTTAAAGTTGAAATAATTTTCTCCCCTTCTCTCGGTGATTCATTTCGCAGATTTTTATGTTAGACATCGACAGACGAGCATGAGCTGTTTCACTTGATGGAAGGTGATACCTCAGCCACAGAACCACAGTCAATGATGCGCTATCGAACTACATTTTACTTCGAGCATTCGGAAATCCATAAAACCGAAACGCGCACTTCACGGTTTTTCCATCTATGAACGGTGGTTCGTTCAATGCCTCCCACCCGATCAATGCCCGAAGTTACCAGACGTGGGGAAAACATGCTTACAGAAAACTATAAACATGTCGTCCCGGTGGGATTCGAACCCACGACCCATCGTTGCGCACGGCAGGTGTGTTACAGAATGCGCCAACGAGCCTGTCATTACGAAACAGGCAGATACGATGCGTACGATCTTTTGCACCATGCTCTACTATGCTATTGTCCAGGTAATAATTAATGTAAATGACACTTATTTCAGCAACTCTAGGAATCTGGCGACCAGTACTAGATCTGGCTGGTGGAGGAGTAAGCAGCTACCCCAATGGGACCCTCATCATAGAAGTAGTGTCGCTCGCTGATGAAGGCCTGTACGCGTGTCACGCGGATAACGGCGTGGGTGACGCGTTGAGCAATAACCTGTGGATAAGTGTGAATAGTGAGTTACTTTTGGGTTCATTGCATATGAATTGAATAATATCGAAATCTAATATTCATTTATTAATTTGAAATGACGAATGAATGAAATGAAATTTATTTATTTCAGAGGAATCTTTGCCACACGTACAAAATAAACAAATGAAAATATTAGGTAAAATACTTAATCCTAAACATAATACAAATGAAAATAAAATAAAAATTCTTATACTAAATGAGCTGTGTGGCTCTGATCTTCTGAAACTGGAGTTAACTCAGTTACAGTTGTGCTCATATTTTATGAGCACAACACTGATTTTCAGTAACCCCTTAGTGTGTTAGTTTGCTCAGTAATCAGTAACCCCTTAGTTTGCTCATTTGTGTGTTACACAATTCGTTCATAAGCTGACTCGGAGAACTTAGTATCGCCTAACAGTCATACTATATGTATATTTTTGTTAGGTTTTTTTATGTTAGATATCAAGAACGAGACTGACGTTCATTTGATGATAGGTGATACCTCAGAATATTAGTTAATGATGCGCTGTCGACTTACTTTTTACTTCGAGCATTCGGAAATCCATAGACTGAACCGAAACTCTGCACTTCATGGTTTTTCCACCTATGAACGGTGGTACTTCGTACGTACCCGGTCGGAATTTCGATATTCCTTTCACCCGTTCAATGTTCGAAGTTACCAGACGTGGGGAAGGCATGCTTACAGAAAATTATAAATTGTGTGTATTTAAACCTGTGGATTAAATACACACAAAAGTCTTATAGTGCTCTACGGGTCCAATATAACAATGGGTTCAGGGCCTTGATGGGGCTGCCCCGCTTCTGCAGCGCATCGGGGATGTTCGCGGAAGCTCGAGTTGATGGCTTTGCTGCCATACTGCGCAAACGAACAGCATCGCTGATGCGCAGGCTGCGGGATAGCTCCAACAAGTTCCTACAACTTATCGCTGATAGATTATATTGCTCCCCCTATATGAAGCATTGGACAAACCTGCATTTCTCTTGATAGACGGCCTTATTCTTTTTATTTTTTATTCTCAAATGATTTTTAATTAATTTATTATTGTATGTCAGAATTTAATATAATTTTTATTTTTAATTTTTAATTGTTATTAATGTTATTAAATTTAAGTATAATTTTCTTTGTGTTATATTTATAAGTTTAATGTAATTGTGATGTATAATTATGGGCATTTTACCCAAAATAAACGATATATTATTATTATTATTATTATAAACATGTCGTCCCAGTGTGATTGCGAACCCACGACCCATCGATGCGCACGGCAGGTGTTCTACCAAACGCGCCAACGATTTCGATTCAAATATTTTCTATACATTCATATATCTTTCTAAATTTGACTATGCTATTTTCCCACTTCTATTCCATAATGTCTAGTATGTCACTGATTTGCAGCGGACATCAATTATTACAATAAATCTATAAGCGTCCTTGACGTCCTTGTCAATTGCGGAAAATGGCGGAGTTCCATATCTTATTTATTTAAAATTAATTTTACTATATCTACTTTTTTCTGATACCAAATAAAGGATAATTAAATTTAGTGCAGCCGTTCTTGAGTTATAAATGGTGTAACCTTGTTTTATTTATTTATCATAGTTTTGATGATCGTGTTAGGTTAGGTTGTTGGGGAAACTATCACACTACTTTGAAATAGAACAAACCGTATATTTTTTTAAATTTATTTCTTTTTCAGAACCTGTTCATTTTGAATCAATGGGGACAAATCTTACAACAAAAGTAGGAACGCCTCTAACATTAACATGTAAACCACTGGGTGACAGTCCAATAAGAATAAAATGGACTTTAAATGGCAACCCTATTGAATTCACCACGTCAAGGTAAGTACATAAAACACAAATCACAATATAGTTCAAAATCGTTGTATTGTCAAAAATAAATAGACTCTAATAGTTGATAGTTAGCGCAATCTTTTGATATTTTCAAAAATATTCGCGTTTTAAATGCGGTATTATATTAAAATAAGCATGTCCTTTCAGTAAAATATTAAACTTAATTCTAATAAATGCTAACAGATGGCGCAGTTTAACAAAATTAATTTCGTTGAGTTGAGAACCAACAGATGGCATAATAAACAAAGTTAATTTCTAATATTGTCTTTTATTTACGCGAGTATCACACATTTAAATAAAATACTCGGATAAAAACAATATAAATAATAAATCGCGTTTTAATCCAGTATACAGCTTTTTATTAAAAAGTTAATTTCATTTTAACAGATTGTAAAAAGGGTAAATCGTCTAATGTTAGTTTTTATAACCACAGAGCCACAATATCGGAAGGTCCTTCAAGCAACGGCTTGAAGAGCAGCATCAGTATTAACTACGTGGAAAGCAGAGACGGGGGGCAATACGAGTGCAGGGCCAGTAACCCGTACGGAGTCGCTACTTACACACTGCATGTTAAAATACTCGGTGAGTTTCCATTAGTTCTACGAGCATTATCCAAGAACAGTTGATACCAGGGACTGAAACCGGTTAATTTTTAATTTTCCAAAATATGTGCCTGACTGATACCACGATATTAGTTTTAAAGAGTAATACACACTAAACTTACCATAGTAATTTATTTCAGTAAATATGAATAAAACGAAAGAATATTAACAAAAACCTTTATTAAACCGGTATAACTCCCATAGTAAATTAAACGGTATTCAGTCCTTGGTTGATACAGTTATTATATGAGAAGGCTGTCAAAGAAGAGTGCACCATTCTTAAAACTAATTTGCCTTTTATGACAGGTGTTAAATATCAAAGGTATGTAGTTATTTTTAGTTAGTTACCTTCGTAGGTCAAATAATTTACTAATGTGATAAGTTAACAAAATAAATTTTTAAATTGTTTTCTTTTGTTATGTTTATAGTCTATAAGTCCAATTATTTTAACTTGTAATATCTTTTTATATGTTTGAATAAATGTTTTCTTAGCTTAGCTCTTAGCTAAAAGTAAAGGGATACTTTCAAAAGTAAACGTTGACTATAAACTAAACTTATTTTTAAGTTTTTCATTACAGCGCCATCTACAGGGTCAAATTGTGAATCTAAACGTAGTAACCTTCGATCAACAATACTATGTCAATGGTAGTAACCGACTTAAATACACACAAAAAAATTCATTAAAATCGTTCCAGCGGCTTCGGAATCCAATGATATACACATACGTACAGATGAGTTATATACTTATATAAATATTATTAACGCAAAAGTACCAGAAAACAGGTGCTTTTTAGTTTTTACGTTTTCAACGTGATATTTTTGTATGGCGATAGCAAACCCTTTAGGCTACACGGGGAAATTAACTTAAATTTCTGCGAAAATTTATTTCCAATCTATACTTCTATACTACTCGATTTTTTTAATTTTTGTATGTTATCAATAAACTTAAAAACTACTGGCCCGATTTTAAAAATTCTTTCACCAATAGAAAGCTACGTTATCAGCGAGTAACTATCTTTTGTGTATAGTACATCTATATTGCACCCGTGTGAAGCCGGGGCGCGTTGCTAGTATTCCATACCTCCATTCACAACTGGACAGGCACTCTCCTTTGGAATTAAACCCAGGATCTGAGTTTCTTATGGCAAAATACTAGCCACTAAATTTATTCCCAGAACCACCAACACCTCCTCTGGATCTACAAGTAGACTCAGTGACCAGTTCTTCAGCTAAGCTGTCGTGGCGAGATACAATTGTGACTCACGTGCAGTACTACAATGTGCAGTATGCAACTGCTCATTTTCCTGGCTGGGATGGCGCTAAGACTATCAATATTACTAGGTACGACATTTTTTTTTGTTAGATATCGACAGACAAGCATAATGGTAGGTTATACCTCAGCCACAGAACATCAGCCAATCATGCTCTGTCGACCTACTTTTTGTGAAGAGCATTCGGAAATCCATAGACTGAAACCGAAACGAGCAATGTGGAATGTACAATATTTCAGTGTAAAAAAAAAAAAACTTACCTTAGCCACACTGGACGGGTGCATGAAACTACCATAAATAAACGGTTACTTTTATTGTTGTGTATAATGAACCGTTCGGAAATGGCATATTATGTTAAATAAAGAAAATAAAAAAATAATTGGACTGACTACAGATTTTTTTAAAGTTTTAGGTACGTATAGCATACTATACAAAAACAAGTTGAGGGACATATTGCTTGGAATGTAAAGAAGTAATCAGATCTTATGGAGAGCCAAGCTCCTAGATCTACACGCCCTAACCTAACACTCTCTCTCATCATAGCGTATACTTCTGCGTGAATCCTAGTTCAAATCTTATTACAAATCTTAATCAAAATGTGTGTCTTTTTGAGAACAGCCTGTATAATATAATACATTATGAATTCCCTTCAGACAAGAGATAGATATACGACAAAGCATAGAGCTACGCGAGTTGCAGCCAGCCTCGGAGTACAAGGTTCGAGTTTCATCAGGAAACATGGTGGATCACAGCCCATATACTATGCCAGTACATTTCACTACTTTGCAAGAAGGTACCATACAGATATGCGAATTGCTACTCCAGATTGTAAAATTTATTACTTATTTTATTTATTTGGAAAAAAATAGTAATACTTGAATGACAAATAATATAAAACCAAAGTAACATTTACAAGTTTTTTATATGTTTGCCTTAACAGACCAAAAAAACACTAGATAAAAATATTTTTAAAAACAATATTTTATTTAAATGCGCTAAAAAAAACATTTTCTTTAAAACTTTTACTATCAACTTATAATGTCATTACACAATTTATCTATACTAATATTATAAAGTGGAAAGTTGTTTGTTTGTTATGATTTAACTCAAAAACTACTGGACCGATTTTAAAAATTCTTTCACCAATAGAAAGCTACATTACGTATATTATCAGCGAATAACACGCTTTTTTCACGCCGTGCGAAGCTGGGCGTGATGCTAGTATGATATAAAAGCTTGTCTCAGGATTAAAGTACTCGTATTTACTTAGTTTGAAAAATTTTAATGGAAATCTCACGACAAACTTGTATGATTCATTTATTACTAAAAAACTATTATCTTATCCTTTAATTCTCTATTTCTTATAATCATAACTGGAATGCCTGGAAGAGATAGCTGATAGCGATAAGGCCGCCAATTGCACTATTTACATTTCGATTATTTTTAAGAATTTTATTGTTCTTTTATTTTTATTATCGATAAAATAAATCTATTTTACTCCACAGCGCCATCATCAAGTCCTCTAAGCGTACAAGTTCAACAAACGGACAATCCCGGGGAATTACTAGTCTCGTGGATGGCACCTCCCCGCGACTCGCATAACGGACCGCTTCAGGGTTACCATGTGAAAGCTGTTCCCAGAATTGCAGGCGAAACAGGTTTTGAACTCTATAAATAATAATAAAAAGTATTTTCTTGCAAAATAATAACAGTACTTAAAAAAATAACATGAAATTATGGATTAATTATGATCTATCTACTAATAATTGAAGATATCATATGATAAAGGCACTATGCAACTTATAAAATGTTCTGACTTATCATGCAATTTGCTAATAATTGTGTATTTTTTAATATATTATATTAACTAAAGAATGAGACTGAACTCGGTGCCTTTAGATTTTAATTTAATTTAAACACTTGAATTGAAACGGTCATGGTAACTGATTAAAGGCGTTATGTATTAAAGAACTTAATTATGTTTAACACATAACGTCTTTAATCAGTTAATATATTTTTTTATTATTAAATATTACATTATATTAATTAGGACCTTGATCAAAAGTTGTCTTCAATTATGGTTTACTCAAAAATATATAATTATTATTTTTTTAAAACATTAAATTTTTAAATGATAGCTGTTATAGATAGACAAGTTGAGTTTCGTGAGACTCACTTGTTGAATATATCAGCCACGGGATGCTGATACGCTGATACTCTATATTTTACTTGGTAATTATGCAATTTTTTGGCCTTTCGGAACAAATGATTCAATTTTGTTTTCCTGCCGAAACTTGTTGCTCTCATTGCAACCAGTGATATTTCAGTTCTCATAACGAGAAAATTTCGAATATTTCGACATTTACGTTAAGGAGAGGGGTGGGGGGGCACGCACGCTATGGGGTCTTGAAAGGGTAAAGGAATTTATTCGAAATGTTAGCCTCCCCCCATGCAATGCAATTAAAAAAAGTAATGTTGGCATAATTTTTCGGAAAAGCCCTAAAACTGCATAATTACCTTTACTTCTAGTAATCGGAACAATTGTAACGCGCTTTGCATACATACATATTTATTTGTACTTCATGGCTTTTCGATGACGCATAAAATGTAGAAAAAATTGCCATTTATTTATTTACTTCTTTTATGTTAGATATCGACAGAGGTTAAGATGGTAGGTGATACCCCAGCCACAGAACATCAATCAATGATGCGCTGTCGACTTACTTTTTCCTTCGAGCATTCGAGCGGATATCCAGACTGAGACTGATTCGTGCTTGATTCACTTTGCGGATTTTCCTAGGTTGGCTGGTGGATGGTACTTGTGCTTGCGCAGGTGTTATACCAGACGCACCCGTCAGTTTTGAAATATGTATAGGACAAACTTACACTGTGTAAAATTTTACTTTGTTCCTGTATTTCGTCAATAAAGTTTATTTACGAAACAATGTAGTTCATAACAAAGAGAAATGAATGCCATGAATTTACTAAATAAAATACTAATTCCATATTTTTGAAAAAAAAATCTATATTCTACAATTTTTTTTTATTAGGTCCAAATGACACACAAACGAAGATTGTGAAAGTGACATCTAGGAAGGGGAAACATGAGACATTGTTAAGCGGCCTATTGAAGAATACAAGGTAAGTAATAAATAATAAAAAAATGAAAAAAAATACAGCATTTTAGTAGTAATTAAGTCTAGCTTATTAATTTTTTCTTATTATTAGATATGCAGTATCCGTAAGTGCGTTTAACTCTGCTGGAAATGGACCGTTTTCTCTGCTTGTATACCAGACCACTAGAGAAGGAGGTAATATAAATACTATAGTCATATTATTCTATGGGTAAATCTTTATTATATTATGTATGGTAATTCAAGAGGGCATTCATAAGAAGAAACGGGACAATATAAATACTCAAACAATTACATTACATACTTCATATTTCTGGTTATTAATGTAATGTATTGTGTTTATTATTTTTAATATGAATTTGTAACAATTATGTCTTTGTATTGTGTCACCACGAGTTAGAGATAAATTATATACAATTTAAATATAGGTAGGTACATATAATATAAATATATAGGTAAGTTATTGTAATAAAAAGGTTAAACTCATCATTTCATATTTTCTCACCCGACTGCGCAAAAAGGAGTGTTATGTTTTTCGACTGCGTTTGTGAACCGTGATCATTCAAATTGAAAAAAAAAAGTTTAATTTTTCAATATGTTTCTATCTTTTCAGTTCATTTATTAATATGAAAATTTTAATTTTTTTACACAATTCGAATTTTTGTTTTTGTTTTTTTTAATAATATTCTTTTAATCAAGTTTAATTAGGATCATTCAATTTCAGCCCCAGAAAGTCCACCGTCCAGTATAGAATGTCGTGGAGTTTCATCGACATCGATCCGCATCGCGTGGCAGCCCATCGCTAGCCATGGCGCATCACTACTCGGATACACAGTTTATTACAGCACTGATGGTGAATTTAATGAACATTTAAAGCCATGACTTTTGATACGCTATTATTTTTATCTATAGGTATATTTTTTATGTCAGATATCGACAGACGAGAATGAGGTTCACTTGATGGTAAGTAATATTCTAGCCACCGAACATCAGTCAATAATGCGCTCTCGACCTTTTTTACTTCGAACATTCGGAAATTCATAGACTGAGACTAAAACGGGCAATCTGCTTTTATTCCAGAAATTTTAGAAATTTCTTCTTATATAATAAATATATATTTATTATTTCTTCTGTTATTCGGGGAGACGAATCCAACAAATAAGATATAATTAAATTCGGTGCAGCCGTTCTTGTTTTATAAATGGTGTTTCTAACACGATTGTATATCGACATACGATATACGAACGATATACATTTAGTGCAATAATAATAATTCCAAAAAAAATCTATTATTTCTGTTATTTTTTAAAAGAAATTTAATAAAACCTAATTAAAACTTCAAACTCAATTTTCTCAAAATGGCAACCTTGTGGGTTGACACTGTATTGCTTAACAGCGTCCAGCCGGGTTAGCATGACCGCCACGAGATATATCTCGCGCGAGAGAAGACAAACTAAGATGTTAAATATCTCGATATATTATATCTCGACATCGACAATTTTGATAGAAAAGATATCTCGATCGACAAATGTATCTATTTTTGATATTGAAAGTCGAGTTTTAAGTGTAATTGTCATGTTAGACCCGAAAGAAATAAAGCGATAGTCGATTGAAACACGAGAAAACGGTAGACAAAATTTTGTCGCGCTTGTCGTGCTAGCCCGGCTGTTTACCGCTAATAGCACAATTGTTTCAATTTCAGATGGCCCCTGGTTGAACATGACGTCACCACACACCGAGCTTTACTTGCAGAATCTCATGAAATACACGAATTATACCATAAAAGTAGCTGGTTTTTCTAGTTATGGTATGGGACCGTTTTCATATCCAGTCGTCTGTATCACTTTGCAGGATGGTAAGTATATTTTTTATAAACTTTTTCTTTTTAAGTAAAAAAATAAATACTATCTCACTCCTTTCTGTGAATTTCGCTTAACTAAACGCAGAAAATACTTAGTCGCCTATAGTTACATTATTGAAAACATGATCACAAAAACGTTTGCCCCATACCCTATATATATTATATACATACATACATATACATCACGCCTCTTTCCCATTGGGGTAGGCAGAGATCACGGAATTCCATATGCTCCGATCCTTACATACCACTTTCGCTTCTTCCACTTTCATCAATGCTTTCATACACACTCGACGGTTACGAGTACTTTTGACCTGGCCCTTTTGCAGAACGTCCCCGATCTGATCGAGGTACGTACCCTATACATGACAATACGAAATAGTATTTATTCCACCTGATGGTAAAATATGACACAGTTGAGTTGGTTTTGCTTAAAAGAGCTCCCCGATATAATCTTACGGCCTTATTCAGAAACGTATTAATATAAGCTTGAATTAGTTAAAAAATGTTTTGTCTCATTTAAATAAAATACTTTATAACGGTTTGAAAAGCGATTTCCGTGGTCGCGGTAGACTGCAGACTGCTGAAAAGCATCCGAAACTTCGGCATAAATAATAAATCGCCTTTTAATCCGTTATAAAGTATTTTATTTCAATGTGTGATACTCGCGTTAATAAAAGACAATATTATGTTTTGTCTCGCTCTATCAAATATAAAAAGACTACCGAAAGAAAGAAACAAAATATATTTTAACTATATCACACTTATAATACGTTTATGAATAAGGCCGTCACTGTATTTAAATAAAAATATCAATAATTACATTTATCAATTGCATAATAATATGACAGATTCCATGTTTCCATGTAAGTTGCATAAGGGTACTTAGTTCAGTTTTGTGTAGACAAATTTTCTGCCTGGAAACGTAATGGTAGCCAGTACCTTTACAGAAATAATATCAATGAAACGAAAACAAAAATATATTTGCCCCATGACCCAGACCGCCTCCGTGGCTCAATGGTAAGCGCAACGCGTTTAGCACCGGGGATCCTGGGTTCGAAACAGTTAAAAAGAATGTTTCTGTCGGGCAGGGCACAAAAAGCTGATCACCTACCTGCCTGTAAAGAAAAAATATCAGAGACACAGAAATGAGCCTGCCCCATGCCCCATTAGGGGACATTTTATGATCAACTAGAGGAAATCTTTTTAAGTTCTGTTTATGTACCTATTAATTATTTTATAAATGATTTAGTTCCAGGTCCCCCAGCAGCTATTAAAGTGGTAGTTTCATCTCCAACGTCCATCATGGTCAGCTGGAAGCGACCGGAGCAGCCGAACGGAGAGATAACACATTACAATGTTTATGTTAAACCAGTTTCTAGGTAAGAAATACTTCGACATAACAGCTCACCATGTTGAATATACTGTAACCTTAGTTGAGAACTTAGTTCCTGTATAGATGCTAGGGGATAATGTTGATGTGATGAAATAATTTGATGTATAAAACTTACGAACATAAATGTAGTACAGAAGAACAGGTCTTATAGGCTTGGCACGGTTTCTCTGGGGTAAGAGTAGTTCTCCCCCCAGCCACCGCGGCGCTGCTAGTGTCCGTGTGGACGACACTCTGACGTGGAGTCATAGCGCGCACTCTCTCGCACTCGGCCGCTTTTAGTTCACTCGTAAGAGCAAGCGAGAGAGCGCGAGGGGAGGAGTCAGTGGAGTGCTTAGATGGTCTTTAGTTTTTGGCATAATTACTCATACATAATTTTTGTCGCATTACATTATCCCCAAGCCTGCTTACTGATAACGCTAGATGCTCACTTTAATAAGACAAGAATACTTTCCTATTTTTTTTCACAGTCTTGTTAATGATTGATATAACTAATACATCGATATCAAAGAGCTAACATCCAGTTAAATGTAAACCCTACTTAAAAAACTTCAGCCGGCCTAGCATGACAACCGCGACAAAATTTTGTCGACCGTTTTCTCGTGTTTAAATCGATTATCTCTTTATTTCTTCCGGGTCTAACATGACAATTACACTTAAAACATGACTTTTAATATCAAAAATAGATATATTTGTCGATCGAATATCTTTTCTATCAAAATTGTCGATGTCGAGATATAATATATCAAGATATCTTACATCTTAGTTTGTCTTCTCTCGTCCGCGACATATCTCGCGGCGGTCATGCTAGGCCGGCAGTATAATAGAAGTTCTTATCTATTCCAGTACATCATCCCCTCAAACTTACCGCGTTGAAGCGCAGGAGGGGAACCCCCTCCGCCAGCACAGTTTCGCGGCGGGCAGCCTGCGTGCGGGCGCGCAGTATGAGGTGTTCGTGCGGGCGACTACTGCGGCCGGAGAGGGCGCGGCTTCTGATCGAGTGCACGCTGAGCTTACTAATAAAGGTAATGTTACAACTTTTTGAAGTTATACTTCTTTTGGCGCGTTTGGATGAGAGTGAATTCATGACCTGCGCGCGCACGATGTCCCAAAAAACGACATGATGAAGTTGGCTACAGATGACCTGCGCGCACACGATGTCCCAAAAAAAACGACATGATAAAGTTGGCTACAGATGACTTGCGCGCGCACGATGTCCCAAAAAACGACATGAAGAAGTTGGCTACAGACGACCTGCGCGCGCACGATGACCCAAAAAAAACGACATGATGAAGTTGGCTACAAAATAGAATTTGATTGAATTTAACATTTTTCTTCAGACGCCAAAGAAGTATAACTTCAAACGCGTGTACATGAGTACATACATACCTTTTTCATATAGATTTTTTTTAATAATACCATACATTTTGAGAGTTGGGCCAGTGAATGAAAAATTGAAAGGTAATCGTTTGGCTTGGTATGGGCATGTTATGAGGAGAGATGAAGGGCATGTCTCTAAGAAAGTTTTGAATATGAAAATGGATGGGTATAGGGGAAAAGCCGAAAAAGACATGGATTGAATCTGTGAAGAATGATACTTATATATCTGTTTGAGAGGTGTGACTGGAAAAAGAGAACATACTGCGCCGACCACAAATAAAAAAAGGGAACAGGGCAGGGAGAAGAAGAACAATTGTTGTAAAATAAATTTCATCCCAAATACAAAAAAAAAGAAGAAACAAGGATTCAACATTTGTATTTGGGATATTTAGGATCTCGTAAGTCCTAGAATAATTACAAATGTATACTAATATTTAAGACCGACAACGACCTTGTCAAATGATGTTACTCACCCCCTCAGTGTGGTACCGAAACACCAAACACGCACACTGGAGCCAGTCGTGACCCCGCACTTCCCGCTCTCGGTTCTGGACGGGAAAATATATTTTCTCCCGTCCAACGTAGTAGGGCTAGCCCTACCGCGCTCCTCTTAGAAAAGCCGATGTCCACTAAGACATCGGCACAACCACACTTTGTGCTTTTGACACCTCTCTCGGGCCCGAGGGCCTCTGGGACCGCCGAAGCAGGACGATTCGACTTTCTTTCCCCACCTCTCCGTCGGGCAGAAGACCGGGGGGTCGAGCATGACTCCCGACGTATTTTGTCGATCGTTTTCTCGTGTTTTAATCGATTATCTCTTTATGTCTTCCGGTATAACAGGACACTTAAAACTCGACTTCTAATGTCAAAAGTAGAGATATCTGTCGATCGAGATATCTTGTCTCCCTAAGTTGTCGATGTCGAGATAAAATATCCGTCCGCGAGATATCTCTTGATGCTAGGCGGGTTGACCATTGTATCATATTATCATAAAGCATGTACCTACTACGTGGAGTAAAAATGTCTGATCTCCCATTTTTGATTAAAAATAACCAACATTAAAAACTTATTGCGGAATATTAGGACAATTATTAACCCTTAATTTGACAACGTTCGGTGTGACGGACACTAACTTTTTAAAAAAAAATTTTAACATGTTTTCTTTAATTTAAAATCGATTTATCATTTTTTTGTGTCATAAACTAATGGTTAAAAAAATTATTCGAGTATTGCAACACTTCATATGCCAGTATTCAAACAAAAATGTCAGCGAAAAGGAGATCGCCAGTTTTGCTTAAAGAATTTATTATTTTTTGTTTATTTTTAGCCTATGGATGCATTGAAATAGCGTACTGGTTACTAAAAAAATACCCCAAAAATATTTATAATATAAAAACAAATACGCTGAGATAACTTTTACGGTGTTTTTTTATGGCTAAAGTCCTTTGTCCGTCACAGCGAACGTGCGAACGTAATTGTATAGAGATGTAGTGCTTTAATATTATGTCTGCTGTGGCGGACAACGCCAAAATGCTTTAAATAATATTTTATATAATAACCTAATGGATTGAATGGATGAACTGGATTATTGTCTTTATCAACAGCCTAACCGTGCTAGTAGAATGTTAGCCTTAGTGCCGAATGATCATGCGCCTTCTGATGTCAGCGAAATATCAGATTCAGAAACTGATTTGCCTGATGAATGTGCTTTTGTATTTATCATTCTCTCTCTCTTCTCCTGCACCATCAATTGCATCGTCTTAAGCAAATCTAACCATCAGCACTTCTGAAGACGAAGATTCGGACTGTGCGCCAATACAATAGACATATGGGGGGTGTCGATCTTGCTGATATGCTCGTTTCACTTTATAAGACACCATTTAAAAGTAGGATAGGGTATTTATCTATATTTGCACAAATGCTCGATATATGTATGTATATTAATGCTTGGTTACCGTTCCGTTGTAAGCATTCAGGTAATGCAAAAAGCATTTAGAGACAATATTTGTGAAATATTGTTGAAGGCAAACAGATCTGCGAAAAGATATAGAAGACCGAGACGGCAAAACTGAGTCAACGTCATGTAGAACGCCCATCGAGTTCTGTCAAATATGACATATTTAATTATAATATATCATATTTGACAGTACTCGATGGGCGTTCTACATAAAATAAATAACATGGGCCATTTCCCTTGAACAATGGCAGAAGGTCGTTGTAGATACTGCCAAAGGAAGACGTGTCGTTTATTGCATCAAATGCAATATGAGACTATGTTAGGCAAAATTCAAAGAAATTGTTTTTTTTAATTTCCACACCAAATGAACACACACACATTTAGTGTATAAATAAAAAAAACAGTTGTCAAATCTGTATTTTTGTCAATAAACAAAAGTTTTTTATTTTTCTGTAATTTGGCAATGTCTGCTACGACGGACATACAATTCAGCTAGTTATTTGTTGTGTCGTTAGTAATGTCCGCTGTGACGGACACGAGTTTTCCCAACTGTGGGCTAGTCAAGATTTTTTTTTACATTTTTCTGAGACTCCTTAGTACACCCCTAAAGCCCTGCAATAATTGAAATTAGATATTTTTAGCTTTTTTTTCGTTGCCAAATTAAGGGTTAAAACTGAGAGAAGCACGGTCATTTGAGACAGCTTGATATTACGATAAATAATACATAAAATTATCTTAAAGTAATTTTTTTAATTAGAAAAAATTACTTTAAGATACAGTGTACCATGGTGGCTCGATTCTTGAAAAAAATCGTTTTGTAACGGTTTTTCTCTAAAGATGCGATATGCAGTACTCTCATTTGTTGGTTCCAAAGATCATATCGGAATATTTCTCGCTCAGAGTCGTCAGAAATTGCCTGACTTATAGAGATTTTTTGACCACTATAACTTAGGTATTTTGTAGGCCAGGGTGAATAGGCTTCTTCTAGACAGACTTGTCTCTTCTTAGATCGCATCACCACTTACCACCAGGTGGGATCGCGGTCAAACGTCTGACTATTATGCATTAAAAAAAGAAATTGCAACCTTAGTTTTCTTATTTTTTCAATCTGCATTTCTAGTGGTTGCCGGTGTATCATCTCTCGGCGGCAGCATATCAGTGGGAGTAGGATCTTCTCTGTTGCTTTCCTGTGCGTGTGTGGGAGTCCCCGCAGCTCGCACGGTGTGGTATCACAACCACAACATCATAACACACCATCCAAGGTTCACCAGAAATCATGACGACAGCCTGTTGATAAACAGTAAGTTTCTATGTAGGAAATACTATTTTTATGTTAGATGTCGACAGACGAGCATGAGGTTCACTTGATGGTAGGTGATACCTCAGCCACAGAATATCAGTCTACACTAATAAGTTTTTAAATAATGTTACCAGAAGTGCGTATCTAAGTCTGGCTTAATTAATTTTAGTTATGACTGCCAAAAAGCATTTGATGATTCATATTAATAACTTTTTTATCAAAGATTTTACACTATGTAATTGTTACATTTATCATACTGTAATTATGAGTAATGAATAATATGGAAGCGATATATGCCACAATATTATTCTAATACTTTAAGCTGACTATGTAACACTTCTTTTGCATATTTAATTTGAGTTTTTTTTTAATTTTTTATGTTATATATCGACAGACGAGCATGAGGTTCACTTGACGGTAGGTGATACCTCAGCCACAGAACATCAGTCAACGATGCACTGTTGACCTACTTTTTACTTCGAGCTTTCGGAAATCCCTAGAATGAAACCGAAACGCGCAATATGCACTTTATGGCTTTTCCATCCATATTCCTCCTACCCGTTCAATGCAAAACAAACGGGTCGTGATGTATTGGGATCTTTGGGTTACAGATTCAAATTCCGATGTGTGGACTGTGGACATGTATTCAATTTTCTGTAAGCATGTCTTCCCCAAGTCTGGTCAGCTGATGGGAAAAATTCCGACAGGGTTACGACCACGGTTAATATATTGGAAAACCTTGAAGTGCACATTCCGAATGCTGGAAGTAAAAGTAGTTAAAGGCACAATTCTTCTTTTATTAATCTTACTAGCTAAACAAAATTAAATTTGCTTCTTTATTTTTCAGATATTGACCATTCTCTAAGCGGAAACTACACATGCTTGGCAAAAAACCTCTACGGATCCGACTCTGTCTCGTATGAAGTGACAGTACTACCGACTCCAGACCCACCAGTACTACGAGTGACGTCACATAAGAACGCTATTTATTTGCAATGGGATTATCCTAAGAAACCTAATGGAAAACCACAGAAAATAAGTGAGTAGGAGTTGTAGGAATATTGGTAATATTGGTAATTTCCGAGAATGTGACAACTAGACTTAGAAATCATTAGCGAATGTGCGTGTTGCTAGTTGTGCGTGCTGCCGTACATTAAGCCACCACTGGGGATCACTAGACGCGGATTCCATTCACGGCCACTAATTAGATATGGGGCGAGGATAAGCCGGCGACTATGACCGTGTGTGATGCGACGCGGCCACTCCCACAGCTTCTGCCACTCCAGCGCCACGGCCACCGGTAGCTAGGCTATAATGGCACTCCTCATTTCCTCTTCACCAACAATCCTTTTAATACCTGTTCCTCTCTTTCTTATGAAAACTCCTCCATCGCGGTCCGCAGACTGCAGCCCCTCTATCTGGAGAGATTGAGATAATCGTATATTGTAAGGGGAAGGCATAAGAAATAGGTGAAAAGATATAGAAAGGATTGCGGGTTAAGAGGAAATGAAAGATATATAAGGCGCGAATTAATAGCTGTAATGTATTTACAGTTTATTAGTCTTTTCTGTTATTAATATATCTCAGTATTACTTATTTATTTGTATTATACTTAGCATAGATAATATTAAAGGACAAGCTGAAAATCACCGCAGTAGTGCTCTGCACCATATGCCGATCACTGCAGCGCTGATTCTCACCCAGAATAATTCGGATAGAAACTAATCCAGTAAAATTTTACATTTTCTTCCCCATTCAGGTTACAACTTAACGTGGAAAGAAACAAACGGTATCTGGCAAGACGCCTGGGCCGACAAGGGGACGTTGCTGCAAGGGACCCAAGAGTATACTCTTCAGGGATTGAAGTGCGGCACCAAGTACTCCCTGAGGATGACGGCCTCCAACAGCGTGGGGACGTCGCAGCCAGCGTATGTTGACGCTACTACTCTGGGAGGAAGTAGGTTTCAATAGTAATCCCTTTCTACGCCCTTGATTTGAGAACTGGCAGTAAATGTAAAATTAGAAGCATTTAATATGAATTTTTTATAGACGTTCATAAGTGTACATTGTGTTAATCCTAAATTAATAAATTATTTTTGAATTGAATTGAATTGAATATGGAAACTTTGTGACATTTCAAATATCAGACAACTGTCATCTTTCTGTCTCCCCGCGACCACGGTTGCTGAAAAGCATCCGAAACGTCGGGATAAATAATTTAAACAATATAAATAATAAGTCGCGTTTTAATCCGGTATACAGTACTTTATTTAAAAGTAATCCCTTTTTTAAGAAATAGTCTTTTAACAAACATTCTTCTTATTCATGTCACTCTTGACAGAGCGGTCGTGGTCATAATATATTATCAGGGGTTGATGTTGTTCGCCTCACGATGTCTCGCCATCTCCCTATGTTAGTCGTCTTTCGAGAGCAATGATGTAAGGGGCCGCCTACGGCAGATTTTATTTGGTCAGTCCATCGCATGGGTGATCGTCCACGTGGCCTAGTACCTTCCACTCCGCCCTGCACAACCAAGCCTTCTATGGAGTCATTTTCTCGCCTTGAAACGTGTCCAAAGAACTTGAGTATATATAGCTTGCACCAAGGTTGATAAGCGCTGATTGATTCCGAGCTCTCGGAGTATGGAGATGTTGGTGCGAAATTCAGTCCATGATACCCGAAGCAGTCTTCTCCAGCACAAAAATGAAAATTCCGGCTTTGACAACATCTCAGAAATTTAAGTACTTAAGTTTTTAAAGACACAAAAAAAATCAAAATAGCCAAACGGTTGCATGGGAGCTTCGCTCGCTCCAATTACCAGTGGTATTCACGTTAATATTATGAGTGGTTCTTTCAGTTCCGATATCACCATCAACAACGGAGTGGTTCTGGAGTAACGCGACACACATTTACATACAACTGAGCGGTTGGGACGACAACGGCTGTGAGATCACTCGCTGGGAGGTGGACTATAGGGAGTATGGCAGTAAGATTTGGAAACGGGCTGAGAATAGACTGGTAAGTTTTATATCGTACATAAGCGATCAGCCTCGGTTCGCTCGGGTGTAATGTAGATGAAAATATATATGTTACTCGCTGTTAATGTAGCTTTCTATTGGTGGAGGAATTTTTAAAATCGGTCGATCAGTTTTTGAGTAAAATCGTAACAAACAAACAAATCTTTCCTCTTTATAATATTGATATAGAATATAGATTTTGACGGGCTCATTGGCGCGTTCGGTAGAACACCTGCCGTGCGCATCGATGGGTCGTGGGTTCGAATCCCACCGGGAGCACATGCTTATAACTTTCTGTAAGTATGTTTTCCCCACGTCTGGTAACTTCGGGCATTGATCGGGTGGGAGGAATATCTAAATTCCGACCGGGTAACGAACCACCGTTCATAGATGGAAAAACCGTGAAGTGCATATTGCGCGTTTCGGTTTCAGTCTATGGGTTTCCGAATGCTCGAAGTATAAAATTAGGTCGACAGCGCATCATTGACTGATGTTCTGTGGCTGAGGTATCCTACCTACCTACCATCAAGTGAACCTCTTGCTCGTCTGTCGATATCTAACATAAAAAAAAAAAAATAGATACACATTTCAGCAGAGATCACGGATTCCATATTTTTACAGTATTATGATAACATTATACATTTTTAATTGTCTTTCAATTTTAAGTGTACGTATGTGTGTGTCATATAAATAATAATTTTAATTTAATACGGTAGGTAAACGTGAATTTTCGAGTGTC
The DNA here is from genome assembly GCA_905404175.1 of Anthocharis cardamines. Lineage (NCBI taxonomy): Eukaryota > Metazoa > Arthropoda > Insecta > Lepidoptera > Pieridae > Anthocharis > Anthocharis cardamines. The sequence goes on from FR989974.1 coordinate 6,724,821, forward strand.
AAGGCGGTAGACAATTGAGTAAAATTTTGATTTTAATTTAAAAAGATATTATTCTTACTAGATAATTTTCTTCAGTCTGTTGCAGCAGCTACAACAAATAAAAGCATACATATACAATTAAGAAACTTATCGCTTTCTAGTCTGTATTAAAACCAATATAATAAGAATAAAGCCTTTATTACAGACATGTTTTTTTTTACATACTTAGTTTTACTTAAATCTAATCGATGATACCGACATCAATTTCTACGTCTGCTTGCCCTTTGTCAAAGGCCTCCTCCAAAAACATCCATTGCGTCCTGTCCTGAGCTACCCTTGGCCACGTTCCTCCCGTAATTTCCTTACATTGGCCCTCCCATCTTCTGTATTGTCTTCCACGATTACGTTTGTTATATCTCGGGTTCCAGCTAATAATTTTTTTGTTCCACTTTTCCTTTTCTCTGACCGTTTGACCTGTCCAATTCCACTTTAATAATTTTTCTTATTCTTGTGTTTTTTATTTTTCTTATTTTATTTTACCAAGCATACTTCGTTCCATAGCTCTTGATAAACTTCTAATTTCCGTCTATGCTTCTTGGTAAGTGCCCAAGTCTGACATTCGTAAGTAAGAACGAAAAGTACACATGTGATGTAAAGTTTTCTTTTTATTACCATACTTATTTCCTTGTTCTTATTACTTTTCTCAATGAACAAAAGCTCTTCCACGCGGTTCCAATTTTTTGGCCGAGATGTGTAATGGCTGACATATTCAATAATTCGATTGTTTATTTTAATTGCTTCCTCTGTAACATTTGTCATTAATTTGGTTATTAATTTCATGTAACATTTGTCATTAATTTGGTCTTCTGTAAATTCTTATTTAGTCCCACCTTTTTACCCTCGTTATCAAGACTAGTTAGATAACATTTAACATCAAAACCCTGGATTAAATATGTACAAAATACATACACATACTATTTACTTTTTTTTCTAGCCTGTACTAGACCAGTGGTCAGTATTCAGCTCAGTACTTAGTCAGCCCAACTCTTTCATCCTGGCTGATTTAAGTCCAGCCCAGTGGTATCAAATAAGAGTATTGGCGGAGAACTCTGCTGGGATATCAACCTCGCTGTACATGTACGCTACCACTACTCTGCTTGGGGGTAAGTTTTAATACTAAAAAAAATTACGGGTTCGTGGGCGCGTATGGTAGACAACTTGAGCACCGATTGGTCGCGGGTTCGAATCTCGCCGGGACGACTACGATTTTTTATAATCATATCTGGTCACGTCAGGCTTAAACCGACACCAGTAATGAACACTACGTTAACTTGAAATGGTATATTTTACGCCAGAGGCAGTTAAAAGAAAAAATGTGATAACTTATAATTTTTAAATCTAATATATAAAATTCTCGTGTCACAGTTTTCGTTGCCTCCGAAACGGCTTGACCGATTTTGATGAAATTTTTTGTGCTTATCCGGTATCTGTGAGAATCGGCCAACATCTATTTTTCATCCCCCTAAATGTTAGGGGTAGTCCACACCTAAATTTTTTTTTTTAATTTTTGACGAAATTTTTTGTTTTTATTTTTTTATAATGTGGCATTAAAAAATACATACAACCCCTGCTTTTTTTGCCAACAAATCTTGACCCGTGCGAAGCCGGGGCGGGTCGCTAGTTAATGATATAATTTTAATTTTTCAAGTTTCATTCATTGTGTTCATTGCTGGTTTCCGAACAGATGGGAGGAATATCGAAATACCGACCGGGTAACGAACTAATCATTGACGGAAAAGCCGTGAAGTGTATATTGCGCGTTTCGGTCTGTCTAAGTAGTCGACAAAAAGTAGGTCGACAGCGCATCATTGGCTGATGATCTTCACGCTTTTTTCATCTATAAACGTTATAGGGGTGGAATTTCGATATCACTCCCACCCGTTTCATGCTCGAAGTAACGTAAGAAAAACAGGTTTAGAGAAAATTATAAATCTCATCCCGGCAGGATTCAAACCAGTGAACCATTGGAACGTAGGTTCCAACGAGCTCGTCAAATATACCTAAATATACCTAAATGAGCCTATTGTGACTAAAAGACTAAATTTCAATGAAATTACTGTACTTCTGTTTCAGAGTCAATTGGCCCTCCGTCAGAATATTTCGATTTGAACATGCTAGTTATTATATGCAGTTCAATCCTATTGACTATATGTTTGTTCACCTGTGTTTACATATTTATCAAGAGACATAAGTAAGTATAAATTTTGTACTATTTTTTCAATGTTCTATTCTTTGTGTGCACTATTAATAAAGTTTACAATTTTGCATAAAAAACTCCATGATTGATCGGCGTTTATCTGTAAACGTTTAATTTAGTCAAAATTTATATTTTTGTTAAAAATCTGAAATGTGTAAAAAGTAAAATGTCACATTCCCAATAACTTCCTATTGCTTTAGGTTGTTCGATTCTTTAAAAATAATCCAATTTGTAGATTATTTTTCAAAATGGTCCGAAAATAACAAATAAATTCCAGTCTGTATCTTTCTGGACCATTTTAATTGGGGTTTTTGTCAGTATTTAACTGTCCATCTTAGGTGGTACCAATTTTTTAAATCAGAATAGAATGGGTTAAATACTCGTCTAAAACTAGTATTTATAATACATTTATTATTTTATAATATCTTTGAAACCCTTGATAATTTTATAAATATGAATTTAACTGTATATTTTATGTCGCCACTTAATTTATGATGTTCTGTATTCTATATCTACATACATACCTACATACATATCACGCCTCTTTCCCATTGGTGTAGGCAGAAATCATGGAATACGATATGCTCCGATCCTTGCATACCACTTTCGCTTCTTCTACTTTTCATATATCTAAAGAAAAGATAGTTATATAATTATTATATATTTTATAATCTTATTTTTCAGCCACCAAAGACTCACAGAATATAGAAATTCACTAACTACAGAGTGCAAATCGGAACGCAGCAACGTAACTGCAAATACTCCGCAAAGCATTCCAACAGAAATCAACAACAGAGTATACAGCACGCCGGTCCATCTGACAGCTGACAATAAACACGGTGAGAAAATTAAAAATAAATATTTATCAGAAAAAGTAAGCGATATTAATTTACTAGATTTAAAGAAAAATAAGTACTTATGTGTAAATATTTAAAAAATAAGTAAAATACATATCGATGGCTAACAACTTCGGGCATTGATGGGGTGGGAGGAATATCTAAATTCCGACCGGGTAACGAACCACCTTTCATAGATGGAAAAACCGTGAAGTGCACATTCAGCGAGTTTCGGTTTCAGTCTATGGACTTCCGAATGCTCGAAGTAAAAAGAAGGTCGACCGCGCATGATTGACTAATGTTCTGTGGCTGAGGTATAACCTACCATCAAGTGGACCTCATGCTCGTCTGTCGAAAACTAACATAAAAATCTATATAATTTCAGAGTTATATGAAATAAGTCCATACGCACAATTTGCCATCGGTTTCCGAACGTTTGGTCACGTGGATAATCAAGAGGCTCCCAGTCGGCTTGCGGGGAACAGCAAATCGAGATATGATAGTGGTAAGTGTAGAATTCTGTCATTTATTTGATCCTTTCAAATGTAACATTTCAATACAACAGGCTACCGAAGTGTGTAACTGAGGGGTGAGCACGAACGACTATCGACAAAGTATTCGAATCGTCAAACTGTCAGTTGTATGAAAAATCTCATACAAATGACGGTTCGACGATACGAATACTCTTTCGATACTTGTTCGTGCTCACCCCTCTGATCTTACGAATAAAAAGTTCAAAAACGTCATCAAAGGAATCTTAATTAAAAAAGCGTATTATAAAATCCAAGACTATGTTGACGATAAAGATGTATGGCGCTAATTCATCTCTGCATGTGCATTGTGCGGCTTCCCTGGCAACTTGCGCTGTGCAAGTGTGTGTATCTCATTTTACACTAATAGTAAAAACTCAATTTTCTTTTGCATTGTATAGAATCTCTGTATACCTTGCATTATATAAACTTCTCAGCCGATTATTACTATTGTAACCGAGTCTTTGTAAGCTAAACCATTGTTGAAAAGAGTGTCCATGGAGTTTCTTGCCGGTTCTTCTCCATGAGACCCACTTTTTGGAACCGTGCAACTAGACGTTTCATAAGAGCCTGCAAAGGCCTATTTGAAATAAAAAACTTTTGATTTTGATTGCTGTACAGTGTGATAGAATGGGAAAATGCTTTGTGAATATTAGTGTCGGGCGAATCACCACACAAGCCCAAAAGACCGTTTAATGTAAGTTACATATATAATACTTGCAACACACCCCGGCTTCGTACGGGTGCAATGACTTATATAAATACATTAAGGTTAAAAAAATTACGTTGCATCAATATAGCAAGCCGGGCTTTGGCTTTTTTTTTTGGCTTTGGGCTTGTATGGTGGATCTGCCACTGGTACAAGGTGCAGACCATTTCCCCTCTCTATCACACATTACTAATTCAGCTGTATACAGCGTAATTATATATGTTCAGAAGGTCCGTTTCAGCACTCCAGTTTTGACACGTTCACAGTCCTTGAACAAAATTTTTAAAAGTCTGTATATAATTTCATTCAACGATTGAAACCGGTTAATTTTTATTTTCCAAAATACGTGTTTGACTAAAATACCGTGATATTACTTTTAAAGTGACACACTACACTATTTTTTTCAGTAAATATGACTAAAAACCTTTATTATTTCGGTTAAACTCCCATAATAATTATGCCTTGAATAAATAGAAGTGTTCAAGTTGAATACTACACGCATATTGATGCAATTGACTATATTTAAGTTTTTTTTTTCAGAAACAAGTTTTCAAATGCGATCAGAATCAGAAGACAGTGACTGTGTGTCACGCACGACTACATTAAAAAGTGCACCAAGAAGTAAGTGATTTGAATACAACTTATATTTTAATAGGGTTAGTATTTCTCCAGAGCAAAAGTGGACGCAACAATGGAGTCCCATTTGATATAATAATAGCTGTGTAACTGTATTGAGAAATTAAGTTAATTACTTACTCTTTTATAATAACAATTTTTCTAATTGATTGTATCTACATATCGATGGTTAAAAGGTAATAGGGCATAAGCGACATTTTGATTGATAATGACTTATAAATCTTCGGCTTAATTATCAAACTTCCTATCTCCATTTGGTCAAATTTTAGGAAAAAACTACAAACAGGTCAAACATTCCGTGGACATACGTAGTTTTGTAAATACCAAAAAAACTAAAAACAATTAGTAGATACGAATGATTCCATCGTATTCGTTACGGTATTTTCCACAAGATGGCATCAAAAAACAAAAAATGTAAATTTTGGAGTTACGAAGTTTGATCATTAGACCAGCGAAATGGCATCCTACTTAAAATTTTCTGCTCTTCGAATCACTCTCATGGCTTTTTTGTCACTTATGCCCAAACAAAAAACTTTAAACTGCTCTCCTTAACAATTTTATTTTTTTGTCGGTTATACCGTATTACCTTTTAACCGTCGATATGTAGGTAAAGTGGTGGTAACACCATACAAGCCCAAAAGCCCGGCTTGCTAACTTTAACATAATACTTGTTTATATACATACAACTTATATAATTACGTTAAGGGCGTTATTATTTTTCTTATTCTGCTTGCATTAATAGGGCAAGCCGGGCTTTTAGGCTTGTATGGTGGTTTCACCACTATATGTGTGTGTGTGTGTCAAGTAAATGCTTGTAATTTTTTTACTTACATATTCCCTCTCTCTTCAATCTTAATTTTTATATTTTAACAATTGGTTTTTCAGAAGCCTGCAGAATACCGCATCACAGGTAGCTGGAAATGAAATGAAGACATAATTAATTTTAAAATATTTATAGATCTTAAGTATAATGTTATAATGGTTGTGTTCAGTTGAAAATTAAAACTATGGAGTCGGTTTTCTACTGAATATTAATAGTACTTTTTCATGTTTTTAACTTCGTGCCAAATGTTGGTCTTCATTTTAAGTCACTTTAGGCAATAATAATAAATAATTCGTTTATTTTTAAGTAGTTGAATTGGTATAAGATGATACTCGTAAACCACTTTGGCGCTCAGAGAATAATTTTAATTTTTCTCAATTTTAATTTTTCTTTTAAATTATTTATTAAACTAGTGTAAAAATGTTACATATATTTTTCTCTAAAGTTAATAGCTCCATTAGATTTTTTTTAATTCTTATGCCTATTATTTTAATTTCCGAGCCCCAAGGTGGTGTAATCCCTAAATAAATATTAATATAATAATTATATAAGATCTCAATCTTGAAGTTACTTATATTAAAATAAAGACTATCTTATTAAGACAGAAGTTAGGTGGACTTCCAGTACTTGCCACTGAGCGTGTCCGGAAATAAACTGACAGTACTGTCAGTACTAGATCCGTTCTAAAATACTTTCTGGAATGGCTGTTGCAACAAAAACGTATCACCGTTATGTTGGACATTAGTCCTAGGGAATTACTGACTTCCGGCTGTTGATTATTGCAAATGGCCGCACCCTGTGTTGTGTTCTTTTGATTTAAGTTGATTTACTGCTCGATTGGTTTAAATTTATTTAAAAAAAATGTTGGATCTCGTGTTAAAGAAGAATTATAGAGTGTCGTAGTATTGAAGTAATCGTCGATTTGAGCGGCATTCAGTATATTTTTTTTTATGTCAAATTTCGACAGACGAGCATGAGGTTCACTTGATGGTAGGTGATACCTCAGCCACAGAACATCGGTCAATGATGCGCTGTCGACCTAATTTTTATTCGAAATATTCGCAGCATTTGGCAATTCATAGACTGAATCCGAAATGCACAATCACGGTTTTCCATTTATTATTACTGACTTCCGGCTGTCGAGACTGTCAGCGCACAGTCAGCATTGCATATGGCTGCGCGCCGTGTTGTGTTTGTTTTAAGGTTACTGCTCGATTGGGTTAAATTTATTTTTAAAAAAATAGCGTCTTATGTTAAAGAAGAGCTATGGAGTATCGTAGTATTGAAATAATCGACAATTTGACCGGCATTCAGTATGTAATAAAAATGTCCGCTACAATGCCGAATGTACAGAAAAATGCGTTCGGATTTAACAGTGATGGCAGCACTATCAGTAAATTTTTGTTGCATTTTTCAGTATCAGCGTCAGTACTCATTTCCGAACAGGCTCTTTGAGAAATTATGCCAGTTCTGACGTCGTGAATCATACACATATAGGTTTTTAAATAATGTTGCCAGAAGTGCGTATATAAGACTGGCTTAATTTATGTTAATTATGACTGCCAAAAAGCATTTGATGATTCATATTAACAACTTTTTTATCAAAGATTTTAAACTATGTAATTGTTACATTTATCATACTGTAATTATGTGTAATGATATGGAAGCGATATATGCCTTTAATATTATTTTAATACTTTAAGCAGACTATGTAAAATTTACTCTTATTTTGCATATTAAAATAAAAAACCCTCATCTTTATTAAATGTTTAAAGTTGAAAGAGGACCTGTATTTACCGTCATTCTATCATTGATTATTATCAGTCAGTCATTGATATACGTCAAAGAATAACATAATTAAAGAAGAACATATTATTTTCCTATGACTAGCTCACACTCCGAGGATTCATCTTAAGAAAGCTATTTAAATTAAATAACTTTTCATAGCATGAACAAACAGGCAGACAAAAGCGCTCAAAATGATTTTAATGTATACTATTTATTTTTTAAAAGTACAGTTATTCTTATTCTACTGTTTTATTAATGTATAGATTTCCTATAACCATCTGGTAAAATATTTACAAATATGTTAAATGTCACTGTGAGTGTGATTTTTTTAAATGTGTTGTTATATTTGCCCTACCAAACCTACGCATACATATGCACGTAAAGGAAAATCTATCTTAAAAGACTTGACTACAGCCAGTACCTATGTGTTATAAAATGTATGCGATTCAGAATTGTAGTTTATATCTGATGTACGTCACAAATATCGTATATTTTGACACTGACATAACATTGTATTTTGACGTATAAGAATATTTATAATCCATATCCGCTTCCATATCTGTTCTAGTAGAATATGATGTTTATCTTCCAAAAGACTGATTTTTTACTCTTTGTTTCATAATAATTTAAGTAATTTTTAATTTAATAGAAATGAAATTTCGAAATATAAACGTTAGAAGAATGAATAGTCGTTTTATTTATATTTTTAAGTTGACAGCTATCTGACGCAGTGACGGAACTACCATACAAGCCCAAAAGCCCGGCTTGCCTTATTAATGCAACAAAAAAAAAGAAAGAATAATTTTCCTTAACGTAACAATATAAGTTATATATAACTTATGTGATTACATAATTATACAAGTTATATATAAATACGTATTACGTTAAGCCAGTAAGCCGGGCTTTTGGGCTTGTATGGTGGTCCCACCGCTGATCTGACGCACCTCTTTTTACTAAGTCCTTAAATTTAGTATAGATTGACAGAATACTTGTTACATACTTCTGATGTCCTGGTACTTCTTAGAATTTCCGAGTCGTCTAGTGGGGTATGGGACAGACACATTTCTCTGCCTGTTTCACTAATCATTGCTTGCTAATTAATACCAGTGTATTATTTAGTAATAATTAACCAGTATAGATTGATAGGATACTTGTTACATATTTCTGATGTCCTGGTACTTCTTAGAATTTCCGAGTCACCTAGTGGGGTATGGGACAGACACATTTCTGCCTGTTTCACTGATCATTGCTAGCTAATTAATACCAATGTATTATTTAGTAATAATTAACTAGTTTAATTGAAATAATACATGTTACATATTTCTGATGACCTGGTACTTCTTAGAATTTCCGAGTCACCTAGTGGGGTATGGAAATGTATCTTCTACATTTATATATGTTTAACTGATCGTCGCTTACCAGTATAGATTGACAGAATACTTGTTACATATTTCTGATATCCTGGTACTTCTTAGAATTTCTGAGTCTCAGTAGTCTTGTTTTTTTAGCTGTTTCAAGTTTGTTAATAAATAAGCTTTTAAAATCTAATATATAAAATTTCCATGTCACAATGTTAGTTACCGTACTCCTCCGAAACGGCTTTACCGATTTTTACCAAATTTTATATGCGTATTCAGTAGGTCTGAAAATCGGCTACTATCTATTTTTCATACCCCTAACTAAGGTTATCATAAAGGTTGTTCACCCTTAATTTTTTTTTTTTTTCAATTTTTGGACAAAATTTTTTGTTTTTATTTTTTTATAATGTGGCATTAAAAATACATACAACCCTAATTTTTTACTTTTTTATCACCAATCCTTGCTTTTTAGAAATTATTTACATGGCAAATCAACGTTTGCCGGGTCAGCGAGTATAATAAAAAAAACACACAGTACAGGATTTGGCTTCTTACTCCTCGCCACTGGTCTGTATGTTAAAATATTACTCCTGTCTATCGATTTTAGACACATTTTGTAAGTACATTTAAAATCATTCAAGTGAAACATAAACCTATAACCTTGAACCCTTAATCATATTCCGTAACACAATGTCCAGATCTGTCCCATATGGGATTAAGTTTCGACCCAATTTTCCGGGTGACTTCTTAGCGACAGAATCAGTAGTTCAAGATAGTTTGATGCGAAAACTTAGTCGGTAATAAGTTTTATCAAGTTTCCAACTTCAGATATCATTTGAGTCTCCAATCGTTAATATTATAGTTAAGTTTCTTGTGGAAGTTTGGATTTATATAATACTAGCCGTCCCCGCCCGCCCGCTTCGCTGGGCGAATTGTAAAGGATAGACGAATATGAACTATCCACATAAATTTGAAAAAAAATGGTAAAGGGTTGATGGAATTCAAAAAATGAATAGCCTAAAACCTTCTACAATTAATTCCGCGTCGAATGGTCATGGTATCATGCCGATCGGTCCAGTAGTTTTCAAGTTTATCGATAACAAAGAAAAAAAAATTGCTTATATATATATAGATAAACTAGAATGTTTGATGTTGATCCAATTCGCAATTCATCAATTGTGTACTTAAAACTATTTCTACAAAGATTTTGTGTATACCTATTTCGATCAAAAGGTGAATTGCAAACATGAATTGAGAAAAAATTATTACCTAAACCTAGAAAACAATTTGAAGTTAAAATAATAAAATGTATCTTTTCACACCTTTAGTAGAAATAGTGTTAAGATTTTTTTTAACTTCCTTTTTCTTCAAGGACTTGAGAAGTACACAAGTAATTTGATTGAGAATTATTAATTCTACATATATTATTCAAGAATATATAACTAACTGTAAAGTTAGTTATATATGTAAATCTAATATATAAAATTCTCGTGTCACAGTTTTCGTTGCCATACTCCTCCGAAACGGCTTTACCAATTTTACCAAATTTTAAATGCGTATTCAGTAGGTCTGAGAATCGGCTACTATCTATTTTTCATACCCCTAAGTGATAAGGGTTGTTCACCCTTAAAATTTTATTTTTTATTTTTGGAAGATTTTTTTTGTTTTTATTTTTTTATAATGTGGCATTAAAAAATACATACAATCCCTGCTTTTTTGTTCAAAAAATCTTGACCCGTGCGAAGCCGGGGCGGGTCGCTAGTATACTATAAAAATATAATTAAATTTAAATTTGTTAATAATTATAACATAATATGTATTACCCACAAGAATACTGCTTGCGGCATGATACCCAGGATACTGTCACCACTGCCTTGCTGAATGGCGAGGCTGATTCGCTGGACACAATTGGTACCAACTCTGAAATAAAAATTGTCCATATTAATCTTATATTTTCGGTAGGTACTCGTCTATATCTTCTACTACTTCTATATTTCTATACTTATAGTATAGAAATATAGAAGTAGAAATATAGTAGTAGAGGAAAGATTTGTATTTTTGAATTTTTGTATTTTATGAATAAACTCAAAAACTACTGAACCAATTCTAAAAATTCTTTCACCAATAAAAAGCTACATTATCAGTGAGTTATATAGGTTTTTTAATACATATTGCACCGTGCGAAGCCGGGGTGGATCGCTAGTAATTAATAACTTAATACGTCTTGTATGTATTACATAAGTGAAAATGGAGATAAAAAAATATAAAAAAAATATATCGCTGTTTGTGAACTGAAGTCTGAAACTTAAGCCTTTTGTTTCACAGAAATTGGAGGTCGGAAAGTTTTCGTCATTGAAATGTGTGCATGCGATCGTAGTAAAACCAGCTAAAGATTAAACAGAGATAAAAAGTAATAAAAACGAATTCAAAGCACATCAATATAAAAGATTCATTCCTTCGGAATCTCGTACGAAACAAAAACATTGTAAAAGTTCAAATTGGGCCATCGATTCCAACATTCTGGAACATCCAATTTTATACTTCAGCGCTCATTCCCTTTTACGTTTGCGAAATCTCTTTCAATGAACTGCTTTTCGGTAATAAAATGCTAAATAAAACCTTAGGGTACTCAAAAAAATTAAACATGAAATCCTCTTTCCCTTATCTGAATAGATACCACTGAGTTTTACAAAGTTTTCTTAGCAGACATGTTTGGATTAATTTATTATTATACAGAATAATACACAGCGGAATCAAATAAAATTATCATATATTCATTAAGGTAACACCATGTAGGTACACTTATAAACGTCAATAAAAAAATTAAATGCTAATTTTAAATCTCAAATCAAGGGCGTAGAATGGACGAGAAGAACTGGCAATAAACTCTCCGCCACTCTTTTTAATCGCCAAATTTTACCATACTCCACATGACATCTTGAAGTAATTAATTATAATATAATTATAAAAAAATAAACGAATAAAAAAACGAAGGTTTGTACTCTATCAGTAGTAAGCATGGTGAAATAGGAGCACAGACTTACATTATCGTGGGAACAACACGCAAACACATAGTCGAAATAACTAATATCACACGAATTCAAGTCCGAACAGCTCAAATACCACCCGTTCACGAGTACGACGCATGGCCATTGGCTCCGGAATATATATAATTATCTCCTTGTTTTAAAATTGCTAGATTTGACTGACCAAACGTGGGGAAGACATAGTTATAGAAAATTATAAACATGACGTCTCGGCGGGATTCGAGCCCGCGACCCATCGATGTGCAAGGTCGGTGTTCTACGAAACGCACCAACGAGGTCGTCCATATACGTTAAATATAATGACAAAAAAGAATAGGAAAACTGGTTAAAATCTCTCTAATCTATTTAAAGCTAAATATCGTATGCCATTTCGCAAGTCAGCAAAACTTTTTTCCCTAACGACATTCGCAATCAGGGGATTTCGTGTTTTTTGGTGTGAAAACACCAGTTATTTCCTAAGGGATACATCGCGTGATGTTATTAGTGTTAGAGCGAGACAGAAGACCGTGTTAGAGTAATTTGTTCTCATAATACATTGTCTTTGGTTAATACGAGTCTCTGAGGTCATTTTGGAACTTTTTACTTTGTATTTAGATGAAATAAGTATGCTTTGTCTTTAACAAAAAAAAATACTATTACTAATTACTCATTGATAAATATATGTTCTACTTCGCTTGCTTCGCACGGGTCTAGATTTTTTGACAAAAAAAAGCTGGGGTTGTATGTATTTTTAATGTCACATTATAAAAAAATAAAAACAAAAAATTTCGTCCAAAAATTAAAAAAAAAAATTAAGGGTGAGCAATCCTTATCACTTAGGGGTATGAAAAATAGATAGTAGCCGATTCTCAGACCTACTGAATATGCATAAAAGTTTCATAAGAATCACTCGAGCCGTTTCGGAGGAGTATGGGAACGAACATTGTGACACGAGAATTTTATATATTACAAGATTATAAAGAGGAAATATTTGTAATTTTGTATTTTTGTATGTTATGAATAAACTCAAAAACTACTGGACCGATTTTAAAAATTATTTCACCAATAGAAACATTACAGCTAAATTATCAGCGACTAACATATTATGCTATATATTATTTTTGTGTATAGTACATCTAAATTGCGTTGCTAGTTTTCAATATAGTAGCGAACCCGACAAACGTCTTGTCAGAATGATGGCTTCAAAAATAAATGTAGATTTGAATATGCTTTTTTCTCTGATATTTTGCAGTGGACATCAGTTATTACAAATAAGCTATAAGCGTGCGTGACGTGAGCTGTCAATTGCGGAAAATGGCGGAGTACTGAACCTTATTTATATTAAAATCAATTCTACACGATTTTTTTAAGTTTCTGATATTTTATTAGTTATTCTGTAAGATATCACTAAAATCTGTGCAGCCGTTCTTGAGCTATATATCTATATGTTTTTTTTTATTTTTTTTTTATATAATATAGGGGGCAAACGAGCCTGCGGCTCACCTGATGGAAAGCGAACACCGCCGCCCATGAACATCTGCAACACCAGAGGACTTGCAGATGCGTTGCTGACAATGTAGATTAATAAATATATTATTTAGCTTGACAACTATCACGGCATAAACTGATAATACTTTTTATTTGCATGAAAGTACATAGGTGAGATCTCAAATAGGTATATATAGAAATTGTTGTTGATTTCTATTTGTATCGCGAGACGAATAAAAATAATATTAATTATTAAATAACACTTAAAAGACCAAAATATCGAATATATAATGTTTATAATTACACTTTTTTTTAATTATTAAAGGCAAAATGTTGCTCACCAAAAATTTTATAATAGATTTTTAGATTTAAAAAAATTGCACGTATTTATATATTTATACGTAAGTATAAAGTTGAGCCTTCTTATAATTTAAGTACAAATAAACTATTTTATTATATTAGTTAAATTCTTAGTGCATACCTAAGTGAATAAATTGTTTGTAGTTGGTAAGCCTTTAAATAAGCGTTTTTTTCTCAATCTAATACGAAATCATATACATTTAGGTACCTAAATCATTAAACGATTCACCGAAACTAATAAAAATTATATTATGGAAACCACAATTTAGCATATAAATGACAAAATTTATAAAAATTAACACCAAGCAACTTCCCAAAACAAGCTCTTACGTTCTGAATGAGTGCTACTTGCTATTCAGGAAATAATTTCTATGCAAATAAGCTTTGAAAGCGCTTATATTAAAAATTTTGGTTTTGCTATTTCTATAATCAAAGGTCCAACTTTGTCAAACTGCTTTTGCCCTCAGTATTTTTTCTATTTTTAAGCCAGATTTTTAAAGGCTCGTTGGCGCGTTTGGTAGAACAGCTTGCACTCGTCACGGGTTCGAATTCCGCCAAATATTTTTCAATCTAGGTTTCGATCTTAAGGTTAAAAATGGCTGTCGAATTAGTTTTTTTTACATAATATAGGAAGTAATCGAGCATACAGCTCACCTGATGGAAACCATATACCACCGCTGGTGAACAATCGCAATGATATTATGATATTCAAGTGCGTTGCCGGCCTTTAAGGTATGAATGGACTCTACTATTCCCTATCTATACTATCTACATATTATAAAGAGGAAAGATTTGTATTTTTGAATTTTTGTATTTTTGTATGTTATGAATAAACTCAAAAACTACTGGACCGATTTTGAAAATTCTTTCAACAATAGATAGCTATATTATCAGCGAGTAACATAGGCTATGTTTTGTTATAGTACATCTACATTGCACCCGTGTGAAGCCGGGGCACGTTGCTAGTCAATATATATATTTTTAAATAATTATAACTATGTTCATAACCTAGAAATAGCATTTTTTAATGTTACGTATCGTCAGACGAGCATGAGGTTCACTTGATAGGATATGATAACCCAGCCATAGAACAACAGTCAATGATACACTGTTGACTTACTTTTTACTCCGAGCATTCGAAAATCCATAGAATGAGGTTGAAACGCGCAATGTGCACTTCACGGTTTTTCCATCTATAAATTATCAATAATATTAAGACAAAGTTTAGTCCTAAATTAACGCAGTATAATTATACATACGTAATACATATATAATTATAGTATAATACATAATATATTCTCCTTATAAATTATTTAACTATCTCTTCTTAATCAACATCTCTTAGCACTCAAGCCAAACGCCATACAATTAGTAAGCCCACACTCAGAATATATTATTCGTTATACGTCCTTCACATGTCCCATTGTATATTCTCTTTGCCTTCTGGAATAGATAGAGATTATACAAAATTCAACCCCTACACCTTACAAAGTGGAAATTTTTATTCCATATTTTTTTTTATATGTAACAGTGCGGACAACCGACCTGGTGGGTTACCTGATGGTAAGTAATCACCACCGCCCATGGACACCCGCGACTTAAAAAGTCTCAGATGCGTTGTCGGCCTTTTAAAAATTTATAGGCTCGCTTTTTAAAGCCAGCGAGGTCGTAGACAGATGGAAACACTGCAGGCGGTAGTCCGTTCCACAGTTTGGTAGTGCGTGGAATGAAGTTGCGCGTAAACCTTACCGTGCTCGACTTCCATTCATCTGTTTACACTGTTCAAGTGCATTTGCTTGTTTTTTTCATTTCTCAGTTCATATTCAGAGTTATTTGGTATACGATATCTATACATATAATAAAACTGTAGAGGTCAAATGTCTGTACATAGAAAAAAAATGCTAAAAACCAAGTCAGGGGGATGTAAGAAGAGAAATAAAACAAACCCCAGATATTTTTAATTTTTTTGTTTCTCTGTCTGTTTGTACGGGCTAATCTCCGAAGATACTGAACCGATTTATTAACAAATGTATTAAGCAAAGCCTAGGGCAATATATAGGCTTTGTTTCATTGAAATCGGTTCTTGCTAAGAAAAGTTATCATCATTTAAAGATTTATTTTAAAGGCACCATATCAACAAATTGCAATGCAAACTGACTCGCGTCGAACTTTTTCGAATTATCAGATGTCAATAAAAGTTGGAAATGAAATACTTTGATTATTTCGCCACTTGGAATAGTGGATATGAATATATTATCATATGAAGAAACTTGCTGAAAAGCTCAGCTTAAGATGAAGCTCCCGCGAACGAAGTCGCTGGCATCAGCTAGTACAACATAAAATACCATTTTGAAACTCCTACAAGCTTTATGATTTAAAAAATATTTTCTGGAAACTTGACAACCTTATATACTTTGAACTGTTGATAAACTAACCCTCAACTATTTTAATGTCACAGAATTTCCATGACAGAATGAAAAAAAGGAATTCTCTTGTTATCTTCTGCTTATGACAGTTAATACCGGCTTCGTTTATTTATTTTATACTAACTTGCTTGGAAAAGACGTCATAGCTTTGATAATGGGGATGAACTGACACCGTTGTCGTCACCGAGAACGAGTTACAAAGTTGTTAGAAAATTCATTTCTAACGTGCTAAGCGGGTTACAAAACTATATGAAAATTCATTTTTAACGTGTTTTTTTTTTAATTTTTGATACCATCATCGACCTATTGTGTGTTGTGTTTCCTTATAATGAATAAATAAATAAGACAAAAATCATCTGTAAGTACGTAAATACATATAGGTACTAGCCACTTGAATAAAAAAGAGGAACTAATGAAAATGACTGCGTTCTTTTTTCAATAATTAATTAATTGTATTTAATAACTCTAATAATTTCAATACAAACTTCTATTAAAGAAATTTCGTTTTTATTTTTATCGTAGTATTTGTGCCACTCTGTAACACTCGGAAGAAATTCCAATCTCGGGTGTATTAAGTGATAAAAAACACCCTCACCTTGACAGAAGCAATTATGTAACAAATAACTAATAATTTTAAAACTAACTTAATAAACATTATTTAATGAATCAAAAACGACTCTTCTGTCATAAGAAGGCCGCAGCTACCATACCACTAATCCATGGAAGGGGTCTGACGTAGAAATCATCATTAATCCACAAACACACCCAAGTTTCTGCTACACCTAGCCAAGCAGTCTAGGTACACGTTATTATACTAAACACGAAACACGTTTAATTCCCTTTGGATGAACTACGAACCCACTTGCTAAATCAAAGGTAACACTAAGATATCGAGTGAACTTTGACAAATCCCAAGGTAATGAGAATAGTGCGCAGAATGCTTGATGTGATGTCAAATGTAAACTGCGCTGAGATCGTGTCGAGAATAAATTAATACACCGTATGAGAGAACGCTTTTGATTACTATCAATAATTTGTATGGATGAGGTATTTATAATTAGAGGTAAATCATTAGTGTTTTTATACTCGCTGCATGCTAGTGGACAGGATATCCGTTGAAGCCGAAAGTGCTGCCAGCCTAGCATGATAACCGCGACAAAATTTTAGTGTGTAAAAGTGTTTTAATCGATTATCGCTTTATTTCTTTCGGGTCTAACATGACAATTACACTTAAAACTCGTCTTTTAATATCAAAAATAGATATATTTGTCGATCGAGATATCTTTTCTATCAAAATTGTCGATGTCGATATATAATATATCGAGATATCTCACATCTTAGTTTGTCTTCTCTCGTCCGCGAGATGTCATGATCAGGTTTCTCGATGTTCAGAAGTTGGTGTTCTTCTGCGGTGTCACCAATGTGGAAGGAAGGTGTGTTCTTCCTCCAACCTAAAGGTAGAATCCTCGACCAGTCGAACCACTGACTGGCCGGCCCTAAGGCCCCAGTGGTTGATGTCAAGATGTTGTATAACTCAGCGCTCGGAAACACTTTTATAGCGCGATTCAGGATTAGACGTTTTCGTATTGATTCTAATAGCCTAGGACGAACGACTATCGATAAAGTATTCGAATCGTCAAACTGTCAGGTGTATGAAAAATCATTTGAAATTTCATACAAATGACAGTTCGACGATACGAATACTCTTTCGATACTTGTTCGTGCTCACCCCTCTGATTGCAGATGTCGCTACATTAAATATTGACAGATGAGTGTGAGGTTTAATTGATACCCCAATGGGAAAGAGAAGAAGATTTTTTTACAATTAATTAATTTTAAAATAAATATTACATATCTCAATATTTACAAAGCAATTTTTAAGAAGATTAAAAAAAACATATATTTTTTTATATTTATGACTCGCCATAGTTGTATAACTCCGCTTAAAAATTAGAAACGGTAGCCAGTAATTTTGGTTAACGATACATAGTAAAGTTGAAGTAAAAGCAATTAATTACCGTATCCGACCTTTCTCGAATCGTAGCATGTTATAATCAGAACGCCTGTGACGGTGTCTCATACATAATTCGAGCAATGAGTACGGACACATGTCGCTCAACTGGAATTCTGCAAACTGAACTATATTATAATGATTTTCTATTAAACCCCTTTAGATTCGACTTCTGCTACTACTACTAGTAGTTTTTACACAATATTGTCTTTTATTAACGCGAGTATCACACATTTATAAAAATAAATTTTACCGGATTGAAACGTGACTCATTAGTTTATTAATTGTGTAATTATAAAAGTGATCACGGACCCGTGAAGACTGAAGATTAAGATAAGAGAACTGGCGGCCTGGAAGAGATTGCTGAATTGTAGCGATAAGGCTATGTAGGTCCTTATATACTAATAATGCCAATAAAGTTGTTAAATAAATAAAAATAAGATAAGAATTATTAGAAGACTCGTCTTTTAGAGAGGCAATAAGGCCTTATTCCCTTTTGTTTCGATATTTTTTTCTTACGTCTTTCTTTCAATAGTAATTTCATCAGTTTAGTTACATCAAAAAAATATCACTTAAAAACCTTAGATTTATACGTCAATAAATCCAAGTAATAAACAAAGATGTTTATCTGTTATCGACAGAAGAGCGTAGACTTTAGTTATTTATTTATTTTATTTAAGATTGCCTACAGAAACTACAACATACATTCAAAAATACATTATAAATACTTAAAAAAAAATGGTGATTGCGTTTCTACTTACAGGCTATCACATGCATGAAACATTTTGTGACGTTTTTTGTCGGCTATGAGCTGATGAAAGTAACAATAATTGATTATATAAATCTAAAACATAAAACTACTTCTACATATAAAAAAGAAAAATAAGGATAAAAAACAAATTTAAATTGAATTATTGCTTAAAAAATTAGAAAGCCTAAGTTTAACTTCTAGGTGGTAGGTGACATTTTAGCCATATGATGTCAATAAGTAATGCGCTGTCGGCTTTTGTTTATATATAACGTTAAAAACTTAAAACCAGTTTTTAGATATAAAGCGTTTTGTTTAATTAAAATTAATTTAAATAAAATACTGTATACCGGATTAAAACGCGATTTATTATTTATATTGTTTAAATTATTTATCCCGACGTTTCTTCAAATATCAGACAACTGTCATCTTTCTGTCTCCCCGCGACCACGGTTGCTGAACAGCATCCGAAACGTCAGGATAAATAATTTAAACAATATAAATAATAAATCGCGTTTTAATCCGGTATACAGTATTTTATTTAAATGTGTGATACTCGCGTTAATAAAAGACAATATTAATTAAAATTAGTTTTCACTTAGTGCTTAAATTTTATTCATTTATACATGCAGAATAAATTGTAAATCTTAAATAATATATAAATTATTTATAAGGGAAGGTTGAACAAGGGTTCGTTTCACTTAATTACAAATGAGAGGTTTTACAACTTTGCTTTCTAACACTTCTAGAAAAATATAGGTCAATTGCCGTGGGTGTGATTAGTTCTCTTAATGTTAGAGTATACGCCTTTCTTAAATAAATTAACTTAAGTATTAACTAAAGTTTTCTAATTTAGCCGTCTGAGGGCCTAGCACGAATGACTATCGAAAAAGTATTCGAATGTCAGTTGTATGGGAAATCATTTGAAATTTCATACAAATGACAGTTCGACGATACGAAAACTTTTTCGCAAGTTCGTGCTAGACTTTCTGAGCGCCATGATACCTAAAGTGATATTATTGATATATATTAATCTCTTAATACTTTATAACGGATTAAAACGCGGTTTATTATTTATATTATTTATGGTGACATTTCAGCAACCGTGGTCGCGGCAGACTGCTACGTCACATTCAGGGTCACACCGATTGAGTAAGAAAGTTAAGATCCGGATCCGTATTCGCGAATCTTAACACCAATTCCGTGCATATACATTTTTAACGATCCGGTACATCACTACTAAATAAAATAAAATAAAATAAAATAGCCTTTAATACTGAGTTTTTACAAAGAAAAAAAAAAAATTATAAATGTTAACTTAACTGCTAATACATATTTTACAAACTACACCTTACTAAATACACACTTAAATAATGTCCCTTAACTCAGTATGCCTCTTGGCAAAGGCCTCCTCTAACTCTCTCCACTGGACTCTGTCGCCTGTCACTCTTCTCCAGTAGGGCCCAGCTGTCACCTTTAATTCGTCTTCCCATCTACAGGTTTGCCTTCCTCTATTTCTTTTTGAGCCCCTGGGATACCAATTTGTGACCTCTGAACATCACTACTACTATAGATAACATTGGCAATAAAATTGTGGTTGAATCGTCACGCCGTATGCTAATAGACCTTCTATATTCCACACCCGTCCGCCATATTTCACTGAGATCTGCTAACGTTCAGATAAAGCGATTACTATAGGAAGTGGAATTTATGCGATATTAGACCAAGACTTTGTTCTCGATGCTTTTGTCTTTCAGGATTAGAAGACATGAAAAGCGTTATTCTAATGCTTAATTCATTTTAGATATAGCCGGCCTAGCATGACAACCACGACATTTGGTCGACCGTTTTCTCGTGTTTTAATCGATGTTTTTTTTATAAGTCAGATGTCGATAGACGAGCATGAGGTTCACTTGATATTAGGCGATACCTCAGCCACAGAACATCAGTGAATGATGCGCTGTCGACCTAATTTTTACTTCGAGCATTCGGAAATTCATAGACTGAAACCGTAACGCGCAATGTGCACTTCACGGTTCCATATATATGGATCTTCCGGATCTAACATGATACTTTCACTTAAAAGTCGACTCTTCTAAAATCTTCTGCATCAAAGTTCTCGATGTTGCGATATAATATGTAGAGATATCCTATATCTTAGTTTGTCTTTACTTGTCCGCGAGATATCTCTTGATGGTCCTGCTAAGCGGGCAGTTATATTCCACTCACAACTACATATATGGAATCAGTTGTTGTCAGCGATTTTTTCTGAAACGATAAAACCTAGAGATCTTCATGAAGAGATCATATTCATACCTCAAAGGCTGGCAACGCATCTGCGGATGCTCATGGTCCTTCCTTAGCCCTCTTATTACTATTAATAAAATGAGAATATTTTGAGTATAATTTTATTGGATATTAAATAAACAATGGAGTTCTGCTTCTTTTGTTGGTTGGTTGGTATAATATTGGTGTCTCTATAATATTGTTATAGATAATAATATGTGAAGAAATAGAAGTATTAGTAGGAGAGCCCGTGGGAGATCGTCCTTCACCGATCTGATAACCAGATGAGACGTATTTTTTATTAAATATTTTTTATAAACAAATATGCCTATAATTGCTTGCCTATCGAAAAGTGGTCATGGCTATTTTTAATTAAATTAACTTTTATCGATTTTTTTTTCATCACCTTCATACTTTTGATAACCAAATGAAATTTATTTGACTGATAGTTTTTGATACACAGAATATGCCTAGGTATGCTTGCCTACTCATTTCAGTGTATACCTAACTACCTGGCAAGCAGGTGTAAACAGGTAAGTCAAAAAAATTTAAAAAAAATTAAATAAATAAATTAATAAAATTAAAAATAAAAAAAAATAAAAATTCAAATAATAAATAAAAAATTAAATTAAATTAAAAAAAAATTAATTAATTTTTTTTTTTATTTAAAATAGCCAGTACCACTTTTCGATAGGCAAGCAATTATAGGCATATTTGTTTATAAAAAATATTTAATAAAAAATACGTCTCATCTGGTTATCAGATCGGTGAAGGACGATCTCCCACGGGCTCTTAGACCATATCCGTATATTTTAGAACATCTGAATATCGACAGATTGTGGCTCACAATAATACCGGTTATTTCACATTTCAATTCATTTGAAAATTTCAGTAGTCTATTAAAAATATACCTTCGTCCCTTACAATAAGGTATAAACTGAATAAATTAATTTTGTTTTCGTTTCAGTCTTTGAACAAGTTTTAGTCACAGTAAAATATACTTTAACACAACGGCATAGAGTCTATAAAAACTGTGTTTTATCAATTGTATCTTCTACGTTTTGGCTTTCAAATTACAGCTTTGCTTTGCAAATCGAACCTCTATTTAAATTGAAATAATTTCAAAATGTATTCTGTAGTACCTATACGAAGGCAAACGTAGTAATTGTACAAAATATTTCTGATATGATTTCAATAGCCAATGATATTAGGAAGACTATCTACGTAATGTACGCATTTAAAGAAGTATTTGACAAAAAACAGATACATATACATATAAAATATAATAATATTTTTATATACTTTTTTTTCTGTGATTACGTTTTTTATAATATAGGAAAAAGTGTAAATGGCTCACGTGATGGTAATTGATCATAGCCGCCCATAGCCACGCCAGCAACGCCCAGCAGCAGACCATCTTAAACTTGCCATATATGTATATTTTTTAATATTGTATCTCTGGGATCGAACCCGGAGTCCGAAGCTAAACAACCCGCTTACCACTGAGCCACGAATGCGATGAGATGCTTACTAAGAGTAGGCTGAAGGCACAACTATCTATCTATAGGTATATATATAAATAAAAATCTATGTAAGTATGTTTATTAACGCGAGGATGGTTCGGCTTGTCTAGAGTGTATTCACATACTGCTGACTTAGAGTGAAGTTTATTTTTGATACTTAAATGTCGGGATGCAAAAAATTAAGAAATATAAATAATAAATCGCGTTTTAATCTGGAATAATTATTTTCTTTTTATAGTATGTTTGTTCTTTATTTAATCCTAAACTATTCATCCGATTATGATGAAACTTTTGTAAGTTTTTCTGCATACACCCAGGATGGCTTCAGCGGGTTATATTTTTGCAGCGGGTATATTGTAAATGAAAAAAAAAACGTAATATAATACACGTAAATTCGCTAAAACTTCTTTAGATCAGCAAACTCTTTAATAAATCAAAGGGAATGCAAATATCGTTGCAAATAGCAGGAATTTCGCATTCGATCCGAGCGACTGCATTATAAACGCAAGCTTTGGACGCAAAAGCTCTTTGATATCACCTAAAAAGTTTAAAACGATTTTCTTTTGTTTGTATTTTTTGTGCTTTATCCATATTATTTTGTTACATATAAGTCAGACCTGATATAAATTTATTGTTGTGTTATGAATATATGCATTTGTGAGAATCTTTTCAAAAAAAACCCCGAAATTCCCGAATAATTAATTCCGACCTACAAATCATCCTGGAATTGCAATTGTCTCTATGAAAGTAGGAATCACTTTTGACGGTTCGTTGGCGCGTTCGGTAGAACATCTGCCGTGTGCATCGATGGTCGTGGGTTCGAATCCCACAGAAACAACACGTTTATACTTTTCTGTAAGCATGTTTTCCTCACGTCTGGTAACTTCAGGCATTGATCGGGTGGGAGGAATATCGAAATTCCTACTGGGTAACGAACCACCGTTCATAGACGGAAAAACATTTCGGTTTCATTCTATGGATTTCCGAATGCTCGAAGTAAAAGTAAGTCGACAGCGCATCATTGACCGATGTTCTGCGGCTGAGGTATCACCTCCACCATGAAGTGAACCTCATGCTCGCCTGTCGATATCTAACATTAAAAAATAACAAAAATAGAAGAAACATATTAAACCGGAGATATTTTTTTTGACTTCTTATATAAAACTTCAACGATATACGCAGCTACTAATATGTATAAACTCCAGTGTATTGATGTTTATATACGTAATACTCATTGGGGACTACAAATAAACTAATTATACAGCTAATTTAATTAAAATGTATTAATTACTACAAGAAAATATTGTATAAATTATTTTATAGACTTCATTGTTATACCGTCCGCGTCGTGAATCTCAAAGTAGATTAGATATTTAAAACAATAGAAGTGCCTTTAGATTTAAATAATAATTTAAATAATAATTACACCTGCGAATCATATTCGAATGTCATCTCTAAAAGTATCTAAACCAGTCTACTTGTCAGTTAAAACTGAAAACCGAAACAATACTTGTAATATTCAAACCGGTTAAATATCCGGTTTTCGAGCTTTCACGTTGTCGTGTCACAGAGTGTTCGCAATTAGTGTCGGTTTAGTGTCAGTGTCACAGCATGTTGTGTTGCTATCTCGGTCACTGGACATTTAGGTCCTCTAAATTTCATGGAACTGCAGTACGAGTATTTGAAAAATCCCTTTTCATAATGGAACCTTTTTTTGAATATCGAATTTAGGTTACTATCGGCCACACGGCCGTGAAATTAGAATTATATTTAAAGCTCTTTTGTCTCTGTACAACTGGATTTTAGAAGAAGTATCTTTACTAAAATTATAAAGAGGAAATATTTGTTAGTCCGTTACGATTTAATTCAAAAAATACTCGACCGATTTTAATTTTTTTTCACCCATAGAAAGCATTATCAGCGAGTGGCATAGGCTGGCTTTGTGTATAGTACATCTACATTGCACCCGTGCGATGCCGGGGCGTATTGCTAGTATAGAATAAGAAATTACCCAGACTTTTATGTCACATAGATCACAGAGCCAGAAAAGACATAGAATACGTATTTTAACTTTTTTAGATTTAGACTTAATTAAATAAATACAAAAAAACTTGAAAATTGAAAAAAATGCATTAGAGAAAAGGCGGTCTAATATTCTATCCGTGATGGAGGAAATGTTGAATAAAAGAACAAGGTAGTGCAAAATAAATACATTTAAAATAAAATAAATGTTTAAATAATAGTATAACGTAGAAGGATAATCAGACAGATGAAAAAACCGTGAAGTGCATATTGCACGTTACGGTCTGAGTCTATGGATTTCTGAATGCTCGAAGTAAAAATTAGGTCGACAGCGTACCATTGACTGATGTTCTGTGGCTGAGGTATCTACCATCGAGTAAACCTTCTCTATTATTACATTTTTTAGTTTAATTTAAGCATTAAATACAATGCTGCTATGATTTTCTTTCAATCTGATACAAACTTCACTTCACACTGACTAAGTCGACCGTAGAATTAACTAAAATAAAAAATAAAACACTATAGAAAGTGTGTAACATGACAGCAAAGATCGAACCCGTAACCCATCGTATGTACACACCTACTGAGCTAATCCGTCTGTCAAAATGGCAAGGCTTTCATTAAAAGTTCCTTATCCTTTGAGTTAACGCTACCACAGATTACGAAGTTCTGTTCGAATGCTAACACCGGGCTAAATCGAAAGTTTATGGTAAGTTTGACCTGATTTTGGATTAATGAACACTATTCAACGTCAACTTGCAGAATTGTCGCTTTGATGATCAACATTTCAAAATTTAAAATTCAAAATCATTTATTAATTTAGGTAACACAATGTACACTTATGAACGCCAGTAAAAATATATATTAAATGCTTCTAATTTTACTTGATCTATATAAAAACCAATGTAATCCTGAAATAATATGGTTTTTTTTTTATATTTACGTTAAAAGAAATTTATTTTCTCAAAAGATTTACATTAAATCACTTACAGAGAAAATACAAACAATTTTTACTTGATATAATTAGCGCAGCGAATTGACGGTATATTATCTAATTTATTTTGAGTTACTGATTAGTTATTGACAGCGAGAGCGTAGAGACATGCTTATAGAAAATTATAAACGTGTCGTTCCGGCGGGATTCGATCCCACGACCCATAGGAGCGCAAGGTTCTACCGAACGCGCCAACGAGCCTGTCAATTAAAAAAATATATTTTATCTTATAAAAATATAGTATCGTATATTAGTTATATGTCAGTTGAACTATCCCAAGTATCCGGAAGGTATAAGCTGAAAATAATTTTGATTTAATTGTACCATCAAATATTTTGGAGTGCCTTTCAATACCTGCCTTGGCGTTATTCCAATGTACTTGTGGTAAAGTAATTGAGAAACATTCACAATCGAATAGTAACTATTAAACAGACACGTGAAGAAACAGTTATGAAAAAAATATTATAAGGCATCTGAGACTCGCGACTTAAGAGTCTCAGATGCCTTATAATATTTTTTTCTTTTTATATGTCCATGGGTTATTAAACAGATACGTGAAGAAACCCTTTTAAATATGAAACAAATGTTATTAGGCCGACAACGCATCTAAGACTATTAAGTCACCTAATATTAAAAGAAATATAAATAAGTCAAAATGTGTTTTTCTGTGTTTTACGGCAAAACTGAGTAAAGGATATGATGATGTTTTGAATGTTAATGGTGATTGAGGATTTATCTAGAATGTTTTTTTTCTAACCACTTCTCCCTAACTGCGTCGATACCCTAATGGAAGATAAATTTTCACTAACACGAGTTCGGGGCCCCAGTACCTAGGGGCCCCATATCTTTGATATGGTGGATCCCAACACACAACCCATCGGTACTCACGGCAGGTATTCTACCGCACGCGCCAACGGGTACAGCTGAGTATATAATATATATTGTTATATAATTATATGAAAATCCATCCAAGAATAACCTAAAATAACAACATTAAGGATAAACATTTCCTGTATTCAGTATTCGTGATTGCTTTCCTTCCTCACACAAATTACTATGTCCATAAGATTGCCCGAAACACATTGTGACACCCCAGTTTAACATATTATTACAATTATGACTCTTATTTCAATGAATTAAGGTTTATTATGGAATGTCCTAAAACGAATTCTGTATCCAGATGAACATATTTGCATTTTCCAGTAAAATATGGTATGCTTTCAACGACCATATTGAATAACTCGCTTTAGAATCTTGGAATCCTTGATTGTATTACAGAATTCTCGAAATTATTTTAGAGTATATATTTTTGTTATTTTCTAAATTGTTACTTCAATAACATTTCTCAATAAATGCTTTATGTTTTTGAAATAGTAATTAATAAAATATATCATCTCTAAATAAGCTAAATCAAACTATACTACTGAACTTATACGTTATAACTTTATTCGTATTTACAGTTTGCACGACAAGTATATGAAAAGTTGAAACCCGAAACTCAAACTCAAAAATATCTTTTTAATGCTTAAATTACTGGATACAGTAATATCTAAGAGATATTATTACCACGAAGCAATAAAAACCATGTATCACATAATTAAAAGTATACAAAGCATCCCAGATTTAAACATTTGATTTTGTTTACTGTAGGAAAGTGTGACGATATCACATATTTTTATTCTACCATGCTCCCAATGAAAATGTTTGGCAAGACTGATATCTCGGGAAATTCGTTCAGTATGATCCTGAATGCGGATGGGGGTGGTAGTATTTATAGTCGCTCCCTGAAGTTCCCGCGCTACGCGTTCGAAATTTAAACTTGTGAAAAAAACTGTTATGTGTTTCTTGTGGATTAAAAAAGGTTGGTTAATTTAATTGCCAGTGTAATGTTATCCTTTTAAATAATTAATTATTTAGTATTGGAGTATTGGCAAATTATTTACAATTGTTCAAATCATTGTTCTAATATTTAACTTTTTTTAATATTTTTTTATTTAAGTTTGATTAGACAAAAGTTTATGTTTTAAATCTTAGATTAATAATTGGTCTCCGGGCGCTACGACTAGATAACGTCGGCGGCTTGAAAAATGCGGCGACAAATACTACGTATTCGAAGCAAAATGCCGGTTTGCGTAGTCAAATTTTAAAAATAAAAATAATACTACAAGAAACAAGAAAGATACTGGCATCACATACCATCAGTATGTTTTTCTTTATAGCGCGGTATCTAGTCGTAGCACACGGAGACCAATTACTAATCTAAGTTTTAAATATTATTAAAAATGTAATACTTTATTGATATTGATGCATCCATATGAACTTACTTTATTTAATGACGATATTATCTATTTGTTTATTAAACTCCAGTTCGTCTTCTAGACAATAACAAAAATAAAGAAATATTATAATTATACATACACTTATTTCTAAATACATTCAAAACTTTGTTATTATTTATTAATATAAATTCAATATTATATCCGTCTATATGAAATGTTCATTCGCTTAAAAATTGCTGAATCATTTTTGTAATAATATGAGTAGCTTGAATCCTAGAGTAAGAATAGACTATTACTCAAAATTCAGTAAAACCTTCGAAATAAACATATATAATATCTTTTTTATTTATTTCTATTTATTAACATATGAGGTGTATTATATATTGAACTGACACCAAATAGAAAGGGGAGGATATTTTTAAAAAGGTATTGGGTGATGAATGAATCAAACATGAAATTTGTACAAATGTTACTCGTAGATTCTTGATTCGAAAAATTTCTCGTAATTATTTCGTTTTAAATAAAATACTTTATTTATTTATTATCTTTTAATAACGCGATTTATTATTTATGCCGACGTTTCGGATGTTTTCCAGCAACCGTGGTCACGGGCAGACTAATTTAGGTCTACAGCGCATCATTGACTGATGTTCTGTGGTTGAGGTATCACCTACCATCAAGTGAACCTCATGCTTGTCTGTCGATATCTGACATACAAAAATACTAAAAGATGGCGGCTGTCGGATTTGCCATCTATTCCTACCTATAACACTTGGGCAGTTCAAAGTTTAAATTCAGAATTTTAAATATTAAATTTCTCCTAAAATTTTAACCAAGCAAGTCATTTACTTGAAAGCTGGCGCTTTTAAAGTATTCTGAAACTTTGTCGAGATTTCATACATTTAATAGTGAATAGGTTTACGGGTTTTTTGACGCGTTTGATTCTTCTTTGAATTCCGATGGGTCATGGGTTTGGATCCTGCTACACCGCCATATGTTTATTTATATAGCTAAAGAGTAGAATCTCACTAATCCGGCACTTCAATAGATCGATACGTTCAATAATCCGGCATCCTCCGCTCACATCTCACATGCACAAAAACACCTCAATTAGGGAATATTTTAAAAATATGTAATAAGTTAATTGTGAGATATGTAACAGCTGTTATAAAATGCGTATAGAACATGAACACATACGTTGAATGATTTTTTTTACACAATCCAGTAATCCGAACATTCCAATAATCCGGCATCGTCTGGTTTATAATAGTGCCTGATTAGTGAGAGTCTACTGTAGGTATATACAAATCTTGTGTCACGGTGTTGGTGGTTTGTCGCACACCTCCGAAACGGCTCTACCGATTTTTATGATTTTTTTTATTTAGTTAGTGGGTATGAGGATAGGTCGTAAGTACATTTCATACCATTAGATGATTAGAGTGTCCCTATCCAGATTTTTAATCGTAATTTTTTTTTTATTTGGTTTCAACCAAATTATCACTTTATATTTATATAATTACTACTTTCCTAGTCAGACTATATGACTATATATATACCAAACCTTCGAATTTCAAAAAAGACTAAAGTGTATCTGAAGTATTAAAGTATTAAAATGTTTTCGAATAACTTATTACTTCGTAGGTCAACACCGCATCATTTACTGACGTTATGTGGCTGAGATATCTCCTACCATTATGTGAACCAATATCTAAACTAATATTTTTTTTTGTATTTTTATATATTATGAATAAACTCAATTATCAGCGACAGAGATAGGCTATATTTTATAGTACATCTACATTGCGTCCGTGTAAAGCCGGGGCGCGTTGATAGTCTAATATAAAAAACCCCTAATAAGTAAATAGGATAACAATATTAAATCTATCCAAGCATTAAAATAATTGCAGCGTTGCATTAAAATGTTCAAACAGCACGTAATTATAGTCTAGTAATGAGATCAACATTATTTACCATTTGTAATTGGATTTCAGTAATTAATGCGTCTCCAATTAATAATTTTAGGGGCGCCATTGCTGTTATTCGGCGAATAGACATAAAATTAACCAGGGATGTTTGGAGCTTCGTAACCGTATCCAAAACTATCGGATATCTATATCTATACTTATATACTATACTTATACTTACTCTAGAATTCCCTACCTCTATTAAATACGCTCAATCTCTTCCTATTTTCAAATGAATGCTGAAAGACCAATATCTCTCTTTTCTAACATAGTTACTGTTCAATGTACTCGTATATTTACTTATTTATTTTTATTGTGATTATATTATGTGTACTTAATTATTCTATTAATAATTGTATACTTGTATGTCACTCTTATCTTTATACATATTATATCTCAACCTTCAATTCCTTTCTATCCAGGTTGCTTGGAAGAAATTGCTTTGAGCAATAAGGCCGCCTTACTGTACTTTCTATTTTTAAGATTAATTACATAAGTGAAGTTTTTAATGTAATAGTGTTAAATAAATTAATAACTAATTTCACAGCCGTATCTGAAAACGGTACGATATACTGGTATTGCTTGCTAAGCTTTTCATGCTTCTCTAGAGAAGAGAGCAAGAGCGTAGCAAGCAATGTACGTTTCGTCAAAGAGCTTTTTCGACTAGTTTCAATAAACGCAGTACAGGCAACATCTACTGATTTAGATTAAGCGCCTTATCTACAATTCAAATTTGGAATTTAAATAAATCTCTCTGTTGGTCCATTCGTTGAAAATGGCGTATAATTATTATTAAACTCCAGAGTTTCACTATTTTCTTAATATTTTAGTTTGGAAACTGCCTATTCAAGTATGAATTGTTAATTATGAGAAATGTTTGGCCTTATAGTTTGGGAATTAATTAAATTATTAATTATCGATAAATATAGGAATGTGGACTGATTTCCAAGACAGTCTATTTTATTAGAAAAAGCCAGTCCTGCCAGAAAAAAGTAGGTTGACAGCGCATCATTGACTGATGTTCTGTGGCTGAGGTACCTACCATGACCGAGCCTCATGCTCGTCTGTCGATATCTGACATAAAAAAAAACATAAAAAAATAGATTTGAATATGCTATTTTTCCTCTTCCATTATATAGAATTGCAGTGGACATCAATTATTACAAAAAAGCTATCAGCGTGCGTGACGTGAGCTGTCAATTGCGGAAAATGGCGGAGTTCCAAACGTAATATATTTTAGAATTAATTTTATGCATTTTTTTCCTGAATTTTCCAATATATTAATAGTTATTCTATTATTCGGGACAAAGACGAATGCAACATATAAGACATTCTTAAAATAGTCGCAGCCGTTTTTGAGTTATAAATGGGATAACTAACATGACTGTTTTATACACCTAACTAGCAAAATGCACGGGTGCATTGTTACTAAAATAAAACTTATTACCCTAGTTACGTAGCTGTAACCCAGCTAACCCGGACACATTAACATTCCATAGTTTCCCATTACATCTAAAGATAAGCCTACCACTGTAACAATAGTTATAAGACTCTTTGCTCTGTTTATTTAACTTGAATTAAATCAGTCATGTATTAACACTTGGATGGAGCAGTAGCTCCGAAGTTTTATTTTAAAAACTCTTCTGCCATCGCTCCCAACAAAACTCCCTTCGTAATTTTTTTTTTTAATAAAAAGTATCCTATGTCAAACTGTTGTTATATATGTTAAACTATTCCAGTATATTATACTTCAAATACACTTATGAGGTAACATTCAGTCAAGTATCGAAGAAATAGTATATTGAAAAGTTTATACAAATATTTTTTCTTAATGTTGGTGTTGGATGCGTCTTCAAAACTTTTTCAATGAAAAATTGAAAAGAAGTTTTGCCATTATGCTTGAGGAGTTTATCTTCAGAGGCTTTTATCCACCATGAACGAAAGTATAATAAATATTTTCTAGCTTAAAACTTTGTTTTGCTATTTTTATAAACGCCACTGACTTACAAAGTAGTTTGTTTTCAACTAACTTCAACTTTTTCAAAATATTTCATGATTTTTTTGCTTATTCCATTATTATGTAGTTTCATAACATTGTAAAATGATTGATAATAGTTTAAAATATCGATGGCTCCTACGTATACAGGCCTAAGTGAAAAAAGTGAATTTTACAGGAGAGCGGTTTGAAGTTGCCAGAACTATATTTTGGGTCATATCTTTTAAACTTCTGATTCGATTTTTATGTAATTTTGCAGTTAGTGTTAACGTATGGTGGTTTTTATACATATGTACATACATTTTATGTATTTTTTATATATTTCGAGATTTTGCACATTCGTCTTTTTACTTTGGGGTATTTCCACGAAACTTTACCCCGCCATGACAAAAATTCAAATTTGATATTTAACAAAACAAACACTATCTCTTAAGTCCTCAGTAATCATACCGTCGAAGTTATGTAAAATAAAAAATTTAGCCCTTATCCAAAATTATATACATCAATCTATTTTTACGTCAACTTCCTTTGTTCTACCACAGGTATTTTTTATTAAAGTTTGCATCACTATTACGTCTTCTTGTCATAGCTTGGGATTCCGTACATTAGTGTGGTGTGAAGTACAAGTTTTTGAGATTTCTGTGCAAGTAGTTTGGTAATTTCAAGTAAGTACAATTTTGAGTTTTCTATGTTTTTATCAGTGAGGGTGATGATGTCGCACCCGTTACAAAAAATGTGCAAATAGTTTAATTGCGACGTAATTTATAACATCTATATCTTCGTACTTTGTAATAATAAGAAGTGAGCTTTAAGAATAAACGCGGAGCAGTTTCAATACTTGGAAGGATGTAGAATATTTAATTTTCGATGATAAATATAAGTCACACCCGTTACAAAAATTTTTTTGTACAATTTATTGTTCGTTTTTTTTAGTCATCACTTGAAGTTTCTTTATTGTCAGATATGGAAAACACCAACAGAATGCAAAAGTGTTGAAAATTTTTTTATAGAAAATAAAGAGTATTACGAAGCACATTTAATAAAAGAATGAGAAAGAGATAAGAAACGAAGAGATGCAAAGAAGGCATCAGCGGATACATGGGAGATAGAAAAGCAGCGAAACCGTGATCGGGAAAGACAAAGAACACTAAAGTTAAAGAAAAAGAATAAAATACTCCTTCTGCCAACTCCATCAATATCATCGCCTACTAATCTAAAGGAGATGCAGTTTTAAAAGAATTTCTGCTGTTTTAAATGCAAAGGATGGACCCACAAAATATTATTTTCTTATTAATAAATAGTTATAAATCGTTTTATTCTACTTCTGTTTAATATTTCTTTCAAAAGAATAAAATATCAGGGATGCTCAATACTTTAAGGCCAATGCTGTATTATTTTCAAGCTAATATTTCAAGTTAAGTGGGAGGACTACGCTATCGTCAAAGAGTAATTATTGAATTTAACCAGATTTCTTTTATATTTAACTGTTTATTTTTTCCTGAGTGATTTTTAATAAAGCAACGTTTATCAGAACTATTTTTCTTTTCACCAAAAATCTTGAAAAATCATACAGTGTCGCGCCCGTTACGAAGACTTGTCGCACCCGTTACATTTTGAAAAAATTGCAGACAGTTAATATTAAAATATTTGTGCTTTAAAAATACGTAGTTGTTTGAGATAATTATTAAAGTCTTACATAAAAAATAATAACTATATACTTTCATCCAAAATTTTACAGAATCAACATTGTAAGATAACGGGGTCGCATTTGCCGATTTTCTAAGGTCGCACCCGTTACGCGATTCATGACATTGTGTAAGGTTTTCTATAATAGTTTTTATAGAGATTTTGTTTGAATTAAATATCTAATTTTTTATACTATTTTAATTATTAACTTAACTTAATATATTTTAACAAATACTTTATATTATCATGAAAAGAAGCAGTATCATTGTCGCACCCGTTACAATGGAAATACCCTTTGTTGGTTTCTTACGATTTCAGTTTTATTGTTCAACGTAAAAAGGCTTAAATGACTTTCAGCCTATTTACAAGGGTACAAACAGCCTGCCTGCACTTACGCCATCGGATGTTATTAAGTCAATAGTAATAATTAACTAATAAAGGAACTGTCATAGTATACAAATGTATACTTCTATGCGTAATGATATAAAAAAAATCTTAATTAGTTTTCATTTGGTACAAAATATGACATGTCTACAAAAAAGGCGAATACGATTTACTAAAAACCGACACACGTAAAAAGGCAAATGTGATGTTTCGCCTTTATACGAGGTTTTGAGTAAACTTACAGTTATAATAAAAATATTTTACAATAA
Organism: Anthocharis cardamines; assembly: GCA_905404175.1. NCBI lineage: Eukaryota > Metazoa > Arthropoda > Insecta > Lepidoptera > Pieridae > Anthocharis > Anthocharis cardamines. The sequence goes on from FR989974.1 coordinate 6,759,199, forward strand.
CTTAATAGTGATTACTTTACTAGTGCAACATAATATGTAATAAAAGGTATAATAAATTAATATTGTCTTACCTGGACATACCGTTATATTATTTTCGTTTTGATTCTCAGTTTTGAAACCTAAATCATCATGGTACTGTTACTTTGATTAATACATTTATTTATAATTTTTTGAGCGTAAACGGCATACTTTTTTTGGTGAAATTTTCGTTAAAACTATTTAACCAATAAATTAACTTACACTACAGTCGCGCGAGCATAACAAATACTTCGGACACGGAGTAAAAGGACTGAAACGGTACATTCGCCCACTCATCGTGCCCCCGACGCGATCACACGACGCCGTAAATCAATCAAAGGTTTGATCGGGTTTTGTACGCGACCGATTTGTGTACATACGCCTATGTGCCTAAAATTTTATTTTGTATCTATTAAAAAAAATAAAATTTTTGTTTGTGAATGTCATAGAATAGGATACAAAGAACTCAATGCACTAATAATTGGAAAAAGGCTTAAGCGGCAGTTTCGCCCCTATACGTAGGAGCCATCGAATTATGTATTGATAGTTACTACAATGCATTTTTTAATAATTATGTATAATATGTACTATAATACTTTATTATATACGTACATATGGAAACATGTAGGCTCCTGAAACACAGTTTATAACTATATAAAACATAACCTGTTTTATTTTATAGGCTATATTTCATAATTTGATAATACAAAAATGTTAGAGTAAATAAATAACTCTAAATTTAGGCACTTAATAATATTACGAAACAAAATGTTATTTTAATAATTACTTAGTCTAATTAAAATAATTAGAAATCAGGCTTGCATTTTGAATCGGCTACGTTGAACGAAATCAACGCTGATAATTTTCAAATAGTTTATACGAAGAAGAATAGTGTTTATTTGAACTCTACACTATTTTAGAAATATTAATATTGTCTTTTATTCACGCGAGTATCACATAGTATTTAAATAAAATAACTTTTTTTGTCGATATATCATTGCTTATATTATAGCTTTGCTACGATCATACACATCAGGCTTTATCGGAAGTGCGGTTTAAACGGTCGCAATTCAAAGGCCTGTAAAATATTAAACAAAGTCTTAAGTATTGAAGTTTCCTTCGAAAACATTTGAAGCTTTGAAGTTATTTTTTGCATAAACTTTTGAAGTATTTTTTGTAAAGTCAAATTTATATGTTTTAAAACATCTTTTTGATCATTTTTGAGTTATTTTACAGCAAAAGAATGTTTTGAGCAAATTAGAATAAGAAAGAAATAATAAAACACTAGCTTCCCCGTATCCACTTCGCTAGGTGAAATAGCTCTCAGAACTTTTTCCGACTTACTTGACACTCGTCGTTATAATTGGGCTAGTTAACTGAATTTCGTTATAAATTATAGCATTTATGTTATACTGATGCATAAACAATAATACTGTAAAGTTTTATCAAAATATATTCAGTAGTTTTTGCGTATGAGTAACAAACATCCTCACAAAATTTCACATTTATAATATTAGTTGTTATATTAAACTCTTTTTTTAAACATGATGCATTTGAAATAGTTCAATACGCATTGTAATAATGAATTTGGTCTGGTAATATTGACTTGTTTTGAAATATCAGTAAGTATAGTAACGTAAAAATGTATTAAACCTTGGTGTATATTTATTATTCATCAAAGAAAATCCCATGCTTTTCATAAATCAAAAAACATTAAAAGCCTACTTTTTTGAAAGTCGGTTATTAAAGAGGACAATATGGAGAGTTCGCGTTGCGGTAGACGAACTTTAGTAATTAGCGGAGTTCTGGAAACCCGATGTTTGGGTAAAAGCAAAGTTTGGATGTTTTTAACAACTGTTGTAAACTTTTGAAATGTTTTTCTATTATTCGGTAATATGTGACCAGAAAAAGTAATAAAACTGAAAGGCTTTACAAGGATACAAGTTTGTAATAATGTTATTGAAACAAATATTATTACAACCTGTGGCAAGGCAGTGGATTCGAATCCCAGCAGTTTAAAAAAATCAGTTGTGTAAGTTTGAAGTTCAGAGGTGAAATATCTTTCGCCAGTAAAAAGTACCTTGTGTAGATAAAAAATGCTTAAATAAGATCTACATATAGGTATAAATAAAAAATAATTGCCGAATTGTATGTACGTATATAGCTTCCGAACGACTGCACCAAATTCGATATAGATAAAAAACATGAAGATCTACAAGATAGCAGACCTTCATTAAAAAAAACCTATAAAGATCTTTAAGCTCAATATACAAACATTATATAAAAAAATATATCCAATTTGGTGCAGTTGTTCTAGGTAGAGAGGTCTTTCGCCGGGGTCCCGGATTGAATACGAAAGTTATCCCGTGGGCCCCAAGACGGCGAGACCCGAGGGTTTAGTGGGTATTGCTCACCCGGCACCGGGTGAGGTTGAGTCCCACACTCCTCCCGCATAATATCTCGCGGGGGGGTACCCAGTGCGCAAACGCATTCCCCTCGAAAAAAAAAGGTAAGAGGTATTAAAAAATATTGATTTTCGTTTATAATTATTATAAAGAGGTAGTGCGAAGCCGGGCTGGCTTGCTAGCTAAGTGCGTGTCGGACTCGCACACTGAGAGGTCTGTACAATATTTATTAAGTAAAACATCTTCCTGATAAAAAAAACTACTTTACGGTTTTCGGATTTTATCCTTTACTTGTGCTACATGACAATGCTTCATGCCTTTCATGATTCTAGGTCAACGGCATCATTGACTGATGTTCTGTGGCTGAGGTATCACCTACCATCAAGTGAACCTGAGGCTCATTACATACATGAACATAAAAAAACATCTACCTCCAACTAATAAAATTATATATCACTAGCAACGCGCCCCGGCTTAACACGGGTGCAGCGTAGATGTACTATATACAAAAACTATCCTTGTATGTTACTCGTTGATAATGTAGCTTTCTATTGTTAAAATAATTTTTGAAATCGGTTCAGTAGCTTTTGAGTTTATTCATAACATACAAAAAATCAATAATACAAATCTTTCCTCTTTCTAATATTAGTATCTAATATATAAAATTCTCGTGTCACAGTTTTCGTTGCCATACTCCTCCGAAACGGCTCGACAGATTCTTACCAAATTTTATATGCGTATTCAGTAGGTCTGAGAATCGGCTACTCTCTATTTTTTTTTTTAAGTTTTGGACGAAATTTTTTATTTGTATTTTTTTATAATGTGGCATTAAAAATACATACAACCCTTGCTTTTTTGTCAAAAAATCTAGACCCGTGCGAAGCCGGGGCGGGTCGCTAGTAGAAGTACCTATAGATTTTTGCATTAAAGTATGTATGTTTGTTTAGTGAGAACTTCGAAATGGCCATAAAGCAAATGAGAATGTCATTCATTAATTTGTCAGAGAGCTCGTTCTACATGTCATTTGTTTAAAAGCATTCTGTGTTGATGAATGCTCTCGCGTTGGAGTAATAAAACTAATTAGAATTAACAATTTTCTTTTTTACAGAACAGTAAAGTAAAGTAAAAACAAGTTAATACGTCATTTTAGTTCTAACATTTTATTGACATATTAGCAACGTGTCCCGGCTTCACACGGGTGCAATGTAGATATACTATACACAAAATATGCATATTTAAATAAAATACTGTATACCGGATTAAAATGCGATTTATTATTTATATTGTTTAAATTATTTATCCCGACGTTTCGGATGCTTTTCAGCAACCGTGGTCGCGGGGAGACAGAAAGATGACAGTTGTCTGATTTTTGAAATTTTAATCCGGTATACAGTATTTTATTTAAATGTGTGATACTCGCGTGAATAAATGATAATAAAATATGCATAATGAATAGCCTATGTTACTCACTAGTAATGTATATTTCTATTGGTGAAAGAATTTTAAAAATCGGTCCAGTAATTTTTTGAGTTTATTCATAACATACAAAAATACAAAAAAATCAAAAACACAAATCTTTCCTCTTTATAACGAAATTAGATTATCAACGAAAAAAAAAAAGAAAAAAAAATGTATCTTTGTTGTCTTTTATTAACGCGAGTATCACACACAGGACAGGACTGTCTCCCCGCGACCACGGTTGCTGAAAAGCATCCGAAACGTCGGGATAAATAATTTAAACAATATAAATACTAAATCGCGTTTTAATCCGGTATACAGTATTTTATTTAAATGTATCTTTGTTATTGATAAAAAGCAAATATAACGTTGCGTTACATTTTACTGCCTTCCTTTCATATGTAGCACTAGCAATACGCCCCAGCTTCGCACAAATGCAATGTAGAACACAAAATAGAGCTTATGTTGCTCGCTGATCCAGTAGTATTTGAGTTAAGTAAATCGTAACAAACAAATCTTCCCTCTTTATAATATTACTATAGAAGATAGAAGTTTTAACTTATTTTATAGTAGGAGATACTTTAGCCAACGTTATGTAATATATAAAATTCTTGTGTCACGGGGTACGTGATCGAACTCCTCCGAAACGGCTCGACTGATTCTCATGAAATTTTGTGTGCATATTGGGAAGGTCTGAGAATCGAACAACATCTATTTTTCATCCCCCTAAATGTTAAGGGTAATCCACTCCTAATTTTTTTTTTTTATTTTTGGACGAAATTTTTTGTTTTTATTTTTTTATAATGTGGCATTAAAAAATACATACAACCCTATTTTTTTCTTTTTTTATCACGAACCCCTGCTTTTTAGAAATTATTTACATGGCAAATCAACGTTTGCCGGGTCAGCTAGTTGTTATATAAAACTACTGGTAATGATAAAAATAAATATAACGATATTCAATAGTGAACTGTTTAAAAAATATATATAATACCAGAAATATCGGCGTAGGCATTTAAAAATAGCGTGAGCAACCGAACAAAGAAATCTATATCACTGACCTTTCTCCTCTCCCTTTCTTGGTTTGAATCCCTCCTTCAGCTTCTATGCACGGCACTTCCACTCAAAGGATTAATTACGAACGAAGAAATAGTAATTAAAAAATTTAAAATATATCCGGAGAACAGTTTTAGTAATACGGACCACAACTCTTCGGTTCGAACGTCGGACGCATAGAGTAAGGTAACTATATAGGGAAGTCGGACGTTCACTAATCGTTGCGCGCGAATTTGAGCCTTAGCGACTTTCATCTCGCTCAAAAAGAGGGTAGAAAATAATGTATCTGTTGTGGCACTTTATTTTTTGCTAACATTCACACATTGATCAAACAGTTATAATAAATTATGATCTGATGAATTTTGCTTTTTTATGGACTTTTAGAAATGAATAAAACATTTAATGATGTTTTTAAAATTATCTTAGTGTTTTCTGGCAGGTGCTGAAAATTAGCGCTGTAGCTAGTTTTGGGATACAGCATAAGCTGAATATTTTCTTTCGACAGACAACATATTTATTTTAATTAAGGTTTCAATTATACTTATTAATAATATAATTTATGTGTATTACATGGAATATATTTCTCTTATTATTATTTTTAATTACTCAAGTTAATATTGTCTTTTATTAACGCGAGTATCACACATAAAATACTTTATAACGGATCAAAATGCGATTTATTATTTATAGGTATTATTTATGCCGACGTTTTGGATGCAACCGTGGTCGCGGCAGACTGAAAGATGACAGTTTTCTTCTTAATAAACATACTAAAAAACAAGAGGATGAAGAAGAGGAGAGATGGCGTTAATATGGCAACTTTGTGACATTTCAAAAATCAGACAGCTGTCACCTTTCAGTCTGGCCCGTGACCACGGTTGTTGAAAAGCATCCGAAACGTTGGCATAAATAATATACGTATAAATAATAAATCGCGTTTTAATCTGTTATAAAGTATTTTATTTAAATACTGAAGTTGCCATTGAGCTTAGCGAGTCTCTATTTATACAGATATAATTTTAATTTTCCTTCTAAGTATATAGACGTAAAACATGTTTATGGACAATTATACATAATATGACATACATGAACATGCTAGAATCGAATGCACAATCTTACGGAAGCAAGACAGCTGTATCATCTATTGTACTAATAGTCACCCTGATTTTAATATATTTTATGTTATATTTTCGGGCTCGTTGATGCGTTTAGTAGAACACCTTGCGCTATGATGGGTCGTGGGTTCGACGTGTTGATAATTTTCTGTAAGGAGAGGAATATCGAAATTTCAACCGGGTAATGGTTCACTACCCGGTTAGTATTTCATTCATAGATGAAAAAACCGTGAGTTTCACATTGCGCGTTTCGGTCTCAGCCTCTGGATTTCCGAATGCTCGAATTAAAAAGTAGATCGACAGCGCATCATTTCCTAATGATCACCTAACATCAAGTAAACTTCAAGCTTATTTATCGATATCTAACATAAAAAATATATAATCCAAAGAATTAATTATTTTCGTATCTAAACGCAGACGTAAAAAAGGCTATAAAAATGAAAGGTTTCTTCCTCAAAAAGGACACGGCATCAAAGCTCTGATGTTAAGAGGGACTTAGCGTTCCAAGAGCTACTCAAAGACTTAAACCGTATTTTTATGTTTGTTTACTTTACGGCTTATACCTGTTCTTTATTTGAAAACCTTTGAGGGATTAAAGATTATTTTAAGATGAATAGAGGAGCATCTTAACCGATGCTTTGATAAGAGCTTTATAAAACTGTAGGTTTTTTATGAAATGAATATTATTTCGATTAGTAGCAGAACCACTATACAAGCCAAAAGGCCTGGTTTACTCTATTTATGCAACCATACAAAAATTGTGTGTGTACCAGAGTACACAGGTAAGAAGTGAAACTTCTTTACGACATATCATTTTTGTACTATTTGCAACTTCACGAAAATGGGGTAGATAAGGCTTAAGCCTTAAGAAAAAATATTTTATCACTTTCAAATTAATATATTGTTATTCTTATTTCAAACCAAATTTCAAAACTAATATATTGTTGTTATTATTATAATATATTACATTATATTCTTTACGTCACTATACTAAACTTTGATAAAAAAAGCAACATGGCGCGTAACCGAAAAACGTGACGATACTTACAAAATTTCTCCCATACGTCGATAAAGAAGTTTCACTTCAAAAAGTAAAAATAATAATGCTCTTAACGTAATTACATAAGTTATATATACAGACATAAACGTTTTTTTTTTTTGAAGACGGCATTGTATCTCCAGAGTTAAATAGACACCGTTGAAAATCTGTGCTGTGACATAGCCACGGCTCACATTTGCTTGTCACAGATAATCCTGAGTCGTATAATCATTTTGGATTAAAACGCGATTTATTATTTACTAGCAAAATGCCCCGGCTTCGCACGGGTGCAATTTAGATGAAAAAATGTTACACTCCGATAATAATTAATATAGCTTTCTATTGGTGTAAGAATTTTTTAAAATCTGAACAAAATGACAAACTACAATACTCTGCATTGACATTTTAATTTCGTAATATCTTTTGAATTGAATGTCCGACTTCAATAATCCAAAAAATAATCAACACAACATTGAAATAGTCTTGAATATGAAATAATTTATTTTGATAAGAATTAATAGTATGGATAACATGATCATATTTTGATCATCATTTCTATCGACTTTTAAGATGTAAAAAAGTAGTTATAGTGACATAACTACAATAGTTAGATATTGATATGTTCTATAATATTCTAGTACTTTTTTTTGTTCTATCATCAATACTTTCCGCAGCGCGTGCGATGAAAGACATTTTATGAGTAATTTTTTTCCACCTTCGGTTGGGTAGGGATTTCTAAGGATCTCTAATTTTTTCTAGTAATAAATATAACCTATGTTACTCGCTGATAATGTAGCTTTCTATTGATGAAATAATTTTTGAAATCAATCCAGTAGTTTTTAAGTTTATTCGTTACATACAAAAATATAAAAATACAAATCTTTCCTCTTTTTAATATTAGTTTAGATATTGTTTAAATCAACCATCCATGACCACGGGCATCCGAAACATCGGGATAAATAATTAATAAATCGCGTTTTAATCCGTTTAAAGTATTTTATTTAAATGTTTTGTGATATTCAATATTTTAATTCCCAAGTCCCCCAGCAGGGCATAGGGCAGAACCATAGATGGAAAAGCCGTGAAGTGCATATTGCGCGTTTCGGTTTCAGTCTATGGATTTCCGAATGCTCGAAGTAATAATTAGGTCAACAGCACATCATTGACTGATGTTCTGTGGCTGAGGTATCACCTACCATCAAGTGAACCTCATGCTCGTCTGTCGATATCTGACATAAAAAAAAAAAAAAAAAAAAACATTTCTGTGTCTGTTTCTCTGATTAATTTTCTTTACAGTCAAGTAGGTGATCAGCCTTTCTGTGCTTTGCCCGACCTACGTCACATTTTCAAATATTATTTCCCAGGATCGCGTTTTAATCCATTATAAAGTATTTTATTTAAATGTGTGATACTCGCGTTAATAAAAAACAATATTATCACAAAACATTTTATGTCATGTTTCGTATATAATGATCTGTATTTTCTTTTTGTTTCAGAATAAACATGGCGTGGAGAGTTCTCGTTATATTGGCGATATCAATATTAAATACCGGTGAGTAAATAGCCTTCTCACTTTTGCATATTCTATGAGCCCTCTCTTCCTTTACTGAGATAAAAATATTTTAATATTCACTAGAGTATGAAATTGTAATTTTTCTGAAGGTAAGAATATTTTAAACCGACGGGACTATAGAGTTATAATATTTTAAGGTGTGCCTACTGTTATTTTGTTGTTTAAAGAAAAAAATCTCTTTATTTAATATCCACAAATAATATGAAGTATATCTACTAAACTAATTGTTGAAATTACTAACTAATTGTTCGGCAGCATAAACAGACAGTGAGTCAGCATACGCTGTGCTGCTGACGGTACAATACAGAAATTCTGTCGCTACCTACTGAAAAGTGAAAATTGTGGCAAATAAGTATACCTCAGTCACAGAACATCGGTCAATTCACTGTCGAACTACATTTTGGAAATCCATTGACAGAGACCAAAACGAGCTATTTGCAATTCACGGTTTTTCCATCTATGAACGGTGGTACAATACCTGGTCGAAATTTCGATATTCCTGCCACCCTTTAAGTAAAAAAGTGACCAGACGTGGGGAAGACATGCTTATCGAAAATTATAAAAATGTCCCGGCGGAATTTTAACCCGCGACCCATCGCTGCACAAAATAAGTTCTACCAAACGGCCAACGAGCCCGTCAAATCCTTTGTTGTAAAAATATAATATAATTTTCATAGTCTGTATTTCATAATTATCTTTGAACAAGCACTAAAAATACACAGCTTTGTTTCACAACACTCGGAAAAGCATCGGGCTATATAAATTTTAATGAGTCCATTTCAGCATTTTTTTATTTTTTAACCCAATCTCGCTGTTACGCTTTACTAATCAAAAGAAATCATGTTTGGTTATCTTTGTCATATTTATTTATTACTAGCAACGCGCCCCGGCTTCACACGGGTGCAATGTAGATGTACCATACACAAAACATAGCCTATGTTACTCGCTGATAATATAGCTTTAATATATTGCTGAAAGAATTTTCAAAATCGGTCCAGTAGTTTTTGAGTTTATTCATAACATACAAACATACAAAAATACAAAAATCCATAAATACAAATCTTTCCTCTTTATAATATAAGTATAGACTAGAAGACTCGACGTTGCCCTTCCCGAAACGTTGGCTTCAAAAATAAAATAAATATTTCTAGATTTCAAATTGCTATTTTTTCAATTCTAGTGGACATTAATTATTACAAAAAACTTATAAGCGTGTCGCGTGCGTGACGTGAGCTGTCAATTGCGGAGTTGCGAATCTAGTTTATTTTAAAACTAGCAACACGGCCCGACTTCACAAGGGTGCAATGTAGATGTACTGTACACACTAAGTTACTCGCTAATAATGTACCGTTCTATTGGCGAAAGATTTTTTAAAATCCGTCCTGTAATTATTGAGTTTATACATAAAATACAAAAATCCAAAAAGACAAATCTTGCCTCTTTAAAATACATACTTCGGGACATAGACGAATCCAATAAACAAGATATCAATAAAAACGGTGCAGCCGTTCTTGAGTTATAAATAGCGTAACTAAAAAGATAAAATATATAGGTAAGCAGTAAAACAATTGCATTCTTTGATTATTTATTTATACTTTATTTATTTTTTATCAAGAGACGAGTGAAAGATACATTTATAAAAACTTTAATGTATTGAATAATTTTACAAAATATCAATCGTATCACAGTTACAATAATATTTATTCATTTTAAATGTAAATTTAAGCTTGACAGTAGTTTATCGGTTCAAAGATAAACGAGGCGATAGGTCAAGCGTAGGAATGCTTTTCGAAAACAAATATTTTACCGAATTTCAACGGAAATTCAGAAGGAAATTAAAAATTGGAATGCAGTTTACTTTCACAGATTATAAATAATACAGGAAAAATACAGGGCTGTGTTTCTAGTCATTTGATAAAGGAAATTTGATTTGTCTTCTCGTAGTTAGATATAGTTTTCAGTCTTTATGCGTGATTTTTTTTTGAATCAAGTGATATCAATTTAATAATCTGTCATTTTTTACTATTATTTTTGGTATTTTTCAAATTCACATTTATTACATATTGGTATTAAGCGTGAACATCCATGAGATGGCTATATATATATGTTGAGTTCAGTAGCCTTTTCATCAAAGGTGTGCATGTTTTCAGCCCATGGTTTGATATACTTGTAATATGTAGTACCTTAAAAGGGCCAGGTCAAAATTACTCGAAACCGATGAGTGTGTATGAAAGCATTGATGAAAGTGGAAGAAGCGAAAGTGGTATGCAAGGATCGGAGCATATGGAATTCCGTGATCTCCGCATACTCCAATGGGATCTATATGTATGTATGTATGTACTACCTTCTGATGAATATTCTAAGCTTCATTTCCTTCCTATCTGAATACTACGTAAAACCAAAGCTCTATTTCATATTTAAAAAATCGTATATCAGTACTGTCAAGTTCCGCTATGACACTCAAAATATGGCCGGGTGAGACTAGACCTTCATGCATTTTAATGACACCATCTGCAAAGGCTGGGTTTTTTCGTATTCCATTTTGATTCTGTGATTTCTCTTTCAAATTACAGATATTTTTAGGTATATAGTTTCGTATTTGTAGGTACAATTTTAAGGGCTCTGTTTTTTTACTATTGATTATTTATTTAACACTAAAATATAATTACCTTATATTTTAGTTTTAAATATCGCCAAACATTGACATAGTATTAAACTAAACAGTGTCGCTAAACGACCCTGAGGTACACCGAGATACACCGTGACGTAATGCAAAAAATACATATCACAGAACATCAATTAATAATATATTGTCAAACTAACTTAATATATGCTATCAAAAATCCATAGTCACATTCGCAATCTGCATTTATACCATGCTATGAACGCATCAGGCACTGAAAGAAACATATATATTGGGCTAACTCCTAAAATATATTTATAGCGATCGATAAAAGTATATTGGGATAACTTTATATTTATATCGATCGATAAGAACATCGAAATTCCTTCCATTCATTTCAGTACCTACTCAGATGCAGTGGCGGCGTAAGACCTAAATGTTATGTGGGCAAGATTCATTTTGCGGGGCCCGCGCAAAAAATGGCATTTTTTGGCAAATTTTTTTGGCGCATTCGCGTCTTTTAAGTAATGCATAAATTTTCGGGACGCAAAGCCCCCTAGGTCACGAGGCCGTGGGCGGTGGCCCAAGTCGCCCACGCCTTAAGCCGCCACTGCTCAGATGTAGGGTATATTTTACATACACTTAATAGATGATTTTTTTTTTAATTATGACTACCAATTTATCCTTTGTTACCCAATCGAACCGGCTTTATGTGTATGTTAAATTATTACTGAAACTTGCTTGTAACTAAAAATATAATTTTGTTTTCAGATGCTCAGAACAATGCCACCCAAGCTCACATAAGCGGAACTGGATTAAAAATGTAAGTAAAAAATTTAATGAATCCCAATGAAGTTAATAAGAAATATAAAGAGATAAAAAATAAAGCTCCCGACATAACACCCAATATCTGTTAGTTCCAATTAAATTAGCTTACAGGAGAATAATCTTTATAACGAGTACAGTAGAGATGATAATCGCTTGTACAGTTTTAATCAGTTTGATGCTATAATGAGGAACAATAGACACTATGTGTGAAATGGTTCTCTTTTTGAATAGAGATTTTTATAATTAAGACAGAATGGATGCATTTGCTAGCATGTATGAGGCTTTTCCTGTGTTTTTAATCAATGCCTCATTTTTTGTATTCATTTGTTTCTCTTGAAATCATTTTTAATGTAGTGAAAATATGACTATCAATTGGTCTATTTTTAATACGATTATTCTTTTATACTAAAGAATATCTGGTAGATTTTTTAAAGAATTACTCCTACATTTTCAGTAATATTATGTGGCCAGTTATAGGAATAAACAAAATAGAAACATAAAATATGGCGTTATACACCGCGTGGGAATGAAACCTACGGCCCTTAAATACATGCTTGATTTACCAATATTATAACGAGCTCAAAGCTACTTGTAGATATTATAATTTATATAATGTAAAATTGTGCTACGAAATATCTACGCTTTTAGTCAAACTACGAATTCGTAGAAATAGCGTAGCACTTTGCTACATTTATGTAGGTCTACACAATTTTGTGAAATATCTGTTTTGGAACAGTAAAATCGAGTGTCTTAGTTACAATGAAGTACTGAGATTATAATATATTTATTAAATTACATAATAAATTTGAGGAATATTCCCAAACATTTGAATGTTTTAGATTTTCGAGGAAATATTTAAGCTGTTCTGATATTTGCGAGATTGTTATTTAAAAAGTTTTTAATAAAGGAATTAAAAGCTCGTAGGCAGTAATATTTAAAATAATTTTCATTGTTTCAGGTTGGAGAACTGTTGCTCTGAAGGTACGACTCATATTATTTTTTAATTAGTATTATTCGTAGTTATAGCGTCTATTATCGCATATTTGTACATACAAGAGCAATAATTGAAAGCTATAATTTAAGCGCTATAATTGACATTCAAAAATTCTAAGCAACTGTTTACACTCGGATATTATGTGCTCTTTACACCGAGAAAAGTATTAAAACAAAACATGTATGCAGATCAAAAATGAATGTTGTTTAGACCAGGCTATCATATCATATCAATCTACTTTGAAGTTACGCTCTTTGTCAGACCGATTTTATGGTGCAAGCATTTTCCCTGTTCTATGGGTTCAAGTAAAACATGGATTGACCGTGTGAAGAATGATATGGGTGTTGAGAGGTGTGACTGATGATATGGCGAGTGATAGGAGAGAATGGAAAAAGAGAACATACCGCGTTACCCCAAATAAAGAAGGGAACAAGGCAGGAAAAAGAAGATGATTTCATCTATATATCATCCTATGTATTTACATAGGATCAAACAATTTCACGTCTCTGAGCGTGTCACACAAAAATACGTATAAAATCCACACAAAAGTGATAAAGGACAAGTCGAAAGTTATTAAAAGTGAAAAACGAAAAGAATTTTCATTAGACTCGTTGAATATTAAACAGGCAAATCTTTGATAACTTTGATTGCGTAAATTGAACGTTTTCTCGTCTTTATTCAAATGAAATTTTATGAAAATCTTGGAGATTGTAAGACTATGAATCGTAATTTTTATTGCAGTTTTATAATGACTTGTTTTTATAATGACTTGTATAGTATAATTTTCACTAAACAGTGTATCGTTAGTAGGTACATTAGAAGTCTGCTTAATTAACGCAAGGCAAGTAATGTTTAAACATATAGTCACTAATTAGTTTATATTTTTTTAATATAAAAAAGGTTCCTATATAAAACAAAAACAATAAAAATAAAACTGAATAACATGACCACGAAAACACAATCATCCACACTTACTAACCCACACAGACACACACCTCATGAGATGTATTTCTACTTATGTTTCTTAATTATTGGCATAATATATTGTACAATAATTGTCTCTTGTTTAATATATTGTAAAGCTGTTGGATTATTAGTAAATTGACGGGTCGCGTGATAAAATACAACATCGCCCATCAAAATTTGCAGCTCGGAAAAAGAACAATATAATATTGTCTTTCATTAACGCGAGTATCACACATTTAAATAAAATACTGTATACCGGATTAAAACGCGATTTATTATTTATATTGTTTAAATTATTTATCCCGATAAATAATAAATCGCGTTTTAATCCGGTATACAGTATTTTATTAAAAGAACATTATTATTTTGGGATTAAAGGAAACCCATCCAAACCGAACAAAACGCTATCGGAATGAGATGAAAACTTACAGTAAGTTTTCTTTCTGGACCGATGATTTTATAGTACTATCTAAAAATAACGTATGTAGAGTAATAAAAGAAAGGGACTTAAACGCAAGGCGATGTGAAATTATTAGAGCGTTCAACTCGCATTCATTGCCCTTAAGAAATATACTTATGTCATTCTTATTGTAAAATATAGGTACGTATTATGTATGATATATTTTTACAAAGATAAGAAATATCTTATACTGTTCTAAAGCCATAATTATAGCCATCCCCTATAAGCTTTAATACCAATAATTGAATAGCGACATAAACGGTATTTAGCTTGGGTATAACTTGGCGAGCCAAAACGATAAATTCGGAGCTTACACGGAGTCTGAACGCTGGCAGATTGCGACCGTAATCCCTTAGTTTGTCTAATAGCTCAGTTATGCATTTAAATGCATGGATTTTATTGTAATGTGTTTTAAATTTAAATTTGGAACTATTTATTTTTGGAAACAAACAGGAAACCACTGATATCCTTCTTCTTCCTGCCCTATTCTCTTTTTTATTTGGGGTCGGCGCAGTATGTTCTCTTTTTCCATTCTCTCCTTTCACTCATCTTTTTCATCATCAGTCAATCCATGTTTTTTTTGACTCCCTCTTCTCCTATATATAGAAAAATAAATAGAAAAGTCACTATACATCTATACTTATATAATAAAGAGCAAAGATTTTTTTTTGTTTTTTATTCAACGATTAACGTTACGATTTAACTCAAAAACTATTCGACCAATTTTAAAAAATCTTTCCCCGATAGAAAGCTACATTATCAGTGAGTAACATACGCTATTTTTTGTGTAAAGATCATCTACAATGCACCCGTAGGAAGCCGGGGCGAGTTGCTAGTTGTTAATAAAAATAAAATTTCGTGTGTATAGGGTTGTAAAATAAATAAATATCCCTCGTTCTCTCTCTCAAATAGATCCTTATCGATGAAACTAGAGCAGCTGTGGATAACCGAGGCTAAATCCGATTGCATTTTCCGAGCTTAGCTTCAAATAGCTGGAAACTTATTACTAAGTTATTTATTTATATTCACTGTAAAGGCAATATCCAGTTCAGTTAAATAACGATAAACACACCTATAACCTTTTAAATACTTTATAAAGGTTTAAAATGCGATCAGCAAACATAGAAAAGCATCCGAAACGTCGGGATACATAATTAAAACAATATAAATAATAAATCGTATTTTAATCCGGTATACAGTATTTTTATCTTGTGTCCCCCGGAATCGAGCCCGGGACTGCAGATTGTCAAATATTATTATTTTATATGTTTAGGTTTTAGTAACTTGTTTCTCAATATATTTACATATAATTTCAAAAGCCAACAACCTATCTGTTGCGGATATCTATGGGCGACACTTTCACACCCTTTTGATTTAAATAAATCATAAGTTTAAATAAAATACTTTATAACATATTAAAACGCGATTTATTATTTATCCCGACGCGGACGTTTCGGATACTTTTCAGCAACCGTGGTCATGGGCAGACTGAAAAATGTCAGTTGCCTGATTTCAAATATCACAAAGTTGCCATATTAAAGCCATCTATTCCTATGGAGTACGGAGTTGATATTTACTGTTTTAATCCATAATGC
The DNA here is from genome assembly GCA_905404175.1 of Anthocharis cardamines. Lineage (NCBI taxonomy): Eukaryota > Metazoa > Arthropoda > Insecta > Lepidoptera > Pieridae > Anthocharis > Anthocharis cardamines. Next base: position 6,775,329 of record FR989974.1, read on the forward strand.
AGTATTTTATTTAAATGTGTAATACTCGCTAATAAAATACAATATTAAATCATGTTTAGATTTTAGTAACTTTTGTATATTAGATAATATTTTCATCAGTGAATATATCTTCTCTGAATATGTTAGAACCTTCAATTAATTCCATTTCGAATCTTCTTGTATTAGGTATTCATAGTATGTTTAAGTCAATTCAAATACAGAGTGGATAGGACACAAAGCCTATGGTCTAAGTATTAAGCGATTACGAATTCAAATAATTGCCAGTTGTAACCTGTCCACTGGTTACTATGTACCTACAATACAATGTTCTTTCATAAAATTATATAAAGGCCTTTTAATTTTGACAAAAATATCCAAGATACTATGAATATTAAAGATGAGACGTATATACGAAACCAGGATTTAAAACCAGGGCTTCGCTTGGAAGTAAGGCGCCCTGGTACGAGCAAGAAAAATTTGCAAGTATGAAAGTATTAGCTATTCAGACGCGCTTAGAGTTGAAACTGAAAATACTTGCATAGGAAAACAACTCTATTCGCTTACAGATAAGGATCACAATCGTATTTGCAAAAAAAAAATACGTTTAAGTATAAAATACTTGCATAGGAAAATTATACGTATTATATATAAGTAAGGAGAACTATGCAAGTATTTTAGTATTTTTGGTATGGCGAGTTCGGAGCTCGGTAAAGTATTATAAAACTTGGTTTTCGACCCTGGTTTTTTACGGACTCATACTTGGAAGCCCCGGTATTGAATTTGACAAGTAAGTCCTGTCAGCATGTTGGCTTCAAAATAATTTCTCGATTTGAATATGCCATTTTCCCACTTCTATTCTAGTATGTCATTGATTTGTAGCTGAAATCAATTTTTATAATAAAATCTATGCAAGCGTGCGTGGCGTGAGCTATCAATTGCGGAAGATGGCGGAGTTCCGAACCTAATTTCTTGTAAAATTAATTTTAAGCATCGAGTTTTTCCTGCATTTTTAATAGTTATTCTATTATTATATTATATTCTTTATTCGGGACATAAAGGAATCCAAAAAATAAGATATCATTAAATCGGTGCATCTGTTATTGAGTTATAAATGATGTAACTAACACGACTTTGTTTTATATTTATAGATTTCTATATCAAGAAATATCTTAGTGTCAAATTACATACATATTTCTGGTAACATTGGATCACATATTCTATCATACATTACTTTATAGGATAATATATCTGAACGAATATATGTGAGGAATACAAAAGAAGACGCTGACACCAGCAAGCACATAAAATACAAAACACATGCAAAAATTATCGCTGCCTTTCATGACTTACGCCAACCTAATACATAATTCACGTCTATACTCGTGTGTTCTAATGTATTAGACTCGCTCGCTAAATATTTATGATTCACTCACAATTATTCACTAATGATTCGTTTCTGAGTAATTGGGGATCAAACTTCTGTAATTACAATGACAATAAATACCTACCTTACGCTCCAATGGGTTGCAGGTTTGAATCCCGCCAGCACGACATGATTAGGCGAGGAAAAGACATGCTGTAAGCATGCTTACTGCATCCCCACGTCTGGTCACTTCGGGCACTAAGCGGTGGGAGGGATATAGAAGACAGCATTTTCTATGAAATCTCTCAGTCGGCTTGTTTTCTTCCGAAATCTTGAACAATTATCGTCATAATATTGTCTTTTATTAACTCGAGTATCACAGATTTAAATAAAATACTTTATACCGGAATTAAACGCGATTTGTTATTAATATAATTTATACCAACGTTTCGGATGCTTTTCAGCAACAGCGATCACAGGCAAACTGAAAGGTGACAGCTGTCTGATTTGAAATATCACATATCAAATTAACGCCATCTATTCCTACGGAGTTGATATTTACTGTAATTTTCTATATTATGGCAATATTGACTAATAGAGTTTTCTTGTTTTTTTTGGTATGTTTGGCTATCGTCATATTTCAATAAATTATCAAAAAACAATATTAAACTCTGGAATCACGCTATTGACTACTATTGATTAAAAACGTATTAAAATTCGACAGACGGTGTGAAGCGACTTTGTTTTATACTATATAAAGATAAAAAAGATATCCCAGTATGAAGATACACGACATAAGTAAAGAAGGAAAACACAGCTAAATCCAAATAACAGTATTCCTTTTTACGAAAAATGAAAGTAGTTTTATACGAAACAGAATGGCTATGTTAATAAAACTTGCGTTTCCCTGACACAGGCTTACAGGTCTGAGATGAATGAAGTGAGTTCGCAATGTGACAGCCTCCTTTGTGTCTAAATACAATAATACGATCCATACGAATAATAGTTCTCTTCCTGAAAAGCCTTTTCACTGTCCTATGTTAAGAAAACTGTGTAAAAACGTCGCCTTTATTACCGTCTAACAGTTCTAATCACTAAAACGACGTTTTTCAAAACGATTTTGGAATATAACTAGTTAAATTCAAATTCAAAGATCATTTATTAATTTAGATAACATAATGTACACTTATGAATATCAATAAATAATACATATTTAATGCTTCTACTTTTACATTTACCAGTTCTCAAATCAAGGGCGTAGAACGGACGAGAAGAACTAGAAATAAACTCTTCGTCAATATTTTTAATCGCCAAGTTTTTTGTTTTACAAAATATCTGTAAGGAGCTGCAACCATTACACCATGTTCCACATGACATCTTTAAGTAATTAATTCTTCAATAATTTTGAATTTAGAACGCGTTTATTATGTTACAAACTTTCTAGATTTCACGTTATTTCATACTAGCAATTGCCCCCGCAACCCCCCTTGTGGGTTGAATTTCGTAAAATCCGTTCTTAGCTGACCTCTACTCGGCGAAAGGAATATTCCTACCATATTTCAAGTTGCTACGCCTTATGGTTCCAGAGATATCGGGATATAGGTGGGAATCTCTTTTATATATTATATAGATATTTACCATCAAATTAAAATAGAATAGAAAATCTTTATTCAGATAAAATCACCAAATAAACAATAATATTAATAACAAAAGAAAAAAAGACAATTAGAAACACCAGATGTTACTATTGCAATAATTGGTGGCCTAAGAATTGGAGCCGGATGCGACCCCAACACTGATTTTCAGTGTCGCCCAGGGAGTGTTGGTGCGCTGACATTTGCGTTTTATTTATAAATAAACTAGCTGACCCGGCAAACGTTGATTCGCCATGTAAATAATTTCTAAAAAGCAGGGGTTGGTGATAAAAAAGTAAAAATTTAGGGTTGTATGTATTTTTAATGCCACATTATATAAAAATAAAAACAAAAAAAATCGTCCAAAAATTAAAAAAACAAATTGAAGGGTGAACAACCCTTATCACTTAGGGGTATGATGAAAATAGATAGTAGCCGATTTTCACACCTACTGAATACGCATATAAAATCTGGTAAAAATCGGTCGAGCCGTTTCGGAGGAATATGGGAACAAACACTGTGACACGAGAATTTTATATATTGATTAAAAAAAATGAATGATAAATTTAAAATACGGTATGGAATATTACAGAAAATAGTGCAGTGATTGCCACAAACTGAGTATGGAGCCATCGGTCATATCAAGGCACTTCTAAAGCTTGGTAGCCGTATGTTCGTAATTCGTATATCAACATTTGCATAAATCCCATTAGGAAACAAAAATTCTTATCCCAAGAAATGAAGATTCCCGCGTTTAATAAAACAAGACCTAAAGCTCGGCGCTTATCGTTGATATAAAGGACATGCCCTAAATCAAATAAAATATATTGTACGGTATTCACACCTACTATATAGTAGCGCATAGCGCCGCATTACAATGACACACTTATTAATTTGTTCTTATCGCAACATTTATTTTTATTCAAAATTACACTTAGTGAGTTTCATCTTTGAACCAACGAAATATAACCACATATCTACTACTTTTAATTAAATTACTTTTACTAGATAAAAATATATTATTTATCACGACATTAGACGGGCAGACTGAAAGGACCTTATAATCCGATAGAAGTTATTTTATTTAAATAGTATGTGATACTCAAGACAATATTGAGACAATATTATACATATCAAGTCTGTTGATATACGTGTAATAAAGGTTCGACGGGCTCGTTGGCGCGTTCGGTAGAACACCTGCCGTGCAGATCGATGGGTTTTGGGATCGAATCCCACATACATGTTTATAATTTTCTATAAGCATGTCTTCCTCACGTCTGGTAACTTCTAGCATTTAACGTTTCTTCATTTTTATAAGGGATTAGAATGCTGAAATTAAGCCAAGTTTTGAGGGTTATTTTAAGGGGATGAAACAATCCTCTGTCTGTTTCATAACAGGCAAGAAGGTGATCAGCATTCTGTGCCGCTTCTGTGCCGATTTTTTTAAAATCCTTTTTTACCAGGATTAGAACCCCCAATCCTAAACGTGCATACCTCTGAGCAACGGAGGTGGACATCAAAAGGTTTTAATTACAATTATATATTTTTGTTACAGACACTTTGAAGAAATATGAACGAGTCAACACGCAAATTCATCATAAAATGTAAGTATCTACAATCTACATGATTTTGATCATGGTCAGAAAGGTTTTGAATAGAGTCAACGCCACCAATCAAGTCCGATAGCCACGGCGTCTCTGTCGCGTATCAAAATGTTCTTAGTAAGAAATGTAGCTTTTCCTTACGGGATGTACTCAACTTGATGTTTCTCGATTTTCCAATAATGTTTGCGCGTTATAAACTCGTATCGCGCATTTCTGATAAACAACAAGGTTAAGGAGATATCACGTTTAGTTCCAGACTTCGCCGTGGGACTTGATTCGTGGTTCGACTCTAGACCGAGCAAATGATATTAAATAGAGTCGCTTGTGGACAAAACACGATACTGGTTTAATACCCTATATTCACCCTATAGTCTTCTAGTCAGGGCAGGTAAAAAGACGGCATCATGAGGATATTGACTTTGATAAACTGTATCAAAGAAATATTATAAAACTAACATAAAAACGTCATCGCTGTTAGAATATAAAAACAGGAAGTTAGTTACGTTGATAGTATTCTTATATTAAAATGAACATTTTTAATAACAGGAACCGGAAGTGAATCTGGGAAATAGAACATTCAATTCAAATCAAAATAAGTAACGCTTACCAATGTTTGTTTTAGATATAACTTACTCAATAGGCGCCTGAACTAAGTAATCCTGTGTTTTATGTAAGAAGAACTACTATTAACACTCATTTTTTTCAAATCTCAATGAAATAAATTAAAATGTCAAGACTAAAAAACATTATAAAAAGCTTAATTTATTAAATAAAAAAAGTTACAAAATAATTATTCATTTGGGTGCATTCATTCGGACAGGCATTCGGAAGGTATGTGTACATACAATTCAGCGATTTATTTTATTTATATAGATTTTTTATAAATATCAGTCAGTGATGCGCTGTCGACCTACCTTTTAAATCGAGAATTCGGAAATTCATAGACTGAAACCGATATATACATAAAATAAGTATTATATCAACTCACCTCGAGTAAATAAATATAACTTATGGTTATTGGAGAAAAAAGACCTTTATAAGTAAACTTTTCCCATGACACATGATCTTAATATCCATACATCTATATGGTACACCTAAGTGTATCCTAAGAGCAATATCGCTGAGTGCTCTCGTGGTTTATCGAGACCTTCCGACTTTGCGGGTAGACACGAACGAATTTTAAGGCTTTCACAAAGATATCATTGAGTGTGATGCATATCAATCTAATTTTACTAATGCGTCTGTTTATTTGTATGGAAAACAAATTAAAACCTTGGATATGAAATATTTTCTGTAAATAGAAATACAATTAGCAGATGTTCTCACAATGAGTTGAATGAAATATATATTTATTGCCCACCACATAATTTTAAAATCTATATCTATAATTATAGAAGTATACTAATACTAATTACTAATATTATATTATATATAAAAGAAAGTTGTGTTAGTTACACCACTTATAACTCAAGAACGCCTGCACCGATTTTAACGATATCCTATTTGTTGGATTCCTCTATGTCGGGAATAAGATATAGGCTATTAAAATATTGGAAAAATCAGAAAAAAATATATGCATAAAATTAATTATAAAATAAATTAGATTCGAAACTCCGCCATCTTGACAGCTCACGTCATGCATTCTTAGCTTTTTTGAAATAACAGATATCTACTGCAAATCAGTGACATATTAGACAATTATAGTGGGTAAATGGGCATATTCAAATTTAAGAATAATTATATAATTTCGAAGCCAAAATTGTTGCAGAACAACGTCTGTGGGGTCCACTAGTAATATTATAAAGAGGAAAGATTTGTATTTTTGGATTTTTGTATGTTATGAATAAACTCAAAAACTACTGGACCGATTTTAAAATGTTTTTCACCAATAGAAAGCTACATTATCAGCGAGTAACATAGTACATCTACATTGCACCCCAAGCCGGGGCCCATTGCTTGTATAAAAAGCGGTGTTATCGCTAAAATCGATTTCTTCCAGGCTACCAGGAATAGTATTAGGTCATTTTTTTTAAAAATGCCGCGTTAAAATTCAAGATGTTTTGATAATAACTTATTGTAAAGTATTTTTTTAAGTATAAAAAATACTCTTAAAATTATTTAACGAGAATGATAAAGCTTATATTTAATTCGATAAAACTATTTTTCATTTAACCCTTTCAGTCATGCATTCTTCAACTACACCAATTTTGATGAAAATTGGCCCGTTTGACCCATATTCTATAAAAAAAAGACAACATTTGAACATAATCTTAGTTTAGTAATAGTATTATGTTCATATCAATGCACAAATTCAAAAAAAAGGTGGAATGAAATAGTTAAAAGCAATCATCGTTCTGTTTTGTACTTTTGCTTTACCTTCAAAACTGATAAAGGAAACTTACCTTATGAGTTTTTGAGATAAGTTAAATACACTAATAAAATACTAAACTAATGAATATCAAATATATACTAGTAATTTCACAAACAATTCATTGAAACTTAATCCTATTTAGCTTCAAAGACATTCAAAAAGTTAATGAAAATATTTCATTAGTGTATACAAAAAATAATGAAAACACGTTTTGAAATGGACGTAAGTTTCATTCATTTTCATAACGACATTCATTTGAGGGTTTCATCTTGTTGCCTCTTTTCAGACTTTGCATGTTTTTGAAAGGAACCTGGAATCTGTAGAAAAACTTCATTATTTTTGGCAACAGCATGCAAGGATATTTGACTACGAGTCTATTTAGCGTACTGATGTCTTTTTCATACATTATAATGTTATTTTTATATGAATAACTATGGGGAAGGATTTTACAAAGATATGAGCTCCTTTCTATGCAATGCCGAAACTGTATGAGAATTAAAAGGCCTTTGTATTTAATAGGAAATACTGAGAGAGAAATAAGTGTAATTTTTCTAAAGATTTAGGTTTTTAATGACGGACTCGTTGGAACGTTTGGTAAAACACCTAACTTGTGCACCGATGGGTCGCGGGTTCAACCCATTGGCCCACTGAGACGACATTTTGTCTACCGTTTTCTCGTGTTTCAATCGACTATCGCTTTATTTCTTTCGGGTCTAACATGAAAATTATACTTTAAACTCGACTTTTAATATCAAAAATAGATACATTTGTCGATCGAGATATCTTTTCTATCAAAATTGTCGATGTCGAGATATAATATATCGAGATATCTAACATCTTAGTTTGTCTTCTCTCGTCCGCGACATATCTCGTGGCGGTCATGCTAGCCCGGCTGGTCCCTTGGGGCATTAATTGGGGGGGAAGGCTCGTCAAAAGAACCGACCGGGTATCGAACCACCGTTCATGGAAAAATCGTGAAGTGCACATTGCGCGTTTCGGTCTCAGTCAATGAATTTCCGAATTCTTGAAATAAAATGTAGGTCGACAGCGCATCATTGACTGATATTCTGTGGCTGGTGTATCACCTACCATCAAGTGAACCTCATGCTCGTCTGTCGATATTTAACATAAAAAATGCTAGTCTCTATATATCGCAAAGATAAAACGAGAGATCTATACAATTTCTCGTAAAGAAAAACTATATTATTACAGCTTTTAGAGGATGTGTACATAATATTTATTTAATTTTAAATTATTACAATAATATAATATTATATGAAGGTAGATATAAAACTCGTGTCGTGGTCGCACTCCTCCGAAATGGCACGACAGATTTATATGGAATATTTTAAGTATATTTGATAGGAGTGAAAAAAGGTTGTGAATTAATATAAATTTACGGCCTTATTCATAAACGTATTATAAGCTTGATATATTTAAAATATGTTTTGTCTCGCTCTATCGAATCTAAAAAGACTACAAAATGAAAGAAACAAAACATATTTTAACTATATCAAGTTATTATACGTTTATGAATAAGGTGGTTAATGTTTATTTATTTATTTAATAAAATTATTTTTCTTTTCAGATCTGTCTCTGAGGGACCGTGGTCTTTACATAATAGTAAGTATAATTTAAGATATTCTCGTTATTTTAAAGGACTAGTTAACGCGTTAGCTTTTACACTTTCCTTGTTCGATCAAATTTTTTATATTTTTTAAAAACATAACATTCCCTGGGTGTGGTCTCATAAACAGATAGGAAGAATGTCGATTTCCGTCCGGGTAATGAACCTAAACTTTTACGGTCTTAATTTAATTAATAAAATACTTAATACTACTACAATTTACTTTTAGTACATTAGAAAACTAGCTGTGATAGAAGTAAAAACAAACAGACATACAACCTATAGAAAAAAATAGCATCATAAAACTATCAAGGGATAAACAAAAATAAGCCTAAGTAATACCACTGGCGAAGGATATTCAAACTGTCTATTTGAAACGCTTTCAGTTGTGAAACTTATAAAAGCTCAACTCGAAGTTCAATATAAACCTGTGACACTAAGCGACTTTTCAAACTGAGATCAGTAAAGTTTCTGCAAATAGTTGTCTTTGTGGTGACGTAATAATATATTATTATGTTATTACATACCTTATACCCCAACTATTTCAATACTGAGTATAAAGTTATATATTTGTCTATATATATAAAAGAGATTTCCACCTATATAGTCACTCATCACGATATCTCTGGAACCATAAGGCGTAGGGACTTGAAATATGGTAGGAATATTCCTTTCGCCGAGTAGAGGTCAGCTAAGAACGGATTTTAGGAAATTCAACCCACAAGGGGGGTTGCGGGGGCAATTGCTAGTATTTGTATAAAATCCGTAAAATTTAGGAAATATATAAAATTTTGTTGATGTTATCCGTTTTTCCCAGTTTATTATGTATTCTATACGAGCATTAATGATGAATGACGTATATGTTTTTGAGTCCGAGTCACGAATTCAAATATATGCATGTGAGTAGGCTCGAAGTTCTCAAAATCAAGAGCTGTTGCCCCTATTTCCTAAGTCCAAGTCTCACCTTTGGGGCCCTGATGCACAGCACCACTTTGCCCTATAATAGATACGCCACTACTGTCAGGGTACGTTTGTGACTGTCACTGTCACAATCGTACCTAGTCTCCCCTACACTTATAGCCCGGGAGATAGTGACATAAAATTTCCGGTCTTTTGTACCAGTATGGCGACCCTTCAGTGGTCTAATCGTTTGCAGAAAACACATTTGACAATTGTAACATTAAGATTAACTAGTATGGCATGGTTATTTTAGTGAATGGCTGTTTGACGATGATTAGCTGTGCAATGTGTTAATTAATGTGTTTTCGTCGGTATGGCAGGATGTAAGTCACACCGGAGAAGTATTATTTTATTTATGAGTAGACGAGCATAAGGCTCACTTGATGGTAGGTGACACCTCAGCCACAGAACATCAGTCAATGATGCGTTCGACCTACTTTTTACTTCGAGCATTCGGAAATCCATAGACTGAAACCGAATCAATGCCCGAAGTTACCAGACGTGGACGTTAAACATATGCTTACAGAAAACTATAAACATGTGTTCCCGGTGAGATTTGAACTCACGACCCATCGATGCGCACGGCAGGTGTTCTACCGAACGCGCCAACGAGCCCGTCAAAAAATGTTTTTTTTCTTCATAACGTAATAAGACCTCTGAGAGATCGCCATACTGGTACAAATTACCGAAAATTTTGTGTCACTATCTTCAGGTCTATTATTTTCCATCGCTTCTCTATAAATCACTATCGAACTGCAATTTTGCAAATCGTATTACCCTTTTTGTTTCACGAAGAATCGACTCTTTCCTTAATTGTATTGTTACTCGTAGAAGTGAGAAAATGTTTGATACAATATTTAAAATTGTTTCATTTCGATTTTATTGTTCAAGTAGAAACAAATTGGACTTTAATACGGTATTGTTTTAACGCGGATATCTTCTACTTAAACAAAATAACTTTTACCGAATTAAAGCCTATTTTTTAGTAAAATTATTTATCCCGACGTTTTTCAAACAAATTCAATAAATAATAAATCGCATTTTGATCCGGTATACAGTATTTTATTTAATATATATCAACCCTATAATTCTCTAGAGGAGTCGGGACAACTCAAGAGCTAGCTCGTCTGTCGAAATCTGACATAGTAAAATATGTATAGTTAGCAAAAAAATACTTTATATAACGCGAAAACCACTCATTTATTTTATTGTTGACTGTACCTACGTGAAAATAGTTTCAGTAATATGGTTAGATAAATATTACTAAACTTAAGCAATTATCAAGTCACTAAGGACGGAGCTTATCTAACTTCCAGAATTTATAGTTTCTCTGGATAAGGTAAGTTAAATTTATGATGTATGGCGTGTATTGTCTTAGAAGATCGTTAAAACCATCTTTCAAGCATAAGCGAAACCCTCAAGAGCATAAAATTGGGGAGGTGCAGTCATGGGCACATTGTTAGTAAAAAAAATTTACTAGCGATCCACCCCGGCTTCGTACGGGTGCAATCTAGATACATACACATATGTGTATAGTACATACACAAAAAATGCCTATGTCAATCGCTGATAATGTAGCTTTATATTCATTCGATTTTAAGAACTTTTAAAATCGGTCCAGTAGTTTTTGAGTTAAACCGTAACAAGCAAACAAATCTTTCATCTTTATAGTATTAGTATAGATATCGACAGACGAGCATGAGGACATAACATCAGTCAATGATGCGATGTGGACCTAGTTATTACTTCGAGCTTCGACTCAGACCGAAACGCGCAATGCCCTTCACGATTTTTCCATCTATGAATTGTGGTATATTACCCAGTTGGAATTTCGATATTCCTTCCACCCGTTTAATGGCCGAAGTGACAAGACGTGCTTATAGAAAATTATAAACATGTTTTCTAGGTGGGATTCGAACCCGCACCCATGTGCGCACGATAGCGTTTTTACCAAATGCGCCAACGAGACCGTCAAAATTTTCAAAAAATAATGTCAGTATCTAAAATACTATAAAATAAGTATTATGAATCATTGTTGAAATTATATGAAAAATGTCAGTAAACAGAGTGTCGCAACAGCAGTAGCCGTGGATGTGATTTCAATTTCCTCTCCATTTCCTCTCTTTTCTATCCTCTGATATTTGTACTCTCGAATTCATAAAATCACTTTTAATTCATATTTATTTATATTGCTGCATTAGGCGATGATATTAATTATTATAACATAGTTTGCGTGTTATTCCATAGTCACCTAGCAGTATGAACTTTACGACCCATTCTCATACCTACATTAAAAATCATAAATGTCGGTCGAGCCATTTCGGAGGAATACGGTTTTTATGTATATAGAGGTTTTTAAAACAACCTCCCACGCTAGTTTATTTACGTTTTGTAAACTGTACCTCAGTAGCAAGGAGTCTAACAAAGCTGATTCTTATCGGCATTTGGAGGAACAGAACACCTTCCTTCTTCCACATTCACGTCAAACCACCAATTTGGAGGAAGAAAGGTGTGCTCTTCCTCCAACCTAAAGGGAGAATCCAGCAGTGGACTGACTGACTGACTGGCCGTAAGACCCCGTTGATGTAGAGATGTTGTATATAATACTCAGCGCTCGGAAACACTTAGATAGCGCGATTCAGGATTATTGACGTCATCGTACTGTTTGTAGCCGCAGAAAGTAGATATCGCTACATATTTCATAATAATATAATTTACTTGACACATACATAAAACAAGGCATACAGAAAAATATGAAAAAAACAAACAATTATAGCTCAAAAACTAACCTAGAACATAATATGTTACAAAAATAAATAAATATACAGCTTGATATACATACAAGTTTTCTAAAGTATATGGCACCTGTGTGGCAGTGTGCGTCCTAAGGGATGCTACTCAGGTTACCTGTGACAATTGGTCACAGCACTGATTTTCAGCAGCTCCCATTTAACCTAATACTTAATCAACTAACGACCTAAAAACAGTGCAGGTGGTCAATACCTTTCACTTTACTTTTGATCTTTCTGACAAATTTCGAAATTTTGAAGAATAGTGTTGTTTTTAGAATGATTTATAATGTTTTACAAGCTTCTATGAGTTTTTCGAAGTCAAACGCCCTCATATAACAAATTTTCAATACGTATTTCAAAAATAAACGTTCATTTTTTCATAAAACATGTCATTCACTTTCAATCCTCTCCGGTAAAAGCTTTTGTAATTAAAACTGTTTCCGGCCGCCATTTTGTGACACACTAGTTTCCCGCATTTTTTCGTGTCAATCTTTTTTCATCGTATAATTCAATCGATGTTTTTACTTAAACAATTGCCCTGTAAGTTTTCAATGAAATTAATTTTTTTTTTGTTAAAAGTACGGTGTTTAATGTATTATATATACACTACACTAATATGTTTGAGGTTCGATAGATATTTTTCCGTAAATAATAATCAGGGGGCCTAGCACGAACGACTATCGACAAAGTATTCGAATCGACAAACTGTCAGTTGTATGTAAAATCATTTGAATGTACATACAAATAACAGTTCGACGATACGAATATTCTTTCGATACTTGTTCGTGCTCACCCCTCTGAACAATGATTCTATTTGAAAAACTCCCTCATCACAATGGTTATGACATTTGTAAGGGTCACCAAGATACAGGTTGTACGAGCTAATGCTAATGTTGTACAACTTTAAGTTATATTTGATTGATTGATATATATATACTAGCTGACCATGAAATAAACGTTTGCCAGGTAAATAATTTCTAAAAAGCAGGGGTGGGTGATAAAAAAGTAAAAATTTAGGGTTGTATGTATTTTTAATGCCACATTATAAAAAAATAAAAACAAAAAATTTCGTCCAAAAATTAAAAAAAATTTTAAGGGTGAACAACCCTTATCACTTAGGGGTATGAAAAATAGATAGTAGCCGATTCTCAGACCTACTGAATACGCCTATAAAATTTGGTAAAAATCGGTAAAGCCGTTTCGGAGGAGTACGGTAACAAACATTGTGACATGGAAATTTTATATATTAGATAATGATTTAAGTAAAAGAAACAATTACGTGGCGTAGCGTTGTGTACTAATATATTACAAAGGTGCAACACGTTCGGTGTATGCTGCGGAGGCGAGAAAATACACATTAAAATAACTTAAATATTTCATGATTAGAATCTATCCTTAAATCTAAATGCTTCTTATAATCGTCGTTCACATTACTGATTACATACATTATTGATATTATTACATGTTATTAATTTAACACGTTATTGAAGTTATTACGTCTTGGAAAAAGAATTGATACTTTTGTTTTGGGCCTCATATCCTGCTATGGGACCATATACCATATGGGACCTTATACCAGTAAAATGTGTTAATAAATAAATTATTATTTCGTTTTCTATTAGAATTTTGTAAAAAGTATGAAATTGAAAGTTGTAAGGTAAATTCAATTGTAAAGTTTAGGGACAAAATTAGCTAATATACAAAGAATATATTAAATCGCAAATATTAATTACGGTGATATTCTTTGTATATCTTTATTGATTCATTAAAATTCAATATGGTACATAGACGCTATATTATATTTTTTTTCATATATATTTAAATGATTTAAAATATTTATAGACTATTTATTTTACTATAATATGATTTTATATATTTTCAGGTAAAGCTGACGATATCGTTACAAACATTCAAAGGTGAGACATTTTTATATTTATTAAGGCCTTTTTCAAACCTGATTCTTGGATTCGTCGTAATAACAAGTGTAGATTAATTGTCTATAGTTATGTCTATACTTCAAGGCGAATGTGAATAGGTACCAGCTGCTATCACACTACATATTAAATTTTGTTGCTATTTGCTCATAAAAAAAGATAATTTTCAACAAATAAATTTAATGTTGTTTTACTCAAAGTAAATAAAGATTATTATTATTATAAGCTTTAAACTTTAACTTCTTAAGACTATTTCTATTTCTATGAAAACTTAAAGCTCACGAAAGCTAAATGAAGGTATACGTGAAAACAACACTACCGCAACATAAAGCTAACCTTAATGTGTTGGATCACAAAGGCGGGTAGATTGGAAAATATTACATACGTAGGTAGACGGTTACAATGATTAAGGTTACAATAACATATTATATTTAAGTGAGTTACGTTTATTTAAAGCTTCTTAAATAGCGAAAGTGATATGCAAGGATCTGAACATATGGAAATCCGTGAGATCTGATTACCCAAATGGCACCTTGGGATACAATATTGAAGTTTTTCTAGTAATAAATTTACCTTATGTTACTCAGAGATAATGTAGCATTCTAATGTTAAAATAATGTTTGTAATCGGTCCAGTATTTTTTGAGTTTATTCGTTACAAACATACAAAACTTTCTTCATTATAATATTAGTGTAGATAACGTGAGTTGTAACTGAAAGTAAATACGTGAGATTAACAACTATGGACTAATAATACTACTATGAAACAAAAAGTGTAAAGAATACAATACGTAGCTTACATGAGGTCACAACTCACAATAGCAATCAGCTAAAGTGCTACGCGATGCTACGTCGGGGTTACGAGATATTCGTAGACCACAATGTGTCTACGACATGTGAATATGTATGCACATAATACACAATTACCTGAGTAATAGCTTCATATGTTCTTTTTTTCTTGAATAGGGGGCAAATGGGAAGGTGATTTAGGTGATTGTAAGTGATCACCGTAGCCCATAGACAGCTACACCAGAAGGCTTGCAGGTGGGTTGCCGACCTTCTTGAAGGTATTCAAGATGTATCATTTCGAAAAATCCACCCGAAAAACTGGTTTAAGAAAGTGTTTGATTTTGGATTTACGGTAATGTTAAAAATGTATCTTCAATGTTGTGTAAAACGATATGGACTCTTTTCTGTTTTCGAATTTATTCAACGATAGTTCATAATGATACAAACAATGCAGAAAGAACGAAAAAATGTCTTTAAAACAAGTATAAATATCGGTTTAGTATAATATTATTGGAAACAACGCTTCATCTTTTAGACCAGTGCCGAAGCCTTTCAAAATGGTAAAAAGTGAAAAAAATTTACAGAAGAATGAAACCTATAAGGAGGGGAATATGATCAAAAAATTTTTTTTTTTTTGTAAAAGATAAAAATAAAAAGCCAAAAACTTGGTTTTTTGAATTTTTCACATACATTTTGAGGTTATGTGAAAAAAGTGTAAATACAAAAGTTGTAGATCTTTTTATTACCTACAACTTTGCCATTTGATTTTTTTCCATAGGACTTGTAGTTTTGCCGGAAAACGAGATAAACCGTTTTTTACCCCTGGGGGGGGGGGCACTTCCACTTCCCGAACTCGGATCGACCGTAATTTATTTTTCCTTTCATTTTGATCATATTCCCCTCCTTTTCTAATGGGTTTCATCCTACTGTAATTTTTTTTGGTTTCAAAAATTATCGACACTGGTCTATTTTACGAATGTTGAAGATCTATCCGGATCGTTATTTGACATACGTACGAGTATATTACGTTCACCAACTATTTGAAACAACCTAGTCTTTAAGATCCTAAGGTCGTATCTCTAACCAGATGACTACTGACTTTTTACAGAAACCTATAATAGATATGTATGACGTATGTATGCCCTATTTTCATCATCGTTAGTACTGGAAACTGCATACTTAATGAGATTTGCTGCAGACACATCTGGGTCATATTCACACATGACGCTTTTAGACCAAGATATGTTGGCGTATGGTGTTTTCGACTGAATTTGGTAATGAAGAGTTATTTGAGAGGCTAGGTTTATTAAAAAATAGATATTTCTAAGCGAATAAATTTGGATGTTTTCCACATGATTTTAATATAATATTTAGTAAATGATAAGTAGTTTTAATATAAAAACGTTTTATGAATTATGAAATGAATAAATATTTCCGCTACCTCCAAATTGACAACTAGTAGAAGATGGCACAATACTCGTTGTCGGAGGCCAAGATTCAGTTAAGGCGCGTCCCGGACCAAATAGCCTTGAGCAATTTGTTACCTCTTACGCCTTACTGAGTGCCGATACCCCACGTGTGACTAAATATTCTATACTCATATTATAAAGTGAAAAGATTGGTATTTTTATATGTTATGAATAAACTCAAAAACTACTGAACCGATTTTTTTTTTTATGATGAATAGACAGACGTTTGACCGCGATCCCACCTGATGGTAAGTGGTGATGCGATCTAAGGAAGGGCACGTTTATCTAGAAGAAGCCTGTTCACCCTGGCCTTAAAGATACCCAAGTTAAAGTGGTCCGGAAAGATAGAAGCCGGTAGAGAGTTCCATTCTTTCGCAGTTTTAATTAGGAATGAGGATGCAAAGCGAACTGTGCGGATTCGGGGTATATCCTCAACAAATGGTTGGAGCCCTGCCGAACTTCTGGATGTGCGAGAGTAGTGGAGACGAAGGGATGAGGTTGTGTAGCTCCAATGAACATTCTCCAAAGTGTAACCGATAGAAAACCGAGAGGCGTGCAACCGTGCGGCGGTGTTCAAGACTCGTGTTTAAAAATTATTTCACCAATAGAAAGATACGTTATCAGCGAGTAACATAAGCGTATTTTTTGTGTTTAGTACATTGCACCCGTGTGAAGCCGGGGCGCGTTGCTAGTTAATTATATTATTTACTCACCATCACAAAATCCCCGAGAGGGATCTTGTGTGCCACGAGACAGCGGGACTTAAAAGTCATGAGACTCTGATTCGCAGAGAGTCGTGAGTTGATCATAACCTATTTGTACTTGTTAAGGTTCTATGCATACAAAGTCGTATACCCAGTTAGTTTTTGAATAAAATACGAACAGAGATAGCACAATTTTAATGAAAATAAATCTCGGGTCACATGTAGTGGCTCGTATCTGCTACAGTTTTCCGGACCAGCGAGCCGTTAGCGGGCTGACGTTGACACGGTGACCATGCTCCAGTAATAACTGGGACATTTCGATTTAAGAAATGTCCCAGTAAATAAAAATATGTAAATCTCTAGTTAATTGTCGCAGCCTGCATTAGTTTTATTATTGTGACTATGTTGTTTTAATTATTGGGTTTTTTTTTTGTTATCAATACATAAACATCTGCGAGGATCTAAAGAAATTTGTAGAATAGATTGTTTTATGTAGTATTGAATCTTCTAGAGTTTATCGGGCCAATATGCTATTACTATTTTGATGATGACTCTGTAATCATAGACCATACTTAAGTGGTAGGATGTACTTTCAATTAAAAATAATAAAATCCAAGCAAATCAAATTGCACATACCTTCATGATAATATGAACTGACGTTAACAAGGTTACCATATCGCAGTAATAAGCGGGATTTCTCTATATCTATACTAATATTATAAATCTATACTAGTCTATACTTCTGTACTTCAATACTAGTCTTTATCTATAGCAATCTTATAAAGAAAAAAGATTTGTATTTTTGAATTTTTGTATTTGTGTATGTTATGAATAAACTCAAAAACCACTGACCCGATTTTAAAAAATATTCCACCAATAGAAAGCTACATTATAATAATATAATAGGCTATTATTACTATTATTTGTATGTACATTGCACTGGTGTGAAGCCGGGGCGCGTTGCTAGTTTTAAATAATATTGGTAAAGCTTTATCTAACAAATCCCAGATCCATAAACTGCTATGGAGCTGGCGATGATTTGCAAAAGTGAAAAATAATACTAATTTCCTTATTGGAGATTTTTTAGTTAACCAGTTTATAAAGTTAACTAATCATTCTAATTTATTATCTCCTATTGAATTGAATTGATAAACTGAATCCCAGGCATTAAACTTATTCAATAATATTAATAATGAAATAAACTGATGTTCTAACATCAGTATTTCGAAAAGTCACTTTATATTTTCTGAAGACTGAACCTTATAATTAAAATCATATATAAAAATATATATTTGTATTGGATATTTGAATGTATTAAATTATTCTATCGCTTTTCCTCTTCCTTCCTTTTATGTGACGAAATATGCCGGGTACAGTAGAGATGAGAATTAATAACCAGAACGCTTTGAAAATAAATCTAAATTTCGGGATCCAGTTTGTATTTGCTACAATTTTCCAGACCAGTGAACTGTTAGCAGGTTAACTGACACGGTTTCCATATTGTGTTCATATTCACGATTATTTTGAAGTGTCCTAGTTAAACGCTTTATATTCAGAAAATTATTGAAAATAATTAACGAAAATAATAGCAGTTCCCTTTTCATTTCAACTATTTGTACTAAATCTCTATATCTAAAATACATATAATCTATATATATATATAAGCAACTTTTTTTTTCTTTGTTATCGATAAACTTGAAAACTACTGGACCGATCGGCATGATACCATGACCATTCGACGCGGAATTAATTGTAGAAGGTTTTAGGCTATTCATTTTATGAATTCCATCAACCCTTTACCATTTTTTTTTCAAATTTATGTGGATAGTTCATATTCGTCTATCCTTTACAATTCGCCCAGCGAAGCGGGTGGGCGGGGACGGCTAGTATAGTATATAATAGTTTAAGAGTATCCTATTGTGAAATCATATATGCACTATACTATGAATTTTAGGACAATGACTAGAAGGGTAGAACGGGTAGAAGAAATATCGAAATTTCGACAAAGTAAGTATTTCAGTATATGAAATTCCAAATACTCATAGTAAAAAATAGGATGGCAGCGCATCTTTAATTGTTATACTGTGTGTTACCAAGTAAGCCCTGTCGCATTCTTAATCAGATATAAAAAGTTATATACAATAAAAGAACCATAAAATGACATTTAAAAAAATAATTAAACAGATTTTATAAAGGGTGTAGTCACCCTACACTTGTACTAGATTCGTTCGTGGCAGGAACATATTCTCGAGGAAACGTCTCGTTTTTCACATTTTATTTATTTAAAATGCAGCCATATTGCACTCGTATGATCTCTCATCCCCAGACAAGGCGAGTTGACATTTTGTATATTTTTTAGCCATTTCAAATGCGATACATTTTGGAATAAGTCATCTATACTCTATACTAATATTTTAAAACAGAAAGATTTTTATTTTTGAATTTTTGTATGTTATGAATAAACTCAAAAACTACTGGACCGATTTTAAAAATCCTTTCACCTATATATTACATCGAAAATGCACCCGTGTGAAGCCGGGGCCCTTTGCTAGTATTTAATATGGAGGAAATATCTTTTATTAAAAGTTGTTTTAGTTTAAAAATATTTTTATCCCTAAACTTTTAAAATAGAATTTAATTTACAACTTTAAATTTCATACCTATTATCCTCTTTGCATTTCTTTGGTATTCTTAGTCAGTGGCAGGAGCATCATACAAGCCTTAACGCCTGGCTTGCCCTGTTAATGCAACAATAAATAGAAAAATAATGATGCCCTTAACGTTATTATATATATATAAGTCATCTATATACATATTATATACATGTATACATATAATAAAACTGTAGAGGTCAAATTTCTGTACATAGAAAAAAATGCTAAAAACCGAGTCAGGGGGGTGTAAGAAGAGAAATAGAACAAACCCAGATTTTTTATGATTTTTTTGTTTCTCTGTCTGTTTGTCTGTTTGTGCGGGCTAATCTCCAAAGATACTGAACCGATTTTTATGCAATTTGCTCAAATATATTAAGCAAAGCCCGTGGCAACATATAGGCTTTGTTTCATCGAAATCGGTTGTCGGAAAGAAAAGTTATCATCATTTAAAGATTATTGTAAAAGCACCATATCAACAAATTGCAATGCAAATTGACTCGCGTCGAACTTTTTCGAATTATCAGATGTCAATAACAGTTTGATATGGAAATGTAATAGTTTGATTGTTTCGCCACGTTCAATATGCGTTCGTGGAATAGTGGATATGAATATATCATATGAAGAAACCTTTCTCAAAAGCTCAGCATAAGATGAAGCCCACGCGAACGAAGTCGCTGGCATCAGCTAGTATAATAATATATTATATAACTAATATGATGACGTAATTATATAAGTTATACTATATAAACACGTTTAACGTGAAAGTCGGCAAACTGGGCTTTTGGGCTTAATAATACAAATCTTTCAAATGTTTAGTATTTTCGACATTACTCGTTAAAGGGTAAAAACAAGAGTTGCAAAATTAGATAAAATATTTCACAGTGTTTAGTAACATGATGCTTATATTAGTGCGTTTCGTCTACCCGTACTAATTACGACACATCCAGAACTTACATTGTATTTACCAAGTTGTGACATAATTTCCAGCTGCAATCTTTTAATTAAGTTGATGAAAGATATTTTAATGACATTTATAATATGCTAATGTTACTTGACACGTATTTTCAAATTCTAAACGTTCTATTTCCGGCGATAAGTAACGGATAAGATGTTTTTGCAATTGATCCGATTGAATTTGTAGGTACATAAAAAATTAATAATTGTTGTTTTCAATATATTTTAGTTTGTGTATTTGCAGTATGGTCTTGTCAAATGTGAAAAATCTCAAAGTTAAATATCATGTGTGTTTATGATATGACCTAGGCGAACGTACCTCGATCAGATCGGATCGTTCTTCAAAAGGGCCAGGTCAAAAGTACTCGTAACCGACGAGTGTGTATGAAAGCATTGATGAAAGTGGAAGAAGCGAAAGTGAACAAAGTAAGGATCAGAGCATATGGAATTCCCTGATCTCTGCTTACGCCAATGGGAAAGAGGCGTGATGTATGTATATGTATGCGTGTATGAAAGAAAGAAAAATGGTTTACATAATATGTTATATATCTATAATTCAATCAATTGTGCTGTCGTTATAATCTTTAAATATATGTATGGGTCATTATTCTGTAAATACACACACCGAAACACATACACGTACAAACATAATAAAAATCAAAATTGCTTGGTAAATTCAATAAAAATTGATCAATTTTTTTTTCATTTTAACATGAATCCCGTAAATTAGCTTCAAGTATTTTTTAAAGATTGCATCAAATCTGTTTGACATGTTGCGAGATCAAAAAAGGTAACGTACCGAATTATAAACTTTCAAAGGAAGGCTCTCTGAATTGCGGGAATTATAAACTTAAATAAAATTCGAGGATTCCACTACTAATTTACGAAAATAGTCTGCTATTTAAAAAAAGCAGAGTATAAAATACGCTAGGCATTTAGGCCATATACAGTATTTTTTGGTAATCCTACCACTATGATAGTAAAATTTACTTACCAAAATTCGTTCCTTATTAGTGCACTATCGAATGGTAAAAAAACATACACACATACTGTTAGTGTGTAGTTTTAGTTTTCTTCAAAATCGACCCCGAGACTTCTTTAAGTGCTTTTCATTAGTCCTCTTAGTTTTGGATTTGGCTTTACCCACCCACTTTTAAAATTCACCTATATATTAATCTAAATCATTTGATTAAAAAAATAAAAGGTTTTTTTTTGCAGTCACTTTACATAATAGTGACCTATAGAAAACAAAATTACAAAAAAATAAATGGAGCAGATAATAAAATATGCCAAACGAGAAAAAAATGTAATGAACTTACAATTATTTAAAAAAATAATAATACACAAAATAAAAAATATGAATACTAAATATGATTAATAACATTAAATCAATAAGAAACTAACATGAAAAAAAAAACATAATAGAACAGCGCTTCATCATCCGTAAAGAAACATATTTCACAAAAACTGAAGCACGCTGAATTATTCATAATTCACGTACGAAGCCACGTGGCAAAGTCGGTTAAGTCAAAATTTGCATAATTCTGCACCGACTCAGCGGGACTTGAATATTATAAACTTTGTTCTGGCTTCTGAACGCGAAACAGAAGTATGAGTTTTGGCGTTTATTATAATATATTTGATATTTTAGAATAATAACAAGAAGAATAAGATTTTTGATATACAAAGTACACACAATTACGAAGAATAAAACTCATAAGATTTTTCATATCAGAATTTAGAATTAAAGAATATGATAACGATGTCTGCTTATAACTTCGTCCTCCGTCTCCTTTTTTCATCGGACATCGAGACGTACGGAGGGGTACCATCCTTACTTGGTCGATGTACTGAAAGCTCGTACAGGACGCTTTGCCTCCTCTTTTATAGTGAGAACAGCAAAGGACTGGAATTCCCTACCGTCGTCTGTTTTTCCAGACACTTATAATATTGGGCTCTTTAAGTCAAGGGTAAATAGGCTTTTCATAGGTAAGCGTGGTTTACCACCTTAGTTTGCATCAACACTTAAGATCAGGTGTGATCGCAAGCAAACGCTTTCCTATTTCAATATAAAAAAATAAAAAAAATAACTAGGTACTTTCATATACTATCTTTGACATAAGAAGTTTCAAAACAGATAAAAATAAATAAAAGTATGACAAAACAGATTACGATTATAACGTATAAAACGACTTTTTTAAAATAACTTCTGACATAATGAATAGAAATTGTATTTTTATGTCGATAATAATTTTATGTAGATTTTAATATAATTCAGGTATGTATGTTATCACAAATGCAGAGGATTTATTGCCAGTTCTTCTCGTCCGTTCTACGTCCTTGATTTGAGAACTGGCAGTAAATGTAAAATTAGAATTTAATATGTATTTTTTATAGACGTTCATAAGTGTACATTGTGTTACCTAAATTAATAAATGACTTGAATTTAAATTTGAATGACCGCATCTGTGGCTCAATTAGCAACGCGTTTAGCACCGGATTTCCAGGGTTTGAATCCCGGTGAAACAAGTTAAAAAAATGTTAAGGTTAGGCAGGGCATAGAAAGCTCACCTACTTGCCTGTAAAGAAAAAATATCAGTGAAACAGGTCTGCCCCATGCCCCTCTAAGGGACTCGGGAATTAACTTATGTTATAACAAAAGCAAGGTCGATAGATCGAAAGAAACTCAGATATTAACATTTTAATTTAACGTTTTATCGAAGGAATTTTTCCGCGCGAAGCCGCAAGTAAATACTAGTACCATAATATCAGCAATATAGCTCGGTATCCCTTGTGTTCAAATGAAAACCTCTATAGCTTCTTTAATATAACGTTATGGACCTTTTTACCGACATACTTAAGAGCAATATTGTTTCTGAGCATCTCTTCCATAAGTCTGTTATTATAATATATAAGACCGCCTTCGTGGTTCAGTGGTAAGCGGAGTGGAATGTACTTAGCACCGAAGGTCCTGGATTCAAATCCTACCGGGACGACACGATTACAATTTTCTTCTAAGTACGTGAGATATCGACAACGTAACCTTACGGTGGTGTTTAATTATTGTCCCCTACAACTCTCTTTCTTAACTCTGGAACTATAACAGCAAGAAAATCTTTGCGTAAACCAAAGCTATTTTTAGAGAGGGAGAAAGACTCCTTATGTCCATGTGGGAAGGATATATAAAAGGTTTTGCCCATCAATGCGCACGGCAGGTGATCTACTGAACGCATCAACGAGCCCGTCAAAAAAAACAAAGTATTTCTTCTTATTACTAAAGTATATATACGGTACTATGGATATAAAGCCCGTAGAATAATGTAGTATTGTTATGAAATTTATAATACATACATACGTCACGCCTCTTTACCATTGAGGTAGGCGGAGATCACGGAATTGCACGGAACGGAAAAAGGCCGGCAACGCACCTGCAAGCCCTCTGGTGTTGCGGATGTCTATAGGCGGCGGTGATCACTTACCATCACGTGAGCCGCCTGCCCGTTTGCCCCCTATACTATAAAAAAAAATCCATATGCTCCGATCCTAGCATAACACAGAAAAAGAAATATGAAAATGTGTGTTTATTGAAATTAATAATATTAGGTAGCAAATATTTCTCTTGAAAATCTAGACGAATACTTCAATCTAACGAGAAATTCGTCTTGTTTCAGATCAATTTCCGAATCAGTCAAGAATAATTCAACATGGATTTCAAACGACAGGAGGAGAGGTAAGATAGATCAAAATAGATTTTGTTATTCGAAAATTTATGTCCGATGAAAATGATTATTTCATATTATAATATCGTATCGTATTATTATAGTATTATAACTACAGACTGGTAATAATTATATTATCTACAAAATAAATAAATATAGGTTTATAGTTTAACCTTATATGAATACTAGCTTCTACTCGCGACTTCTTCTGTGTAGAATTAGTACTACGGATACCTTGTTTTTTAACCGAGCTGTTTTTTTCATCAATCTCCGCTTAATGGCGCTCCACTCGAGTCAATCTTATCGTGATATTTTTTAAACTATTCGTCCGAATTACTTAGTGTAAAAGACAAAGTTCATCTATATTAAATACTGAAGGCGACAGATGTATTAATTTTGATAAGAATGAGGTAAATACTCTAAAAAGTGCAATTAAAAAAAGTATCAAATTTAAATGTATTTATGGCTCATAGTTTAGAGTATATTGGCTTCCACATAAAAGGTAGATATATGCTGTCGCGGACTTTTATTTAGAACTATTTAAGATAATCAATGCCATCATACATTATCTTTGTGTAACTCCAATAGTTTAGGCAGCGCACGCCAAGATAGCCCTCAGAAGGCAGGATTTTTTCCGAGTTACTTGATAATTATCGTAATATTATGGCCAATAAACAAAAAATCTATATAAATTGTAGCCTATGTGTTATTCTGATATATAAGATATATTACTGTAAAGTTTCATCAAAATCCGTTCGGTAGTTTTTGCGTGAAAGAGTAACAAACATCCATCCATCCATCCTCACAAACTTTCGCATTTATGATACATATATTAGTAAGAAAGTAAGAAGATTAGTAAGATAAGATAAGAAGATAAGATAAGATAAGATATTAGTAAGATAAGAAGATCTACAGAAGACATACAATATTTTTTTTATGGTTGATTAACGTTAAAAATACAAAAAAATTGAAATGTGTGATGGTAATGTTAAAAAATATTGAAAAATAATACAAAAACCCTCAACAGGAGTTTTAGCGTATAGTAATAATTATCGAGAGACGTTATTTATTTTCTTTATAGGAATAACAATAAATATATTTAAATCTCTGTAAACCAAAGTTATATTTCATAAGTTTTATTAAATTTCTATAATATTATTTTATGTAACTTATTGATACACTAAATACAGTAAACTGTGAACAAATTAAACGACAATTAACCCTTAAATTCATTCAGTAGACAGATAAAACCCAACTCAAAATAAATGAAATATTTTTTTTTTAAACCCTAAAATTTGACTTAAGATATTTACTGAAAATTTTGATCAACCCCTAAGCGTGTATAAAATGCTAATATTTATCTAGTAAATCTAGGTTCTATATCAATATTACTATTACTATAACCCTATAACTATGTAGTATATAGTATGTTATGTTTACTTAAAAGATGTAAGTTAAATTCAATTTTAAAAGTTTTGGAACAAAATTACCTAAAATATACAAAGAATATCGCCGTAATTAATATTTGTAATTTGATATATTATTTGTACATCTGAGATACTTTTGTCCTTAAACTTTGAAAATTGAATAACTTACAATTTTAAATTTATTACTGGATAAATTTCCGAAAAGCCAAAACCGAATTTTGACTTCAAATTTGGTACACACGTCCCCTTTGTCTCCCCCAAGAGTCCCCTTGAAAGGATTTTTGGTGACTCGCAATATTTTTCAAAATATTATTTTATTAGTACGCTGCTTAGTACGTTCCGGAATAAACTTCTGAAAAGCACAAACCGAAGACTTTTTGACTTCAAGTTTGGTACACCCGTTCCCCAAGAGGCCCCGTGAAAGGATTTTTGGTGACTCTTATTTGGTGATTTTTGGCACTCGATACATTGATATAGAACTTAGTATGTATATTTTAGCACTATACCCTCGGTAAGTACTAGGAGTAGGCGTTAATTCAATAAACAGCTTTTTTTAGCCGCTTTTCTTATGTTAACGAATTAGTTGCTTTTCGTTTACCACATCGCTAAATATATTAACTGTTTCATTCAACGATTTTCGAACGAACATTCAATGCGTAGTCGCTAAATGCAAACCAGCTAATAAAATTAGCTGCTTTTTAAATAGCTTATCAGTTTGTAATTAGCAGCTTCATTTCGTTAACACAAAAACCGTCAAAGACCCACCTATAGTAAGTACAACGTTGTCAAGAGACATTGTAACCAACAATTGATTATCAAAGTTATGTATACCACATTCAATACTCATAAACCAAGGCAGCCTTCAGAACAATCAGCGCTAGTAATTGCTGCTTGCGGCCGTACGCTAGAATTGTTGCCAATAATGATCTCTGTATTGCTATATTTCCTTATGAGTTCACTACTGTTACAGTAAGAGAATAACTGTAGTTATTGTTTCATCATATCTTTGTTCATAACTACTACGAATTCAAAGGATAATGAGCATTTCAATGTCATACTTGATTTTTTAAACAAGTTGTTTGATCCACTGACTTTTAATTCAATTCTGCGGAAAATAAATTAAAATTTGAATCAAATCGTATAGAATCAAAGGCGGCTATCTGACTTATGGCTGATTGTTAGCAATTTAAAAAAGAAAACGTTTTTCTCCTTTATTTTTGTATTAGGTATCATTCATTGCATGTTTAAGGTATCTATTAATATTAACAATTAAAGATAAAACCAAATATATAAAAAAACATAACAGTCTAAACGACATGAACTTATTTTTCTTTTTGTAGATTGCCGGACCAAAAATGTCAGATAGCCGCCTTTGACGACTTTGACGACTCATTTTTGTGACACTAATGTTAAAAAAATACAAAAATAATAATACAGTAATAATTAGCGAGAGAGGGTATTTATACACTTTCAAAAACATTTATATACTTAAACCTAAACATTATCTATACTCTATACTAATATTATAAAGAGAAAATTAATCGGTCCAGTAGTTTATGAGTTAAATCGAAACAAACAAATCTTTCCTCTTTATAATATTAGTATAGATTTATCCCTATATCTCGAATGCCTTTCAGCAAACATGGTCACGGATAGACTGACATTTAGGAATGATATAAATTCAGAGTGAATGATCTTGTCTCATTAAAAAGCGTTTATTCGCAAACTATTTCGGTACTTTTTTTTAAATATTTTTTTTTATATTAGAGGAGGCAAACGGGCGGGCGGCTCAACTGATGGTAAGTGACTACCGCCGCCCATGGACATCCGCAACACCAGGGGTATTGCGGATGCGTTGCCGGCCTTTAAGATGAGTACTTATTGACGTTTATTTAACATACATACATATGTGTGTTTGTAACATTGACCAACAGTTGGAAACTACCCACCCTAAGTCTTCGTAATAGCAATCAATGCTTTTAATTAAAACTTGCGGCCGAACACGAGACAGGCTTCAAATGTATTGTATGTGTACTGTGATGTTACTTATATGCATACTAGCTTTTTTATTCAAGGTTCGGAGGCAGTCCTATTGTGATAGTAGGTAAAACCACATTAATTGATTCCTCACTCTGTATTAATTTCAAACTTTACAATAATTAAATCGTCAATTCATCTTGGGTTCTAATTGCAACTTGTGCCACCTAATAATTATATCTCTCGTATATTTAACATAACTAAGGTGACTATGTTGTGTAAATTATTTGGTACTTTTTCCAATAAATTTATAATTAAATTAGATTAAGATGATTTTATTTATGAAGTCGACCTGTAACTTGTTACTGTATACATGGATAGAAAATATTGTTCTGCAAGTATCTTCTTGTTCCTGCGCTGTTCCTTTTTTTATTTAGGGTCGGCGCATTATGTTCTCTTCTTTCAGTCACACCTCTCACACATATATCATACTTCACACAGTCAATCCATGTTTTAATGGCCTCCCTATTCCCCTATATCCTTCCACTTTCATATTCAAAACTTTTAAAATAAATGATGGTTACCCTACAGCTTTAGATTAGCCGTCATAAGGATGGCCGGTAATGAGAGCCAGTGGCGATTTCGTTAGTGCTAACACCATTCCACTCGAATCACATTCGCTCCTAATTTGATTCTAGCCTATTTCCGAGGTAGTACTCTGATAATCGTTAACATTTCCTGTAATCTAACAAGTGTTTTAAGATAAAGGCATTGATAAACATAAGAGGATGGATTATTTCTATATTTTAAATTACTTTTTTCACAAACAATTAATATATAATCAGTAATCATGTTGGCTTTTTGTTTTTTTTTGGTACAATTATAAACATTAAAGCGTCGAAATTAGCTGACATTTTTCTTTAGTCACTGAATCAAATTAATTGTTCTACAAGACCATTAAGCGATTAAACAGACATGGAAATCGATTATACAATTTATGACCAATTATTATCCAATCCATCTATATATAAATAAAAATCAACGTTGGTATGTTTGACCTCTATGCACTCCTAAACTAATCATCTGACTATGATGAAAATTTGGTGAGTTTTTTACTTAACCACCGTACCAGTTACCACACGTCATAAACAATTATTTCATCCGCATCACCTTGAGGTATGGAAGTCGAGCACCGTAAGATTTACGCGCAACTTCATTCCTCGTACAAAAAAACTGTGGAATGAATTTCTAACGCCTTCAGTTTTTCCAATTAACTATAACATCACTGGTTTCTAAAAATGAGCCTATAGATTTTAAAAAGGCTGACAACGCTCAGATGCGTTGTCGGCTTTCTGTGCCTGTGACTTTCAAGTCGAGGATGTCCATGGACGTCTGCTCTGTAAATAAAATACATCGTATCCCGCAACTTATTCCGGGTACAGCTAGTGTATTATACAACTTCCTAATAATGTTAACTTTAATCCCCAATCATAAGAATAATTTCATTGTTGCAGATACGGTTAGAGAAGTTTTCAAACGGAGTATGACAGAAGGCAGAGTGATGATGACTCAGCACTTCACAGAGAGAACTCTCACACCAGGCGGGGATGTTAGTATTTACGAGTATAATATTAACCCCTAATGCATAGATATTTCGAAAAAATATATTTAAAACACATCCAAGTGTGAAAATACACGTACATAATTTGTACAAAAAATTGCTACAAATATTTTTGTTTTCAGTTTTGCTGCGCCCACTATTTCTATACATTCAATTTTCTATCCAGATATTTCAACTTTTAAATTCAATTTATAGCCGTGTTTTTGAACTGTTTTTGTAGAAGTGACTATGTGTTGTTAAATTCAATTTTATGGACATTGTCTGAAATAATCATTTATCATTAATATTTACCTGGAATAGATCGCATAAGGACACCCTCATACACAATATTTAAGATTTTGTTTGTTAAATATGTTTATATGTGCAATAAAGTACATACATACCTACATATATTCTTCAAAATTTTAATGATAAAACCATCTATTGATTTCTATTTTTTTCTTCAAAATATATTGTTGAGCATAAAAAACAAACATTTATATAAACAAACAGATCAGCCAAGTTTAGTTTAACGAGCTGCTTTCAATATCTCTTAAAATCGTTAAAACTACGCCTGTTAAAAACACAGGACTTACGAAGATTAGCCTTAACGGCACTTTATCTAAGGGACATTTGCTTCTTATATTTTATTTCTATATAGATCAGCATGCAGTGTGCAGCCTCAGCCATTAAACCACCACAGTTCACTTGGCAAAGGGACGGAATGACAATATCCAGTAATACTGATCCCAGGTAATATAATTAATACATACATATACATTTTTTTTTATGTCAGATATCGACAGACGAGCATGAGGTTCACTTGATGGTAGGTGATACCTCAGCCACAGAACATCAGTCAATGATGCGCTGTCGACCTAATTTTTACTTCGAGCATTCGGAAATCCATAGACTGAAACCGAAACGCGCAATATGCACTTCACGGTTTTTCCATCTATGAACGGTGGTTCGTTACCCGGTCGGAATTTAGATATTCCTCCCACCCGATCAATGCCCGAAGTTACCAGACGTGGGGAAAACATGATTACAGAAAATTATAACCATGTGCTCCCGGTGGGATTCGAACCCACGACCCATCGATGCGCACGGCAGGTGTTCTACCGAACGCGCCAACGAGCCCGTCAAATCACGCCTCTTTCCCATTAGGTAGGGTTAGGTAGATATCACGGAATTCCATATGCTCCGATCCTTGCATACCACTTTCGCTTCTTACACTTTCATCAATGCTTTCATACACTCTCGTCGGTTTCGATTAATTATGACTGGACTTTTTAAAAAATATATCCGATGTTATTGAGGTTCGCAGTAAAAATTACACAAGTCATTAAACGCTTTAGTGCACAATTAATATGATGCCTTTTGTTTTATCATTAATAAATCATATACGTCATATAGTTTTGAGACCACTGAATTTATCCTTTATTTAAAAGGATCTTCCTATTGTCTCATAAACACATTAATTGCACGTACATAAGAATTATAATATAAAGTTAAATAAACTTAAAAACTTAAATCAAAACTTCAAGTAATTTAAAAGCAAAAATCTTAAAAATCATCACACACATACACATTACACCTACACATACACAATACAAAGACACATACACATATTATTGTTTTATATTGCATCCACGATACTGTTATATTTTTTGTATAAAAAGTAAAGTCAATTATTAGCTATCATTTACAGACAAATAATTGTAACTGCTTTTTATATGTATGTCTATTGCAGTGTGACTTAATAAATAAATATTTTTAATAGATATTCACTGGGCCAAGTAATGAGATCGGATGGAACGGTCTTGGCTCAATTAAATATCTCCAGGATAAGGGTTGAAGATGGTGGAATATACTCCTGTATCGCTAAGGAAGGTGACCATGTAGCTCTTCATGAGAACCGACTCGATGTTTATGGTAAGATATCTTTATCTATACTAATATTATAAATAGAAATTATTTCTTGTTGTATGTTTGTAACAAATAAACTCAAAAATGACTGGACCGATTGTAAAAATTCTTTCACCAATAGCAATACATTATTATCAGCGAGTAACAGTAACATTGTGTATAGTACATCTACATTGCACCCGTGTGAAGCCGGGGAATTTTATAATTTATAATGTGGCAACATTGGCTAACAGTGTCCTATTATAATCTGGTATTAATTATTTCTTTTAAATGTGTGATACTCGCGTTAATAAAAGACAATATTAATAAAGTTATATGTTCTCACTGATTGTGTAGATCTCAGAAATATTTTGTGTAATTTCAATGAAGATAGAATATTGTATTATTTGTTTGCTATTTAAGTCATTTATTTTGTATTTTCCCAGATGAACGTCTAAAAATAATATTATGATACAGTGTGTCCTGGCTCAAATCATCAAAATGTTGAGTTGAATATTACTGAAAAATAAAAATTACAAAGTAATAGAATAGTAACTTTTTTCATGTGATAGGTTCCTAAAATATTGAGAATTGTTCAAAATTTATTAAATTTATTATTTGGACCACCTTATTGGCTCAATTATATCGGCATTGCATCTAGTTAAAAAAGAATATTTCGGTCGGTTTCACTGACCAGTGAAATGGACACAGATATATGTCTGTCTCATATCCCACTAATTAAGAGAATTTTTTTTATCTTTACTACTAGTAATTGTAATATTTGCTTAATACTCAGTATGAAAGATTTCATCGAACTCAATAAATAAATAATTAACTTTTAACTTCATCTAGGACCTCCTTACATAAGAGCACTACCACCCATTAAAGTTCAAAGTGGCGAAACAGTCAGTTTGAGATGTCCCTATTACGGATATCCAATAAGGTACGTTTATAAAAAAAATCAATTACTACTTGTAGCTTAACTGCTTGATAAAGGCCTGTGATGGAAAAAGCTTATTATTGTATATTTTCTTTAATAAATATTTGTATCGATCTCCTTAATTATACTCAATACAATAAATATATATTTTTTTTTATGTCAGATATCGACAGACGAGCATGAGGTTCACTTGATGGTAGGTGATACCCCAGCCACAGAACATCAAGCAATGATGCGCTGTCGACCTAATTTTTACTTCGAGCATTCGGAAATCCATAGACTGAAACCGAAACGCGCAATATGCACTTCACGGCTTTTCCATCTATGAACGGTGGTTCGTTACCCGAAAACATGCTTACAGAAAATTATAAGCATGTGCTCCCGGTGGGATTCGAACCCACGAACCCGTCAGCAAATAAACAAGAAAAATAACACTTATCGTCCCTATGTATACTTAGATCTTTTAAACGACGCAACGGATTTCAATGCGGTTATCCGTTCATGCAACTACCAAACGTGCCATTGAGCCCATCAAACCCGTTTGAAACTATGTTTTATTCACAGCAAAATAGATTGGGAGTACAATGGAAAAACCATAAGCTCAGACAGCCTCTTCCAAAGATATAAACGTAGCCAGCACAAAAAACGAAAATTCCGTCGCAGCATTAATAATCTTCATGGAGTTCTCAGCATTTTGGAAGTTAATAAGGACAATGAGGCTTCATATACGTGTATAGTAACTAGCCCTTCTGGAGAAATGGCCAGACGAACGTTTGAAATACAAGTGATTGAAGCACCAGTATTGGAAGATCTGTTATTCGGCAATAATCTACAAGAAGGTCAAATAGTTAATATTTATTGTAATGTAAGAAGTGGGGATTTGCCGATACATTTTGAATGGTTGAAGGATGGAAAACGGATTCCAAGTGGTTTGAAGGTACTTTTACTTTTTTTTTATATTGATATAGGAAAGCGTTTGTTTGCGATCACACCTGATCTTAAGTGTTGATGCAAACTAAGGTGGTAAATCACGCTTGCTTACGAAAAGCCTATTTATCCTTGACTTAAAGAGCTCAATATTATAAGTATCTGGAAAAACAGACGACGGTAGGGAATTCCAGTCCTTGGCTGTTCGCACTATAAAAGAGGAGGCAAAGCGTCCTGTACGAGCTTTCGGTATATCGACCAAGTAAGGATGGTACCCCTCCGTACGTCTCGATGTCCGATGAAAAAAAGGAGAGTTATATTTGTTTGTAATTCGGTTTATAAATTCGGAACGTTATATGATTTCAATTCTATAAAGTTTAACATCTACGTTAAAGTGGCAATCTATTGAAAATACGAAAATAGGGTTAATTAGATGTTATAATTTATTCGCTTCGCTGCAAAACTTCGACAGATGCTTCGAAGGTTCACAATGCATAACAAAGAATCTAATTAAAAAAATATTGTACGAAATATTGTAAGGTTTTGTTGGTAATAATATCACGTCTACGTTAAAGCAATATTTTTTACTAAATGTATATCCATTCTTTCCACTTAGTATTATCTTAATTTGTTTGTATTATTCAATGTTACGCTTTATGTAAAAAATATTAATAAATCTTATCATAAATATATATTTTCTTAGGTAGTAGAAAGAAGTTCTGAACTATTCAGCGCGCTGGTTATCAAACGAGTGTCCCTGGAACATTGTGGTACTTACACGTGTGTCGCTACTAACCACGTCGCGACTGTAAATAAGACAACAGAACTTTATATTAAAGGTAATCAAAAGACGGGAATTGGAAAAGGTATGTTGAGGTAGTTTGGGCACGTATAAAGGATCGATAAAAGTAGGGAAACGAAAAAGATTTATGAAATGGTGTGTGTGGTAGAGACGGGAGTGATCGACCTAGGCGAACGTACCTCGATCAGATCGGGGACGTTCTTCAAAAGGGCCAGGTGAAAAGTACTCGTAACCGACGAGTGTGTATGAAAGCATTGATGAAAGTGGAAGAAGCGAAAGTGGTAAGGATCGGAGCATATGGAATTCCGTGATCTCTGTCTACCCCAATGGGAAAGAGGCGTGATGTACATAATATGTATGTATGTAATCAAAATCTTTAAATTTATTTAATAATACAGAAGAAGAAGATTAGAAGGCAGATTTACTAGACATGGCCCATAAAGTGATAAGGTTTCTCTCTCTCTTCCCACCGGTAGCCTGGACTGATTATGGCCTTGTTGTCGTTGGTGATTTTTATACTTTTTTTAAAATCATTATTAGAATAGAATATAGAATAGAATATACTTTATTGTACACAAAAACCAATTATACAAGCAATAAAAACTAAAGCTAAACATTGTACAAGAGGATGGCCTTATCGCAATATGCGATCTCTTCCAGGCAAACCTCAAGGAAGGGAAAAAAAAATAACAAAATAGAGTAGAAGGTGCAGCAAGAATGAGTATAAAAATAAAAGTAAAATAAAGAGTATACAGTTACAAAAAGTACATCTATCCCAATTAACATAAATCATTATAAATTAAAACTATAATATCATAAAAAACATTACATCATATACAACATAGCATGACAAACGGAAACAAAAACATTGAAAAATTGTAAAGGCAGGCAATGCAAGTGAAAAGGGTAAAATACGAAAGATTATAAAGAAGTGAAATGTTGAAATAAGAGTTTTTTGAAAGTATTAAGAGATTGAGCTCGTCGAATATCAAGAGGCAAGGAGTTCCAAAGCATAATACTTTGTACCGTGAAAGAGGAATGGTAAAAGTCAGTTTTATGTGCAGGAGTTTCTAATAATAAATTTTCACGAGAGCGGAGATCAAAATCACCACCAGATAAAAATACAAAATGTTGTTTTAAGTAAGTGGGTGTTTTAGGATCAAAAAGTATAGAATAGAGGAGTTGTAAAATATGAATATTACGACGCTGTCGAATTGGTAACCACATTAGTTTAGCTCTGAATTCAGACACATGGACAAATTTACGTAATCCATATATAAACCTAATACAAAGGTTTTGTAAGCGCTCAAGCTTATCCAATTGAAGTTCAGTGAGGTCGGGGTAGCAAACGTCAGCATAGTCAAGGATAGGAAGTATTAATTGTATAATATATGTATTTATAATAAAGAAAAGTGTTTTGAGAATATGTTTAAATTAATAGTATTTTAATGACACAAGTGCTGTTACATACAAAAATCAAAATAAGAATATTAAGCTTGAATAAACTAAAACTAGATACAAAGGACAGCAGGCTGAGCAAGTGTGATCTGTAGAGTGCTGATTTTCAGTCAGTTCTTATACCGAATATCGTTAAAAAAATGAAAAAACAGTGCAGCAATGAAAAAATAAAAAGATGACTATAATAATTAAAACAAGCGTTTTTGAGAATATTTTTGAATAATAAAATAGTAAACAAAAAATATAAAGTTAGACAAATTAGTAAGTGTTTAACATCGTTTTAAAAATTTGCACTTTGGCTGAAAATGGTATCCTAGAATATTGTTTACGCAAAAAAACATTAGCTTTTTATTTATGTTTACCATACAAGTTTCTGTTGAGGTAATTCTAATAATGTTCTTATTTTATTAGTGGCACCGAAGTGGTCAGATGAACCATCAAACTCATCTCTACTCTTGGGCAGACGAGGAGCAATATCTTGCAGTGCTAGTGGATATCCGAAACCTCAAGTACACTGGATGAAGAAAGACGGTGAATTTATATCTCAACTAGTAGTAGTAGTTCTTCAATTTTGATAGACGTGCGTGATACTTCTACTAAAGCACATCAATTAATGATGCCTTGTTAACCTATATTTTATTCAGTCGGAATAAAACTGAACGGCACAATTAGCAATTTCATAATAATACTGATTTAATTTAAAATATATATAAAACAAAGTTGTGTCAGTTACAACTCTAGAACGACTGCACCGATTTTAATGATATCTTATTTTATTTCTTGTTTGTCCCAAATAACAGCCTAACTAATAAAAAATCCGAAAAAGTCAGGAAAAAACATGCAGAAAATTTAGTTATCATTTTTGTGTAAATAATAATTTTTGAGATAAATATTTAATTCCAGCAATCCTTGGGACTTGGCAACCAGTATTAGAGTTAGCTGGAGGTGGAATCCTTAGTCTTGCTAATGGAACTTTAATCATAGACGAAGTATCCTTATCAGATGAAGGTCTATACTCTTGTAACATTGAGAACGGCGTCGGAACACCTCTAAGCAAGACTGTTTGGATTACTGTAAATAGTTGGTATTAATCATCTTCCATTTATAAAGGTCAATTACCTCCTATAGCTAGTAGTCATTTCCTAAAATTACACTTCTATATTGAAAACTAGAACCTCAATTTTTGTACATCCTAGATATGGATATGAGAGTGATAATGTTTTAAAACAAAATGCATAAAATAATGCGCTTAATGGAGCAGCAATAATGATGATGAACATTTATTTCTACTTAATTTACTAAATAACAGGCATTCAATTTTGATCCAATTCATAATTTATTCTCAATATATTACTAGAAGTTGACTTAGTTGAATGATTTCATTCCTAATTTGATTTCAGAGCCAGTACACTTTACTTCATCATCGTCCAACATAACATCGCGTTTGGGTCAATCTGTGAATGTAGAGTGTCATGGGCTTGGAGACATGCCTATTACGATACAATGGATTAGACATGGACATGCTATAGATTTACATTCTCATAGGTTAGTGATAACATACATATATAGCAAAATGTACATGTATGGTGAAGGTGTGCTCTTTTTCCAAACTATCGGGAGGGTCTTTGATCTGCCTAACAACTTACTGGCCGGCTGTCAGATCCTGCTGATTTTAAGAAGTTATCTAATATAATATTCTCAGTGCTTGAAGAAACTTTGATAGCGCGATTCAGAATTATTGTCATCTTCATATTGATCGAAGGTGCAGACTGAAGATGTTGATTGAGACTAAATACAATCACTAGCAAATATCATGTGACTTTTATAAGAAAATGAATTTCAGGTGGAAGCTTTCAGAAATAAAAACTAATTTAGGTGTAAGGAGTACGATAGGCATTCAGTATGCTGAAGTTACTGATGCTGGTTTATATCAATGTCGAGCGAGCAATCCATATGGCAGTAGCACTTATAATGTGTATGTTACTATTTTAGGTAAGTCTGAAGTTTTACAAGAAAATAGGTTTCTCCGGTATCATCCCTATTGACTCGACTAATTCAGAAGCAGATAATAGTGAATCTGTAATTATGAATTATATTATAATTGTATGCTGGACGTCAAGTGGCATACATAACATTTAAGTGTCGATATAATTAAGTATAATGTAAGAATACTGTAGTATTCTTTAAACCAAATTACTTACTTGCAAGCAGAAACGCAATTCTGTTCTACGTGATTTGAATATAATACTTTATCCATTTCTTCCTGTTTAAAGATATAAACGGATTGTTTTTTAGAACCGCCCACCCCTCCATCAGAGCTCAGAGTTGAGTCTGTCCAATCTCGTATCGCCACTATATCATGGCGAATTAATGATCGTGTCGCGGCTCGACACTACACTGTTCAATTTGCTCCCGCGCATCTCAATGATGTGCGATGGGAACTTGCTAATACTTTGAATGTTACGAGGTACGTTTAGAAAAACTTGTGTTTAATCCAGATAAACGATGTTTTCAATTAAGATAATATTTTATTTTCTTTTGTTCTTCAAATTATTAAAATCACCCGAAATAAGTTTAAAACCTCAGAGATATATATATATATATTTAATTTTATTTAAATATATTTTAGCAATAATGATGAAATTCGCCAAACATTTGAGCTTCAAAATCTTCGCCCGGCAAATAGTTATGCAGTTAGAGTAGCAACTGTGAACCAAGTGGCTGTCAGTCGCTTCACTGAAGCCATACATTTTACTACACAGGAAGAACGTAAGGCAATGTTATGTTTACATTTTTTTAATGCAGTGTATGATGTATTCGAAAGAATTGAAAAGTGTCTGTCACGAAAGGAATAAAATCAAAATATAATTTAGAGATTTTACAGACCTTACTTTATCAAACCCAAAATGTTCATATTTATCCAATGCTGGTGCATATTTTTGAATATTTTAAAGGAAATATTATTATTTCTTCTTTAGCACCATCTTCACCTCCTCAACAAGTACGCGTATCTCAAACAGAAGAACCAGGTCAGCTCAGAGTGTGGTGGTCAGCACCAGATACGCTCTCACATAACGGTCATATTACGGGGTACCACATCAAGGCTGTGCCTCAGAATGTTGGACCAAGTAAGATTTAATCTCTAAATACGCTTGTTTCTCACCTTATAAATTGGGATCTATTAGGAGAGAATCTCTAGTATAACGTCCATTTTTATTTGTGTTTTTCTTTGCACTTTTTACTTTCTAATTGTTTATTTGTATTTAGTGTATATTGTTTTAGCACCATTTATTTCATAATACTAAAATACACAGTGTCATCGCTATATCAACAATTTATTATATTCGTCATCGCTGGAAAAGTGTAAAAACTGTACTGTTTTTACTTAACCTACGATTTAATTCTAATGTATAATTAATACAACTTTGTAAAAAAATACATTTCTATTACACTGTTATGGAAAAAAGTAAAGGATATTATTTTCATTTAAATTAATTTTAAATCAGAAATTGTTGTTCTTTAAATACTTATTAAATAACCTTCAAAATAGACCTTAAAATTAAAAGCTGGTTGTTTAGGCAGGGATTTTCAATCGAATATCCATTCCGAATATTACCTTAAAATAACTTTAGTTTCAGCAGAATCAGATACAAGAATGTTAAAAGTAGCACAACAGCCTGGTAAACAAGAAATGATAATAAGTGATCTTCTGAAAAATACAAGGTAAGATATTAAAATTAAAAATATACAGAAAATGGTTTATGTTTAACCACCTTACTGTTTTCAGATATGCAGTTTCTATATCGGCTTTTAATAGTGCTGGGTCTAGTCCATTTTCATTACCAGTATTTCAAGAGACAAGGGAAGGAGGTAAGTTTATATTATAATAATCATCTATGATCATTCCAAAGCTCATTGAACTATAAAACTAATAAATTTTTCTAACTCTCACAGCACCAGAGAATGCCCCATCTTCTGTAGAATGTACGGCGGTATCTTCCACTTCTCTGCGAATTGGCTGGCAGCCGCTTAACACACCAAGACATAACAGCGAGATATTAGGATACACTATACTTTATGCTTGTGAAGGTACTTATACAAAATCTTTCGATCTATATTTTCCTCAGTACTCAAGTATATCACGTTACAAAATCTTATCAAATAGTAAAAAAATACATACTTTGTATGTAGATAATTACATAATTATATTTTGTTTAAAAGGTTACATTAGTATTAAGTAAATATTCTAATGTAACATTATTTCAGATAGCGATTGGAAGAATCAAACTTCCCTCCATACGGAGCAATATCTGCAGAATCTACTGAAATATACTAACTATACTATTAAGGTTGCTGCATACTCTAATTATGGTGTGGGACCATTCTCATATCCAATCGTGTGCATTACGTTACAAGACGGTAATAAAGTTTTTTTTTATTATTTCGTTTCATACAAATATGTCATAAAAATAAAAGTTTTTATTAGTTTTCATATTGGTGTTGCACTGGGATATGTTAAAGGTCCACTTATATTTAAAAGTTATGTGATTGATAAATTTGTTACATTCTTCAATTTTTTAAATATATTGAAGCCGTAATATTTTTATAGTACCGACTCCGCCAGCAGATATGAAAGTTCTAGTACTTTCACCTACGTCATTGCTTATAAGTTGGAAACCACCTGAAAGACCAAATGGACAAATACTCTACTATACTGTTTATGTTAAACCAGTGGGGTAAGATTATTTTAAAATACAAACTTTATTTTATAATATATATTTATTTTACCAAACCTTATTCTAAAATCAATACTGAAGTTATTAAAAAAACACATTCCTTTGTTAGCTAATTTCACATAATATTAACGCTTAATTCCATTAAAATTTTAAAATGAATTTTTTGTCAAGTAATTTTTCTTTGGACGTATTCTAAATAACTAGGGATTTTTTTTTTATGCCATAGAAGTGCTGGTAATGCAGTTATAACACAACGAATAGACGCAATTCGTCACACAGCTGAAGTAAAAGACTTGAGCACAAGTCGTACTTATGAAGCATGGGTGTGTGCTTCTACACACGTTGGCGAGGGTCGAGCCAGCAAGCGTCTTACTCAGACACCAACACATAGAGGTACAATATTAGTAACTTAATTCATGAACTTATTCAAACTACAGATCGTCTTAATCTGATACTAATTTACAAGGTACAATGGTTATAAACGAAATGAGATAAAATTCATATTTTTTTTAAGCTAGTGTAAATGTTTATCAATTAAATCATAATACAAATGAAATGTTTGAGATTATTAATCTAACCTTTTAATCAGTTTATCATTAAAAGGTTCATTTCAAAATTGAAAAACAAATCTTAAAATGTTTCGTGTACAGTTGTGGCTGGAGTGTCATCACTTGGAGGGACTATATCTGTCGGTGCTGGTTCATCTCTTCTCCTTCGGTGCGAATGTGTAGGATCTCCTGCTGCACGCACGGTGTGGTATCACAACCACAATATTATCACACATCACCCAAGGTTTACCAGGAATCATGATGACACACTACTTATTAACAGTAATATTTGCTTTATATTCTTTACGTATATTATGGTTATGTCAGTTATAGCATCAAGTTTATTGTTATATCTATAGTAGGTGATTTCACTCACAGAACAAAACTCACTAGGTTATTTTAACCCAACTCGACCGTATATTATTTCCTTGCCTTAAATTGTGATTTATGACATATTATCTAATTGGGTTTCATGATATTGTTTGTGCTCATCGAAAAGATTGTCATATTGAGTACCATAACATTTCAGATATTGACGAATCTTTAAGCGGTAACTATACATGTCTGGCCAAGAACTTGTATGGCTCAGATTCTGTTAAGTACACAGTAGTTGTTCAACCGTTACCAGATTCACCAATACTGCGAGCTACACCTTACAAAGATTCAATCACAGTTGAATGGGAACAATCTCATTATACGATCAATAGAACCTCACTTCAAAAAATAAGTAAGCATTGATATTTTCACTAATTTGTTAATTTTTACTAAATGTGAAAGTTTGTGAAGACGTCAGAATTTAAATTTGAATTAATCTATGGAATATTTTCACTCAGTAACTTTAAAAATAATGATCCAATCATTTCGAAAAATAGTAGAACGATACTTAGCTTAGGAATTGCGGGGAAATTAAAATATAGATTTTATATAGATGAATCAATGTTACCATCTTTAAGATTCGGTACGATGAAGGTAAGTAACAACATTGCTACAGTTAATTTTATAGCATTGCGTTGTTTAAGTAATGAATGAGGACGAATCATTAGTTAGAGTCTCTCTTAATTATCTATTATTATTATTACTATATCCAACTTATCATGAAATTTAATCTATAATTTAAACTAACTTAATCTTTCAGCAATTGCTTAAGTTCAGTCGTAATTCTTACTCATAATTGGCCTTAATTTTAGCTTATAGTCTCACATGGAAAGAAGCAAACGGTCCATGGCAAGAAGCATGGTCACAAAACGAGGTACCCAATACATCAAATGTACAAAAATATACATTAACCGGTCTGAAGTGTGGGACTAAGTATTCGCTAAGGATTACAGCTACTAATAAAGTCGGAACTTCTCAACCTGCTTATATGGACATAAGCACTCTAGGTGGTGGTAAGTGTTTATTATAAATTAGGTAAAACTAATGAGAACCATCGCTAAATAGAGAAAAATTGTCTTACTGTATTAGAAGGCTGCAGAAAATTATCATTTTAAACAAGAATTACAAATATGCATGAGTCAAATTAAACCACAACTGTAAAATACCTGTGTACGTAATTATACGAGTCCCCTAGTCGGGCATGGGGCAGATCCAATTCTGTGTTTCATTCAGTGATTATTTTTCGTTACAGGCAAGTAGGTGATCAGCCTTTTGTGTCCTGCTCGACGGTAACTTTTTTTTTTCTCCGGGATTCGAATCCGGGACCTCCGTAACGAATTTCTCACTGAGCCAGAGAGGCCGTCTTAAAATGCGTATAACACATTCCATATTGCGAAATGAAAGGTCGATGGAGAAGAGGAATAAACATGGGCATATTTTTCTTTACGTTATTAAAAACCAAAATATATTTAAGTTTTATTTAAAGCTATCAAATTTTGACTTATTAAAGTCAAATTGGCTCACTGTGTAAATCTAATACTATTATTAAAGGTACAAAAGGATTCGTTATTACTTAGTTTGGTACATTCTAGAAGTTTATTTTGAATGAAATCTTAGTCTTTCTCATCATACTGCATAAAGATATTGGATGTTTTAGTACCAATACCGCCTACATCAAACGAATGGTTGTGGAGCAACAGCTCCCATATCTACATCCAGCTGGCGGGCTGGGAGGAAGGCGGCTGCGACATGCGCGCCTGGGACATAGAGTACCGCGCGCTCGGCGCTAGGGTGTGGACACGAGCTAGGAATACATTGGTGAGTGTCATCTACATCCAGATGGCGGGCTGGGAGGAAGGCGGCTGCGACATGCGCGCCTGGGACATAGAGTACCGCGCGCTCGGCGCTAGGGTGTGGACACGAGCTAGGAATACATTGGTGAGTGTCATCTACATCCAGCTGGCGGGCTGGGAGGAAGGCGGCTGCGACATGCGCGCCTGGGACATAGAGTACCGCGCGCTCGGCGCTAGGGTGTGGACACGAGCTAGGAATACATTGGTGAGTGTCATCTACATCCAGCTGGCGGGCTGGGAGGAAGGCGGCTGCGACATGCGCGCCTGGGACATAGAGTACCGCGCGCTCGGCGCTAGGGTGTGGACACGAGCTAGGAATACATTGGTGAGTGTCATCTACATCCAGCTGGCGGGCTGGGAGGAAGGCGGCTGCGACATGCGCGCCTGGGACATAGAGTACCGCGCGCTCGGCGCTAGGGTGTGGACACGAGCTAGGAATACATTGGTGAGTGTCATCTACAT
Organism: Anthocharis cardamines; assembly: GCA_905404175.1. Taxonomy (NCBI): domain Eukaryota; kingdom Metazoa; phylum Arthropoda; class Insecta; order Lepidoptera; family Pieridae; genus Anthocharis; species Anthocharis cardamines. Next base: position 6,818,894 of record FR989974.1, read on the forward strand.
CCAGCTGGCGGGCTGGGAGGAAGGCGGCTGTGACATGCGCGCCTGGGACATAGAGTACCGCGCGCTCGGCGCTAGGGTGTGGACACGAGCTAGGAATACATTGGTGAGTGTCATCTACATCCAGCTGGCGGGCTGGGAGGAAGGCGGCTGCGACATGCGCGCCTGGGACATAGAGAACCGCGCGCTCGGCGCTAGGGTGTGGACTCGAGCTAGGAATACATTGGTAATATTTCCAATGAAATCTTAAACTTTTAGATATAACGAGATACAATGATATAAAATATATAAACAACTGTTAACTATAAAATATATTAACTACTACTTAAACTGAACGTTGTTTATAGTTATGGGCATATAGTTTTCATTTCCTTATTTTATGATCGCCACTTTTAAAGTCATCGCTAAGATAAACTTAGGTTAGTAATAACATCGACAATTGCTTGCCTATTCAAACAAGAACATCATCAGAAGCGACATCTGTATAATTTGCTTTAGGAGTGACGTCATTTTTGTGAATTTCTAAATGTATACCTACAATCTCAACCACCATGTTTTAGACTTACGCAGATACGAGTTGGAATTTGCCACTATACCAAGTTCCCAGCTATCGCTCAAGTTCATTCGCAATATCGGATCTGTCACCTGGCACATGGTACCAAATCCGAATAACTGCTACCAATGAGGCTGGTAGTATTAATAGTATTTACAATTTTGCTACCAAAAATTTGGATGGGAGTAAGTATAATGTTAATTTTTATTATTAAAGTAAGTAGTTCAGGTCAAATAAACGATCAATGTACAAAAACACCTACTTCCTCATACTTATATTTTCTAATATGGTATGGACATCATCAAAATGGTTGACGGACTCGTTGGTGCGTTTGGAACACCTGCCGTGCTCATCGATGGGTCGTGGGTTCTAATCCCACAGGGACGACATGTTTATAATTTTCTGTAAACATGTCTTCCCCACGTTTGGCAACTTTGGGTGGAAGGAATATCGAAATTCCGACTGGGTAACGTATCACCGTTCATAGATAGAAAAACCAGGAACTGTATATTGCGCGATTCGGTTTCAGTCTATGGATTTCCGAATACTCGAATTAAAAATTAGGTCGACAGCACATCATTGACTGATGTTCTGTATCTGAGATTTTACCTATCATCAAGTTAAACACATACTCGTCTGTCGATATCTTACATAAAAAAACTTTTATATACGTAACTAAAAATAAGAAATTGGATCAACAGCGCAACACTGGTTGATGTCCTATGGCGGAGGTATCTTATTTCGCCTCGTGCTCGACTGCCTACTATGTTTCTTGAACTCTTTCTTTATCTTTCTTTTGACAGAAATCATTGATTTCAGGTGATGTGGGTCCACCATCAGACATTTTTGATTTGAATATGTTAGTAATAATATTTAGCTCAATATTACTTCTTGTATGTCTCATATGCTGCGTATATATTTTACTGAAGCGACAAAGGTAAGATTTTTTTTCAATGAAAGTACTTTTTTGCCAGGAACATTATTATTTTTACATTATATTATTTAATAAAAGTACAATATTTTAACAAAGATTAATATTGATTTTCATTTTCACCTTACGTAATGTTTCTAGATTTGTCCGACGTAAAACAATTAAGTAAGTTTAATATAGTAAACTTTGTCTAGAACTAATTATTAACTTCAATATAGTCTCAAGAGACTCAAAAACCGTAGCCTACTTAAAGTTGCAAAAGTTTAATAAGAGCTTCTTACTTACTATTAAATAAACTTTCGAGAATTTTCAAGCTTTACTAGGATTTCTATTAATTTTGTTATGAAAACTTACCCAAGAAGTTTTTAACCTACAAAAACGATTTTATTCATTTGTATCATTTGTGTATAAGAAAATAAAAAAGGGATAATTAAACTATAAATATGTTTTTGTACATATTAAATTATTTGAATTGTTATTCACACTAATAGCTATAATATACTGTAATACATTTTAAGTTATGTGAATTTTGTACTGTCACAATATACGTATATAGTATCAAAACGCACATGTTTTTGCCTGTAGAGACAACCTTGTGTCTGTAGTCTGTACCATCAGCAATAACATCGTAATATAATCTAAAATGAAGCAACATTATTAAACCTGTAAATAAACTTCCTTTCTTTTAACTCAAACGTTATTTACCTTATCATGACACAAATTGAGATATGCTATTACATATGCTTAATTTTTATTTTTAGAAGTGGTCACTTTACACAGTACAGAGATTCATTAACAATTGACAATAAATCGGAGAATGGTAATCTTACCTCCAATACATCACATAATAATCTTGCCGGTGCTGTCAAAGAGAGTGCTCTGAGCGCACAAAACAGGATATATAGTACGCCTATTCCAGTTAGAAATAATAGTAAGCATGGTGAGTTTATTGAATTATTTATCTTAATTATTATATTAAATTTATTAAAACAAATAATATTATAATTAATAAATGCCCAAAACTCATTTACATGTGCATAGACATAAAGTTTGTGGTGGTGTTCCACAAGAATATTATAAGGTCCTGTCTTCTTCCTTTTATATAACATTAATGTGTGGATACTTTAGTTATGAAGGATATTAAAACCGTATTAACCAACAGAGTTATATGAAATCAGTCCATACGCACAATTTGCGGTTGGCTTCAGAACGTTTGGACATGTTGATAATCAGGATCCTCCTCTTGGTCATAAACACAAATATTGTGACACAGGTAATTTTCATCAACAAATTGCAGTTTAAATTTAAAAAAAAAACAAACACTTGGGATAATGGTAATATTTTACAATAGAGAAATGATAGAAAGTTTGTTAAACCCTCAAGTTTAAATTTTGAATGAAAGTAAATTTAGTTTAATAAATAGAATATACTTTTAAGAATGGCCCAGTATTTTTATATAACGTATATAATATTTCAGAAACAAGTTTCCAAATGTGCTCCGAATGTGAAGATAGTGACACAATCTCGAAATATAGCGGAAGTAAATGTTCGAGAGGTATATATTTATACACAAATCCTGACAAAATATCACAAACATCAAAGATTTGCAAATACAATATTAATTTCGGAATTATTTTCAAGAACTACAGAATAGTTAAAATTATTTCTTGTTGCAGAAACTTGTAGGACTCCACACCATAGGTAGCTACGCGACAAAATGTTATATAACAAGAAAAAGAGAAATAATTAAGGATCACATGCATTTGAATGGAAAACAAAGGTAAATGATAAATTAGACCTTGTAATTTATTTTTTGTGTAGTATCACACTAAATGATGAAATGAAACTTGTATTCACTAGAGAGTACTTTTACTTGACAGATTTATAAAGATGATGATATTACTACTAGAACAGATAAGTTGGTGTCACCATGAGAACATTTGTCTTTAGGAACAAAAAGTAGTTCAGAGAATTTTTGTAAAAACTATAAATGTACATTAAATTAATCTTTACTTACAGGGTCACCAGATTCAGACATAATTTGATTAAAAAAGGACTGGTCCAATCAAGATATCAATTTAAATCTTTTCTATGGTTGTGTTCGATTAAATATAAGTAATTTTTACTCTGTATAAAATATGACTTAAAGAGATTCTGGAAAGCCTTCAAGAGACGTCCACTGGTTTAGAAACAGTTCTCTTTGAGTAAGATTTGCTAAAATTGTACAAAACGTTGTCTTCTTCATATGTTTAAATTCATACGGATACTTTTTTATCATCTAATTAATATTTATATTTATCATTATTATATAAGTTATACAAAAAATATCTACACTATAAAGAGTATGTAAGGCAGAAAGAGGAACCTCGTCTCTATAAGAGCCATGTCTAATAGAAGCAACGATCTTAGCCTTGAACCAGCAATCAAGTGAGAGAATTTTAAATTGTTAATCTAAGCTCCTTGCTGTATATTATACCCTAACCCGAATGTAGTATTATTTACAAATACGGTTGCTTTTTCTTCTTGAAGGTTTCTTAGGATCTAGCAGAATTAAACAGTTACCATAATGAAATATATCTATATTATATAACTTCACTTTTTTCATACTTTAATATATAATAATATGAAAGTGACCACCATAATTTTATGTGTATATCTATCTTGATGAACGTTTAGCCCGGTAAGTCTACAATAGGTCACCATTTAACAGACAAATTACATACATCGTTGTCTTTTACCGGTAGTTTCAATACAGTTTACTTCGAATTAAATTCGAGAGAAAGAGACAAGAGTTTGCTGTCTTAGAATTATTAATAAGGTATAAATTAAACTATTCAGAAGTCTCAATAGTGCTAAAATAGAACTATTTAAGTATTAGAATAAAACCACGATTTATAGAAATTTGATGTTAGTCTTTTGATGGAGTACAATTTTTTGTTACTTCTATTTTGTACTTGAAATAGGATAATTTATTTACAAAATACCGAAAAATCGTTAAAATCGAAACGATATAAAAAGATAATGAAATATGAGAGGTAATAGTATATGAACGGGTGTAAATATGTGTTGTGGTTATAAATATGACTCAGCAATATATTGCTAATTTCATGGCTGAACCGCAGTTCTTGCTAATCATTGCGCGTCAAGCTGTCAAGACCAATAGGGCCAATAGCATAATCTAATATATAAAATTCTCGTGTCACAGTTTTCGTTGCCATACTCCTCCGAAACGGCTTGACCGATTTTGATGAAATTTTTTGTGCTTATCCGGTATCTATGAGAATCGGCCCATCGGAGAAATTTTTCATCCCCCTAAATGTTAGGGGTAGTCCACCCCTAAATTTTTTTTTTATTTTTTAGACAAAATTTTTAATTTCTATTTTTTTTTAATGTGGCATTAAAAAATACATACATCCCTAAATTTTTACTTTTTTATAATCAATCCCTGCTTTTTAGAAATTATTTACATGGCAAAACAACGATTGCCGGGTCAGCTAGTTTAATATAAAAAATGTTCTTCCACCAATCATAATTCGCATTCGAAGGTCTACAGACGAACCGAGACACCTAATATACAAGAAATACCATAATATTATGTAATATTTATTTACCTATATTAAATACACACACATCGTACATCACTGAAAATCAGTGCTGGGGTGCACCACGTATGCTGATGGTGAGTGATGGTTTTTGCACATTTTTATTTAATTTTTAGTTTAAATAAGTTTTTGTATTGCAAATAAAATTACTTTCTTTTATAACGTACCACCAGGAGTACTCTATGTCTTTTTTTCTAATTAATTGTCGCACTCTATAGATTGTATTATACATTTTATTATAAACTTCAATTTCATATTCACAGGTAGTTTTTGTACTGTAAAATTATAGATGTAACAATATAGGTAAGTTTTTTTTTAAAACGTGCCAACTTACTATACTATATCTTTGAATCAAAGATAAAACCCACAAGTGTAATTTAGAATTAAAAAATGCAATTTTTAAGTGCGTATTGCGATTAATTTTTTTTTATAGACCACAATACGCAATTAATGGTTGGTTACGCTTAAAATAAGTAATCTTAGTAAAAAATGTTTTTATTAAAAATGACACTTAGTGAGTTTTACTTTTGACCCAACAAAATATTCTAATCTATATATATAAAAGAGATTCCCACCTATATAGTCACTCATCACGATATCTCTGGAACCATAAGGCGTAGCGACTTGAAATATGGTAGGAATATTCCTTTCGCCGAGTAGAGGTCAGCTAAGAACGGATTTTACGAAATTCAACCCACAAGGGGGGTTGCGGGGGCAATTGCTAGTTAAATATATTTAGTATTTATAATACTCTGTTATCGTTAGATTTAACCCCAGTTTCTGAAGACTAGTTAATTTGATAGCGAAATTTGCGAATGAATAGTTGACCTAATCGCTAACATCTAATCACATTCTTGATCTACCTGTTATTAAATTTGAGCTGATTTGTTGACAAACAAAGAACAAGCCTTCAGAAACAGCAGCTAAGAATAGATACATTTTTTAATTCCATGAATTTTATCTTACCAAAGACTGATGTATTATACTATAGCAGTTATACTTAGTTTCGAAAATAAAATCTTAATATAATAAAGTTTTTTATTTGTTATCTTATTTATCCTAAAAGACAATGCCCATGTGTCGACAACATCTCATTTTATTATCTATACTAATACTATAGAGAGGAAATCTTTGTTTGTTTGTTTGATACGATTTAACTCAAAAACTACTAGACCAATTTTAAAAATTCTTTCACCAATAGAAAGCTACATTATCAGCGAGCTTTTTGTGTATATTTCATCTACATTGCACCCGTGCGGGGTGGGTCGCTATTTATATTTATATATTAGGGGCTGATACGAGATGATTTTCATGAAGAATAAAAGCTTTATTCATAAAATTCGGTTTATTATTTTTAGCCATGACAACGTTACTAACAAAATAATTAAAGCAGAATATAGTGTATTTTTTTTTGATGATGATGATATATAGTTTAGATCTATAAACAGATGTAGTTCATGTGTTCCACTTATCATTATAATAATACATAGTTTAAAAAACGTAGAACACTAACTTTATTGTTTCCCACAACTACCGTGGGAGCCATAATTTAAAAGCTCCGCAGATCTGATCATCGAATCTAGTCTCAAATCACGTTTTTGAATACAATCTCACCTCGAAAGCAGTTTTTTTTTATTTCAGATATCGACAGACGAGCATGAGGTTCACTTGATGGTAGGTGATATCTCAGCCACAGAACATCAGTCAATGATGCGCTGTCGACCTAATTTTTTACTTCGAGCATTTGGAAATCCATAGACTGAAACCGAAACGCGCAATCACGGTTTTTCCACCTATAAACGGTGGTTCGTTACCCGGTCGGAATTTAGATATTCCTCCCACCCGATTAATGCCCTAAGTTTACCAGACGTAGGGAAAACATGTTTACAGAAAATTATGAAAATGTGGTCCCGGTGGGATTCGAACCCACGACCCATCGATGCGCACGGCAGGTGTTCTACCGAACGCGCCAACGAGCCCGTCATTTAACAGTTTTAAAAATAATATCATGATACATACGTCATTACTGGAATACGGACCTTACACTCCGCCCTATCCGAAATTATTAGAAACTTTTATAGAGGATTCGGTACTGGTAACGGATAGATTGTTATATCAGATATCCGATAGTTTTGGTTATGATTACAGAGCTACGTACCGACTTCACTGGGTGAAATAGCTCTCAGATAACAGGATTGCTTACAACTTACCTGATACTCATAGATATAATTAACTGAATGTATAATATAGCTTATTTGTTATTTTGATGTATAAACTATAATACTGTAAAGTTTCATCAAAATCCGTTCAGTACTTTTCGCGTGAAAGACCAACAAACATTCACCCATACCTCCTTACAAACTTTCACATTTAATAGTAGGCTTGTTAAAATAAATTTATCAACATCAACCTTATGAATCTAAAATTAACTTTGTATTCAACGACAATCGATTATGTTTATCTTAATTCAATTTAAATTCAAAATCATTTATTAATTTAGGTAACACAATGTACACGTATGAACTTCAATAAAAATATATATATTAAATGCTTCTAATTTTACATATTTTACTGTCAGTTCTCAAATCAAGGGCGTAGAACGGACGAGAAGAACTGGCAATAATCTCTCCGCCACTCTTTTTAATCGCCAAGTTAAAAAAATAAACGAAAAAAATAAAAAACGAAGATTTGTTCTCTATTAAATATTAATATATATCTCATTACCGGTGATCTGTATAATATAATTTTTTATAAGAATTAAATTATTTTAAGCTTAATCTAAGGTGTCAATAAATAATATTCAATTCAAATACTGTGCAATACTAACAAAGCGAACTGTAGAGTCAGCAACATCAATCCACGTCACGTAACTAGAAACTCCGGAAACATTCCGAATTGCGACCCCGAAACAATTAAACTACCCTCCACAGATTAATTATTTGTTTGTTCAACAAACTCACTCAGATTGTTCGCAAGTTCTGGATAGAAAGGGATTGTTTGATAGTGATGGACTGTTTTATATATTTTTGAGATTCTTGGTTTTTTTTTCAACTAAGGAAGGTTTTATATTTTTTTTCTCACTAAAAAACTCCGGTTAGTTTTAAAGACCACTTGGGTCAGAAACAATAATGGCAATTGGCAAAAAATTATTTTTAAGCAAAAAACAAAAACCGACTTCAAAACTACAACTACATAATATAGTATGTACAAATTTGCACTAAAAAGTAAAAAATAATATTTTAATTACTTTAAAGCATTATTTATTAACAGTTATTTTTGGAGTCGGTGCCAGCCAAAAAGGACAGTTTTTGTTTTTTGCTTAAAAATATTTTTTTTTTAAATTTTTGTAGGAAGTGTATGTTTTTAAGTTCATTAATCCTTAGATAATAATTTAGTAGACCTACCACTAAACGTGCTGCTCAAATGAGACAGCGCCGTGTAAGGAACCACAAAGCAAAACATCATCCACGTATAAGTAAATTTTTGTCATTGTTGATTTTCTAAAGAAGCACCAAACCAATGCCGATAAATTATTAATAATTATATGGGACCACCTCTGAAATATCCCCTACCAAACAAAAAAAAAATCATCCAAATCCATCCATAACTTGCGGAGTTATCGCGTAACAAACATACAAAAAAAACAGACTTTTTAATGCAATTTTCATTTATTTATTCAAAATCTTTATAGAACTTTATTTATTACATTCAAAAGTAGGTTATTGTTTAAAATTCTTCAAACTACGTCATTTTCCTAACAATAAGTAAGTAAATCAAACTCCTGAAACGTCAGTTTCATAACGATCTATATAAAAAAAAATCAAGAAATTGGACTTGATATGGCATTTTTTTAAATTATTATCTGTAAAAATAAATTTTACTATGGATTTTAGTCTTGGAAAGTATTGAATCACTTTATATAGTCAGACAGCCACAGTACTGAAATAATAGGTGTGGCTCCGTTTTGCCATTTAATATCGACAAAAAACACAGAACAACTCAAATTAAGAAACATTCAAATTAGCTATTGACGGGCTCGACGGGTCAGACAGGGAACGTTTATGACTACTTTCTACTTTCCTAAAAAAGACGAGAAGCGAAATAGACACAGAAATATGTCTGCCCTATTCCCAACGATTATGCACCTCAGATACTTAGATGCCACATTTTTGAGGCATTTAAAATAATCTAATATATTTATTTAGTTTAGAATCGCTATTTCAAAATTAAATTAATTCATCATTTATACTATTCTTATCTTCATAAGTTGGACGGTATAAACTTTTCTGAAATCTCTAATTTAAAGGGAACATCACACAAATAGAACACTGTAAATAACGTCTATTAACAATCTGTTGGGGACAGTCGTCGTGTGAAGTGCCTTTACGATTTATAGCTATTTTATGTCAAAGACACTGCTATGCTATTACGTTGAATGAAGATTTGAATATTATTCGTGTCAGTCATTGAGATAGTATGTATATTATGTCAATGGTATCAGTACATACAATAATGTAAAAATACTTCATTCTAAGAAAGGAGCTTTTTTGTTTCCTAGAACCCTTGTTATGTTTTTTCCTAATATTTAATAGGACTCGTTGGGTAGTTTACCTTTTACCTGACCGCCTTCGTGGCTTAGTGGTAAGCGCAATACGTTTGGCACCGGAGGCCTGGGTTTGAATCCCGGGGAAACAAGATTTTAAAAAATATTATTTCAGTCGGGCAGGGCACAGAAGGCTGATCACCTACGTGTCTGTAAATAATAATGATCAGTGAAAGAGACACAGAAATGGGTCTGCCCCATGCCCCACTAGGGGTCTCGGGATATCACTTTTTGGTAACCTTGCTTTCCGGTGGGTGGTAGATTTAAATCTCGCCGGGACGCGATGGTTAAACTAAGAGATTTTTTTAAGTAAAATTTTCGAAAATTAAAACAAAATATGTTTGTTACTTTAATTTTTATAACGACTTCATTTCTACAAGTGAAAGCTATCCCTCTATTCTATAAAAACATTATCTACATTGTTATACAAAAGACAATACCTATTAAAAAAAATTGCCAAGTGCGACTCGCGCACTGAAGTTTCCGCACAAACTTTTAGTTATGTAAAGATTTTCCCAATGAAAATAAATGAAATAAAACCTGAGTATAATATTGCCTTTTATTAACGCGAGTATCACACATTTAAATAAAATACTGTATACCGAATTAAAACGCGATTTATTATTTATATTGTTTAAATTATTTGTCGCGGGGAGACAGAAAGATGACATCTTTCTGTCTCCCCGCGACCACGGTTGCTGTAAAGCATCCGAAACGTCGGGATAAATAATTTAAACAATATAAATAATAAATCGCGTTTTAATCCGGTATACAGTATTTTACTTAAACCTGAGTATAATATTTCAACTTCACCAGAAGGGTATAGACGGACAATGAAGTGATCATATTATAAGGGTTCCGTTTTTAGTACGGAGTACGAACACTAAAAATGCATATCAATGTAAAGAGACTCTTAAGGCAAAGGCTGAAAACCAACGTGGTACATATTGTTAAAAATGTTTGCCACAATATGTTGAGTCCTTTGCCTTTTCATTGTCAGTTGCTCACAAAAAATAAAAAAATGGTGTATTAATAATTATGTATTGTTATGTGTGACAGTGAATAAATGTTTTCTCTCTTTCTCTCTAAAATATGCTACTAACACATAATAATCGTTTTTTTTTTGATGGGCTCGTTGGCGCGTTCGGTAGAACACCTGCCGTGCGCATCGATGGGTCGTGGGTTCGAATCCCACCGGGAGCACATGCTTATAATTTTCTGTAAGCATGTTTTCCCCACGTCTGGTAACTTCGGGCATTGATCGGATGGGAGGAATATCTAAATTCCGACCGGGTAACGAACCACCGTTCATAGATGGACAAAATCGTGAAGTGCATATTGCGCGTTTCGGTTTCAGTCTATGGATTTCCGAATGCTCGAAGTAAAAATTAGTTCGACAGCGCATCATTGACTGATGCTCTGTGGCTGAGGTATCACCTACCATCAAGTGAACCTCATGCTCGTCTGTCGATATCTGACATAAAAAAAAACATATTATTATTTGTTCAAACCCTCCCTATAAATAAATCACCTCTAAAAGCCATCTCTGAAGCAATCTCGAAGTAACGTAGGTACTCATTAACGACACGTAACTTTAATAAGAAAAGTTATATTGGATTTCCTAACTTCGTAAATTAGCTTCGAGACATCGAGACTGTATTGACAGTCAGGCATGTTGGTTTTATGTAATATATAAAATTTCCATGTCACAATGTTAGTTACCGTACTCCTCCGAAACGGCTTTACCGATTTTTACTTTTTATATGCGTATTCAGTAGGTCTGAGAATCGGCTACATTCTATTTTTCATACCCCTAAGTGATAAGGGTTGTTCACTCTTAAATTTTTTTTTGAAATTATACTTCTTTAGGCGCGTTATGATAAAATGATGAGAGTGAAATTTTACGAATCGCGCGCACAGCGAGACACAAAATTCTCACGGGGAAGTTGCCCACTATTTAATTTTTTAAGTTTAAATTGAACTTTATTGACTGTGTTGACAATCCTTTTATTGTAATTAATTATTTGCATGCAATTAAAAACTATTTTTAATGATGCCAAAGAAGTATAACTTCTCACGCGCGTAGGTACATAAGTACACGCACCCATATTTTTTTTTTGGACGAAATTTTTTGTTTTAATTTTTTTATAATGTGCCATTAAAAAATACATACAACCCTAAATTTTTAGGAATTATTTACATGGCAAATCAACGTTTGCCGGGTCAACTAGTGATATATATATTTTATGAGATATAACAGTGACAAATATTATTAATTATTCAACTCTTTATTATCAATGGTAAACAGTTTTTTTTTTGTGCAAGAAGAAAGGGAGTTTACTCGAACAGTCGAACCACTGACTGGCCGGGCCGTAGGGCCCTAAGTTTTTATCTAATAGAATATAGATGTACTATACACAAAAAAAATAACCTGTCTTCCTGCCCTTTTTATTTATTTGGTCGGCGCAGTATGTTCTCCTTTTCCATTCTCTTCTTTCACTCGCCGTCAGTCACACCTCTCAAACACATATCATTCTTCAGCCAATATTCTTCATTCAGCCTGTCTTATAAGTGTTCACCAATGGCTAAGCTTACAAAATAACGATTTCCAACGACAAAATAAACTCAAGATATATTAAATAAATAGTAAATCACGTCTGTTTGTGCCAGTCGAGTGGCGTCAAGCGCGTTCAACGAAAAGACAAGATGAGACAGGGTTACGCGAGCGTGAAGTGTTGGGAAAAATATTGTCATATAGTGGAAAAGAGGAAAATATTAAAGTGCCCGTAATTCTAGCTGAAATTGGCTGGCGCTGAGAAAATAATATCTAGCGCTTGTTAGCTCAAAAGGTAATGTCTAGTATAAAACATAATAATCTATATATATAAAAGAAAGTTGTGATAGTTACACCGTTTATAACTCAAGAACGGCTGTACCGATTTTAACGATATCTTATTTGTTGGATTCATCTATGTCCCGAATAAAAGAATAGCTATTAAAATATCGGAAAAATTCAAGAAAAAAATATATGCAAAAATTAATTTTAAAATAAATTAGGTTCGGAATTCCGCCATCTTGTCAGCTCACGTCATGCATTCTTAGCTTTTTTGGAATAACAGATGTCCACTGCAAATCAGTGACATATTAGACAATTATATAAAAAGTGGGCAAATGGGCATATTCAAATTTAAGAATAATTATATAATTTCGAAGCCAAAATTGTGGCGGAACAAGGTCTGCGGGGTCCACTAGTATTATAAAAGTGTAAATATAAAAGTTGTAGATCTTTTTATTACCTACAACTTTGAAATTTGACTTTTTTTCCATAGGACTTGTAGTTTTGGTGGAAAACGAGATAAACCGTTTTTTCGCAAGCAATTTTGTCGTGGTTGTCATGCTAGGCCGGCTGGTCTAAAATATTCAAAATTTAAAATATCCACAAAAGTTTCACCCCCTGTATATTTTAACCAGAAAGCCTCTTTCTTGGCTGTAATGCCTCTCATTCATCACGATCAATGTTTCAAGAGCACTTACAACCATGAATTTTTCACATCTCACAATTTGAACACCTGCCTTAAACGAAAAGTTAGAGTATAGGTACAACATCAACAACTTGGGAAAAACAGGAGATGTTTTTTTGACTCTTAGCCCTGGCGCACATTAAGCCACCGGTGGCGATTATTAGTTGCTCCCATCAGTCGCGGCCACTAAGTACATATTTTGTTTTTTATAAAGCAGACAACCGAGTATGTAGGTTACTTGATGGTTTACCATTACTTATAATAATAAAAATAAAATAAAAAACATGTTTGGTGAATCCCGCCGGAACGATATGCTTATAATTTTCCATATGTCTATCCCTACGTTTGATCACTTAAGAACCGAGTAACGTTGTAAATAGTGAAAAAAATCGACTACTGACTGCACGTATTTAGAATTAATGTCGCGACCGTACGATGTATACTCTCTGAATAATAGGATTTGACTTTGGTTACTTATAGTATCTAAATTCTCTTTGTAGTATTCCTATTCTCAAACATTAGGTCTGACCTCAATATGCGCTGTGACGTCACAAAGGAACACGGCATGGCTTACTAGATTTGTTACTGACAGACGGATAGATGGAACTTGAGTACTTACTGCCGGAAACTTACTGTATGTACCTACCTAATGCTATTTTAGCTAGGGTATTCTGTAATTTAAACGATAAGGAATCTATACTAATATTATAAAGAGGAAATATTTGTTTGTTTGTTACAATTTAACTCAAAAACTACTCGACCGATTACACAATTTCTTTCACCAATAGAAAGGTACAATATAGCGAGTGACATTTGCTATTTTTGTGTATAGTACATCTACATTGCACCCGTGTGAAGCCGGGGCATGTTGCTTGAGCTCGTCTCTTGGTTAATGCCGTAGGTTCCTAGGTGTCACGGGATCGAGTCTCGGAGAGACATGTTTATAATTTTCTGTAAATCATCTAGTCAGATAAAAAGGATGGGAGAAATATTGAAATTCTGACCGAATATCGAACCAACGTTCATTCATGGGAACGCCTAATGCGTCAATAAGTATACCCTTATTTCTTCTGTTCTGTGAGTAGACCCAGTAACTCAAATGGTACTCAAGATTGAGGCTTATTAAAATAAATGGATGTCCCTATCAATAATTAACGAAAATACTTCCAAGGTTACTTTATCAACTACATATATACAGGTAAGAGCTTATAGACACCTATTTCACTTATATTTTTTATACTATGTCTTCTCCGTGCTCCACTAGGATACTTATGTATAAAAGCTATACATATCTCGTATTAGACTATTATTTAAAGATGTCCTCGGGGATCAAACAAAGGGTCTCAATTGAGTCCGTGAGTAAAAACGGTCCATGTTTGCGAAACCCTTATGAGTTAACGAGAGTAGTACACTACCGAGCAATAATAAAGGCCACATTTTTATAATTAAAAAAAGATACATTTCGTATACTAAAATCTACCATTATTATTATTATTTTTGAGTTTTTAACAGTCTACCATTTTTTTAAATAAGCGTAGGGCTTATTTTTTGATTTCCTCATTGGTAAACGCAGTTTGATTTAATTGGTGGTTCTGGGTCCCAATACTACAGACATTTTTGTAATTTTCAATAAACTTATTTTCTTGATTACTTCATCTAAAATTTTAGTTACAGACGACTTCCACTTTAACATCACTTTTGGATAAGTTAATTTCATACATTTGTTACTTCTTGAATATATTTTTGTATATTGAGCCAGAACTTGTTTACATCAGTAGACTAAAACATAAAGCTTTATACTGAATATTTCAAATATTCACGTTACCAATGCGAAATAAAATTTAAAAAGCCTACCACTGGGAAGATTCTTTTTAACATTTAAAAATCATAAATAAGATTATAATTAGCTCATTAAGTTATTCCTAAATTCTTTTCAGGGCAAACTGCATATATTGTAAAAAAGAGAAAACTTCTTAGCAAGATAAAGAGTAGGATACCTGAGTTAAAAGAATAATGTGTTCCCAAAATATTATATTTATCGTGATCTACTATTGTTGCACGTTAGTGTACCCCAACTTGTTAGATCGTACTCACTTAGAGTGACAATTTGCGAAAGATAAAGGATTGCCGGACATAAAAAGAGATTTTAATATTATAAGGACCTAAAAATCTTTTGAATACTTCCACTTTTATTAAAACTCAGTTTCAAAATATATATAGATACTCGTATATAAATAAAGAGGAAAGATTTGTATTTTTGTATGTTATGAATAAACTCAAAAACTACTGAACCAAATCTTTCACCAATAGCCACTATCAGCGAGTAACATAGGCTATTGTGTGCAACCGTGTGAAGCCGGGGCGCGTTGCTAGTAATAAATAACTTAAGAGCTGATGATCAACTTGACTGTAATCAGCGATAAAGCCATAAATATGTCTGCTATATGTTTACTAGGTCTGAGAGTCACAAGTCAGCCGAGTACGTAATTGTTTGAAGAAAATTAACATACTTAACAAGGAAGGTATTTACCTGAGTTAAGACGTAATGAAATTTCCACTAATCAAGATACAGTATTTATGCCCTCTGCCTCTTCTATACTAATATAACTAACTAATATAAAGAGGATTTTTTTTTACGATTTAACTGAAAAACTACTCGACCGATTTAAAAATTCTTTCACCAATAGAAAGCTACATTACATTACAGCGGCCATTTTTTTGTACACATACAGTAGCCACCCCGGCTTCACACGGATCAATGTAGATGTACTATACACATAATAAACAAAAAACAAAAAATAAATATTTTTTGCTTTTTAGTTTAAGTTTGTACATACTATATGTAGTTATATTTTTGAAGTCGGTTTTTCTTTTGTTTAAAAATAATTAAACTTTTTAAATTTTTGTACGAACATACAAAAAAAATACAGATGAATTGAGAACCTCCTCCTATTTTCAAGCCGGTTTAAAAAAGCCTATGTTACACGCTGATAATGTAGCTTTCCATTGGTGAAAGAATTTTTAAGTTAAATCGTAAAAAACAAACAAACTAATCTTCTTCTTTATAAAGATTTTTAGTAATGTTATATCATGATTGTTGTTGGTGTGTATAAAAGGTCGGCAACATACCTGCGTTCTGGCGTTGCCGATGTCTATGGGCGGCGGCGATATCTTATCATCAAGACTAACTATTTGCCCCTATCCTTCAAAAAACATATAGACACAAAATAACAATATACCACATCTATGCCATGCCCCAGTAACCACAACTGGATATTATCCATGACTTTTAATGAGATTTTTTATACATATTCATGAAAATACCTTTGTCGAAAGCTCTTTAGAAATCACTCTCCTGTATGTGCTATAATGACGGTGTATCTCTTTAAATTCACGTGACGTATTTAAAAACACAGGTTGTTTCAATAATCAAACTGAAAAGGGGTGATATTTGAAGGGAGGAGTTAAAAAAATCTAGAAAAACATCATTAATGACTAAGGAGCTTACTTGGTGACGGAGACAGTATTGGCTTGTTTTTTTTTTAAATATTATATATCGACAGACGAGTATGAGATTCCCTTGATAGTAGGTGATACCCCAGCCACAGAATATAAGTCAATGATGCGCTGTCTACCTACTTTTTATTTTTACTTCCAGCATTCATCTAAATAGACTGAGACCAAAAGGCGCAATGCGCACTTCACGGTTTTTTCATCTATATATTCCTCCCACCCGTTTAATGTCCAAAATTATGAAACGTATAGAAGACATGCTTATAGGAAATTATAATAATGTCTCCCCTCGGTATTCGAACCCGCGACCGATAGATAGAAAAAACCGTGAAGTGAAAATTGCGTATTTCGGTCTGTCTACGCATTTTCGAATACTCGCAGTAAAAAGTAGGTCGACAGCGCTTCACTGACTGATGTTCTGTGGCTGGGGTATCACCTATCATCTGAATATCATGCTAGTTTGTCAATACATATAAAAGAACAAAAGCATACATATAAAAGAATAACATAAAAAAGTTGAGTCGAATTCATCCGGTGCAGCGGTGGTGATAACTACCATCAAATAACCCCCTGCGGTTATCCGCTCTCTAATAAAAAAAAAGTAATACAGTAACCTAGTAGAAACCATAGCGCAAACGATTCAGGATCCGTGTTATTTGAATCATTGAAGCGTTGGATTTCCGAGCGCCAACCAAATGGAAATACAACCATTCAGCTCTTATCTGACCTAGCTGAAAATAGAACCAGACCGATTTTCAAATTGTAAAACATATCCAATATACTGTTGTGATTCGTAAATTTAAAAGTAAAAATCGTATATTGTAATCAAATTTAGTGTTAAAAAAAGAAGTAATTTATATTAATTATAATGAGTTTACATATTGTTTTGATGCTTTTAAGTGTATTTAATTCAGATGGTCAATTGTTATTATTTTAGAAGTAATATCATTCATTCAATTCATTCGACAGTTCATTCTTTATTGTATCGTTCATGTCATTCGTTTGTTTCAAGAAGGGATAGTCAAGACACTGTATCGACTCATGTTTAGCTGTAAAGTAAAATATTAGAATAAGATCATTCTGGCTGCAGTCGTGCGGCAGTCAAGTTCTATTTATTGTAAGGGAATATTGTGAAGTTGTTGTATTAAAGTCTATACGAAGTGAATATTGATATTTGAAAAGTATACACGTGTTGGTAGTTGAATATACGAGAAGAGTAGCCTGTATTGAAAATGGAAATATACGCTTTGGACTGTACACCGGTGGTTTTCTTTACAATTCAGAAGCGTGATAAGGACCCACGTTAAGGTACGTACAAGTGTTGTTAATGATTACAAATTAAACTTATTTCAATTTAGAAGTAAAGCTATGTGTGCTTAGTTCTTGGAGGTTATGTGTGCCTACCAAAAGAAGCTATGTATGCTTAGTTGTTGGAGGTTATGTGTGCCTACCAAGAGAAGCCAAGTGTGCTTAGTTGTTGGAGGTTATGTGTGCCTACCAAAAGAAGCCAAGTGTGCTTAGTTGTGGGAGGTTATGTGTGCCTACCAAAGGAAGCCATGTGTGCTTAGTTGTGGGAGGTTATGTGTGCCTACCAAAAGAAGCCAAGTGTGCTTAGTTGAGGCAGGTTATGTGTGCCTACCAAAGGAAGCCAAGTGTGCTTAGTTGTGGGAGGTTATGTGTGCCTACCAAAGGAAGCCAAGTGTGCTTAGTTGTGGGAGGTTATGTGTGCCTACCAAAGGAAGCCAAGTGTGCTTAGTTGTGGGAGGTTATGTGTGCCTACCAAGAGAAGCCATGTGTGCTTAGTTGTTGGAGGTTATGTGTGCCTACCAAAAAAAGCCATAAGCAAAGTGTGTCTAGTGTCTAATAGAGTTTATTAACGTAAGAGCCAGGTTATTTTGTTTCAAAAAATGGAAAAGGCATTATTGTCTTTTAAAGCAAGTTTTATTAATACATTTAAACAATAATGAATCGAGTTACCTTTTGACATGATTAAAATGATATTTCTTTCTTTTTGGTATGAATTCTGACGAAGCGATGACTCCTGAAGGCTCGAAAGGATGAATGCCGAATAAAACTTCACGGAGTTCAAATAAGAGGAAATCCAAGGAAAGAGCTGGTATTCTAAAGAGCCAACCAGAGAAGAAAAGAGGGATTCATCCCGGAAGTCAAGTAAGCGCAGGACGCAGATCTTTATCTAGTGGGACAAAAGTGGTACATGCTGTAACTAAGAGAATATCGAAAAACCGGATACCTGTTAAAAATAGTAGTAAGTTTATTGATTATATAAAAACATTAGTGAGTCTTAAACATTTGATAAGATTACTAGAAGTACCCGCGGAATTTTAAGGAAATATTACTATGGAAAGGCAGTTGACTGCATTATTTATGAAATCATTGATAGTTCAGTAGGCAATGGAGCCCAAGCTCTTAAATTTAGCGAACCAGAAGATTTGTCGAACCATTTAGCTTCTCAGCAATTCTATCAAATTAGAAATAATGCTAGGGTAAAAAGTAATTCTTTTAGAAAACTCAATTAAGGGACTGGTTCTATTATCATAGATAATGTTTGCAAGTAAATACAACTAGAGGAAATTATTCAACACATTTTAGTTGTCAAGAATGTGGACATACATATCAAAATAGTAGTAAATATGATAGAACAGTTCATATACCATCTTGAAGACTGTAACAGAAATCTCTTCATATTAATGAGAGTAGTAGTACAAATGAATTGACAAAAAGTTCTTAAGATATCTATTAGAGAAATTCCGATTCAAATTGTTAAAAAAAAAACCTTTAGAACAAATCAGAATTTGAAATTGCGTCTGAAATAAACAGAAAATATTTTACAATTAATGTCAAAAGTAAAAGTTTTTTAAAACATTCATAATCTCAGTAGCGATCGTAATCACCATAACTAGAACTCTACATACTGACTTGAATACAATTTACAAGGATTTACCATTTATAGGAATTATCAAACTAAAATTTTAGACGAATAGTTATTAATTAGGTTCGAAATTTTTGAGGATATTGTAATTGCTGATATTCATTTAATTTATTTTATTTTGTCCCAAACAGTCGTTTCATTAAACAGTGTTACAGTAATATTTATTTTACGTACACAGACCTATAGTGCCCAAAAATAGTATGTAGTACAAAAACATTAATAAAAGCCTCCAGTATAGCCAAGATAGAAGGAGAAGAGTCTAAGATAGAAGTTATGATAAACATTATACATATAAAGGCAACATATTAGATGTAATGATATTCACAGTTAGAAGCTATTGAGATAGTTCCTTATGAATTATTTTACGAACTTGTACAATCGAAAGAATAAAAATGTAAATATTAAGAAATTGTTTATTATGAGTGGTAATTGATCGAAACACAAAACTGTTACAGAGTAACAGACTGTTTTACTATGTGAAAGATGTACAAACATACTTTTCATTTGTGAGAGGCGAACATGTAAGTGCATCTTAATAATAAATGGAATCCTGGCTAGAGACTAGGAGAGTCAATTTTACAGTTAATGATCTTTAAAAAAAAATAAGATGTTAGACTGTTTTTCTTCTATTGTAGAGATAAAGAATATTATAAAATAATTAAGAGAATTAATTAACGTAAGGATCATTATAACGATTATCACGATAATTAAAGTAACTATGATTTTTTTGAAATCTCTCAAACCTATCGATGTGATTTCTATAGTTCGGATTACAGATTACACTACCGAAATCTAAAGTTGATCTAACATACGCAAAGTATAGAATTTTAAAGTTGATGTATCACGAAAAGGTTTTTTTTAACTCTGTATATAAATCCTAGACTTCTATGTGTAAGCTTTTGAATATATATATATAATAGTATCATATTTTGAGGAATAAGACTTAGTGAGAGTCAAGAAAGGATTAATAAAAAAAGAACCCTATCTTGGGCGATATTTTGATAAAACACTAGAAAGACCCCAAACCCAGACTATCATTTACATAATATTCTCCTATTACAAAATTAGTGATGGAAAAGTATTTTATTTGTATCTGCATGAATACCAAAAGCTAATAGGTATATTAGCTATATATTAGAGTTTGTTTGTTAATCAACTCTACTGAGAAAACGAATGTGTGAACAAAAATTACACATGATATTATAATTAATTGGTTATTCAAGTGTTCAAGCTCTTTGATAATTATTTCTAAACCATTCACGTTAAGTAAATAAATAAGAAGTTAATACTGGTTTCCTGAATTATCAATTTAAAAAAAAGTAGTTTATTGGAGATCCCATGATGGAAAATGTTTCTATTTAACTTTTGCAAATTACTGAAGTTATGAGGAAGCCCGAATGTTTATTTTAAAGCTTTTTCTCAGTAATGGCAAGATCATAAAGTTATTTGCTCCTAATGATATATCAAGATGTTTAAGTAACGGTCGATAAACAAGTTATTAAAACCGAACAAACACATTATATCTAAGCATCTTAATTTCGCTTGGACAAAAGTGCGAATAAAAAAAAAAAGGGAAACCTTAACCGTTTAATTACAAACTTTAAAAGTCCATAGGATAATTAATGTGTCGGCGCGTGATGCGCTATCGAGTCTAATTAAGAATCAATCAAAGAGTATTATGTATACTTAAGAAAGAGTGAACCAACTCTATGATCTGTCAAATATACATATAAGACAAAGTAGCGCCACGCAGCGACTTGCGGACAAACTTTCTGTTGCTATACCTATGTAGCTACATGTGTTTGTATTTATATAGGAATGAGTAATATTAGATCATTCATTTGAAGTTGATTGTTGTAATTATTATTTGAAACAAACCTTTCTGTATGATTTTCGAATTAATGTTTCCACAATTTTCAACAACATTAATTTTAGGAAGCCATACAGAGAGATCTATTACAATTTAGTAAGAGAATACAATATTTACCAAATAAAAATATGAACACATCGACATTATTGTGAAAATTTTCAAGTTTGCTTTGACATTTAATCAAAGTTTGCCACTTTAAAAATATTATCCAGAAATATCTAAAGCGATTATTTTACTCATTACTGATATTTAAGACACTTAAAATCTGCTAACCTGTATTTTTTGTTAAAATGTTTTTAATTAAATAATTACACATAACTAAAACAAGAGATATAGATAGTTCAATTGTGTACAATTTATTTATATTTTGTATCGTAAGACCTTCAAAGACAAAGTAGATAGGTCCTCGGCCAATAAATAGATAGTGTGAAAGACCAATTTAAGTTGCCTCCCCATGGAATCAATAAATACATTCAAGTCGAAAAGAGTGTCAAGATGGTGGTGGCACGGCCATCAGGCATCGGAAAAGTTACATTAAAAAAGTGGTATGTACACCACGAATACGACGAATCAATTATTTCCGAGGCAATCGATATTCCGTTGTGGATTGAAATTTCTGCATATTTGTTAATACCATTAATAATAATTACTAAAGATACGCCCATTGCGATTGCCCATGCTCGAATGTTTAACGAATATTTTTATTTTATTTATCATATAATTTAATTTATCTTAAATAAAGAGTTCCAAGTTATGTATTATAAGCAATTTCGAAGTATCGACAAATCTTCTATGTTCAAATAATAAATAAAATTTATGAAACAAAGTAATATCTTTGAGATTGGTGACGTATCGTGATATTCATTGTGTAGTGATTAGTGATAGTCTAGGTATAGTTTGTATGTTCTAGTTTCCTAGTAAAAAAAAAAATGTTATTTCATTTTTCTGTTTCTTATGTAAGCGAAGAGGTATTATTTTTTAAGAAATAAATGTCTTAAACCATAAGTAAATTCTTATCTAGATTTCATTGTAATAATAGAGGGTAAGATGTTATTGATTGTATAATTATAAGATATAATTGTAAGATTAATTGTATATAATGTGCTCAATGAGTGTTGTGATTTTGCGTGCTCCGGAGATAGCACGCTTGTGGATGGCCGAGTGTTGTGATTCGTAAATTTAAAAGTAAAAATCGTATATTGTAATCAAATTTAGTGTTAAAAAAAGAAGTAATTTATATTAATTATAATGAGTTTACATATTGTTTTGATGCTTTTAAGTGTATTTAATTCAGATGGTCAATTGTTATTATTTTAGAAGTAATATCATTCATTCAATTCATTCGACAGTTCATTCTTTATTGTATCGTTCATGTCATTCGTTTGTTTCAAGAAGGGATAGTCAAGACACTGTATCGACTCATGTTTAGCTGTAAAGTAAAATATTAGAATAAGATCATTCTGGCTGCAGTCGTGCGGCAGTCAAGTTCTATTTATTGTAAGGGAATATTGTGAAGTTGTTGTATTAAAGTCTATACGAAGTGAATATTGATATTTGAAAAGTATACACGTGTTGGTAGTTGAATATACGAGAAGAGTAGCCTGTATTGAAAATGGAAATATACGCTTTGGACTGTACACCGGTGGTTTTCTTTACAATACATATATCTTTATAACCTTTCTACACTTATATTTTAAAGAGGAAATATTTGTAACGAAAAACTCAAAAGCTACTAAACCGATTTCAAAAACTATTTCACCATTAAAATGCTACATTATCTCAGACTAATTATTTTTGCCTTAGAGATGCCTTTGCGATAGAGATGTTGCTGGACTCTCAGGTTCAAATCCGACAAGAAGGAGATCCGAAGATTAAAAAAAATGCCGGCCCTAACTAAAACCATATAGCACAAGACCGGGAATGAGGAAAATGGGCTTATTTGGAGGAGACCTTTACCCAAACAGAGGTTCTTGCAGAACGAAACTAAAAATCTTAATTGAAGTTAAAAAAAAATATAAGTAAAGAATTTTAGAAATAAGTGATTTTTTTTCTGTAATTATTTGCAAGAAATATGAAGCTTTTTTATCTTTTAAAGAAAAAATATACATAAAACCAGGAACTACTTGTTCATTTAATACACTTCAGCGTAATCTTGTACAATGTATGAATTATGAACGACCTTATAATTACAAAAGTACGATCTCATAACTATCGTATATTAGATCTATACGATAAAGCTATCATTAGAGCCGATCCGATCTAAGATAAACGTGCCGTGACCTGATACCACTAATTACTCCAATGTTACCCACTGTGCATATCCGCGACATTTTCGGATGACTGCAAATATAAGTATTATAAAGAGACAAAATTTGTATTTTTGTAACTTTGTAACGAGAATCACAATATAAAGCTACATTATCAGCGAGTATCATTTTTAAATCGTGTGAAGCCGCGGGGCGTTACTAGTAAGTTATATAAATAAAAATTGTATTTCCTGTCATAAAGTAAATAATGGTGGTTTAGTGGTGTGTCTGAAATTCGAAACTGAACCTTCACTGCTAAACAGTGAACAAGGTATTAGGAAATAATATTACGCCTTGGCTGAGCATGAATTACATCTTACTGACTTTGAAAGAAAAGTATTTGTAATGTACTTTAGGTTGGTACTGAAAATTAGATAGTACTTAATTTCCGATCATACATAGATATAAAAACTGTGAAGTGCCTCATTTCGGTCTACGGATTTCTGAATTAAGAAATAGATCGACAGCGCATCACTTATATCCTATGATTAAAGTATCACTTACCTTGCCTTTTACTTGCCAATACTTGCCATGTTAACACAAAATATGATTTTGTGTAGTGAGTAAACTGGTAAGCTTGACGTGCGATATTGATGAGTCGACAATTAATCTTGCTCAGTCGTCCGCATACAAACACATTTTCACTCAACCGCAAT
Source organism: Anthocharis cardamines (assembly GCA_905404175.1). Taxonomy (NCBI): domain Eukaryota; kingdom Metazoa; phylum Arthropoda; class Insecta; order Lepidoptera; family Pieridae; genus Anthocharis; species Anthocharis cardamines. The sequence goes on from FR989974.1 coordinate 6,843,396, forward strand.
GTAACTTTGAATACCTAGTTTTGCTTTTTAAAATCTTTACTAATCAGGCTTTTATCGTACTGTTAGTCTGTAGGTATATTTGCAGTTTTATAAAAAAAAATGCACTTTTAATATTATTTTTTCACAAATACTAAGATGTGCCACTGATTACATTTCGGACAGAAATACCGCGTCGCGAATTAGATTAGAGACTGACTCGAAAAATATAGAAGTTATTGGTATTTATAACCATATATTGCTGACTGACAAAATAATTAGGGTTCAGCAATAATATATGTATAGAAAACGATATGTTATTATGAGTTATGGGTAATGATTGTGTGAAGAATGGTATGTTTGTGGTGTCGATAAGATGATGAAGAAGGCAGACAAAATTTAGTGTTTTTTTTTTCATTGATAATTTTTCTTTACAGCTTTATATGCCCTGCACGACCGAATCATTGTTTTTAATTATTTTTTCTCGGGATTTGAACCTGGATCGAGCGTTGCTAATGATGCTAGCGACGCAACGCACTTAAGCAACCCTCGATGATTTGGTTTTGGAGAAAAGCAAATAAGTTAACTGGCGCTACAACATACATTATACAAGAAATTCTAAATGAAATAGCAGTACTTTGACTGATCTGAAATATTTTTTGCAATTTACGTCTATTCCTTGGTACTTAATGTCATAAATTGATGCCATTCCAGAGCTGTCCAAATCAAGGCCCGCGGGCCGCATGTAGTACGCAGTTTGAATTTATGCGGCCCGCAAAATCTTTCTGTTTCTCATTTCTTTTTGTATTATTTAAATAACATTTAGACTTACATTTTTATAGACTTAGTTTTTTTTTTGTAAATTTTAAATATTTTGCGGACCCCAATCTATTTATTTATTTTTATTGGCCCTAAATCCCATCTATTTTGGATAGCCCTGGTCTATGCTATGCTCTCAAGGGTACCGTCTTCTAGTGTATACCTTTTTAATATTATGTAGATCTTTACTACTTGGTATGTTAGCTGAGCTCTTCAATCCGCAAACATCTTGACTAGATTTACTCAGCAAATCGTAATCGAATCGAGTATCGATTAATTCGAGTACTCTTGACAAGATACAGTATTTGCATTATTGATAGAAGTTAAATTAATGCGAGATAGAAAATATTGACTTCGATACTTGTAAGTAAGAACTTGAAATGTTATTGAATTTTCTTAGGGAGATGGCCGTATTTAAATGAAGTTTTAGTAGATTAATATTTATTCGGACGTTCTGAGTTATTCTGATCTATTTGATGGCGCTAGTGTAAAGCTGTCAACTGTCAGTCTGTGACCACGCTTAAAATAAAGCACTCGAAGCGTGAAATAAAGTAGTTGGCCGCTAGATATAACGCTTCACAGCGGCATGATGGAGCGGAGCTAACATTACCAAAGTTTAAGAATTAAAAAAAAACATTATCTTTAAAAACGGCTAAATTCATGTCTAACTTCGGGCATTGATCGGGTGGGAGGAATATCGAAATTCCGACCGAATAAAGAATCACCGTTCATAGATGGAAAAACCGTGAAGTGCATATTGTGCGTTTCGTCTATGATTTTCCGAATGATCGAAGTAAAAATTAGGTTGACAGCGCATCATTGACTGATGTTCTGTAGCTGAGGACCTACCATCAAGACCACCAACATAAAAAAAAGTTTTTTTTTAAATATTCAAAAAACCTAATACACTCGAAATTCCTGCTTAACTTTGTCATTGTAAGGGCAGCTAATCTTTAATTCCCTATGATAACAGTAGAATTCACTACCTACATAGAAGCAACATAAATATGATAACAGCTTACCTTAAGCTTTGAAATTAAAAAAAAAGCAGTTAAAAGCTCTCGAATTTCCCTTGAAAGTTCAAATAATCCCACCGTCTGCATCTCCCGTCGTTAATTAGCAGGATAACGGTCCAACCGGGCCGATACCCGCCCTCGATCCGGATTAAACGCTGTAAAATCTACAATTCAAATCCGGTTGGTATTCGTGCAATTCAGCTCACTACTATTGGTTCACGATTTGAACTCGAATCAGATTAAAAAATAAGAATAGCGTCTCATTAACACATTGCCGCAGTGGTGTTTTTGGTCTTTGAAATAAATACCAAAAAGATGAGTCTTCGAATATCCGAACGCACGGAGTTATATTAATAGGTTGACACTTGACAGCGTATCTTCGTATCCTTAACTTATTTTATCATCTACCAATTTTCTCAAAATATTCTATCTAAATCTAAAATATCTAGTTGCTTAAATAATTAGTAGTCAGTTTAATGATTGAAGTAGATATATATAATATTATTATAAATATATTATACTAGCAACGCGCTCCGACTTGACACGGGTGCAATGTAGATGTACTATATACAAAATGCCTGTTACTCGCTGATACTGTACTCAATTTTTAAAATCGGTCCAGACGTTTTTGAGTTTATTCATAACATACAAAAAATACAATACTTTATAATATTAGTAGAGAAGTATAGATTTATTTTTAAATTATGGAACTGTTTATTTTTATGTTATGTACTGTCATTTTAGATGACACTGAAATCGGCGCTGTACCGCTCTAATAAGCTGAGTGGTCTCCTTTAAGAACAGTAGTAGTAGTTTAATATAGTTTCATCTGTGTTGTATTTTTATGGATTAAATAAATTTTAGTTTATACTTATTTTCTTTTCGATAATATCTAAAAAATCTCACGATATTCTCGATACAACTGTTATACTCTTAGTAATGTAATAAGGTGGGAATCTCGAAAACAAACAGCGTGAATAACTTGGCGTCTTGGCGTAGATTTATTTTAGGTTTTCTCATTCCGTTTCAAGTTCTAGTTTTTAGTTAATGAACTTTTCTAGAAATAAAAGGGATTCTAGAGTCACTTGAAGTGGGGAATGAGGTAGACATTTTTTTTGTCAGTTACACTTATATTGTATTTCCTTATTTGATCGAGGTTATTTTTATTTTGTTTTCCATAGAGTCGAACCTAGACCGTCCAGTGCTCAACGCGATATGCCACTGGGCCACAAAAATGCTCAAAAAGTGAATTTCTAAGTTACGTGGTGGCGCATGGAACAGACACATTTCTGTGTCTGTTTTTCTGATATTTTTTCCTTTACAGGCAAGTGTAAATGATCAGTCTTATATGACAGAAATTAAACAATTTTTATTAAGATTTCTTCTCAGTACATTTTAATATAACTGTTTGAAATCCAATAATACCGAATTAATTGAGACTCACATTGACATATTGTATATTGTTGATCGAAGGAGACTTACCATCAAACTAGAGTATTGCGTGTGTGAAGACGGCCTTTTATAAATGTAAAGCCGAAAGCTCACACTGTATAATCGTATTATAAAGTCATTAGTCCCCAAAAGAAATAAAAATGTATTTTTGCAACGGATTTCAGTAATTTCTCCGCAATTTGCACGATATTTGGCGTTCGTCCAAATGGCGTTGGTTTCAATTTATTTAGCGGAAACAAATCAATTGTTTTACCGCATCACTCATTGTTTTGACATTTTATTATTTGTTTAAATAACTAGCGACCCGCCCCGGCTTCGCACGGGTCTAGATTTTTTTGACAAAAAAGCAGGGGTTGTATGTATTTTTTAATGCCACATAATAAAAAAATAAAAACAAAAAAAATCGTCCAAAAATAAAAAAAAAATTAAGGGTGAACAACCCTTATCACTTAGGTGTATGAAAAATAGATAGTAGCCGATTCTCAGACCTACTGAATACGCATATAAAATTTGGTAAGAATCGGTCGAGCCGTTTCGGAGGAGTATGGCAACGAAAACTGTGACACGAGAATTTTATATATTAGAATACTATGTCAATGAATTTAAGTTTTGACGGGCTCGACGGCGCGTTCTGTAGAACACTAATTGCCGTGCGCATCGATAGGACGTGTGTTTTAAACCCACCGGAACGACATGTTCATAATTTTCTATAAGCTGGTTGGTTAAGCCCAACGTCTGGTAACTTTGGGCATTGAACGGGTGGTAGTAATATCGAAACGCCGATCGGGTAACGAACCACCTATATCGAAAACCCGTGAAGTGCATATTGCGCGTTTCGGTTTTAGTCTATGGACAGCGCATCATTGACTGATGTTCTGTGGCTGAGGTATCACCTACCATCAAGAGAACCTGCTCGTCTGTATGTAAATTAAGTACTATAATATTTAATAAAGCGGGAGAGTTTGTTTGAAGACGGTAACCTCTGGAACTGCCGAACGGATTTTAGTTCTTTTACTTTAAGAAATTATCAGCTGCAGACTTGCTGAATATTCAGAATATAGTCTTTGGACGAATTCCAACCCAACTTATTTGCATATAAATAAATTATTTCACTTATTTCTGAATAAGAAACGAGATGGAACTCAGGAAAATATGATCAAATTTTCTTATTAATGTATCATTATTTTTTTCATCAAAGGCCGACAACGCATCTAAGACAAATGTCTATAAACTTTCATAATTACTTACCATAAAGTAATACACCGACTCCGTTGTCCACTCTGTAATTATAAAAAAATATCCGATTATAAACACGAGCAATACTACGTACTTTTCGATCAGAATTTCAGTTTAATACATTAAATAAAACAAACATTCAAAATCTCTTTATTAATAATAATTATCTGTCTCATTTGATCCGTGTGATTTAACATCAATCAGTGATGCGTTGTTGACCTATTTTATTTAATTTTCGAGCTTTCAGAAATTTATTGATTGAAACACCAAAATATATGGACTGATGACAGATAATAATAAAAATAATTATAAGAATTATATTAAGAATAAAATAATTATTTATAACTAGCAATACGCCAGCGGCTTCCCACGTTTGCAATGTAGAAGTACTAGGGGCCGTCCATTAATCACGTGAGGTCGTTTTTCTCATTTTTTGACCCCCCCTCCCCCCTGATGATATTTGGTGAGGTTTGGGACCACTCCCCCCCCCTCCCCCTGGATCACGTGTATTTTTTTGGAAGTCTATGTAAAGGCTATTTTTGATTGGAAAAAAATATTTAACAAATGGCGTTTTGATTCGAAAAACATTTATATGTATTTGCAATAAAATTAATTAATAAATTTTCGCGCCGTTCAAAATTTCGGTTCATAAATAGCGCTTTTTGTGAAAAAATAAATAAAATTAATACACGTGATGTCTAACGAGACCCGCCCCCCTCCCCCCTCGTGATGTTTCGTGATGTTTTCCGTACCCCCTCCCCCCCCTTTTGAGCCTCACGTGATTAATGGACGGCCCCCTATGAACAAAAATGGAGAGAGGACTATTAAAAAAAACGGAGTAGGAAATATGAAAATGATATTCATTTTTTTCCGTATGTATGTTTGTTCACGCTAATCTCCGAAAATACTAAACTGATTTATAGCTATGATCAATAGATTGAGTCTTAAGTCTGGGGCAATACTAAACTTTTCAATACTAATTCTCTAAATCTTAACAAAAAACTTGGCGATTAAAAAGAGTGGCGGAGAGTTTATTGCCAGTTCTTCTCGTCCGTTCTACGCCCTTTATTTGAGAACTGGCAAGTAATTGTAAAATTACAAGCAGTTAATATGTATTTTTTATTGACGTTCATAAGTGTACATTGTGTAACCTAAATGAATAAATTATTTTGAATTTGAATTTGCTTCATTGAAATTAAATAGCTTAATGTTGTCTTTTATTAATAAGTATCACACATTTAAATAAAATACTGTATACCGGATTAAAACGCGATTTATTATTTATGTTGTTTCTGTCTCCCCGCCACCACGGTTGCTGTAAAGCATCCGAAACGTCGGGATAAATAATTTAAACAATATAAATAATAAATCGCGTTTTAATCCGGTATACAATATTTTATTTAAATTAAATAGCTTGCTTAGAAGCTCATTATAAGATGCCCACGCGAACAAAATCGCTGGAACTAGCTTGTTTAAAATAAAAATGATTAACCATACAAAAGGCTATGTAGGAAAGAATAATGAAAACTGTCTCAAGTCAACCGATTTTCTAAAAGGTACTCTGTATTCCACGCACAAACTCAATATTTCACTCAAGTCAGATAAACGATTGAACACATTTTCCCTTACTGTGGAAAATTTTGGGGAAAATCTTCAAAATTTCAGCACATAGCGTTATTAATTTTCCGCTTATGTTACATCATATACCTAATCTATCTATCTAATATACCCATAATTGATGTATTCATAACATTAATATTGTCTTTTATTAACGCGAATATCTCATGTAAAAAAACCACCCAATCAATACAGAATTGTTTAGATTTGAATGGTTTGAGAGTTTCCAAAACTTGGGATCCGGATCCAACTCAAACATATTAAAAAATAATAGTAGTCTGTTAGGCAGTATTGCCATAATATAGAAAATTACAACGATTAAATATTATTATCAACTTCGTAGGAATAGATGGCATTAGTATGGCAACTTTGTGGTAATTCAAATCAGACATCTGTCACCCTTCTGTATGTTTTACTTACTTTATTACGTTTGCTGAAAAGCACTAGAAACGTCGGATAAATAATATAAAGAATAAATCGCTTTGAGGTTTCTTGTTTTAAACTCTAGCAACACGCCGCTTGCGCAGGAGCAATGTAGATGTAATTTACACAAAAAAACTATGATGCTCTCTGATAATGTCATTGCTTGTGGTGGCATCCATGCGTTGGATTGTCACTCTCCCTAAAATATAGCGAGGGGGCCGATGGCTGGTCATGCGTCATACTCGTGAACGGGTGCTACTTGTGATGACAGGTCGGACTTGAATTCGTGTATGCAGGGATATTAGTTATTTTGATTATGTGTTTGCGTATTGTGCCCACGATAATGTAAGTGCGTGCCTCTATTTCACCATGCCTACTACTGATAGAGGACATATCTTTATTTTTATTTTTTTATTATTAAGTATAGTTAATTACTTCAAGTTGTCATATGGAACATGGTGTAATGGTTGCAGCTCCTTACAAACATTTTGTAAAATAAAAACTTGGCGATTTTTTTTATTGAGGTTCATAAGGGTAAATTGTGTTACCGAAATTAATAAATTATTTGAATTTGAATGTATACCTTATCTAAAGTCTATCTATACTTACCACTGAGATATTTATTTGAAGGAGATATATATTATTATTATCTAGCCGCGATTAGAATATTTAAATAGTAAGGAGATTGATGAAGAAACTGCTCGGATAAAAATAAGCTACCTGTAGTACTGCTTCTACGAAGACAAAGCCGCGGGCAGAAGCTAGTATCAAATATATCTAACAAAGTAACATTACACCGTGTCTGAATATCGGCAGATTGAGGGTAGAATTTACATTACGTATTCCACGTGATTGCATACATTTTGAAAACAATATTTTAAAGAAAACTGAACTTTATTGCTACATACATTAGGTTCATTAAGCTGCACAATATCGAATTGCTTTTGTAACTTCATTCAGGCTTTTAATTTCAAATTACATGAATTTTTAATCGAATTTCGCTCTTAAAATAAGGCGGGTAAAGTTTGTTTTAAGACAATAGATTTCCTGTGTATTAGGAGTCATGTAATTGATAGGGAAATGTGTACATGAATACCTTTGAAACTAGGTTTGATTCACAGATTTCCCTGTTCTGTGGTTTGATTAGATAACAGGTGATGTTTCGATAGAGTTAATATGCCACATTTTTATAAGGAAAATTCCATCCTTATGAAAACACAATAAATAGCCTATGTTACTCGGTGAAGATGTAGCTTTATAACTGATTTTTTTTTAAATCAGTCGATTTTGAGTTACAGTAAAAATCTTTTATAATGACGTCAAAGTGACTACTAATATTTGGTCGTAAAAACCGATAGACGTAACAATCGGTGATGTTTTCGAGGGCAAAGTACAGTCAGGACCTTTGATTTTGGTCGATATAACCGGTATGTTGTTCTAAATGATGTCATACACGGTTAAAATGTATTTCTTAACAAACAATCAAACAAACAAATCTTTACAATAATTATTAACGTATTATATTTATGTATAAAGTATTTTTTATGAAATCTTTCATTTCGCCTTTTCATCAATCCAATTAGATCGTAAAAGAAACTGTCAATGACTACACTAATAGCTCTTTCCCTCAAGAAATCATCAAGTATAGAGGATGTAGGATATATCATATTATGATGAAAGCTTGCTCAAAAGCTCAGCTTATGATGAAGCGCACGCGAACGAAGTCGCGGGCATCAGCTAGTAAATAATATGTAAATTGCGTTTTACCGGTATAAAGTGTTGTTGCATTTTCGTAATTGTACTAGCACTATAAGTATTTAGTTAACTGTTTAGCCGATCTACTAAGTCATTATATTACATATTATATAGAATTTAACAATAACCAACGCTTACACTTGCCAAAAAATACATGTTATTACGACTCGGGCAAAAAGAAAGACTCATAAAAATTCGTTTTTGCAAAATCAACTCTACAATAGTGATGCTTTTTAAGCTCGATGTCAAAGGCTTCGAAGCTTTGCATTAATAAATAATGTACTTACTGACATCCGTAGCAATGAATTTAATCATTCACCTGCTACTTATTTGATAAATGTATAGTTCAGAACCTAAACTAATATTATACCGAGGAAAGATTTGTATTTTTGTATGTTATGAATAAACTCAAAAACTACTAGACCGATTTTAAAAATTATTTCACCAATAGAAAGCTACATTATCAGCGAGTACATAGTACATTGCACCCGTTCGAATCCGGGTGTGTTTTATTTTATAATTTCCACGAAATTCGAAACGCTTACCCATATGGTTTGTTTCCACGGCTTAGAAACATAAGAAAGTGAATTCCCGAGTCCTCTAGTGGAGCATGGGGCGAACCTATTTATGTATCTGTTTCATTGACAATTTTTTCTTTACATGCAAGTACATGGGATGTTACGGAGCTTCGACTTCGGTTTCGAAAGGTCGGAACTTTCGATTGATTTTGCACTTCCGATTCCGATTTCGGTTCCGATAAATTTGAATCGGAGGCTATAATCGGAGGTGGTGGCTACCGCGGTCAGCGCCATTTGATTTAATATGTAAAAATTAAAAATTAGGTAAATTCGTTTATATTTATTTTCAACACCTAGGAAGGTGTTTTTTTTAGAACTGATATGAATGAAACTGATTTATTTTATTACACATTTCTCTTTTGCATCTGCCTCCAATTCCAGTTCTGGTTCCGATTCCGGTTCCGATAAAACCACCTCCGTTACATCCCTAAAGTAGAAGGCCTTCTGTCCTACTCGACCGATTTTTTTTTTTATTTATATATCTTGTTTCTATTGGACTCTAGTGCTGAACGCATAGCACTAACCCTTGAGCCAAGGAGGCGGTCAAGTAACGTCCTGCGTGTTCAATAAATGGAGTAATTGTGACTATATCTATATATATATAAGCAACTTCTTTTTTCTTTGTTATCGATAAACTTGAAAACTACTGGACCGATCGGCATGATACCATGACCATTCGACGCGGAATTAATTGTAGAAGGTTTTAGGCTATTAATTTTTTGAATTCCATCAACCCTTTACCATTTTTTTTCAAATTTATGTGGATAGTTCATATTCGTCTATCCTTTACAATTCGCCCAGCAACGCGGGCGGGCGGGGACGGCTAGTATAGTCATAACCCGAACCTGTTGATAAATTATTCAAATCAAATCAAATCAAAAATTTCTTATTTCAAATAGGCCTTTGCAGGCTCTTATGAAACGTCTAGTTGCACGGTTCCAAAAAGTGGGTCTCATTTAGAAGAACCGGCAAGAAACTCCATGGACACTCTTTTCAACAATGGTTTAGCTTACAAAGACTCGGTTACAATAGTAATAATCGGCTGAGAAGTTTATATAATGCAAGGTATACAGAGATTCTATACAATGCAAAAGAAAATTGAGTTTTTACTATTAGTGTAAAATGAGATACACACACTTGCACAGCGCAAGTTGCCAGGGAAGCCGCACATGCAGAGATGAATTAGCGCCATACATCTTTATCGTCAACATAGTCTTGGATTTTATAATACGCTTTTTTAATTAGGATTCCTTTTAGACGTTTTTGAACTTTTTATTCGTAAGATCAGTTACACACTTCGGTAGCCTGTTGTAGAATCTGACACAATTCCCAAGAAACGATTTATTCGATTTTGTTAATCTATATTTTGGGACTACTATTTTATGCTTATTCCTGGTATTTATAGAATGAATATCACTTTTGACAGTGAATTGATGCAAATTTTTACGAACAAACATGATATTCTCTAGAATGTAAAGGGAAGGCAACGTGAGTATATTAATTTCTTTAAATAATTCTCTCAGAGACTCGCGGGGGCCAAGATTATAAATTGCACGAATTGCCCTTTTCTGGAGAATGAATATGGCATCTACGTCATTACTACTGTATTATCAACAGGTTCGAGTTATGACTATATTGAATACTAGCAACGCGCCCCGACCTCACACGGGTGCTATGTAGATGTACTATAGACAAAAATAGCCTATGTTACTTGCTGATAATATAGCTTTCTTTTGGTAAAATAATTTTTAAAATCGGTCTAGTAATTTTGAGTTTATTCATAACATACAAAAAATCAAAAATACAAAACTTTCCTCTTTATAATATTAAGTAAAAGTAAAGTAATAAAGATCAACCAGATCCGTTCAACTAATTAATTTAAATAATTATTTTAAGGATGCACCTACCGAGTTACGATTATTTTAAAATAATTTTATAATACTAAGTATGGTAAAGGCTAAAACTCACTGTTTACGTGAAGATTCTCAATACCGTTGCACGGTTAACCTTTGTGGTTTTTTTGCAATGTATAAATTAATATGGTAAATATGGTTAATATGGTATCTTTCATTAAAAAAACTATTTTGAGTTAAAACACGAGAAAACTGTCGACAAAATTTTGTCGCGGTTGTCATGCTAGGCCGGCTGAACGTCTGTCGGGTTCGCTAGTATTTGCTAATTGCGACATCTATATGAAGCGTCTGAAAGTTTGTGGCGGGTGTGTAGCTGAAAATCAGCATGGTTGAACTTTCTGCCGTGAGTCCACAGCTTGACACACAATATTAACCGCGGCATACTGAAACGATAATCGAAAGAGAGCTTCTTAAAATGTTTCTGTCTTTCATTTTACCTTCGTAATGAAAGGGTTAGAGATACTCACCTCAAATGGATATACATATATACCTCAATTTTGATTAGCGTTCGAGAATTCGGCCATAAGACTGACGCTGTTTTATTCTCAAACATTTTTACTTTTTAAGTTCTCTCTATATTATGCCGTGGTTGAAACTAACATATTATCATGTTTACTATACTAACCAACAGATGGCAAATGGAAAAATAAATTAAAACAATACCTTTACAACATCTTGTCTTCACCGCCATCTTTTAGTATAGCGTGGTACTATTACTAAATTAAAGCACAGAATAATTTTGAACGATTTGGAGCACTGAAGTTTAATAAGTGAGTTCCCGTGCCCCCTAGTGGGGCATGGGGCAGACGCATTTCTGTGCTTGTTTCACTGTCCACTGAGGGGTGAGCACGAACAAGTATCGAAAGAGTATTCGTATCGTCTAACTGTCATTTGTATGAGATTTTTCATACAACTGACAGTTTGACGATTCGAATACCTTTTCGATAGTCGTTCGTGCTAGGCCCTCTGATCATTTCGCTGGTTTGCGAGAGACGGAACCGGTAACTCAAAATTTTGTCAAATTGAATTACTCTCGAATTACTACTACTAGTCACTAGTACTTCAATTCACTAGACCAATGAATAAAACACTTGTTTCGCTTTAAAGTTTTTTTCTGTTAAATATTATCACTTTACAATAATCACAATATCCTATTTTTATTTTACTCAACCACAGGTAAGCTATCGACAATCGAATCGCTCAGCGCGCGATTAACATAAAAAAAGTTTTCCCGCCATTTTACGTTTGACAGCTGTCCACACAATTTAAAAAAAAAACTGTTCTTTGGAGGCAATGTTGTCAGATCATAAATATTATTTAAAAAAGGTTCTAGCTATTATTGCTAGTTAGCAAAAATATATACCTATGTATGATATTTTGTAACAAAAGTTACTATTGTTTGTAATAAAATTCATTTTTTTTTGTTGTAAGGACAAAAGTTTTAAAGAATGTACTTATTAATAAATAAACGTAATTATAAACACAAAATATTATTTATAACTGGCGAGTTTTTAATCACTTTTTTTTTAAATTCAGCCGTCAGCCATCTTACCGGCCAGTAAATCTTTTCATAGATTAATTACGTTCAACCTCTTTGTTCTAGTCAGTCAGAATTAATTAGTCTAGTCAGTTAGAACAAATAGTAAGTCAGAATTAATAATGACATTCTAAATTCAAAACTCTTTACTGCTTGTGAAGCCTCTCAAAAAAAGAGGTTATATTTTCTCTCTTGGAACTCGATATATTCTATTATTCTTTTACAAATATATGACAATAACTTTGCCCGGTGATACTTAAATGATTAAAATCAAATTATATAGACTTTTAACTCTACGCGAAGCCAATATATGAGCGTGTTATGTATATGGAGAGTGTATGACAATGTATAATTTTGCAAACTCTGCAACAAGAGCATCAAGTTGATACTTAATATGTAAATTGTAACAAGGTACTTACCACGTGCCACGTCAACTTGTTCTCAGGCAACAATCTCATATTGTTTTCCTCAATAAAATACACAACATAGGCATATAACACAACATATATATAGTTTTATGTAAGTGTTTAAGGTAAAAAAATTGTTGTCTATCTATTTACTCAAGCCAACTCTATTTTTTTTTTATTAATTCCGAGAATTTCTACATCTACGCAATTAGCACCCTAAAGGGGGGAAATAGGACATGATAGTGTGACGAAGTAGCCTTTAATCGTAAAGTCTTCAAGAATTTTGAATCGCGCTATCAAAGTGTTTCCGAAGGCAGAGTATATTATATACCACATGTGCCTTACGGCAGACCAGTCAATGGTCGAAGTTTTTTCTTTAGGTTTTAGGAAAATAACTGTGTACTCCTTTCAACATTTTTTGTCTTGAGTTAAATGATATAATCTTAATGAATATATGCTACAAAAAAGTATATACAAAAACCTTTTTAAACTATGTAACTTAATCTCGTTGGTCATGAAACGGAAAAAACTTAGAAGATAAATGGGTAAGTTTGTTTCCTATGAGCTAAGGCTTCTATGAATCTTAAATCTTATCTTAATAATATATATAAATCTCCTGTCACGATGTTTGTCCGCGATGGACTCCTAAACTACTTAACCGATTTTAAATTAAATTGGCACACCGTGAGCAGTCTGGTCCAACTTAAGAGATAGGATAGCTTAGATCTTTAATTATAGTCGCAATTTTACATAGGCTATTCTTTTTTCTCTCACCCGTGCGAAGCCGGGGCGGATTGCTAGTATATAATATATGTTACTTCAGATAATTGTATTGTATTTGCACAAATGTTTTCCACCGACCACAACCTTCTGAAAGCAATAGTAAAATTTATAACCCATCGAAATCCATGCTGTAATTTGATAGATTTAGAAAAGCCTATAAGTTATTGTATACTACGACAAATAAATACTTTTCTTTTTTATATTAGACTAGCTGGTGCCCAGTTTGTATAAGTTTAGCTGAGCTTCTAAGCCCGCTAATTAAAACTTTTTTTGCAGAAAACGAGTACATGTTTAGGCATTGATCGGGTGGGAGGAATATCAAAATTTCGACTGGATAACAAACCACCGTCCATAGATTAAAAAATAGTCTATGGATTTCCGCATCATTGACTGATGTTCTTTGGCTGAGGTATTACCTACCATCAAGTGAACCGCATGTCTGTCGATATCTAATAAAAAAAAAGTTGTTTGAAGAATTTCCGTATGCCCGAAGTAGAGTCAGCAAAACCTCGGCCAATCTACTGGTTTCAGGTACGTCATGGTCGTGTTACAGGATCTGGTGTGAGTACGCCTGCAAGATGGAAGAGGCAACTCGAAGAAGAAAGATTATCAGACAGAAGTCGTGTGTAGGAAGACGACCGAAATGTTTGAAGATAAGACGTAGATTGCAGGTTCGGTAGCGGTCTTTAACGGTAGGGGCGGCTTATACTTTAGGCCCGGTTGGCCCTTTCCCTCTCTAAGGGAGGCCGCACACCAGGCATACATTTATTATTTACGTCGCCACAATCGTTGCGAAGTCGTTGCGCTACAATTGTATGCGCTACAAATGTATTGAAAATGCGCACATCGGAAGCACAGTTGTAGCGTGGCACCGCTTTGAGAATGTCGACATCATCGTCTGATGACGAAGATTTCTTGATGTGGCGATTAATGAGAAAAAAAAGACGTTATTGGGTTCATCCGTTTAATCAAGTTTGCACAAAGTACGGGAATTTTTAGCCAATCTTAGTCCAAATTATTTCTGTAATCCGTCTGTTACTATAATCATTGAGCGTGTGATTGTATAATACAGGGTTTTTTTCAACCTCTGCAATAAGCTCAACGTAAAATTCAATGTTGTCTTTCATTTTTGCAAACATCGCGACACAAAAAACGAACGTGTTCGATGTTGAATTTGTGTGGCGCGGACACCGTCTCGCTACAAAGTGCGCTCGCCACAAATGTTTCCTTTGTGTGCGTGCTCACGTACAAATGTATGGGGGCGTTAAATGTGTCGCGTTGAGTTACAGATGTATGCCTGGTGTGCGGCCTGGCTAAAAAAGGCTTAGGGCGCCGAGGCAGAGGGGGCCCCACAGGACCGGATTTAAGGTTTGGAGGCCCCGACGCCCTAATTTTTTTTAAAATTTATGAACAATATAATCAGGTTGGAACAAAGTACCTACAGTAGGTAAAGGTAAAACAGCAAAAAAATATGTCAAAGGAAAAATTTAATTATTACTATATATTGTTTAATCGTCGGAATTTGAACGATTTTTTTCCGAAGTCTCTATTGTAGGGGCCCCTCTTTTGTAGAGGCCCCGGGGCTGTAGCCCAGGATTTCCTTCCCTAAATCCGGCCCTGGGATAATATACGCTGGCGAGATTGGCAAGCTTGCGCGTGCCCTTCTCCATTTTAAAGTGTCATTTGAATAATAATCTAAAAGGATATAATATAAAAACTATATACACTATTTTACTTCTAATTGATTATAAAAATTATTAGAAATGCAAAGACCATTCAGAAAAATTAATACATTTTATTATTCATGTAACTTATGTACAAAATTTTTGAAACATAAAAAATAATTTTGTTCTATGTTTTTTCAACTATTTTTGGACAGGGGGCGCTTTCAGGCTTCCCCTGTCAGCGGTAGTAGAATATAAAAAGAAATCGTCATTTTTCGAAAGATTTCTAGGTTTCGTATGTCAACTCCCGAATAACGGGGTATCGAGCAAACAATTTTCCACTTGTTCAATGATCTTTTTTTACAGCTGAGCTATTGATAAATTTTCTGAGCTTTGTCGATTAAAGAAATTTTTATCTTTAGTTTACGGAATCGATCACCTCCGGGGCTTAACGTACATAGATATTTAAGATTTAGACTTACAATAATATAGTATATGTAGGAACACAACAGAGCATAAATTTATGGTATAGGTATATACAAAATATAGTAAATAATATTATCTACATAATGGTAAAAACCACATCAAAACCCATAGTACAATTTTGACCTCACCGATAAATAGACAGATAAATCAATGTATTATTCTTACTTCCAGCCCTGTAAATGCAAAACGACCTGCGCAGCTGAAGAAATCAAAATCATGGAAATCTTCCCAAAAAAATGTCCCTGCATCGAAGAAAACGAGAGCGCTATTTGCAAACACGTGACATTTAGAGAATTTCCCATATTTAACTTAAATTGTGTCTGTTCGAATGTCGACACAAGTGTCACCCGGGCTGTCCAGTGTCCTGAGATATGTTTCCCTCAAATGTCTGACACAGCTGACGCCTTACACCCAGAAGGATACAATAATTGCTGTGGAATGAAAAATAAAAATGTTTGTAGGTTCTCCGTTGATGCTTATTTCTCTTGAGACAGTAAATTGATTAGAAAAATGTTTGTTTTTCTTTCTTGAGCTTTGAAACAAAGAACAAACTATGTTATTTATTCGGCCGTCTACGCGACCATTTAAGTACAGTTATGTACAAATACGATATCTATACCAATATTATACAGAGAAAAGATTTATTTGTTACGATTTAACTCAAAAACTACTGGACCGATTTAAAAAATTATTTGAACAATAGAAAGCTACATTATCAACAAGTAAGATATGTTATTTTGTTTTATGTATAGTACATCAACATTGCACCCGTGCGAAGCCGGGCTGGTGCAAATAAATCTACGCAACATAGGCTGTTTGGTGTTTGAAGGTTTCCAAGTTGTATCCGTTTCTTCTTAATATGTATAAGATCATTATTGATGTGTCAGGTATGCAGTCGAGTTTCCTTGTTCTCCTTTTCATAAAGTGAACTGAATACTAAAAAAAAAAAAAATTACTGATCAAAAATGTAATGAAATAATGACTGGCTTTCTTAAGTAACTGATGTTCCAGACAATTAACTCTGGCGTTAATCCATTAAAGAACACAATTAATATTAATTTTCTCGCGAACCTCAAATTCGTTATAATTATTTTAATCAGATCATAAATTTTATCTTTGCACGGTCTCTAGCTAATTAGAGACCTTCTTTGAATTAGGATTAAGTTATTAAACCTATTAGTGGTCCATTTTTATTACTGCCGCACTCTGCTATGCGGCTTTGCTGTGGCCGCCACCGGTGGCCGCTATAAGCTGTGGACATATTTCATACATTTTATATACCGTTGTGGCACACTGAGCGCTCGAGTGGTCACGACAGAACCAATAGCAACTGGAGATGCCCGTAATGGTTGCGCTCTATCAATCTGAAGACCACATGATACTCAACTACGCGTTCAGTAGAACAACTGTCGTGCGCACCGATGGGTCGTGGATTCGAATCCCACCGGGACAACATGTAATTTTGCAAAGTATATCTTCCCAACGTTTGGTATCTTCGGGCATTGATCGGGTGGGAGGAATATCGAAATTCCGACCGGGTAATGAACCACCGTTCATAGGTGGAAGAACTCTTGAAGTGCATATTGCACGTTTCGATTTCAGTCTATGAATTTCCGAATGCTCGAAGTAAAAAGTAGGTTGACAGCACATCATTGACTGATGTTTTGTGGCTGAGGTATCACCTACTTTCAAGTGAACCTCACGCTCGTCTGTCGATATCTAGGATTTAAAAAAAAACTATGAGCAACCGAATGGAGTGAGACATGTATAATGTATAATATGTAGTTTAAAATAAAAATCATCACGCACTAATAGCTAAAATTATATTTAATCAGGGTTGGTAATGGCAGGGTGATTACGGAAATGACGTCATTAGCCGAAACTTCCGCCGTGTGTATAAGTATAAGCAATAGAGCGCACGCTTTATAACTTCAAGTAAATAAATGTTCTGAAGATTCATATAGCCTATTCTGCTACTTCTACTTGGATCACCTGGTCAGGCCTTCGTTTGTGAATCCTACCTGTCAGTCCTTTGCTCTCCTCATTTAAATACTACTTCGGAGTCTAAAATGTAAATAAATGATCATATTCATACTTGACATATAAGTTAAATATATAAATAATAATATTTTTTTATAATTTACACACGTACAAAATTACAATTGTTTTTGTTTTTATAGGGTTTTCTCAGGAAGTATTGAGCTGATTTGAAAAATCAATATTTATATACCTAAATTAGTTATTTATTTTCTTACAACTTATTATGATGTACTTTTTTTAAACATAAACTTTGATATATTTATCTATATTATATACATAATATCTAAGGGTAATAATATAATATATTGCATATATTGATTCTTTTGCACCGTCTCTGTGGTTTGTACAAACACGCTACAGTAATTGTCTGACACATTTAGCATTCATTGAACGTCATGTTTGATTGACGACAAACAAACACTACTTAATTAACTACGTGACCAGCAATGGAATACTAATTAATTCGACGTTTACGTTCGGAGGCAAGCTTTTCCACCTGTTTCACAGCTTTCTTGTTCTTAGAAAGCCTCGGAATCAAGTCATATTTATAGAGTAGGAGAGCACGTGAGCATGTCTGTCAGCTAATGGAAAACGATAACCGCTGCTCATAAATATTCTCAACACCTCTCTAGTAATCAATCTGTAGATGCAAAAAAAAAAAAACAAAAAAACGTAAAGGTTTTGCGGATGTCAATGGTTGACACTAATCACTCGCCATCAGATGAGCCGCCTGCCTGTTTGTAGCTCCTCTAATATAAAAAAAGACAATCGCTGAGCGAAATAGCTCTCAAATAGCAGGATTTTTTCCGACTTACTTGACACTCATTGTTATAATTTGGTCAATTAATTCAAATCGTTATAAATTATACCCTTTATGTTATTCTGATGTATAAACAAAAATGTCATTAAAATCCGTTCTATAGTTTTTCGGGCCAAAGAGTGACATATTTTACATTTATTATTAGAAGGATTCTACATTACATTATAAAATATTCTACATTATAGGTATCATCTTTCCAAGCATGATTTGTAAATAAAACTTAGTAAAATATTGCAATTTTTTGCACATTTTTGTAATTCTACCGGACTTCACACGGAGCTTTGGCGAGAGTCCAAATGGCATTGGTTTTAAAATTTAACATGACTGCTACACACTGCATATTGATGCTTCATTTCTACTTCATATTATCAAAGTGAAAATGTGTTTGTGAAGCTGATACGGCGAAAGTGATTAACCAATTTTCATAGATCTAGCGTAACTATATTATGTGAACATACTAAAAAACAGCTGTCACCTTTCAGTCTGACCGTGACCACGGTTGCTGAAAATCATCCGAGATGGAGGTATAATTAATATACACAATAGCGTTTTAATCTGTAATAAAGTAATTCATTTATATATAACTATTGTGAAGCAAACATTTACGAGTATTTTTGGAATCGCAATTTATTTTATTTTATTTCAAACCCGTTGAAATATTGTTTCTATCGAGAAGAGCTGGCAAGAAACTCTAAAGTTATTCTTATAAAATATATTTTTTACATTAGTGTAATATAACAAACAATACAAAACGAACAATTATTACTATTGTATAGTTATGAAAGTATAAGAACAATAAACAACATACGTAATACATATTATCAACGGATCCTACGTATACTAGTACAAAGTACAAAATCGCAACTTTCTGACGACATTATTTTAAAGCTTGTAACTTTGACATAATTAAACCAAAATCTACCTATTACATAGCAAAATTTAAAATATTTTTGTTTAATTTTCTCAAAATTACAAGATTTAGAATCTCGCTCACAGAAAGTTGCGATTTTGCACTTATAATACGAGTATGTATACGTCGATATAATGAAATGTAAACTGGTAAAACATATTGGATAAAGAATAGACTAGAAGACCTATCCATGAAATGTACCCGTGAACGCTCACGCTTCACCTCGATATATTTTATTTATTTTTTAAATTACATTTTGAAAAGGTATTCCTTAAAATCACTTCTAACACTACACAATAGATCAGTATAAGACAATGCATAGACGTAGGTAGATATCGCTGTTTCCATAATATCCATAATTCTGTAAAAATATATTCCAATTGTGGTCTTGTTTCCATTCGGTCGGCAGCAAACAGGCTCGCTCCAGAAATTCAACGCTTCACTGAACAGCCCAGATAACGTACTGGCAACCTATGCTGCCTTTGATAGCACTGTCATCATATAGATCATCTAGAATACAAAATAATGCCAGTGACACTTGCTGTTTGAGGCCGTTGACCTGATGAAATTGTTTTATTTTTATATCTATACTGGCTAGATTGTAATAGCATTAAGTGTTTACAACATGTATTGTAGAGCTTTATACATAAAAACAATATATCTATATTCTATACTAATATTATCAAGATTTGGATTTTTATGTGCTATGAATAAACTCAAAACTACTGGATCGATTTTAAAAATTCTTTCGATCATCAATCATAAAAAAATCAGCTAGTAACACAGGCTATTTTTTTTCTTTGTTTGTACATCTAAATTGCACCCGTGCGATGCTGGGCCGGATCGCTAGTGTTAAATATTGACAAACAACCATTAAGTTTATTTGATGGTAGAGCCACAGAACATCAGTCAATGATACGCTGTCGACTTACTTTTTACTTCGAGCATTCGGAAATCCAGACTGAAACTGAAATGCGCAATGTGCACTGTTTCATATAATATACGAGTATACGGTGGTTACCCGGTCGGAATTTCAATATTCCGCCCACCCGTTCAATGCCCGAAATAACCAGATGTGGGGAAGATATGCCTATAGAAAATTATAAATATATCATACCTTATTACTTAACTAATCTGACACTATACGAAAAGTGTGTTTTTTGGGAAATCCCATTTAAAGTACTCGTTACGGGAACGAGTTCCTAATAATGACATAGTGACATATGCATCATCTAGCACCATAAAGTTGAGCTTTTGAAGATGAACAATAATCTAACAAGATGGCGTTGATAGTTAAAAATCGTCAGTTTTAGTTTAGTCAGTGTTTGATTTGCAAAGTGCGATATCGTCCCAGCTGGATTCAAAACCCACGTATATTTTCTACCAAACGTCAACCAGCCGTCAAATAAAAATATATAGTGTCAGATGTCAACACTGCGCGTCCCTCACTCGAATAACCAAGTGTATAAAAGCAAGATCGTGACTCGTTCATTTTTGTCGACCATCGTAGAGAGAACATTGTCTCTCTGCCCTTTTGTGTAAAATTTAATTTAATTAATATTTTTTTGATTATTTAAGTTATTATTTTAATGTGATTAATGTTTTATTTATTAAAATAGATTTATTAGGTCTACTGCCTCGAACTTTAAGTATATAAAGGTGAGTATACTGGCTAGTGCAAACATACGGAGTTCGTTACAATATCGTCCAAAATATCAGACAGCTCGTTGCGCTCGTCGATAGCTATTTCGCTCTATCAGTAATTATTGTACTGAAATTGTATTTGAGGTGCATTTTGGAGAGGAAATGCATACTGTCAATATTTTAGACAGCGTATAGACTAGGTAGTGTAACTAAGCGCGTTCTACGGGGTATTACTCGTATTATCGTAATACTCCGTAGAAAAGAGTTACTTCTGCACTACGCTCTACTTTACACGAACTTAACTTCATGAATATTCGACTACTATCTTGAAAAAAATGTTGATTTTACTAGTAAATTATATAGGTCAGTTTAGCCTTACAAATATAGAAATATATACTTGGTATCATAATATTGGTGTCTGACTTTGTTCTACGGAAACGAACAAGTATTTGTATCGTATTTGCGAGAAAGTATTTATATCGTCAATCTGTTATTTGTATGAGAATTCAATTGAAATTGGATGCAAATGGATGACGAATTCTTTTTCGCAAGTTATTCGTGCCTTTTGGCCTCTTCTCATACAGCTGACAATATTATATAGAAGATATTATTTATTTTGTAAAATCTGTTTTGCAAGTTATTTGTGCTTCCGTCTACGTGCAGGAGGAAAAATTGAAACCAAAACTAAATTATAAATGCGCATTTTCTTCATATGGATTCTTGTTTAATTTCCATATTTGACTAATCTTAGAAGAGATCTACAATATATTATTTGAATATACATAATATAATATTAAAGGTAAATTCACACAAGGGTGGATCCAGTTTTCAATTCAAACTTCGTTCATTGATCGGGTGGGAGGAATATCTAAATTCCGACCGGGTAACGAACCACCGTTCATAGATGGAAAAACCGTGAAGTGCATAATGCGCGTTTCGGTTTCAGTCTATGGATTTCCGAATGCTCGAAGTAAAAATTAGGTGTGGTTTCTGTTCGTTGGAATCTCTACTTTCTGACGGTGTAAAAAAATATATACTTTTTTAACAGCTGCTACGAAATAATAGGTATGTAGTAAGGCCCATACCCTATTAGAACCTTCCCACTTCTCTATGAAACACATTTTGATGGGCTAAAATTTTCCGTAGGTCACTCAGGTATACAAGTTATCTTAAAAAAGCAATAAATAGACATCTACGCTTATAATTGAAAGAAGATTTTGCAACTTTCTCAAAATATTGTAGATGTCTTATTAAATATTAACTTATTTGGTTTTTGGTTTTTGCGTTTTCTGAGAAGATTTACCATAGTAACATATATTTTTTTTTCACCATCGGAAAGTAGAGATTTCAACGAACAGAAACCACACCAACTTTTTGAAAAAAGCTGATATTTTGAAGGGTGAATTTTCGATTGAAAATTAGGGTGTTTTTTCGATATTAATTCAAAATAAGGTGAAAAAATAAATATTTTTAAATAAATAAATTACAGCGTATTTGGGACATAAAAAGGTAAGTTTTCACAAAATTTCGTTAAAAAAAAAAAAATTTTGTAAAAGATAAAAATAAAAAACCAAAATCTTGCTTTTTGGATTTTTCACATAAATTTTGAGGTTATGTGAAAAAAGTGTAAATACAAAAGTTTTAGATCTTTTTATTATCTACAACTTTTCCATTTGACTTTTTTCGATAGGACTTGTAGTTTTGCCGGAAAACGAGATAAACCGTTTTTTACCCTTAAACCCCCCCCCCCACTTCCACTTCCCGAACTCGGATCGACCGTAATTTATTTTTCCTTTCATTTTGATCATATTCCCCTCCTTTTCTAATGGGTTTCATCCTACTGTAAATTTTTTTGGTTTCAAAAATTATCGACACTGGTCTAATAGTCATTATAATGCGTGTGTATTTGTTTGCCTTCATACAAAGAATATTTAATAAAATTACTAATGATATTAGAAAATGTATACCAATTCCCCCCTCCGCTTCTATACATAAAAATAAAATATAAATTCAAAAGATAACACAGAGTCAATAAAGTACATTTTTAATTATTTAATTAGAACGCGCCCCGGCTTCACACGGGTGCATTGTAGATGTACCCGTAATATAATGTAGAAATAATTTTTAAAATCGGTCCAGTACTTTTTGAATTTATTAATAACATACAAAAATTAAAAAATACAAATCTTTCCTCTTTATAATATTAGTACCTATAGATACCATAGATAATAATACTTACAGACTATGTTTCACCTAACCAAACCAAACCCAAATAACCTCCTGCATAAAAATCTAAATAGAAGCAATAGTTAAATTCAAATTCAAATTCAAATTCAAAAATAATCTATTAATTTAGGTAACACAATGTACATCTATGAACGTCAATAAAAAATAATACATATTAAATGCCAGTTCACAAATCAAGGGCGTAGAGCGGACGAGAAGAACTGGCAAGAAACTCGCCGCCACTCTTTTTAATCGCCAAGTTTTTGTTTTACAAATGTTTTATAAGGAGCTGCAACCATTACACCATGTTCCACATGACATCTTTAAGTAATTAACTATAGTTATCAAAAAATATATATAAACGATACGATCAGCAGTAGGTATGTATGGTGAAATAGGAGCACTCACATTCTAGTGGGAACAACACGCAAATACATAGTCGAAATAACTAATATCACCGCATACACGAATTCAAGTTCGACCAGTCACCACAAGTAGCACCCGTTCACTAGCATGTATAAATATAACAACAATTCAAATTTTCACGGAAATGGCCAGAAATTCCTGCTGGAAATGTTCCTCAATGTATTTGTATTTCTCGTCAAGATGGCGGCATTTAGTATTGCCGGTATTCTCACTGTGTGTTGATGTATCGTATGCTGATTTCGCTTGTTGATATAATTAGCACAGCGAATGGACGGTATATTTGTAATATTTTGTGTTAGTTATTAAGTGCCAGCGAGTGAACGTCTTAGGTCGGTAGATTGAAAAAAGTTAACAATAAATATTTTTTAAATCTTATTATGTTTTTTTGTTATTATTTATTACTGTGATATTATTTGAGCAAGAAAGCATTACTTAGACTATGACTTTTTCCTTTTGTCTGAGTAGTATTCTACGGTGTAAGTATTTCATCGAAGTGTAATTCATTAATAGAAGTTACCATTCTAATTTTACTTTATTTTAAAACCTTTTTTTATATAAGGTATCGACAGACGAGCATGAGGTTCATTTGATGGTAGGTGATACCTCAGCCACAGAACATCAGTCAATGATGCGCTGTCGACCTACTTTTTACTTCGACCTCCATAAGGTTTGAGTGGTAAAGTGCTACGGCGTAGCTTAATGCTTTTTCTCTAGCTACCAATTTAATACACAAATATTTCTAAATTAAAACATTCGAAAATAGTCCAATACGATTCAATTCCATTACAAAGGCTACGGTAGGGATGAATTCGCCATACGTAATGATAGTTTCCACATACAAATTACTTGGACCACATGCGACCGCTACCAAAATACATTGTGACAACCTTATTTTCCATCGTTATAAGCGAAATTATACCTTATACGCAAAAGTCAGAGTTTATTTTTCATTGTATGTTATCAATATATTATTCTTAGGGTTATCGGTCTGTTCAGACTTCAGTACGAACCTAAATAGCGCGAGAGATAGTCGCGCCCGCCCTTTCGCTAGAAGTTTACGCGTGAAACTTGGTGTTCGAATTTTGAATTTTTTAAGGATGTGTCAGGAAAAATTGTGAAAGCGGATAAGGTTTGTTTAATTTTAAATATATAAATTGTAATCTATACTAATATTATAAAGAGGAATGTATTTTTGTATGTTATGAATAAACTCAAAAACTACTGGACCGATTTTGAAAATTCTTTCACCAATAGAAAGCTAAATTATCAGCGAGTAACTAGGTAGGTAGGCTATGTTTTGTGTATATTATTAGTATTTTTGCGCGTTGCTAGTTACTTATAAGTAGAATACAAGGTTTGATAATCTGAAAATAATTTGAACACATGAATTAAGTTAATTAATAACATAACATAATTCGAATTTTAAAATTATTTGAATTGTGAATTTTCTGTTTGGTTAGGTATATATTTTTTAAATATCGAACAAATAAGATGCCGAATTTGAGGCAATATCCGAGAACAATGCTACGCTGTCGACGGATTGTGTTCTTATTTCAATTTTTCGCAAATACATATAGAAAATTCTTTACGTAAGTCGTAATACTCGACAGTAAAATCAAAGAAATCTCATTAGAAACAAACAATGTTGATCCTGTTAAGGATGTCATATTATACTCTGCTATTTCTTGTAATCAATGATGCTCTGTTAACTTATAACATTCTTACTTCCAGTAATTAAAAATTCATATTTTGAAGACGAACTGCTTCATATATCATAACTTTTGAGATAGTATATTTTCATATTGCTTTTTAGCCATGCAAATAAAAGTGAATTTCAGAGTCGCCTAGTGGGGTATGGGGCAAATATATTTCAGTCAGTCATCACCAGTCCACACATGAAATATTTTTCTTATTTTCCCCGAGTCTCGAACCCGAAACTTTTAGTGCCTAACGTTACACGCTTACCTCCTCGGAGGCGGTGAGACAAAGCTTCCCACTTACGAGACTGCAGCTTTTTTGCTGTTTATATTTTTTTATAGCGAGTAGGTTTAAATACCTTTTGTTCATTAGTCTTATGGATGAAAATATAGGTATGTAATATGTATACTAGTTGATTCGTATCTACTTCATTTGTGAAAATTTGCTGTTATTGGTATGTTTTGATCCCAAATAAAAAATATATTAAAAAAACTTTTATCCAAAAAAAAGATTTTTTTTTCTAATTAGACTCCTATCAACTAGCGGTATGATATATACTTTACAAGCTATTCTCATAAAAATCGGTCGAGCCGTTTGGGAGGAATGCGATCACAAACACCGTGACATGAGTTTTTTTATGTAATAAAGATAGATAAGATATTTTATATAACATACATTGGATCCTTTCATTGAACCTACATAATATGTTGCTAGTTCACAAATCGAATATATTCTCTCTAAAAGTTTCGATATTTATTAAAGACAACGCGCCCCCGCTTCACACGGGTCCAATGTATATCTAATGTACACAAAAAAGTTGGCCTATGTTACTCGCTGATAATGTAGCTTTCAATTGGTGAAAGAATTTTTAAAATCGATCCAGCAGTTTTTAAGTTTATTCATAACATACAAAAATACAAATCTTTCCTCTTTATAATATTAGTATAGATCTAGTATAGAAGTCCGTTTGTCTATGAATGTTGTTAGGCGTTCACGGATACATTTTTGAGTGTGCGTATCGTGAGCGCATGCTAAACATTGCGCTCACTAAAACAATGTATACGTGAACGCTTGACAACATTCATACACAAACGGACTTCGTGAGATAGAATATCTACACATTTCGTAAATTTTCAGAGCGTAATTAGCAGTGTAGCGACATATGGCCCGACATCACCAGATTCAGATTAAAGGCCGCATTTACAATTCAAATTCACTGTGGAATTTAAATTGGGTCTTACCATTTGTTCGTGAAATGTTGCCTTTTGAACTTATCATTGAGACGTAACGTTAGAACTAATATGATGTTGATAATAGTCAGTGTGTTACGTTTACTATAGGGTGCTGGGTGTTTTTGTTTAATAATATTTATTGAATTTGCAATCAAACGATTCAAATTATTTTTTATATACTTACCAGTAACACGCCGGCTTCGCACGGATGCAATAGATTTAATACGATTTAACTCAAAGACTACCGATTTTAAAAATAATTTTACCAATAGAAAGCTATATTATCAGCATGTAACATAGGATTGTGTATAGTACATCTACATTGCACACGTGCGAAGCCGGGATGGATCGCTAGTAAAATATAAATTGTCTGCCTGATAATTCAAGAAGGGTATTTTAGGTATGACGATTCAAAAGTTTAACAAAAGATAGCATGTATGTAACCATTAATATAAAATGAATAACTTCTCCTACTTCTTATTTATCCGCATCAATAAACAACTAAAATAAATCACCAATATCCAAGAAGTATACGCATACCATCTCGATGTCTGGAAGTCCACAACTGCGCGATTCCTGAGACACTTGCTGCCTCGCACAACCACTCTGTGGAACCCGCTGTCACCGGCGGTTTTTCCGAACCGATACGACTTGAAAACCTTGAAGTAACAAGCTTATACTTTCCTTAAAAGTCGGCAACGCACCTGCAAGCCCTCTGGTGTTGCGGATGTCTATGGGCGGCGGTGATCACTTACCATCACGTGAGCCGCCTGCCCGTTTGCCCCCTATACTTTACAAAAAAAAAAAGTCCACAACTGCGCGATTCCTAAGACACTTCCTGCCTAGCACTACCACTCTGTGGAACCAGCTGTCGCCGGCGGTTTTTCCGAACCGATACGACTTGGAAACCTTCAAGAATCGAGCCTACTCTTTCCTTAAAAGTCGGCAACACACCTGCAAGCCCTCTGTTATTGTAGATTTCTTTGGCGGTGACCACTTTGCCCCCTTTTTAGAAAAAAGAACTATAAAATCGTCATATCAAAAATGTACTCTTTTTAAATTAAGGCAGGCTTCTCGCAAATGAACGATATTTAGTTGAGAAGAGATGTTCATACAAAGTCTGGGCGGGTCGCAAATCCTAAGAATAAGCGTCTTAAAATTTGCCACCTACTCCATAGTAAAATCTAGTAACAAACGAAGACTATTCCTCGCTGTCGACTCGAATATTCTTTTTGTACAATTAGTATCGCAAATTGTCGAGATTCGCGGTGGAATTTCAAATGAGCCCGGGCGAGAAGTCTCGCCATCTTGGTGCTGGATTTATTTCGATTTTTGCATTTCCCTCGTTTGACTGTGAGATTGCTTGAATAATGTTAAGTTGGGATCACTTAAATTGCTATACAATGACGTTATCTTAAAGATTTTTTTGACGGGGTCATTGCTTCCTCACGAAGTCTTTTTGGCTATGGTTGTTATCGGGCGTGCATATAAATTGTTTAGAGTGCGTAATCTCGGGAGGGCTCAGTAACTCAGTTACACACACTAAAACAATGTATATGTGCACGCCTAACACATTCATAGCCAACGGACTTCTAAAACAGGTCGAACTCCACTATAGACAGTGTCTCTAAGGTTTAACAAAAACTATGCCCGTAGTTCCTTTCTTTATACACACATTTTTCACACTTTCAACACACGTAATAAAAAATGGATATTTTTAACACATCTCTTAATTGCCTTAAACGTACATTTTTATGTTAGACTAGCTGATGCCCGCGACTTCGTTCGCGTGGGGTTCACTTTAAGCTGAGCTTTTGAGCAAGCTTTCTTCAAATGACATATCCTCCTCCACCCTCTGTACTTGGTGATTTCTTTTGGGAAAGAGCTATCAAATTAGCCATTGACGGTTTCTTTTGCATCATGTTATCGACATGTTTAATGGTGGTTGAGATTGGGGTTTGAAGGATTATTTGAAATTCAATAGTTGAAATAATTAACCTGACTTTAGGGAGATTCATATTAATTAAATTTTACGTGACCAAAATCCAGATATGTGTCTTTTTTCTACTAATCATAGTTCAATCGAAGATTGGATTCAATGCATTTTCTGTCTTAAATAGATGCGTGCGTTCATTTAATTGGTCATTTTCATTTTCGGACATTTTTTTAAAATTCCCGGGATTCTTGCTCGGGTTTCCGGTGCTTAATGCGGAAACCTCTTAAGATACGGAAGCAAAAAAGCAATGTCGAATAATCGTAATTCTGTTTAAGAGAAAGGATTGATGAAAAGATGAAATAAATGATCTCATAAGAAATCCTTTTTCATATAATATTTCAATAATACGTTTTCTATTTTTGTTATAATATAGTTCTTTCAAAAAATAAATAAAAAATACAAAAAAATATTTCTTTCATTTCAACTTCAGATTCGAACTCGCATCAAAAGCTACGCTATAGGACTGCATATCCACTATTCTATCCACTATTCTACGAATACATATTGAAAATGGCGAAATAATCAAACTATTTCATTTACATATCAGACTGTGATTGACATCTGACAATTCGAAAAAGTTCAACGCGAGTCAGTTTGCATTGAAATTTGGTGATATGGTGCCTTTAAAATAATATTTAAATGATGATAACTTTTCTTTCCGATAACCGATTTCGATGAAACAAAGCCTATATGTTGCCCCGGGCTTTCCTTAATATATTTGTGTAAATTGCATTAAAATCGGTTCAGTATCTTCGGAGATTAGCGTGAACAAACAGACAGACAGACAGACAGACAGACAGACAAGAATCTTAAAAATTGCATTTATGCATTCTGCTACCCTTCTTTTATCACCCCTCTTAATTTCTGGTAAAAATATTTAGTGAAGCGTAATTTCGATCCTACTCTTTTATTATATGTATATAATATATATAGATATCGACAGACGAGCATGAGGTTCACTTGATGGTAGGTGATACCCCAGCCACAGAACATCAGTCAATGATGCGCTGTCGAACTTTTTTACTTCGAGCATTCGGGAATTAATAGACTGAGACTGAATCTGACTGACTCATAAAGTGTGCACATCACTGTTTTTCCATTTATGAACGGTAGTACGTTACCCGGTCGGAATTTTGATATTCCTTCCACCCGTTAAATGACCAGACGTGGGGAAGACATGCTTATAGAAAATTATAAATGTTTCGTCTCGTCGTGATTCAAACCGGCGACCTATCAAAACACAATATAAAGATACTTAACGCTTTACTTGACAAAATAACTTGTTTTGTGTCGTTAAAATCAAACAAACACACTTCCCCTAAATTAATAATACTTGTTCATACAAAGTTCCCTTCAGGCTTATGTGATTTAAATATCCAAGAGTTGAGGTTAAATTTTTTACTCCGGGAATGTCAGATCTCTTTGATGTTTGAGTTTCAAACAGGTTTCAGCTGCCTTTGTGTTTAATTTGCTGAATTTTTTGACTTTAAATTGTACTACTGCCTAGCTTATGCTTGAAAATTTAGTTATTACTAGCTGACCCGGCAAACGTTGTTATGCCATGTTAGTAATTTCTAAAAAGCAGGGGTTGGTAATAGAAGATTGAAAATA
The DNA here is from genome assembly GCA_905404175.1 of Anthocharis cardamines. Classification (NCBI taxonomy): domain Eukaryota; kingdom Metazoa; phylum Arthropoda; class Insecta; order Lepidoptera; family Pieridae; genus Anthocharis; species Anthocharis cardamines. Next base: position 6,873,661 of record FR989974.1, read on the forward strand.
TAGGGGTGTATGTATTTTTAATGCCACATTATAAAAAAATAATAACAAAAAATTTCATCCAAAAATTAAAAAAAAATTAAGGGTGAACAACCCTTATCACTTAGGGGTATGAAAAATAGTAGTAGTAGTAGCCGATTCTCAGACCTACTGAAAACGCTTATAAAATTTGGTGAAAATCGGTAAAGTCGTTTCGTAGGAGTAGGGTAACTAACATTGTGACATGGAAATTTTATATATTAGATTTATTTTGACTCGCTCGTTGGCGCGTTCGGTAGAACCTACCGTGCGCATCGATGGGTCGTGGATTCGAATCCCACTGGGATGACATGTTTATAATTTTCTGTAAGCATATCTTCCCCACGTCTGGTAACTTCAGGCATTGATCGGGTGGGAGTATAGTATTTTACCGATTTAAAATATCTCCAAAATATAACTTTGACAGATTGATTTTCAGTTATTAGTACTCTAAAGGGGGGATTTTCTATTTATTATTATTATGACTTTTATTATTTATGTTATTTGACCACCGTTCATATATGGAAAAACTGTAAAAAAAATTACAAACATATCGTGGAGTCATCTTCTTCAATAAATAGTTTGGCCGTGTGAAGTCTGGTAGGGCAGCTAGTATATAATAAAAATCGTTTTATGATCATTTATCGAAGTGCGTTTGAAATTCTAAATATGGAAATAAGGAATAATCTATGCATAAAATGATATTGAAGAAAAATATACGCAAAAGGGTCAAAAGGTTGTGAGAATTAAGGGAATGTAGGGATAAAACTGGCCGTTCGCATCGCGTCAAATATTAGGCCCTTCTGAAAGGGATGCCTTAAAGGGCTCTTCAATATATGAGTTGAAAAAATATGTAAATTTATCTGATGGTTATGCATCAAAACCCTATAATTCATATTCTCGTGTTTTATTTAATAACTTATTTAACACGTACGTAATCTGTATATTATCGTCCTTATTCATACGATATAGTTAAAATATGTTTTGTCTCGCTCTATCGAATATAAAAAGACTACATAACGAAAGAAACAAAACATGTTTTAACTATATCAAGCTTATAATACTTTTATGAATATGGGGTAATGTATAACAAAGTCGTGTTATTTATACCAATTATAACTCAAAAACGGCTGCACCTATTTAAATGATCTGTAATTTTTTGGATTCGGCTATGTCCCAAATAACAGAATAACTATTAATATAATGCAGTTTAATCTATGTCTTTACTTCTTTACCAATATTATAAAGAGGAAAGATTTGTATTTTTGGATTTTTGTATGTTTTGAATAGACTCAAAAACTACTGCCGGCCTAGCATGACCGCCACGAGATATGTCGCGGACGAGAGAAGACAAACTAAGTTGTAAGATATGGAGATATATTATATCTCGACATCGACAATTTCGATAGAAAAGATATCTCGATCTACAATTATATCTATTTTTGATATTAAAAGTCGAGTTTTAAGTGTAATTGTCATTTTAGACTCGGAAGAAATAAAGAGATAATCGCTTAAAATACGAGAAAACGGTCGACAAAATTTTATCGTGGTTGTCATGCTAGGCCGACTGGACCGTTTTCAAAAATTCTTTTACCAATAGAAAGCTACATTATCAGCGAGTAACATAGTGTGTATAGTACATCTACGTATACATTGTACCCGTGTGAAGCCGCGGCGTGTTGCTAGTTGCGTGTATGTATATGTGTACATTGTACCCATGTGAAGTGTTACTAGTTTTAAAATGAATTAGTTTCAGTACTCCGCCATTTTCCGCAATTGACTGCTCACGTCACGCACGCTTATAGCTTGTTCTTAATAGTTGATGTCCACTGCGAATCAGTGATATACTGGACATTATAAAGTGGGAAAATAGTATATTCAAAAGATTATTATTTTTTTCTTTTTGAACCTACATTCTGGGAGGACAACGTCTGTCCGTTCCGCTAGTAATATAAAAAAAAAATTAATGATAAATTTCACAAAGGAGCTGAGAATCACTTGATAGAAGGAACCTTGGTTCTATATCTTGATGTAGGATATCAGTCCACGCTAATTAGTTATTTTAACAGAAGCATTAAATACACATAAATATCTGGAATATTTAATTGCATAAGCCTTACTGGACGCCGACCGCCTCCATGGCTCAATAGTAAGCGCGATGCGTTTAGCACCAGAGGTCCTGGGTTTGAATCCCATGCACATCAGATTAAAAAAATTGTTTCGGTCGGGCAGGGCATAGAAGGCTGATCCCTTACTTGCCTATAAAAATAAATTATCAGTGAAACAGACTCAGAAATGGGTATGCCCCATGCCCCACTAGGGGACTCGGGAATTCACTTAAATTGGACGCCACGCTGATAAGCAATACCATGTCAACTCACATGGTTGCCATTTTGAGTAAATTGAGTTTGAATTAAAAAAAATGTTTAATTGTTTCTTTTAAAAAATAACAGAAAAACTATTGTAGATTTTTTTTGTAATTATTGTTATTACACTTATTGTATGTCGTGTTTTTTGGTAGCAATCATTATAGGATTTAGTGTATTATTGTTAAATATATCAAACCTATTTAGGGTTTTGTGTCTGTTTTTTCAATATTTTTGCTATTTAAATTATATTAAACTCTTTTGAAAACTGAGCTCCGGTTCATAAGGATCAAAATGTATTTCTTAGCATTTTGTGGGTTGACGCTTATCAGCGTCCAGCCGGCCTAGCATGACAACCGCGACAAAATATTGTTGACCGTTTTCTCGTGTTTTAATCGATTATCTCTTTATTTCTTTCGGGTCTAACATAACAATTACACTTGAAACTCGAATTTTAATATCAAAAATAGATATATTTGTCGATCGAGATATCTTTTCTATCAAAATTGTCGATGTCGAGATATAATATTATATCGAGATATCTAAAATCTTAGTTTGTCTTCTTTCGTCCGCGAGATATCTCGTGGCGGTCATGCTAGGACGGCAGCTGAATTAAGTGATTACATGACAAACCCAAGATCGGCAGCCCTAGCGTATCTAACTAGACAAACCAACGTATTTGAGAAGCGAGGTAATTAGCAAAGTTAAGCCACAGTGTGCCTTTTGTTTGACAGGACTTTATTGGACCGCAAATCGCAGACATTGCTTTAAAGTAATCTGTTTAGTTTTCTGGCACTTAGAAGACTGACAGAACATAAGGAATTCTTTGTGTTAAGTTATTTATGATTTTTGTTTAATAATGTCAAAGTTACAAGCTTTAGAATATCGCTCTCGGAAAGTTGCGAGTTAGCGAAAGTAGGACCTGTCTAGTACATTTATAATGTTTTGCCATAGAGTGAACATTGCAGTACCTAAAAGTATCAAGAAAATAAATACTCATTTATTTTTGTATTGGAAACGGGAAATTATGCCGTTTTTCCCAGAACTTACTCCAAATATTAAGTCGTCACTAATAGTTAGAGTACTTACTACAACTATCAAAGAACTTTCTTTGTCATAAAAACATTATTTATTGGTGCTTTAGTATACAAAATAAGCCATAAAGCATACTTTGATTTATATCGAACCAAATCGACACTAAACGAAAAATGTGTTTTTTGGGAAATCCCGTTTAAAGTTCTCGATGAGTTCCTACTTAATAATGACATAGTGACACTTGAATTATCCAGCGGCATAAGGTTGACCTTTTGAATTGTTTCTTTGAATTGAAATCTCATAAGATGGCGTTTATAGTTGAAAATCGTGAGTTTTCGTTTAGTGACGGTAAGATTTTCAAGGTGCGATATTTGAGGAATTTATTAGTTCGCATTCCCATTCGTATTCGGCAATCTTAAAAGTCAGTCAGTCAATTCAGTCAGTTTACTATCAATATCACCTTGTAAGGAAGTTACGTATATTTCGGTCGTAACAACATGTAACATTTTTGATCTGTTATACAATCTTTGTTTCTATATTTGTTAAGCGGCACATAATATCCTTATGTAAACAGTTACTAACAATTTTTAGATGTCTTTTATTGCTATTGAATATATGTACAAGAAAAAGCCTCTACCATCGTCGCAAAGTGGCAAGTCTCTCGGTATTCTATCGGCTTCATTTCGGTGAGTGTGCGACGGAACTTCACAATTTGATTCCCCCATCTCCTTTCCACCTTCGGACATCCAGGCGCACGGCGGGTTTCCATCCGTACTTGGTTGATATAGCAGCACTCCGCAATCGTTTCGCCTCATCTTTTATTATGCGAACCGCAAAAATCTGGAACACTCTCCCTGCGTCTGTTTTCCCCGAAAATTATAACATGGGTCTCTTCAAAGCAAGTAAAGAGGCGTCATCTAGACATTTGTGATTTACCTGACCGCATCACCACTTAACATCAGGTGGGATAGTGGTCAAATAACTGTCTATCGGCAGGTAAAAAAAAATTCATCGTGTATATAAGCCTTTACTATGTAAAAGCGTGTGTACAGCACATACGTGATAATTTATGTACCTAACATAGTATAAGTTAATTATTATATTATTTATCTCTTTCATAAATTAAGTAATGAACAGAGATAGCCTTGAACATGAGTTAATTTCACTTTGAGAGCGGTTGTATTAGACATGTACTCGAAACATATGAACACTCCACGCATGCATAGAGTTGTCTGGCAAAAAAATCCTATATGTGATATTAATCGGGAAAAACTGTACGCTCTTTGTATTTGTATATTAAAAATCTTTTGTTTCGTACGCATTTTGATGCGAAGTTGTAATGGAGATTTTTATTGTATGGATTTTTGTAGTTTCGGCGAATTAATATAGTGATGTTTTTGAATTGCATTTTTAGTGACGTTCATGATTCATGGGTGCAATGTAGAGGTAGGTACTATACATATGTATGTTACTCGCTGATAATGTAGCTTTATATTGGTGAAAGAATTTTTAAAATCAGTCCAGTAGTTTTTGTGTTAAATCGTAACAAACAAACCTTTCCTTTTTATAATATTAGTATAGACTATAGACAAACAAAAATAGAAATCTTATCTCTTTATATTTTTTTTACACATCTTGGGTCACATTATTAAAATATATCATTATTCATGAATAATGTAGCATTCTAATTTCTAATGGTGAAAGTTGTTCGATACTTTTTCACGCAAAAACTAACTAAACGGATTTTGATGAAACTTTACACTATTATTGTTATTATTTTGACGGGAATTACGATAATGCCTCCATACCTATATGCTGACACGTCGCTTCTCACGGGAACGGCACCGAGGAGGCATTTGCCGATTTAGCATTTAAGTTTTCTTTATTCATTTTGATTTATATAAAATTGCATTCCATAGCATACGCTTTACATCGAGTAGACGTATCTTTGTAAATATGTAGTTTTTAATTATAATTAATTAAATATGTTATAAGTAGAATTCTGGTTTTTTTTGGGTCCTCCGGCAGTGGCTTTCGTAATTCGGGGTTGTTGGAGCGTTCGGTTTATTTTAAAACTAATTTTCAGAATTTTTCCTATATTTTAATAGTTCTTGAGTTATAAATTGTGTAATTAACACGACTTTGTTTTATATATATAATATATATAAAGATTATAGACTCAAATTTAATACCTCCTCCATTTTTCGTATACCGATTGAAAAGGGACCTTCGTAGGCGTAGAATACCCCATATTTTCATATGCATCGCATTACTGCAGCGATGCGCTCCACGCATCAGTGCACACTTAATATTTCTGAGTACTGTCGTGTGTCATTTGTTTAAAAGCGCACTCTCCATCATATAATATTAAACATAGTACAGTAAAATATGGTATTAAAGTAGATTATAATAAATAAAAATGGTATTAATATTTTAATTAATTTTACTACATTTTATATATGGTAACGAAGATACACATGTCTTTGAATTTACTTTAGATTGTTTCCACTAAAAAACTTGAAACAAATAAAGGTTTAAGAGCGAATAGAACTTGCGTTGTGAGATTACGTATTGTTAAAATTTATTACGATTTGCGTAAAAACTATAAAATACATAAGATATTTATTTAGGGTTTCCTATTCTGTGTACTCCATTTTTTTAGTTTTAATCATATTTGAGAGGATGAGGTGGTTAGTCAATAGCTATAGTTTTTCTATAATTATTTTTTAATTTTTGTATATTATTTTTAATCTTTTTGATTCAAAATTATAAAAAATATATTAGATTTTTTTCATGTTCACAAACATTCATATGTTAGTAATTCAAATATTATATTAATATATTTATGTAATTTAATTTATTTACGCTTAATAGAATACTAAGCTAGTAATAGCTACGACAAACCGATAAAACTTTACATAGAAAAAAATATTCTTTTCATCGCATATACGGAACCCTACAGTATCGGGTTAAAGCCTTCAATATCAAGACATAGCACAAGGTAGCATTATTGATGACTTAGATTAATCTTACTCAGTTTCCCGGAGCGGTTTCACGGAGAGTGATATTTTAACCTCTAAATAAAATCATTTTTCCTGATTAAAACGCGATTTATTATTTATGTTATCTATCCCATCGTTTCAGATACTTTTTAACCGACTTCAAAAAAGGAGGAGGTTCTCAATTCGTCTGTATGTTGCTTTTTATGTATGTTTGTTACGCGATAACTCCGCAAGTTATGGATGGATTTGGATGATTCTTTTTTTGTTTGGTAGGGGATATTTCAGGGGTGGTGCCAGATAAAATGGTTTGTTGCTTTTTAAGAAAATCAACACTTATACGTAGATGATGTTTTGATTTGTGGTTCCTTTCGCGGCGCTGTCTTATTTGTCTACTAAATTATTATGTAAGGATTAATAAACTTAAAAAATACACTTCCTACAAAAATTCAGAAATAAAATTATTTCAAATTACAAAACTAACTAACTTTGAAGTAATTAAAATATTATTTTTTATTTTTTAGTTCAAGTTTGTACATTCTATATCCGATATAAAGTATTTTATTTAAATGATAAACATACTGCAAAACAGATATACGTCTGATCCGTAGCCCACCAAGAAACAAGGATTTCAATTTTTATAGTTGAGATACTGTTGGTTTATGTAAACTGTGGTTAGGATATAATAAAGAAATATTCATAACAGCGAAAGTGTTGGTTATAAAAGCGAGGTCTTAGCCGTTTTACGATTTATATAAGACGTAGTTTTATGTCGTTCAATAAAACATGGTATATGGGAATAATATCTGCTATTAAGGGTAAGAGCTCATCCTTTTAACGCATAGCGGAAGAGAATATTGAAGACAATTGAACTCATGTAGGTGGGATATATTTTCCAGTATATACCTACCGTCTACTCCCTTATTCATAAACGTATTATTAGCTTGATATAGTTAAAATATGTTCATGTATCAAAATCTCTGGCATATATCACGTATAAGGGCATTGTAAATAGAAATTTAATTAATCCTAGGTATTATTTGTTTCAGACTATGGCGAGCAGAGTTCTTCTTGTGCTGGTGCTCGTATTTTCACATAAATCAGGTAAGCTTTTTCATATTATACACGTCACTACTGTCGGAGCTTTTACTGAGAGTCTGATCCTATTTTCACGCAGGAACATACTCTCTCTCTCTCTACTAAGAGGTAATACTCAGTCACCTTATATCAACTAGCTGTGAATTAATCATAAGTTTTGGACCTTTGAGATTCTATTAACCGACTTTTAAAAAAGGCGTAGGGATTGTCTCGTAGCAAAGTGTCTCGTTCAGACATGACGATAAGTCAATGTGTAAAACTCGTCATCTATTTAAATACTTTCCTTCACATGGATAAATTACTGATACACTAGCTGGTGCCCGTGACTTTCTTCACACGTAATTATGTTTAAATGATGATAACTTATTCGCAATCCGATTTCAATGAAAAAAAGTTTGTATGGTGCTCCAAGTTAACATGAATCTTCCTAAATGAAAATCATATCAGAGCGTGAACAAACAGGCATGCAAACATTTTTTTCACTGTATGTTGAAAATCTGGATTTCTGTTTGCATAACGACATCCAAGCAGCTACTTTTAATTATAAAATTAATTCAGCATCAAATTTCAGGCCAATTTATGTTTCGACATTTATATGGGTTCATTTGAAATATCTGATATCATAATTAATTTCATATTTATAGGTAATTTCATTAGTAAATTGATTTTGGTTTCGTTTATGTTAATTCGGATTATGTTACCAGTAATTATACTAATTAACTATCAAATAATAATATATCCGTAATACATATTTCATAATATACTAAAATTAGATTGTTTATAATGTTCGATACCAATATACGAGCATGAAGTTCACTTACTGATATTTATAGACCTCAGACCAGATCAGACCTCACCTCAGTTAGTTACTATTTAACATTTTTTATTTTAAAAATTATTTCCCCAATAGAAACCTATATACATGTGTAACACTGCGCTGCGCCGCGCAATTGCGCCGGCACGCTTCACTGCGCAGGGTGAGTCAGCTCACACATTCATAATGTGTTGGCGCACGGCGCAGTACTCACTCACTGAGTGAACTATGAGCGTGGCGTTGCGTGCGTTTCGGAGGTTTCATGCTCGCTTTGCGCGTCCTATTTTGTTGCGTCGTAGCGCAATTTTGAGTTGACTCAAGGAGCCGACGCACTACATTGCGCCTGAGTTGCTGAGTTGGCGCGGGGAATTTCGCTAAGTTTCCCATGTCTAGAAACCTACATTATCAACGACTTTTGACTCAACACTCTTGCGAAGCCTGTCGAATCGCTTGTATCTAATACACAAAAAAAAAACCCAACTATATGTCAATGATTCTACGAACAAAATATGAAATATAATTCAGTCTGATTTGAAGGACCAATTGGAAAAATACCTAATTGTATTTTAAATTAACTCTATTGTAACGTAACAAGGAGCATTTTCGCTTGATCAAATTGCGTTCCTTTGATTATTAAGGAGAATGAAAATATTATGCAAAAGTAAAGCATTCATTAAGGACACAAAGTGGGTAGCCTTTATAAAGGACATTGTTTGCGAGATATTTTGTTGAGATTGTTAGTGCACAAGTAGTTTATCGTTATTATTATTAGTGTTTCATTTTGAAACTTGTCATTTTAATAAACTTTGTTTAAATAAATCATATTTTAGATACCCAAAAAAGTAAAGGTTGCAAATACATTGATAAGAGCCGATAAGTATAGATAAGAGAGAAGAGAAAAGATTTAAGGTGGTTCGTTTTCCATACAAAAAGTCATGATTATTAACGAAGTCAGTTTAGAGTTTCGATACTAAATATTTGTGCAACTATTTACTTTCCGGGAGTTCTTTGCGCGGATGATTTCTTAATAAATATTTCACGTTGTTATATGCATGATATCTGTATAAAATAACATTATTTTATTAACTCCGCGTAAAGAACTCCCGGAAAGTAAATAGTTGCACAAATATTTAGTATCGAAACTCTAACCTGACTTCGTTAATAATCATGACTTTTTGTATGAAAACGAACCACCTTAATCTGTAAAATATAAAACAGTTCAAAAACAACACTAAAGTGATTTTGAAACATATCATTTTAATAATTTATTTGAATAAAACAGTAGAAAAAATCCTAACCGTGACTGAGTTAATTTAGAATAGCTTTTGTTTTTTATCGAAAAGAATCAAAAATTTTAAACAGACATATTTTTTATTATATGTATCTAATACTATAAAGAGGAAACATTTTTTATTTTGTAGAGTATATAAAATATAAAAAATAGATTTTTTTTCATCGAGAATAATCAAAAATCGTGAATAATATTGGGTAGGTATTGTCCATAAGCTAGTATAACCCATGAAGCCTCCACATAATGGAAGTGTAATCAACAAATTACCTTCTATCGATACAGTAGCTCAGCTCATATAACGTCAAAGGACCTTTCAGGGAACTCTACGTTTGATGTAAAGGTATTAATAATGAAATTAATTAATACTACGTATCTCTGGTTACGTGTGGAAATTGTTGAACGGTAGTGTAATTGAATAATATTCATGATTAATTTATAGAAATCTGACCCCAGATCGTTAAGTCTATACTAATATTAATATTGTCTTTTATTAACGCGAGTATCACACATTTAAATAAAATACTGTATATATGGAGACATTCTCCCGCGACCACGGTTGCTGAAAAGCATCCGAAACGTCGGGATAAATAATTTAAACAATATAAATAATAAATCGCGTTTTAATCCGGTATACAGTATTTTATTTAAATATACTAATATTATAAAGTCAAACTCAACAAAAACTACTCGAATGATTTTTGAGAAAGCTAAATCTTCACCGAGTAATATAGACTGTATTTATTTTGTTTGTTACGATTTAACTCAAAAACTACTCGACCAAATTTTTAGAAAGCTCCATTTTCACCGAGTAATATAGGATATATTTATTTTCAGAAAAAATTAGGGATCCCTACTAAAACTTAAATAATGTAACCCATGGTGTAAAAAAAGGTTGTAGGGAGTAATCTCTCGATATACTGAACCGACTTTTAAAAATCTTTCACCAATAAAAAAGCTACATTATCAGCGAGTAACATAGACTATATATATTTTATGTATAGTATACCCCGGCTTCGAAGCCGGGGCATATACTAGTACGTAACGTAAGAGAAGTATTTATTAAAAAGCTTTTTTTTTTAATTAGTAAATATTTATTGATTATTCTTCAATGTCACGTAGAGTAAACAAGTAAAGCGTACTAAAAAACAAGAGGAAACTGTTAGTCAATATTGCCATAATATAGAAAATAACAGTAAATATCAACTCCATAGGAATAGATGGCGATAGTATTATCGCTACTTATACCAGATTAAAACGCGATTTATTATATATTAGGATAAATAATAAATCGCGTTTTAATCTGGTATAAGTTATTTAGTCTAAATATGTGATACTCACGTTAATAAATATAAACTAAAGTTTTTTTTTGTTTGAGATGAATAGTTTAGTAGTGCATAGAGAACAAACAAACATTATTTTTTATTTATATAGATATAATCTAAATAAAATACTGTATGTCGGATTAAAACGCGATTTATTAAAAAATATTTATTTATTTTCCACGGTTGCTGAAAAGCATCCGAAACGTGGGGATAAATAATTTAAACAATATAAATAATAAATTGCGTTGTAATCCGGTATACAATATTTTATTTAAATGAGTGAAACTCGCGTTAATAAAAGACAATCTAATATATAAAATTTCCATGTCACAATGTTAGTTACCGTACTCCTCCGAAACGGCTTTACCGATTTTTACCAAATTTTATAGGCGTATTCAGTAGATCTGAGAATCGGCTACTATCTATTTTTCATACCCCTAAGTGATAAGGGTTGTTCACTCTTAATTTTTTTTTTAATTTTTGGACAAAAAAAATTGTTTTTATTTTTTTATAATGTGGCATTAAAAAAATACATACAACCCTATATTTACACTCTTCTATTACCAACCCCTGCCTTTTTTTGTCAAAAAATCTAGACCCGTGCGAAGCCGGGGCGGGTCGCTAGTATTAGATATGATCTGCTTTTCGATTGATAAATATATGACTAAATTCTATTACAGGTTTACATTACCGTATTTCCCATCTCCCGTTTACATATGCATATGCTCCGATCCTTACATAATTTCGCTTTTTTCTACTTATTATTTTTCTTTTTTTATTAAAGCTGCTATAAAAGCATTTAGTATGTCATAAGCATACACTCTTTAAATTATATAACTTTTACCTAATTATAACGCTTTTTATTATTTACTAGAAACACACCCCGGCTTCGCACGGGTGCAATGTAGATGTACTTGAGTATTTGATATTAAGTTCCTGAGAAAAAGGGTCTTGACAGACCATGAAAGGTTCCGTTTTCGGTGCGGAGAACGGAACCCTAAAAATATAAAAAAAATAGTGACTAATGTAACTTATATATTTTCTCTGCTTATTCATAATTAATATACGAGTAATAACTGTGTTCCATATCACAAAGTTTGCGTCCAAACAAAACTTTTAAAAGGTGTAAAAGGCCGCGAAACTTTTCTAATTTGTGCTTAAACTTTGCTCGTTAACTGTTGGCGACAGTAATGAACGGAAAAGGAACTTCAACTGGGCTCTATTAACCGACAATACCCTGCCGCTGATGTGTCGACAGCCTATGAGTTATGAATGGATATTGTGCAGCATTATTGCTACTTTTTTTATGTTAGATATCGACAGACGAGCATGAGGTTCACTTGATGGTAGATACCTCAGCCACAGAACATCAGTCAATGATGCGTTATCGACCTACTTTTTACTTCAAGCATGCATAGACTGAATGCGCAACGTGCAATTCTGGGTTGAGTTGCGTTCTAATGAAACGTGGGTTCGAATCCCGGTTTGGTGACACGTTTCTTATTTTCTATAAAGCCTTTTTAGGGCTCCGTACCCAAAGGGTAAAACGAGACGCTATCCGTCCGTCCGTCTGTCACCAGACTGTATTTCATGAACCATGATATATAGTTGAAATTACTAAAAAACACATTGATCGAAGAAAAAACAGAATAAAACGAATATTTAAGGGGGCTCCCATACAACAAACATGATTTTTTTGCCGTTTTTATAGATAATGGTACGGAACCCTTCGTGCGCGTGTCCGACTCGCACTTGGCTGGTATTTTTATTACGTCTTGTTACTGACTTTAAACGGGTGGGAGGATTACCGAAATTCCAACCTGGTTATGTTCATAGATGGAAAAAACCGGAAAGTGCATATTGCGCGTTCCGAGGTTTTATGGATTTCCGAATACTTGAAGTAGAAATAGGTCGATAGCGCATTGTTTATTTATGTCCCGAAGCCGAAGTACTCAAGTGAGCCTCATGTTCGTCTGGAATAAAAAATAAATTAATGTATATCGATAATAACTAATATTATAAAGAGGAAAGATTTGTTTATTGGTTTCGATTTAACTCAAAAACTACTCGAATGATTTTAATTTTTTTTTTATATTTCATAAAGATTTTTTTACATAGCACCCGTGCGAAGCCGGGGCGAATCGCTAGTCACAAATAAAATATCACATACGTATACTATAGAAAATTAATATTCATACCTATATTAAAAAATATACAGAGTTCTAGCATACACAGAATGCAATCACTGACCTAATATTATTTTTTCCAGATGCTCACAACAATGCAAAGCGCGCAGTCGTTGGAAATGGAATTGCATTTAAAATGTAAGTAAGGAATTTTATTTTAAACCTAACATTCTTTTCCTACAGTACATTTTATAGTTATAAAACTTTTAAAGGATTAAAACTTGATTTGTTAATTTTATATTATTTATCCTGACGTATCGAATGCTTTCCAGCTACCGTGGTCACGGGCAGACTGATAGGTGACAGCTGTCTGATTTGAAATATCACCAACTATTGTCATACTAACGCCATCTATTCCTACGGAGTTGATATTTACTGTAATTTTCTATATTATGACAATATGGGCAAATAGTGTCCTCTTGTTTTTTAGTATGTTTAACTTGGGGTTTTAGATTTATTATTGGATCCCAGCCGGCCTAGCATGACCGCCACGAGATATGTCGCGGACGAGAGAAGATAAACTAAGATGTAAGATATGTCGATATATTATATCTCGACATCGATAATTTTGATAGAAAAAATATCTCGATCGACAAATATATCTATTGTTGATATTAAAAGTCGAGTTTTAAGTGTAATTATCATGTAAGACCCGGAAGAAATAGAGAGATACTCGATTAAAACACGAGAAAACGGTCGACAAAATTTTGTCGCGGTTGTCATGCTAGGCCGGCTGGTGTTGGATAGCCTCAAAAAATCTTCTCTATTGAAGTTAGTGTTTATTTTTTTTAACGTAACGTGTTAAATGTTCACTATTCGAGTGGACATTTTAAGCGTATTTCCCAGAATATAATGAAGCCTTTCCTTTGTGCCTCCGTGGTACACGTTGCGTATAGCACCGAAGGTTCGAACCTCAAGGAAATAACATAAATAATAAAGCATCACAGAAGACCGATAAATTAAGGAAGTTGAGCATTTTTTCAGGGCCTTCCCTGTACAGAAAAATATTGAAAGAACACAGAATTGTGTTTGACTCACGTCTATATAATAGTTATAGTTTCCTAGAGTTTGACGACTTAAGGTTAAAAAGTAATGAACAAACAGTTGCATTAAAATTTTTAATATCAAAGTATCCGGATATTGCATAAGGTGAAGCAAAAGTTATATTAAATTGTATATAAGTGTAAGTTTAAGCTTCAAAGACATAAAAATCGATTTAGCGATTCCATTGTAAAATTTTAATAAACAAATGGAAATCGTTTAACAGGTCTCATCGGTACTTTGGAATATATTTATTATGAATATATAGATGTTACAAAGGGAAATACATATATAATACCGGAAGTGTTACCTTACTTAAAATTAAAGACAAAATATTCCATTCATTTTTAATTTGATTTCTACAAATCTATTTTACACTTCGTAGCTCGTAGCACGGGCTACGAACTCGTAGAAGTATATCCGTAGCGTCCAGTGACCACGTATTAACAAGCTGTTTCTTATCGGGTTCCCTTTGTATATTTAAACTAATACCGATTAGGTACTAATAAACTAAAAACTTTTAATTAAAAAATAGGCCGACAACACATTATTATCTCTAAGATATCACCTATCACTCAAACCGACCACTATAATCGATTTTTACTACGAATAGGATTATTATTTTCCCAGTTTTCTTCAACATTTTATATAATCTGACTCTCCGCGCAAATAGTATTGATGTCGAAAGATTTATAAAAAGAAATAACAGAAAATCCGATTGGAAACTTGAAAAACTTACTGCACGTAAGCAGCTTTCGGTTCTTTTCAGATCCGCTTCTATATTCTGAGAATAATATACAGGATTTAACGGAATACTATAGTTATATTATCTTCTAAATTTTTAAAATAGATGTTTGTATTTTTTTAATGTTAGATATCGACAGATGAGCATGAGATTCACTTGATGGTAGAAGATACTCCAGTCAGTGATGCGCTGACGACCTACTTTTTACGGGCGAGTAGGCGAGGTAAGTAGTACACTATGTACCCATGTTCCGGTGGTTCGCGGGTCGAGTCTCATTGGAACAACATGACGGCATTGAACGGATACTATATCGAAATTCTGACTGGGAAAGGAACCACCTTTTCAAAGATGTGAAAAATGTATATTGCACACATTAATATTGTAAAAGTTTTTAGATGATTTTTGATTTTTTTTTTGTCGAAATCGAAAAACAGCCAAATATATGTATATTAAAAATAAGATAAGCAATATATGCGATTTTTTTAAAATTATTCTCTTTTTCAGATCACATCGCTCACATTATCATCAACAAGGTGAGTATTAAGAGCATGTTCTAATAAATTATTAATATAGGCACTTGCCTTCATTCTATTTTTATTATTTGTTTAATTCTCTTTATTGCATAAGTAATAAACAAAACAGAAACAGAACTAATATTGCGATTAATTCAAGCTATCTTGTGCTTCCAGCAAACCCGAAATAATTACAAAACTGAAATTATATAATAAGAAAGAAATTTATGAATGTAAAATACAAACAAATAATTAAATCTATTATATTTAATATCTTCCAGGCAATATATTATAATAGCGGAGCCGACAGACGTTGCCCTGCCAAAATGTTAGCTTCAAAAATAAAAAAAATATTTTTAGATTTGAATATATTATTTTCCCAATTCTTTATATAGATTTTCAGTGGACATCAATTATTACAAATAAGCTATAAGCGTTCGTGACGTGAGCTGTCAATTGCGCAAGATGGCGGAGATCCGAAAGTAATTTTAAAAATAATGTTCTGCATATATTTTTTTCCTGTATTTTTACAATTTTTGGTAGTTATTCTGTTATTCGGGACACATACATATAGATAAGATTAATCTATACTAATATTATAAACATTAAATATTTGTTTGTTTGTTCGATTTAACTTAAAAACTACTTGACTGATTTTAAAAATTATTTCACCAATAGAAAGCTACATTATCAGCGAGTAAGATATGTTATTTTTTTCCTTATTTTGTGAAGTACTTTTATAATGTACCCGTGCAAAGCCGGGGCGGATCGCTAGTTCTTGATAAGCAAACAGAGAAATAGGTCACTAAATTGCTACACTATGCTTTTCGGGTTTGCTTTGAATTAACGTGGAACTGCGTAAATTCGTATTTATCCGGCTTGAAACAGACAGCAACGGGACCAATTAGCACTTAGGAGATTTGCATTTTAGTTTTAATTGGACTCTGTTTATGTATGTTTTGCAAATGTTTACTTATCAAGCTTAAGGTACCAAGGAGTACTTGAAAATATAAACGACTAGTAACACGCCCGGCTTCGCACGGGTGAAATGCAGATGCACTATTCACAAAAATAGCCCATATTACTCGCTGATTGTGGTGAAAGATGTCTATTGGTGAAAGATTTTTGAAATCGGTTCAGTAGATCCAAAGATTACCCCCTACAACCTCACAAACTACCTCTTTATAATATTAGTATAGATATATTATTATAGTGTAAATTAATATGTCACGGAATTACACCCATGCGAAGGACATTGTTTTGTTTTATCGTCAATAGTATCGTAGCGCATACGATGAAAGATAAAGCACATTTTCTTTACACCTTAGGTTGCATTATTCAAGTTTTAGTAGGGATCCTTAATTATTTCTGGAATTAAATATATCGTATGTTTCTCGGCGAAGATGTAACTTTCTTACAGTGAAAGAATTTTTAAAAACGGTCGAGTAGTTTTTGACTTAAATCGTAACAAACAAACAAATCTTTTCTCTTTATAAATATACTAGCAACGCGCCCCGGCTTCACACGGGTGCAATGTAGATGTTCTATACACAAAAAATAGCCAATGTTACTCGCTGGTAATATAACTTTCTATTGATGAAAGAATTTATAAATTCGGTTCAATAGTTTTTGAGTTCATTCATAAAATACAAAAATACAAATCTATCCTCTTTATAATATTATAAGTAAAATAAGTAAATATTAATAAGTATAGATATAGTTTAGTATATATATACATAGAGAACTATTTAATTTATACATAAAGATTATCACTAAAATCGTGATTCTCCAAATACTCGAAGCCATTAGACAAACTGAGGGATTACGCTCGCAATCTGCCAGCCTTCAGACACGGTGTAAGCTTTGAATTTATTGTTTTGGCTCGCCAAGTTATACCCGTACTAAGTATTCGCTTATTAGATGAATCCCAGTTGGTATGGCGAATCTCTTGCTCTATTTCAGGCTTGTGTACCATATATTTTGTTTTTAATGTGTTTTTTTTATATCAGATATCGACAGAGGAGGATCAGGTTCACTTGATACCTCAGCCACAGAACATCAGTGAATGATGCGCTGTCGAGCATTCGGAAATCCATAGACTGAAACCGAAACGCGCAATATTCACTTCACGGTTTTCCCATCTATCTCTGCTCCCATCCGATCAATGCCCGAAGTTACCAGACGTGCGGAAAACACGTTTACAGAAAATTATAAACATGTGGTCCCGGTGGGATTCGAGCCCACGACCCATTGATGCGCACGGCAGGTGTTTTACCGAACGCGCCAACGTGCCAATGTCTACTGAAATCTAGTGGATTTTTAGGGGTTCAAAAATGGAACCCTTATAGGATCACTTCGTTGTATCTGTCTGTCTTTCCATCCGTCTATGAAGACTGTTTTTCTCAGGAACGCGTTGAGGTATGAAGTTGTATCCCTTGCAGCAGTGAAAAACTGAAACTTCTAAGTCGACGCAATCAAAAGATACGGCCTAGCTACGGCCTATATCGTTGACCTAGAATCATGAAATTTGGCATGAAGCAAATTTATTTTTATTTTTATTGGGAAAATCTTTACTTAACTAAAAGTTTGTACCGAACAAGTGTTGTAGTGGCTTCACACGGGTGCAATGTAGATGTACTATACACACTATGTAACTCGCTTATAATGTAGCTTTCTATTGGCGACAGAATTTTTAAAATCGATCTAGTAGTTTTTGAGTTTATTCATAACATACAAAAATACAAATCTTTCCTCTTTATAATATTAGTATAGATGTTTAGATTTTATATGTGAAGATCATCATTCATCAGTTACACTTCTCAAATCATACGTACATTGGCGTGTATGTTCGGAGAAACTGGAGAAAGCGATCTGACAAACGATGGATAGGACTGTCAGGTAGTTTTAGAACTCATGCTCAAATACAACTGTTTGCAAAACATCCGAATTTAATAAGTTTAAGTCACCCTACTAGCCTAGCTAGCGCATATGAACTTGATTATTCATATTTAATCGCGCAGTACTATAATCTCTATCAAAGCTTTCCAGAGATAGCAATGTTCTATAGAATCAAAAGCTTTCGTAAAGTCCATTTAACTATAATTTCCCGGTCATATACTCGTACCTTTTCAATTAGCTTCAGCTAAAATTTTGAACATAGAATATATATAATTAGCTTACAGATAAAATGAAGTCTATTTTGTCCACAAAACTGAAAATTAAAAAAAAATCAAAATCATTTATTCATTTAGGTAACACAATATACACTTATGAACGTCAATAAAATAATAAATATTAAATGCTTCTAATTTTAAATTTACTGCCAGTTCTCAAATTAAAGGAGTAGAACGAACGAGAAGTACTGGCAATAAACTCTCCGCTACTCTTTTTAATCGTTAAGTTTTTTGTTATACAAAATGTTTGTAAGGAGCTGCAACCATTACACCATGTTCCACGTGACATCTTGAAGTAATTAATTATAATAATAAAAAACGAAGATTTGTACTCTATCAGTAGTAGTAAGGTAAATAGGAGCACGCACTTACATTTTCGTGGGAACAACTCGCAAACACATAGTCGAAGTAACTAACATCACCTATAAAAGCTACGCCACTAAATATCTACCAAACCGAAACTACTTGATGTACCTTCAAGAAACGACAGGCTCGTTGGCGTGTTTGGTAGAACACCTGTCGTGCGCATCAATGGGTCGTGGGTTCGAATCCCACTGGGACGACATGTTTATAATTTTCTGTAAGCATGCCTTCGGTAACCCCACGGTGCCCACCTCTGGTAACTTCGGGCATTGAACGGTGGGAGGAATATCGATATTCCGACCGGGTAACGAACCAACGTTCATAGATGGAAAAACCGTGAAGTACATATTCGTTATCGCATAAGCGTTTCGGTTTCAGTCTATAAATTTCCGAATGCTTGAAATAAAAAGTAGGTCGACGGCACATCATTGACTGATGTTCTGTGGCTGAGATAACACCTATCATCAAGTGTACCTAATCCTCGTCTGTCGAGGTCGATAACACACCTGAAAGACCTTTGGTGATACGGATATCTATGGTTTATTCTATTAAAAATATTATGTATATAGAGATATAGATGGATATATCTGATTCTATACGGCCATACAGCTGCACTATAGATTAGCCCGGCTAAATCCATTTGCATTTGGTTAAACCTGCATACAAGCGGAACAACAAACTAATCAATTTTGAATAACGGCTTGCATATTAATGTGTATGTGGAATTCGTTAAGCTTTCGAATTTCATTAGTTTCAACTCGTTCAGTTTCAAAGCGAAAGAATTTAATGAAAAAACTTTTGACGATTTAAAATGAAGTATTCATTATTATTCGAATTTCAAATGCTTTAGGAGTATAACCACAGAACATAAGAACTTAGAGTATAACAGACGAAAGATTATCCTCGACGCACTTTTAGTCAGTGAAAATAGAACCTTAAGGACTATAGGCAGGACAAGACCAACGCAAAAAAATATTTTTAAACAAAAACAAAAACCGACTTCAAAACTACAATTAAATATAGTATGTACAAAATTACACTAAAAAGTAAAAAATAATATTTTCATATAATAAATATACTTCAAAGCATTATTCATTAACAGTTATATTGAAGTCGGTACCACCCAACCGATGTCGCTCCGTACTGTTCGAAAGTTTGTTGCAAAAGCAAGATTAAACTGTCCTTCTTGGTTGGCACCGACTCCAAATTAACTGTTAATAAATAATGCTTTGAAGCAATTAAAATATTATTTTTTACTTTTAGTGTAAGTTTGTACATACTTCGAGTATATGTAGTTGTAGTTTTGAAGTAGTCGGTTTTTGTTTTTTGTTTAAAAATAATTTAATTTTTAAATTTTTCTAGGAAGTGTATTTTTAAAGTTCATTAATCCTTACATAAAAATTTAGTAGAGTAAAATGAGACAGCGTCGTGAAAGAAACCACAAAGCAAAACATCATCTACGTAAAAGTGTATTTTGGTTTTTGTTGATTTTCTAAAAAAGTACCAAACCAAATTTGAAATATCCCCTACCAAACAAAAAAATAATCATCCAAATCCATCCATAACTTGCGGAGTTAACGTTGCCTTAACATGCGCTTACGTAGACTTGTCTTTCCGGCGGGATTTGAACCCACGACTCACCGGAGTGCAAAGGCAAACGCGCCAACGATGCCGTCACAAATGAAACTTTAATATTAGTTTCTAAGCCTTTCATAATATTACTTATTGAAAAAGTCAATTTATGCTGTACCTACTCAGGAATAGTTAAATTAAACAACGCTAAATTTGAATGTAGACTAGGCCCTAACAAATGTCTTATGGAAAAATTTACGATGTATTTACTTGAGTTTGATACAAAAAAATTCACACATGTCACACTGTACATCAGTGACGAGAATATTCTGAGATTTCTAAATCCCAAAGACGAAATGCGCAATCTACAGTTATGGCTTTTCCATCTACGTCGTTATTCAGACAAAATTCTTACGCACCTTCTGCTTCTCGAGTAGAACAATAAATATAGAGCAATTTCTCGAGTAGAAAACTAGCTTTGATTAAAAAAACTCACGATCCTCTTCTACATCTGAACTATCTCTGTGCAAACGGTGCTTCTGTTTTGTGTTAAAAGGATAAACCAACAAATTCTAATTTAAAATATCAGTAGTGATTATAAAGCGCAGTATACACCAAAGCTGCCGAATCGCCGACCTATGTTGGTTACTTTTTGACGGCGGCTTCACTCATTGTAAGTTAAGCCAATATGGGCCACGAAGGTTGCAGCTCCTTACAAACTGTTCGTAAAACCAAAACATGACGATTAAAAAGAGTGGCGGAGAGTTTATTGCCAGTTCTTCTCGTCCGTTCTACGCCCTAATTGATTTGAGAACTGGCAGTAAAGTTAGTGTAAAATTAGAAGCATTTAATATGTATTTTTTATTGACATTCATAAGTGTACATTGTGTTACCTAATTGAATAAATTATTTTTGAATTTGAATTTGAAATACATGTCGGCGGGCATCATGTTACCGGCATGATATTTTTCTTATATGCGGGCTTTGCCACCGGGACTTTAGTGTGTATTGCGCTTTATATATCGGTTTATTAAAGGTCGATAACGCATCTGCAAGCCCTCTGGTGTTGCGAATGTCTATGATATCACTTGCCCGTCTGCCTCTTATTCAATAAAAATAATAATGACTTAACTATATCTCTTAATACTGATTATAAAGAATATTTAATAAAGGTAATTTATAATCAAAATGTTGAATAGTTATAACCATGATTTAATTAAAAACGTCTCAAGTATCTTGATATGTCTGATCCCCAATTACTCAGAAACGAATCATTAGTAAATTGTGAGTGTATCATAAATATTTAGCGAGTGAGTCTAATACATTAGAACACACGAGCCATACGTGAATTATGTAATAGGGTTCAAGTCATAAGTGAAAGCGGAAGCGTTTTTGATGAGACGAGCTACCACTCATTAGGCTCACAAAAATATTTTTGAAAAATTTCTATAGGATCTCCAATTCGTTAACAAACAGACATATTCTAAGACGTGACTCTAGTTAAAAACTACTCTCAAGTTCCATGAAAATGTAGCGTCATCTCCAATCTTCGGCCACAACCAGTACGAAGACGTCAATCCTAAATCGCGCTATCAGAGTTTGTCCAATCGCTGAGTATATTATACAACACCTCGACATCAACCACTGGGGCCTTACGGCTGGCCAGTCAATAGTTAGACTGATCGAGGATTTAGGTTGGAAGAAGAGCATACTTTCCTTCCTCCATAAAAATACTAGTCTATATACAGAAAAAAGCAAAAACGTTAAATTGGTACCGATTGTAGATTCAAATTTAAGTCACGTTATGGAATAAATGACCTGTGGGCATTAAATAATGTTAATAATTAGGTATCGAATACCCTTTTATATTACTCTGTCTATGCATGAATGTACCACCAATTTTCAAATTTAAGAAGACTTTTGACACTTTCCTTAAAATATAACCAGCAGCCAACAGATTTGGTACCTCCCTTTTACTGTGTTGGATAACCTTCACTACATAGTATAAAACAAAGTCGCTTTCTCTGTCCCTATGTCCCTATGTATGCTTAAATCTTTGAAACTACGCAACGGATTTTGATGCGGTTTTTTTTAATAGATAGAGTGATTCAAGAGGAAGGTTTATATGTATAATACCATCCATTAAATAGTGGAGAAGTACTGTTATTTATGAAGTTTCTAATGTGATGTCGTAAATAATTACATTTTTTCCGCTTACATTGCAAACGTAGGGTTCCCAGCACCCATGCGAAGCCGGGGCGGGTCGCTAGTTGTTTATAATTATTAAAAATTCAGGGCTTACATCTCATCACTTAGACCACACCTCAAAGTAGATTTCAGAATACAAACATAGTTTGTTATGAATAAATAAATATAAAGGCGGACCTTTATGTTTTGTTTTACTTTTTATTTTTACCTGACTGCCTTAGAAAGTCGTTTGTGTTTTTCGAGTTGGGTGATACATATACTCTATGTTATTATATGTATGTATGTAAGTAGTTTAATAATTTTCAACATAATATTAAAATTCAAATTCAAAATCATTTATTCATTTAGGTAACACAATGTACACTTATGAACGTCAGTAAAAAATACATATTAAATGCTTCTAATTTTACATTTACCGCCATATAGAATTGTGTAACTAATAGTTTCCAATTTGCAATTTTATTGTAAATCTATCTATATAAAAACAAGGTCGAGTTAATTACACCATTTATATCTCAAGAACAGCTGCACCGATTTTAATGATATCTTATTTGTGGAATTCGATGTCCCGAATAACAGAATAACAAATATCAAAAAGAAAATTTCGGGAAAAATATATATGCAGAATTTTTTTTTTTAAATAAATTAGGTTCGGAACTCCGCCATAACTTATAACTTTTTATAATAATTGATGTCCAAGTCTATAAAATAGAATTGGGATAATAGCAAATTCAAATCTAGAAATATTTTTGTTGATGCCAGATATCTGGCAGGACGTCTGTTGAGTCTGCTAGTATCGTCATATTATAAAAATCAGTCGCGTAGCATAGGTCACTAGCACCCAATGCGGATCCCAAATTTACCACCCCCCTATTTTTGCAATTGATTTTATATTCTAAGTAATAGTTCTTGAGAAACCTTTTTTCACCCATGCATATGACATACCTGGACATAGGGACAACAACAAAAAATGGACTAAACAATATTGAAGAAACTACTTTTTTTACCACTAAAGGTGACACTACTGATAAAAATAAATTAATTTCATGCAAATAGAAGTCGAAAGAGTAATGAATGCCGCACTATTCACAAAATACAAATTCTAGACGAATACTTTAATTATGCAAACAATGTAATCATTATTGCAATATCTTTCGTTTATTTTCAACTAACTTATGGCCATATACATAATATATTACTAAAGCAACGTTATGTTACGTATCTGTTACCAATTTAGGATTATAATGTCTTATCTCCCATAACCCAATTTATAGCCAAGATCAAAGAACATTTAGGGCGTTTCTGAGGAATTAATTCTATGTCTACGATATTTGGATAATAAGGATCGATATAATAAGCATATATTATAGACTAGTAACCCGCTCCTGCTCGCACGGGTCAAAGTTGATGTCCTATATACAAAATGATGTTTCCTACTCATTGATAATGTAGCTTTCTATTGCTGAAAGAATTTTTAAAATCGGTCGAATAGTTTTTGAGTTAAATCGTAACAAACACAAAATTCAAACAATATATATTATTCTATACTAACTAATCTCTAACAATATATTCTATTATATATAATTCACATATTACAGAGCAGAGGGGTGAGCACGAACAACTATCGAAAAAGTATTCGTATTGTCGAACTGGCATTTGTATGAAATTTCAAATGATTTCTCATACAACTGAGGGCCTAGCACGAACGACTATCGACAAAGTATTCGAATCGTCAAACTGTCAGTTGTATGAGAAATCATTTGAAATTTCATACAATTGACAGTTCGACGATACGAATACTTTGTCGATAGTTGTTCGTGCTCACCCCTCTGACAGTTTGACGATTCGAATACTTTGTCGACAGTCGTTCGTGCTAGGCCCTCAGTAACGTTATTGTGTGTCAACGAATATTTTATTATATTATTTAGTCACATTGTATTATATTAGTTATCATGATAGAATCACAACGTTTTTACACGTCGACGTTTACTCTTAACATATATAAATGTACCGCCCTTAAAACTGTTAATGGAGAATCATGAGATATATTGAATATAGTAAAACAATATGCGTTTTGTTACAGAAACATCAATGAGAAATGACTTGACAACCACAAAGTATGAGACGTATCAAAGGTGAGTTAAAAACCATAAATAATTATTTATTCCTCATTAATTCGTTTTTATTTGGTATTAAGATCCTAATGGGTGGTATAAGGGAAGAGGAAAGCCAATAAACATGGGTTGATTGTGTAATGAATGATATTTTTTTAAATATATACATAATAGGGGGTAAACGGCTCACGTGATGGTAAGTGATCACCGCAGCCCATAAACATCCGCAACACTGGAGGGCTTGCAGGTGTGCTGCCGACCTTTAAAATGTGAGCGTGATCGTTGGACCCACTTGACAATAGGTGATACCTCAGCCATCGACCATGTGCTATCGACCTATATTTTTATTAATTAAAATTCTTCTATAAATCGAGAACATGTATATTTTTTTGTTTAAGTTAAAAGATAGATAGGTAATTAAAATTTTATATTGTTGTAAAAATACGTAACAAACATCGAGTTTAATTTTATTAGTTTTCGTAAACGTAAACACAAACTATGCTACCGACTGAAATTTTTCGTATGTTTTCGGTGTACTCCGGTGTGATACAAAGGTACCATAAACAACCCTTGAGAAAGGCGTTCACTATCCAGAACTTAAAGACGATATATAAATAGATATAGACTAATCGACTGCGATCCAAATCTTTCATTTCATGGTAGACGTTACGTCTCATCTAAATCAACTTAACTTGACAATAGATACCTCAGTCACAGGACGAACATTCAATAATGTGCTATCGACCTATATTTTTTACTTCGAGAATTCGAAAATCAATAGACTGAAATCAAAACGCGCACTTTTCGCTTTTCGTTTATCGATGAGCTGTGCCCATTTGGAACCTTCGGTAGTATTTAAAACCGGTGTAAATATTTTCAAAAAAATATTAAAATATCCGCTGGAATTCGAACTGACGACCTATCGGAACAGACGTTCTAACCAACGTGCAAACGAGCCCGGCATAGATAAGCCAAGAAAAGCAATGAAAGAATATTAAAAGCTTTCAAACGTATAATTTTAACATCCTCTCAAAAACACGTTAATTAACCCCTTTCAACGTATAATGAAAAATCCTCGCGTACTTTCATATAAAACATGGATGAAAATTTCCCTTTGAGAATCCTGTTTTTCAAAACTTATAATGGTCATATAAGTTGCATGTTCCCGATTCATTATGACATTCATCTTTTCATATGAAAAACGTATATATTATATTCGTTTCTGTAGGAGTTTCATGTTTTGAGATGCGTATATTTCGAGTTGTTTAGAATTTTACTGCAATTTTAGTAGAAATTATATTAATACATTTGAGAAATTCAGCGATCTGTATTTGAAATGAAAGGTTGGTTTTGATGAGGACATAAGAACGTCTGGATGCATACTTCTTTATATACTAGCGATCCACCCCGGCTTCGCACGGATACAATGTAGATGTACTATACACAAAAATAGCCTATGTTACTCGCTGATAATGTAGCTTCCCATTGGTGAAAGATTTTTTAAATCGGTCCAGTAGTTTTTGAGTTAAATCGTAATAAAAAAACAAACAAATATGTCCTATCTATACATCTATCTATACATATAATAAAAGAGTAGGATCGAAATTACGCTTCACTAAATATTTTTACCAGAAATTAAGAGGGCTGATAAAAGAAGGGTAGCAGAATGCATAAATGCAATTTTTAAGATTCTTGTCTGTCTGTCTGTCTGTCTGTCTGTCTGTCTGTTTGTTCACGCTAATCTCCGAAGATACTGAACCGATTTTCGCGTAATTTATACAATTATATTAAGCAAAGTCCAGGGCAACATATAGGCTTTGTTTCATCGAAATCGGTTGTCGGAAAAAAAAGTTATCATGATTTAAATATTATTTTAAAGGCATCATTTCAACAAATTGCAATGGAAACTGACTCGCGTTGAATTTTTTCGAATTGTCAGATGTCAATCACAGTTTGATATGTAAATGAAATAGTTTGATAATTTCGCTGTTTTCGATATGTGTTCGTGGCATAGTGGATATACGGTCGTACTACGCAATTTCAGATGCGAGTTCGAATCATCACTCAGGGAAATATATTTTTGTATTTATTTTTTTATATTTTTAAAAGAACTAATATTGAAAGTAGAAAATGTATTAGAGAGATACATGAGAGAGAGAGAGAGATACATTTATTCGTCGTAACACATAATACAATTATTACAATTAAACATTTATACGTCTAGTTATATACAAAACGACTACGACGAATCGGTCATGGACTCAGCATAAAGTGGATAGGCTTTGGCTACTTAACCAAAGCCTACCACGCTGATTTTCAGCCATAACCTGAAAGCTACGAATATCTTACGAATAGCGAATAATCTTAGAAAAAAACAACGATAACAGAGCAACATAACAATTTAAGATATATATATATATCAAGTATGTACGTATTTCATATAATAAAAATAATATAATCTAAAAGTAATTAATAAATCTATCGCGTGTGTCGGTTCAATAAGAAACAGTAAAACATTAATAAAAATAATTATAAATTATGGATGGGTAGCTGTGAATTCTTCTTTTTGTTTTAAAAATAAATAATCCCTAACTTTACTTTTGAAGTTACTCTTACATTTTAAATCGCGTAGGGGTGGAGGGAGGTCATTCCAGCATTTGCTGGCTCGATACTTAAAGCTACCCCTAAACGCTGCCGATCTATACATAGGCATCAGGAATACGCAAGAGAACGACCTCGATTTGTATAACTCCTGACTGCGGGTCCAGTTTAATTTATCATAAAGATAAGATGGTACACGATATTTAATTACATCATGCACTAGATTATATAAATGAAGTTGTCTCCGGGCCGTCATTTTTAAAAGGCCAGCCTCATTCAGATATGGAGTTACATGTGTACGAGGTGGGATGTCGAAGCAATATCGAGCACAGGCATTCTGGACTCTTTGAATAAGACGCTTACTTCTACCTAGACAGCAGCCATCATATACAACATCGCAGTAATTAAGTATAATAAAATCACCAGTGTACAGTATCCAAACGTATATTTCCATCTTCAATACAGATTTGACTTCTCGGACATGAATATATTCAACTACCAACACGTGTACAATTTCTTAAAATATCGATATTCACTTTGTATAGACGTTAATACATCACGAGATTACGAACAGTATAACTAGGACTTTACTGGAGCACGACTGTAGACAGAATGCCCGTTTTCTAATAATTTTGCTTAACAGCTAGACATTAGACGATACTTTCTCAATATTGAGTGATTGAAAGGAACGAATGACATGAGTGAACACGTGATGAGTGAACTGTTGAATGACTGATATTACTTCCACAATAATAACAATTGAGCATCTGAATTAAATACACTTTGAAGTATCGATACAATATGTAAACTCATTATAATTAATATAAATGATTTCTATTTTTAATACTAAATTTGATTACAATATACAATTTTGCCTTTTAAATTAACGAATCACAACACTCGGCCATCCACAAGCGTGCTATCTCCGGAGCACGCAAAATCACAACACTCATTGAGCACGTTTTATCAAAATCAAAAGTTTTTTATTTGAAATAGGCCTTTGCAGGCTCTTATGAAACGTCTAGTTGCACGGTTCCAAAAAGTGGGTCTCATGGAGAAGAACCGGCAAGAAACTCCATGGATACTCTTTTCAATAATGGTTTAGCTTACAGAGACTCGGTTACAATAGTAAGAATCGGCTGAGAAGTTTATATAATGCAAGGTATACAGAGATTCTATACAATGCAAATGAAATCTTATACAATTTACCATCTTATCCTCTATTATTACAATGAAATCTAGATAAGTATCTACTAATGGTTAAATATATTTATTTCTCTCAAAAAAGAATACATTTTCACTTACACGAGAAACAAAAATAATTAAATAACTTCTTTTTTTTTTTTAACTCGGAAACTAGAACATACAAACGCTATCAGTATTATCAATACACAATTAATATTCACAATATCAATCTCAAAGATACTTTGTTACATAAAATTATTTATTATTTTAACATAGAAAGTTATTCGATACTTCAAAAATGGCTTATAATACATTACTGGGAATACATTATTTATTAATAATGACATTATAATATGATAAATAAATAATTTTACAGTACTACTTATAGCTACATTAAACATTCGAGCATTTCTATTTATGCATTTGTAATCGCGCAATGGGCGTATTAAAGATCTTCCGACTTGAAGGTACCAATTGATTCTTAATTAAACTAGATGGCGCAACATGCGCCGACACATTTATTATCTTATGCATTTACAGTCTGTAACCGAATGGTTAAGGTCTGTTTTTTTTTTATTTTCACTTTTCCATGCGAGATTAAGTATAGCTAGGGCCAGATTTAGTTTAGTTTTACATTATTGCTTAGATATATGTCAAGGTCTTCAAAGATCTCATCTTATCTAACCTGTTTGAGTTTTGTTTGGTTTTAATAACTTGATTATCAATCGTAACCTAAACATTCTGATATTTCATAGGGTGAAAATCACTCAACTTTTTGATTTTTACTGAGAAAAATCTTTAAATACACTGGCCATAATTGTATTCCTAGCCATAACGATTCGCAACGGTATATTGTAGCGGAGTTATGATAAATATATATATATATATATATATATATATATATATATATATTCATCCCGCAACACTTTTGGCATCCAATGAACACAAAAATGCATTTAAAGTGGCGACCACCGACATTTGGCGACCGTTATACGGACGCCACTTAGTTTTTCAATATTTTTATCACCAGTCAACGGTAGATGGTGTTAGGGGTACTATATCAATTTTTGAGATGGACACCAAATTCCCTCCGAATTGTTTGGAAAAGTATAATATGATTCCGGGTTCTGCCGCCAGAGGGTCTGTATACACAACGCTGTATATTTGCCTTTTACTATACCGATAATTTGGACACCAAACGTTGCCGGCTCGGCGCCGTATATTTGGCTTTTACCATACCGATGATTTGGACACCAAACGTTGCCGGCTCGTTATTAAAGCGATCGTGGTGTTGTGAATTGCAATTTGAGAAACTAGCCCCGGAGAAGTTAGTTAAAATTGGACGCTGTTAAGCAATACAGTGTTAACCCACATGGTTGCCATTTTGAGAAAATTGAGTTTGAAGTTTTAATTAGGTTTTAATAAATTTCTTTTAAAAAATAACAGAAATAATAGTTTTTTTTTGTAATTATAAATATAACTTGAGTGTACATACTTTTATTTAAATGCCAGTTTTACACCTCCAAGTACACGGGCATTCCAACATTAAACGTTCTATAACTCAAAAAGTATGGGCATTAGAAAAAAAAGTTTTTAACAAAAATTGTAGAAAATAAAGTGATCTTTAAAATTGAATAGATGCATTTTATTGATTAATCCAATATTTTAAGAGTTATTGACCAAAATATAAAAACCAGTTCATTAAATGGGCCATAAATCGTAAACGATAAGTTTTACGAAAAAGTTTAGAGGAAACAAAAGATGCGATGCATTATTCTCTACAATAATGGTCTCAATAACTTTTGCTCTAAAGTGCATAGTTTCCGAGATATCGGCCAAAAACTTTACTTCAAGATTGCGATCGAAGCTCCACCTGGATCTGTCAGCATTTTATGTTTTTATGGTCAGTAAGTGACCCTTAATCTAAAAAAAAAAAAATTGAATCGGAAATTAAGTGCGAGGTTGACCAAAAAAACGGCTTTATTTACTGTATTAATAGCGAAAATCAAGAATCGAATTCAGTCATAAAATGGTTTGATACATGTTTATTATTTTATGTAGTAAAAAAAACTAAGTTTTCATTTAAATCTTTGCTTCTTTCCAAAAAGTCTCTTTATTTTTTTCTCATTAAAGCTTTAAACAATAATTTCAGATTTTCTTATTACTTTTAAAATATGAAACACTTTGAACGCAGACAATTATAATATTAATTTTTATTATAGTATGCTATTTAGATATGATAAGTTTAAAAAAAAATCCAAGCTGTCTCCTATAAAAAATCAAAAATCTCTTCACAAATGGCTCCTCCGAAAACGATTCCTAATCTTGCAAAACTCTATTTATCTAACCTAAATATATTTGGTGCTGAAGTAAGAGGCGTCTTACCAAGATATTTTCTAAAAAGCTACTTGGAATATAATTTCCTTTATGTTGTTAGTTTTTGTTTCAGTTTTATGGTTATTTGATCTGATGGAAACTCTCTTTCACTATTCTAAGTAGACCCCATACTTTTTTATTTCTCCCTTTCAGTTATGTTTTACTGAATAGTCAAATGTTGAAAATAATTTTAGTATAAAGTCTGTACACTTTAAGTATGATGAGAACAAAATTAATATTATTACTAAATAGATATTTCAGAGTAATTTATCTGTTTCTCCTAAATAACAATTATGACACATAATGTATTATTTTAATAATTTTGATATCTGACTGTACAGTGTACAAGGTTACCACATCAATTAGACTTATGAAAGGTAGCCACTTTTGTCAGTAAATGAACATCAATATAATGTTCTGTATATCAAGGCGCCAGAAGTACACGCTAATGGGAGGTTGTCCGACGTACGAGGGAATGGATTCAGTATACAAACAATATACAGAGTTCCAATTTATTTCCAAGTAAACGGTAGTCTTATCTCTAGTGGAATGATGAATAATATACTTCAATATACGCGGATGGAGTAAGTATACCAATGTGGTTTGGTTGTCAAAAGTACTGCGAAGAATATTGATACTGGTAAATTAGTATATTCTAGGATATTGCAACAAGGTGAATTTAAAGTTACACACTAGGTATTATAGTTGTTGATACGTTAATATACATGATTAATATTGCTTTAAGTCTATTAGAAGTGGTGGTTGCCAGAAGGTTGCAAAATGAAAGGTTGCCAAAAGTGTAGCGGGATTTATATATATATATATATATATATATTTTTACTATTAATAAATCGAAACAAAAATAAAATGTATTGAGCAACAAAATATTGACCCCACATATTTGATCTTGATTTGAGGCTAAAACTTTACTGTTTCATGTGCATTCATCACTTCTTCAACTTAATTGTATTTTTTTTTATTACCATATGGTTTTAAATACATCTGTCACTTTTTAATAAGCAAATGTTCATCGAGTGTACGAAGAATCAAAACAGGAACTTTAAAGATAATTTTCTGTTTCTTGTGCAACCCCTTAGAAACTGAATTGATTTTTGGTGTGTCAAACCAATAACTTTCAATCTAACATTTTAATGATTCATTTAATAAGAAGAATTAACAAAATCTGTTAAAGAAACAAAGCTCGTACATAATTTTCCCACAGACTTAAAATTACCAAAGTTGTACATTTCATAAAATAAAATAAATTTGTAAAATAAAAATTCATCCTTCGACAAAACCTTAGTAAATTGCAAAAAGTTTATTTAGACACATTCTTCGTTTAATCGCTCCATGGAATCTCCAGTAAGCTACTTTGTTTTTATTAAATGTGATTGAAATTCAGGAAACCAATATTGACTTCTTATTTGATCAACACATTACGCGAATGTCTAAATAATAATTATCAATGAACTTGAATATTTCGAATAACCAATTATCATGGCCAATTCATTATAATATTATGTGTAACTCTTATTCACATATTTGTTTTCTCAGTAGAGTTGACTAACTAACAAAATCCTGACTCTAATATATGTACTAGCTATTAATATTAATGCAGACACAAATAAAATACTTTTCTATAACTAATTTTATAACAGTAATATATTATGTAAATGATTAGTTTGTAGTAAAAAAGGTTTTTTTTTTATTTTAAAATCCTTTCTTGACTATCACTAGGTCTTATTCCACAAAATGATTATCAATAATAACAAAATTTCATATAGGTATATATATCAAAATATATACAATATATGTATATATTCATAAATATATATCATATTTCATAAATAATTCAATTAATGGTAAATCCTTGTGAAGTGTATTCAAGTCAGTAAATAAATATTAGTCTAGTGATAATATAATTGAATATTACGATCGCTACTGAAATTATGAGTTCTTTTACTTAAGACATTAAAAATATTTTATTTTATCAAATTCTGATTCGTTTTAAAGGATCTTTTTTTTTTAAACAATTTATATCGGAAATTAATATCTCTATTAAATATCTTAAAAACTTTTGTCAATTCGTTTGTACTATTACTTTCATGCACATGAAGAGAGGTTTCTGGTACAGTCATAAAGGTTATGACTTATTCTATCACATTTAATAATTGGCTTTTGGCAATAATAATTATATATATGCCAACATTCCTGATAACTGAAACATGTAGAATAATTTCCTCTAATTGTATTGACTTGCAAACATTAACTATGATAACAGAACCAGTCCTTAAATTTTCTAAAATAATTAGTATTTATTAGTAGTAGTATTTATCCTAGAATTATCTCTAATTTGATAGAATTGCTAAGAAGCTAAATGTTAACAAATCTTTTGGTTCGCTAAATTAAAGATCTTTTGCTCCATTACCTATTGAACTATAAATAATTCTATAAATAATGCAGTAAACTACTTTTACATAGTATTATTCCCTTAAAATTTACCAAATGTTCATCAGCCGTAAATGGCTTTTTTTTTTGCTTTTGATCCCAATCTTTCCCAAATAAATAAATCGTAGATACCATAGTTTTGTTGTATACCACTTAACGCCGCTATCATTTTTAGCAGGTATCCAGCCTTCCGATATTCTCTTAGTTACATCTGGTACTTCTGTGTCCTAGTGCGTCCTTCGCTTACTTAGCTTCCGGGGTGAAACCGTTTTCTTCTCGGTTGGCTGAAATACATATTTTCACACGCTTTATATCATTTTATAATAACTTATAAACTTTATACTGCCGTGTTACCACCTTACAATACACTGTAAGTAAACTTTATAAACTTTATGCCATCTGCTTTAATCTTGAAACTAATTTCAAATATTTCTGTTCATTCAATACATGTCTTAAACTGTATACATAATACTATTATGTTATTCATATAAAAGCTATATATATATATATATCTATACGTAGATAATATAATGTCACACATTAAGAAAATATACTAGCAGCAATTTTATATTATTACTACTACACTTTGATTGACAATTGCATTAAGTATCTGATACTTATAAACTTTGTCATGGCAACTATGACACACTTAAATAGATGTTACAGCACAACTACATAGCTATGCATGCATGCACCTGCATGGTTGTTAATAACTTAAGGATATTCATGGCTATTTCATTACAACTATATGACTATTTCAGTATGTTTATACGGCTATTCTATCACAACTACATATATGACTATTGCAGCACGCCTACATGGCTATTCCGTCACAACTATATGGCTTTTGCAGCACACCTACATGTCTGTCCTATCACAACTATGTGACTATTGCAGCACAACTACATGGCTGATAAAATTATAATACGTCTACATGGCTATAATTTATCATTACTGACCTTTACAGCATACCTACATAGCTGATCATAATAGCACACCTACATAGCTATTGTATCATTATTGATATCAACACCACACATGGCTGATAATAAAAGCACACCTACACGGCTATTGTGTCATTACTGATCTCTAAGGCACACCTACATGGCTGATCTACATACACTACACTGCTATTGTGTCATTTCTGGTCTCTACAGCACACCTACATGGCTGATCATAATAGCATATCTACATCGCTATTGTGTCATTACTGATATCTACAGCACACATACACGGCTGATCATAATAGCACACCTACATGGCTATTGCTTCATTACTGATCTCTTCAGCACACCTACATGGCTGATCATAATAGCACACCTACATGGCTATTGTATCATCAGTGACCTTTACAGCACACCTACATGGCTGATCATAATAGCACACCTACATGGCTATTGGGTCATTACTGATATCTACAGCACACCTACATGGCTGATCATAATAGCACACCTACATGGCTATTGTATCATCAGTGACTTTTACAGCACACCCACATGGCTGATAATAGCACACCTACATGGCTATTGTGTCATTACTGATCTCCACAGCACACATACATGGCTGATCATAATAGCACACCTACATGGCTATTGTATCTTTACTGATCTCTACAGCACACCTACATGGCTGATCTCGACAGCACACATACATGGCTGATCACTACAGCACACATACATGGCTGATATCTACAGCACACATACATGGCTGATATCTACAGCACACATACATGGCTGATATCTACAGCACACATACATGGCTGATATCTACAGCACACATACATGGCTGATATCTACAGCACACATACATGGCTGATATCTACAGCACACATACATGGCTGATATCTACAGCACACATACATGGCTGATATCTACAGCACACATACATGGCTGATCTCTACAGTACACATACATGGCTGATATAGCTCACTTTCATGACTACTATATCTAGCATGACCATAAATACTGTTACATAAAATCTATTATTTTTTTCTTTTCAACTCAATTATTTTAAATTGTTATTATGTTAAAAACTTATTTCGATTTCCCACCATTTCACATACATTATTTTTTATTATTCATATCTAATTACAATATGGAATGTCGAAAATAGAATGGACGAAGTGGGTATCGAGTCGTTGCGTCCGCGTCGGTCATATTCAAGACACTTGAAAAGTTTAGTATCAGCTGTATGTTTGTATATCGTACTATCGACAGATATACTAAGAAGGGAAGATAGCACATACAAGTTCTAAGTAGCCAAAACTCTACTAGGAAACAAAAATCTTATTGCGAGAAATGAAAATTCCTGTTGTCGCATATTTATAACAAAAATAAAACCTGAAGCTGAGTTCTTGTCATCGATATACAGGACATGTTCTAAATCAATCCCTACAATTAAGAGTGGATCGATCAAACGCCTTCTGTCCCGATACACAGGTCTCCTGATCTTATCAATTAATTATTGTCAATTAAATATCTTCTATACTGATGAAAAAATTCTCACGATTGAAGAGCACTACAATAAGTGGTTGAAAAGGTATAACGTGGTCATCATATTTTTCTAAAAATGTACTGTGGACTTTCCACCTACTTACTGATCAGTTCAAAACCTGGTCATTTTTAGAGAATATAGTCTGCTCTAAACGACACGTCAACATTAAGTATCTTAAGAAATCTCTGGGGCATAATGGCTAAATTTCCGATGTGTTTATGCATAAATCCAAATTCAAAGCCAAGAGTGGCGAATTCGAGTAGAATAATTTTCTAATACTTCGATAAATATAAGTTTTAATAAGATTACTACTTCAC
This sequence comes from Anthocharis cardamines, assembly GCA_905404175.1. Classification (NCBI taxonomy): domain Eukaryota; kingdom Metazoa; phylum Arthropoda; class Insecta; order Lepidoptera; family Pieridae; genus Anthocharis; species Anthocharis cardamines. The sequence continues at coordinate 6,909,935 of FR989974.1, forward strand.
AAAAATGCATTTTCATTTGTAACAGAACTTACGGCTGGACCAGGTTACTTAGATCTAGTCAAATTTACACTTTTTTTTTTTAATATTGTCCATATAACTCAAATTCGTACTTACTAAAATGTCCTTTGACGTGGCTCGCGGGTCGTTACACTTCTGATTTATAATAAAATCACCAGTGTACAGTATCCAAACGTATATTTCCATCTTCAATACAGATTTGACTTCTCGGACATGAATATATTCAACTACCAACACGTGTACAATTTCTTAAAATATCGATATTCACTTTGTATAGACGTTAATACATCACGAGATTACGAACAGTATAACTAGGACTTTACTGGAGCACGACTGTAGACAGAATGCCCGTTTTCTAATAATGTTGCTTAACAGCTAGACATTAGACGATACTTTCTCAATATTGAGTGATTGAAAGGAACGAATGACATGAGTGAACACGTGATGAGTGAACTGTTGAATGACTGATATTACTTCCACAATAATAACAATTGAGCATCTGAATTAAATACACTTTGAAGTATCGATACAATATGTAAACTCATTATAATTAATATAAATTATTTCTATTTTTAATACTAAATTTGATTACAATATACAATTTTGCCTTTTAAATTAACGAATCACAACATAAGTTTGGAGAGCACTAGTGAATTACAAAGCTGTATACGTAATGCTTTATCTATATAGTTTCTTATCTTATAAAGTATCTTAAGGCGATAGAAGCAGTTACGAACAGTCACTGATATATGTTCTTCAAAGTGTAGCGATGAATCCATTAGCAATCCAAGGTTTCTCGCTGTATGAACGTATTCTAATGCTTCACCGTTTATCAATACATTTGGGCACATAGAATTTATATGCTCAACTTGCTTTTGAGATCCGAGAACAAGATATTTAGATTTAGTGGGGTTTAGGACAAGATTATTTTTGATTGACCAATTGTATATATTTCCGAGATCGTCATTTAATAATTCGGTGGCAGACAAAGTACTAGATGGTGGAAAAGATATATATAATTGTATATCATCAGCGTACATGTGATATTTGCAAAATTTAATTTTTGAGGTTATATCGGCGCTGAAAATAATAAATAGAATAGGACCCAGTATCGACCCTTGCGGTACACCCCTTTCAACAGGTTTACGCGAAGAACAAATACTACCATTTGCTGTCGTTACTCGCACAATCTGCGAACGATTTGTTAAATAACTATGAAAAAAATCAACTGAATTCTGACTAAACCCGTAGTAGTGAAGTTTTGAGAGAAGTAAAGAAACATCAATACAATCAAAAGCTCTTGAGAAATCAAGGAGGGTGAGTATAGTCCCCATACCCTTGTCCCGTCCTGAGAGGATGTTATCAACAACATCTATTAGCGCTGTTGTGGTACTTTTTTTCTTACGAAAACCAGACTGCATAGATGGAAGGATGTTATTCGTTTCCATATAACGAGTAAGCTGTTCACAAACGACACGCTCTACTACCTTGGATAGGCACGGCAAGATGCTAATTGGACGGAGATCTTTAAGTTCTGTGGGGTTATTATTCTTTGGAAGGGGTTGTACCATTGCTATTTTCCAGAGACTGGGGTATGTGTTAGTATTTATAATTTTATTTGTCAAAGAAGTAATGACAGAGAGCGTTCTAGGCAGGGTGAGCAATAACATATCTATAGATATGCCATCGCTACCCATAGCATTGGTTTTAATACTTTGTAAATATTTAGCTACAACAGTTTCATTTACTGGAAGTAGCTCAAATTGTGTTGTTGACCCAAAGACATTATTTTCAAAAAATATTTTCTCATCTGAGTTTAAGTTATTTGAATCTGGGATGTTAAGAAAATGGTTATTTAATACTTCGGGATCAGACAAGTTATCCGGAAGTTCAAAATGGCCCAAGTTATTAGGGGAGATGGTCTTCTTTAAACTGTTCCACAATTTTCTAGAATCTTGAATATTATTATTAATGTTAGTGTCGAAATACGCCCTCTTCTCAAAAAACAATGCTGAATTAACCATACTTTTTAATTCTTTATATTGAGATTTATCAACATCAGAATGGCTCAACTTATATTTATAGAAAGCCTGATCTCCTGAACTATTCTTCTATTATATAAAAATGTATTTCTTATTAGATCGTTTATTTCGCATTTTCATCAATCCTTTCCTTTCCAAGGGAATTAAACAAAAATATCTGAAATTAAAAGTGATCAATTAAATGAAATAAATATTGAGGTGGATATAGCATCTTCCACACTAATTTAATTTATAAAAAAATAAGTATTTGGCCAATATGGCCATACTATTTTTTTCATTCATTTTACGTTGCATTTCTCCATACCTTCATTTTATTCGTATTTAGACATTTTCTTGGCGTTTTTTCCATGTGTTGCAAGTATTTTCAAACACCCGTACAATTTTCGTGCATATATTTAAGACGGAAAATGCATAGAATCCAATCTTCGACTGAACTCTGATTAGTGGAAAAAAGACACATATCTGCATTATGGTGACGTAAAATTTGATTGATATGCATCTCCCTAGAGTTTCTTTAAAGTCAGGTTAATTTTTTCAATTACCATGGTATTTCTTTTGAATTTCAAATCATCATTTGAACCCCAACCTCAACCACCATTAAACATGTCGATAATATGATGCAAAAGCAACCGCCAATGACTACTCTGATAACTCTTTCCGAAAAGAAATCACCAAGTACAGAGGGTGGAGGATATATAATAATATGAAGAAAGCTTGCTCAAAAGTTCAGCATAAAGTGATCCCCACGCGAACGAAGTCGCGGGCATCAGCTAGTATACAGGGTGTATTTGAAACGCTTCCGTTAACTTCGTGGTTATTTATATCACCTTTGAACTAACTGATTGCCGCTAATCATTTATTTTTAAACGGCTTTTTAAAAAAATGTTAAAATTTTCCACGCGCAATGTATTCACTACCGTAACTAAGCATATATAGATGTAGAATGTAGATATAGATATAGCATGGCGACAAGCGGTCGGACACCGACCGGCAAGGCAAAGGTGCGATAACGCGCCCTTGCCGAGGCCTTCTCAGACCTACCTTATGCAATGAGATTAAAAAAGAAAAACATCTACCGTTCGCTCCGATGGGTCGTGAGTTCGAATCCCACCGGGACGACATTTTTAAAATTTGCTGTAAACATGTCAGACGGGAGTCTGGTAATTTCGGGCATTGAACGGGTGAGAATATTGAAATTCCGATCGTTAACGAACCACCGTTCATAGTTGGAAAAACCGTGAAGTGCACATTGCGCTTTTCGGTTTCAGTGTATGCATTTCCGAATGCTCGAAGTAAAAAGTAGGTCGAAAGCGCATCATTGACTGATGTTGTGTGGCTGAGGTATCATCAACCATCAAGTGAACCTCATGCTCGTCTGTCGATATCTAACATAAAAAAAAACTTGTGTAGGACGATAAATTTCGATCGTAAAAAAACCAAGTCGGCTCGGTTAACAATGGAAATTCAACGTCTCACAACTCGGCAAAGGTTAAGAGTTACAAGAAAAAAATAATTAGACATAAAACGCTCGCTATAATAAAATGATAAAAATAGTGCATACCTACCTACTGAACGAAAATGAGAACTTGAAAACATTTTAAAATATCTTGATTTTAATGAATACTTTCGAAATAATCGATATAAACTTATACAAAATAATCAATAGTAACAAATACAAAAAACAATTCAAACAAGCTTTTATTTAGGAAAAGTTTATCTTCTTCTTTTTAGCGCATTTAAATAAAATCTTGTTATTAAAAAAGTATCTTTCTTTTAAATTCATTTTAAATTTTTAGTTTATTTATTCGTATTCTCAGCAAGTCCTTTCATTTGATACCCATATTATAGGAAAGCATAAAAAAAATCCGGCCATCTTTTGATGTCCACCATATTGTATTTAGAGTGATGTAACTTTATTTTTCGAATTTTTCTCAGCAAGCCCTTTAATTTGATACCCATATTGTAGGAGTGCATTAAAAATAACTGGTCTGCCATCTTGGGATTTAGAATGATGTCACACTATTCATAGTCATTCAAACTAAACGTGTATACAAAATTTCAGCTCAATCGATTGAAAATATCTGCTTCAAAATTGAGTTGCAAGATTCCCCTCAACAAACAAATTAGTTCCATACATTACATAGCAAGTTAAATAAAGAAGCTACACTAATGAACACTTTAAAAACGGCTTGGATTTTTCACATTAAAAGTAACAAAACAAAAATTTACAAAACCCAAGAACAGTTGTCTAAAATAAGAAAATACGTATTGCGTTTAGATTCAACTTAAAATTAATTTCAACAGAAGGATAAAATACTGACGGTGACTGACCTGACTAACTTCTTTCTATTCTGTAATAACATACAACTCGCGAGTAACTTCTTTTTTATTTCCTCGCCACTATCACATTCACGGTCAAATACTCATTCTTTTACATAACCCCACAGAAAAAAGTCCAGTCACAAAAAAAACTAAAATTTCACAACTAGATATTAAATTAAAAGTATTCACAAAACACTTCATTAAAGTAACTAAAGTATCGAAACTCGGATACGGAAGAATACGGCGAGAGTGCAGTGTCAACTGCAAGCGCGGCGATCAACTAAGGCACCGTGATGCCAACTACTATAAAATGTTCCCCATAGAACCAATTTCAAATACCCCTAAATATCTTAAAAACCCCTAAAGGTTTTGTTGTACACTCGATATGGGAGGTAATTTCAAATATGACTTAAATAAAATGCATTCAAGTAGCATAAAATAACTGCTGTATTTATGTGGGTGCATTTTAAACATTTACATACATTAATTGAACCGTTAACAATAAAATTCGAGGTTCGAGGCTTATAAACAGTATAAAATCGTGCGTTTTTTCTAAATAAATCGTGATTAAAGTACCTACCTCCTAAAAATCCCCCTAGACAAATGTTACCGCTAAAAACATCTATGGACATCTTGATTCTCCCTTGGGGGAAAACCTCCAAGTTGGCAACACTGCTAAGGCAACCGACCTTGATACATCACCTTTGTATTAAACCGACTTTGCACGTGCCAAATATTTTCAAACGAGGCGGTTTTTAGTCAAAGGATACCGCCTAGACACGAAGGAAGCCGCGAGCGGCGTTCACCGTACCACAGGGATGCGAAAGTATCTATCGATAGTTTTGGATATCGCTAAGTTATACTTTTGTTAAATACATTATCGAATTACATTAGTTACATAATAGGAACTGTATTGGTTGGTATCTATGTATCGAAATATGTTTTTAGTAATGAACAATAAAACATGTTTGCGCTCTCTTTAATAAAAACCACATTTACATATGAATTAAAGTTTAGTTTCATCATTCAATAAATAGTATTTAATATTTTTTGTTTTTAAAAATGTTTCTAAAATAAGTCTATTAAAAAAAAAGAACATTAATTAAAATGATAAATAAATATCCATACACACAAATTGTTGGTAAAGGCGAATTATTGTAAATCCTAATGAAACCTATCATACGGAAAAAAACAATGTACTCAAACGTGGGCGGAGCCGGAGGCAAATGCTCGATAGTTTAATTTTACAAATCACAACACTATTATGGTCGGCGGCATTTTGTCCAGAAGTTATAGATATTCTATGTTATTGCCTAAGCCTATTGGTGTGCATGCGCTCCCGAGATGTGCACGCCTGACAAGATTCATAGTTTAATTATTATGAGGCAATCGCAGTGCCATACGCATTACGTAATAATACGGATGTGTTTTGTTATTTTTGAACTACGTAGTATCGTCTTTGTGCATTGTTTATGTGTATAACATATTTTGTAATATTATTTCGTGGTGATAGTTCAGTGTGGTGTCGTGGTGAAGTGATTTATGAGTAGAACGAACTTCAAAATAAGGTAGGTCTTTTAATTTGAACTGCTTGTTGGCTTTGATATCATGAAACTTCATTTCAACATGAAACTGTATTTTGAATATGAACCTACGATTGATACGGGAGATTTTGAAATTGTCATTTAGGTAGTTATTTGGTAGCTAATTAAACAGTTTATGTACATAGATACTTCTTTGTATTTTTCGTACGGATTAAATAATCAATAACAAACAGTAAGACTCAGATTAAACACAGTTTATTTAATCTTAGCAGTTAGATATCTAAATGAAAGTACATACGACAGATTGAGTCATTATTTTCAAGATATGCTGGGAATTAAGTAGTCAATTACGTTAGACATAAAGGCATGTTTTGTTATTATCAAAGGACCTGAAATAAATATTTTTGTTAGATAAGAATTATCTTTTCTAAGTATTTTTTAAAAATAACTTTTTGTCGATTATTTAAGTATACGAAAAAGTGTAGAAGACTAAAAATAAATCATAAAAAGAAGGAAAGGTTTGGTGGAACATGCGGTGGAACATCTAAGGGGTACCTGATATTTAGAATACCTAATACCTAGTAGGTACCTATTTACGTAGGGTGATTTAGCCGGTTTTCGTCCACTTAGTGGACTTGCCAGCTTATGGGCTTAAAACTAATATGTTCTACCGGCCCAACTCTAACAAACCGAATTTTTATTGAAAGCTGATATAGTCTATTTTAGGCTTACATTAAGTAGCAAATAATTATAATTAACGTTTTTTTTATATAAAATGTTTTAGTGAAAAGTACCGATTTCGTTAGTTTTCGTCCAAAAATGTTAGTTTTCGACCTTGTGTAGGCTAGTTTCCGTCCACGGTACATAAAGCATATCCATTGCACATTTTCTTATACATACATTTCTAATTATCACGGATCTCTGCAAGAGCTTTTTTAAGGCATCCTCAGAGTATCATGGTGCCTTTTTCTAGTTTTTTAGACGACGACGTCATCTATAAAAATGGGATTTATTAAAAATAAAAATAATAAAATAGGTCCAAACAATATACGCGATTACGTACATCATAAGTGGGTTATATCGCGTATATTCTACACGTATGTAGAAAAAAAGCTAAACGAAAAGTAACATAACGCTGTTTGTGATGGACGGAAACTAAATACTTAACCAGTATTAGTTTTCGTCCACTCATGGACGGAAACTAAAGCAATTTTCAACGTATTTTTTATTTTTCGTCCACAATATTTGAATATATATTTATACTTGCAATACTGCTAAATTGGTGGACGGAAACTAAATATCAGACTAACTAACCATCGAAGATCATTCCATAATGATTTCAACATAATTTTTTCGCATTCCTTATTTTAAACGACTAATCAAACTTTACTTGTATTTTTGTGTTTTCGTCCACGCGGACGAGAACTGAATATTTTACGAAATAGGTACTTCAGTTTTTGTCCGCCTCGATTTTTATAGTAATTCTTTAAATGAGTACGAAACACTCATTTTAAAATGTTCTTTATGTCTTTACTTAGTCATTAATACCCAAAACATAAGAAATACATGCTAAAACAATAAAAAAAACTGACTGCAAAGTTAAGTCGTACAACTATTTTTTTTACATTTATGATGACATGTTTGTAGCTCGGAAACAAGCCTCAGATAGAAGTAGCTTTTGTTCGAGTCTCAAATAGTTAATAAATATTTTGATTTAATAGACATGCAGATTTGACTTTAGGGTCCATAACGAGACCAAATTTGCGCGGTTGACTATTTTTATAATGTTATTCTACGTAAATGTTTTACAAGATCCGCGTTAGTGGACGAAAACAGGACCTGGACGGGAAACCGGCTAAATTACCCTACATGCATAGCGTATGTACGTAAATAGGTATCTACCTTGTTGTATTCCTATTATTTTTAAATCAAGGATTCTCAAAATACATAACGGTTAGACGATTTAAAAGCAAGATTTATTAAATGATTATTTTGAGTTAGTAGGTACAATTTTGGAATTAGTTATTTACGTACTAACATGTGTTTAAGCACATTTTAATGGTGGTTTTTAAGCGGCATTGAATCTATGTCTATGTAATATCTTTGAGTTGGTATCTATGTAACCTCATCTTTAATCTTTAATAAATTATAAAGAGGAAAGATTTGTATTTTTGTATGTTATGAATAAACTCAAAAACTAATGGACCGATTTTAAAACTTCTTTCACTAATAGAAAGCTACATTATCAGCGAGTTACATAGGCTATCATATTTTTTGTGTATAGTACATCTACACTGCACCCGTGTGAAGCCGGGGTGCGTTGCTAGTCTTTGATAAATAGTCAACAAGATTTAAAGAGTTCTTTATAAAAGTCTTGTTTACTGTCAGGAGATGATTCATAATCATTAAGTGTGGTTGTAGATTTTCTTAGGGAGTTCGTGTACCTTTCTTAGATATTTAGATGAAAAAAATCTTTGACAACTTAGGTTAGGACGAGTACCCCGTATACTAAGCTTTTTTTATGTCAGATATCGACAGACGAGTATGAGGTTCACTTGATGATAGGTCCTACCTATCCTACCGATACCTCGGCTACAGAATATCAGTTCTAATGCGCTGTCGACCTAATCATTTTTTCTTAGAGAATTGGGAATGCCATAGACTGAAACCGAAACACGCAATATGCACTTCACGGTTTTTCCATCTTTGAATGGTGGTTCGTTAGCCGATCGGAATTTCGATATTCGTCCCAACCGTTCAATGCCCAAAGTTATCAGACGTAGGGAAGACATGCTTACGGAAAATTATAAACATGTCTTTCCGTTGGGATTCGAACACACGACCCATCGATACACACGGCAGTTATTCTACCGAATGCGCCAACGAGTCCGTCAGAAAGTTCATGCGATGCGCGTTAGGTACCGACGCGCGAGTCGATTGTTCATGGTTCAACGATCGCAGAGCGCGAGCGGGCGGTGGGAGGAGCGAGATGACGGAGTAAATAGATTGCGAGATGGAATAAAAAAAATAAAAAAATAGAATTTTGCTGAAATTTATAATGAAACTGGTTGTATTGACATATCTGAGTTCCAAAATTGAAAATCAGGGTTTTTTAAATTGGTGAAATGAACACTTTATTTTTTAAAAAGAAGCACTTTTCCGAAACGGGTATAGGTAGTATAATCATATCCCGAAGTTATCGGAAGTCCTATCCTTCCACCCGGTATAATATTAGTATCGTCGTATGTATGTATGTCGGTATGCGTTGGTTTTTGCAGGCTTTGCCAATATTTCATCATAATCGGATGAACAAATTGGGAGTACGTAGAGGACAAACATACATTGATTTTTATGTATATAAAATGAATGAGGTTAATCTGGTGCCAAATCATCACCAGCAACATTAAGAGTGTGTTGGTGGCCTTTAAGAACGAAAGGTGAAATCACATGCCCTTCCCACTTACGAATAAATACATTATCAACTGTGTCTTCTGATGATTAGCGATCACTGTCGCTTCAAGTGCTTATTCCAACATCAAATATAGCGAGTGTATTGCCGGCCTTTAAATCTGAAACGCAGATTTGCGTGTATCATTTATTTAATTTTTTTAATATTTTGAAACATTTCAATTGTGAATGAGAAAAATAATTAAAATAATGTTTTCTTTTTCAGATCTTACTCCAACACACAATCACCAATCAATTGTAAGTATATCATACTTCTACATAAAATAAATAAATATTTTTGTTTGTTTTAAAAAAATAATAAAAGTGATAATTTATTTAAGATTATAACATCAATCATTTAACTGTAAGTAAATAAATCGAAATATTTAGAATTTTCAAAACTATTCACTATATTTTAAGCATTTATAAAAAATAAAATTTTTGATTACGCCGCGCTTTCACGAGTTGTCTCTTATTAACGCGAGTATGACACGTTTAAATAAAATAATAAGATTAAAACGCAATTTATTATTTATATTATACATCCCGACGTTTCGGATGCTTTCCAGCAAACGTAGTCACGGGCAGACTGAAAGACAGTTGTCTGATTTAAATTATCTCAAAATTGTCATACTAACGCCATCTATTGTTATGAAGTTGATAGTTGCTGTAATTCTATACTAAGCTATATTGACTAACTAGTCTTGTGACAACTTGAATTCGTATATGCGGTGCGTGATATTAGTTATTTCGACTATGTATTTGCGTGTTGTTCCCACGAGAATGTAAGTGCGTGCTCCTATTTCACCATGCCTACTGCTGATAGAGGACAAATCTTTCTTTTTTTTCTGGTTTATATTTTTTATTATTATAGTTAATTACATAAAGATGTCCTGTGGAACATGGTGTAATGGTTCCAGCGCCTTACAAATATTTTGTAAAACAAAAATTTGGCGATTAAAAAGAGTGACGAAGAGTTTCTTGCCAGTTCTTCTCTTCTGTTCTACGCCCTTGATTTGAGAACTGGCGTTAAATGTAAAAATTTGAAGCATTTAATATGTATTTTTTACTGACGTTCATAAGTGTACATTGTGTTACCTAAATGAATAAATGATTTTAAAATTATGTGCGATAGCTTATTGGATCCGGAATGACGCCTAGAAAAATGTGCCAAAAGCATGTATTAGCACATAAAAAATTACAGAAGTTATAAACAATTAAAGATGAAAAAAATGGCATTTCATTTTTTGCCAATATTTCATAGACTATTAATATTTAAGAAATTTCAAAAAAAGATGCTGAAAGAGGAGGAAATTTCCAATAAAAAACTTAACTCCCGGAACTCTATCTCCATCTCCATTATTTATAATTTTAATTTAACGCTGAAAATAGGTTTCGCACGATATTTTTAGGTTGTGCGCGTGGCGTCAAAACTCAAAAGCGAGTACGGCACTTTAATTAATTTATTTAAGGTATTGAATATTTTTCTTAAAATTTGTAAAAAATTATGGTGTGTTCTGAACAACAACTACTCGTATTGGTAAATCGCATATTAATCCGAAAGTTATTTTATTTAAATGTGTGATACGTCGCGTTAATACAAGACAATATTAGCGTAGATATGTTTAGTGAATTCCTAAATCCATATAAATTACAATAAACCCTTTATCATAGCACCAAAGCGCTGGCCATTTGTTAAATGTCATATTAATTGGCTCTTAAGGATATAAATAGATTAATGTTAGCGCTATAAACCTGTGTGTTATAATAGTTGTTAATAGTGTAGTTGATATAGTGTGATCACTAGATCGAAAAAAGGTTTCTTTGGCACGTTTCGTGGGTTCGAATGCCACCGATGTTTATAATTTTCTGGAAGCAAGTCTTCCCCACGTCTGCTAACTTCGGGTATTGAACGGGTGGTAGGAATATCGAAATTCCGAACGGGTAACAAACCAGTAAATGGAAGAACCGTGAAGTGCACATTGCGCGTTTCGGTTTCAGTCTATGGATTTCCGAAACCTCGAAGTAAAACGTCGACAGCGCATGATTAACTGATGTTCTGTGGCTGAGGTATCATCATTGACATGTATATTGTTGATCGAAGGGTATCATCTACCATCAAGTGAACCTCATGCTCGACGATATCTAACATAAAAAAAAATTATAAAAAAGATTTACGCAGTCAAATATTAGAGAGAGAGAGAAATATGTAATTGTTATAACAACACACTACATATTATAAACAATATTAATTACAAACTCATTATTAGCAAACTATTTAATTGAAGATTACTTTTCTTCCCAACACCCAATTTCGATGAAACTAAATTATGAGATTGCCCCAAAAAAATCCCCTCACCCCTCAAGCCGCCATAATGGGGCCCACGGGATCGCGATAGCGTACTGCCGCGAGCACCCGGCGCGGCGGTCAGGCCAAACGGCCCCCCTCCTCGACCCGCTTGTGCATCCTTCCCATGCTCAACATGGGAGGAGTCCGCGGGACGAATTTTAAGTCAAACTTGTTGACTCACCACTAGTGTTAGTTTTCCACCTTACGTGCCCTCTGCACAGGTTTCAAACTTCCACCAATTATTATGTTATCAACCCTTCCGGGCGTCAAACATCCCTCAAGTTCTCAAACTCTGATCACCAACCATTTCCACATTTTTATAAGCGAGAAACACTTAACGACCAACCTGGGAATCGAACCCGGGACGTATGCTCTTACGGAATAACGTGCAACCGCAAGGCTACATACGCAGTTATGATATTGCCCCAGACTTAGCTCAATCTATATAAGCTACAATCTTCGGAAATTAGCGTGAACAAACAGACAGACAAAAATGTTATAATTTTTTTTATGTATGTTATACTGTTCTCATTTTTTAATCGCCCCTCGATTTTTCTATTTTATTTCGCTTATGTGTGTAATGTGTATAGATAAAATAGATAAAGTATCGAAATTTACAATAATAATTTAAAAACATGATCAATAGAGGGTAGATGAAAAATTAATCTAGACACTTCAAAGAAATATAAAAGTTTTTGAAATCAGTTTGTTGGCAGGATATTTCCTTTGGGAAATAAGGCGTACTACCGAATTGAGTTCTGAAAATGTCTATGCTTTTATATTGATTACAAAATAATTTTCGTTATTTAAAAATATTCATGTGATACACTTCTCCTTATTTTATACTAGCGACCCGACCCGGCTTCGCACGGGTCTAGATTTTTTGACAAAAAAAAGCAGGGGTTGGTAATAGAAGAGTGAAAATACAGGGTTGTATGTATTTTTTAATGCCACATTATAAAAAAATAAAAACAAAAAAATTCGTCCAAAAATGAAAAAAAAAATTTTAGAGTGAACAACCCTCATCACTTAGGAGTATGAAAAATAGATAGTAGCCGATTCTCAGACCTACTGAATACGTTTATAAAATTTGGTAAAAATCGGTAAAGCCGTTTCGGAGGAGTATGGTAACTAACACTGTGACATGGAAATTTCATATATTAGATAACAATTTTTTAGAATTACCCAAAAGTAGTACATAACAATACACTAAACACTTCGTAATTTAAATATACATTTGATTTTTTTTTAATTTAATAACTTGCTAAGTACTATAAGGCCTCCTGATCTTAATGCAGAAATTCCTGCATCTTTTCACTGTCTTTCACTGTTATTTTCATTTACTTACTGATTTTGTTCCTTTTGAGACTGATACTTTCATTTTCCCGGATACGAACTCAGTCCCCATCATGTCATACTCATGTACAAAAACCTCTTATCACTCACAACCTCACATGTTTGTATGATATGGCACTTCGTCTAGGAAATCTACTACAATTTTAACTTCTTTGTTAATTACAAATTAAATACATTCTTTAAAAGGTAATACAGACCTAAAATTTTAAGGCTAATAGAATTTTCATAACAATAAATTATATTAGATCGAATGTTTGTTATTTATATTGAAGCCGAACATCTAATAAAGTCGATAAACAAACATATTGGATTGGGATTTCCCAAACTCAAAGGGTAAAAGTTAACATGGGAGGCAAATATTGCTGTTGAAAACAGAAAAGTCAAATCCTGATTATACTTTATTAATGTTAAACAAAGAATTAATTCCATTAAATCATTTTTTTAATTGAATTATTTATGAAATGTACATTATGTCTTCAAAAATTCGTCGTGATCGTAGAATAACGACCGTTCTGATTTTATTACGATTTTAGTTCTATTGTATTAGTCATAACATGAAACTCCTTGACAGTTCTATATTGTATAATTTAGAACTTTCTAAAAACCAACAGAACAAATAAAAAAATGGAGTTTGATAATTAGTCAGATAGTTTTAAGCAATAAAACTAAAACCGTAAAAAATCAGAACCGTCGTTGTTCTACGATCACGACGAATTGAATGTTTCTATATGTTTAATATACACAATATACTATCGTATATTCGTGGATATTTTACAAAAAAAATAAAATCTTTTCTAAGCGGTGCGGTGCAGACATTCATAAAATCTTTCTAGCCAGTTCGTAAATCCCTCAGAAGCCAATTGGTAAGATTAAAATGTGATTTATTACTTCTATGTTGGTCACGGTCAGACTGAAAGGGAACATTTGTCTGATTTGAATTTTCACAAAGTTGCCATATTAATAAATTAGACATTAAACTGGAATGGAAAAAGTTTTATTGAGAGAATTATTGAGTTATTAACAGGCTGGTGAAGTATATTTTTATATGTAACTAGCGACCCGCCCCGGCTTCACACGAAAATAATAAGACACAATTTTCAATGAAAGCTCTAAGTTGGCTTGATTTCGTCCGACATCTTGAAAAATTATCGTCATATTTCAACAAAAAATACTTAAACTATACGTACAAAACTTTCTTCAATCATTCTATATTTATATGAAAAACCTCATTAAAATCTGTTGCGTAGTTTAAAGATCTAAGCGTACAGAGGGATAGACGGCGGGTACACCTTTTAGCTACTAATATAATACTATCGATCCGCCCTGGCTTCGCACGGTTTTTTTTATGACAGATATCGACAGACGAGCATGAGGTTCACTTGATTGTAGGTGAAACCTCAGCCACAGAACATCAGTCAATGATGCGCTGTCGATCTAATTTTTGTTATTGTTGAATAAATAAATAAATTATCATTTCTCTTAATATTTTCTTATAACTTTATTTGAACTTCTTTAGGTTTGCATAATATAAGCTGTCATTCGTTATTATTTTAGTGAGAGTTTTCCACACATTTTTATGTGTGAAATGTAGTAGCTAAAAGGTGTACCCAGTGGTGGTAAATTTTTACACGTACGAGGTCTTAAAGTCGCAACGACGTTATGTTCCTTTCTGATTACAAGATATTACTTGAAGTGAGGATAGCTCTTAACCAACAAGGCCTCTTGTTAATTTACGCAGGGAGTTCGACATTATCCCTCAATTATTTCTTAGTAATACAAGTTTGGGCATTAAAGTTTCGTAATTATACGATTCACCGACAGCGCGCGAAGTTTGATAAGCTGAGGAACTTGGAGGATATATCAGCTAGAGCGCGGGTTAGTGAGCGTGAACTGTGTACATAGTGTGAATAACATCCATCAATGGATTTTATATTTAATTGTATATATACAAATCGATTAATAATCTAGGTGACGCAAGAGATACCTAGAATTTATGCTCACAATTTTCACCGTATTTTTAATTAAAGCCCGATAAGCGTGCTTTTACGGTAAGGCTCCAAAACACCAACCATTAATATACCATCACGGGTAAACGCATTACCCTGTTTAAATTTTTATTATGAGGTATTGTTGCTAGAATGGCATGACTAGTGCGCGCGCTCTATAGCGTATCTAAGCCTAGGAATTTATAGTTTACGCTCATTACGTAACTCGGATTATATCCCAAATGGGATACTATATAATGTATGTATTTTAGGGATTTCCATATCTTTGGTGCGGAATTGATAATTAGGTGTTTCTGTTGAGACCAATCCGCAACTAAACAAGTTCCTATACTAGTTTGTATGAAATTATAAAATTAGTACTAAAAACGGGCTCGTTGGCGCGTTCGGTAGAACAACTGCCATGTTTATAGTTTTCCGTAAGCATGTTTTCCCCGCGTCTGGTAATTTCGGGCATTGATCGGGTGGGAGGAATATCGAAATTCCGACCGGGTGCACATTGCGCGTTTCAGTTTCAGTCTATGGATTTTCGAATGCTCGAAGTAAAAAAATAGGTCGACAGCGCAACATGGACTGATGTTCTGTGGCTGAGGTATCACCTACCATCAGGTGATCCTCATGCTGGTCTGTCGATATCTAACATAAAAAAATAAAATTAAAAAAACCGTTCAAAAAATTAATATGTACGAATCGAACTAACATGGTGAGGTTTCCGAAATATAATTTAATCGCTTAAACAGCTTGTCTCTTTCGATAAAAAATATTTGACATAGACTTATTTTATTTGACATGAACACAATACTTACTCGTATATAAAATATTATACAATTTTGTACTTAAATACATAATATGTTGTATCATGCCGAAAAAATGCTTCATCAGCATTTGTTGCAATTATAAACTGCAAAAATGGTTTTCAGAACTCTGTCAAACTGTCAAACTCAGCCTGAAATGACTAAAGTGCTATTAGATTGTGTCCTCTTTAAAAATCAAATGACGAATGCAGTATAAAGGCACTTAAGTACCATAGATAAATCAGTCACAGTCAAGGACTTTATAGTTATATATATAAAGCCCTTGGTCACAGTATTGTTACTGTGACTGATATATCTATGGTCCTTATATATTGTACCTTTGTAGGTACAATATACATGGCCCGCAGTCTCGTTAAACTCATAAGGGCTAAGCAAATACGTTGTTTTTCTTCGCAGACTCATTTAGACCCTTTGTTTGATCCCCATGGACCTTCTTAATGATAGCGTATACAAGCAATGTTTGTGTAAGTTAAAAGGCTTTTATTTGGATTAACAACCTTAGAGCCCGCTACTCGTCCATTCAATTATAAATGTGTACGTGAGTTTTTCGTATTCACGGCTAAACCGATTTTGATGACGTTTTGTGTAGGCTTACAAGTCGATCAGTTTTGTTGTTTAGTTTAATTTAACGTTAAAGTTTTCTCTTCTACATTTACGCTAATATTATAAAGATGAAAGATTTGTATTTTTGTATGTTTGTAACGAATAAACTCATAAATCGATTTTAGAAATTCTTTCACTACTTTGCAATGTACTATACACAAAAAATAGCCTATGTTACTCAGGGATTTAATGTAGCATTCTAATAGTGAAGTAATTTTTAAAATCGATCAAGTAGTTTTTGAGCTTATTCCTTACAAACATACAAACCTTTTCTCTTTATAATATTAGTATATATAAAATTTTAAGTACGTTACTCTGCTAATACTAATGCTGAGAATGTCGCTTCCTAAAATAAAATCTCACTCTCATTTAATGATATGTAGTAGTTACATATTAGACATGGGTAACACTGCGCTGCGCCGCGCAATTGCGCCGGCACGCTTCACTGCGCAGGGTGAGTCAGCTCACACATTCATAATGTGTTGGCGCACGGCGCAGTACCCACTCACTGAGTGAACTATGAGCGTGGGGTTGCGTGCGTTGCGGAGGTTTCACTGCTCGCTTTGCGCGTCCCATTTTTACTGCGTCGTGGCGCAATTTTGAGTTGACTCAAGGAGCCGACACACTACACTGCGCCTGAGTTGCTGAGTTGGCGCAGGGAATTTCGTTGAGTTACCCATGTCTATTACATATCATTAAATTCAATTCAGTAGTTTAACCGTACGTATCATACAATCAAATGTATTCAAAAGGCTGTGCCTAAAAATAAGCAGGATATATTACTGCCATGACCTTGGCATTTTTACATTTATTTTTATTTCTTAGATTTAGGTATAAAATAACTGCTCCTTCTTGTGTCTCTCAGATAGAGTTACTTTCATTATTCATTCATTCATTCATTTCATTTATACTATTAAATATGGAAGAATTAATCTTTTAAGCTCGATTTCTGCATTCACTTATTACAATAACAACAAGTTATCTGTCAACAGAAGATGGCGTATTTTTAATACGATACGATAATTACCAACATTCAATAGATAAATAAATTCTATTTATGACATAAACTTTTGCTATGGTAAATAAAAAAAAAACAACACAGTGTCAAATGTCAAAATGTCAAGTCATAACGTTATTATTTCTTTTGTTTCAGATGCGAGTACATTTACATTATCGAGTACACAAAGGTAAAGTGGATGGTTTTGCTGAATTTAATTTAATTTTCTTTTTGCTCTGCTCATTAGTTCACAGCCTGCCTTTGTGGTCATGTTAACCTTTCATCTGTGGACGGCCGCCATCTTGAATATGATGACAGTTGGTGGTTATTTTAGACATCTCGTTCTTATTAAAACGAATTTCAATAGGTTACATCAAGATAGCATTAAATTCCATAAATATTTTGGCGTGCAATTTGGAGAAGTCTATGAAAACCGCCCGGCGGTTCTTCCACAGATGAAAGGTAAATAGGTAGGTATGTATTTAATGACAATGCCTAAGACTCACGCTCATCTGTCAATATCTGACAGAAAAACTTGTGTCGTTGCTATGGTAACCGGATTCTTGAATAAAATAGATTCGAAATTCAAAGAATCACCAAATGGTTAGTTAGCATTGCGCCAGACGGAATACGAAATGCAACTAATTGCATATTCCTGTCTTTTTTTTTGTTAGAATGCCATTAGGTTGTGCTAGATTTTTAGAACTTTTAGAATTCCAAATTGAAGTCTCTTATTTAAACATATTTTTTTCTATTCCATTCTATCCAAAGTAGGATAGCTTTGCCACTCAACTCTAGCTCGCGACTTCGTTCTCGTTGGATATGAATCCAATCCAATTCAGCTGATGACAGCTGAGCTTCTAAGCAAGCTATTATAATATTAAAACGAAGATAACTTTTCTTCTCGACATCCGATTTCGATAAACATTAAACATCCGCTTTTGATTTTGCTAATACTAATTTAAATATGTGTCAAGCTAGTTGCAAGTTCAGGTATATTCGGAGAATAATGTGAATAAATACGTATAGACAGAAATAAATACTTATCATAAAGTAACAACTAACATTCCATAATTAGAATTTATGCATTTTTTATGAAAGTAAAAAAAGTTTATTTAAATATATTTAACACTATTATGTATATATTAAAGACCTGTCGTATATTAAGCAATATAAATTTAAAAAAGTAAATATTATTGTCGTCAGAGCTCGTATCAGATTCAGTTTTCCGATTCAGTGGGCTGTAAGTTGACGAGCACAAGGAAACTGTATTACTACTTGGGAATAATATTTAATATATGTACATATACCTGCTATAAAATACGTCATTTCCCACGTATCTATTACTCCTTTAGAATTCTGTTATGGAGGAAGCCATTGGTTGGTTGGGAGGGTAAATATTGACAGAAATATTTTCTCCAGGAATACAATAATTTCTTTATTTCGAATATTTATCCATATTATTTAGATTCGATTTTTTCTAACCAATACGCCTTGGAGACCTTCAAAAAGAGAGCCTATTCCTACCTTCAAGGCCGGCAACACATCTTCAAATCCTATCCCACTTTGTATAAGGTGAGCCGCAGGCTCGTTTGTCCCCTATACTATAAAAAAATGATTAACAAAATATACACCGAACTTTCAAGAACCTACTTCACCCCTTTAATAATCATTATCACCGCCATATATTTTTTTTACTCCAGTTAGGTGATCCATAGGCTTCACGTATTACCTGTCATTATCCTGGCCCTAAATTAGTTTATATGTATAAAAGTCTGTGCGCCGAGAGTTGATATATATTATGATAACGTCTTGGAATAGCGACTGTCGCTTAATTATCGCAAACTGTATGACAGGCATCGCTATCGCCGCGCGCACTGATTTTCGTTGTACAAGACACGTAGTCAGTAGAGATGTTACGGAGGTGGTTTTATCGGAACCGAATTCAAAATCGGAGTTTTTAATGGAGTTTCTCGGAACCGGAACCGGAATCGGAGGCAGATCCAAAAGAGAGATGTGGAATAAAATAAAATTACAAACATTATTTATCTGTTATATTCATATCAATTCAAAAAAATATCTACCTACGTGTTAAAAATAAAAATCAACTAAATTTTGTTTTATATTAACGCGAGTATCAAACATTTAAATAAAATACTTTATAACGGATTAAAACGCGTTTTTTTATATGTTGACAGACGAGCATGAGATTCACTTGTTGGTAGGTAAACTAAAAAGTAAAAAACTAATATTTTAATTACTTCAAAGCAATATTTATTAACAGTTATTTTTGAAGTCGGTGCCACACAACCTATCGGTTGGGTGGCACCGACTGTATCCCGTTCGAAAATTTGTTGCAAAAGCAGGATTAAATTGTCCTTCTTGGCTGGAATCATCCAAATCCATTCATAACTTGCGGAGTGGAGTTATCGCGTAATAAACATACAAAAAAAAACATACAGACGAATTGAGAATCTCCTCCTTTTTTGAAGTCGGTTAAAATAATAAACGTTAAGAAATCCTGATTTTTCAAACAGTTTATAGGTAGGTAAAGAATCCATAAACCCACATCAGTTTGACACTGACTACTCCAAATACTGAACCATTATTCTAGCCAATTCATTAAATAGAGCAGCTCTTCATAAATTGGACGCTCTTTTCCCAAAGGAAATCAAGCGAGGTTGATATCCCTCCCAGTACAACTGTACGCAAATTAGTACAAATTACTAATTAATACCTACCAGTTAGTAGATGTAAAATTATAACAAATATTGTTCACACTATGGAATACTATTTCCATAACAATATGTTTATTTGAAGGTTATTTATTAATAACAACGCGCTCCGGCTTCACACGGGTGCAATGTAGATGTACTATACACAAAACATAGCCTATGTTACTCGCTGATAATGTAGCTTTCTATTGATGAAATAATTTTTAAATAAAATACTGTATACCGGATTAAAACGCGATTAAATAATAAATCGCGTTTTAATCCGGTATACAGTATTTTATTTAAATGTGTGATACTCGCGTTAATAAAAGACAATATTATGAAATATTTTTTTTAATCGGTGCAGTAGTTTTTGAGTTTATTCATTCAAAAATCGAAAAATACAAATCTTTTCTCTTTATAATATTAGTATAGATATAGATGTAAGATATCAACATATCTATCATAAAAAAACGAGTCGGAGTAGCGCACTAAGGGTTCCGTACAAACTTTTAATAAAGTAAAGATTCTCCCAATAAAAAAATACGGTTTTCGGATTTTTTCCTTTACTTGTGCTACATCATACATGACATTGCTTCATGCCAAATTTCATGACTCTAGGTTATCGGGAAGTACTTTATAGGTCAAAAACGGCATAAACGGAGCATAAAAGGCCGTAACTAGTAAGCAACAAAAAAAATCTGTGTATTTCAACTTTATTTCACTTAGATTGGTCTATTTTTATCTTTGATGGAAAAGTCCTAAAAGGGTCTTGTTGGATAAAAGCCTTTATCTGTCTGCGGGCTCGCGCTAAACGTGTTTTATTTTTTATATCTATTACAATATGTGGGATAGGCAAGGGCTTTTGGTTTATTTTTGTGATGCTGCAAATTTGTGTGAAACTGACAATAATTAAGATATATATTCGTATATATATTGAGTTTCTTATATGTTCTGTTTTTAGGGTTCCGTACTGCGTACCAAAAAACGGAACCCTTATAGGATCTCTTAGTCTTCTGTCTGTCTGTATGTCCCTCTGTCAAGACCCTTTTTCTCAGAAACGCGTAGAGGTATCAAGTTTCAACTATTAAAAATTTTACTAGTAATGGCTTTTTATGCCGCTTTTGACCTATAGGGTACTTCCCGTTAACCTACAATCGTGAAATTTAGCATGAAGCAATGCCATGTAGCACAAATAAAGGACAAAATCCGAAAACCGTAAATTTATAGTTTTTTTTTTAATTGGGAAAATCTTCACTTTAGTAAAAGTTTGTACGGAACCCTCGTTACGCGAGTCCGACTCGCACTTTTCCAGTTTTTCCATATGAGGATGCTGGTTCGTTACCCGTTCAGAATTTATATTCCACGCAGCCTTTTAATACCCAATTACCAGACGCTGGGAAAACATTTACAGAAAATAATTAATTTATTTTGTTTCTTATTCAATTAAAGTGGAAATAAGTCAAATTATATTATTTAAAAAGTATCAAAATAATTACATACCATCACAATAGAACATCCCAACTAATCTCGTATTATAAATATGAATGTAAGTTTGTTTGTAACGCTTTCACGCCAAAACTTCTCAACCGATTATCATGAAACTTTGTACACATCTTCTTAAAGGTATTAGAAAGGATATAGGATACTTTTTATTAAAAAATATATTTTTTACGGAGGGTAAAAAATATATTTTAGCAACAATGCCGAAGCCGGTGCGTTTTGCTAGTAACATAATAAAAGTAAAATAATTTGAAATTAACATGAACATTAATAATAATAATTTAATTTCAAATAAATATCGTTCCGGCGGCATCCAAACCCGCGACTCATCAAAACGCGCCAACGCGCCAACGCGTTTACTCATCATTTTCAAAATATCATCCACCTCTTAGTAAGGTTTTAACAGATTAAATTTAAATCTTAACGAAGAGTTAAGTGCCTTACGAACTCCGTAGTCCGTACAGTTTGCTACTAAAATATTATTGCGAGGGAATTTCCTACCGCAGCCTCCTTATGTAAGAATTATGTTAATTTGACTTGAGTTCGCCGCGTTGGTATTTCATAAAACCCTTTCGTAAAGCTACGAAAGTGGTAATTTTTACTTGACTCTTGCAAAAGGTGAACGGTTCAAATATGTTACTTATATAAATCATGACCTCGGATTCTAGTTACTATATAGTCTAATATATAAAATTTCCATGTCACAATGTTAGTTACCGTACTCCTCCGAAACGGCTTTACCGATTTTTATCAAATTTTATATGCGTATTCAGTAGGTCTGAGAATCGGCTACTATCTATTTTTCATACCCCTAAGTGATAAGGGTTGTTTACCCTTAAATTTTTTTTTTTTAATTTTTGGACAAATTTTTTTGTTTTTATTTTTTATAATGTGGCATTAAAAAATACATACAACCCATATATTTTTACACGTCTTTTACCAACCCCTACTTTTTTTTGTCAAAAAATCTAGACCCGTGCGAAGCCGGGGCGGTTTGCCAGTATTATTATAATAGACTAACGATCTACCCCGGCTTCGCACGGGTGCAATGTAGATGTACTAATAAAAAATAGCCTATGTTACTCGCTGATAATGTAGTTTTCTATTGGTGAAAGAATTTTTAACATTATTCTAATAGTTTTAGAGTTATATCGTAATAAACAAATCTTTTTTAATTTATAATATTAGTATATTATACACCATGCCTCTTTCCCATTGGGAACAGAGATAACGAATTTCATATGGCCATCCTTACACACCACTTTCGCTTCTTCTACTTTCATCAGTGCTTTCATACACACTCGTCGGTTTCGAGTACTTTTGACCGGGCCCTTTTGAAAAACAATTATTATTATAATATACAACAAATATAATATCTATTCTAATACTATAAAGAGGAAAGACTCAAAAACCCAAAAACTACTCGACCGATTTTATTTTATTTAGTGTATATTACACACATCCACATTGCATCCGTGCGAGGCCAGGGCGGATTGATAGTATTATATATAAGAGTACTTAACTATAACGTCGACTTTGATACAGATTTTAAATATAAATAAAAAGCCATCAAAAACATAAATTGTAAAAATCCAAGTCTCAGTCCTTCTATCGTAAAAATGTTGTGAAATCCATATAATACCAAGTCGGTCAATTTATTCAGTCTCTACTGAAGGATCCTTCTGTCTTAAGTTATTACGTAATTAGCTAACCTAACAACATCTTATAGTGGCCATACCAATATCTTTAATGTTTTAAATAATTAGATTCAACTTCAGGCTTCTAGTTTTATCCACAACGAAGTTATAGTGGATCGAAAATGGCCCGAACTACTTCGAGTAAAGAATATAGTACGGCCGTGCCCCTAGATTATGAGCAATAAAAGTTGCATCCCATAAAAGGCACGATGGCTAGTAATGGGTTAAATTGCATATAGATGTATGCAAACATCTATTTTTTTACACAGATAATAAGTAAATAGCTATCAGCCACCTTTGTCCCCATCGTAACGATAACTTATGCATCTGGTATGTTCATAAAAACTAGAACAACTTCTGAATAATTCATAACAGCCTTCCTGCATCCACGTGCCAAACTTAAGTCGCATTTGCATAATCCTCTACATAGCTATAGCCACTGCACTGTATAAGTTGCTTTAGTTGTTGCTCACCGGAAGCCCGAAAGCTATATACGGAAGATCGCATTCGATTCTCGAAAATGTAATAGATTTGGATCTATATTTTATTTGTATTATAATATTGTCTTTTATTACGGGAGTATCACAGGTTTAAATAAAATACTGTATACCGAATTACATTTCGAACAAACGAAAATCCTTGAAAGTAGATTCTTTCCCAGACTTGTACGCGAGGCGATTGAAATTAAAAAAACATCCTCACTTCAATAGAGAAGATGGATGGGACTTTCCAACACCTGGGATCCAGTAATTAAAAATTTAAAACCCCAAATCAAACATACTAAAAAACAAGAGGACACCGTTAGTCAATATTGTCATAATATAGAAAACACATTTCCCTGTTCTGTGATAGAAAATTACAGTAAATATCAACTCCGTAGTAATAGATGGCGTTAATATGGCAACTTTGTGACATTTCAAAAATCAGACAACTGTCATCTTTCTGTCTCCCCGCGACCACGGTTGCTGAAAAGCATCCGAAACGTCGGGATAAATAATTTAAACAATATAAATAATACATCGCGTTTTAATCTGGTATACAGTATTTTATTTAAATTTGTATTATATTTAAAATTAAAGGGCTTTCTTACTTACTTAGTAACGAGTGTGTTCCTTTACTACTAAGGTCAGGGTGCAATAAAGTATTTACTTACTTGTTTATTTCTGTTTCAGGCACAATGTCCAACATAATCCAGACTTGCAGTTCATTAAAGGTATGTATACTCAAATATCAATATACACAAAATATCAATAATAATTATTACCTATAATTGTCTTTTCTACCCATAATCATAATTATAGGTAGGAAAACCCCATTATTATGGGGTTATTATATTTAAAAAACTAGCAACACGCCCCGGCTTCGCACCGGTGCAGTGTATAGGTATACATATTTAGATGTATTTCACGGGCTCGTTGGCGCGTTCCGTAGAACACCTGCCGTGCGCATCGAAAAAAAAAAATAAATTCCGACCGGGTAACGAACTACTGTTCGTAGATGGAAAAACATTTTGCGCGTTTCGGTTTCAGTCTATGACTATTGACTGATATTCTGTGGCTGAGGTGTCACCTATCATCAAGTGAACCTCATGCTCTTCCGTCGATATCTAACATAAAAAAATTCAAATATATCGATACCATTTTTCTACGGTAATATTATAAAGAGGAACGGTTAGTATTTTTGTATGTTTCCAATAGAAAGCTACACTATCAGTATAAGTAACAAGTAAAATAGGCTTTTTTTTATCTACATTGCACCCGTGTGAAGCCAGGGCGCATTGCTAGTAACTTATATACGTATCTTACCACTTTATTTTAAGCTTACAGTATTTCAAAACAAGTTTACGTTTGTTTCCTAGTAATTTCCCAAGTTGCGTAACTTCATTAATCTAAAAGCTAACTAACTAGTTGACGTCTAAACGACCGCTGCTAAATAAACATTCTGATTGCTGCGAAACCTAACTCAAATTAAGGCTGCCTTCCACAAAGGTTATATTACTACGGCCTTTTTCATAATGATATAGTTAAAATAACTGCCTATGTAGCCTTGCGGTCGCACGTTCATCCGTAAGAGCATACGTCCCGGGTTCGATTCCAAGGTTGGTCATTAAGTGTTTCTCGCTTTTAAAAGTGTGGAAATGGTTGGTGATCAGAGTTTGAGAACTTGAGGGATGTTTGACGCCCGGAAGGGTTGATAACAAAACTGGTGGAAGATTGAAAAATGTGCAGAGGGCACGTAAGGCGGAAAACTAACTAGTGGTGAGTCAACAAGTTTGACTAAAAATTCGTCCCACGGACTCCTCCCATGTTGAGCATGGGAAGGATGCACAAGTGGGACGAGGAGGGGGGCCGTTTGGCCTGACCGCCGGGTGCTGCGGCAGTAGCCTATCGCGATCCCTTGGGTCCCATTATGGCTTGAGGGGTGAGGGGATTTTTTTTTTGATATAGTTAAAATATATTTTGCTTCTTTCGTTCTATAGTCTATTTATATTCGATAGAACGAGACAAAACATATTTTAACTATATCAAGCTTATAATACGTTTATGAATAAGGCCGCTAGGGTTTATTTTACACTAGCTTGTACCAGCGACTTCATTCGTGAACTGCTAAGCAAGCTATATAAAAGAAAATAAAATTTCTTAGCGATATCTCGCTCATCCAAAACTACAATGACGTTATTGCAAAAATGACGAAATTGAAATTTTGATGTCATAGATTTGTATGTATTATATATAAGAAGAAACGTCACAATTTTACTTCCAAAATTTATCTATAGAGGGTACAAGTTTTAGTTAGAAGTACTAAACACAACAACACTACAAAATTCTGATTAAATTTTTTCTAAAACTTTTTTAAAACCTGTTAATTCTGCCAGTCCACACTAATATAATATTATATAGAGGAAAGATTTGTATTTTTTGTATGTTATGAAAAAACTCAAAAACTACTACTTAGACGGATTTTAAAAATTATTTCGCCAATAGAAAGCTGCATTATCAGCGAGTAACATAGAGTGTATAGTACTTCTACATTGCATCCGTGTGAAGCTGGGGCGTGTTGCTAGTATAAAATAAAATAATTAAATACATATAAAATTATGTTTTACATATAAAAATCGTAAAATGGAAGTAAATTCCACATATGTATAATCGCAAAATATTTAAATCGAGGGGGATAACTCTATCTTGACTGCCATAGTCTGAGAAGAAGATTCCATTGCTTTAAGGGCTATGACATAGACACATTTCTATGTCTGTTTTACTGTTCACTTCTCTTCACAGATTTCTAAGTCTTTAATACCCTGCCCGACCCACACAATTTTTTTCTTGTTTTCCCTGGATTCGAACCAGAGAACTATAGTACTGAATGTAACTATTGTACAACGGAGCCTCGGAATACCATAAGCTGAAGCTGAAACTTTTAACTTAAAAGTCGTAACTTTTATGCTAAAAGCTCATTAAAACATAAACCGCTGAAATTATTAAGTTTTGAATTTAATATTCTCTCGGATTCGAATTCCCTGTTCTGTGGATTCGAACCTATGACCTATTAGTAACTATAATTGGTCGTAAATCAACGCTGAAATTACCTCGAAAATTCTTTCCTGACACCCGCGGGAACAACCAATTTGATTCGCAAATTGCAATCCGTCCCGACGTAATTATATTCACTTTTTGTAGGGTGGATATGATTTAATGATATTCTAGGATAGTACCAGTGATACTTTAGAGCATAATTGATACTAGCTTCGACGCAATTTTGGGATATCATGTTCTTAACTAAATATAAATCAAATGAAAGGTACGGAAAATGTCGAATTTAATTTAATTTTCTTTATGTTAGATATCGACAGACGAACATGAGGTTAATTTCATGGTAGGTAGCCACAGAACATCAGTCAATGATGCGCTGTAGACCTATATTTACTTCGGGCATTCGGGTTCGGATTTGCGGTGTTAAATGGATTCCATCACTTTAACTAACACTTAAACATAACTAAACTTCACATTATACATAAATATTCTATATTTTATCTCCGTGACAAATCATAAAAGCATTGACATGCGTTAACTAGTCCTTTTCAGTCAGACCTTAACTTTAAATAAAACCACATGTGCTAATGCCAACATACCTCGAAATAAATGTATTGTTCTTTTTGATCCATGTTTCAAATATTGCATTTGTAGATCTTATCTTATCGCATTTTGAAAACAAAACTGGCACTATGCCAATTTTTTTTTTTTTTCAAAAACGTCATTGTCATTTAAATTTATTTAGAACACTGTAAAGTTGGATAATATCATTGTTAAGTAAAGTTATGGGAGTGTTTAATTTCAGTTGCTATTTTATAATATTGAAGAAGAAAAGTATATATTGAAAAAAAATCCCATAAAATTGGGAATCATGGTCACCGTATTATCCCAGAATGTCCAATGTAACGAGGGTCGATAATGAGAGGATGGCCATTCCATTTTAACTCTAACAGCTTTCCCAAAATCAGATTGCATGCTTATAAGTTTTGATAGATTTTGGCCATATTTTCTTTCCTCTCCAATCCGATTTTTGATGGGCAAATTTCCAAGTTATTAGGAGATTGCAGTATCGAATATACTTATCAAAAAAAAATGGGGTTGCTTGTTTATAACCCCTGAAACCTTTTAGGTTAACAGATCAGTCCGTAGTACTCGTAATTGAGATGAAATGACATTACAATAAACCATTTTTTTTGTTAACAAATTTTGTAACTAAATAATAGCGATTTGAAGAAAATTTGTATATCAAGACAGTGATTCAGACTTATCAAATATAGCGATCCGCCCCGAATTTTTATTTCTTTGGGCATTGAACGGTTGGGTGGAATATCGAAATTTTGAACGGGTAACATTCATAAATCAAAATACCGTAAAGTACAAATTGCGCGTTTCGGTTTCAATCTATGGATTTGCAAATGCTTGAAGTAGAAATAAGGTCGACAGCCCATTATTGACCGATGTTTTGTGGCTGAGGTACCTCAATTACCATCAAGTACCTCTTGATCGTCTATCGTTTTATTAAATCTTATACTCGTAGCATGCTAAAGGCTGATCAACATATTACCAATATTGATAAGAATTATAAACACTTTCAAACATTCAAACAATATCCGTCTTAGATCATGAGAATTATAACTTAACTGTATTTTAATTATTTATGTAAAATTATATTATTATCTCAATACTGCGAATTGTCGAAAATTCAGATTATATTTTGTTTCTACATAAACGCGATATATATATTAAACATTAGATGGATGCTGTTAAGCAATACAGTGTCAACTCACATGGTTAGGTTAGATTGAGTTTGAAGTTTTAATTAGGTTAAAAAATAACAGAAATAATAGATTTTTTTGTAATTATTATTAAGTATATCGTTTTACTTGGTAGTAATCAAATTAATAGAATTTAGTGCATTATTGTTAGATATTCTAAACATTGTAGGTTTTAGTGTCCATTAGTATTTTCAATATTTTTGCTATTAAAACGATTTAAATGATAAATATATACTCTTTGATATGTATACTCCAGCTCATAAGGAAGCGATTTGTATCAAAATTTACAATTTATAATTTGTGGATAGACACTGTATTGCTTAAAACCGTCCAGTTATTCTAAAGAAAATCCTTGACGAAGGGGAAAATTAAAAATAAATCCGATTTCCAGGTTCAGAGACAAGACAAAGATGGAAACGTTTCTCGGACAGTCGAGTGGTCATAAATCAACATTTCACCGAAAGAACTCTTACTCCAGGAGGTGATGTAAGTAGGGGCATTTATCTTACTATAAGTAAAATTTTAGTTTTTAACTAGCTGATGCCAGCGACTTCGTTCGCGTGGACTTCATCTTAAGCTGAGCTTTTGAGCAAGGTTTCTTCATATGATATATTCATATCCACAATCCCACGAATACATATTGAAAATGGCGAAATAATCAAACTGTTTCATTTCCATATCAAACTGTTATTGACATCTGATAATTCGAAAAATTTCGACACGTTTCATGTTAATATCGTGCCTTTAAAATAATCTTTAAATGATGATAACTTTTCTTTCCGACAACCGATTTCGATGATATAAAGCTTATATGTTGTTTTGCTTAATATATTTGTATATAAAATCCGTTCAGTATCTTCAGAGATTAACCCGTACAAATAGACAGACAGAAAAACAGAAATTGTGTAACCTATGTATTTATTCTATCGGATTGAACTTTTTAAATTGTATCTCAAATGAATGACTTTTTGTTGTTTTTATGAGACTGAATGTCCTTAAATTTATAATATAAATATTTAGTGATACCAATAAAACATTCTCAGGTCAGTCTGCAATGTGCTGCGATGTCAGAACGGCCACCCCAGTTCACTTGGTATAGAGATGGACTGCTCATAACCAGTAGCTCTGATTCAAGGTAGCGTCCTATTGTCATTGTAATGCTGTGTAATGAAAACAAATGAAATTTACGAAATTTGGAAATTAATTCTGAACTTATATAACCTTTGTCAGGTGTGCATTGTACACTACTAATTTCCTTCGGCATTTCGAGCTTTTGTTATTTAATTACTCATGAATTATATAATACGCAAGTTCTTTTAACTTTCGTACTATTCAATTGATCGCTAAAATAAATAAGTAAATCATAATACTACGGTTAAATCAACTTCGTAAGACTCACGTAGCCTTCGACTGCTTTGAATTAGAACGCATTAGAAGAAGAAAAAATATTACCTATACACACAAATAACAAAAAAAAACAAATCAGTAAATAAAAAAATATACACATATGTGGTGGTGGTGTGGTGTGCCACTAAGCATGTTATTATAATCTTCTGTAGGCATGGCTTTCCCACATCTTGTAACTTCGGGCATTGAACGGGTGGGAGGAATATCGAAATTCCGACCGGGTAACGAACCACCGTTCTTAAATGGAAAAACAGTGGAGTGCATATTGCGCGTTTCAGTTTCAGTCTATGGATTTCTGAATGCTCCAGGTAGACAGCGCATCACAGCTGAGGGCACAAGTCAAGTGAACCTCATGCTCGTCTGTCGATATCTAACATAAAAAAGGCAATACCGATAGAAATTTAAATTTCACAATAATGTTTGGTCATTAGGTATGCTCTGGGTCAAATGATGAAGCCAGATGGCACAGTGCTGGCTCAGCTCAATATCACCAGGCTTAGAGTGGAAGATGGAGGCTTATATGCATGTACTGCGAACGAAGGAGACCATGTAGCTATCCATGAAAACAGACTTGATGTTTATGGTAAGGTTTAGAAGTCTATCACTCATTATAACATTCTTCCTGGAAATAAAAATGAAAAAATTAGTAAGTGGGCAATGGGAGATGGTAGGCAATAAATATATCAAACTCCTGATTTTTTTTTAAATATAGAATGAGGGCTAACAGGCAGGGTGCTCACGAGATGGTAAGTGATCACCACCACCTAAAGTAATCTAGAGGGATGCACCGGATTTTAAGGAAAGTAATTAAATAAAGAATACTCTCTATTATAGAATCACAGATGCATTTCCAGTCTTAGAAAACTAGGGAAAGTAGGAAAGGACTGTAAGAGTTGGTAAACACGGTAAACAAGAGCCTTAACACTAGGCCCAAAACCTTAATGAAATGCTTGATGTTTGAGGACAAACTGTTTCTTCACATCAGTATTATAAAAGAAAGTGGTATTTTGAGTATTTAGAGCCTGCAGGATACAGCCAGAGATAGTGTAACGCCACGTTAAAAGTTTAAGAAATGGATATTTAATATCGTTGGTTCAAAATTAAACTTATAGTGTTATTTTGAATAAAAATAATGTTTGTTACTATTGCTTATTTTAAGTTTACATTTACGATAAGAGCAAATTACTAAGTATGTATTGCGCTTCATAGTTTTGTTTTGGACCACAATACACAATTAGTGTTTTTTTCTTACCATAAAATAAGCAATAATATAAATCTCGCCAAACTTCTAGTACGCTCTGAACGTGGCACAAGTCGCGTCGCAGTAGCAAAATATAGGTGTTATTTATTATTTGTACATAATGTATGAGTGAGAAATTAATGTCACATCACTAAATAAGTTTTAACGCGATAAAAATATAAAATACACTTTAATATTATGTACCTGACTGAAAACCTTGCGCGGCAACTTCAGAGCGTACTTGAAGTTTGACGTGATCTAAAGCAAAATTTATTGAAAATGGCACATAGTGAGTTAAACCTTTGAACTGGCGATATAATAATAATTTATTATTATAGGTCCTCCATACATAAGAGCACTACCACCTATAAAGGTGCAAAGTGGAGAAGCTCTCAATCTACGATGTCCATACTACGGATATCCTATAAGGTAAAGTTATATACTTTTAAAATAACATTGATACTAAAATTATAGTCACTATTCATTGATATATAGAGCCTTAAGAAGTATGTGAAAGATAGAATAAGAAATGGCGAAATTCGAGAGCGTTGTAGAGTAAAAGACGATGTAGTGACGATAATTGAGAAAGGTATGTTGAGGTGGTTTGGGCATGTAGAAAGGATGGATGAAAGTAGGGAAACAAAAAAGATTTATGACACTGGTGTGAGTGGTAGAGTCGGGAGTGGTCGACCTAGACAAACGTACCTCGATCAGATCGGGGACGTTCTTCAAAAGGGCCAGGTCAAAAGTACTCGTAACCGACGAGTGTGTATGAAAGCATTGATGAAAGTAGAAGAAGCGAAAGTGGTATGCAAATGAAATTCCGTGATCTCTGCCTACCCTAATGGAAAAGAGGCTGTGATGTATATTTATGTATTTATTGATATTTTTATTATCCAACAGTAAAATCGACTGGGAGTACAAAGGCAAAACAATAACTTCAAACAACTTATTCCCAAATCGATATAAACGCAGTCAAATTGAACGAAAAGTACGCAGTTCTGCCAACGTTCACGGAATTACAACTATTCCAAATATTGATAGTGTTAATGTTAAACGCATCAGCGATTCAAACATTCATGAACGAATGAACGAACGAAGTAGAATATGGGCAGATGTTAAAAAACCAGGAAGAGATAACAATAGTCACGGAATTTGGACTATACCAGAAGTTAACAGCCAAAATCTAAAACGAAAACCTCGCAGTGTTACAAACATTCATGGAGTTTTGACTATCCCAGAAGTCACTAAAGCAAATAACGGGGATAAATACACTTGTACGGTAACAAGTCCTTCTGGAGAAATGGCTAGGAGGGATTTTGATATAAAAGTTATAGAAGCACCAATATTGGATGATCTTTTGTTGGGAAACAATTTACAAGAAGGCCAAGTAGCCAATATCTATTGCAATGTTAGGACTGGTGATTTGCCGATACATTTTGAATGGTTGAAAGATGGGAAACGAATTCCGAGTAATTTGAAGGTAGGTTTATATTTTTTAAACCAATTTTTAGCAACTGCCTTTATTTCCCTTTCTCCCTTGAACTGTTACGAATAGTCTGTCTTTAACTACTATGGATTATTTAAAATCGTAATCCAATATTAATTCTATCTTTATTCGGAATTATATATTTTACCAATGTCCATTGAAAACATTTAAAGTTGCATCTATTTTATTTTACATATTAATTTGTATGTTTTTGTTTTTGTGATATTATAAATATTATAAATTACACTGTCCATGATACTTTTAAGTCTAGCAGTAGTAACTGGTCATTTCCGAGTAGTGAATAAAAATAATAAATTCTTCTTCCTGCCCTGTTTCCTTTCTTTTTATTTGGGGTCAGCGCATTATGTTCTCTTTTTCCATTCTCCCCTTTCACTCGCCATATCATCAGTCACACCACTCAAACACATCATTCTTCACACAGTCAATGCATGTTTTTTTTGGCCTCCCTCTTCCTCTATACTCATCCACTTTCATATTCAGAACTTTTTTAGTTACATGCCCTTCATCTCTCCTCATAACATTCCCCCTAAATATAATAAATAAAACATTATATTTAACAATATGTAAAAAAAATGATATTAGTATTATTATTAAATGGATACATCTAAGAATATATGACTTGACCTAACAAAATATTATTTGTCCTACAATCAGGTAGTAGAACGTAGCTCAGAATTATTCAGCGCGTTGGTGATCAAAAGCGTTGCGTTGGAACACTGCGGTACATACACCTGTGTAGCTACTAATCACGTCACCACCGTAAATAAGTCCACTGAATTGTATATAAAAGGTACGTGTGGTAAATAAGATTCATCTAGAGTTTAACATTTGTAGCCGTGTATACAATAGCCTGTCCCTCCCGGATATTTTACACATAAAAAGCGTTGCATAAACTATTAATAATTAGATTATTATATAGCTAACAAAAAATGAAAGAAATATTTGGCTATGGCAAGGGCAGTGTCATAGATATTTCTTTTTTTTTTTTTTTTTTTTTATATTAGAGGAGGCAAACGGGCAGGCGGCTCACCTGATGGTAAGTGACTACCGTCGCCCATAGACATCCGCAACACCAGGGGTCTTGAGGACGCGTTGCCGGCCTTTAAGAAAAGTATATGCTCGTTTCTTCAAGGTTACCAAGTCGTATCGGTTCGGAAAAACCGTCGGCGAGAGCTGGTTCCACAAAGTGGTAGTGCGTGGCAAAAAGTGCCTAAGGAAACGCGCAGTTGTGGATCGCCAGACATCGAGGTGGTGAGGATGGAATTTCGTGTTTTGTCGCGATGTCCGATGTTGGAATTCAGCAGCCGGGATTAATCCAAACAATTCCTCGGAACACTCCCCATGATATATGCGATAGAAGATGCAGAGTTCTGTTATAACATTCCGTTTCCCTCTTATTTTCTTAATTTTTTGTAATTTTTGTTTTTGTAATAATATTCTACTTTACCAGAAAATTGTATTTACTACTCGTATACAGTGGTGGGACTACTATACTAAGCCCAAAAGCCCGGCTTGTCCTATTAATGCAACTATGTAACGAACTCTGGGATGTATATATGATTAATACAGTTAATCGGTTTGGAGAACGGCACATCTATCTCAAAAAGTATAGGATTTTTCTAGATATAAACCTGTGTTACAGTTGCGCCAAAATGGTTGTTGGAGCCATCGAATTCATCAGTAGTTCTTGGCAAACGAGGCGGTGTGTCCTGTAGTGCGACTGGATACCCCACGCCACAAGTGCATTGGATGAAGAAAGATGGTAAGTGTTACGTTATCACCAGCATATTTAGGTTTTGTCATTATCTAAGGCTCCTCAGTATGACATTGCGGGGTTTTCGTAATCTTTTTCGAGACAACACTGTGCTTATTCCATAAATAAATTGTTGTTTACTTTTATAAATGTTATCAAACATAATGTATAAGGAAAGCTATTTTTTTATATTAAAGGGGTAAACGAGCCTGCAGCTCACCTGATGGAAAGTGAACACCGCCGCCCATGAACATCTGCAAGTCCTCTGGAGTTGCGGATGCGTTGCCTAGGCTCTCTTCTTGAAGGTCCCCAAGTCGTACCGGTTCGAAAAAAATCGCTGGCAACAACTCATTCCACAATAGCGTAGTGCGTGGAAGAAAATTGCGCATAAAGCGCACAGTGCTAGACTTCCAAGCCTCAAGATGGTACGGGTGGAACTTGGAGTGCGGTGGTGAAAGTTATTAGAAGAATTATCCAAATATGTCTGTCAAAATGACTCTTTCTGTTATATCAATAGAAAAAACATTTTTAAATTTAAATTATGTTATATTTCAGCAATCCTTGGGACATGGCAACCAGTTTTAGAATTAGCTGGAGGTGGGATCCTTAGTCTTGCTAATGGAACGTTAATCATAGACGAAGTATCCTTATCCGATGAAGGTCTATACTCTTGTAACATTGAGAACGGCGTCGGAACACCTCTGAGCAAGACTGTTTGGATCACTGTAAATAGTTGGTATTAAACACTTTGTATTTTGTTAGCACGCAGTAGGAAACACAAAAGGATAATTACATTAAGAATAAGAATAAATTCATTAGTTAAAAAATAAAAATAATACATTATCAATTAAACAAAAGAAAAATGAGTTTGCTTATGGCCGAATTCTCGAACGCTAATCAACATTGAGGTATACTTAAAAGTATCTCTTACCCTTTCATTACGAAGGTAAAATGAAAGACGGAAACATTTTAAGAAGCCCTCAAATTTTGATTATCGTTTCAGTATTCCGCGGTATGCTTCCTAAATGGTGAGGTTGGCATAGCGCTAGTTTTTAGAACCTCACCAATGTTGAGGCAATAGCCAAAAATGACAGTCGGTACAGTAAAACTTAACCTATTACCGGAAAAATAACAATTAAAAATATTAAAGAAAACCTAAAAATAAAGAACAAACGTAAATTGCCTAAAAAGTCCCAGTTTACTGGTCAGTAAACTGGGACTGCAGTGCAGTGCAGTGAACATATACTCATGTGTATTTGTTCTGTGCAGTTCATAGATATAATATATACAACGCAACTAAGCTTCTTCTATAAATTATTTAATCAGTATTTCCTTATATTTATTTTTGAGGTTTTTTGGACATTGGCTGACGTAGAGGTGGTGGAAGGTAGTTCCAACACTTAGTTGCGTTGTGCCCCTAAAGGCAGTTGTATGAAAATTTGGCACTGACATCATATAATTGTGGAGGCAGACATAAATATCAAATTAAAAATGAAATAAAAAAAAAACACCTACCTTATCAGTTAAATTTATTTCTGATTAGCAAGTACAGGTTGCCTGGAAGAAGTCGTTTTTAAGCGATAAGACCGTCTATTGCTTTTTATATTTATTTCTATTTCTTTTTTTTTGGTTTGCAATAAAATATATTTCATATTTCAAAAATGGACACAAAACAACGAAAAAGACTCGAAATGGGATAAATATAATCATATAATTATAATGAAGAAAAAGTTGTTTCATTTAAATACAGTTATACATCCATTTTAATATATACAGATTAATTATCAGTATCGTTCAGGGATTGAATACCGGTTAATTTACTATGGGAGTTATACCGGTATAATAAAGGGTTTTGTTAATATTCTTTCGTTTTTATTCATATTTACTGAAAAAAATACTATGGCAAGTTTAGTGTGTATTACTCTTTAAAACTAATATCATGGTATCTCAGTCAGACACGTATTTTGGAAAATCCGGTTTTAATCCCTGGTATCGTTATATATCGTTGAGATTATTTCAGAGCCAGTCCATTTCGTGACATCATCACCGAACGTGACGTCACGCGCGGGACTTCCCCTGACTCTGGAGTGTATTGCGAGAGGGGACGAGCCGATACAGATAGTGTGGACTCATAATGGGAATGGCATTGACTTTCGTAATCACAGGTAACCTTTTATGTAACGTGTGTGTCACTGAGCTCCTCTTAAACTGATGGACCGTTTTGGATGAAATTTTTTGTACGTGTTTGAGTGGGTTCTTTAGATTCATAATTGGACCTGATAGGTGGCGCTGACACAGGATTCCAGACATTTTTTTGTATTATTAAGGAAATTTTCGAGCAGTAAAATGTCTGTCAAGTCTTTTAGTTTTTATACATATAAATTCTATCTCTTCTACAGAAGGCCTTATCTATACATATAATAAAATTGAAGAGGTCTAATGTCTGTACTTGGAAAAAAAATGCTAAAAACCGAGTCAGGGTAAGAAGAGAAATAGAACAAATTCCGTATTTTTTTCATTTTTTTTGTTTCTCTGTCTATTTGTACGGGCTAATCTCCGAAACTGGTGGACCGATTTACAAGAAATTTTGCATGGTGGTACCCTATATCCCCGGTCAACATCTTAGATACTTTTCATCTCGGAAAATTAAAGAGTTCCCAACATATGGGCTTTGTTTCATCGAAATCGGTTGTCGAAAAGAAAAGCTATCATCATTAATGAAGCCCACGCGAACGAAGTCGCTGGCATAAGCTAATCTCTAATAAGATTTCACAGAGTAAATATTTACTTATTATTTAGCCAAATACTCAAACGATAATCAAAATTTAGGTTTACTTAAAATTATTCCTGTCTCTTGAAATAAACATTTTAATTAGCTCTCAAAATTTGATTACATTCGCAATATTCCACCAAAGTTTTTATAACGGATTGACGAATTGAATGATCTTGAAGAGCTTAGACAACTTGTATTACCTAAAATCCTACTAATATTATAAATTTGAATATTTGTTACGCAAAAACTACTGAACGGATTTTGATAAAAATCTATAATTTTATTTTTTATACATCAGAATAACATAATATGAACTATATAACGATGTTGAGAATTGTAACGATTAATCTCAGATAAGGTGTAAAAGAAGTGGTCACACAGGTCAGCTAGGTATAAGGTTCAAGATATCTTTATTTCTCAAAAAAAGAATTACAATTCACTTATATGAGAATTATTATAAGTTATAAATATTGACCTTATTTTATGGCAAAACGAAGTAATATAAACTATGACTTTTGAAGTTTTATCACATGAAATATTTATATATACAGAAGCACCACTGTGAATATAAATCTCCTTACTGCTTCTATTAATATTTAATGTGTTTCAGGTTAAAGCTGTCAGAGGTAAAGTCCTCATCCACTGTCACAAATACCATCAGTATCAACTTCGCGGAGACGAGAGACGCCGGTGTATATCAGTGTAAAGCTACCAATCCTTATGGCGTAGCTACTTTTAATCTCTACATTCATATTTTGGGTAAGTACTAACAAAGAACATAGAAGCACAGACTAGAAGCCCATACTAACTGTTGGCACAGAAAAAGTAGTTCTGCTTTTGACCTGTAGAGCGCGGGGCAATGTATCGGTGTGACACACACAGCTGAGCAGTCCGCTGACTCCTCCCCTCGCGTGGTCTCGCTTGCTCTTACGAGCGAACGACAATAACGCTCTCTCACAGGCCCGAACCACCCCGAGCATTGTCAAACGTGTGAGAGCGAGCGAGAACGCACCATTACCCCAAGCAAGGAAAAGAGGCTGGGTGCGAGAGAGTGCGCGCTATGACTCCAGCGTTAGAGTGTCGTTCACACGGACACTAGCGTCGCGGTGGCTGGGGGGAGAACTACTCTTACCCCAGAGAAACCGTGACAAGCGCGCCTATAATGGTTATATGTTTGCCATTTCTGTGTCTGATCACGGAACAGTTTTCGTTATAGGAAGGAAGAAAAGGTGCCTTGCACAACTGGAATACAATTTATTTTTTAATCTGGTTTTAAAAAATGCTAAATAGTAAGCCACGGAGGAGGTTGTTCTTTCCACGTATAATGCATGAAATATATGATACAAAATTATATAAATTATTAAATATAAGCTTCTTATCCAAATCCAATTCATTTATATCCTTTAAAATCCATTTCAGAACCTCCAATACCACCATCAGAATTGCGGGTAGAAACAGTAACATCCAGATCTGCTACTATCTCTTGGCGAGGAGACTCCATCCACTACACTCTACAGTATGCACCGGCGAATATTCCAAGATGGGACACAGCTGATACCGTTAATATTACAAGGTATGGCGAACATAAAGGGAAAATCCTTGACTAACCGAGAAACTTTGATACTGCGATTCATAATTATTTACTTCTTCATACTAATTGTCGCTTCCGGTTTTATTGGTTGTCTGTATGCTATTTATACTAATATTATAAAGAAAAAAGGTTTGTTGGTTTGTTATGATTTAACTCAAAAACTACTCGACTGGTTTTGTAAAATTCTTGTATCAATAGAAAGCTACATTATCAGCAACTTTTTTTGTATACATCTACGTTCCACCCTTGTAAAGCCGGGGTTGATCACTAGTTTAATATAAAAATAATTAATTTGTCCTTTTTTCCATGTATGTTTCTTTTGTGAAAAGAATCGTTACAATGGAAACAGTATTATTTTACTAAATAGTAATTTTCATAAGACTTCACAAAAATAGTCCTTTTTTGCTGAAGGAGGGTGCTCCTCCTTTAACCTATCCTTCTGTCAAATGCTGATCATTCTTACGACCAGTGGTTGAGATCGAAAAGTTGAATATAATATAGTCAGTGCTCGAAGAAACTTTAACACTTTAGCTGCTGAAACACAACGTATGTGTTTTACGGCCGAATCGAAAAAACACACCAGATGCGTAAGGCAGCATATTTGGCGAGCAACAATCGTAACACGTATGTGTGTTTTGCCGCACAGTCGTAAAGTAACTTTCCTTGGGTGCTAAAAAACAAAACATATTTTAACTATATCAATACGTTTATCGTTAATAGGGGGGTAAAAATATTACTGTATGACTGTTATTATCGAAATGATTAAATTAGCTACATTTTTTTATTTAGAAGCTTGCTGGATACTTCCTCATAGACAATCTCATTGTAACGAAAGTCAAAGGAATAATACAGAGAAATTTCGGTTTTTTTTTTTCAGCAAAGAGAACGAAATACGCCAAGTATTTAAACTCCAAAAACTTCGACCGGCCAGCTCGTACTCAGTGCGGGTCGCCACGGTCAACCAGGTCGCTCTCAGCCAATTCACTGAACCGGTTCACTTCAGCACAGAAGAAGAAGGTAAGAGTATGGACGTGGCTTATGAGGTATTGCTGATGGAAAATTGAGCTTTTGAACCTAAACTATATTTGGGAACAAAGAGTCATTTGTGCATGTTTTCCAAATTTACAGGAAATTTACGTAAATATAACGAAAATGTAACGTCCCCGGCTCCCTCAAAAATAGGTTATTCATGCGATTATCACCGTTTTTACTGTGTACTTAAATATTTGTATATATCGATGGCTAATAGCCAAAAAGGGACAAACGTCATTCTACAACTTTACAGGAAAGTAATATAAA
Organism: Anthocharis cardamines; assembly: GCA_905404175.1. Taxonomy (NCBI): domain Eukaryota; kingdom Metazoa; phylum Arthropoda; class Insecta; order Lepidoptera; family Pieridae; genus Anthocharis; species Anthocharis cardamines. Next base: position 6,950,227 of record FR989974.1, read on the forward strand.
ATTGAGAATTAATGAACGACGAAAAGTACATCGTGGAAAAAAGCCAAATAATAAAAAATAAAGGAAGATAGTTAAAAAAAGAATAAGTCTATTAGCCTAAAATGTCGCTTATCCCATTTCGGCTGTCATCTATATCATATTCGTTAAACAGTTTTAAGGTAGTTAAACCGACTGACGAACAGCTTTTTATAGCTTTTTTGAAATTTTATTATTCATAGTAAAAAAATATTTAATAAAAAAAATATTGAATGTTGAAATATCAATTTACATTAATTTAATAATTTCTTCTAGCTCCATCCTCAGCCCCACAACACGTGCGTGTATCTCAGACAGAAGAACCGGGTGAGCTGTTTCTGACGTGGTCGCAGCCGGACACACAAACACATAACGGACACATCACCGGGTACCATGTAAAGGCTGTACCACAAAATATTGGAGCAGGTAAAGTTCCCATTTACTGTTCTTTCTGTATTAAGAAAAAGAAACAACTTTTTCTTAGATTTTAGTTGCTATACTAATTTTTCAAACAAATTGGAGTATTTTTTTAAGATGACTATCTGAAGCTACGGGTAGATAGACCAAAACATTTTTTTTAAACTTAGATATCGACAGACTAGAGTGAGTGAGAAGATGGTAGGTAATTACCATTAACAGAACCTCAGTCAATAATGCGCTGTTGACCTATTTTTTACTTGAAGCATACGAAATCGAACGATTCCATCTAAGAACGAAAGTTACCCGCTCGCATTTTAAAATAAATTATATATAAAAATAAAAAATTGTCCCATCGGGATTCGAACCTTCGACCTATCGGAACGCAATGAGCTCGCCATAATTTGGCGCTAAGAATCTACCAAAACAAAAAGATAAAATATACCATTTAGAAAAAATATATTTTTATTAAAACGTTTTCAGACGAAGCCGAAATGAGAACACTTAAAATTTCACAAAAAACTGGAAAACACGAGACTGTAATTAGAGGGCTATTGAAGAATACCAGGTTGGTATATTTTCTATGTATAATTTGCAATACATAAGAACTTTGAAACTTGGTTCTACTAATAATAATTTAATTTTATATCAAGCAGTTTTCTTTCAGTGTTTTCTTCTATATTGAAACTTTCTATTGGTGAAAGAATGTTTAAAATCGGTCGAGTAATTTTTGAATTAAATCGTAACAAAGAAACAAACATGCAAATAAACAAATCTTTCCTCTTTATAATATTAGTATAGAAAATGCTTAAATCTTATTATTCTTCTCTCTTCTTCAGCTTCACTATTAACTTTAATACTCCATTTATTTCCTCTTCACCATTTCCTTCTATCTCACTCCTCGTGAAACTTTATTTCTGTCCAAATTACCTGATAGAAATTGCTTTAAGTAATAAGACCACCTTATTTATATTCTTTACTGTATATTAATAATACGATAATAATATATGAGTAGCGTAATTTACCTCACAACAAACTCTGTACTATTCATTTCCATTTCCAGGTACGCTGTTTCAATTGCAGCCTTCAACAGTGCCGGTTCTGGGCCTTATTCTGTCCCAGTATTTCAGGAGACGAAGGCAGGAGGTAAATAAATTAAATTAACCTCGAGATTTCAGCTGGGTGTGTGTATTTGACCTTAGAACCCTACATTACTTACACGCATATCATCTCGATGTCTGGAATTTCACAACTGCGCGATTCCTAAGACACTTCCTGCCTCGCACAACCAACTGTCGCTAGCAGTTCCATGTAATGTTCAACTTGGCAATTCTCAAGAAACAAGCATATAAAACCTTAATTAAAAAAAATCAACTCAATTCTATTACCTAATATCGACGAGCTAATTGGCGCGTTCCGAAAACATATAAGTAAATAAATAAGGTAATTTACAGGGAAAGTTTATCGCACTATATTAATATTGGTGTATTGACTTATAAGGTCAAGTTTTTATGGTTTCCTAATGACAGCTTCCGTGGCTCAGTGGTCAGCGCAATACATTTAGCAACGTAGGTTCCAATCCCGGGGAAACAATATTTTAAAAATGGTACGACCGGGCAAGGCAGAGGAGGCTGATCACCTTGCCTGCAAATAATAAATGATCAGTGGAACAGCCATGCCCCAGGGGACTCTGAGGTTCACTTTTTCATGGTAATAAGGACACGCGATGGAATTCAAAATAATTCTATACAATTATTAAAATGCGGGCTAGCGGTAACAGCATCCTCCGCATGATCGCGGACCGAGTCGATTGCCCATACCTCAATCACTGTTCCGCCATTTCATGCGGAATGATTCGGGTATGAGCAATTGAAGCGGTATTAATGTTTCCTTTTTTTTTGTGTTATAATGTTCTATATTTGTGTAATAATGTACTAACCCTTAGATTTAAGTTATTAAGCTGTAATTACTAACTATTTATGGAACCATGTTTTCCGAAATAAACAATTATTATTATTAAAATAACTCAAAAGCAAAAATCTAAAAAACATGAAAATTTTACGTTCAACGTTCTGTTAGGCTTCAACTTTGTATGATTTATAGATCCTGTTAAGTATAAATGGTTTGTAACAGCTCCAGAGACGGCCCCATCATCAGTAGAGTGCACGGCGGTGTCACCCACGTCGCTGAGGGTGGGATGGCAACCGCTACAAACCGCTGAATTGCTTGGATACACTGTACTGTACGCTACGGAAGGTAATTGAAGTTTAATACAAATACTTAAATTAAATGCTATTAGTCAATAAAAAATATTATTTCTGTGTTTTCTTTGCGTGTTTCATCAAATCGTCATTATATTCCCAGAAAGCACTTGGCAAAACACGACAGCGTTGCACACGGAAATCTACCTCCAAAACTTGCTGAAGTATACCAACTACACCATCAAAGTGGCTGGCTTCTCTAGCTATGGAGCTGGACCGCTCTCCTACCCCATTGTTTGCTCTACATTGGAAGATGGTAACTAGTTCAGACTTACATGGAGACCCTCAGACATGAGGGTCATGGATTTCAATGGTTTTTGGTGGGTGGTACAGGGGCCCAAGTGTATAACAACTACCAAATATTAGGGTCAACAGGGTCCTCGTTCAAAATATATTAAGGAAAAAAATTGGGAGTCGGAATTTCGATATTCCTCCTACCTATTTAATAAAAGAAGTGACTAGATGTAGGGAAAGCATTTTACAATAAACAATCAACTTTATGAACGCGACTGAATTTGAACCCACCATCTATTGGAACGCATTATAAATATACAATATTCAATAAACAAAGAAAGGACAAACATTTACATACTAACAACATTAGTGTATTTTCCGCCATCGTTTACTCTATAATATAAAAAAGCATTTGGCTTTCCAACTCTGAACGACACTTTTTATTAATCTTATTTGATCAATAGCCTTTATCTTATCTAGTACCCGGGCCTCCAGCAGACATCAAAGCTTTAGTTATGTCGCCAACATCTCTTCTCGTCAGTTGGAAACCTCCCGACCGACCGAATGGAGAAATACTCTATTATACTGTCTATACTAAGCCTATCGGACTAAGGTAAGTACTAAAAAGAAATTTATTTGTAATATTTTATGCAGAACTAATAATTTAACAAAAATGCCGAAATGTTAACTCGGGTCATCCGGCCTTTAACCGATTAGAATTATTAATGGATTTACTAACAGCAATAGGTTACTTCGATACCGGCTAGATCCATGTAGATATTTTTTATAAACATACATACATTGTGAGACGGCCAAGCCATGAGAGACTGCGCGATATGCTATAGGTTATGTATTGCATTAGAAAAAAGGGCCCAATAATATATACCTGTGGAACTCCTCATACATTTTGTTTAATCAGTGGTGGAGTCACACTTACGCAACGGATAGAAGCCAGCCGCAGTACTGCTGAAGTGAAAGAATTGAGCGTCTCACGGACTTACGAAGTATGGGTGTGTGCATCCACCCGCGCGGGGGAGGGGAGGGCTAGCAAGCGACTAAGTCAAACGCCTACACAGAAAGGTGGGTATTCAACTTGAAAAACTATTAAAGAGATGAGAGTAGATTTAGTATATTTTTTTTCTAAATTTGGCATTTCACAAAGTTTGAACCTTTATCGGACAAGTATAATCAATGATTAATATAATAATTTTATCAAATTACATAGCTGTTACTCTACTAGTTTTTGTTTAAGAGTACATACTTGTTATTATTTTGTGAAATTTGAGAGCACAATATAGTTTTTAAGCAAACTGGAAACCAGCGTAGTAAATATTAATAATGCTTACTTTTCTGCCTTTCTACTGTCACTCTTATTTAATAGCATTAATTTAATTATTAGATATTGTTCAATGCTTCTGTGATAGTAAATAAGCATAATCTCTCTCAACTTCTTAAATTCCTCATTAGTTGTGGCTGGAGTGTCATCACTTGGAGGAACCATATCTGTCGGTGCTGGTTCATCTCTTCTCCTTCGGTGTGAATGTGTAGGATCTCCTGCTGCACGCACGGTGTGGTATCACAACCACAATATTATCACACATCATCCAAGATTCACTAGGAACCATGATGATAGTCTGCTTATTAATAGTAAGTTGTTGTTTAGTTAATTGCTAAAAAATAATAATCTAATAGCTAAATTTGAAGCTGCTATTTCATTAAAAATACATCAGGCAAACCAAGAAGATATTATAAAGATATTTGACATAATATTTTTAAAATATGTATCAAAGCTGTTTATTTCTAAATTTGCTTTTTTATTAAACATATTTATATAATGATAAAAATGGGATGATGAGAGAGTATTTTTTTAATTTCCTTTGTCAACTGAGGAAGTTATAATATAGGTAATTGAATATGTTTTCATTAAAAGCTTTGATGATGTCGTTACAATTTTAATTCGAGTGATGACTATGAAGTAATGCAGGAGTGCTTTCCCTTTAACCTAAAGGATAATCCGCGACATAGTAAACTTTGAAGAAGTTGTGAATGTCGAAACTTTGTTAGCGCGACATCATAATATTAATAGTAGGCACTACGCATATATTATTATACATTACTTTATATATTACCAGTCAAGTGTGTGTTGAACACTTGACTGATTACTTTATATAGCTATTTCTATGTATTTACTGTCTTTTTCTTAGATATCGATCAATCACTGAGCGGCAACTATACCTGCTTAGCAAAAAACTTGTACGGTTCAGACTCTGTTGAATACACAGTGATAGTTCTGCCTCTACCTGAACCTCCGATACTGCGAGCTTCACCGTACAAAGACTCTATTCTTATTGAATGGGAGCAACCAAACTACTTGAATAATAAAACATCAGGACAGAAAATATGTAAGTAAGGTCTACTTTATCTAGATCTGGGGGCACGGCAGTGTCCCCTGCCAAGTCGTGCAACAAGCGGCACGGCCGCACACCCTATTCTCGAAGTAGTTCAGGCCATTTTCGACCCCCCTATAACTTCGTTGTGGATAAAACTAGAAGCCTGAATTTCAATATTAAAAATCTTTAATGTTTTAAATAAATAGATTGACTTGGTAATGGCACTATACAATCTAATTTAATATAATTTGTATTTCTTGTGAGATACATTGTGTTTTCACGCAATGGCCACGTCAATCTATTTATTTAAAACATATTTTTTTTAACATTGATATTGATATGGTCACTATAGGATGTTGTTAGGTTAGCTAATTACGTAATAACTTAAGACAGAAGGATCCTTAATAGGGACTGAATAAATTGACCGGCTTGGTATCATATGGCTCTCACAACTTTTTAATATAGAAGGACTGAGTTGCGGGACTTGTTTTTTTTTACAATTTATTTTATTGATGGCATTTTTATTGCAGCAAATTAAAAGAAATTAAGGCCGCCTAGGCTATGAATGTGACATTATTATGATTTTCGTTTCGGTTTTTACTGTTTTAGCCAAAGCACTTACCATCAGATTAATACATTGATGGTCTGGTTACTAAAAAAATACTAAAATTGAAATGAATACCATATGATTTTGTATATGAGATTAGATAAGAAGTAATTATTGCTTTTAATTCTACCATCTAAACAGGTATGAAATTAATGAGATAGTTCTTTTATATCTACATATTATTTATCAACAGCATATAGTTTAACATGGAAGGAAGCCAACGGTCCATGGCAAGAGTCGTGGTCGCCAGACGAGTTGCCCGATTTGTCCAACAAGTTGCCCAACAAGTCCACGGTACAGAAGTATCTACTGACTGGTCTCAAATGTGGAACTAAGTATTCTATACGGATAACAGCCACTAGCAAAGTTGGAATGTCACAGCCGGCGTATATGGAGACTAGTACTTTAGGCGGAGGTAAATCTCGAAGAACTCTTTTTATAATTTTATTTTTATCAGGACTTAAAATCGTGAATGCATAATAAAGTTTGTTACCCGGTAGGAATATCGACAGATTTCTCATCCGATTAACCGTGTACTAGATAGTTTAAGCAGATGTGTGCAGTTTTAAAATCGATATGTGGTTATAATTTATTTAAATGTGGAATAAGGACTGGCTGAAAATCAGCGCTGTGCAATTGTGCATAAAGCTGACAAACCCCAGTTTATCAGCTTATATGGTGAGCCTGCTGACTTTTGTCACGAATTTTAGTACATTTGTATGTATTTTAGTTTATTATTCTTGCGTATATTTTACATTAATATACACATATACATCACGTCTATTTCCCATTGCGGTAGGCAAATATCACGGAATTCCATATACTCCGATCCTTGCATACAACTTTCACTTCTTCCACTTTCATCAATGCTTTCATATACACTCGTCGGTTTCGAGTACTTTTGAAGAACGTCCCCGATCTGATCGAGGTTCGCCTTGGTCGACCACTCCCGACTCTACCAATCACACCAGTTTCATAAATTTTCATTTTTCATTTCCCTACTTTCATTCATCCTTTCTACGCCCAAACCAACTCAACAGTCTACATATCTTTCTCAATTCTTATCACTACATCGTATTTTACTCTACAACGCTCTCTATTCTTATTTTGAATTTATGTATGTACTTGTGGCAATAAAGATCATCTTATTATTATATAATTTTAGTACCAATACCGCCAACATCAAACGAATGGTTGTGGAGCAACAGCTCCCATATCTACATCCAGCTGGCGGGCTGGGAGGAAGGCGGCTGCGACATGCGCGCCTGGGACATAGAGTACCGCGCGCTCGGCGCTAGGGTGTGGACACGAGCTAGGAATACATTGGTGAGTGTCATCTACATCCAGCTGGCGGGCTGGGAGGAAGGCGGCTGCGACATGCGCGCCTGGGACATAGAGTACCGCGCGCTCGGCGCTAGGGTGTGGACACGAGCTAGGAATACATTGGTGAGTGTCATCTACATCCAGCTGGCGGGCTGGGAGGAAGGCGGCTGCGACATGCGCGCCTGGGACATAGAGTACCGCGCGCTCGGCGCTAGGGTGTGGACACGAGCTAGGAATATATTGGTGAGTGTCATCTTATTCTTACTCTGTAAAGCCTCATAAATTAATTAACTGGGGGCACGGTAATGCGAGCCAAAACAAGACAGCGGAAGCATTAACTACCTACCTTTTCTCGAAACTCTTCGTCGTATTTTTGTACTTTTTTTTTTTTTTTTTTTTTTTTTTTTTTGTCAGATGTCGACATCAGACGAGCATGAGGTTCACTTGATGGTAGGTGATACCTCAGCCACAGAACATCAGTCAATGATGCGCTGTCGACCTAATTTTTTACTTCGAGCATTCGGAAATCCATAGACTGAAACCGAAACGCGCAATATGCACTTCACGGCTTTTCCATCTATGAACGGTGGTTCGTTACCCGGTCGGAATTTAGATATCCCTCCCACCCGATCAATGCCCGAAGTTACCAGACGTGGGGAAAGCATGCTTACAGAAAATTATAAGCATGGGCTCCCGGTGGGAATCGAACCCACGACCCATCGATGCGCACGGCAGGTGTTCTACCGAACGCGCCAACGAGAAATTATTATTATTATGTCGGTCTCAACAGTGCTAGAAAGACACATAGTTTGATTAAGATGTAGGGATTGTAGAGAATTTAAGAGCTTGTCTCTCCATAAGATCTGATAACTTTTTTACAGTGCAAGTGATACCTACCAGTCTTACGTGTGGTACATGAACATTACATGAAAGTGTTTTGGTGGGATTATTATTTACTAGCTGCCCGACCGTTCGCACGGCTATACTAATGAAGGAAATGAGATCAAATTTGAAGGGCTCGTTGGCGCGGTCGGTTGACCTGCCGTGCGCATCGATGGGTCGTGGGTTCGAATCCCACCAGGACGACATGTTTATAATACTGTAAGCTTGGCTTCCCCACATCGGGTAACCTCGGGCATTGAATGGGTGGGAGGAATATCGAAATTCCGAGTAACGAACCATCGTTCATAGATGGAAAAACTGTGAAGGAATATTGATAGATGTTATTACCAAAGCCTGGATTTAGGGATTGTTTCATCTTCTTTAGTGACATCGTTAAAAAATATGCAATGTTTTATTAGAAATACTCCGAAGCAAGCTGGAACCTGCCTCTGTACCAAGCAAGCTATCGCTCTAGTTCGTTCGCGATATCGGATCTATTGCCGGGCACGTGGTACCAGGTTCGAGTCAGCGCTACCAATGAAGCCGGCAGTGTGACCAGTATTTATAATTTTGCCACCAAAAACTTAGACGGAAGTGAGTATAATATCGTATTTTATTAACGCGAGTATCGTGTGTTTAAAATGTAATATTTTTACCAGATCAAAAACATATAAAAATTAAATAATACACATATCAAATCCGACGGGATTTGAATCCGCGACCCATCCGAAATGCAAAGTAGGAACTACCCAACGTGCCTTCAAGTCAATAAATACATTTGTCATTCTGAATCGAACTGTATATTTAACTCATTTTCGCTTAAAATGTCGGTTACGACATATAGGCTGTTATGTGTATGACCCATCGACATGTAATATAGTTACAATAATTTAAGTTATAATTACTATTAAAATAAGTACGTCTTTTGTATTAAATAGTCTTATAAGTACCTATTACAGTTAGTCATACCAAAGAACAGATTTACATAGAAGCACAGGCCTTATAGGCGCGCTTGTCACGGTTTCTCTGGGGTAAGAGTAGTTCTCCCCCCAGCCACCGCGGCGCTGCTAGTGTCCGTGTGGACGACACTCTGAACTGACAGCGCGTACTCTCTCGCACCCAGCTGCTTTTCCATGATTGGGGTAATGGTGCGATCTTGCTCGCTCTCATACGTTTGGCAATGCTCGGGATGCTTCGGGTCCGATGCCCGAAGACTGCGGGAGAGCGTTATTGCCTTTCGCTCGTAAGAGCAAGCGAGACAGCGCGAGGGGAGGTGACAGTTCAAAATCAAAACTACTTTTTCTGTGCCAAAAGTTAACATAGGCTTTGTGCTTATAATTTAAATGTATCTTATTTGGTAATACAATAATACAGCTCTTTTTTGTATAAATATTATAGTTGTATTAATGTTAGTAGTTAGTAAGTAGTGTGAAATCTTTTATGTATATTTAATTGAAAAACTGGAAATAAAAGGCTTTTTTGGAAATAAAAGGATTTATTATTTGGTAATACATGTTGGGTCACTATAAACACTGCATAATCATCTTAATGTCGTTTTCTTTGCTATAAGTACTTTTAACTCCGATTTTATATTGAATTACAGGTGAAGTTGGTCCACTATCAGATGTGTTCGATTTGAACATGTTGGTGATCATCTTTAGCTCGATTCTCCTAGTGGTCTGCCTTGTGTGTTGTGTCTACATACTGTTCATGCGACAGAGGTAATTATATGGCGATAATACAAAGACATATAGTATAAATGATAGCTGAATATTATAATTTAAAACATTCAGAAATGTAGAATTAAGTTTTTGTTAAAACTATAATAGTATATAGTATAGTAAATAGAAATTATGACGGGCTGTCGTGTGTCCGAACCCCACCGGAACGACATGTTTATAATCTTCTGTAAGCATGTCTTCCCCAAGTTTGGTATCTTCGGGCATTGAACGGGTGGGAAGAATATCGAAATTCCAACCGGGTAACGAACCACCGTTCATAAGTGGAAAAAACGTGAAATGCATTTTGCGCGTTTCGGTTTCAGTCTATAGATTTCCGAAGTTAAAAAGTAGGTTGACAGTGCATTTTTGACTGTTGTTCTGTAGCTGAGGTATCACCTACCATCAAGTGAATCTCATGTTCATCTTTCGATGTCTAATATAAAAAAAATTGTTTATCATGCTAGGCTGGCAGACAGCTGGTAATATAAAAATGTAAGCCACTCAACGTAGATTCAACCTCAGTTTAGTTTTAATTTATTGTTTAAGATAGCTGGTAATATAAAAATGCCTCTCAACGTGCCATCAATCTCACTTGAGTTTTAATTTATTGTTTACAGGAGCAGTTTCATTGAGTACAGAGACTCTATAGCTATAGACAATAAATCGGAAAGTGGCAACATTACCACAAACACGTCGCACAGTAATCTCGCCGCGGCGAAGGAAAACGCTCTCAATTCACAGAACAGAATCTATAGCACTCCTATACCGGTTAGGAATAACAGCAAACATGGTGAGTTTAAGCTTCGTTGGGTTACGTTCATCTCTTTCACTCTATGCATTTGTCTCTCTCAGACTCATTCATTATTGTTTTCTATACAATCAGCATTCACACTGAGTTACAGAATTAGTCGGATACTCTAAACCGTGGTTAGGTCTTCTCTTCCAAACTAGAGAACTGCCTTGCATGACTATCAAGAGATATCTCGCGGACGAGTGAAGACAAACTAAGATATAAGATATCGAGATATATTATATATCTCGACATCGATAATTTTGATACAAAAGATATCTCGATCGAAAAATATAGAGACTTTTGACATTAGAAGTCGAGTTTTAAGTGTAAGAGTCATGTAAGACCCGGAAGAGTTAATCTATTAAAACACGAGAAAACGGTCGACAAAATTTTGTCGTGGTTGTCATGCTAGGCCGGATGGATACATTTTTTAAACTCAATGGGGATTGGAGAATTAATGTTAAAAATGTATTGGTTGCGGCAATCAAGTGATCAATGTCCACTTCTGTATTATACCAAACATTATCAAACACAAGATATGGTAGAGTTCATCATTTTAATATAGCCACGGATACAGTGAGAAAACAAGCGAACTTAACCGTTTGAATACTAGCTACACTAGTAGTATTAGTGAACTGTCTAGGAAAAAGGTCTAAGTGCTTGCACTACAACACTATGAAAAGTCATAGCACATATCTTAGTTTTTAAGTAAAGTAATATTGTAGCGGTCTTACTCATAAACGTAGTATCCGCTTGATATAGTTAAAATATGTTTTTATTCTTTTGTGCTGTAGGCTTTTTATATTAAATAGAGTGGGAAATATGTTTATTTTAACTATATCAAGCTTATCCTACGTTTATGAGTAAGACCGTAGTAGTTTAAGTTAGACGAAAATTACTCATTGGCCATTATCATTTATTATTGTTGGCTAGATTAAAGTTTCTACAAAATGTATTGTAGAGCGTCGAGGCATCAATTACTACTGCGATTTCAAATACTGCGCGTGAGTGCAGTCAAGAACGATCCGGCGATCTTGAAGGACCGAGCGAGATGGTAAAGCATGTGGAGGCCTCAGCAGAGAGTACAGAGGTTTCTCATCGATCGCATAACTTTGAATTGCGCGGTCCTAACACAATGACAAAAGAAACTGAACCAGTATTGGAAATATGTAATAATAATTCAAATGTTGTAAGTAAAAATAACAAAGCATCATTTGTTGATATAATTGGAAAGCAAGGTGAGTGGAAAACTAAGCAACCAAGTGAGGAGTGGACAATGGTCCAAAGGAAGAGGTTGAGGAATCGCTATAGTAGTTTTAAAGGGGATGCCATCATGGAGCCAGATAGTAAATTTAAAGCTGCTGACATTAAAGTACCTATTTTCATTTACAATGTAAACAAGGACACCTTAGCCTCTGATATTAGTGCGTATTTATTGAGTAAGACAGGAATTCGTGTAGTTTTAGAGAAGGTTACAATGAAGCGTGAAAAAGAATATAACTCTTTTAAAGTTTTCGTGCCTAAACATAAACAGAGTATGTTTATGGACTCGAAGTTATGGCCGGATGGGATTTCGTATAGACAATTTTTCAATCACAGGATTAAAAAATATACCCCTAGGCCGGTTGAGTGTAAAAAAAAACTGACAAATTTACCTAAACATTAATTATGGAATGTCTGAAAAATAGTACAATAAATACTATGTCAAACACTGTGGTACCAGTACATACGAGTTTCGTTAGTTTTAATTGCCGTTCAATCAAGAGATCCATAGATTGTGTAAAGTTCGTATGTAAGAAAGCTGATATTGTAGCCTTACAAGAGACGTGGCTACTACCGCATGATATACAGTACCTTGGAGAGATTGACCAGGATTTTGCATTTACGGGCAAATCGGCAATAGATACCTCGAAGGGAATGCTACGGGGGAGGCCCTATGGTGGAGTTGCGATATTGTGGCGTAAAAGTGTGTTTCGATCTGTATCTATAGTTGAATGTATGAACGTACGAATCACAGCTATCAAAGTAGTGCTTGAAAACCGTCAATTTTTAGTGTTTTCAGTCTATATGCCAACTGACGTTAGTGACAACTTGGCCGATTTTACAGACTGTTTAAGTGAGATTAGTGCAATAACTGACTCATGTGAGGTGGATACGGTCTACGTACTCGGTGATTTTAATGCCGACCCGAGTGCACCATTTGGTAAGGAGCTTTTGAACTTTTGTACTGAGCAGAGGTGGTCGTGTGCAGATGTAGAATATTTGGGTCTATCATCAGGATCATATACATACCTGAGTGACGTACACGGTACTACATCATGGCTCGATCATGTGCTTATCACAGAAGCAGCAAAGAGCTCAATTGTAAATATAAATATTTTATATGATACTATATCTTGGTCTGATCATTTTCCAATTCAGTTAATTTGTAATTTAAATGTTTTATCGCCTAAAAAACCTAGTTATGTCAATAGTAACGTATGTAACAGTGTTCTATGGGGAGTAAGAGACCAGTTGCAAAGTACTTTATATTCACAATTATGTACAGCACAGTTTCGAGAAATTGACTTTCCGTCGGATTTCAGAGAGTGTGCAGATAAAACTTGTAATAATTTAACACATAGAATAATAATAGACAATATGTATAATAAAATAATTAATGTATTAACAGAGTCAGCTTCAGCTAGCTACTTTAGAAATAATAATCAAAATGTTTATAGTAGAAAAAATAAGAGATATGTAATTGGATGGAATAAATATGTTAGAAAAGCCCATGGGGACGCTCGGCTTTGTTTTAAAAATTGGATTTCACAGGGCAAACCCTCCTTTGGGTGTGTATATGAGGAGATGCGAGAAAAAAGGAACATTTTTAAGTCTAAGCTTAAATGGTGCCAAAATAACGAGACCCAAATAAAAATGGATACCTTAGCGTCACAACACACGTCTAAAAATTTTAGTAAGTTCTGGAAGGAAACAAGTAAGTTGAATCCGAAGCCGTGTGTCCCAATGAGTATAGAGGGAAATAGTGAACCCGCCCAGATTGCCAACCTGTTTAAAGAGCAGTTCAGGGTGATTTCTCCACTAGGACGTGCAGAATCCTTCTCAGAGACCATTCCCAGTGGAAATAATATTGTTAGATTCTCTGTAAAAGAGGTAGCACATGCAGTGAGAGACATGAAGCGAGGCAAATCTCCTGGCCATGATTCATTAAGTATAGAACATCTTCAAAATGCAGGTGTTCACCTACCCAGGGTGCTCGCAATGTTCTTTAATCTCTGTGCTAGTCACGCTTACCTGCCGAAAGAGTTAATGTTAACAGTGGTCGTTCCTATTCTTAAAAATAAAACTGGGGACGCCTCTAGTAAAAACAATTACAGACCGATATCACTTGCCACTGTTATAGCCAAAGTGTTGGACAGTGTGTTAAATAAGTACCTGCAGAGTCATTTAAAGCTGCACGATGCTCAATTTGGTTTTCGTGCGGGTTTATCGACTGAGACTGCAATAATGAATCTCAAACATACTGTCCAGTACTACACTACTCGAAATACACCAGTTTACGCGTGTTTCTTAGACCTCTCGAAGGCGTTTGATCTTGTTGTGTATGACAGGTTGTGGAAGAAGTTGAAAGAGGAAACAGAGCTCCCACGAGAATTGATATCGCTCTTTAAATATTGGTATGGCAATCAATGTAATTATGTAAGGTGGTCGGGGGCACGCTCGGAAGTGTATGGGTTGGAATGCGGCGTGAGGCAAGGTGGTTTAACCTCACCGCAGCTTTTCAACTTGTACATAGACGGGTTGGTTCGCGAGCTCAGCGGTACCCGAGTAGGCTGTTCAATAGACGGGGTCTTTGTTAATAATATTAGTTATGCAGACGATATGGTGCTGCTGGGCCCGTCTATCGGTGCCTTAAAGAAACTGATCGGAGTCTGCGAGCGTTATGCGGAAACCCACGGGCTTATTTACAACGGTAATAAGAGTGAATTTATGGTTTTTAAAGCAGGCTCTAAGACGCATACTTCTGCCCTGAATATCACTCTCAACGGATATTCTTTAAATAAAGTAAGCCGGTTTAAGTATTTGGGCCATTGGATCACGGAGACGCTCGCTGACGACGCTGATATGGAGAGGGAACGTAGAGCACTATCAGTCAGAGCGAATATGCTGGCCCGTAGATTCTCACGTTGCACAACGCAGGTTAAAACTACTTTGTTTAGAGCATACTGCCAGACATTTTATACGTGCAGCCTGTGGATTAAATACACACAAAAGTCTTATAGTGCTCTACGGGTCCAATATAACAATGGGTTCAGGGCTTTGTTGGGGCTGCCCCGCTTCTGCAGCGCATCGGGGATGTTCGAGGAAGCTCGAGTTGATTGCTTTGCTGCCATACTGCGCAAACGAACAGCATCGCTGATGCGCAGGCTGCGGGATAGCTCCAACAAGTTCCTACAACTTATCGCTGATAGATTGTATTGCTCCCCCTATATGAAGCATTGGACAAAACTGCATTTCTCGGTGAAATCTTGATAGACGGCCTTATTCTTTTATTTTTATTCTCAAATGATTTTTAATTAATTTATTATTGTATGTCAGAATTTAATTTAATTTTTATTTTTATTTTTAATTTTTAATTGTTATTAATGTTATTAAATTTAAGTATAATTTTCTTTGTGTTATATTTATAAATTTAATGTAATTGTGATGTATAATTATGGGCATTTTACCCGAAATAAACGATATATTATTATTATATTATTATATACATAAAAATATATTACATAAAACTATATTACATAAACTTTGCCTAAAGGGACCCCTTTTATTAATATATTTTAGTTTTTATTTTTATAGTATATATTTTAAGGTTTTTAGTTTTAGGTTCTTTGTTATTTTAAAATTGTGTATTTTTTTTCTATGTAGAATAAAACTGTTATTATTTATTTTATTACATAAAATAAATATCATTTCAGAGCTCTACGAAATAAGCCCATACGCGCAATTTGCGGTCGGCTTCAGAACGTTTGGACACGTCGACAATCAAGATGTACCCAGCGCACATCGCAAGCACCGATACGACTCTGGTATGTAGAGTTCTTATATTGCCTAGGAACCACCGTTGTGGGAACAATTGGCATGCCCACAACCCTAATTGGCGATACAATGTCAACCCACAAAATTATTAACATGTACATTTTGATACCAATCGCTTCCTTATGAGCTGGAGTGCATATTTCAAAAGAGATAAATCATTTAAATCGTTTTAATAGCAAAAATATTGAAAAAACTAGTGCGCACGAAACCCTAAAATTATTAGAATATTCAACAATAAATACTTTGATTGCTACTAAGAAAAATGATATATATTTAAATAATAATAATTACAAAAAATCGATTATCTCTGTTATTTTTAAATGAAATTTAATAAAACCTAATTAAAACTTCAAACTCAATTTTCTCAAAATGGCAATCATGTGGATTGACACTGTATTGCTTAACAGCGTCCAATTGATTATTGACGTCACACTTTCACGGTCTATTGAAATAAATAGCCTCATGATATTATATCCAAATTCAATGCCTTAACAAAGTAAAAATAAAAACAATGAATCATGTGTGAATCGGAACGCAGCAAAGTACCTTTAGATTTACAGAATACTTGTTCCATATTTCTGATGTCCTGGTACTTTTTAGAATTGGTCGATTTTCGGGTGGCTGTGACCACAACCTTCTTTGAGCGTTGAATCAGCGCTTGAATTGCATAGTAGGAAATCTATACTAATATTTATAAAGAGGAAAAATTTGTATTTTTGTATGTTATGAATAAACTCTAAAACTACTGGACCGATTTTGAAAATTCTTTCACCAATAGAAAGCTACAATATCAGCGAGTAATATGTTTTGTGTATAGTACATCTACATTGCACCCGTGTGAAGCCGGGGCGCGTTGCTAGTATAATATATTTTTAGTAAGCTGCAGCTGTATCACGATCTCTATGTGCAGTATTACTGCTTTCTTTACGAGAAATCGAGACAGCGCGATATATTCTAGTCGATGGGAAAATGCCAAATAAATACTTTTTTTTTTCAGAGACGAGTTTCCAAATGTGTTCGGAATCGGAGGACAGTGATACCATATCAAAAAACACTTTGAAAAGCATTCCGAGGAGTAAATGCTCTAAAGGTTTGTGGCTCGCTTCAAATTGTTTTTGTCGATTAGTTCAGATACATATGCAGTGTCGCCTCCATCTTGAGATATTCTTGACATAATATTATAGGTCTATTGACGGGCTCTTTGGCGCATTCGGTACATCACCTGCCCTGCGCATCGATGGGTCGTGGGTTCGAATCCCGCCGGGACGACATGATTATAATTTTCTGTAATCGTCTTTCCTAGGTCTGGTAACTTCGGGCATTGAATGGGTGGGAGGAATATCGAAATTCCGAGCGAATAACGAACCCCCGTTCAAAGATGGAAAAACCGTGAAGTGCATATTGCGCGTTTCGGTTTCAGTCTATGGATTTCCGAATGCTCGAAGTATAAAGTAGATCGACAGCGCATCATTAACTGATGTTCTTAAACTGAGGTATCACCTAGCATCACTGCATGCTCGTCTGTCGATATATAAAAACAAACTGTGCAAAATAATACTTTTTATAAATAGAATCTCAATTATATTTTAACACAATTTAAAAAAATACTTCTATAATTCATAATTTAATAACAAAATGCACTTGTAATGATACGTAAATTATTCGATATAGCTTGATCTTCTTGCATTTGTGTTTATGTATGTGTGTGTATGAATTTCTGAGGCTTGGGGCTCGAAATCGAAAGGTTTTTTTCCCAAGATTCGAACTGATCCACAGAGGCAGATACATTACTTTCATATAAAAATAACTTATTTAACTCCACAAATAAAGCTATGTATTAATAAAACATTTAACATGGGCTAGACAGAGTATAGTCTGTTTCACTTATTAATTATTTTCTTGATAAGAACGTAATTGATCTATCTAGAAACTTTTTTCTTTTCTTTAAATGTGAAATCGTATTTATGATAATTAATATCATGTTGTTAACTTTTTGATATTGTTTTCAGAAATTTGCCGAACACCACACTACAGATAACTAGGAGATAAACATCAATATTTCTGATAGGACCATGGAACCAAGTTACTTAAATTTTTTGTAATCACTTATTACGTATCCGATAAAAGGGCTTCGTCCGAACGGAATAATCACTTCAGTTCATTCTGGTTTGATGGACGAAAGTGTATATATTATGATGTTATGCTTAGCATTACATACAAAATAAAAAGAAAAGGAGGACAACTGAACCAATCTATGAATACACGATCCAGTCAGTCATTCCGGTCAGGCCGATGTGATCGCATTGTTTCCGACACGATTACACACACACGATACGGATTTGCATCCAGTCAGTTAAGACTGAAGGCTAAACTGCAGGCCTAGCATGACAACCACGACAAAATTTTGTCAACCGTTTTCTCGTGTTTTAATCGATTATCTCTTTATGACTTCCGGGTCTAACATGACAATTACACTTAAAACTCGACTTTTATTATCAAAAATTGATATATTTGTCGATCGAGATATCTTTTCTGTCAAAATTCGAGATATCTTATATCTTAGTTTGTCTTCACTCGTCCGCAATATATCTCGTGGCGGTCATGCTAGGCCGGCTGTCCATATATGGGGCCTTTTAAACGTATTGCCATTACATTGGTCCTAGGGAATTACTGACTTCCGGCTGTCGAGACTGTCAGCGCTGAGCACTACGCACAGTCAGCATTGCATATGGCAGCGCCGTACTGCTTGATTAGTATAGCGTCTCACGAAAAGCTATGGAGTGTATTCAAATAATCGACGATTTGACCGCCATTTCGTGTGTCGTGCTGATAGTACTGAACGTTCGTATTTGTTATAAATACATAACAGCACTATCAGTAAAATTTTAATACATATTTGTTTTAGATACATCTTTTTACTAAAACAAATTTAAGAATACAAATATCGTCGCCTGTGAAAATAATTGTTTGTAAGATTTTGCGTCTTCAATATCTAAGTATATTTTCTAGGGCTTATTGAAATGATTGTAAATATTTAACATTAATAAGGTATTTATAATAAGATTTGTTAGTGATTTTAAACGATAAAATTATTGATATTTAATTTATTTAACCTTATACTAACCAGTCGTAGTATGCATGTTTTTTTTCATAATATGCATACAATTGTTTCTTTTTTATATCTTAAAATTAGATTAATCTCATAATTATACATGTATGTAAATAGTAAGGAAAAATAAAAGCTTTTTTATTTTTATTTATTATACTAACCAGTCATCTATCATTATTACTGTACCGTTGAAATATTTCCTGAAAAACTTTCGCGAGATAAATTTTAATTTTTGGAGATTACCGTGATAAACAAATAGATATATAGAATAATATACTGTTCCCCTTCGTTTTCGTCTACTCTCCATTTCTGGTAAAATTGTTACATTTACAGAAATTTTGATTATTTATCTTATACATAAATGCTGCATTGGTTATTTCTTTCTCGTATACATATATTATCTATGTATCAAACCTTATTAGTACCTATAAAAATGTATAAACTATTAAAAAAAATATTTAAAAAAAATAACGGAATCGTGGACCTTTGTTTGATATTTAGAACTCAAGACTGAATTATATCGTCTTACATGTTCAATAAATTATTGTATATTGATTTTCAATAAAACATTATAATTATACACTCGTTTATATTTATAAACTTTCTACGCTATAGAATTATTCAACATTTCTTCACCTTTATTCGAAGTGCCAAAATATAAAATATTTTAAATAATTAATAAATTCTCAATTTCCTACCAATTTTTTTACCTTGCAACACTGCAAGCGCCGCTGTCATCACACCGGGCTACAGCGCCATCTTGATTTTCAAATTTCGAATTACCGCACGAGCAACGCTACGTGTACTCAATAATTTAAATCAAAATTCTGACAGTTACGTCGTTTATAATTTATAATCAAAGAGAGCGCGCCCTCGTGAGTGTGAAAGACAAGAGAAGTGACAGTGCAAGGACTGAGTGCTCCAGAAGAAGAGGTGCAGGTATTGTGTCCTGTCTGTCTGTCCAATTCATTCCTGTCCTTCATCCTTTATCCGCCCTTATTTTCCCGCATGTAGTCCACTATGCAAAATTGAATAATTTTATAAAATACTTGGGGCGTTTTTTGGTGCCTTCTCAAACTGTTCGAACGGGATTATCCTGCCGCTGTTATTAGTATTATTATACCCTAATAACATATATTTTATAAAACTTTAACTATAACGTAACGAAGGGTTGATATAGTATTATATCTATCTTTTAAAACGCATATCATTATTTACGTGTTTTACCGCCTAGATATAATTTATATCTAAGTATTCAAGTATTAAATCGATTTAAAATCATCAAATATCAAGGAAAATTACAAAGATTAACATTTTCTATATTGTAGGGTAGGTTAGTTTTATTTTTCGTCGTAAATTCTAGTTGCTACGTAATACGCTACATAGCTAGTGCATCATACAATTATTATTTTTATCATACTTCTATAATTTAACGATTCCGTGGCTCAGTGGTGCGCGACGCGTTTAACACCGGAGGCCCTGAGTTCAAATCCCGGGGAAACAAGGTAAAACAAAATGTTTCGTTCAAGCAGGGCACAGAAGGCTGATCACCTCCTTGTCTGTAAAAGATAAATGATCAGTGAAACAGACACAGAAATGTGTCTGTCCCATGCCCCACTAGGAGACACGGGAATTCACTTAATTTTATAATAATTTATATTTATTTTTGATATTTCATTTAAAACATTACATAATGTCTAAAAGACAAAATACCGCTAGCACATCAGAGGACGTAAGGCGCGATCCTAAAATAATTAATGAGAAATAATACATATTTTCGAATGACTCGATACTAGAACGATATCACAAACAACTTTGAATCACTCCACGATGAGATCAGTCTGGCTTTAGACGAATACAATAAGGGCCGAATTGAGAGGCCTTGAGACAATAAAAGAGTGAAAGCCCTCTTACCCCAAATAAAATGAATATATTTTTTAATATTTAAGAACAATCTAATCATGTTTGTTCAAAATACAGTAGGCAGTGGCGGATTCACACATTTCTGGCGTATAAGCTGTTAAAATTTTGCCGCCCAAGCCTCTATAAAATATGTGAGTTCCTAAATTTTGTAAAATATAATGATAGAGATTGTCTTCTACATTTATTTGTGTAAGTCTTACTTTTAGACTATTCTCTGTAAGATACAGAAAATTTTCGTACTTTTAGACTTGATTTCTATAAGATAAAGAAAATAAATCGGTTCCCAAATTTTCCGCCCTTAAAATCTGCCGTCCTAGGCTGAAGCCTACTCAAAAATCTGGTAAATCCGCCACTGACTGTAGATAAAAGTAAAACCGAAAAAAAAAGTTGTTTACTAGTCGGAATTTAAAATATTTTTTCCGAAGTCTCTATTGTGGTCAAATCCGGCCGGTCTATTACCGAAATCGAACCCAAAGAAAGGAACGAAACGAAAGAAAACAACTCCGTATTTTAACTTATTAAAAAAACATTTTCAATTCTATTTACGATTATACTTACGATTATAGTAAACATTACTATGATCGTAAGTATAATCGTAATTAAAATACGGAGTTGTTTTCTTAACGAAATACATAATACTAGCAAAAAACATAGATGTACATAAAAGCACATGCCTTACAGGCACGCTTAGCACGTAACGGTTTCTCTGGAGTAATACGTATAGTTCTTACCCCAGCCACCGCGACGCTGCTAGTATCCGTGTGGACGACACTCTGACGCTGGAGTCATAGCGCGCACTCTCTCGCACCCAGCCGCTTTTAGAGCTTTATTGCCGTTCGCTCGTGAGAACAAGCGAGACAACGCGAGGGGAGGAGTCAGCGGACTGCTTAGATGTGTGTCACACCGATACATTGCCGCGCGCTCTACAGGTAAAAATAAAAACTATTTTTTTGTGCCAAAAGTTTGTATTGGCCTATTCTTCTATATACTAGTTTGATTCATAGGCATTCGCTATTGGACAAGTTAGTTCAATCGTTTTAACTGACTTCAAAAAAAGGAGGAGGTTACGCGATCATTCTGTCAATTATGTATGACTTATTTCCTGCAGTTTCAATCAACCTTCAGTTACAAAGTCGGTACATAAAACGTCCGATTACTCTGTTTTGTCATAAAATACTTACTAAAATTTAAATAGGGTATAAAAAATAAACAAATTTTGGGACAATATTCATTTATTTCCATCAATCGGTCAGTTACATGCGCAATCTCTAACGTAAACAACCTACCTCTGCTCCATACGAATACTCAGCAGGCCCTACCTTATATAAACCTACCAAAGCATAGAAATACAGTCACCATAGAAAGATTTACAGATGTTATTATTTTAAATTACACACTTAACCTCTAAAACATACGAGGATTTAAATATATTAAACATGCGTTTAAAGGAACGAGCTGTCTATAACGTACTATAGTCTATATTTAATATAATTCGCGTAAAAAAATAATAAATAAATATACAGCCTCCTGTTAATTGTTTTATCTAGCTGGTGGTGTTTCGGCCACGATTTTGCCGTTTAGCGAAAAATATATAGAAACAAACCGCGAAACGTACGAATTGTCTAATAAGATAGGTGTCGCTTTTTTTCGTTTTCCAAAATCGTGGTCAAAACATTTTAAGGCAATTATCTAAAAAGGTATAAGGTTATTGCAAAAAAGCAACAAAAATCTTACTATCTCTAGATGACTTTTAATGATATTCCATTAATATTGTCATTTATTACGCGTGTATCAAACATTTAAATAAATTACTTTATACCGGATTAAATGTGATTTATCTATACTAATATTATAAAGAGGAAAGGCCTGTATTTTTGGATTTTTATATGTTATGAATAAACTCAAAAATTACTGAACGGATTTTAAAAATCATTATCCAGTAGAAAGCTACATTATCAGCGAGTAACATAGTGCGTATAGTATATCTACATTGCATCCGTGTGAATCCGGGGCATGTTGCTAGTTATTTATATTATTAAATATTTAATATATCAACTTTGTGATATTTCAAATCAGACAGCTGTCATCTTTCAGTCTGCTCGTGACCACGGCATCGCTGTTCGATTAAATCGCGTTTGAATCCGGTATAAAGTATTTTATTTGAATGACGTTCCATCATTCAAATTTAGAACATGTCTGGAAATAATTTAGAATAAGCCAGAAAACAACATGTCCACATGTTAGTAATATTGTTAAGATTTTGCAATAACCTCGTACCCCATCTCAAACTACAAATACATTAGTCTATTACGAGTAAATATTATGGACGATCCGGGCAAAATTTGGAACGTAAATATAAATCAATGTATCGAAATACAATTGAATAAGATTTTGTTGACAAAATAATATTAACCGTAAATAAATATTACCGGAATTTGTGATATTTTAGAACATGTTAATACGAAATATATTTGATTTTTAGTATATACATATATATTCCGCGTATTCTCATAACCACTAATATTAAAACGAGTCTTTAATAGAACTCTATTTCGACCAACAAAACCGGCAAAAGGTATAGAGTAAACTTTCCCATATAATAAGAGAATCAAAATCGAATAGAGACGTATACATTTATTGCTATAATTTTTAACGTAGAAACTGAGTAAACAAAAGTAGAGTAATGGAGTGTCGACTCCATAATAGTTAGTTTTATCATCCGGCTCGAAGATCCATTTATGTACTATCTGTTGTATATTGATCGAATTCTTTTTATTTATCAAATTTCCTTTATGTATGTCTATGTATATTAATCTAATTGAATAGATAATTATTATTGTATATAAGTCCTATAATAATGGACAGATATTTTCTTTAGTATCCTAATGGAGTGTTAAAAACAAAAATGTTTTCGAAATGATTTTTGATGATAAATAATATTAAAAACGTTTTCGTGATCACTCGAACTAGAACTCAATACCTTATCACCACATTTGACCAAGTTTAGACAAAAACCTTTGACTGACAAAGTTAAGATGATAACAATTTTATCATTTTAATAATAGTGTAAAACAGGGATGTTACGGAGCTTCGGTTCCGGTTTCGAAAGGTCGGAACTTCCGATCGATTTTGCACCTCCGATTCCGATAAATTTGAATCGGAGGTTATAATCGGAAGTCGAAGCACAGCGGTGGCGGTGGCCGCATTTAATATACTACTGTATAAAATTTCACAAAATTGTTTCATTTTTATTTTCAACTCCCAGAAAGGTGTTTTATTTTTTGAACTGGTATGAATGAAACTGAAGAATAATGTTCGTAATTTTATTTTATTACATATCTCTCTTTTGCCTCTGCTTCCAATTCCGGTTCCGGTTCCGATTCCGGCACCGACAAACCAAATTTAAAAACTCCGATTCCGAATTCGGTTCCGATAAAACCACTTCCGTTACATCCCTAGTGTAAAAAAGGAATTTGTATGAAATAGAGACGACAATGTTGGAAATTATTATTATTCACACAACGATTCTTTACATATTCCTTTCTTTCATTCGAACACAAAATGTTAGTTATTCATTTATTTAAAGAACAGTTTACAGAGGCATAGAAAACATTTATTAAGAGAACAGTTTACAGTTGTTAACTGCTTATAAAACACCGTTATTTTTGATTCAACAACTTAAATAAAAACAAAATAATATTGTACTCACATTCATATAATATTCTGACATACAATTTTAGATTTGAAAAATGCAGATCGAAACATCGACAATATTTTTACAAAAGCTTAAGTTTATACATACGATCTAATTTTAAGAGGACGCTTTATCGATATGATTATAGACACCGATATGTTATATTTACTTACACAATAGACCAAAATAGACACAGCAGAAGAACATATCGAAACTATTCAACTCCAATATAATTTGTAAGTTTCGTTTTTAGAAGTACATAAGAATCGAAAATCATGAGTTAGAAAGGAACAGTAATACTGTGATGTGACGTCAATTATATGTAAATACTATAAAAGCGTACTTGCGGGATAGAGGAGGGGCAACCTACGTCTTAATTATTTATTTTTACCTTTTTGTTCTTGTGATATATTAAAAATTAAACTTTAAGCTACATTGAGGTTTGTATAAGCCAAAAGATAGAGCAGTAGCAATCCGAGTGATTGACAGAAAGAAGCGCTTGACAGCGCTGAGAAACAGTTATCAACCAGACACGTTTGCTAAATCAACAGCGCTGACACAATCCGCCATTTTGCTTACAAGCGCTTTCTAGCGCTTCTGTCCGCCAAACACACCAAATATTTTTAAGTTTTTCGTCACACAGTGGAACTTTCGCGTTTCAATACTTTAAACGTCACGAAACTTAGGACTTGTTACACAATGTCACATTTCGTTGACCCCCTTCCCGCCCCTTAACGTGTGACGTAATTTATAGATGGCCCCTTAAAAGAAAAAAAACGCTTCAATAATACTAGTAAAATTTTACTTGAAATTTAAATGCGAAAATCGAGTTCAATGTAAGCAGATAAATCAACAAACAAACAAAATGTGTATTTTTTATAGGTAAAGAGCACTATAATACAAGCAAAGCCGCGGGCTAAAGTTTTATACAATTTTAGTACAAACTAACAGATCGGTAATTACAGACTGCTGTGTCTATTTATAATCTGTGATAATATTTTTTTTAATAAATAACAATATTCTGTTTACTGTCAGATAATGAACAATAAAATACAAATATTAACATATGATGATATAATCGAATATTTCTATATAATATGTCGTTTCAAAATATTAATTTCAAATAAGTGTAACTAATCGCCATATTATATTAGTCTCTTTATATTGACGGACTTATTCATAAACGTATAAGCTTGATGTAGTTAAAAATATGTTTTGTCTCGCTCTATCGAATATAAAAAGACTACAGAACGAAAGAAACAAAACATATTCTAGCCTATAATACGTATATGAATAAGGCCGTGAGTTTATAAATCTTATAAGACTGAGGCCCATTTACATAATGCTATTTCCTTGTACATACAAGAGCAATAATTGACATGCAAGAATTGTAAGCAACTCTTTACACGCGGATATTATATGCTGTTTACACTAAGAAAAGTATTGAGACAAAACTTGTATGAACAAGAATCTTACGTGTTGTTTAGTCCATCATTTATTGCTCTAATTTATTTGTATGAAACTGGCAAGAAACTTGCATCGTACAATGGGCCTTTATAGTTAAATCAGGCCTATTCTTATGTGAAACGTATATAACATTATTTTCAAAGGTGGCTTGAGATATTCATAAACATTAAAAATCATCAAAAACTTATATAAATCAGTAAAAATTACACTAAAGACAAATTCACTTAGAAAGACATACTATTCACGCGAATAAGTGATGAAACACATTGAAAACAGGCTATCTCTTTCTAATGTATTCGCTAACAATGAGTTAGAAAGAGACAACACTATTCAATAATTTTTCATCGTTACTCAAACGCTAATGTTGAAGTTTTGTTCTTAAAATCACATTTATCTAAACACGTATTATTCGAAATATTTTTATCGATATGAATACAAATTTGGCGAACTTTACTACGCGATACAATATACAAATTATAAATAGTGATGTGATAAATCATCGATAAATTTTAATATTTAAAACGCAAATCATTATTGCAAAATTGATTATTGCTAGTGCGTTTTTAGTGACGTAACAACTATCGATATAGGTTTTTTCAATATTATCAAGTATCGAACTCTAAATTACATATTGTATGTATTATCTTAACGACGATGCTCAATATAATTCTGGCACAGCCCAGATTAAATAATTATATGTTAAAATAGTGACGTAACGTTATCGAAATTCAACAGTTTAGTTAGAGTCGGAAGTTATAGTGATGTGATATAAAAATCGATGTTTTCGCATAGTTATTTGATATTTATCGATAGATTCAACGTATTTTAGGCGCGGACCTATCATTGCAGAGTTTGTTTCGACGTAGTGTTGCGCCGCGTTTGATTTGCTCCATAAGTGATGTGTGACACACGCGCGGGTCCGGCTGAAAATATAGAATATTTATTAACTTTATTTACTAGTGGATCGACAGATTGAGTCCTGCCCAAGAAAATTGAATTCAAGAATAAAAAAATATATTTCAATATGCTATTTTCCCACTCCTATTATACAGATTTGCAGTGGACATCAATTATTACTATTTGTAATAGCTGTAAGCGTGAGTGACGTTTGATTGCGGAAGATGGCGGAATTCCGAACCTAATTTATTTTAAAATTAAGTTTAACAGACACAGAAATGTGTCTGCCCCACTCGGGCGCTCGGGAATCCGCTTTCTATATAGTGTTTCAAATTTACCTGCGCGTGCACAGTATAAATACCTTAGACATATCAATACCTGCGTATGCATAGTTTCAATATCGTAGTAATATCGTTACCTGCGCGTGCGCAGTTTTAATAACGTAGGAATATCGTTACCTGCGCGTGTGCATAGTTTTAATAACGTAGTAATATTGTTACCTGCGCGTGCGCATAGTTTTAATAACGTAGTAATATCGTTACCTGAGCGCGTGCGCAGTTTTAATAACGTAGTAATATCGTTACCTGCGCGTGTGCATAGTTTTAATAACGTAGTAATATTGTTACCTGCGCGTGCGCATAGTTTTAATAACGTAGTAATATCGTTACCTGAGCGCGTGCGCATAGTTTTAATAACGTAGGAATATCGTTACCTGCGCGTGCGCATAGTTTTAATAACGTAGGAATATCGTTACCTGCGCGTGCGCATAGTTTTAATAACGTAGTAATATCGTTACCTGCGCGTGCGCATAGTTTTAATAACGTAGTAATATCGTTACCTGCGCGTGCGTATTGATAAGCTCCCTAACATTGCTGGCCCGGCTGGTGCTCAGCTGCCGCCGCTGGTTCTGTATGGTCGCGGACAGCTTGTCCAGGAAAGCGGGCTGTATGGCCGCCGGGGTAGCTGGAAGTGAACGGAAGCTATTGGAGAATGTCCAAACTGTGGTACGCGGTACCCCGCTAACGGTAGTTACACCAATAGCGGGGTACCGCGAACCAGTCGACACAGTTATATTTTTAACAATGCCAAAATCAGTAACCATCAGTACCAGCGCTTTTTTTTTGAGGAGTACAAAAGTGAGCACACCTTCGTCCCCCATAATAATACTGGCTAAAAGGCTACTGCTTTTTTAAATGTTAGATATCGACTGATGAGCATGAGGTTCACTTGATTGTAGGTGATACCTCGGCCACAACATGCGCTGTCGACCTACTTTTTACTTCGAGCATTTGGAAAACCATAGACTGAAACCGAAACGCGCAATGTTTTTCCATCTATGAATGGTGGTTCGTTACCCGGTCGGAATTTCGATATTCCACTCGTTAATACATCCTTACAGAAAATTATAAACATGTCGTCCCGTTGGGATTCTAACCCACGACCCATCAATGCGCACAGTAGTTATTCGAGCCCATCAAAACACTACTATCTCGTACCAAAGAACATAGATATATGTACATAGAAGCACATGCCTTATAGGCGCGCTTGTCACGGTTTCTCTGTATAGTTCTCTCCCCAGCCACCGCGGCGCTGCTAGTGTCCGTGTGGACGACACTCTGACGCTGGAGTCATAAGAGCAAGCGAGACAACGCGAGGGGAGGAGTCAGCGGACTGCTCAGATGTGTGTGTCACACCGATACATTGCCGCGCGCTCTACAGGTCAAAAGCAGAACTACTTTTCTGTGCCAAAAGTTTGTATGGGCCTGTTCTTCGTATATATTTGACGAGTGAACCGAACTAGTCGACATTAACTCTACCTTTCGGCTTGTGGGGCTCGGCTTGTGTGATAGTAGCCATGACCCGTCGGCCGGTGCGCGGGGACAGCTGGGGCCCCAGCTTCGCACTCAAGCTGGCTATCAGACCGCTCGCTGGAATTACAATCAAGCTCTATAGTCAATCGCCTTTCCCGCTGAGACTTATGTAGAACTTTTCTCAAAAATTAATATGCATTGATTAAATTATATATTTAGTTAGTTAACAATCATACGAAAGAAATACATGTGAACTGAGAAGGCTAAATTTTGGATATTGTCGATCAAGATTCCGTGGGGTTACAAATTGTCGATCAAGATTCCCTGTGCATTTACCGCCATCTTGAAAAAAGGGTTATGGATAGGAAAATGTTGATGAAAAACTTTTTTACGATCTACAATTTAAGTAATTTTTCTTATCGTTACTGAGATATCGATTGATAATCAAATCAAACAGTTAGCAACACTCACGTGCCGCGTGCCTATCCGCGCTGTGCGAGCGAGGTGGCGCGTGCGCGGCGGCCGGCTGCGCGTAGATACCGCCCAGTGCGTAGCGGGACTCTTGCTTTAGCTTGAAACCTGCAAAGCGTATATAATGAAATGAAATACATTTGTTCGGGACGGCACAAAAGTACATCTATAATAATAAAACTTAAAAATATATATAAATAATTAATAAATATGGAAAGAAGTGCGAAAAGGGGAGGTACTCAGCGTATGTCAGAGCATAAGCTCTGACGCTGATTTTCAGTAGTCCCCAGTGTGGCAGAAGACAGTAGTGGAAGACTGTAAAAGTGAAAGCCGAAAAAGACAAATTGTCAAAATATTTGGACCTTACCATAGTATTTAAATAAAATACTGTATTAAAACGCGATTTATTATGTATATTGTTTAAATTATTTATCCCGACGTTTCGGATGCTTTTCAGCAACCGTGGTCGCGGGGAGACAGATAGATGACAGTTGTCTGATTTTTGAAATGTCACAAAGTTGCCATATTAACGCCATCTATTCCTACGGAGTTGATATTTACTGTAATTTTAATTACTGGATCCCAGGTGTTGGAAAGTCTCAAACCATCTTCTCTATTGAAGTTAGGATGTTTTTTAATTTCAAGTCTCACGTACTAGTCTGGGAAAGAATCTACTTTCTCTTGCAAGGATTTTCGTATTTCGATAATAAATCGCGTTTTAATTCGGTATACGGTATTTTATTTAAATGTGTGGTACTGGCGTTAATAAAAGACAACCTTACCATAGTAATTCTGAACGGCAGAAACTTACAAGGAATCGTGCAGTTGTGGACTTTCGGACATCGAGATCATATGGGCAGTGGCGGGACCGCCATACAAGCCCAAAAGTTAGTATATAAATGTGTATATATAATTGATTATTTCTTTTTATGGTCGCATTAATAGAGCAAGCCAGGTTATTGGGCAGTGGGCACTAATTCTTAGTGGGGCATGGGGTAGACACATTTCTGTTTCACTGGTCATTTTCCGTTACAGACAAGTAGGTCTTCTGTGCTCTGTCCAAATATTTTTAATATTATATCCCGAAATTCGAACTTGAGACCTCTGCTAAACGCAACACACCATTGAGCATTTAAAAATTTATTTCACCTGTCTGTCCGTAATGAGAGTCGTTATGAATCCTCGGCCCGAAGCTAGAGAAAGAGTTCTCCCCAACGCTGGGGGTGGAAGGAGTTGACGCCTGCGACTCTTTTATCTCTCCGTACATATTATTACCTGAAATATTTAGGAAATTATTGTTTTTAATCGTCTCTGTTTAACTATTTAAATGGCCTTAAAATGAGAAAATAAACTTCTAAATGAATTACATATCGCACCTTGAAAATCAAACGGAAAGAACAAAAACTGACGGTTTTCAACTATCAACGCCATCTTGTGAGATTATTGTTCGTCTTCAAAATGCAGACACAACTTCAAGAGGTCAATTGTATGCCGCTAGATGGCGCAAATATCACTAAGTCATTATTATGAACTCACACATGTTACGTAGAACTTTAAATGGTATTTCCCAAAATACACTTTTTTCGTTTAATGTCAGTTTGGTTTTCAAGGTGCGATATGATACAAAAGCTTCGCGGGAGTGTAGTGTAGTGTAGTATATAGAATGTATACATATATAGAATAGCATGTCTATGCTGTTGATCATTGAAGAGTATATTTGTCTGGGTGTAGAATACGAGGTAAGACTTGCGAGAAAGTATATATCGTCATTCTGTCAGTTGTATGAGAAATTATTTGAAATTGCATACAAATGATGTGAATGAACCGATATTCAATTTCCATTCTGTAGAATAAGAGGAAGTTCTAATTTAGCTTCAAAGGTTTGACCTTAACAAACTAACAAGTATTGCAAGCTAAATTAAAACTTGTAAAAGTATCCAAGGTTAATCCAAACAAACTAAGAAACTGCAAGATATTGACCTTAACAAACTAACAACTATTGCAAAACTAAATTAGAACTTGACTTTAGAATCTAAACAAACTAAGAAACACTGCAAGATAAATAAAAGCTTTTAAAAATAACTCACTTCCATTGCCGTCTCTAAACAAGTCAGAATGCGAACTATTCAAACTATTCTTCCTCGCGTACATAGAGTTTTCAAACTCCACGAGTCTATGTCCCGTTTGTCCATATATTGGGTTCAAATTCCCGCTGAAATTACTCTTCGCCTGTTGAAACGTGCTCAGTTGATTCTGGCTCTCGTAATTCTGATTTTGGTGTTGATTCTGATTCTGGTTTTGACTGAGATTCTGATTCTGTTGATTCTGATTATGGGTTATCTGATTCTGGTTAATCGTTCGTCGCAAGAGTCCCGGGGAAGCTGGCATGTGCTTTAATTCTGTTAACTGTTTTACTGTTTCTGCGACGTTAATACCTTGATGAGCTGAAAATGAATGAATAATAATAATGAATGAATCAACCGTTTTTAATATAAAATAATTTATAATTTAACCGGGAAGTGCATATTGTGCGTTTCGGTTTCAGTCTATGAATATCCGAATGGTCGAAGTAAAAAGTAGGTCGACAGCGCATCATTGACTGATGTTCTGTGGCTGAGGTATCACCTACCATCAAGTGAACCTCATGCTCTTCTGTCGATAACTTACATAAAAAAAAACATAAAAAGATAGATAAAGTTATTCAATAATTTTAGTTTTGCAAAAAGCGAATTGGTTTCTAATTTGTAATTGTTCTTGGGTATATAATTGTATAATTTAAAGAAAAAAACGTGTACTAAATGGCATGCGAAGATTATCGAAATTGTGACTACTACATAATTATAATATTACGCGTTTCAATTTCAGTCTATGAATTTCTGAATACTCGAAACAAAAAATAGGTCAACAGCGCATCATTTATTGATCCCTTGTAGCTGAGGTCAGCCAATTAAGTGAGTCATAATCAACAAAAACTACCTTAAAAATTATTATCATGAAACATCTTATTATACAAGTATATACCTGAATTAGGGTCATGGTCTGGTTGCAAGAGGAAAGCAGGCGGCGGAGGAAGGTTGTCGACCTCACTCGTATTCACTTGCTGACTCTGCATGTTACCCTGAAACAAGTTTAAGTGAATGAAATAACATTCAACGGAATATAACGCATCTTTATAATCTGCATATTAAGGTGGCGCCCTCTAGACGCGGCTACTAGACACGGCATCCAGTCTTGACCACTAATTACAGATAGCGGCACGAGTCGTGAGCACAGATGAACCGTGGTGGGGATTGAGTCAGCGGAAGTACACTGTCGGGCAACATTATTTGGCACCTTTATTATTTCAATCGGTAATTGAAAATTACATTAATTAATTGATAAAATTGTATTAATCGCATCTGCAGTTTGTTTATAAAGGTTCATCATGTTTTTCGTAATACCTATTTATTTCATGTAACAAAACACTGAGGTCCAATGATCTAGGTCGGTATTGTCTATTTAACATCGAATTCTTTCTGCTCTGCATATTTTATTTTTAAGGTTTAATCAAATCGGAAACAAAAATACACTAACTAAAAAGATGTCACTAAAATTGCACTCAAGTGTACGATAGTCGAAAGATACGCGCGGATACGAAAGACACCCAATAGACGACGAGCATTGACTGCCGAACCAATCAAGTGGAGCGTCAGCGTGGTTAACGTCATATCGACCAATGAAAAGTGTGCTCACGACTCGTGCCGGTAATTGTATGTACATACTGCGCCTGTGGCCGTGTGTGCGTAGGAGGCAAGCGAATATCGGTCACTTCCGTAGCTTGTGGCTCCTTTACGACCACTTGAGCGCTCAGAGCCGCGATTCCTGAGACACTTCCTGCCTTACACAACCACTCGGTGGTACCAGCTTTCGCCGATTTTTCCGAGCCGATGCGACTTTGAAGGTTCCCTCAAGAAGCGAGTCCACCTCTTCCTTAAAGGCCGGCAACGCACCTGCAAGCAACGCATCTGGTGTTGCGGATGTCTATGGACGGCGGTAATCACTTACCATCACGTGAGCTATAAAAAAAGAATATTTAGATGATGTTAATTGTATTATTTAGTATAAAGACCTACCTGAACGTAAGGTCTCTGAGGTCTCGATATAGACGAGGACCTTCGGACAGGCGGAGGAGGCTTGCCGACCGAACTCGACGAACCGCGTCGCGACCAGACGGTGGGCGCCGCTGTAACATATATCTCTATATATCGTGTTCAAAGTCGTGTTAGTTACACCAGTTATAACTCAGAAACGGTTTCATCGATTTTAATGATATCTTATTTGTTGTATTCGTCTATATCCCGAAAAACAGCTATTAAAATATATATGCAGAAAATTGACAGCTTCACGCACGCTTATAGATTTTTAGTAATACCCAATTAATGTCCACTGCAAATCTGTACAATAGAAGTGGGGAAATAGCATAATTTATTTTTATTTTTGAAGCCAACACTTTGGCAGGACAACGTCTGTCGGGTCATCACTAGATGTATATATATAGGTATATATACTATACTAATACACATACATATAAGACCTAATTTATTATACTGGTGTGTGTGGGTGGAAGAATAGGATGAGGTTGACTTGGGAAAACAAACCTCGATCTGATCGGAGACGTTTTTCAAAGGTCAAAAATGTCTAATGTTTTACTAAATGAAGTTGTTGAACTAAATTGAAACAAAAGTTGCATAAAACATATTTACAATTAAAGTATATATCTAATAGGATATATAATATCATATAAAATAGATAATATAAAATCAAATTCAAAAATTAAAAAACGATTTCAATAGCTCGATAAACTTACCAGTCATGAACACAGGTAAGAGCATATCTCTTCTTGTAATCTTACCGCTTCCTCAAGACTCCTTGGCAATAGCAAGAAGATTCCAAGACTCACTATTCTAGCTAATTTAACAGTCGCAAGATACTTTCCCTTCATATAACGACCTAAACTTGATCCATTCTCTCAACTCCTCGAAAATATCGAGAAGTATCCAAGACTTACCATTCATGGAGACAGGTCGTCGTTTTGTCCCAGCCGGCTTCTTCCCGACAGTCGCAAAGAAAGGATTCAACATTTCTTTTTACGCCATGAACTCTTCTACCAGACGCCTCGATAATAACCAAAAGCTCTCAAGAGGACAAAACTCACCAATCGTTGTTTCGGCTCAGCTAATTTAACAGTCTAAATTAGCTCTCCCTTCATATAATGACCTAAATTTTCCCTATTCTCTCAACTCTTCGGAAATATCGAGAAGTTTCCAAGACTCACCATTCATGGAGAACGACGGTCGTTTCGGCACAGCCAGCTTCTCCCCGATAGTCGCCAAGTAAGGAAGGAAGGAGTCTTATTTTCTTCATTTAACGACATTAAACCAAAAGCTCTCAAGAGAACAAACGTTTGTTTCAGCTCAGCTTATCAACCGTCGCAAGTTTCTCTTCTTTCACACAAAGACCTAAACTTGCGCCATTCTCTCAACTCCTCGGAAATATCGAGCAGTTTCCAAGACTCACCATTCATGGAGACGGGTCGTCGTTTCGGCACAGCCGGCTTCTTCCCGATGGTCGCGAAGGCCGGCGTCTCCGTGGCTTCGTCCAGCGACCTGACCGCTTCCTCTAGACTTCCCAGCGATATCGAGAAGCTCTCGCGAGCGGCCACGACGGACGCGTCGCTGTCGCGTCGCAGAGTGACAATCTCCGACGCAACTGATGCGCAAAATAAAACGTGCAAAGCAAAACGACACAGGTCTTGGATTAAGGGGTTTAGCATGCTATAAATGAATATTAACAACAGAGCCAGAATAGACATTATACTCTATACTAATGTTATAAAGAGGAAAGATTTGTATTTTTGTATGTTATGAATAAACTTAAAAACTATTGGACCGATTTCAAAAATTCTTTCACCAATAGAAAGCTATATTATAAGCGAGTAACATATTGGTTTTTTTTTTCATCTAAATTGCACCCGTGCGAAGCCGAGGCGTTTTGATATATTTAAAGAAGTCAGCTAATAGACAAAGAGCATTTATACATTTTTAAAATATTACAATCTATATTATTATTTTTTGGGAGATATTGTGATATCTTGAGGAATACTTGATACCACGCATATATCCCACGGGACATCAATTTATCAATGAAGTGCTGTCATACTTCATCAAAATTTACTTCAAAAAAGATCTGTTCTTGATTGTTAAAATAAGCCAGTATATTCTTTTCCCAAATGAGGTGAGAAGATTATCAACAAAAATGAATTCGATTTAAACCACAAATTATTCTTCCAAAGAATTATTTTGAATACAGTTATTAAGACGCATATTCAGGCTCTGTTAGGATACAAAAACTTAAAAAAAAAAACTCACTAAAAATAGCTTTAAAACAAGCATTCAAAACTCAACTCTAACACAACTTCAACGTCTAAAATCATACCATCCGCGTGCGACGCTTGGTGATGCGCATGGTCTTCCGCTGCGAAGGCACCCTGGCTTCCGTAACCACTGGAAGACTCTAGCGATGACTCGCTAGCACTTGACTCCGAGCAGACCTGGTCAAAACATGGGAAAAGCAATTTAATAAGTGGCAGTTTTTCAGGCAGGCGTTCAGCCGGGCTAGCATGACCGCCACGAGATATGTCGCGGGTGAGAGAAGACAAACTAAGATGTAAGATATGGAGATATATTATATCTCGGCATCG
Organism: Anthocharis cardamines; assembly: GCA_905404175.1. Taxonomy (NCBI): domain Eukaryota; kingdom Metazoa; phylum Arthropoda; class Insecta; order Lepidoptera; family Pieridae; genus Anthocharis; species Anthocharis cardamines. Next base: position 6,986,078 of record FR989974.1, read on the forward strand.
ACTATTTTGACAGAAAAGATATCTCGATCGACAAATATATCTATTTTTGATATAAAAAGTCGAGTTTTAAGTGTAATTGTCATGTTAGACCCGAAAGAAATAAAGCGATAGTCGATTAAAACACGAGAAAACGGTAGACAAAATTTTGTCGCGCTTGTCATGCTAGGCCGGCTGATGTGTCGGTTCTAACATGTTTACAATCTATAGGAAAGATTTGTTAGTTTGATACGATTTAACTCAAAAACTACACCGATTTTCTCAATTTCATTCACCAATAGAAAGCTACATTATCAGCGAGTAACATAGGCTATTTATTTTTATTTTGCTAATTTCGAAAGTACAACTATGGAGGACACCTTTAGAGTACTTCATTGTCCGAAAATAATCCAATATGACTTCCGAAATTCAAAATGGAAAGAAAGTCACTGAAATATTCGTGTCTTATTTTGCAAAAAATATGATAAACATATATTTTTTTTTATTGAACCCTATAAAATAGTTGACAAGGTTATTAAAAAAATTTCGCGTTTCATCCGCGGAGCATGCCGGCGACCGCCTGAGAGCGCAACCTCTGCGCCCACTTCAATGACCACCCTTTTTTTTTTATAGGGCGCGACCCCACATTCCCCTGCATGCCATTTTGTGGCGTTAACAGGGTTCCGTTGTAAAACGAAGACAACACGTTTTTAAAGAATTTTTTCGCTGACATTTTTATGGTAAATAATCAAGACGAAAAGTCGACATCTGAAAAGTCTTCTGTCTTTGTGACGTTAAAGGTTAACAACCAAAATATATAGTATGTACTATTTCATTAAAGCAAACAATACTAGCTTTTCTTATTTACACTCAGGATGAAATGTTATTAATATGGCAATGTATAACTTAATTCATGTTAGTATAATATAACGTTTTCATTTGCGTCGCGAACAATGCTCCATTCTCCACTGGGTAATGTTTTAGTACTGTAACGCGACTGAGAGGACCTGATATTTTACCTTTATATCAAATTTTATTTAAACTGAATATACATCAAGATAATGAGAGTAAATCATTGGCATATAGTAATTATTTCACAGCTTCCGACACATCTAATAAAATGAAGATTCATTATATAATATACTTATAAAGTAAAGCTTTTGTAAATATATTCAATACTACACGTAGATGTACTATACACACAAATATCATATATTACTACTGATAATGTAGCTTTCTATTGGTGAAAGAATTTTTCAAATCAATTCAGTAGAACCAGTGATTACCCCCTACAACCTCACAAACTCACAAACTTTACCTCTTTATAATATTAGTATAGATTTTAAAGATCCAGGAAGTCCCATTTATTTTGAATTCTCTAAGATAATATAATGTGGATACAGATGTCTTGTAAAATTAAAATAATCAATAGAATTGGATTGAAACGAGACTTATTTAATAATATATTTTGGTTAGCCAAACTTCTTAAGATTTTATTACCCTTTTAGACTAACGGCCTTATTAACAACCAAAATATATAAACGTATTATAAGCTTGATATAGTTAAAATATGTTTTGTCTCGCTCAATCGAATATAAAAAAACTACAGAACGAAAGAAACAAAACATATTTTAACTATATCAAGCTTATAATACGTTTATGAATAAGGCCTTAAGATTTTTATAAGCCTTTAAGTCTAAAATAAACGGCAGCTTAATAGTACACATCAACTGCAGTAAATGATCCTCTTTACTTTCACTTCTAAAACTAATTAACACATGTGCATTTACGAAAAGCTAAAAAAACAGATAACCTAATCGATACCCCAAACTTCCATCCAAGTCTCAAGATTATTAATCTACTTGTGTTTACAATTAATGCTTAACCAAATTGCCACGATCAAAACACTTGCATCCAGTACATTCCGTGCGTCTCAGCAGTAGTCGATATAACGCGGTCTACGATTATCGACGATCAGTAGTAACGCGCAGTGTAAAGAATTTTGCTCGTCTGTGACGAATTATGACAAGTTTTATTGCTGTTATTACTATTTTGTGAGTATTTTGAGATTTTACTATTATGTGGAAAAAGTCGTAAAATATTTTATTTATTTATTTATTTAGAACTCTTTATAAATTGTACTTGGGTATATAAGAATAATAAGATTCTTAGAAAATATAACTTAAATATAAATAGGCGGCCTTATCGCTCTCAGCGATCTCTTCCAGGCAACCCTAAACAATAAAAATAAATGGAGAGAATTCGTGCAGGTAGTACTACTTATTACATTTATGCATTTTAAACTTTAACTAAATATTGTTTCCAGAAACAGTAAAAAAATGGATTACAGAAATGGATATAGAAATTATCATTATCCTTATTACAGCAGTATTCGAATTATTAGCTATATCTAACCACAGATCAGGGAAAAATATCTTCTGTTCTGTGGCTATAACTATACTAAACTAGCTGACCCGGCAATCGTTGTTTTGCCATGTAAATAATTTCTAAAAAGCAGGGGTTGGTGATAAAAAAGTAAAAATTTAGGGTTGTATGTATTTTTTAATGCCACATTATAAAAAAATAAAAACAAAAAAAATTGTCTAAAAAATTAAAAAAAAATTTAGAGGTGGACCACCCTTAACATTTAGGGGTATGAAAAATAGATAGTAGCCGATTCTCAGACCTACTGACTAAGCATATGAAATTTGGTAAAAATCGGTCGAGCCGTTTCGGAGGAGTATGGCAACGAAAACTGTGACACGAGAATTTTATATATTAAATATAGTAACTTAAAGGAAATAATATCATATACAATTTAATATTATACACAATCAAAAAAAAAATTTCCCAGTGTTATACTATAATAAAACAATTCGGTATGTTTTTATCAAGGAATTTTCTATAGTAATATTATAAAGAGGTAAATTTTGTGAGGTTGTAGGGGTAATATCTGGATCTACTGAATCAATTTTAAACAATTTTTCACCTTTAGAAAGCTACACACTATCAGCATATTTTTTGTTTGTGTATAGTACACCTACGTATACATACTACCCGTGCGAAGCGTGTTGCTATTCTCAATAAATTGAAATTTCTTTTTACTTGAATGAAATAACTGTTACTGGATTAAAAAGAGATTTATCTACTATCTATCAAAAGATCCAGCCGGCCTAGCATGACAACCACGACAAAATTTTGTCGACCATTTTCTCGTGTTTTAATCGATTATCTCTTTATGTCTTCCGGATCTAACATGACACTTACACTTAAACTCGACTTCTAGTGTCAAAAGTAGAGCTATTTTTCGATCGAGATATCTTGTCTATCAAAGTTGTCGGTCGAGATATATATCGAGATATCTTAAATCTTAGTTTGTCTTCAATCGTCCGTCATATTGATGGTCATGCTAGGCGGGCTGGTCAAAAGTTTTCGAAACCGACAAGAATGTATGAAAGCGTTGATGAAAGTGGTATGTAAGGATCGGAGCATATGGAATTCCGTGATCTCTGCCTACCACAATGGGAAAGAGGCGTGATGTATATGTATGCCATATAATATTTTTCCCATTTCGAGTGTTTTTCAGCAAGCGTGGTCACGGGCAGGTCGAAAGGTTACAGCTGTCTGATTACATTTTCATTTTTTTTTAAATCTAATCATTTCGTAATCGTATAGAACGCAATTACAAAAAAAGTATAATAATTTTATAGTTTTTAATTATAGATCGCTTAATCATGAAATTCAATTACCTACTTACGTGCCTCAGTCGCAGTGAAGTAATCTTATTATGTTTATTAAGTGTTGTAGAACAAAAGTGCGTGAATCGAGAATATACTAAACAAGTACTACACGTCTGACTTTTATTTTTCTGGAACTAGGGAATTTATGAACGTCAATAAAAAAAAATCTTCTAATTTTCTAATTTTACATTTACTGCCAGTTTTCAAATCAAGGGTGTAGAACGGACGAGAAGAACTGGCAATAAACCAAAAAGTTTAGAGACATTAGGTCCCGGGTTCGACTCCCGGTGAAAAAATTAAAAAAATATCTGTCCCGCTAGGGAAACAACTTTTTTTTACTTATTTTTATACACAGTCATAATATAGACAATTCTATTATTTTAGAATGTTTTATATACATACAAGTAACATGCACCGGCTTCGCACGGGTGTAATGTAAATGTACTATACACAAAAAGCCTATATTACTCGCTGATAATATAGCTTTCTATTGGTGAAAGACTTTTTCAAATGGGTCCAGTATTGTTTGAGTTAAAACGTAACAAACAAACAAATATCTTTATTCAAGCTCCACATATGATTTATATCTAATTTAGAACATACGAAAAACTTAATTAAATAAACAATAAAACCAATGAACTTCAGACTCTTCCCCTAACGCAACTAATTCTGATTATCAATTCCCTGCCTTTCTAAATATAGAAGATATTTTTTATAATGGAATTTAAAATTACTAATGGTAATATTGTTTTTTATTAACGCGAGTATCACACATTGAAATCAAATACTGTATACCGGATTAAAACGCGATTTATTATTTATATTGTTTAAATTATTTATCCCGACGTTATAATAAATCGCGTTTTAATCCGGTTTACAGTATTTTACTAATGGTAGTATAGATTATATCGAATGTTACTAGCTTATACATATAAGAATATCAACGTAATACCCATTTTGATAACATATTTGCTTTGTTACAGATTCGCATCGAACATTCTCTTCAGTACGGGATGGTGAGTGTACAATGTTGAATGAACTGTGAAATCAATTGTTTCCGGAAAACCCCGAGGCTCATACAAGATGACGATAACGCATGAAATATGATTCATATTCAAATATTTTAATATTACAGTTGTATGTACAAAAAAATTCTTACGTAAGGCAGAAGGGAAAATATTAATTTCAATCATTCATTAAAATGTGTTGTGAAATGCCCTTCTGATGGTAGTGTGTTCTAATTTCGACACATATGAGTTATGACAGACGAGCATGAGGTTCACTTGATGGTAGGTGATACCTCAGCCACAGAACATCAGTCATTGAAGCGCTGTCGACCTACTTTTTACTTCGAGCATTCGGAAATCCATAGACTGAAACCGAAACGCGCAATATGCACAAATATTTTATATACTCTTCTTAGTATGGAAACTTTGAACATTAAAGAAATGGAAAGAGTACGAAATTCCGTCCGGGTAACAAATTATCGCACCTTAAAAATCAAACCGGACGAACGAAAACTGACGGTTTTCAACTATCAACGCCGTCTTGTGAGACTTTTCAAAATGCAAAGACACAACTTTAAAGGGCCAACTGTATGCCGCTAGATGGCGCAAGTGTCACTATGACATTATTAGGAACTCGGACACGTTACGAGAACTTTAAACGCGATTTTTTTTATGTAAGATATCGACAGACGAGCATGATGTTCACTCATGATGGAAGGTGATACCTCAGCCACAGAAAATCAGCGAATGATGCGCTGTCGACTATTTGCTATTTGCTGTCGAATTTTTACTTCGAGCATTCGGATTTCCCAAAAATACATTTTTCGTTTAGTGTCAGTTTGGTTTTCAAGGTTCGATAACTGTCTCTTTCCAGTCCCCACGAATCAGAAGATGTGAAGGCTGCATACAAATCTGGCGAAATACTCGATCAGACCGGACCGATAACTTTGAAGAATATAGTTCAAAAACTCAAGGATAGCGGGGTTTTCGATGCGAGCAATAGTACACTCAACAACAGAGAGAGAAAGGAGTTGAGCAAACTCTTCGATGCTGTTGAAATCATGGTAAGAAATTCCCAACCTTAAAAACATTAAAAATAGTACTTATTTTGGAATATCAGAAGATATTTTTTATTATTATTTTATGTCAGATATCGACGGACGGACATAAGGTGCACTTGATGGTAGGTGATACCTCAGCGACAGAACATCAGTCAATGATGCGCTGTCGAGCTACTTTTTACTTCGAGTATTCGGAAACCGAAACGCGCAATATGCACTTCACGGTTTTTCCATCTATGAACGGTAGTTCGCTACCCGGTCGGAATTTCTAAGAAAGAAAGATTCTTCCACCCGTTCAATGCTATAAGAACTAGAAGGAATACATGCTTACAAATAATTATAAACATGCCGTCCCGAAAGCTTTCGAACCCACGACCCATCGATGCGCAGCAGGTGTTCTAACGAACGCGCCAACAGGCCCGCCGTTGGTATTTTTAAATGGTATAAAAAAATATGTTTTTTATATTATATAATTTAAGGTAGCCTCACGAAACCGTCAACCGTCGGGCGTTCAAAACGTTTTCTCGTCATTACGACTGGTCGAGCGAGTGGTTAAGAAACAGCTGAAAGAAGGGCAGCTATCCGAATCATTGGCTTCCAAGTTCCATTGGGATAAAATGTAAGTCCTTTTAACTCTCTAATGGCGTTCACGCGATATCGCGTGGTAAATATTTAGAGTATATTGAGTTTGAGTAGTAGGTAAATTCATGAATAAAAAAATGTTTACCAAGCGTATTCTGTTTGGAAACCAATTTCATAAATGTATTTATATACTTTTTTATATAGGTTTGTGTATCTACACTGCACCTGTGCGAAGCCAGGGCAGAACGCTAGTTTGTAATAAATGTTATATCTATGTCTACTTATTAATGTATTTTTTACAATTTTCAGCTCAGCTCGTTCCGTGCGGGAAAAACCATTGTTTCACCTCGACAAAGAATCCAATATGAGAGTATTCGATTTAAACTAAATTCTATCTTAAATATAATGTAATAGTAAAACTGCGATCGTAAATAAGTCTTAGTAATATTTTTTTCAATAAATATTAAAATAAATTTAATGTTTTTAATATTACGACAAATAGTTTAAGATCAATTCAATGGCATGTCAAATTGAGCTAAGCTCATGACTATTTGAAATTTCATATATTTTATTACGAGAAGTAGAGTTAAGATGTGTTTTGTCTCGCTCTAGTGAATACTAAATGACATTAGAGCGAAGGAAATAAAACAGAATTTGACCAAGTTTATTTTACTAAATAATGAACTATAAGCTTGAAATAGTTATAGTATGTATTGTCTCGCTCTAACGAGTATTAAATGACGTTAGAAGGAAAGAAACAAAACACAACTTAATTATTATTTTTATTCATAAAGTTTTTACTATCTAATTTAACAACAAAAGCTTCAAAATAGTTAATGTTTGTTTCGTCTCCCTCTAGCGAATACTAAATTAAGATTGAAAGATTAGAAACAAAACTTTCTAAAATATAAACTATTAAAAATATAACTTAAAATTAAATACCTTTTAGGAAAGGAATTCACTTTATATACGAGTATTTTGGCAACATTTACTTTTTTGTTCGAAATTTTAATATTTGTTGATGAAGATGAAGTCCTTGTAAAGATAGATGATAGCTAGTATTATCAGTATATATCTATACTTTTTTTCTGTATGTGATTCTGAACCCTCAACCAGCTGGACCAATTTTGATGAAATTTTATATGTTTTAAGGGGGCCCTGGATGGTTTTAGATTTAACCAACTTTCGGGCAGGACGTCTATCTGGTAGTATAGAATAAATTACCTTCTCCTGCTGCGGGAACTCGCTGTTGTGTTGCTGGGCGCGCGACGCCGCCATCGTGGCCAACTCCGACATATTTACGTACAGCGCTTGCGGCATTTCTGTTGGCAATAAACAGTTTAAGATGAATAAATTGCCATTAATATTTGATAAATTAGAAATAAAATCTTGTATACCGGATTAAAACGCGATTTATTATTTATATTGTTTAAATTATTTATGATAAAAAGCATCCGAAACGCCGGGATAAATAATTTAAACATAAATAATAAATCGCGTTTTAATCCGGTATACAGTATTTTATTTAAATGTGTGATACTCGCGTTAATAATAGACAATATTATTAATTGCCATATTCATCATATTATGTCATCTCATTGGTATGAGCGTTGCTTTTACCACAAGAGGTTGTGAGTTTGAGTCCTGGGGAAACAATTAAAAAAAAAACTTTTCGGTCTAGTAGGGCACAAAATACAGATTACATTAAAAGAAAAATCAGTGAAACTGACACGGAAATATGTATGTCCCATGCCCATAAGTACAATTAAAGTAAATAGATGTACACAGAAGCACAGGCCCATACTAATTTATGGCACAGAAAATGTAGTTCTACTTTTGACGTGTAGAGCGCGCGGCAATGTATCGGTGTGAGCAGTCCACTGACTCCTCCCCTCGCATTGTCTCGCTTGCTCTCACGAGCGAACGGAAATAACGCTCTAACAGCGGCTGGGTGCGAGAGAGTGCGCGCTATGACTCCAGCGTCAGAGTGTCGTCCACACGGACACAAGCAGCGCCGCGGTGGCTGGGGGGAGAACTACTCTTACCCCAGAGACACCGTGACAAGCGCGCCCATAAGGCCTGTGCTTCTATGTAAATCTATGGTCCTAGGTACAATGAGTCTCCCAACACAATTATTGAAAATGAACGTCCACTTTACATTATTAAAAATAACTAAAGTTAAACATTTTTTTTTAAATAATGTACTACACATATACAGAGTGAAATTGAAATGTAAATATAACACAGGCGTCGTTGTACTGCGTTGAAAAACCAGAAGGCCTATTACCAACACAAAATACGTAGTTTCGGCTGACGGATCGTTCAATTGCCGATGTTACCAGACGTGGGGAAAACATGTTTACAGAAAATTATAAAAATGTCGTCCCGGTGGGATTCTAACCCACGAGAAATCGATGCGCACGGCAGGTGTTCTACCAAACGCGCCAACGAGCCCGTCAAAGTATTTTTTGATCCTTAATAACTTTAATTACCTTTAGTTAGGTGCGGAGGTAGCGAAGACGGTTTCGGCTTCATTTCGCTGTGCAGTATATTGGAATTTGACTTTGTCGGTATTATTGGCCTTTCTAGCGATGAACATCTCTGTAAACAGTTATTAATTAATCCTAAATGCTTAAGGATTGGTATAGAATAACAAAAATATCGTATTCGATAAACACGATATTCATATCAGAAGTTGATAAATCGATCACAACATCCGATATTATAGAAGACAATGTAAAGAACTTATATCCCAATGCAGAAATCATTATGGTTGTACTTGTTAGTTTCCTAGCTTTAATAGTTATAGAAATTAGAAAAAAAAATAGGCCATAGAGTTATTAATTTACTACAATAAGCATATAGAAAGCTAAATGATAACCTTTTTGTACATGTCGCTATAAAAATTACTCAGTTAACATGACTAGATAATGTCTAAATATACGTATTTAAAAAAAAATACTATTAACATACCTTCTCCTCCACCCCTAAAAAATATATAACAGTACCAGCGGGATTCGAACCCGCGATCTTTCGGAACGCGAAGCACGAATACAAATAACTAAAAGTAAATTAAAAACATTTTACTTTTCCTTCTAATTTTAAATAAAGGACGGAAAAAAGGTTCCGGAAAGACTGGAACTATCTTATGTGGGTTTAAAAAAAAAAGACATACTATCTATATTATGACAGCATGATGCAAGTCATAATATGGAAATGAGAGCCTTTGAGAAGTATGAGTGGTGTAACTCTTGAAAGATAGATTAAGAAATGGCGAAATTCGAGAGCGTTGTGGAGTAAAAGACGATGTAGTGACGAGAATTGAGAACTAGGTATGTTGAGTTAGTTTCGGCATGTAGAAAGGATGGATGAAAGTAGGGAAACGAAAAATATTTATGAAACTGGTGTGAGTGGTAGAGTCGGGAGTGGTCGACCAAGGTGAACGTACCTCGATCAGATCGGGGACGTACTGCAAAAGGGCCAGGTCCAAAGTACTCGTAACCGACGAGTATGTATGAAAGCATTGATGAAAGTAGAAGAAGCGAGTAAGCGAAGAAGTGGTATGTAAGGATCGGTGCATACCCCAGTGGAAAAGAGGCGTGATGTATGTATGAATGTATGATGCAAGTACCAAACCTATTCACAGATAATGATAGATAACTCACAGTGGGTAGCGGCGGTCGTGCGTATATCGGCGAGTCTCGGGGCGTGTCCGTCGGCGTGAACGTGTGCACGCTTAACGCCGGACGAGCGTGACCGCGCTCTGATCCTGGTGGAAATTAAAAAAAAAATTAACCCTGAACTATCTACCTCTAAATTGGTGACGTAATAACCTACCCCTGTTCTGTGAAACACAGGCGTTATATACCGTTCTCAAAAAAAAATATTTTAAAAGGTGACAAATTTAAATGAGAAATTATTTTAATCCATATAAATATTATAAGAAATAAAAAAAAAATCAGAATTATTTATGAAAGAAATAAGATCCCGTAAGTGCGGTGCTACGGATAGCCGAAGTTGTATGTCCGTGAGAAAGAGGGTAGATTGTTAAGTGTTAAATAGTTCATATAAAAACACCAAAACTTACCTTAAATGAGTTTTCTAGAAAATTACTCAATTACGAAATTTTAACTTTTGAACCTCGAATTTCTATTCATTTAATACGGGAAGTTTATGTTGAGATTTATATTTCAAAGTTACAATTTATCCTTAAATTGCTTGGAAACATGTAGTTATTTTACTGTATTGTACTTGAGTCTGAACTTCATACATAATATTTTATATTTTTTCGTCTTTAAAACACCACTATTCAAAAAGTTACCGCGAAAATTAAGTCGAGGTATAAAACCTATAACTATTCAAAATTTAATTTGTATACAAAGCTTAATTTGGAACGTTCTTATTTTGAATTTTTTATAAATACATAATGTAATATAGTAATGGGTACCATGAAAATACTTACATCGTAATTTTAACACAAAAAAATCTTTGCCTTGCGTTTTACAAGACAATTGCGACGTACTGAAATAAAACTTACCAGCAGATATAGTATGTGGTCTACCACCCATTATGGCTGAAGCAGCTCTTTCGAACTGCGCTGTGTCTTTCAAATCGGGCCAAGTCGCTGATGCTGTAATACAAACACTCATTTGAAGCAAATGATAGCAAATAACATAGAATCACAGCCCTTATAGGCGCGCTTGTCACGGTTTCTCTGGGGTAAGAGTAGTTCTCCCCCCAGCCACCGCGGCGCTGCAGTCATTGCGCGCACTCTCTCGCACCCAGCCGCTTGTAGAGCGTTATTGCTGTTCGCTCGTGAGAGCGAGCGAGACAAGGGGAGGGGAGGAGCGGAATGCTTAGATGTGTGTGTCATACCGATACATTGCCGTGCGCTCTACAGGTCAAAAGAAGAACTACCTTGTCTGTGCCAAAAATTTGTAATTTGTAAGGGCCTGTGCTTCTATATACATCTGTGTTCTTTGATTAAAGCTTTACCTAAGTAATCTGACGGATAAAGTCCCCCAGACCCCTAGTGGTGTATGGGGAAGACCCATTTCTGTGTCCGTTTCACTGATTAATTATTTTACAAGCAAGAGCAGCTTTTTTTTAAAAAAAATAAAAAATAGACCGACAGCGCATCATTGACTGATTTTCTGTGTCTGAGGTATCACCTACCATCAAGTACGGCACAGTACGATGTTCACCTAAAGTATTTCCACCACCTTTATACAGGTTCCATCTACCACCGTTCATAGATGAAAAAATCCGAATGCTCGAAGTAAAAAGTAGGTCGACAGCGCACCATTGACCGATGTTCTGTGGCTGGAGTATCATCTACCATCAAGCAAACCTCATGCTCGCCTGTCGATATCTAACATAAAAAATGTAGTAATAAAGGCTGTTTTTTTTATTACCACCCACCATCAAGGGCCTCACGCTCGTCTATCCGCACTATGTACATATAAAGTAACTCACCGGCATTCATAATATCGTGTGCGTCTGTCTGGTCATCACTGCTCTTGGTGATCACCAAGCATTCACTGTTCACACTCTGATTGTCTGAGCCCTGCGAAAGTAATAAAAAAATGTACTTGGTAGTTCCCAATCACCTATTGGGGCATGGGGCAGACCCATTTCTGTGTTTCCCTTATCGTTACAGGCAAGTAGGTGATTCTGTGCCCTGCTCGAACGATTTTTTTTTAAATTCCCCGGGAGTCGAATCCGGACCTCTGGGCCGATAAAGAAAAACGAAGCCGTTATGTATATCCGTAGCTTAACGTTTTAGGTGGATTATTACAATGCATTCGACACTAATGATTTTTAATCTTTTTTTAAATTTTTTTTTTAATTCTTTTTTTTGAGTTTCAATAACATCGCGAATTATATTCAGTAAAGTTAATTTATTTAAATGTGTTATACTTATAATAAAAGACAATGTTAAGTGTAATGTTAGCCACGTTAAGTTTATAAGCGAAAAAATAGGAAAAAAAATGATTTGTGTAAATGATATTTCATTCATAAACGTAGTATTAGCTTGATATAGTTAAAGTATGTTTTGTTTCTTTCGTTCTGTAGCCTTTTTATATTCGATAGAGCGAGACAAAACATTCTGTAACTATTTCAATCTTATACATACTTTTTTTTTTTTATGTCAGATATCGACAGACGAGCATGAGGTTCACTTGATGGTACGTGATACCTCAGCCACAGAACATCAGTCAATGATGCGCTGTCGACCTAGTTTTTTACTTCGGGCATTCGGATATACCAGGGTGAATCAAAAAGTTCTTAGAAGTGCATATATATGAAACCTTTTTGGATCAAGTTCGATATTCAAATTAAAGAGTGTCTATCACACTATATTTATGCAGACTTTCACTTGTTTTTGTCAGTTCGTTCGCATGTAATAAATTTTTTTGTGCAACGAGTTGCTAAAAAGTCAAAATTATGGATAAAAGTGAGTTACGTGCGGTGATAAAATATCTCAGTTTGAAAAAAATGTCTACGAAGGAAATTTTTTTGGACATTCAGCAGACATTAGGGGGTGATGCTGTACCCTATTCTACGGTTGCGTACTGGGTGGCTGAATTTAAAAGAGGTAGATCAAGCTGTAAAGGTGACCCGCGTTCTGGGCGGCCTTCAACCTCCGTTACAGAAGAAAATGTCAAAAAGGTTGAGAATCTGGTTTTGGAAGACAGAAGAATGACTATAAAACATATAGCTGAGATCCTAAAGATATCTTTTGGTAGCGTTCAATCCATTTTAATTGATTCACTGGGGTTCAAAAAAGTGTCTGCAAGATGGGTGCCACAAATGTTAACCGACGAAAACAAAAAGCGTAATCTCGAAATGTTCCAGCGTGATTCGGATAATTTTTGCCGTCGTCTTGTCACCATGGATGAAACGTGGGTCCACCATTTTGATCCTGAAACTAAAAGACAAAGCATGTCTTGGAAACGACCATCCTCTCCATCCATCAAGAAATTTCGAGTTGCTCCTACCGCTGGCAAAGTTATGGCCTCTGTGTTCTGGGATAGTGAAGGAATCCTTTTTATTGATTACATGCCAAAAGGCCAGACGATTACTGGACCCTATTATGCAAATTTAATCCCGAAAGTGCGTGAAGCGATTAAAGAAAAACGTCGTGGAAAACTGTCGTTGGGCGTGTTGTTCCTTCCAGATAACGCTCCTGCTCATCGATCGGAAGTTGCGCTCAACGCAATCCGCTGTGCTGGCTTCAATCTCCTTGACCACCCACCATATTCTCCGGACTTAGCCCCAAGTGATTTTCACTTATTTCCAAAATTAAAAGAGGAAATTCGTGGAACAAAATTTCACGATAATGACGCGGTTATAGCTGCCGAAGAGGACTTTTTCGAGAGTCAAGAAAATATTTTTTTTTCACAAGGAATAAGGAAGTTAGAAACGCGTTATTCTAAATGCATTGCATTGGAGGGAGATTATGTAGAAAAATAAAATATTATTATTTAAATCTTTGCATTTTTTAATATTGATTCCAAGAATTTTTTGATTCACCCTCGTAAATAAGACAGTAAAAATATAGACATAAATAAATACAAAAAATAACATTTCTTCTCAAGCAATATATAAGCGGTTAACGTGTTATGGAAGTTTTAAGCGAAAAATACTATATTTAAAAAAAAAATTACATTATCAATGTAAAGCGAAGGTCTCTGCAGCGCATCTTGAGATCTAAATCCGGAATCTGTACTGCAGACGCTCGCCAACCGGAATGGGGACTGATAAAAACCAAAAAAAGCGAAAAAAAAATTCAAAAAAGCGAAAATAATTAAATAGCAAAAAAACAAAATTAAGGGCGAACGTAAACATGACAACCTATATCCGATTTTATACTCTAGTAAGAAAAATAGCAAATAAAAATATTATATGTTTTAAAAAATGAGGCAAAAATTATTAAACTTTTGTAACCGTTATAAAGTATCGATAAAGGTAACATTAATCTTCAGCTAACTTTTTTTTAATTAATTTAGGCGTTGTTTAGTTATTTGCTAATATTGATTAAAAATTATCACATTATACATAGTTTTTTTTTTAAATCAGTGTTTTTTTTAAAGCGAGGAGTATATACTTTATCACTAATACTATCTAGAGCAATAAATAGCCTAAAACTGCGAGTAGGAACAAAATAAAAGATAAAAAATGTGTAAATCAAAATTACATAAAAACAAACTATTCAAATATCTAAGTAATTAAAAGTACAATTTTAAGTATTAAAGATAGTGATGTATGAAAAATAGTGATGTAAAGTAGGGTGAGGTCTTATAGTGTTCTTGAATTCAAATCTCGACCTTATTTTCTTTCATTTTAAGAAGAATATACGTAACCTTTTTTGCAATAATTTTTTAACATTATTCAATTAAAATATTTCTGTTTTAGTATTGGTTTTATATATTTATATGTGTATTACACACTAGCAACACGCCCCGGTTTTGCACGGGTGCAATGCGAAAAAATATGAAAATCGGTCCAGTATTTTTTGAGTTTATTCGTTACAAACATAAAAAATACAAATCTTTTCTCTTCATATTCAGTGTAGATGTTTTATTGTTACCTGTGTGAGACAATGAAGCGAATCCTCAGGCGGCGCCGGTGTGGTGTCGCCCGATGACGCGTTCGATACAGGCGTCGAACAACTCACCGTTGAATCTGAAACTACAATTTATGGATCAATCAGTCCACCAATTTACTATTAATAATTATTCGTAATGCTTTGTTATACGTCTATTATAAAAGTATAGTAAGATTCATACATACAATATTATAGAAATTAATATATATAGTAACACTGTGTTACTCCTATAATGTAGCTTTCTATTGGTGAAAGAATTTTTAAAATCGGTCCAGAAGTTTTCGAGTTAAATCGTAACAAACAAACATATCTTTCATCTTTATAATATTAGTATAGATTAAGATAAAGTAACACATATTCGTCTCCGTGCGACAGGGACAGTGGAAATTAGTCGAATATATCCCTCTTTAGTTCTTCTTCTTCCTGCACCCTTTTGTTTATTTGGGGTCGGCGCAGTATGTTCTCTTTTTCCATTCTCTCGTTTCACTCGCCATATCATCAGTCACACCTCTCAAACACATATCATTCTTCACACAGTCAATCCATGTTTTTTTGGCCACCCTCTTCCCCTATACCCATTTTCATATTCAAAACTTTTTTAAAAACATGTTTTTCATTTCTCCTCATAACATGCCCATAAACGGTAAATAATGTTCGATGTTCATTATTTACCGTCGGTAACTATATCAATTCTATCCGTGCACGCTTCGCTGTTTAAAGTGAAAATTAAGGTTATAGGTATTTTTGACGCCAAATAAAAAAAATAAGAAATAAGAAATAAGAAAAATTTATTCGATGCCACACTTCTTAAATACATTATATATATAACTTTACATTTTTCATCGTAACTTAAACTAAATACATGATAATATTATGCTGTGTGGCTAAAGAAAAGGCCGATGCTCAGCTTGTGCTGTAAACCAGTACTGGCCACAACGCTGATTTTCAGCATCTGCCTGGGTAACTTTTGGAGTGCCAGAAAACACGCTAAGAAATTTAAAATAAAAGGAAATAAAAATCATTAAAATAATAAAAATAATACTAAAAACAATTTTAATATGCCCGCCAACTTTATGTAATTAGACAATGTTATAGAAGTATATACGTAAATACAATAAAATATAACAAATGTGACATAATTTAAATATAATTATATAGTAATGTTTAGTGTATCTGCGACTAAGGTTGGTTCATGAATTCGGAATATATAAGTTTTTTATAAGAACGTTTAAATGCAAATACTGTTTTCGAGTTTTTTATAGGAGGTGGTATGTTATTCCAACACTTAGTCGCATTATATTTAAAACTTCCTCTAAAAACCGCTGTGTAGTGCTTTGGTAAGCTTAACATAACTAGCGAAGCCCTGGTATTGTAAACTAAATTTTCTATCCAAGTCAGCTTATTAAAAAGATAAACTGGAGTCTTAGTCGTCACAACCCCAAAGAGAAGAGTAGCTAGATGCAACCGTCTGCGGTACTCCATATTTAAGACATTCGCTTTAATAAGGTACGGAGTGATATGTGATCTAGCAGGAATGTCCCAACAAAAGCGTGCACACGCATTTTGGACACGCTGTATTGCATTTTTAGTTCTACAGAGGAGTCGAGGACCATACATAACATCAGCGTAATTAAATTTACTAAGCACCAGTGATTCACAAAGTCTTAAACGTAACTGAGGATTGATGTAGTTTCGTATACGGTAGAGAAGTTTCAAGCGGTAAAAACAGTTCGCAATAGTTGTATTGATGTGCTTCTCAAACCTAAGATACTCATCAAATATAATGCCTAAGTTACGAGCTTCCTTAACCCTGTCTATTAAAACGCCATTAATAGCTAGTTGAAAATGATGATGTTCCATTTTTTTTATTTTCTTTGGAGTACCTATTAGCATAAATTTTGTTTTATCTGTATTGAGAACTAGGGTGTTTTGCTCTGACCATTCAAAAATGCGTTTGAGGTCGCTGTTTATTTTTATTATAGCATCAGATGTCTCATTAGGGTTAAAAGAATAATATAATTGTACATCATCGGCGTATAAGTGATATTTACAAAATTTAATTTGTTTGATTAGATCTGCAGTGTAAAGTATAAATAGTATAGGTCCCAGTATAGATCCCTGTGGGATTCCTCTATTGACGGAACTACATTGGGAGAATATCGTTCCACCATCGTCCCTATTAATTGCAACAGTTTGAGTACGATTACCTAGGTAACTAGCAAACCACTGCACCGTATTATGACTAAAACCATAATAGTTCAGCTTTTTTAGCATTAATGGGACATTTATCGTATCAAAAGCACGTGAATAATCCAATAATACCAAAACTGTACCCATACCACGATCCTGAGTACATAATATACTATCTACTACATCCAACAGTGCTGTGGCAGTACCCCTCTGCCTTCTAAATCCTGATTGAAGCTCTGGCAGAATATTACTACTTTCAAGGTAGTCTATAAGTTGAGTGTGAACAATCTTCTCCAGTACTTTAGAGAAACATGGAAGGATACTCAACGGCCTCAGATCCTTGAAAGTAGTTGGATTGGTTGTTTTTGGCGTCGGGATAACTAAGGCATTTTGCCACATTAAAGGGAATTTGTTGTATGTTATGGAGGTGTTTATGATGTGTGTTAGAATAGGCAATGCTTTTGAAATAGTAAGATTTATCATGTCCAAAGAAATTTCGTCAGTCCCTATAGCTTGTGACTTGAGCTGTTTTAAAACTTTCATGACTTCTATTTCACTAACTGTCTTTAGTTCGAAGGCATTCTTAGTGGTGACATAGTTTTCAGCAAAGTAAGATAATAATGAGGGTGATACATTATTGCTGCCCGGTAGATTTAGAAAGTGTAAATTTAATTTGTCTGGATCATTGAGGTGTGAGGGTAGTACTAAATCTTTCTTAGCTTTAATTTGTACGTTGTCTTTTATGTGTTTCCATAATATACGGGGGTTTTTAATATTCGAGTTAATGTATGTCTCGAAGTAAGCTTGCTTTTCGCGGTGTAATGCTGAGATAACATATTTTTTTAAATCAATGTAGTATCTTTTGTGGCTATCAAGTTTAGATTTTTTCATTCTTGTCTGAGCTTCATCTCGTAACCTCATCATTTTCTTTAAATTATATGTGATCCACGGTGGTTGTTTAGACTTAATCTGAATAAGCTTTCTGGGTGCATGTAAATCAAATAATGTCAGTATATAACTTGAGAGAGCTGATACCATTTCATCTAGATCTTGTAAATGTAAAATGGAGCTCCAATCAATGATGTCCATGCACTGATTTAAGTGATCCCGGTCTATATTATTTAATGATCTACATGTAATCCATTTTGGCTTTATTTTTTCTTTTAATATATTTAAAGTACAGGTAACGAAGGCATGGCTACTAAGGGAGGCAATGTGGTCGACATAAATATTAGTAATGTTAGCATTTGTACACACTAAATCTATCAGAGTTTCACTTTCATTTGTGAAGTGTGTAGGTTGATTGACTGCTTGGACTAAGTTTGTAGATTGAAGAAAGCCACATAGTTTTTTGTAATTACAGTGATTTATATTAAGCGCGTTTATGTTGAAGTCACCAACTAGTATAATAGTGTCACACCAAATAAAGGAACCTATACTTTCAGTTAGGGCATTAAAAAATAACTCAATTTCTAACCAAGGCGGTCGATAAGCTGTTCCTATAATAAGACTTCTACCCCGGCTTGTAACTTTAACCCACATCTGTTCCACCTGCTGTGATTCTGGGTGTTTTAGAATCTGATAAGTTATACCTTGCCTCAAATAGAAACCTACACCGCCCCCACGATTGCGTACCCCTTGCGGTCGCGGAATGTGACGTAAGCGATAACCCGGCACCGATGGTGCCCGACCTTCCTCACCTCTTCTCAGCCAGGTTTCATTAATAGCCATCACATCTACCCCGTGCCGGTCCATGGCTACGATGAACTCATCGTGCTTGGTTCCCAGTGAGCCAGGGTTTAAAAATCCAATTTTAATTCTATTCTTGTCACTGAATGTGGAAATGTAAGTGTGCTTGTGGGGCAAAAACATCTAAATTTTTTTGTAAAATAATAAACCGGGCGAAAATATAAATAATAACTAAATAAAAAATATAATAACGTATTCTATAAGTACAAACGTGCAAAACATTAAGGTATAATTTCCAAATGGCAGACATATACATTTCATCAAATAAGAAATAATATAAACTAATTTCTAAATTATTCCTACAACAAATTTTTAAAATTTTATTATAGTCAACACACAGTACATTTCGAGACAAATAAATAATAATTGTTCTTCTTATAACGCCACACAGCATCAATGACATAAATAATGAAGTAAAATAATTATAATCGAATTGGCGGCATAACATAATATCGTAGAGACTGCGCCAAACAGTGCTTGTTTTACTTATGCTTAAGTTTAAATAGTAAATAACGAAAATATTGTTGTAATGTTTGTAGTTTACAGTTAAACAAATAATTTTAAATTCCACTTTTTTTACAATATAGCCATTTTTCAATGTCAAACAAAATTGGCAGGGTAAGGTACATTGTAAGTTAGCGAGCTGTATTTTGTAAAATATTCTTATTGCCAATATCAAATGCCAACCGTTTAACATCCAAAAATTGCAAGCAGATCGGTTTTATTTTTAATAACCTTAGATGAGGATTTCGTCTCTTGCCGTACGTAAACTCGACCGCTGCGAGTCCAAATAAATTTCCAGTTCATTTGCGCGCCTTTTTGTCGCGCCATATAGAATAATTCCCTATTGAGCGGAGTGAGACGTTCATTTATATAGAATCTGGTCGGGCGTCCGCTGATGTCAGTTCCAGACGTATCAGCGCCTCGATGTACACGTGCCGCTCGGAGCAGCTCGTCTCGCAACTGGCGTCGACACAGTCGGACGACAAGGCGGCGCGGGCGCGGCTCGCTCCCCGCGTTCCCCGCATCTTCACCGGATTCATTACGTAACCGGCGAGGTCCGGTTCGGTGCGCGCTGACAATATCACGCTCATCAAGTGTCATACCAATTTTTCTTGCAATTGTCATAACCAGGTGTGTGGGACTTTCTCCACTGTTTTCAGGGAGCCCAGAAATTTCTACATCATTTAGCAAGTTCTCTTGCTCGGTTTCATTTAAACGATATTGAAGTTCTGCTACCGTCTCGGCTAAGCCTGAACTTTGCTGAGTTTGATTATCTTGGCCCTCCAACCTTTGTATTCTATCCTCCATATCATCAAGTCTTTTATTTATGTCTGATATGGCTGTTGATAGTTGGTAAGAAATTTCGCGTCTAAAATCAGCCAACTCTGAACGCAGTAGTTTAATCTCTTCCGCCATGCTAGGTGGACTCTGTTGCTGATCCATAGATTGCTCATCGCTTGATGATCCACTGGGAGTCTCCTGCTTATTTTTACATGAATTGCATAGCCACCCCGGACTAGGACGGGTGCCAATCTTAACATTTACGCAGAGTCTATGATAAATCGATGCGCATGAGTTGCATTTAGCGCCATCTATGGACTTTCCAACAAACTTACCACATGCGGGGCATTTAAGAGTCATCGTGATATTGTGTGCTTAAAGATTATCGAAATGCAATATTTGTACAGATGGCAGTATGAGCACACTGCAGTATTTTATCAGGTCTTTATAATTGATAAATTGTCTATTTAGCTGGACTGAATAGTTATGAAAATCACTATTGTATATAATATAGCTGAATTAGGTGAATAGTTTATAACAGACACAAATACCTTATTATTTTGATGCACAACTTGTATTTTCACTAATGGACGGTATACGACAAAAACAGCTCACGGAACAGCTGTTTCTTATTCACGTTTTTCGATTGAACCAACTAGATATACTCAAATATAACACTCACAGGGCTTTCAAGTGAGTTATTTGACAGATTTGCACTATTATTTATGCTTGAACTTTAAGTTATCTATTTTTTCAGATTAAAATATCACGAGAACATTGTGTTACTGTCACTCCAAATGCCAAAAACGTAGAAAAAAAGGGAAAAAAAGATCTGGAGGAAGGAAGGTGTGATCTTCCTCCAACCTAAAGGGAGGATCCTCGACCAATCGAACCGCTGACCGGCCGGCCCTAAGGTCCCAGTGGTTGATGTTGAGATGTTGTATAACTCAGCACTCGGAAACACTTAGATAGCGC
The DNA here is from genome assembly GCA_905404175.1 of Anthocharis cardamines. Taxonomy (NCBI): domain Eukaryota; kingdom Metazoa; phylum Arthropoda; class Insecta; order Lepidoptera; family Pieridae; genus Anthocharis; species Anthocharis cardamines. The sequence continues at coordinate 7,007,253 of FR989974.1, forward strand.
GATTCAGGATTAGACGTCTTCGTATTGATTCTTGTAGCGGATCATAGATGTCGCTACAGATCATACTAATCACCTCGCCGCTAGCGGTATGAAATATACTTTACGACCTATTCATATACCTATCAAATAAACATTAAATCGGTCGAGCCGTTTCGGAGGAGTACCACCACAAACACTGAACAAAATCACAAAATCGCTTCGAAAATTAGCCATTATTTGTCGTAAAAAGTAAATAACAAAAAAATGATATTGTGGGATACATAAGAGATAGACATATACCATCGCGGAGTTTTCTGTAGACCTTTTCAATGTGTACAATACTTATTACTATACATATAAACCTTCCTCTTCAATCACTCTATCTATTAAAAAAAACTGCATCAAAATCCGTTGCGCAGTTTTAAATATTTAAGCATACATAGGGACAGAGAAAGCGACTTTGTTTTATACTATGTAGTGATGATACGTAAAAAATATTATATGTGTTACAATAAAAAAAAGTTGTTTGAGTTAATCCGTTGGTGTACTTACCACGGCGGTCCGAATGCGAGACGCTCAATGAACAGATGGAGGTAAGGGAAGACTTGCGGCTGCCCACCCGTGATGAAGACGGCGAATGGGAAGACGCGCTCGTCCAACCGCTGGAACAGCACTTCACGTCACATATCACCTGGAAAATTAAACGTGAGGCAATTATATCGCCGTAAGATAAGATATTCGGTTTTTTTGTATGTTAGACTAGCAGCGCGCCCCGGCTTCACACGGGTGCAATGTAGATGTAATAAAATAAATAAAAAAGCTTTTTAATTCCTTACATAGTTATTACAGTTTTTGTTAGTATTGTTTAAATCTTAATTCTATTGTTAGTAAAATATAAAAAACTATAAAATAAAAAGATAAAGAAAATGTATAAAAGTAAAAGAACTATTTTATGTAAGGACCGCTATTCGCGGTAAAAGCCTCCTCCAGAATGTGCCATCGGTCTCTATTTTTGGCTTTTCCTTTTTTGGCAATGTAGATGTACTATACACAAAACATAGCCTATGTTTCTAAAGAATTTTTAAAATCGGTCCAGTAGTTTGAGTTTAGTCATAACTACAAAAAAATACAAATATTTCATCTTTATAATATTAGCATAGATATCGACAGATGAGCATGAGGTTCAATTGATGGTAGGTGATACCCCACAGAACATCAGTCAATGATGAGCTGTCGACCTACTTTTTTTACTGAGACCGAAACGCGCAATGTGGACATCACGGTTTTTCCATCTATGAACGGTGTTTCGTTACCCGGTTGGCATTTAGATATTCCTCCCACCCGTTCAATGCCCGAAGTTACCAGACGTGGGGAAGACGCTTACAAAAAATTATAAACATGTCGTCCCACTGGGATTCGAGCCCACGACCCATCGATGCGCACGGCAGATGTTCTACCGAACGCGCCACCGAGCCCGTATTTTCAATTAGAAACTATTTCTGTTACAGTCGTAGGAATGAACTTACTTGCAAACTAGCCGGTGGTAAGCTTCTGGGTTCCGTTGTGTGTCGCGCCAACTGTTCAGTGCCTTCTTGTAAATGACCAACCTCCGCTAGCATTGCCACTTCACTCTCCTGAAAATTGTTCAACGTGCTAAATCATTTACATTATTGGGCCAATTGTGGTGCCTTGAAGGACTCTATTACTTATTAATATAAATTACCGATGAACATTTTCGTGATGGTTTGTAACTTGTATATTTACCTCAAAAATTTTTTGATTTAAGGTTGAAGATGAAATAATAATTTGCACAGAACAGTTTTATTTCAATTTTATTTTAGGAATATTAAAAAAGATTTCAACAATGTTACCATAACAATCAGAAATGTATAATTTTTATCCTCGATTAAAAATATATCAATGATGATTTGCAGCTATACTTTAACACATTCACACATTTTTCCTACATGGCTACACTTAAAGCTCTTCTCTCTATCGCTAATCCAAATTTTATCGCATTTGTAGCCGTTTCGGATTTACTTTTGTTGGCAGACGACAGAGATGACACTTCGGCGAGAAAGGTACACTCAATTATGTTGTGATGAATGTAAGTGATTAGCAAGGGTATTAATTTAGGTTGTGAATGTAATATATGTGAAACAATAATACTAACGTAACGTACGCTTAATAGCACAAATGCATATTGTTAGTCTCAGTAAGTGAATTTATGTAATTCTTTTGAGGTAATAAATTTTTAAACCGTAATTAGAAAAACAATTAAATTTGTACCACCGCGCCGGTGGTACATGCTACAAAATCTCTTGCCTTTATCAAAATCACTTGAATAAATAAAATCATACCACAACAGGGTTGAGCAATGAAACGAAGTGACAGAAGCGGCTCCTCTCTTCAATGAACGCCGCCTTCACAGCTTTCTCCTCCATTTCCTCCAGTTGCTCTTGCCGCTCTTGAATATCCTGAAATGTTACACATTTTGAGTTGTACAAGCCCTAAAAGCTTCACTATTTTAAACTCCGACATGACAATAAATCAATAGTAGCTGGCATAGCATGACAACCGCGACATAATTTTGTCGACCGTTTTCTCGTGTTTTATTCGATTATCGCTCTATTTCTTTTGGGTCTAACATGACAATTACACTTAACAACTCGACTTTTAATATCAAAAATATATTTGTCGATCGAGATATCTTTTCTATCAAAATTGTCGATGTCGAGATATAATATATCGAGATATCGTACATCTTATTTTGTCTTCTCTCGTCCGCGACATATCTCGTGGCGGTCATGCTAGGCCGGCTGTTAACAACCACTGGACTGTCTAAGAGATAAACAGCCAGTTAATATGAATTAATACAATGTATTGTAAAAAACTGGCCAAGTGGGAGTTGTTCTGTACAAACTTTTATTTAAGTAAAGATTTTTTTCCAATAATAAAAAAACACTACAAATTTACGGTTTCCGGATGTTTCCTAAATTTAACACCGCATTCCATTTTATAATTTGATAATAAACACGAAAAAAAAACGTGTAATGACGGGAAGTCGAAAATAGCTTTTGGAAAAAGAACAGTTTTAATGGCCAAACTAGTTATTATAAAAGTCAATGTAAATATCGTGGCTTAAGTTATATTCTGAACAAATAACTTTTCACATATCATTCGATAGGGAATCGCAAGACGCATCGTTTGACCAATCAAACGCAAGAGTTTAAATGAATGAAACAGTTCTTTAATTTATATAACTAACTCTAAACAGTTGTTTGATGCAAATTGAAAATTTTTTCTCTTCTCTTGAAAAGTTGTATTTTATCCGCGGTGTTATTAGAACATGATTGTACTCCTATACATTCGATTATGATGATACTTTGGTGAGTTGTTCTGCATACGCCTGCGAAGGTTCCTGACCCAAAATAAAACACTTTTTAACATATATGCCATGTAGCATTTCAACGCATGGAGGGTACATTAAATAAATATGAACTTCTCCAACTGACATAAACACATCCTTCCTACCTGCACAGACACATCATTCCGACGCTTCATATCTGGCGTAGCGCGTCTCGCTTTCCTAGTCTGCCGCTGAGCGTCGTGCATTCTCCTCCTGAGTTCGGTTCGCGCTCGTTTGCATTCGCGAGCGTGTTCGCGGCTCAGAGCGCCCGTTCCGTTACATCCGCGACGCCATTCGTCTGCTCGCTCCGACAACGGTGTGATTAGGCGTTCCATTAAAGTGCTGGAAACAGCGGAAGGAAAATTATAACTTTAATATAAATACGATTATAGGTTAATTAAATTAGAACGGTGAAATTACATACAATAATTTATGTTATTTTTCCTTCATTCATTTACTTCGGTGATTATAATTTATTTAGTTGTATTGAAAAAATAGCATAGACTGATGATTTTGAAATTTTTGAAACTGAAATGAAACCTTTTGCAGAGTTGTAAAAATATATCTAAAGCATAGTATAACGTAAAGCGCATCATTGACTAATGTTCTGTGGCTGAGGTATCACCTACCATCATGTGAACCTCATGCTCGTCTGTCAAAAAATGTGATGCTGCGATTTTTGGGTCAAATCTACACTATCTTTTTCAAAATTTGCAGCAATGTATGCAGAAAAGTTTATCTACGCATTTTAATACCAAAATGTATAGAAATACGAATCGGATTAGAAATTAGAATATAATTCAATAGAAGGATGCATTATCTACCTTATAAATGTTTTCATTCTTGTCTCAATAGCTCGATGCCTCAAGCATACTCGTGTAAGGGCGGTGCCGATTTCCTTCGTCGCTCCTGTAACAAACAAATATAAAAAATAAATAATGATAAAATTATTCATACTTTGGAAACTATTCAGAAATATCGCACTCAAGTACTTAAAATGCTTAAAACTAATTATAGCACAGAAATACTTAAAACGTTATTCACTACTAGTTGGTACCCGCGACTTCGCTCGCGTGGGCTTCATATTAATATCTAAGAAGCAAATCGTAGCGAAGTCACGGGCACCAGCTAGTAGTGAATAAAATTTTAAGTAATTCTATATCGTTTACTCAAAATTCAACGTTTTCAAGATGTAAGCCTATTTTATCGGATGATTTTGGCTAAATGTAAACCATTAGAAATGAAAAGTTTTTTTTTTTATTTAGCCTCAATAAAAAATCTATAAAACTCTATAAATTAACTAAAATTTATCTTAACTTACATCAACATTAAAGTAATAAATTAAAAGTGCAAAATATAAAAAATAGAAATAATATTACATAACAGATGTGACTAAAAAGACAGCACACAGGATTTACCATCATTATTGAATAGTGTGTCGCTGATTTTCAGCGGTTCCTCATTTTCGCTTGGAGTGACATAACAGTTAATAAAAAAATAAACAGTACAATCATAATATCAAACTCACTAAATTTAATTTTGAATAAAAGTAAATTTTGCTAATGTTTCTTATTTGCGTACGATAACAATAAATTACTAAGTGCGTATTGCGCTTCGTAGTTTTGTTATTGAGCACAATACGCAATTAGCTTTGCTCTTACCATAGGTATACGCTTAAAATAAGTAATAGAAGCCAAATTGTCATGTTAATATTATAAGTTAACTAGCTGACCCGGCAATCGTTGTTTTGCCATGTAAATAATTTCCAAAAAGCAGGGGTTGATGATAAAAAAGTAAAAATTTAGGGTTGTATGTATTTTTTAATGCCAGATAATAAAAAAATAAAAACAAAAAAAATCGTCCAAAAATAAAAATAAAAATTTAAGGGTGAACAACCCTTATCACTTAGGGGTATGAAAAATAGATAGTAGCCGATTCTCAGACCTACTGAATACGCATATAAAATTTGGTAAGAATCGGTCGAGCCGTTTCGGAGGAGTATGGCAACGAAAACTGTGACACGAGAATTTTATATATTAGATTAAGCTGGGTAGTATAGATGCTCCAAGAGTCACAAGGGTGACTGAAAACCAGCGCTGTTTATCAGCTGAAGCTGAGTCACTACCCTTTGAGCGGTCACACAGCTGCTGTTGTTGTTAAATTTATAATTTTTTATTTTTCTATTGTTGTTCAATATCTTGTGTTGCCCAATAAAAATCTTTCATTCATTCATTTCATTCAAAATTACACTTAGAACACCTTTAAACCGACGCGACTATGACGACGACGAATATGTAATAGATAGTAATTTTATTTTAAAAATCGAACAGATAGAGGTGAGAAATAAAGTCTTCCTTTTATCACTTGGATGATACATGACAAAATATCCAAAGACAATACTAAATAACACTAAAGGGTCACCACAGAGCATTATCATGTAACAACTGTGTTAACATACTAATATAGGCCTTAATTGTAATGCAATTGAGTCGAAATTCCAGCTCTCATTTCGTATGGAAATCAAGGACAAAGTGAGTTTTTCATTTGTTTTATTTTGTAGAATTTATGTTCTCAATGAGATATTTTGTTAGAAATTTATTGTAATTGCGTCTGATAACGTATTTGGATATTGAGTATTTCGTTGAAATGTCAAATGAATTAGAAAAATAAAACAAATTAATTTATACTAATATTATAAAGAGGAAAGATTTTTTTGTTACGATTTAATTCAAAAACTCCTTGACTCGAATTTCATTCACAAAAAATTCACCAATAGAAAGCTACATTATCAGCGAGTAACATACATCTACATCGCACCCATGCGAAGCCGGGCGGATCGATAGTTTAAAATACAAGAGAACTTCGTATATCAGCTTGTCAACTGTCAACTAGCGCGGCGTGGCTGTTTATATATTTGAATAAATGTAATTTATGTTAATTTGAATTCAAATCGAATTATAATGGTGGTTAAAAAGTGCAGTAAATGCAAGAAAAATATAACCAAAAAAGCGCCTGGAATAGAATGTAGCAGATGTGATGTGATAGTACACGCTGATCCAACCTGCGCCAAGTTATCCAACAAGCAACTTAATACGCTTCGAAATTCGTCCAGCATTGAATGGAGTTGCGAAGACTGCCAAAAGAACATCTCCCGTAGATCTTCATTTATTACACCAGATGATGAAGAAGACGACGATGATTCCGAGTTGGCTGATGAAGCCATGCGTTCTATCGACGTTAAAAAACTGGTGGCAGATATTAGCCGAGAGGTTAAAAAAACCTTCAAAGAAGAAATCAGACATCTTGCGTCGTCCCTAACTTATGTAACGGAGCAGCTAACCACTATGGAACAATCCATCAAAAAACAAAATGACCTTATTAGCAATCTGGAACATAAAAACCAGGACCTACAAAATAGAAATAAAAATCTTGAACTGAGAGTTACTGTCTTGGAACAAGATATACAAACTTTTGAACAAAAATCCCTATGTTCATCATTGGAGGTAGCTGGGTTACCTGAAATAGCAATAAAAGATGTCGGTAAGACACTGGAAACTTTAGCAAACAAACTCGAGGTAAATGATAGTGAAATACAATATACCCAGCGTCTACCGGGATCTAAGGACAAACCTGGCCTAATACTCATTGAACTGAAATCAAAACTTGCCAAAAAACAATGGATCGATGCCAGCAAAGAAAAATGTCTCTCTGTCGGTGAAATATTGCCTGATGTCCACAAGGAAATAGCCAACCAGCGGGTCTACATAAGGGAAGCTCTAACAAAACACATGAAAACACTATTGTATAATACTAAAGTCCAATTAAGTAAGTCATTCCAGTTCATTTGGTGTAAAGATGGTAAAGTGTTTGTCAGAAAAAATAATAATAGCAAAATACATTATATTAAATCCCTAGAAGATATCACTAAACTTTGTAAGAGTCCAAGTTTTTCTACTCCACTGTAAATAGATATTAAGATTCTATATATTCCATTATTAAGCTATTTTCATCTAACTATGGGTTCAGAAATCAATGAAATATTTAATTGTAACTCTCCTAATAATTTCTTTTTACAGCTACCTAGTAAAAGTCATTTAAATATCTCATGCATGCATATTAATATAAGATCTATAACTAAAAATTTTACTAAACTATTGCAATTAATACACAATTGTAAATATCCATTGGATGTTATAATAATTACTGAAGTGAACATCACAAATAATGTTGTAAATCTATTTAATATAACAGGCTATAACATGTACAAACAACTACGGGCTAATAAGAAGGGGGGAGGAATAATTATATATATAAAAAATCATATTAAATTTTCTATTCACCAATATAAAACTGTAACATTTGAAAGTCTGATAGGATCTTTTAAAATTGGTTCTAACGCTGATGTAGCTGTGTGTGCTATATATAGACCACCTTCAACGAATAAAGACTTGTTTATAAGAGAGCTCGATGAATGCATTTCTAACTTCGACAATAAAACAAACCTTCTCTTGATCGGAGACATGAACATAAACCTAAAAGAAATTTCAAAATACAAGGATGCATATTTGAATACACTCAGCGAGCACGGATTAATGTGTGGCATATCTGACTTTACTAGAATTGAAACAAAACAAAATGTAGTCACTAAATCTTGTATTGACCACTTATTTGCACGTTTCCCCACGTTACATCCGTACTCGGCAGCGCTAAACGTTGTACTAGCGGACCATCGGGCAATCGTGTTTACCTGCATAAGCGATACTTCATTGCACGCGCGAACACAGGGACGGACTCAAAAATTAATTGATTATCGTTTACTCCATCAAGAATTAAAAAAAGTAAATTGGGTAGAGACAAAACGAATGGATACGGCGGAGGATATATACAACTTCATTTATAGTTCACTAGTAAACGCAAATCAATCTGCTACTAATATTAAACAGACCGAACCTTTTAAAAAGTCAAAAAAATTCAAAGCACCTTGGATCGATGACAATGTTGATCGACTTTGCGATAAACGTAATAGCCTGTTTAATCAATGGAAATGTTCAAACGACCCTAAAATAAGATTGCAGTATAATAAAACTAGAAATAAAATTAATAAAATCTTAGAAACAAAACGAAATAATTATTATAATAATCAAATAAAAGAAAATTTTAAAAATACTAGGAAAGTTTATAATATAATTAATCAAATGCTAGGTCGAACAACACTGTCAATCGACGAAGCTATTCTAAAGGCCTTTGATGCACAAGGTATTTCACCTAAACGCATAGCCGATGATTTTGCCCTAGGTTTTGACAAAGCTGTTAAGGATATTATTCCCAAATGTAATGTTAACTTTTTAAATTCTAAACACAACTATCAAGCTGCTGATTCCAGTTTATTTTTTCAACCTGCAACTAGCGAAAAAGTACACAAAATTATTAAACAACTTAATCAGAATAAAGCTCCCGGCCGCGATAATATCAAAGTCATCGATATTAAATCAGTAGGAAAATATATTGGCACCGCAATTGCGGAGTTAATAAACCGAAGTGTAAAAACAGGACTTTATCCAGACGAGCTAAAAAAAGGATGCGTAAGGCCAGTTTTTAAAAAGGGGAAAAAGAATGATTACTCCAATTATCGTCCTATTACATTATTATCATCAATAAATAAAATAGTCGAAAAATACGTAGCTGAACAAATACAAACATTCTTTAAAAAACGGGAAATAATCTACAAAAACCAATTCGGGTTTCAACCAGGCAAAAATGCATCGACTCTGCTATCGAATTTCACAGATGAAGTAAATAATAGTTTAAATGAAAAAAAATATGTCTTCGTCTTACTCATAGACTTTTCACGGGCATTTGATACGTTGGATCACACACAAATTTTAGAAAACCTAGACAACTGTGGAGTCCGTGGGCCACTGCTAAATTGGTGTGGGAATTATCTCAAAAACCGTACGTTCGCGGTAAAAGTAGATAACATGTACAGTGAAACAATAACCATAACGGAAGGAACCGCTCAAGGATCAGTTCTCGGACCCATACATTTTCTGACCTACGTCAACCAGATGAGCAAACTGATTGACCACTGTACATGTTATCAGTTTGCAGACGATACTTGTTTAGTAATATCTGATAAAAATCCCATAAAAGCCCGTGATCTTCTGCAAAGCGACCTTAATAATGTAATTAAATGGTGCCACGATGCTAGATTAGTTCTTAACCCTAACAAAACCAAATTATTAATAATAAAATCCCCATACATCAAAGATGTCCCCACAAAGGAACTAGTTGTTCATACCCACAATTGCCTTCACGCTTCGTTCAATAATATATTGTGTAGCTGCCCCTTAGTCAAAAAGTAGAAAGTCACAAATATCTTGGGTTGATAATAGACCAAAAATTTAATTGGGGTATTCATATCGAACAAGTCTGCGATAAGCTGAGACAATTCCTGGCTAATATTGTAATCCTAAAAAATCGGATACCATTTAAAATGAAATTAATATTATATAATGCACTAGCTGAATCACACATTCAGTATGGTCTTAGCAGTTACGGCCGCACCTACAAGACATATCTCAATCAAATATACAAACTTCAACTAAAAATCCTAAAACAAATAGTATCAGACAACATTAGAAACAAATATTACAGTAACGATATTGGGCTGTTCAAACATTGTAAAATCCTACCGGTTTACACACAATACCGAGCTTCCTTACTTAAGGAACACTTCTTCAATGAAGACCTTAAGAAAAATATAAATCATAATAAGTACACGCGAGCATTAGCGCAAGTTCGGCTCTGTACGATACGCGCTAACAACACGTATGGCGAAAGAACGACCGCCTACATAATTCCTCGCATTATTAATGACTTACCGCCTGAGTTTATTCAATGTGCTACGCCAACTAACTTAAAATTTAAACTGAAGGAATACTTCTTAAACAATATGATTTTGTTTTCTTAGATTGGAGATGAATAAATCGAGCTGACGGTCTACCTAAGATAGCATTAGATATAAACCTCTGTGGTTTCACATATGCTATTTAAATTTAATGTTGTAATTGTATTCTATATCGATAAGTAAAATAAAAAAAAAAAAAAAAAAAATTTAGTAAGTACCTAAGATCAGAAAATGCCTTCAAACTTGTTATATGCTATTCCTTTTGCATAATGTTACAATGCTTTTATTTTCACTTCCACGTCACTATTTACTATCTATGCCATTGATATAGATAGTAAATAGGGATAATAGATAGATAGATATATATATACTCATTCATATGTTGACGGATTTTTTTTGAGTTTTATATATATTATGTATTTCATAGTTCGGCAATGATTCAAAAATCAAAAATATTGAAAAAAAATGAACACTCGACTGGTCGACATTCAAAGCCACATGCATTTATTATATCTAATCAAATTGTAATACTGGACAATACAAAAGTTTCTATAAAAACTTTCTTTAATTTTTAAAGATTTCCAATTAATATTGGAACACACATTCATGGAAATATGCACAAATACAAAAAGAATTGTAATCGAATGTGTTTGATTAATAAACTCCTCGTTTTTATTAAAAAATGTGATTTCCCTTCCTGGGGGTGTGGGGCAGACACATTTCTGTGTTCGTTTCACTAGTGATTTGTCTTCTATGCCTTGGCCAATCGAACAATTTTATTTATATTGTTTTACGAGGATTTATAACCCAAGACTTGCAGTGCTGAACGCAACCACTGAGCCATGAAGGCGGTGTTTTTATATACAAATATCATATTATGTTAAGACGAATATGTAGGTACGTCATATAAATACAAAAAATCCAATAAATTCATCATAAAAACTTTAAAAATCAACTAAATTCAACGCTAATAGTTTAGATGTAAACAATGCGCAGTTAAGTAGTGTTTTCTTAGAATGCTAAATGTCAAAATCGTAATATAATTATATCATATTCGTTTTTTCTTCAATCTGCATATTATAATACAATCTATATACCTACATAATGTAATAAAGAGGAACTACGCCTTTTCAAAGTAACTTTTTTTTTATAATAGTTATCAACAGACGTATACCTCAGCCACAGAACATCAGTAAATGATGCGCTGTCGACCTACTTTTTACCTAATTGCATTGCATTCGGAAATCCATAGACTGAGACCGAAACGCGCACCTCACGGTTTTTCCATCTAAGACCACCGTTAATATTCGGTTCATTCGTTACCCGGTTCGAATTTCGATATTCCCCGATCAATTCCCGAAGTGACCAGACGTGGGGAAAACATGCCTATAGAAAATTTAAACATGTCCCGGGGGGATTCGAATTTCGAACCCGCGACCAATCAACTAGCCCGTCAAAAGTATTTGAGTGTGGTTCGTGCCTTACTTTAAATTTTTTAGACAAAAAAAAAAAGGTTTCCAACTGAACTCATAGCTTCCAAGTGACATTCAGATAATTCACGGACAGATAGCAGTCACAATAATAAACATCAACAAAAACGACGTCATCGCTCGTTTTGATCACCAAAAGGCCATTGACTTAACCCAGGTGTTCTTTAAAAACGACTTTACATTGATCAAAAAAAGATTAATTTTAATTTAGGGCCCTGATGTGATAAATTACTATATTCTATAGATTTAATATATATTATATTTAAATCTATATGATTAAGAATATCTTCACTTATTTCCAAAGCTCTAATACTTTGACATACAGTCCATTCACATTCCGAATTCTCGAAGGTCGTCGAAAAATTAGCTCGACAGCGCATCATTGACTGATGTTCTGTGGCTGAGGTATCACCTACCATCAAGTGAACCTCATGCTCGTCTGTCGATATCTAACATAAAAAAATACAGGCACGCGTTGACGTGCCAAAAATTAATTAATAGGTACCTACATTTTACTAATAATATCATTCTTATTACTTACTAGCTGATGCCAGCGACTTCGTTCGCATAGGCTTCACGTAAATAGTAAAGTGGCGAAATAATCAAACTACTTCATTTCCATATCAAACTGTTATTGACATCTGATAATTCGAAAATGTTAGGCGCGAGTCAGTTTGCATAGCAATTTGTTGATATGGTGCCTTTAAAATAATATTTAAATGATGATAATTTTTCTTTCCGACAACCGATTTTGATGAAACACAGCCTATATGTTGCCCCGGGCTTTGCTTAATATATTTTTGAAAACTGAATGAAAATCGGTTCAGTATCTTCGGAGATTAGCCCGTACAAACAGACAAACAGACAGAGAAACAAAAAATTAAAAAAAAAACTGGGTTTGTTCTATTTCTCTTCTTACACCCCCCTGACTCGATTTTTACCATTTTTTTTCTATGTACAGAAATTTGACCTCTACAGTTTTATTATATGTATAGATAACTGTTACGTTCAGTGTTTTTATTATATAGTCTGAATTACCATAAGTAGTTGGGAGCTAGTAATAGGTGAATAATGAACATTTCGGTTGATGACTTAATTGCCTCCAGCCTGTCTGAACTGATATCATTCGTTACGATATAAATACGAGTATCGACAGAATAACACCTGCCAACTTCAAAATTTATAAAAATAATAATTTAGGCTGTTTACACTCGAGATAGCATGAATGTCTTTGTATTTAGTGTATTTTATGATTTATTTGGTATTATTTTTTATTATATATAAACAAGCACAGAGGCCGTACCATCTCTTAAAGTAATATAACAGCTATTGCTTCTATTTTCTCTTCCTCATGTTCTTTCCATCTTTGATTCTGTGATAATGTTGATGTAATTATTTAAATAATGTGACAAACTATATTCAAACTTATATTTTTATTTTGCCAAAATATTTTATGAAAAAGTGCCATCCAGTTATCTTACCGACTGGTATCCTGGAACTTATATTTTTGCTAATTTTGCGAAACTGTTCTTAGAATTACATAGAAATATAATAACAGATCTAGGCGAAATTTGAGGGCGAGTCTTGACGCAAAAAACATACAAGATATAGTTGAGCAACAAATTGCTTGAATCGCATAGTACGGGAACAGCTTTAAATTCTACATGAATCAATTAACATTTCAGTGAATAGCAACGGGTCTATGACTGGACCGTAATATAGATATAATAAATTGTTTAACATTAATTTGATTATATTAACCTGTTTTAAAAGCTGTTTCTGAAGTTTTCTCCTTTCGTAAACAAAGACTCAAATTCATTCAATTTAGGAATAATCTATACTAATATTATAAAGCTGAAAAGTAAGTTTGTTTTAACGCGCTAATATCAGGAACTACTGGTTCGAATTGAAAAATATATTTTTGTGTTGGATAGTCTAATTATCGAGGAAGGCTTTAGGCTATATAACATCACGCTAAACGGGGAAAATTATCCATATAAAACTACTCGACCGATTTTATTATCATGATCCCATGACATTGCACCCGTGCGAAGCCGGGGCGGGGCGGAGCGGATTGCTAGTAAAAGGTAATCAAAGAAATAATAAAGTGTATTTATGACTTTGACGTATTTGTCTGTTTCATATAAGTTTTTTTACAGACTGCTGTAACTGACTGCTGCTGCGGCCTATAGTGTTTTGTGCCAGACTAACCCCATGTACACAAATAGGTACATATGTGTGTATATACTAGAGTTTGTTTGAAACGTTATCAATAGGATAAATAGGGTTATATAGGAAGGGTATAGGGTAGGAGGGTGGCTAATAAACATAGATTGACTGTGTGAAGAATGATATGTTTGAGAGGTGTGACTGATGATACGGCGAGTGAAAGAGAACGGAAAAAGAGAACATACTGAATCGACCCCAAATATAATAAAAAAGGGAACAGGGCAGGAAGAAGAAGAAAAAAATATTTAACGAGTAGAAAGCTATATTATGTTTGATTAACACTGGCTTAATTTTTACTAACTTACTTATTTTTTTGCAAATTCATCAACATCAAATGTCCATCAAATGCTGGGTGCTCCTCACTAAGAAATATTTAAATTTCTAACTATAGTGTAGTCGTTGTAGACTCCTAGAGGTCGATATAGATCACATTATCAATCATAGCTATAAAGTTCTTATTTTTATTTCAAGTTATACCAGGATAGCTTATATACACAAAAACATCGTATGTATACCAAAACATAATAGCTAACCAATCTCTAGTGCTATGTACGCGATATAAAAACGCTAAACACACAACGATGCAAGCTCAGTTCGATAGAAAATTTCGTGATATTTAGACGTTAGCGAATTAGATATACCTATAATAACAAAATGAATCTTATATATTGTGTATTTGCGGCTTGTATAGTGACGGTTATCGGAGGTAAGAATATTTATATAATAATGAATTAAGATAGATTTCGATGACACTTAAGTTGAGGGACCTTCAAAGAGCCTATTCCTACCTAAAAGACCGGCAACGCATCTGCAAATCCACTGGTACTACGGATATTCATGGACGGCGGTATGTACGTACCGCAAACTCGTTTGACTCCCTATACTATAAAAAAACCTTGTGGTAACAAAAGTTAGTGATCGTTACGTTTCAATATTTTGTTTTATTGCAAACATATAAAATTAATGACAGTCTGTATAGTTTAAAAACATAAAACAATCATTTTGGTGGTTACCACTTATATGGATGTACCGAATTTAGAATACGCATTTCATAATCAAGTCAAAACTTTTGTTTTAGAAATAGATAGATATTAAAATTATCAATTTTAAATAAAAGCTGTTTATATATCGACTCCTACTTCATTTTTATTACCTAAATGTATCATAATAAAAAAAAATAGTTACAGGTAAATATTTTATAATTTCCCACTAATATTAATAATGACAAAAGTGTTTATGAAGATGTGTCAATCAGGGAGAACTACGAGTATATACTTTGAAACATAATGTTCGCATATTCTATTTTATGGAGGGGTGGGTAAAATCAAACTAAATACGAATGACAAACAAACACACAAAACTTTTTTTTTAACTCTGCAGCTAAGAATAACGGCGGTGTTATCACTGAAAAGTGATATTTTCCTTGTTGTAAACTTATTTAAAAATATAAAATGACGTTGAGAATATAAAATTAAGTTTATTGTGTCGCAGAAATTAGCTAGTACCTATTACCATTTTAATTCAATAACTAAACTTAAATAAAATAAATATTTAAAGTAGGTCTTGAATAGGATCCCTATGACCCACTGTATCACAGATTAAAATAAATAGAACAGGATTTTTATTAAAATTTTATTAGAACTTGTTGAACGAAATCAAGTTCTGAAGAATGGCATTTCGCTAGAAACACCAAATGTCAATATTTTCATATCAATATATAATTTTGATAAATGTTGTTTTAAATACAATATTCGCGGCATTATACTAGAAATTACCATATATAAAACATCTATCGTACCTAATATCTTAGTTTGCGAGTGCTTTAAGGAAACATAAAACGGCCACACGTCTTTATAATTTTTTATTTATTTATAACTAGCAACTTGGCACGGGTCTAATGCACCTACATAAAAAAACTATATTATCAGCGAGTATAGCCTATGTTACTCGCTGGTAGGTAATGTAGCTTTCTATTGGCGATTTTTTTTTATAATTGGTCGAGTAGTTTTTGAGATAAATCGTAACATACAAGCAAACAAATCATTCCTCTTTATTATATTAGTTTAGATAAAACTTGTTTATGTAGATAATACATAAGTTATTTAAATTAGTACTATTAGAAATACCACGTAAAGTAGAAAAGCCTGGGCCATGCACTCACTAAAATTTCACTATAATCGGATGAATAGTTTTGGAGTATATAAAGGACAACTTACATAGATATCGATACTTTATATACATAGATATCGATAGGTTAGCGTTAGCTGTAACCCTTAGCTACAAGACATCTATCAAGGATGCGCTGTCGACATATTTTTACCTTTATCATATTCACTTCGTCTTATGTTTATTTTGCACTAAAGCTTCGCATCTCAAACTACTATACTATCTAACAACATAATAAAGATAAAACTAAAAACCAGTTTCTAAACATTACCATACAATCAACGCGCTACCTTCGCGCATAACGATAATTTTATTAATATATAACTAGTCCCATCTAATAAAGATGCTCTGACATCCACAATGCCAATATCAATGCAACTTTGACTAGTTTACATAATGTGAATTGCAGATAATATTATCCGTTTAGGGGTATCACAGACTATGTGCGAATCCGTAGCACAAATGAACTGTGGTGGGGATTGAGCCAGCGTAAGTACACTGTCGGGCAAAATTATTTGGTACCTTTATTATTTCAATCGGTAATTGAATACATTACCTTAATTAATTGATTAAATTGTATTAGTCGCTTCTGTAGTTTGTTTATAAAGGTCCATCATGTTTTTCGTAAAACCTATTTATTTCATGCAACAAAACACTGAGTAGATCATTTGTCGCGATTGTCAATTTAACATCGAATTCTTTCTGCTCTCAGTCTCTTTCTGCAATCAAATCGGTAACAAAAACAACAAAAATACACTAGTTAAAAGGTGTCACTAAAATTGCACTCGATAGGAATTCTTCGTCAGGATGCTCGCGCGGGAGCGCGAGCATCGGACGGGACCCAGATGACAATTATCTGTTTGCTGGGGACAGCGGGGTCGCGCCCTATAACAATAGGGCGGTCTAAAATTGCACTCAAGTGTACGATAGTCGTATGATACGCGCGGACCCAATAGACGACGAGCATCGACTGCCGAACCAATCACGTGGAGCGTCAGCGTGGTTAACGTCATATCCACCAATAAAAAGTGTGCTCACGACTCGTGCCGCTAACTGTACCTACTTTAAATTAAATTAATTAATGATTAATACCTTTTTTCCTTATTTCAGATAAGTGTAGACCGTCAGAAGGATTACCAGATCCTAAATCGGGTTGCTGTGGTATGCACTTGGCAGTCTCACACACACACGATAGTAATTACCTCTCTTTTTATTCGATTATTATCTAAGCTAGGTTCTTTATTTTTTTACAAATATTAAAGCTTATGTTTACTATGACAAAATTAATTGCATATTTTAAATTAATTTCGCACGCGATTGTAAGTGGCGAACGATGTGAATCAATCAACAAATACATATCTTTTCTGTTTGTGTTCGTACAAATAAAGTGATGGCTTCATACATATTTAAATAAAATACTGTATACCGGATTAAAACGCGATTTATTATTTAAATTATTTATCCCGAAACGTCGGGATAAATAATTTAAACCGACGTTTCGGGATAAATAATTTAAATAATAAATCGCGTTTTAATCCGGTATACAGTATTTTATTTAAATGTGTGATACTCGCGTTAATAAAAGACAATATTATGTGCACCAGTACGGACTGGAAAAAGGCTTCATACATACCCTATTCCTAAGCCTAAACCCTCAATCACAATATTGGCCTTTTCTTCGTTTTTAATTCATTTCATAGTAAGACCTCTGATATATATTAAGCCACTCACAACCTGTCTGTATGTGCGTCCTTTAATAGGCTGTACTTTTTAACGATAAGTAAAGTAGGAAGTCGCTGAAAATCTTTGTTGCGTCCGATTTCCGGCCTCCTTTTTGACAGAAGTATTGTTTATTGTTTTGTGTTGTCTTTTTTATATTTATATTTTAAGTTTCAATATAATGTTCTAAAATTTACGTCAATTACACAAAAAAAAAATTGTAAAAAAACCTCCATATTTTGCTAAATGAATATGAATTTTCCTCATCTTTTAAACCATTTAACTTTATCTCTTCGCTTCAGCGTCGAATTTAATGACGGATATTCTGAGAAGTAATAAGGAAAATAACATATTGTCGTTCCCATACAAGAAATTTGTTTCACTCAACGCTTTCAACAATCGTACTTACAAAAGCGTCAAACCTAAGATGTAAACAGTACAAACTCTGAAATAAATACTGTTTTTTTATGTAGTAACGAAACGAATATGAGGTATATCTAGAAATATCACTTGATGGTAGGTGATACCTTAGCCACAAAACAGTCAACGATGCGCTATCGACCTACTTTTTACTTTGAGCATTCGGAAATCCATAGACTGAGACCGAAACGCGCAATGTGCCCTTCACGGTTTCACATGTTTCCATCTATGAACGGTGGTACGAGTACGTTACTCTGTCGGAATTTCGATAATCTTTCACCCTTTTAAAAAACTTTTTGGCTTATTTATTCAAACGCGACTTTATTCGCGTGGGCTTCATCTTAAGCTAAGCTTCTAAGAAAACTATTTAAATGAATAACTTTTCTTCCCGATAATCGATTTCGATGAATCAAAGTTTTGATGTTGCCTCTGACAGCTCAAAAAATCAGTTTAGTATTTTCGGAGATAAAAACGAAAAAAGAACGATCAAAACGTTTTTTATATCGCCCCTTCTCTATTTCTGGTAATATATATGTATAATACTATTTTATTATATTCGTATGTATAGATATATGTTATGAGGGAAAAGGGAGGCCGAAAAACTATGGATTGACTGTGTGAAGAATGACATGTGTTTGAAAGGTGTGACTGATGATACGGCGTGTGAAAGAATAGAATGGTTAAAGAGAACATACTGCGCCGACCACAAAGAAACAAAAGGGGACGAATAACAAGAAGTATAGATATATAGCGGAATCTAAAAGGTTAATAATATCTCTTCAGAGGGAGACGCAGCGTTGAACCAATACCCTTGGCTGGCGCTCATAGAAGACCCCAAAGGAAGAATTACATGCACAGGAGCCCTGATCAGCTCCAGATATGTACTAACAGCAGCGCAATGTGGATTCCGAGAGCCGTATGTATACTTATTTAAATTATGAGAATAACCCTATCTGAACCTTGAAGACTTCGGACAAATTCAAATTATTTATTCATTTCGGCAACACAATGTAGTGTACATTGAACTATATATATATGAACGTCAATAAAACAAAAATTACTTAAAAGTTCACTTGATGGTATTTGACACCTCAGCCACAGAACATCAGTCAATGATGCGCTGTCGACCTACTAAATATGAAATTAATTTGATTGATGTCCCACGAACTCAATTTCTTATACAGTTATACCCCAAATTTACGCGATGGGTGGAGTTGGTCCATTACCGCGTAACTCGAATTTAAGTCGGGATATAACTGCATAATTTCGTACATTAATATTTACATATAAATTACATTAATTTAACAAGCGATCCGCCCCGGCTTCGCACGGGTGCAATATAGATATACTATAGCCTATGTTACTCGCTGATAATGTAGCTTTCTATTGGTGAAATAATGTTTATATTTGGTCTAGTGGTTTTGAGTTAAATCGTAACAAACAAACAAATCTTTCATGTTTATAATATTAGTATAGATTGGGGCCGGAAAACAATATTTAACAATAAAAAAAAGAAAAAATATCCCGTGTTACTCGACGATAATGTAGATTTGTATTGGTCAAATAATTTTTAAAATCGATCCAGTACTTTTTGAGTTTATTCATAACATATAAAAATAAAAATATTTCCTCTTTATAATATATATTAGTATTATTCTATATTTACAGGAAAAGCGTCCGTTTCGGAGAGTACAATAAAACAAACACCGCCTTGGATTGCCTCATGGTGAATGGCGCTATGAAATGCGCTGATACAGTCGTCACAATACCGATAGAGTATATGAAGGCACATCCAGAGTTCTCTCGACAGAACTTGAGACTGAACGACTTAGCGCTTATAAAGCTAAAGAAACCCGTTCCTTATACCGGTAAGTGATGACGATGTTGCATTATGATGAAGGGAGACCCAAAGCATTGGTTTGTACCGAAATTCTGACCGAATTATGAATAGATTAGCAGTAGAAGCCGAAACAGTCAAACACATAATAAGGGCTTTCTCGCAATGTTTCGCGCTACTAGGAATATTTCCCAATTATTGGTAACAGTGTAGGACTCAACTTCTTAACAATAATAAGAATGAAAGAAAAGGAAATATTCCTGTAACATTATAACAGGACAAGAATCGATTTCTATTTTTTTATTTTTTATAGAATAGGGGGGAAATAGGCTGGTACAAACAAATACACACAAACTAAAAAGTTAAAAAATAATATTTTAATTACTTCAAAGTAACAGCCTTAAAGGACAACCGATTGATACTTAATATTTATTCTGCCCTCGCTCCGTACCGTTTGAAAGTTTGTTTCTGCTGCCCTTCTTGGCTGGCACCGTTTCCAGAAATAACTGTTAAGGAAAATGTAGGCACGTTTCTAAACACTTTAATTTTATTATTTACCAACTTTCAGAATACATTAGGCCAATCTGCCTACCGAGCTCCGATATCAATGTATCACCTCCCAAGGGCTTATCGTTCATCGTTGCGGGTTGGGGTAGCAAACCTTCAAGCCTACAAGAGGACGATGTTGTCAAACACTTTGTTGAGGTCCCTTACAAATCCTTAGAGGTGAGGTTATTTAGGATTTTTACAATGACCGTACATCCCAATTCCTCGTAAATGGGCAAACAATAGTACTTGTGGTTAGACTGTTTACGTACATATTAACATAACTAGCTGATGCCCGCGACTTCGTTCGCGTGGGGTTCACTTTAAGCTGAGCTTTTGAGCAAGCTTTCTTCAAATGACATATCCTCCTCCACCCTCTGTACTTGGTGATTTCTTTTGGGAAAGAGCTATCAAATTAGTCATTGACGGTTGCTTTTGCATCATGTTATCGACATGTTTAATGGTGGTTGAGATTCAAAAGTCAAAAGTCAAAAGTTTTTTATTTCAAATAGGCCTTTGCAGGCTCTTATGAAACGTCTAGTTGCACGGTTCCAAAAAGTGGGTCTCATGGAGAAGAACCGGCAAGAAACTCCATGGACACTCTTTGGACACTCATGGATTGAGGTTCGAAGGATGATTTGAAATTCAATAGTTGAAATAATTAACCTGACTTTAAAGAAACTTTAGGGAGATTCATATTAATTAAATTTTACGTGACCAAAATCCAGATATGTGTCTTTTTTCTACTTATCAGAGTTCAATCGAAGATTGGATTCAATGCATTTTCTGTCTTAAATAGATGCGTGCGTTCATTTAATTGGTCATTTTCATTTTTGGAATTTTTTTTAAATTCCCGGGATTCCTGCCCGGGTTTCCGGTGCTAAATGCGGAAACCTCTAAGATACGGAAGCAAAAAAGCAATGTCGAATAATCGTAATTCTGTTTAAGAGAAAGGATTGATGAAAATGTGAAATAAATGATCTCATAAGAAATACTTTTTCATATAATATTTCAATAATACATTTTCTATTTTTGTTATAATATAGTTCTTTCAAAAAATAAATAAAGAAATACAAAAAAAAAATACTTTCATTTCAACTTCAGATTCGAGCTACGCTATGGGACTGCATATCCACTATTCTACGAATACATATATTGGAAATTGCGAAATAATCAAACTATTTCATTTACATATCAGACTGTGATTGACATCTGACAATTCGAAAAAGTTCAACGCGAGTCAGTTTGAATTGAAATTTGGTGATATGGTGCCTTTAAAATAATATTTAAATGATGATAACTTTTCTTTCCGATAGCCGATTTCGATAAAACAAAGCCTATATGTTGCCCCGGGCTTTCCTTAATATATTTGTGTAAATTGCACGATAATCAGTTCAGTATCTTCGGAGATTAGCGTGAACAAACAGACAGACAGACAGACAGACGGACAGACAGACAGACAGACAAGAATATTAAAAATTGCATTTATGCATTCTGCTACCCTTCTTTTATCACCCCTCTTAATTTCTGGTAAAAATATTTAGTGAAGCGTAATTTCGATCCTACTCTTTTATTATATGTATAGATTAGAAAGTTAGAGCCTCCTTGTATCTTAAAGCATGTACATCTAAATTCTGGTATTACGAATGTTACCGGCTGACGGTGATGCTTTCTGCCTAGTGAGCTATATATTTGTTCGGTGCTGAAAATAATATGAAAGGAACTTCACAATTTGATTCCCCCATCTCCTTTTCACCTTCGGACAACCAGGCGCACGGCGGGTTTCCATCCGTACTTTGTTGACATACCAACACTCCGCACAAATTCTATCGCCTCATATTTTATTATGCGAACCGCAAAAATCTGTAACACTCTCTCTGCGTCTGTCTTTCCCGAAAATTATAACATGGGTCTCTTCAAAGCAAGAGTAAATAGGCATCTTCTAGACAGTTGTGATTTACCACCCTGACCGCATCACCACTTAACATCAGGTAGGATAGTAGTCAAACAACTGTCTATCGTAATGTAAAAAAATTACGAATTACGAAATCAGACTTATTTTCTTTTACAGCAATGCAGAACTGCATATGAGAAATACAATCCAGGACACTTCACAATTAGTGAATACCAGATCTGCGCTGGTGGTGAAAAAGATAGAGATTCTTGTAGAGGCGACGGCGGCGGTCCACTCATGTACGAACAAAATGGCCGACACAGCGCCGTAGGAGTCGTCAGCTTTGGACCTAAACAGTGCGGCACAAATGGCATACCTAGCGTGTACACAAATGTCTTCAAATATATGCCGTGGATACGAAGTGTGGTCAGGCCGTATTAGTATTATTAGCTAGGTCAGAGGGCACGAACGACCATCGACAAAGTATTCATATCGTCGAACTGTCATTTGTATGAAATTTCTTATGTTTTCTCATACAACTGACAGATGGACGATTAGAATACTTTTTCGATAGTTGTTCGTGCTAGGCCCTCAGAATATGTGAACTATGGATTATTTTAAAGCTTATTTTAAGTCCTAACGCTGTAATAATTTTAAGTATAAAAATGACATGTTTTGTGATATATTTTATATAAGGAATATCGACGAATATTCTTTATAGAATTATTTAGGTGTGATCGAACAGAAAATAAGTAAATTATATTATCACGCTTTCGATAAAGAAATGTATGTATAAAATAAACTTTCGCTTAGTGTGACCAATGAAACTAATCAAAGCTTACCAAATTATCATAAGCAGCTAAGTTAAGCGAATAACTTGCGAAAAAGTAACTACTCCTACTAGAACTAACTAGTGTATGACAGATTATACAAAATAGTACTTTCTCGAAAGTTGTTCGTGCTAGAGATTATACTGTACGAGGGAACTTTGAAATTACCATAGAACCATTTTTCTTTACGTGCGATTGGCTTGGAACTTCAAAATTCAGAAATTGAAGATGGCGGATCCAATATGGCGGACTGATATTCTTTTATATCGGTCCGCCAATCGAATTCACAATAAGCTACCCCAAAAACCCTTTAGTACCAACTTTTACTATCGTCAAATAACTTTTTGTATTAACGTTCAGCCATTTTAGATCCGCCATCTTGAACTTCAAAAATCTGACATCGGATTCGTAAGCAATAACGCCAAAAACCCACTCAATTACAAATTATTCCCTTTGACAGACTCCTGTAAAATTATTTTTTTATTTTTTTCATCTACAAATATTCTATTAAAAATAATTATCGCAATGAGACTGTATTTTTATGTTTTTTAATCACTGAAGTAACTAAAAATTAAAAAAAAACCGGAATGGTATACGTTGAATTGTAAATATATTGGAAAAATTGGTAACGTGGGTTTCCACCATACTTCAAAGGGATAACGTGTAAACGCTGGAATTTCGCTTGTATATAATAATATTATATAGTCAATTAGATCGTCATATTTCATATTATTTTTGTATTAAATAAAAAATATATAGAATTTTACATCTTATTTATTATCCTTTTTTCATTTACAGTCAGTTAATTGGAAATAAATATAAACGGCGACAATATACAACATAGAAATCAATATTTCAAGTTGTGCGTCACTTACAGGAAACTAGCGATCCGCCCCGGCTTCGCACGGGTGCAATTTACTATACAAAAATGTATCTAATATATAAAATTTCCATGTCACAATGTTAGTTACCGTACTCCTCCGAAACGGCTATACCGATTTTTACCAAATTTTATATGCGTATTCAGTAGGTCTGAGAATCGGCTACTATCTATTTTTCATAACCCTAAGTGATAAGGGTTGTTCACCCTTAAAATTTTTATTTTTATTATTGGACGATTTTTTTTTTTATAATGTGGCATTAAAAAATACATACAACCCTAAATTTTTACTTCTTTATCAACAACCCTTGCTTTTTAGAAATTACTAGTGGACCCCGCAGACGTTGTTCTGCCACAATTTTGGCTTCGAAATTATATAATTATTCTTAAATTTGAATATGCCCATTTACCCACTATAATTGTCTAATATGTCACTGATTTGCAGTGGACATCTGTTATTCCAAAAAAGCTAAGAATGCATCACGTGAGCTGTCAAGATGGCGGAGTTCCGAATCTAATTTATTTTATAATTAATTTTATGCATATATTTTTTTCCTGATTTTTTCCAATATCTTATTCCGGACATAGAGGAATCCAACAAATAAGATATCTTTAAAATCGGTACAGCCGTTCTTGAGTTATAAACGGTGTAACTAACACAACTTTATTTTATACTAGCTGACCCGGCATACGTTGTTTTGCCATGTTAATAATTTCTAAAAAGCAGGGGTTGGTGATAGAAAAGTAAAACTTTAGGGTTGTATGTATTTTTTAATGCCACATTATAAAAAAATAAAAACAAAAAAATTCGTCTAAAAATTAAAAAAAAAAATTTAGGGGTGGATTACCCTTAACATTTAGGTGGATGAAAAATAGATGTTAGCCGATTCTCAGACCTACCCAATATGCTTACCAAATTTCAGAGGAATCGGTCAAGCCGTTTCGGAGGAGTATGCAGACTAACATTGTGACACGAGAATTTTATATATTATTTTATATATATATATAGATTTACATGGCAAATCAACGTTTGCCGGGTCAGCTAGTATACTATATTATTTGATCAAAATATTGGTTTATGGTACGATGGGCACTCATTAAATGAACAAAGCCCTGTCAAATAAAAATAGAAATTAAAAAAGAAGTAGGCTATGCACCCTTTTTTGAGGACCTTTTGGGTAGGTGAATGCAACCTCGGGTTTTTCTATGACGCATAAGAAAATCCGGTAATATTATTACGTAGGTAGGTATATTTGTTAATAAAAATTAATGACGTAACTAGAGTATGCGTGTTCGTATAGAATTAGCTGAACGGACTGATGCGTTATTTATGGGCGTGCGCAGATTAAACGGGTTGATATAAGTGAATATATTGTTAAAAAAAAGGAACTAAATAAAATCCAAACACTTACGGCCTTATTCATAAACGTGTATATGTTTTGTCTCGCTCTATCCAATACAAAAAGACTACAGCCGGCCTAGCATGACCGCCACGAGATATGTCGCGGACGAGAGAAGACAAACTAAGATTTAAGGGGGTCCTCTAGTTTCTCGGGTCGAAAAAATCGATTTAATTTTTTTTCCATAAATCACATCTACAACATGTGTAGAAAATGTGTGCCAAAGGAATTTTCGATATTCGAAGCGGTTCACAAGTTATGGCCCTGGAATGAAGAAGGTATACGCGCTGGGCTGCTCCGAAAGCCAAGCGGCGCTGATCATTGTATTGATATCCCTAAATCTAACTTCTGCCTGAACCTTTTGTGAATTAGGCCCGAGTAAAGGGGTGCCGAGACCATTGATAGACGCTTTCGAATATTGACTAAGACGCCATGAAGTGTCGGTTAGTACAGTTTTGCTGTGGTAGTTGCGAAGCGTATTATATTTTCTCTTGCGAGTCGCACGAAGATGATTTTTTGAAAATAATTTTCAAAATGTTAAAGAAAGTAAGTAGAGACGCCCCGGCTCGTTTCGATCGATCAAAAAAGCGAAAATTCGCAGGCAAACGCCACACTTTTGAACACGACAAGTCGTTTACATCGGCGTTAGCGAAGAAATTTGGTCAAAATAATTTTTTTGAGGTGAACGTGGAACAGACCTTTTGGTATTGTATTTTGAATTTTTGTGAGTATATTTTCAACAATTTCTTCGGCTGTTTTTTGTAAAGAGTGCGAAAGTACGGTGACTTTCCATCAACGTGATATATACGAAGATTGGGCATTAAACTTTCCATAGCGTGCATTCAAACGAAGCATTCGAATCTATCCTGATGACCTTCGAAAGCATGGGAGTGAAAATCGGCACACAGGCTAAAGGTTATGTTCAACAGCATGATAGCTGTCGGATCGACCGTTCAGAAAGGCGCACGAATGATGTTGTAAAACAGGCCCGAATTGTGAAAAGGGAAGACGGAGCAGCTCTGCGTGACTTCCAAAAAGTGGAGGAAGGCCTATTGTATGGTCCAGGCATAGCAGATTGACGGTGAGATGAAATTATTATTATAAATCACATGCGCGAACTTTCAAACGCGTTTTTCTCGAAACACCATTTTTCGAAACGGTGACCACGATATTTCAGAAACTACTACACCGATCTTATTCAAATTTATACTGCATCGTTAATATGTTATAAGCCAGCGATTGAACTAGGATTATCATGATTGCTTCGATAGTTTTTTTTCTACGAGCGAAAAACTTAAGAAAAAATTAGTAAAAAATAGAATGTAATTTTCAAAAGTCAATTTTTGTAATTTAGAATTCATTCTAGTTCAATCGCTAGTCTTAAATATGAAGATTAAAATGCCGTTTGGTTTTTTGATTTTAGATAAGCAGAACAGCCGCAATCTTGGTCACCGTCAAGCACCTCTTTTACTCGATGTCTTCCTGTCGGCCGCTATAACTTTTAATTTATTATATATTTTGACTTCAAAAAATTTATAAAGCTTACTTAAATGATAATAAAGATTATGCAAAAACAATGAGATTGATTATTTCCATGGTTTGATCGTAAAAAATTATTGAAAAAGACGTAAAAAAACAGCCGAGAAACTAGAGGACTGCCTTAAATAAAATACTGTATACCGGATTAAAACGCGATTTATTATTTAAATTATTTATCCCGACGTTTCGGATGCTTTTCAGCAACCGTGGTCGCGGGAGACTGAAAGATGACAGTTGTCTTATACATATTTGAAATGTCACAAAGTTGCCATATTTAATTCAATTAAATTAAAAAATAATCTATTAATTTAGGTAACACAATGTACATCTATGAACGTCATTAAAAAAATAATACATATTAAATTACTAATATTACTAATATTAAATGCTTCTAATTTTACATTTACTACCAGTTCACAAATCAAGGGCGTAGAGCGGACGAGAAGAACTGACTTTAGTATGTTGGATTTGTTTTCTAAAAAACAAGAGGACACCGTTAGTCAATATTGTCATAATATAGAAAATTACAGTAAATATCAACTCCGTAGGAATAGATGGCGTTAATATGTAAAGATTGTAAAACAAAAACTTGGCGATTAAAAAGAGTGGCGGCGAGTTTCTTGCCAGTTCTTCTCGTCCGCTCTACGCCCTTGATTTGTGAACTGGTAGTAAATGTAAAATTAGAAGCATTTAATATTAGTAATATTAGTAATTTAATATGTATTATTTTTTTAATGACGTTCATAGATGTACATTGTGTTACCTAAATTAATAGATTATTTTTTAATTTAATTGAATTAAATATGGCAACTTTGTGACATTTCAAATATAAGACAACTGTCATCTTTCAGTCTCCCGCGAGTATTTGTGTATAGTTCGGAGTTTCTACATCAAGTTTGCACCCGTGCGAAGCCGGGACATGTTTGTTATACATCTATTGACTGTTATTGCCAAAGTTGGGCAAACAGACGAAGTTGTCGACGTCATCGACTCAGCAGAGTCGCTAATTTAAAAATTATATTGTAAATATTATCCATATTACGTCTGAAATAAAGGCTTTTATTATTATTATTATTGACTGTTTAGAAAATCATTTTTAAATCACAATAATGTTCATCGTCTTCAGTGGGGGCTGGTGGGCCCGAGGCCCCACAGATTTAGTAGCCCCTATATCCGGGGCCCTGGGCTGCAGCCCAATAAGCCCATATATGGATATATGACTAAAACATGACAATAAACATACCTGATACGAACACTTACGTAATAAAACATAATCAATGTTAATTGCAATTAATTAAACAGGATTTGCGTCAACTGAGGTTTAAGGATAGATAAGCTATAGATATGAGAAACGCATGTATATACTAGAAGTGGATAAACACGCGCTTGATCGTGAACTCTGATGCATGAAGTCTAGGAGACGACTATTTTTATATTAAACTTGATATCGTCATTGCGCCTGCCAAATTCCATATGTGCATTTTTTTGATTTTTTGTTTTATTCTCTACTGTGTTACTAAAATCCTTTTTGTGATATTCGAACTGGAAAGGAGTTTAACTAATTCCATATGTGTTTTGACCATTAAGAAAAACTCCGTATGTGAGTCAATAATACGTTTTTCGTTGTTTCCCAAAACTATACAAAAATGCACATATGGAATTTGGCAGGCGCAACGACGATATCCAAAAAAAGGACTATTTAAAACCTTTTATTTACACGAATCTAAGTTAAAGTATACAGAGTCTGATAAAGAGCACACAGAACAATTATTTACGTATTATATTAACTATTCAAGTTAATATAATACGTAAATAGTTTTATAATATAGCTAAGCACTTAACAAGTAAGCACTAAAAGTACATGCAATCTAGCCTATCAAGTCTAATAAAATCTTTATTTATATTCTAAATTAACTAGAAAATATCGTCTTACTAAGATAGCGTCCTTTTACACTTTTCTTATCGTCTCTATCAGGGATGTTACGGAGCTTCGATTTCGGTTCCGAAAAGTCGGAACTTCCGATTGATTTTGCACCTCCGATTTCGATTATGGTTCCGATAAATTTGAATCGGAGGCTATAATCGGAGCTCGAAGCACATCGGCGGCGATGGCCGCGGTCAGCGGCATTTGATTTAATTAATTTCTGTGTAAAATTTAAGAAAATTAGTTTATTTTTATATATTGCACCCAGGAAGGTGTTTACTTTTTTGAACTGATATGAATGAAACTGAAGAATAATGTTTGTAATTTTATTTTATTACACATCTCTCTTTTGTGACTGCCTCCGATTCTGTTTTCGGTTGCGATTCCGGTTTCCGGCGAAACCAAATTTAAAAACTCCGATTCCGAATTCAGTTCCGGTAAAACAACTTCCGTAACATCCCTAATCCCTATCACAGTGGGATGCATATTTGTTGTGTTCCTTGCAAAGCACTTTTCACTATCACTATCAATATCACTACAATAACTCGAAGGGTTTTGTCATTTTAAGCCTTCGCACTAGATCTGTGTAGTATGAAAATGCGCACCGCATAACCACACCTATGTACGACACCGTCTCTTAAACTAAAAGCCTCACATCCTTGAACACTCGGCATTAAGTTTAGCTTAGTAGCCGCCAAACTACCGCGCAAGAAACTCGTGTGAAATGGTGCCATTTATGTTATTATTATTGTTTGTATACATATACCATGCGGATGGACAAGATTTTGGTAAGTAATATTTTAAATCTTAATGTTTCATTGGTACTTATGTCTTTCGAGTTTATGTATGTAAATAGGTAGATACCTAGTATATATAGGGTTATACATCTAAAAAGCGCTACATTATATTGCAGGAAACTTTCGTTTATTTAAAACAAGCTAGTACAGGTACTTCGCACGCAATAATTGTATTTAAATTACGACAGCTTTTCATCCTTACTACCTTATTTTGATGAAACAAAATGCATATGACCAAACAAAAAGACAGACAAAAATGATTCAGAATACATAAATATTCTGTAACTCTCATGTCATCGTCACTCAAAGTCGTCGATTCTACTTTTTATTATATGTATATGATATATTTTGGCAATCATGTTATTCAGAAGATATATTCATTCAGAAACTTTTGTGTTTTCTATTATAGACTAGCAAAACGCTCCGGCTTCGCTCGGGTGCAATGTAGATGTACTATACACAAAAAATATATGCGTATGTTACTCGCTGATAATGTAGCTTTCTATTGGTGAAAGAATTTTTAAAATCGGTCCAGTAGTTTTTGAGTTTATTCGTTACAAATAAAAATATAAATCTCTCTATATATTTTTTTACACCTTGGGTAACATTATTTAAGTTTTTGTAGGGATCCCAATTTTTTTCTAATAATATTGTCTATTTTGATAATATAACATTCTAATAGCGAAAGAACTTATGAAACCGGACCAGTAGTTTTCAGTTTATTCGTTACAAACATACAAAAATACAAATCTTTCCTCTTTATAACATTGTGTTTGTATACAACAAATAAGTTGTTTGACCTCATCATCTTATGGCAAGTTTTGATCATGTGTACAAAAAGCAATGAAGAAAAAACAACAACATGTAAACTGGCTTTATCATGGATGTATGATGTATTAAATCTACAGGCATAGTGGTAGTAATTACTATATATTTTAACTTATTTATTTACGTTTACTCCTCGTCCCTATCTCAAGTGGGGTATGTATGTAATACATGTTTCATTTTCCGCTCATCCATCTTCTCAAACCTTTCTGCATTTATATGATGTTGACGGGCTCGTTGGCGCGTTCGGTAGAACACCTGCCGTTCGCATCGATGGGTCGTGGGTTCGAATCCCACCGGGACAACATGTTTATAGTTTTCTGTAAGCATGTTTTCCCCAACTCTGGTAACTTCGGGCATTGGTCGGAATATCGAAATTCCGACCGGTTAACGAACCACCGTTCATAGATGGAAAAACCGTGAAGTACACATTGCACGTTTCGGTTTCAGTCTATGGATTTCCGAATGCTGGAAATAAAAAGTAGGTCGACAGCGCATCATTGACTGATGTTCTGTGGCTGAGGTATCACCTGCCATCAAGTGAACCTCATGCTCGTCTATCGATATCAAACATAAAAAATATGAACAAAAACCAAATTGCATAAATATGTAAATATGAAAAAAATATAAGTATTAGCCACAGATGAGGAAGCTCTCTATTATAACATACATACATACATATACATCACGCCTCTTATCTCTATTATAACCCCTAAATTTATCTAAGTCTTGTATTTCCACGTTGTATGTGATTCAATAGCCAAATTAAAGAGGTCAACGCAACATGTTTTTCCTTCATAAACATGTTTATAATCGAGCTCTAACAGGATTCTTGTACTTTTGATAACACTAATATTATAAGGAGGAAAGATTTAAATAAAATACTGTATACCGGATTAAAACGCGATTTATTATTTATATTGTATAAATTATTTACCCCGACGTTTCGGAAGCTTTTCAGCAACCGTGGTAAAAAAGAGTGGCGGCGAGTTTCTTGCCAGTTCTTCTCGTCCGCTCTACGCCCTTGATTTGTGAACTGGTAGTAAATGTAAAATTAGAAGCATTTAATATGTATTATTTTTTTTATTGACGTTCATAGATGTACATTGTGTTACCTAAATTAATAGATTATTTTTTAATTTAATTGAATTAAATATGGCAACTTTGTGACATTTCAAATATAAGACAACTGTCATCTTTCAGTCTCCCGCGACCACGGTTGCTGAAAAGCATCCGAAACGTCGGGATAAATAATTTAAACAATATAAATAATAAATCGCGTTTTAATCCGGTATACAGTATTTTATTTAAATGTGTGATACTCGTGTTAATAAAAGACAATATTAAGGAGGAAAGATTTGTATTTTTGTATGTTTGTAACGAATAAACACAAACGGCCTTATTTATAAACGTAACTATTATAAGCTTGATAAAGTTTTGTTTTGTTTCTATACTAAATACTACAGAACTATATCAAGCTTATAATACGTTTATGAATAAGGCCGAAAAACTATTTTTTCTTTATGTCAGTTATCGACAGACGAGCATGAGGTTCACTTGATGGTAGGTGATACCTCAGCCACAGGACATCAGTCAATGATGCGGTGTCAACCTAATTTTTACTTCGAGCATTCGGAAATCCATAGACTGAAACCGAAACGCGCAATATGCACTTCACGGTTTTTCCATCTGTGAACGGTGGTTCGTTACCCGGTCGGAATTTAGATATTCCTCCCACCCGATCAATGCCCGAAGTTACCAGACGTGAGGAAAACATACTTACAGAAAATTATAAGCATGTGCTCCCGGTGGGATTCGAACCCACGACCCATCGATGCGCACGGATGGTGTTCTACCGAACGCGCCAACGAGCCCGTCTACTACTGAACTCATTTTTAAAATTCTTTCACGACTAGATAGCTACATTATATCGGCAAGTAAAAAACACTTTTATATGTATGTGAATTCCCGTATCCCCTAATGGGGCCTGTTTCACTGATCATTTGTCTTTACAGGCATGTAGGTGATCAGCTTTATGTGCCCTGCCTGACCGATTTTTTTTTAAATCTTGTTTTCCCGGGATTCGAACCCAGGACCTCCGGTGTTAAACGCATCGCGCTTACCACTGAGCGGTGAGCCACGGAGGAAAAGACTTTTATATGTATAGTACATAAAAATTGCATCCACGCAAACGTCCCGGACGTGTTGCTAGTACTATATACCTTGCTCGGCTTCCTGTGGAAACATTAAGGTATTTCTTAGAGGATCTTTTTTAATAAATGCATACAGATGCCGACTGCATCACACCAACGGGTATGGCAAGCCATTGCGTCTCATTAAACAACTGCGACAAGTTGAAACCACTTATACGCCTCCCGGCTAACGAGAGGGAGACGCTCAAATCTTGGCACTGCGGTTACGAAAGCGACGTGCCTAAGGTAAGTAAAATGATTCAGATTCAGCTTTTTTGCCTTGCAATGATGCAATTGCGTTACAACCTTAAAGGTCGGCAGCACATCTGCAAGCTCTCTTTGCGGAAGTCTATGAACAAAGGTGATCACTTACCATCAGGTGAGCCAGTCAGATATCGACAGACGAGCATGAAGTTCACTTGATGGTAGGTGATACCTCAGCCACAGAACATTAATCATTGATGCGCTGTCGACCTACTTTTTACTTAAACATTCGGAAATCCATAGACTGAAACCGAAACGCGCAATATGCACTTCACGATTTTTCTATCTAGTGCAAGTATTGAGAAAAAAAATTAACTACAGCTGGGTATTCAGATGAAAATTTTGAATACTGCCAAATAGCCATTAAAGGTGCCTAAAGACAAAATCATCATCAGGTATGCTGTCCACCTACAATGCCGAAGACCAGGTGTCACACCGCGATGGGGAAGGCTGGTGTCTGTGTCAGCGTGAAAGCATGTCCTGAAATCGTTAAAAGACTTGCCCCGCCAGTTAGCAATGAGGATTTGGAATACATCATGCTATCAAAGTAAGTTACAATCACTCAATAGCCTACCTATTAAAAAGATTTTAAAACTGTTGACATATTAGATTTCTGGACAAAAATATTATACATTCACCTTTATCTGTCTTTAAAATATAAATTAGGAATGGTGTTACTGATGACAGTAATAATAAAAGGACATTTAATTATTATTTTTATGTTAGATATCGACAGACGAGCATGAGGTTCACTTGATGGTAGGTGATACCGAAGCAGAACATCAGTCAATGATGCACTGTGGACCTACTTTTTTACTACGAGCATTCGGAAGTCCATAAATATCACGCGTGTATCACATATTTAATTGAAAATACATTAAAACACGATTTATTCATTATTTATCCTGTCATCCTTGTTTTAATTACTGAATGAATGAATAGTTTCCTTAAAATACGATTGAAACTTTTTAAAAGAAGGTTACTAACATTTAACAAAATCTCTTTCTGCAGATGCAAAGGTCCAGGAAAATTTAGTGTGTGTTGCGACGAACCAGCACGGAATCCAATAACTACTATCGACAAAGAGCCCTCGAATAGAATAGAGGGTACAACCTCACCACCGAATGATGCATTTACGAATGAAACAACTCTAGGAAAGGTTACAGCTAATCCATTACTACTGAATGACATGCCAAAAGACGACGATAACGTTCTACCGTCTGATAACACGTCTGATTGTGAACTGGAAAATATACCCAATCCCAACAGTGGTTGTTGTGGAATAGAAAGCTCTGGTGGTAATAGAATTATTGGTAAGAACTTAAAATATCACTTACTATATTATTACTAGCTGACCCGGCAAACGTTGATTTGCCATGTAAATAATTTCTAGTAGGGGGTTGGTGATAAAAAAGTAAAAATTTAGGGTTGTATGAATTTTTTAATGCCACATTATAAAAAAATAATTGAAAATTTTTTTAAGGGTGAACAACCCTTATCACTTAGGGGTATGAAAGAGAAGACGTTCAGACCTACTGAATACGCATATATAATTTGGTAAAAATCGGTAAAGCCGTTTTGGAAGAGTACGGTAACTAACATTGTGACATGGAAATTTTATATAATAGAAGATTGTACCTAGACTTAGTTATGAATAATATCGGAGACTAAGCTAACTGTAAATACTGATATTTAATAATAATAATTATATTTAAATTGGAAGATACATTCCAAGATATGGAACTACATCTGTGTCTGTGACTTGGGCCTCTTCTAGGTGGGAATAAAGACACGTTCAGCCGGCCTAGCATGACCGCCACGAGATATGTCGCGGACGAGAGAAGACAAACTAAGATGTAAGATATCTCGATAAATTATATCTCGACATCGACAATTTTGATAGAAAAGATATCGATCGACAAATATATCTATTTTTGATATTAAAAGTCGAGTTAAAAGTGTAATTGTCATGTTAGACCCGAAAGAAATATAGCGATAATCGATTAAAACACTAGAAAACGGTCGACAAAATTTTGTCGCGGCTGTCATGCTAGGCCGGCAGATAGTCAAATTAGGTAATAAAAATTCAGACTCAAAATAACAAAAGATTTTAATATTATTTTTCAGGTGGAAATGCGACCACCATCGATCAATATCCTTGGCTGGCGCTCATAGAATATCCTAACCTTCGCTGGGTATGCGGTGGGACGCTTATTAGCAGACGATGGGTTCTTACAGCTGCGCACTGTCTTGTTACAAACGATATGAAAAGTAGAAACGCGTAAGTACATTTCAAATACATCAAATTTGTATCCTACAATACCCACATATTGAAAACATTAAAACATAAAAAAGAAAGATCATTAAATAGTGCAATTACTTGAGGCAATACACATATTTGTATACCTGTAAAGCTCTCTTGAATGAATGAATGAAATGAATGATTTATTTAAGTTACGTACTTTTTTTTTGGTTACTAACTTTATTCAGGGGCTAATATTGTGGTACACTAATGCGCCATAAAAATATACCTATATATTCTTTTGTCCTTATTTGACCATTTTTATAGGCCAAATAAGGAAAACAGAAAACTACTTATGAATCACACACTAATTTGACTTATCTATATTTATACTAATATTATAAAGAGGAAAGATTTTTGTATTTTTGGTTTTTTGTATGTTATGATTAAACTCAAAAACTATTGAACCGATTTTAAAAATTCTTTCACCAATAGAAAGCTACATTATCTAGGACTTTTTGTATATAGTAGGTACACCTACATTAAACTCGTGCGAAGCCGGGGCGTATTACTAGTAACTAAAAGGTAGTCAAGTAAAATAAAGGATTCAATCATTCCAGTTACTTATTTAGTAGGTTTTGTTTATGTTAGATATCGACAGACGAGCATGAGGTTCACTTGATGGTAGGTGATACAGAACATCAGTCAATGATGCGCTGTCGACCTACTTTTTACTTCGAGCATTCGAAAATCCATAGAATGAAACCGAAACACGCAATGTACACTTCACGGGTTTTCTTTCTATAAGCGGTGGTTCGTTACCCGGTCGGTATTCGATATTCCTCCCACCCGATCAATGCTCGTTACCAGACGTGGGGAAAACAAACTTACAGAAAATTATTAACATGTGATCCCGGTGGGAGTCGAAGCAACGACCCATCGATGCGCACGGCAACATGCCAAGATAACGGTAGTAGGTAATATATTTTGTAAACATTATGTGAAATAATTTCAGGCAAAGCGTACGTCTTGGAGACTACAATATTACGAACCCTGGTATCGACTGTGTTGAAGTAGAAGGTGGTGGTATAGACTGCATAACTGAGCCGATTTCAATAAAGATAAACCTTACTATCCTTCATCCTGAGTATAAGGCTACGAAAACTATCGTTGAACCAAATGATATTGCCTTACTTCGTCTCAAGGACTTAGCACCTTATAATGGTAAGTAATATGCTGATTATAAATAAAGGGTTTGTTTTAAAATCATAATTATCAGGAAAAGTGTGACCTAATTCTCATTTACCCTGCCATATTTTCTGAAATGTATCTGTTTAATGATATGTTTTCCGTCTATGAACGGTGGTTCGTTACCCGGTCGGAATTTCGATAATCCTCCCACCCAATCAATGTTCGAAGTTACCAGACGTGGGGAAGACATACTTACAGAAAATTATAAACATGTCCCGACGGGATTCGAACCCAAGACCCATCAATGCGCACGGCAGGTGTTCTACCGAACGCGCCAACGAGCCCGTCAAAGGATGAGATATTTTTTTTTCGTTCGTTTATTCATTTAGGTAACACAATGTACCTACACTTATGAATGACAATAAAAAAAATATAATGCTAATTATCACAACTTTTTCAGACTTCATCAGACCAATCTGTCTACCGGTTTCCGACATTTTAAAATCCCCACCAATAAATATGAGGTTATTCGTCGCAGGCTGGGGAGCTATTAGCGAAACGGTTTCAACCAGTGACGTCAAATCCCACGTTGATCTACCTCTTTATGAGAAAACGGTTTGTATATATTGTATTTTTTGTGTTTCATGCAATTTATTTTTTGCAATGGTTTATTTAAGTGGTTCGTTTTCCATACAAAAAGTCATAATTATTAACGAAGTCAGTTTAGAGATACTAAATATTTGTGCAACTATTTATTTTCCGGGAGTTCTTTGCGCGGAGTTAATAAAATAATGTTATTTTATACAGAAATCATGCATATAACAACGTGAAAGATTTCTTAATAAACCCCGGAACTCCCGGAAAGTAAATAGTTGTACAAATATTTAGTATCGAAACTCTAAACAGACTTCGTTAATAATCATGACTTTTTATATGGAATACGAACCACCACAATTAAATTAAGACAAACACATTAAGGGCGTTATTATGCTGATAGAATATAAAGGTAAAAATGCAGTAATTACTTATATCGTGCCATTGAGATTCAATAATCCTCGCAGTAATAAATTGCGGACACAAATACACTCTGAATATCGAATTACTACCGCCCCGCTTCACACGGGTACAATGTAGATGTACTGTACACAATAGCCTATGTTACTCCCTGATAATGTAGCTTTCTATTGGTGAAAGAATTTTTTAAATCGGTCCAGTAGTTTTTGAGTTTATTCATAACATACAAAAATTCAAAAACACAAATCTTTCCTCTTTATAATATTAGTATATGTATCTATATATATAAAAGAAAGTTGTGTTAGTTACACCGTTTATAACTCAAGAACGGCTGTACCGATTTTAACGATATCTTATTTGTTGGATTCCTCTATGTCCGGAATAAGATATAAGCTATTAAAACATTGGAAAAAATCAGGAAAAAATATATGCATAAAATTAATTATAAAATAAATTAGATTCGGAACTCCGCCATATTGACAGCTCACGTGATGCATTCTTAGCATTTTTGGAATAACAGATGTCCACTGCAAATCAGTGACATATTAGACAATTATAGTGGGTAAATGGGCATATTCAAATTTAAGAATAATTATATAATTTCGAAGCCAAAATTGTGGCAGAACAACGTCTGCGGGGTCCACTATTACAATATAGAAGATTAACCCATTCAGAATCGCTCAACTGTTATGACTGAAACACCTACATATGATAGTAAAGCTTCCACAAAGAGGTATTTTCAAAGGTCCGTGATTTTTTTTACATTAAACAATTATATTATTCATGCAGCATTATATTTCGAATACATCGTTAATAATTATTATTATTGCCTTACATCATCACCATAATAACGACAATAACTGGTTTGATAAACCAAGTATTAAAAACGAGTTCTGTAACGATTTCATACGATAAACGTATCTTCATTATCTCTGGGAATTCTTTAACATTATTTTTAAAACGAATGCGTTTTAATGACTACAATCATTTGACGTAATTTGCTTTTGTATATCTGTAAATCTTTTAAAATAAAAATCAATTGCCACAAATGTTTGTCCGCGCATTCAAAGCTATTCGGCTAATTCTTTTATGTTGTTGAAAGAAGAAAGTTTGTGTTAAAGAAAATATTTGAAAAATCATACGGAAGAGTGAAAAATTTGGAATTATACATTTCTATAGAAAAAAGTGAGCGAAGACAGTAGGTGTTAGGAAGATTTAAAATTATTTAATTACTATTTAATTTAATTTATTAGTATTTAGGAGATTTGGTCGCATTTTCTTGGTTCATACAGCTAGTCAATAATATTTATGACCTGGAGTAGATGGACTTATTTCACTATGACCATAATAAACGCTATCCGCAATTTCATAATAAACAGAGGGCCAAGCACGAACGACTATCGAGAAAGTATTCGAATCTGTTATCTATTATGTCTGTGAAATTTCATACAAATGACAGCTCGAACGAAACGAATACTTTTTCGATGGTTGTTCGTGCTAGGCCCGCTGTAACCCGCCATAGCATGAACGGCTTGCGAACAAGTATTAATAATTTAAATAAAATACTGTAAAATACTGTGGTCCTGGGTTGCAACCACGGTTGCTGAAAAGCATCCGAAACGTCGGGATAAATAATTTTAACAATATAAATAATAAATCGCGTTTTAATCCGGTATACAGTATTTTATTTAAATGTGTGATACTCGCGTTAATAAAAGACAATATTAAGTACTAATAATTGTCTGTCATTTGTATGAGAAATTACTTGGAGCCACTGAAAATCTGTGTTGGGGTCGCATCCGGCCCCAACGTATGCTGAGTGGTCTTCCATTTCGGAGGTCACCAATTATTACAGTATAAAATGTTTTGTAGTATTTTTGAAATTGTTATAATTATTTTGTATTTTGGCGACTTATTGAATAAAATATTTCTATTCTATTCTACTTGAAATATGTACTATCTCAAAAATTGTTCAAAATGATTTCTCAATTAAAATTTTGTTAATTTTTATCACAACAGAGTTGCAACAAACTATACTCCATAAAAGGCAAGCCGATTATATGGGAGAAGCAAGTCTGCGCAGGCGGCGAAGAAAATAAGGATACCTGCCAGGGTGACTCTGGTGGTCCACTCATGTACGCCGAGGGGGAGAAAGCCTTCCAAATCATCGGAGTGACAAGTTTTGGCGTCAAACAGTGCGGGTTCAAAGGGCGACCTAGCATATATACGAAAGTTTATTCGTATTTAGATTGGATTAAAAGCCAGGCGAAGCCCTGAAATTTGGTTTAAGTTTAGTTGTGTTTTCGTGTTACTTAAATATTCGTTTTCTCTTATATCTGTCTCTTTCTATAGTCATTCAATGAATAGAGACAACTTGAAGTATTACTTGACTTTAGAGCAACGAAAACGCAATTGTGATACACGTTTTTATAATGTATAGCGATCCGCCCCGGCTTCGCACGTTACTCGCTGATAATGTAGCTTTCTATTTGTGAATGAATTTTTAAAATCGGTCGAGTAGTTTTTGAGTTAAATCGTAACAAACAAACAAATCTTTCCTCTTTATAATATTAGTATATGTAAGAAAGAAAGAAAGAAAAACATTTATTTCACAAAACACTCACAGGATACACTTAATGATAATAAAAATAAATTAAAGGTACAAAAAAAAAATGAAACAAAACTGTACATCTTAATTAATCTATTAATTAACTTAAATTAAGCATTCCTGTGCAGTGCAGGAAATGGGTCACCGACTTAGGATTATCTGTGTGACACAGCCGCGGCTATGCCACAGCACTGATTTTCAGCGGTGCCCGTTTAAGTCTGGAGATACAGTGCGCTCTACATTAACTAATTATATAATAATAAATATGTTTAAATAAAATACGTCCATAAAATTTATATATTCTGAGATAAAAATAGTAATAAAAATAAAATATATATAGATAGAAAGCACATTAATCACACCTTCATTTTCACCACCAATGCAACCAAAGCTGACATTTTTTTTGTTGTTCCATTAATTGTGACTTACATTTCCGACGAAAACTTTCGACTGTTTGTAAGCCACGAAGAGGAGGAGGAAGATTGTTCCAGCATTTGGTTGCATTGTAGCGAAAACTTCCCCTGAATGCGGCACTGTGGTGTTTTAAAACAGACAGTCCGTATTGCGAGGCTCTTGTAAAATAAGTGGCATTGAGATCCCCTAGCCAAGTCAATTTACAGTAAAGATATTATGGTGTTTTATGTAGAAAGTATTGATAGCATTGTTATTTAAAAACTTCATGTAGCTCTCGAGACTATCCATGACATTTTATTCAGCTATTTCGTTCTGCAAAAGGGCCAGGTCAAAAGTACTCGAAACCGACGAGTGTGTATGAAAGCATTGATGAGAGTGGAAGTAGCGAAAGTGGTATGTAAGGATCGGAGCATATGGCATTTCGTGATCTCCGCCTACCCCAATGGGAAAGAGGCGAATGTGTGTATAATTTCTCATGCAACAGATAATTCGACGATTCGAATACTTTCACGATAGTTATTCGTGCTAGGCTATCCGAAAGCCCGCTTGTCAAAACATATACGTATTCATGTAATTCTTAACCAAACAATGAATTTACAGCGGCTTTCATAACTTTATAATTTCGTCTGGAAGAATTACGTGTGTATTTGAAATGAAATGAAATGTATTTATTTAACACCCAATTTACAGAACATTAATATTTTTATAACTATTTAATGCTAATTATAATTTAAACAATTTTAAAATATTATGTGCATATATATGTACTGCCAGGATGTCAAATATTAATGCGTCACAGCGTATGCTGAGTGGAGCTCCACTCAGCATACGCTGTGACGCATTAACGTCACAACACTGATTTTCAGTGGGCCCCCAACAATTGGGAGACAGCTCGTCACAATGTATTTACAAATGAAAATAAAAAAAAAGAAGAAAATCACGGTTAGTGCGCTTTAAAATCAAGAAAATCACAATATTTAATATAACAATATATTTTTTATATATTCATGTTTTTTACATGAATATATAAAAAATATACATAATAACTGTGAAAACTATCATATATGTAATGTATATAACTATGACAAAAGTTTGTGTTATAGTGCAACTAAAGTTCCAATTGTTTACTCAACAAATATTGTTTATACTTCAATTTAAAAGAAAATAATGACTGAATATTGCGGAGTGGTGGATGTATGTTATTCCAACATTTAGTAGCACTATAACGGAAACTGCCACGAAATGAGGACGATCGAAATACTAAGTTTAAATTAAGCTTAATAATTAGTCTTAATAAAACTAATTGATTGATTTTAAGTAGCTAAGTTATAGTAAAGCTAATTATTATAAGTTAATTAATCCTTCTAAGTTAATTGATTACTTTTAATATTTTGGTACAATTTGTGTGTATTTTTCAAAATTTTCGTGTTTCTATTATAAACTAATTAAATTGCGTAGATGGTCCAAGAGTCCCAAGGGGTGACTGTAAACCAGCGCTGTCTATCAACTGAGGGGTGAGCACGAACAAGTATCGAAAGAGTATTCGTATCGTCGAACAGTCATTTGTATGAAATTTTTCATACAACTGGGGGCCTAGCACGAACGACTATCGACATCGAATTCGAATCGTCAAATGTCAATTGTATGAGAAATTTCATACAAATGACAGTCGACGATACGAATACTCTTTCGATACTTGTTCGTGCTCACCCCTCTGACAGTTTAACGATTCGATTACTTTGTCGATAGTCGTTCGTGCTAGGCCCCCTGAAGCTAAGTCACTACCCTATGAGCGGCCACACAGCTGTTGTTAATTTATAAATGTTTAAGCTGTATATATTGATTTAAGTTTTTATTTTCTTATTCTTGTTCATATATCTTGTGTGGAAGCCTAATAAAAATCTTTCATTTAATTAATTTCATTTCAAGTTATATATTATTGTATTGTAAATGATTTTGTTAACCTTTTGTCATAGTTACAGATAGCGGCACGTGTCGTGAGCACACATATATTCTTCTAAAATTAATGAATTAACAGAAATTTATGTTTAAATAAAATACTGTATACCTGATTAAAACGCGATTTATTATTTATATTGTTTAAATTATTTATCCCAACGTCTCGGATGCTTTACAGCAACCGTGGTCGCGGGGAGACGGAGAGATGACAGTTGTCTGATATTTGTTTTCTTTATTATTAAAACAAAAACTTGGCGATTAAAAAGAGTGGCGGCGAGTTTCTTGCCAGTTCTTCTCGTCCGCTCTACGCCCTTGATTTGTGAACTGATAGTAAATGTAAAATTAGAAGCATTTAATATGTATTATTTTTTTATTGACGTTGTTAGATGTACATTGTGTTACCTAAATTAATAGATTATTTTTTAATTTAATTGAATTAAATATGGCAACTTTGTGACATTTCAAATATCAGACAACTGTCATCTTTCTGTCTCCCCGCGACCACGGTTGCTGTAAAGCATCCGAAACGTCGGGATAAATAATTTAAACAATATAAATAATAAATCGCGTTTTAATCCGGTATACAGTATTTTATTTAAATGTGTGATACTCGCGTTAATAAAAGACAGAAATTTATGTTTTTTTTACTCACGAGATTAATTTTATAGTAGCTATATACACATAAAGTTTGCCTTTTGCTTTGGGATGCGCGATTATAAAGCGATCAATCACAAAATTTTTGTTCGAAATCCCAACGAACTAAAAACCTACTTTTTTATTTTAGATGTCGAGAGACGAGCCACAGAACATCAGTCAATGATGCGCTGTCGACCTTTTTTTTTACTTCGAGCATTCGGAAATCCATAGACTGAGACCGAACCATCTATGATCGGTGGTATGTTACCCGGTCGGAATTTAGATATTCCTTCCATGGGTTTGATGCCCGAGGTGACCACATGTGCGGAAGACATGCTTATAGAAAATTTAGTTTTCGGCGGGATTTGAACCCGCGACCCATCGATGCGCAATGTAGGTGTTCTACCAAACGCGCCAACGAGCCCGTCAAAACCT
Source organism: Anthocharis cardamines (assembly GCA_905404175.1). NCBI lineage: Eukaryota > Metazoa > Arthropoda > Insecta > Lepidoptera > Pieridae > Anthocharis > Anthocharis cardamines. Next base: position 7,050,999 of record FR989974.1, read on the forward strand.
ACTTATTTTTTAATCAGAATAAAACATAACTTATTTACAAGTCACGCAAATTAGATATAATGCTGTGTGTCCTATAAAAAACTAGATTAGCTTAATCTAATTGTATGTGGTAAATTCCAAATCACTAAAATTAACTTCACAAATACCTCATAATGTTTATATTTATTTTTTAATATATTTTTATTTTTTGTGTAATATAATCATATTTTAAGGTTATTACAACGTTATTACGAAAAGATAAAAATAATATCACGAACTTCAATTTTTTTAAATAAATATAAAATACAAGTATAAATAATTAAGTACATTATTTTATGTACAACAATAAACCAAAAGAAATTGTTAATATAAATTTGTAAAGTAATTATCATTAACCTAATTAATGACGATTAGGAGAAGGTACCTTTTTGTGTCAGATATTCACAGAAAAGCGTAATCATAATGAGAAATATACAAGTCATTTTTCAACTAGTTCCATTTAAAAAGAATCCAATCCTCAGAAGTAATTCTTATCGTTAAACTGAAGATAGAGAATTTAAGTCTATTTGCGATTATAAACTTATTTGACATTATAGAATGTGTTTTTATTCAAACTAAAACCTGGTAAATTGTAATATCTGCCCATGTCATTGAGTTGAATGAATAGCCGATAGGCGAAACACTTCACCAATAAAAACTCTACCTAACCTATTTCATATCTATTCACACAAAAATGGTAAAATTTATATTTTATATTTATTTTAGCTTTAGGATTATATATGAAAATGCAGAAAATTTATTTAAAAATAAATTAGGTTCAGAACTCCGCCATCTTCCGCAATTGACAGCTCACGTCACGCACGCTTATGGCCTTTTTGTAATAATTGAAGTCCCCTGCAAATCTAAATAATTGAAGTGATAATATTCAAATCTAGATTTTTTTGAAGCCATCATTCCGGCAGGACAACTTATGTCGCATCCACTAGTCTATATAAATAAAAATAAAATGCCGCATGTATGTACTCGCATCACTTGAGAACGGCTGGACCGATTGAGCTAAATTTTTTTTGTTTTCTTCAGAATTTTTAGGAGAAGGTTTGTATGTAAAAAAAATTTGAAAAATCTTACGAAATACCTTTCTTCATTATAAAATAAATTAGATTCGGAACTCCGCCATCTTGACAGCTCACGTCATGCATTCTTAGCTTTTTTGGAATAACAGATGTCCACTGCAAATCAGTGACATATTAGACAATTATAGTGGGTAAATGGGCATATTCAAATTTAAGAATAATTATATAATTTCGAAGCCAAAATTGTGGCAGAACAACGTCTGCGGGGTCCACCAGTAATATATAAAACAAAGTCGTGTTAATTACACCAATTATAACTCAAAAACGGCTGCACCGTTTTTAATAACATATTTGTTGGATTCGTCTATGTCCCTAATAACAGAATTATTAAAATGTAAGAAAAAACAGGAGAAAATGCAGAAAATTTACTTAAAAATAAATTAGGTTCGGAACTCCGCCATCTTCCACAATTGACAGCTCACATCACGCACGCCTATAGCTTTTTTGTAATAATTGAAGTCCCCTGCCGGGCTAGCATGACAAGCGCGACAAAATTTTGTCTACCGTTTTCTCGTGTTTTAATCGACTATCGCTTTATTTCTTTCGGGTCTAACATGACAATTACACTTAAAACACGACTTTTAATATCAAAAATAGATACATTTGTCAATCGAGATATCTTTTCTATCAAAATTGTCGATGTCGAGATATAATATATCGAGATATTTAACATCTTAGTTTGTCTTCTCTCGCGCGAGATATATCTCGTGGCGGTCATGCTAGCCCGGCTGCAAATCTAAATAATTGAAGTGATAATATTCAAATCTAGATTTTTTTGAAGCCATCATTCCGGCAGGACAACTTATGTCGCATCCACTAGTACCTAATAAATAAATCACGTTTTAATCTAGTATATAATAAGTAATAATAGTTTATTGAATCTTAAGGTAGCGTTCCGATCTTGACTGCCGCGACTCGGCAGCTACGACCCAGCAGTCATTGCCGGGCAGCAACGCACCGCTCTGTATGATCATGCATAGAGAGCTTTCCGATGCACGCGACCGGGTCGTGCGGCCAAGCTGCGCACGAGTGGCAGCGCTGCCCAGCCGCTTGTGAAGCAGTCTGGCAGCGCGACCCTCTATTATTGCACATGCTCTAAAATAAAAATGGCGGTATATAACGACCAAGAAAAACAAAACACTCGCCGTTATACTGCCTGGCAGTGACGATCGGAATGAACGTGGTCGCGCTGCTGAGCAGTTAGAAGTGCTTGCAGCCGACGGCAGTGACTGCCGAGTCGCGGTAGTCAAGATCGGAATGCTACCTTTATATTTAAGATACAAATCAATAGAGATGCGTTTCAATTATCACACACAAAGACACTTAATTGGACGCTGTTAAGCAATACAGTATCAACCCACATAGTTGCCATTTTGAGAAAATTGAGTTTGAAGTTTTAATTAGGTTTTATTAAATTTCTTTTAAAAAGCAATAGAAATAATATTATAGTTTTTTTTTTTATTTATTATTATTACACTAAATGTATGTCGTTTTTCTTGGTAGCAATCAAAGTAATTGAATTTAGTGCATTATTGTTGAATATTCTAAACATTTTAGGGTTTCGTGCCCACTAGTTTTTCCAATATTTCTGCTATTAAAACGATTTAAATGATATACATACAGTTGTGGTCATATAATTAAGAACGCTTACATGAAGACAACATTTTTTACAAACAGCCTCGCAAAACATAACGCATTTACGTTCTTTTATTTTTTATGGTATTGCAAAATATTGCCATACTATTTGTACATTAATTATGCACATCAGTAATTTAAAAAAAAAACAGATAAATTTTATAGAGTACATAAATGTAGTCCTGAACGTAGGCCATACCCCTACTGGCTGGTCACATAATTAAGAACGCTGAATAATTTTATAGATTTTTGAAATTTTAATAAAGAAAAACTTTGTGCTTGGTTACTTTTAGTATAACTTTGGCAACATTAATTGTTGTAAAAATAATAAATCGTGCTTATTTCCTATAAAACAATGGGAAAAGTTAAAGTTGTGATAAGTCTAGAATAAGATAGTTATAATAAAACTTCGCGAGAACAACTGGTCATATAAAAAGATAGCAGACCATCTTCAGTGCTCCAAAACCATGGTTTTCCATGCTGTTAAGCATTTTAGAACATATGAAACTATTTCAAATAAACCGTGTGGGTTTAAAAAGAGGAAGCCATCTCCTCGAGGGGATAGAAAGATAGTTCATTTGGTCAAGCAGTTTCCATTTAAAGGGTCCAATGAGATAAAAAAAGATTTTTTTTGGCGAGAGCAACCTCTCGGCAACCTCGACACGCACGGCACAAAGGCGTTTGGTAGAAGAAAGTTTGTTCGGAAGGATACCGCGGAAGATACTCACGTTGACATCGCGCCTTAGACATGCTCTATGCATGCTATTTGCAATAAGATATGAGAACTGGACAGTCAGACAATGGAAAAATGTCCTTTTCTCTGATGAAACTAAAACAAATAGGGTTTTCTGTGATGCAACCAATGCGTCATACGCCCTTCGAATAAAGAATTTGACCCTCAGTTAAGAAAAGTAACGTTAAAGCATGCCGGTGCACACGTGAAAATTTAGGGGTGCTTCTCTGGCCATGGAGTCGGACCTGTTATGCTCATAGAAGGAAACACGGATCAATTCCAGTACAAAACTATACCAGAGTAAACAATGTTACCCTATGCTGAGGACGTTCTTCCTTTCATTTGGACATTCCAGCACGACGTTGACCCTAAGCATACTGCACACAGTAAAGGAATTCCTCAACTCACAATTTGTTTTTGTCTTAGAGTGGTCATCTTATAGCCCGGATTTAAATCCAATTGAGAACATTTAGTGTGAGGTTAAGAAAAGGGTATCAAATAGGCAATATAGCAGTTTAAGAAAACTATACGCGAAAATTTTTAGAAGAATGGAACTCTATTTCTGTTGAAAAATGTCAAAAAATGATAGAGTCAATCATGTCGATATCCAAAGCTGTGCATATGCTTCTAAGTATTAATTTAAGGATTAACAGGTATTCATTTGCCCTCTGTATCGCAAGTGATCCTGTATAGTGTAACTTTATTAACTAAAATTTCATTTGATACAATTTTATCGAATAGTTTATGGGTCGTTCTTAATTATTTGTCCAGTTTCGTTTCTATGTAAATTATTACCATTTTTATTCAATGTACATAAGTCAAAAAATCTGCTTGTTTTTTATATCTTTTTTAGTAATTTAGTGAGCTTTTTTCATGTGCCTTTTCCGTAATTCAACAAATAACATCTGGGTAATATCTAACACAAAAATTTTACACGTTTGATAAGAAATTCTCTGAAACTCAAAATCGTTCTTAATTATATGACCACAACTGTATATCTCTTTTGAAATATGTACTCCAGCTCACAAGGAAGAGATTGGTATCAAAATTTATTTTTTTATAATTTTGTGGGTTGACACTGTATTGCATAACAGCGTCCAATTATTGCACAGCAAAAAAACATCCAATTGACCACATGACACGTCTTGCAATGTACGCTTAATTGACCAAGCTGTTATAAATTAAATCGCGCGGTCGTTTCGCTGACTGCATCTGTCTATTCCATTAAGAATCGCATATCTTGGGTTCGATTCCCGGAAAAACAAAATATTAAAAAATAAATTTTAACTCTTAAATATAAAGGAGCATCCACTACACCGTATCATAACATGACCGTGCTATGAACGTATCAGGAAAGGAAAGAATTATGGAACGGACTACGCATCCGATCCGTGCATGACACGCGACTGTGTAGGTCACAGAACGGTTTTAGTGAGCAATCTATTTTTTTTTTAATGCAAAGATTTTTTGCCTAATATGTAGCACCAGTATGATGCTGTGTATAGACAGATTGTAAAAAAAACTGATCATGGCAACGTACCCGTTCAGTTATTTCGAATATTGTTTTTATCTCGACCGACGACCATGGGGTTCATATATTGAAAGAAAGAAAAGAAAGAAAGAAAAACTTTTTTTTCGCAAAACACTCACAGGATACACTTAATAAAAAAAAAAAAAAACAATAACTAAAACGAGCTATTGAATAAAATATTCCTATTTCTCAGAGAGTCTTCATCAGAGAGTTCCTGTGCAGTGCCGGAAATGGGTCACCGACTCAGGATTATCTGTGACACAGCCGCGGCTATGACACAGCACTGATTTTCAGCAGTGCCCGTTTAACCCTGGAGATACAGTGAGAGATATTGGTAGCTCATCCATAGAACAGACCTACGTTTTACTTCGGAAATCCATAGACTTAAGCCGAAACGCGCAATATGCACTTCAAAATGTCTCCATCTATAAACGGTGGTTCGTTACCCGGTCGGAATTTCGATATTCCACCCACCCGTTCAATGCCCGAAGTTACCAGATGTGGGGAAGACATATTTACCCACGATCCATCGATGCGCATGGCAGGTGTTCTACCGATCGCGCCAACGAGCCCGTCAAGTCCTAGGAAAAGGTAATCTTTCTTGACGAGCTCGTTGGCGTTTACTAGTACTTAGTATAACTGAAGTAAGTATACTAAAGGTTACTATGAATGTACCTACTACCCGTTTCTGTAACATGCAAAAGCCGTGGTTGCAGAAGGCTATGGACGGCGAAGATAATAACAATAACAAACAACACATTTCAGGATTTGTTGACATTTATCTTAAATCCATTCCAGTCACTCGAGTCGCTAGTATAAACTCAAAACCAGCGCTGTGTTTATCAGCTGAAGCTGAGTCACCGCCCTTTGAGCAGCCACACATCTTTGTTGTCTAATTTATAATTTTTTAAGCTGTATGTATTTATATAAGTTTTTATTTTTCTATAGTAGTTCGTATATCTTGTGTGGTAGCCCAATAAAAATCTTTCATTTCATTTCAATTAAACTCAAAAAAAAAGTCAAACACATTTAAAACGACTCGTATATACGAAAGCTATTTCGATACAAAACAGTCAACAGTATAATATAACAATTCGCTACATTTATTATTATTTAATATCTAGCAAAAATATCCTTGTATCCTTAATACTATCACTAAGGTCAGGATGAAACGTATGCATGTATGTTAATATACATATGTCTAATCTATATGTACCTATGTTTGTGGTATATGTTATGTATGTGTGTTTTTGATTACTAATTGTTGTATCCCGTATATGTGCTCTGATATTGTGTCGATATATATTTTTTTGTTATCTTTTTTTCTTTTGTAGATGTTTTTTTGTATTTTAAATTCCCTTTTGTGTTTTAATATTTAATTACCATGTGAACATCCGTGAGGTGACTAGGCCACGGCTGAAAAACAGCGTGGTGAGTTTGTCAAAACCTCACCACACCATGCTGAGTCCAGTGACCTTTTCAACAGAAGTGTATATACATTTAATATTTTTCTTTAAGGGGCCGTCCATTAATCACGTGAGGCTCAAAAGGGGGGGAGGGGGTACGGAAAACATCACGAAACATCACGAGGGGGGAGGGGGGGTCTCGTTAGACATCACGTGTATTAATTTTATTTATTTTTTGTCAAAAAGCGCTATTTATGAACCGAAATTTTGAACGGCGCGAAAATTAATTAATTAATGAATTAATTATTCATTAATTTTATTGCAAATACATAGATATAAATGTTTTTCGAATCAAAACGCCATTTGTTAAATATTTTTTTCCAGTCAAAAATAGCCTTTACATAGACTTCCAAAAAAATACACGTGATCCAGGGGAGGGGGGGGGGGGAGTGATCCCAAACCTCACCAAATATCATCAGAGGGGGGGTCAAAAAATGAGAAAAACGACCTCACGTGATTAATGGACGGCCCCTAAACTGTGCTTTGTATTAACTTTCTGTTGAATAAATGTCTATTCTATTCTATTCTATTCTAATACTCGTTGTACTGCTGACAAATAGTTTATTAGGTGCTTATATGTTTGACATATGTATGATATGTTTGTTTGTTTAAGGATCATAATATTTTGTTTACACTATTAACTTCAAGCCAACTTCCCTACAGTATTGGAATGCAAAAATAGGTAATTATAATAATACATAATTATCACATTATTACGTAACTAATGAATATTAGAAAAACGTATGCAAACAGTCTTGAAGCGTCTGCAAACTGTTAATTTGAGTAATTAGTTTCAAAGAAACTAAGTAATTAGTTAAGCATTTCTTCTCTGACAGAACACTGTCCTAAGCACCGTTCAATAAACTCCAAAAACCTGCTTAGGAATTCCCAAGATTCACTCAAGTCTAAGCCAGTGATGCCAACTTGGGAGTTTTCTCCCCCAATTTAAGGGGAATCAATCTTGATTTCCCTGAAAAACACAGATGTCTAGGGGGTACATTTATTTGGAGGGATTTTTAGGGGGTACTTTATTCAAGTTTTTATAGAAAAAACGCACGATTCTATACAATTTATATTAAGCCTCGAACTTTGAATGTCATTGTTATCATCATGAATTTTATTAGGTCATTAATTAATATAAGTAAATGAGTAAAATGCACCCACATAAATAACAACAGCTATTTTATACTACTTAAATTTATTTTTATTTAATTAATATTTGAAATTACCTCTCGAGCCGAGTGTGCAACAAAAACTTAAGGGATTTTTACCGATATTTAGGGGTATTTTAAGTTGTTCCTAGGGGGAACATTTTGTAGGAGTTGGCATCACTGGTCTGGCAGCACTGCTGAATGCCAGTAACAATCGAGCTTCCCGCCGCGACAGACGTGCGTATGCGCACACTATTATAAATTATTAATTAAAAATGACGCCTCTGTATATAGTGCCTGCGATCATTGCATCCTACATGTGCTTCGTGCAAGGACGTGAGTTTCAAATCCTGTTTACGTAATCGGATGTTACTATCCGCTTTTTGTGAGTTCAGAAAACATCGCCGTATTATTGTTTGTCTAACAATATTATAATTAATTATGTGTTATATTTATTATTGTAATAGGATTTATATGAACGATCTTCATTCGACCTAATATAACCTTTTTAACCTAATTTTTTTAAACGTGGATTTAATTATGATAATTTATAATCATGATGAAACTAATAAAATAATGTAAGACTGTGTTCAAAAAAAATATATATCAATAATAAAAAAAATCGAAAAGGAAGATAGTCTTGTCAATAATAAAAATAGTATTTATAATAATCAACTTTTGATAATAAAAACCTGAGTTGCTTTTTGATAAAGGTATCGGCGGAATACTGAAATCGTAATCAAAGTTGAGAGCTACTTAAATGTCTCTTATATCGTCGGTTCAAAAGTAAAACTCACTAAGTGTCATTTTGATTAAAAATATGTTTTACTACTATTGCTCATTTTAAGCGTAAACCTACTGCAAGAACAAAACACTTATTGCATATTGATGTCCATAACAAAACAATGAAGCGCAATACGCACTTAGTATTTGGTTTTTATCATAGATGTACTCTTAAAATAAGCAATAACAGACAATAATTTTTTTTTTCAAAATTACACTTAGTGAGTTTTACCTTCGAACCAATATATTACCTCTTTTATTAAAAGTAACAGCAATACTAGTAATAGTATTCGGCCAATATACTTAATACCTTTTTCATCTTTAATAATCGATGCCATCAAAAACATAAATTGTAAAAAAAAGCCAAGTCTTGCAACTCAGTTCTTCTATCGTAAAAAGGTGATCCATATAATACCAAGTCGGTCAATTTATTCAGTCTCTACTGAAGGATCCTTCTGTCTTAAGTTATTACGTAATTAGCTAACCTAACAACATCTTATAGTGATCATATCAATGCCCCCAGATTAAAAATACATGCACAATTCAAAATCTTATTAACCCCAAGCCAGTGCAATATAAGTTATGCCAATTGTTATTTATAATGAATCCGCGTTTTTCCCGCGGTTACTTAACAATAGAGATTAATTCTAACCTTCAACTTGAACTCCCAGCTAAGCTGGGTTTTTACCACGAGCGAACATATTATATCAAAATAAACATAAATTCCATACAAAATATACAGATAACAATAAATATGTTTATACTGATTTTAAAGTCAATCGCAGTATTGTTTTGGTCAAGTATTGTCGCTTTTAAAGTAAAAGGAGTGCTTGTCGATCAGTTTGAGAATTTGAGAGGTGTTTGACACCTGCCGGCCTAGCATGACCGCTACGAGATATGTCGCAGACGAGAGAAGACAAACTAAGATGTAAGATCTCTCGATATATTATTTCTCGACATCGACAATTTTGATAGAAAAGATATCTCGATCGACATATATATCTATTTTTGATATTAAAAGGCGAGTTTTAAGTGTAATTGTCATGTTAGACCGAAAGAAATAGAGCGATATTCGATTAAAACACGAGAAAACGATCGACAAAATTGTCGCGGTTGTCATGCTAGGCCGGCTGGAAGGGGTTGATAACATAAAATTGGTGGAAGTTTGAAACCTGTGTTTGCACACGGGCACGTAAGGCGGATAACTAACACGAGTGAAGTCAACAAGTTTTTCGCCCTAGGCAATAAGGAGGATATCTATAAAAAAATATATTTAAAGTAAAATTTCGGGTATTAAAAGAAGTTTAAGAATTGCCGTTCAAGTTTGGAAACGGATACCTAATTTCAAATCTCAAAGATTTTGATGAATAAAAATATACCTAAAATTACTATCGCTCAAATGTGTAGCAATCGTAATATCTAGAATGTTTGACCTACGAGTTCAAATACGATCATCAATATACATAGCGACGGCTCCTACGTATATACAAGTGCAAAATCACAACTTTCCGAGAGCGAGATCATAAAATGCTTGTTACTTTGACATAATTAAACCAAAATATATAATATACATATATTTTTTTATGTTAGATATCGACAGACGAGCATGAGGTTAACTTGATGGAAGGTGATACCTCAGCCACAGAACATCAGTCAATGATGCGCCGTCGACCTACTTTTTAAATCGAGCATTCGGAAATTCACAGACTGAAACCGAAACGCGCAATATAGACTTCACGGTTCCATCTATAAACGGTGGTTCGTTACCCGGTCGGAATTTCGATATTCCTCCCACCCGCTCAATGCCCAATGTTACCAGACGTGAGGAAGACATGCTTATAGAAAATTATAAACATGTCGTCCCGGTGGGATTCGAACCCACGACCCATCGATGCGCAAGGCAGGTGGTCTACTAAACGCGCCAACGAGCCCGTCAAATATAGAATAATAGATATTCGTAACTTATCAAAACAAAGAGTTTTGTTGTACCAGTATACGTAGGATCCGCCGATACATAGGAATAGGTTTGGTTGATACCAAAACTAATATGTCAGCTTTAAAAATAAACCCATTAACTGATATTTATTGTTGATTAAATTTTTTTTTAGTTCTTGTTATTAAACAACCATCTATATTCCATTCGATATCATATAGGGCATATTAAACTAGCTAGAAGATACGGCTGCGTACGGATGTGAATTTCATCAACATAAATATGAAAGTTTGTGAGAGCCGTTATTTTATATCGCAAGAACGACTAGACTACTCATATAAATTTTGATAGGACAATAAATGGCTGGTAATCCAGAACATTAACTAATTGCGAATGAATAAATGGAATGATATTAAAGCGAATATGAACGACATCGATATTTCACTACCCGCAGTTTATTTTTTAAATTAATTTTGGCATCAAACAGTTATGTACACATAAGTAATAATAATGATCCTCCTTTTTTGAAATCGGTTAAAAAAAATGCATTTTAAAACACTTTAATATTATTTATATGCTACTGATTGCTTTCGGACAGCATTAGCGCGTTGCAAATTCGATTAGAGACTGATACAAATAGAAATCAATATGTATAACTATATACTGCTAATATAGGATATGAATGTAAGAATCGGATTGGTCAAGCTAAGAGAACATACCTCGATCAGATCGAGGGCCAGGTCAAAAGTACTTGAAACCGACGAGTGTGTATGAAAGCATTGATGAAAGAGGAAGAAGCGAAAGTGGTATGTAAGAACCGGAGCAAATGGAATTCCGTGATCTCTGCCTACCTCAATAGGTAAGAGGCGTAATATATGTGTATTGTCGATTCACAAAATAATCAGGGTTCAGAAATATATGTAGGTAACAGAACGCAAGGTGTATACTATGCTAATATTTGCTAATGAGCCCATATAATCAAATTATATTTATTTTTTATAACACGCATCTGTTAGACTAATAAGAGGCTTATAGGCACATAACATCAGCCTACAGCATCCCTATTAATTATTTTGACAAAAGTGACATTTGTCTTCAGACATGAGCATGGTAAGGGGGCGTCCATAAATTACGTGAGGTGTTTAAGGGGGGGAGGGGGTCGAGTCAAATCTCATCTAATCTTACCTTGGAGAGAGGGGGGGTCTCGGCAAATATCACGCAATTTTTTTTCTGATTGAAACAAAAAAAATATACTATTTTGGTCCATTTAATCCAGATTGACCATTTAACCCATGTAAAAAAAAAATCTTTTTACTATAACAATCCAACGCGTTTACGTAAGAAACCCACATTTTGAAAAATCTCACGTGAGATTGGGGGTTGGGGGAGGGGGTTGAATAAAATCTCACGACATCTCACCAGGGGTGGAGGGACAGAAAATTAAAAAAAACACCTCACGTAATTTATGGACGCTAATATAACCCCATATAATACATACAATTAAAAAGAGTCGCGGAGAGTTTTTTGCCAGTTCTTCTCGTCCGTTCTACGCCGTTTTGAGAACTGGCAGTGAATGTAAAATTAGAAGCATTTAATTTTGATTTTATCGACGTTCATAAGTGTACATTGTGTTACCTAAATAAATAAATGATTTTGAATTTGAATATACTTATGGATGAAATTTACTGTAGCCTGCAGTCATCAGCAATGGAAAACCCTCGTCAAGAAATATATGCTGATTAAACTTCGTCACCGCGAGAGTTCAGTAATGAAAGGTAACGAGTTGAATGCACAAAATGCAATTGTGCACCAGAAAGAAATGCAATATAAAGCACGATTAGTTTGTGAGCAGTGGTAAATCACCATACAAGCCCAAAAGCACGGCTCGCTGGCTTTAACGTAATACGTGTTTATATGTAACTTATAAATACAATTGAAGATATGAGTAAGTGAGTAGTTGAGTGAAGGACGTTATGTGTCTCCATAACAATATATATATGTATATCGCTGGCCTAATAAACCAAACTTCGTAACTCCAATTTCCGATTTTTGTTTTTTGATGCCATCTTGTGTAAAATACCTTAACGAATACGATGCAATCACTCGTATCTACTAATGGTTTTAATTTTTTTGGTATTTACAAAAAATAAAACTACGTATGTCCACGGAATGTTTGACCTGTTTGTAGTTTTTTCCTCCTCCTGTAAAGTTTGATCAAATGGAGATACGAAGTTTGATAATTTCTCGATCAATTACAAATTGTATCATACCCCCTTCATCTACTCATGTCTTCAATTACGTTATATCATATAAGTTATATATGACTTATAAAATTAAGTTAAGGGCATTATTATTTTTCTTTTGGTTGCATTAATAGGGCAAGCCGGGCTTTTGGGCTTGTATGGTGGTACCGCCACTGTTTGTAAGGTGTGTGAATCACTGCTTGTATTGTCCTATCACACTGCAATAAGCACGGATAAAAACCACGTAAATTGGCACAAGTAGTCAAAAGCATTCCTAATTTATCGCAAATCATTTGACGGGCTCGTTAACGCGTTCGGTAGAACACCTGCCGTGCACATCGATGGGTCGTGGGCTCGAATCCCACCGGGACGACATGTTTATAATTTTCTATAAGCATGTCTTGTCTGGTAACTTCGGGCATTGTACGGGTGGGAGGAATATAGAAATTCCGATCGGGTAACGAACTACCGTTCATAAATGGAATTACCATGAAGTGGATATTGCGCGTTTCGGTTACATAATGATTTCCTCAAAATTGTCTGATGTTCTGTGGCTAAGGTCACCTACCATCAAGTGAACATAATGCTCGTCTGTCGATATCTAACATTTATAAAAGGCCATCACAAGTCTTTATCGCCACACTGATATATATGCACAATTTGAATATCAGCCTTTATGCCGATATTGAAATCACTATGTATTTTTTTTGGTGTGATTTTTTTTTATGTCAGATATCGACAGACGAGCATGAAGTTCACTTGATGGTAGGTACTCAGCCACAGAACATCAGTCAATGATGCGTTTTCGACCTACTTTTTACTTCGAGCATAAGGTAATCCATAGACTGAAACCGAAACGCGCAATGTGCCCTTCACGGATTTTCCTCTATGAACGGTGGTTCGGTCGAATTTTCGATATTCCTCCCACCTGATCAAAGGCATTCATCAACAAAGGCAGGCACCATTTAAAGGCAATTATCAACAAATATGCTATATAACTGGTATTTGCTTATCAAAGTATTGTTGAGAACATCTTTAAGATATATTGTAATATAACTTCAAATACAAACAAACACAAACGTGTTTCAAGTAATTTATAGTTAATTATTTTTTTAATTGCAGAGCGGCTCCATAAAAATATGGAGTTGCGTCAGACAAGCGAATTACTGATTCGACACATTTATAAGCCTGTATCACTAATCATTTTTATATATTAGCAAGCAGGTGATTCTTCTGTGCCTTGCTCGATCAAAACATTATTTATTATTTTATCTCCGGGCTTCGAATCTGATACCTTCGGTACTAATTGCAACACGCAACTGTTTCACGGTCTACTTGTTTCAGAGCCATCTTGATATTTTGACATACATAAATAAAGAGTTATGATAAATTAAATAAAAAGTATCCCATGTTTTGACGGGCTCGTTGGCGCGTTCGGTAGAACACCTACTGTGCGCAGTAATGGGTCGTGGGTTCGAATCCCACCGGGACAACATATTTATAGTTTTCTGTAAGAATGTTTTCCCCAAGTCTGGTTACTTCGGGCATTGATCTGGTGGGAGGACGAACCACCGTTCATAGATGGAAAAACCGTGAAGTGCACATTGTGCGTTTCGGTTTCAGTCTATGGATTTCCGAATGCTCGAAGTAAAACGTAGGTCGACAGCGCATCATTGACTGATGTTCTCTGGCTGAGGTATCACCTGCCATCAAGTGAACCTCATGCTCGTCTGTCGATATCTGACATAAAAACAACCCAATACGGTCCCAGTTATTGTGCAAAATATACTTTTTATTAGGAATTATAATCAAAATCAACTCTGCAAATTTATTACAAGGAAAATCATTTGAATATCAAATACTACGCTCCGGTCTATAAATAATTGCCAAATATCACCATTAGTAATGTGTATCATCAGACATATTTCAGACAAATTTAATTGTAACTTTTAAATAAAATACTGTATACCGGATTAAAACGCGATTTATTATTTATATTGTTTAAATTAATTATCCCGACGTTTCGGATGCTTTACAGCAACCGTGGTCGCGGGGATACAGAAAGGTGACAGTTGTCTGATATAAATAATAAATCGCGTTTTAATCCGGTATACAGTATTTTATTTAAATGTGTGATACTCGCGTTAATAAAAGACAATATTAATATAGTGTCAACCCACAAAATGATAAAAATGTACATTTTGATACCAATCGCTTCCTTATTAGCTGGAGTACATATTTCAAAAAAGATAGATATCTATTATATCATTTCAATCGTTTTATTAGTAAAAATATTGAAAAAACTAGTGGGCACGAAACCCTAAAATGTTTAGAATATTTAACAATAATGCACTAAACAATACTTGGATTGCTACCAAGAAAACGATATACATTTGTAATAATAATAATTACAAAAAAATCTATTATTTCTGTTATTTTTTAAAAGAAATTTCATAAAACCTAACTAAACATTCAAACTCAAAATGGCAACCGTGTGGGTTGAATTGATTAACAGCGTCCAATTAATTGAGACATCTCATACCTGCCAAAATTTTCTAATAGATATTAATTAAAATTAATATACAGAATTGCATCAGAGTCTCAAATAAATAAAAACCAGTCAAGGTCGGAAAGATTAACATAGTGCAGTGCAATTAATAAAAATACCTAAACGTTACATGATTTTTTTTAAAGTTATACTTCTTTAGGCGCGTTATGAAAAAATGATGAGAGTGACACAAAATTAACAGTATGAAGTTGTCTGCTTAACCGCTCATTAAGTCTTTATACTTCTTTTGGCGCGTTTGGATGAGAGTGAATTGATGACCTGCCGGGCTAGCATGACAAGCGCGACAAAATTTTGTCTACCGTTTTCTCGTGTTTCAATCGACTATCGCTTTATTTCTTTCGGGTCTAACATGACAATTACACTTAAAACCGTTATTTTTCGATCGAGATATCTTTTCTATCAAAATTGTCGATGTCGAGATATAATATATCGAGATATTTAACATCTTAGTTTGTCTTCTCTCGCGCGAGATATATCTCGTGGCGGTCATGCTAGCCCGGCTGCGCGCGCACGTTGTGAAGTTGGCTACAGAATAGAATTTGATTGATTTTAACATTTTTCTTCGATATTTACTGCAGTTTTGTTTTTAAAAAATTTTCTTCAGACGCCAAAGAAGTATAACTTCTAACGCGTGTAAATAAGTACACACATACCTTTTTTTTTTTTTTTTTTTTTTAAACTAACATACATATTACATATATACTATACTATTTATTCGACGTATCCCCTTATACTATATTACTCAGTTGCGCATCATAGATATGGCTGATCACAGGTCAAACATGATGACTGTTATACCTGTTACTCAATAATAACAGATGTAAATAACGGTTATTAAATAAGAATATGTTATTTAGATACTAAAGGAATTACAAATAATACGATCTAATTTAGGAGTGACTTTTCAAGGTGATTTCCTTCCTGTGAAACGTCCAATTGTATTTTTCTATAATATATTTGGGTGCATCACGTTTTAGCACGCGACAATCTTAGATGTTTTACTGGGACTGGTAACAATTACACATGATTTGTAATGATAGATAGATAGATTTATTCAAATTAATGGCTTGACTATTACTAGTATTTATTGAACAGTGGTTATTTAGTATAGCATGATTTTTTCTATAAAATATATATTATAATCGCAGGAACAACTGTTATCTGTTATCTTAGAATACCTGTGATTTATACCTGTTACGATAAATACGCCTAACCTCATCGAACTAAAATCTAGCAAATGCGCAGGCGCTTGTTCGTATTTCAAAATGACTGTCAATGCCTCAATTTTAACATACTAGCTCAAAAGCCAGGATTTCCGACTTACCGGCACAGAATCATAATATGGCGTTACATAAGGGCATTATCATTTTTCTTTTTATGGTTAATTAATATAGTAAGCCGGCAGGGGGCTTTTGGGCTTGTATGGTGATCCCGCCACTGTAAGCCGGGCTTTTGGACTTGAGTGGTGGTCGCAACAGACTGAAAGTAACTAATAGCTGTCTTCCATATTTTATAGAATCACCTTGCACAACACCCAGTAACGGTTCAGGCCAATGCATCAGTATATACGAATGCAAATTATCGGCGGCCATTTTGAACAACCCGCAACGAACGAAAGAAGAAGTAGATCTGTTGAAGCAATCTCAATGCGGATTCAGCGATAACTTGCCACAGGTAATTTCTATACTGGGATAGTCCCAAGATTTTTAGACATTCGCTCTGCATAAAATCCTTCTACGTGATTTTTAGATTGGATTATGTTAGGAACCTCCTGAGTATAATACCTAGTTACTGTCACCCGAAACCGTGAGCGTTAGCCGCCATCTTGAAAATAGCCTTTTTGCAAATATCTCGGAAACCGTCAGTTTTACGATAAAAACTGTAAGAACCTTTTTTGTAGATGATAAAATTTCCCATACTTTTTCCTCTCTTGTTAATATTTTCCGAGATCTAGTCAGTTGCTTTTGGTAATTTTTCAAGGTAACTTAGTCTCTAAACTTTTAAAATTGAATATAACTTACAACTTACCCTCGACGAACAGTATGTCGTTACTCGGTCGGAATTTCGATATTCCTTCAGCCGCTTAATGCACATTGCGATCAGACGTAGGGAAAACACGTTTATATGAGATCGCGATCAATCCAAGGTACCTAACGCATCAATGAAGACCAAAGACGCCATATTACATCAAAGATCATAAACCTAAGAAGGATTTCCTCAGCGAAAGGTATCTTCTAAATCTACTTCTATCTAACATTACCATTATCATCATCACACATTTTACTTAACTATTTTTTATAGAATAGAGAGCAAACGGACAGGTGGTTCACGTGATAGTAAGTGATCACCGCCGCCCATAGACATCCGCCGCAGACCTATGACCTAGAACACGAAAGATTTTACTGACAAGTGACATGTAACTATTATAGATGTTACTATCGGACTCTATTTCCATTCTTTATTTTTTTTTTAAGATATGCTGTCCGCAAGAGCCGCCGCCTTTGGACCGAAGATGTTTCACTTACGACGGCAAAGAAGGTACCTGTATCGGTCTGTACTCTTGTCCACAACTGATGGACCTACTCAAGCCTCCAGTCTCACAGGAAAATATCAGTTACGTCCAAATTTCTCGGTAAGCAGACTCAATTCCTAATATATTATATCTATCTAACATATATAAAACAAAGTCGTGTTAGTTAAACCATTTATAACTCAAGATCTAATTCTTCTCACTTAAAATAAGACTCCGTTTAACTCGTTCCGCTGCGATTCCTTCAGAGGGGTGAGCACGAACAATTATCGAAAAGGTATTCGAATCGTCTATCTGTCAGTTGTATGAGAAATCATTTGAAACTTCAAACAAATGACAGCTCGACGATACGAATACATTTTCGATAGTTGTTCGTGCTCACCCCTCTGATGCGAACTCCAGCAGTTGCTGGTAGGCAGAGGTACCAAAATATACAGAGCGCTAAGGATTAAATATAACAAGCCAAAAGCGTAGGACAGTCATGAATGTTCACTAATACATACACACATACATACATACATATACATCACGCCTCTCTCCCATTGGGGTAGGCAGAGATTACTTTCGCTTCTACCATTTTCATCGATGCACACTCGTCGGTTTCGAGTACTTTTGACCTGCCCCTTTTGATGAACGTCCCCGATCTGATCGAGGTCGAATGTTGTCTGGAAAAGATCACTATACACTGTATAGTGATAAGGCCGCCATTTGCACCATATTCTGTCTGTATTAGCATTTAAGTTCTATTTTGTTAATATGGTGTCAATAAAGTGTAATAAATAAATTAATATCATTGAAACAGACACAAAAATGTGTCTGGCCCATGCCCCAATAAGGAAGTCGGGAATCCACTTTTGTTTTAATAAATTCATTTATCTTTCGTAATAAAAATATAAAGGCAGTATTCATAAACCGACAGATGCGAGAGTCCGGACCAGTACAGTGTATGCTGTGGTCCAGACAGCACAGTGCCCCCCGCACCCTCACCGGCTCCAGGAAGAGTCTGCAGTATCACTGAGGCACCTCCAGACCCTCGCACTGAATGCTGCGGCCTGGACAGCGGAGGGGGCAACAGGATATTCGGTAAGAACATAAGATCGGAACATCTAACGTATACTACATAATATTATGTGTTGCAGCCAATTAAATCATACTGTCATGTCGTCATCATCGACCAATGAGGTCGCTGATAAATGACGATAACTTAGCGCATCACGTGACTTGTCTTTTTCATTGCAAAAATTTGTATGTATTCGCATTGTAGATTACACGTGTTCGATAAAATTGTATCGCTAAGAACGGATTTTACCAAATTCAACCCACAAGGGGGGTTGCGGGGGCAATTGCTAGTCTATATATATAAAAGAGATTCCCACCTATATTATATTGACTCATCACGATATCTCTGGAACCATAAGGCGTAGCGACTTGAAATATGGTAGGAATATTCTTTTCGCCGAGTAGAGGTCAGCTAAGAACGGATTTTACGAAATTCAACCCACAAGGGGGGTTGCGGGGGCAATTGCTAGTACATTATATTAAACACAAAAATACTGAGCACACAAACGGCAGCGTAAATTAAACTTTTATGTCCAGTTTATCTTCAGAACTAACCCATAAAGTGACTGACTATCTGAGATACATACATACACGAATATTTACATAAAGCTGGCTATTTAGGTTGTGTACTGTAATTTTTTTTTGTGTATAATACATCTACATTGCACCCGTATGAAGCACTAGTAATTGATATAATTAACCTTTTCAGGTGGAAACGTAACGGCCATAGACCAGTATCCTTGGCTGACACTGATAGAGTACCGGGGTGTTCGGGATGATAAGATAAAACTGCTCTGCGGTGGGGCGCTTATCAGTGGACGGTATGTGCTGACGGCTGGTCACTGCGTGGCTGGCCCAGTACTGA
This sequence comes from Anthocharis cardamines, assembly GCA_905404175.1. Lineage (NCBI taxonomy): Eukaryota > Metazoa > Arthropoda > Insecta > Lepidoptera > Pieridae > Anthocharis > Anthocharis cardamines. The sequence goes on from FR989974.1 coordinate 7,070,609, forward strand.
ACGTAGGGAAACCGTGAGTAACATATCTTAGTTATGATTCGACAGACGAGCATGAGGTTCACTTAATCTTAGGTGATACCTCAGCCACAGCACGCTGTCGACCTAATTTTTTCTTCGAGCATTCGGAAAAATACGATCTTCATATTATACTAATGCTTATTAACATTCGCGGATCCAGCCCTCAAGTCAGTTTCAAAGTTTCGTCTATTTGAATGAATCAAGTATATTACAATTCTAAATTAATTAAAAAAAGAATTAGGATAAAATACAAGATTAGGATAATAAACAGAATGAGCAGCTATATTATAACTGACTAGCAACACTCCCCGGCTTCTCACGGGTGCAATGTAGATAGCCTATGTTTCTCGCTTATAATTTAGCTTTCAATAGGTGAAAGAATTTTTAAAATCGGTCAAGTAGTTTTTGAATTTATTCATAACATATTACAAAAATACAAATCTTTCCTCTTTATAATATTATTAGTATGAGTATTAGTATAGAAGTATAGATATAGATTGTTAAAAATTACAGAGTAAACGTCCGTCTTGGTGAATACGACGTGCGATTCAGCGGCAGTGACTGTGTGGCCGTCGAGGGCGGTGGTACCGACTGCACCGACCCCGTAGTCACGATCCCGATAGAACAGACGATACCACACCGGGACTACAACCCGACCGCTAAGTTGAGGAGGAATGACATCGCGCTCATACGCCTCGCAAATCTAGCACAGTACACGGGTTAGTTGTTATATTATAGCGATGGTATACTTGCCCAAATTCAATACCAGGTCTTTCTAGTACGAGTCCGTAAAAATACCAGGGTCGAAAAACACCAGTATTAAGTATATGGTCTAGTTCGAGTTCGAGTTTCGGCACTAATATAGCTCGTTTTATGTATCATTTTTGTCCTAACGCTGATGTATCCTAACTAAATAAATAGAATTAATAGTAATGAAAGCTAAAGCCAAAAAGTAGTTGCGGAAATAACTACTGAAAGTGTTGCGGACAAGTCATTCAAATCCAAACTACGTGATGGTCAATTTCAAGTTTTGCCAAGATATGATGGACCTCAAATAAATACTACTATTGGTTCCGAGACCAAGAACATTTAAATCAAATCTATCTTTATTTGCGAAAATCAGTACATATGATGGATCAGTACATTGGATCCATGATTTTCCGCCAAGTGCTATTTTTTGAGCCATTCCTCCTATCGACATTAAGTAAAACAAAGAAACTTCCTCTTCATACAAACATTTGTTCGCAGATTTCATCAGACCAATCTGCCTTCCAACTATAGACCTAACAGTAGATTCTCCGGCCAACATCAGACTCCAAGTTGCAGGCTGGGGAGCTATCAGCGACACTCAGAGCTTCAGCAACGTAAAACTACACGTGGATCTTCCCTTAGCTACAAAACAAGTAAGTCTGATTCTGTTCTGACGGTTCCGTTGGCGCATTCGGTAGAACACCCGTGCGCATCGATGGGTCGTGGGTTCGATTCCCACCGGGACATGTTTATAATTTTTTGTAAGCATGTTTTTCCCACGTCTATTAGCTTCGGGCATTGATCGGGTGGGAGGAATATTTAAATTCCGACAGGGTAACGAACCACCGTTCATAGATTGAGAATCCGTGAAGTGCACATTGCGCGTTTCGGTTTCAGTCTATGGATTTCCGAATGCTCGAAGTAAAAAGAAGGTCGATTGCGCATCATTGACTGATGTTCTGTGGCTGGGGATCACCTACCATCAAAGAGAACCTCATGCTCGTCTGTCGATATGTAACATAAAAAATAGAAGGAAAAATGGTCAGCATCTGTCACCTGAGTGATCTGAGGTCATTAAAACGGTCCGATTGTTCTTGCACCTTCGATTCTAATTTCGATGGTTGCTATACCAATTTTAAAGTAAGAATGAGGAATATTCAGTAATTTTCGAGCACTGTTAAGGATAATATTGTATACCAGATTTCCTTAAATTTTCCTCAAAAACAATTTGTACTGAGATCTAAACCGAATAATCGAAGTAAAATGTAAGTCGACAGCGCATCATTGACTAATGTTCTGTGGCTGAAGTATCACATCCCGTCCTGTAACATCCTGCTCGTCTGTCGATATCAAACATTTAAATAAAATACTGTATACCGGATTAAAACGCGATTTATTGTTTAAATTATTTATCCCGACGTTTCGGATGCTTTTCAGCAACCGTGGTCGCGGGAGACTGAAAGATGACAGTTGTCTTATATTTGAAATGTCACAAAGTTGCCATATTTAATTCAATTAAATTAAAAAATAATCTATTAATTTAGGTAACACAATGTACATCTATGAACGTCAATAAAAAATAATACATATTAAATTACTAATATTACTAATATTAAATGCTTCTAATTTTACATTTACTACCAGTTCACAAATCAAGGGCGTAGAGCGGACGAGAAGAACTGGCAAGAAACTCGCCGCCACTCTTTTTAATCGCCAAGTTTTTGTTTTACAATTATTACATATTAACGCCATCTATTCCTACGGAGTTGATATTTACTGTAATTTTCTATATTATGACAATACTGACTAACGGTGTCCTCTTGTTTTTTAGTATGTTTGATTTGGGGCTTTAGATTTTTAATAACTGGATCCCAGGTGTTGGAAAGTCTCAAACCATCTTCTCTATTGAAGTTAGGATGTTTTTTAATTTCAATAGCCTCACGTACTAGTCTGGGAAAGAATCTACTTTCTTTAGCAAGGATTTTTGGTTGGTCGAAACGTATGTAATGGTTTGGTTTATCCAGAGTGTGCTCTACGCCCTTGATTTGTGAACTGGTAGTAAATGTAAAATTAGAAGCATTTAATATTAGTAATATTAGTAATTTAATATGTATTATTTTTTATTGACGTTCATAGATGTACATTGTGTTACCTAAATTAATAGATTATTTTTTAATTTAATTGAATTAAATATGGCAACTTTGTGACATTTCAAATATAAGACAACTGTCATCTTTCAGTCTCCCGCGACCACGGTTGCTGAAAAGCATCCGAAACGTCGGGATAAATAATTTAAACAATAAATCGCGTTTTAATCCGGTATACAGTATTTTATTTAAATGTGTGATACTCGCGTTAATAAAAGACAATATGATATCAAACATTATTTTTAAACTAAATAAGAGACCAAACAATATCAATACTGTATTTTTTAGTAATAATATTTATTATAACGCACCAAGATTCACGAAAATCCGTAGTTTCCGCGTTCGTCCGAACCGCCTGAACATTGAAGAGTTCCAAACAGATATATTGTGTTACTGATTTATTTTCATTTTAATATTACATTTGCTATTTTTTTTCTATGTTCTGTTATATGTTTTAAGAATAGTTATATTTAACTGTCCCTATAATAACGTGTTATTTTAAGTAGCTCTTGTATTATATACAGTACTAGTAACACGGCCCTGTCTTCGCTTTTTTAGTTTTTGAGTTACATCGCAAACAAATCATTCCTCTTTATAATAATATCAGTATAAATCGTACTGAACAACCCTTTCAGAAATAAAGATCTTACCAGGAAGAAGTTTAACCCCCTAAATTTTTCGTATTGAAAAGTAACTAACTAAACTATATGCTTTCAGCAATGCGAACCATATTACGCGCAACGTCAAGTACCGCTAGGGCCAGGCCAGATATGCGCAGGCGGCGAAAAAGGCAAGGACTCCTGCAAGGGCGATTCCGGCGGCCCTCTGATGAACGAGAATGGAAGACTGTGGGAAGTAGTCGGTGTTGTCAGCTTCGGACCGACACCCTGCGGAATGGAGAATATACCCGGCGTTTATACTAAGGTTTATGAATATCTACCGTGGATACGGAGTCAGATCAAACCGTGATATTTTAGAATAGATTAATGTACAGAATAAACTTATATATGGATGAAAAATATTCATAATATCATCTGCGAACAACGAACTTCGGAACTTCGGAAGCCTCTACGTTCTTGGTGGAAAAGCGCCAAACTATTGATAATAATATATTGTAGGTAATAGCGTTGTAAAAAAATAAATAAACTGTTCTGATTCATCTATATATAATGTATACGGCCAGTCAAGACAAACTTCAAGCAATCGCCTTAGTTTCACTAACCGGGCAACATTTCAATAAAATCTAGGATAAATTAAAAAATATTAGCTTCTCAGAAAATGAACCAAATGTCGAATGAATGAAAAATATTCATAATATCGTTTACGAACAGCGAGCAGCCGGCCTAGCATGACCATCAACAGATATCTCGCGGACGAATGAAGACAAACTATTGTAAGTTATAAGATATCTCTACTTTTGACATTAGAAGTCGAGTTTTAAGTGTGTCATGTAAGACTCGGAAGACATAAAAAGATAATCGATTAAAACACGAGAAAACGATCGACAAAATTTTGTTTTGGTTGTCATGCTAGGCCGGCTGAACGGTAAACTTCGGAAGCCTCAACGTTCTTGGTGGAAAAGCGCCAAACTATTATTAATATATTTCAGGTAATAGCGTTATTAGAGAAAAAACAAAATGTTGTGAAAAACCTTTCAGTGGTGTGACCACTATACAAGCCCAAAAGCCCGGCTTGTCCTAATAATGTAACCATAAAATGAAAAATAATTATGCGCTTAACGTAATTTTATAATATGCCATATAAAATATATTACTTATAATTACGTAATTATATAACTATAAGTTATAGATAAACACGTATAACGTTGAAGTCGGCAATTTGTATGATGGTCCCGCCACTGTCATCTATCTATATATAATGTATTTATTTACTCCATTACGACTTATTATTTCAGAATCATAATATTGTTTTAATTAATTATGAAAAATATGACAATACACAATTTAGAGATTAAAAGTTATATTGAAAGTAGTACCTACTTTTATTTAGAAGTCTCCTTCTCATTATATAAAAATATTCTATCGGTCTTTATTATAATACAAAATCATTTATTTATTTTAATTTTTTATCGCTAAGACACGTAGAAAGAAAAATCCACAAAGATTTTCAACAAGTAATCTTATAGTTTCATAGATGGAAAAACCGAGAAGTGCAGATTTCCGAATGCTCGAAGTAAAAAGTAGGTCGACAGCGCATCATTGACTGATCTGTGGCTGAGGTATCATCACCTACCATCGAGTGAACCTCATGCTTGTCTGTTGATATCTAACATAAAAACATGCTGTGTGTACATATAGCATATACAATAAGAACACTTCAAAAAGGAGATATAACACTATACTTATATTATGTAATTATGAAATTGACTGAATAATTTTTAGTTTTATTTAAATCAGTGTTATGTGTTTTATTAAAATACACGCCCCACATATCACAAGGCTTCGGACGAATATTATACTATATACAAAATTTAAAACATAATCTAAAAAGTAATTTAAATAGTGCTCGGTCAGTAGGTACCTAATACCTATACTTTCAAACAAATAAAGGCAAAGAGCGCTAATATTGGATATATTTCGTTTTATGTATAGATTGTTTTGCCGTGAGCAACTGCCAAGTCACTATATTTATTAAAGAAATAAACAAATACAATATGGTTACTATAAAATGTTGTTAGCTAACAAGGTATTAATTTATGACAAAGTAGTTGGATAGACGATCCCATATGGTTAGGGAGCTGGTGAGCATTTAGGTATATGAGTTGCACACGTTTCACATCGAGGTAGGTTGCAGTTTACATCATTACGAATTGATTTGGTCCAGTCAATTAAAATCGTACGTCGTCGCTGCGTTTTCGCGTTACAACCGATTGAAGTTGCTTAAAAAAAGGGGGATATTAAATCATTTGCACATGTCTGCCTCTGGGGTTCATGGTCACAAACATCTTGGAAATGAAGAAAATCGAAGAGGCAGACATTCAGGGCTCTGCATTATCATGGGACGGAGTTGTAAAAATGTCAAAAAAAAAGCTCTATTAAGTAATTTGCACACGGTTCTCATTGCGCCCATTCGATTCATTATGACTCCGTGGATACGAAAAACCATTTGGCAGACATTTTGCTCACTGATTTTTAGGTGTATAACTGTTTGAAATTCACGGAATCAAGGGGAAATTAAAAGGAATTAAGAGGGAAGACTGTCTTCTGTATCTTTCTATTTACTTCTAATATTACCTCATGTATCTGTATATATAGATATACACCATATACATTCAGGTACACAATACGGAAAAGGTCGGAACTGAGTTAGGTATACCGTTCTCACTCATATCCCCAAATAAAAGCGAAACACTACGAAAGGAACTGTGGAAATTTCATACCTGTTAACAAGACGCAGTTAACAAGTAGAAGCCGAATATTTCTGACGCGTGTTTAAAATTAAATTTTGTACTTTTAGCTTGGCCAGAGCGTCGGGTTGAAAAAAAAAATTCAAGTGGTCTGCCTTCGAAATATCAGAGGTTCATAAGAAATTAAAACATCAATCCAAGAGGCAGACATGTGCGCATGATATAGCACTTCTTTTTTTTTACATTTTTGAAACGCTGTCAATAGCGAACGCAGAGGCAACATGCTGGCAGACTATTTTTCCGTGGTCCTACTCATTGTTTTTAATCGAACAATTTCAGTCTGCCAATTGTGCACATCATATAGAGTTTTTTAAATCATAAAAAAAAATAAAAAAATCTAAAACTACAAAAGTCAGAGCCCTGGATGTCTGCCTCTTCGATTTTTTGTGTTTACAGGATGACTATGATCATCAGCCCCAGAGGCAGACATGTGCACATAATATCACCCACCTTTTTTTTTCAACATTTTCGAAACGTTGTAAATTGACAACGCAGCGCCACCATGGTGGCAGACGAGGACCTTGATGTTTCTTAGGGTATAATTATCACTATTAATAACGTCTGCCATGTGTGCGGATCATATAGAAATTTTGCTCACGAACTCCCTAACGAATAGACAGGTAAGTTCAGAATTAACTGACTTGGTTTACATTCGATTTGACAACTTTTTATGGTCTAAGAGCCCGTGGGAGATCGTCCTTCACCGATCTGATAACCAGATGAGACGTATTTTTTATTAAATATTTTTTATAAACAAATATGCCTATAATTGCTTGCCTATCGAAAAGTGGTAGTGGCTATTTTTAATAAAAAAAAAAAATAATAATTAATTTTTTTTTTAATTTAATTTTTTATTTGATTTTTTATTTTTTTTTATTTTTAATTTTATTAATTTATTTATTTAATTTTTTTTTTAATTATTTTGACTTACCTGTTTACACCTGCTTGCCAGGTAGTTATACACTGAAATGAGTAGGCAAGCATACCTAGGCATATTCTGTGTATCAAAAACTATCAGTCAAATAAATTTCATTTGGTTATCAAAAGTATGAAGGTGATGAAAAAAAAATCGATAAAAGTTAATTTAATTAAAAATAGCCATGACCACTTTTCGATAGGCAAGCAATTATAGGCATATTTGTTTATAAAAAATATTTAATAAAAAATACGTCTCATCTGGTTATCAGATCGGTGAAGGACGATCTCCCACGGGCTCTCCTACTATTACGGCAAACGAACTGCGTTGCGAGTTGTGCATTTTAGTACATGTTATGTTTTTGATGGCATCTCATTTATTAATTATTGTAGGTCCTTTTTTGCTTTTCGGGTATTATTTATTACTATATTGCCAGTTCTTCTCGTCCGCTCTACGCCCTTGATTTGAGAACTGGCAGTAAATGTAAAATTTGATGCATTTAATATGTATTTTTTTATTGACGTTCATAAGTGTACATTATGTTACCTAAATGAATAAATGATTTTGAATATATAGATATAGGAAACCAGATTACAAATTTATTTATATTCATATTGTATATCTAGAAAACGGAACTAAAAATTCGGAATGTCTTTTTTTCCTTGCTTTATTGGCTAAACAATAATTGTGTTTAAAATTTGGAGCTTGTGGATCTGCTAGTACTTTAGATTAGTTAAAGGCCGGCAACGCACCTGCAAGCCCTCTGGTGTTGCGGATTTCTATGGGCGGCGGTGATCACTTACCATCACGTGAGCCGCAAACCCGTTTGCCCCCTATACTATAAAAAAAAAAAGATTCATGATGATAAGATGATGTTTGATGAGTCAGTCAGTCAAGGAATGTGACTAGCTATAATTCTGAAACTACGGGTTCACATTTAATGTAATTTGGAAATATATTGAGTTATACTAAAGCTTGGTCACAGAAAATTTAGGCTTCTAGGTTTTTCAACAACGAAGTTACAGGGGGACCATAATGGCCCGAATGGCTTCGAGAAAAAGATGTTATGACCGTGCTCAACTTGGCGGAGGCACTTCCGTGCCCTCAGATGAGTGTAGTTATTTTTTTTAACGTACAAAGAAGTAAAGTAAAGTAAAGTAAAAAACGATTTATTGCCAAAAAAACTTAAATTTAACTTAAATCTAACTTAAATAATAAACAAGCAAAAAGGTTCTTGGCAACGGCACCAGTCTCAACTTTATGCTGTCGAATGATGGCGAGCCAGGCATTCGAACAGCGCTGGTATTCTGACTGGTCCGGTGTCCGCGGTTCGTTCGCTTAACAGTGAATTAAGAATAATAAAACAATAAAAAATAAAAAATACTAACAAAGAAATATGTATCTATAAGACTTATATTAAATAAAGAAAAAAATAATATTAAAAACATACAAAATAATAATAATAAGGAAAGAACAATCATTTGACTGCGATTCACCTGGTGGTAAGTGAGAACGCAGCTAGGGTGGAGCATGATCATTCCTTAACAAATTCCTATTCACATTTTCCTTGAAAAGACCCAGATTGTATGTTGGGAATAACAACAATATTAATTAGGTAATATCGGCACGCCTATTCTACAGTCAGAATGTTAAAAACTTGATTCTTGTTCTTGATTCAACATTTTAAATTGATTGTTTGAATAAACATATTATGTTTACAAATGACGTTGGAGGAAAACGGCAGACGGCTAATCTGCGTGCGCTGACTAAACATTCGAGTATAATGAAAATGACATATTTGGCTATATAATTATTTGTTAGTCACTACTTTAATTCCAGAGACAAAATATCTCGATCGACAAATATATCTACTTTTGACATTAGAAGTAGAATTTTAAGTGTAAGTTAGACCCGTAAGACAAAGATATAATCGATTAAAACACGAGAAAACAGTCGACAAAATTTTGTCGTGGCTGAAGTAAACTTAACTAACTAAACATTTTAAGTATATAACTTAATACTTCTGATGAAAAGGTCACTGGACTCAGCATGGTGTGGTGAGGTTGTAGCGACATCAACAATGTGCGACAAGAATCCGAGCGTTGAGTATATATACAACACCTGGACATCAACCACTGGGGCCTTAGAGCCGGCCAGTCAGTGGTTCGACTGGTCGAGGATCCTCCCTTTGGGTTGGAGTCCACAAGGTTTTGGCAAATTCACCACGCTGTTTTTCAGCCGCGGCTTAGTCACCTCACGTATTTACGTATATTGAAGTCAATAATATGTATGTATGTATGTTATCAATAAGGTTGATTCAAAATAAAATTTATTATTTTGAACAAATCTGGCAGATGACAAAAAAATAATATTTCTAGAACTATCCAAAATCGTAGAACATAATTTATTATGTACCTTTGAGTGTATAAGGTCCCTCCTAGGACCCCCTATGGACCACCAAGTGGTATGATTGCTAGGGGTCCGCAGACACTCAGTTAACACGTCATTAAAATACTTGATATTTCAAATTTATATTTGATTATATATTTTATATATTTATTATCCTGATAAAATCCTAAATTGGTCATTCATTGACTGTTGGCGGAACGAAGTTCGCCGGGTCAGCTAGTAAACAATAAAAGTGATTCATAATATTTGTTGTTTTATTTTAAAATCTACAAATACGGTCCGTGGCATTTGTGAAATTCTGAAAGTGGTATGGCCTATCAAAAGTGTAAGAAACCCTGCCTTAGACCATAATTTTGACGGACTTGTTGGCGCGTTCGGTAGAACACCTGCCGTGCGCATCGATGGGTCGTGGGTTCAAATCCCACCGGGAGCACATGCTTATAATGTTCTGTAAGCATGTTTTCCCCACGTCTGGTATCTACGGGCATTGATCGGGTGGGAGGAATATCTAAAATTCCGACCGGGTAACGAACCGCCGTTCAAAGATGGAAAAGCCGTGAAGTGCATATTGCGCGTTTCGGTTTCAGTCTATGGATTTCCGGATGCTCGAAGTAAAAATTGGGTCGACAGCGCATCATTGACTGATGTTCTGAGGCTGGGGTGTCACCTACCATCAAGTGAACCTCATGCTCGTCTGTCGATATCTGACATAAAAAAAAAAAAATAGTTTTAAAATATTTTTCATGTAAGCGTCTGTAATTGACATACTAAAAAAATATTGAAACCTAATGGCAAGAAGCTAATTTTCACGCAGGTAAGTAATAACAAAATATTGTCTTTTGTTATCCCGAGTATTACACATTTAAATAAAATACTATATACCGGATTAAAATAATAAATCGTGTTCTAATCCGTTATAAAGTATTTTATTTAAAAGTAATCACAAAGTGGAAAGTGCTACTGATATCGCTAAATAATATTTCCATCAATTAGTTTGTTGATTTTTTTTATACCAATCAATACTAATATTATAAGGTTGTTACGATTTAGCTCAAAAACTAATCGACCGATTTTAAAAATTCTTTCACCAGTAGAAAGCTACATTATCAGCGAGTAGCATAGCATTTTGTGTATAGTACCTACATCTTTATTGCACCCGTGCGAAGCCGGGACGGACCGCTAGTCAATCAATATTTTTTTTATGACGACTGACGACTCTAGCAGCATATTATATATATACGTATTTACATAAAACCGCGGCCGCATACAAAACCTGTCTCACTCAAAGATCAGTAGCTTGCGCAGTCTGACCGCTGTAATATTAAAATGTGTAAAGTTTATTTATATTGTTTAGTTTTGTGTTTTCTGGGGATTGGCGCAGGTTAGTATTCAACATTTATTAATCTATACTAATATTATAAAGAGGAAAGATTTGTATGTTTGTTTGTTGTACTATTTAACACAAAAACAACTCGACCGATTTAAAAAATTCTTTCAATGTTAGAAAGCTACATCTTCACCGAGTTACATAGGCTCTATTTACTTCCAGAAATAATTAGGGATCCCTACTAAAACTTGAGTAATGTAACCCAAGGTGTAAAAAAGGGTTTTAGGGAGTAATCTCTGGATCTACTAAACTACTATTTTTTATGTTAGATATCGACAGACGACCCAGCCACAGAACAACCTAAAATAGAAAATTATTTATGAAGACAGTCGCTGGAAGAACGCTCCACTCCTCTGCCTTGACTATCTTATAATTAGTTTATTCAAATTATAGAAATGGTCAATAAATATGTATTTTGCAGAAAAGATCTGCAAAGTGCCGAACGGCGGTGGCGGTATATGTACAGCCATCTCCAAGTGTCCGCCGCTGAACGAGCTCGACAATAAGCCGTTCAAAAGCGACGCCGAAGACAGCTTGCTGCGACAGTCTATGTGCGGAAGTTCTTGGAGTCCCATCGTTAAGGTTTTTATTAATTCCCACATTTTGACTTAAGCTTAACACATTCAATGCGGCTCCTGATTTGCGTTTACTGTCCATGTTTGCCTTACGAGTCATATACTTTTTTTTTTGTTGACCACTGAGCAGGTGAGTTACCTGATGGTAAGTAATCACCACCGCCCATGGACATCCGTGACTCAAGGTTAGTAGACGCGTTGTTGGCCTTTAAAACTTCCCGTATAAAGAACGCCTTTACGATACGACATATATGTATTTTCCCATATTAGCTCCGTACACGGGAACTTGGAAAAATCACTCCCGCACCGAGCGCAAAACGAGGACAGCCAGCATAATCCAGAACTCAAATATGATCAAATAGTTCCCGTAACCCAGTAAATGCGTTAACAAGCTTGTTGTTGTTCGCAAGCATGTGTAGTTCTTCTCACTTAAAATAAGACTCCGATTCACTTGATCCGGTGTGAAAATTTGCCGAAATTTCTGGAAAGCAGTGGTACAAAGATGTGCGGAGCGCTAAGGGTTGAAATCACACCGAAACATACTCATAGGTGATACCACATGTCCAAGAACGTACAACTTGCGAGTAAGTATAAATGCCTATTGATACCATTTTCTTGTACATACAAGAGCAACATTGTTTCGAATTCAAAATGATAAGATGATTTAGCACAGACAGTCGGAAACTTGATAGTAATTTTCACAAATCTTTACCGACTAAACAGAGTAACAAAACCTTGCAAAAACCAATATCAGAATGTTGGATCGATGACATAACTGACATCAATTAATCAATAGATAATATTGTCTTTTATTAACGCGAGTATCACACATTGAAAATAAAATACTGTATACCGGATTAAAACGCGATTTATTATTTAAATTATTTATCCCGACGTTTCGGATGCTTTTCAGCAACCGTGGTCGCGGGAGACTGCTCCGCGGGAGACTGCTCCGCGACCACGGTTGCTGAAAAGCATCCGAAACGTCGGGATAAATAATTTAAATAATAAATCGCGTTTTAATCCGGTATACAGTATTTTATTTAATCAATAGATGAGAACTTGAACGAAACCATTCAATCAAAACGCCGCATCCTCCCTATGCATTAACAAATTCAAAATAATTTATTCATTTAGGTAACACAATGTACACTCATGAACGTCAATAAAAAAATATATAGGTAGATACGTATATTCTTTAGTGTACACCAGAATACATAAAGTGGTTAAAATTAGGTTAATAAAAATTTTATCCATGTACAATATACGGTCGGCCTTATCGCATAATGCGATCTCTACCAGGCAAACCTCTGGGTAGAAATTTAACTAATAAACAATTTTAATTGTAGTGGGTATGTGATAAGCACACTAACACTAGAAGTGTATAAAAAAGGTGTATCTTAAAATTTTGCAAATAAACAATTTTGAATATACAGGATTTCCCAAGAAGTAGTGTCATGCGGTAGTCCCGAGATAGAACACCCGAGTATCCGAAACACCCCCATATATGTTCCGCGATTTTTTATAGTTTTCGAGTTATGAATTTTTTACTAAAATTTTGAGAATTGTTGACCTAAATAACTTAAAAATGAATTTAAAAAAAATGGATCGACCGCTTTTTCGAGATATTTTTTTTGCAACTCAATTTGCACGAATTGTTCTTTTATAATTAAAACATTTGTCTTCGTAACTTTGTTGGAAGTTAAAAAAATGATGGCACAAAGTGAAAAAATTACGGTCAGTGAATTATGTGTTAAAATTTTAGCTTTAAATTTAAAATATTAATAGGTAGCTTCATGGCTCTTAAGTAAGTTTAAAAACTGCGCCGGACTCTCAGCTTTTATAATTATTAAAAAAAAAATGTACTTAAGGGGCTACTTTTGCTAAAATCAGACTTCAAAGACAGAAGGATGAAAAAAAATCTTCAAATTAGCCATTTGGCATCGACGTTTTTTTTTGGCCTTTTATCATTCCTAAAGTTAATAAGATTGTTAACTAACTAAAATTTACTCATGTAGGTGTTTCGGATGCTCCAAGGGGTGTTCTATCTCGGGACTACCGCTTGACACTACTTCTTGGGACACCCTGTATATTAAATGCTTCTAATTTTACATTTACTGCCAGTTCTCAAATCAAGGGCGGAAGGTACGAGAAGAACTGGCAATAAACACGCCGCCACTCTTTTTAATCGCCAAGTTTTTTGTTTAAGAAAATGTTTGTTAGGAACAGCAACCATTACACCATAACAATCCAGAAAGTCTGTTTGTCTAAAAAATATGTAACATCACTATACAAACTGTATCATACATATGAATGAAGGGGTTCACTCATATTGTCTTCAATTATATGTTATTTTTCAATACGGTAGTATGATATATATTTTTGTATTGAATACATTTATGACGAAATTCAGTCATAATAACTCATCCATATATTTCTTTAAATAATTAATTAATATACTACACTATAGAAAAACACATATTTGTAATTCAGTGTGATCATATTATTATGAGTTTAAAACAATAATACATATATACTGAAGTTTCCTTCCTTGTATAATGAACACGATTATGGTTTTAAATAAAACTATTAAATGATAAGTATTAAGTTATTATTAGTATTAATACGTCTCGTACATTAATTTTTATACTAGACTAGCTTCTACCCGCGACTTCGTCTACGTAGAATTAGTACTTCGGCCGAGCTGTATCCTTTCGTCAACCTACTTTTTACTTCGAATATTCGGAAATCCACAGACAAAGACCGAAACGCGCGATGTGCACTTCAAGGTTTTTCCATCTATGAACGGTGGTTCGTTACCCGGTCGAAACGATATTCCTTCTACCATTTTAATGCCCGACGTGACCAAATGCCCCACAGATGCTCACAGAAACGTGTCTTCCCGTCGAGGTACAAGCACGCAACTCATAATTGGTGGGCAAGGTAGGTCCTACCGAACGCGCCAACAGGCCCGTCAAACTCATCTCCAGAAACAAAACGAAAATCATCTCGTAAATAACATTGAGAGATTAAGAGATAAAACAGATATTCTCTCGCTACTATTCAAAAGTCCACGATTGTATTAAGATGCTATTATAATAATATGAACACTGGCATAGAGTCAAGCATCATTGACTGATGTTCTGTTTCCAAATGCTGCCTCATTGCGACAGCCCGATGGACTCTGCTGAGGACACACTGGAGGTGTGTCCAGCATGGATTGACGAGCGCGGCGCACTTTGCGCTGTTGTTGGAGGCGACCTCTCCCTTCCAAGCTTGTTACGAAACATGGTTGGAAGTGAGTGAGGGCACCGCGAGAGTTCCTCTTTGGAGATCCCGGGGCCCTCAAATTTCTTGCGTCGAAGACGGCCACCGTGGGGTTTTAGTCGGTAGGTCCGTGACGTATTGACCCTTTGGAGTCCGGTTGCGGAAGTCCGACATAACTCGTCGTCCTCCTTCCCCGGGTGACGGGTATCATTGATGATTTCCCCACGATAAAAAAAAAAAAAATCTGTGGCTGAGATATCACCTGATGCTCATCTGTCGACTGCAATTCCAATTAAATATTAAATTCCTATATCATTACAGGTATGCTGCCCACAGCAATCCGAGTGGGTGAACTTCAGGATACTACCAATTTTATATTCGGGCTCAACGGAACCGAATATAGTAGAGAAACAAGAACCAAAACCGCCGGGCACACTGGTACCGGCTAAAGTAGAGGAAAAAGAACCAAAACCATTGATACTAACTGTATCAGGTGAACCCAAGGACCCGGATATTGACAACAATGACAAAATTTACAAAGTTAATGGTATTAAAGAAGATTACAGGCAGATACCGGATGGAACCTGTGGAATAGACTCTAGTAGTGGAAATAAAATTTATGGTGAGATTCTTCTTAACCCTTTGTGCCACTTTTATTAATTATGTTAGATATCGACAGACAAGCATGAGGTTCACTTGATGTTAGGTAATACCTCAGCCACAGAAAATCAGTCAATGATGCGCTGTCAACCTACATTTTACTTCGAGCATTCGGAAATTCATAGACTGAAACCGACACGCGCAATATGCACTTCACGGTTTTACAATATATGATTCCACGGTCTGAGTGCCACCTGTTTTATAACCATTTTCGAGTTTTACTTTAATATAAAAATTAAAATCATACGATTGAGATTTTGTTATTTTTCAATTGTTTTTAGGGTTCCGTACTCCGTACCAAAAACGGAACCCTTATAGGATAACTTCGTTGGCCGTCTGTATGTCTGTCCGTCTGTAGTACCTTCTCCTCAGAAACGCGTGGAGGTATCAAGTTGAACATACACAAATATTCAGATCTGCAATCCCTTGTAGCAGTGAAAACGTCTAAGTCAGGGGTTCCCAAACTTATTTTATCTACTGCCCACTTTGAGAATAAATTATTTTTAGCGCCACCATTTTTTCACCTACTTAAAAACCATTAGAAATTTAAATTAAATTAATTAATTATTGTGAGCTATATTAGCGGAGATTAAACATTCATTCTACACGAGACTTTTTCTACAACCCGAGCGATTGACATAGTTTTTTTTTTATTTATTGAATAAAACAGGACAGATATATGAACTTCGCGGAGAGAAATATCGAACCGAGTTTGAGCAATCTCTTAATATATTATTACTAGCGACCCGCCGCGGCTTCGCACGGGTCTAGATTTTTTGACAAAAAAAGCAGGGGTTGTATGTATTTTTGTATGTTGTATCATAAAAAAATAGAAATTAAAAATTATGTCTAAAAAATAAAAAATAAAATTTAGGGGTGGACTACCCCTAACATTTAGGGGGATGAAAAATAGATGTTGGCCGATTCTCATAGATACCGCATAAGCACAAAAAAATTCATCAAAATCGGTCAAGCCGTTTCGGAGGAGTATGGCAACGAAAACTGTGACACGAGAATTTTATATATTACTCGTAGATAGTTGATGTTCACAAGTGAGAGTCGAGAGCTCAGTCGGCAAATTCTATATTTGAATATTACGATATTTAATATTATTACTAGACATTATATAGTATAGAAGTGTGTTCTATACTATATGTCTAGTATATCACTGATTTGCAATGAACATCAATTATTACAAGAAAGGTATAAGCGTGCCTGATGGCGAAATTCCGAACTTAAATAATTTTAAAATTAATTTTCAGCATATATTTTTTTTCGTGAATTTTTCCAATATTTTAATAGTTATTCTCTTATTCGGGACATAGACGAATCCAACAAATATCATTAAAATCGGTGCAGCCGTTCTTGAGTTATAAATGGTGTAACTAAAACGACTTTCTTGATATAAATATAGATAGATTACCATGTGATTATACAGGTGGTGAAGCAACTAACATCGACCAATATCCGTGGCTGGTTCTATTGGAATACTCCGGCGGTTTTCTGCTTTGCGGTGGGAGTCTCATATCTGACAGATTCATTTTGACAGCAGCCCACTGCATCAACGGTATCATGGGGCCACCGTAAGTGACAATTTTCTAAAAATATGTATTTATGGCACACGGTAGGAGTGGGCGTTAATTCAATCAGCAGCTTTTTTAAGCCGCTTTTCTAATGTTAACGAATTAGCTGCTTTTCGTTTACCGCAAAAACCGTTAAATAACTGTTAAATTCAACTATTTTCGAACGCAACGCGCGCATTAGCTCAACGAACATTCAACGCGTAGTCGCTAACATCATCCGAAGCAGCTTTTTATCTAACGCAAAACCGATTTAATTTATTAACTAATAATTGCTAAGCAAAATCTGTTGACATTACTGCAAACCTAAGCTAATAAAATTAGCTGCTTTTTTAACAGGTTATCAGTTTGTAATTAGCAGTTTCTTTTTTTTAACACAAACACCGTCAACGACCCCCTCTAGCACACGGAACGCTGCTCCTAATATATCGAACCTTGAAAATCAAAGCGTCATTAAGGGCCTATGTCGATGAGGCTCGCAGGTCGACAAATCGCTCTATTGAATGTGAGCGAGCAAGATTGAAATATTTACTTGAGACATGTAAAAAAGAGAGATAGCTGTAGCTTGAACGCGCTCGGAATAAAACAACGTATGTGCCAAAACTAAATCATTTCATAACTTTATTTGATTAAAAAACGGTTTTGAGGAATCTTAAAGACATTTATTCTACACCCTTTAAAATAAATTAAATTAAATAACTCTTTGCCGTTACGCCTTGGGATCCAAAAAAGTGTGAAAATAGACATAACTTCACATTTATTGTCTATCGAGAAAATTTCATTGAAACATGTTTTCCTTTTGAGCGACACTGCGAAATATAGTCAAAAAACAAATTCCAAAATTTCATATGAATAATCCACAGCCTGAACAAGTTACACGTAATAGAAAAACCGCATGTTTCTCAACATATCCTCTTAATCGAAATATGACGATTTTCAACTATCAACGCCATCTTGCGAGATTATTGTTCGTCTTCAAAATGCAGACACAACTTCAAAAGGTCAACTTTATACCACTAGATGGCGCAAATATCACTAATACATTATTAGGAACTCATACACGTTACGAGAACTTTAAACGGGATTTCCCATAAAACACATTTTTCGTTGTTGGCAACCATTTCAGTACGTGGCGTGGCGTCGCATTTTGATAGTATGTTTCCGCAATTAAAGTTGTACTCAACGCTTCCAGGGTCTTAGCACGTCTCGGTGAATACAACACGACCTCCTATCCGACCGACTATGTGGACACAGATGGAGGGGGCGTGGATATGGCAAATGTGACCATTATCCCAGTGGAGAGATCACTGACGCATCCCGAGTTCAACCTCACTATGAGGATTAACGATATCGGCATGTTGAAGCTATCGCGGAGAGCGGTATTTTCGGGTTAGTTATTAATTCAATTCAATTCAAAATCATTTATTCATTTAGGTAACACAATGTACACTTATGAACGTCAGTAAAAAATACATATTAAATGCTTCTAATTTTACATTTACCGCCAGTTCTCAAATCAAGGGCGTAGAACGGACGAGAAGAACTTATTATTGATTTGTTTCCCTATGGAGAGCGGCTCGAATCATCGACGTCGCGTTATTTTTTTATGTAAGATATCGACAGACGAGCATGAGGTTCACTTGATGGTAGGTGATACCTCAGCCACAGAACATCAGTCAATTATGCGCTGTCGACCTACTTTTTACTTCGAGCATTCGGAAATCCATAGAGTGAGGAAAACATGCTTATAGAAAATTTTAAACATGTTGTCCCGGTGGGATTTGAACCCACGACCCATTCTCACGGCAGGTGTTCTACCGTACGAGCCAACGAGCCCGTCATGATATAAATTACTGAATGATATCGCTTTTTCAATTCACCTAATCCGATTATTTTTGATTTCATAAATACTACATTAATCTATATATACATATTAAAAGAGTAGGATCGAAATTACGCTTCACTAAATATTTTTATCAGAAATTAAGAGGGGTGATAAAAGAAGGGTAGCAGAATGCATAAATGCAATTTTTAAGATTCTTGTCTGTCTGTCCGTCTGTCTGTCTGTCTGTCTGTTTGTTCACGCTAATCTCCGAAGATACTGAACGGGTTTTCATGCAATTTACACAAATATATTAAGTAAAGCTCGGGGTAACATATAGGCTTTGTTTCATCGAAATCGGTTCTCAGAAAGAAAAGTTATCATCATTTAAAAATAATTTTCAAGGCACCATATCACCAAATTGCAATGCAAACTGACTCGCGTTGAACTTTTTCGAATTGTCAGATGTCAATCACAGTTTGATATGTAAATGAAATGCCATCAAAAACATAAATTGTAAAAAAAGCCAAGTCTTGCAACTCAGTTCTTCTATCGTAAAAAGTTGTGAGATCCATATAATACCAAGTCGGTCAATTTATTCAGTCTCTACTGAAGGATCCTTCTGTCTTAAGTAATTACATGATAAGCTAACCTAACAATATCTTATAGTGATCGTATCAATGCCAAAATTAAAAATCTTTGATGTTTAAAATAAATAGATTGGCTCGGCTATCGCATGAAATCACAATGTATATTTTTTTATTTTATTAAAAACATAATGTATCTCACAAGTAATACATATTATATTAAATTAGATTGTTTAGTGCGATTGCCAAGTCAATCTATTTATTTTAAACATCAAAGATTTTTAATATTGGCATTGATACGATCACTATAAGATATTGTTAGGTTAGCTTATCATGTAATTACTTAAGACAGAAGGATCCTTCAGTAGAGACTGAATAAATTGACCGACTTGGTATTATATGGATCTCACAACTTTTTACGATAGAAGAACTGAGTTGCAAGACTTGGCTTTTTTTACAATTTATGTTTTTGATGGCATCTCATTTCTTTTTGTAGATAGTCCTTTTCTTAGTTTATTTGGATAAGAATTAATACAATGCTATGGATAACATAGTCTGATTTTGATCGGCATTTTTATCAACTTTTTAATGTAAAAAAGTAGTTATAGTGACATAACTACAATAGTTGGACATATGGTCTCGTGAAGTTTTTTGTAGATTTTGATATGTTCTATAATATTGTAGAACGTTTTTTTGTTCTATCATCAATACGTTCCGCAGCACATGCGGTGAAAGACATGTTATGGCTAATTTTTTTACACCTTGGGTTGTTTTTAGTAGGGATTTCTAAGGATCTCTATTTTTTCTAGTAATAAATACCCTATGTTACTCAGTGATAATGTAGCTTTCTAACGGTAAAAGAATTTTTAAAATCGGTCCAGTAGTTTTTAAATTATTCATTACATACAGAAATACAAAAAAAAATTGTATGTCTAGAAAACTGGACCGAAATTTCAAAATATTGTAGTTTTTCCTTGATTTATAGACTAAACACTAATTGTATTCTAAATTTCAAGTTTCTATGTCTGCTAGAAGTGCCTTAGAGTTTTGATGATCGGTCAGTCAGTGAGTGAGTGACAAATTATCAAACTTTGACTAGTTATTATTCTTAAACTACTGGTTCAAACAGAATGATATTTGAAATATACCGGGTTTATACAATGTCTGAAGTGACTAAAAATTCAGGATTCTAGTTTTATCCACAACGAAGTTATAGGGGGTCGAAAATGGCCCGAACTACTTCGAGAAAAGGATAGTACGGCCGTGCCACTTTTTGCTCGACTTGGCGGGGGCACTACCGTGCCCCCAGATACTTTGATTATTTCGACATTTTCTATATGTAATCGTAGAATAGTGGATATGCAGGCCCATTGCGTAACTTCAGATGCGAGTTCGAATCTGAAGTTGAACGGAAATATTTTTTTTTGTATTTTTTTTTTTAAAGAACTGTATTATAACACAATAGAAAATGTTTTATTGAAATATTATATGAAAAAGTATTTCTTATGAGATCGTTTATTTCACCTTTTCATCCATCCTTTCTCTACAGAATTACGATTATTCGACATTGCTTTTATTGCTTCTTAAGGACTGTCTTCGTATCTTAGAGGTTTCCGCATTTAGCACCGGAAACCCGAGTAGGAATCCCGGGAAAAGGGAATTTAAAAAAAATGTCTCAAAATGAAAATGATCAATTAAATGAAATAAATATCGAGGTGGATACAGTATCTTCACCACTAATTAAATTTATAAAAAAAATAAGTAATTTTCTTTAAAGTCAGGTTCATTTTTTCAACAATGGTATTTCTATTGAATTTCAAATCATACTTCGAACCCCAATCTCAACCACCATTAAACGTGTCGATAACATGATGCAAAAGCAACCGTCAATGACTAATTTGATAGCTCTTTCCCAAAAGAAATCACCAAGTACAGAGGATGGAGGATATATTATGTCATTTGAAGAAAGCTTGCTCAAAAGCTAAGCTTAAAGTGAACCCAACGCGAACGAAGTCGCGGGCATCAGCTAGTCTATTATAAATTATCTATGTATTCAATTTAACAAAAATACCTACAAACGTTTTAATATAATCACGCAGTACACGCTAATATGGGGAAAATTTTACTCAGACCTATATTGTAATAAACCTACCTCCATTTAGTATTGTAACTGTACCGAACCTAAAATATAATAAGCAAATATTTAACACTAGCTGATGCCCACGACTTTGTTCGCGTGGGCTTCATAAATTATGATTTTTCTTTTCGACATCCGATTTCGATGAAACAAAGCCTATATGTTGGGAACTCTTTAATTTTCCGGGATGAAAGTATCTAATGATGACCGAGGATATAAGGTAAGCCGGTACAAACAGACAGAGAAACAAAAAATTTGAATAAATCGGGATTTGTTCTATTTCTCTTCTTACATACCCCTGACTCGGTTTTAAGCATTTTTTTCTATGTACAGACATTTGGCCTCTACAGTTTTATTATATGTACAGATTAAGATTATAATATTTAAATAAAATACTGTATACCGGATTAAAACGCCACGCCAGTCTCCCGCGACCACGGTTGCTGAAAAGCATCCGAAACGTCGGGATAAATAATTTAAATAATAAAAATTTAAATTTTAATCCAGTATACAGTATTTTATTTAAATGTGTGATACTCGCGTTAATAAAAGACAATATTAAGATTATAATAGTTTTCAAATCAATAACCAACCTTAAATTTCTTATTTCAGATTTCATAAAAACCATATGCCTGCCCACTATGGATCTACTGCCTCTGTTCAATAGAAATACAAACTTCACCGTTGCCGGTTGGGGCAGTGATGAGATTAATGACTTCAGCGAAGTCAAGAAACATGTCATCCTACCTTACGTGTCTGAGGAATACTGCAGAGAGTCATTCCCAGATTTACCTCTTTTGAATGTGGTCTGCGCTGGCGCAGAAGCCGGGAGAGACTCGTGCCAAGGTGACTCCGGAGGTCCGTTAATGTATGAAATTAATCAGACCTATATTGCTGTAGGTGTTCTGAGTTTTGGCTACCGTTACTGCGGTATAGAGGGCCATCCCGGTGTTTATACCAACGTGTTCAAATATTTGAAATGGATTAATGACGTGGTGGAGGGGAGGATAGAAATGCATTAGATGCAGTGAAACAGTATGGACGAATTAGGGGTCATGCATAAAGTACGTCACACTATTTTCGTGATTTTTGACCCCTCCCCCGAACATGTCACAGTTGGTCACATTTGTTAGACGCCCCTGTATAGTGTGTCGTCACATATTTTGCAATTATACTTAATTACTAATTTAAATAATTAAATAATTTAAAGGCCGGCAACGCACCCGCAAGCCCTCTGGTGTTGCGTATGTCTATGGGCGGCGGTGATCACTTACCATCACGTGAGCCGCCTGCCCGTTTGCCCCCTATACTATAAAAAAAAAAAATCTAGACATTATTAAATTAAAACAGCAGTTCCGAACTTTGAATTTACATTTACAAAGAGCTCAGGCAACTAGCGCGTTGCCCTAGTAGAGCGAGTATGAACTCGTCAACAAAACAAACTATATATTCATATAATACGGGTAGAGTTGAAAATATTTTTAAGTTTTCGTTATATAGTTCAAATTCGGCATTTGGTTCAAAGACGTCACGCGACTCCCACCCCTTGACACACAATGTCACACTTCATCAATCCCGTACTTTATGGATGGTCCCTATAGGAGACGGTGAAATAGTTACTTTTTTATGTTAAAAATAATCTACATATCCTCATTATAAACCTCATTCGGAACGGCCTTTAAAATGCAATTTGGAGGCTATTTCAAGACAGAATATCTATCGCTAAGTGGAATTATATGTACCTAAAGGGCGACTGCTCCTAAATATCTCTTCCATTCAATAATGTACAAAAAAAATCCTGTATGTATATTTGAACCAGTATCATAATTAAAATAAAACGTATTCTAATATTGTAAATAAATAACTATACGGGATTGAAACGCGATTTATTATTTATATTGTTTAAATTATTTATACCGGCGTTTTAATCCAGTTGCAGTATTTTATTTAAATGTGTGATACTCGCGTTAATAAAAGACAATATTAAATAACTATACGTTAATTATAATTGAAAATGCTTTCATTAGCATTATCTGTATCTGCATTTAACAGTTTGCACGGAAAAACTTAACAATTACAATTTATCCGTCTCTTTTCTGTTAATAACTATAATATGATTTTACACGACTCTGTATGTTTACAAGAATCGCTAAAATTGTACGTTACAAACTCTGTAAGAGCAACAAAAGTCAATTGAAATTACAATATTTAATAACTTTTGTCCTATTTCTGTCAAATAAGTCGATAAATCTTGAAAATACAAGAAAAAATTATGATTAGGTACCGAATTTTTCGATGCAACAAATGTATGGTGTCTTATGCAGGTTCGCGCTGTTTATGACAAAAATTTTCAAACAAAAAGTGTTTGATTGTCAAATTCTCTTAAATATGATTAGTGCAATAAGTGCGGACATTATTCCTCCATCCAATCCAATATATACTAATATCATAAAGATTAAAGATTTATATTTTTGTATGTTATGAATAAACTCAAAAACTACTGGACCGATTTTGAAAATTCTTTCACCAATAGAAACCAACATTATCAACGAGTAACATAGGCTATGTTTTGTGTATAGTACATCTACATTGCACCCGTGTGAAGCCGGGGCGCGTTGCTATGACATATAAAAGTAAATGAAGACAAAAATGCATATTCGCGGTGTTGTAATATAAGCGACAAGTATAAGAAGAATACTCATTATTATATTATGTGAACAAATGCGTTTATACTTAAGAAATAATTATTTAAATTGTATACAAAAGCTGTTATAAAAAATGTTGCCGTTATTTTTACTTTTTAGTAACGGTAAAGATAGCAATACTTTTAGATATTTTACTTGTCATTTCTTCATATACGCCATTAGAAAGTAATATTAAGAGTTAACATCTAGGTAACATGTTATTATCTATTATAACTTCTTGAAATAAAAAATACTTCAAATAAAATTCTTAATTTTTTTCTAAATCGTCGAATAGTTAATTTCGTATTGTGTATATGTATATATCGTTTAAACGTAGATTTAAAGTACCAACGAGTCATTTATAGTGGTGACAGAAATAATAATAAACCTTAGAGACGTTCATGAAACATATTTCAGGTAATTTTTGCGAATATTTAAAGGTGTTTATCAACTTAATTAAAAGAGGAGACAATAAGTTATTATCTAGAGTCTAGACCAGTGAACCACATTGCTGGGGCACTTTTACTTGCCGCCAAATTTTAGAAATGTATGTATGTATATACTTATATTTCTTACTATGTGTGTCGTCAATTTTGAAATCGTTAAAATTGTGCCGCGACAAAAAAAGGTTGAGAATCACTGATCCAGACGCTTTACTGCGTATTCAAAACATTAATATGGTAATATAATAACTTACCCCTGGCATTGGTGGCCGCATCGGCGATCTTCTGGAAGGCATCTAGAAACGCTGCGACCGCTACTAAAGCTGACCTGGACAAAAAGACAAAAACTGATTAAACTATACTAATAATATTATAAAGAGGAAAGATTTGTATTGTTGTATGTTATGAATAAACTCGAGAACTACTGGACCTATTTTAAAAATTATTTCACAAATAGAAAGCGACATTATTAGCAAGTAACATAGGCTATTTTTTGTGTATCATCAGTACATCTACACTGCACGCGTGTGAAGCCGGGGCACGTTGCTAGTACTTAATACAGTACCAATATCAGTCGCGGATTATCCTTAAGGGTAACTAGGCACGTGCCTAAGGGCGCGACTTTACAAAGAGGCGCGCGCGGACAGAATTATTTACGATAAAAGTAACTACCTAAAAAATTATACTTTCTAGAGAACTTTCGGACTCTGATTAAATTATTTAGAATTTCACCTGAAACAAATGTATACGAAAAAATGTTAAACAAAGTGGAAAGGGCGCATATGAGGTGCTTGATTAGGCTAGCCGTCGATAAATAATCCACCAATTAGTACCACACCGTGTTTTTATATTTACAACATTAAAAAAGAGGTAAAATAGTCAAAAAGAGCAGTCGCTAAGCATTTCCGAATTTTTAATATTTACTATAAAATAAAATAAATAAGAATATAATCTCATCCCCTATACTAAGGCTAAAGTGGTCGGGAAGAAGCCGACACCTGTGGCCGAGTGTGCGCGTGCGCCGATTAGGCGTCGGCTCAGTGAGCACGGATGCCATATAAAATATCATGTCCGCAACTTGTGGCAGCCACCGGTGGCCTAGTGTGCAGTAACCCTACTGTGCGATACTTCAATTGGTTTAAATCATTTATACTGTAGTGTCATTTGCAATGAATCGAGGATGTTATTGTATTCAATGCATTCAGCGATGCCTGCATTAAAATAGAACCAAGATATGTTAACCTTGACCGTGTCTCTATTAGACAAAATAATCATGTCGTCCCGGCGGGATTCGAACTCGCGACCAATCGGAGCACAAGGTAGGTTCTACCAAACGCGCCAACGAGCCCGTCGAATATCAAATGTTTGTGTCTTTTATATGGCAGACCCATGTCTGTTCTGTTTCATTGATCATTTTCCTTTACAGGCAAGTAGGTGATTAGCCTTCTGTGCCCTGCCTGACCGAAGCAATTTTTTTTAAATCTGTTTCCCCGGGATTCGAACCCGGGACCTCCGGTGCTAAACGCATCGCGCTTACCACTGAGCCACGGAGGCGGTCAATATACATAGACAATATTTAATATAGAGTGCTGCTAATTTGTCAAATAAAAAACATGGCGGAAACACTTACTTTAACGCTGAATGAAGTTTGGTAGCCTTCGATATGAACTCCTCCCACATCGGCGCACTATTCTGTAAAAGAAAAAAATATTATAAATCTATGTAAGTAAGTAAAACAATAGAATATAATTTTTTTGTACACTGAACATTTTTATCAGAAATTGTGAGTTTGTATCCCGTTATAATTTTGTAAGCATGTCTTCCCCACGTCTGGTCACTTCGGGCATTAAACGGGTGGGAAGAATATCAAAATTCCGAAATCGAACCACTATTCATAGATGGAAAAAAGTGCATATTGCGTGTTTCGGTTTCAGTCTATGGATTCCCGTATGCTGCAAGCAAATCGAATGAGTCTCGCCTATCTGTCAATATCTGACTTAAAAAAAACAGAATACCTTCATCTATACATATATTATGTATATATATGTATGTATGTATGTATATTATACATTATACAATATACATACAAACATACATATAATAAAACTAACTACATACATATAATCCTAAAAACTGATTCAGGGGGATACAAGAAGAGAAATAGAATAAACCCAAATTTTTTTAAATATTGTCTGTATGTCTGTTTGTACGGGCTAATCTCCTAAGATACAGGGTTATAACTTAAGGGTCCTTTTCGGCATTACAGAGTATATTTTATGGTCTTTTTTTTATGTCAGATATCGACAGACGAGCATGAGGTTCACTTGATGGTAAGTGATACCTTAGCCACAGAACATCAGTCAATGATGCGCTGTTTTAATGCGCCATCTATAAACGTTGGATCGTTACCCGGTCGGAATTTCGATATTCCTCCCAACCGATCAATGCCCGAAGTAACCAGACGTAGGTATAACATGTTTACAGAAAATTATAAACATATGGTCCCGGTGGGATTCGAACCCACGACCCATCGATGCGCACGGCAGGTGTTCTACCGAACGCGCCAACGAGCCGATCAAAAAGTATTTTATTTCAAAAGTTCAAAATTGTATTTTGCATAAGCATTGTGTTTATTGTCGAATAAAGTATGTCTATGTCTAAAAAAATACTCCACAGAATCAGCCCTATCGTGGACAACTGTAGACGGACAAACTGAGCGTCAATTTGTCTAATGCATCCGACACGACGCGAGCGGAAGCCGCGCTATTTGTATCCAAACGTCAAGGTTTCGAACGAAATTCGAGACACCTGCGATACATTCCGACAATACGACGATATAAATCTACACTGTGGAACACTATAAGGAAATGTCTGGAATTACTGTACTTTTTTCGTTTATATATATATTTTTAATTATAATAGTTAATTACTTAAAGATGTCATGTGGAACATGGTGTAATGGTTGCAGCTCCTTATAAAAATTTTGTAAAACGAAAAACTTGGCGATTAAAAAGAGTGGCGGCGAGTTTATTGTCAGTTCTTCTCGTCCGTTCTACGCCCTTGATTTGAGAACTGGCAGTAAATGTAAAATTAGAAGCATTTAATTTGTATTTTTTATTGACGTTCATAAGTGTACATTATGTTACCTAAATGAATAAATGATTTTAAATTTGTACGTATGTCTTTCTTTTATATACACGCTCCGGCTTCGCACGAATACAATGTAGATGTACCAGGGTGAATCAAAAAGTTCTTAGAAGTGCATATATATGAAACCTTTTTGGATGAAGTTCGATATTCAAATTAAAGAGTGTCTATCACACTATATTTATGCAGACTGTCACTTGTTTTTGTCAGTTCGTTCGCATGTAATAAATTTTTTTGTGCAACGAGTTGCTAAAAAGTCAAAATTATGGATAAAAGTGAGTTACGTGCGGTGATAAAATATCTCAGTTTGAAAAAAATGTCTACGAAGGAAATTTTTTTGGACATTCAGCAGACATTAGGGGGTGATGCTGTACCCTATTCTACGGTTGCGTACTGGGTGGCTGAATTTAAAAGAGGTAGATCAAGCTGTAAAGATGACCCGCGTTCTGGGCGGCCTTCAACCTCCGTTACAGAAGAAAATGTCAAAAAGGTTGAGAATCTGGTTTTGGAAGACAGAAGAATGACTATAAAACATATAGCTGAGATCCTAAAGATATCTTTTGGTAGCGTTCAATCCATTTTAATTGATTCACTGGGGTTCAAAAAAGTGTCTGCAAGATGGGTGCCACGAATGTTAACCGACGAAAACAAAAAGCGACGTTTGGAAATTTCCAAGCGTAATCTCGAAATGTTCCAGCGTGATTCGGATAATTTTTGCCGTCGTCTTGTCACCATGGATGAAACGTGGGTCCACCATTTTGATCCTGAAACTAAAAGACAAAGCATGTCTTGGAAACGACCATCCTCTCCATCCATCAAGAAATTTCGAGTTGCTCCTACCGCTGGCAAAGTTATGGCCTCTGTGTTCTGGGATAGTGAAGGAATCCTTTTTATTGATTACATGCCAAAAGGCCAGACGATTACTGGACCCTATTATGCAAATTTAATCCCGAAAGTGCGTGAAGCGATTAAAGAAAAACGTCGTGGAAAACTGTCGTTGGGCGTGTTGTTCCTTCAAGATAACGCTCCTGCTCATCGATCGGAAGTTGCGCTCAACGCAATCCGCTGTGCTGGCTTCAATCTCCTTGACCACCCACCATATTCTCCGGACTTAGCCACAAGTGATTTTCACTTATTTCCAAAATTAAAAGAGGAAATTCGTGGAACAAAATTTCACGATAATGACGCGGTTATAGCTGCCGTAGAGGACTTTTTCGAGAGTCAAGAAAATAATTTTTTTTCACAAGGAATAAGGAAGTTAGAAACGCGTTATTCTAAATGCATTGCATTGGAGGGAGATTATGTAGAAAAATAAAATATTATTATTTAAATCTTTGCATTTTTTAATATTGATTCCAAGAATTTTTTGATTCACCCTCGTACCTACTATAGACCAACATATAGCCTATGTTACTCGCTGATAATGTAGTGTTATCGCTATTTGTAAATAGTTTTCAAAATCGGTCCAATAGTTTTTGAGTTTATTACAAACATACAAAAATAATAATCTTTCCTCTATACTACTAGTAGCACGCCACCCATGGGTGAAATGTAGATGAACTGTACACAAAAAAAAATATGCCTATGTTACTCGCTGATAATATAGGTATTGGTTATAGAGTTTTTAGTTTTTATCGGTCCAGTAGTTTTTGAGTTAATTAATAACAAACATACAAAAATAAGAATCTTTCCTCTAGGTATATAATAACTATTAGTATAGATGATGTTTCTGCCACACAATCATATCTGTGTATTTACAGAAGTGATTTTCAGCGGTACCCATTTAACCCTTAAGATACAGTGCGCTCTTCTTATAATAAATACATAAAAATCTTAATAACAACTGGACGCTGTTAAGCAATACAGTGTCAACCCACACGGTTGCCATTTTGAGAAAATTGAGTTTGTAGTTTTAATCAGGTTTTATAAAATTAATTTTAAAAAATAACTGAAATAATAGATTTTTTGTAATTATTATTATTAGACTATATACAATATATGTCGTTTTTCTTGGTAGAAATAAAAGTAATTGAATTTAATGCATTATTATTAAATAATTAAAGCATTTTAGGTTTTCGTGCTCGCTAGTTTTTTCAATATTTTTGCTATTAAAACGATTTAAATTATACATATCTCTTTTTAAATATGTACTTCAGCTCATAAGGAAGCGATTGTTATCAGAATTATTTTTTTTTGTAATTTTGTGGGTTGACACTGTGTTGCTTAACAGCGTCCGCGTCAGCGTCAGCGTCGTTATACTGTACTTGAAAGGTCAGATATAAGGAAATTCAGCATTATCGATCGGATTACTCCGATTAATATGTAAATACATAAAAAAGCGAAGAATTGAGAATAGAACTGTTTTTATGGAACTCGATTGAAAATCACATGTCATGCACTCTAATATAACCGCTACACGACCCGTATTGTTCTAATGACATCGCGCTTGAGAAAATTACTGACCTTTCAAATTCGCCTTATTATTATAAGAGCTACCTACGGTCACGAGAATGAATTCCAAATTCCGTTTCCGTTTGTTTTTGAATGAATAAATGAATGAAAAATGTTGACGGGCTCGTTGGCGCGTTCGGTAGAACACCTGCCGTGCGCATCGATGAGTCGTGGTTTCCAATCCCACCGGGACGACATGTTTATAATTTTCTGTAAGTATGTCTTCCCCACGTCTCGTTATTTCGGGCATTGAAAGGGCGGGAGGAATATCGAAATTCCGACGGGGTTACCGCTCATAGATGGAAAACCGTGAAGTGCATATTGCTCGTTTCGGTTTGAATGTATGATTTTCCGAAAGCTCGAAGTAAAACTGTAGCTAAGATATCGCCAAGTGAACCTCATGCTCGTCTGTCAATATCTAACATAAAAAAACCTCATTTTCTAAAGTTAACAAATGTATGAAGACGCACGTAAACATCAGTTTCCATATATACCATATACGTCGTGAAGGTAACAAGGTAGTTTGGTGACCGTCAGCGAATGTGCCTGCCATTTCCCTAACGCCACGTTCGGTTCAATGACCCGTCTCAGCTGATTGTTTATATCGGACGGATACGATACGTTATGATAAATTTAATTTTTCTTAATAAGCCAATACACTGAAGCAGAGCTAACTAATTCAAGGCCCGCGGCTTGAATTTATGCGGCCCGCAAAATATATTTGTTTCTTAATTCCTTTTCTATTGTTTATACTTTAAATAATTTGAAAATTTGCGTTTTAAATTTTTTTTAATTTTTAGATTTTTTGTAAATTGTAAATATTTTGCGGCCCCCAATTTATTTAGTCATTTTTATTGGCCCTAGAGCCCATCTCGTTTGGACAGCAGTGGATTTGAACTTAAAAAAAATATGTAAACAAAAGCAACCGAATAGCCGTATATTAAAATACTAGCTGATGCCCGCGACTTCGTTCGCGTGGGGTTCACTTTAAGCTGAGCTTTTGAGCAAGCTTTCTTCAAATGACATATCCTCCTCCACCCTCTGTACTTGGTGATTTCTTTTGGGAAAGAGCTATCAAATTAGTCATTGACGGTTGCTTTTGCATCATGTTATCGACATGTTTAATGGTGGTTGAGATTGAGGTTCGAAGGTTGATTTGAAGTTCAATAGTTGAAATAATTAACCTGACTTTAAAGAAACTTTAGGGAGATTCATATTAATTAAATTTTACGTGACCAAAATCCAGATATGTGTCTTTTTTCTACTTATCAGAGTTCAATCGAAGATTGGATTCAATGCATTTTCTGTCTTAAATAGATGCGTGCGTTCATTTAATTGGTAATTTTCATTTTCGGACATTTTTTTTAAATTCCCGGGATGCCTGCCCGGGTTTCCGGTGCTAAATGCGGAAACCTCTAAGATACGGAAGCAAAAAAGCAATGTCGAATAATCGTAATTCTTTTAAGAGAAAGGATTGATGAAAATGTGAAATAAATGATCATAAGAAATACTTTTTCATATAATATTTCAATAATACATTTTCTATTTTGTTATAATATAGTTCTTTCAAAAAATAAATAAAGAAATACAAAAAAATTTTTCTTTCATTTCAACTTCAGATTCGAACTCGCATCAGAAGCTACGCTATGGGACTGCATATCCACTATTCTACGAATACATATATTGGAAATGGCGAAATAATCAAACTATTTCATTTACATATCAGACTGTGATTGACATCTGACAATTCGAAAAAGTTCAACGCGAGTCAGTTTGCATTGAAATTTGGTGATATGGTGTCTTTAAAATAATATTTAAATGATGATAACTTTTCTTTCCGATAACCGATTTCGATAAAACAAAGCCTATATGTTGCCCGGGGCTTTCCTTAATATATTCGTGTAAATTGCACTTCGGAGATTAGCGTGAACAAACAGACAGACAGACAGACAGACGGACAGACAGACAGACAGACAGACAAGAATCTTAAAAATTGCATTTATGCATTCTGCTACCCTTCTTTTATCACCCCTCTTAATTTCTGGTAAAAATATTTAGTGAAGCGTAATTTCGATCCTACTCTTTTATTATATGTATAGATTATCCGATTAGAATGATATCGTTTTTAACTGCTTTTCTATACTGGCAAAAGGCAATGTATACAAATACAGCTGTGTCTTTAGGGTAAAATACCTAGAGAAAATACAGCTTAAATATACAGAAAAATAACTAACTTGAAACAAATTGAAAAAAAATCATTCAGTTGGTTGAAATATTTAAAAAATCAAGATTCCCATTCAAATGTGCTAGTGACCGTGAAATTTCGTATTGGTGCAAAGATGTTATTCTAGATATTTTTGCATCGTATCGTACCCTTGTCGTGTGCTGTAAAAAGCGAAAGTACGCAGATATCACGCTCAAGCGAGTTGACAACTTGCCCAAGTCAGGACATGAGTGCACGACCCTTTATAAGGCTTTAATGGGGCCTGAAGCAGCTCATGACTTACTTATGTTTCCCTTATAATTTTGCCACTGGGTTTTGTTTCTAACAAGTAACTCTCCACACGTTCCTAGACAGCTATGGGAATGTTTTTTCGGGACAATTTTCCTCACAAAACTTCATCTACGTCGGTTTTAATATATTTTTTTCAATAATTTCCTAGACACACACTAATGTCTACGCTAAGTGTAATATATGATATCAGTTGTACGCTCTGTATAACATAGGAGGGCAAATGAGGTACTTGCTTATCCTGACGGAAAGCGAGCACCAACGGCCATGAACATCCGCAACAACATAGGATCAGCAGATGCGTTGCCGGCCTCTGTTGTAGGAACAGGCTGCTTGTATGTCTCAGAGACATATAGATACGGAAAATCGCTAACAGTAACTGATTCCACAAGTGGCATAGCATAGGTCATTAGCACCCGGTGAGGATTACAAATTTGCCGCCCCTTTATTTTTGCAATTGATTATAAAAAAAATTGTGCATGATTATAATGGTGCTCTTATTGAATAACACTAACCTAAAGAGAAACTCTGTCATTATGGTGAAGTAACAACAAAATAACAATTAACGAAAAAAAAACATTGAGGGTAGGCACTTAGGTAATTTTTACCGATACCTGTGAAATGCCGCCCGGTGCAGTACGCATCGCTACGCCATTGCAGATCACAGGTTGATAACAGGTCAAACATGATATCTGTTATACCTGTTACTGTTACTTAATAATAACAGATGTAAATATCTGTTACTAAATAAAAGATTCTGTTATTTAGATACTAAAGGAATTACAGATACAATCTAATTTGGGAGTAACTTTTCAAGGTGATTTCCTTTCTGTGAAACATCCAATTGTAATATTTGTTGCATAATAATTACAAGGTACATCTCGTTTTAGCATGCGACAATCATAGATGTTTAATTGATTTAACAATCCCAGTTGTTTTGTAACAGCTTGGCTGTTACTAGTATTTGTTGAACAGTTTTTTAGTATTTCATTATATTTTCAATAACAGATATATCACAACCGCAGGAACAACTGTTATCTGTTATCTTTGAATAACTGTGATTTATATCTGTTACGATAAATACGCCTCACTCCTACTTAAAGCGCACAGCGTCTTCCAAGCGTCAAGATGATGGTGAAACTGGGTGTTTTGGGTCAACTGTGGTAGAATTACCTGCCTTGGCCTGAGCATGAGACGGCTGGTGATGATTGATGATCTCACATCTGCTTCAAATCGGCTACAGAACTATAAACATTTACATTCGCGCTAAACAAACTTTGAAGTGAACATTTTATTTCGTAACCGCAGTGCGTTTTATGCGCTTTATGTCTTTTGTAAATATCAAAGTTTAAACTGTATATTCTTCACATCAATCATCTGCTTAGATTTTGCAATCATTTTGTTTTATATAAGACTAGCAACGCGCCCCGGCTTCACACCGGTGCAATGTAGATGTACTATACACTATGTTACTCGCTGATAATGTAGCTTTCTACTGGCGAAAGAATTTTTTTAAATTTTTTAAATTTTACAAATCTTTCCTCTTTATAATATTAGATAGATATACAGTATAAACGAAGCGTATTATATTAGGGCAGAATACAAGCTATTATAGGATAAATGCTAAGCCTCAAACCTTTTATCGACTCAAAAAATATAATCTTATAAAAGCCATTCGTTACATAGTTTCGATGAATAAACATCTGACTATCAAAGATAAAAATGATAGATATCAACAGAGCATGAGATTCACTTGATGGTAGGTGATACCTCAGCCACCGAACATCAGTCAATGATACGCTGTCGATCTACTATTTACTTCGAGCATTCGGAAATCCATAGACTGAAACCGAAACGCGCAATATGCACTTCACGGCAGAATTAACAGCATATACTGAGCCAGTTCCCATTTGCAACATGGCTTAGTACTATCGTTATAGTTAAGTTGTTGTCATGATGCTATTTGTTGTGGTTGTGAATAAATTTTATCTAATCGATCTAAGTAAATTGTAAATAGCTTTTTTATCCGGTTAAAGTTCTGCTTATTCAGCGCAGTATGTTCTCTTTTTCCATTCTATTATTTCACTCGCCATATGTATATATATATATACCCATCAACTTTCATATTCAAAACTTTTTTAGATACATGTCTTTCATCTGTCCTCCATGCCCATACCAAGCCAAACGCTTACCTTTCAATTTTTCATTCACTGGCGCACATTCAAACTTCCTATTATATAGTCATTTCTTATCTTATCTAATCTTGTCACTCCACACATCCACCTCAGCATTCTCATTTCAGCTACATGCATACGTTTTTCATCCATCAGCTTACTTGTCCAACATTTAGAACCATACATCAAGACGGGTCTTATCACGGTCTTATAGATATAAGGCCATCCGTGGATCACAAGTTGTTCCAGATACTTCTCCATTTCATCCAACCTGAGCTGAACCTCTCCCTTGCATCTCTATCAATAGAAAAAAAATCAAAAATCTTTAAATATCTCTTCTTTATCTCTTTTTATCCGGTAACAGTTATTTAATTAAAATCCTAACGTCAGCTGAGTATGAGATTAGTAGCGAGTGCATGTCGTAGTCAATGCAACTGGTTCGCAGGCCGCTCACACCACATAAACAATATCCGTTTCATTCAAGAGGAACGTGATGTCTCAATAGCTTCTGACTGTTTGATTCTCAGTATAATCTATTTGGATTGTCCTCGTTTTGGAAATGTTGTGATAAGTTAATTACCAAAAGCTTCAATGGAAAAGGGTGGATATTTTCAAAAGGTAAGCTGTTGAACTGTGAAACCTGTGAAAACTGTGAACCTCATGCTCATCTGTCGATATCGAACATAAAAAGGGAATAATTTATTATCAACATATATTACCCATATATTGAGAAGGTCGAATCAATTCTTAGTATAAATTACACATTTAATTACGAGGACGCAATATATTTCGTCTGACTGATGAGCCGTTTATTGACACATAAATTGTTGTCAAGGGCAAGTTGTCCCTTAGACCTCGGTCTCATTAAAAGCGGCAGCGGATTGACAAAAATATTTTAGCCTTTTTTTTTATATAGGTAGAGTTTTTTAGAACTCCTTCTTTTTACGTTGAGTGAAGGTGTTATGTGTCTTCATAACATTTAACATTATTTGCCAAATTTAGTTATTAAATAAACAATCAAGAAAGTTAATAATTGTCTAAAAAATAGGTAACATTACTGTTTTGCCCATTTTCTCCAT
The DNA here is from genome assembly GCA_905404175.1 of Anthocharis cardamines. Classification (NCBI taxonomy): domain Eukaryota; kingdom Metazoa; phylum Arthropoda; class Insecta; order Lepidoptera; family Pieridae; genus Anthocharis; species Anthocharis cardamines. The sequence goes on from FR989974.1 coordinate 7,106,781, forward strand.
CATTTACAAATTGTATCACATCCCCTTCATCCACTCATGTCTTCAATTGTTAATAGTTGTACAATATTATATAAATAATAATAAAATATTAGTTGATAAGAGTCAATTGAATAACAGGAAAGAAGCGGATAGAAGAGAAATATTGATTTTTTTACCAGGTAACGAACTGTCGGCCATAGATGAAAAAGTCATGAAGATTGGTTTCAGTTTCATTCTATGTTATTTCGAATGCTCGAAATAAGTAATAGGTCGTAAGCGCATCATTGATTTACATGTGAATCAATGATGCGCTTGTGGAGGAAGGGGATGTGGTCTTCCTCCAATCTAAAGGGAGGATCCTCGACCAGTCGAACCACTGACTGGCCGGCCTAAGGCCCCAGTGATTGTAGTCGAGATATTGTATATATACTCAGCGCTCGGAAATATTTATATAGCGCGATTCAGGATTAGACGTCTTTGTATTGATTCTTGTAGCCGATCAAAGATGTCACTACAATACTCCTCCCGAAAACCGGAGGTCGATCGAGTTGTTGAAACAGCTGTGTTGAGTGTTGCTTGACAGTGCCACGCCACGAATGATGGATTACATGTGAATAAGACATCTACTATTTATTAACTGGGCCTCATGATTAGCGCAATACACACAAAAGTCGCCGACCCATCGACCTAAGATGGCAACTTTTTAACGGCAGGTAAGTTGGCGGCTTCAATCACTGCAAGCCAGGAAACTTTGTCGACGCCATTTTGGCATGAGGAATACCATCTCGCAAATAAATTGAGCACGTCACTACAGCTTGAGTGTCGCCAGGCAACTGTTGAACTCTATCTCTGTATCACCCCGCTATCGCTAACACCGAATCACCCTCCTTAAGGGCCTGGCCACAGCTTCTGGCGGTGTGGAGCGCGGCGCGGCAAGAGGGGCTGCGAGAGGCGCGGTTTGCGGTGGTATGCCACAGCTCGACCAGTTGCGACCGCGGCGGCTCAATGCGCGGTAAAAACAAAATTATTTGTTTCGGTCGCGCGATGCTAAATGCGTCCACCACAGCCGCCGCGCGCGCCGCTCTGAGCTGTGGCCGCCTCGATACTCCCGAGTGCATTTGTTTCACTCGCACGCCGCGCAGGCCGCCGCCACCGCCGCCGCGCGGGTAGCCACCGCGCCCCAGGTCGCACCGCAATGCGCGTCGCCGATAGCTGTGGCATACTTCATACAATTTGCTCAATTTGTTTTTGCCGCTCGCCGCTTTGCGCGCCGCAAACCGCGCCGCAAAACGCGCCGCAGGTGACTGTGGCCAAGGGGTAAGGGCGCTAAAACAAAAACAAACTTTAGCCAAACGACGTAAGGTATATTTTCATTTAGTTTCATTACTCGTATTCACTCCCCAGCAACAGTACCTTTGATATTGCTTAGATTCTGAGAAAAGCTCTCGAATAAATAATTCGAATAAATCATAGAGAGCTTATTCCAGATTTTTTTAAGTAATGAAACGTAAATAAATAGTTAAATTTATTGTTGTAGTTAAAAAACTTTCTAAATATGAAGTTTAGGCCTTATTTTTCTTCGAATAAATGCTACAGTAATGTAGATGTACTATACACAAAAATATACTCGCTACCCGCATATATTACTCGCTGATAATAATTAATGTAGCTTTCTATTAGTGAAATAATTTTAAATTGGTCCAGTAGTTTTTGAGTTTATTCGTTTCAAACATACAAAAATTTAAATCGAAATTCATAGACTGAAACCGAAATGCACAATATTCACAAGTGCTATATGTATGTATGCACGATTGTTTGTGACTCGGTAACATATTATATCGCATTGTGGGTTTTTTGTCTATTTGTGTGTGTAGACATATCATGATTTCTATTTATTTGTATAATAATTGCTGTTTGTTTTCCTAAGCTAATAAATAAATAAAATGAATATTTATAAAATTAAGAAAACTGATTCGCAAATATATCAGGCCCATAATTAAACTCCGCAACACATCGGTGACAAGGCATGTGTTTAACTATTACACCAACGTATCTATCAGCTAGTACGCACTAAAATTAAAACACACTAACACTTGAGGCAATCAGAGGAAATCAGTCATGGTAAATGTCCCTAGCCGATTCTTCATGGGGCATTATCGTTTACGTTCCCAAGGAACTCAGCCATACTTACACGCGTACAAGGGGCAAATAACCCTTTGAATAACCTTTCTCGAGTCTAAGATTTCTAAATATATTAAATACGCTAGTATCGCTAGATCCGCACCGGCTTCGCACGGGTGCAATGTAGATGTAATATCATGAAAAACTCGCTGATAATGTTACTTTCTATTGGTGAAAGAATATTTAAAATCGGTCCAGTAGTTTTTGAGTTAAATCGTAACAACAAAATAAAAAACAAACAAATATTTCCTCTTTATAATTTTAGTATACCGTCAGATATCTCTTGATGGTCATGCTAAGCGAGCTGATCGCCACGGCTAGAGTTTATTAAGTACTAGCAAAACGCCCCGGCTTCGCACGGGTGGCATCGAGCTTTCAACGGGCAGTCAGTTCACCTGATGAAAAGTGATTACCGGCGTCCATTAAAGGTGGGTCGTTGACGGTTTTTGTGTTAACGAAATGAAACTGTTAATTACAAACTGATAACCTATTAAAAAAACAGCTAATTTTATTAGCTGGTTTGCAGTTAGCGACTACGCATTGAATGTTCGTTGAGCCAATCCGCGCGTTGCGTTCGAAAATCGTTGAATGAAACAGTTCATTTATTTAACGGATTTTGCGGCAAACAAAAAGCAGCTAATTCGTTAAAATTAGATAGCTGCTAAAAAAAGCTGCTTGTTGAATTAACGCCCACTCCTAGCGCCCATGGACATCTGCAACACCAGAGGACTTGCAGGTGCGTTGTCGGCCTTTAAGAAAAGAGTAGGCTCTTTTTTGAAGGTTTCCAAGTCGTATCGGTTCGGAAATACCGCTTTTTTTTCCCTTATCAACACGTGTAACATCAACGACACGGTAAAGTCCCCGCTTCTCATAACCGAATTGAGATCTAATTTGCGTCAAATCCAATTTGCCCTACAATTTCAACTCCAAATGGATTCAGGAACACTCAGGTCAACGAATTCTAAATTGAATTTTTTTTCAAGCACCCACGCCGAGGGCGTATGGCGTCTATTTTAGGCGCCCCTTGACTTTGATTACGCCGACATGATTGGTTCTTATGTATTCATTAGCTTTTTTGTCTTGGAGTGACATTTTTAATTAATACGGAGCTGAGTGTATGGTCCCATATGTCTCTGACCTCGGCATATCTAAAGAAATTGAACAAAGCCTATTGGAGAATTTCAGAAATAAAATTATCACAAACTGTCATTAGCATTCTCCATATTAAATATCTATAGCGGAACTTGATAAAATTATTGGCAATTTTAAATCAACTGGCATTTATTTACCTTCGCAGTTTCATTGTTAAATGGCTGTTTCTATTTCAATAAATACAAATCAATATAAGTTATGCATACGCCCGCGAAGGATTCGAGCCCCAAAAAAAAGGAAAAAAATACACAATTTTACTTTGCATTACATGCCAGGTACAACTATTTAAATAAAATACTGTATACCGGATTAAAACGCGATTTATTATTTATATTTATATTAAACAATATAAATAATAAATCGCGTTTTAATCCGGTATACAATATTTTATTTAAATGTGTGATACTCGCGTTAATAAAAGACAATATCAGGTACAACTAGTTATTCTAATATTATTTCATTTGTTTGTACCGTTTTAACTCAAAAACTACTCGACCGATTCTAAAAATCCTTTCACCAATAGAAAGCTACATTATCAGCGAGTAACAAAGTGTGTATAGTACATCTACATTGCACCCGTGCGAAGACGGGGCGGATCGCTAATAAAATATAAAATAACTAACTCGGAAGCTTAACCCAATTAGGTCAAGCTTCCCAGGTTTGACCTAATGGAAACTATGTAACTGAAAAAAATACCTTTTTATTAACTTCGTCACGCAGAAAACGTTGAATTTTGAAGGTAATAAAAACCTATAATGTATCGCCATCATGCAATAGGATCCCGAAGGAAACAGTATGAAATGGAACCCGGAAAGGAACACATGGACCGGATAAAGTAAAAGTGAATTTCCGAGTGGAGAATGGGCTAGACGCGTTTGTGTAAAAATATTCTTTATTTATGTTCTTAGGTTATGTTGTTCATAGCCAAACGGATTGGTGAGATAGAATATCTATGTATATCTGTTTCATTGATTATTTTGATCAACCGCGTCTAACCGGAAGTGTTTTTGACAAATAGGAAAAGTGGAAATTCGGATATGCAACTAAACTTTTCATTTCCCTACGCATAACATTAAAACATTAGCGGGTGTGTGAAGCCGGGGCGCGTTGCTAGTAGTATACTTTTTTTTTTTTTTTTTTTTTCTATACATTACATACAATACATTTTTGGACCCAGTGTAAATATACAGTACAACTTCAATCAATACGCAAAACGATAGATGACCTAATAAAATTCCTATTCATATCACATTCCGTCATCCCACTTGACACAGAGTCAACCATCACATAAATATACCACCGAATTACCGTTCAATGACAGTGCGCATATTTGTGCTAAATAATTACAAACAATCCAATCATTGCCTAGAATATTTTGTAGAATCATCAATCATCTTGTTGACGGAAAACATTATCAGCAAAGGTTGAAAAATCACACATTTACTTAAAGGCGGACACAAACGAGGGATAGTTGGACGCTTTTAAGCAAAACAGTGACAACCCACACGGTTGCCATTTTGAGAAAATTGAGTTTGAAGTTTTATTAAATTTCTCTTAAAAAATAACCGAAATAATAGATATTTTTACAATTATTATTATTACACTAAATGTATGTATATCGTTTTTCTTGGTAGCAATCAAAGTAATAGAATTTAGTGCATTATTGTTAAATATTCTAAGCATGTTAGGATTTCGCACCCACTAGTTTATTCAAAATGTTTGCTATTAAAACGATTTAAATGATATTTATCTGTTTTGAAATATGTACTTCAGCTAATAAGGATTGGTAGGCGATTGGTATCCAAATTTACATTTTTGTCATTTTGTGGGTTGACACTGTATTGCTTAACAGCGTCCAGTTTTAGACATACTGTTATGACAGTTAGTATACGCAATTAAATTTTACTAAGCCAGCAAACATTTTTACGGACAATAGTTAGTTTACGCTGCCTTTAGAATGGCGATAGTAACTCGTGACACGACTAAGAATGGCACAAAATTGGTGCAAATAGCAATAGCAATGGTTTAAATGTATTTCAGTGAGGTGCCTTTCAAATCCTTAAAAATAGATATTTTATAGACTCTTCCAAAAAAAAAACATAGTTATTTACTTAGACTCTTCTAAGAAACAATAAAACTATTTATTAGACTCTCCTAAGATATATGTATTTCTATGCTAATTTTAGAGAATAGTAAATATTTTCTGAGGGGTAGATGACGAGGGATAGGTAGGTACGTAAGCATAGCGCAGCCGCGTCTTTAGCTTTATAAATGTCTATTCTTTATTCAGTATTGAAATACATAGAGCATAATAGGCGTAGAGTCATGTCCCAGGGCATAGAGTCATACCCCAGGATACTAACAGGAATCTTTTTACATTTCTGTATTTTTACAATCTGGAATTTTCGTGGAATCTGGAGTCTGCGCGTGAGCATGTTTATAAGGCATTAAAAACGTCGGGATAAATAATTTAATAAATAGTTCGCGTTTCAAACCGGTAAAAGACGTCATTAAAAATAATCCTTGCGTTACGGGATTCACTTATTACCTGCACCAAACTGTTAATCCGATGATTACTCATCATAAATAATAACCTCAATGCAATAAGAATTAACCCAATAACCGCCTAGTTCAGCCTCAGTTCGTTCTAGACATGGGTAACTCAGCGAAATTCCCTGCGCCAACTCAGCAAATCAGGCGCAGTGTAGTGTGTCGGCTCCTTGAGTCAACTCAAAATTGCGCCACGACGCAGTAAAAATGGGCCGCGCAAAGCGAGCAGTAAAACCTCCGAAACTCACGCAACGCCACGCTCATAGTTCACTCAGTGAGTGGGGTACTGCGCCGTGCGCCAACACATTATGAATGTGTGAGCTGACTCACCCTGCGCACTGAAGCGTGCCGGCGCAATTGCGCGGCGCAGCGCAGTGTTACCCATGTCTAGTTCGTTCCAACGGTTATTTCTGTTCTACCTCACAACTCGCGGTGTAATTTCATTAATCAATACCTAACTATACTTATTGATTTAACACAACACTATGTACTCAAATTAATGTTTTAATATCTTAAGCTATAATAAAGCAATTAAATCAACGAATTTGTACATTGTATATAATTTACCAGATATTGACTCTCAATTGACGATAAATAAATAAAATTAAAAAAGGAATATTTTTCTATCCATCTGTCTGTTTGATAACGGTAGTCTCCGAAACGGAAAGAAAGAACTGTCTTCTAAAAAAAATTTCATGCACAAAAACAAAAATAATTATTAAAATAATTAATCTTACAAAAATAGATTTTTTTAAGAACCACCTCCTATTAAAAAAGTCAGCTAAAAATATTTCAAATCATTAATTGCTAACGCACGCCCACATTACCAAACTTTCTTCCACAACACAATAAGCTTAACTGACACCCATCTCATAAAACTAACAGCCCTACGTGATTCATTTATTTATACACAAAACAAATGCGCGATTAATTTATCTCCACTTCACTTCAAACCAATTCGATAACCCTAAATGACTCTTAAGAAAATTACGTAAGGATCTAAATCGATTGACAGATCGAAAAAAAATGTGGGCTCAAATAGTGATGAGCGCGTGACTAAAATATCGAGTCGATTGAATCGTGACATACATTTCGTGTGCGGAATCGAAATTGCAACACAAATCCGATATTCGCTGTAATGACCTTAGAAAGTATTATTATAGAAAACAGGATGTTTTATTCCAATTGGAAGCGCGTGTCGGAATTGCTCAAGTAAAATCATGTGATGAATAAACGTTGCGTAAAACAATTCAAATATAGATGAAGAGTATAAAGAAAATACGTTATACTTATCTAATATATAAAATTCTCGTGTCACAGTTTTCGTTGCTCCTCCGTTTACTCCTCCGAAACGGCTTGACCTATTTTGATGAAATTTTTTGTACTTATCCGGTATCTATGAATCGGCCAACATCTATTTTTCATCCCCCTAAATGTTAAGGGTAATCCACCCCTAATTTTTGGACGAAATTTTTTGTTTTTATTTTTTTATAATATGGCATTAAAGAATACATACAACTTCTGCTTTTTTTGTCAAAAAATCTAGACCCGTGCGAAGCCGGGGCGGGTCGCTAGTGCTTTAATAAATATGTCTTATGTTAGAACACATCTATTATATTCGTAGCTGAGAGATCGAAGTATTTGTATGGTATGGTCGAATATTAACCCTTATAAGAGTCAAATTAGAAATACTATCCATTCGAAAGAAAAATATCCTATGTCGACTACGATAACAACGGACATTTTGTTTTATAATATAATACTTTTGAATATTAAAACGAATCTGAAATTGAATTATTATTATTAACAGTTGTAGCAAAGATGGCGAAGTGAAAGAAATGGTTTTTGATGTTAACACATTAAAATGTCAGTGTTTTTTGTATATATTTGACCCCCTCCATGGATCAGTGACTAGCGCGTTGCGTTAGCTAATTATGAATTAAATAATTGAGAAAATATACGCATTTTCAATTTTTTTTTTATGTGTTAGATTCAGACGACCATGAGATTCACTTGATGGTAGGTCATACCCAGCCACAAAACATCAGTCAATGATGCGCTGTCGACCTACTTTTTATATCGAGCATTCCGAATTCCATAGACAAACGGAATCGCGCTATGTGCACTTAAAGATTTTCCATCTATGAACAATGGTTCATCCGGCCGGAATTTCGATATCCCTCCCACCCGTTCAATGCCCGAAGTTGCCAAACGTGAGGAAGACATGCTTACAGAAAATTATAAACATGTCGTCCAGGCAGGATTCAACCCACGACCCAAATGTAGCGCAGGGTAGGTCTCATACCAAAGTACCAAACGAGCCATCGACCCCGTCAAAACGTATTCATAACATCACTATTAATCCTACTATCAGATGTATGGGCTGAGCGTAGGTCTATTGTGAAATTTTCCTCGTTCTCAAGTCGGACTGCCCTTTATTTTGTAACCGCAAAGCATTTCTCTCCACAACCTCTGCTATTATATTATAAAATTGGTTCTATAAACAATTTAGTCCGTAACCCAATATGAGAGCCACCGCTAACACGATAATGTTAGCATCGACAGTGTATTCCGCAAACTACATATGTATTTTGACTAATAACTTCTACGACTTTTATACATAGGGTCACATTATGTGATCCGTCAGCCATAGGGAATCAATCTATACTTATATTATAAAGAGGAAAGATTTGTATGTTTGTTACGATTTAACTCAAAAACTACTCGACCGATTTTAAAAATACTTTCACCGCGCCGTTAGAAAACTACATCTTCACCGAATAGCATAGGTTATTTATTTCGAGAAATAATTAGGGATCCCTACTAAATCTAGAATATTGTAACCCAAGGTGTAAGAAAGGTTGTAATCTCTGAATCTACTAAAAAATATTTATTAATATATAATTGAAAGCTACATTATCAGCGAGTAACATAGGTTTTTTTTTATATACAGACATCTACATTGCACCCGTGCGAAGCCGGAGAGTGTTACTAGTCAATTATAATGTACTTTACCCCAGCATTCCGAAATCTATATACTGAATCCGAAACGTGCAACCTGCATTTTACAACTTTTCTTTGTCGGTTCGTTACTCGGACGGAGTTACGATATTCCTCCTAACCGTATGATGCTCTGTGACCAAGATATGAACCCGCGATCTATCGATATGAAACACATCGCGCCAGTGTCTGTCATAAATATTCTTTATATCAGAAGAAAGACTAAATGAGGTACTACAACAAAACCATTACTTCAAACAATACTTATTAAGTGTACTTCAACAGCCCCGCCGGCCTAGCAAGACCATCACGAGATATCTCGCGGACGAGTAAAGACAAACTACAATAAAATATAAGATATCTAGATATATTATTACTCGACATCGACAACATTGATAGAAAATATATCTCAATCGACAAATATGTTTAAGTGTCATGCTAATGTCGGATCTAAACCCGAAAAAAAGAAAGCGATAATCGATTAAAACACGAGAAACGGTCGACAAAATTTTGGCCGGCTGCACTTTGAATAGATTACAATCGAGAGTCGCAAAATGTCTGAAAATTGTTCGAACGGTATTAAGTAGTGTTCGACAGCCCTAATACAATTTCGAACATTTCAATGTAGGAGCATCTAAACGAGTCACGGCACTCCGTCGTTCGTGCTTCAATAAAACGCTAACAGATCAACATCAGTCAAAGGTCGACAATTTATCGTAAATCGTACAATACCAATACAATTTCCAAACTAATGCGCATTTCACCAAAAAAGCTTGTTATAGCAGTTCAAGAGCTGTGTGAAGTTAGCATATGGATTTCTCAGTGATTTTCAGCGTTTTAGCAATTGTAAATAAACTTTGATCGAAAGTAATTCAGTCCAAAATAAGTTCGCGGGATGACTGTTTTTTCAAGACTTCAGACTCAACAGAAAAATACGCATATATGAATTTTGAGATATAACACTGCTATTTAATATAAACCCCTACATACATCAACATACGTATTTGATGACTATTAATTTGAATAAATACAGAATTTCCCATATCTATTCTCTGAATAGATATGGGAAAAGAAACTAACTAACTAACTAACTCTGAAAGATAGATTAAGAAATGGCGAAATTCGAGAGCGTTGTTGAGTAAAAGACGATGTAGCGACGAGAATTGAGAAAGGTATGTTGAGGTGGTTTGGGCATGTAGAAAGGATGGATGAAAGTAGGGAAACGAAAAAGATTTATGAAACTGGTGTGAGTCGTAGAGTCGGGAGTGGTCGACCTAGGCGAACGTACCTCGATCAGATCGGGGACGTTCTGCAAAAGGGCCAAGCAACAGTACTCGTTACCGACGAGTGTGTATGAAAGCATTGATGAAAGTAGAAGAAGTGAAAGTGGTATGTAAGGATCGGAGCATATGGAATTCCGTGATCTCTGCCTACCCCAATGGGAAAGAGGCGTGATGTTTATGTATGTTTGTACTCGTATTCTCTGAATGCACTAAAATTGAAAAAATACTGAAAACAAATCTTCATTTCAAATTATAAACTGAAAACTCTTCAGGGCCGAGCAATAAGATTCTATTTCACAATTTATGATCTACGAAATGTTTATGAGCCGTAAAACGTCTCTTTTATAGCAACGTTAAACTGAATTTAATCTAATTTTAAAATCAGTATTAAATGGCACAAAACAATGTGTATTTTAATTGATTTAAATGACGGGCTTGTTCGCGCGGTGGAATACCTGCCGTGCGCATAGATGGGTGTGGGTTCGAATCCCACCGGGACGATATGTTTATAATTTTCTGTAAACATGTTTTCCCCACGTCTGGAAACTTCGGGCATCTAAATTCCGACCGGGTAACGAACCACCATTCATAGATGATAAAAGCGTGAAGTGCATATTGCTCGTTTCGGTTTCAGTCTGGATTTCCGAATGCTCGAAGTAAAAAGTAGGTCGACAGCGCATCATTGACTGATATTCTGTGGCTGAGGTATCACCTACCATCAAATGATCCTCATGCTCGTCTGTCGATATCTAACTTAAAAAATACCCATTAAAGGCAATTTTACTTTATAAGCAAAAAAAGTGTAATTAGCTACCACAGTAATCGATAACAATTATATCACAGCAACTTGTCAGTAGGCGTTAATAAGATTGGTTTGGCCACCGAAAAGTAATACATTAATTGGCGATTTCTTATGAGGTAGGGTTCCGTATATTAAAAAAAACTGATACTTAATTTGAAAGATTGATCAGTAATGCGGACCAATCAAATGACAGTAATTTTCTCGCTTATGCCTCACCCTATGAAATCGAGGTTTACGTTTATTTTGGTAAATGTAAAATTAGAAGCATTTAAAAAAATATTTTATCTTTATTGACGTATTGAGTGTTACGTACATTATGTTACCTAAATGAATAAAGTTTATTGCCAGTTCTTCTCGTCCGTTCTACGCCCTTGATTTGAGAACTGGCAGTAAATGTAAAATAAGAAGCATTTGATATGTATTTTTTATTTACGTTCATAAGTGTTCATTATGTTACCTAAATGAATAAATGATTTTGAATTTGAATTTGAAATGATTTGAACTTACAAACACAAAAAGTGTCTCGGTGTCATTATCCTATCCGACTTTGTTCTACTTTGGTCTAAATAAGAAAAATACGATTAGGGGATTTCCCTTTTACAACGTACTCCCAAAACCAACACGAACCATATTCGGTAAAAACAATATTGCCAATTACCTACCTATTACAAAATATATGCATCGACACACTTTCGTTCATGTTCACGGCCTTGGCTTTTTTTGACTTTCAATATCGATAGTCGATACCACAATTACAATGGTGTCTAGGTTAAATATTAATGGAGTCGATCGATACTTATGTTATTAGCGCGACCGCACACACTACAATTTGATTTTGATCTACAGTTTTGAACCAATTCCCTACTTATATCATACTAGCAGCGCGCCCCGGCTTCACACGGGTGCAATGTAGATGTACTATACACAATATAATATGTCATGCCTATGGTACTCGCTGATAATGTAGCTTTCTATTGATGTAAGAATTTTTAAAATCAGTCCAGTAGTTATTGAGTTTATTCATAACATACAAAAATTCAAAAATACAAATCTTTCCTCTTCATAATATAAGTATAGACTAGCCATCCACCCCGGCTTCGCACAGGTGCATTGTAGATTTACTACATGGATGGTTACGATAATGTAGCTTTCTATTGTTGAAAGAATTTTAAATACTTTAATCGGTCGAGTAGTTTTTGAGTTTAATCGTAACAAACAAATATGTTCTCTTTATCCACTGGATTTTTAACTTTTTTGAGTGATTTTTAAAGAGCTGTAACTTTATAACTGATTAAAACGCATATTTTGGTAAAAAATGGTCGAATCGTAAAAAACAACTAAAAAGTGTTTGGAAGCTTGAAATCTCTAGTTTGAATTTCTTACCCGTTATTTTTTCTCAACAACACGCCAAGAATGACCCTTAGAAATAGCGCGGGGCAAAATTTCTCAAAATTTTCGTCTTATTTAAAAGCGTGCATGGACTCCAGAATCAACACGCCAAGAATGACCCTTAGAAATAAAGCGGGGCAAAATTTTCACATTTTTCAAAAGCGTGCTTGGACTCTAGAATTTTTTTTTTTTTTGTAATAGTCCTTCTGTGATTGATCAACCAGAGCCTAAATCGCTGAAGCTTATTAAATAAAATTTGAACACTACATTTTATTGGAAATGAAAGAAATATAAAAATGCATAGGCTTTTTTAAGATAGCTTGAGATGGATATTTTTATATACACACCCGAGCGCTGATTTTCAGCGATGGGCTAGTGCTGTTTCAACACCGGTCATGTACTATTGTGTCTGTGTGCTTTGTGTGAGAGTGTGCGTGTAACTTGGTTAAATTGTGTCACAACCAAGCGAAGCCGTGACAGTTGTATTTTATAATACTCGTAACTCGAGTATATTTATACTTGTCCTCGTCACGATCGGCGTACTATTGGCAAAATGCCAAATAGACTAGTCTCATTGAGTGTTTGTACCTACTACAGACAGACCAGAGACTTTGTAATGCTTTTAATACTCTCAACGTCAGTAATAAATAACTATACCAGACTATGCGATACGCAAGACGCCCGCCTATTATGACCATTAAGAGATATCTAGCGGACGAGTGAAGACAAACTAAGATATAAGATATATTATATCTCGACATCGACAACTTAGATAGACAAGATATCTCGATTGACAAATATCACTTTGACATTAGAAGTCGAGTTTTAAGTGTGTCATTTTAGACCTGTAAGACATAAAAAGATAATTCCATTAAAAACAAGAAAACGGTCGACAAAATTTTGTCGTGATTGTCATGCTAGGCCGGCGGAACCGATTAAAATTCTTCTACCACATTGCACTGGGATAGACGGTAACCTTCCAAATATCATATTTTTGACAAATGTAATATATTTTATTTCTATATGTATATCCTAATCGGACATCGCGTAAAAACTTGAAATTCCACCCTCACCACCTCGATGTCTGGCGATCCACAACTGCGCGCTTCCTAAGGCACTTTTTGCCACGCACAACCTCTCTGTGGAATCAGCTCTCGCCGGCGGTTTTTCCGAACCGATACGACTTGGAAACCTTCAAGAAGCGAGCCTATTCTCATCTTAAAGGCAGGCAACGCATCCTCAAGACCTCTAGTGTTGCGGATGTCCATGGGCGGCGGTGATCACTTACCATCAAGTGACTCGCCTGTCCGTTTGCCCCCTCTAATATAAAAAAAACAAATCCTAAGTTATACCCTACCACCTACTCTTCTAATGATTTAGTTTCCATATAGCTTTATCTTATTATTATTTTTTTGTGTAGGTATAGTACATCCACATTGCACCCGTGGGAAGCCGGGGCGGTTTGCTAGTGTTTTCATAAAACTGATGGTGTACCGAACAGGGACTGAAAACGGTTAATTTTTATTTTCCAAAATATGTGTTTGACTGAGATTTTTCATTGAATTTTTCCAGGAAATATGAATAAAAACGAAAGAATATTCACAAAAACCTTTATTATACGGGTATAACTCCCATAGTAAATTAACCGGTATTCAGTCCCTGGTACCGAAGGAATTTAGTGGAAGCGGCCGAGATGATTTCTTGGTAAAGTTTGTCTAAAATAAACGTGGTGCATTTTATTAAAAAGTTTGGGATCCGGCTGTTTCCATAGCGATGACAGTGTTAAGTGAATAAGAGTGAGTATTTATTTATATTAATAGTATTATGGCATTATTAATAAACGTATTATAAGCTTGATATACCGGCCTAGCATGACCGCCACGAGATATGTCGCGGACGAGAGAAGACAAACTAAGATGTAAGATATGGAGATATATTATATCTCGACACCAACAATTTTGATAGAAGAGAAATCTCGATCGACAAATATATATCTATTTTTGATATTAAAAGTCGAGTTTTACGATCCTTTATTATTATCATTTTAATCCGGCATGTGTAAGATCGCAACCGTGGCTCACTGGTAAACGCATTAAGTCCCAGATTCGACTCCCGGAAAACAAAATAAATTGTTTCGTTCGGGTACGTCTTTAAAGAAAAGTAATGAGTAAACCAGACACAGAAATGTCCAATACCCCACTAGGGGACTAGGGACTTTCGGAACTTCGGAAGAATTGACTGATCTATTATCAACAATTGTAGACTATGCTCATTTGTTCTAAAAACAATCACCAAAACCCTCATTAATATTGATTCGTTTCACCTCAAATACACAAGAACTCACAGGTCAAGTGTGTTCAATTGAACAGCAATCTTTGTTAACGCGGTACTCAAATAACCGAGACAAATATCTATGAATATTCAAGGACATCTCTAGGGATACTTCATAGTGTACGACATTAAGTCGTGTCGTATGTCGTATCGGAAAAAGGCTTTGTCATGCGATGACACTGCTGAGGTCTACATTAAAACCTTTATTTTTTTTATAGTATAGGGGGCAGGCGGCTCACGTGATGTTACGTGATCACCGCCGCCCATAGACATCCGCAACACCAGAGGGCTTGCAGGTTGCGTTGCTAGCCTTTACAGGATTCAATATAAAATATAAATATAGTCATAGTTTAAAGATATGAGCAATATTGTTGGATAGTTGGAGGACGGAAGAGTGATGTTTGTAACTCATCATCTCTCAAAGAATCACGTTTATTTTTTGTTCCATTTTGTCTTTAAATTCGGACACATTATCATACACTTCTCTACACTATCACATTTATATGTTACGATGAAAGATACAGCTGCGGTCTGCCATCAAAGTGTCAGCTGTTTTTTTATGTTAATAATCGACAGATGAGCATGAGGTTCACTTGATGGTAGGTGATGCGCTGTCAACCTTTTTACTTCGATCATTCGGATAACCATAGACTGAGATCGAAACGCGCAATGTCACGATTTTTCCATCTATGAACGTTATCCGGTCGGATTTACGATATTTCTCCCACCCGATAATGCCCGAAGTGACCAGACGTGGGAAAGACATACTTATAGAAATTAATAAACATGTCGTCCCGGCGGGATTCGAACCCGGGAACCATCGATGCGCAAGGTAGGTGTTCTACCAAACGCATCAAAATAGTCTGAATGGAGACAAAATTAGCATTTCGTTCATAAAACATAAACAAAGCTTACAACAAAGTATCATTATCGTACATTATAAAATATTATTATTTTCCAAATACCCCAAAATGCATCGCACGCGTTCCGTATACATTATGAGACAATACCATTGTTGAAGCAAGTGTTACATAATTATTGACACAGATGTTATTTCAAGTTTAAAATGTTCCGATGATATTCCTCTTTAAAATACAGATGTGTCGGAATATCTTTAACTATAAGAGGTTTTGGAGCTTGAAGGGAAGGGAACAAAACACTTTTCGAGTTCTGAAGGTTTTTGACTTACCGAGGTTCGATCTACATATATAAACAGGAAAGTTTTGTATTTTTGATTGTAACGAATAAACTCAAAAACAACTGCATCGATTTTAATAATTCTTTCAGCAATAGAAAGCTAGATTATCAGCGAGTAATATTCTGCAACGGATGTTGCAAGTAAATTGTCCATCCGGTATAAATTCTTCACTTTGGTGGCGCTTCTTTCACTTAAAACTTTTTTTATAGAATACGGAGCAAACAGGTAGGTGATTCACGTGATGGTAAATGATCACCGCCGTCCATAGACATCCGCAACACCAGAGGGCTTGCAGGTGCGTTGTCGACCTTTAACCCTTACTTGCCTTCTTGGGGTACAAACTACCCCAGGCCTCTATTTCCTTAAATTTAGGTATCCAAATTAAAAAAGACTTTTTTAATAGCAACATTTGTTAAGTTAACCTTATGGCGTTTGACATAACATTGACAGGATGCGTGCTGCAAATATCGTCAAAGAGGATGTTGGGATGAATATTTTTTTATTTGAGAAGCCAGTCAGTACAACGTCTGTCGGGTCCACTAGTATAACATAAATATTCTAAGTAATAACTTACTCCAAACCGATTTCATAATATCCCGGCATGCGCATGCAACAGAACGGAACACTGCCTTTCAACACCACGCGGTGTCCATTTATTGAGACCACTTGGGATCAAACCCAAAATGGGAAAATGATGCAAACAGACTAATTAACACAAATGGTTATTGCATTTCTGGCGTGTGAATTTGGTTAGCGGTTAAAATGTATTTAACTATTCAAAAGATTTGCATTAAATCAATTATGGAGAAAATCGATGGGTCGTGGGTTCGAATCCCACCGGGACGACATGTCTGGTAACTTCGGGCATTGATCGAGTGGGACGAATATCGAAATTCCGACCGGGTGACGAACGACCCTTCATAGATGGAAGACCCGTGAAGTGCACATTGCGCGTTTTGGTTTCAGTCTATGGATTTTCGAATGCTCGAAGTAAAAATTAGGTCGACAGCGCATCATTGACTAATGTTCTGTGGCTGAGGTGTCACCTATCATCAAGTGAGTCCAATGCTCGCCTGTCGATATCTGTCATAAAAAAAGAAAATACGAACAATGGAGAGAATAGCGAATTGATGGTATATTTGTATTATTTATTTCATCGTGAGTAGATAATTAAGAATGAACATATTTAGACATTACTGTGATACACAAAAAAATGTAAAGGCCAAAGTCGAAAAACAATAGAGCTACATTATTCAATATATTCTAACATTATATTTGTTTTTCAAAGTTTTATTGTCTCTTCTCATATCTAAATAGTAACGAACTCTGTATAAGCCGGCCTAACATGACAACCGCGACAAAGATTTGTCGACCGTTTTCTCTCGTGTTTTAATCGATTATCGCTTTATTTCTTCCGGGTCTAACATGACAATTACAATTTAAACTCGACTTTTAATATCAAAAATTAATATATTATATATATAATTTATTTATATTTATAATTGTTGATCGAGATATCTTTTCTATTAAAATTGTCGATATCGAGATATAATTATCGAGATATCTTACATCTTAGTTTGTCTTCTCTCGTCCGCGACATATCTTGTGGCGGTCATGCTAGGCCGGCTGCACATATTTATTTGCCTACATCTACGAATGAATCCATTGATTACACTAAATTGATGCGGTTTCCATCAGAATTTAGAGAACTTTACTCCATTTTTATTCAGAATTTAGAGAATACATAAACGTAATTAATCCAGGTCGCATTACCTGTATACCAAAGTAAAATCAAAGATATAAACAGTTATATCATTGATAATAATAATTGATGGCATATGGCTACGGTATCTCACCTCCCACCAAGTGACCCCCCTCATACTAGTCTATGAACTATAAAAAAATCCCACGCAATAACTGTTATCATGGCAACCCTACTAAAGAGCAGTGTATTATACCGACATATTAAATTAAACAATAGCAACTAGGAATCGTGATGAAACGCCGGTACTAGTTAAAATACCGACGTAAGGTAGTGCAAACCGCCCAATGTTAGTGCAAAGGGCTCTTCTATAAATATTATAAGCTGTTACCACCAGTGACGGGACCACCATACAAGCCCAAAAGCCGGGCTTACCGGCTTAAACGTAAAATATTGTCATTAATTAATTTATATAACTTACATAACTATGTAATCATTTTTTTTTATGTTAGATATCGACAGACGAGCGTGAGGTTCAGTTAATGGTAGGCCCGGCCCAGCCTTATATACTTACCAGCCTTATATACCTTAGATACTTTTTAGGCGCGATCGGTAGAACACCTGCGTGTGCATCGATGAGTCGAGGGTTCATAATTTTCTGTAAACATGTCTTCCCCACGTCTGGTCGAGTATTGATCGGGTGGGAGGAATATCAAAATTCCGACCGGATAACGAACCACCGTTCGTAGATTTAAAAACCGTGAAGTGCATATTGCGCGTTTCGGTTTTAGTCTATGGATTTTCGAATGTTCGAAGTAAAAAGTAGGTTCTGTGGCTGGGGTATCACCTACCATCAAGTGAACCTCATGCTCGTCTGTCGATAACTGACATAAAAAAGGCTAGAAATAACTTCACTACGTACTAATTGGCGATCTAGTTTGTATAATAGCCGAAGATAGTAACATAATATTATGTACTGGGTGATGGACAGTTGCATTCACTATAATCAATGGCGCCTGCGCGACTGTCGTAGCGGTATTGCGACCTCACTTCGGATTAGTTCGGGGAACTTCGGGCAAATACGTAACTAATTAATCCCTACTTCCCTATTAATATTATAATTGCGAAAGTAACTCTGTCTATTTGTCTGTTAAGCTTTCACGCCTAAAGCACTGAACCGATTTTGTTGAAATTTAGTAAAGAAGTAGACTAGAGCTTGAGAAAGGGCACAGGCTACCTTTTATCACAAAAAAGGGGATGAAATTTATTTTATATTTATTTGTATGGAAATAATATGTATGTAGATGACATATTATATTATCTAGCCGCGATCAGAATATTTAAGGAGATTGATGAAAAAATAGCTCAGATAATAAATAAGCTACCCGAAGTACTAATTCTACGCAGACGAAGTCGCGGGCTGAAGCTAGTAATATAATATACGGGTGCTGCGGAAATAAACAAACAAATCTTTCCTCTTTATAATATTAGTATAGATAAATCCCTTTGATTTTGTATGCATTGTTTGAATCGAGGTTTTTATATTTCTAGAAACCACATCGCCTGTTACAGAACCTTGTATATCGACCGCAAGTCTAACAAATACCATTTAATATAATACCACCCTCTAGGCCGAGGTTATTTTTGAATGAAGGTTTTCAGCCTTTATTCATTAATCATTAAAAAAAACACCACGTAAGCGCTTAAACACGCGCAGTCTAATAAGGGATACTAAACAGTAGTACGTAGTAAATAGTTATAAAAATTATAAAAAAATATATATTAAAATAACAATTAATATAAATATGTACATCCACTATTTTTAATAATAACTTTTGCAAAGAAATATCAATATAATGTTCTCTATGCTCATTGCAATTATGTATTAAATAAGTTTATATTATCGTAATAATTTTCCATCTATGAACGATGGTTCGTTACCCGGTCGGTATTTCGATATTCCTCCCACCCGATCAATGCCCGAAGTTACTAAACGCGGGAAAAACATGCTTACAGAAAATTATTAACATGCCGTCCTGGTGGAATTCGAATCCACGACCCATCGGAGCGCGTCAACGACTCCGTTAAAACTATAAAAAAACTAGTAAAATTCCAAATGCAAAGGTAAAAGTCAAATCAGTTCTTTCCAAATAATCAAGTTCATGATTGTGAGTCAAAAGCTTTTATTCAAGTATTCTCTAAGCTATGAGCGGCTTAAGCGACGTCGTAAGTAAGAGAAGCCCTTTATAATATAAGGGTATCAGACCGGGTTTAGTCGATAATACTACCAAATCTGCAAAATCAAGCTTAAATTCTAAACAAGAAAGCTTTACAAGATATCGGATAGCTGAAGCGAATCCAGCCGGCCTAGCATGACAAGCGCGACAAAATTTTGTCTACCGTTTTCTCGTGTTTCAATCGACTATCGCTTTATTTCTTTCGGGTCCAACATGACAATTACACTTAAAACTCGACTTTTAATATCAAAAATAGATACATTTGTCGATTGAGATATCTTTTCTATCAAAATTGTCGATGTCGAGATATAATATATCTCCATATCTAACATCTTAGTTTGTCTTCTCTCGTCCGCGACATATCTCGTGGCGGTCATGCTAGCCCGGCTGAACTTATATATTGTGATTGATTAGGGAACTGAAGAATTAACTAGTAGTTAGTTAGTACTAAGCCTCGAGCTATTATTAATAACTAGTAGTTCAATATAGTTCTTCTAGAACTGATTTCTTCACATCAGTTCCAAAAATCCATCCACTTCTATGAGTCTGTTAAGCATTTTTTTTTTGTTTTTCCAGGAGTATATTAAATGCACCGCCTTTTGCACCAAAGTCCATACTCTTCAATTTAACACCTAATTATAATCTATATTACTAATAATATTATTAAGGGGAAAGATTTGTTTTGTTTGTTTGTTACGATTTAAATCAAAAACTACTCGAAAAAAATTATTTTACCAATAGTAATCTTAATTATCAGCGAGTATTTTTTTTATAGTCAGTCTACATTGCACCCTTTGGAAGCCGGGACGTGTTATAATAAACCTAACCTTTAAAGTCGGAAAGCGCGTTGGTAGGCTACAAAATGAGCATATTTTAATTCCTTTACTATACTTTCATAGAACAAGAAAAAACAAAAGCAGAAAAAAATCCCCAAACAAAACCATTCTGCAGTGAAGTGCGAATAAAAATTGAAAATGGCGTTGAAGTGTGAACGAAAAGCTTTTTAAAAGGCTACCAGATGCTCGAGTACTGCAATCTTTTGGAATATCGAAAGCTCTAGGTCTTACACTAAAACTCATTTAAGCTCGGGGCTTCCTCCAAAGTTTTATTGATTTAAACGGGTGGGAGGAGTATCGAAAATTCGTACGGGTAGCAAAACACTGTTCATTGCTTATTATGCGCGTTTCGGCTTAACTCTGGTTATAATAGCGTCAAAGCTTTTGCTCTGACATATGCTGAGTACCTCCCCTTTTCGTGGCGACACTTCTTTCCATATTTATTAATAGTTAATTTATATATATTTTTTTTGTATTATCGATGTAATTGTATTTACTTTTGTACCATCCCGAATATATATATTTTATTTCATTTCAAAATGAACACCTCATAAGCAGGCTTGTAATACCAGCACTAACCATAAGGCGGTAAATTTAATTCTGTCTTTTTCCTGCCCTACTTCCTTTTTATGGGTCAGTGTAGAATGTTCTCTTTTCCCATTCCCTTCTTTCACTCATATCACACCCCCCAAATACATATCATTCCTCACACATCAATCTATATTTTCAAGCGATTAGCTAATCCTATCATTTAAAATATATATGCTCTGTTACTACTTTGCAATACTAAAGCTTTTAAAACCATTATAATATCTAAAGAGTGCTCAAATCAAGTACACTCAAACATAAAGTGCAACGCCATTTCTACTGGATTTGCATTCTACTGCAGCCCTTTCAACCTGAACTAACAACCATTTACTGCGCTCCTAGAAAAGCGAGCGATTAAATAGACATGTGTAACACTGCGCTGCGCCGCGCAATTGCGCCGGCACGCTTCACTGCGCAGGGTGAGTCAGCTCACGCATTCATAATGTGTTGGCGCACGGCGCAGTACCCACTCACTGAGTGAACTATGAGCGTGGGGTTGCGTGCGTTTCGGAGGTTTCACTGCTCGCTTTGCGCGTCCCATTTTTACTGCGTCGTGGCGCAATTTTGAGTTGACTCAAGGAGCCAACACACTACACTGCGCCTGAGTTGCTGAGTTGGCGCAGGGAATTTCGCTGAGTTACCCATGTCTACGATTAAATAAATTTATTTAGTAAGCCCACAAACAATGAGTTACCTTAATTGGATAAACGATCATGATCATTGTTATGAGTGGCCGCTGAATATCAGTGTGGCACAATAAACAATGATGTGGCCAAGTCTAAATGGCTGTATTTCTAGCCACATCATCGCAAACATCGCAAAACGTACCTTGTATATTTTAGTTTCTAGTCTATTTTATAATTTAATTAATTAGTTACTTGTTTTCATAGGGTTTTATGAAAATAATTTCAATTTTAAGTGTAATTTCTTTTTTTTTATTACAGAGCTGACATAGGAATCCACTGCCCATACACATCTGCGACTCAAATGTCTGAGATGCGTTGTCACTCTTTTAAAAACTAGCGGATCCGACAGACGTTGTCCTGCCAGAATGTTGGCTTCAAAAATAAATAAATATTTTTAGATTTTAATATGCTATTTTAACGTGGATTTGCAATGGATATCAATTATTACATAATATTACAAATAAGCTATAAGCGTGCGTGACGTGAGCTGTCAATTGCGGAAGACTACGAATTACGGAATTTTCAAAATTAGTTTTTTTCTTGAAATTTTCAGATATTTCAATGGTTATTCTGGTATTAGCGACATAAACGAATTCCACAAACAATATATTATTTAAATCGATATAGCTTCAAATCAAATCAAATCAAAAAACACTTTATTGAACACCACACGTGAAAATAATAATAAGATACAAAATTAAAAATGAGTAGCGTACAAAAGGCGGCCTTATCGCTGAGAAGCGAGCTTCGTTTCTTGAAACCAAGGAGGTCGAAATCAGTTCATACATCATATCAGTAAACTAGAGACTGAATCTCGTTGTAATTTCGAGCGTTGAACAGGTAGGGAGGAATAAAGGATTTCCGCCGGGTAAGGAACCGCCATTCGTACTATATAATGTCTTACGTGTACCTACTTCTGTTCTTAGTTTCTACTACCAGGTAAAAACACACATATTATTCCTTAAGTATGGAACTTATGTGTACAGAAACTACTATATGGTATAAGGCAATTTGGCGATCAAGTGAGCGTTTCCCCCTATTCTATAAATAAAAAAAAAAAAACTTTAGTATCGGTCCTTCACGCGATTCCGTATCGTACTATATATGACTTACGTGTACAAAGACTTTACTATAATTTACCAGGCCATTTGGCCAACAATCTACATGGGAACGTTCACCCCACTTGACAAGATGCCAGCATTGTGTTCGATATGACGTCATAATATGTTGTGACGTGTCCTGAGCAGCCTTCGGAAGAGCTTCTAATTAACGTCTTTCAGTGATGTGGTTGACATCGATCTTGTTCGTTATATCATAGATTAGATTAAAACCGACTCAAAGGCCTCGTAGTATTGTAAAGTGTAAACTTAGGTTAAGATTTACAGGTTTTTTATTACAGTTTGTATGCTGCTTTATGAGGACAATTTTTTTTAAATCGTTAATCGAATATTACTCGCTTATTTTTGCAAATACGAAGATGAACCTGGAATCTTTCTTATATGTAATTTTTTAATTCTCTTCATATTTTGTTTGAAACTTTTTTCAATTGAACTCCTAGTCAAAACTAACATAATAAAGAGGAAAGATTTTTTCGTTTGTTTGTTACGATTTCACTCAAAAACACTCGACCGATTTTAAAAAATTATTTCACCAATAGAAAGCTAAATTATTAGCGAGTAACATTCTACCACAGATTTTGCAAGTAAATTGTCCATCCGGTATAAATTTTGCACTTTGGTTTTTTTTGTGTACTTCGAGCATATAATATGTATGTTCATAGATTGAAACTTCTTTTCTTTGCCTAATATTGAAACAAAATAATATCTGTCAAGCAAAAGGTGACCTCAAACACAACAGTGCATTGGCTCACTGACAAAGACGTCTTAGACTTGGGTCAATTGCTATCGCTGGCTGTGTCAATAGACCGCTCGTTGTTGGTAATAATTTGACTATATCTATACTAATATTATAAAGAGGAAAGATTTGTATTTTTGAATTTTTGTATTTTTGTATGTTACGAATAAACTCAAAAACTACTGGACCGATTTTGAAAATTCTTTCACCAATAGAAAGCGACATTATCAGCGAGTAACATAGGCTATGTTTTGTGTATAGTACATCTACATTGCACCCGTGTGAAACCGGGTCGCGTTGCTAGTCGCAAATATAAAAGAGACTTTGAAGGACAATTAAATGTCTAACTGAAGTTGAATATACCTATGGCTCAAACATATGGCGATCAAAATCTAATCTATACTTCTTTACTAATATACTAGCAACGCGCCCCGGCTTCACACGGATGCAATGTAGATGTTCTATACACAAAACATAGCCTATGTTACTCGCTGATAATGTAGCTTACTATTGGTGAAAGAATTTTCAAAATCGGTCCAGTAGTTTTTGAGTTTATTCATAACATACAAAAATTCTAAAATACAAATCTTTCCTCTCTATAATATTAGTATAGATATTTGTTTGCAGTGCCGGTATTATGGCCACTGACGCCCCGGGCCGGAATATTGTGGCGCCCACTTTAGGAAATCAAAATTAATGTTAATTTTCTGCTTAATTTTTTTATTTAGGATCATTAGAAAAGTCTAATTTTCCAGCGGTATCATTTTCAATCGACAGATTAGGCAGGTTATGATATGCATAGAGCACAGGGCGTAAGGCATAGGTATTGAGGGGGTGCAGCACGGGAGGGAGTACAGTCCAGACCTCGGCGACTCACAAAATTGCACTGTTTCTTTGTTTGTTACGATTTAACTAAAAAACTACTCGACCGATTTTTAAAATTCATACTTTTCTAAGACAATATACGATCCTTAAATAGCTCTAAATTTAATGAACGATTCGTAAGATCGTGGATTTTGCAGAAGTAAGACTTCAGTTATTCAAATCTCAATAGCAGCATATTGTACCTATAAAACATTCGATTTTAACATTTTTCAAAGGACAGTCAGTAACACCTTTAACACTACCAAGAACTGAACACATAAATCATCAAAGCACCATCCATTACTTTATACTTACATAATACTGTTATCAACAAAAGTTCCTCCGTCCATTGATCGAGGCAATCGTCCATAGAATCATACGCACAGACAAAAACTCGAACATAATGTATACGTTTCAAACAAAAACCTCTACAGACCAATGCATCCGTACAAAAGACGCATCTATGCTCATGCCGGTACAGGAAACAATCAAAACGCTTCGGAGGAACATGAAACGTATTACCAGGAGGATAAATGTGTTTTTCCCGCATCCGATGTGCGCTTTGCAGCCTCCCCTATAACCCAGGTTTTAAAGTATGGGACACTCCCGTGCGCTTTGTTCAGCTTTTGGTTAATGTATGTCTCCGACAGTCAGGTTCGACGACCTTGCGTCGGGTGAAGTTCAGCCGGCCTAGCATGACAACCGCGACAAAATTTTGTCGACCGTTTTCTCGTGTTTTAATCGACTATCGCTCTATTTCTTTCGGGTCTAACATGACAATTACACTTAAAACTCGACTTTTAATATCAAAAATAGATATATTTGTCGGTCGAGATATCTTTTCTATCAAACTTGTCGATGTCGAGAAATAATATATCGAGATATCTTACATCTTAGTTTGTCTTCGCTCGTCCGCGACATATCTCGTGGCGGTCATGCTAGGCCGGCAGAACTATTTCTTGATTGTAATTCCTGCTTTGTTCCACGTCTAGAATGGATTATAGCTTCATGTGTTTGAGGACGCTGATTGTGATTGTACTGAAGTTAGTACATATTTATATATTTAAAGTGTTATTGAAGAGGAAGTCTCACCGCCGCTGGTTGGAAGTTGGCTATAATTTGAACTGTAGGTATGTGTCCATTTTTATAGATATGAAACATACATAAATATATACGCCTCTTTCCCATTGAGGTAGGCCCATCACGGATTTCCATATTATGGTGTAGCTTATTTATACGCAAGAGATGGAAATGTATTTTGACTTTGAGAACTTTGAGAAGTCCTTGGGTTCCGTTTTTATTTATTTGTCGGAATCGATTTTTTTCGAAACATTTTTTCTCAATTTATGTTTCCGCTTTTCGTATATTAATTGTTTAGTTTATTTAGCGGTATAATTTTTCTTACATTCAAATGCAAAGGTGTCAAACACCTATTGGTAGAAATAGGTATAATAAACAAAATTTAAGTAGAAATAGTGTTAAATTCAAAGTACTTTAAAATACAAAATTTTATTATTTAAGTGTTAAGACAGCAGAGAAGTAAGTTAAGACACTTTTGTGATTATAACTACTAAATCTTCTTTATCAAGGACAGGAGGCCTATTAGTTATTACCAAAACAAAATACGAAGTTTCGTCTGACGGATCGTACATTTTACTATTATGAATCCGATGATCGACACGTCTTTCGCAATAAGACATTATGTCTTTCATTTCACATTACTATGATTGTAAGAATAATCGTAAATAGAATTAAAATGTTTTCTTAATAAGTTAAAATACGAAGTTGTTTGTTCTATCGTTTCGATCCGTTCGTTGCGTTCGTTTTTCGTAATAGACCTACTGATTCTGTAAATGTCCAGTACTGTCTCCCAACAAGAAAATGTACACTTCATACAAAAAGATGAAGTAATAAATCTTTAATTCATTCATTCATTCAAATAAACATCTCGGTTAAATCACCACCCCGACGTTATTATGATAAAATACAAACGACTAATAAAGAATGCACTTGGGAAGTGGAAATGAAAGAGCCCTCAATAAAGCGCTCGGAATAAACTGAAATGCGGCAGTGGATTTTATAGCGGCGGAATCGATTACGAAACTATTCGAACGGTTAGCGGGGAAATGTGTTAGCGTTTTCTTTCACCCGACTGACCCAGTAGCTGTTGTTTGGCTTAATTTTCTATTGATTTAAATTATTTTTGGATATATACATTATTCATTCCATTATTTTGGCTTAGGATATGTGAGCGGACGCTACATGTGGCCGTATGAAGTCTTGGATGCGTTGGTGGACAAAGTACCTACAGGCAGTGGCGGAATCACCAAACATGCTAAAAAGCCCGGTTTTCATGCTTACCGGCGTAAACGTAATTATATAACTTATATGACTAATATAATAACTTTAAAGGCATTATCATTTCTCTTTTTATGGTTGAATTAATAGGGCAAGCCGGGCTTTTGAGCTTGTAAGGAGGTCCCGCCACTAACAAGGAGAATGTCAAACTTGGGAATCACAGATTCCCATCACTTTTATATATATTGTAGAGCATATTTTATATATATTTTCCTATTAGGAACATAAAATTTGCATAAGTTAAACTTAAAAATAAAAAAAATATTTATAGAATTATTAATTATTTATTTTTATATTAAATAATTTATAAATATTTAAAAAAAAATTATATATAAAAATAAAAAAGTAACTCAACCGGGATTTGAACAACCGTCCGGTCGCTCAGTAAGCAAGAGCATTACCACTACGCCACGGAAACATTGCTGCAACCGGTAAAAAGGTTCCTTCTACTTAAGTTAGTATATATGGAACTTTGAGTTGAAATTTCTCAATATTAAAAACAAATGGCGTCTTGCCGCTTTATATATTTATTGAGGGGACCCTGCCCCACAATATATAATATAAAAGTGATGGGAATCTGTGATTCCCAAGTTTGACACTCTCCTTGTAAGTACAGGTTGTCCATCTAATAAATGTTTGTCCTGTAATAATGTAAAGACTTGTGTTTAGTAACCCCATATTTCTATGCACCATAGTTTCGTAGAAATAAGGTGGCTAAATTTAATAATTTTGCTAACGTCTTTTAAACTTAATATTTTAATGGTATTTTTTACTATCTGTACCCAGCAAGTAAGCCACGTAAACTAAATTATTGTTGGTTTTTGTTCATCTCACTCAAGTTTCATCCTAAACAGATGAATAGTTTGAGAGTGCATAGAGGAAAAACATACATGCATTTTTATTTATATAGATTACGAACCACTTTCATTTCATAGGACTAAAAAAGCGATTTTTGTGTTTATAATTTTCTCTTCAAAAGCTATAGGATCACTGAATACTATAAAATATCTAGCACAAAGATTATAAAACCGGACAGATAGACAAATACACAAACGACCCTACATCGAAGCTAAAAAAGCCAAAAATGGTCTTTAACTGTTTTGGCGCGAAAAATTATTAATTCAATCAAACCCAGGACATACCACTGAACGCACACAAGCGGTCCGGATGCTACACATCTATTAAACATTCCAACACCGCTATATCATCTCCCGATACGGCCATTATGCAATTCTTTTGTTGTCACAGTGAGAGCGGTATTATTACCTTATAATGCATCTATCTCTAATGATACTAGGTTATGATAGTATCTACATTGCGATTCCTAAATACTTGTTTAAATTTCACTTGATGAAACCTTTCCTAATTATAGGCCTTGATTCAATAACACCTCTAATACGCGTGTGGTACCTAGTATACTTTAAAAAGTGCACATTAATAAATATATGCTTTTATGAATAAATAAATTTATCTATCTACTAGCTGACCCGGCAGACTTCGTACTGCCAAATATAGCCTGTCAAAATGATTTGTAATGTGTAATTTGTTTGTTCCTACATATTTTTTTTGTTACATGCAATAATAATTAGCGATCATAGGTAAATAAACACTGCACAAAACACTATATAGGTGACTGCTTGTAATTCAATATGAACTTTATACAATAATTGTATGGGAAAAAGAAAAGGGCTGTTTTTAGGGTTTTTCCGGCAATTATTCGATTTTTCTCGCCGTAAAAACCATCTTTGACTTTCAACGAACATTTTAAAAAAGAATTGGCCAAATTGGTCCAGGCGTTGTTGAGTTATGCGCTTACCAATACATTTTGCGATTCATTTTTATATTATATATATAAGATATAAGATTATTGTAGATCAGTGAAAATTAAAGAACTTAATTTTTCACACTTTTCCAAAATATGTTAATAAAATTGCTGTTCAATCTTCTGCCAAATAAGGATAGCGGTATTTTAGCTTTAGGATGGTATAATAATATTAGCTACAAATATGGCTCACAAAGGCTAGGCTGTAGGTTCAATCTCGGTCTTTACATACAATCTATCGCTATAGAATTACAATGAAAGTTGGTTAACTCTCGCCAAGATGCGGTTTTGTGGTCGAGATTTATTTTAGTACAATATTGATATTCGATCGTGAATTATAAATAGTTGTAGCCAACACTGAGTTCAAATCCGAGTATGTTTCATATTTATCTATAATAGAATGCATTACCGGTCAAGTGCAAGTCGACTTTGCTAAGAGTGGGTTCCGTACTACAATAACGGTTATGTAATATATAAAATTCTCGTGTCACAGTTTTCGTTGCCATACTCCTCCGAAACGGCTTGACCGATTCTTATGAAATTTTTTATGCATATTTGGTTATTCTGAGAATCGGCCAACATCTATTTTTCATCCCCCTAAATGTTAGGGGTGGTCCACCCCTAAATTTTTTTTTTTAATTTTTGGACGAAATTTTTTGTTGTTATTTTTTTATAATGTGGTTTTTTTGTCAAAAAATCTTGACCCGTGCGAAGCCGGGGCGGGTCGCTAGTATATTATAAAATTCTCGTGTCGCGGTGTTTGTGGTTAAACTCCTCCGAAACGGCTTTCCCGATTCTCATGAAATTTTGTGTGCATATTGGGTAGGTATGAGAATCGGACAACATCTATTTTTTAATCCCCCTAAATGTTAAGGGTAATCCACCCCTAATTTTTATTTTTTTATTTTTGGACGAATTTTTTTATAATGTGGCATTAAAAATACATACAACCCCTGCATTTTTTGTCAAAAAATCTAGACCCGTGCGAAGCCGGGGCGGGTCGCTAGTTTTCAATAAAAATTGAGTCATTTAAGCTTTACGTTACCTGGAAGCGATAAAATCTATTACCAATGCCATAATAAATTATTTTTTAAGAATTTATTACTGTTTTTTCTGAGTGTACAATATAATAATTTTCATAGAAGTCACTCAAACTTTCAAAGAAAACCGGAAAATAATAAGTCAAGCTCGATTAATTTTTTTAACATTTCCAAGCGAATGTATAGCTTTTTTATATATTCCTTATAATGTATGTACTTACTGTTAATATAATCAAATATGTATATATAGAGTCTATCGGGATGCCATATCAGACGTAAGTCTTACCTGAAACAATGAAAATAGAAATCGGTTCATATCACTTTCATATGTATATAATATTATATATGACAATGCAATAAAAACAAAATATACTTCTAGTTAAAATTTGTACTAACGCCTACACAATACACATAGCTAAAGAGCTAGAATTTTTTAAAATATAATCTTAAACCAGGTTAAGTTTTAGAAGATATAGTATCGAAGAGCTCGTTGGCGCGTTCGGTAGAACACCTGCCGTGCGCATCGATGGTGGGTTCGAATCCAGCCGGGACAACATGTTCATAATTTTCTGTAAGCATGTTTTCCCCACGTCTGGTAACTTCGGGCATTGATCAGGTGGGAGGAATATCGAAATTCCGACCGGGTAACGAACCACCGTTCATAGATGGATAAACCGTGAAGTACACATTGCGCGTTTCGGTTTCAGTCTATGGATTTCCGAATGCTCGAAGTAAAAATTAAGTCGACAGCGCATCATTGACTGATGTTCTGTGGCTGAGGTATCACCTACCATCAAGTGAACCTCATGCTCGTCTGTCGATATCTGACATTTAAAAAAAAAAGAAAAAACAATATTCAGCTCTTTGCCTATTACTCCCAAATCGTTTAATTCTATTTTCTACAAACATCGATATGGTATTTAGAACTTATAACACCTTATACAGACTACGCCTACGTGCTGAATATATAAGGTTCCTACACCTTATATGTGAAGAACACGACACCTCTGACGTCATTAGCGATTAGGCCAATGTCCAGTGCTACTAAATCGATTACCCGAATAGTTGTTATTATTTTGAAGCCTTATAACCCCTTTAACACGTTGCGTTAAGCACCAGAGTCCCTAGGTTTGAATACCGAGGGTACTAGAAAAACGTTTCGGTGCACAGAAGGCTGATCACCTACTTGTCTATAAAGAAAAGTGATACAGACACAGAAATGTGTATGTTTTACTGATGTGATCTCCAAAGTAAAATGCGAAATGTAGGATTACTAAATAAATTCGATATATATTTGGACCAAAAATCGGTAAATGAAGAAAACGATGATAAAATAAGATTTTAAATTAGAAATGTCAATTTTGATTTTACTAATGACATTCATAAATATACCGAAAAATCGCGGTAGATTCGAGACCACTGTGCCCCATTCCCCACTAGGGGACTCGGGAATTCACTTTGTTGAGCATTGTACTGCCGTT
The DNA here is from genome assembly GCA_905404175.1 of Anthocharis cardamines. Taxonomy (NCBI): domain Eukaryota; kingdom Metazoa; phylum Arthropoda; class Insecta; order Lepidoptera; family Pieridae; genus Anthocharis; species Anthocharis cardamines. The sequence continues at coordinate 7,138,114 of FR989974.1, forward strand.
CAGTATTTTTTTGCTTTTAATCCTCACAGAAAGATAGGTAAGTGTTCTGTGCCAATTTGGATGTATATAGCCAGTGGGAATCGAACCAGTGACCTGGCTTACAGCCAAAAATATATTTTTAAGCAAAAAACAAAAACCGACTTCAAAACTACAACTACAACTAAAAAGTAAAAAATAATATTTTAATTACTTCAAAGCATTATTTATTAACAGTTATTTTTGAAGTCGTCAAACAAAAGAAGAATCATCGAAATCTATCCATAACTTATCGCGTAACAAACATACAAAAAAAAAATAAGCAACATACAAAACTCCTCCTTTTTTGAAGTCGGTTAAAAATAACAGTAATACAAACACATAAATAACCCCTAGTGAAATAGGAATTCGCTTATAGAGTGTAAAGGAAGTGAATTGTATATTGTATACACAGCAATATAAGCCAATCTCAGCAATTGCTGACAACGATAGACATCGTTATAAATTCTTTGCACTCATGTGTACATACTTAGGGTCACCAGGCTGTTGATTATAAGGAGATATTATGCAAATTAACTTAAGTTTTGTGTATATCGATAAATAATTGCGAATTACGTGACAAGTGACCGTGTTATTAAAATCAGTTTATACTAAAAATTCAGAGTCAACAAACAACCAGAACATTTTATACTATGTAGATATAGGTTTTTAATAAAGCATTAGATACACTTATTTACAAGTTAAATTTTGAAATAACATCAAAATCACGCGGCCAGAATTTAAAATATATTGTTCACTCTTTTTTCCCAAAAAAAAAACAATTCAAAAAATACTCAAATATTTTTTTAGTGATTGCAATAGTAATAAATACAAATTTCAATGAATAAGTAAGTTAATACTTTATTGGACAGAAATATACAAAAACACTTAAAAACAAAATAAACAGCATTAGAGACTTGTACAAAGGGCGGTCTAAAAGCTGACAGATATTTCTTCCAAACCCGTAATGGAAGAAATACTGTATCGACGGGCTCATTGGCGCGTTCGGTAGAACACCTGCCGTGCGCATCGATGGGTCGTGGGTTCGAATCCCACCGGGAGCACATGCTTATAATTTTCTGTAAGCATGTTTTCCCCACGTCTGGTAACTTCGGGCATTGATCAGGTGGGAGGAATATCTAAATTCCGACCGGGTAACGAACCACCGTTCATAGATGGAAAAACCGTGAAGTGCATATTGCGCGTTTCGGTTTCAGTCTATAGATTTCCGAATGCTCGAAGTAAATAGGTCGACAGCGCATCATTGACTGATGTTCTGTGGCTGAGGTATCACCTACCATCAAGTGAACCTCATGCTCGTCTGTCGATATCTAACATAAAAAATGTATAAATAAAAAAACAATAAGGCATGTAATATAATGAAATACAAGAAGTGCATTTTAATTAATATCACAAACGAAGCTTTACAACTATAATTTAGTCCTGTATTCACAAATATTAAATTTTTAACAGCTCCGACATTATAATTGCGTGAATCTGCAATTTCAAAGGTAATTGTATTTCAACTGAGTTATTCATTAGTCTCTCACTGGTAATTTCGAGTTATTAACTCAACACTTCTTGCTTTAAATGAAATAATTATTTAAATAAAACATCACGTTGAATGAATTAACTGTTAAGAATTTAACAGTTATTTAACGCTAGACTACACGGCATTTATTCAAAAATATTATGGAATAAAAATTGGGTCATGTACGTGTATATTCATTATGTAAATAAATCGATTTATCTTACTAGCGTTCGCTGGCTTCGTCTGCTTAATATCGAAACTTACTTGATACGGTTTCACGCCAATTACGATTTACGTGTTTTTTTTTTAAAACAAGCCTAAATGACCGGTGAAAGCCTTTTTAACATGAAAGAATAAGACGTGATGTCTTTACTGCAATGCCCTACCATTTTTTTTGTTTACCGGAAGACTAGCCCATAATCTTCGATTTAGCATCGTACATATACTAAGCTTAGATTAATAATAATTTGTCTCCTCGCGCTATGACTAGAATGCGGCAACTCAATATTGTAGTATGTGTAAAACACTGATATTCGTTATATTATTTTACTGTGAAATTTATGACAATTTATACGATACTTTCTGATGGTATGTGATGCCAGTATCTTTCTTGTTTCTTGTAGTATTATTTTTATAGTTTGACTACACAAACCGGCATTTTGCTCCGGCGGTACGCCGAATCCGGCGTAGTATTTGTTGCCGCATTATTCCAGCCGCCAACGGTATCTAGTCGTAACGCGCGGAGACCAATTATTAATCTATGCTACTAAGCTGCAAATGCGGTTACTAGGAAAAACAATTCCACAATAAGATTTAAAACAAAAACAATCACAGTAATGAGTAGTGTTAGTAACGATCAAATTATCCACAGTTTACGCAAAGCGCCGTCACCCTAACGTCACTAATGCAATAATAAAGCAATTTCATAGCGCACCTCAGAACCCTCCCGCAACGTAATACTGTGTTATACAATATTATGTTTAATACTGTGAGATGTGGGTACCTACTATACAAAGCCTATGTATCTTCATTTTTTATCTTCGATATTAATTTATTTTATAACTAGCAACGCGCCTCGGCTTCACACGAGTACAATGTAGATACACAAAAAAAATAGCCTATGTTACTCGCTGATAATGTAGCTTTCTATTGGTGAAAGAATTTTTAAAATCAGCCCTGTAGTTTTTGAGTTTATTAATAACATACAAAAATACAAATCTTTCCTCTTTATAATATTAGTATAGATATAAATAATATTACGAAGGACCCCAGACTTTTTTATAGACCCCCTTTGCCTATTCCTCACTTTTAAGAAAAACAAGAAAATTCTTCAACATCAAATGTATATTAGACAGCTAGTATAGAACATGATTAAATAAAAATCATAAATAATTTATTGCACACACAACAGCAGTACTATACAATAAAATAAATAAAATAAAACAATATAATATATTGCCTTTAATAATAATAATTATACTTATTATGATCAGCCAATATATTACTCTCTTACATATTGTAAAGATTATTTTAAGCTATTTATCTATTTGAGTATTATTGATATAATAATTGACCGCCTCTGTGGCTCAGTGGTAAGCGCGTTGCGTTTAGCACCGGAGGTCATGGATACGAATCCCGATGGAACAAGATTTAAAAAAATTGGCAGGGTACAGACGCCTGATCACCTACTTGCCTGTAAAGAAAAATGATCAGTGAAACAGACACAGAAATGGGTCTGCCCCATGACCCATAAGGGGACTCGGGAATTCACTTTTAGTAATCTACATTAATTAAATGCCAAGAAAGCTATTGCTAAAGCACCGTCTTGTCTTGAGAATGCTGGTTTCTCAGATCTACGATTCATTTCGAATAGTTGTCGAAGAATTTAGAAATTTGCAAAGCAATGTTTTATTGAATAATCTGGAATTCCGGATGGAATTTCGATACAGCTCAAACCCGTTCAATATCTAGACATACTTTAAGTACAAGATGTTGATGATATGTATGTATAATGTATATACAGTATATATTATGTTATACATAGCAGTCAGACGATTGACCGCGATCCCACCAGGTGGTAAGTGGTGATGCGATCTAAGAAGGGGCACGTCTGTCTAGAAGAAGCCTATTCACCCTGGCCTTAAAGATACCGAACTTATAGAGGTCCGGAAAGTTAGTTACCAGACGTAGGAAAAACATGCTTATAGTTTACTATAAACATGTTGTCCCGGTTGGATTCGAACCCACGACCCATCGATGCGCACGGCAGGTGTTCTACCGAACGCGCCAACGAGCCCGTCAAATTACATATTTAACCACTTCGGGCACTATCCCTTCATGATGTACATATCTAATACTTGTAAGAGAACGAGCAGATAAAACAAATGAGTGAAAAAATAGGTTTCATTGAGGCCGCAACTAAACTAAGTCATACTTCGCGAGAGAAGAAATGATATCAAAAACTTTTTAATGTAGGCCATACTTGCCGTCACTTCATCATGCGCTGTGTGAAATCCATTGTGATACAATCTGGGTTGAAACTTTTTTTAATTAAGGCGAAAAGTCTCCTTTATTTGACTTTAACGTTTCAAAGTAAGTATACATTCAATAGGGTATTTTTTATAGTGAAGGCGTATTTGAGGTAATTCCCTAAGCTACTCGTATGTTATGAAATGTGGAGCCTTGGAGTAAGTATGTAGGAAGGAACAAGTGGGAGAAATTTCTTAAAATAATAAGACTAGATATTTGATAACTCATAATCAAAGATGAGCCGTCGTCCCTTTTTTATCTTTGAGCATTTGGACATAGACTGTAATCGAATCTGTTGACGTTTTAATTAATATTATTCACAGATTTCATCTATGATAGGTGGTTACAGAGTCGGAATTTCGAAATTTACTTAAAACATGTTAGAAATTAAAACATGGATAAGTTTTGGTTAAGTGTGTTAATTGTTTAAGTCTCTATAAATAAGTACTCTGTTGATATCATATTATGAAAATTTGGACTTTCTAGCACTGTCCAGACCGAAATTATAAGGGTACAAAATTACGACGAAACGCTTCGAGAAAAGGTGGGTAATGCCCTGCGCTTCCGTTATCTCGTCTTGGCGGGGGCACTGCCTTGCCCCCAGATTAGTTTCTGGGGGCAAGGCAGTGCCGAAACGAAACACACTTATTTCACTGACCGCCTCTGTAGCTTTAACATTCATAGCGTTGAAGGTCTCAGTTTCGAGTCCCGGGGAAACAAATAAAAAAAATGTTCGTTCGATCAACCGGCCTAGCATGACCGTCACGAGATATCTAGCGGACGAGAGAAGACAAATTAAGATGTAAGATATCTCGATATATTATATCTCGACATCGACTATTTTGATAGAAAAGATATCTCGATCGACAAATATATCTATTTTGGATATTAAAAGTCGAGTTTTAAGTGTAATTGTCATGTAAGATCCGGAAGAAATAAAGCGATAGTCGATTAAAACACGAGAAAACCGTCGAAATTTTTTTGTCGTGGTTGTCATTCTAGGCCGGCAGGGCATAGGTCAGTCTGAACAATAATGAAAGGCAAGTCCCTGTAAAGATCATTATCAGTCAAACAGACACAAAAATGTGTCAGTCCCCTGCCCTACTAGGACTTGGGCATTCCCAAGTTGATATCCACATAACTTGATGAATTTTGGGAACAGACTCAGAAAAACAGGCTCGTTGGCGCGTTCGGTTGAACACCTGCCGTGCGCAATGATAAGTCGTGGGTTCGAATCCCCACATATATCGAATTTTTGACCGGATAACTGGCAAAACCGTGAAGTAGATATTGCGCAGTTTCAGTCTACGGATTTCGAATGCTCTAAGTAAAAAGTAGGTCAACAGCGAATCACTGACTGATATTCTCTGGTTGAGATATCACCTACCATCAAGTGAACCTCATGCTCGTCTGCCGATATCTAACATAAAAAAACGAAATAAATAAGTAAAACCTTCGTACCGGAGGAAGCGCTTAAGATGAGTGCACCTAATTACGAAACACTACAAGACCGTCAGCTTCGTATGCCCGTGATGTCAGTATCATCAGGTCGACGACCCCTTGCTACCCCCAGCCACCCCTACGACCCATTTGCAGTGCAGCGACCTACGCGGTTATTACGCTGTCTCACGTCACTGAAGACACGTTTTTATTTGGTAGAAGTATGAATACGGCATTCGGCAAAAACTAGCATGGAATACTTATCTCAATTCAACAGGGAAATTTAAAATGTGCAATGAATACCGTAGCGCCTCAGGTGATGGTGTCAACAGAACCATAACCTCTTTTAATTTAGCTTCTAGTGGACTCGATAGACGTTTCCAGAATGTTGGCTTCAAAAATAAATAAAATCTCTAGACTTGTATAATATGCTATTTTTGTCACTTCCGTACATTATATATATTGAATATCTATATAGTACGTCTGTTAAGAGGCTTGACCTGCATTTCGTTAAAACCTTATCATGGAATGTTCAAGTAAAAGAAGTCACGAAGGAAGGTTCGCTTGATGATACCTCAGCCGCAGAACATCAGTCAATGTTATTGTAATTGTCAATGTAATTAGTTGAATATTTTATTTTATTTTCTATATTTTGGCTCAATATTTCATAAATTTGTAATGGGGATTGTATTAACTTTTAGTCACTGAATTTAATATTTATGTAAATAACTTTGTTTACAATACAAACAATTGGGAAGACACAGACTACTGAAACACAGTTCATAACTACATCGGGAGTCTGGGTTTACATATTTGGTGTTATTGAATTGGTGTAAATAAAGAATTTTTTATTTTTATTATTATTTAATGATGCGCTAACGACGAACTTTTTACTTCGAGCATTCGGAAATTCATAGACTGAAACCGAAACGCGCAATATGCACTTCACGATTTTTCCATCTATGAATGTTAGTATGTAATGTATACCAAAATGCATAATAAATATTTATTTGACCCATCGAAGCGCAAGGTAGGTGTTCTACCAAACGCGGCTGTAAAGCCCGACAAAGGGTTGCAAAGAATACTAAAAGTGCACACTGCACAGATCGCGGACACCGAGTGCCCTAATGAGTATGATCTCATTAAGACGAGTCTCGCCGCTACCCGATACGGCACATGTCATCCCGTTAGTTTGCGTAGCGGTAATTAGTCACGCCCGGACGACCTCAGTGCGTTTGTACCGAAATTAACGAAAATATACTTATCTTGAATGATTTTCCTACTGTTATTATACACGCGCACGCACACATGCAACATTTATCTTCTGTCTTATTTACTTTTTTTATATTATTGAAACATTTTAAATCTCAATATTGTATTGTTCTTACAAGACAATTTTTAGTTTTATTAATTCAAGTTGTTAAAGGGTGCTGGTGCCTGCAGCACAGTTTATATTACCGCCTCCAACGTTCTAAAATTACTTGTATCACACTGTACTGATTTGTTAAGAATTTGACCTTTGAGTTATCTTCTAATCTCTAATATATAAAATTCTCGTGTCACAGTTTTCGTTGCCATACTCCTCCGAAACGGCTCGACCGATTCTCATGAATTTTTTATGCATATTCAGTAAGTCTGAGAATCGGCTACTATCTATTTTTCATACCCCTAAGTGATAAGGATTGTTCACCCTTAAATTTTTTTTCTTAATTTTTGGACGGATTTTTTTTTATAATGTGGCATTAAAAATACATAAAACCCCTGCTTTTTTTGTCAAAAAATCTGGACCCGTGCGAAGCCGGGGCGGGTCGCTAGTAATTATGTAATAGAGTTATTTTATTGATCCATCCATCTGATAAACTTTGAAAATAAAAAAAAAATATCATCATTACAAAAAAACATCAATAAAAAGACTTGTCTTGATTTGTGTTGTGTAACAGGAAACTTATAACATACTTATATAATTTGTTATTTATTTATAGGTATTGATTTATTATAAAGAATATAAAATGAGAGCATATTTTTGTATCACAGCTACTTCAATATAAAATACAAACATACATATATATATATATATCGCCACAACCTTTTCTGACCAAAAGCAATATCATTTTAGTAACTACATCACTTCCACGAAAATACAACCGTTAGGTCAGCTTATTACGTACCTATTTTCTTCCGAATTTAAACAAGGTTAAAAATATTGTTTCGGGCACAGAAGGCTGATCACCTACTTGCTTGTAAAGAAAAATGATCAGTGAAACAGACACAGAAATATCTCCTCCATGCGCACTACGAGTTCACTTTTTGCAATCGGTTTTACCAATTAAAACCTTATGAATATCTTATTGACCTAAATGGAAAGTAGTGTAAACATAGGTCGTCCGTTACTAATATTCCCGTGGGAACACGACTGTTATATACTTATATATAAGACAATGAGATCTTCGCAGATTTACTTTTAATTGACTCTGTGGGCTAACTGTCCTTAGTTAGACATGAATGACAAAAACTTTACATTGTAACTTCTCCCGGATTTTCCTGTTACCAAGATTTCGGCCAAGAAAGCTTATGCACAGCCATATCGTTATCTACTCGTATACGAGTACTAATATTATAAAGAGGAAAGATTTGTATTTTTGTATGTTATGAATAAACGCAAAAACTACTGGACCGATTTTAAAAATTATTTCACCAATAGAAAGATACATTATCAGCGAGTAACATAGACTATGTTTTGTATATAGTATTATACATCTACTTTGCACCCGTGTGAAGCCGGGGCGCGTTGCTAGTTATGTATATTTGCACCATCTTACGAGAAATAGTCTAACGATGTCCGTATTGTATAATACACACTGTATGTAAAATTAACGTAATACACAAAACCGAAATTTAATTCGTGACGGGTCGCGTTCGTGAAATTTCGGTCGTATGACATTTTTTCTCTTTGGCATAGCCGCTTGTGTATGGGACTTGTCTTTGCTGTCTTATTCATACAAAACTCGAGATGCAAGTTATAAAACTATGTAAACTAATCAAGCAAATATAAGACAAACGTAACCCAGCTCAACGCTTTATGTGTGAAGTTAGTGCGAATTCAGAGTGATTGTAACTTCAAGCATGTTATGATTGTTATTTGTTTTAGTTTTAACAAGTGTGCGCGGTGCATTCTATTGTATTTTCTTTTAATTATTATTAAATATGAGTAATGACGAAGTGAAATATGTTGAGGATTTGAAGTATGTAGAACTTCAAAAGGAGCAAGACAAATAAAAGCAAAATCGTTAAAATTTGAAGATAAAGTAAAGCTAATTACTTGAGCGAAACCAACGCCCAACTTGTGTATTGCTCAATCTGTCTAGTAGTAGCCTTCTGTGTGTTTTGTGAAAATCGGCAAGTGTATTACAACAAAGCTTGGGAGTTAGGATAGATCGCGACAAAAAGTTCAAATAAAAAATAACATTTAGTGCAATTTTATAGGAGTCTTTTTTTTTGGGCCTAATTAGGCACGGCACTGGCTGTAACATAGCTAACTCAGACACATTACATATCTTTAGCTTCATAATATAACAGCTAGAGACAAGCATTCATTCTGACTGATTTATTTAATTTTACACCTTTAATTTAAATAAATCAGTCATGTACTCTGATGTTGACTTAAGAAGAAGCAGTCAACAAAACTCAAGGCATATATATTTATTCACGGTTGAAAGACAATATTGGATTACTTTTCTAGATACCTATAATACCCGTGTTCATACGTATAATTAAGGAGAGTGTTTTTCCAAATATGGTATTGTCAACTTGACGTGCTTACAAATACCACCTTCAAAAATAAGAAACATTTCAATTTTCAACGCTACATTCTTTATTTAAATTCGACTTAGCAACTCAGCCGGGTAATAACGACGTTATTATACGTCGAAAAGCGGATTAATCCGTCAAAACTCGAGTAAACAAGTCGATAACCTTGAACTAAGCACCCGAGTCCCGAGTATTTGAATAATTCATTATGTTCCACAAAGGGACACAATAACTCCGTATATTAATAATGTTATACCGTTTTTGGGTACAGAGTGGTTATTGTTACGCGATTATACATACATTTGCATGTAACACTTAAATGTCACCGCCTGTTTGTACGTGATAATGCTTGGACATTTCGTCGTGATCGTAAAACAACGACGGTTCTGATTTTTTTCCGATTTTAGTTCTATTGTATTAGTCATGAACTCCTTGACAGTTCTGTATTGTATAATTAAGAACTGTCTAAAAACCCTTTATCAACAGAACAAATAAAAAAATGGAGTTTGATAATTAGTCAGATAGTTTTATGCAATAAAACTAAAACCGTAAAAAATCAGAACCGTCGTTGTTCTACGATCACCACGATTTATACTCGACATATGGCCGAATTCTCGAACGCTTATCAACATTGAGGTGTACTTAAAAGTATCTCTAACCCTTTCATTACGAAGGTAAAGACAGAAACATTTTAAGAAGCCCTCAATTTTTGATTATCGTTTCAGTATTCCGCGGATAGATTGGTAAAAAATAATATCAAGTTTGAGAAGGCGTATAAAACCAAAACCTCAATTACAGTCGATGGGAATACGCTATGGGATTGTCACTTTAGTAATTTTATTTTTGAATCGTAATTGTTTTTATTGGCATATTACTATTAAATATTTAAAAGGCTTAAACATTATTTAGTTACGTATGAAGAAAAACTATTTTGTTTTTTTTTTTAAATACGATCTGGTTATTATACCGCGATTTCACACAGTACATAATATTAATTAATATATTTTGTAAACTTTGACCAAAACTACCTAAAACATTGATCGTGTAAATTGGTCCTTCGAGCAATCCATTGAAATAAAATGATCAAAAGCTACTATATCGTGGCTTTACTGATTCACATGAACCCGGCGTATAGAAATGTGGTTTCCTCAGCACAATTGCGCTCGTTTATAAATAATGCATTCAGAGCCGAAGCCTTATGACCGAGTGCGATGAAATGCGTGACGCGAATGCCGACGCGTAATTCCACAGTAATATTACGATATACACAATTTAGCACAGTGCGTTTTTATTTACTAATGACCTGTACAAACAAATATGTAAAACTTATATATAACTCTGAATATGAGATATTTATATTATAAACTACTGACCTTTTTTCCCGTTCTAAAAAAAGTTAACGTGGCGATCACAACACAACGAACTATAATGGTGTAGCGACATTTATATTCTGCTACAAGAATCAATACGAAAGACGTCTAATCCTGAATCGCGCTATATAAATGTTTCCGAGCGCTGAGTATATAATATACAACATCTCGACATCATCCACTGGGGCCTTAGGGCCGGCCAGTCAGTGGTTCGACAAGTCGAGGATCCTCCCTTTAGGTTGGAGGAAGACCACACCTCCCTACTTCCACAATGGGCATTTTTATGTATAAGACCAAGAGAAGAAGGCATTCTTTTTTTCATAGAATCGGGAGCAAACGGGCAGGTGCCCCACGTGATAATAAGTGACCACCCAGAGAGATCCCATAGATATATGTAACACCAGATAGCTGGCAGGTACGTTGCCGACCTTTAAAATTAATAAATTACATAGTTATAAGTCTATATCAAAATATTCCTTATTATACGTCTAAGTTAATGTTTAATCTGACTCTTGCACAAAAACAAGTTCAGATATTAACAATTACCTAATACTTGCAATCGATCGAGTGTAACCCTAACCAAACCGAGTACAAAATCAATAAACACCCCTCATTATGCATCGCAAGGCGCACCCTAAGCTTTTCGGGTACTGGGGTGCAATTGCACTTGTTTCCTATCAGTTTATCGCCGTCCTGTATACTGCTGTTATAGAAGACTGTCATGTTGTATTTTTTTTTATTTCTAGCTGGTGTTAATATAAAAAATATTTCACCAATAGGAAGCTATGTTATCAGCGAGTAACATAGGCTTTGCTTTTTTTTCATCTACATTGCACCCGTGCGAAGCCGGGGCGTTTTCCTAGTTAATATTATAAATAGGTAAAGTTTGTGAGGTTGAAGGGGGTATCTCTGGATCTACTGAACCACTACTTTCTAAAGTTGTTTGTATAGTACATCTATATTGCACCCGTGCGAAGCCGGGGCGTGTTGCTAGTAAATACAGAGGTACACAAATCAATAACGGGTTATATCAAACATTCAACAGGTCCTTTACACATCAGCCACGTACAAAAACGTATATAAATAGTCAATTAGGTGTTTGATGAGATCAGAAATTACATCATTGACACTGATGTCAGATCAATACGCTGCCTTTTACTTATTCAAGGAGTTTGGTCTAGGGTTACCATATCTCAGGATTTGTCCTGAGATTTCAGGATTTTTGGACTCTTCTCAGGATTGCGGCTGGATTTTGCAAACCCCAGGAAATGTCAGGAATAGAATTTTTAATAAACCACAGCTTACATTCCAATACTTATTAAGAAGATCCGCAGTAAAGAAAATATTACTAAGTTTTATAAATTGTTAAGTAGGTACGTCTGAGAGAAAATTCTGAAACTGTAAAAAAATCTCAGGATTTTTCAATGGAAATCAGGCCTTTCCTCCGGACTTTTAATTTTTTCATCTGGTAACCCTAGTTTGGTCGGACTCCGAGAATATTTAGTTATCGCTTCAAAACAAAGCGCTAATATACCTACTTTTGCTTCATCTGTACCTACTATCCCTACTTACTTATTACCTACTTACTATATTACTTATACTTACCTATATACTTTGTACACATATTCTTAGAGGTTAGAAAGGACATTAGATATTAAAAAAAAATATTTTTTACGGAAGGAAAAAAAAATATTTTAGCAAGAATGCACCCAGGAAAGATTTGTTTGTTTGTTACGATTTAACTCAAAAACTACTGGCTCGATTTTAAAAATTCTTTCACCAATAGAAAGCTACACTATCAGCGAGTAACATAGGTTTATATTATTATTATTGTATCCGTGCGAATCCGGGGCGTGTTACTTGTTGCATGTATTCCTATTTGTCACAAATAAATATCATTTCATTTCATTTCATTTCAAATATATAGCACCAAGACAAATCGTTAAAAAACTATTTTATCAAAAATCGTGTCAGAAACGCTACCTATCTTAAAATAAATATTGTTCTAATTAAAAAAGAACCCTTTTCTGTATCGAAAAAGATATTTAAACATGTGATAAATCAATATGTTTAAATATCTTTTTTTCTATACAGATGTTTCATTTTTCAAATATTTTCATACAAAACTTGTCCTGCAATTACAAATACAACAAAATAAGAATTATCCAATTTTGTGCAGTCGTTGTCTATAGATATACCGATAGTATTACCGATAGATGAATGAAAATATTTTTTTTTATCTTAAAAACATGATAAACTTATTGATTCTATTTAAATAAAATACTGTATACCGGATTAAAACGCGATTTATTATTTATATTGTTTAAATTATTTATCCCGACGTTTCGGATGCTTTTCAGCAACCGTGGTCGCGGGGAGACAGAAAGATGACAGTTGTCTGATATTTGAAATGTCACAAAGTTGCCATATTTAATTCAATTAAATTCAAAAATAATCTATTAATTTAGTTAACACAATGTACATCTATGAACGTCAATAATTATTGACAAATAATTTAAACAATATAAATAATAAATCGCGTTTTAATCCGGTATACAGTATTTTATTTAAATGTGTGATACTCGCGTTAATAAAAGACAATATTACTGATTCTAGTAAAATACCTTCAAGATCAAGAACGGCTTAAAACAGTTAGTCGATAAAAGCACCAATATGGACATAAGTTGTAAAAACAACGATAAAATCGAATGTTCGTGTAGGATGCACTAAAACAGGTACTAAGTTAGCCAATAACCACATTTCAACATTTAACGACGAGACAAAAAATCAATATTGGCATATCGTATCGCATTAGCAATTATTGTAATCTATTTTAAAGAAATAATTTTTTTTTTTTTTTTTTATGTCAGATATCGACAGACGAGCATGAGGTTCACTTGATGGTAGGTGATACCTCAGCCACAGAACATCAGTCAATGATGCGCTGTCGACCTAATTTTTACTTCGAGCATTCGGAAATCCATAGACTGAAACCGAAACGCGCAATATGCACTTCACGGCTTTTCCATCTATGAACGGTGGTTCGTTACCCGGTCGGAATTTAGATATTCCACCCACCCGATCAATGCCCGAAGTTACCAGGCGTGGGGAAAGCATGCTTACAGAAAATTATAAGCATGTGCTCCCGGTGGGAATCGAACCCACGACCCATCGATGCGCACGGCAGGTGTTCTACCGAACGCGCCAACGAGCCCGTCAATAATTCCGCGATTTAAAGAACCTGCAGAATTGAAGCGGCCTTAATTCGAAATTTTTGGTAAACGCTTAAAATATTTTCAAATATTTTGACAATTTTAAGTGTAGCGACATTTACAATCTGCACCTAGAATAAATACGAAGACGTCTAATCCTGGAACGCGCTATATAAGTGTTTCCGAGCACTGAGTATATATACAACATCTCGACGTCAACCACTGGGGCCTTAGGGCCGGCCAGTCAGTGGTTCGACTGGTCGAGGATCCTCCTTTTAGGTTGGAGGAAGTTCACACCTCCCTTCCTCCACATGTCATTTTCATTTCAAATTTTATGAACAATAACACAACCCTTTAATTGCTAAATATAGAGGGACTAACCGAATCAACTGATATCAGTTGCGTGAGAAATTGCATACAAATGAAAGATTGACAAAACTTTCTTTTTTTTTTGAGTATTCATAATCAGCGTCCTCAAAAATCTAAAATATAAATTTTCACAATATTTTCATAATCAGCGTCCTCAAAAATCTAAAATATACATTTTCACAATATTGTCATTTTTATACGCCAAATTGAATCCGCCATTTTGAATTCTCAAATTCGTCATCAGCAACCCCAAAAACCATAACCAACCAAACAAACCAAAGTCATGAATTTTAGCAGATTGGACTAAAGGAAACATTTGGCACAAAGTATTAATGTAACCAACTGTCTTCAATGCTGCCACAAGGAATTGGAAGCGCAGTAACGCGACTATATACATACACTAGTGGACCCCGCAGACGTTGTTCTGCCACAATTTTGGCTTCGAAATTATATAATAATTAAAAATTAATTAAAAAAACATTGTCCAGCTGACAAAATTGTGAATCTAAACCATTCCCAGATCCCCTTGAACACACACAAAAAATTTCATCAAAATCGGTCCAGTCGTTTGAGAGAAGTTCAGTGACATACACACTCACAGAAGAATTATATATATAAAGATATTACATACATATACATCACGCCCCTTCCCCATTGGGGTATGCAGAGATCACGGAATAAACAAAAAATCAAACGCGAAAAAAAAACAGATAACGACAAACGCAACTGATAACGCGACTAACAGATGGTTAATATAAGACAAATAAAAGTATGAATCGCAATGAGTCGGAATCGTCACCCCATACCATACATACTGGAGTACATCTGAATAATATAATACAAGACTCCAGTCTTGATTAGCACTTATACATAGTGGAGTGCGATGATTTCAATACAGGGGAGACTTCTAAAGGATTGAATTGATCAAAGCGTTTTTTTTTTGTCAGACGTCGACAGACGAGCGTGAAGTTAGTTGGTAGGACCAATCAGTTATCAAATAATTCGAAACAATCGCCGATTTTTCTGTACATAAACAGTGATCATTACGGGTAATAGTACTGACTTCAAATCAAATAGCATTATTATATATATTTCATTAATTATATTATTACTTTGTTTTCTATATAGAGGTTTCCTGGAATAAATTCCATGTTGCGATAAGGTACTTACAATATTTAGTTTAAGTTTTTTGTTTGTTGTGTGTGATAGATTTCTGTGTGCAATAAAATAGTTATTTTTATGTCTGTGACTACGCTTTCTGTTAAGCGCGTGAAATGTATAATAATATACCAGGGTGAATCAAAAAGTTCTTAGAAGTGCATATATATGAAACCTTTTTGGATCAAGTTCAATATTCAAATTAAAGAGTGTCTATCACACTATATTTATGCAGACTGTCACTTGTTTTTGTCAGTTCGTTCGCATGTAATAAATTTTTTTGTGCAACGAGTTGCTAAAAAGTCAAAATTATGGATAAAAGTGAGTTACGTGCGGTGATAAAATATCTCAGTTTGAAAAAAATGTCTACGAAGGAAATTTTTTTGGACATTCAGCAGACATTAGGGGGTGATGCTGTACCCTATTCTACGGTTGCGTACTGGGTGGCTGAATTTAAAAGAGGTAGATCAAGCTGTAAAGATGACCCGCGTTCTGGGCGGCCTTCAACCTCCGTTACAGAAGAAAATGTCAAAAAGGTTGAGAATCTGGTTTTGGAAGACAGAAGAATGACTATAAAACATATAGCTGAGATCCTAAAGATATCTTTTGGTAGCGTTCAATCCATTGTAATTGATTCACTGGGGTTCAAAAAAGTGTCTGCAAGATGGGTGCCACGAATGTTAACCGACGAAAACAAAAAGCGACGTTTGGAGATTTCCAAGCGTAATCTCGAAATGTTCCAGCGTGATTCGGATAATTTTTGCCGTCGTCTTGTCACCATGGATGAAACGTGGGTCCACCATTTTGATCCTGAAACTAAAAGACAAAGCATGTCTTGGAAACGACCATCCTCTCCATCCATCAAGAAATTTCGAGTTGCTCCTACCGCTGGCAAAGTTATGGCCTCTGTGTTCTGGGATAGTGAAGGAATCCTTTTTATTGATTACATGCCAAAAGGCCAGACGATTACTGGACCCTATTATGCAAATTTAATCCCGAAAGTGCGTGAAGTGATTAAAGAAAAACGTCGTGGAAAACTGTCGTTGGGCGTGTTGTTCCTTCAAGATAACGCTCCTGCTCATCGATCGGAAGTTGCGCTCAACGCAATCCGCTGTGCTGGCTTCAATCTCCTTGACCACCCACCATATTCTCCGGACTTAGCCCCAAGTGATTTTCACTTATTTCCAAAATTAAAAGAGGAAATTCGTGGAACAAAATTTCACGATAATGACGCGGTTATAGCTGCCGTAGAGGACTTTTTCGAGAGTCAAGAAAATAATTTTTTTTCACAAGGAATAAGGAAGTTAGAAACGCGTTATTCTAAATGCATTGCATTGGAGGGAGATTATGTAGAAAAATAAAATATTATTATTTAAATCTTTGCATTTTTTGATATTGATTCCAAGAATTTTTTGATTCACCCTCGTATAACAAATAAAAGTAATTTTAATACACATACGTCATACATACATACCTACATGCTTATACATCACGCCTTTTTCCCATTGCGGTAGGCAGAGATCATGGAATTCCATATGCTCCGATCCTTACATACCACTTTCGCTTCTTCTACTTTCATCAATGCTTTCATACACACTCGTCGGTTACGAGTACTTTTAATATTTAATTTAATTTTAATATTCCTTTTATAATTAATTAATATTAGATGTGATACTGGCATAAATAAAAGACGATATCATACTGATGCATTTTAATGATGAAACACTATTGTTACCTCTATGTAGGTAAGAAAGGTTGAAGTAGTAAATAACCTATTTACACGATGCCAAGAAAGTTCAGTCCCAAGTACGCTTTTAACCTACTATTCAGCTGATCTCGGTATTAACACTTAAAAATTTAGGGTTCTGTAAGAAAATGAGCTGCCATGATTTTTTAAATCTATACTCATATTATAAAGAGGAAATATTTGTATTTTTGTATGTTATGAAAAACTCAAAAACTACTAGACCGATTTTAAAATTTTTTTTCACCAAAAGAAAGCTACATTATCAGCGAGTAACATAGGCTATGTTTTGTGTATAGTACATCGACATTGCACCCGTGTGAAGCCGGGGCGCGTTGCTAGTACACAAATAAAGCAAAACGATATTTGAATCTGCGAAGCAACGTAGGATACCCTACAGTAGACTCTCGATACTTTGATATTCAAGGACCCAATTTTTCGATTCAAATCATAGAAAGTCGACAGTAAAAAAATTTAAATAAGTGTGTTGAACCTATATACAATAAAATTAATTATTTGCTTGTTTGTTTATTGAGTGTAAAATAATATAGACTAGGACTTACTACAAAAATTTTAAAGATAAAAATTTCAAATTATCAGGGGCGTTGCTGCGTTCGGTAGAACACCTGCCGTGCGCATCGATGGGTCGTGGGTTCGAATCCCACCGGGACGACATGTATTTTCTATAAGCATGTTTTCCCCGTGTATCTAAATTCCGACCGGGTAACGAACCACCATTCATAGATGGAAAAACCGTGAATGAATGAACCGTCGATGGATTTCCGAATGCTTGAAGTAAAAAGTAGTTCGACAGCGCATCATTGACTGATGTTCTGTGGCTGAGGTATCATCTACCATCAAGTGAACCTCATGCTCGTCTGTCGATATCTGACATATAAAAAAAGTTGTTATCCACCAAACCCCTAGCCGAGCTGCTCTATCGGGCGATACTCACTTGGCCGATATCGGCACACATTGCGCACCTCTATATACGATCACTTGACCGACCCCTGTTCTAGTTTGCGGAAATACCGCACAATGTAGGTTTCACCGCGGGTTACCTGACCCCTTTCCCAGGTCATATGGACGTCCGGGTCAGTTAAGCTGCTTTTAGTATGCTTCAACATGAGTTACTCGCTGTTTTGGAATAACGAGAAATAAGTTATCTTGTTTAATTTTTTTTTTTGTTAGATATCGACAGACGAGCATGAGGCTCACTTGATGGTAGGTGACACCTCAGCCACAGAACATCAGTCAATGATGCGCTGTCGACCTATTTTTTACTTCGAGAATTCGGAAATTTATAGACAAACCGAAACGCGCAATGTGCACGGTTTTACGCCGCACGGGCGGTACGCCGAATTCGGCTTAGTATTTGTTGCCGCAATTTTTCAAGCCTCCAACGCGGTATCTAGTCGTAGCGCGCGGAGACCAATTATTAATCTATAGTAAAGTTCTATCCAACACGCCAACATGCCCTTTAAATATCCCATCTTACATAAATTACATCAACAATGAACAGTTTCAATAAAACAACGCAGATGATTTACAACCAATTCCCGCCCAACTACCATAAACTACGAATTACAGCTGTTTTAGCTATTTTTAATTTGACACGTGCGCACACGCTGGCTGGTGTAACGTAAACACGGGTGTTTAACCTGTATTGTAAACTTTGCGTAAGGATTTATTTGTGTAACGCGTGTACAGGGGCGGATTTGAAATACACATGTGTAACACTGCGCTGCGCGGCGCAATTGCGTCGGCACGCTTCACTGCGCGGGGTGAGTCAACTCACACATTCATAATGTGTTGGCGCCCGGCGCAGTACCTCACTCACTGATTGAACTATGAGCGTGGTGTTGCGTGCGTTTCGGAGGTTTCACTGCTCGCTTTGCGCGTCCCATTTTGTTGCGTCATGGCGCAATTTTGATTTGACTCAAGGACCCGACGCACTACATAGCGCCTGAGTTGCTCAGTTGGCGCGGGGAATTTCGCTGAGTTACCCATGTCTAATTTGAAATACTGGTCGCCCTAGACCTATGGAACATTGCCGACCCCCTACTCAACTAAAACACGAAGAATTGAATGATATATGAGAATATTTAAGTAAAATATATAAGAGAAGTCTGTGTATGATACAGTTACATCAATCAGTGTTGTCAGATACTGATGCGTACCGTTTTTATTTGTGAGTTTCTAACGTTGAGGTTCACGGAGTTCTGCCGCCCCCAAAATTTTGCCGCCCTAGGCCCTGGCCTCCTCGGCCTATAGTCAAATCCGTCCCTGATCCAGTGTATGAAGAGCTTTGGTTTATTTGACAGCGTAGAAAAGCGATACATTAACACATCATTTGTCGGTCAGGACTATATAGAAATATTTTTTTTTATGTTAGATATCGACAGACGAGCATGAGGTTCACTTGATGGTAGGTGATACCACAGCCACAGAACATCAGTCAATAATGTACATTAAAAGGTGGCATATGCAATATTTCCGTTTAACAAATATAGAAGATAATGATAAAGCAAAGTTTAAAGTATCTAGTTAGTGGAGTTAACTTAAAAAAAAGTTAAAGGGCGAAAGGGTATAAAAGAGAAAAAAGTCTGAGGACCTTGAGTTTATCAATGGTTATTCAAGTTTACCACAGGACAATCAAGAGGGACCTTGCATCTCAAAATAACTATATTATAGTTGGTCCTTTCACAGAAAATCATAATAGATAATCAACTTAATAAATGATTGTCTGGTCAGACAGAAAATACTAGGAGAGCCCAAACTTTGAATCAAAAGGTGATGGAGTCAGGGGGTAAACTAACTGGGACTAAATGTTACTCGAAGTTTCGACGGGCTCGTTGGCGCGTTCGGTAGAACACCTGCCGTGCGCATCGATGAGTCGTGGGTTCAAATCCCACCGGGACAACATGTTTATAATTTTCTAATAATCATATTTTCCACACGTTGGGAGGAATATCGAAATTCCGTCCGGATAACGAACCACCGGTCATGGATGGAAAAACCGTGAAGTGCATATTGCGCGTTTCGGTCTCAGTCTATGGATTTCCGAATGCTCGAAGCAAAAAGTAGGTCGATAGCGCATCATTGACTGATGTTTTGTGGCTGAGGTATTACCTACCATCAAGTGAACCTCATGCTCGTCTATCGATATCCAACATTAAAAAAAGTCTTAAATTATAAAAGCACATAATTGTTTAATCTTCTACAAAGGCATAATATATATGTCTATTGTCTATACTTCTATACTAATATTATAATCTATATCTTTATATCTATACAAATTATAAAGAGGAAATATTTGTATTTTTGTATGTTAACAAATAAACTCAAAAACTACTGGAAAATTTAAAAATTCACCAATAGAAAGCTACATTATCAGTAACATAGGCTATTTTTTGTGTATCTTGTGTACATCTACATTGCACCCGTGCGAAGCCGGGGCGCGTTGCTAGTTATAAATAAACTCAAAGACTCACTTTTATATTTATAATATCAGTATGGACAATAACGACAAGATGTAAGGGCAATACCCCGACATTACCTAAGAAATCACGCTCTACCGCTCATGGGAATACGCGTCTTGCGTGTTAGCGGACATTCACCACACAATATTGTAGCACAAATAAAAAAGATCAAAAGCTGATCTCACACATATGCAATTTATAATACGTGACCGCTTGAGGTTAAGCAGTGTCTAGCGTGGTCAGCACATGGATTATTTATTTATTTCAGACTAGCAACGCGCCCCGGTTTCACACGGCTGCAATGTAGATGTACTACACACAAAACATAGCCTATGTTACTCGCTGTTAATGTAGCTTTCTATTGGTGAAAGAATTTTTAAATTTTCAGTAGTTTTTGATTTTTTAATAACATACAAAAATTCAAAAATACAAATCATTATATTAGTATAGATATACGATGAGCGTGAGGCAAAAATCATAACATCCATCAATGATGCGCTGTTTTATTATTATTACATAAATAAGCAGCATACTCAAAAATACCTTAATAGGGTAGACTGGGTACGGTTGAAACATTTTAGCATTTATCGTCCATTGCATCGGGATTAGTTAAGCCAGCGATGACGTAAATATCTTAAATAAAAGACCATATATCTGTCTACTATTGGGTAATGTTACTTGAGAACACTGTATTGTATTTTATGTGTAAAATCAAATTTAAAAAAAAAAGTAATATGTTTCAACCGTCCCCATGCCAGGGTCGGTTGAAACAGTGCCTTGGGTCAATTGTAACACATGAAAATAATACAAAATATAGTAAATTAACATGTTTTATTTATCATCTAATAACATTTAACGACTCACAAGTCTTTCACGATACTTATAATCTAACATTATTTTTAAACAGCCTTCAAAGGTTTACATATTCTAAATTAAAATTATAATATAATAATCAGATGTTGGTAATGATTATTCTTTTTGTATTTTTGTGTACTAAGTACTTGCTATTATATTTCTCATAATTCAAAAACCTTAATTAACTGTGGCATATTATTTACATTTTGTTGTTGTACATAAAGAGCTGCATCAGAAAGCTCCTCCGACTATTCTGGTGGTTCGAGAGTTAAAATAGTAGGTGATGGTGTTGACTTTTTATCCTCAGGTGTACTAGTATTCTTGAATATCCTCAGTTGCCTCAATTGTTTTTACAGGATTTGGCCTAGGTATCTGTCAGAAATGCAGGTGCAAAATCGAGTTCAGTAAACAAATGCCGATTAAATGTAACAATCCCAGTCCATTCTTTTCTGCTGCTGTTCTTAATGAAGATCCAGCTTGTACATCTACATAATATCTTCCTTTGGCGTACCCTTGGCATCTAAGAAACAAGAAATTTAAATAAACAAACTGTTTCAACCGTACCCACAAAAAATGTTTCAACTGTCCCCAACCCCTCTTCTAGGTATAAAACGGTTCACAGTAAGTATGATAGTAAATTTGAATGAAAATTAATCATACAGCCATATTCCACAATCTTACATTAAAACGATACAAAACTCTCAATACTCTAACTTTAATAAAACCATAATAATTGCAAAAAATATATGAACAAAAATACTTACTTTTCCATCAAAAAACACAATGGGGCTTCCTATACACAAACACAACGCACGAAGACCGACCAACACTAAAATTCGTGTTTCGAATTGTCGTCCGATTCTTTCTCTCCTTGCACCCCTCACCCCATCACGCACAGTGTCGAGATATTCGCTTTGTTTCAACCGTCCACCGTTTCAACCGTACCCAGTCTACCCTATATATAGGTATAATGCACTTACTAAGATCTTGATTAATTAAGATTTTAGTCGAAAAAACTATACTAAATTCATATATGTACTTTTATTGTAACGGTTTAATTAAATTATATTTCTTAAAACACGTTTACGTGTTATATTCTCAGAAAGACTCGTAAAACTTTTTTTTTCATTTGTATTTAATGATGAATGTATCTATACGTATGATTTTATTAAAAATAAATAACTATATTATCACTTCGATCATTTGAAAAACCATAGACTGTAACCGAAACTCGCATGCACGTCGCCATCTTCGAACGGTGTTTCGTTACTCGGAAGGAATTTTCTTACTCCTGTCTCCTACCCCTTTCAATACTCAAACCTCTAATAAGCCAGACATAGGAATTAACTTGTCTATAAAACATTTAAAGCCTGCAATATTCGAATTTATAAGATTAATAAAAATACGTTTTTTTAAAGGGAATTCCTATCTACATATTATAATAGTTCGTTAAAAATCTGTCAACCAGGACAAGAAACGTGAAAACCCCGGATTTCGGAGCTCACATTCTGAACGTTTGTACAGAGTATTTTTTCTAAGTAACTCAGTAGAATAAAATGTAGTTTTGATGGTCATTAATAAACTTTTATTTATTTTAATACAATTTCAAACTAAGTTACACCTTAAAAATCAAAATCTTAAAGTTTTAAAGAACCTTTAAGCAGCAGTCTTCTTACATTTCTTAAAAAAACAATTATAAGTCTTTTATAACACACAAAACAAAATTATAGTACTCTTTTTAACAGTCTTCAAAACCCGGACTAGAAATAGAACCCCGCCCGGACGCTCCCTGGACGCCTTCTTAACTAGGACATATCCGGGGAAAAACGGACGGACGGCAACCCTAGCTAGAACTAAAACTACGTCACCCGCACTAGAAAGAGCGCAGTCTTACACAATCCACCCGACCTTTCTGTTATAAAGATGACCTTTACGTATTGATTTTTTCACATCGCAAGGACATTTTGTAAAGCTATGAAAATATGTCTCAAATCATGAAACTAACTATACACCTAACATTACGTTTATATTCGGAGTTGTTTACTGTATATAAATGTATAGCTATAAAAATACATGAGTCCTATAGGAGTTATTATAAAATGACTTCTTGATCGCCTTCACACCTATCGCGTCCGTGCGCGTTGCGTACAGCATCGAAGAACCTGGGTTCGAATCCCGGGGAAGACAAAAATTGTTTCGTCCGGGTAAGGCACAGAAGACTGATTAGCTACTTGCCTTTATTGCTCTCAGGAATTATATTGTTCGGCTAAGCCAAAACTTAATAAACTCAATATTTTTATTACTCAACCAATTTTAAAAATTTCTTATTTTTTTATTTTATTTATTTATTTATTAGGTACACCAACGCTCGTTACATTTTGAATAAATTCTTATTGTAATTCTTCATCAATATAAAGCTACATTTTTTTTTGTCATCTTGCAACCGTGCAAATCCTGGGTGGATCGCTAGCATAAAATAAGAATAATATACAACTAACTTTACAAGCTATAAAAAAACAATATACCTAATAGATATTTTAAATATTTTTCGATTGGCTCACTTTTCATAGAAAACATTTCTTTTTTGCTTTTGGAAAGGAGAACAATACTCATTAATTGGCACAATTAAAAACAAGTTATCAAGAAAAAGTAATACCCCAGCCATACAAGTAATACGGGTTATTTTTAACGTAAAAACACTAAAGAACATAACGTGCCGATAACAAGTCAACAATTAATGTAGCTGTTACCTCTTTCCATACTAATTGAGTGCTGATAAGTGAATTAATCTATTTGGGACGAAAGGAGCAAATTCGTTAGTATTTGGGGACGAATGAGTCAAAACTTGACTTGTATTTGACGCGATAAATTGTTATACTTACCGGTATTTGTACATACCATAAGTGGTTCAAGTAAAATAACAGCACTTGAAGACGAAAACTTCGACAACTCCGACTATGAATATTTATTTCTAATGCTAACTCATCTTAGAATTTAAATAAAATTATTTTATACAAAAACCGTCTTCAAAACTATAACTTCATATAGTATGTAAATAATATTTTAATTACTTCAAAGCAAGAGCCTAAAAGGACAATCGATAACATTATTAATACTTAATCTATTTAATATTTATTAATAGTTATTTTTGAAGTCGGTGCCAGCTCTGTGGTGCCAGCCAACCGCTGCCGCATCGTACCGTTCGAATTTTGTAAATGCAGGATTGTCCTTCTTGGCTGGTATCGACTCCAAAAATAACAGTTAATAAATATTAAATAGATATATAAGTATCAATAATCGATTGTCCTTTTAGGATCTTGCTTTAAACGACCATTTCGTTGATTATTTAAAAATGTTTTTCGTCTTATCTAAGTTTATTTACTCACACATACCAAGCATGCTGCACAGCTAAGGTTTTTTCAAACCGTTCAGTCTGACGTCACTAGAATAACAACTAATGATTGACACGTGACGTAATAACGTAATCGATGATACGTTAACGCCACAAATAGACCGTGAAACAATACCGCCCCGTAACCAGTAGTTGACGCATCCATTGGAAAAATTCATCAAGAAAAGTGTTGGTGAAAGTATTGACAGGTATATAGAAAAATACTGAGGTATTTTGTCAAAATTACCGAAAGCCTAGATGCCTCAGAACTCTGTTAAATCGGTAAGGCCACCTTTTATACGTGTTTTTTAGATTTTTTTTATGTTAGATATCGACAGACGAGCATGAGATTCATTTGTTGGTAGGTGATACCTCAGTCACAGAACATCAGTCATGATGCGCTGTCGACCTACTTTTTACTTCGAGCGTTCGGAAATTCATATACAAAAACCGAAACGCACAACATGCAGGCCCCTTCTGTTCCCTGACCGTTCGATTTTTTTTTTTGAATTCTAACCCAGAACCATCGGTAAAAGCGACACATATACAACTAAGCCAGCGGTTGAGAAACACGTGTGGATCACACTTTTTTTTTTTTTTTTTTTTTTTTACATGGAGAATCATCTAATGATCCCTGGGTCTCCGGGGGGAGACGTCAGGCGATGCCGGACTCACAGTGCCCTGGACTCCGAAGAGTCAAAGCGGGCCCCGTGCCTACCGACTAAACTCCATGGTGTTCCTCTCGTCGTCTTGTGGCGTCAGGGACTCGGGAAACTTTCGTAGCTACCGCTTCCCCGACGACGACCTAAAACCTCAAAATGGACGTTTGTCCCCCCCCTTTCAGTGTGATGCCGAAACACCAAACACTCACACTGGAGCCATTCATGGAGCGGGTCGCTTACCCCCGCGCTTCCCGCTCTAGGCTCTGGACGGGAAAGATATTCTTTCCCGTCCGGTGCGGCAGGGGCAAAAGCCCCCGCCACGCTCCCCTTAATACGAGCCGATGCCCACTAAGAAGTGGACATCGGCTCGACCTCGCTTCCTCCAACCGGCGATTCGAAATAACACACGAGAGGGCTACGGTGGCGACAGGAGATGGGCGTACCTTCTCCTGCGCGTTCCGTGCCTCCTTGCCCTTCGTGTGCCCGCCAATGCGGCACACTCCCTCTCACG
Source organism: Anthocharis cardamines (assembly GCA_905404175.1). Classification (NCBI taxonomy): domain Eukaryota; kingdom Metazoa; phylum Arthropoda; class Insecta; order Lepidoptera; family Pieridae; genus Anthocharis; species Anthocharis cardamines. The sequence goes on from FR989974.1 coordinate 7,164,190, forward strand.
CTCCGCGGTCTCCTTCCGTAGCATAATTTGCTCGCAGAAGGAGACCACGGCAGCCCAGTTAACCTCCGCCGAGAGCATGGCGCGGACAACGCCAGGCAAGGATAAATCCAAGCCGATGACCGATGTTAGGTCATGGCGTTGCCGCGACCATCTGACGCACTCGGCCAGAGTGTGCTGCGCCGTGTCAATATCGGCATCGCAATGGTGGCATTCTGGCGTTGGCTCGCGCCGCGCCACCTTATGCAGGTACCGACCGAAGCACCCATGGCCAGTCAGCACCTGCACAACTCGGTAGTTTAGAGCCCCCCTTTTCCTTCCGACCCATTCGCAGAGGACTGGGCGAATCGCCTCTATTGTGCGATGACCTGCCACTTGGGGTTCGGCTAGGTCATCTTTCCATCGCTCCAGAACGGCAAATTGTGCCCGACGCCTTATGCTGGAAACTTCATCCGCCGCTGGTGGAGTCCCCGCGGCCCTTCTTTCCGCCCGGAAGTGGTAGACTTCGGCAAGTGATTGTGCCTCTAGCTCCCAAGGCGGTGTGCCCGCGAGGACGCAGGCTGCTGCAAACGAAACAGTCCTATAGGACCGGGTAGCTCTTAACGCAACTATTTTTTGTGGCCTGCGCAGGAGCCCTGTCGTCGTTCTCGTTAGGGAACCGTGCCATATAGTGGCCCCGTATAAGGCCATACTGCGTATAATTCCGCAGTACAGCCTCCGGACGCTCTGGTCGGGGCCTCCTATATTTGGCAGCAAGCGACCAAGTGCGCCAGCCGCCCTAACTAATTTTGGACCCAGAATTTTAAAGTGGGCTCGCGCCGCGCCACCTTATGCAGGTACCGACCGAAGCACCCATGGCCAGTCAGCACCTGCACAACTCGGTAGTTTAGAGCCCCCCTTTTCCTTCCGACCCATTCGCAGAGGACTGGGCGAATCGCCTCTATTGTGCGATGACCTGCCACTTGGGGTTCGGCTAGGTCATCTTTCCATCGCTCCAGAACGGCAAATTGTGCCCGACGCCTTATGCTGGAAACTTCATCCGCCGCTGGTGGAGTCCCCGCGGCCCTTCTTTCCGCCCGGAAGTGGTAGACTTCGGCAAGTGATTGTGCCTCTAGCTCCCAAGGCGGTGTGCCCGCGAGGACGCAGGCTGCTGCAAACGAAACAGTCCTATAGGACCGGGTAGCTCTTAACGCAACTATTTTTTGTGGCCTGCGCAGGAGCCCTGTCGTCGTTCTCGTTAGGGAACCGTGCCATATAGTGGCCCCGTATAAGGCCATACTGCGTATAATTCCGCAGTACAGCCTCCGGACGCTCTGGTCGGGGCCTCCTATATTTGGCAGCAAGCGACCAAGTGCGCCAGCCGCCCTAACTAATTTTGGACCCAGAATTTTAAAGTGGGCCTCAAAGGACCATCGTCCATCTAAGATGAGCCCCAAGTACTTCATCTTGGACCCTACAGCTACGTTTGTCCCCTCAATTTGTATATTTGCCCCAGGCGGGGGTCCTCCTCTGGGCCCATGGAATAGAAGGGCCTCCGTTTTCTCGAGGGCCACACGAAGTCCCAGAGTCCTGATTCTTTCCACTACCAGGGAGGACCCTACCGAGGCCAACCTTGCCGTCTCTTCGTAGGTCCCCCCTTGGGCTACGACTAGGGTGTCATCGGCATAGCACCAGACACGCATCCCGCGAAGGAGCGCGCCTCTGAGTACCCAGTCATAGCCCATGTTCCATAGGAACGGACCCAAAACTGAGCCCTGGGGGACTCCACATCCTATCCGACGCCGGATTTTAAACCCCATTTTGTCGACATAGGACACCTCCCTGTCTACCAAATAGTTCCCCACGATCTTTTGGAGGTATAATGGGATCTCGTGAAACTTGAGAGCTTCCCTTATTACCTCAAATGGTAAGCTGTTGAAGGCATTGGCGATGTCCAATGAAACCGCCAATGCCTTTCCCCCCCTCGTCACCACATCAGTAGTGTGGGTCTTCAGTGCCGAGATCGCATCTATGGTTGATCTTCCAGCCCTGAAACCGTATTGGGCCTCATCTAGATCCGGACCAACGACGTTAATATGCCGAATAAGGCGTCCGACTAGGATTTTTTCCATCAACTTACCGACCTCATCTAGGAGAACGATAGGCCGGTAAGCTGAGGGGGAATCTGGGGGCCGGCCATCTTTGCGCAACAAGCATAGGCGCCCCTCTTTCCACTGTTTTGGAAACTGTCCAGTCACTAAGCACCGATTGAACAGTCCCCTTAATTCTCCCTCCATATGCTTGAGCGCAATACCTAAGACTCGACCGGGCACCCCATCCGGGCCCGGGGCCTTTTTCTTTATTTTAAGGCGGCCCACCGCAGCCTCCATTTCGTCGTCTGCTACTGGAGGGGTTTCTCCCTCTTCCTGCTCCCCGTTATTCATGGCCATTCGTGGGACCACGATTTCCGGGGCCGAGGGGAAAAGTTCCGCCACGATCCTTATGCAGGTACCGAACGAAATCTGATTCGAGGGACTCCGTCAGGGGGGGGCCCATGCTTTGTAGTTTCTTCCGCGCAGCAAGATAAGGACGCCCCCATGGGTCTTGGTTGAGCCCCTCTAAGATTTCCTCCCGAGCCTTTCCTTTCGCATCACTGATGGCTATTTGGAGAGCCCTCTTCCGTTCGGCGAATACGGTATGAAGTTGATCCTCTTCCCCCTCATTTCGGTGTCTCCTGCGGCGACACCGGCAGTACGCTCTCCTGGCTTCGTTACATAACCGCCGTAGTGATGCGATTTCTTCGCACCACCAGTACATCGCCTTACGCTGTGGGCGGCGCCTTGCCCTAGGCATCGACGCGTCACACACTTCCGTCAGGGCAAGACGAAGTTGTTCCGCGCCCGCATCAACGATTGGGTCAAACGTCGGTCTGCACCACAAATAGACAAGAGTGGCCTCCTCCGCTAATTCCCGATTAAGGCGCCCCAGTGCCCATCTCGGGAACGCCTGTCGCCTACCGGGTGGCCCACGCGGCCCCCGTAATGCGGAAACCTCGAACCTTATGTAGAGGTGATCCGAGAGTGTTTCCGCATCCTCTACGACCCTCCAACCACTTATGGAGCGCGCCACCTCAGGGGAGGCAAAGGTCACGTCTACTCGTGACTCTCCCTGGGGTCGCACGCATGTGGAGACGCTGCCCTCATTTACGGGGGTGAGCCCCACTTCAACTGACCACTCCTCCAAGGCTTTCCCCCGGGAGTTAGTAAGCCGATCACCCCATACCCTAGAGCGGGCGTTTAGGTCCCCCATGAGGATAACTGGTCGGGGACGGGCCCTCAGAATGGCCTGCCCAAGGCCGCTAAGGAATATTTCAAATTCCACCAGCGGCTTATTTGGGGAGAAGTAGGTTCCGACCAGGGTGTGTTTCCCCCATTCTGCCACAACGTAGCCGTTCCCCCTTTCTTTGAGTGATAGGGTGGGACCTCCTAGCCGAACAACAATTGCCACTTCTTCGGCCAAATCCCCAACCCAATGTGACTGTGGGGCCACATAGTATGGCTCCGCAAAGGCCGCGACATCGACGTTCCATTCCGCCATAGACTGAAGCATGAGGTCTTGAGCCCCAGCGGAGTGGTTAATGTTCCCCTGAAGGAAGCTGATATGGGTCCTATTAACCATTATGTTGACATATCAGCTTCCCTCGAAACCGCCTGGCACGCCACCACGGAAGGTGCTGCGGCCGAAGCAACTGCCCTCGACTTAATACGGGGGGGTTTACATAGTCTTCCCCCCATAACATGATCGGCGGAACTACCCGCGTCCCCACATACGGCACAGTGCATGTTGGCGGTGCACTTAGCGGCTTGGTGCCTCTCTTTTCCACAGCGGAAGCAGAGTCCGCTGCGATCAACGTCAGAAGGACACCTGGCCCTCGTGTGGGATATACCCTGGCACTTGAAGCACCGCAGGGGGCGTGCCTCCAACACTCGGACCGAAGCCGAACTCCACCCAACCAAAAGGCGCCCCTCTGCCACCTTTTTCGCAGCGGCAACGGGGCACTGCACGAATAAGGACCCTTGCCCATCGTCACCCCTTCTAAGAGTTCCTGGCTTTATTTCGCCAGGCTCACATCCTCCTTTGATGGCCAGTGCAGCCACGACCTCCTTAATTGTGACGGAGTCATCGAGTCCGCCTACTCTCAGGTCCGCCCGTTTAATTGGCCTGTCCACAAAGGCTATGTCTACGAGGACGTCCCGCAGCTTGCCGGCCAACTTGTCAGCCTGTTCACTCCCCTGGGAACCCGGCAGTTCAATGATGCGGGCCCCAGTGGCCGCCTGCCGGATATTAATTTGGCTGATGCCAAGGTCCGCCAAAGTGATGCCGCCCCTCGCCTTTGCAATGGCATCTGCGTACGTTACCCCACGGTCTACCGCCTCCTTCTGCAGGGTGATAACCACCGCTGCCGACCGAGGAGGCGTAAGTTTAGCCGCCTTTGGTTTCGGCGTTGCTCTCGCCGGAACCGATCCCGCCGATTTATTTGGAGGCGGGTGCATTGCCGCTGTTGTCGCAGCAGAGGTGGTCTTCTTCCCCTTGCCTTTGCCCTTCCCCCTTTTAACAACGGTGGCCCATGACCCCCCTTGCTCCTGGGAGACTATGGGAGGTTGTGAGAATTGGACCTCAGCTGGCGGATGAGCCACCGCCTTCGAAGATGACGGCCCTATTTCCGCGCTAACCGGCAACGATGTCGCGACAGGAGATGACACCACACCTCCTTTTCCCCTAGTAGTCCCTGGGGGAACCGTCTGACTCCTTGTACGGGATGAAGCCAGGGGAGGGCGCAAAATTTTGGCCGGCAGTAGGCGGTCCTCCAGTCCCTCAAATTTGGCATTAATAATATCGCCTATTGTCCTCAAAACACTCCCCTTTATCTCCTCAGCCAACAATTTCATCACCTCCCGGTCCGATGGTCCCAAATCCTGAGGAGACGACTTCTGGGGAGCCGTCCTTTCAGATAACTCAAGCCGAATGGCTTGAAGATCCGATTCAAGGTCCGCTATGCGGGCCCTCATTCTGGTATTATCACTCTGGAGACGACGGGTCTCGTCCGCAACAGAGCGGTTGGATAGGCTCTCCACCATGTCATGAAGATCCTTTGCAGCAACCTTAAGGTCCCTCATGTAACCCCCCTTAAGGTTACCAGATTTCAATGCGATTTGGACAATGCACTCTTTACGAAGCGCAGCCCTCTCTTTAATTTGTGGGAAACCTAATTCATCAACTTCAACACTAAGTATACCAGAAGGCGGCGCTGTTACGGCTGGTTCCTTTCGGAACGACTTTGCCTTCAGTTCTTTTTCTAAGGCCGCGTCCACAGCCTCCTCTTTCGCCTGTGCAAGGGCCTTCTTCGCCTTTGTCAGCCCTACCACATGCCTAGTTGCCCTTTTTTTAAAAATTGGACTACTGGATTTGCGAGTCCTGACCCCGGTTTCTGTTTCCGAGCCCGAAGACTCGAAATCCACATTCTGTGGTATCTTAAAGAAGGATCTCTTCCTAGACCCACTAACAGAAATACTGGAATCCGAACTGAAAACTTCCATTAGATCGGAGCCACAGTACTCCACAACAAAATAATAAAAAATTAAATCAACCGCAACAGAAGCGTTATGTACGTTAATTATTTACAATAACATAATTAATGTACACACCCACAACACTACTTAATAGATATATATACAACTTAAAGCTAAACTTAAACTAAGCTTAACCTAAGCCTTAAAAGTAGTACTTACAAACTAAACAGTCAATTCACCGCTGTCTTCGAATCCCGCAGACCAGGGACGCTCCTCAATCCAGTGCTAGGTGCCACACACCACCACCAATACCACAAACACACGCCCAGATCGATGGACCCGAAAAGAGTCGCGCGGCTCTATTTCAGGAACCACACGACCAAACACCACCAAAAGAAACTGAATTCGTATTAAGCACACTGCGCACAACGATTCTAATAGATAAATCAGAGAATAAAACGTTTGGAAAATTTTCCCAAAACGTCAAATTTTAAAAACACAATAACTCAGCAATTACGCGTCCTTTCGCCATAAAACAAGCACTAATGTGCTCCCGACACTTTTTCCAATCTAATGATGTGTAATACATCCACCAAATTGAAAAATTAATCCACAAAAATAATTAAATTATTTAGAGCATTTCAAAATGACACGTCCATTATGACAGCCCAACAAAAAGTCCACGTGTGGATCACACTAATGTGAGTTATATAATCTAAGCATTACCCTATATATCTATACTAATATTATTAAGAGGAAAGATTTGTATTTTTGTATGTTATGAATAAACTCAAAAACTACTGGACCAATTTTAAAAATTATATCACCAATAGAAAGCTACTTTATCAGCGAGTAACATTTTTGTGTATAGTACATCTACATTGAACCCGTGTGAAGCCGGGGCGCGTTGCTAGTATCCGATATAGAGAGGATTATCACCTCACCTAGCGTGTCTACGTTCATACAATCTGGTACAAGACAAACAGTCTAATTATTGCCAGCACGAAACACTTGACCGTTTAATTGTAATTATTTTCGCCTATTATCCTCTCTTAATAGAGCGTAACGTAACATCGTATTGAGAATACTCGTTTCACGTTAGAATCCACATTGTTACTTAGACATATTTTTTGTAGAGTTTACGCCGAACGAACTGTGAACATTTTTTTATAGAAGAGAGGGCTAAAAAGCTGACGGCGGACGAATGTTTAAGCGATTCTAAGGGCCGTAATGCAACACCATACGGATGCGTTACCAGCCTCTAAGGAATGAGTTGAGGAGCTTAGGTGATACCTCAGCCACAGATCATCAGTCAATGATGCGCTGTCGACCTACTTTTTACTTCAAGCATTCGGAATAGACTGAAACCGAAACGCGCAATATGCACTTCACGGTTTTTCCATCTATGAACGGTGGTTCGTTGCCCGGTCGGAATTTCGATATTCCTCCCACCCGTTCAATGACCGAAGTTACCAGACGTGAGGAAGATATGCTTACAGAAAATTATAAGCAAGCCGTCCCTGGTGGGATTCGAACCCACGACCCATGCGCGCACGGTAGGTGTTCTACCGAATGCGCCAACGAACCCGTCAAAATATCGACTTGGTCAAACACGATCAAAGTCTTGGCGACGGATAGTCATTGCGGTGATTATCATGTGGAAAACTTGAAGCAAAGAATCGCTTTCGCTGAGGTATCACCTACCAAGTGAACCTCATGCTCGTCTGTCGATATCTGACATAACAAAAATATGTTATGGACGTCCACGCTTTCGTTTTCCTCGGGAATTTCAAGGAAAGGCTTACCTCGGGATATGGTCGTATACCTTTCGGAGTGTTTGGCCAATCCATTGCCACTTGCGACGCTTGATCAAAAAATTTACAGTTTCATTACAGCGCTCCCAAAGGTAGTTGGAGATCTTGTCGGGTTAGTGTATATCGAATATTTGGATTTCACAGGAAGGGTTGCATCACTATCAGTTTCGTTTGTAAATCACGAAATCATCAATAAATAAAATTAAAATTGTAAAATAACACATATCCGTTTCTATTTTTAAATGCTTTTTAATTATTTAATCAATGTGCTAGTTAGTATAGGCCCTAATTTTTTTACGTAATTTAAACCACGCAGCTGCACCCTTCACCGTGCATTTATCTTAAGATACATTCGTACAATTTAGATAAAAATATTACCGCTACCGTGTGCCGTATATCTACGTAGGAGTATCTTTTAATAGTTTCCAAGCAATTACTACAGTAGCCAAGACCGTATCAGACACGCACGGAACTGATCTCTTAAATTGGTTATAATTCTTTCTAGGTTGCAACTCATTACAGGCTACTAAAATAAAATATTGATACATTAGTATTCTAGGTCGTAACGGGCTTCTAATTAGTATCGTAAGCTGTCGCGTTCTTCACATGCGTCAAATATTCCGATAATTTCTTCGATTAAAAAGAACCAGATCGGAGCATAAGGAATTCCGTGATCTCTGCTTACCCCAATGAGAAAGAGGCGTAATGTATGTATTAGGGATGTTACGGAGCTTCGATTTCGGTTCCGAAAAGTCGGAACTTCCGATTGATTTTGCACCTCCGATTCCGATTTCGGTTCCGGTAAATTTGAAACGGATGTTATAATCGGAGGTCGAAGCACAACGGCGGCGGTGGCCGCGGTCAGCGCCATTTGATTTAATTAATTTCGGATTAAAATTTAAGAAAATTAGTTTATTTTTATATATCACACCCAGGAAGGTGTTCACTTTTTTGAACTGATATGAAAGAAACTCATGAATAATGTTTGTAATTTTATTTTCCGATTCCGGTTCCGATAAACCAAATTTAAAAACTCCGATTCCGAATTCGGTTCCGGTAAAAAAACTTCCGTAACATCCCTAGTATGTATGTATGTAAAAAGAACCTTACTCGTTAGTACTCCAACTACATCCGGTGATAAAATTATGTCGAATCGCTCGTCTATTTCGCGGAAAAATGCTGGCGTGATAATGAACACAGAAAAACATTTTTTTAAATTAAGTTTAATGGCTAACAGGCTACTTACGAATTGAGAACTTACTCGTAAGTACCTACTGCTTGAGTCAAACATTTTAAGCATATCGCAAATGAATTCTTAACAGCCTTTGGATCAAGTCAGTAATCAAATAGACGTAATTAGAATGAATTAATATTAATAATTATAGGATAAGTTTTTTGGTATATTTGTATGTAGGTATGATACGCAAGCGTTTGATCACTATCCTACCTGATGATAATTGATATGTGACTTAGATCACATGTACATGTGATGTACACAAACTCAAAAGCCTTTTGACTCGTATACTCGTCATTATCAATTATGAATGATGTGTTACATGCTTTTATAATCGTATCTAAAATTAGTTAAGATTTAGAACACTGTAAAAATGAAATTGATTTCAGATCCCAAAAACGGATACACAGATTTTAATACTATCATTTATTGAAGCAACTTTTAAATTAATTCAATTAAAGTTATTTCATTTAAATTGTATGATACTCGCGTCAATAAAAGATAATATTAGAATGTGTTCCCTTTTTGTACCTTTTGTGCTTATCTTATAAAAGTGCGATTGCCCCATATCGCATAAGGGATATGGGCGTTTACATAAAAACAAAAATAAACCTTTTTATTATGCTTCGTTCCCGTCATGTATGTTAAATAGTGAATCTGTATTCAGCGCGTGTTAATTAATTACCTATGCTGTGTGTTGCGTTGTATCCTACACATTACGCTACATTATTGATTACTTTGCATATTAAAAAGTATTTGTTTATATTAGCTACTAGCAACTCGTCCCGGCTTCACACGGGTGCAATGTTATATATTATATACAAAATAGCCTAAGTTACTCGCTAATAACGCTCTCTTAGTGTTTTTTTAAAATCGGTCCAGCAGCTTTTGATTAATCATACAACAATACAATTTTTAATATTAGTGTAGATTTAATCCGCTAGATCATATAATTAGTATTTACTATTCCTTGCATATATTGAGCTAATATTACTAACGTAACGCTAGTAATAGTAATCAGGGATGTTTATTTTTTTAACTGATATGAATGAAACTGATAAATAATGTTTGTAATTTTATTTTATTCAACATCACTATTTTACTTCTGCCTCCGATTCCGGTTGCGAAAGACAAAATTTAAAAACTCCAATTCCGAATTCGGTTCCAATAAAACCACCTTCGTAACATCCCTAATAGTTATTCAGTGCCTAGATAACACGGCGCATTCTATAGCTGGCTGTAAACGTTCAAACAAAATAGATTTTACGTATTTTTAAATAAATATTTTTTAGTAGGCTTTACCGGTCGTTAGCACGTTGGGTAGCATGCCCTCCCTGCCTTCCGGCGGGTCGCGAGTTCGAATCTCGCCGGTATAACATGTTTTCCTATGTCTAATTAGGTCATTAAGTAGGAGAAATATCAAAAATCCGTCCGAGTTCAATATTACTTTCACACAAAAATATACTTGTCATAAACTTCCTTAACAGCTTTTTTATCATGTCTAAGGCTTGCATTTAAGCTCTTAACGACCGCTAATTAAAACAGCAATAGAAATTAATTTTCAATACACGAACGGAAACGTCTTATCAGCGCAGACAGCTTAGTATATTACACTTCCTGGAGTAAACCGGTATCAGATAGCGAAAAATAAGCATTAAGCAACATATTAATTATTAAGAAAATGTTTTTTTTTGTACCATTACCATTAGTAACCTCAAGCTTTTTACGGCGGCAAGATTGCTTATGATTATGTATTTGCGAATGCGATTGGGCTTGTGTGATTTTTGACGGGCTCGTTGGCGCGTTCGGTAGAATACCTGCCGTGCGCATCGATGGGTCGTGGGTTCGAATTCCGAAAGGACGACAACGGGTGGGAGGAATATCTAAATTCCGACTTAGTAACGAACCACCGTTCATAGGTGGTGGAAAAACCGGGAAGTGCATATTGCGCATTCCGGTTTCAGTCTATGGATTTCCGAATGCTCGAAGTAAAAAGTAGTTCGACATCGCATCATTGACTGATGTTCTGTGGCCTCATGCTCGTGTGTCTCTTCCTCCAAACTCCAACCTAAAGGGAGCCACTGGTTGAACGTAAGGTTGATGTTGAGGTATTGTATGCATATAGTCAGAACTCGGAGAAACTTTGATAGCGCGGTTCAGGATTATTGTCTTCGAACTGATTGTAGGCTTGATTAACATTAACTTTCATAGTTAACTGCTAAGAAAGTCCTACGAAGAGGTATAATCTCTCTCTCCCTAAAATTTGTCGAGGGGGCTGATGGCTGGCCATGCATCATACTCGTAAACGGGTGCTACTTGTGGTGACTGGTCGGACTTGAATTCTTGTTTGCGGTGATGTTAGTTATTTCGACTATGTATTTGCGTGTTGTTCCCACGATAATGTAAGTGCGTGCTACTGTTTCACCATGCCTACTGCTGATAGAGGACAAACCTTCGTTTATTTTGTATTATAATTAATTACTTCAAGATGTCACGTGGAACATGGTGTAATGGTTGCAGCTCCTTACAAACATTTTGTAAAACAAAAAACTTGTCGATTACATAGAGTGGCGGAGAGTTTATTCATCAATTTCTATATCAGGCATATTTATTATTCTTTCTTGTAAAGTATCAGTTTAATGTTATCACATAAACACGAAATATTGCTAAAACATAAATATACTTGAACTTAATGTCAATATAATATGATAACAAAAAGAAATATGATATAAAACTAATTACTTGTGAGTATTCAATCTAAAGGATTGTATTTGAAATGAAGCAACTTGTCTTTTTGTTGCCTCACAGCTTTAAAAGCAATTTTGTAGAGGATAACATTTATACAATGAAACTTGATTAAGTGAGAAACCTCTGTTATTGATAATTACAATGAAGTCCTGACACTTTTGTATTGAAAAACAGATTACTGGGAAATGTTCAAACCCTTTTTTAACTGAGATTTGATTTCTTAGTTTTTTTCGATGTTTACTTCTATAGTTGGGACTTTCTAGACATCAATGATACCCTCTATAAATAAGACAGTCATTTTAAACCTGCTTATTTATACAGATATTTTTTTTTATTTCAGGTCCCAGGTTTATTTTAGGTCCCTTGAAATCCCAGTTAAACAGGTTTATTATCATTTATTGAATTTATGTACAAGGTTTCACTGGACAGTAAAGATAGTATTTATAGTACAGAGAATAGTAACCTCTTTATTTATATTAGGCTATAGAAATTAATTCAACTTTTTATATTGGTAACCGAATATATTTGTTGTTACCTAGACTATGATTTATAAGATATTCTTAATGTTTTATAGATATGTTTTCATTCCTATTTTGTTATTTAATGTATCATACACAAAAAAGAACGAATAATTATTAAAAAATAAATGTTCTCTTGACTCTATTAAGAAACAACAGGAATTTAAATATATACTTCTCTTCAACTTCCATCAAAATGATTAAGTATTGATAAGTTAATAATTCTTGCATACATAAATGATTCATTTTTATTAAAAAGAGAAAAAAAAAATCATAATGTTGCATGAATTTAAACACTATTACTAGTTACATCCATATGGGTAAATCAGTTCTGACAAGATTTTGTTATTCTGATGCACAATCTGACAACTGATTGATAGAACTAGAGTAGTGTTTGTACATAGAAGCTCACAATAAAATGATAACTAAGCAAAAGATTCGTCCAATTAGGAGTGCCTTCACATAATTTATTACGAGTAAAATCAAATTATAGTGCTAATATAATATCTACAATAATATTATAAAGAGGAAAGATTTGTATGTTTGTAACTAATAAACTCAAAAATATTTTGACCAATTTCAAAATTCTTTCACCAATAGAAAGCTACATTATCAGCAATTTTTGTGTATAGTATCCATTGCATCTGTGCAAAGCCAGGGTGTGTTGCTAGTATACTAGAAGAGTCTGGCCAATTTACACAGCCCCATCATATGAGATAATTAACTGGTATGTGGACTGGTAGTCATAGAACAACCCAGAGCTAAGTTTAGCGGTATTATTAAGATCCTCAAGGTATCCTGAAATAACTTATAATACTGCTTTAAGAAGTAGCGCTAAGGTCCCAGTAGGAACATTGAAAATAATAATAAACTGATGTGTTCTAAATATCTTTCTTATAAAAAAAAAAATTATTTAATGTTTAATGATATAGTTCCATATACAATAATATCATAAAATATGTTACCTTCTTGCGTGTGAAGTATCACAACTATAACCACGATAGTCGCTTAAAAAAGTTAAAAAAAAACGAATGAACTAGGAATTTATACACCAAGGCACAATGAGATTATTTCCGCTAATTTTCTATTGATACAAAATATTTCGTTCGATACGAACGGTTTATCAGGACAATTTAGAAAATGTAGGCCGACCGCGGGCAACCGCATTGAACGGCGAGATGTATTTCGCTGACAACGATAATTAAAAAATCGGACCTACCTTCATATCCGAAACTATTTGCTGATACAGGCTCCACAAAGGGGAACAATCCTTCTCTGTAGTCCCCTCCATTGTCAAAATGCTTCACAATTCCACCACAAAATCACTGGATACACGAAACACTAGCAATCACAACACATTCTAAAGCGCCATAGCAAAAATGAGACATCTGTTGCATTTTCATTATAACAATTGTTATATTTTACACATCCTTCTTCTACCTACATTGCACTACACAATTCAAGACAATAGAAATGTAGGAAAAAGAGTTTTTCAACAAATCAATATTTATAAACAAGAATATCGTCCATGGAGCCGCGCCGTGCACTGTTTACTGTTAATTTCAATAAATTACCCGATTTTCATCCGCTTATTTATTTTCCACAGTTGTTTTAGTAAGAAAACATTTAAAAAAAGCTTCTAGAAATAGCTTTTTCATTCACAAAACAATATAAATGGAATAAACGCGCACATCGCATAACACCGAACGCACCACAAGTATCGAAAACTGCGATCAAGTACCCACTCACCACTGCGATTTACGAAGAGACCAACGATACGCGGACCATCGAACTAACGCAGAATACAGTTGTAATTTGTATACACTGTGGAACTAACAGTGTTGCCAACTTTGTTTTTACGGATCCACCAAATGTGTTCCTCCATTTGGTGTATGGAGGGTAGAAGTAAGGAGCACTCTCTCTGTATATTAGAAGTGTCCATAAAGTCATGTGAAATTATGGTGGCGCTGCGGTAAGCTGATGACTGCATTTGAAAGAAAGCGCCTAAAACTGTTAGAGTAGGACAGAATGAAACGAAGAAAGATATTTATCCGGTCCGTAACGACTTTCAAAAATTTTGTTGTAAAATTTTTGAATGACGAGATAGTAAAGTAATTTCTTACATTGATTAAATATATAACAATAATTTTAAAAAATTCAGAATTCTTTTGAATAATGACGTTTTCAATTGCATACTCATTTACTTTATTTTTATAAACTACTCTATTCAGTACAACTACTTCTGTACTTTACTATTTCCCTTTGGCATACTTCACTTCATTAATAATCGCAAAATTCACATCGAATCATCAGTGGTCATCAGCGCCTTTTTAGTTGGTTTTGGAACTATAAAAAGTTTTTTTTAATGTAATCTTTTATAAAAATAACTAAAATTAAAAATATATATAATATTGCCATATTTATTTATAATACCTTACATTTTTAATGTTTAGAATCTAAATCAATAAATATTGGAAGGAACTGCCATTTTTGAAATCATTTTGTAAAATTGTGGATAGGATAGATATAACAACCATTTTTTTAGTTTTAAACGGATTGATTTAATTGGTTTTATACCCATGTCTAGCTCAAAGCCAACTGGCGAGAAGCATTTAACGGAATGTGCTCGAGTTTATTATACAATATTATTACAATGGATTCATTTGTATAAGATGAAAACTTAAAAATTCCTAGTTACTGTAGTTACATAGCTGTAACCCAGCACATTAAAATTATTTAGTTTCCCATTACATCTAGAGATAAGCCCCTGCCCTTAACTGTAACAATAGTTATAAGACCACACAGAGCAAAGACTCTGCATATTTAACTTGAATTAAATCAGTCATGTATTAACACTTGGATAGAGCAGTAGCTCCGAAGTTTCATTTTAAAAACTCTTCTGCCATCGCTCCCAATAAAACTCTGTATATTATGAATTTTTATTTATTAAATATAACATTTTTATCAGTGGCGTAGCTTGGTGGAGAAGGGCCCCGGTGCAGAGAGAAAAACATCCAGCCCCCTAGCACAAAATTAATTATTAGCAAATTATTACTTATAAAGGACGTTCGGCACTTCCATTGTTATAATTTTCTCTAGCTTCAAATGCTCTCTCTCCTCCTCCTCTCTTTCTAAAGCCCAGGAGCCCAGGAGCAGAGAGCTGCTTCAGGGCCCCGGTGCACTGCACCAATTTGCCCTATGATAGCTACGCCACAGATTTTTATAAAATCTATAGCACTGAGTGTAAGTATAAATAAATAATATACATATGTATATTAATTATGTTTATTGTATAATAATAGTATTACATATACTATGTATGAAATATGTATGTTTATTTATAAAGCCCACAAATCTTTTAATATTCTTGTTTTTTTCAATTGCAAAATTGTAGTATAGCTACACCGATATTAATCTAAGTTCCATACGAAGCGTGAATAGGTTAACAACCAGACTTGCATACATTTTTTACACAGAATGGGCATTACCATTGCTTAATTTATAGGGTGAATAAACTTTAAACTTTTTTTAAATGTTAGATATCGACAGACGAGTATGAGGTTCACTTGATGGTAGTTGATACCTTGATACCTCAGCCACAGAACATCAGTCAATGATGTGCTGTTGAATTGATTGTGCGTAATGTGCACTTCACAGTTTTTCCATCTATGATGCGTGGTTGGTTACTTGGTCGGAATATAACAACATAGAATTAATATACTTTCATGCTATCACACCAATACGTTATACCAACCCAAAAATTGAAGCCATAGGAGCTGGTGGTAAAATTATCGTAATAGGTTCCCTGAATTCATCACGCATTATCTTACACCAATCCTGGGGTTCTAAATCGGAGACAAGTTTAAGGATGTCAAAATAAAGGTTTTTACAAGTTTATAGCTATCTTCATTTCCGGAGTGAAACCCCTAATATGACTGGACTATGTAGCTTGCTTTCTTACTTATAGTTGCGTAGGACTTGCGGGTAAAAAACAAACTCTCATACCAGTTGCCTGTTGGCCAACTTTGATTCTTTGACTTGGCAACACAGTTGCGTAGGGATTTATTACGCGGGTTCTTATGGCTGTCAAAATTTGTTATTTGAAATATCGAAATGTTGTGTATAATATAATTATTTAGTAAATAGTATTGTGCAGACTGTAGTGTGAATTTTAACAAAAATTATATTAATATAAGTTACTAGTAAGATGTCTAAAATTAGGAATACTAACGGCAATAAGGCGGGAAGTATTTACAGAATCGCACTTGAAAACTTTGTGTATGTTTCTTTGATTTTACCTCTATTTTGTATTAAATTTTCATTTATTCACTGTATAATTTTATTTTAGGACATATAAACAAGTTGAATTATATCCGAGTTCATCGTTGAACGTGATTATTGGTCCAAATGGTACCGGGAAGTCTACTTTTGTGTGTGCAATTGTCTTGGGCTTATGCGGGAAAACTAGCGTCATAGGTCGTGCTAAAAAGGTTTGTAAACTAATATTTATGTAGAAATTACATTAAAGTCATAGACTATGCTTATAAAAAACACAAATGAATGGTATGAAGAGTGTTCGCGTTGACGTCATACTGTTGATAAATAGAAAGAGGTGAGTTCCTGAGTGGAGCATTCATTGGACACATTTCTGTGTGTTTCTCTGATCATTTTTCTTTACAGGCAAATAGATTTTTAAGTCTCATATCCCCCTAAATTCTAACCTGTGACTTCCATTGCTAAACATTATTTCATATACTACTGAGCCAGGAAAGGATTCATAGATAAACAGTGTGTTAGGCCAGTATATTATGTGTTTGGTAAAATTATGGTATTGTTGTTATTATATAGGGTGAAATGAGTAAACTAGAAAACATATCATACTAGGCAGATCAAGTGTTTTTTTGCTGTTATATTTTTAAGACATATTTTAATATACCTCTTCTATTCCTACCTATGCTTCATACTTTTGAATAGAATTTTTCATATTAAAATTTCAATAAATTGAATTGAATTCAATAATTGTGATTGTTGATTTATGGTCTTTCTAGATATCGGAATATGTTAGAGGTGGTTGTGAACAGGCTTCCATTGAAATTGAGCTTTATCAACAACCTGGGCAGAGAAATGTTATTATTACAAGAAATTTTAATCTGAAGGATTTATCAATGTGGTATGTCGACCATAAGACTGCAAGGGAGAAACAAGTCCAGGAGCTAATTGCATCCCTCAATATACAGGTAAATACCTTACCTTTGTACTATTACTGCCTTAAAAGGTTTACGGCCTTATTCATAAACATATTATAGGCTTGATATAGTAAAAATATATTTTGTCTCGCTCTATTGAATATAAAAAGACTACAGAATGAAAGAAACAAAACATATTTTAACTATATCAAGCTTATTATATGTTTATGAATACGGCAGTTAGTGTTTAACCTAGTAAGGCCCAACATCTTAAGGTGACACTTGTCGACATTTTTTCCATACAAATTT
Organism: Anthocharis cardamines; assembly: GCA_905404175.1. Classification (NCBI taxonomy): domain Eukaryota; kingdom Metazoa; phylum Arthropoda; class Insecta; order Lepidoptera; family Pieridae; genus Anthocharis; species Anthocharis cardamines. Next base: position 7,181,545 of record FR989974.1, read on the forward strand.
CGGGGGGGTATTACTCCACTATTTAGCACTGTACATGCTAAGTTAAACATGATATTGTTTTGTCTCATTATTAATTTTGTCTGTGCGGAAAAAGAATGGTAAAATAAAAAACCATTAAAAAGTTACGAGCTACCAAAGATTCGTTTTTATTGCCATTTTTAACACAACTTTGGGCTTAAATTAGTAATAAAATAAGTATCAAATTTTCAAAACAAAGTCGGTACCGACAAAGCACGATTATCGAAGAATACAATAACTTTTATTTGTAATTGATTTATGCAGTGGTTTTTTCATAAAACTCGATTTTCCAAAGGCTTTTCCGTATTTTTTAGACGCCCCTTTTACTATGAATTATCGTGCATCTCACTTAATAATGAGTGCCCCAGTGCGGTGCGGGAGAACAGCATACTTTTTGGCAACGCCCAGTGAGTTCGAGCCCGCGACTTGTGCAACCTTAAAGATGAAACTGTTTCGTTACAACCCAATATATTTTTTAAATAAAAAATTATTGCCAATTTTAAAAAGTTTTGTACATTCAAAGTTTGTATTACATACTAGAAATGCCCCCTAAAAGCAATCCATTTAAACACTCTTCATTAATAAATGTACTGGGCTGCAAGTACTTACACTTATTTCTAGCACATTGGGTTGATATTTGTTTTTATCAAATTTGGATTGGGCCTTACTTACAATGTTAAGAAAAAGCTATTTTATAAGGAATCAAATACTCTGTCTATAAACAATATTAGTATGTAAAAGTTACTTTTGTGATTTTTTATGGAGTCTGTTGTTTATTTACTGTCTTAATCAGTTCCAGAATAAGGTTATAGTAAGTCACAAAAAATGATTCCTTTATTAATATTTTTTAAAGCTACTTAGAACCTCATATTTCTGCAGATTGTAAAATTAAAATTAAATTTTTGAAAACCTAATAAGTGTAATAAAATTTTGAGTCTTGTTGGTGCAACTTGACTTCTATGTAGCTACTATGCAATAAACATGTTTTCCATAAACCTCGTGTTTTATATACATAATAAATACAATACTCATTATGTTTAGGTTGACAACCTCTGTCAACTTCTGCCGCAAGATCGAGTTCAGGATTTTTCTAAAATGAATCCCCAAGAGTTACTCCGCAGTACTTTATCAGCCGTTGGCAGGCAGGAGAGTGTGAATCAGTTAGACGAACTAATCACAACAAGGAATGAACAACGCAATTTGAATACTACATTGGAGAATAACGCTCAGTTGTTACAAGAACAAATAAGATTAAATGACAGGTGAGGAGGTTTCTTTTCAAGTTATTTTATTCTAAAAAAAAAAAAAACTTATATGTCCAATAAAAGGCAATAAATGATGAATTATTCCACCTTGAGTAACATTTGTATTTTTGTATGTTATGAATATACTCAAAAACTACTGGACTGATTTTAGAAATTCTTTTCGAATACTACAATTAATAGCCTTATTGCTAAGATAATAATATGTATTATGTACTAAGTAGCCATGAGATATCTTATACAGAGTAGAGTACAATTTAAAAGGCCAGCCACACACACGCAAATCCTCCGATGTTGCCAGCCTGTTACCAAAACAAATCGCAGCTTTGTAAAATTTGTGCTTTTTAAACTCATCTATATCATTGAAATAAATTTTCAGATTAAAAGTAATTATAGACACTATGAACCAAAGAAAAGAAATCGAGAATCAAATAGAGGTTTGTGAAAAGAAAAAGCTATGGATTGAATACCAGTTACTCAAAGAAAAGGTCAACGAATACACTAAAGATAGAAAAGAGGCCGTGAAATTAGTTGATATACACAAAAACAAGATGGAGCCACTCGAGAAACTTTTGGAAACAGCTAAAAGTAGAATTAGTAGATTGGAGCAACAAAAACTTAATGCAGTAAGTTTTTATTTCTGTTTTAGAAATTTTACATATTAGCCAAAATGGGATAGCCGCCATTCTATAACTTTACCGGAAACTAAATTATAGTTTGGAATAAACGAAAAAAAATCTTTAAATATGAGAGTAACAAAAAGTTTGTCGTGGATTCATAAAACTTACGCAAAAAAACACCTGCCGTGTGCATCGATGGTTCGTGGGTTCGAATCCCACCGGGACGACATGTTTACAATTTTCTATAAGCATTCCCCACGTTTGTTATTAACATTCATTGCGTTAAGCACTGAAGATGCTCAAACGAATGCACAAAGGTGATGAAGGTTCAAACCGCAGAAAAATATAATAAAAAAATATTTAGTGTTTTTATATAGGCTCATCTTAGCCTATGGAGAGTGGGAACCGCCGCCCATGAACATCCGTAACAGTAAAGGACTTGCAGATGCGTTGCCGGCCTTTAAAATGTGCAAAATGGGTAACGGCCCATATGCCGTAAGCGACATATTCAGCGAAAATGAGTTAAATATACAGTTCGATTCAGTTTATCATTCTGAATGAATGACATATAGGCTGTTACTCATCGGTATTATTATCTTTTTTTTTTTCAGAGTAGAGAAATCCACTCCCTAACAGATAAAGTCAAAGAGACAATCAATGATGTCCGTTCACAAGAGTACGTTCTCAAAGAGATTGACTCGGTGTACCAAGGGAAGTTGGAACGGCATCAGAATAGAAAACGAGAACTCCTCGAAGCTAAGGCGAAGTTGGATAAACTTGTCACTGACAAGCGGGTAGCGGTCGAACATGTTGGGGACGGTAAGACATCTCTATATACCCATCGGTAACGGCCTATACCTATGTCGTAACCGCCATTTTTAGCGAAAATGAGTTAAATATACAGTTCGATTCAGAATGAAAAACTGAATCGAACTGTATACCGATGGGTTACGGCCTATATGTCGTAACAGCAATTTTTAGCGAAAATGAGTTAAGTATACAGTTTGATTCTGAATGAAAAACTGAATTGAACTATATATTGTATTTAACTCATTTTCGCTAAAAATGGTGGTAAAGACATATAGGCGTAACTCATCGATATATAAAAATCTAGTGTCACGGTGTTTGTGGTCGTATTCCTGCGAAACGGCTCGACCGATTTTTATGAAACATTGCCATACTAACGCCATCAATTGCTACAGAGTCGATATTTACTGTAATTTTCTATATTATGGCAATAGTGGCTAACGGTGTCCTCTTGTTTTTTAGTATCTTTGACTTGGGGTTTTAGATTTTTAATTACTGGATCCCAGGTGTTGGAAAGTCTCAAACCATCTTCTCTATTGAAGTTAGGATGTTTTTTAATTTCAATAGCCTCACGTACTAGTCTGGGAAAGTATCTACTTTCTCTTGCGAGGATTATTTTGAAGGGCTCGTTGGCGCGTTTGGTAACCGTCTGCGGAAAAATTCGTCGAAAACAATTCGCCGACAAAATTCATCTAGTGGTTCACTATACCCTAAAAAGGAGCCACCACCTAGGCTTGTTCTCGGTGAACTTTCCGCAAATCTTTGGTAACACCTGCCGTGCGCATCGATGGGTCGTGGGTTCGAATCCCACCGGTACGACATGTTTATAATTTTCTGTAAGCATGTCCCCACGTCTGGTAACTTCGGGCATTGAACGGGTGGGAGGAATATCGAAATTCCGACCGGGTAACGAACCACCGTTCATAGATGGATAAACTCAGTGCATTGCGCGTTTCGGTTTCAGTATATGGATTTCCGAATGCTCGAAGTAAAAAGTAGGTCGACAGCGCATAGGTTGACTGATGTTCTGTGGCTGAGGTATCACCTACCATCAAATGAACCTCATGCTCGTCTGTCGATATCTAATTAAAAAACGAGTTTTAATCCGGTAAAAATATTTTATTTATTATTATTTATATATTTATTATTAAAAGATTTGCTTTTCACAGAGAGCAGTATCAAAATGAGGCTAGCCGAGATTCACAAGTCTATTACTTCAACGAACGCGGCCATTGATACTTTGAAGAAGAAAAAATTAGAAATCCAGTACGACTTTGAAAACAATATCATGCCTCAAATCAGATTGTACCAAAACAGGTATTTTTTTAATAATATTTAATGTATCGGGATTGACTTTTTCAGCAATGGTTATAAGAATATCACTAACTTTACTTATCTAATATATAAAATTCTCGTGTCACAATGTTCGTTTCCATCCTCCTCCAAAACGGCTCGACCGATTCTTATGAAATTTTTTATGCATATTCAGTAAGTCTGAGAATCGGCTACTATCTGTCTTTCAACCCCCTAAGTGATAAGGGGTGTCCACCTCAAAAAAATATTATTTTATTTTTTTGGATAATTTTTTTTATTTTTTTATGTGGCATTATAATTTTTTTATGTGGTTTTATATTTTCACTCTTCTTTTACCAATCTCTGCTTTTTTTGTCAAAAAATCTAGACCCGTGCGAAGCCGAGGCGGGTCGCTAGTGTATGTATATTATATTCAGTCATAACTACCTAAATATACATAATATGTATATTAGTGATGTGTCGGATCGTTAATAGAAGATATTTGTTGTCGAGATCCGCGGATCCGGATCTTTCTTACTCAATCGGTGTCGATGATGATGGTTGGTTCATGGGTAAAACTCACTAAGTGTCATCTATATACAGTTGTGGTCATATAATTAAGAACGCTTACATGAAGACAACATTTTTTACAAACAGCCTCGCAAAACATAACGCATTTACGTTCTTTTATTTTTTATGGTATTGCAAAATATTGCCATACTATTTGTACATTCATTATGCACATGAGTAATTTAAAAAAAAAACAGATATGTTTTATAGAGTACATAAATGTAGTACCTGAACGTAGGTCGTACCCCTACTGGCTGGTCATATAATTAAGAACGCTGAATAATTTTATAGATTTTTGAAATTTTAATAAAGAAAACCTTTGTACTTAGTCACCTTTAGCATAACTTTGGCAACATTAATTGTTGTAAAAATAATAAAACGTGCTTATTTCCTATAAAACAATGGGAAAAGTTAAAGTTGTGATAAGTCTAGAATAAGATAGTTATAATAAAACTTCGCGAGAACAACTGGTTGTATAAAAAGATAGCAGACCATCTTCAGTGCTCCAAAATCATGGTTTTCCATGCTGTTAAGCATTTTAGAACATATGAAACTATTTCAAATAAACCGCGTGGGTTTAAAAAGAGGAAGACATCTCCTCGAGGGGATAGAAATACAGTTCGTTTGGCCAAGCAGTTTCCATTTAAAGGGTCCAATGAGATAAAAAAATATTTTTTTGGCGAAAGCAACCTCTCGGCAACCTCGACACGCACGGCACGAAGGCGTTTGGTAGAAGAAAGTTTGTTCGGAAGGATAGCGCGGAAGATACTCACGTTGACATCGCGCCTTAGACATGCTCGTCTTGAATTTGCAATAAGATATGAGAACTGACCAGTCAGGCAATGGAAAAATGATCTTTTCTCTGATGAAACTGAAACAAATAGGGTTTTCTGTGATGCAACCAATGCGTCATCCGCCCTTCGAATAAAGCATTTGACCCTCAGTTCAGAAAAGTAACGTTAAAGCATGCCAGTGCACACGTGAAAATTTAGGGTGCTTTTCTGGCCATGGAGTCGGACCTGTTAGGCTCATAGAAGGAAACAAGGATCAATTCTAGTACAAAACTATCCCAGAGTAAACAATATTACCCTATGCTGAGGACGTTCTGCCTGTCATTTGGACATTCCAGCACGACGAGGACCGTAAACATACTGCACACAGTAAAGGAATTCCTCGACTCACAATTTGTTTTTGTCTTAGAGTGGTCATCTTATAGCCCGGATTTAAATCCAATTGAGAACAATTGTTGTGAGGTTAAGAAAATCAAATAGGCAATATAGCAGTTTAAGAGAACTAGACGCGAAATTTTTTTGAAGAGTGGAACTCTATTTCTGTTGAAAAATGTCAAAAAAATTATAGAGTCAATCATGTCGATATCAAAAGCTGTTGATATGCTACTAAGTATTAATTTTAGGCTTAAAAGGTATTCATTTGCCCTCTGTATGGCAAGTGATCCTGTATAGTGTAACTTCATTAGCTAAAATTTCATTTGATACAATTTTATCGAATAGTTTATAGGTCGTTCTTAATTATTTGTCCAGTTTCGTTTCTATATAAATTGTTACTATTTTTATTAAATGTACATAAGTCAAAAAATCTGCATGTTTTTTATATCTTTTTTCGTAATTTAGTCAGCTTTATTCATGTGCCTTTTCCGTAATTCAACAAATAACTTCAGGGTAGTATCTAACACAAAAATATTACACGTTGGATAAGAAATTCTCTGAAACTAAAAATCGTTCTTAATTATATGACCACAACTGTATATAAAAGAAAGTTGTTTTAGTTACACCATTTATAACTCAAGAACGGCTGTACCGATTTTAACGATATCTTATTTGTTGGATTCCTCTATGTCCCAAATAAAAGAATAGCTATTAAAATATCGATATAAAGCCTGAATACACTTCAGGATCAACAACCTGCAAGACGTGAACGAGAAGCGTCTAGAGATGCTGCGGTCCTCTCCCAACACCAAGGACGCGTACGACGCGGTAGTCTGGCTGAGAGCCAACAAGAAGAGTTTCAAACATGGCGTCTACGAGCCCGTGATGCTAGAGGTATCTTTATACTTTACATCTGTATCTTATCAAATTCGTTCCCATATCTATATTTTATGTATATAACACTAAAAAAAATTAAGTAAAATCTCACTGAGAAAGGTGTGTTGAGGCGGTTTGGGCATGTAGAAAGGATGGATGAAAGTAGGGAAACGAAAAAGATTTATGAAACTGGTGTGACAAAATGAGCTGGTTCTTTCGACCTGTTCATTCAATTGATTGGTTCAATTTCAAATGAACGAACATAGCAAAGCAAACAATAGTAAATATTGATTGAGATCTGTGATCACCGTTCATTCCTTTTTCTCACTCTCCCTCGGATCGCCGCGATGCGTGACTGTAATCGAATGAACGAATCATTTTCAACAAAGTGACGTCTACGAGCCCATGATGCTAGAGGTATCGTCCGAAGAGAACTAGACTAAACCCAGATATTTTTTGTTTCTCTGTTTGTCTGTTTGTACGGGCTAATCTCCGAAGATACTGAACCGATTTTCATGCACTTTGCACAATTAAGCAAAACCCGGGGTAACATATAGATCGAATGAACGAATCATTAACAACTAAATGACCCGTTCGATTGCGCAGATTTGAAGATCTGGTTTTTTGAATCGCGACCAACACATACTTAATCCATACTGTTGTATAAAACAACTGTCGCTGATAAATAATTTAGTTTTGATAGTGGACTGTATAAATAATAAAATGTATTTAGATTGAAGTGAGGCACGTTGAAAAAAATGTGAACAATTGACCAATAAACCGTTACCACTCACCTTAATAATTGTCCTCCTCCTTTCCTGGCTTGGATCCAGTCCTTCAGCTTTTGATGCACGGCACTTCTAAGTTTTAAAGGATTTGTTACGAACGAAAAAATATATATTATTGAAAATTATAGCTATATAGCAGGAGAACAGTTTTAGTGATACGGATGTCAACAAATCTTCGGTACGACCGTCGAACGTGCACTGGTTGGTGAGCGCGGCACAGCCGTTGAGCTTCCGCGACTATCACCTCACTCAAGAAGAGGGTAGAAGATAATCAAAGTATTGTGGCACTCTGTTTATTGCCAACGTTCACAGATTGATCAAACACATACATTTACAGATAAACTTCACAGACCCGAAGTTCGCCCGTTACCTAGAGGCCACAGTAGCGGGCCGCGACCTGGTGGCCTTCACCTTCGAGTCCAGTCAGGAGATGAACTTCTTCATGAAGACCATGAGGGAGCTCAACCTGAAGAGGGTGAACGCGGTGTGCAGCGAACCCGCGACCCTTAATGTCCAGAGACAGGATATATCTGAGTTGAGGTTAGTATTTAAAAAAACTGACACCACCAAAAACTTTGAAATTTATTCATTTAGGTAACACAATGTACACTTATGAACGTCAATAAAAAAAAAATTAATGCTACTAATGTAACATTTGCAGCCAGTTCTCAAATCAAGGACGTAGAACGGACGAGAAGAACTGGCAATAAACTCTCCGTCACTCTTTTTAATCGCAAAGTTTTTGTTTTACAAAATGTTTGTAAGGAGCTGCAACCATTACACCACGTTCCACACGACATCTTTAAGTAATTAACTATAATAATAAAAATTAAACAAATAATAAACGAAGTTTTGTCCTCTATCAGCAGTAGGCATGGTGAAACAGGAGCACGCACTTACATTATCGTGGGAACAACACGCAAATACATAGTCAAAATAACTAACATCACCGCATACACGAATTCAAGACGAAGGATCGCTAGAAAAGAAGTCAAACATTTGATGCAATAATTATAATATTATTTCTAGCATAATTTATTTTTATACAATATATTCAAAAAGCTATTATATTTTCCAGCTACCTAGGCTTCTACACCTACCTCCTAGACACCATATCGGCCCCGGACGCGATCACTCGCTACTTGTGCAAGAACTACGCGATACACAAGATCCCGATCGGCAACGAGCACACGTTCAACAACAGCGGGAAAGTGCCCGCTAACATCACGTTTTTCTTTACAGGTTTGTTTTTTTTGGTATTTAACATATTTTTTTATGTTTGATATCGACAGACGAGCATGAGGTTCACTTGATGGTAGGTGATACCCACGAAACAAGAAAAATAAGTGAAAGTGCGAAGTAGGTGTGTTACGCGTGTCACAATTAAGCATGGTGACTCTTAATCGATCACAGTCAGCCAAAATCATCCATATATCTATCCCATAAAGTTTGTTTTAGTAATTATATATTAGTTTGTTTTAATATTACAAAACGTTTATGTACTTTATGCGCTAAGCCAAAGTAACCGCTATCGCAAAGCACTAGGATATATTATACATTGTAGGACCCGTGTGATTTAGCTAGTTTTGACTTAAATAATAACAACGAACTGAAAAAAAATTGTAACAGTGTTAGATACTCCATTCATTTGTGTGAATTTGGCGACACTCGATCCGGTACTAATTATGACACATTGCACTTCTACTTACTTCTTCTGTTCTGTGGTGATACCCCAAAAAAACATATTTTAGCTTTTTAGATCAATAGCTAATATTATAAAGAGGAAAGATTTGTATTTTTGTATGTTATGAATAATCTCAAAAACTACTGGACCGATTTTAAACATTCTTTCAGCAATAGAAAGCTAAATTATCAGCGAGTAATATAGGCTTAGTATTTTTTTGTGTACAGTACATCTACATTGCACCTGTACGAAGCCGGGGCGTGTTTCTAGTATACTATATTAAAAAAATAAATAAATTAAAAATGTGTCGGCCACGTGACGTGGCATTATATGTCCTCAAGGCTTGAAGTAAAAAGTAAGTCAACAGCGCATAATTGACTGATATTTTGTGGCTGGGATCTACCATCAAGTGAACCTCATGCTCGTCTGTCGATGTCTAACATAAAAAAAAGATTTTATTGGAATATAAATCAAAAAACTTATTTTTGTTCAGAAAACCACAGGTTCACAGTACGCGTGTCGGCGTACAGCGGCGCTAAGTCCAGTTCTATAACGGAGATCAAGTCCCCGAGGCTGTTAGCCAATACAGTTGACATCGAACAAATTAATAATTTCAATAACCAGTAAGTAATTCTTAAATAACTCGTAAGGACCGCCTCCGTGACTCAGTGGTAAGCGCGATGCGAGGTCCCCGGTTCGAATACCGGGAAACAAGATTTTAAAAAAATTGTTTCGGTCGGGCAGGGTATAGAAGGCCTACCTACTTGCCATTAAAGAAAAATGATCAGTGAAACAGACACAAAATTGGGTCTGCCCCATACCTCATTAGGGGACTCGGGATTTCACTTAATTATTTCTTACAATACTAAGGTATAGTATAGTGGTGTTAGTATTTTATATACATACTAGCTGACCCGGCAAACGTTGATTTGCCATGTAAATAATTTCTAAAAAGCAGGGTTGGTGATAAAAAAGTAAAAATTTAGGGTTGTATTTATTTTTTAATGCCACAAGGGTTTAAGGGTGAACAACCCTTATCACTTAGGGGTATGAAAAATAGATAGTAGCCGATTATCAGACCCGTAGGTACTGCATACGTATATAAAATTTGGTAACAATCGGTAAAGCCGTTTCGGAGGAGTACGGTAACTAACATTGTGACATGGAAATTTTATATATTATTCTATATTCTATATTCCTAGAAAAATAATAGGCTAATCACTTATATTGAGTTTTCGTTTTGACGATACTGACTCTTGAGTCACAATTGGATATATACTGAATTTAAGAAAATATACAAATAATACAAAGCTGCGAGAACTCCATACAGACTCTACTCAGCACATATATTAAAGGAACAGTAACATTTCTAACTTTTTTGAGTGATTATTGTAGAGCTGTATGTTGGTTAAAAATGGTCGAAAACTAAAAAGCCTTTTGAAGCATGAATCCTCTAGTTTGAAATGCTTACCTGTTATTTTTTTCTCAAACAACATGTTATTTTTTTTTAAGGAAATAACGAAAATTTTGCCTCGCGCTATTTCTAAGAATCGTGCTTAGCGTGAAAAAAATAAATTCAAAAAGCTTTTTGTTTTTTACGATTTAATTTTTTTTCAACAAGTTCAGCTCTTTAAAAACCTGTCAAACAAGTTTGAAGTCCTTTAATTTCTTTGTTGCTGAGTGTATAAATCTTCTAAAACATAAATTCTATGGTCTTCATATTAGTAAAAAAACTAATAATTTTCAAAACTAAAGAGGAATTTAAAAAAATGCATAAAAAATAAAGCAATGCATTTTTTAATCTATTAAAAAATAAAGATTTTTTTTTTTACTTTAGTTAGTTTTAGTCTGTCGATCCTAGAATATTAAAAATTACTGAATTAATGTTAACGCTAAACTGTTAAGTTTATTTTGTTAAACAATGATATAAAGTCTCCTATTGCGATATTTTTATGTATGTTTATACTAAGAAGTTAATTTTCATCAGGTTATCAAATTTTGAAAAAACAGCGCAGTCGCACAAAGCGAAAATGAAAGACATCGATAATAAATTATCGCCGTTGGACGTCACTCTGAACAGTTTTAATATGGACAGGAAGAAAATTAATGAAGGTGTCGAGAAGGTATTTAATATAAAGGTCCATTTACATGATAGCATTTTCTTGTCATACATCGTTTCTTTCATTAGTTCACTTCTTTTCGACGGGCTCGTTGACCTTCTGTGCTCATCGATGGGTCGTGGGTTCGAATCCCACCGGGACGACATGATTATAATTTTCTGTAAGTATGTCTTTCCAACGTCTGGTAACTTCGGGCATTGATCGGGTGGAAGGAATATCAAAATTCCGACCGGGTATCGAACCACCGTTCATACATGTTCTACGGAACGCGTCATCGAGCCCGTCTCTATTAACAAACAAATGTTAATTCTTCTTTATATTATTCTATTCGACACGCACTTGGCTGATTTTATATTGCGTCGTACAAAAAAAGCTAATATTAATAGGAAAAATAAGTTAAATTAAAATTATATTATTTCAGGTACGCACTCTGAGCGCACAGATACGCTTACAAACGAAGAAAATCGATGACATACAAAACGAATCTACCCTCAATATTGAACTAGAGAAACAGAAGTGCAAGAAGAGACAGAAAGAGAGTATATCAAAGCAATGCCATTTACACAGTCGGCTAAAAGATCTTATGAAAGACTTGCAAACTAAGATGTTGGATAGGGAATTGGCTACGGTAAGGAATTCTAATCTGCTTTTACATCTAATCTAATATATATCACATATTACTCCGTATCTAATTAAAGCGAATGTCTTAAATATGGAGTACCGCAGACGGATGCATCTAGCTACTCTTCTCTTTGGGGTCGTGACAACTAAGAATCCAATATATCTATTTAATAAGCTGACTTGGTTAGAAAATTTAGTTTATAACACCAGGGCTTCACAAGTTGTGTTAAGATTTCCAAAGCATTACACGGCAGTCTTTAGAGGTAGTTTTAAATATAATGCGACTAAGTGTTGGAATAACATACCTCCTCCTATAAAAAGCTCGAAAACAGTATTTGGATTAAAATATTCCTATAAAAAATTTCTATATTCCGAGTACATTAACCAACCTTAGTCGCATCGATACACTGAACAGTACTATATAATAATATTATTTCACATTTATTATATTTTATAATATCTCACGTATATATGCACATTTATCTTCAATATTATTTCTTTATATTTACGATAACGAGCATATAATTAAGTATTTAATTTAGTTTTTTTTTAATGATTCTTTTTTCTTTACTTTTTAAATTCTCTTTTGTGTTTACTGGCACACAAACAGTTACTCAGGCAGATGCTGAAAATCAGCGCTGTAGCCAGTAATGGTTAACAGCACAAGCTGAGCATCGGCCTTTTCTTTCGCCACACAGCATATTTAGTGTAGGGTTAAGAATGTAATCATTAAGAATGTAGCCTAAATATTAAGAATGTTATGTAAATTTGTGTGTGGCATTGAATAAATGTTTCTTATTCTTATTCTTATATAAAATTCTTGTGTCACGGGGTACGTGATCGAACTCCTCCGAAACGACTCGACCGATTCTCATGAAATTTTGTGTGCATATTGGGTAGGTCTGAGAATCGGACAACATCTATTTTTCATCCCCCTAAATGTTAAGGGTAATCCACCCCTAAATTTTTTTTTTATTTTTGGACGAAATATTTTGTTTTTATTTTTTTATAATGTGGCATTAAAAAATACATACAACCCCAAATTTTCACTCTTCTATTACCAACCCCTGCTTTTTAGAAATTATTTACATGGCAAAACAACGATTGCCGGGTCAGCTAGTTTATATATTGTTAAACCTATGAAAACTGCATCAAAATTAGTTCAGTAGTTTCAGAGTTAAGTGTTAACAAACAGATGGATCAAAACGTTAAAAGTGTATTGTATGTCTTTTATCCCTTTTCTTATCTCGTCCTCTCTCGATTTCTGGTAAAATTATTATATCATTTCATAATTATAATTTGGAACTTGTTAATTATTACCAGTCCCTTGATATCGGCCTTATTCATAAACGTATTAAAAGCTTGATATAGTTAAAATATGTTTTGTCTCGCTCTATCCAATATAAAAAGACTACAGAGCGAAAGAAACAAAACATATTTTTAACTATGTACAATGTACATATATCACTCTTATAGTACGTTTATGAATAAGGCCGTTAATTTATACTAATACTAGCGACCCGCCCCGGCTTCGCACGGGTCAAGATTTTTTGACAAAAAAAGCAGGGGTTGTATGTATTTTTTAATGCCACATTATAAAAAAATAAAAACAAAAAAATTCGTCCAAAAATTAAAAAAAAAATTAGGGGTGGACTACCCCTAACATTTAGGGGGATGTTGGCCGATTCTCATAGATACCGGATAAGCACAAAAAATTTCATCAAAACCGGTCAAGCCGTTTCGGAGGAGTATGGCAACGAAAACTGTGACACGAAAATTTTATATATTAGATTATAAAGAGGAAAGATTTGTTTGTTTGTTTGTTGCGGTTTAGCTCAAAAACAACTCGACCAAAAAATTATTTCACCAATAGAAAGCTACATTATTAGCGATTAGCCGTTTTGTTATATAAATATGTAGCGACATCTATAATCCGCTACAAGAATCAATACAAAGACGTCAATTCCTGAATCGCGCTATCAAAGTTTCTGTGCGCGCTAAGTATATATACAACATCTCGACATCAACCACTGGGGCCTTAGGGCCGGCTAGTCAGTGGTTCGACTGGTCGAGGATCCTCCCTTTAGGTTGGAGGAAGACCACACCTCCCTTACTCCACAAATATAATGTTTATTATGTTATAGGTGAAGTTAGATGTTAGCAGGAACGCGATAGTAGAGCAAGAGTCCGAGCTGAGGGAGCTTAGGACTGAATTAAGGAATGTACAGGTCAGTATAATTATTTATTTCGCCCATTAAAAGCAGAATATTTATTATTAAAATAGACAGGCTTTTGACGGGCTCGTTGGCGCGTTCGGTAGAACACCTGCCGTGCGCATCGATGGGTCGTGGGTTCGAATCCCACCGGGACGACATGTTTATAATATTCTGTAAACACGTCCCCACGTCTCGGTTGGGAGGAATATCGAAATTCCGACATGGTAACGAAGGGTGAAGTGCATATTGCGCGTTTCGGTTTCGATCTATGAATTTCCGAATGCTCGAAGTAAAAAGTAGGTCGACAGCGCATCATTGACTGATCTGTGGCTGAGGTATCACCTACCATCAAGTGAACCTCATGCTCCTCTGTCGATATCTAACATAAAAAAGCCAAAAAAAAAAGGCCAACGAGCCCGTCAATGTGTTTACCCCCTATTGGTTAATTATTTCATATCTTGTAACACCAAACCGAAAATCGACCGATTTTTGTAACAGGCAACACTAGAAAACATCCAGAACTGCTTGAATCGAGCCGTATCCCAAGCCAAGGAGAAGCTAACGGAAGCCAAACGAAGCTGCAACAACAAGCTGCCCAAGGATCCAGCTTTCCCGTACAGAGAGGCCTTTGAATCGCTTCCAGCTGATCTCACGGGACTACAGGAACACTGCTTCGATCTCCAGACGAGGATCAATTGTATGGAGAGCAGCGATGAACAGGTAAATTAACATTGTCTTTTATTAACGCGAGTATCACACATTTAAATAAAATACTGTATACCGGATTAAAACGCGATTTATTATTTATATTGTTTAAATTATTTATCCCGACGTTTCGAGACAGGTATGTCTGCCCGCGACCACGGTTGCTGAAAAGCATCCGAAACGTCGGGATAAATAATTTAAACAATATAAATAATAAATCGCGTTTTAATCCGGTCTACAGTATTTTATTTAAAGGTAAATTAACCCTATTTTTTTTTATAATATAGGGGGCAAACGAGCCTGCGGCTCACCTGATGGAAAGTGAACACCGCCGCCCATGAACATCTGCAACACCAGAGGACTTGCAGATGCGTTGCCGGCCTTTAAAATGTTTTGATATAATAAATAATATTTTGATGGACTCGCTGGCTAGTTCGGTAGAACACCTGGTGTGCGCATCGATGGGTCGTGGGTTCGAATCCCACCGGGATGACATAATTTTCTGTAAGCATGACGTCCACGCATGGTAACTTCGGGCATTGAACGGGCGGGAGGAATATCGAAATTCCGACCGGGTAACGAACCACCATTCATAGATGGCTGGCCATGTGTGTCGGACTTGAATTCGTGTATGCGGTGATGTTAGTTACTTCGACTATGTATTTGCGTGTTGTTCCCACGAGAATGTAAGTGCGTGCTCCTATTTCACCATGCCTACTGCTGATAAAGGACAAATATTTGTTTTTTATTTTATGCAATAAAAATAATTGAATGTGACCAGGTATTGAAAGAATACGAATCTCGCGAGAGGACGATAGCTCAACTCAAGTCCGATGTCAGCAACTCGTCGAGTATGAACAAACGACTCGAGGACAAGATGGCGGAACTCAAGTGAGTGATATTTACGTTGAATAAAACTAATTAGGATTATTTATAGAGATGAAACGGATAGCTGTTTGGCCGGATAGCCGGATGTCCGGATATCCGGCAATCGTGCCGCCGGATATTCAGCAACCGTGAAGCTGGATATCAGGCCAACGTTGAAGCCGGATATCCGTCCAATCTTGAAGCCGGATATCCGGCGGAACAGCCGTTTGGTGCATCGCAAGAAATTGAGAAAATTTATCTTTCAGCACCCTGCAGCTACACTGCTGTAGCGAAAGATATTTTTATAAAGCTGTTCTTGTTTATAAAGACAACCGAAACCGCTTATTACCTCTTAATGAAATTATTAGTTACTCACCATAATTTTAAAAATCATTTTCTAAGTTGTAGAATGAACATTTTGTGATTATTGATTTTGTTTGTTAAGTGATATAAATAATTAACTTACCTTAATATTATATTTGGTATTTTTTTAATATCCGATATCCGGCTTCATCTCTAATTAAAAGTCGATTTATTAATTATATTATGTATCTAGTTGTTTCATTTAAATGTGTGATACTATAATAAAAGACAATATTAATATTAGATTCTGATATTTCCAGACAGCAATGGCTGCCATCGTTGGAGGCGCTACTGCGCAATATCGACCGGACGTTCGGCGCGATGTTCGCGAAGCTGGGCTGCGCGGGCGAGATCAAACTGGATAAAACTGGCTCTGATGTGAGTATTATATACTGGGCCGGATTATTGGGAGGGCATCTGGGGCTACAGCTTCCACAGAAGAGAACCTTTAATAGAGAATTCGGAAAAAAATATTTTAAATTCCAACGAGTAAACACTAGTAAACAACTTTTTCTTTGATATTTTTTTTTTCGCTGTTATACCACATGTATATTTTAATTTTGTTTCTTATTTTTTTTTTGTAAATTGTGTGTGTGTTTTTAATAAATGTTTTTTCTTTCTTTCTTTCTTTCTTATAACTTTTTATATAATATAAGTACTTTGTACAAACAATCATATTTTTCTCAAATATAAAAAAAAATGTTCATCTTATTTGGAAAATATTTGGGGCTCCAGAGCCTCCAAACATTTAAATCCGATTCAGATTGTGTATCGAAGCTGATCCAGTCATACTATTTCAACCCACGTGGTTGCCATTTTGAGTAAATTGAGTTTGAATTGTAATTATGATTTATTAAGTTTTTTTTTTAAATATCAGAAATAATATATTTTTCGTAATTATTATTACAATAATTAGTGTATTTTATGTAGCAATCAATGTTATTGGATTTAATCCATTTTTGTTACATATTCTAAACCTGTCATTAAATATTAAATAGATGTATATCAATAATGTTGTCGATATTATGAAGTAATTATAATATAATATATATTTTTTTATTTTTTAGTTTAAGTTTGTACATACTATATGTAGATATAGCTCTGAAGTCAGTTTTTGTTTTTTTTTAAATTTTGAAATCGGTAAATTTCAGGAGGACTACGACAAATACGGCGTGGGGATCTACGTTCGATTCCGGGCGGAGGAACAGCTGCAGCAGCTGACGCGGCACGCGCAGAGCGGCGGCGAGCGCGCGCTGTGCACCGCGCTCTACCTCATGTCGCTGCAAGCGCTCTCCGCGGTGCCCTTTAGGTGGGGAATACCGGGTTCGATGTCGGACCGTGACCGAAGTAAAAAAAAAAATAGTCAAATTGAGAATCTTCCTTTTTGAAGTCGGTTAAAAAGTAGGTCGATCGCATTGATTGATTTTCTGTGGCTGAGGTATCACCTACCATCAAGTGAACCTCATGCTCGTCTGTTGATATCTATACTAATATTATAAAGATGAAAGATTTGTTTCTTTAAAAATGTTTGTTTGTTTGTTACGATAAATCAAAAACTACTGGACCGATTTTAAAAATTCTTTCACCAATAAAAAATTATTTGGATAAGAATTAATACAAAGGTGGATAACATGGTCTGATTTTAATCGGCATTTCTATCAATTTTAAAATAGGTTTAGTAGTTTTTGAGTTTATTCGTAACATACAAAAATACAAATCGTTTACCTCTTTATAATATTAGTATAGAGTATAGACATACGAAAATAAAAATCGTTCCTTTTATAATATCAGTATATTATATAAATCCCGTTTTAATCCGGTAAAAATTTCAAACACGCGTTAATAAAAGACAATTGCTTTGACCAGATGTGTGGACGAGATAAACCAAGGGATGGACGCGATCAATGAACGAAAGATGTTCCAGTTGCTGGTGAAAGTGACCACCGACAGCGATAACGGACAGTACTTCTTGTTGACACCGAAGGTGAGTGAATTTTTTAATAATAATTCCAATTAAACTACATGTATGTATGTGTATTTTTTTCGAGTGTGCGAGACACTGATAGTCGGCATCGTTCGTGCGTATTCGTACGATTAGAGTTCCTACAAAAACGCATCCAAAGTGCGAACCCGAGCATTGCCAAACGTGTGAGAGCGAGCGAGAACGCACCATTACCCCAAGCACGGAAAAGCGGCTGGGTGCGAGAGAGTGCGCGCTATGACTCCACGTCAGAGTGTCGTTCACACGGACACTAGCAGCGCCGCGGTGGCTGGGGGGAGAACTATACGTATTACGCCAGAGAAACCGTGCTAAGCGTGCCTGTAAGGCCTGTGCTTTAATGTACATATACGAGGGGCGGCTGATAAGTCCGCGGCCTAAGGCATTAAATGAAAGAAAAGTATGAGTATTTTATTTTTATTTTTCAATATAGTCTTCCTGAAGCAAAATACATTTTACAAATCCGGCGTGCAATGCTTTTAAACCTCCAAAAAAAAATATTTTATCTTTGCCCTCAAATTGGCTTTCTACAACCGTCTACATTTCATTGTCATCGGCAAATCTACGATCTCGTTACTCCTTTTTCAAATTGGAAAAAAAGAAATAGTAGCTGGGAGCCAGGTCTGGACTGTAAGGTGAGTGGTCAATTTCCGAGAAGCCTGTGTCCTTCAGGACCAGCCGGGAAACGCGCGCCATGTGGCGCGCGCTTTGTCTTGCGAAAACAGCACTCCGCGTGCTGAATTCCCACGTTGTTTCTGAACGACTGCCTCTCGCGCCTGAGCCAATAAATTTTCATAGTATTGTCCATTTATAGTAGTTCCCTCTGGTAGGTAATCAATCAGCAAAACACCTTCGCTGTCCCAGAAAACAGTCGCCATAAGCTTTGATGCCGACTATTTAACCTTAAATTTCTTCGGCGGCCTTTCTCCTTTTTTCGTCCATTGCATGGACTCCAATTTGGGTCAGAATTGCATTGGCGAACCCAGGTTACATCTATGTTTATTATTTGGTCGCAAACGTCTAGATTGTCCCCGACGAGCTCTAAAAAATCCTTACTAGTCGCAAGTCGCCGCTGCTTGTCGAGCTGTGAAATCATTTTTGGTACCCAACGCGCACTGAATTTTCTCATATTGAAATGCTCGTACATAATTTATCCAACCCATTTTTTACTGATCTGCAACTCTTCGGCTATCTGCCATAATTTTCTTCTTTGGTCGGCCAGTACAAATTTTTCGACTTTTCGAACATTTTCCTCCGTCACTACCGTCACAGATCGCCCCGGACTCGGATCATCTTCACAGCGCTCTCGTCCTTGTTTTAATAAGCGAGCCCAAGTTTTGACCATGGTATATGAAGGCGCAGATCCCCAAAGAACTAATGACATGTCTTTGAAAATTTATTACAGAGTTTTTCCTTTCTTTACGAAGTACTTTATCACGGCGCGGTGTTCAATATTACTTAAATTTGTCGGATCGGCTGACTTGATGATGTTTGTCCTTCAACAGATAGTTTACTAATAACCTTATTATCGAAAGAAGGTTATATTTCTACTACCAATAAGTGTCTCAACTAGTACTAACACAAGTGAGATAATTAGTCAGTCCTAAGTACCTCAGGCCGCGGACTTATCAGCCGCCCCTCGTATGTTCCTCATTCAACACTTCAAGCCCAGCCGTCCGAACTGTTCGAACAGTTCGAGTACCCGAGTACCTAAATATCCGAACTTCCCGAACTCTTCAAATAGTTCGAGTATTCAGATATCAGATTGTACACCTCAACAAACATACTAGTTTCATACATACATAGCAAGTACATTAAAGCTTGTAAAAAAGTTACACTATTTAATCTTAGCAGTTAGGTATATAAGTAAAAGTACATACTAAAGCTTGAGACGATATTTTCAAGATATGCTGGGAATTAAGTGGTCAAATACGTTAGACATTTTGGCATGTTTTGGACTGCATGGACTATGCGGATATCTGAACTACTCGAGCACCCGAACTACCCGGTTATCCGAACTATCCGGATTTGAAGTTTCAGATCTCACGGATCCGGGTATCACACACATCCGTGTAGTCGGATAGTTCGGACAAAAACACGAGCCCTAATACATATATGTTTTTCTATTGCAGCTCCTCACTCAACTCGAGTACGGCGAGAAGATAATGGTCCACACGATAATGAACGGCGAGAAGATCATGGACTACAAGAGGTGGAACTACAGGAAGCATCTGGAGAACGCGCGCGCGTACCGGCCGTGACACGAGATTACCAAGTAAAGGCGGTTTTGTACGAATTCTAATTGTACGAATACCTACGAACACGCATGAACAATATCCACACTCCGAGTAGTATAGTGTAGCGATGAGATATACTTGCAAAATTCGATACCGGGGCTCCCAAGTACGAGTCCGTAAAAAAACCAGGGTCGAAAACCAGGTTTCATAATACTTTCATCGAGCTCCGAACTCGCTATAATAAAAATACTTGCATAGGAAAACAATCCCTACATGATTAGAGATAAGAACCACAATCGTATTTTCAAGAAAATACTTTAAAGTATAAAAATACTTGCATAGGATTGTACTCCTGTACAAATTATTACGGTTCTTATTCCTATGCAAGTATTTTCAATTTTAACTCTTAACGCACCCGAATAGCTAATACTTTCATTGCAAGTTTGTCCCGCTCACACCAGGGGACTTGGGGTTGACTGAGGGTACTTCCAAGCGAAGCCCTGGTTTTAAAACCTGGTACCGTAAATACGTCTCATCTTTAGTATAGTGTCTCGCAGACTATGCAAACTAGCCGTGCGTATAGTTGCGACATACGAAATCAAACCCAACTTGCTCGGAGGTTTTAGTTCGTACGTTAAATTCAATATGGATATAGAAAATCTATATACAGTGGACCTCCGATAATCCGGCCCCTGTCTAATCCGGCGCCCCCTGTAATCCGACATGACTTACAATTAAGATCACGCAGGTTTGAACAGGTCACAACTCGTACGCGCCACCGCTATTGTGCTGTAATTTGTGTGTAATTTGTCGGATTACAAGGTACTCTTTCGTAAAAAAATCCGGACTATAGGGGTCTTAGGCAGTGCTCTATAATCCGACAAATTCGATAGTCCGACACTGCCCTGCATAATGTTTGCCGGATTACCGGGGGTCCACTGTAGTCTGGTCTTGCGGTCTTTTAAATAACATTAAGAATACTGGCAACCCTTTCGGCTTTAAATTGACATTTTAATTTTTTTCAAAGATACATAAACTGATGAAATTGTCTAAACGTCAGTGGAACTGTTATAAGATTTAAAGAAAAAGTTAATATGGATAGGGATTTTTTTACAGATATTTAAATTTAATGTTTTTACTATCAACAATTCAACATTTATTATCATGTTTTAATTTTGAATGGAATTTAGTGTAAAAGCTAAATGCATTTTCCTATACGTTATACACTTCCTTTTTGCCTAAATAGCCTTCAATAATAGCCACATTATTATATATTCAGCTTCAAAATAAGATGAAAAAATTATTAATACAGTGCTCTTAGAATATAGATGAGTTAGATCGCTGGATACGATATCGTCGGTTCAAGGGTAAAACTCACTAAGTCTCATTTTGAATAAAAATAAATTTCGTCACTATTTTAAGCGCAAATCTACGCTAAGAACAATGCACTATCTTGTATTCTGGTCCATAACTAAACTATGAGTCTCAATACATACTTATTAATTTATCGTATCGTTTATGAATACTTCAAATAAGCAAGAACAAGTCAACAATCAAAGGTAAAACTCACTAAGTGTTATTTTGAATAAAACTAAATGTTTCTACTATTTTTTATTCTAAGCGTACATTTAGTTATGGACCAGAATACGTAATTAGTTCTTCATTCTAACTCATACTCTTAAAATGAGTAATAGTAGCAAAATTTATTTTTATTCAAAATGTCACTTAGTGAGTTTTACTTTTGAACCGACTATATTTTTTAACAAAGTATATAAAGTAGAAATATTGAAACTGCAAAGTAGAAAAAGCGGACTGATTTATTGTTCCGCGAATTCATTTTATCACATTTTAAAAGATAAATATTTGGAATTATTAACTTTTTTATAGATTTTGTAGTAACATCACGTCTTTCACAACTGTTTATCAGCGCAAATATCAAAAAAACAATATCCATACTAAAGGTATTCACATTTTAATGGAAAACCAATGTTTTTAATTATTTTTTTAGATTTATATGGGAAGTTAACACATCAGTAATTGAGTTTTTCGATCTCTTGGAGACACCCTGTATACAACGTTGTACCTGTATAGTTGTAAGTGCGTTTGCACTGTAAATCATTAATGTTATGTTTTGTAATAAATAATATTTGATATGATTTTTACAATATTTGTTTTATTTACAATAAGGTAGAACACCTGCCGTGCGCATCGATGAGTCGGGTTCGAATCCCTCCGGGACAACATGTTTATAATTTTATGTAAGCATGTTTCCCCACGTCTGGTAACTTCGGGAATTGACAGGGTGGGAGGAATATCGAAATTCCGACCGGGTAACGAACCAACGTTCATAGATGAAAAATCCGTGAAGTGCACATTACCCGTTTCGGTCTATGCATTTCCGAATGCTCGAAGTAAAAAGTCGACAGCGCATCATTGACTGATGTTCTGTGGCTGAGGTATCACCTACCATCAAATGAACCTCATGCTCGTCTGTCGATATCTAACATTAAAAAAGCATTAGACAATGTCAGTTAAATTAATTTATAAGAAATCATATATAAAAAGTTCGTTTAGTATATAAAAGTTGTATTATTAATTATACTATATAATTAGTTTCGAAACTATACAATATCTATAAGGCTGTGATATATTATTAATACAATATGATAATTAAATATTATCCTCATTAGTAATCATTATCTGACCCAAACTAAAAAAATAGCATTTGTGCAAACAGGCAGAACATCCACGAGGCGTTTCAAACGCCCGAAAAACGCCGCGATTATTGTTCCAACTCGATGCCTTTCCCTGTCCACTGTTCATCTAACTTCACATTGCATTCAAGATCTCGTAATGCAGACTTAATATCGAACCCGAAATCTTCAGCGAACAACTCGTACGAACGATTGAGTATAGATTCGATTCCCATCTCGAGGAATTTAGTGTTTAGGTCGCGACATCGCGCCACTATGTTCCGAATCGCCCAGCAACCGTTTTTCTGAAAATAAAATATGTGTATAATGTTTAAATAAAATACTGTATACCGGATTAAAACGCGATTAATTATTTATATTGTTTAAATTATTTATCCCGACGTTTCGGATGCTTTTCAGCAACCGTGGTCACAGTCCTGTCTCCCCGTGACCACGGTTGCTGAAAAGCTGAATAAATAATTTAAACAATATAAATAATAAATCGCATTTTAATCTGGTATACAGTATTTTATTTAAATGTGTGATACTCGCGTTAATAAAAGACAATATTAAGTGTAATATTTTATATTACACATTTTGAAAAAAGTGCGTCACACTAATTTTGTGATTTTTTGACCCCACCTCCGTCCTTGTCACAGTTGGTCACATTTTGTGAGTTCTAAGGGAGGGGCCCTTAGTGTGACGTCACATATTTTGCAATTCTAGAAATTAGCAGTAGTTCCAAATTTAGTTTTATTTACATTTACGAAGATCTCAGGCGGCTAGCGTGTGAGTGTGTAGAGCGAGTATGAGCTCGCCAACAAAACAATTTAAACCATATATTCATACGGGTAGAGTTGAAAATATTTTTAAGTTTTTCGTTAATAGTTACAATTTAGCAATTTAACCTCTCCCACCCCTAGTCACACAATGTCACACTTCGTCGATCCCCCGTAAAGTGTGACGTACTTTATGGATGGTCCCAAAGGAACAACAATTGATAATAAACGATGTCAAAATGGTAGTCTGCTAGTAAATGGACCAAATAGAGATACATACTGCCTCACTTGAATTTAACCCTAACTCACCTGTACTTGAGAGTTGTCCTGGTGCACTTTCAGACTGTTCACGATGGCCTCCGCTGCGCCGCAGTCGACGAACTGCGCACTGTGCTGCGGTTCGCGCAGCGCCAGCGCAGCTATGCATTTGAGGGTTAACGCTACTGCGGTCGGGTTATTCTGTGCACAAAAACATTAATCTATACTAATATTATAAAAACTACTGGACCGATTTTAAAAATTCTTTCACCAAAGCTACATTATCAGCGAGTAACATAGGCTATTTTTGTGTATAGTACGTTTACATTGCATCCGTGCGAAGCCGGGGCGTATTACTAGTCATCTATAAATTCTATTATTTATTTAACACTAAATCGCCTAAAGAAGTCATTTTAGCGTAAGTTTAGAAAAAATAGTATAGTTATTATGATACAATTTCCTAGTGTGTTGGTATACATCATATGAACTTAACTTCCTCCTCCTCTCTGGATGACTTATAAAAAAAATTAAAAGTAAAGTTTACCTAAGTTTGAAATTTACACCCAATCGTATTTTTATTAGTCACAAAAAGGCGAAAAATTATTTAAAAAAAGTACATTTTCTTCATAAACTAAAACTGTAGATTGAAATTAATTATTGTTTACTTATCCCTTTAAGTGCTTGGATAAATATCAATTACCGTGCCCTTAGCGCTCAAATGGCAGGACACAGACGATTTCTACTTGCTGGTAAAGAAAAATGATCAGTGAAACAGACAGAAATGTCTGCCCATTTAAATTATTTTGGAGGAACATTTATATAATTATAAAAACTTACTATAACATAATTATTGTATTTACTATAAATAAGTTTCAATAACAGCAGATACTTACGGAATGTCTGGAAAGAACTGACACAATAATTGGAATAATTCCACTTTTAACTAACTGCCGCTTCACGTCGTCGTTACCCGCCAGGGCTGTGATTCTGGAAAAAATGTTATAACACTGTTAATTTAAATGTTAACATGTATATTACTTTTATTATAAATGAATGAATAAATTAACATTTTTATTACGCCCGCACACGCACCGCATAAATTTATATTAACACCAGAGTAATAAACTAAATGACAAGCAAAAGGTAATAAATAAAAAAATACCTTTCGTGTAAAATTAGTGAACGCTGATTTACATAAAAATACATTACTACATATTTAGACAAAATGATAGAATTATCTTAATTAACTCACACACAAAGATAAAGGAAAATCAATCAACAGTTATGTGGTAAAATAAAAGAGATTCACACAGCATGTATTGCAACGTAGATTTTAAACGTTCCTCGAAATCAATAAATGATTGGTAAACATAGCAACACCATTGTTTCATCATTAACCCATGTTACTAAAAAGTTACCATGGCAACGAATCAACAATCTTCAGTTCTCTCTTTGAAGAGACAAGGAACTCATTGTTTTAATAATGGCGTCTCCCAATAACGGTGATTATCTCTCATTCGGCGATAGAAACATTGGTCTAACCACCATAGACAACTGGCTAAAGCATAACAGCGAAGTATTAAAAGGGGACATTATTGGCATCACCGACAATAACACCTCTATCACCAAAAACTGCATTGTAAAAGTCAACCAAACATCTTGCAATGACTTTAGTGACAGCACAGATCAATTAAAACACAGAGCGAGGCATATCAACTACTGGAAATCCGAACTCGAACGAGCTATACAAGACATCGACGCAGAGATTAACGTCTTAGAAGCTCTGAGACAGCAATTGAAAAACGCTATGGATACTTTGAAAATACCGGAATATATAACCGAAGAATGTCTTAATTTAAGACGCGACAGAATGCAGTCAGATACTGTATACGATGATCCACAAGACGCTCTATTTAATGAATCGGTATTAATCGCAAACGTGAAAAGACTACAGCAAGATATGTTAAGAGATATTGAAAGTCAAATGAATATAAACGTAGCAGCAAAGAATGCTTTAGAACGCGATTGGAGCGATAAGTGTTTGGCTTATAAGTATGAAACACATAATTCAAATTTGGCTACCAATTCTGTTAATGTCAAAGATTCAGCAGGTGCTACGAGATTATCGGAAGGGCAGTCCAATGTACAATTATGGGAACAACACACGATCAACGCATTAAAACAATTCAAGGCTGCTATAGATTCATCCAAAGGTGTAAGACAAAAAGTAGACGCTGCTTTAATAAATTCAGCGAGAGACTTGCGAACTCAGGACATAGCTGTTAATAAGGCACTAAGCCAAAGAATCGCTAGAACTGATCAAGTGAAAATCGAAATGGAAAATCAGTTAAAACTGACGCTAGAAAAGATTGTAGAGACTGAGAATATTTTGGAAACACTGCATACAGAAATTTTAAAAGTTACGCAAAGAATTCAGGTAGCTCAAACGCGATTGAATGTGAAAAATTGCAGGCCAAAGGTGGAGAACTGTCGAGAAGGATCGTTGTTTAGTTTGATAGACGAAATACGCGATTTGAATAACAGCATGAGTTTGTTGCAACAGCGGAGTTTGGAAACGGAGAAATTGAGAGCGAATCTGATACATGAGAGATCGAAATTGGAGAACGAAATAATTGTTAAGAAAAAGACGCTGTATATTGATGATAAGAGATGTTTGTATTTGAGATCATATTTTCAATCAGCAGAGAAACTATGTGGGTTTTAAACTCAAATTGTGGCATTTCGACGTTCTAAAGAAAAGCCAGGTCAAAAGAGCCTTAAGCTCACGAGCATGCGTTGAAAGGTTAAGAGTGTATATCGAGGGTATAGTGCTGAAACCCAATAAGTATGAAATATTAAGATTACAAGTTATCGAATTTAAGGGACATAAATACAAATAATATCGCCATAATTAATATTTGTGATGACATATTATCTTAGTATATCTTAGGTACTTTTGTAGGTATATATCCTCAAAAAACATCCCCTTCACTCTAGTTCTATTCGCACTTTTTCATAGATGGAAGAATAGTGCACATTGCGTGTTTCGGTTTCAGACTATGAATTTCTGAATGCTCGAAGTAAAAAGTAGGTCGACAGCGCATCATTGACTGATGCTCTATGGCCGAGGTATCACCTACCATCAAGTGAACCTCATGCTCGTCTGTCGATATCTAACATTAAAAATAAAAAAAGCTAAAAAGTCAGAGTCACATATAAAACTGTTCACTAAAAAATTGATTAATAAAGAATTTTATTATTATTTTGCCAAATCTCTTTTCGGCTGTGAGCCATCAATACTGATAAGTAAGTAATGATAAGTCAATACTCACAATTTGTTCGCCTGCTGTAAAACATTAACATTATCATAATTGTCCGCCAGCACCGCGAACAGTATATTGTTGCCAGACTCCGCCACCTTAGCGCACAGCTCGTGTCGGACCAGCAGTGTTGCCATCGTGAGCATTAGTTCCGAGGCTAGCGGAGGTTTTGTGTTTTCTGAAAAAATAAAGTTTCTTTTAGACTGATAAATTTGAATTTGTTGATTTTAGACAAACATTTTCAGATCTTTTAAAATTTGTTAGATGTTAGAGAAGAAAAATAATGTTCATAAAAATAAATTATCAGATATGTTATTTGAATGTATGTATGTAAAATAATATAAATTAACTGAATATAGTAATAAATTCAAGTCTTGATCAAGAAGCTCTGCTCCGCTTCCTAGGTTAGTTCTGAGGATTCCTTTAAATTTGAATGTATATAAAGATGGTAGGCATGTATGTATTTGTTTCTAAAGCAGTAATTTTGACTGCTTTTCAATTTCGTTGAAATAAAAATGTATTCATATTTATTATGATACAATTTATAAGCTATTTTTTTTTGCTATTTTGTGTTTGACTTTATATACACCAAATGAATAAGGCATGTTAACAGTTTAATTCAACTTCCTCCCCTCTGTAAAACTGATATGTATTTGGTATACCTTTATTGCCCGAAATTTCAGTCCTTCTAGTGTTAAATTATCTTTAAATCTTTTCTGGCACTCCAACAGGTACCTAGGCAGATGCTGGAAATCAGCACTGATTTACAGCTCAATCTGAGCATCAGCCCTGTCTTTCGCCATACAGCTTATTTAGCTTAAATTAGGATTACGAATATAATCTATACTAATATTATAAAGAGGAAAGATTTGTATTTTTGAATTTTTCTATTTTTGTATGTTATGAATAATCTCAAAAACGACTGGACCGATTTTAAAAATTCTTTCACCAATAGAAAGCTACATTATCAGCGAGTAACAAATGCTATAATACATCTCCATTGCACCCGTGTGAAGCCGGGGCACATTGCTAGTTATTTATAAGTTAAATAATGTGCATGTGAATATTTTTTTTTTCATAATAATTATAATAATGTTAACCTTTAAGCAAATGTGCAAGCGGTTCCAAGAGGTGAATGCCGAGCTCTCTCGCGTGCTCGTGCGCTTTACCGAACTCCATACGAATGTCATCGTCTAAAGTAAAACGACGGATCACTTGTAACGTCTCACTTAACAACTGGTAAAGAAAAGATACACGATTAAAATAACAAACAAAAAATTGGAATTTGATAAACATAATCAAGAACTACTTCGAGGAATGGATGGTACGGCCGTGCCGCTTGTTGCTCGACTTAGCGGGGGCATTGCCGTGCCCCCAGATTTTAGTTTTTTAACGCAGAATAATGACGCTTGTGTTATACCAAAGAACATAGAATTGTTAGAAGTGAATTGGTTCAGACATATTTCTGAGTCTGTTTCACAATCTGTTATCAATTTTCTGTTTTTTTCCTAGATTTGAATCCGGGACCTTTGAATCTATATATATTCTGATTAAAGAAGGCTTTTTACATTACATTACACAGAGACAGACGCTTTATCAACTAAATAACATAAAAACCACTCCAAAATTGCACACAAATACACATACAAAAAACATAAACAAACACACTTTTTTCTGTAATTTATTTTAAGTTTTTTAACTTTTAATTTGTATTTACATTGTATGTAAAAACTTATTGTTGAATAATAAATAATTAATTAATCATTATCATTTTTTTCATTTACAAAGAACTTAAATAAAAAAAATCTAAGCAAAATGAACAAAATTATTTGGTTATAAACATACCTTCACGTTTCCTTTAACTTTCAATAGTGTTTTTAAATTGTCAATAATATTAAGTGCAAATATCTTCTGTCTGTTGATCTCATGTTTTAAACAGCATACATTTATCCACTTCAGTGTTGCCAGTAATATTTCCTCATTTTGAACATTGTTTAATAAGCTGTAATACAAAAAGATACACTAATTACGTGAGGGCCAGCGGTGGATCCCAAAAAAAACCAAAACTATTTGAAAATTACTTTAATTAAATTAAATTACAATGTAAACTTATAACTAATTTTGTGGGCTCAACCGGACCGATGTGAGGTACACGATTAAAGACCGCCATCTGTGTTGTCCGCTTCCGTTTTATTGGGCTGATACGTCAGAGGGGTGACAATACTGCTGTGCGGGGCAAAGGGGGTGCAATGGATATGTAACACACTAAATAACATTAATTGTTTTGAGAAACAGGCAGTTTATATTTAGTTTTAACTAAGTAAACATTTGGGAAGAGAGTGTACCCTTTGTCTGCTGAAAAACTAAGCACTAATTTGAAACTACAATTTTAAATACGAATTTCCTAAAAATATTAATCTGTCTTTTTTTAATAAAAATAGCCTTTTAGTAAATATATAATTATAGTAGAATTTCACTAATCCAGCACTTCAATAGACCGACACGTCCAATAATCCGGCACCCACCGCGCCTCTCCTAAGTTGTACAAAACAGTCCCCAATTAAAGATTATTTTAAAATAATAACAAATATACTACATTTATAAAAAATATGCGTAGAATGTGAACACAAATATATTATTTATTATGAGTTTTTCTAAACAATCCAGTAATCCGAACATTCCAATAATTCGGCACCCTCTGGTTTTTAATAGTGCCGGATTAGTGGAATTCTACTGTAATATGAAACATTACTACATTTTAAATACAAGTATGCAAGAAAATGACAATTTCCAAAATATTTCCTACGAATTACCTAGATATTAGGCCATTAATCCTACCTACACCTACTCTAAATTAGTTTTTTTGTCTATAATAATTTTCAGTCAATAAAGAATATTGAATAAAATACTTCACTACTAATACAATATGCCTTAACCCTTACAATTTAATATAACATACCTTTTCATCAAATCTATTCCCTTACTATCAAGCAGGTCTGGCTGGACATCCATCAACGCTATCAAACTGTATAATACTTTTGTAACAAATGTCTCCTGGTTATTGTCTTGTGTGTATGCCTTATAGCTTGTATCAAGGAGATCAATGAGTATATTGTAAGCGCCATCTTTGCCTGCTCTCACTCTATGAGCAATGTCTTTTTTGCATTCTGTCTAGAAAGTATATAGACATTATTAAAATATCCATTTTTTATGGTGTTTTCATTTTGAACAGTTATGAGATACATTACATTACATTTTACATTGAATTTTTTTCTAAATTATACAGTAAAATGAACAATAAAATATTCTATAACTTTTCCTACTACTTACCAGAATATTATTACTTGTTACCTTATTTAAAAATGGGAATAACATTACATCTATATATTATCTAGGAAATATATAAAAAAATATGTATTTTAAGTCGATCTAATAAAAATGTCAATGATATCTCATATTTCTCAATAATAATGAAAATCTATGTTTCATATCATTTTTTTTTGAAAAATTTATAATATAATCTTAGACTTATACTTACTATCAAAACATCCAGTTCTTTCAATATCTCTTTCACATCATTTTTGGAGATTTCTTTCAATTTTGTGACAGTTGAGCTTACCAGGTGATTGTCACCTGAAGCCAGGGCTAAATCCTTTATTATATTTGACAAATCCACACCCTAAAATATAAATAAAGTTAGATTTATTCCCAAACATAACATTATAATTTTTCTATAAGAAATGAGACCCAAACTTAGGGTGCCCGGTCTTGGGAGCCTCATAACACTTTACCATACACTAGTAAGAGAGATAAGTTAGAGAATTATTAAAGCCCTATAAATATTATAACTGTGCGATACAGAGTTAAACTAGAGAATGATACAGGCCATGGCTGCTTGCTTATTGATAATATTAAAGTTTTAATTGAAATAATTGCATTGCAAACATATCTCGGTATAACTTTCTGTTAAAAAAAAGATATACCTGTGCTTCAAACTGTGCAATCGCTTCTTTGATAGCTTCTTCAGGGCTCATATCAAACTCCTCAATATTCTCACGAACAACATCGTCGTATGTCTCCTGACTTATAATTCGCACCATTTTTGTTATATACTATTACCTACTGTGAAATTTTATGTGTAATAAATATAAAATGCGCTAAAATTTAATATTTTATCAACAGCCGGAATTTATAATGAGTCGCACTGCATTTTCATTTCATTTGTTTTGTTTTATGTCAATTCACAATTGTCAAATGTCAACATTGACTTATATGTTTATACAATATATAAGCCAATGAATGTCAATACACAAAATGTATTTTTTGATTTCTTCTGTCTGTCAGCAATCCAATGAAAAGCGTGAATATGATTATGTATGTAATAATTATCATGGTAGGTATACATAGTCTCTTTGATACATTAAAAAAGTTTTATATTGAAATATGATCCTAATTTAAAAATATGATTTGTTTTATCCTTAATCTGAGGTTTTATTTTTTTTTTTTTTTTTTTTTTTTGCCCATAGGGCAGGCTAAAGTCTTTCGACCATACCGCCTTGTCTTATGTTATTTTTTTCCTTTTATCTCTCCTTATTTATGTCTTACGTTTCTTATCCTTTATATGTATTGTAATATAGTACTTCTTCTTTTAATTAATGACGACCCCCGTCAAAGACGGAATCTTCCAATATCCAGTATTTTTCGTAATATAAGTAGTTATTATCATATCTTTGTTTCCACGCGGCCATAAGTCTGACGTATGTCATTTAATTTTAAAATCTCAGTTAAATACATTTTGTTCAATCCGATTTTACATACATATCGTACGTACAATTCTTTATTTATTACTACCCAACAAAGAGTAGAAAAGGCACATTTCCATTTACAAATCCCGTTATCTTGTCCGTCAGGACTCCCGAAGAGTGGTGACGGAGAATCTAATTTAAAAATTCTGAAAAAACTTATTTACTAGAAAAAATATATTTACAGCTTTAATATTATAATTAACTTATTATCCTATTATTTTACTACTGTAACAAAGAGTACATAAATATAATTTTAAATATCGTTAACAGTTTCAATAACAAATCTGTACAAAAATATAAAAGTTGAGGCATTTTTAAGTAACTCCTGAATGCAATGCGGGATACTTTCAACTTTATTGTAAATTTTTAAAAGCCCATCAGACAACACAAGGCGCTGAATGTTGAAAGACGAACACTCAAAGAAGATATGATGTAGTGATTGTACTTTTGATGATTGACAATAGACACAATATGGAGAATCAACCATTTTAATACGATGAAGATGGTAATTTAAACGACAATGACCAAAACGCATGCGAGAAATAGTTGTATAAAATTTCTTGTTTGTGAATATTTTGTGCTTGCAAAACCAAGGTGTAGAATTTATTTGGACATCGAGACCGGCGAACCAAGTTCCTTTGTTTTGAACGTTTGTGCAATAATATGAATGTTTTCCCCATGCTTGGCACATCCGCTGTTTGATTAAACTAATTGCATCTGTATAAGGAATACGAATACTCATATTAATAGGAGAATCTCCTGACATTACAATTTGTTTAGCCAAGTAATCAACATGTTCGTTACCTTGAACACCAATGTGCGAAGGCACCCACACAAAATTAATTACTACATTTAAATGAGTTAGTTCAACCCATAACTGTTTTATTAAGAATATGACATAATTAGTATGAGCATTTAGATTATTATTTGTTAAATTTTGTAGAACACTCATACTATCACTTACAACAACCCATTTTGTGTGCTCCATATAGCAATTCTCGATATGTTTCAAAGCACTTAAGATAGCGACAGCTTCCGCTGTGAATATACTTGCATCTTTATTGATTTTCTGACCTATGCCTACTTTTGAGGAAGGCTCATAAATAGCAAAAGACACGGATTCACTGTTTTTGGATCCATCAGTATAAATAAATTTATGATCTGACCATTCTGATAGCATTGCATTTACTTCTTCTTTTGAAAATAAATCTACTTTATTCTTTATAACTATATTAATTGCTGGAAATTTACCACTATAAGAACCCTCGTAACATGGCAAGACATGCTTAGATTGATGAATGTTTGTATTTTCTATAAAATCAGTGAAATTTTGAAGACCTTGCAGCATATAAAATGATTTAACATTTGAATGAGATGCAGAGTGTAACAAATTGATCAAAAATGGATTACCACATACACTATAAAGTTTAAGTAAGAATTTTTCTTTTAAATAGTTGAATCGAATGGCTAACGGTGGGATATTACATTCAATCTGCAATGCGTTAATAGGAGTACTTCTGAAAGCTCCTGTTATTAGACGTAAACATTTGTTTTGCAAAAGATCTAAACTATTTACAACACTAGTATCTGCAGCGAAACAATAAAAACCATACTCAAAATGACTACGAACTAATGATTTGTACAACAACAACAGAATTTTAGGATCAGCGCCCCAGTATGAACCTGAAAGAGATTTTAAGATGTTATAGGCTTTATTTGCTTTAGTTATTATGTGCTTAGCGTAACTATTCCAAGTTAACTTATGAGTAAAAATAACTCCCAAAAATTTTACTTCAAGCGAGACCGGCAAAGAATAATAATTGTATAGTATGGTAGGCATGTCACGCGATTGTTTGCCAAATACAATGACTTTAGACTTAGATGGATTCACATTAAGATCAAGGTAAGTAAAATATTTGTACAGATTTGTTAAAGCATTGTTAATAATTTGAACTACTTCCGACTGATTTTTCCCTGATGTGTATATAACTAAATCATCTGCAAACTGAAGATTTTTAACTTGAGATCCTAGGATTATATTTAATCTATGAATGTACAATATAAATAAAAGTGGGGATAGTATCCCTCCTTGACATACTCCTTTGAATGAAAGTCTAGGACCATAAAGATGTCTATTTAATTTAACAAATACTTCCCTATTGGTTAAGAATTTTTTTACCCAATTTGTAAATTGTGCAGGAATTCCCAACAATAATAATTCATGACAAAGAATATCTATATTAACACTGTTAAATGCACCTGCTACATCAAAAAATACAGCTACCAGATTTTTACGATCCGACAAAGAGTTACGAACATCAAGCTGTAGTTGACAAATACTTTCCCTGGCAGAAAATTTTCTACGAAAACCAAATTGATTGGAAGGTAATATGTTGTTATTTTCTACGTAAAACTCTAATCGTTGTTTTAACAATTGTTCAAATAATTTACCAACACAGGAAGTAAGTGCTATGGGCCGATAAGAATCGGGACAAAACTTAGGCTTGTCTGGTTTTAAAATTGGTATAAGACAATCCTTTTTCCATTCTTCTGGTATAATGTTTTTATCCCACATTAAATTCAGTATATTTAGAAATGATTCTAAACTGGCAATGCTAATTTTTTTAAGTAGAATATAGGGTATTCCATCAAGACCATAAGCAGTATCTCTTCTTGAGGTTATGGCTGATATTAATTCATTAATTGTGAATGGACTGACAAGAAACCTATTACTGGAGTTAATGTTGTTATTATTGTGATTTGACATAGTGTTTGATACATAGTCTGGTGTGTACTTCTGCAAAAAATCTAATATCCATGTATCATTGTCACAATTATTGGAAATATATGTTTTGTTGTATTTACGCATGAATTTCCATATGACAGATATTGGCGTATTCCTATTAAAAGTTTCACATAGAGAAAACCAACTTTTTTGTCTTTCTGATTTTATGACAAGCTTTTTTACAGCTCTAAGTCTTTTAAAATGGATATAGTTTTCTTCTTTTGGATCATTTTTAAAATTTAAATATGCAGTTTTGAAGTTTAATACAGCTTCAGTACACTTTTGATTCCACCAAGGGAGAGGGGACTTTTTACCTTTATTCTTAAAAAGAGAACAATCAATGGTATTACTGGTAGGTTTGCGGTTTGAACTATTTGCAATAGAATTAGAAACAGCTTTGCGTAAAATTGTACAAAAATGTAAATATGAATCAAGAGGATTGAATCTATCTATTTTTAGATCAACTAACAAATCATCAACCTGGTTGCTATATTTCTGCCAATTAACTAACTTATAGTTGGGATAGAGAGGCAAATGCATAGCATTAGAACAATTTCCTCCATTCAAATTATTGTTATGATTTTCACTAATTACTACTTTTATTAAAACAGGAATATGATAACTACTACCAAGAGGACTATCGTTTACACTCCATTCACAATTACATGCAAGAGATGAAGAGACCAATGTCAGGTCAAGAGCATTCGGACGCCATGTTGTAGAACCTACAGTTGTTGGTTGACCACTATTGAGCAAAACTAAGTTGTTTTCATCGAAGACATCTAAAAGTTTACGTCCTCGTGGAGAGTCATAGTTACATCCCCAAGAAGTATGATGTGCATTAAAATCACCAGCAAATATGAAAGGTTGAGGAATAGACCTCAATAATTGCTCAAATTTATCTTTATTGAAGACAGGAACTGAGTTTAAGGGACTATAAAAACTTACTATATATAAGTATTTGTTGTTAACTGCTATTTTAATGCATATATTTTGTAATGAATTATCAAAATATGTGTCAATTTTTGTATAATTTATGTTTTTATGAATTATAATTGCGACTCCATTATGTATGTTACCGCAATCATTCCTTTCTATGTTGTAATTACTTATTTTAAAAGTTTGTTCAGGCCTAAGCCATGTTTCACTAATTATAGCTATATCAATATTATGTGTATAGAGGAAATTACTAAATATATGTTTATTACTGTTGAGGCTTTGAGCATTCCACTGAATGATATTTAAATATGACAAATCCATTATGAGGCAGATGGGAACTTGTTACTTAAGGTAGATTTTAATACTTCTTTAATTGATGTTGTATTTACTGGTATATCTTTATTACTGACTATTTTAATAATTGTTTCAACTAAAGTGTTGATAAATGTGTTAGATTTCATTAAATTGTTTATTTGTACTTCTAAGGTTCGAGCAGAAAGAGCTGGAAAAGCATTTGGATTAAATAATTCAGAATAGTTTACACTCTTTGTTTTAATTTTGTTTTCTTCAATTTTTTGTTTTTTCAAAGGACACTGAATGGAGATGGCGATATGGTTACCGTTACAATTGACACATTTTGCATTTTGTGAATCGGTTAGGCAGTTCTTAAAGTTATGGTTTAATGTGCATATTGAGCAAACCTCAGAGTTGCGACAAAATTTAGCTATGTGTCCATATTTCATACATTTGAGGCATTGCTTAACTGGAGGGATATACTTTTTAACCTCGTGACGCCAAGAATCTAAATAAACATATTCTGGAAGGATGGGGGAGGCAAAGGTAACTGCAACTGTTTGTGTAGGAGCATAGGTTATTGCTCCGTTGTCACCCCTGACTCTGCGCATGAAACGCCTTACTTGTACCACATTTTTCGAGCTGCCTATCAGACCAAAAATTTCCTTATTAGACATATCGCTTGGCACTGAAGTGAGAACTCCAGTAACTTCGGTACCTCCAGCTGGTATTGTGGCTATTAATGTAAGATGATCTAATAATTTCTTATTTTGAATAAACATATTAGCATTATTTGGTAAATCAAAAGTTATACCGACTTTATATTTGTTGATGGAGCGCAAATGCATAACTCCAGACACACCATGTTCCCGAATGCCCTTAGACAAGGCCATACGATCCCTGTCGTTGAATACTTTGCCTTCCTCCTTATGTGCTAAGAACACAACCAAGTCCTTTTGCGGAATATCTTCGGGATACTTGCGGACATATCCTTTAACTTTATAAGTTAAGTACTTGTCCGCATTATCCAATTCTCCAGAGTCTGAGTCCGAAGAGTACCCGATCCGTGGGTCTGGTGGATTTTCTTTCCACCGTCTCTTTTTGGTCATTTTATTTATTTTGGACTAAACCTTTATTAGTAGAACCTTAGTAACGTATTTGAAATAGAACAAAAGTATAGAAAATATTTTTAAAAATTAATTTTAAAAAGAGCGCGCCTTTACTTATTGATGACTTTCCCGCCTCCTGAGGTTTTATCAGTATGAGTATTCGATTAGCATACGTTTGCAGTTTGACATTGGCAGAAAACAGCTTGTCGTACGTTCCGAATTCCGATGGTTGGTTTTAACTATTCCATTTCCTTTTATCGAATTTAAATACATTTATTTAGAAATGATCTTTAGTTGAAGGATAATTACATAACGTTGTGTATTATAATAATTGACATAATATAAATTATTGAGTGCTAAGCAAAATATATAAAACGCTATTGTATAGAGTGCGTTCCGAACAGCGCAGATTATTATTTAATGGATGTGGATGACGCATATCATACACAAAAGTGAATTAATGTTGTGTGCAATTTTTCTTTTCTACGCGCAATTCTAGTTAGTAATCTTAAGGTAAAGAACTTTATTTAGCAATCAGCATTCTAAGAGATAAACAAAATGAGTTTTCTGGGTAAGCTCTTTGGAGGTAAGAAAGAGGAAAAGGGGCCTACGACACACGAAGCAATACAAAAATTACGTGAAACTGAAGAACTTCTGATTAAGAAATCGGAGTTTCTAGAAAGGAAAGTCGAGGCTGAAATACAAACAGCTAAGAAAAATGGAACTAAGAACAAAAGAGGTAAGCTGACATTGAAATGTTATGAAAGTTCATGGTAGGGTTCTAAGGAAAATCTATTCATACCTACCTATATACCTACCTTTGTTGACATACTGTATTTGGAAGAAGGAAATTATTCTTGACATTCTTTATTGTAACAAAGCGTTGCTTATTATATTAAATAGATATCCTAGATTATACATACCACACAAATTTATGTAATACTGGGTTCATGCACATGGATTCGCTCGCGCCAGACAAAATAGGCTGTATAGCTTATTAAACTTTCATTACAGGAGTTATTAAGGCATCTTTTCAATGTTTTTATGAATCATAATTGTAGCAAAACAATGTAAAACTTATTATCTCTTATTCAGATATTACATATAACAATGATTACAGTTTTATTTGATTTATAGTTGGCTGGTGCTTCAATGATTTGGAATTTAATATTATTTTAAAAATTAAATACATTGGACTATAATTTTGTTTATAAACGAATTTAAACGAATTTAATACATCACAAAACTAAGTATGTAAGAGTGGTTTTAGTCTGGTGCAAGTAGATGCTAACTTAATTTTTTTTCTAGCGGCAATTGCTGCGTTAAAACGTAAGAAGCGCTATGAGAAGCAACTCACACAGATAGATGGAACACTCACACAAATCGAAGCTCAGAGGGAAGCTCTGGAAGGTGCTACTACCAATGCTCAAGTCCTGAATACTATGCGAGATGCGGCTAATGCTATGAAGCTTGCTCACAAAGATATGTTAGTTCTGTTGATCTATTCTGCTTAAATTACTATAGGGATAAACCCGGTAAAAATGTTTGTTGGTTTTCCAGGAACACCATATATTTATTTACTTTCTCTTAAAATAAGTGCTAGAATAATTGCCTTATACAATTATTTTGGTATAAAGGAGGTAGAATTAGATCATTGAAAAGCACTATTCATACTGTGAGGTGTTATATAAAATTTGAAAGTTATTTTAAATTAAAAGAACATTTAATTTCTTATTTAATACAAAATTAACCAATTAAATATAAAAACCAATTATTTATGATGTAAAATGTTTTTTATAAAATTATTTGTATAAACTGTCATATAATATTGTTTAGCCCCAATTAGCTGAAAACGTAAAGTTATTTATTATAAATATTATTATTTACAGTGATGTGGACAAAGTACACGACATTATGGACGATATTGCGGAACAACACGACATATCTCGCGAGATCACAGAAGCAATTAGTAACAACGTAGCGTTCCCCAATGATATTGATGAGGACGAACTTGAGAAGGAACTAGAGGAATTGGAACAGGTATGAATATATGTTATGTTTTGGCAGTGGCGCGACCAAGATATGAAAATAGATATGAAACATTCCATTCCAAACATTCTTTACATATTATCATTCTTTCCTTATTTCTTTGCAATAAGTCAATCTATTTCATCCACATTAAAGAACTTATATGGAAATTAAATTAATATGTACAAATTGTATTTACAGGAGGAATTAGACAAGGAGATGATCGGAATAAATGTACCATCCGACAACTTGCCTGATGTGCCGACCGCAGAGCTGGCCACTGATAAACCAAAGCCCAGCAGGTCTAAGGAGACAGGTGAGTTGACATTGTTTTATTTATTTTATTATTACACAGGCACTCCTTAACTAGGAAGCCAGATCGTCACTTTATTAAAATTTGTAAAAAGAGGTGAAATAGGTTTATTATTATTTTTGTTCGAACTTTTAATGTTGCTAGATTGATATAGCACAACTGCGGTAGATCTGGTCACAACACAACAACAACAAAATTATTGGTTTTATGTAAAAATAGTTAACTTATAAATCTGACGATATAGTATATATATAAAAAAAATACCATAATAATGAGGGCATTTGGTACATATTTTTTGGGACGTTATGATTGTGTTTTAATGGTAAATAAAAATATTATTTTTCAGAGGATGACAAAGAGTTTGCGATGCTTCAATCCTGGGCCACATAGAACCTTATATATGTACGATACTATGCTTGTGATAATCCGACATTATAACATACAGTTTTCTTAGCATTTCAGCTTCAATATCTCGATATGTAAAATATGGCTTTCAATAAATACGCCTAGAAATAATTAAGTAAAATGCTGTATAAAATTGTAACTTCAAAATATGATAATTTCTATGTAATACAATAGTAAAACTAAACATATATATCAGTTTTTTTAAATTACATAGTTAACATATGTTTTGTTTCTTTTGCTCTGTAGTCTTTTTATATTCGATAAAGCGAGACAAAACATATTTTAATCATCAAGCTTCTAATACGTTTATGAATAAGGCCATTAGATTTTAGTTTATTTACATCAGAATTTGAATTAATAATTTTAATTTCACATTATTTGACTCAATGTGAATATTTTTATGTATTCTAGGCGTATTTATTCAAAGATATAGGGTTTGTACAATATTGTTTGTCAGTGTAAGAATTATTAATAAAATGTATTTTTTAATTCGTCTGTTTTACTAATTTCTTCTGGATTAAAAAAATAAGGTTGAGGTTATAAATTAATATATTCCCAGCCCTTAAGTCTATATGGAATTTTCTTCGAATTTTATTGAGTAATTTAAACAATACAGCTAGCCTAGCATGACAACCACGACAAAATGTTGTCGACCGTTTTCTCGAGTTTTAATCGATTATCTCTTCATGTCTTCCGGGTCTAACATGACACACTTAAACTCGACTTCTAATGTCAAAAGTAGAAATATTTGTCGATCGTGATATTGTCTATCAAAGTTGTCGATGTTGAGATAGTTTGTCTCCACTCGTCCGCGAGATATCTTGCTGGTCATGCTAGGCGGGCTGAAATCCTAATGAAAGTTGAGAGATACTTAAAATGTTTCTGTCTCTTATTGGGGCGGAGTAAGCGAAGCTCTCAAAGTTTTTTTGTTTCTTAATAAAGTTTAGCATATTACTGAGGTTTTGTCGAAGCCCGAATTTTCATATTTGATCCAAAGATTTTTTTTTTAAATTCCTTGTATACTCCGCTCGAATATATCGCTGCGAAGCGTTGGGGCTAGCACAGCGGCCAACCTTTTAAGTACAACTCAATTTTGATTAACGTTTGAGTATTCGGCCATTTTGTAGCGTTTTTAATTATAGGCGTTGTAGAATACAATTACTTCAAGCCGTCCGCAGACACGTTGCTTTTAGTATCATTTGAAGATTATGTCGCTAATACATATATTTGATTGAAGAAGTGTATATTAGTTACTTGGCTGCATTGATCAACATCCCAATGTATTGAAGAAAAAAAAAACTGCTTAATACCTATATCTAAGGAAGACTTAATATATTGTATCTTAATTATGTTTGATTGTTCAAGTGTTCGAATTTTTAGTTTTTTTTATAGATGACTTATTTTACTGTCGGCCTAGCATGACCGCCACGAGATATGTCGCGGACGAGAGAAGACAAACTAAGATGTAAGATATGGAGATATATTATATCTCGACATCGACAATTTTGATAGAAAAGATATCTCGAGCGACAAATATATCTATATTTGATATTAAAAGTCGAGTTTTAACACGTTCACGCCGGCGCGTACCACCGGTGGCTCGCACTAGACTGTCTCATCGGGCGGCGCGTACCAACGGTGGTGCGCATTCGATTGTGCTATTAGACAATGAATGAAAATTAAAATAATGAAAAAATTAAAAAAAAATTCTAACCACCTTTCTAGTTTTACTTACTAGCAGAAATCTGTGGTCAGGATGAAAAAACGGCATGTATTACACAACCTGCACCAAGCACGTGATAAGCACTCACTGTACTACTGAGCAAACATACAACGCTTTTGCGGGTATGAACAGGCAAAAATCGCGCGCCGCCAGATGAAGCGCGTCATTAATATGAGCGCCGCCTCACAGCAAAACTAATGAAAATCAGCCCCGGCGTGAACGTGTTAAGTGTAATTGTCATGTTAGACCCAGTGGCGTGCCCTCCATACAA
Source organism: Anthocharis cardamines (assembly GCA_905404175.1). Taxonomy (NCBI): domain Eukaryota; kingdom Metazoa; phylum Arthropoda; class Insecta; order Lepidoptera; family Pieridae; genus Anthocharis; species Anthocharis cardamines. The sequence goes on from FR989974.1 coordinate 7,223,479, forward strand.
GCCCAAAAGCCCGGGTTGTCGACTTTAACGTAAAACGCGTTTATATATAACTTATATAATTACGTAAACATGTAAGTTATATAAGATTTATATAATTACGTTAAGAAATTATTATTTTTCTTTTGTATGGATGCATTAATAGGACAATACGGTTTTTTGGGCTTGTATGGTAGTCCCGCCACTGGTTAGACCCGGAAGAAATAGAGCAATAATAATCGATTAAAACACGAGAAAACGGTCGACAAAATTTTATCGCGGTTGTCATGCTAGGCCGGCTGATGGCCATGAAAATATAATACTAAGGTTAGCATAACTTTAAAAATACTATTCTGTTTTCGTCTAATTTTCTTCTTTTTTTTTGCATCACCATAAAATTTAAGTACTGTATTTACAATAATTTTTAACTTTTAATATTGCTGAAATTTGATGCCAAATGCAACGTGTTTTCGGGTGCTCTTATACTAATTAAACCCACTAATCTATTATATCTATGAATAGTGTTGTATTTATAGTATTAATATAATTTGTTTTATAATTATAACATATTTATTTTCATCATATTTTAACGGCTATATAATTTCTTTAAGCTAAACTAGAACTATAATCTGCGCGCCCTTATTTGCGTTGTCGCACATTAAGCCACCACTAGGCGTTGCCACTTTCAGTAGCTGCTAGACATGTGTAACACTGCGCTGCGCCGCGCAATTGCGTCAACACACTTCATTGCGCCGTTTGAGTCAACTCACTCATTCAAAATGTGTTGGCGCAGTACCTCACTCACTGAGTGAATTATGAGCGTGACGTGGCGTGCGTTTCGGAAGTTTCGCTGCTCACTTCGCACGTCCCATTTTGTTGCGTTATGGTGCGACGCAGTACATTACTGAGTTAACGCAAGGTTCGCTGAGTTACCCATGTCTAGTAGCTGCCACTAATTACCAGGGTGAATCAAAAAGTTCTTAGAAGTGCATATATATGAAACCTTTTTGGATCAAGTTCGATATTCAAATTAAAGAGTGTCTATCACACTATATTTATGCAGACTGTCACTTGTTTTTGTCAGTTCGTTCGCATGTAATAAATTTTTTTGTGCAACGAGTTGCTAAAAAGTCAAAATTATGGATAAAAGTGAGTTACGTGCGGTGATAAAATATCTCAGTTTGAAAAAAATGTCTACGAAGGAAATTTTTTTGGACATTCAGCAGACATTAGGGGGTGATGCTGTACCCTATTCTACGGTTGCGTACTGGGTGGCTGAATTTAAAAGAGGTAGATCAAGCTGTAAAGATGACCCGCGTTCTGGGCGGCCTTCAACCTCCGTTACAGAAGTAAATGTCAAAAAGGTTGAGAATCTGGTTTTGGAAGACCGAAGAATGACTATAAAACATATAGCTGAGATCCTAAAGATATCTTTTGGTAGCGTTCAATCCATTTTAATTGATTCACTGGGGTTCAAAAAAGTGTCTGCAAGATGGGTGCCACGAATGTTAACCGACGAAAACAAAAAGCGACGTTTGGAAATTTCCAAGCGTAATCTCGAAATGTTCCAGCGTGATTCGGATAATTTTTGCCGTCGTCTTGTCACCATAGATGAAACGTGGGTCCACCATTTTGATCCTGAAACTAAAAGACAAAGCATGTCTTGGAAACGACCATCCTCTCCATCCATCAAGAAATTTCGAGTTGCTCCTACCGCTGGCAAAGTTATGGCCTCTGTGTTCTGGGATAGTGAAGGAATCCTTTTTATTGATTACATGCCAAAAGGCCAGACGATTACTGGACCCTATTATGCAAATTTAATCCCGAAAGTGCGTGAAGCGATTAAAGAAAAACGTCGTGGAAAACTGTCGTTGGGCGTGTTGTTCCTTCAAGATAACGCTCCTGCTCATCGATTGGAAGTTGCGCTCAACGCAATTCGCTGTGCTGGCTTCAATCTCCTTGACCACCCACCATATTCTCCGGACTTAGCCCCAAGTGATTTTCACTTATTTCCAAAATTAAAAGAGGAAATTCGTGGAACAAAATTTCACGATAATGACGCGGTTATAGCTGCCGTAGAGGACTTTTTCGAGAGTCAAGAAAATAATTTTTTTTCACAAGGAATAAGGAAGTTAGAAACGCGTTATTCTAAATGCATTGCATTGGAGGGAGATTATGTAGAAAAATAAAATATTATTATTTAAATCTTTGCATTTTTTAATATTGATTCCAAGAATTTTTTGATTCACCCTCGTACATATGGAGCGGACATAAGCTTCGGCCACTCCCGCAACTTATGGCCGACTGCTCAGTGCGCTGATGCCTTTTAAAATGTATGAAATATTGACGGCAGCTTATGGCGTAATGTGCAACAGTGCTAAATATTTTTTAGTTGTGATCCCAAAACATTGATATATAAACTAAAATGTACTAAACTTTTGTTGAATATTAAGTTACGGTAAAAAAACTGACATTGTTTATATGTACTTTAGATGCAACTGAATTGTCGGCCAGTACAAAGTTGCCTTAATTAGCTAATTATTGTGCTTATAGAAGATATTTATGTAGAGTATACATACGCTAGAGCACGGAAAAGTCAGCATGAATCGAAGACAAATACAAAAGCTCCGATTGTAGAGGTAGATTCATATTTAGGATATGGTCATATGGGGCAGTACCGCAATCTCTCAGAGTAGTATTATTGCAGTGTATGGTATAGTTTTGTTTCGTGATATCATGAAGAACTGCAATTATTTCTGCTTTAAGAGAAGTGTTGCCAACTTGGGGGTTTTACCCCTAAATTTGGGGGTAATTGTGCTGAAGGTGTGTTTGGATGATGAATTTTTTTAAAAGAATTTCACTATGGAAGTGTATATTTTCTATTTTTTTCAATTCATCTCTCATCTCCTATTTGGAACCTGTATTTTTAGGAAAATCTAGGATGATTTCACACTGGCTTCATCGGCCAGGTGTTAGGGAGAAACGTGGGGATTTTGAAGATGGTGCTGGAGGTTGGACTTCTCAGAGGTTGGCAACACTAAGAGATCGTAGTAAGACCTCTGCAGACAGCTAGTGCATACTCTTAAGCAGTTAGGATATTTAGTCAAATATTGAAGGCATATTTAGAACGAAGACACGATTTCGCAATCTTTTATACAGAAGATGGAAGGAAAAATTGTAACGTACACAAGCTAATTAAAACTAAACTACATTTACATATAGTTTATAGGTATAGTTTTTGTACTTTGTTTCAAAACGGGGATCACAAGCACGTTTTCTAAATCATTTAAGTAGTTACTTAGTTTAAAATGTAAATGATTGATTTTTGTAAATTTAATTCGATTATGCTCTTTTCTAACATAATGATATATTTGATAAATTAATATCTAAGCTATTTTTGAAGTGTGCAGATTTTAAACTGCCAGTGGCTTCGTGCATGTGCGTTATTTGCGTGCTATGAATTTTACAATTGCGGTGTTGATTTAAAACAAAATACTTGGCAGACATTTTAAGCTTAACTGCAACCGTAGCACAGAACACAGAAAATTGGTCATCTAATCAGAGCCGGATTTAGGGGAGGGCTTTGAGGCCCGGAGTTTCAACAAAATACGGGCCCCACAATAGAGACGTCGGAAAGAAATCTTTCAAATTCTGACGAGTAAACTAGTAAACTACTTTTCCTTTGATATTGTTTTTGGTGTTTTACCGTTACCTACTGTACTTTGTACAAACGTGACTATATTGTTAATATGGCAACTTGTGACATTTCCAAAATCAGACAATTGTCATCTTTCTGTCTCCCCGCGACCACGGTTGCTGAAAAGCATCCGAAACGTCGGGATAAATAATTTAAACAATATAAATAATAAATCGCGTTTTACAGTATACAGTATTTTATTTAAATGTGTGATACTCGCGTTAATAAAAGACAATATTATGATTATATTGTTCTTAAATATGAAAAAATCAGGGGGCCTCAATTCTTATGTTGCCTCAAGCTCAGACCTCTAAATTCGGCTCTGAATCTAGTTGTAAAGAAAATTGTACAGTGAAACAGACACAGAAATGCGCCTGTAGGGGAATACACTTATATTTTCATACTGAAACTCCATTAAAAGCAATAATAAGCATGTTACTCATCAACTGTAATATTTTATAAGCTGTAATAATAATAGTTCAATATATTTTATTTAAATAAATCTGAATTACCTGAATGAGTTAAACGGTTAATGTAGTTTTTAGTTTAAAAGAGGCTCTATTGAAGCCAACAGATGGCGTTGATAGTTATTTCTATAAGAATTTGTTCTAAGATTTTTTTAGTAACTACTCATTAACTGTTTTAATAAACGATGGACTGTTTTATTTTCACACCTTTTCATTAGAAAAAACTAAGCTTTAGTGATTGAAATTGGGGTATAAAACCCAGTGGCGTATTTATCATGGGGCAATGTGGTGCTGAGCACTAGGGCCCCGAAGTTTAGAGAGATCAAATGCCCCAGACTTTGAGAGCAGCGAGCCTCTACATTGATGTGGAGTTGCAACTAACTGGCAGTCCGTAAGGCCGTAGTGTCTAGGTATTGTATATAATATAATAATATACTCAGCGCTCGGTGAAACTTTGATAGCGCGATTCAGGATTATTGACGTGTTCGTAGTCACAGAATGTAGATGTCACAACAGTATTAAATTATACATCAATATTCAATACAATCAAACAATATTGTCATACAATATTTTAATAAATAAGCCAATTACAAGTTTTTGGACAATTTTGTTGTTCGTTTTTGTTGGAGTATCTTTATAGCTAAAGTGAACGGAACTTAGTAAAAATTTGCAAGTTTTTTTTTACCTTATAAGTCTCATTCGCTTAGCGCCTCTAAGGGTATTCACTGACCCAATTCATTAGTTTACCATTTAGACACGTAAATCCCATCAAGCACGCTACTATTACCCAATAATTATACATTTTCGTAAGAGTTAATAAATTAATTAAATAATAATTAGAAGTTTAGAAAACATCCTGACTTTTAATTTACGTTATTACCCGTTTTCTTTGTTTAACTTCATTATGTTAGTAATTTATTACAGTAGATTTTATCGAGTAGGATAGGAAGAACTAAAATTAGTCGAGATGTATAGATAAACTTTTGTGCCTCTGTGGCTTAGTGATATGTGCGTTGTTCGGAGGTTCGAGTCCTGTGCAGCGACGTTCACTTTCTATCAGTTGAGTCGCAAGCTCGTTGTCATTGATTGTTTGGTAGTTCGGATTATCGAGGCTCTATGTATTATTAAAAAATGTGAAAAATTTAATTTATTAGGCAAAAGGACATTCGATAATGATAAAATGATTACTTCATAAACATCCGTGTGCAAATTGAAACCATTATGTAATTATGTAAAATAACTGTTATGTAGCCACGAAGTATTCACAAATATCGACCTTATTGCAAGGTGACAAGAATCAACACTTGTCTTGTGAAGGTTTGAGTAAAATTTTAATAAGTTTAATGATTAGGATGCGAAAAACGGCGCTAACCTTGCGCGTTGAATTTCGAACGAGACTTTCCCTTGGCGGCTTATTCTGGACGTCATTATTTTGTGGGTAGCTATTGAGTCATATTTAATACCTACCCACAGACAAGTAGATAAGTTGTTATGCTTACTTATTGTTTAGACATTTTTTTTAAAATCAGCATAGGTATAATATTATAAATTACAATCTGTGAAGTTCCCTCTAGACAAAAGCAAAGTTTACTTATGTAAAGCAAAGTATATCTTAGGGGCCGTACCACGATTCCTTAGATACTACTCTACCTTAACGAGAGAGCGAGGCGTGGATAAGCGAAATATATGAAATTAATTTGTTTTATTCAGTCAATACAAAAAAAAACTATACTTATCGTGTATAGGTTTGTTGCATTTTGTCGTCAAGGACTACTGCCATAATATTGCCTCAAGATATTCAAGATATATTGGATAAGATATTATATATTTTTTAATTAATGGAAAACTGTAGTAAATTCGTTTCCTTCATAAATTAATGTATGTAATGAGAAGTGTGTGTAAGAAGAAGGCGATAAGTGAAAATCTTCACGCTACATGTTAGTGAGTGAATAACGCTCCTTCGCCTTCGTGTCGATAAGAAAACGATATACCAGAATAGTACCGTATTCTTATAATTCACGCTAGAACCCTAGTTTATATGAAGGGTGAATGATTTGGCGCGGAGCAGTACTACAAAGTTTATTGGATATCAAACACCATGAAGGCTTTTATTTTTGTAAGTACAGTTTACTGATAGTCCCTTCTTTTAGAATAGAATGTAAATTAGGTACATAATAGGACTGCGTTATAATTACTCTCGCTAAATGAAACGTGATTAATGGGCTCTTTATATCGACGGTGGAAAGCAAAAACGGTAACTTTTTATCCATAATAAAATATAGAATAATAGTATTAATCCACATTATGGATAATGCGGCTAAATTAGATTTGTAAAGCAAAAAAAATATACTATAGTTGCCAAAAATGGCAACGTCTGTAAATTCGGAAGTAATAATTTTGTTTGAAAAAAATCATAGATTTTTCTGTTCTGGTGAACAATTTTGGATTTTCTTACTACGTTTATGGTTTCTAGCGTCGATATCATCCTTCCCATTAGTATCAAAATAAACTAACTATTATTGTTATACCTCGCACGTGTGATATTTACTGATACTTAATCCGATCCCTACTTTTTACATTATCAGCGAGTAACATAGGCTAGGATTTTTGTGAATAGTACATCTGCATTGTACCCGTGCGAAGCTGGGGCATGCCCCAGCATGTTGTTTTTTATATTCAAGGAATAACGCTTATCTCTGAAAGTTAATTAATAAATGTAAAAGACCAATATTAAAATGAAACTACACTAAAGATATTGACTTTTTCCTTATGTGCCACCAATTCCTCCTTTCTCCTCTACGTTCTTAACGGATGGGTCGAATCTACTCTGTCTTTCCTAGTGTCCGGGCATTGCCATTTTATTTCCTAAAATCAACAGGAAGATAGTGCTAGCTAAGCAAGGAAATCTACGGGACTCGACCGATAAATGTTAATTCGGAACGATAGATAATAGATCTAATCTACCCTTACTTCACAGATAGCTCTCCTGATACTCCACACAGCAACAGCACACTTGCAGCTAGAAAAGGTTGCTGAAAAGGTGCAATCGGGACTCAAGCACTTAAAGGAGAAAGCGGTTTCAAAGCTCCACAGATTAACAGCTGATTTCGACTTCCAGAAGCTACACAAGCACTTACCACAGCCGTACGCAAAACATTACGTGAAGGAACATTATACAAGGAAAACACCATTTGTTGTTGATCCCTACCAAATTCAACGATTGAAGCATTATTTTGAACCTCATCATAAGCCTGTCCCTTATCATATACCTCATTATGGACCTTAGAAATGGATGAATTTGGGTTCTAAGGTCTATTGGACGTTTTTTTTCAAAAAGATTACATCTAATATATAAAATTCTCGTGTCACAGTTTTCGTTGCCATACTCCTCCGAAACGGCTCGACCGATTCTTATGTAATTTTTTGTGCTTATTCAGTAAGTCTGAGAATCGGCCAACATCTATTTTTCATCCCCCTAAGTGATAAGGGTTGTTCACCCTTAAATTTTTTTTTTAATTTTTGGATGATTTTTTTTGTTTTTATATTTTTATAATGTGGCATTAAAATATACATACAACCCCTGCTTTTTTTGTCAAAAAATCTAGACCCGTGCGAAGCCGGGGCGGGTCGCTAGTATGTATATACATTTTTGTGAAAGTTTTAGTACCTTGTTGAATTGGTTCAAATTTTCAGTTCGAAATAAGAATTCTTTATAGCTAGGTACATTTGTAAATAATGGTAGGATATACGTATATTATGTTTATGTAACAATTGAACGTACGGTCGTAAGTAAAATAAGTAAGTACAAAAGCTACAAGTGATTATAATTTTAATAAAAATCTTAATTATGGACTGTTTTTGTTTTTGAACAACTCTAAATATACACGTTTTATTTTTATGTTAGATATCGACAGACGAGCATGAAGTACACTTGATGGTAGGTGATATCTCAGCCACAGAACATCAGTCAATGATGCACTGTCGATCTACTTTTAACTTCGAGCATTCGGAAATCCATAGACTGAAACCGAAACGCGCAATGTGCCCTTCACGGTTTTTCCATCTATGAACTCGGTTCGTTACTCGGTCGGAATTCGATATTCCTCCCACCCGATCAATTCCCGAAGTTACCAGACGTGAAGAATACACGCTTACAGAAAACTATAAACATGTCCCGGTGGGATTCGAACCCACGACCCATCGGTGTGCACGGTAGACACGGCATCTACCGAACGCGCCAACGAGCCCGTCAAATATATAGGGTAGACCAAGTACAATTGTAGCTCTATTCTATAACTCTCTATCTCTATAAACCCAATTCCGGGCCCTCAGGAGCCCACATGAATTCGTGTTGCGCAGACGATTATGACGGCGTGGTGGTATTTCTGTATGATATATATAAGTACCACAACACGAAGCAAGAAAAAAATTGTTCGGCCGGGCGCAGGAAGGCCGATCACCTACTTGCTATAAAGAAAAATAATTTGTGATACAGATAATGAAATGTGTGTAATGATATGTGATAGTGAAATGTAACCTACCTGCCGGCCTAGCATAACCGTCACGAGACGAGAAAAGACAAACTAAGTTGTAAGATATCTCGATATATTATATCTCGACATCGACAATTTTGATAGAAAAGATATCTCGATCGACGAATATATCTATTTTTGATATTAAAAGTCGAGTTTTAAGTGTAATTGTCATGTTAGACCCGAAAGAAATAGAGCGATAATCGATTAAAACACGAGAAAATGGTCGACAAAATTTTGTCGTCGTCTCGTTTGTGTACGTCAATTTTGATGCAGGAGTGACAAAATCAAGATAAATAAGTAAATCAGATATTTAAATAAAATACTGTATACCGGATTAAAACGCGATTTATTATTTATATTGTTTAAATTATTTATCCCGACGTTTCGTTCGCGGGGAGACAGCGCGACCACGGTTGCTGTAAAGCATCCGAAACGTCCGTCGGGATAAATAATTTAAACAATATAAATAATAAATCGCGTTTTAATCCGGTATACAGTATTTTATTTAAATGTGTGATACTCGCGTTAATAAAAGACAATATTAAATCAGATATTATTCAAAGAACAGTATTTCTAAATTAAATATTTGTTGCATGTTTTCGGTTAATTGAAAATCTATCATAATATAACATAGAAATATTTTATTAATAACTAAACATAGCAATAAAAAATTCACACTAATGTATATTTAATTCACTCAACAATTTATCAAAAACATCGTCAGTATTTTTTGAACCAAAATCCATCGCGCCATTTTGGAATTCGCCAAAATCGTCCTTTGTGTCAATCAATCCTAGTTCTGTCAAAAGTGTCAAACTGTCACTGTCATTTCGTTCACTGTCAGTGTCGATTTTGATATCTGTCAAACCAGGAAGTAGTTGGTCTGTCAAGTCGCTGTCATTGTCATGGATTTGACGTCTGTTCGCTGGTTTACTTTTCGTTTCGTCGTCCGACAAATCGTGATATTCTTTTAACTCCTTGCCAAATTCTATTTCTTCATCGTCTTCTTGATTATCCTAAAAGGAGTAATTATCACGTTAATAATTATTTAGACTATTCGATGTTAGATATAATTTGTAGTTGACAATACTTGAGCTTCCTTTAACATACTTTTATACTTCTATTTTACGGCTAAATTACTAAGCAGATTTTAATGAATTTTGGATCAAAGAAAGTCCTAGAAAGGACTAACACTAAATGATTACTTTTAGTATAATGTACATACTAATTTGGATTATTTTTAATGATCTACCTGTATTAGTTGTGCCGTAGATTTGTACTGGAAGGCATTTTGTGATAGATCTACTTCAACAGGAAATAGTGTTGCATTTTCCTTCAAATGTTCTACAGTTTCACTGAAAATAAAATATATTTACTTATATATTATGTAAAAGACAAAACATAAAAAAACAATTTTTTTTATTAGCTTATTGATTAAAATTGTCACCTTCGATTATACCACCACTAATACGGAGCGAACTCTGATTAGTTAATCTGATTAGTTAGAATATTTTAAAGTAAGAAATTTCCATTCTGAACTAATTGATTCTTAAAATTAAATTCGCTTATAGCATGCATATGCTAATATACTATGACATATACACTGCAACAGATATTTTTATTGTGAAGGGAGACAAAGCATCCTGTGGGTCATGAATCATGATTATCGTCCATAAGCATTACTAACAACAGGAGTATTTTTATTACTTTTATTAAACCTTGGACAGTAATATGGATGGCAGTCACCCATTACGACATCGGCAAAAAACTGTAGTTACAGGATACAAATCTTGAAATTTGATAGGTCATAATGATAATGTCCATAGAAACTTTAATTTCATTTTAGTAATTTGTAGAGCACAAATGACTAAAATAAAATAACTATGCTTCGAAATTAATGATTACTTGTGATAAACGGCCAGCCCTTGTATGAATCTCTTCAGCTGGTACGCAACGTCTTGAGTCTTCTTATTTTCCAATAATTCCAATTTTACTAGAACATCTGAACGTAAACGTGCAAATCTTGCTCTTGCGTCTTGACGACAGCGGAGAATTAGCCTGAGAATAGAAAGTAAAGCCCTTTACAAATAACAATTCATTATTATCGTCGAATACTCAAATGCTAATCAACACTGACAGTTGCTTAAATGTATTGCTGTCACTTTCATGAATATATATAAGACTAGCAACGCGCCCGGCCTCACACGGGTGCAATGTAGATGTACTATACACAAAACATAGCCTATGTTACTCGCTGATAATGTAGCTTTCTATTGGTGAAAGAATTTTCAAAATCGGTCCAGTAGTTTTTGAGTTTATTCATAACATACAAAAATTCAAAAATACAAATCTTTCCTCTTTATAATATTAGTATAGAAGTATAGATTAGAGAAAAATATTTTAAGTAGCCCTCAACTTTGACAACACAACTTCTAGTCATCTTCGTTTTATTCTTGAGAACTGTCAATATGAGCTATTTTCATAGAAAAAATGGTTTGACAACTATCAAAACCAGATTCAAGACTGAGTCACGACTTATAATATAGGCCTAACTTTTGGAACCAAATAACATATATAGAATATAGATATACCTATATTCATAATTCCCAGTTTCAACTCTATACAGCGGCTCCTGCAATGCGTTGTATCCGAATTCTTCGTCGTCCATTTCTTTAACTTTCAAACAGTAGGAGAGGTATTCGAATTTGGTGTCCGCATATTTACGTATCGTCAGTTTTGTATCCGGGATCGCTTTGTGTAAATATGTTCCCATATCAGATAATATCTATAAGAAATAGTTTTTGTGAAGACATGATAAAAATATTTAGTTTGTTTTACAACCGCTTAATTTTCTCTTGATTTAATTATAATTACATAATTATAATACACACATGTTCATTCTAAAATGAAATACATAAAGCATCTATGTTTGGCTACTAAGAGTACGGCCCGGCCATTAGGTGCACAATCAAAAGTTTTCGCTCCGCTTCACTGGACAACAGTCCTTAAAACTTACCGGTTTTAAAGTCTTCAACATTTTAATCCCGTCTCTTTCTAATAGTCTATGATATTGTCCGAATTTAGAGAATGCCTCAGAAGCTCTCGCCTGAGGCTCTCTTACTCCGATAGCAGCGAAAATATCACCGAGAGACTTAAATGTTTGGAGCAAGTCGAAGTACGATTTTAACATTCTGTAATTGATAAAAATTGGTTTAGAAAAACATTTTTAGAATTACGATTACATTTTTAGCATTGACTATATTAGTTATTTATTATGGGTAAAATAAGACAGCTAGGTTAGCTCAATACAATAGATTTTTAAATTTACAAGACAAGAACAATCAAGACTCAGTTCATTATTTTTGAACATGTTTTTCCCATTCATTCCATTCGCGTCCAGTAAATTCAGATAAAAAAGTTATATGATGTATATTTGTGGACACGATGGGCATGCTAACAACCCTAATAAATTTTTGACGTCACACTAACGGTCTATTGAGATCGATAGGCTGAAAATATTATATCCAAATCCAATGCCTTAACAAAATCAAAATAAAAACGATGAATCGTGCATGATTCGGAACGCAAGAAAATACTTAAAGATTGACAGAATACTTGTTCCATATTTCTGATGTCCTGGTATATTTTAGAATTGGCCGATTTTCGGATCTCTGTGACCACAACCTTCTTTGAGGGCTGGATTCACGCCTGAATATAACATGTGCCGGTTTTGCACAAAAATATTAAAATCGCTATTAAAAAATGGGAGCTTAGGGGTAGAATGGGAAAAAAGGTAGGTATATAATGGATAGGGACACCCTAATCACCTAGCGGTATGAAATACTTTACGACCTATTCTCATACCTAACAAATATACATAAAAAATCATAAAAAGCGGTCGATCTGTTTCGGAGGAATGCGACCACAAACACCGTACCACGAGATTTATATAAATATATATATATATATATATATATATATATAGTAGATATATTTTTTCTTATTGGTTCTGAATGTTGGGCAAGTAAGCTGATGGATGAAAAACGTTTGCATATAGCTGAGTGTGGAGTGACAAGACCAGATAAGATAAGAAATGACTATATAAGAAGAAGTTTGAGAGTAGCGCCAGTAAATGAAAAAATGAGAGGTCGTTTAGCTTGGTATGGACATGTTATGAGAAGAGATGAAAAACATGTATATCTAAGAAAGTTTTGAATATGAAAGTGGATAGGTATCGGGGAAGAGGAAGGCCAAAAAAAACATGGATTGACTGTGTGAAGAATGATATTTGTTTGAGAGGTGTGACTGATGATATGGCGAGTGAAAGGAGAGAATGGAAAAAGAGAACGCACTGCACCGACCCCCAAATAAGGGCAGGAAGAAGAAGAAGAGATAATCCTCACCTTTTTGCTAATTCCACCAGTCGTTTGTAAGTACTCTCAGTGTCCCTCATCTCGTTCAGCCTGGCGACCAGCGTGTCGTTACAGAGTATCGCCCTGGACAAGCCCAGAGCATCAGCTGTGCCCGACGACATGTTCTCAACTAGACGATGCTTCATTTTCTTCATAATTATGTCTAGGGACTTGCCCTGTTTGGGGTCCGCGTGTAATTTGTTGTAATTTATTGTAACTCGGTCCTGAAAGTAATATATTATGGAATAATAATATTTTTATAATATACATATAATCTAATACCTATATAAAATTCTCGTGTCACAATGTTCGTTCCCATACTCCTCCGAAACGGCTCGACCGATTCTCATGAATTTTTTTATGCATATTCAGTAAGTCTGAGAATCGGCTACTATCTATCTTTCAAACCCCCAAGGGGTGTCCAAACCCAAAAATATATTTTTTATTCTTTTATTATTTGGCATTAAAAATACATACAACCCTATATTTTCACTCTTCTATTACCAACCCTTGCTTTTTTTTGTCAAAAAATCTAGACCCGTGCGAAGCCGGGGCGGGTCGCTAGTATAGGTATATACGTATAAGACTGTACCAACAGGCGCAAATGGCCAATTTACAATACCCGTTTAAAACAAATATCGTGTTTTCACGGAAATCGAACTCGGGATCTTCGGTCCTAAACGTAACTGTAATAGGCTAATCACTGAGCCATGAAGGCGGCTTATGGTGCATAGAAGAATATTAAAATTATAATCTTCAGTTAGTACTTATAATATAGTAACGCTCCGTATATTTCGCAATTATGTGGTGTACTTACCTTAGCTGCTTGTATCATTTTAGCTACCTCAACTTTGGTCTTCCCTTTAACACTTTGGCTATTGACCCCCACGAGTTCGTCTCCACTTTGCAAAGTCCCATCTTTTGAGGCTGGCGTATTGTCGAATATCTATAATTAATAATAACTTAGTTAAAATATTTTTCTTATTCAAGCATAATTGTACTATGAACTCACTGCTTGAGTTTAACTTTTGAGATTTCCTATCGTTTAGCTCTCAGTTTTCTCCCTCCTATCTGTTTGTATCTATGTAGATGGCAAACAATTCTATCTCACGAAATCCGTTTGGATATGAATGTTATCAGGCGTGCATATACATTGTTTTATTTGTGTGCGTAATCTCGGGAACGCTCAGCTCAGTTACGCACACTAAAAAAAATATATGTGCACTCATTCATAGCCAAAGAGACTTCGTGAGATAGAATATTTATAAGCGATCACTGCCGCCCATAGACATTTTCAACACCAGAAATTATGCTTAGAAGTAAGAGCATAAGAAAAAAAATACTAAGGAGTTTACAAAATGAAAAACTTTTACTAATATAAAACAGATTTCTTTAGTCTGCCCGTGTCCATTAGCATACGTACATACGTAAAGCATTCTTATTGTCGGGAAAAATAATAAAATCGCGTCTGTCTGCCCGTGACCACGGTTGCTGAAAAGCATCCGAAACGTCGGGATAAATAATTTAAACAATAAAATTGCGTTTTAATCCCGTAAAAGCTTTTTCATATAAATCTTCCAGTTAATGCGATTATTACAATAATGTAATATTTAAGTACATTTACTGACTATTAAGGTTAGATTGAATGTGCAATGGTCAATTATTCTCATCATCAGTACCTACATCTGACTTTAAAAAAAACGATTAAAAAAATTGCCGAAATCAAAGCTAGGTATCCTAATATGTGCGATTTCATATTGAAACTATTGGTACCTGTACAATATAAAGGCATGGACACAATGGTGCCCCTCCGCCTATACTTATACCAATGAGGTTTTTCTCGTCTTTCGTCAGTACTACGCTGCCAGATGTCACTGTCATCCCCCTGAAATTTAAAAGATTTTATAACAGTAATTTAATGTTATTTTTCTTAGTACAGTAAAAACTCCTTATTCACATACATAAAAAATTGCCTAATGATAATAATTGTTAAAAACTTTCATTAAATTGATTTTTATTTTGGTACATAGGAACGTATAATCTCATATAAATGAGCATTCCATATTCACGATATATTTCCAGAACGTATACCTCGCGAATAAGGAGGTTTTACTGTAAAGTGATTTGAAGGACCAATGGCGTAGCTATTACAGTACAAGGTCCTGCAGTACACTAGGGCCCCGAAACTCTAAGGACTGTCAGGCTTTCGAATGAGGAGGAAATTACCATAAAAATAAATAGCCGGTTGTGCGATTTTTTGCTATATACCGGGGCCCTTGGCGACGTAGTTAAGGCACTGTTTGGACAAACAGTATCATGTGTGTAGTCACTAATTCTTTATAAGGAGCGTTTGATCTCGAGGGAAAAGATTTACTTCTGTTTCACTAGATCTTTGATAGGTCTTAAAATGTCTGGACTTTTTCCATTAACTCAGTAGCAGCTTTACATTCATAAATATGACTGGCAATACTATGGAGGTAGCCAAGACAAAATTCAATGCTACCAAAACAACGTAGTACCATATAGATAATATTATACAGTATGACTAGTAGACTAGCGGACAGTAGAAAAATCTCGCAATACTTATGGTTTGGGTTTCAATCCTGACTCTATTCTTCAAGGTGATCGATTGGTGGGAAGTGACTCGATGCTCTAGTACGTACAACTTGCGAGAGTATTCGAATCGTCGAACTGAGGGCCTAGCTTGAACAACTTTCGAAAAAGTATTCGTATCGTCGAGCTGTCATTTGTATGTTTCAAATGATTTCTCATACAACCGACACATGGAGGATTTGAATACTTTTTCGATAGTCGTTCGTGCTAGGCCCTCAGTTGTATGAGAAATTATTTGAAATTTGTATTACTATCTAGCAAATTGTTCGTGCTTGGGGCTTTGGTTGACATACTTCCCATTACGTGTAGCTGAATATAAATGAGATATTAGGACTATTAAGTGTGAACATATCTTTAGATGGACATGTAGCGACAACTACAATCTACGACTAGAATCAATCTAATCCTGAATCGCGCTATATAAGTGTTTTCGAGCGCTGAGTATATCCTCCTCCACCTCGACATCAACCACTGGGTTCTTTCACCTCAGACCCGCGTACAGCGCCTTCGCCGGCGAAGGCGAGGACCCTTGTTCCGCGCATCCCTCACACGGGTGAGCTACCGTCCAGCCCTTCAGGCTCCCTCCCCTCCTACGGCAGCCCAACCCGAGGTACGTGTCCCGCAGGAGACGCCCTTAGGTGTGTCGTAGCAAAACCCCAGTGCCCAGAGCCCAGTGCTCGCCAATCTTGTCCGCGTTGAGCTGCCGAGGCCACTAGGGCCAGCAGTGAGATTCCATACAAAAAAAAAAGAAACCACTGGGTTCTTAGTACCGGCCAGTCAGTGGTTCGACTGGTCGAGGATCCTGCCTTTAGATTAGAGGAAGAGCACACCTTCCTTGATCCTTCCTTCATAGACGGAACACATCTTACAATACATTTTATCTGAATTAGCGATAATAATTAAAGAAAACAGACTTTATTTTACTCTTTCATAGCATAAAACTTCAATGAAACTAGATCAATAGCGGAATCTATAGGTTGTATAAATAAAACACATTTTTTGTAACATAACATTTTATTTTAGCATTTTAGCGTGTGACAAAGAGCAAAATATTACAAAATATAATCCAGAATAGCTCTTACAAAAGGTGCAACCGATAACTAGCCTTTACTACCTACTTGTACTTGGCATGGGGGTAACGCACTTTTTAACGTCATCGTCACGTAAAAATATATAGGTATTTAAAAGATTTGTGCTAGAGAACAATGTAAGGATACATACCATACAAGTATGTATGGATTATTGTTTTTTCAAAGAACTTAGTTCACTTCAGTTGAGTTTTAAGTGCTACCGACACGCTAAGTGTAATAGTGATAGTATTTATTATAATCAATCGGATCTAACTTCAATTCATTCATAGTTTTAATATATTTATAAAACAAAAGATATTTGTCTTTATTAGCAATAAATTACTGGGGTTTTAACAAGCTTTGTATGTCATGACTCACATGAGATTTTGATGCTGAATTAAGTATCGACTCCTTCTCATATCATTGTAGATACACTCAGTACTTTCTGACTCTTCTATTCTGTAATTTTATAATAGTAAAAAAAACTGTTCATAATCGAGTTGTAGAGATGAAGTTCTGCCACAAAACGAACTTTATCGCCGACCCTTGGTTTGACGACATTTATGAAGGAGTGAGGCCGCAGGATTTCGGAGATTTCGCGATCAGCTACCCTGCGGCCAGAATTCCTCCTTCATAAATGTCGATCAGCCAAGGGTTCTATATTCTTACTTCTTACAAATTAAGTTAGTTTTGTGGCGGGAATCTCGATTGTGATCCGATTTTTTTAATGTAATATATTATATTACTTAGTTTTTGGCGATTGTAGTTCTGGCGTTTGTAGAGTCGACACCACTCAAGTCCGGCGTTTGTTTTTTGTCAGAAATGTGCGATATGAGTTTATTACGCGCAAAGCATTATTGGGAGGTCGAGAAATATCAAGTTAATGGGATGTAAGGAAGTTACACTTCTTACTAACAACATTTTGATACGCGACAGAGGCGCCGCGGCTATCGTACTTGAGTGGTGGCGTTGACGCTATGTGCACATGGTCGACATGTGTTTTGCACAAAGGGTAACATTTGGAATGATGAAGGAGTGAGAAGAATTCAGAACAGAAGAAAAGAACAAACAGAAAAGAACAGAATTCCTCCTTCATAAATGTCGATCAGCCAAGGGTTCTACATTCTTACTTCTTACAAATTAAGTTCATCTTGTGGCGGAACTCCCGATTGTGATCAGATTTCTTGTCAGATCAGAGTCTTTGTAAGCTAAACCATTGTTGAAAAGAGTGTCCATGGAGTTTCTTGCCGGTTCTTCTCCATGAGACCCACTTTTTGGAACCGTGCAACTAGACGTTTCATAAGAGCCTGCAAAGGCCTATTTGAAATAAAAAACTTTTGATTTTGATTTTGAATGACATAGGCTTCTTTTTTCACGAAAAATACCGCGATCTTTCTTAGTGAAGAAGCTTCTTTTAATCACGACGTAATAAAATCTACGCGACATAGTACTATTTCTAATATCAGCTACATAGCTACACATACATAGCTTCTTTAAAAGCGAGTGTAAAGTATCTATAAAATATTGTTGATCGAAGTAATATAGATTATAATCATTGCATATTTTGAGGCTATTGCCAAATCAAATAAAACCATTGAAAATTTACTTTCGCAGATACCTCGGGAAAATTTTATTTCAATATTTTGAAATTGACGACTAACTCACACGTGTCTTAAGCAATGTCATACACTTCTATAAAATAAACAGAACATAGCTTGGGCTCTAGGAAAACACAATTGTGTTTTACCCCAATTTAGTTACTGGAGTCGCGATCAATAGTTAGTTTTAAATAATCATAATAGGTACTTACATTTCAAGCCGTATTGGTATATCCACGATGGGGATATCTTCTACCACCACGGAAGCACTGAATAAAATTTAGATATAGCGAGAATAATAAAAAATAAATAAAAAGAAAAATAAAATTCCATTACCTTTCGTCGACCGGAAGCAATAGGTTGGAATTTTTCGGTATATCCGGTTTAAGGTTGCTAAATAAGAAATAAATAAAAAAATAATAAAACTATGTTGAAGATTCACAAATTAATTGTTCTCCAGCGACCAGCCGTTCCGTTTAAAAATAATAAATAAACAGAAAATAATTAATTACATTTTATCTTCATATAACATGTGTCCAATCATCAACATGTTTGAGCAATAATTGGGACCATAGAATGGTTGAATTTGCACTCTCTGAGACATGAGCCTGGTCACAAAAAACAATTTGTACTAAACAAACAGCCAACTCAAATAGATAATATTCTGTAAAAGGGAAGTGCACCGATAAACAAAAAGATAAAACATTCAAAATAGATACGTCGGTTTATTACGTACATTTTGTCCTCTTCAAAAAAGTAGTCGTCGTCGAATTCTTGCATCATTTTTAAAACTTTACAAATATTAACAAAATTAAAAATACAAACTACACACAGCTCACAGCGTTGACAATTTTATCGATTTTTTTGAATGGGTGTTTTCGTCGGTAAAGCAGTCTATGACATATTTACGCATGCGCTCTGTGGTAGAGATGACAACCAATCAGGAATAGCGATTTTTGAATTTATATACAACTCCTATTTCAAATTGACAAACAACCGAATAATCAGATTTCAGTTTTACGTAGCTAAATTATTGGATGAAATGGAGAGAAGTATCTGGAACAACTTGAGATCCACGGATGCCCTTCAAACTTAAGGTTGAAAGATGTATGTTTCTGAATGTTGGGCAAGTAAGCTGATGGATGAAAAACTTTTGCATGAAGCTGAGATGAGAATGCTGAGGTGGATGTGTGGAGTGACAAGATTAGATAAGATAAGAAATGACTATAAAGAGGAAGTTTTAGAGTAGCGCCAGTGAATGAAAAATTGATAGGTACCTAATCGTTTGGCTTGGTATGGGCATGTTATGAGGAGAGATGAAGGGCATGTATCTAAAAAAGTTTTGAATATGAAAGTGGATGGGTATAGGGGAAGAGGGAGGCCAAAAAAAACATGGATTGACTGTGTGAAGAATAATATGTGTTTGAGAGAGAAGATATAATTATACAGATTAAAGTGAATCACTCATTTTTACTATGAAATCTCTGAGTACGGTCAATAAAACAGTTATTTAAAATATCATAATCACTCACGCTTATATTTTTCTCATTAAACATATTATTATTTTAAAAGTAGTTTCGATATACCAAACCAGTCCGAATCCTTCGTAACCAGTGTTTATTGCACAACTACAATTATTCTGCAGTTATGTGATACTACGTGCTTCGAATCATATAAACAGATTTAATTAGTCGAGTGGAATAAGGTTTCGTACTCTCTTAGCAATATTTTTCCATTTCGTATCATAATATAAGAATAATATCTTATTTAACACACACATACATACAATTGGAAGAAAATTAAAACAATTACAGTTGTATAAAAAATACTATAAAGGTAAAATATAACATATTTAGTTCTCTCTTAGCGATACTTTTCATTTTCTTATCATAATATAAGAATAATAATACATGTCTTATTTGACATACACACACAAATACATACAATTAGAAGAAAATCAAAACAATTGCAGTTATAAAAATAGATATAGAAAAGTAAAATATTATAGGTAGGTATATTATAATATTTTTTTTAGGAATTTTGCGGATTTCACTGAGAATGAGCTGTAGCCAGATTTAGAGTAGGCCCCATGCAACCATACTCAATTAAAATAAATAATAATAGTACGAATAATAGATAAATACATATATAAACAATTGCCGTAGCTCCAATCAGATTTATTCCTCGTATATAAACTTACTTGTACAGTCCAACTAAGGACCACCTTTTTCAATGAATCGATTTTAAGCAAGTTATTCTCCATCCAGGAAGAGCCTATTCATTCAAGACACGTTCGTGCTCTCTGGTGTACCCTCTGATGCAGATGGCCATATAAAGCAGTTATCAACTACAGTCTAGTGAATCTCGGAAAAACATACAAAATACATAGTCGAGCGTAGTGCCAGCCATAAGCCTACGCAGCGGCTTATTGGCGCGGAGTTAATAAGCTGTGTTGTAAAAAAAATTGTGGGCCAAAAATGAAAATTCGGGCTTTGAAAACACCTTAGTTACATGCTTAATATTGTTTAGACACAAAATATTTTCAAACTCTGTTGCTGAGATCTGCTCACAAAAACAACTGCCATTTGAGTCGCTCCATGGTAGCTTCGCTCACTCCGCTTGAATCGTACTTTAGTGGGACCAATAATTGGGGAATACATATTACATAGGCAATTTATTTACTCTAATCAGTTAAAGATGCAGAGATAACATTATCTATTGAAATATATTTATTTGCGACGCGACGCACGGCACGAAAAAGTTAATATAAATAAAAAGTGAACGTAAATGTATGTGGTTTTTTTAATCACCTTTCAAACATTTAATACGAAGTTTAAGATAATTATTATGAAAGCTTTTTTTTATCATTGTGTGATTTAAACAGAAACTAGTAAAATGATGTTTAATTAAATAATAGGCCTAATATTAGTCTACATGAACTTAAAAGACTAAGCGGTGTTTTTATAAGTTTCGTTCAAAATAATAGCTGCCATCCAAAATCGGAGAATGCGTATTAAGGCCCTCTTTCAAATGGTCATTTGAACCGTGTAAGTTGGGTCAACCTGTATAATTTTAAAGTTTTTTTTTAATTTGCATTATTAAATAGAATCTCTTCTGACAACAATCGATCATCAGCAGCGAAAAAATATCAACAAAGAAAAATTAAATATTCATTTTTACGTAAGTACAAGTCAAACGAATTGAACCCCGTGAACTTAACATTAATACATTATAATCACTTAACATGAAGTCATAGTTCACATTTCCATTATGTAATAATAACGAAATACATCAGTTAAATACCACTTTATTCGCGGGGCATATGTTTTTGGCGGTCGGTGATGTCGCAACGTATAAAGTAATTCAAACTAAATTATAGTCCGGTTAAGAAACTCGAACTGCTTGTAAAAGTTGCAACAAATACTGATCGGACACGGTGTGGTGTTGACTTGGAAAAATGAGAGCTATTGTGAGTGTTTCAGTGTTTTTTTTTTGGTGTTATGTGTGGTTAATTTTTCGAAGAGTTTTATTTTTTTAATCAACTAATTATTGGTATTGTGAAATCGAATCTATTGATTTTTTTAGTATACCGATTTAAAGATTTTTATCGTCAATCGCTTACGTGAGAATATATTTTCATTTTTTTTTATTTTTGTGATTTCCTGTGAGCGTATTTCTGCTCACGGATGGATATTATGTTTGTCCTATTGACGTAGGTAGTATGTCAATGGTTGGTCCTAACAAAAGTATTTTTGTAAAATAAATAACATGTTTTTATTGTTTAATTAATTAAAATACGTTGAAATTTCTAAAGACTGATATTCCAAAAACAATTTTATCATTATATTATTTAGACATACTTGTTTGTTAACTAAAATTAATATTATATACCTTAACACTTAGATAATTTAAGTAGTTTACTAAATATTAAGATATTAACATTAAGCGAACTAATAGTAACTATTAACACGTCATTAATTTATTTAAGTACGCAAATATCAAGAAATAAGTCACATACTTACTTACTTATTAACAAGCACCTAATTTAAGTTTTTACTATTTTACGACATGTTATTTAATTTATTTATTAATCGGTAATTAAATAACCATCACTAATAATTTCCACAGAAATATTCAGAAATTTATAATTAATTTTATTATTATTATTTTCGCCCATAGGGCAGGCTATCGACCATACCACCTAGTTGTATTTTCCTTATATCTCTCCTTAATTAAGTCTTACGTTACTTCGCGCCATTTTTTCTTTCTCATTTATAATTAAATAACAACAAATAACAATATTTAAAAAAAAAACGATTAATCGAAATTTTGACAGTTATTTTTTTTTACAGCTGTCACTTTGCGTGTTGGTGCTGTTTTACCGACGCGTCCACACCGTTCCCGCGGTTCCTGCGGCCGGACCAATTGGAACGTTTATCCAGACCAATGCTATTGGATTCCCTGTATTACACGAAGCACAAACTTGGATTTTCGATCCAGACATTGCGTTACGGAGAAGAAAACAATTCATTGAATTGAATGGTGATAAAGGGGAGAAATTGATAGAGAGGTTCGGTCTGGGAAATGATGGTTATGAGGATGAGAGGCTGAAGCAGCAAAGAATACGTGATCAAGGCCATCTAGGGGGTTTGAATGCATTGCGGCCGTAATTTTACTTAAATCATAGCCAAGAAGAATTATTTGTAGACTATACTATACACCTCACTAGTTGTAATTGAAGAAGAACATCGCCTAGTTCATACAATACAAAAACATTTATATAATATTATGTGACAATACAAAACTGTTTTTTATTCGCTATACGATGAATAACAATCCAGTTTGGCTGTTTTTTATCGACGACCGAATAAAACATTTTTTCTGTGTTCGCAATTTTGTATAGATAGGTAGTTATCGAAAGAAATACGGACTATGGCCTAAGTTATGATATTAACAACGGTTTTTTTATCGCTTTTATGTACAACCAAAGAAAATATATACAGAGTAGATCACCATGACATTGTTGTAATTATATTTAGCAACTGGTATTCCATACTTTCATGAATATAAAAATGAATCACAAATGGTTTTTTTTGCATTATTTCACAATGCGTATTTTACAACCTTGACACCAATCCTGCTAATGATTAATGCATGTTATAACTCTAATTTTCTTTTCTCCAACCGTAGTTTTACAATATATATTAGAATACTAGTTGCCTGACCCGGCTGTGCACGGCTATACTAATAAATAAAATGAGACCGAATCAATATTTTGTCAAAATAATAGAAACAATTTTATTCCGAAAACCCTAATCATCTAGCGGTATGAAATATTCTTTACGACCTAATATTGCCATACCAACCAAATATACCTACACACAAATATCGGGGGATTGCAACTACAAACACCGTAACACAAGGTTTTTATGATATATACATAGTATATGTGTGACAAAGGACGAATTGGTGGGCGTCCATACATATCTTACTATAACATTAATTAGGCACAATAATACCTAAGTACATACCTCAAATGTTCAGCGAATTTGCGTCCTTGTGGTGTGTCAGTAAGTATTATTAAATTAAAGGGAGGGCGCCCTTAAGAGAAGGATTTTAATTGTAACAATTAAACTTAATAGAAATAAGTACGTCACCACAGCAGCAACCAGAACATTCTTCTCCATATACGAATATAAGTCTATTACACGCACTAACACACGATTAGTAAATATTGATCGTTATCGATCGAAAACAATATTAAACACTTATATCGCGGCGTGAATATTAATTATTAAGCGACCGAAACTTTCATAAGAAGCGCTTTCCACAATTATTAGAACACACGAGCACGCCTTAATCAGGAAAATTACAAAGTCAAAAACTCGGCTCTACTGCAACTGTCAAGAGTATATCGCGGTTATATTATACTACCCTCAACATTATAATTTTATGAATAATGTTCTATGCCAAAACAGTATATTCTTATTACGTAGGTATAGCCTAATATAAATTATTCAAAATAAAACGAAAAATTATGTTGAAATGTTATTAATAAGTCTAGTTCAAAGACGAGATCAATTAATTAATTAATTTTCTATAATCATATAGGTATATATATTTAACTTTTCACCGTGTGACTCTCGATAACATTAGAAATAAAAAGCTACCCTTTTCCTTAAAATTTCATGATCGGTTAGTTTAGCCGGAAAAAGTTAAAAAAAAAAAATAACGGCAGACAGAATTAATGTCGACAGTAAATTGTCGTTATAATTGGGTATGCGTTGCAATTGTAAACATCGAGAAAAAAAGGAATGGTCTATGACAGCCGGAACTGCGTAGGAGTTTTGACGATGAAATAAGACAATTCCGCCTTAAGGAAGGTGGCACATACCTTTATATGATGCTGGAGAGCCTGCGTACACATCATTTGCACAAAATCACAATGAGCATGGGGTTTTTTATAATATGTTTTGTATGGGAGATGCACGACAACGATCACTCACGGACCACGGTGCCATATTTTTGTAACTTGCAGCGCGTTCGACGCCATAGCTGTAAGGTATGTGTGGGAAATGGGTTATCACCCATCCTTTTCACATACATAGATCATTAAATTAAAGCCTAATCCGTGCAACCAATAATAATATAAAAAATAGAAGGTTCCCTCAGTAGATCTAATTAGAGGCTTAAATCATGAAAACTACATAGTGATATTGTAGTTTAATAGCTTTTTATATAAATAGTATATAATATATGTATCTGTTTATTCTTATAAGTTTTAAAACATACATGTGATGGGAAAGTTAGCTCGTGGTTTTCAGAAAATTTGCATATACGTTAAGGCCCATTTACACGATGCTTTCTTGCCTTTTGCATACAATTAAATTAAAGAAATTAATGACTTGCATGGTCTTAACAACACGTAACATTATTGATCTATCATACAAGTTTTGTTTCACTACTTGGTGTAACCAGCACATAATATCCGCGTGTAAACAGTTGCTTACCATTATTGGGAGTCAATTATTGCATTCAATTAATGCTGTTGTATATACAAGAAAATGGCATTGTGTAAATGGGCATTTCCAGTTGTTATACTCTTGCATGTATGTATGTACACAATAAGCATGAGGGAATGACAGCTAGTCACGAAATTTTATAATTATTAATATGGCAACGCAAACGCGGTCAACACCTTTGTCTATATACTAATATTATAAAGAGGAAAAATTTGTATTTTTGTATGTTATGAATAAACTCAAAAACTACTGGACCGATTTTGAAAATTCTTTCATCAATAGAAAGCTACATTATCAGCGAGTAACATAAGCATTTTGTGTATAGTACATCTACATTGCACCCGTGTGAAGCCGGGGCACCTGGCTAGTTTTTAATAAAAAGCAAATCCATTTGAATGAATCGGTTAGTCGCTTGCCAATGAGGTGCGTTATTTTTTATAGCAACACGTGGTTATCAGCGAAGTTTGATAGATGGCGCTATAACAATTTTTTTTAGTAACATTTTTTAATTCACATTAATTTTTGCTTGAAATTGAGTTTATCTGATTTGATTTTTCAAGCTGCCTTACTATCGTCATCTAAGGAGTTGATAATAATATAATATGGCAATACAGACTGGCTAAGAGTGTTCTCTTGTTTTTTAGCGTATCTGTATTGGGGTTTTAGCCGTCCATTCCTATATTTTCATTAAACACACTGTTTCCAGGAAACATCCTCTCACACCTAGGTTATGTTGAACTATCAAATTTTATACGAAATTATTGCTAATTATAATTCATTGTTTCGATTAGATTCATTTCAATTTTAAAATATAATCAAAATTCTGCATTAACTATTTATATAGTTTAAATATTTGTACGATATTTTAAACAAAGTATGAACGGATTGCGAGAGAATAAGGAATTCTCTATAGTCTATGGGCTAAAGGCCCATTTAATTGCTATAAACTTCCACGCCTGCAGTGTAGTATTTTTTTTTTAAATCGGAAAAATAAAAAACCATATATTTGTAATCATTTATTTATTTATTCAAGTAGGTATTACAATATCGAGACTACAATTTCAAAACTTAGTCTAATGACAGGTAATAATATAAAATAGGTTATTAATACCTACGTATTCCGAGAATAGGGAATCTAGCTTAAACTATTAAATATTTGGAGTAAAAAAATATTTTTGTGATATCAATATGTATGCACCTGTGAGTCAGCTTTGATTAGAGAATAATAATATAATAAGTTACGATACGGAGATTTGCAAAAACATTTTTATATTTATATTTTTTTTATGTTAGATATCGACAGACGAGCATGAGGCTCACTTGATGGTAGGTGACACCTCAGCCACAGAACATCAGTCAATGATGCGCTGTCGACCTACTTTTTACTTCGAGCATTCGGAAATCCATAGACTGAAACCGAAACGCGCAATGTGCACTTCACGGTTTTTCCATCTATGAACGGTGGTTCGTAACCCGGTCGAAATTTCGATATTCCTCCCACCCGATCAATGCCCGAAGTTACCAGACGTGGGGAAAACATATTACAGAAAACTATAAACATGTGTTCCCGGTGGGATTCGAACCCACGACCCATCGATGCGCACGGCAGGTGTTCTACCGATCGCGCCAACGAGCCCGTCAAATATTTTTATAAGAGTATTGTTAAGAAGTAAAAGGGAAAATATGGGCTTGATGGATTATAAAGCGTAATGGACATAATGCAAAGCCAAAGTATTTTTACTCTATATTGCGTCTTCAGCGCCATCTGTTTTTAAGGCAAAGAATTAAAAATATTTAATTGCCTTCATTTGTTTCTAATAATTACAATGACGTGATCATAGAACATATTTAAATTCAAATTCAAAAATCATTTATTCATTTAGGTAACACAATGTACACTTATGAACGTCAATAAAAAATACATATTAAATGCTTCTAATTTTACATTTACTGCCAGTTCTCAAATCAAGGGCGTAGAGCGGACGAGAAGAACTGGCAAGAAACTCGCCGCTAAAGGGGACTATAACAGAATACATAAAAATAATTTTTATTAATTGTCCGTCTGTTTGTTCACGCTTAACTCCTAAACTACTGAAATTATTTTCTTGAATTTCACAGAAAGCTTAAACTTAATCGAAAACAACATATTATAGGCTACTTTTAAAGGTTATAGAAATTTAAAAGGCAATTTAAAATTGGTATAAACTCCACATACATTTTCATACACCAAGACAGTAGACAGACAACCAATAGACAATATATATTTACTCTCTAATCAAAGCAATAAAAACGTTAAATCTATTCACACGGCTTATAATTACAACAGACACAAAATATGTACGATAACTTTGTTAAAGATTCAAAAAATAATTAATTACAACATTTGAACCTCCAAGAAAATTATCATTGCTTACAATCTAATAGACAAAATAGTAACCATTTATTATCTGGATAAATTTCATTCGATTTGACAGCTTCTGTATGAGACAAGTGTTTTTAAAGATTATCAGAATTTCATCACCAATATCTATTGATATAGATTTAATTATTTATTTATAACCATTTTTGAATACAAAATATTTGAAATTCGCATCCATAATTAACCAAATCAAATTTATCCAGACATTTCAAAGCGCTTATTTTTACCATTAGGTAAAATATCATAAATGCGTAATGAAGTATTATTTATTCATAAAATTGTGACTTTTATCTTAATTAAACTACATAGACCAAAGAGGGAATTTCAAAGAGTTTTATTACATAGTAAGGCACCTCAAGTTTTTGGTTTTTTATCGAAAATACGATTAATTAAGAAGATATTACTAAATAGGACAAACGTTATGCTAAGAACACCGAAGCATTACTTTAATATGGCGTTATTATAAATAATGATTATTATAAGGAGATCAAAATGTAATTAAGGCCATAATATTAATTAATTATTCGAAGTAGATCAAATATTAAATTGCTAGAGAAGTAGAATAACTAATATGAAAAATGACGAAAGTAACGGGCTCTACGTGTGAATATTTTTTTAATACAGATCATAAATTTTTAGAAAAATATGTAAATTTGACAGCAGCGCCATTCAAAACAAACGGAACTCTTTCGTGAAATCATTAATGTTGTTTCTATCAATGACCGATAGATGGAGCTAAATCGCAAAATTTAGCGCATAACCTACTGAAAACATTTTTATTTTTTTTAACTGTTATTAGCAAGGGTTTACAATGGAACACGCTTGCTCATTTAAAATCTATGCACACTTGCATATTTCTACTTCTCTACCATTTTTTTAAAGTACTTCTAAAGCCATTTGTGAAATGTCATGTTCATTCGTTTCGTTGGTCGTCTCAAGTCGTACTCGTTATTTCGGTCGGAGACGAGTCTTCTTCACTGACAGCGCGGACCTGAAACATTATAGAATTAAATATAATTTTGTTCCTAATATTATCTTTTACTAACGCTAGTATTATAGTATCAATATTATAAAGGAAAGATTTGTATTTTTGTATGTTATGAATAAACTCAAAAACTACTGGACCGATTTTAAAAATTCTTTTACCAATAGTGTAGCTTTCTATTATCGGCGATTTCTTGTATTTATATTGCACCCGTGTGAAGCCGGGGCGCGTTGTTAATAAATAATAAATTGCGTTTTGATTCGTTATAAAGTATTTTATTTAAATTTTAAAAAGTAGAGATTGCTGCATGGTATTAGGCAAGATAGGACAGCCTCCGAAGCTCAGTTGTAAGCGCGATGCGTTAAGCATCGGATATCCTGGGTTCGAATCCCGGGGAAAACAAGTTTAAATTTTTTTTTAAATAGGTCCATTAGTTTTTGAGTTAAATCGTGTCAAACAAACAAATCTTTCCTCTTTATAATATTAGTATAGATGTAGTTACACATATCAGAGAAAAAGACACAACTTTTGATGAATAAATCATATCAAGTATTTGTATAGATACACACACGTTATGAAATATCATATCTTTTTAAATAGTACTAAACGCCATCTCATTGCTCTTCCATTTGTTTTTTGTTTGAAGTAGCGAGACGTAGGAAAAAACTGCTTTAAATAGAACATAGAGGGAATCGAATTTACACTCAATCGCATACTTAGTTAAGTTTATTTTCTTCTGGTATGGAAGAGCTGAGCATCATGACACAAGTATTTATTATGCACTTAAAAGCAGGGACTGAAACCGGTTAATTTTTATTTTCCAAAATACGTGTCTGACTGATACCATGATATTAGTTATTTTTTATACACACTAAACTTACCACAGTGTTTTTTTCAGTAAATATGAATAAAAACGAAAGAATATTAACAAAAACCTTTATTATACCGGTATAACTCCTATAGTAAATTAACCGGTATTCAGTCCTTGCTTAAAAGGGTGCTCAAATCTTTTATTTTTATTGATGTTTTTTGTTAATTAAAAAAAAAGTTTCAACTCATTCGTTACCCTTATCTGGGGTCTATATTTAGGACAGTTTTTTATTCTCATTATATAATACAATACTTGTATTTAAACACGGCCTATTGTGCTAATGGGCCGTCAAAAATGGATCCATTTATGAAGTGATCACGATTAAAAACCTTTTTATAATCATACGCATTTTTTATACGTCTTATTTTGTTTGGGCTACAATTTTTAGTACACCTGTATCGCCAGAGGGCTTTATATTAATGTTCATACAAGTTATTGTGAGTACATGTATTCAGTATTATATAAGCAATCTTTTGGCCACATAGTTAGACCAAGGTTGGTTGGAAACATGTTAGTGTTGCCGCATATTAGGCCACTGGTTAAGACCAGTCTGGTGGCCGCGTCTAGGCCACCAGAGCATGAGGTTCACTTGATGGTAGGCGATACCCCAGCCACAGAACATCAGTCAATGATACGCTGTCGACCTACTTTTCACTTGGAGCATTCGGAAATCCATAGACTGAGACCGAAACGCGATGCGCACTTCACAGTTTTTCCATCTATGAACGGTGGTTCGTTACCCGGTCGGAATTTCGATATTCGTCCCACCAGTATAATGCCGATATGTGCGTATAATGCCGGGGCGGATCGCTAGTAATATATATGTTTGTATATTAAGAAAATTCCGCTAGGTTTATCTTGTACTAGCAAAACGCCCCGGCTTCGCAAGGGTGCAAATAGATGAAAAAAAAGCAAAGCCTATGTTACTCGCTGATAATATAGTAGCTTTCTATTAGTGAAAGAATTTTTAAAATCGGTTGAGTAGTTTTTGAGTTAAATCGTAACAAAACCCCACAAATTGAACAAAATGACATAGTACTACCCCTCGCCGTATTGCTCGATGCCCTGCGTGGAGCCACAGCGGTGCGAAGCGGACGGCGTGTATTTTTTGTTTACATTGATATTTTTAATTTCGTAATATCTTTTGAATGGAATGTCCGATTTCAATATTTCAAAAAGTAATCAACAGCTATTGAAACAGTCTTAAATATGAAACAATTTATTTGGATAAGAATTAATACAGAGGTATGGATAGCAGGGTCTGATTTTGATCGGCATTTCTATCAACTTTTAAAATGTACAAAAGTAGTTATAGTAACATAACTACAATAGTTAGACATATGGTCTCGCGAAGTTTTTTGTAGATATTTATATGTTCTATAATATTGTAGAACTTTATTTTGTTCTATCATCAATACTTTTCGCAGCGCATGCGACGAACAACATTTTTTGGCAAATTTTTTTACACCTCGGGTTGGTTTTAGTAGGAAATTCTAAGGATCTCTATTTTTTTCTAGTAATAAATATAGCCTATGTTACTCAGCGATAATGTAGCTTTCTATTGGTGAAAGAATTTTTCAAATCTGCCAAGTAGTTTCGGAGCCTATTCAATTCATACAAACAAACAAACAAACAAAAAATCAAACCTTTCCTCTTTATAATATTTGTATAGATGTATAGATAAAATATTATGCTTTTCAAACGTTATAAAAAACCGAAGGTACGATGTACTGGCATTATACGGTACATCGTGCAGGGTAAAAGTTATAGTGAAGTTTAATATGGACGCTGTTAAGCAATACAGTGTCAACATGGTTGCCATTTTGAAAATAAAAAAAAGTAACTCAACCGGGACTTGAACAACCGACCGATCGCTCAGAAAGCAAGAGCGTTACCACTACGCCACGGAACTTGTAACCGGTAAAAAGGTTCCTTCTACTTAAGTTACATATAGAACTTTGAGTTGAAATTTCTCAATAATAAAAACGAATGGCGTCTTGCCGCTTTATATATTTATTGAGGGGACCCTGCCCTACAATATACATAAAAGTGATGGGAATCTGTGATTCCCAAGTTTGAGACTCTCCTTGTTAGCAACTTAACTTTAACTTAACTTGCAAAACGGTCTTTCGTTTATCGTTAAGCTTCACTGCTCTGTCTTTACTCTATGTCCGACAGTTCAAACCTTATTAATAGATCGCTACAGGAAACCTGAGAGACCTGATGTTAGCAGGAAGTGCAACAACTTTTTTTTTAACAATTACAAGTCGTACATAATTTTACGTACATTTTGATTTTATGAAAATTCTGGATTTTAATTTATATTATTAACATTAACTCGTTGGCGCGATTGATAGAAAAACTACTTCGCGCTTCGATGGGTTGCGGGTTCGAACCCCGCCGGGATATTTATATTTTTAGTGTTTCGTACTCCGTGATCTCTGCCTACCCCAATGGGAAAGAGGCTTGATATATATATATGTATGTATGTATGTACTCCGTATTAAAAACGGAACCCTTATATTATAGGATCACTTCATTGTTCATTTTTCTTTTGTCTGTTTAGACCGGGTAACGAACCGCTGTTCATAGATGGAAAAACCGTGGAGTACATATTGCGCGTTTCGGTTTCAGTCTATGGATTTCCGAATGCTCGAAATAAACATTAGGTCGACAGCGCATCATTGACTGATGTCCTGTGGCTGGAGTATCACCGACCATCAAGTGAACTTCATGCTTGTCTGTCGATACCTATACTTATATTATAAATAGGAAAGATTTGTTTGTTTCTTACAATTTAACTCAAAAACTACAGGACCGATTTTAATTTACTACATTATCAGAGAGTAACATAGGCTATTTTTTTGTACATTTCTACATTGCAATTGTGCGAAGCCGGGGCGGATCCCTAGTCTTACATAAAAAAAAAAAAAACAAAATATAAATTTTCCCTAGCATTACTGTGATATAGCGGAATTTTTGAGACACATGTGTTTCGGACAGTCGAAAGGTTTTTTAAATACAGCTAAAATTGTATGAGTTATTACAAGTAAAATCATATAGCGTGACAGCAAAACAACCTTGAAATAAAGCAAAAATGTAAATCTAGGGCGCGCCAGGCGTGTCCCCGAGGGGCTTGGAACCACACCTCGTATCTTTGCAATTAGCGAACTCATAACTGATGTTATAAATTACTTTACGTAAAAATATTACTCTTTTAAAGATTTTCTTGTTGTCTTTTATTAACGCGAGTATCACACATTTAAATAAAATACTGTATACCGGATTAAAACGCGATTTATGATATATATAGTTTAAATTATTTATCCCGACGTTTCGGATGCTTTACAGCAACCGTGGTCGCGGGGAGACAGTCTGTCTTAATCCGGTATACAGTATTTTATTGAAATTTTCTTGTTTATGAAAAATCGGTCTGAGACGTGTATTATGAGATAATAATCCTACCTCCTCATATTATACGTAAATGCAAAAATTTCTGAGGATGGATGGATGGATGTTTGTTACTCTTTCACGCAAAAACTACCGAACGGATTTTGATGAAACTTTACAATAATATAGCTTATACATCAGAATAACACATAGGCTAACATTTTTTTGAAAAATTTGTGTAATTTGGCTAAAATGTTACGATAAGTATCAGATTAAGTCGGAAAAATTCCTGACCACTGAGAGCTATATTGGCGAGCGCTGCCTAAACTGTTGGAGTTACAGAAATATAATGTATCATGAGATCTAAAACAGTTCTAAAGAAAAGTCCGCGATAGCATATATCTATCCTTTATGTGAAAGCCAATATACCCTGAACTATGAGTCATAAATATATTTAAATTTGATATATTTTTTAAATGCACTTTTTAGAGTATTAAATTTTTATTATTATTAAGCTAATTCTTATCAAATTTGATACATTTTTCTCTATACACTAAGTAATTTGGACGAATAGTTTAAAAATTATCACGATAAGATTGAATTGAGTGGAACACCAGATTGTTGAAAAACCAGCTCTGTTAAAAAACACGCTACTCGTAGCACTAATTAAACGCAGAAGAACAAGACGTTTTAGAAAATTATAAACATGTCGTCCCGGTTGGATTCGAACCCACGACCCATCGATGCGCACAGCAGGAGATCTACCGAACGCGCCAACGAGCCCGTCTGATATTTTTGTTGGGAAAGAGTAAATTGATTGTATACATAATTTGCGCAGTACCGTAAGATTCATGTCCCGAAGGGGCGTGGAACTATTAGCTGATTGCATACATTACTGAGAACTCCGCAATTTTGTATGCTATATTTTATATAGCTATACATATAATAAAATTGTAGAGGTCAAATGTCTGTACATATAAAAATAATGCTTAAAACCGAGTCAGGGGGTGTAAGAAGAGAAACAGAACAAATTCAGGCTAATCTCCGAAACTAATGGATCGATTTACATGAAAGGCACTGTTGTACCTTATATCCCCGGTCAACATCTTAGACACTCATCCCGAAAAATTAAAGAGTTCCCAACATATAGGCTTTGCTTCATCGAAATTGGATGTCCAAAAAAAAAATAATGAAGCTCACG
Organism: Anthocharis cardamines; assembly: GCA_905404175.1. Lineage (NCBI taxonomy): Eukaryota > Metazoa > Arthropoda > Insecta > Lepidoptera > Pieridae > Anthocharis > Anthocharis cardamines. The sequence continues at coordinate 7,257,735 of FR989974.1, forward strand.
CGAACGAAGTCGCGGGCATTAGCTAGTTATTAACAACTTCAAATTTAATATTATGCTGTAGCATGTGAATAATACGTATATGAAATATTAATTTAAGATCAGAAACAATTTTTATTAAAATAAAACTTCTATTCACGCTGGGCTTGGTGAGAAAACTGGTGAAAGCATTACGAAAAGTGTGATCGGCTGAGGCGAACGAAAGCTTATATAAAATACTGTATTAAAACGCGATTTCTTATTTATATTTTTTAAATTGTTTATCCCAAAAATGTGAAACGCTTTACGATTTTGCGTATCATCGGGGAATTCTAAATAATTTAAAAAATATAAATAAAATAAATCGCGTTTTAAAGCGGTATACAGTATTTTATTTAAATACTTGCGTTAAAGATAATTAATTAATATTACGAACGAAAGTTGTTATTTCCTTTATTCATCTGATACGTCAATGTTTGTGTACAAAACGTAAACAATTTCGTATTTTATTTGTGAATGAAAATAATAAAAAAAAAACCCCATGAGCTTTTAAAAAAAATCTGTTTGTTGCGAAAGAAAATTTACTTCAGTTGTGTGCAGTGGCGGGACCACCATACAAGCCCAAACGTCTGTTTTGCCTTATTAATGCATTAAAAAGAAATATAATATTGTCATATGTAACTTATATGATTACGTAATTATAAAAGTTACCTATATAAACATGTATTATGTTAAAATCGGCAAGACGGGCTTTTGGGCTTGTATGGTAGTCCCGCCACTGGTTGTGTGGTCTATTTTTTCAATACATGTCTCTAACAAGTTGATTTATAAAGAAAGATCATACCTATTTAAACAAAATAGAAACAAAAGACATCAATAAATTTAAAAGATCATAAAGGTTCGAAACTTAGATTAATAATTGGTCTCCGCGCGCTACGACTAGATACCGTCGGCGGCTTGAAAAATGCGGCAACAAATACTACGCCGTATTCGGCGTACCGCCGAAGCAAAATGCCGGTTTGCGTAGTCAAACTATAAAAATAATACTACATAAAACAGTAAAATAATATAATCTCAGTGTTTTACACACACTAAAATATTGAGTTGCCGCATTCACCTGTTTTTTCTTTATAGCGCGGTAACTAGTCGTAGCGCGCGGAGACCAATTATTAATCTATGGTTCGAAATTTAAATGATGAATTTTCAAATCCGTGGATGTAAAATATTTAAATTCATTCTAAGCAATCTGAAGTTCCAATAGGATTATTTAGCAAGGTTTTAAAGGTTTGCGTCTCATCTAAGTTTTGCAATAGTAATTCGTGATATGCCATGTGTGGTTAAATGTTACGACGATTGAACTGTGATAGCTTGCCAAGGTCATTTCGGAGTTCGGATATTTTTAATTGTGCGTGAAATTTAGTTAAATTTCTGTAATTGATCGGATGTTTTTGTTGTTATGTTATTTGGTGTGTCTTTTCTATATTAAGCTTATACGAATGAGAAAATGTGCTAATTCGACCGTGTCAAATGGCAGAGCAATAAAATGACATGGTTTTTGCATAAATGTAATTGGAGGACTAGACTAGATATTTTTATCCCGAAAACATCAGTTCTGCAAAACTTATGCATATTTAAAAATGTTCAATAAAGACTGCCACTGTGGCTCAGAGGTAAGTGTGATGCGTTTAGCACCGAGTTCCTAGGATCGAATCACCAAGAAACAAGATTTAAAAAAAAATTGTTTCCATCAGGCAAGCCACAGAAGGTTGATCACCTACTTGGAAAATGATCAGTGAAATAAAAACGGAAATGTGTCTGCCCCATGCTCCGCTAAAGTACGAGATTATTCACAATAAAATAGATACAAATAAACTTACCGATATAACTAAAGATACAGGGTTGGTACTCTCTTCTGCGCGCCAAGGGACAATTTATTCCCGAGTTTCTTGTAATTTTCATTTTTAACTCTACATTTTGGTTTCTCATTATTTTCAACGGGACATCCTTTCAGCTCCCAAACTAGATTCGTCAAAGACTTCGGTCTGCTTAATTTCCTAGACCTTTTCTCTGGTAATTTTGGCCCATTTCCAGAATCACCAGAAGTCCTCCCGCCAGAATGACTGGAATCCAATGTTCCATCTAATTCCATAGCTTGGTGTATGTTCGATAGACTTTTATATCGTATGTTAAAAATCGGTGAATCGCTTTTAGTTATTGCTCGTACTGGACTAGTGATTGGACTAGGAGTCTCCTTCGTAGGAGAATTACTCTTCTGACTGAATAACATCCTATTCTTGTTATTCGTAACATTATTTTTAATGTACAGTTTAGGTAAATTCGGTACTGGCGCTACCACTTTTTCCTTAACTGGAGGGATTATGGCAGTTTTACGAGACCGCTTCTCGGCTTTTTGGTTCAATGGTTTCTTTGTTGGAATGGTTTCTATGGGTGGTGGTTCCGGTTTTATTTCAGTTATTAAAGGCATGTGGATGGGAGTCGGTGCTGGCGAAGATGGTGCAGATTCATGCCGTGATACTTCATTAGAGTATGAGGCTTTGATGTTTTTAGGTAGAGGTGCGAATCCTCTAACATAATCGTAAATTTGGTCAATTTCATCGTACTCATCAGGAATGCTATTTTCATCTCTATGACTACTGTAGATATGGTTATGTTTGTTCAAATGCTTATGATGATTAGCTGAATCTGAGGATACACTTCGCCGTAAGAAATAGCCAGTTTTAATCAACGGTGGAGCGTGAAGAGGGGCACTCAAGAGCCTCTTAGGATCACCTAGTTTTCCATCTAAAACGTGAATTCTATCAACTACATCTACTAATAATCTATTGCACTTTTCCACCAGTCGAGAGAATTCCATAAAGTTTTTGATCTGTTCTTCATTTTTGCACCTGAGCATTTTTAACGGCGCTGCTAAAGGTAAAGCGATAAGAGAGTTACCTTCTTTTTGTAAAGGCAGAGCGAAAACATGGTCTTCTTCGAAAATAGATAAAAGTCTAAGTTCTGGTACAAAATGACTGGCGCTTTTCAAACCTCTAGGAGGAGTTCCATGTACCAGTCTGACAGTAATAGGCAGCCGCTTTGTCAACAGGGTTTTCGCTGTATGTACTCCGCTAATGTTATCTTCTTTAGCGACAGCAGAGAACTTACCCCGTTGGTCTAAGCTCAACAATACGGTATCGCCTTTTAAGTCTGTGCATTTCAAATATTTGTTTTTACCTAAAAACGTCTCACCTCTAGGCATTATAACCTCACCTGCTGGTAAATTTCTTGCACCGTCAGCAGTTATATTGCCATCTAAGTCTACTTTAGCACATATAACTCTAACCGCTTCTCGTACTAAGCACCCATCTTCTAATTTACGTCTAGCTAGTTCTGCCACTGACTCTATACATCTCACAGCCCTTCCTTCTTCACTGAGTAGTTCAAAATACCCTTTGTAACTATCGGGAATAGCGATTCTCGGTCCAACACTAACCATACGACGACCTTCTTTTAATTTTATAGCTTGCGCGATAATTTTCTTTCTTTTTCCCGCTGATATGATCAGAGCTGTGCTCTGTAAGCCTGGGCTTGGTAAGGTTGGCACGCCAAGACCTCCATACTGTCCTTTGATGATCTTAGCGACGTTGGGTAGCCGGTTCTTAACGACAAACTCCCGTAGGTAGTGGCCCTCATCAGACCAGCGCGATGCCGCGACCACAACTTGCCCGTCCGTGGCTGCCATAGTTCTGTCACATCTGGAAAAGAGAAAAATACTTTTTGAATAAAGTTACATCCATAACTTTCACATTTGAATTTATTATTACACTTTATTGCGCCGAGCCCAAATAAAAATAGGGAACAGGGCAGAAACACTTTATTATCGATAAATACCTATTTTTATACACATATTTTTACACCTTTTAGAGTATAAATTCTATTATTATAAGTTCTTTGTATATATTTTATGCAATTAAGTTATCAAATAAATAAATACGTTATTTTTTCCTCAAATTCATCCTTACTATACCTATTATACATAACATAATTTGGGAATATAATTTATATGTCCTCAATTTTTCACATTAAAACCATTTTTAAAATCGAGATGATTTTACGTAGAGCGAGAGCGAATTCCCACGCAAATACAGCCACGAGAAAAGCATTTTGTTGAGTATTAAAGACTGAAATAGAAGGTCAGGTATTTTTAAGGTCGACACTTGACCAAAAAGGCTTAAGATCGAACACTGATAGAGCATGCCAGCTAGTAGATACTTTCCTTTGTGAGTGCACTCAATGATCAATATAAGTCAGGGTCAGTGTCTATTTTACATAATCACGAGTGTTATAAATACGCGAGTAATCATGCGATAATACTATGATTAACATACCTGATTATCGTTCATGATACTAAAAAATATGGTTAAGGTAAAAACTATCAAGTACTATCATGCTTTGTTGAAATCTAAACTAAAAAACCAGCCAACTGCAAGTCGGACTCTCGCGCGAAGGGTTCCGTATCATTATCAATAAAAACGAGCAAAAAAATCACGTTTGTTGTATGGAAGCCCCTTAAATATTTATTTTATTCTGTTTTTTAGTATTTGTTGTTATAGCGGCAACAGAAATACATTGTCCCGTTTTACTCTTTGGGTACGGGACCCTAAAAAGAGTTAAACTGATTTAAATGTTAGATGAGGATTTCATTTGAAATTTGAACTTATGAAATTGTTATTTTTAGAATATTATGTTAAATAGTAAGTATGAGTAGGTACCTACTGTGGCTTATTAGGTAGGTGGTATATTAAACTTAATAATCTCATACCTGTTATTCAAAATAGGAGTTATTTGAGTACTAATTAATAAATTATTAGTTATTCCGGGATCATGATTTGAATACCAGGAAAACGGGACAAAATATTATTTTGGTAGGACATGGCAATCTGACCATTTACTTGCCTGTAAAGAAAAAATACCAGTGAAACAGGCACATAAACGTGTTTGCCCCATGCCCCACTATATATTCAACTAGCGATCCGCCCCGGCTTCACACGGGTGCAATTTAAGATGTACTATACACAAAAATATTTTACTTTCTATCGGTGAAAGGTTTGTTAAAATCAGTCGAGCAGTTTTTGAGTTAAATCGTAACAAACAAACAAACCTTTCCTCTTTATAATATTAGTATAGATAGGGTGTTAAAGGCAGGCAACGCACCTGCAAGCCCTCTGGTGTTGCGGATGTCTATGGGCGGAGGTGATCACTTACCATCACGTGAGCCACCTGCCTATTGCCCCCTATTCTATAACCATTTTGAATCTATACTAATAATATTATAAAGAGGAAAGTGTTGTATTGTTGAATTTTTGTATGTTATGAATAAACTCAAAAACTACTGGACCGATTTTAAAAATTATTTCACCAATATAAAGCTACATTATCAGCGAGTAACATAGGCTATTTTTGCATCTACATTGCACCCGTGTGAATCCGAGGCGCGTCGCTAGTATATAATAGTTTGACAATATCTGATGGACATAGTTTCTACAGACAGAATCGGGTTAACACTAGTTAACATAAACATCCGAAACAGTTATCTGACGATACAATTTCATAACAGTTAGTTCGGAATTATGGCAGTTCGTAAAGCTATTGCGGCTGGACTAGGGCATGCATTATTCGTTCGAAGTAAGTATTCGGATATTTCGAATTCTATAATAAAAATTATTCGAATAATTCGAATAATACGAATTTTTCGACTTGTGTTTTATTTAATGTGTGTAAATGAAAAGAAACCTTTTTAGTACTTAAACATTTTAATTAGGAACCATTATGTGCTCAAAAAAGTCGTCTAAACATAATTATAAGTTGAAAAAAATTACTTTGTTGTGTTCCGAAAATACGACCGTAGGAAACTGAGGGCGTCTAAAGTATCGTCATTAAATGAACATCTCAAATGATTACAAAAAAACCTATTAGCAGAAAATACATGTTCAGCTTCAACACTTGTAGGTGGAATGGTTAGTAAAAAATCATACATTTACCAAAACGAAGTAGAATAGTAGGTATTCGAAATGTTCAAAAAAACCGAATCATTATATAGGTACTATTCGAATAGTTAATGTAGCGAATATCCGAATAATATGAATATCCGAATATCCGAATTGCATGCCCTAAGCTGGACCAATAAAACCTATTTGGTGGTGACCGCAGACGTGGATGTTTTTACTGCTGGGATGAAAGTACTGTTACGTAAAATGATTCGTTTCTTAAAACTATGGTTTGTGTTTAGGTATGAGATACAATGGGTACTTTATTACAGTATTTCTAAATTGTGTTTGAAATGAAAAAGTTTTTCATTTTCAAACATATACCTGTGCTAGGATGTCCCGCTCTTTCATAAAAAAATATTATTGCAATATAACTAAAAAAAAAAAAAAATTTATATGATTACAAAAATACATTTTTTTACACACCCGATAGGTGCCGCAAGACATGAGTAAATAACGCACTGCTAAATTAATTTTCAAAGTAATAGTAAAAAGTATTTTGGAATCATCATTTTTTTACTTTAAACTTTTGATCCTACCAAGAAGAGCCGGCAACATACCCGATAGTAAAAAACTAAAATTAACTGTTTTGATTACCTCCATGGCTCAGTGGTAAGCACGATAAGTTTAACACACAGCCGAGGTCCCGGGTTCGAATCCTGAATAAACAAGTTTAAAAAAAAAGTCTTATTGGGCAGGGCTCAGAAGGTTGATACTTGTCTATACCAAATGAAACGGACACCTTAATGTGTCTCACTATAAAACTCGGGAATTCTCTTAACTCTTTTAAAAAACCAGAATTATACAAAAAACACAATAATTTCGGCTTATATAGCAATTATTAGTTTCTGAATATTCGAATTAAAAGATAAGTACACTACACATAATTTATTGATCCTGTAATGTACCGAAAAGTGAACCGCTGATTGTCAATCGTGACTTCTTGTCAGAGCTTTTGAATGCTTTGCGATCAATTTTGTCGTCACAGGAAATGCAAAATTTCACACGGTTATAATAATTTGTTTTCTTAAATAAGATAAAAACCTTGAGAAAGTTTGTTTAGGATTAAGCTAACTAATTTACTCTTACAAATAAACTGATAATGTTATTTCACGCGTAACCTTCCATAAGATGTTTAGAGAATAATAATCTTTATTAATTACTGCTATTTTTACATAAAACAATTTAAACCCATACTCCTGATATAGTTAAAACTGTGTTACAGGAGTCTGTGCCTTCCCAATTTTAACAGTACCTTCAGAAATGCTATAAAAATACAAAAACGGAAACACATTTGTTATTACATTTTAAACTAAAGCAATAAATTAATAAATGATTTTGAAAGACTAATTCAATCTTTCCTTAAAATATTACTTACATGTTGGATGGACAACAAAGCAATGGATTAATATAACAGATTATACGAATAGTTAGGGGACTGTTATTATTGTCTTCTTACCCTATTCTTACTCCTCAATACCCTTTTAATTTAATAACGAATAAAAAAATCGGCATTTATTACATAATATTTTTTTCTTCTTTTTTTGCAAACGGGCTGGGGGCTCACCTAATAGCTTTATTTGAAGTTCAACTTATACATTTTTAAAGACCTATTGTGAATCGTAGGTATTATGTTATGAATTACAGTTAAAAAACCGGAAGTCCAAAAAGTTCCACTAGTGGCTAGACAAATAAGGGTCTTATCCATCTTCTAATCAAGGGGCACATATGGATTAACAGGGACTGAAACCGGTTTTAGTTTATTTTCCAAATTACGTGTCTGACTGAGATACCATGATATTAGTTTTAAGGAATAATCAGTGCCGGTGTTAGGGCCACTGACTCCCCGGGCAAGAATATTGTGGCGCCCACTAGTAAATCAATATATCGAATGTTAATTTTCTGCTTATTTTTTTATACATGGATTAAATTAGAAAATTCTAATTTTCCAGTGGTTTCATTTTCAATCGACAGAGTAGTCAGGTTATGATATGGGTAAGCACAGGGCGTAATGCAGGTATTGAGGGTGTGCAGCACGGGATGCAAGATAGTCCAAACCTCGGCGCCCCCCAAATATGGCGCCCTGGGCCGTCGGCCCATCCCGCCCCCCTTTATCACCGGCACTGGGAATAATACACACTAAACTTACCACAGTATTTTTTTTTCAGTAAATATGAATAAAAACGAAAGAATATTAACAAAAACCTTTATTATACCGGTATAACTCCCATAGTAAATTAACCGGTATTCAGTCCCTGTGGATTAAGATAATTCGTACTCAGCTTACAAGTCTATGCTATCCCCCGTTTCGTGGCCTATATCTTTTAGTTTTCTCCCTGTGTACCACCAACTCAACGCTATAGCGCGTAACGTAGTGTTATTCGGCATTACATAGCTATTGTTTCTGTACGTTGACCTTCATACGGAGTTACATAACCGTTTAATTATGTGCGTTACGGTTCATAACACTTCTGTTTGAACTTTGCAATAACCGTTATGTTGTACTGCGATTTTTAAACCCTTAACAATGATATCCGGCGAGATGTTCGAAATATGAACATAGCTGTTAAGGATACTACTATATATTTTCGTCAGCAAAAGTGTTTCCGTTTCAATAATGGGGATGGCAGACATATTTGTATATCTGTATCAGTGATTCTTTACAGGTCAATAGGTGATCATCCTTTTATGGTGAACAAGTCCAAACATTTTTCAATTCCTAGGGAATTTAAAATGATAATACAAAAATTGGATTCCCTCGTAAAACAGACACTGATTGTATATGCCGCATACCGGTGAATCCAGAGACCCCTAGTGAAGCATGGGGGCAGACATGCTCTGTTTCACTGGTCATTTTTCTTTAAAGCAAGTTTTTTTTATGTTAGATATCGACAGACGAGCATGATGTTCACTCGATGGTGGTACTTTTTACTTCCGAAATTCGGACGAGTATGGTTACAATAAGGGGAGCAGTAATTCTCTAATCAATAATAAATTGTATCTCAAAATGGCATCGATTGCAAGTCATCAATTTATTCTAGTTAAATCAATTCTGTCAATTCGATTGAGTAAGATATCACAATGTATAACCGATAAAAAATATAAATTTCGACTCGATCACGACTCGATCTCACGATTATTTTTATTGTACCTCGGGGTATAATGTTCTGGATAACTGTACTAGATCTCTGTTAGACAAATAAGGCGCGTCTGGTGTGGCCTTTAGATTGGCGGGCTTATACTAGCTAAGTAGGGTAATACAAGGGGAAATGATATGACGGGCTCGTTGGCGCGTTCGGTTGAACACCTGCCGTGCGCATCGTTGGGTCGTGGGTTCAAATCCCACCGGGTCAACATGTTTATAATTTTCTGTAAGCATATTTTCCCCACGTCTGGTAACTTCGGGCATTGATCGGGTGGGAATATCAAAATTCCGACCGGGTAATGAACCACCGTTCATAGATGGAAAACGTTCATAGATGAAGTGCGTTGCGCGTTTCGGTTTCAGTCTATGGATTTCCGAATGCTCGAAGTAAAAAATTAGGTCGACAGCGCATTATTGACTGATGTTCTGTGGCTCATGTATCACCTACCATCAAGTAAACCTCATGCTCGTCTGTCGATATCTTTACGCTTCAAATAAGTATTTTGGTAAAAAATATGATTTTGGTCCATAGAGAGTACCGAGTTTTTTGCCTGTTCTTCCAGATAGAAGTAACATTCCGAACCAGAGGTACATAGCTTTAAAAAAACTACGATTCGATTATTACTTGAATAAAATTATATACATATGAATTTATAGTTATTTACAATTTTATATAAATTTCGGAGGAGTTTTGTTCAAAAACTGTGACACGTTCCGTTTGAAATACGAGCACAGACTTGTGTTACCTCGATGTACTCATTCCGAAGCCAGTCTTAAAGAAAAATGTGCTGCCGACGATTACGACCCGAATCATGATGCTTGAGTATGTGTCCAGCACTCAGTCAAGAGAGAGACAATATTTCTGCCTGCCTAGCATGACCATCAAGAGATATCTCGAACGAGTGAAGACAAACTAAGATATAAGATATATCGACAACTTTGGTAGAAAAGAATCTCGAGCGACTAATATCTCTACTTTTGACATTAGAAGTCGAGTTTAAGTGTAAGTGTCATGTTAGACCCGGAAGACATAAAGAGATAATCGATTAAAACACGAGAAAACAGTCGACAAAATTTTGCCGGCTGATGGCCGATAGGAACGATGACAATGACAACCCCTTCGACGGAGAGTTGCAATTCGCTTAAAATAAATGAATATCGCTAGTTTCAAGGCCTCGATATAAACATCTCCTGACGAACCGCTGCTTCCCATGCTCTTGTTACTCGATCACGGTTCGAAGGGCCTTGTTAGGAACGTCTGATACGTTATTATGGGAAAATTATTTTTAACAGTTCAAAGATCTTTATTGAAATAACGATGCAATAGATAGATACATATTATGAGTGTTGTCACCGCACCGGCTGTCCTTGCATAAACACCATTGCTTGCCGAATTCTCGAACGCTAATCAACATTGAGGTGTACTTAAAAGTATATCTAACCCTTTCATTACGAAGGTAAAATGAAAGACAGAAACATATAAGAAGCCCTCAAATTTTGATTATCGATTCAGTACTCCGCGGGTAGTGAATCTATTCGTATTATACACTTATCATTAGTCATCATAGCATAGAATTGTAGCTTAAAATGTAACACATAAAATTAGGTATAAATAAATAATATACTGTAAGATATTAATAATAAGCATATACCTATTAAGTAATAGGTATATGCTTATTTTTTTAAAGTTATAAGAGCTAGGTTAAGTATATATGTTAATATGTAAATAATAATAAAGCTTATTTTATTTTTATTTTATTTATTTTTAGATAGATACATCAGCCGACCTAGCATGATCACCACAAAATTTTTCGACCGTTTTCTCAGATGTTGACGTTTACGGTCAGGTTTCTTTGAATTTCACTAAAAAAAAGGTATGGTTCGTACTAATCTATAGTAATATTAGAAAGAGGTAAAGTTTATGAGATTGTAGGGGATAATATACCTACTGTACCGATTTTAAATTCTTTTACCAATAGAGATAAACATTATTATCAGCGAGTAACTTTTTTGTGTACATCTAGATTGCACCCGTGCGAAGTTACATTTTGAAAATCATGTGTGTAAATGTGTATTGTACTTTATTCTTGAGGGCAGACAATATGACAGCGCGATGGTATACGTAATAGAGAAAAAGAAATGCCATCAAAAACATAAATTGTTAAAAAAATAAGTCTCGCAACTCAGTCTTTCTATCGTAAAAAGTTGTGAGATCCATATAATACCAAGTCGGTCAATTTATTCAGTCTCTACTTAAGGATCCTACTGTCTTAAGTTATTAGGTAATCAACCTAATAACATCCTATAATGACCATATCAATATCAAGACTCGGCCATCGCATGAATTTATCTTCTTTTTTTTAATTAAACACACAATATATGACCACTAAGACACATTATATTAAATTAGATTGTTCAGGCTTCTAGTTTTATCCACAACGAAGTTATAGGGGGGTCGAAAATGGCCTGAACTACATCGAGAAAAGGATGGTACGGCCGTGCCGCTTGTTGCTCGACTTGGCGTCGGCACTGCCGAGCCCCCAGATACGTTTCGTATTTATCAGTATATATTTTAAAAAGTATTCAATAAAAAAGCGGCAAAAAACTTTGAATCCAATTAAAGAACTGTGTTGCTGATAATTGGACAACGAAATCGTGCAGCATTCTTTCAACAAAACAATAAATAGCAATGATGAGTCTCTTTTTATAATGGCTTTTATTTATCGCCCGATAGATTAGAAGATGAATGCAGCGTTTATTAGACGGGCTCGTTGGCGCGTTGAGTTGACTCTCGTTCCGATGGGTCACGGGTTCTAATCCCACGTTTTTATGTTAGACTAGATGATGCCCGTGACTTCGTTCGCGTGGACTACATCATAAGCTGAGCTTTTGAGCAAGCTTTCTTCATATGATATATCCTACAGCCTCTGTACTTGGTGATTTCTTGCAGGAAAGAGTTATTAGAGTAGTCATTGACAGTTTCTACGATCTAATCCCGGGCTTTACTTAATATATTTGTGTAAATTGCATGATAATCGGTTCAGTATCTTCGGAGATTAGCGTGAACAAACAGACAGACAGAAGGACAGACAGACAGACGAGAATCTTAAAAATTGCATTTATGCAAACTTGCAACTTTCTTTTATCACCCCTCTTAATTTCTGGTAAAAATATTTAGTGAAGCGTAATTTCGATCCTACTCTTTTATTATATGTATAGATATCGACAGACGAGCATGAGATTCACTTGATGGTAGGTGATACCGCACCTCACTCAGCCACAGAATATCGGTCAATGATGCGCTGTTGACCTTCTTTTTACTTCGAGCATTCCGAAAGCCATAGATTGAAACCGAAACGCGCAACATGCACTTCACGGTTTTTCCATCTATGACCGGTGGTTCGTTACCCGGTCGGAATTTCGATATTCCTCCACCTCTAGTACTTATGTTTTCTGTTAATGCGTGTTTAGTTTTCGGAACGGAAATACCACGCATGAATATCTACTAAAGCTACTTTTAAAATATGAGATACTAACCTAAAAGCCAAACAATGTGATTACGGTCAACTGTCAGAGTCGGGTGTTCGAGTATCTGTCAATAAAACTAGGTAATTAGTGAAAACCGTGCCTAATTGACAATGGTTGTATTTTAGATCTTTTTTTGGGTTGATTAGCGGTTTAACGTGACAATGCGTGCGAAAAACATTGCGAATATTTCCTCTTTTGGACGTGCACTGAATAAAAATCGTATATTATTCGGCGTATCCAAATTTCGTTTTTCAGATTACAACTTAAGTTCTTATATTGGGTTAGCAGCAAAGAAATAAAACAGTAGAATCAATGATATGAATGTGACAAGTGACATATCGTCGTTGCGCCTGCCAAATTCCATATGTGCATTTTTTTGATTTTTGGTTTTTGCACAAAAAATAATCTTCGTTTTATTCTCTATGTGTTACTAAAATCCTTTTGGTGATATTCGAACTGGAAACGAGTTTAACTAATTCCATATGTGTTTTGACCGCTAAGAAAAACTCCGTATGTGAATCAATAATACGTTTTTCGTTGTTTCCCAAAACTCTACAAAAATCACAAATGGAACTTGTCAGGCGCAGCGACAATATTTTTTTTTAAGACATTTGCGCATGACATTCTGCATATTATGCAGTCTGCATCTTACAGTATGAATTTCAGGGTTAGATAATCACACTAACATAATTATGGTTGGTTCAAAGAAACTCACTCACTAAGTATAATTTTGAATAAAAATAAATTCTATTGCTTATTTTAAGCGTAAACCTACGGTTAGAACAAAGCTAATTGCGTATTGTGGTCCATAACTAAACTGTGAAGCGCAATACGCACTTATTAATTCTTATCGTAGATCTACGCCATCATATTGTCTTTTATTAACGCGAGTATCACACATTTAAATAAAATACTGTAACGTCAATAAAAAATAATACATATTAAATGCTTCTAATTTTACATTTACTACCAGTTCACAAATCAAGGGCGTAGAGCGTACGAGAAGAACTGGCAAGAAACTCGCCGCCACTCTTTTTAATCGCCAAGTTTTTGTTTTACAAATGTTGCTGATCCCCGCGACCACGGTTGCTGTAAAGCATCCGAAACGTCGGGATAAATAATTTAAACAATATAAATAATAAATCGCGTTTTAATCCAGTATACAGTATTTTATTTAAATAGTAGCATCATTAGTTTTTATTCAAAATTACACTTAATGAGTCCTACCTTTGAACCGACGATATAATGACTGATTATATTAATTACTAGCAACGCGCCCCGGCTTCACACGGGTACAATGTAGATGTACTATACACAAAACATAGCCTATGTTACTGGCTGATAATGTAGCTTTCTATTGGTGAAAGAATTTTCAAAATCGGTTCAGTAGTTTTTGAGTTTATTCATAACATACAAAAATACAAAAATTCAAAAATACAAATCTTTCCTCTTTATAATATTATTATATATATAGATATAGATAATATAATATTATATATTATAGATATATAATATAATATTATATATTATAGATATAGACTATAGCAAACTTTGAACGGATTTTTGGAGTACATAGCAATTTGGCCTATAACCCGGCGATGTAGCCGTTTTAACGCTTATTTCCATACAGGAAGTACCGTTGCGTCCGTTACTGACTTGTCACTTAACATTCAGATAGCGTAGTTATGGTGCAGATAGACTGATACGCCAATAAGATTCACATCGAATACTATATAAAATACATAAAGAAAGTTTATACTTTCGCAAAATATAACTGACACGTTCCATACACCTTTTGTACATATTTAGTATTCGGTTGTTCAATTTTATAAGTTTAAAAATTTTGATACAATTATTAATATTCCTTTTTATAGGGGCTTTTTATTAGGTCGGCAACGCATCGGCCATTACGAATGTTCATGGGCGGCAGTGTTCGTTATTCATCAGATGAGACATATATTAACATAGCAAAATTATTTCCTGTTAATTTTTTGCGTTGCTATGGTGATTTTTTTATGTTAGATATCGACAGATGAGCATGAGGTTCACTTGATGGTAGGTGATACTTCAGCCATAAAACATCAGTCAATGATGCGCTATCGACCTAATTTTTACTTCGAGATTTCGGAAAACTGAATGAATTTTGACGTTCTTCTATGACAATGGCGAGTAACAATTTTGCATATATTTTAAACTAATACATAATATGTATGTAGGTATGTATGATGTAATTTATATTAAGACTAGCTGTTGCTCGCGACTTCTTCGCCTTCGCGTGGTCGCATCGTGATGTTATATAGCCTAAAGACTTCCTCGATAATTGGACTATCCAACACAAAAAAATTTTTCAATTCGAACCAGTAGTTCCTGAGATTAGCGCGTTCAAACAAACAAACTCTTCAGCTTTATAATATTACTAGCAGCGAAACCCGGCGTTGCTCGGGTTAAAATACATCGCATTTAGAACTTTCTAGATCATTTCAGAAATATTTAGAATTTTCTAGATCATTGAGGATCAATTTTAGCGATTACACACATTTTGGAACTTTCTAGATCTTTCCAGAAGCTTTCTAAAACATTCTAAATCGATTGCAACAATTGAAACTATTTTAAAACTTTCTAGATCATTTCAGAAATTTTGAGAATTTTCTAGATCATTTCAGATAAATTTTAGCGATTGCACACATTTTGGAACTTTCTAGATCTTTCCAGAAGCTTTCTAAAACATCCTAGATCGATTACAACAACTGAAACCATTTTAGAACTTTCTAGATCATTTCGGATCAATTTTATCGATTGCACACATTTTGGAACTTTCTAGATCTTTCCAGAAGCTTTCTAAAACATTCTAAATCGATAACAACAATTGAAACTATTTTAAAACTATCTAGATCATTTCAGATCAATTTTAGCGATTGCACACATTTTTGAACTTTCTAGATCTTTCTAAAAGCTTTCTAGAACATTCTAGATCGATTACAAAAATTGAAATCATTTTAGAACTTTCTAGATCATTTCAGAAATTTTTAGAATTTTCTAGATCATTTCGGATCAATTTTATCGATTGCACACATTTTTGAACTCTCTAGATCTTTCCAGAAGCTTTCTAAAACATTCTAAATCGATAACAACAATTGAAACCATTTTAGAATTTTCTAGATCATTTCGGATCAATTTTATCGCTTGCACACATTTTTGAACTTTCTAGATCTTTCCAGAAGCTTTCTAAAACATTCTAAATCGATAACATCAATTGAAACCATTTTAGAACTTTCTAGATCATTTTAGAAATACTTAGAATTTTCTAGATCATTGAGGAACAATTTTTCCAATTGTACACATTTTGGAACTTTCTAGATCTTTCCAGAAGCTTTCTAATACATTCTCAATCGATTACAATAATTGAAACCATTTTAAAACTTTCTAGATCATTTCAGAAATTTTTAGAATTTTCTAGATCATTGAGGATCAGTTTTACCGATTGCACACATTTTGGAACTTTCTAAATCTTTCCAGAAGCTTTTTAAAACATTCTAAATCGATTACAATAATTGAAATCATTTTAGAACTTTCTAGATCATTTCAGAAATTTTTAGAATTTTCTAGATCATTTCGGATCAATTTTAGCGATTGCACATATTTTGGAACTTTCTAGATCTTTCCAGAAACTTTCTGAAATATTCTAGATCGATTGCACGGCTTGTTGGAACTTTCTAGATCTTTCCAGAAAGTTTTAGAACTTTCTTGATTGATTTTATCAGTTGCACACATTCTGGAACTTTTTAGATCATTTCCGAGATTTTCAGAATTTTACGGAAGATTACATTAGTTAGAAAAGGACAGATATATATTATTCCACATTTATGCCACCCACAACCACCCACTTCCACCCACCCCGACCAAACTCCCTTATGCACACCTAGAGACCAAGGGGTATTTGCCATCCCAAGGGGAAGTTGATCAAAGTAGCGTATGATAGAAAAAACCGTGGACACACGTACGAACATTTGCATTTTATATAATATATTAAGATTATATTATTAGTATTACTGTAGATGCGGCCATATTTTATCCCCCCCCCCAGGAGTATAACCCAGGAAGTCCGATGTTAAATAACGGAGGCTTGCTTACCATAGTAGGATATATCGAAGGAAGAGCTGTAAAAGGGATTAAACAATTTGTGTTCGTGTCCTTAGTGCCGTTATAAGATGCAAACTTGATGCGTACGACGGGGATGTTATTTACACTATTGGCGCAAATAATTGACACAAACAATTTATTTTTATCTAATAACTAGTGGACCGCGCAGACGTTGTTCTGCCACAATTTTGGCTTCGAAATTATATAATTATTCTTAAATTTGAATATGCCCATTTACCCACTATAATTGTCTAATATGTCACTGATTTGCAGTGGACATCTGTTATTCTAAAAAAGCTAAGAATGTATGACGTGAGCTGTCAAGATGGCGGAGATTCGAATCTAATTTATTTTATAATTAATTTTATGCATATATTTTTTTTCTGATTTTTTTCAATATTTTAATAGCCTATATCTTATTCCCGACATAGAGGAATCCAACAAATAAGATATCGTTAAAATCGGTACAGCCGTTCTTGAGTTATAAGTGGTGTAACTAACACAACTTTCTTTTATATACATATATAGATATCAGTCTATTAGAAACACTTTTATTTATTCCGCCTCCGTGGCTCAGTGGTAAGCGCGATGCGTTAGGCACCGGAGGTCCCGGGTTCGAATTCCGGGGAAATAAAATTAAAAAAAAAAAAGATTGTTTCTGTCAGGTTAGTTGACTGTACAAATAAAAATGATCAGTGAAACACACACAGAAATGGGTCTGCCCCATGCCCCACTAGGGGACTCGGGATTTCACTTTAATTAGAAACACGGTCCGACATAAGCCGTATTCAAATTCAAAAATCATTTATTCATTTAGGTAACACAATGTACACTTATGAACGTCAATAAAAAATACATATTAAATGCTTCTAATTTTACATTTACTGCCAGTTTTCAAATCAAGGGCGTAGAGCGGACGAGAAGAACTGGCAAGAAACTCGCCGCCACTCTTTTTAATCGCCAAGTTTTCGTTTTACAAATGTTTTGTAAGGAGCTGCAACCATTACACCATGTTCCACATGACATCTTTAAGTAATTAACTATAATAATCAAAAAATATATATAAACGAAAAAATAAAAACAAAGATTTGTCCTCTATCAGCAGTATGTATGGTGAAATAGGAGAACTCACATTCTAGTGTCAACAACATGCAAATACATAGACGAAATAACTAATATCACCGCATACACGAATTCAAGTTCGACCTGTCACCACAAGTAGCACCTGTTCACGAGTATGACGCATGGCCAGCCATCGGCCTCCTCGCCATATTTTTGGGAGAGAGACAACCGCCGCCACAAGCAATGACATTTAAGTGAGCATGACGATCCTTGAAATGTGAACTTGGCTACATAAGATAATAATAATATTAATTATTCTGAAATAAATTAATACTACATGGATCACGGTTTGCTCCCACTTTACATTAAAAAGGTCGTGGATGTTGACGATCGCCCCCGAGTCTGGAATTGCAGCCGAGAGATTCAGTAGCGTTACCTCTTTATACTGGAGCAAATCATATCCAAGCACTAGGATCGTCTAAATATTCATTTATGTTATAATAGGCCTTAGCAAGTAGTTTTACTTTAACGTACGATTTAAATTTATTTATTGACAACTTGTATCTCTTATTTTTTAGGACACCATTCTATATATCGACTTGTCCGTAGAACAACGTTACATCTGCAAGACGCTCTATTTTACATTTGACCTTATTTTTTGGTGAAATTAACTTTATGAACCATTATTTGACTGTTATTTTCGTAAACAAGTTGTGTGTTTTAAAATTTTGATTTTACTAGTAAATTATATCGGTCAGTTTAGTCGTACAAATACAAAAAGGGGAATTGGTATCATAAACATATCGGACTTTGTTCTTCGGATACGTCGATATCATATCATATCTATGAGGATTTAACCACGATAAAAAAGGATCAATGCATCTATTGTGTTTATATCCGTCATAATAATAATGTAAGTGTACTAAATATTTGACCCGCGAGTGTAAATCTTTTTTACTCTTAGGTGAATGTCCTGCTAGGACCCAATTCCTTGATTGAGATGAACCTGCATGTTAATGATATACTCCGTTATTTATTGCCATATATCGGAGGCAGTTTATGAATGGTTATTAATGATCATAAATTTTATATTAATTGATGTGTTAAATGTCCAAATTTATCTTTTTTAACCGTTTTTCGACAAGATTGAACTTATTATGAATAAAACTGTGACTTTCAAATAAAATAAGTAATAATACCGGATTAAAACGGGATTTATTTTTTATATTATTTATCCTGATGTTTCGAGTAATTTTCAGCAAGCGTAGTCACGGGCAGACTGAAAGGTCTGATTTTAATTTTGAAACAAAGTTTCCATTTAAACGCTATCAATGACTACGGAGTTGATATTTGAAAACAAACATTTTTAATATAAACGGGTAAGTATAGCTATGAGCGATGCTCGCGCTCTATAGCGTATTTATTTTTTTATGTTAGGTATCGACAGACGAGCATGAGGTTCACTTGATGATCAACCACAGAAAATCAATCAATGATGCGCTGTCGACCTACTTTTTACATTCGGAAATCCATAGACTGAAACCGAAACGCGCAATATCCACTTCACGGTTATTCCATCTATGAACGGTAGTTCGTTACCCGGTCGGAATTTCGATATTCCTCCCACCCGATCAATGCCCGACGTTACCAGACGTAGAGAAGACATGCTTACAGAAAATTATAAATATGTCATCCCGGTGGGATTCGAACCCACGACCCATCGATGCACACGGCAGGTGTTCTACCGAACGCGCCAACGAGCCCGTCTTTTTATTCAACAGGTTGAAGAGTAGCGTGTTTTTGTCTAGATGTAAGGAGATAGGGATACGTCCAAATGTTAATTTAAGACATTAGACGCTATAATGTCTTGTTTATTTAAATAAAGTGATTCGATTAGAAACACGTCACCCTAAACGCCCATGTCTAGTAGACATGGGCGTTATAAACCGTAAATAGTTCCAGTAACTATGTATCAGCGTAATACCTTAAATACGGTATTGCCTTCCACAATAACTATTTATTGTGTGAAACTATTTATTTGTCAATACCACGAATCGAGATTGAAGCGTCATACCTAGATACCGAGTGAATACTTGAATCTTTGATTATATATATAATCACAGACTAGTAAGGGATAATCAACTTCTAAATATGCCTGCATTTAGTTTTAAAGATTTCAAATAACGCTTTACTAATTGTAGTCAGTCCTATGCCTGTATAAAGTATGAAGGTATTACTATTAACTATAAAACAGATATTTAAATACACACGAAACATTCCAATATCTAAACCGAATTCGTCGCTCGGTATCATAAAAACGTAGGTATTCAAATAAATAGTTTGAAGTTTCAAAATCTGGTATTCGGAATCGTACCAAAACCTAGTTTCGGTATTACGAATACGCGTACCGACCCATGTCTAATGTCTAGGAGTGACTTTTCTTTAAATAAAACCGATAGCAATTGCTCGGCTTTGCAAAAATTGAATAAAGAAATTTAGCGCAATTACTGTGATATCGATGCTCATTGAATAATATCATAGATCAAAAGAAAGTTAATACCGCCTCTAAAGCGACAAGTGCTGCCATCTAGTGTGTGTAATAAAGATCACGTCGGGGCCACCAAATTATAGGTTGTGTGTGAGAGTTTTAATAAATATTTGTATAGTCTTATGGCATTATAAGCTTGATATATTTAAAAAATATATTGTGTCTCGCTCTATCGAATATAAAAAGACTACAGAACGAAAGAAACAAAACATATTTTAACTATATCAAGCTTATAATACGTTTATGAATAAGGGGGTTAGTATGTATTGAAGGACATCTTCGGATAAAATCATAAATACTCAATCAGTCTTTATTCAAACTCAATTAAGTATGTACAATTTATATTATATTACTTACATACAATAGAACACCCTATAATATAACTATGTATATATATACAATAACATATTATATTATAAATGGATATGACATGGCAGGGCGGAGTTTTGTAAACGATTTTCTCGCTGTTCATGTAAGCGTCGAAAATGCTGAATTTCAAAATACGCATTATACAAAAAAAAATAAAAAACAAGTCCATTAAGCCAAACTCTTAGGATATAAACATTTGCTAAAATATCCACTATCTTGTATAAAATTGCTACAAAATTCCAAGCTATTTCTCGTTTATAGCAGCTAGTATTAACGGTAGCTGTCAGTTAGTGAATAATCGCGATTTTAATGGCCCCATGTTCAATCATCATTACTCTCAGTGAGTTAGACGGTTTTAAGTACCATCATTTATTAATAACCGTTGTACTTACTAAGCTAGCTTTTATCGGAAGTATAAAGTTAAGATTTTCTACTTAGTAATGTAACTTTTCAATGAAACTTTTACCGGATCAAAGTGTAATAAGTTCATAATTATTATTTATCCAATTTCGAGTGCTTTACTTAACCGTTAGGTCCTAACGCATTACGCAAGCTTGGTCACGGGTAGACTGAAGTCTGAAAGCCAAAATTATTTTTAAGCAAAAAACAAAAACCGACTTCAAAACCACAACTTGCACTAAAAAGTAAAAAAATAATATTTTAATTACTTCAAAGCATTATTTATAGTATTACCAGTTATTTTTGGAGTCGGTGCCAGCCAAGAATGACAGTTTAATCCTGCTTTTGCAAAAAGTTTTGGAACTGTATAGAGCGGCACCGATTTCAAAAATAACTGGTAATAAATAATGCTTTGAAGTAATTAAAATATAATTTTTTTACTTTTTAGTGCAAGTTGTGGTTTTGAAGTCGGTTTTTGTTTTTTGCTTAAAAATATTTTTTTTTTCTAAATTTTTGTAGGAAGTGTATGTATTTAAGATCATTAATCCTTAGATAATAATTTAGTAGACCTACCACTAAACGTGCTGCTCAAATGAGACAGCGCCGTGATAAGAACCACAAAGCAAAACATCATCTACGTATAAGTAAATTTTTGTTATTGTTGATTTCCTAAAAAAGTACCAAACCATGGCAAAATGGCGATAAAAATTATATGGGACAAAAAAAAAACATACAGACGAATTGAGAACCTCCTCCATTTTTGAAGTCGGTTAAAAAGGTGACAGCTGTCTTAATTTGAATTGCACAAAGTTGCTACAGTAACGCCATCTAGTTCTACGCATTGTTACTTACTTCTTAATAAAATACATAGATGGAAAAACCGTGCTAATTGCGCGTTTCGATCTCAGTCTATGGATTTCCGAATGCTCGAAGTAAAAAGTAGGTCGACGGCGCATCATTGACTGATGTTCTGTGGGTGAGGTATCACCTACCATCAAGTGAACTTCATACTCGTCTGTCGATATCTAACATAAAAATTTTATATTTTTTTTTATTTTATTTAATACAAAACACGTACCTAACTAAGTCCTCGGAACTTCGATAGCAAGATAATTTATATGAACTAGCGATCCGTCCCGGTTTCGCACGGGTGCCATGTAGATGTACTAAAAAATATGTTACTCGCTGATAATGTAGCTTTCTATTGGTGAAATAATTTTTAAAATAGGTCCAGTAGTTTTTGATTTAAATCGTAACAAACAAACAAATCTTTCCTCTTTATAATATTAGTATGTATTGTTAATAATAAGAGCTTATTATTTCCCAATAAACTAAGATAGTATCGGACTAAATAAATTGGCTACATGATTAAAACACCAACGGAAATATGCAATGCATTGATCATAACGTTACCTGTTATAATTATAACCGGTTTACCGTTACGTTATTAAATGATAACGTTATTTAACTTTTAGAGATGCGCGGTAATTGCATCATTGCGTTATAGAGGAAATAAGTAATTAGTATAATATATTAACTTTTAGAGGGGTTACTAATGAAATTTATTTTTAAATTGCAAAAATGATTTTTTTAAAGATTGACAATGATTTTAAGATATTTTAGTCTCGGAAGTCCATGAACGGTGGTGATTAAACTACCATCAGGTACCACCACCTGATCGATTATCCGCTCTGTATTTAGAAAAAAAGATATCTTTGTACCGAAGTTTTATTTTAAATTTCACTATTTTCTGTGCGCGATGCGTTCTCGAAAAATACGCGCTAAGCGAAATACGCGTACTCCCGTATTACCTACTTGGTTTTTTTAGTGCAAATTAGTGCGAATTTCAAAAAAAAATCGCGTAGAACGAGATCGTGTGTCGCGAGGTATTACTGTATTTTAAAGGTATCTAACGATTGAGAAATTAGACCTTATATTGATGAATGTGAGTCTACTGTTTCTTTTCTTAAGGCTCTGGTTTTTGGTACGAAGGTAGCTTAATTGAACTTTAACTGAGGTACAAAGTTTAAAAACAAATAAAGCGCGGCAAAATATTAAGAAATAAATGTATATGGAATGACTTTCTACTCGTAACCACACTGTAAAGCACTTGGGATAAATAATATAATTTCAAAAAAAATCCTGTGAAAATACCTATAAAATAACATATTATATATGTATATGTCAACTTACTTTATAAACTAGTGGATGAGTTAATTCCAGATGTTTATCTGAAACAAAATAAAAATAAGTTGAATAAAAAAAATGTCAGGCTTCGTTATGTCAGATATCGACAGACGAGCATGAGGTTCAATTGATGGTAGGTTCCTCAGCCACATAACATTCGGAAATCCATAGACTGAAACCCATAGAGCAACACGGTCCACCGGCGAACCGGAGGGGAGTAGCCATACGCAGGCGTTCCCCTCTGTCAAAGTACAAGTCCAAATGGTCCTATGCGTACAATAAAACTAGTTGTAGCCGCACTTTTCACTAGACTAAATCCAGATGCGCGACTGAATCGACCTCCTAAAAAAATGCCGAATTGTTTGTGTTTCTTGTTGCCAAAAAATATCTGCCACGTCAAATTTACAAAAAGATAGCGTTACCTTTCATATGTAGGTATTTTTTAATCATATTATTACTATTTACTTCTTTAAAACTTAAAATATTACAATATTATCGGTCGTGTTGATTCGGATTTTTTTACCAACACAGTCGCTCGACAGATCCGCGTATTGTATGAGCCCTCATACAATACACGGATCTGTCGAGCGACTGATCCGAGTTTATTTCCGAGAAGTCGCTGTCGCCGAGCGATAGTGTTGTTATCGGATTGTTTTAAGTTATCGAAAAAAATGGTAAAGGAGTCTTCTATACAGAGACAGTTTTGAGATTAAATTTTCTGATTCAAATATTATATTGTGATAATATACATTGTTAAAATATAATATAATACTTACGCGCGTTAGCACATTTATTAAAATCACTTAGTGTAAACTTCAACCATAATGTTTTTTTTATTTCCTAAAAATCCAAAGGATATGGAAAATTGTGGGCCCAAATTTAATAATTGCGATATGATCTAAAAAATGACATATTTTTAATCTTATAATATAAAAAACCAGCTCAATTCTCAGTCTGGGAGAGGAGAAATATGAGAAAGATAATTTTCCTGAGATTCTCGATTAATTGAATCGATTACACAATCACAAAAAGAAAACCTTTGGACAAGGTAATTAACTCAAAAGTAATTAAATGCATTTTAAATACAATATAATGCATATAATTACCGTTATGTTATTAAATAAAATATAAATTATTAATTAAATAAAACTAATATACATGATTATCGATTTTTTATCGATTAAAATCGATCTTTTTTTTAGTCTGTCGTTGGCATGCCGCATGACAGTTGTTTACTCTGTGTTAAATTGTTAATTCATTTCGTGTTTTCTACGTTTTGAGTCTTTTGAGTGCTTTCCTGATTGTCGTCATAAAAATGCCGAATTGCTCTGTTTTTTGTTGTAAAAAGAGATCTGCCACGTCAAATTTACAAAAAGATGGGGTTACCTTTCATATGTAAGTAATTTTTTTCTTTTAAACTTAAAAAATTACAATATTATCGGTCGTGTTGTTTTGGATTTTTTTACCAACACGGGCCGCTTGCCCTCATACAATACGCGGATCAGTCTTATTTTAATATACATAGTTGAAATATAATATAATACTTACGCGCGTTAGCACATTAAAATCACTTAGTGTGTACTTCATCCATAATGTTTTTTAATTTATTTATTGCAGGTTTCCTAAAGATCCAAATTTAAGGGATAGATGGACGTTATTTTGTAATAATAAAATAACCTGGATTCCCACAAGAAACAGTGTAATTTGCTCAAACCATTTCGAGGCCTCTGACTTTCAAGTATTGACGAACAAAAGAAGGAGATTAATCGATGACGCCAAACCAACTCTAACTCCAAACTGTAGTTGTTGCGTAAGTTTTTTTTATATCATGGTCAGGGTAAATGAGTGTACAGTCCACATGATGTAGTTCACCTTAAACGTAGTGGCGAAAGGAAGCATATATTTCTAAACTTAAAAAAATAATGTTAAATCTAATTTCAGACTCATCAACAATTATTCAATAAACCAGATGAAAGACTATCATCTCATGATGCCATTAGTGCCACTCTCACTAATCCTGATTCGTTGACATCTCCGTGTACATCGTCAACTCGTCAAGATGTGGGTTGCATTTTAATTGTTTATTTGTAGTTGATGTTTGATTAAATGATTAATATAGTCATTTCTACTATTTTATTATTCAGATTTAGTAAGCTATACAGATATGTGATTACAGCATAATTATAATATCTTACTTGTTTTTCAGGTTCAGTCAAAGGAAACATCTAAAAAATGTAATTCAATTCCCACTATTGCACTTTCACCTAGAAAAAGAAAAATGAAGAATCAGTTAGATGGTCAGAAAAAAAAAATTAAAAGGCTCCAATCTAAAAATAATTTCTTAAAGAAAAAAGTTGCTGGGCTAGAAGAAATTCTTCAGAGTCTAGATGAAAAAGCTTTGATAGATAAGGAACAAAAGATGATCCTTGAAAAAATTGGCGTTGAAGAGGCAGGAATTATTAAGCGTCAACTAACAAAATGTAATAGTGGGAAGCTCTCACGAGCTAAGTATTCACCAGAACTGAGATGTTTTGCTTTAACTCTCAACTTTTACTCCCCAAAAGCCTACAAGTATGTTCGTAAAACGTTTGGGACCTGTTTACCTGCTCCACGTACTTTAACAAAATGGTACAGTCATATTGATGGACGGCCCGGTTTTACCAAAGAAGCATTGGCGGCTTTAAAATATAAAGTCGATGCCAATCCAGGTAGTAAAATTTATTGTTCTTTGGTTTTCGACGAAATGAAAATAAAAACACAATCACATGACAACTCAAGTGGTGACAGACGATTCGGGTATGTTGATTATGGTTTTGATTTAATAACAGATAATACAGATGAAGCAACAGATGTCCTAGTATTTCTATTAGTAGGCATTAATACTCAATGGAAAGTCCCAATTGGATATTTTTTAGTTAAAGGCACAAGTGCTAAGTTAAAATCTCAGCTTGTAACTAAAGCATTTGAATTAGTACATGAAACTGGAGTGGAAATAAAAGCATTAACATGTGACGGCGCAAAGGCAAATTTAGCCATGGCCATGGAACTGGGTTGTTGCTTAGTTGCAAATAAATTGCAAACTACCATTTTAGATCCTGCAACGGGGCAGCGAGTTTACTTTTTTTTAGACCCGAGTCACATGTTAAAATTAATTCGAAACACTTTTTGTGACTACAAATGTTTTTACGATGATAATGAAAATAAAATTCAATGGTTATTTGTGGAAGCATTACATAAAATCCAGGAAGAAGAATTATTCTTCATGGCGAATAAGTTGAAAGCAAATCACATTTATTATAAAACAAAGATAATGAATGTTCGCCTTGCAGCACAATTGTTCAGCGCAAGTGTGGCTGACGCACTTATGTTTTGTGAGAAAGAATTAAATTTGCCGGAGTTTAATGGATCAACTGCAACTTCGAAGTTTATTTCACTGATAAACGACATTTTTGATATATTGGATTCTAGGTCACGTCAAAATGGTTATAAACGAGCATTAAACTCTGAAAACTTTGAGAAAGCTTTTAGAAAAATGGACGAAGCTCAAACGCTTTTATTGAGCTTATCGGCATATGTAAAAAAGAGCAACGGGGAGTCACGTAAAATTAAATTATTAGATTCTCCACGATACACGGGTTTTCTGGGTATTTTGATCTGCATTGAGAGTACCAAGTCTATCTTTCTAGATTTAATACAAAACAAACAAAATGATCTTAAATATATGCCACTCCACAGAATAAGCCAAGATCACATTGAGCTATTTTTTTCCGTTGTAAGGAGTCATGGTGGTTATTGCGATAATCCCTCAAGCTCCCAGTTTGAAGCAATTTATAAAAAAATTCTTGTTAATACACAATTAACACAAACTGGAAGAGGTACAAACTGCATTCCACTGGAAAAAATAACAATACTGAATTGCACATCTGCTCTGGAAAAAATTAATGCTTCAACCGTAAGACAGTACAACAGCAATGACGTTACTGATGAAGTTAATTTTACCAATTTTACTGACGATTTGATTGATGAGATTGAAGCTCTAACTTTTTTATCCCCTTTTGCGGAAAAAGTTGTGGAATATATAGCTGGATTTGTTATTTTCTCGACAGCCAAAAGAATTAAATGCAATACGTGCATAAAAGGTTTGCTCGGGCCGATAGATCAAAAAAGTATAATACACCAAAAAAGCAGAGGAAATTTACTTTATGCCTCAAAAGAGGTAATACTTTTATGTCGGATTTGTGAAAAAGAAATAAGAGGAAGTTTAAGTGATGACAATAAACCTACACGATCTTGTACCACAATTGAAGTCGTATCACGTTCCTTAAAAAAGTTTATTGGCAAAGACTTGTTTCCCTCCATTAGTTATCATTCGCACGAAAATGATTTTACAAATCATAATTTGGAACTGGCAAGAGTTATTATGGAAAAATATGCTGATACAAGAATTTCCTTCTTATTGAAAAAAACAAACCCGCAAAAATGTATTCGCCATATTTATACAAAACTAATACATTTTAAAAACCAGTGAAAGCTCTGTATCAATATCTATCAGTGGTTTTTAAAATTGACTAGTTTAATAGATTAAATAAGTTTATAAAGGAGCTTTTCGACCTTATTTTCGGCTTTTTATTTTTCTTTTCAAAATTAAATATTATCAAAATGTTTGTTTATATTGCAATTTGCAATGCAACTCAAATTACTAAAATAAATAGGCACTGTTCTAAAATGATTTGATTTGAATGTCTTAAGAACAGTAAGTTCACTGTAAAATAGTTTTTTTTGAACGACAATGTGCAACGAACGTTACTTGTGTTGTAATATGGAGCAATTCCTACTAGACAATGAAACATGTTTATAAAAAATATTGGTTTTAATAAATGATTATTAATACATACAAATTTGTACACAATTTTATAGTAATGTTTTCTTCTAAGACTTCCCTTATTGCATAATATATTATGCATTTATTAATACATGTTTGAATTTAATTCTGGGTTATATTATGCATAAGAAGTAATTATATTTAAAATTATTAGTATATGTATATCTCATACATATACTAATATTATATTACCTGCATTATAATGACAATTATTATATATAAGACTGATCTTTGACGTTTTAAAAACAAGTATTGTTATCTATCTGTGTATATTTTAATCATCTTTGTAAACTAAACTTAATATAAGAAAATTTATTATTAATAGATTACATATTAAAATATGAAAAGTGAGTTTCAATGAACTGCCGTCTCCTTATATTCCCACTATTATTGGATTTGCATCATACGGTTGTACTGGTATATTATGTTCAGTGTGAACATGATCATTACTTTCACCACCACTTTAAACATGCAACAATAGTCTGATCTTTGTTATCCAAAGTAGTAGGCATCTTTATATATCTTTAAGAAAGGCTTGCAATAGCTAGGGAGGCGAGGTAGCTAAATGGCGTAATGCAACGGCGCCGTCGAGACCTATCAAAATCGAAAGATAAAATAATTTCGAAAAGAAAAGCTCGTATGGTAAAAACCATTTTAGCGGTGGGTTTGGCGTGTACGGTTTTTCAAAAATGTTAAAAAAAACAGTAACTTGGGCATTCTCGAGCGCGTCAGATATTCATACTACGTATGCCCCAAGTACCTCTGATAACAACGGTATACTAATCTGCCGGTTTGCGTGGTGGGGGTAGGCATATAAAGTAGTCAAAAATGCAAAAAAAAAAAATTTACTCGAGCGCGTCAGATTTTCGAAAGGGGTGTTACGTAGGCCCCAAGGAAGCTCCCTTTAAAAAAACTGACGATTTAGGCGTGACGATAAGTTACGATGAATTTTTGAAAATGCAAAAAAAAAAAGTTTTTTTGAAATACTCGAGCGCGTCAGATTTTTATAGGGAAGGTTTATCTCGGTATCCTGAAAGCATATTTTCTTAATCTGATAAAAATGTTGGTGGGTTCTCTTAATCTGACCGAAAAAGGTTTCTTTTCCTTCTCTTCCTTTCTTTCTCCTCGATAAAACGGAGAATTTAAGAATGACAATAATATATATATAGCTATAGATACAACCAACGTAAATGTAGATGAAATGTAGTACGAATTGTATTATTTATTGTATAAAAAAATGAAATGATATAAAAATTGTATTATAATTGTATTGTTATGTATGACCTTTACATTTTTGCTCAATACAATTCATCTTCTTCTTCTTTACTGGAACTCTCATATTGTGGCTCCTCATCCACATCACTTCTTTCCTCACCATCAATTAAGGAAAAATACTGGTAGGACGGCATATTTCCACGAAGCGCTCAGTCTGTTTTACATGTTTATGGCAAATTCCTCTTTTTTGCTTCAATTCTTCACTT
The DNA here is from genome assembly GCA_905404175.1 of Anthocharis cardamines. Lineage (NCBI taxonomy): Eukaryota > Metazoa > Arthropoda > Insecta > Lepidoptera > Pieridae > Anthocharis > Anthocharis cardamines. Next base: position 7,287,499 of record FR989974.1, read on the forward strand.
CGTTTTGCTTACGGTACGTCCAAAAAACAATTTTAGGATCAACAGGCTATTGAGTTAATATACATACATGAAACTGTACATGTTAATAATACTTTTGTATACAGATACGCGTAACTTTTTCCGAGTCCACGAAATTGTCGAGAATCTTTAGAAAAAAAAATTGAGATATAAAAAATGTCACATAATTTAATCATCGTTATTTCATATCAATTTTTTTTAACACCCTCAGTTTTCGAGACATACTCAAAAAACCGGGAGTTTGAGTTTTTATGATGCTTCTAGTCAAAAAGTTTTAACTTTGGACAAAAATGTAAAGAGACCTTTTTTGTGTAAAATAAAATTACCTTTATTGTTAATTTAAACTTTTTTTTTGTAAAATGTATCGTTCGCGACTTATATGCCGCAACGCGTTTTTCGGAAGACGAAATGGCTCCTCCACACTTCCGGTCATGCGGAAACCGGCAGATTTTGTATTTTTAGTAAGTTTTAGATTATATTCTTCAAAATAAAAAATAAAAAAATCGCGCCCGAGAATGCCGGATTAACGTTTTTTTTTTACAAGTTCGCGACCCTATAACTTGGCGGCGTCAAGGACTTATCGTCAGATTAGTTAAATTTAGTCTTAAAACACTAAAATCAACCCCCAATATCTTAATCTGACGCGCTCGAGTATTTCAGACTATCGATTTTTTTTTACTAATCTGATCGTCTATCCTAGGCGCGCGTCACTACATATAGACTAAATACTTTACAAGGTTGTTCTATTAGGCCTAATAAATCTCTCATATCTTAAACTGCCACGCTCGAGTATTACCGAAAATTCACCTATTCGCCTCCTTAACCACAATGTATCGTCTTGAATCTGTGAATAATACAATAATATTAGTATTTCAGCGTTTGAGACATGTTAGCATTGTTTTCTATTTGCATTAGATATCACTTTTATACTTACTACATGACGACCTCAGCGCGCAAAGTACTCAACTCAGGACTGAGGGCCTGTCCTCGAGGGTCGTCGACTAAATCCTCACGTAGTTAATCTACTATTTTTAATTCAACCTTTTGTTGATATATTAATATAATAGTAGAATTCTTCATCATTTTAATCAAATGGAATCACGCGATTACGAGGTCTGTTAAATCGCCAGTATATTTCCATCACTTCCAAATCTTCCAAATCCATGAAATCAATCGAGTTCACGTCCATTTTTCTACTGTTGTTTATTTGTAATTAAAATATAATACAAATACGACGCTAATGACAACTGAGAACTTGACGTTTTGAGGTTAGTACCGAAGTTAAACTAGGGGTTACTGAGTTTTTAACTTTAGTACTATAGATAATCCTTAGACTAGCGATAAACTCGTTTTTGTAATATCGTTTATTGAAGTCCAAGTTTTAAAGCTGGTATTAAACTCAGTATTAAATTTAGTCTTGGTTTTGGAATAAGGGGCATTATAATTTCCCTAACCGAGTTCTTGAATTTATCGATAATGCGTATCGACAGTTGTCGCAACTACGGCTATAAAGACTTGTCAGTGTAGTTGCGCCATTTAATTATACTGTTATGACACGGAATGTTTAAATGTGTGTGTGAAATTGTTAGTGTATTTTTTAATTGTCACGGTGTGAGTTTCGTAGTGACAGAAGATTGCTTTTGTGTGCAGCTTTGAGTACGCACACATAGCGCAGATTTCCCCCCGCAAAAAATGACAGACAGTTTGGTATCGGTAAAGAGCGCTATGGCTACTCCCCTCCGGTTCGCCGGTGGCCCGTGTTGCTCTATGACTGAAACCGAAACGCGCATTATGCACTTCACGGTTTTTCCATCTATGAACGGTTATCCGGTCAGAAATTCGATATTCCTCCCACCCGTTCAATGCCCGAAGTTACCAGACGAAAACGTGCTTACAGAAAATTATAAACATGTCATCCCGGTGGGATTCGAACCCACGACCCATCGATGCGCACGGCAGGTGTTTTACCGAACGCGCCAACGAGCCCGTCAAAAAAATCTTAGGTGTTTATTATCATTATATCTATCTCTTTCTAAGATTAAGTCATGAACAGAGATAGTATTAGCGTTAGGAAATGATTATGACTAGAAAATGTACCTAATAAAATGCACACATACATATATCACCTTAATCACCTCTCTTAGATGTTTGGCACTTTTGAATTTTTACGTGTCACTGACCCCTCGTAAATCGCTGGACCGATTTTGATGGATTTTTTGTGTATGTTTGAGATGGTTTAGATTCTCAACTGGACCCGGTATTTTAAGCCAATCTTAAGCAGGATATCTCTACTCAATATCTCTCTCACTATCTCTATATATTCAGAAATGTTTTGACCTTTGAATAATGTCTGCCATATTTCTTGTATAAAGATAAATTGTTGTAATTTATTTACAAATCTGTTCCCGTTCGATGTCTGTATAAGTAAATAATATATATACAGACGCCATTTCTTATTTTAAAACTAGCTTTTGACTGTGACTTCGTATATCTTTTGCCAATTTTATTTGCCTACATAATATAAAACAAAATCACTTCCTACCGTCTGTCCATCTGTACCATTGAAATAGTATTAAATAGACTTCAGGTCGCATACAAAATTCACGAAAAAAATATCCCGATTATTTAAGCCACCCCTCTTGCCAAATTTTGAAAAAATGACACTGCTCAATGGGAACAAAGAAAAGAGTGAAGTCGAAATATGATTTTATAAGTTACCAAAATATATATATATTATCTATATTATACGAGTACATACTTACTTGACCAAATTTGAAGACTGGTATTAATATTATTAGTATAGTTATGAACTTGGTAGTTGTAAATTATATATTATTTATCTAATGGGGTATAAAATAATATATCAACACGAAGCGTAATCTATAACATATTTAATGAACAAAAATATTTTTTTTTTTATTAATAGTAATTCGTGTATAATATGTTAAATAATAATATCCGCAAAAATTTCCGAATCTGTATAGATTGGAATCTTTTCTTTTCCGTTTTAGCGTGAAAGCGTAACAAACAAAAAAACTCACTTTCGCATTTATAATATTAGTAAAGAAGTAAGAATAGTAAGGATTATTTCAGTACAAATCTACTCCATGCATCCACTATTCTGTTACACAAAAGTTTGTGCATGTGTTGGCCAACATTGGCCAAACATTTGTAGCGTTGGTTTAATACAGATAATTTTGTTCAAATTTTGAATTATTTGTTAGTTTTAAAGCTTAAAATATATCTTATTTTATATGTATTACCGAAAGTAAGACTCCGTCCGTCACATTGTTTTTTCGGGCATTTTTTTGCAACTTTTGAAGACATATTGCGTCATTGTGAGACGTGTTAACGTTGGCGGTTTGAAGCGAACTATTATAAATAAAATAGCCTCTTACATTTCAAGTGAGCCGATATTTACCGGTACGGATTTTTTGCGTCGACCCGATATCTAGTGTATTGTTGATCGAACATCTGTACGCTTAGATCTTTTAAACTACGCAAGATGTCGGAAGAAATCAAGCCGACTGAGAGTTTTCATCGAAAATACTTTCTTATTATTTTCTTTTCTTCTCGCCTTTTTATGTTTTTCTTGCACTATCCCCATCTTACTTTCAGTTATTCCTATCATACAAAAGTAGTCTGGAAGAGAGCTAACTTAGCAGTAAGACCACCTATTGTTACTCTTATTCCTGTAACTGTAATTCCATATTTTTTATGTTAGATATCGACAGACGAGCACGAGGTTCACTTGATGGTAGGTGATACCTCAGCCACAGAACATCAGTCAATAATGCGTTGTCGACCTACTTTTTTACTTCAAGCATACGGAAATCTATTCGGACTGAAACCGAAACTCGCAACTTCACGATTTTTCCATCTGTTGTTCGTTACCCGGTCGGAATTTCGATATTCCTCTCACCCGTTCAATTCCCGAAATAACCAGACGTGGAAGCCATGCTTACAGAAAATTATAAACGCCGAAGATTCGAACCCGCCGAAGTCCGCCGTTGTTGCAATAAAGTTGTTAAATAAATCCTTTAAAATATCCCATAAGGGCTTTGCAAATGAATTATTCTACTTCACAGCCGACACACACTTGGCCTAATTATGTTAGAGGTCAAAGGTTGGAGTGGCTAGCGGTCCACTTTCCATTTTGTAGATTGTAGATAATTTAGTAATTTGCGAACTGATAACGATACTATTGCTTACGGAAACTAATGGAGGAATAAAATATACTTCTATTATTCTTACGAAATAAGAAGAATATATATTTAACTTTACGAATTTAACTTTAAATTAACTTATTATAACACTAGCATTGCCCCGGCTTCACACAGGTGCAATTTAGATGTACTGTACACAAAAAATAGCCTATGTTACTCACTGATGATGTAGCTTTCCGGTGAAAGAATTTTTAAAATCATTAAATGAGAATGTCATAAAATACAAAAATACAAATCTTTCCTCTGTATATAATATTAGTATAGATATAGACATAGACTAGTATAGAAGTATAGATATAAGTATAAATTATACTTGTACTAATATATAAAAATACGTCGTTCGCAATTAGATATTACTAGCGACCCGCCCCGGCTTTGCACGAGTCTAGATATTTTGACAAAATAAGGCAGGGGTTGGTGATAAAAAAGTAAAAATTAAGGGTTGTATGTATTTTTTAATGACACATTATAAAAAAATAAAAACATTTCGTACAAATAATTAAAAAAAAATTTAAAGGTGAACAACCCTTATCACTTAGGGGTAAGAAAAATAGATAGTAGCCGATTCTCAGACCTACTGAATACGCATATAAAATTTGGTAAAAATCGGTAAAGCCGTTTCGGAGGAGTACGGTAACTAACAGTGTGACATGGAGATTTTATGTATTAGATTGTAAAATTTTGGATATGTTTGTGTTAATATGTCTTTAAATAATCATGTAATCACGAACAATTTTTTATTTGTTTTCGAACTAGGAAGCGAATAAGGAACCAATTAAAGCCATAGTTAATTGGGTTAGTAAATAGATACGGGACCTACTAGTCAAATGGCCGGCACACTCTTGGCCTAATTAGAGGGTAGAGGTCAGGGTACCGGTAACGGAGCACTGATTATAGATAATTTAGTAAATTATTTGCCGATTGATAACGCTACCCTAAGCAAATTGCTTTGGATCACACACAGGATGTCTGGCCATAGCCCGGTTATGAGGTAGCGACAGCAAAATAGTAAGAATAATAAATTATTTTTTTGACACATAAATAGATATAGAAACAAGAAAACGCATATTAATTAATCTAAATAAATTTTAAAAAGAGGAAACGTTTGTTTATTTGTTTGTTACGATTTAACTCAAAACCAATCAACCGATTTTAAAAAATCTTTCACCAATAGAAAGCTACATAATCAGGAATAACATAGGCTCCTTTTGTATATAGTACATTTACAATGCACCCGTGCGAAGCCGGGCTTGTTCCTATAAATTAATATACGGATCAAAATCCCGAACTACCGCTGTTCGCTAGACCTTGTTTTTGATCAAAGAATGTATGTGAATATGTAAGTAAAATGATCCTACTTCCTCGAAAACAGAAGGATCAATAGTCGTATAGTTTTATTACCTTTCATAAATTACGCGTCACGATATTTTAAGTAATTCAGATTTATGAGAGAAAACTTGAAACTTTGAAAGTCACGTTATTTAAATAAAATACAAAAAACGCGATTTATTATTTATATCCGTATCCATAGCAATAGATGGCGTTAATATGGCAACTTTGTGACATTTCAAATATCAGACAACTGTCATCTTTCTGTCTCCCCGCGACCACGGTTGCTGAAAAGCATCCGAAACGTCGGGATAAATAATTTAAACAATATAAATAATAAATCGCGTTTTAATCCGGTATACAGTATTTTATTTAAATGTGTGATACTAGCGTTAATAAAAGACAATATTATAAGGGAGAGGGTAATAAAGGGACTTATGGACTCTTGCAAACAGAAGGAAATGCAACGTCAGTAAGATAATTAATAGATAAATGGAATATGTTTTTTATGTTAGATATCGACAGACGAGCATGATGTTCGCTTGATGATAGGTGATACCTCAGCCACAGGACATCATTCAATGATGCGCTGCCGACCTACTTTTCACTTCGAGCATTCGGAAATCAATAGATTGTTTGTTGTGAAGTGTTTCACTTCACGGTTTTCCATCTAGGAATGGTGGTTCGTTACCAGGTCGGAATTTCGATTTTCCTCCCACTCGATCAATGCCCCAAGTTACCAGACGTGGGGAAGACATGCTTACAGAAAATTATAGACATGTCCCGTTGGGATTCAAACCCACGACCCATCGATGCGCACGGCAATTGTTCTACCGAACGCGCCAACGAGCCCGTCAAGATTGTTGTTACTAAAGGGAGAGGGAAATAAAAGGATTCTTGTGGATCTCCGCGACTCTTGCAAACAGAAGGAAATACAACGACAGAAAGATTAAGTAAGTGGAATAAAAGTTTATTGTACACACAAATTTTATGTAGTGTATATTCGTTGTGTAATTTCCATGTGTAAAATTTTAATAGAAATTTATAAATGGTGTTCTAGAGAAGCCCTTTCCAGCTATCTCTATATTTATCATTATCATTTGATTAAATTCGGCTCAGAACAGAAAAAAACAGATAAAAACCGTATTTATAACGTAGTGATAGAATAATAGAGAGAAAGCGAGAGAAAATATGTCTCAGTAAATAGACAAAAATGAGACAATGAAACTAAGCTGATTTTCAGTCACTGTCTATAAAAAGCTCGAATATTCATTTTTGCTGACGGTACAGACCAATACATACAACGAGCACAAAATTACTCGTATTACAATCACGAGCAAAGTCAAGAGCTGGCCTTTCACCTACGGTCAGTATCATTAACGGGATGTGTGCTACCTTCGGGTCATGAGTATGTATGATAGACTTCACCTTGGGAACTGGCGTAACGATTGTAGTAAAATCGTTACCTAGAAGACCGAAGTGTAAGGGTAAAGAAATGTCATAGTGTAGTACATCCATCATTTAACTGTAAAAAACCAATAGTAAGTTAATTATGCGCTGACTACCTATTTTGCGCATTCGGATCCATAGACTGAGACCGAAACGCTCGATGTGCATTTTACAGTTTTTCCATTCATGAACGGTGCGGTGGTACATTGCCCGAAGCGACCAGACATGGGGAAGACATGCTTACAGAATATTATAAACATGTTTTGTCGGTGGGATTCAAACCCGCGACCTATCGGAACGTAAGGTAGGTCTTTACGAGCCTGTCAAATTTAATGGTTGTTAGCTTCGATCAACAATATACTATGTCAATGGTTATTAGCAAAAAGTCTTATCTACCAGTAAAGACTGTCGTTTGACCTTAAAGACCTAGCATTCTTGACGCGACCTCTAACAGATCATTGACACACTTTTGGTGTTATTTAACAGTGGAAATTCATATTTTTTCTTTTCGTTTATACTCGGCGACATATTAGAGGGCCTAGCGCGAACGACTATCGAAAAGGTATTCGAATCTTCAATCTGTCAGTATGAGATCTCATTTGAAATTTCATTCAAATAACACACAGTACCTACATTAATATATGTGGAGCTTAAGCTTAAAAGAGATTTTGTTTGTTTATTTGTTTGTTTGTTAAAACTATGTATGTTATTCATATGTTATTAGTAAATTGTGAGATATGTTTTTTTAATTAATGTTATTGGACTTATGTCCAAACAATTGAATAAATCTAATATATAAAATTCTCGTGTCACAGTGTTCGTTGCCATACTCCTCCGAAACGGTTCGACCGATTCTCATGAAATTTTGTGTGCATATTGGGTAGGTATGAGAATCGGACAACATCTATTTTTCATCCCCCTAAATGTTAAGGGTAATCCACCCCTAATTTTTTTTTTATTTTTTAGACGAAATTTTTTGTTTTTATTTTTTTATAATGTGGCATTAAAAAATACATACAACCCCTGCTTTTTTTGTCAAAAAATCTTGACCCGTGCGAAGCCGGGGCGAGTCGCTAGTAAATAATTATTCTGTACAATTAAATAATCCGGCACCCTCTGATTTGTGAGTGCCGGATTAGTGAGACTCTACTGTATATCGTCATTGGAAAGGCAAAACTGCCTCAGCGCCATTTTGTAAATAGAGAATAACAGAATATACTTCATGTGTAAAGGTATATAAAACAAGATTATCAAAAACTTTAACATTTTTAAATAAATAAATCACTTGAAAAATGTACATTTTTTTTTCAATAAACACCATTTCCCACAAGTATCTTTTTGGTGCTTTAGCAGTTTTGCCCTTACAGTGACGATATGTATATACATAATACTAGCGACCCGCCCCGGCTTCGCACCGGTGCAATGCTGATACTAAATACACTACAGAAAAACTGTTATTATTATACATATAACCATCCTCTTCAATCACTCTATCTATTTAAAAAAATCGCATCAAAATCCGTTGCGTAGTTTCAAAGATTTAAGCATACAAAGGGACAGAGAAAGCGACTTTGTTTTATACTATGTAGTGATATTCAATTATTAAATGCATAGCTGAAGAAATATTATAGAGTATGTATGGATTTCTTATATCTTTTAAGCTACTGAGAATTCTATGAATTATATAATTTACAGGAAAATCTATATAAAACTAAACACTAATACTCTAAACCAATTCACTCTTTTCTGTTTTTTTTTATTCTATTACATTTCATTTTAACTATGAAGCCGACATTGAGTATCGAATTTTGACGAATATTAACAATTTTCGTTTTTATTGCAAATACTTCATTAGCTCTTAGACTATACAGAAATGAATTTGACTTCTGACCCGGTGTCATCGCTGACGCAACGCTTCTAACAAAGCGTTAGAGTTACGCAAGAGACAATTGACAGTTTCGCAACTTGAAGATGACTGCATGTTTGTGCCCTTGGTGTGTCACTAAATCATAAACGATCGATATAGTGTAAGAGTCAGTAGATATTTATTATTATAAAATTAAACAAAACCCGACTTCAAAACTATAACTACAACTAACTATAACATAACTTGCGGAGCTATAGCGTAACAAACATACAAAATTCATAGATTAAAAAACCGTGAAGTGCATATTGCGCATTTCGATTTCAGTCTATGGATTTCCGAATGCTCGAAGTAAAAAGAAGGTCGACAGCGCATCATTGACTGACGTTCTGTGGCTGAGGTATCGCCTACCATCAAGTGAACCTCTTGCTCGTCTGTCGATATATAACATAAAAAAATAACAACATACAGAGGAATTGAGAACCTCCTCCTTTTTGAAGTCGCTTAATTACTGAACAATATTTTTCATTTAAATTTGTCGCCACTTATTTTTGGAGAACGATATATCGCAAGTGTCTCATAAACCGTATTTAGGTAATTTCCTGCCAAAAATAGTGAGTAAGGGTTAAATTTCAGTGAGAAAACACCATAAACCCACTGTTATATTTAGACAATGACAAACAAAGCGTGCAGTATATGAAACCTTATACGGACTAGTATAGTCTAGGAGCCGGTGACGTTAACGACCTCACCATAGACAACGCTTTCTTTATGACGTCGTAAAAACTTGCGTCGTAATAGGACGGGATTGTACAGTCGAAGATCCTGAACTTAGTATTCAAACTAATATTATTACTTATATAATAAGGGAAATAATGTACTTCCTTTGAAATAATGTACGTCAATTTCACGTAAACTGATGTAGTGATTTTGATGAAATGTATAGATAGATTATTTATTATTTCTTCATAATATGAGGGAGGTGGCTAGCTGTGACATTTTTGTGTCACATTGATTTCTTCTTTCCTTCCTTTCTCTGAACTCTGACCTGAAAGGTTGTATTTCGTGAAACAAGAAATGAAGAAGGTAACTCAAAACAGATACAGAAATGTGTCTGTACAATTTACTTTTCCTTATTTGGAAGTCGATTAAAACATTTGCACGCGAGTGTACAATGACGTAACATACAATTCAAATGGAACCAATTTATGACGACCGATAGTAAAGGAACTATATTTCACACGCACTACGTACGATATCTTATTATTTATTCATGTATTTATTGATTGCCCCGATGGCTCAGAGGTCCTTTGGCTCAGAGATCTGGATTCGATTCCCAGGTGGCCTTTACTCGTAGAGGGCCATATTAAAAAAAAACTAACACAAGTTAATATCCTAATAATTTTGTACTTATACTATATTTTTAAATTAAAAATTTTAATAAAAATAAACTCAGTAACTGACACTGTATGTATGTCGTACTGTATATAAGGAATTGAAATTCATAAGAATCTCACTAATCCGGCACTTCAATAGATCGACCGTCCAATAATCCGGCACCCACCGCCCGCGCCTCCACCATATAAATTGCAAAAAACAGACCTCGATTAAGGATCATTTTAAAACTATGTAATTAGTTAATTGTGAGATATGTTACAGTTATAAAAAAAACGTGTAGAACATATTGTATACAAATATATTGTATTCCCATTATGAAATGCTTTATTTATTATAAATATTCTATACAATCCAGTTATCCGAACATTCCAATAATCCGGCACGCTCTGGTTTTTAATAGTGCCGGATTAGTGAGAGTCTACTGTATTTTTTAAAATTTATTTTTAGATTTGTTTTTTAAATCAAAAGACTTGCATCCGTTCTTAAAAAAGCTATAAGTACGTATATTATGTCATCTAACGTTCAATACCTTATTCAGTACGAATCGATCGTGACTCTTCCGGTGATCGAAGCCGCTATTATCGCAAAATACAGTTATAGGACAATGTCATCATAATTATGCATTACTTATCTAGTTAGACTTTGAATTGTACTGAATGTTCAAATTCGAGTCGAATTTATGTAAGCGGTGTATGCTTTATACATTCATATAAGTTCTGGCTAGTAGAATACTTGGATGTATGTATGAATGTGATATTTTGTATGAAATTGTTTACTCTAGGTGTAACTAATACACCCAGGTGAATAAGGTAAATAAAGCTTAGGTGTATTCAAATTCAATTCAAATTCAAAAATCATTTATTCATTTAGGTAACACAATGTACACTTATGAACGTCAATAAAAAATACATATTACTTAAAAGCTTCTAATTTTACATTTACTGCCAGTTCTCAAATCAAGGGCGTAGAGCGGACGAGAAGAACTGGCAAGAAACTCGCCGCCACTCTTTAATCGCCAAGTTTTTGTTTTACAATGTTTTGTAAGGAGCTGCAACCATTACACCATGTTCCACATGACATCTTTAGGTAATTAACTATAATAATCAAAAATATATATAAACGAAAAAAATAAAAAAAACAAAGATTTGTCCTCTATCAGCAGTAAGTATGGTGAAATAGGAGCACTCACTTACATTCTCGTGGGAACAACACGCAAATACATAGACGAAATAACTAATATCACCGCATACACGAATTCAAGTTCGAGTACGTAACCACCCAGGTAATAAAAAGTTACAAATAGAAAAAATCACCGGTGATTGGCTGGTTTCCCATTGTCGTTGTTTAACTTTGTTTATATAGATAACACTGAAAAAATTAATCCCACCAAACATTTTCATGTAAAGTAATGCCAAGACGAGTAGGTAGGTACATATTGCTTGTACCTACTGTAAAAAAGTTATCAGAGCTTATGGAGGGCCAAACTATTCCTACACACGCCCTAACCTATCACACTCTCTCATCATAGCGTATAGTGTTCTACGTGAATTCTAGTCTTAAGTTCTATACAAAACATACACCTTAGTCAAAATGTGTGTCTCACGGCACAAAAGTAAAATAAATACAACAATTATAATGAAAATTCAAAAAAATACACTATAACAATTATGAAATATGGAAACAAGTTCCGCCACGACAATGGAAGGTACTCAGCATATGTCAGAGCATTTAAAGCTCTGACGCTGATTTTCAGTGGTGTGCTGTGATGCTGTGTGCTTGTGCTGAATTTCAATGTGCCAAAAGACAATAGATAGAAAATATAAAATATATATAATAGTACAAAAATCAGTAAAAAACTGAAAGATATAGAAAAAATAAATGACATAGGAGTTTACTTAAAAAAGAAAGACGGTAAGGAGTCTGTCTGAAAGAGAAAAGCATTTGGAGACCTTTGTTTTAGCTAGAAAATTACGTGTCGGAGGCTTATTACATTACATGACATTTCTATTCTTATAGAATACTAGCTGATGCCCGCGACTTCGTTCGCGTGGGGTTCACTTTAAGCTGAGCTTTTGAGCAAGCTTTCTTCAAATGACATATCCTCCTCCACCCTCTGTACTTGGTGATTTCTTTTGGGAAAGAGCTATCAAATTAGTCATTGACGGTTGCTTTTGCATCATGTTATCGACATGTTTAATGGTGGTTGAGATTGAGGTTCGAAGTATGATTTGAAATTACATAGTTGAAATAATTAACCTGACTTTAAAGAAACTTTAGGGAGATTCATATTAATTAAATTTTACGTGACCAAAATCCAGATATGTGTCTTTTTTCTACTTATCAGAGTTCAATCGAAGATTGGGTTCAATGCATTTTCTGTCTTAAATAGATGCGTGCGTTCATTTAATTGGTCATTTTCATTTTCGGACATATTTTTAAATTCCCGGGATTACTGCCCGGGTTTCCGGTGCTAAATGCAGAAACCTCTAAGATACGGAAGCAAAAAAGCAATGTCGAATAATCGTAATTCTGTTTAAGAGAAAGGATTGATGAAAATGTGAAATAAATGATCTCATAAGAAATACTTTTTCATATAATATTTCAATAATACATTTTCTATTTTTGTTATAATATAGTTCTTTCAAAAAATAAATAAAGAAATACAAAAAATATTTTTTTTTCATTTAACCTTCAGATTCGAACTCGCATCAGAAGCTACGCTATGGGACTGCATATCCACTATTCTACGAATACATATTGGAAATGGCGAAATAATCAAACTATTTCATTTACATATCAGACTGTGATTGACATCTGACAATTCGAAAAAGTTCAACGCGAGTCAGTTTGCATTGAAATTTGGTGATATGGTGCCTTTAAAATAATATTTAAATGATGATAACTTTTCTTTCCGATAACCGATTTCGATAAAACAAAGCCTATATGTTGCCCCGGGCTTTCCTTAATATATTTGTGTAAATTGCATGATAATCGGTTCAGTATCTTCGGAGATTAGCGTGAACAAACAGACAGACAGACAGACAGACGGACAGACAGACAGACAGACAGACAAGAATCTTAAAAATTGCATTTATGCATTCTGCTACCCTTCTTTTATCACCCCTCTTAATTTCTGGTAAAAATATTTAGTGAAGCGTAATTTCGATCCTACTCTTTTATTATATGTATATATGTATAGATGACGATTTGTCTAACGCTTAAACTTAACCGTTTTCATCGGCAGCTCATTATAACTTAGCTGGGTATATCAGCCGATAACTTGCCACAGGTTCGTATATAAAAACTATTACAAATAAACTAGATATACTAGACACGACCGGTTCTGCTGTGGGCTATCGGCTCTCACGACAGAAAAACTGACAGGCCATCATTAGCTGCAACATTATTATGTAAATTTCGTGTAAATTGCAATAAGCGTATGATCGCTATGTTTTAATTGGAAAATTATACCTTGGAAAATTATTGCCGAAGTGTATGCAAATATTAAACTATGTATTTTGACGAGCTCGTCGGCGCGTTCGGTAGTAACACCTGCCATGCGAATCGATGGGTCGTGGGTTCGAATCCCACCTTCATATACTGAAATCGAAACGCGCAATATGCACTTCACGGTTTTTCCATATATGAACGGTTGTTCGTTACCCGGCCGGAATTTCGATATACCTCCCAATCGTTTAATGACCGTAGTTACCAGACGTGGGGAAGACATGCTGATAGAAATTTATAAACATGCCGTCCCGGTGGGATTCCAACCCACGACCCATCGGTGCGCATGGCAGGTGTTCTACCGAACGCGCGTGAAAATATACAAGCCGTGAAAAGAAATCGCTTCTCTCCTAAAAACTTACACACTTTATATTTTTTAAATAAGAATTTGGCTGCGGTTGGTTTTGATTAGAATAAAAAGGCAGCTCTTTATAAAAAAAAATTTAAACTTGCTTTTATTTAAAATAGCTTTTATGAAAGGTTTGAAATTGATAGTAGGTATTGATATTTAAGTACGTTTTGTTTTTCTTATTAAATTAAGGTGAGACTATTTGGGTTAGTAAAATGTTTGTTTTCAATTTCCCTCTGTTCAAAATTTCATTTTTACCTTATCATTACATAACCGTGCATACAAATAAATACTGTAATTCCGAAGCCATACAATAGAATGCCACTAAGAACAGAAAATGTTAAAAAATTCAAGTGTTAATGTGAATTCTTCGCCAATTATGTCTTTATTACGCTATTAAAAGTTCACACTCAAGAGGAAACCTTTTAAAGATGTTTATCGATTTATCAGTGAAAGAAAAAAGTTATTTAGTTTAATATATAAAAAGAAAAATGCCAAATACGTCTTTTGTCTCTTATAACGGCAGTATGGCGAAAATAATATACAAAGAAATGAAATGAAAAAATATTATATGGAAAAGAAATAAAGCTTCTCAAAAAAAATCCATTGTGCGCTTCGTAAATTTTTCAACTCTTATATTTGTTGGAATACACAGTTATTGTCATAATAATAATAAAAACTCTTTATAACAAGAAAAATACTTAAATAAATTAAATGCATTATATTATACTGTACAAAAGGTGGCCTTATCGCTTAGTAGCGATTTCTTCCAGACAAGGAAAAGGCTTTTCATACAGAAAAACGTAGGCGGATAATGTAGTATTGTATAATACAATGGAAACAAAACATAAATAGAGATTTATTCATTACTTGTAATATTACCTCATAGTTTTATTTTACTCTAGTGATGTGTACATAAAGTATCGATAGTTTACGGCATCAGCTTTTATCGTTATTGTGATTTATACAATAGCTTGGTTCAGAAGAGATTTCTATTGCGTCATTAAATAAAGTTTATTACGAATGGTATGGCCATGTTTGTGAACTTCTTAGAACATTTAATGGATAAGGACGTTATTTGAAATGGAATAAGTTCTTTCCTTATATAAATTGAGATGGTGATGAGTTAATAAGTAACCTCCAGTCAAGAATTGAAAACATTGGATATTTTGTTGACATCTTGAAATTAAGGTCTTTATATATTTTTATATTCCTAAATATGTTTGAGTGACAAAAACTATATTTTAAAAAGAAAACTGTACTAGAAACTATAGAAAAAAACTATATAATTTAAAAAAAAAAACAGAAATAGTGTGCTAAAAATAGGACAATAATGGCTTGAAGATGTATTAAATAATTTTGGTAATTTGCGCCTCGATATATTGAAAGTTATATATTTGACATATTACTGTATCGTTATATTCGTTTCTTCACAAATTCAGTTTATTTTTATTATATTTTGACGTTTTTGTTTTGTTTTACTCTGTGTCACTTAACATTGATTTATGGTTTAACTAGAAGAAATTACTGCTTTTCTTTATGTACTAGGTATTTTGTAAATTTATTGTTAAATAGAGTTAATAAATAATAATAAAAAAAATCATCATTATGGCGTATCGTGGTGAGGTGGTTTTAGTGCACCGGTGGCTACTACAAGACATACTGTAAACACTAACAGAAGACATCATATCATGTCAGAAAGTGTGTGATAGAATACGTTTCATACGCATAAAGGTATTTCAACCACAAAAACCATTCTATAGCCAAAGACATTCTAAAGAAAGACCGGAAGAATTCGTAGATATCGTACTTGTTAATAATGAATTCATGGCTCTATTCTTGTACCGCATAATGTAACATCACCTTAAAAGGTATCGAACGAGAAAAGTCGTTAAGTTTGAACCATAATAAAACATTAGGATTGTACATTAAGAGCGAATGCGTGTTATAGATTAAATTAAATGCCGCAGTGCAATCGAACAAGTTTATTTCTACGATAAAATTAATACATTCATTATTCTATTGATTGTGGAGGAGTAGTTACTTCCTACGTAGCCTTTATGAGGCTTGGAATTTCAATATAATAATGTCTATTCTATTCTCATCGTCATCGGTAATGATAGTAACAAAACAAAAAAAATCGTCATTTTTTTTGGGTTTACAATAATATCGTTCCTCAATTTTGATGTATTAAGACAAAAATAGATTATTGCCATAATAATATAGAAAAATAGCGATCCGTCCCGATGCAATTATTAATACAAATACACTATTGCCAAAATAATATAGAAATCTAGCGATCCGCCCCGATGCAATCAAGATATACAGAAAAAAATTTAAATCGGTCAAGTAGTTTTTGAGTAAAATCGTAACAAACAAGTCTTTCCTATTATTAGTATAGATTACAGCAAGTATCACCTCCAAAGAACTAGATGGAGTAAGTAGTGTAACTGGAAGAAGCGAAAGTGGTATGCAAGAATCCAATCATTTGGAGATTCTCACTCTCTGCCTACCCCAATGGGAAAGAGGCGCGAAAAATTATCGATAAAATTATACTCATCACTAGCTATTAAGCGACATGTCTCAAACATAGCACCTACGCGGATTCCTGTCGTCACAGCCTAGATAACCTTGGTGTCGTGACCTGAATATGCTAGACATTAGCGCGCTACAACTCAACGTGTTTAATTTTATCTGTGACATAGAAAGTTGTGGACATTGCTTACTGGGAAGCGATTGAGATACAGTGTCACCATCTAACATTTGTGTTCAAGTAAGCCAATGAGTCAATTAAAAATCTATTAAAATTGTAAGAATTTAGTAAGTGAGATCCATAATTAAAATGCATATAAACACGCAGTGCAGTCGTAATAAAGGAAGACAATAAGACTCCACAACTGTGTTCTGTAACTGACTTATATTGTAGTCTTCTGTAGCTATAGCCAAATCTATACTAATATTATAAAGAGGAAAGATTTGTATTTTTGTATGTTATGAATAAACTCGAAAACTTCTGTACCGATTTTAAAATTTCTTTCACCAATAGAAAGCTACATTATCAGCGAGTAACATAGGCTATGTTTTGTGTATAGTACATCTACATTGCACCCGTGTGAAGCCGGGGCGCGTTGCTAGTAAAAAATAAAATTAAAAGCGATTGAGATACCAATGTCGCCAACTGACACTATTTGTGTTCAAGTACCTAAATCAATGAGTCAATTAAAAATCTATTACAATTGTAAGATATAAGTTAGTGAGAGCCATATTTAAAATGTATGTAAACACGCAGTGCAGTCGTAATAAAGGAGGACAGTAAGACTCCGCACCTGTGTTCTGGAACTCTGACTTATATTGTATTGTCTTCTGTAGCGACAGCCAAATAAAAAAATAAATAGTTCGATTTTGGTTTGGCAGTTACAGTTAAGGCAGTGGTATATAGGTTTCATAGGGCAAAGGTCGCGAAACTTTGAGGGCTCCCTAGGCTCTGGAAAGAGGGGTCAGCAATCTCTTGAAGCTAGAAAACTCACAAGCCATTAATTTATTCAAGACAAGCGATGCGCCCGGCTTCGAACTGGTGCAATGTAGATGTACTATCCAAAAATCCTGTTACTCGCTGATAATGTAGCTTTCTATTGGTGAAAGATTTTTTAAAATCGGTCGAGTAGTTTTTGAGTTAAATCGTAAGGAACAAAGAAATCTTTCTTCCTTAAAATAATAGTATAGAAGTATAGATATTAAATGGACATTTCGACGTATCCCACGTAAGATGTAAAAGTCAGTGTACAAATACTTAAAAAAAAAAACAATATATCGTCGGCTTAATTATCAAACAAAAATCTACAAACAGGTCAAACATTCCGTGGACATACGTAGTTTTATATTTGGTAAATACCAAAAAAACAATTAGAGTTCGTTTTAGAATACGAGTGATTCCATCGTATTCGTTACGATATTTTACACAAGATGGCATCAAAAAACAAAAATCGGAGGAGTTACGAAGTTTTATAATTAGGCCAGCGATATTTAGATTTGACCCTTTCTAACACATGGCATGCGGGTAAAGCACCAAGTCTATATAACCTATCTGTCTATACCTTAAAACATTCCAAGGATAAAATTATGAAATTGATTGTACCGCTAAGCTGAGGTTATTTACTTTGATGCATAGTTACCTAAATACGGCGTCAGTCGAGAGGCATCTTCGCACATATTTATGCAAATGTTCTGACATTAAGTACAGAGGTCAATACGGTATTCGAATGACATTGAATACAGTATTTGCGAACTGCTATAATAGCTTCGTTGAAAATTATGAATCAAAGCCTCAGTAATGCTGTGAATAACTTTGATTTTCCGTAGAATTTAAAAAAAAAATGTCAGATATCGACAGACGAGCATGAGGTTCATTTGATGGTAGGTGATACCTCAGCCACAGAACATCAGTCAATGATGCGCTGTCGACCTACTTTTTACTTCGAGCATTCGGAAATCCATAGACCATAGTATTTCTATCTGTGAACGGTGGTTCGTTACCCGGTCGGAATTTCGATATTCCTCCCACCCGATCAATGACTGAAGTTACCAGACGTGGGGAAAACATGCTTACAGAAAATTATAAACATGTCATCCCAGTGGGATTCGAAATCACGACCCATCGATGCGCACGGTAGGTGTTCTACCGAGCGCGCCAACGAGCCCGTTTTAGTATTGAAGATGATATTCACAGTGGTGGGACCACCATACAAGCCCAAAAGCCCGGCTTAAGCAATAAACGTACCAAGCGGATGGAAGGAATATCGAAAATCCGACCGAAAAAGTATAGCCATCAACATAAATTGTAAAAAAAAAAACAAGTCGCACAACTTAGTCCTTCGAAAAAAGTTGTGAGATCCATATAATACCAAGTCGATCAATTTATTCAGTCTCTACTTAAGGATCCTTCTGTCTTAAGTTATTACGTAATTAGCTAACCTAACAACATCTTATAGTGACCATATCAATATCAATATTAAAAATCTTTTATGTTTAAAATAAATAGATTGACTCGGCCATCGCAAGAAAATACAATGTATCTTTTTTTTTAAATTAAAAACACAATATATCTCACAAGTAATCCATATTATATTGTAAAGTGCGATTACCAAGGATTGCCCCCAGATTTTGAGCGAGTGATTACCGAATGCTCGAAGTAAAAAATAGGTCAACAGCGCATCATTGACACCAGTGAGCCTTATGTCCGTTTGTCGATTCTAACATGAAATCTAACATTATAACTCAGAAATAGCATCAGGAGACTAGATCCGAGGCTGACTAACAAGTTAGTCTGGTCTGGGAGTCTATTTAGTACTGATTGTTACGACATACCTTAGAGAAGTTAAGTTTTTTATTCGGTTTTGATAAATAATAGCATTCTTTATGTCAAATTAGCTGTACCCGGTATGCGTTCTAATCAGGGACTGAATACCGGTTAATTCAGTATGGGTATACCGGTATAATAAAGGTTTTTGTTAATATTCATATTTACTGAAAAAAATTACTGTGGTAAGTTTAGTGTGTATTACTCTGTAAAACTAATATCATGGTATCTCAGTCAGACACGTATTGAGGAAAATAAAAATTAACCGGTTTCAGTCCCTGGTTGTAATGCGAAGGTTTGCGAAGGTTTCACGGGCCGTATGTAGAAGAGCTTACCAAAGTCATACAGTCAACATCATAATCGGATGAATAGTTTAGGAGTGCATAGACGACAAACACGTTGATTTTTTTTTTAGGTTAGATATCGACAGGCGAGCGTGAGATTCACTTGATAGTAGGTTATACCTCAGCCACAGAACATCAGTCAATGATGCGCTGTTAACCTACTTTTAAAAATTATCGATGTTATAGCAAAAGTATTAGTAATTCATTAAAATATAAATAGCATTACATACCTTCTAACAGGGAAGCTTACGGAGACATCTGTAAAAAAACAAAATATAACATTAATTTTAAATCTACACTAATATTATAAAAAGGAAAGATTTGTATTTTTAACGTATAAACTCAAAAACTACTGAAATTCTTTCATAAATACAAAGCTACATCAGCGAATAACATAGGCTGTTTTCGTGTATAGTACAGTACATTGCATCCGTGCGGAGACGGGGCGATCGCTAGTCTAACATTAAAAAAAGTTGTCATACAGCTAACAGTTGATGAATATATGATTATGCCTAAATGTTCGTACTAGGACCTCTGACCTAGCACGAACGACTATCGACAAAGTATTCGAATCGTCGTACTGTCGGTTGTATGAGAAATCATTTGAAAGTTCATAAAAATGACAGTTCGACGTTACGAATATTTTCGATAGTAGTTCTTCGTGCCCCTCTGATAGGTGACTCTATTTGCAAATAATGAAAATTAAAATAGAAAAGCTATGTTTTAATTAAAAGATAATGATTTCTTGATGATTGCTTCCGTGACTCAGACGAATGTGTGTTACCGGTTTAAAATCCTTGGTGATATATTTAAAAAAAAAATGTTTCGGTCGAACTCAGAAGATCACCATAGACTGAAATCGTAAAGAAAAATGATTAGTGAAACAGACATAGAACTGTGTTTGTCACAAGACTATTCAACAACGGAATTACCCTACAAACAAAAAAATCTACATCTTTCTTAAAATATAAAAATTTCGAGGATATTTTTTATATGCTTACCAATATAACATGATTTATAGGAAGTCTCATACAGAAAAAAATCTAAATATATAATGAAATACTACGAAAATACTTTCTAAGATATATTATTTTATATTAATTTTCGCACATTAAACATCTAGGGTACTACATACGCGTAATTTCACTGTTAAATTTCAAAAATAATACGTTTCGCTTTGCTTATTTTACATCACCGTTTCTTTTATTACCAAGGATAAATGAAAAAGTTCTTTTATAGAAAACAGCTATGGTTTAAATTTAACTGTTCGAATTTTAAATTACATATAAACTTGAAGTTTCCACAATTATGTATGAAGCGGAATTTGAACCTAAATCTTAAGGAATAGGGTTTCAATTCGCTTGCAGTTTTTTCGCATAGGGTGACCAGCGATGCGCGAAGTCATTTCATAAAGTCATTCAAAATGAAACATATGATAAGGTCAATGAACTGTGAAGTAATTTCGCAAATTGCGTCAAGTTATGAACATGTTTTTAAAGAAATGTTCTTTAAAAAGCTCATGGCGTTTTAAGAATGTTAAGTACTTTTAAAAATCTCATAATACATATTATTATTGATGTCAGATCAGACTTCAAGAAGTTGATTTGAATCAATTTTGTACGTAGTTGACTTTTTTCCGCGTGCTTTTTCTTGTGAAAATTTCTGAATTATTCCACGTGGTAAATTCTATGATATTATAAATAGATTATAGGTATAATCTATTTAAAACGAAACATGAGAAGGCTCGTGGTAAAGCCTTATTATGTGCAGACACGCACGGATAAGGCTGGTGACACACGGAGCGGACTTCCGGTGCGTCCGGGCACATGTTAATCGTCTTATACTAAAATTATTGTGTTATAATCATTTCTTATTAAAGACGAAACCTTCTTCTATACTAATATTATAAATAGGAAAGATTTGTTTGTTTAATATTGTCTTTTATTAACGCGAGTATCACACATTTAAATAAAATACTGTATACCGGATTAAAACGCGATTTATTGTTTAAATTATTTATCCCGACGTTTCGGATGCTTTTCAGCAACCGTGGTCGCGGGAGACTCAACAATAAATCGCGTTTTAATCCGGTATACAGTATTTTATTTAAATTTGTTTGTTTGTTTGTTTCGATTTAACTTAAAAACTACTCGACCGATTTTGAAAATTCTTTCAGCAATAGAAAGCTAAATTGTGTGTATAGTACATCTACATTGCACCCGTGCGAAGCCGGGGCGTGTTGCTAGTACTCAATACAAACTGATATTTTTAATTGGTTTAATTCCTGTGTTTTTTAATTTATAGTCGGATACTTCTGTTATAGGACTCTGATTAGTGATGGGCTATCGACCTATTTTTTTACTTCGATCATTCGAAAATCTAGAGACGGAAAGCGAAATGAGTAATCATCATTTAACGGCAATCTTTGAACGATGGTTCGTTTTTCGGTGAGAATATCCATATTCACCAACGCGTATAATGACCGAGGGGTAATACTTTAACAGAAAATGATAAACCTGTTGGACCCGGCGGGACTTGAACCCGTAGCCGCAAGGCAATGCTTCAACGAGCCTGTCAGAGGATCCTAGAAGTCTGAAGTGCATTATAATTATCTATGGTTGAGGTACCTACAGGTGATGCTCGTCTGTCAATTTCTGAAGCAAACAAAACACGACCAGTTTGCAGTGTAAGACGAGTGAAGTACTCATTCGCAGGGCCGGGTTTAGAGGCCCTGGGCAACAGGGGAGTGGGGCCCCTGGCCCCTAATTATTTTCCAAATAAACATAACATTTTTTTAAATATTTAAGAACAATATAATCATGTTTGTACAAAGAACAGTAGGTAAAGGTAAAACACCGAAAAATAATATCAAAAGAAATGTTGATAGTTAGTTTCCTAAGTCTCTATTGTGGGGCTGCAAATCATTCAAATATTCGCATTGTTAAAGGGTTTATGCAGCAAACTTCTCTGGGACCTCTCTTGTATATTTTCCTTGATATTTTTAAATCAATTCAAAGACCATAGCCGGGTAAGAAAGGGTGAGCGGCCCCCGTGCGTATTCGTTCCTGGTCAAAAGTTGCACCTGATGGGTTACAAGCTCACCCCAAATTTCAACCCTGTAGCTGCACTAGGTACAAAGATAAACATACAAATAGTACTTTTGGAGAAGATTTTTTTTCTCAGGATCTAATGGACCGATTTTTATAAAACAAAATGTATTTAGTAAATATATTGAAGGCAATT
Source organism: Anthocharis cardamines (assembly GCA_905404175.1). Classification (NCBI taxonomy): domain Eukaryota; kingdom Metazoa; phylum Arthropoda; class Insecta; order Lepidoptera; family Pieridae; genus Anthocharis; species Anthocharis cardamines. The sequence continues at coordinate 7,310,582 of FR989974.1, forward strand.
CATAGAAAAAATTGAGAACTCAAAATCAAGAATGGAACTACCCGATTTTTTTTTTAAACTTTTTGTGATTTTTTTTCGGTCACTTGCTCGCGAGATACAATTACCAGTTTTTTTCTGTTGATAACAATCTTCGCATATCTGTGAGGCGTATATACATAATTTGCCTTGGTCATTGTTCTCCAATTATTAATTATTGTGTCTTTATTTTTCGTTTTCTGTGTATTTTGTTTGTGTGTGTAAAATATTTAATTAAATATGGAAAGTCGTTCACAAAGTCCTAAACCCGAAGTAGGTATTCAAGTAACAGACACAGACGATGAAAACCTCTGTCCCCCACAAGGGCAAAGAAAAGGATCACCCCACAAAACAAAATTGAATTAGATTTGTCAATTCTTTTAAAATTCATTAAGCCATACGATGGCAGTAGAGAAACACTTAACTCTTTTATTTTAAACTGCAATAACGCTTATGAATTAGCTAGCGAAAACTAAAAAGATATACTATTTAAATATATAGTTCGCATACAGTGTGTGAGGTACAGTGGTACTCGGAGAGTCGGAATCGTTCGTGTGTATTCTTACGTGTTCGTACTAGTAGAATTCCTATAAAAATCCATACAACACTTAGTATGCGTTTTTGTCGGCCGCCCTTAAGTATTCTCATGTAAACTAAAAGGTAAATTTTCCGGTGTATAGGGTTAAGTGATAAATAAAGGAGGCGTTGTGGAGAAGTGTTAGTGTATGGAGAAGAATTTAACAGCTTTTATGAGCGGGCTTTTACCTTAATGATTGTTTTACATACATACATACTATACTATACATACTAAAATATTCTCCGGACTATTGTATATTAGTGAACTTAACAGAAAAGTAGGTTTTCGTAAAATATCATAAATGTATCTATTTAATTAAAACAATTAGATATGCGCCATCTAGTCACTTTCAAAATATAACTTATAGATTTTTTTTTGTTTTTGTTCTTACTCAAAATTGTACGCAATATTTAATTATTATTCATTATTTTCTATTAAATGTATGTATCTATTTAATGTAATAATAAACATAGGGACACCAATAAAAATGATTGAACAATCCAAAAGTCGTTTCAAACAAAACAAAAAATTTTTGTTAAACGTATGTATGTAGTCTACAGTAAGAGATATTCTGTGTCGTCACGGGACAGAACTAGTATCGAAATAATCGACTCATATATCAATTAGAGCCTGACCAGTATAATATGCACGATATTATGAATTAGCATTGGTTTTTGTGCTATCGCGGAGCGTGTAATCGAACATCGATATTAATTTATCGTGTATAGAAGATATAAGATTGACTTGTAAATGTTTTAAGTTTTGACTATAAAGAAGGTTTAGGCCATTTCAAAATAGGATAGAAAATAAGCCGTGAAGTGCACAATGCGCGTTTCTGTTTCAGTATATGGATTTCCGAATGCTCGAAGTAAAAAGTAGGTCGATAGCGCATCATTGATTGATGTACTGTGGCTAGAGTATCATCTACCATCAAGGGATGAGGTTCCCTGTCGATATCTAAAATAAAAAAAGAAAACGTTAAGATTGAATTGTAATCGTTTTTAGTTTTGACTATAAAGAACATGTAATCCTTCTCAAAAAAGGATAGAAAATATATCATCGTCGTCTCAGTTATAAGCCGTCTACTGCTGAACATAGGCCTCTCCTTATGATTCAATGTCAAAACAGTATGATACTCTGAGGCTTTTTTATGTTAGTTATCGACAGACGAGCATGAGGTTCACTTGATGGTAGGTGATACACCAGCCACCGAACATCAGTCAATGATGCGCTGTCGACCTACTTTTTACTTCGAGTATTCCGAAATCCATACAGACCGAAACGCGTAATTTGCAATTCACGGTATTTCCGTCTACGAACGGTGATTCGTTATCCGGTCGGTATTTAGATATTTAATACCCGATGTCACCAGACGTGGGGAAGACATGCTCATAGAAAATAATAATCACGTTGTGCCGTCGGGATTCGAAACCGCGACCCATCGGAGCGAAAGGTGGGTGTTCTACGCGCCAACGAGTACGCTATAGGCATTATATACAACTACTAGCTGACCCGGCAATCGTTGTTTTGCCATGTAAATAATTTCTCAAAAGCAGGGGTTGATGATAAAAAAGTAAAAATTTAGGGTTGTATGTATTTTTTAATGCCACATTATAAAAAAATAAAAACAAAAAAATTCGTCCAAAAATTAAAAATAAAAATTTTAAGGGTGAACAACCCTTGGGTGAAAATCGGTCGAGCCGTTTCGGAGGAGTTCGGTCCCGCACACCGTGACACGAGAATTTTATATACAAGAAGATGTACGTAGGAACAATTTAATTAATTCTCCATTATACTCGTAATAGCATAGCAACGCGTCGGTCGTGCACACAGCGCGACGGACAAGCATAGCATTTTAATGTAGTGATAGCATTTCTAGTTAGATGGTTCCCATGATATCATAGGAAGTCTCTTTATGGTGCGTTCAACTGTGTGTGAATATTGATTCATAGGACTTTTATTTATACTAATATTATATGAAGGAAAGATTTGTTTGTTTGTTGACAAGCGACATTTTTGGCAAAATAACTATTATATATAACTTATGTTCTTAATTTTGTCTTGATCTTCTTATTTATTTTCCTATTATTTGGCTTATTACTGCGCCATTTGGTCTAAGTTTCATGAATATACGAAAAGTTTTTTCATTGATATAGGTACTTATTTTATACAGATTAATTATATATGTATTGGGTATACAAATTGCCGAGTATAAATAATGACAAGAATAAAATTTAGAATTATTGGACTTCAAATAAATGTCCATTAAAAATTAGCCGTAGGTACCATAAAACCATTCTCTGCCTATACGTTATCTTGGGTCGGTATTTAGTTTAATAGGTATACCTAATCAATTTACGAAAGTCGTGTAAAACTCAGAGCTATAAACAACTCTTCTGGACATCTCACGATTCTTCTTTTGTTTTTTTATTTTTTTCAACACAAGAACAAAGTAGGAGACAGAGGACTAGAAGAGCTATTGTAATTCTTTTGTTTTCTCTTCTAGTTCTCACGATCTGCTACTGTGTTTTTTTGTTATTTAAGATTTTCAACACATAGTAGGATATAGAGAATTATTGTTAATCCTTAGTTTTCTCTTCGAGTTCTCACGATCTGCTATTGTGTTCTTCTTTTGTTTTTTAAGTTTTTCAACAAAAGAAGAACATAATAGGAGATAGATGACTAGAAGAGCGCTATAGTTCATAATTGTTGTGTATTATAGATTACTAGCGATCCGCCCCGGCTTCGCATGGATACATTGTAGATACTTATGTGGTGTCAATATTATTTGGATATTGTTCATACAAAAAAACTACAATCGCAATAAAAAAAAATACCTAAAAAATACATTTTTGGTGGTAGAAGGGTGAAAATTTAGGGACGTATGTCGTGTATGCCGAATCATAAAAAAATGAAATAAAAAAATATATGTCCATGAAATAAAAAAATGGCGTTAACGTCCTATTCTCAGGCCTACTGAATATACACACAAAATTTCATAAAACTTGGTCAAGCCGTTTCGAGGGAGTTTTGTTACAAACACTGTGATATTATTTTTATATATTAGAAGATTATTATTATTCTTGTATAAATATATCTTGTGTCATAGTATAGAATGTGGCATACTATGTCAAAGTGTTTCGCGAAGTGTTCAAAGGCTGATAAAGACAGCAGGCTATTCAAAGAATAACGACTTGCGAAGGCGTAACGTTAAAATAACTCTTACAATGTAAAGGCTTAGTTTTATCCTGTAGAACTTGTAGAGCTCCCTCAAAACGCATTAGTGTTAATCTAAAGAATCCCTAGTGATGTACGACAATCGCTATTTATCGGTAATTTTCTTCAGTCGCGTCGATATACTTATGTTGTGAGATTGCAGCGTGATTTTTCTTTTAAAATGTGACATTTAAAATGCCATCTAACAGAAATGGTAAAAAACAATTTGTAAGTTTTGTTGACCTCTGCATTCTAAAAATACTAGTAAAAACTTGCAGTAGTATAGTCCTTAGAAATATAAAAATGAATCTGGAAGTTTCTACTGAAAAACTGTTATTATAATAAATATAAATATATATACGTGAAATCGGGTCATGAAACTAACAAACTAACTATTACTACTTAACTAGCGACCGCTCCGGCTTCGTATGGGTGAAATATACGCGCAACCAAATTCGCGAAGTTTTCGTAAATTATTTTATTCTCTGCCCAATTTTCTTAAACTTTCTTTCCTACAAAGTATTAGAAAACTTAAAAAAAAAGCTCGGGAAACATGGATTCATCTATAGTAATATTATAAAAAGGAAAGATTTGTTGGTTTGTTTGTTACGATTTTACTCAAAAACTACGGGACCGATTTTAAAAATTCTTTCACCAATAGAAAGGTACATTATCAGTGAGTATCAAAGGCATTACACCCGTGCGAAGCCGGGTATGTTACAAGTATGTAGATATAGAAGTTTAAAAATAGTTACTTTGTTACTGAAGTATAAAACATGCAAAAAATATACGGGCATGCTTGCGGTGAAACACCTGCCTTTGGAAATGGTACAGCAATAATAAATCATTAAAACCGACCATACAATATACGAGTATTTTTACTTTTATCCTGTCTGCTTTAGAGTTCAGTCTCAGCATTAGCATTAATCTAAAGATTCTCTAGCGATGCACTATAATATTTCTGTTTATCGATAGATTTTATTACATCATTCACTTACCATTTGTTTCTGCGTTCAACGATGTACAGTCGCGTCTTATTTAAAAAGATACTAACAAAATAAAAAATAAGAATAAGAAAATTACTCAGAATCAATTTAATACCTCTATTTTACTTTTTTCCTACGATAGTCAAGGGAAATTAAAAGGTAATCGTTTGATTTGCTATGGGCATGTTTTGAGGAATGAAAAGCATGTCTAAAAAAGTTTAGAATATGAAAGTGGATAGATAAAGGGGAAGAGGAAGGCCAAAAAAGGTGGATTTTAAACAATTACCGTCTTGGATGATGATGAATGTCCTTAATCCGTGATCATGACACGTTTAAATTATATATACATTTTTTAATATGATTTTGTTATATACATTATTATGACGATGTTTTTTTCACAAACCACTTTTTATTTTTAAATTTTTGATATGAGTTCAAAACGCGATAACGACTAATTACGCGATGTATTGTTTAAATAATTTTATGTGTTTTAAGGGTGCCAATGTTGTTTTAACGAGTGAAAGAAGAGAATAGAAAAGAGAAGATTCTGCACCTACCACAAATAAAACAGGGAATAGGGCAGGAAGAAGGAAAAGAGTCAATCTATGCTAATAATATAAAAAGGAAATATTTGTTGGTTAGGTACAACTTAACTCAAAAACTACTCGAACGATTTATTTATTCCATATTTATTTCCAGATATAATAAGGGATTCCTACTAAAACTTGAAAAATTTTACCCATGGTGTAAAGGGAGTAATCTCTGGATCTACTGAATCGATTTTAAAAATTATTTCACCAATAGAAAGCTACATTATTAGCGAGTAACATATTTTGTGTACACTGCATCTGTATCTACATTGCACCCCGGGGCGTGTTACTAATTCAAATTCAAAAACATTTATTTGCCAGAATGTAGTGGTTACAGATGTACACGTTTGGTTGAGTTCTAAACATTCTGCCCGTATATTGGGCGTGCAATAATAACATTATTTAAAAAAAACATATGTATTATAAAAAAAAATTGGGTTTATCGATAATCGACTCGAACAAAATGTCCCATCACTGCATCTTATTAACCCTTACAAACCTTATACGGTCGTTACAACCTATATTAGTCAACTGTCGTTTTTATTCCAATTTCTTTCACAGAACATTTTAAACTGATGTTTTCTTGATGATGATTGAGTGGGTGTTTCAAACGTGGTTAACTAAATGATTAAGTGAAGCCTGATTGGTGGTTTCTATCGTAGGTGGAATTCACGGCCATTACCGCGTATACTGTGGTTAGAAATAGATCGTTTGTTGTTGTTGAAAAAAGAAAAAGTTCTAAGTATTTATGATACTCGTAGTAGAGAACTGAACATTGCACTCATGATTTTGTTTGCTGTAGTTTAAGATGTTAAAAATAATTAAATGTTTGCAAAATTTTGGTTTGATATGGAATACAAATATCAAATTTACTTTGTGAAATATTATATTAGATGTAATTTTTCTTTTTTTTTTAAACCGGATTAAAACACGATTTATTATTTATTTTGTTTAAATTATTTATCCCGGCGTTTCGGATGCTTTTCAGCAACCGTTGTCACGGGCCAGACTGAAAGATGACAACTGTCTGATTTTTGAAACGTTTTGATTGTTAATAAAATAATATTATATACACAAGTATTCTAGCAAATTTGATACTCAATTTATTGCTGTTTTTCGAAGAATATATCAGAGGGAGAGAGAGAGAGAGAGAGAGAGAGAGAGTTTATTTACTGCACAAACAACAACAAATTAACAAAGATTACTTACAAAACTAAACTTATAAGTAAACAATAAAAATCAAAAAAAATATCAAGTGTTCTTCACAATATATTTATTTATTGAAGATAATATTATAATAATGGAGAGGAAAATACTGTTAGAAAAAGCAAAGTTCTGAGGCCTCTTTTTATCATAAATCTATACTAATATTATAAAGAGGAAAGATGTGTATGTTTGTTACGATTTAAGTCAAAAACTACTCGACCGATTTCACCAATAGAAAGCTACATTATCAGCGAGTAACATAGGCTATTTTTTGTATCTACAATGCACCCATGCGAAACCGGGACGGAACGCTAGTCATAAACATAATATCAAGGAATTCTATTATTGTATTCAAAATTCTCGATAGACCACAAAAAGTTAAATGCGTCATCAAAATGAAATGTTATGGATACCTGGTACATTTATCTCGTAGCGTTTGAGGTATTAAAATCATATTGTATGACATTTATTCACTTTTCCTTTGAAAAGTCTCAACAATGTAGGCTTTTAACGAGATGTCTCTTGAATTTTGTTACGGCAAAATATATCCTATTACATGTGCATAAGTCTTAAAAAGGAAATGAAATCGGATAGTTTATGATATGCTGAGCTTGACATTGTGCGTGTGTGACCCCAATGTTTACAAAATACGTTTGCTGTTGAAATCAATCCAGTGATACAAATTTGAACTCTATTTCGTTCTCATAAGGTTCATGACGTATTTATAACACTATTAAGTTTGTTTTAAGATAAACGTATGGGTATATTTTGTGTCTAGATACTTTTTTGACACGTCATAGAGTTCGTTCACGCACCTCGGAAGCCGTGAGTCGCATACCAAGTAGGATTATATATGAAAAAGTATTATATTTAAGTTGATATTTATATTATTCATTTAAATTGATTCGATTGGAATATAAAATGCTCTGTATAATTTTAAGGGCTTGTATACAATTATTGCGATATTTGACTTCAAGTAAAGGTGGTTTATGAAAGGAAAAATTGTGAGGTAGGAAATTAAAAAACACCTCATAATGATTACGAAACCGTTTGGAAACCTAAGGAACTAAAGACATGATTGAGTCGACTTTCCTCGATAGAAAGAACATGAAAATGGTAATTGAAAGTGAAGCTTGCACTAGTGATAATTAAAACAAAACCATTAACAAAAAAATAGCCTATGTTACTCCTATTGGCAATTTTTAAAATAGATCGAGTAGTTTTTGAGTTAAATCGTAACAAACTAAACAAATCTTTACTCTTTATAATATTGTAGATAAAAATGGGAAATAAAACCCAAGAAAAAACAGAAACTTATTCAAAGATAAGTACACACTATACTTACAGCAGTAGTAGAATTCAACGAGGATCGAAAGACGTAAGAGACGTAATCAGATTTTTTGCTGAAGTAGATACATCCTTTTAAGATATGACAGGATCTATGGAGCTTTGGGCGGTTCTTTAGTTTCAAAAAGCCTATGTTACTCATTGACAATGTAGCTTTTTATTGGTGAAAGAATTTTTAAATTTGGTCGATAAGTTTTTTTAAATATTAACAAACAAATAAATGTTTCCTCTATAATATTAGTATAGATGGGTTGCGGATTCGAATGCTGTCAAATCTGAAATGGTTGTAAATCTTTTTTCAAACGTTTTTCACTTTTCCAACGCGGTAATGCCGTGAACTAAAAACCTATTACCACGGAATTCTGTGGCTATTACGGTTTTCGTTTTCACTTTTTCGGTCACAAAATATAGGTCTATAGCGCATTTAATTTCATTAATTCTAAACGTATATTAAAATGAGATGACATTAACAAAAGACATAAACACCGATATTCAATTTATTATCTTTTAAAAGTTACTGTACCCGTATTTATGTCACGGAAGTTTACTTTTCACACTTTTAAAATATTTCATTTAAGTAATTTCATAAAACAAGGTGTGTTTTAACCTTTTGTTAAGGTGAAAAAAATAAACATTTAGAACTTTAAACAGGTAGGTACTTTTTCACTTGCGGGGTAAGCAACGTTCAGCGCGGTCATCATTTAGATGGGTAGGCGTAATGAAAGACGTTACTCCAGTCGGCTGTCCCATTTCAAAACCCAGTAAGGGCTTAAAACTAAATTTTACAGGAGAGCGGTCAGCCTTTAAAAAGTATTTATGTAAAGTTAAAAAAATGATATTGGTTGGATAAAATAGTAAATAATGAACGCTTAGAACTACCCAAATTATAATTTAAGCGTATATTACATTTTTTAAACCCCTTACTAACTTTGATAATTGACACGCGATGGTGAGATTCAAGCAGTAATGAGTTTCATAACATAGTAAGAGCACTTGCTAGGTTTTGATATGGGTTATGAAATATTTAGTTAATGTATCTCATTGATTACATTCTAGTAACTACACATATTATAAAAGATTTGTAATTTAAAAAAAGGCTTGCTTTTTTTAGGAAAATGATTACAGGTTTCAAACTTAATATTTTTGAACGTTTCATAATTTTTTTATTGAAAAATATCCGTAAATGTAGCAGACATAATATTAGGTCCTTACCTTAGATTAATAAATAATTGGTCTTAGCGCGCGGAGACTAATTATTATTAATCTAAGATCCTTACCTATGAAATTGGCGTTTTATCAAACTGGCCACATTGATCTTAAAAATCGTTAGCGTTTGGTTAGGAATTCCAAATTCAAATTTACATCAAAGCTTGTCTATTTGTGTTTAGAACATGATAATTCATTTGTTTTCGATTTGATCGGGTCAGAAGATTACGGATACGTTCTGTATTGCCAACAATTGGAAACCATGATGGAAAAGCTAGCCGTTAAACAACCTAGATTGGTCAACTGCTTCAGCCCACTACTGCTTCAGGACAACGCTAAACCATACACCGCACAATAGACGGTGGCAAAACTAGAGGAGCTGGGAATGGAATGTTTCCGTCACACACCATTCTCCCCGAACTTTGCACGAACCGACTATCACTACACTTTTTTCGGAATTTGGATAATTTTTTAATTGAAAAAAAAAAATCAATTCAGATGAGGCAGTCCAAAACGCCTTTAAATACTTTATTAATTCTCGCTCCCGCAATTTTTACAGCAAAAGAATCAATGAACTTCATATAAAATGGCAAAAATACATAGATAACAACGCTACATACTTTGATTGATTAAATAAAAAAAATGTTAGAAAAAAAATTAGTTTTGCTTTTTCATATAAAACATCAATTTCATACGTAAGGACCTAATAATAAATAAATAGTAATATTTCCCTTGGCCTTCCGGGGTGACCACCGATCATACGAAATCAAATAACCAAATAAATTAAATTTTTAATCAAATGATTTAAAAAATATATAATATATTCCTCTCTCTTCCTTTGTGTTCAACTATTTCAAAAACCTAGTAAGGAGCATCAACCATATGAAAACCTAGTAAGTCTCTGAGACTTACTAGGTTTTGAAATGGTTAAAGTTACTTACTAGGTTTTTAAGTGGTCTCAACGCAGTGAATGATGCACTTACTAGGTATCGATATTTAAATATGTCTGTTAATTATGAGTTTTCACTGATGATTTTTTTATATTGGGTGGAACTTACTGAGTTAGCAAGATTTTCACAATAAAACGATTTTTGTAAAAAATGTCCCTTACTGGGTTTTGAAATGGGACAGCCTCCTCTCTTACCTACTTTACTAGTTTTGTGATATTTTGTATTTTTTTGGAACAATAAAGAATACTGAATTAGAAAGAATAGGTTTCCCGGTTAACCCGGACATAATCCTGGGTATAAATAAGGTACGCAATTGGTAATAATATATTATGGGGCAGATACAAAAATGTGTCTGCCCCATGCCCACTAGACGACTTGGTAATTTACACTAAAAAAACTTACTTTCGATCATTTTGTTTGTTTGACAGCCTCGCAAGGCATAACCGAGCCACAAATCGGCATAATCTTTAGCACAGAGATAGCTGAAGAATATCGAGGTATTAATATTGGGAAAATAACTCAATTATTCAAGTAAAGCCGCGTAAAAAACCTAGTATACAATATTTCATGTACAACAACAGCTGTTAAGCAACTAAAATTCCTTGTGTCAACTCACTCACACGTGAGATTTTCGTACTAAGTTACCGCATCGCAATGTATATTAATATAACCCCTATTGCAGTGAATTAAAGTTGAAAATTGCTTGCGGGTTTCGTGCTCCAATTCCGCCTGTCGAGTCGATTTTAATATCTTATTTGATATCGGTGATGAAAGTGTTTGTGAATGCTTCTGATATTTTTGACGAACGAGTTGGGGAGTAACTTGTGTTCCAATAGGTTGCGGATTTGAAACCCGTTGGGACAAATTTTCGAAAATCCATATACTCAAACCGAAATGCACAACATGCAATTCTTTTTTCATTTTTTCTTTATGTCAGATATCGACAGACGAGCATGAGGTTTACTTGATGGAAGGTGATACTTCAGCCACAGAACATCTCTCAATGATGCGCTGTCAACCAAATTTTTACTTCGAGCATTCGGAAATCCATTGACTGAAACCGAAACGCGCAATATGCACTTCACGGGTTTTCCATCTATGAACGGTGGTTCGTTACCCGGTCGGAATTTATATATTCCTCCCACCCGGTCAATTCCCGAAGTTACCAGACGTATGGAAAACATGCTTACAGAAAATTATAAACATGTGGTCCCGATGGGATTCGAACCCACGACCCATCGATGCGCACGGGAGACGCCAACGAGCCCGTCAATTTCCATCTATTAACCTCTCACTCATTAATGCTCTTAGAGTTCTACAAACATGTTTAAAAGTATAAAATGAAAGCTTGTGAATGTGTTATCTTGGCGAGAATCGAATCTAGGATCACAAGTCGTAACACCCAACGCTTCAACGAGCCATTCAAATCTTTTGTACTGAATTTCGTCACTAGAGTATATCCCTATATTCCATCTCCATACAAATAGCGAGTAAATATTTAAATGTTACAAAAATCTACATAATATAATAATATTCATTCAAACAGTGACTTATTTGCTAATCCGTTTCTCTTGACGCCCTGCCCGCAAGTTTTATCGATAATTTAGCACGCGACAATAGTTTTTCTTTCTTTTTTTTTAGGAAATCTTAGAGATATATGTACACATTATATAAAAGTTATAATAAATCGACACCAGCAATTAATACTACGCTTACTTGAAAAAGATTTATGAAACTGATGTAAGTGGTAGAGTCGGGGGTGGTCGACCTAGGCGAACGTACCTCGATCAAATCGGGGACGTTCTGTAAAAGGGCCAGTTCAAAAGTACTCGTAACCGACGAGTGTGTATGAAAGCATTGATGAAAGTAGAAGAAGCGAAAGTGTTATGTAAGGATCGGAGCATATGGAATTCCGTGATCTCTGCCTACCCCAATGGGAAAGAGGCGTGATGTTTATGTATGTATGTATGTACTTGAAAAAGTATACCTTTTTTACGCGTGTTTGTGTATGTAGATTGTAGATACACAAAAAAATATACCTAATACTAAAATAAGCCTACTCGCTGATAATATAGCTTTCTATTTGTGAAAGTATTTTTAAAATCGGTCGAGTAGTTCTTGATTTAAAGCGTAACAAACAAATTTTTCCTCATTATAATATTTGTTAAGTTTATAAAACTAGCTCAAGATTCGAAAATGTGTTGCCGTTTATCTTTGTTAAAACGAGCGTTAAGATGTATGTTGTAGTATTGGGTTTTCATTGTGATTTTATTTATAAAATTTCCATGTAACAATGTTAGGTACCGTACTCCTCTGAAACGGCTTTACCGATTTTTACCAAATTTTATATGCGTATTCAGTAGGTCTGAGAATCGGCTACTATCTATTTTTCATACCCCTAAGTGGTAAGGGTTGTTCACCCTTAATTTTTTTTTTAAATATTAAGTCGATATTTTTTTATAATGTGGCATTAAAAAATACATACAACCCTATATTTTCACTCTTCTATTATATTACCAAACCCCTGTTTTTTTTTGTCAAAAAATCTAGACCCGTGCGAAGCCGGGGCGGATCGTAGTATTGTCATAATATTCGGAATTCGGTTCGAAAATTTAATGACTCAAACAAAATCGTGTCTACTTGCGTTGCTCTACATTTTACATACTGATAGTAGATCTTATCTACTAATATTGTTTTCTCTTAAGCGGCAAGAATTCAGCTTAGTCAGATATTGCGAAATGGTTTTGTATGGTACAAGTTATAGGACATTGCGTTTTGATTTTTTTTCAAAAATAAAAGCCTTGACATCGTCAATAGTTTATTACTTTTTTAAACACTCTTTGTCTATTTGTTGTGTGAAACTATCAAAATACCTGAAATATTTATATTTTTTTATAGTTATTCCTTTGATTCGTTTAATTGTTACCCGCGACTACTGACTTATTGTACCTTTAAATTTTTGTTACAATTCGGTATTTCCTCAAATAAACACACAAATATCTCATCAAAACTCATCCAACGTTTCAGGATGAGTGCAGTCACGTTCAGAATTATATGTATAGTAAGAAATGAGAAACCCTTTCTATTCTTTCAAAAAAAAAAAAAAATTATAATAATTTATACGCTTCCGTTTTTGTCCGACACCAAACCTGCGATATCCGTTTCTAGAGCCGCTCACCCTGACATGCTGGACCTAGCCTTGACTCTAGCTCTTCCTAGGTATCAATCAAACAGATCTATGCGACATTCGACTGAACTAATTTATTCACAGCGATCTAAATTTAATGCAACATTTGATAATTAATGAATATATATTAAGATTAGTTTAAATCAAATATGGCATTTTAATGTCTATTTGTTGTAAATTTTATTGGAATTTGTTTAGTCATAAATTTACATAAGTTAATATCTCCTTTTTCATACTATAATATTAGCTGACTCGATAAACGTTATCCTGCTAGAATGCTTAAAAAAAAAAGATTAGATTTAAGATTAGATTAGATTCTTCGCACGGGTGCGATGTATATGTACTTTAAAAAAAACTAAAAAAATATAGCCTATTTTACTCACTGAGAATGTAGCTTTCTATTAGTGAAATATTTTTTCAAAATCGGTCGAGTAGTTAATGAGTTAAATCGTAACAAACAAACAAATCTTTCCTCTATATAATATTAGTATAGATCTACATATAAGCGTGCGTGACGTGAGCTGTCAATTGCGGAAAATGGCGGAGTTCCGAACCTAAGTTTTTTCCTGACTTTTCCGATATTTTAATAGTTATTCTGTTGTTCGGGATACTGACGAATTCAACAAATGGGATATTATTAAAAACCATCAAATACAATATTTTGTTTTATATATAATACGAGCAACACGCCCCGGCTTCACACCGGTGCAATGTAGATGTATTATATGTTACTCGCTGATAATGTAGCTTTCTATTAGCGAAAGTCGTTCCAGTAGTTTTTGAGTTTAATCATAACATACAAAATTCAAACCTCTTTATAATATTAGTATAGCTATAGATAATAATATATTAATATAAGAGTATTGTAAAACGTCTGAAAGTCCACGGCATTAAGAACTAAGGTTGTCTTCAATGGCCTGTGCTAATTTTAAATGATTCATGGCTTTCTTTTTTGACGCCTACCCTCAATCAAAATAGAGCGAGGTATTCATAATTATTTCTTTGAATAGTCACCTACTTGTCGTCTTGTCATTGAACTAATCGGTGTATTGTTATTGTACCTCGTACCTACAATAAAGGCTTTATGTTGCAAATCGGAACGGAATATCGTCATTTAAAATTTACAAATTCATAAAACAAACAAACAATAATAAACATAGGGCAACCGGAATGCCGCAACATTTTATTATACTAGCAACACGCCCCGGCTTCACACGCGTGCAATTAGCTTTCTATAGGTGATTTTTTTTTTAAATTAGTCATGATTTTTTTTAGTTTATTCATAACATACACATCTTTCCTCTTTATAATATTATTAACTACTAGCAACGCGCCCCGGCTTCACACGTGTGCAATGTAGATGTATTATACACAAAATATAATACATATAATACATAGCCTATGTTACTCGCTGATAATGTAGCTTTCTATTGGTGAAAGAATTTTCAAAATCGGTCCAGTAGTTTTTGAGTTTATTCATAACATACAAAAATACAAATCTTTCCTCTTTATAATATTAGTATATAGATAATAATAGAATTTTAATTTATGGGTGCAATGTAGATACTAATGTGTTTTGTTGAGTATTATTAATTCCTACATACATATTATAATATTTCAAAAGAAAGCAGCATTTTCGATGAAAGCTCTGTTGGTTTGAACTTTGATTTCTTCCGATATCTTGAACAATATTGTCGTCATATATCAACAAATTAACACAAAATAATATTTTGAACTATTGATGAAAAACGCATTAAAATCAGTTGCGTAGTTTAAACTAAACGTACAGAGGGACATACAGCGGGAAACGACTTTCTTTTGAGATAACTTATTCTACATATAGGTACATATCGTCATGATCGTAGAACAACGACGGTTCTGATTTTTTACGCTTTTAGTTTTATTATATAAAAATCTTAAAAAAAAATTCAATTCTCAACAGCACAAACAAAAAATTGGAGTTTGATAAAAACAATCATGTTACTGCCTAGAATAACAGCGGTTCTGCTTTTTCAACACAGTACAAAAACGCGTATTATACCTTCATTGTACTACGTCGTCCCCTCGGCCTCCCCCCACGGTAATCAGTATAAAGTTAATATTAAAAAGACACCAAACATAATATTGCCGAGTTTGAACTCGGATAGATTAGCCGCCGTAGTTTTACGATCACGACGATATAATAACTATTGGTTTTCGATCAAGTTTTAAATTTCGTTTCATTATGTAGGGCATCTATAATTCTTGTTATCAGCCCTTATCACAGTCTAAGAATGCGTAGAATCCAGATTTACAAGAGCTATTGTAATACCTTCGATAGTTTCGACACTATGATTCATTGAGCGAAACAGGATTCGCCCATTTCTCAAACCGAGACTCTAGTTATCTTTTTTTAGATCTTTATTTAATATGCTATATATTTATCTATATCTATATCTATTCTAATATTATAAAGAGGAAAAATTTGTATTATTTAATTTTTGTATTTTTGTATGTTATGAATAAACTCAAAATTTTCTGGACCGATTTTGAAAATTCTTTCACCATTAGAAAGTTACATTATTGTTTAAAAAGAGGTTGGGAGTCTTTTACTGTTAGTTATCAATATATATAGCTATTAATTGAGACCGCCTCCATTGCTCAGTGGTAAGCGCGATGCGTTTAGCACCTTAGGTCCTGGGTTCGAATCCCGAGGAAACATGAACCGCAAACAATAACCCTGTGTCCGGTTTTATCCGGACGCCTGGCAACGCTAAACGCAGGTAGCGGTGGTAATTGTAGACTGAAGGAAGTGATCGAAACGCGGATTGAATGATAGATTGAAAATATGACGTAGAATCATTCATTCATGTTGTCAAAACAGACAGAAGGAGTAATGTTCACTCAACGATGCAAACGGGAATCATTATTTTCAAAGACATGATAATCTAAACTTAGATATGATATAATCTAAGGCCAACCGTGCACTTGCCATCTTCAAATTATTTTTTAAAAATCTTAGCGTATTATAGCGTACGTTCATTGATTACTGATTTATCCCACTTTACAGCAAGAGATCATGGAAAAACTGTCAGTCTGAATTGGAATTTCACAAACTGTCATTAGTGAAATAGTTTTTAAAATTGCTTCAGTAGTTATATAAAAATTTAAGCTTCACATACAAAAGAAATACTACTGAGAGTTATAAAAAAATATTCAAAATAAACTATGTTCAAGCGGATATGTATTAGAACTCCGAGAGATATAGATACTATATACTGCTCTATGTTTATTAGTGTGTAGCGAAACCTCGTACAATCTGTACCTACAATCACTATGACGACGTCAATGAGCTTGAATCGCGCTATCAAAGTTTCTCCGAGCACAGAGCATTAAGTATGCGTCGTTCGCGATTGAACGATCCAAAAGAACCAGATCTTCAAATCTGCGCAATCGAATCACTTTTTTGAAAATTATTCGTTCGTTCGATTACAGTCAGGCATGGTCGCGGCAATCCGAGGGAGAGTTATAGAAACGAACAATCAGATCTGTGATCTCAATCAATATTTACTATTGCTTGCTTTGCTATGTTCGTTCATTTGAAATTGAACCAATCAATTGATTGAACGGTTCGATAGAACCAGATCATTTTGTCAACGGCTCAGTATTCATTTAGTTCTTTGCGATCGAATAAACGACACATGCCGACTGAACATGTATACAACTTCTCGGCACGAAACACGCCTTCCACCTCCCTCCCGTCGAGGATCCTCCCTTTAGGTTGGAGGAAGACCACACCTTCATCCCTTAACAAATCTAAACGATTCGGTGTCATACAAAGTACAAATATTCAGAACCACCTTTGTGTCGTATCTCGAATATTGTTCCAAACATTATTAGAGTTCGCGGAAGTAGCCAGCGAATAGATAAATCAAGTCCATTTGTCTGTCTGTGTGATATATTCACGTTACCATGGCAACGGTTTGAGATCGCCATAAATCGTGGAATACCATAAAACACGGATCGTATATCTCGAAGATAATATGTGTGGGTTAATTTTGTTTTGGTGCGATAAAATAGCGCTATAGTTTCAAAATAACCCGTTTTCGTTTCAACCGTAGATCGGTACTATTTCTCTTTTTGAATTTCGGGAGATTGTTTTTTAGAATATTCAAATTAGACCGTATTACCACTTACTGTCAAATGGAATGGTCGTCAAAGAACTATTATTATTATTTATGAATACAAAGAGGATTATTTGTATTTTTTTTTTAAATTATTATATATTTTTATATTCATTGTTTATTTTTTTAGATCTAGGCTAGGAAAAAATACCAAATTCAGTCTGTACATATGTTAAAATAATCGGCGTTTTTGTAGGTAAAAAAATACTTCAAAATAAAATTGACAGCGTTCTTATTGCTATCACAGTTATTGGATATTCGAATTCGGTTCACATTTGACATATAGGTAAGTAGTAAGAGTAACGGGACATGAGGTAAAATAAACATGGACTAATCAGTTTTTTGGCAACATCTAATGAACTATAAGATTTGTTTATCTATACTTCTATATCTATATTATATAATTTTTCTATACTAATGTTATAAAGAGGAAAGATTTGTATTTTTGTATGTTATGAATAAACTCAAAAACTACTGGACCGATTTTGAAAATTCTTTCACCAATAGAAAGCTACATTATCAGCGAGTAACATAGGTTTTGAGTATAGTACATCTACATTGCACCCGTGTGAAGCCGGGGCGCGTTGCGTTGTTAGAAGATGTATAATGCAATATCATAACGCTTTGTCTATAAAATTGAGTCTATTCTAGAGATGGGCGTTTTCGTTGCTGCAACGCAATAGTGATACCAGTTAAATTTTTTAAGAAACCTGTCATTTTTGCAACAGGTTTCTAACTGTAACGTAAAATTACACACACTAAAGATACCTGTCAATCTGTTTTATTGAAATTTGCGAAACGACATTGAGCAGTTTCACAAATAGTAGTAACAGGTAACATTTTATTTTCGACGCAACATATAGCTGGCACCATTTAAAACAAATACTTATCTCTAGTCTCTCCTTCAAAAAATACAACTTGGTTCTCTTGAAGACGAATGAAAATAATCAACGGATTAGAACGCGATAAAAAAACAAATGATAATTCGCAGTCAATATTTTTTTTACATAGACTAAATATGTTAATTTCGGTGTCATCGTCGAATGATTCACTCAAGGACAGATGGGATTTATAACCTCATAAAAACTTGTTTAAATCGTAATCCAGTTTAGTTTCATTAAAGAGACGACACCTTGTGTTTGGGATTTGATCTAATCATATAGATTCCTCCGTCTAGATTGACCAGATCAGCTTTAGATATCAGTTCGATATATCTAAACGTAACTTATAACGGATATGTAAGATATCATACCATATCGATATGTGTATCAACATAACGGATATCACAAAAACTTTATCGAGCCCAAACATCAACTAGCACCCGAGTTCAAAACGCAAGACATCCAACAGATATTCGTTACCTCTTTCAATTATACATAATATAATATTTAAATGATATAAAAGAGATGACGCGAATATGGCGTAACTTGGCCAAAATGTTTGAATGGCTAATTGCATCAGTTGTACCAACAAACTAGCAAACTGTACTACAGATATCGATATATGTATATTTGGAAACGGTTTTCAATAACGATGTGCAAACTTTATATCGTTTACGTAACCGTTTGTGAAAAAACGAAAACGCCCATGACTAATTGGCCTACTAGTAATTCTATGATAACTTTATCATGCTCTTGATACCTTACTTTTATGGAAATTATATTTTTTTATTTTAGATCCCGACAAACGGTTGGCAGTCTCAGTTCGTATTGAATACACAAATTAGATAAATATTTTATTTTTCTCATGACTAATATGACAACCACGACATGTCGACCGTTTTCTCGTGTTTTAATCGATTATCTCTTTATGTCTTCCGGGTCTAACATGACACACTTAAAACTCGACTTCTAATGTCAAAAGTAGAATTACTTTCCGATCGATGTATCTTGTCTTTCAAAGTTGTCTATGTCGAGATATAATACATATATCGAGATATCTTATATCTTAGTTTGTCTTCACTCGTCCGCGAGATATCTCTTAACGATCATGCTAGGCGGGCTGAATTGACGCCGACGATATTAGTGTTGAGTAGGACATACAAGAGGCGGTACATTTGTCCCGGACATGACGTCAAAATGTAAGAGCGGCTCGAAATTATAAAATGTACGAGTACTACTTCAAATTTTATGTCGCGCTCGTTTTTTATGTCTCGATGTATTTGGGTGATAAATAACCATAAAAAAACCCATCAAATGTCATATTAATACTCGCTAGTACAAATTATGCTTCGAGCTTCATACGCCTCGCCTCATTTGAAGTGGGACATTGTACTGGCTCAGAGTGAAAAAGAGGCTACTCTTACAAACTCTTTTTGAAGTCCTGTACTACCCAACACTAGACGATATGTAATTAGTGGCCGCGTCCAACGGCCCTTCAACGGTAGCTTACTGTGTGGCAGCACTATGGTACAAATCAGGGACTGAAACCGGTTAATTTTTATTTTCCAAAATACCTACGTGTCTGACTGAGATACCACATTTTTTACAACAGTATTTTTTTTTTCAGTAAATATGAATAAAAACGTAAGAATATTAACAAAAACCTTTATTATACCGGTATAACTCCCATAGTAAATTAACCGGTATTCAGTCCTTGGTACAAATTGACCTATCAAACTATTTGAACAATTATCCGCGGAAACATGGGTTATGAAAATAGGCCTTAAATACACACAGTCTTAATGAAAATAGGGCTAAAGTACACAGTAGACCACTATAAATGGTAGTTACACTGTAAATACGGACTTTGCATGTTGATGTTTAATAATTTTAACAAATAGAGCTTTGAACGAATTATCTTTCACATGACAGAGCTTTGAAATTATATAAAACTAGCTTCTACCCTCGACTTCGTTTGCGCAGACTTCTTCAGATTATAAATCTGTTTTTGGGCCTTTTCTACTTACTGCAAGACTATCCCACTATATATTTATTCCGGTTAGCGCTCGGCGTCACGCCGGATGTTCCGAGTTCAAATCCCGGGCAATAAAAAAGACATATGTCATAGAAGACATATCGCAAGAAACCTGATGTACAACCCTTAGGAAAATTACGTCATATCCTTTTATCTGATGTTACGTAAAACCAGTTTGGTTATTACAGTTTTATCAGCCTTATTACCTGACATGTACGGTCTGCAAATATGATATTAGAAAAAAGTTTTTTAAGAGTTTAATTTAAATTAGTTAGTTTAAATACATCGGTATACTATTTATTATATTACTTGACATCTATTAGCATGGTTACGTATTATAATTATTATTTTGAATGTAGACTTAGAAGGTTCTATATTGTGAGTAATTTAGAACCTTGAGCTCATCGAACTACTGTTCGAAGATGAGGAGTTAATTTCCGTATACTTTAGAATTTATCAATATCCATTTATAATTTAATTCATCCATTTTAGTAAAAAAATGGCAAATAGCCCTTCAATAGAAGAGTAACTAGGTCACGGTTTCTATTGTTTTTGGATGTACAAAATTCACTGCTATAGTTATATTATACTAGCAACGCGCCCGACTTCTCACGGATGCAATGTAGATATTATACATAAAAATAGCCTATGTTACTCGCTGATAATGTAGCTTTCTATTTGTGAAAGAATTTTTAAAATCGGTCTAGTAGTTTTTGAGTATATTCATAACATACAAAAATACCAAATTTTTCTCTTTTTAATATTAGTATAGATATAGATTACGTTATTAATTAGTGTGTTAACACACACACAGATAATATAGATTTACTAGACATTTTTTTATCTACATTTTTGCCCCTATTTTTTATGGTAAGGTACTGTTATTGAGTATTATTAAACGGATATGTATTTTTTTTATTTTGTCCAGAATTTTTTTTCTTGTATAATTAAACATAAGTACTGTTACAATGCGCGAGTTTCTAGATAATCTTGTTGTTAATAAAGCATGGTACAGTAGCCGTACATCTCGCTCCAACACGATCCTTCTAAAGGTTATCTGTCAGATAAGTAACGGATTGTACGTGACCCCTCCGTTACCTCGAGTTCGTGAGGACCGCTATCCACATACGATGTTGCGCGAATGTGAGGAATTTATCAAGTGTGGAATTTGCGGACGTTTATGGGTTACGATTAAAAGTGAACTGGAGAGTTCCCTTTTGAGACGGGGGGGGGGGGGGGGGGGGGGATAATTAATGTGGAGCGAATATTTGGACCCATGACTCCGAAGAATCAAAGCGGCCCGTGCCCATACTAAACCCTAGTGAGGCATGGGGCATACACATTTCTGTGTCTAACCGCGGCATACTGAAACGATAATCAAATGTTTTCTGTCTTTCATGTTACCTTCGTAATGAAAGAGTTAGAGATACTTTTAAGTACAGTAATGTTGATTAGCGTTCGAGAATTCGGAAGTAATTCACTGATAATAATTATTCATTCACTTACAACCTTCTGTACACTTCCTGACCGAAACTTTTTTTTTATATCCCCAGGATTCGGACCTGGGACATCTTGCGCGAAGCCTTACCGCTTAGCCATGACGTCGACATATTACGATTACGTTAAGTTTAGGATATACTTTATTTCTTATTATGTACCTATATCCAAAACTTTTCTTAAGGCATAGATGAAGACAGTTCTGACTATAGTTGTGTACGAAAAAAAAGATCTGATCTCAAATTCAAAATCATTCAGGTAACACAATGTACCAGGGTGAATCAAAAAGTTCTTAGAAGTGCATATATATGAAACCTTTTTGGATCAAGTTCGATATTCAAATTAAAGAGTGTCTATCACACTATATTTATGCAGACTGTCACTTGTTTTTGTCAGTTCGTTCGCATGTAATAAATTTTTTTGTGCAACGAGTTGCTAAAAAGTCAAAATTATGGATAAAAGTGAGTTACGTGCGGTGATAAAATATCTCAGTTTGAAAAAAATGTCTACGAAGGAAATTTTTTTGGACATTCAGCAGACATTAGGGGGTGATGCTGTACCTAGGGCATGCAATTCGGATATTCGGATATTCATATTATTCGGATATTCGCTACATTAACTATTCGAATAGTACCTATATAATTATTCGGTTTTTTTGAACATTTCGAATACCTACTATTCTACTTCGTTTTGGTAAATGTATGATTTTTACTTACCATTCCACCTGCAAGTGTTGAAGCTGAACGTGTATTTTCGGCTAATAGGTTTTTTTGTAATCATTTGAGATGTTCATTTAATGACGATACTTTAGACGCCCTCAGTTTCCTACGGTCGTATTTTCGGAACACAACAAAAAATTTTTTTATCAACTTATAATTATGTTTAGACGACTTTTTTGAGCACATATTGGTTCCTAATTAAAATGTTTAAGTACTAAAAAGGTTTCTTTTCATTTACACACATTAAATAAAACACAATTCGAAAAATTCGTATTATTCGAATTATTCGAATAATGTTTATTATAGAATTCGAAATATCCGAATACCTACTTCGAACGAATAATGCATGCCCTAGCTGTACCCTATTCTACGGTTGCGTACTGGGTGGCTGAATTTAAAAGAGGTAGATCAAGCTGTAAAGATGACCCGCGTTCTGGGCGGCCTTCAACCTCCGTTACAGAAGAAAATGTTAAAAAGGTTGAGAATCTGGTTTTGGAAGACAGAAGAATGACTATAAAACATATAGCTGAGATCCTAAAGATATCTTTTGGTAGCGTTCAATCCATTTTAATTGATTCACTGGGGTTCAAAAAAGTGTCTGCAAGATGGGTGCCACGAATGTTAACCGACGAAAACAAAAAGCGACGTTTGGAAATTTCCAAGCGTAATCTCGAAATGTTCCAGCGTGATTCGGATAATTTTTGCCGTCGTCTTGTCACCATGGATGAAACGTGGGTCCACCATTTTGATCCTGAAACTAAAAGACAAAGCATGTCTTGGAAACGACCATCCTCTCCATCCATCAAGAAATTTCGAGTTGCTCCTACCGCTGGCAAAGTTATGGCCTCTGTGTTCTGGGATAGTGAAGGAATCCTTTTTATTGATTACATGCCAAAAGGCCAGACGATTACTGGACCCTATTATGCAAATTTAATCCCGAAAGTGCTTGAAGCGATTAAAGAAAAACGTCGTGGAAAACTGTCGTTGGGCGTGTTGTTCCTTCAAGATAACGCTCCTGCTCATCGATCGGAAGTTGCGCTCAACGCAATCCGCTGTGCTGGCTTCAATCTCCTTGACCACCCACCATATTCTCCGGACTTAGCCCCAAGTGATTTTCACTTATTTCCAAAATTAAAAGAGGAAATTCGTGGAACAAAATTTCACGATAACGACGCGGTTATAGCTGCCGTAGAGGACTTTTTCGAGAGTCAAGAAAATAATTTTTTTTCACAAGGAATAAGGAAGTTAGAAACGCGTTATTCTAAATGCATTGCATTGGAGGGAGATTATGTAGAAAAATAAAATATTATTATTTAAATCTTTGCATTTTTTAATATTGATTCCAAGAATTTTTTGATTCACCCTCGTACACTTATGAACGTCAATAAAAAATACATATTAAATACTTCTAATTTTACATTTACTGCCAGTTCTCAAATCAAGGGTGTAGAACGGACGAGAATAACTGGCAATAAACTCGCCGTCACTCTTTTTAATCGCTAATGTATGATGATCTGATAACATACCTCGCATAGAGACAATTGAATAAAAATTACTATATTATATAGGGGTGGAGGGAAAATATATACACATTCAGATGCCAGGTCGACAGCACATCATTGATTGACGTTCTGTGACTGAAGCATCACCTGATAAAGATATCTGACATAAAATAACACTGTATAATATCTTAAACCAGGGACTGAAACCGGTTAATTTTTATTTTCCAAAATACGTGTCTGACTGAGATACTATGATATGAGTTCTAAAGAGTAATACACACTAAACTAACCACAGTAATTTTTTTCAGTAAATATGAATAAAAGCGAAAGAATATTAACAAAAACCTTTATTATACCGGTATAACTGCCATAGTAAATTAACCGGTATTCAGTCCCTGTCTTAAACTGTCTCTTCGTACGTCAATAAATAAAATAAGACGATGATTTTTATACAGGAGTAATATAATTAGCTTTTTTGAAATCGCTCGTAGCTCTTACTGGTAAGTATATGAAAAATACCTCTATGTGCGGAGTATAGAGTATAAGTTAAAAATAGGTCAACGGCGCATCGTTGGCTGAAGTTCTGAAACTTTACGCTCGACTGTGTGTGTGAAAAAAAAGTGAAAAAGATTACGTTCAGTGTTTCAAAAATCGAGCCTATAATTTTTGAGTCGCGATTGGGCGCATGAGCGGTTATTACTCATCATCAAGTAACGCCTGCTAGGTTTTAATAAAAAAAACAATATACAGACGAATTTAGAACCTCCTCCTTTTTTGAAGTCGGTTAAAAAAACAATTCTACTTAGATCTTACCTTTTTTGCTATCCATATTATAATGGAGCAAAGCAAATACGGAACCAATTTGACATGAGGAGCAGATAATTATACTAACATTACTATAATATATCCAGTTTACATTCTAAGTCTAAGGTATAGAGATGAAAATAGTGCGCTGGTGAATATAGTCTAAGAGATACTGACATTTTTGATGTTTCCGAGAGCTCGAAGTAAAGATCGATATCTAACATTATTGAATTGAAATGATTAATATTTTCAAGACTTCTTACATATTTTTCCCTTATAAATTACCTGTAATCTGTTAAGAAATATCAAGATAATCTGTAAAATTAACTGATATTAGATAATACTCCAAATCATGACAAAACAATCAAACAATATGGCATTTAAAATAATTTCAAACACAAGTAAATTCATATTAAAATTTAGTGTCAGTTTATATGCGTTTAATAAGTATCTTCATACTAGTAGAAGATTGTCGCAAAAAAAGAACCAGACACTTTCAAATAAGAGTTAAAAGATTACATATGTATATGTGCAAAAAACCCATCTGACATCTGTTACTGTCGTTTCTGTTTCTTACATTATTAGTCAATAAATTCGCGTTTCCACTAAGAGTTATTTATCCTACATCTCTCAATCAGAAATAACAATAACATCCTGACAGAAAATCAGCGTCGCAAGCTCAGACTGCGACAAAATGCTGTCAATTATAAAAAAAAATAGTTTTTAGATTTATTATGTTATAAATTATGTATTTACTTTCAGAAATAAATTTACTTCTATGCTATTATTTATATTCTATAAAAATCTGATGAATAAATTTATTTTAGTGTAATTTATGTATGTAACCCAGACTTATTACACATGCTATATTTTGACTTGTAACCAACAATCTATTAACTATAGCTTTTGCTGAGTTTTAATATTTATAACGACAGTCTAGACTTATATTTTATGTCAAGAACAAAGAAAAAAGTGTTCAAACAAGAAGTCTATCTATAAATTCTGTTAAAATTTTAGCCCATTATTAGCGAAAAAAATAAAACTATTACGTTTTTTTTTTTTTTTTTTTTATGTCAGATATCGACAGACGAGCATGAGGTTCACTTGATGGTAAGTGACACCTCAGCCACAGAACATCAGTCAATGATGCGCTGTCGACCTAATTTTTACTTCGAGCATTCGGAAATCCATAGACTGAAACCGAAACGCGCAATATGCACTTCACGGTTTTTCCATCTATGAACGGTGGTTCGTTACCCGGTCGGAATTTAGATATTCCTCCCACCCGATCAATGCCCGAAGTTACCAGACGTGGGGAAAACATGCTTATAGAAAATTATAAGCATGTGCTCCCGGTGGGATTCGAACCCACGACCCATCGATGCGCACGGCAGGGTTCTACCGAACGCGCCAACGAGCCCGTCAATCAATTTAATTGAAATATACTGGCATGATTGTATACAAAAAGCACACGCAAACAATTGCTTTGAAAGCAAGAAGCGATTTATCAAGAAAATAAACCAAAGAGGTTAAAAACTCATTAGTAAAGTTTGCAATGTAATATAACAGCTTTCGGCCGCGGTATCGCTTGTTTTCCCTATTTTATTTGTAAACCACCTCATTATATTCATATAAATAATAGTAATCCGTTGATATAGGTGAAATATATTTTCACTCTAATAATAATTAGTAATACTGTACAGACGACCTATCCGATATATTATAATATAATATATAACATTTTATATATTTTTCAAAAGGCCGACAACACATCTAAGACTATTTACACTTACCATCAGGTGCTTGGCTCCGCTCGGTAGTGAATAAATCCGAAGAACAAGGTTACATACATATATATAATATATATACATCACGCCTCTTTCCCATCGCGGTAGGCAGAGATCACGGAATTCCATATGCTCCGATCCTAACATCCCACTTTCGCTTCTTCCACTTTCATCAATGCTTTCAAGAACAAAGTAACTTGTGCATAATCTCTTCTTTAGACTCATGTCATTTCTCCATAAAACCTTATTGTATGGAGAAATCATTTCTCCATAAAACCTTATTGTATGGAGAAATGAACGGCATGAACCAATATTTGACAGCTATCTTCATAAGCATGATATTTTTTTAATACGATTCCGCTTTTGTTCCACGGATAGGTCAAAATAATGAACACCAGCTCTTAGACTACAATGTATCTTATTTAAGCTCAGTATCTGAACCGTGGATAGGTCAACGTTACATAACAGTTTGGGTAACTAAACGTTCATTTTATAACATAATAATTGTTCAATGTTACATCATTTTTAACACAGCTGTTCTCACGGTTCACTATAAATTAGAGCTTGTTTTAGTTATCTTTAACCAACTTTATTAATAAGGTATACAGTTTATATGAAGAGCAGCGAACAGGGGGAGAATGAGGTAGTTTGACAGGCTCGTTGTCGCGTTTGGTAGAACACCTGCCGTGCGCATCGATGGGTCGTGGGTTCGAATCCCACCGTGACGACTTGTTTATAATTTTCTGTAAGCATGTTTCTCTACGTCTGGTCACTTTGGGTATTAAACGGGTGGGAGGAATATCGAAATTCCAACTGAGTACCACCGTTCATATTTAGGTGGAAAAACATAGGTCGACAGCGCATCATTTACTAATGTTCTGTGGCAGAGGGAGAGAGATCACCTACTATCAAGAAACAATAAAAATATGTAGGAGACGTTTATGAACAGAAAAAATATACAAAATATTCCCTTTATACACGAAGTCGGGTAAGAATTTTTGCATTACTTATAGTTTAGATAGCTTTTGAAATTAATACAAGAAATAGAATCGAGTCAAAAATTCATAACGTCTAGTCTTATACCGTTCACCGAAGGAATTTCCTATAAAAAATCAATTAATTCCAACCACAGTCGGTCAATGCCTTTAGAATTGAGGCATTAGTGCTGCTATTCACTTGATGATTGGGCGCGAATTTTGCGCGCACCAAACGACCGGCCGGCGCGGCGAGTTGACATTGTTGAAAATATATAAACTTATAATAATCTATATATATAAAAGAAAGTTGTGTTAGTTACACCGTTTATAACTCAAGAACGGCTGTACCGATTTTAACAATATCTTATTTGCTGGATTCCTCTATGTCCGGAATAAGATATCTATTAAAATATTGGAAAAAATCAGGAAAAAAATATATGCATAAAATTAATTAAATTCGGAACTCCGCCATCTTGACAGCTCACATCATGCATTCTTAGCTTTTTTGGAATAACAGATGTCCACTGCAAATCAGTGACATATTAGACAATTATAGTGGGTAAATGGGCATATTCAAATTTAAGAATAATTATATAATTTCGAAGCCAAAATTGTGGCAGAACAACGTCTGCGGGGTCCACTAGTATTTTTATAAGTAAAATTCAAATATTGTGCTATTGTTTTCTACACGCTGCTCTTTTATTATTCTTTTACTGACATTTAATATGACTTGTGTATTTTCTATAATATAAAATGTTATTTGATTTAAAAAACTATAATCGTGTCTCCTTTTATCCCTAAAACAGAACAGACATTAGGCGTATTGAATATTGTAGTATTTTTGAATGAATTAATGAAATACAGTATTTCAATAGAATACTCATAACACAAAATAATATTTAATTTTTTTGAATAGTAATAAGCAAAAATACGTGTGTTGATAAAGGAGATAAAAGGCTCAAAGGCACGCAACTAATTGAAAAATAAAAATTGAATGAAACTTAATGAATAACTTATGAAGTGATCACAACGAGTAGAATCCAGTTAACCAAAATAGTTTAATAAATATTGCAACTAATTGAAAAATAAAAATTGAACGAAACTTAATGAATAACTTATGAAGTGATCACAATGAGTAGAATCCAGTTAACCAAAATAGTTTAATAAATATTTAAATACTAGTTGTTACCTTTGAAAAATTGTTATTTAATATCCTTATATAGGATTTAAGCATCTTTCTCTATTAAATACTATCAAAAATGTGGTTAAATATGGTGAAAACATTGCTATCAGGCAGTTCTTTATATAAAAAATAATAAGTTTAAAACAAAATCTATAATCATATTCTCAAAATCGATATCAATGAACTGCTTACTAACTTTAAGAGCGTCTTTTGTTTAAATTATTCGTGTATATTTGTATTATTAAATTAAAATACTTGAGAAATCCATCCATCAAAGTGTCCATAACACGCAAACTATCACATAATGAACGCGGACCTTTACTTACCAAACCACATAATAACTATACGTATACATTTGACAGTGCCAATAGAACCTGTCACCTTGACAGATATTGAATTGTAATTTATGACAGTTTAATTAATATTTATGTCCAAGGTCCTATATATAATATAATTTCTTGCTGGTAATAAGCTTTTAGGCCACACATTCGCTTAATTATCTTAAGTATTCATTGTCTCTTTCTAAAATGAAGCATTGAACAGAGACAGCTTTACGCATAATTAGACTAAAAATGCGACCGAGATAAATCTTTTTTAGGGTTCCGTACCCAAAGGGTAAAACGGGACTTTTGACTACTCTGACTCCGCTGTTCGTCCGTCTGTCTGTCCGTCTCACCAGGCTGTATCTAGTGTTGTGTAGGACATACAAGAGGCGGTACATTTGTCCCGTACATGACGTCAAAATGTAAGAGCGGCTCGAAATTATAGAATGTACTACTTCAAATTATGTCGCGCTCGTTTTTTTCCCGATATATTTATGGTCTCGCTAGTACAAATAACGCTCCGAGCTTCATACGCCTCGCCTCATTTCAAGTGGGACATTGTACTGGCTCAGAGTGAAAAAGAGACTACTCTTACAAACTCTTTTTAAAGTCCTGTACTACCCAACACTAGCTGTATCTCATGAACCGTGAAGGACGGACAGACAGACAGACAGCGGAGTCTTAGTAACAGGGTCCCGTTTTACGCTTTGGGTACTAAACCCTAATAATATGATAGTCCTGACTTCTATACTAGGACAGTCTGAAGTATTTCCAGTTTTTTTCCTACTAGTTAAGTATATTTTTTGGTTCGAATTTAAACAGGATATAAAGACAGAAGAAAATATATTAACATCACAAAAAGCAATTACAGATGGGTCGTGGATTCTAATCCTGCCGTCATTTCACATGTATACACTTTCTTCAAGTTTCTTGTTATTTTCACGCTAAATCGATAAAAAAAGCGACAATCTCACCGCATGGTACATAAGTCGATGATGCGCTGTCGACTTAATTTTTACTTCGCAGCATTGTTCTGACATAGACGGTAATGTAACAATTATAAAATTCGACTTTCACCGCCGCCCCCGAGACAATGGAGTTATGGCCGATTGTCATGCCGTCTTAATGCTATGTTACGGTTATGTGAAATCAGACACTTTTCATTTTGTCTAGCGAAAGTGTTTTTTAACCATTGAATTTGCGCAATCCGAGCTGTGACTGGAATACAAATGTATTCGTTGTTTTTTAAAGAGCACGCGCTAAGGGGCACTTGTCTTTTTAAGCGTCTTTAAAAAAGGAGGAGGTTCTCAATTCGTCTGTATGTTGCTTTTTTTTTCGTATGTTTGTTACGAGATAACTCCGCAAGTTATGGATAGATTTGGATGATGCTTTTTTTTTTGGTAGGGCATATTTCAGAAGTTGTCTTTTTTGGACAGTACCCAAACTAAAAAAAATATATTTTTAAGCAAAAAACAAAAACCGACTTCAAAACTACAACTACATATTATAGTATGTTCAAACTTAAACTAAAAAGTAAAAAATAATATTTTAATTACTTCAAAGCATTATTTTAAGCGGCACCGGTTGGGTAGCACCGAAAAATGCCATTGTATATAACATATACTAAGTGTATTCCCGAGTCTAAAACTCTATATTTTTCACTTATCATTTTTCTCTAGAGACAAGTCATCTACGCTCTGCCCGACCGATACATTTTTTCTTGTTTAGAACCGGAGCCCAACGCAACGCGTGTACCTGAGAACAACTGAGCCAAAACGAAAGCTCTTTTCGGTCTGTCACTGCAAAATGGAGCACGAATATATATGAAATTTTGCATAGATATCATTTAAGAGTTGGAGTGATAAAAGCTATATTTTATAGAGAGAATAAATTCTACCACACAAAATAAGTAAAAGCTTGTAATCGAAAAAAAAAAACAAAAATAATTAAAATTACCATAGAATTTACCTAGACCAGTTATTAAGTGTCTATTACCTAAACTACCTGCAACACGTTGATATAACAGCTGTTGCAAGCTCAGTTTGAAATCTCTCATTTTGTACAACGCCTACATTCGACACCTTTCGACATTGTCGTACATAGTTTCCGAAAAATATCTTTGAATTTAATCATATAGAGAACTACAAGGGAAATCTATATCTATACTAATATTATAAAGAGTAAAGATTTGTTTGTTTGTAACGATTTAACTCAAAAACTACTGAACCGATTTTAAAATTATTTCACCAATGGAAAGCTACATTATCAGCGAGTATCATAGGCAATTTTTTAATAGCACATCTACATTGCATCCGTGCGAAGCCGGTGTGTGTTACTAGTGTTGATATAACTTATACATATATACATATAATAAAACAGTATAATTAAAGTTTTGTACACTGAAAAAATTATCAGAAATGAACACATTGCGCACATTGCGCGTTTCGAACTGTCTATGGATTTCCGAATGCTTGAAGTATTGGACCTACTTTTTAGGTCGACAGCGCATCATTGACTGATGTTCTGTGGCTGAGGTATCACTTACCATCAAGTGAACCTCATGCTCGTCTGTCGATATCTATACTATTATAAAGAGGAAAGACTTGTTTGTTTGTTTGTTACGATTGAACGCAAAAACTACTGGACTGATTTTAAAAATTTGTATAGTACATCTACATTTCACCCGTGCGAAGCCGGGGCGTGTAACTAGTCTA
Organism: Anthocharis cardamines; assembly: GCA_905404175.1. Lineage (NCBI taxonomy): Eukaryota > Metazoa > Arthropoda > Insecta > Lepidoptera > Pieridae > Anthocharis > Anthocharis cardamines. The sequence goes on from FR989974.1 coordinate 7,342,447, forward strand.
ACTTAAATTAAAATTAAAATCAAATCTCAGCTAATTGGTTATTTTTTCTGTTCCTTTCAGAAACCGGAGGTAATCTAAAACCTTAAAGACCCATCTAAATCTTAACCGGTAATAGGTGCACTTAACCCATCATATCTCATGATTACTTTTAACTAATGCAATCAAATTAAGTATTAATTATAATTGAACTCCTCGTTATAATAATCGATATGAAATCGAGATAATAATCGATAGTAATCGGTATAATTATCGAATGATCTTGATGTAATGTCTATGATTTTGATATTGAGTTACACAAGGTTTATTTGAATATATGGCCTTTTGACGTAAGTGGAGTGGTTAGTATTAGGGTTTACTAGATCGGCCGTCGGGTTCATTTCTCGTAGGATATTTTTTTTTTAAATGCTTTGTTTTAGGCTGCTTTTATATTTTAATGTCAGATAACGGCAGACGAGTTTCAGATTCCGTTAATGATAGAAAGATACTTAAGCCACAAGACAGATGTCTTCAATGATGCCCTGTTGCCCTATTTTTATTTTGTACATTTGGAAATCAATAAAAATCTTACAGTAAACCCACAATAGGCAATAAGTTTTCCGTTTACGAACAATGGTTCATTACTCGATTCAAAAACAATATTACTGCTTTCGCACGAAAAGAAAAATACAAATAAAGAGAAAAAGCATTTCGATTAAAGCTCTTAGTTTGCGTGATTTCTTCCAAGAACTTGAAAAATTATCAGCATATTTCAAGAAATTAACAAAATAAAACTATACGTATAAACCTTCCTTTTAAATCACTCTATCTATATCTGAAAACCGCATTAAAATCCGTTACGGAGTTTAAAAAAATCTAAGCGTACATATCACCGCAGGAAGCGATTTTTTTCTATATACTACTAGCAACGCGCTCCGGCTTCACACGGGTTTAATTTAGATGTCCTATACACAAAAAATAGAATAGCCTATGTTGCTTGCTGATAATGTAACTTTCTATTGTTGAAAGAATTTTTTACATTGGTCGAGTAGTCTTTGCGTTTATTCATAACATACGAAAATACAAAAATTAAAAAATGCAAATCTTTATCATATTAGTATAGATATAGATGTAGAGACGACCGAGATATGATAGTATTTTAGGTGAAGATATTTAGACATACATTTGACAGAATATGTAATATTTGAGATTTGTAATTTCATTATCTTCGATTATACACAGCAGTAGAATCATGCCAATGAGAAAATTATAACTGGTTTCATATGACACAGATATTTAAAAAAAATATCGCCGTATCAATACCTCCTCTTTTTTGAAAGTCGGATAAAAATATAAAATAAAACCTTGAGACGTCTTATTTGTTTTTTTTTACTTGTTCAGATCACTTGCCATATTATCTCAAAGTCACATCATAATTACATTTCAGCAGGACTTAACAGTATCGTACTAAATATCACAAAAAGTCATCGAAAAATGTTCAAATTTGACGGAGATCAGATAACATACATAAAAACTGGCCAAGTGGGAGCCTGACTCGCGCAAAGAGAGTTCCGTACAAACTTTTAGCTATGTAGATTTTCCCAATAAATAAAAATAACAAATTTACAGTTTTCGGATTTTTTTTCAAATTTCTTGATTCTAGGCATTGACATAGTATATTGTTGATCGAAGATTCTAGGTCATCGGGAAGTACCCTATAGGTTTTGATTCCGTACCATTCGACTTAGAAGTTCGATTATTTCACTGCTATTGTAGGATTGCATTTGATATTCATTTCACCTGATACCTCCACGCGTTCCTGACAAAAATAGTCTTGAGAGACGGACGGACAACGAAGTGATCCTATAAGGGTTCCGTTTTTGGTACGGAGTACGGAACCCTAAAAATGAATGCTTGCTTTTTGAAAATCGGATATAAACCTCATATTATTTGGGCGTGGTGGTTATTAACCAGACATGGGATTTAAAATTTGATTTTATAAAATATTAGCAACGCGCCCCGGCTTCACACGAGTGCAATGTAGATGAACTATACACAAAAAACAGTCTATGTTACTCGCTGATAATGTAGCTTTCTATAGGTGCTAGAATTTTTAAAATCAGTCCTGTAGTTTTCGAGTTTATTCATTACATACAAACGTTGTTCTGCTAGTATGTTGGCTAAAAATTCTAGATTTGAATATGCTATTTTCCCACTTCTATTATATAATGTTTAGTATGTCACTGATTTGCAGTTGACATCAATTATTACAAATAAGCTATAAGCGTGCGTGACGTGAGCTGTCAAGTGCGGAAGATGGCGGATTTTTTCCTTTAAGGTTCCGACATTTTCATAGTTATTCTGTTATACGGAGCATAGACGAATCCAAAAAATAAGATATCATTAAAATCGGTGCGGCCGTTCTTGAGATATACTCGTAAATTGTGTTTTTCTTGTAAGATATCGGCAGAAGTAACCAGACGTGAGGAAGACATGTTTACAGAAAATTAAAATAATGTCATCCTGATGGGATTCGAACCCACAACCCATCGATGTGGACGGCAGGTGATCTACCGATCGCGCCGACGAGCTCGTCAATTCATTTCAATTGTCATTTTATTTTAAAAATTGTTACATTTAATATTTCTGTAGGCATTCTTAATAAATATGATAATAATCGTAACTTAACTATACGTATAACGTAACTATATAGAAATGCAGATGAGTACCTGAGAATTCACTTTTTTATTAATATAAACTTCAGATTATAAATTAACACATAAACAAAAGGATATTTAGATAATTCATAGACTATCAAAAGAAAATATCCAAGAACATACCCAGCTGTTTCTTGAATACATTTCGTCACACACAAGTCAATCAAACTCACACGACATTAGCTTACAATGGCTTCGATAATGTGTTGAAGGATTAATAATTCATAGATGAGGCCATTTTTAGAAAGTCTTGGGGAATTAATTATTGCGTATGAATTATTCGTTTGTACAGTGCGAATTTAATTGAATTGATTGAGGAGATTCAATTCAAGACGTGTATACTGTATATATTTAGATTTAAAGATCTATCTTAAAAATATTTTAAAAACTCTTGCATGAGAATAAAATTTTACTTAGCTTAGTGCCAATTTAATATATTCAAAACCCTTATTTGCATATTAACACTGAAATATTGTTTTAGTTACATGTGACAAATTTTAATATTGAATAGCACCTTAACTAAAAACAATATAGTTATACGTACATAAATAACTGTTGTTATTGTTGCTAATCTATACTAATATTATGAAGAGGAAATATTTGTTTGTTTGTTTGTTACAATTTAACTCAAAAACGACTCGACCGATTTTAAAAATTATTTCACCAATAGAAAGGTACATTATCAGCAAGTAACGTCCCGCCACCCTTGAATCGTTTTCGACCCCTTCGGACACCTTCATTCGTCACTAACGACAAACAGGGTACACTATAGTCTTATACTTGGCCCGAAATTAATCAGCTGGCCTAGCATGATAACCGCGACAAAATTTTGTCGACCGTTTTCTCGTGTTTTAATCGATTATCGCTTTATGTCTTCCGGGTCTAACATGACAATTACACTTAAAACTCGACTTTTAATTTGTTCATCGAGATATCTTTTTTATCAAAATTGTCGATGTCGGGATATAATATATCTCCATATCTTACATCTTAGTTTGTCTTCTCTCGTCCGCGACATATCTCGTGGCGGTCATGATAGGCCGGCTGAACTCCAACAGAGAAGGATGTAATATCAGTAATTTATGTTTTTCTTGATTTTAGTTTAAAAATGGGGTCATATATAAAATAAATTAACAGAACTAAAACAATTTCAAGCAAATTGTTTGTAATTTACATCACAAAACACGTATCGTCGTGATTAAGGTAACCAAATTGCATAGCGAGGCAGTAATTTGCTATGATCTGTGTGCATTTTAAAATAATACATTGTAATGTCATGTTATGCCGATTGCAGTGAAGTTGTGACGCGCTCATTCAATAGTACACCAACCTTGCGTTCCAATGGATTGCGAGTTTGAATCCCGCCGCGATATGTTTATAATTTTGTGTAAATATATTTTTCCAGTAAAATACCCCGGCTTCGCACGGGTGCAGTGTAGATGTACTATACATAAAATAACCTATGTTACTCGCTGATAATGTAGCTTTCTATTAGTGAAAGAGTTTTTAAAATTGGTCCAGTAGATCCAAAGATTACTACTACTTTTTTTTACACCTTGGGTTACATTATTCAAGTTTTAGTAGGGATCCCTAAATATTTCTGGAAATAATTTTTTTTTTAAATATTTTTAAAATTTAGGAAAGAATTTTTAAAATCGGTTTAGTAGTTTTTGAGTTAAATCGTAACAAATAAACAAATATTTCCTCTTTATAATATTCGTAAAGAAGTATAGATAGACACCCGTTTGGCCATGATTCCATCTGATAGGAGGGCGTGATGAGATTTAAGAGCAGGCACTTCGGTCTAGAAGAAGCCTATTCACCCTGACCTTAAAGATACCGAAGTTATAGTGGTCCGGAAAGATAGAAGCGGACATGGCGTTCCATTGTTTCTCAGTTTTAACTCTCAAAAATAGCCAACACAGATATGGTCTGTCTGTCAAGATTCTACATGAAAAAAAAACTCATCAAAAATTATGAACTAAAAAAATTACGTTTTGAACGTACTGACGGTTTGAACCAGGTCGGATTACCAGGAAGATACTAAGCATATGGACTGTACATACCTTTTGTGTAGTAGATTTTATCTGTAACAAAAAATATATAAATTAACAATAAAATAAAAAATAAAATCAAATAAATATAATCGAGCTGCGACTTCGTTGAATTCTTTTTATAGAGACTTGAGATTTCGTTTTTTTATTTTCCTTCCACTTAATATTGTCTTTTATTAAAGCGAGTATCACACATTTAAATAAAATACTGTATACCGGATTAAAACGCGATTTATTATTTATATTGTTTAAATTATATATAGTCTCCCGCGACCACGGTTGCTGAAAAGCATCCGAAACGTCGGGATAAATAATTTAAACAATATAAATAATAAATCGCGTTTTAATCCGGTATACAGTATTTTATTTAAATTCCTTCCACTTGTTAAATGGCTAAAGAAAAAAATATGTTTACAGATACACACACATTTGTCAATCCCGGTGGAATTCGAACCCGTGACCTATCGAATGCAAAGCAGGTATACATTGAATATGCATTTATCACTTATAAAATGTTACTGATGTTATTTGTTTCACTTTAAGCTTTATACTTATATGTATTTACATTATTTTTCTGTGCATCTTTTGGGATTTAGCTTTTTTTGTATCGGAGGGGATATTCTTTATCCGATATACGTTCATAGATGTCAAAAACATTGCGCGTTTCAGTCTATGGATTTCCGAATGCTGGAAGTAAAAAGTAGGTCAACAGCGCATCATTGACTGATGTTCTGTGGCTGAGGTTTCACCTACCATCAAGTGAACCTCATGCTCGCCTTTGATGGAGAGAAGATGGTCGAACATCCCCTTTGGACCATTTTTGACCGATTCGGATCACAAGCAGGAAAAGATCGAAGTTGTCGATGCAGAGATATATCTCGATATCTTATATCTCAGTTTGTCTTCACTCGTCCGCGAGATATCTTCTGATGGTCATGCTAGGCGGGCTGGTTATACCTTTGTAATTTGAATTTTTTTCCGTTGTATATACCAAAATAAAATAAGTAACATCAACAATATTCCCTTTAAGGGCATATCCAGTATCTTTACATCACGGTAGGCACAAGCTTGAAGTTAATAAGTAGGACACCTTCACTTTCGGAGCGAACTAGTTTCGTTACCCGTCGTTGCTCGTAGCTTTCGCTCGGCCTAGGTATTGTTCTAGAATTTACTACTTTCACTTGTTCTGATGTATTGATGTCCTTGAAAAGTATAGTTAGCCTTTGCACAGTGGTAGCTGGTGTTCCAGATAGGTCATAGGTTCGAGGTAAAGAAACGGGCTCGTTGGCGCGTTCGGTAGAACACCTGCCGTGCGCATCGATGGGTCGTGGCTTCGAATCTCACCGGGACAACATGTATATAGTTTTCTGTAAGCATGTTTTCTCCACGTCCGGTAACTTCGGGCATTGAACGGGTGGGAGGAATATCGAAATTCCGACTGGGTAACGAACCACCGTTCATAGATGGAAAGCCGTGAAGTGCATATTGTAGGTCGACAGCGCATCATTGACTGATGTTCTGTAGCTGAGGTATGACCTATCATCAAGTGAATCTCATGCTCGTCTAGAATAGTAGACTAGGAATGTTATTTTACTCATTAATGACATTTTTAATACAAACTACCCAAAAATCAGTCGATTCGAGACCACTGCATAATTCTCATAATGGGATAACATAATATGATGAATCGTCGGAATTACAGTAAAAATAGCCAACGTTCCAACTCGAGTAATAAATTAAAATTATAATGTTAAGCTTTCAATTGCCGTAAAAAGGCAAAGTATGGTAATGAGATTTAATTGCTTGCTTCTAGACAAGTCTAAGTTATTTATATTGCTCCTGGATATACAGGCTTCCATACAGTGTATGAAAATATTAACTATCTTGTTTGAAATATACTTAATTTAATAGAATACTAGCCAAACGCCCCGGCTTCGCACGGATGCATTGTTGCTAAAATATTTTTTTATCCTCCGTATTTTTTTTTATAAAAGGTATCCTATATCCTTTCTTATACCTCTAAGATGTGTATAAAGTTTCATTTCATTTCATAAATTATATTATTATTAAATTTAGCCAAAAAAAACAATTGTCATAAATCACCTAAAACTCTACAAAGGTTTTAGTATTTTACATATGTATGTATATTTATTATAATTATTTATAGGACATACAACTAACACAACTAAAGATTTCTTTATTTTTTATAACACTTTATCAACATTGAAAGTGGATAAGAAAAGCCAATAAAACCATGGATTGACTGTGTGAAGAATGATATATGTTTGAGAGGTGTGACTGATGATATGGCGGGTGAAAGGAGATAATGAGAGACCCCAAACAAAAAAAGGAACAGGGCAGGAATACTTTATCAAGATTATTTTAGAGCTAATAATTTTTGTTTTTTATTGTAAGTTAATGTATTGTTATGTATGTTTCAGGTTTCTGTTGCTGAATAAAGTAAAAAGTAAATTGCTCGGTATATTTTATACGTATTACTCACCCAAGTCTGGAGAGTAAATATCCATGCAAACATACAAAAAGAAATGTCTTTTCCGTAAGAAGTAAATTAATATGCTAATTGTTCTAAGAAAACTCGGTACAAACTAAGGATATAGCATGCGGAGAACGGAATGTCGTATAACTTTATTTACAAGCACTATTTTTAGTCTAGTAACTTCCAGGTACACATACTTTTAATTCAAAAGCCACAGACTCAGTGTTCACTGTCTTTGACCGACCGACAAAAAGAGGTTCTGTATGTATGTATGTTTATCCGCGATTATCTCACGTTTGTCTGAACCGATTTTGATGCGGTAATTGTTAAAAAAGGAGATTCTCAGTTTGATTGTTGATTGTTTTTTAGGTATTCAATTCGACCGCCTCCATGGCTCAGTGGTAGGTTAAGCACCGGAGATCTTGGGTTCGAATCCGACATGGAATTGTTACTGCTAATTCGATCATAGAGTTGTAAAAAGATGTCCCTTTAAGATTGCGTTAGTGTCTATTGTGTTTTAAATACTTCTTTATTAAAATGGGCAAAACTGCTAGTGCCATTTTATAAATAGACTAGCAACGCGCCCTGGCTTCACACGGGTGTAATGTATATGTACAAAATAGCCTATATTACTCGCTGATAATTTAGCTTTCTTTTGGTGAAAGAACTTTTAAATTCGGTCCTGTAGTTTTTGAGTTTATTCATAACATACAAAAATACAAATCTTTTTTTATTTTTATTTACAATATTAGTATAGATATAGATAAATAAATATTTCATTTGCTGAGGTAGATAGAGCATAATTTTAACAAATTATGATTTTTAATAAATAAATCAGATGAAGAACATAAGAGATATGATTAAAAAAAGAAACTTTAAAGTCAGGGTCTGAAACCGGATAGTTTTTATTTTCCTAAATACGTGTCTGACTGAGATACCATGGTATTAGTTTTAGAGAGTAATACACACTAAACTTACCACAGTATTTTTTTCAGTAAATATGAATAAAAACGAAAGAATATTAACAAAAACCTTTATTATACCGGTATAACTCCCATAGTAAATTAACCGGTATTCAGTCCCGCTCCCACAAGTATCATGCGTGACTTCATATTGGTCAACGAAACTGATTAACTAAAACAATACTTTACGTAACAATATAATCGTAAATGACATCTACATACAAGGTCCCGATCATCACGCAGTGTCAAATATTACTGGTTTACAAACAAAAGAATTAGCCAATGTGATATTTATAGTGTTGGGCAAGGATTCGGTAGCTGACTGACCTATGTTTCTGAAGAGAGACTTGGAAATAGATAATGGAGAAAACAAAAGATTTCACTTAAACTTTCACTCACTGATTTCTATTTAGATCTTTAAATAAATCGAAAAATATTTTAATAAATAAAAGGTTTTTTTTATTTTTTTTTAATGTCAGATATCGACAGACGAGCATGAGGTTCACTTGATGGTAGGTGATACCTCAGCCACAGAACATCAGTCAATGATGCGCTGTCGACCTAATTTTTACTCCGAGCATTCGGAAATCCATAGACTGAAACCGAAACGCGCAATATGCACTTCACGGTTTTTCCATCTATGAACGGTGGTTTGTTACCCGGTTGGAATTTAGATATTCCTCCCACCCGATCAAAGCCCGAAGTTTCCAGACGTTGGGAAAACATGCTTACAGAAAATTATAAGCATGTGCTACCGGTGGGATTCGAATCCACGACCCATCGATGCGCAAGGCAGGTGTTCTACCGAACGCTCCCGTCAAAAATCATCATCAGTGGATCATAATCAAATTACATTATGAAATAGTACCAACTCGCCTCGGCTTTGAACGGGGCCAATGTAGATGTACTATATACACAAATATCTTACTCGCTGATAAGTTAGCTTTCTATTAGTGAAGAAATTTTTAAAATCGGTCCAGTAGTTTTGAATTTATTCGTTACCAACATACAAAATTACAAATCATTTAAATTTACAATATTAGTACGAGGAGATCAGGGCTGTCTTAATCTAGAGCCAATAAAATGTATGGTCTATGAATTTTCAAACAATCAAAATAAAATAGATACAGATATGGAATAGACAATTCTTTCATGAAGAGATATTGAATAGTTAAATAAAATACTGTATACCGGATTTAAACGCGATTTATTATTTATATTGTTTAAATTATTTATCCCGACGTTTCGGATGCTTTTCAGCAACCGTGGTCGCGGGCAGACAGAAAGATGACAGTTGTCTGATATTTGAAATGTCACAAAGTTGCCATATTTAATTCAATTCAATTCAAAAATAATTTGTGTTAACTAAATTAATAAATATACAGTATTTTATTTAAATGTGTGATACTCGCGTTAATAAAAGACAAGATATTGAATAAAGTAGTCAAAAACGAGAAGTTAATATAAGGAATTTAATCTCCCGTTATGAATAAAATGCATGTGGAAATAAAAACAAAATGCCTCAAAATATGTTACTATACTCGTATAAGCTAAACAGTGTCCTCTGCCGTGTTCAGCTTTTACGACTGTAATAGCTACTAATCTTACCCATGACCATAATTATCACGCGGAACCACAACAATATGCCAAGTAATCATCAAATGTACACATAAAACTAAATTATCGTGAACAGATGATCAAATCATCCGTGCCAAAGTTAACCTCAGGCAAATTGCTATGACTAATGATCATTAAGTTGTAGGAAGTAATGATATCACGCTTAGATCGTGGATTCCTAGATGATGTAAAAATGTGGGTAACGCCTCTAGACAAAAATCATTATACCGTTGGTTGGAAGGTTTCAAAAACGTTTAGAGGCTTCCTAGAAGTCATGAGGGTTTCAAAAGTTTTCATGAAATGGTTGGAAGTCTTCATGAGGGGTTGAAAAGTTTTCAAGAAATGGTTGGAAGTCTTCATGAGGGGTTGAAAAGTTTTCAAGAAATGGTTGGAAGTCTTCATGAGGGGTTGAAAAGTTTTCAAGAAATGGTTGGAAGTCTTCATGAGGGGTTGAAAAGTTTTCAAGAAATGGTTGGAAGCAGGGATTGAAACCGGTTAATTTTTTCTGACAGAGATAACATATTATTTTTTAATACACACTTAACTTACCACACTATTTTTTTCAGTAAATATGACTAAAAACTTTACGTTAATAAAATTAACCGGTATTCAGTCCCTGGTTGGAAGTCTTCAAAGATGCTTAAGATATTTTCAAGAAATAGTTGTAAGTCTTCATGATGGGTAAAAAGTTATCAAGAAATGGTTGGAATTTTTCAAGATTCATGCGTACACAAAGAAAGTTCTTGGTGTAAGTATTTTGAAGACAGTCCTACATAATATTTCTTGCCCTACATAAAAGTAATAAAAGGTAATTGAGTTTTTTTTTTAAAGATTACCGAAGGCTCACTTGATAGTAGGTGATAGCTCAGCCACAGAACAGTCAATGACGCGTTGTCGTCCTATATTTTATTTCGAGCATACGGAAATCCGTAGACTAAAACCGCAACGCACAATATCCATTTCAAGGTTATTCCATCTAGGAACAGTGGTTTGTTACCCGGTCGGAATTTCGATAATCCTCCCACCTGTTCAATGCCCCAGATAATCAGACGTAGGGAAAACATTTTTACAGAAAATTATAAACATTATTCCCAGCGGGATTCAAATCCGCGACTGATTGGAACGCAAGATAGGTGTACTACCCAGTGGCGTGACCACCATACAAACCAAAAAGCCCGGCTTGTCCTAATATTAAGCCAAGAAAAGGAAATTAATAAAGCCCTTACCGTAATTATATAAGACATATTATTATATAATTTATAACTTATATGATTTACTAATTAAATGAGTTTTATATAAACACGAATTACGTTAAAGCCGGCAAGCCGGGCTTATGGGCTTGTATGGTGGTCACGCCACTGTTCCAATCAGTCGCAGAATCGAATCCCGCGCGCCAATGAGCTCGTCTTTTTTATAAGCGCAAGATTGTTATTCCATTTGATTCCAAAACTGAGAATTATCCTTCCATTTACGGACATAAAAATGCAGCATTTTAAAGGTCTATGAACCGAAGTAAACCGATTATAATATTAGCGATGGTTTGCATAACTATGTGCTACTAATTTATGTGTTTTTTGACCTCCAGCTATTCTGCGGTTTTATTATGCTTAAAATTTTTTAATATAACTTGCGCTAATTTCGTGTATGCAAGGGGCTGGGACATTATTGATTTATGACGGGCTCGTTGGTGCGTTCAGTAGAACACCTGCCGTGCGCATCGATGGGTCGTGGGTTCGAATCCCACCTCTTTATAATTTTCTGTAAGCATGTTTTCCCTGCTGGTCTGGTAAGTCTGGTAACTCTGGACATTGATCGGGTGGAGGGAATATCGAAATTCCGACCGGGAACGAACCACCGTTCATAGATGGAAAAAACCGTGAAGTGCACTTTGCGCATTTCGGTTTTAGTCTATGGAATATCTGATAAGGTGATACCTTGGCTACAGCGCATCATTGACTGATGTTCTGTGGCTGAGGTACCATCTAGTGTCTGTCGATATCTAACATATAAAAAACAGAGATGGCGGTAAGTCCCTGGAACCAAGTAAAGTTATCTTTAACAATAATCAATAATAATCCATACCTACTAGACGTATAAATGTAAAAATCTATGTTTCGTTTTCATGACAAAACTGCTGCACTGATTTTGATAAAATGACCGAGACCCCATGGTCATTGTAAAAGCTGCGGAAGAACAGACATTTTCGAACCAGGTTTCATAAGACTAATAATTTTATGAGGAAGTAGGCTAACTAGGATCTAATGTTACATCTGTTAAAAAAATATTCAGTTATTCTTCAAAACCAGAACAAAAAATCGTTTTTTGTTTCTTACTACACGTATGAGTAATAAAATATTTCCTGCAATGATGACGATAATTGGTAGTCGTGATTCGCTGATGGGAGTGATTTAAAACTTTTAACGCGTCAATTAATGACAAGTGTATACGGTTTGAACTTCCAACGAGCTTAACCGACTGCGATAAAACGAAAGATAGTTATGTTTTTGGCTGTATTTCTATTTCTATTATATGTCCTATACATTGTAGAGCTTAACCGACTGCGATGAAAGTAAAGATAAAATGTTTTATAAAGGTTGTATAGCGGCTTATAATATTATATTAATACTAAATAATTAAAGTAAAAATTAGGTCGACAGCGCTTCATTGACTGATGTTCTGTGGCTGAGGTATCACCTAACATCAAGTGAACCTCATGCTCGTCTGTCGATATCTGACATAATAAAAAACCAACAAATATTCAGTTGCATTTGTATTATTGGTAGGAAGAAGGTTGAATGGCAGTGTTTTAAAATTGGTTCAGTAGATCCAGAGATTACCCCCTACAACCTCACACACTTTACCTCTTTATAATATTAGTATAGATTAACTCTTACGATAAATATTAAAATCGCTAACGGCCGAATTCTCGAACGCTAATAATAAAACATTGAGGTGTACTTAAAAGTATCTCTAACTCTTTCATTACGAAGGTAAAATGAAAGACAGAAACATTTTAAGAAGCCCTCAAGTTTTGATTATCCTTTCAGTATTCCGTGGTTAGTGTACTACTCTCATAAAATAAGACTCCCATAATATAACTCTTACATATCGTGGTACATGTTCTTTGAAATATCCTGTATATTAACAGATAAAGTAATAGAAACAATGAAGGTAATGATAATGTGGACGCTGTTAAGCAATACAGTGTCAACCCATACGTTTGTCATTTTGAGAAAATTGAGTTTGAAGTTTTAATCAGGTTTTATAAAATTTCTTTTAAAAAATAACAGAAATAATATATTTTTTTGTAATTATTATTATTAAATTAAATGTATATCGTTTTCTTGGTAGCAATCAAAGTAATTGAATTTAATGCATTATTGTTAAATATTTTAGGTTTTCATGCCCGTTAGTTTTTTAAATATTTTTCATATTAAAACGATTTAAATGATAAAAAAAAAAAAATTTATTTGAACTAATACATAATTATATTACAAGTGATTAAAGAACCTAAAACTAAAAACCTTAAAATATATACAATAAAACCTAAAATATATTAATAAAAGGGGTCCCTTTAGGCAAGGTTCCGAAGATACTGGCAGCGTTCCCCCTTTGAATGGCAAGACTAATTCTTTGTCCGAGGTAGCTGCCAGCTCTTCGGTCTCCTGTGATGTCGACTAACCTTTTTGCTATTTCCTTAAAAAATGATATATGTATCTCTTTTGAAATATGTAGTTCAGCTCATAAGGAAGCGATTGGTATCAAAATTTAAATTTTTGTCATTTTGTGGGTTATCACTGTATTGCTTAACAGCGTCCATGTATACACAAGTAACAAAGGGCTTAAAAAACAAAAGATGTCGCAATACTTTCTAACACCAAAATTGTTAGAACGATTTTAGTCATTATTACTTATAGTTAAGATCGGTATTGGCGTGTTTATTTAAAGGATAATGTACATTTTTGTGTACTGTACTTTCTCTTAAATACCATGTATGGAACAATAGTATACTTTTGGCCTAAAATTTGGTTTGTTTCTCTTTACGAAGCTCAATGGCCTTTTCGATAAAATGGAATATTCATTGGATGATTGTTTACTATTAAATTATATTCCACAGATAACATGTTTTTTTATGTCAGATATCGACAGACGAGCAAGAGGTTCACTTGATGGTAGGTGATACCTCAGTCACTCAGTCTCTGCCAAAATATCCGCCACCACCCCGTAAAAATATATATAATATATGTTTAATCAAAATCCTATGTCCTTTCTAATACCTCTAAGAATATGTGTACAGAGTTTCATGATAATCGGTCGAGTAGTGTTGGCGTGACAGCGTAACAAACGTACATTCACATTTATAATATCACAAGTAGGGATAACGGATTATATTGTGACATAATTCCTCGAAACGAATCTAAACGTTCTTATTTCTTAGTTTACTTAAGAAGTTAATTCTTTGGAAGGCTTTTCAATATTATTATTTACTATCTCATGTTCATAAAGTCATAATACATTTCTCGAAAGTGTTCAACCAACAAGTGTGTCATAATACTTGTTAATTGTACTTAAAATGAGATTACGAGATATTTGACCAGCGATATTGACATAACGTTTAGTTGAGTATGTGTAACATTTAAGCGTAAATATAGTACTTTGTTTGTATGTTAAATATTAATATATATAATATATTATGTAGATATCGTAAAATATGTGTACGTGCAACTTTGTTATATTTCAAATCAGACAACGGTCATATTTCAGTGTGCCGTGACCACGGTTGCTGAAAAGCATCCGAAATGTCGGCATAAATAATATAAATAACTCGCAACGCTCGCTTCACACGGGTGCAATGTATATGTACTATACACAAAACTTGTATGTTACTCGCTGTTAATGTAGCTTTCTATTGGTTTCAAAATCGGTTCAGTAGTAATTGAGTTTATTCATAACATACAAAAATACAAATATTTCCTCTTTATAATATTAAGTATAGATAGTATAGATATAGATATGTGATGTGTTGCAGGTGCGGGAAAGAATAAGCTCGTTTCTGGAAAAATCTTCGACAGCTGGTGCGACAGACTGGTTGTACGATGCAGGAAGTGTCTCAGGAATCGCGCAGTTGTGGACTTCCAGACATCGAGGTATGCGTGGTATTTTTGACGCGATATCCGACACCGAAATTAAATTGTAAAAATAAAATTATCGGTTTCTGCGATCCATCGGAACGCAAGGCGGTACAACAAGCTTGTCAAATTGAATACATAATGGTAATCGGATGATAAAAAACACGTGTAGCTAAATGTTATCTTAAACGAATCTCAAAAGTCAAAACTGCTTAACGACCGATCGTAAAATACCGAAATATCATACACGATCGTATTTAAGATAAACTTAGACACATCAGTACTTAGTATCTGTAATACCGATCGGCTGTGTCGAATGTAAATTCTTTTTTAGTTTTTTCTGCCAACAGTTACCCAGGCAGTTGCTGAAAAACAGAGCTGTAGCCAATACTGGTTTACAGCATTAGCAGATCAGCGAGTAACATAGGCTAATACTTTTTATGTATTGTACATCTAGGGTAAAGTCGGGATAGATGCCTCAGGAGGATAGGTGCCCCGATTTCTATCTAACATAGTTCCGACAGGCGAAACAAACCAAAGGCTTTATATTATGATTATACACCTCCCCCACATAAACCATGCGCAAGCGGCTTGGCGTACGGATGTATTTGTGAGTTCCAGAGGGATGTGAATACCTACGCGACTCCAAAAATCACGCGTTTAATATTTTTAGATATTTGAGGACATTGCAACTTTTCATTTAATAAAGTCAGAATTATTTCAATATAAATATAAGAAGTACAATCTGTAGAACTCCTATTTTATGTTTTTTATGGAAAACTGTTGGATAGTTTTTTTTAAATTAGAAGGGCATGTATCCCATGCTAAAAGTATAGTCGCCCCGATTTTTCAAGGTATAGATGCCCTTAGGGGCACCTATCCCTAATGTTTATCCTTATTTAAATAATGAAAATAAAAAGTGCCTTTTTTACTATTATTATTTCTCGATGTTTTGTTTTCCAGGGAAACATCCAATTCTTGGTTTCGACAAAGAAAGTATACAAAGACTCGAAAAATCTGGTTTTTCCCCAGAACGCAAGGTAGTTGTATATCATTTTGCCGAAAAAATGCAAATAAGGCATAATTTAAACTCTGAAATACAAATGGCTGGAAATTACCAGAGCCATCAAATGACCGCTTTTGAGAATAATAAAACTTGTTAAACTCCATTTTTTTAACTTACTATTTCGTCACCTGAGTGCTTGTTTCGTCTATCTACCATTGGTAATATTTTACAGGAGAAGTATTTTTGATCTATATGAAAAAAAAAGCTCTAATTTTAATATTTGAAAGTCTTTATTTGTATTGATGGTTATAATTTTCACCTATGGTTGTTATGGTTGTTAATTAACCATATTTTACAGTTTTTTTTGTGGAGATAGACCAAATATAATTGTAGTATGCACAAATATAATTGTAGAGTCAGAATATTACCTCATTAGATGTAGGATTAAGTGACTCCTTTTTTTGCGTGCTTGTTTATTCAATGTGCCAAAAATTATATACAGAATGTTTTTTTTTCATTATTCCTAAAAAACTTAAATAGGAACACTATAACTAAAATAGGTTTATTAATTGTTTTAGTATTTAGCATGAATAACTGACTAGCATTAAATGTTTTGAGGTTAAAGATGCTAATAAAAAAATGTATTGCAGGAGAAAAAAAAATATAATTTAATACCTAATAGATTTTATTAATATACTTTTCACATGAAAGTGACATGTACAGGATAAAAAAAAATCTTCGCGTTTTGCTTTAGATGTTGCTTAAAAATCGATTTTACTGTTATTTTTGCTATATACTTCTTTCCTAGAGTGGTTAGATGTTTGAAAAAGATCTGACCATAATTTCTTAGATATATATATATATATACCTTATAAAAATATTGTATCGTATCACATGATTTACAAAAAAGCTTAAATACTTGATTTACTCAATTGTTATAAACTTACATTTTTTAAAGATTTTTAAAACTTAAAACCTCAAAAAACTCAAAGTACAAAAACTCATCAATTTAAATGCTTTTATAAACTTTTCCATAAGCGGCAACGTGATTCTTGTGTCACAGTGACAAATCGAACAAAATGGCGGACATGGAATCGCGGGCTGTAATTGGTCGTTTGCGTGGACATAGACCATTCAAGCACTGAACTTGTCTAATAATTAAGGATATCTAGACAATGAACAAACAAGCACAAACATTTTATTACAGTGTCGTGTCAAAAATTAATTTAAATTATGTTTTTGTTGCTTTAAAATCAAAAAGTTTTAAATCTTTCTTAATCAACAGGATTGAAATTTAAATCTTAATAATACTGTATTCAAAGGTCATTTTTGATAAATTTGGTCGATAGACCAAACAAGCACTCAGGTGACGAATTTTGTATCGAGATTTACTGAAAATCTATACATATAATAAAAGAGTAGGATCGAAATTACGCTTCACTAAATATTTTTACCAGAAATTAAGAGGGGTGATAAAAGAAGGATAGCAGAATGCATAAATGCAATTTTTAAGATTCTTGTATATAATAAGATATATATATTTTTTAATATTATGTCAAAATAAAGATTATTAATTATTTCTAATAATACACAATTAGCGTGGACACTAATTGTGTATCGCCGATCCAATCAATTAGTCAATCCTAATTAGTCCATAATGAGCCGCGGACACATTAGTTTATTCAATAAGAAAATAATGAGAGATTAAAATTCCGTCGCGAGGTATTTTCGCTAAGACCAATTAAGTCAAGAATTGACAGGTGGGGAGAAATCAAGGATTTTTTTTAAATTATATCCCTTCGTTATTTTAAAGAAATATTTGGAATTGGATGAGACTATTATTTTATATTACTATTTAACCACCTCCCCCTCTTCATGGTGATATGTGGTGAGGTTTTAGAATAATCCCATCATACCCAAAATCATGTGTATTTTTTTTAGTACAAAGTATATTGAAATTTTCAGAATATTATCTTTAAATATTTACAAGGACACGCGCGGCTGTTCGGTTAAGATTTTTTTAAATACACGTGATATCTCATTAGGTATATCCTTCCCCCTCCTTGTGATATTTCGTGTATTTTTCAGAACCTTTCCCCCCACTTTCGAGCCTCACGTGATTAATTACAAAAAAGAAATTGTAAAACAAAAAACTTGGCGATTAAAAAGAGTCGCGGCGAGTTTATTGCCAGTTCTCGTCCGTTGTACGCCCTTGATTTGAGAGCTGGCAGTAAATGTAAAATTAGAAGCATTTAATATGTATTTTTTTATTGACGTTCATAAGTGTACATTATGTTACCTAAATGAATAAATGATTTTGAATTTGAATATAATAGACAACCCCTTACACTTTCACTCTGTGTGCGGTGACTCTAATCACCATTTAAAAACAATTAATCATCAATTTACAAACAGAGATAATTTAAAATGAATAAATCCCATTCATTCTTTAATTTAATAATAATTGGAAAAAAACAGTGGGCGTTGAACGAAGGATACGAACGGCTAAATTGATTGATGTATCGAAATGTGATGGATGAGACTTTATGATCTCATTCGGCCTTAGCTATTGTTCTTTTTTTGAATCTGACTTATCGATAATGAGGTTAAGTATAGATGGTGCGATCGGATTTCGGATGGGTGCGTTTTTATAGGATCTTCAGATACTCGAAAAAAAAGTTTGCTGCCTTACCGAATTTAGCAATTTCTACCAGGAAAACCTTCCTCGTGGAAATTACTACATGATTTTATTACCACCGTTGTTTGCTATTAAAACTTTAGCCGGTCCAAATCCGATATTCCACCCACTAGTTTCTTGATCAAAGTGACGAGATCTAAAAAAACAGTTAAAAAAATTATGTCATCAGGGCGGGATATGAACCCGCTACCCATAGCGCCAACGAGCCACTCAAAATCTATTCGTTATTCAAAATCAGTCGATCACTTCCCTTTCAATTCAATCAAATTAAAAACCAACTCGCCGTTGCGCACACTCGCAAATACAGAATAGCACACCTGTAGAACATACAATTTCAATTAAGAAACTAGACTTCCGCAAACAAAAGCTAATACGCCTAAGAATGTATGCAAAAAAATACCTTTTTGCCTAGCAACGTCAGCCATGATAGATGTCCTCTTCAATACATCATACATTCTGGCTATTTATGTTCACTCTAGCTGGAAGCCAGGGTCGGATTATACAACTTGTGGGATTACGGTCAATGAAGATTTTTGTATATTAATAATTATATTAATAACGAAGAGCGGCTAACTCGGAAAAAAATCAAAATTTCTGGAAACTTTGAGATCCTAGTGCTGTTCTAATATGAAACCTAGGATTCTTATTAGGAGTGAGGCGTATTTATCGTAACAGATATAAATCACAGGTATTCAAAGATAACAGTTGTTCCTGCGGTTGTGATATTATATCTGTTAATGAATGATCATGTTGAAAAGTGACTCCTAAATTTTATCGTATTATCTGTAATTCCTTTAGTATCTAAATATAAGACTGTTATTTAATAACATATTTATATCTGTTATTATTGAGTAACAATAACAAGTATAACATATATCACGTTTGACTTATTATCACCCATGTCTAATTCTTAGGTATACTTGTACCTTATTCTCCATTTCTTTCTATAGCAAAGCGCCATGACAGATTTTTAATAACTTACATTTTATTCGGTGAAAAATAATCTAAAATACCTTGATTTTGACATATATTTGCCTTCTCCTCTGAACCCATGACATGTCAGACTTGATACTTACATTGTAAAATATGACTAAGGACGGGCAACAGTTTTGCCAAAAAAATCATAGTCGAAATAACTAATAATAATATGAACTTTATTGTCAAACATATATTCCATAAAAAAATATAGTTTTGTGGTCACAAAACTGTAAATACGTCCCTGTATACTAGACTTAGAAAGGACCGCATTCTTCATGTCAACTCTATGGAAAATAAACTTGTTAGGTCTTTGAATAAAGTGTATTTTCTCTGTATTAAAAATAATTCTATCATACATTGGAAGAAACAAACATTGAGGATGTACAAATGAAATGATATAGATGTATTTTGTACTTTTATATTTACACCAAAATATTTTTGACCGTTTCATCTGTCTGTTTGTTCACGCTAATCTCCGATGATACTGAACTGATTTTCATATAGTTCTACATAGATTAAAAATAGTCTGAGGTAACATTAACAGTTTGTTTCATCGAAATCGATTGTCGAAAAGGAAAGTAATCTTCATTGAAATAGCAAAGCAAAGCTTAGCTTAAGATGAAAGCCACGGAGTTGTCTCGAATCTACCAATTTTTCGGTAGTTTTAATAATGTCATTAGTAAGGTAAATAACATTCCTAGTGTATAGTGTATAGTATACTAATATTATAAAAAGGTAAACTTTGAGAGGTTGGGAGGGGGTAATCTCTGGATCTACTGATTTTAAAAATTCTTTCACCAATAGAAAGCTTCATTATCAGCGAGCAACATTATATTTATTTTCATGTAGGTACAGTACATCTACACAGCACCCGTGCGAAGCCGGGGCCTGTTGCTAGTCTGTAATATAACCTTGTCCGATGGCTCTGACTGTTGCACTGATTTTGTCAACTTACAGTTAGTTAACCAGTTATAATCACATGACGTGTGACCTGATTTGAAACAAAAGAATCTCTCACGAAAAACGCCCGATACTTTCTTTTGCATGCTGCATTGACGCGTAATATGTGCCAAATTCTCGGTAACAAAATCGCACCGATTATTGAACGATTAAAGCTGGCCATTAATTTATATGTCCAGTAAAAATCAAGGACTGAATACCGGTTAATTTACTATGGGAGTTATACCGGTATAATAAAGGTTTTTGTTAATATTCTTTCGTTTTTATTCATATTTACTGAAAATAATTACTGTGGTAAGTTTAGTGTGTATTACTCATTAAAACTAATCATGGTATCTCAGTTAGACATGTATTTTGGAAAATAAAAATTAACCGGTTTCAGTCCCTGGTAAAAATCTGTTTTAACGACATCGAAGGGAGTACTCATATTTGGTCGTAAAACCGATAGTCGTAACAACCGGTGATGTTTTCAAGGTACAAAGTACTGGGGAGACCTTTGATTTTGGTCGATATAACCGGTATGTTATTCTAAAGTCTAAACGATTTCGTCATAAACGGTTTTCACTGTATTAAGTAAATACGATTCCCGATAGTGATAATTTATTTTTCAATTGTAGTTTTTTCACTGTAGTAAGTAAATACGACTCTTGATAATGATAATTTATTTTTTAGTTGTAGTCTTTGAGTTATATCGTAACAAACAAACAAACAAACAAATCTTTCCTCATTATCTTATCTAATATATAAAATTATCGTGTAGCGGGGTTTGTAGTTAAACTCCTCCGAAACGGCTTTCCCGATTCTCATGAAGGTCTGAGAATCGGACATCTATTTTTCATCCCCCTTAATGTTAAGGGTAATCCACCCCTAATTTTTAATTTTTTAATTTTTGGACGAAATTTTTTGTTTTTATTTTTTTATAATGTGGCATTAAAAAATACATACAACCCCTGCTTTTTTTGTCAAAAAATCTAGACCCGTGCGAAGCCGGGGCGGGTCGCTAGTAATATGTATAAGAATAGATTACGACATCACACTGACGGAATCTAAAGTATTTCACTTAAAAAAAGCTACATGAAAGTTGTGAGTACTGATTAGAAGGCTGATAGAAGGAAATGGAATGAAAAACATGTTGTTCTGAAACCAGAGGGTGCCGGATTATTGGAATGTTCGGATTACTGGATTGTCTAGAAAAAATAATAATAAATAAAATAAAGCATTTTATAAAGGGAATACAACGTATGTGTGTTCATGTTCTACACTTTTTTATAACTGTAAATTATCTCACACTCTAATTAGATAGTTTTAAAGGGTCTGTTTTTGTTCAACGTGAGGGTGCCGGATAATTGGACGTGTCGGTCTATTGAAGTGCCGGGTTAGTGAGATTCTACTGAAGATTTGTTTATATGAGGAAAGTTGTTGATAAAGAGGAAAGATTTGTTTGTTTGTTTGTTACGATTTACCTCAAAAACTACTCGACCGGATTAAAATTTATTTCACAAATAGAAAGATACATTATCAGCGAGTAACATAGGCAATAATTTTTTTTGTACACTGTATTTTTTATCTTTTTTTTTGTTTATAGTACACGTACGTGCGAAGCCGGGGCGGATCGCTAGTAGTTATAATAATTAGCAATATAAGTTTATAGTAAAGGCTTAATAAATGTTATCGAAAAACACTTTTATATAGAACGCAATTCAATATATCTTATCAGTAATTACTAGAAATTGTGTCGATTGATAACCTCAAAATTTGTTATCAATGAAATCGCTTGTGAAAGTTCCAGTTTTGAGCACTTGACCGCGATTTAGTCTTGCATAACTTGTTTATCAATACATTCACAGTACATAAACAGCTAAACTAATTTTGATAAAACTTAATATCGTCTTTTATTAACACGAGTATACCACATTTAAATAAAATTTAAAAAATATAAAACGCGAATTATTTTATTTAAAATATTAAACGTGGTGAAAGGTGATTCTGTTACTCTACTTCTAGATGTGGACATCTTAGTTCTTACAAAATATGATTCCCGAGTCCCCTAATGGGTCATGGGGCAGACCCATTTCTGTATGTTTCACTAGTCATTTTTCAATTTCTTCAAGAAGTGTCCGGAAAGGTTCAATAAGTATCATCCGGAATCCGGAAATATTTTTTAAATTTGAATAAGGATCAGGAATTTAGGTGAAAATAAAATTACATAATAATTTTAACTTGATGGAAACTCTCAGAAGTTCGGATTTTATTATAATATAACGTAGTTAATGTTCTCGGAGTGCCAGTTCACAGAATACCGGACATAATAATTTGTCATTAAAACGAAATACTTTCAGTGAAACTGATAAACAAAAAGTGTTAATCGACAACTGATTCACTTACTTGTTTCTTATCAAGTCAATAAGAAGCTAACATCAGGTAAGTTTGTGCCTGTGGGGCTTGGGGTTTTAGTGGGTATGGGGTCATTTCACTTACGTACCTCGACCACCATTTTTTTTTTTATTGTCAGATTTCGACAGACGAGTATGAGGTTCACTTGATGGTAGGTGATACCTCAGCCACAGAACATCAGTCAATGATGCGCTGTCGACCTAATTTTTACTTCGAGCATTCGGAAATCCATAGACTGAAACCGAAACGCGCAATATGCACTTCACGGTCTTTCCATCTATGAAGGGTGGTTCGTTACCCGGTCGGAATTTAGATATCCCTCCCACCTGATCAATGCCCGAAGTTACCAGACGTGGGGAAAACATGCTTACAGAAAATTATAAGCATGTGCTCCCGGTGGGATTCGAACCCACGACCCATCGATGCACACGGCAGGTGTTCTACCGAACGCGGCAACGAGCCCGTCAAACTATACTCTCCGCATCACTATATCTTCCTGTCCTGTTCCTTTGTGGTCGGCGCAGTATGTTCTCTTTTTCCACTCTCCTTTCACTCGCCATATCATCAGTCACACCTCTCAAACACATATCATTCTTCACATTTTCTTCCCCTATACCCATCCATATTCAAAACTTTTAATCGGATTTTGACAATTAAGAAATAAATAAGTTGTGATGTATGTATTCATTTTTTATTCCCAATTTCTAAATGAATTTTAAAGAGGTTTTCAACATCACGAGGAAGTTTTAAATTATATACTAGTCGTAAATTAGGGAGCTAGTCTGTAGTAAATGGTTTTCTAAAGTAGAAGTGCTCACATTTAATCCATTTATTGATCAATTGTAAAATCTCTCAAATATTGCGATACAAATCAATATGCCTATCATTACTTTCAAATACAACATTGACCTATAAGTAATCAGCCGATTTACCTAATCAGTCGATAATGCGTGCCCGATTCATAATCATAGCTTCAAGGTCGTGGGGAATTATCATCTGCCTTCTTAGTTTTCTTTTTATTATACTACGGTTTTCCTTAGAGCCTAATATCATTGTAGATTGACAAAATCAAATGAAATGAAATGAATTTATATCAAAACAAACAGAATTACACCAATTATAAAATTACAAAAGTCATATAAAACTAATATTGTAAATGTGAAAGTTTGTGAGGATGTTTAATACCCTTTACGTAATAATGACTGAATTAATTTTGATGAAACTTTAGATATCGACAGACGAGCATGAGGTTCACTTGATGGTAGGTGATATCTCAGTCACAGAACATCAGTCATGTACTGTCGACCTACTTTTTGCTTCGAGCATTTGGAAATCCATAGGCTGAAACCGAAATACGCAATATTATTCCATCTATGCACGGTGGTTAGTTACACGGTCGGAATTTCGATATTCCTCTCACCCAATCAATGCCCGAAGTTACCAGACGTGGGGTAGACATGCTATATACAGAAAATTATAAACATGTCGTCCCAGCGGAATTCGAATCCACGACCCATCGATGCGCACGGCAGGTGTTCTACCGATCGCGCCAACGTGCCCGTCATAATAAATCACTTTTTAAAATATTATATAAAAAGATGAAGTCCCACTTTCAATATGTACTTTTTAAAGTCGTTAGTATTACGTATTAAAAGACTGGATTTAGGAGGATAATTTTGAGATTCATGTATGTTTCCGATTAACAGCATCATTTCTGAATGTGGCGTCATTTAGCGGTTTTGCATAAAGGTCAAACATTAGTCGTACGGAATTTTAGTCACGGATTCAATATTATTTATTTTTGCCGCCTCCGTGACTTAGTGGTGAGCGCGATGCGTTTAGCACCGGAGATCCTGCGTTCGAATCCCGGGGAAACAAGTTCAACAATAAGTTTTGCCGGATAGACGCGAGATGGTTTGAGACTTTCCATCAAATGAGCAATTATTAAAAATCTAAAATCCCTAGTCAAATAAACTTAAAAAGAAGAAGACACTGTTACACAATATTGCCATTCAAATATAGATAACTAGCCGTCCCCGCCCGCCCGCTTCGCTGGGCGAATTGTAAAGGATAGACGAATATGAACTATCCACATAAATTTGAAAAAAAATGGTAAAGGGTTGATGGAATTCAAAAAATGAATAGCCTAAAACCTTCTACAATTAATTCCGCGTCGAATGGTCATGGTATCATGCCGATCGGTCCAGTAGTTTTCAAGTTTATCGATAACAAAGAAAAAAAGGTTGCTTATATATATATAGATTACCGGAAGTATCAACATTATAGCAATAGATGGCGTTAGTATGGCACCTTTGTGAAAATACAATTATCACCTTTTTTGTTTAAAACCGTGAAGTGCACATTGCGCGTTTCGGTACTAGTCTATGTATATTGTCTGTCCAAAGCTAACATAAAAAAGGGTATAAGGTAAGTAATAAAAATATAGCATAAACAGCTAAAAGAAAAAAAGCTATACGTTTCTATTTTAAGGTCAAGCTGATGAGTCAAAATATAAAAAGTAGTCACGACTAAATCTAATGGATTGTTACTATTTAATTGATGATTGCCATTTTTTAACATAATGGTATTTAAACAGATGTGTTGAACAGATAAAATTAGGAAGCTTTACCTTGAGAGTAACTACAAAGTTGCCGGCTCTTCTAGGTAGAAGCAACATTACGAACTGTTAGAATAAAAAATACCTACTTAAAAAAAGTTTACTTGAATATTTCTAGTATCAACAATTATAATATACTAAAAGTGTTGGTAACATCTGCGAAGACAGCTATTGACATCAACTAAACAAGCAACCATGGCCTTGCAATAAATAAAAAAAAAAACAGTGGTTGACATTTGACAATGCAAATCACTGATTTTTAATCTATGGAAAGAAAAACGCGGGACTATGGAGGGTAGAGACAAGGAGGAATTTCTCTGTATATTAGAAGTGTCCATAAAGTCATGTGAAATTAAGGTGGCGCTGCTGTAAGCTGATGACTGCATTTGAAAGAAAGCGCCTAAAACTGTTAGAGTAGGACAGAATGAAACGAAGAAAGATATATATCCGGTCCGTAACGACATTCAAAAATTTTGTTGTAAAGTAAAGTAATTTCTTACATTGATTAAATATATAACAATAATTTTAAAAATTTCAGACTTCTTTTGAATAATGACGTTTTCAATTGCATACTCATTTACTTTATTTTTATAAACTACTCTATTCGGTACAACTACTTCTGTACTTTACTGTTTCCGTTTGGCATACTTCACTTCATTAATAATCGCCAATCACAAAGTTTTTAGTTGGTTTTGGAACTATAATCTAACAGCTTATCATGGACACTTTTGAAAGTAAAGCCCCATATGAGATATTCCTCCTTGTCTCTACCCTCCATACGCGGGACGTTCGCCTCTCGCAGAACTGAGACGCCATCTTTGAAACCACTAATATTCCGCATATTACTGATATATTATTCAGAATGTTAATTTTTTTTCGTTTAAACTGACCTAGCATTTTAAATAAGTATGCTTGATCAAAGAAATTCGAGTAGGTACAATTAAAATGGACCTGTTGATGAAAAATAGTAGTCATTTGAGTGCATTAAGAAATTATTGCACCTTAAAGCAAATGTATCAGTTTTTGTACACAACAAAAAAATGTGAATTTATGGATAAGTATTGCTATTCTGGAATCTTTTAAGAGGGTCTTTAACTACAGTGTGTTGAAGTTTCAGTGGGCAAATATCAAAACGGAAAAATAGAACAATCTTCACGCAAAGTAGAGATAGGAGCAATCAATGGTATTTTTTCATTAGTTTATTTCATCGTCCTTATAATTTTTTTGTAAATTTTAAGTCAATCTCCTTTCAGTCTTCCCACGATAACTGTCAAGCAATCAGAATGTCGGGATATATTATTCACACTTTAATCAGAAAAAATATATTTCATTGAAATAATATTTTTCTTGAAAAAAAATTTTTTTTTTATTTTTATTTGGAGACTGTCTCCCCGCGACCACGGTTGCTGAAAAGCATCCGAAATGTCGCGTCGGGATAAATAATTTAAACAATATAAATAATAAATCGCGTTTTAATCCGGTATACAGTATTTTATTTAAATGTGTGATACTCGCGTTAATAAAAGACAATATTATAATATTTTTCTACCACTGCCGTAAGCAAACTGTGGTGACAGCTATAAACTGCAATGTCTGGCAACAACTATTATTGGAAAGGCATGCAACAATGAAGCTAGTTTAATAATTGCACTCCAAAATTATTTGCTAAACGAGTACTTTGGCAGTATTCAATTTTTTTATTTGAAAAAAAGAGGTGAGAAGTATGATCATTACTTGGCGATTAAAAATAATGGCGGAGAGTTTATTGCCAGTTCTTGCAGTACTGGCAGTAAATGTAAAATTAGAAGTCTAGTGTACATTGTGTTACCTAAATGAACAAACGATAATTTGATTTGATTACTGTCTTAAAATAAATATTTATATATTATATATACATTTAAAAAAAAACCATTCCGATATGTCACTGAGATGTCACACACCAATGAGAATATGGAATGCTGTCAAAATTATTCAGGAAAATGACTGCAAGGCTTTTAAGCACCAGAGGTCCTGGATTCGAATCCCGGTGATATACAATTTAAAAAAAATCGGTCGGACAGGGCACAGAAGGCTGATCACCTACCTGTAAAGATAAATGATCAATGAAACAGACACAGAAATATGTCTGCCCATGACGACATTCTCACTACTAGGGAATTCACATGTATTCCGCAAAAGTATAGCTTTTTAAGTTTAGTAATTCTAGAAAGTACTATACTATATACTCATGTTTCATATTAATGGGGGTAAAAGCGTCCCGTTTAGGGTTCCGCAAAAAGCCCAGAGATCATTAAAAACTATTGAAGCGGACACCTAGGAAGCTAGTGCCTGTGTGGAGTGCTCTTCCTCCCTGTGTGTGTGTGCCAAACCAACATAAACATACATGCAAACACACACACGTTCATACACACACAAAAATACATATTACATAAACAAACACTATTTCTGTTATTTAAATTTTTATTTTACTTTTTTAGATAAATTAAAATACGAATTATATGTGGAAGAGCGGGACATCCTGGCACAGGTATAAATTTACTTAAAAGGATGTCCCAACAAAGGTCAACTTTTATGAAAAAAAAAACTTATTGTTTGATAATGTGCCTCGACATAAACCCCAGTGGTGGATGTCGAGGTGTTGTATACTCAACGCTCGGAGAAACATTGTTAGCGCGATTCAGGATTATTGACCAGACGATTATCAGATCTAAGCTGATTGTTGTTGCAGATTGTTGATGTCGCTACAGCTTCAACACTTTCAACCTACAAGCCCCTTACATAGACACAGGAGGCCTTCAGCCCGCCTAGCATGACCATCAAGAAATATCTCGCGGACGAATGAAGACAACCTAAGATATAAAATATCGAGATATATTATATCTCGATTTCGACAACTTTGATATACAAGATATCTCGATCGACAAATATCTCTACTATTGACATTAGAAGTCGAGTTTTAAGTGTAAGTGTCATGTTAGACCTGCCGGCCTAGCATGACCGCCACGAGATATGTCGCGGACGAGAGAAGACAAACTAAGATGTAAGATATCTCGATATATTACATCTCGACATCGACAATTTTGATAGAAAAGATATCTCGATCGACAAATATCCCTACTTTTGACATTAGAAGTCGACTTTTAAGTGTAAGTGTCATGTTAGACCCGGAAGACATAAAGAGATAATCGATTAAAACTCGAGAAAACGGTCGACAAAATTTTGTCGTGGTTTTCATGCTAGGCCGGCTGGGGATCTATCGTCTACTTTGGGTAACTATAATAAATGATGAAATCAGTATTCCTAATAACTGGAATTTTAATTCTCTTAGTTACACGATAATTATAGCGAATTATAAATAAATGTTTATATTCAAATTCATACATTCAAATGATATTCAGAACAAGTTTCCGTATACGGCGGTTTCAACTTTCCGTAAACAGTTGGATCCTTGTTATATCGTATTTCTTGTGAACTTTGAATACGATTTAATGAGAGTACTAATGAATAGCTACATTTATTAATGTTAGGTGCGTTTTTGGAAACTTAGATAATTTGCCTTCACCTTATTGGCTATTTTTTTGTGGAATTCCTTTAAAAAATTCGAAATTCAAATTCAAATAAAGACTTTTCCGATGGCGGTTACTCGAAATTGACCTTATCTATATCTACAGCTATAGTAAGAGTTTGTACCTATTACCCGTCGATATAAGTAACATCGTCAGAAAGTCCCTAGAAAATATTACAGCTGCTGTATAACTATGTAATAAAAACTACCTATATCATGATGCTTTAATGAATATTAATTTAAAAAATATATAATCTGTGGCTTTAATTAAACGTGTTAATAGACTTGCCGTTCATATTTGTAATGGAGGATACCTACAAATGAATAAAAAATAAGAAGATTGACATGTTCATATACTCTCGATATTTGAAAGTCAAAAGACCAGAGAAAATTTTCAAAATATCAAGAGTCGTCAATGATTGTTGGTAAATATTAACAATCGCGGCTTTTCCTAAAAAGCGTCCTAAGTCGCGGGTAACAGGTAGTTATCAATTAAAAACGGTCCCACAAGTTATTTCGGAGAGAGGGAAAAATATGATTAAATTTTCTTTTAGAAAAACGTTTTCCAAGTGAATAACTTATTCGGTTCTGGCACTCGTCGGCCGCTGCCGAGGACGCGACTTAGGAAAAGCCGCGATTGTAAATATTTACCTCATTTTTTTAAATAAGTGTTTTGTACCTGTATAAAGTTAATTATTTGCTCGTTTGTTTTTTTTTGTGTAAAATAATATCTAAGACTGCTAAACTACTCATTTTAGATTATTTTAACTTATAACTACCGAAGGGACCAATTAAATTTGATTTTATTCAATTTATCGAATATTTTAAAGAAAGTAAATGTGTCTAAATACTTTTAAGTTCTCTATAGCATTAAAGTAAACACATTTGATAAACTTTTTAGGTTATTATGCTTATAATTCCGAGAAACTGATATTAGTGAAAGTGGCATTTCGCACTTTTGTTAGAATATTTCGTTTAATTTGCAACATTTTGAATGGAGACGGTAATTTTTTAACTGTACTTTAAAGCAAATTGCTGTATTAAAATCCGAAAAAGCCTTTTTACTATATAACTTGTAGGTATATTTTATGCGGTCTCATATATGGACATTATTCTGTAAAGATATAATATTTCTTGAATCTTTTTTAGTTGAGTTGTTGTAAATATAAAATGAACAGCTCGCAATAAACAAAAAATCAAAGTTTTCTCTTGAATAAATTGCCTACATTTTAACTTCCTGTTATTCTCCAATATCACATCAACATATTTTAATAGACTTATATTCAGATTCTATATAACTAGTAAAAAACAATTGGTTTAAAGGTCTCGTTACCAGGCCATAAAAACTTGAAAAAAAAAAAGTAAGAAACAACAGTACATAAAATATCATCATAATAAGCCTAGGAACAAAACCATATTGAAATCTATTTCTTCTGCTCACATATTAGGTACTTACCTAATAAGTTCTTAAAAATCTAGCGACATCACGATCTCAAAGCTTACAATTAATATTAATTCACAACTAGGTTATGTTTTATTTTTATTTTATGAATAATTGGCGACAGCACCGGTTCAAAACCCCTTTTGCATATTAACAGTAACTTTATATAGCATGTAATTAAATACTTCATGTTATATGAAGCATTATAATTCGATCGTTGAAAAATAAAACGTAAAATTAAAGCCTTGGGTGAAGAATAAGCAACAACGTCACTTGCATTAAGTTATAAACAGGCAAGTCTAAAAAAAACAACTTTTTAGGTTCACTCGAGACTCGCTTGTGGCCGTAACCAGATAGTCAGAATAAAAGCTCCAAGACTTGTCTATTTTAAACTGATTCCGAGGATTATTACAGATTACTTTGATACTTTTATCTAACTTCCTAATCAAAATTCTAACACTTAAATCAAACATTGTGCCGGATACAAAACTTACCAAAAAAGTTGTAAGCTGCTTTCGGATGTCGTTTAAAAACCTCACAACACACACAGTAGTGTCAATAGCTGAACTATATCACGAAACAACACAGTTAACTATTGTTTGGATCACAAACACCCGTTATTTCCGAAGTTTCGGAGCGACCGACGTGCGCTCCGCTGTAAAGTCACTGAGCATCTGAGCCCGCCGCTCGGCTAGTTTCATTTTGACCTTCGAGTAATGAAATGCGATTGCTAGTTGGCAATACCGGTCTGCTTTAGGCAAAAGTGGTTCTACTTTTTCTCTCACACTTGGCGTTTTCAAACAATGCTTGCAAATTCAAATTACGATTAAATAACCATTTTGCAGTGTTATCTAATAGTTCTTTTGTTATGGAAGAATAGGTCTTTGAAGCGGATTTTCAAAAGGTAAAAACTAAGATTACTTAGGTAATTATACCTACCTATTGTAGTTTTTAGGATATATTTTTCTATCACAGTTTTGATTTACCTAGAGGCTAGAATCTTACCTGTGATTCGGTCTTTGCACATGGTAACTATGTATGTAGTTGTATTGGAATATACGCCATCTTGTGTCACTTCAAATTATTATCGAATCCATACCATAACCACAGTGTAACCTAAGAAATTATTCTGTAAGTTGTTTTTTTTTAATCGTAGAAAATGAAAGAGAAAAATAATACATCAATTCTCGTAAAATGATTAAATCTCAATAGTTCTATGATGCAGAAATTATCAGGACGTTACACTTAAACTCGTTGTCCTACCGCTTTTTTTAATATAGGTACAATACCTATATATTACCTATAATATGTAACTGGTACGGAAAAATTATAATAACCATACCTATACTATACTTATATTCATCGGTGGACGGAGAATTATTGCTTGCCTGTAATAAAAAATGATTAATGAAATGGTCAAAGAAATGTGTTTATCCATGGCTTAAGGAAATCGATTGTAGTTCCACCGGTAAGTACAATTGGACCTAGTTTATGAAAAAGAATCCAATCCACTTAGATTATTTAAATTTTATATAATTCTTTATTTACCTGAAATAATTTCAAAAGTACAGATTTTTTGCGATTATTTGGAACTGAACTAATTAACGAAAATATACATATAGACATATTATTATCGTCTCTCCCATTGCGGTAGGCAGATCACGGATTTCCGTATGCTCCGATTCTTGCATACTACTTTCGTCTCTTCCACTTTCATCAGTGCTTTCATACTTGGTCGATTTCGAATACTTTTGACCTGGCCCTTTTAAAGAACGTCCCCGATCTGATCGAGGTACATTCGCTAAGATCGACCACATCCTACCCTTCTACTCACACCATTTTAAAAATCTTTTTCATTTCCCTACTTTCATCCGACCTTCATGCCCAAACCTCCTCAACATGCCGTTTTCAATTCGATCGTAATTAACTGAGTAACAGTATCAGTATCGTTTTAACCGACTTCAAAAAAGGAGGAGGTTCTCAATTGAATCGGTGATTTCTAAAACCCCACATCTGACACAGACCTAACTTTTCAGGAGACAATAAAAACTGATTATTAATTTATGTTGTAGTTATTTAGTAGTTTTTTCAGTTTCTATGTAAAATTGTATAGCCTAAGAAGGTATATGAAGGTACATTTCGTATTTTAAATATTCTTATAATGTATGAAACCAAGACAAAATTGCATGTGGGGTTTTTGCAAAAACTACGGTTTTGGTAAAGAAATCAATAAGTTTCTAGGAAATTATGCATCTAAAACAAAAAATATATGCATGAACAATATAATTATTAAATAAAAAGTTGTTAATCGTACAATCCAAAGCAACCTTAGTCTAAATTTTCGGTAATTTCGTCATCACATGTTGGTCGAGCAAAAATTTCTGTATAGAAGTTTTTGTATTCTTCTGGGACATAAGGTAGAAGTTTCTTCTAATCATTCACCTTCTTTATATAATTAGACACATAGCCGTCATTATATACCTTCAAAATTGGAAGATTCAGAAACACCACATGTTACTGCACAAGTGGTGTTTTTGAAATGAACGAGAATTTTGGAACGATCTTTCACACCTATTAACCAATGTCACAAGTGTGGTTTTTGCAGGGATCGATAGGTTTACATCCATAGATTATGAATCCGGTCCTAACTCAATCTCGGAAAAAATGTAACATGTGGGGTTTTAGAATTAATCACCGATTCAATTAGTTTGTCTGTTCTTTTTTTTTTTTTTTGTAAGAAGAAGGACAGTTTAATCCTGCTTTTGCAACAAATTTTCGAACGGTAAGGAGCGGCATCGGTTGGGTGGTTACTTAATAAATATATAAGTACCAATAATGTTGTCGATTGTCCTTTAAGGCTCTTGCGTTGAAGTAATTAAAATATTATTTTTTACTTTTTAGCTTATGTTTGTACATAGGTACTATATTATGTAGTTGTAGTTTTGAAGTCAGTTTTGTTTTTTGCTTAATTGTATAGGTACATATTGAATGTTAAAGATGTAAGAAAACATCGCATGTGAATAATACAACCACACCTTAGGTGACTATTAACGTACCGTATGTATTTGCATTAAGGCCCTATCTTAAAATCTAGACCGAGCCACGTGTATAGCTACTGATACAAGCCAGATTACGTGATATGCATATAGATAATATGCATATTACGTAAATAACTCTGATTTAAAATATTCATCTATACATACTATCTCTTCTTATATATAAAATTCGTGTCACAGTGTTTGTAACAAAACTCCTCCGAAACGGCTTGACCAAATTTATAAAATTTTGTGTGTATATTCAGGTCTGAGAATAGGATATCAACTATTTTTCATAACCCTAAGTGATAAGGATGCTCCAAATTTTTATTTGGAATTTTTTTTTATGATTCGGCAATACAACCCTTTTTTTTATAGAGGGGGAAGTTTCAACAAACCCGGCAATACAACCCTAAATCATCCTTCTACCAACCCCTATTTTTTAATCGCGATTGTAGTATTTTTGTATGAACAATGTCCAAATAATACTGACACCACTTCAGCCTCAGTATCTACATTGTATCCGTGCGGAGCTGGGGCGGGTCACTAGTAATATTATAAAGAGGAAATATTTGTTTGTTTGTTACGATTTAACTCAAAAACTACTCGACCGATTTAAAAAAAATATTTCACCATTAGAATGCTATACCGAGTAACATAGGCTATATTTATTTCAATAAATAATTAGAAATACCTACTAAAACCTGAATAATGTTAGCCAAGGTGTAAAAAAAGGTGGTAGGGCGTAATCTCTGGAACTACTGAACCGATTTTAAAAATTATTTCACCCATAGAAAGCTATCAGTGAGTACCATAAGGATTTTTTTTTGTGTATAGTATATCTACATTGCACCCGTGTACTATGAAGGTGTTGTGAATTCTATATCCATTTTTAATCTATTTACCAATTAGTAATTACGATATCAAAACTGATAACGTTTCTAATAAGAATCCGATAAGATAAAAATGAAAGTAAAAGACATTACGGCATTAATGATAAAAAAAAAATTTACTGTACTTAAGTAGTGTCACGAGGTATTTCCTATCCTTCCCTAGGTATTTGTTGTTCTCGTTACCTTATATAGAATACAATAAAGGCCGGCAACGCATCTGCAAGTCCTCTGGTGTTGCAGATGTTCATGGGCGGCGTTGTTCACTTTCACTCAGGTGAGCCGAAAGCTCGTTTGCCCTATATTATATAAAAAAAGAGTATTTATGCGATGCAATATGCGTTTAATAATCTTAATTACTGACTTATTACAAAAAACATCACTTGCTTGATATTAGCATTTACCGCAAAAATATACGTATAATTAATAATTATAACCAAATTATCGTAGGTATCTAAATATAAAAAATGTATATAATATTATGTTATCTTATTTACATAGTATAAAACAAAGTCGCCGAAATGTATGTATTTACGCTTTTTGTATGAAAGAAAATATTTAAAAAACCTTCCAAAATTGTGAAACGTTAGAGTTTAAATATTTCTATAGAAAAAAGGATGTTTCAATATTTTCTTGACAGATAGATTTTCATTTATTACCTACTGTAAAGGGGAGAATATTTCGTCTCATTTTCTTCATTAGTATAGCCGTGCGAAACCGGGTCGGGTAGCTAGTTTATACTTCTATACTAATATTATAAAGAGGAAAGGTTTGTATTTTTGTATTTTTGAATGTTATTAATAAACTCAAAAACTACTGAACCGATTTTAAAAATTCTTTCACCAATAGAAAGCTACATTATTAACGAGTAACAGCACCCGTGTGAAGCCGGGGCGCGTTGCTAGTAATAAATAATCTTAACATAAATTGTATTGTACGCAATTTTATAGAATTATTGTGTTGTCCTTACTTTATTGTGACTTAAAATAAATAAATAAAATACTGCAGATTTCAAAATGAGTATATAAATAAAGTTTAAGTTTACTCAAGAACTCAATATTATTAAACTAAAACAAAAAACATTCTAGTGAAGAACGCAAAATATATAATCACAAAAACCTAGACATGGGTAACTCAGCGAAATTTCCCACGCCAACTCAGCAACTCAGGCGCAGTATAGTGCGTCGGCTCCTTGAGTCAACTCAAAATTGCGCCACGGCGCAACAAAATTGGACGTGCAAAGCGAACAGTGAAACTTCCGAAACGCACGCAACGCCACGCTCATAGTTCACTCAGTGAGTGGGTACTGCGCCGTGCGCCAACATATTATGAATGCGTGAGCTGACTCACCCAGCGCAGTGAAGCGTGCTGGCGCAATTGCGCGGCGCAGCGCAGTGTTACACATGTCTACAAAAACCCACTAAATCGTTCACATTTAAATACCTCCAAAACAATGTTTGAACAAAGAAATACCATCAACAAAAAAACGAACTATGAATTTATTAAGAGTACAAAATTTAAAGTATTTCAAATTGTTACTTTACTTTTTTCATTTCTCGGAACTGGCCCGACGATCCTTTGATTATAAGATTTGTGTACTGGTTTATAATTACTCTTTTTTGTTTATTTTACTTTGTGCTCCGCTCGTGTTTTTTTTTTGTTTTTTTGCTGACCGTAGCGCTGTTATGATTAAATTAATAACTACCTTTCTATATGAGCGAAAGATCGATGTACAGGATGTTCTGAAGTTGTCTTGTTTTTTTTATAGAATAACAAAGGTACCTTTATTATGGGGGAAAACCTGATAATATGTGATCATCGCCGCAACATCGGAAGGTTTGTAGATGCGTTGCTGACCTTTTAGGATTCTTATATATCTCTTCAGTAGTAGCAAAGTCGTTGCGTAGCGTAAGTTTTTGGCAAACACTAGACGTTTGTTTGACGTACGTACGTTCGTATATAAGTTCTTCTCAACCCCTCCCCCCTTGCCTCAGTGATAGGCTAAATTTCCATCACAGTACAGACAAGTAAATGTAATAAATGTATAAATACTAAATTAACTTTGTTAGAAATTCTGCTAACATAGAATAATT
This sequence comes from Anthocharis cardamines, assembly GCA_905404175.1. Taxonomy (NCBI): domain Eukaryota; kingdom Metazoa; phylum Arthropoda; class Insecta; order Lepidoptera; family Pieridae; genus Anthocharis; species Anthocharis cardamines. The sequence continues at coordinate 7,379,076 of FR989974.1, forward strand.
AAAATATCAATCATATACCTAAAAAAAAGTTTTGTCGACCGTTTTTTCGTGTTTTAATCCATTATCTAAAGAAGGCATCTCTATGTCTTCCGGGTCTAACATGACACACCTAAATCTCGACTTCTAATGTCACTCAAAATCCATCAAAATATGTTGTCTATCAAAGTTATCGGTGTCGAGATATAATGTATATCGAGATATCTCATATCTTAGTTTGTGTTCACTCGTCCACGAGATATATCTTGATGGTCATGTTATCATGCTCTTGATGGTCATGTTATCATGCTCTTGATTGTCATGTTATGGACTCATTGAAACACCCTGTATATTAAAGTATGAAGAATATATTTTTTATAAGTATCAAGTTTTTATAATGTACTTAGAAACATTTAATCTCATTTTGGACTTTATATACCTACATATAATATTTTTTGTATATAAGTATGTATTTAAAGACAGCCTGACAGTTCGTGTGGCAAGAAATATACCTCTGGACGTTTTAAAAACATCTGTTACGAATTTCCATTGTTTTTGTACTTATAGTTTCTCCGGCATTTGAACCTCCTTGGACTTCCTTTAATAAAGGCTCGCTCATATTGAGCTGAAGACTCGACACTTTGACGGGCTCGTTCGCGTTTGGTAGAACACCTGCCTTGCTCCGATAGATCGCTGGTTCGAATCCCACAGGGAGGACATTTTTATAATTTTATGTAAGTTCCCACGTCTGGTAAATTCGGGCATTAAACGGATGGGAGGAATATCGAAATTCCGACCGGGTGGGTAACCACCTGCACCGTTCATAGATGGAAAAACCGTGAAATGCATATGTCGTTTCGGTTTCAGTCTATGGATTTTTGAATGCTCGAAGTAAAAAGTGGGTCGACGGCACATCAATGACTGATGTTCTGTGGCTGGGGTATCACCTACCATCAAGTGAACCTCGTGCTCGTCTGTCGATATCTAACATAAAAAAGACAATAGAAATGTTAATTATTTGATTCAAATATTTTTCTCACTGTAAATAAATGGAATGAAGCAGTCTCATTTTTGTGTCTGTTTCCAAGAAGGCGCAATATCAATCTTAACTGTATAAAGCAGCCATATTACTTTTTGCTCACGAATAAAAATATAGATGCATTATGCATTAAGTGCATATCAAATGAATCGGATGTGAGACCGGATGGACGACCTCACGCATCCGCGGTCACCGAGCGACTGCGATTGAACATGATTTGCGTTTATAATTAGGTTTCAGTAGTGTAATTATACCGCCAAATGATATAAGGAATTATAAATTGTTTTTAAGTTCAAATGAACGCTTTTCCATCAAGGGCGTTCTAAAAATTGACTTCGAATCGAAAATCAGTAGCTTCTGATATATTTTGATAATGAATTTAAAACAATATTTTATATATATTTTTTTTTAGCTTCTCAATTCCATGCCTGGGATTTATTGCTAATATCATCGAATCTCTGCTGCAGATAAAACTAACAAATACTGACGGATTCGTTGGCAAGTTCGAATTCCACCGGGACGACATGTTTATAATTTTCTGTAAGCATGTTTTGCCCACGTCTGGTAACTTCGGGCATTGATCGGGTGGGAGGAATATCGAAATTTCGACCGGGTAACGAGCCACCGTTCATAGATGGAAAACTCGTGAAGTGCACATTACGCGTTTCGGTTTCAGTCTATGAATTTCCGAAAGCTTGAAGTAAAAAGTAGGTCGACAGTGCATCATTGACTGATGTTCTGTGGCTGGGGTATCGCCTACCATCAAGTGAACCTCAGGCTCGTCTGTCGATATCTTACATAAAAAAATACATAGTATAATCATATCCTTTGAGGTTGTTCTTTACACAAAGGCAGATATTATTTGTTGTAGAACTACTTACGTATTGCGTATATTTATTCTCAAAAATATTTAAAAAATAAAAATACCAGTGATTCGCATAAGTGTGAAAGCTCTAAGCCCCTACGTTATATGATAATGTATTTTTATTTATTTATGATAATATCTATAAGACTATAAAATGTATTATTACATATACAATTATGCATAGATATCATACACATTTCTGTGTATGTTTCAAGGACATTTTTATAAAAACAGTTTTAACAGTCTTGTATGCCCTGTCTTATAATAAATCTGTTTTATATAATATTGTATCCGCTGAGCAACAGAAATGGTCAATTCTTAAAATATACCATAATTAAATAGATATTCGTAATAAGCATAATTACGTGTAATACGTAAATACAACTCAAATATCGTCTAACCATGTTTGTATAAATTATGAATTTAAACACTAGTATTGCTACTCTAGGGACGTACTCGGAGCTCCACAAGTAACTCCACTGTGAGTATTTTGTAAGAAACAAAAAATACAAATATTGTTTTCAATAATACATAAAATAATTGTATGTTTTTTGTCATGACTACTATTAACTGCCATCTGTTTGCAAATGCATTATGATGATGCTTTTTCCAATGAATTTCCTTAAGAATCTATGACTGATTTAGCCATTATACCTATACGCGGGGCATTAGCGGTTATGGCGGTTTGGCGTTATCGCGGTTTAATAAAACTTCTTTCCTGTTTATGAAGCTGTTTACCTCGGTCAACCATTTCCTTTTAACGTTATGGTTAATATAACCTTAAATAAAAAAATCGGTTGGTTCGATTTTAATTAATAGAAAGCTACATTATCAGCACATAACATTGCACCTATGCGAAGCTAGAGTGGATCGCTAGTGTTATATACAAGCTGTTGTTCGTGACTCCACCTACCATCATATATGAAACGATCAATCAATTAAAGTAATTAAAAATTCGGTTAAGAAATCTTATAACAAATAAGATAAGTTTTAGATAATTTCACAGTTATAATTACTTTGAAACAAATATTAATTACTTTTTAATTTTAATTAAATACACAAAAGACGAATTATTTTTTATTATCATATCTAGTGATTAACTTTTAAAAAATATGAACTCCTTTAAAACCTGGCTTACCATAAGGATTATATTTTCAGACACTGAGTTTTATTCAAAATACAATATATGATATCGGGTTTCGTGGCCCTTCGCTTGAAACTTGTGGGGCCCCAAATATCGTCAATCAGTACGCATTATATTATATCAGGTTTCGTGGGCCTTCGCTGGAAACTTGTGGGGCCTCAAATATCGTCAATCGGTACCTGCAGCAATATAGCTCAGTATCTGTTAGATCTAGGAAATTCCAAGGTTTATTTTTGCACACCACTAAGTACTGAAGCGTGCCATGCACTTAGAAAGTAAATGAAACCTAAATTGCATTTGCAAGTCCTTTTACACTATAACCACGAAGTTTTTGTAAAATTAAGCTGGTAGTGTAATGAGAGGAATTACGATATTTTATCTTTTAGTAACGCGAGTATTACACATTTATATCAAATAATTGTTTAACTTTAATATTGTGTTTTATTATCGCGAGTATCACAGATATAAATAAAATACTGTATACTGCAACGCAATTTATTATTTATATTGTTTAAATTATTTATCCCGACGTTTCAGATGCTTTTCAGCAACCGTGGTCACCATCCGAAATGTCGGGATAAATAATTTAAACAATATAAATAATAAATCGCGTTACAGTAAGTATACACTATACAGTATTTTATTTAAATGTGTGATACTCGCGTACGTAAAAATAAAACCTTCGTGTTTATTGTTTACACGATTTTGATATTGATGTTCATAAGTGTACCTACATTATGTTACCTAAATGAATAAATGATTTTTGAATTTGAATAGTGTGAATTCCCAGTGTGCCACGTCTTTATGGGGATAACAAACGCGTTATGCTAACAGACCTAACTAAAAATAAAACAAAGATGTAAAGTCTTAGCTTAGGGAGTTAGATTAAACAGTACCCAAAATAGTAGTAGCGAATTTTTCTTTTTAATAACTAGGCACTTACCAAATAAGCACTAAAAACACATGCATTCTAGCCAAACACTTAAGGTGACACTAGTCGACATTCTATCCATAGAAATTTCGGGGGGGTATTACTCCACTATTTAGCACCGTACATGAAAAGTAAAATATGATATCGTTTTGTCTCATTATTAATTTTGTCTGTACGGAAACAGAATGGTAAAATAAAAAACCATTAAAAAGTTACGAGCTACCAAAGATTCGTTTTTATTGCCATTTTTTAACACAACTTTGGGCTTAAATTAGTAATAAAAGAAGTATCAAATTTTCAAAACAAAGTCGCTACAAACAAAGCACGATTATCGAAGAATACAATAACTTTCATTTGTAATTGATTTATGCAGTGGTTTTTTCATAAAACTCGATTTTCCAAAGGCTTTTTCGTATTTTTTTAGACGCCCCTTTTACTATGAATTATCGTGCATCTCACGTAATAATGACTGCCCCGGTGCGGTGCGGGAGAACAGCATGCTTTTTGGCAACGCCCACCAGTGAGTTCGAGCCCGCGACTTGGGCAACCTTAAGGCTAATAAACAGTTTATTTCTATCCTAAACTAACTAGATTTTATGTACTTACACTTTTCTTATTGTCTCTATCACAGTGGGACACTTATTTGGTATCTTCCTTGAACAGACCTAAACTTTTTCACTATCATTATACACTAACTCGAAGAGTTTAGTCCTTTTAAATAACAACAATTATATGTTGTAGTATAATTTTGTTTTTTATTTAACGATATAAATGTATAGTCATTAGTTGACAACAAAGACAAATAAAGATAATTTTCACCCACCTTGAAATTAACGTACGCGGAAGGCCGGAAAAGATAAAAATTGCTAAAACATGGGGGTGGCAATTTTTCCAATGTCATACCAATGTCACCGCGTGAAATATGATAACATTGTGACATTCTTATGGTATGACATACGCAGTGGCGGAACCACCATACAAGCCCAAACGCCTGTTTTGCCTTATTAATGCACTAGCAACGCGCCCCGGTTTCACACGGGTGCAATGTAGAATAATATGTACTATACAAAAAACATAACCTATGTATCTTTCTATTGGTGAAAGGATTTTCAAAATCGGTCCAGTAGTTTTGGAGTATATTCATAACATAAAAAAATTCCTTTCCTCTTTATAATATTACTATAGAATTATAGATTAAAAACTAAAAATAAATATAATAATGTCATTAGTCGTATAGCTTATATGATTACGTAATTATATAAGTTATACAAATATGTAAACACGTATTATGTTTAAATCGGCAAGACAGGCTTTTGGGCTTGCATGGTAGTCCCGCCACTGGACATACGTTATTTTATGACATAAAATTATTTGTACTGGATTTTCAACACCCTATTGTTCTTTCTAACATAAAATCGGTTGAATATGAGTCGGATTTGTGTGTATATGGTTCCTTCCGTATTATGTTGTGTTCTTTTTTTTAATGAGCAAGTGTTTCGCCGCTGCTTAACCACGGAGAGTGAAAACGCCGCCTAATACATCTACATTGCACCTGTGCGAAGCCGGGGCGGATCGCTAGTTAAATAAAATTTTCTTCATCGACTTTACTTTTAATATATCCAATTTAGGACTTAAATGGTAATAATCGTTATCATAAATGACCTCAAAAGAAACATTAACTCTATAACAATGTTAAATCCAACATTCACACAGCGGAAGCGACAGTATTAGGTATATACAGCGGAAGCGACAGTATTAGGTATTATATAGATTACGCTGTTAGCGTGAGGCATACGAGCATGCCTCACGCTAACAGCGTAATCTATGAAAATTCTAGAAAAAGAAAGAAGGAAAGACAAATAATTCGCACACCTACATGGCAAACTTTTTAAGAAAAAAAAAAGGAAATATTAAGAAATGAGTAGTTAATATTACCATTTAATTAGTTTTTTATCTCTCTTGGCCCGACATCACAGTCGCGGTAATGACTGCCGATCTACTTTACGTATACAGAACGGTTACTACCAAAATGGAATGTCGAAATTTCGGATACCAAAAGAATTCGGCCACCTTCGTATTTTAAGTTATTAAGAAAACATTTTCAATTAAGAAAAAAATTCCATTACGATCATAGTAATGTCTAATTGCGAACGACGGATCGATCATCGGATCCGAAAGATTTTTGTAATTTTATAATATACGATCCGTCATCCGAACTTCGTATTTTGGTTTTGGTAATAGGCCTTCAATGCAGGACACTACGTCACTTATTCAGTATCAATAATGGCTGTGATTTGATTGTTTTTTATGAGTATTCTACTTAATGAAAACTTCATTATTATTATTATAAATATTTGCGCCAACTTTAGCGTCTTTCAAGGATTTAATTCAAGGTTTTTTTATGCAGTTAACTTCTAAATTATTTCGAAAATATATTTCTTATTTTGATCTATGAAGTATTGTATTAAATTATATTGTTTGAAATAAGGAGTGTTTCATTTATTTCGGGGGTAAAGAGCTAAACCCAACCCAATGAAATTAAAAGTTGCTTGTTAAATTTTTAAAAGTTGCATGACTTAATTAAGGTTCAAACTACATTTGAATAATAATTATTGATATATTTTTTTAATAAGAATATCACACATTTAAAAACACATTTATGGAATACTTCATTCAAGACATCCATTTCTCATTCGATATTAGTTCATACTTTAATATAAATAAACTCCAAAATATTTTTTATTTCAAAACAAAAATCATTTTCAAACGCTCGTTTATAAACCGCCTTACCTCTATCAAATGTCACAGGGTGAATCGCGCTTTAAATAAACGTGGAATCGCTAATCGCGCCCTAACACGATATTAGCTAATTATCATTTCAGTATAAATCGTGAAACTTTTCATAATTATAGTGAACAAAACTCAGTAACTATTCCATCGTTAGTTTTAAAATAGACTTTAATTTCCTGTCTATTTTTGTTTAGGCCCTAATGTTTATCATTGGCTTGGAATTCTCTTGGAAGTCTTTTTCGCCGTGAGCATCGATGGGTAACATGTTTATAATTTTCTGTAAGCATATTTTATTTTTTTTAATTTTCTGTAGGCATTGATCGGGTGGGAGGAATATCGTAATTCCGACCAGGTAACGAACCACCGTTCATAGATGGAAAAACCGTGAAATGCACATTGCGCGTATCGGACCGAAACTTTTTCCGAATGCTCGAAGTAAAAATTAGGTCAACAGCGCATCATTGGCTGAAATTATGTGGACGGGGTACGCACCTACCATCAAATGAATCTCATACTCGTCTATCGATTTTTAACTTAAAAAAATTCTCAAGTACACACATACACACGTACATACTTAGTGGTATGCACGTTGCCGGAGTTACGGAGGTCCCAGGTTTGAATGCCAGGGAAAAAAGATAAAAACAATATTTTGGTGGTTACAGAAGACTGACTTGACTATATATTTTTAACTATTTCTGTATCGTTTATTCAATTTTCAAAAAATTCAAATTTTTGTAACCCTATTTTTCGGAGGTGCGATATTCACTTGCCTGTAAATAAAAATAATCAGTGAAATAGACACAAAAATGTGTCCGTCCCATGTCCCACTTTCCTACTCCAGATTTGACTTCTACTTGCCTGAAATCTTATATGGATTTTTATTTATAGAATGGAAGGCAAATGTGCAGGTGGCTCATGTGATGGTAAGTTATCACCGTCTACCATAGACATCAGCATACCGGATGACTTGCAGATGCGTTGCCGGCCTTTAAAAAAGCCAATACATTATGGTTAAAAACCAACCAAAATAAATGAAATACATGATAATACAACCGTTTATGACCTAAAATCACGGGTGTGTCGTTGTGTCATAAAATGATGTCATAAGCTTGAAGTGAATTATGTTCATGGAAATACTGAATGATGTATGAAAGCTCAAGTTATAATAGTTTAAAAAGGCCCCACCCTCATGAGCCTTGTGTAACTTATAGTATAATATCCCTAGCCAGTGGCGGCGTAAGGCGTGGGCGACGTGGGCCACCGCCTACGGCCTCGCGACCCAAGGGGCCTCGCGCCCCGAAAATTTATGCATTAATCAAAAGTTTTTTCCAAAAAAAGCCATTTTTTGAGTTAGCAGAGGACCCCTCAAAATGAATCTTGCCCACATAAAGGTCCTACGCCGCCACTGTCCCTAGCTTATAAAGGCACATTAAGACTATACAAGTTTCTTGCTGTTGCATACAATTAAATTGAAGCAATAAATGACTTGTATGGTCTTAACAATACCTAATATTACTTATTACGTTTTTCCTTTATTTTTATTTAATATTTTTCATTTTTTGATTCAAAACATGGATTGACTGTGTGAAGAATGATATGTGTTTGAGAGGTGTGACTGAAGATATGGCGGGTGAAAAATTAGGTCGACAGCGCATCATTGACTGATGTTCTGTGGCTGAGGTATCACCTTCAATCAAGTGAATCTCATGCTCGTCTGTCGATATCTGACATAAAAAACATATACATCGTAAAACATAATGGTGTACGTATATAGTATTTAAAATACTTCCGCGTGGAGGGGAGTACTGTCATTTACCCATACCTGAATACCGTATAAGCCGAGTGTGAACTCAAATGAGATATTTCACATCTGCGGACGAGACAGACAATAAAACAACCGTATTTTAAAACGGATTCCTTAAATTAAACCTTCAGATAAAGGAGGGATTACATAGCAGTGGCGAAGGGTGAACATTTCCAAAAGGAGCTATTCTAAAAAAAAAATAAGTCATATCATGCTGCGAAATTTCGTACTTTCATATAGTGCGAGGAAGATCCAAAGTAGAGCGAAAGGTACAACACCTACACTGTTTTTAGTTTGTTAGTAGATTAGTTATTGGGTTAAATATATATATATGCTAGCAACGCGCCCCGTCTTCACACAGGTTTAATGTAGATGTACTATAGTCAAAAAATAGCCTATGCTACTCGCTGATAATGTAGCTTTCTATTGGTGAAATAATTTTCAAAATCGATCCAGTAGTTTTTGAGTTTATTCATAACATACAAAAATACAAATCTTTCCTCTTTATAATATTATATCATAGTATATTTAGTATAAAGGGAAGCCGGCAGAATTTGGCTAGTTGAGATTCCTCGCCACTGTTATATATTACCTACATATTATACTCAAACAAACTCTAAACTTAAACAGGTTTGAACAAGAATTGCCAGAACGCCACTCAACTAAATCTTGACAATATTTGTCAAAATGGCGGTCTTGTATGAAAGAATCGCCGCTGAAGTTTATATTTTTCCGTTTGAATCTAGTAACAATACAGTTAAATAACCAGATAAAGAACCACCGTTCATAGATGGAAAAACCGTGAAGTGCATATTGCGCGTTTCGGTTTCAGTCTATGGATTTCCGAATGCTCGAAGTAAAAATTAGGTTGACAGCGCATCTTTGACTGATGTTCTGTGGCTGAGGTATCACCTACCATCAAGTGAACCTCATGCTCCTCTGTCGATATCTGACATATAAAAATAAGTTAATATTATCGCTCTCAAGGCGTTCTCAAACGCACCATGTAACCCTTCCCTTTGACACATCCGTCTGTCAGGATCTGTCCTAAATTTTTGAAGAACCGTAAAATTATCCGAAACCAATAATTTATTTTTGTAAAAAAGATTAATAGCCTTCAGGTTGAAGGCGAAACTCATTGTTCGCGGGCAATTTGAATATAATAGTGTTCCTAGAATGGGAGAACACAGTATGGCTGATGTGAGATAAACTAAAAATTCAACCGACTTCGAAGACCAATTAGATCCAAAACACATGAGAGAATATATTTGATTTTTTTTGAAGTTATACTTCTTTTGGCGCGATGGAGAAAAATGATGAGAGTGAATTTTTACGATGCGCGCGCACACCGACACCTGAATTCTACATCGTGAAGTTAGTTCTAGGTGGCATGAAAATCGATAATTATGTTCAAGTTGTATATTCTAGTATTTTTATATTTAGAACACGTGTTTCGTAACATTACAATTAAACAGTGTGAATAAATAAATATTATTTTGGTGTTTTTATTTTAATATTTATCGTTAATCACTACTGCATTTTAGCCATATTTTTTATAAGCCAAAGAAGTATAACTTCTAAAGGTAGCGTTCCGATCTTGACTGCCGCGACTCGGCAGTCGCTGCCGTCGGCTGCAAGCACTGCCAACTGCTCAGCAGCGCGACCACGTTCATTCCGATCGTAACTGCCAGGCAGTATAACGGCGAGAAATACCGCCATTTTTATTTTAGAGCACGTGCAATAATAGAGGGTCGCGCTGCCAGACTGCTTCACAAGCGGCTGGTCAGCGCTGCCACTCGTGCGCAGCTTGGCCGCACGACCCGGTCGCGTGCATCGGAAAGCTCTCTATGCATGATCATACAGAGCGGTGCGTTGCTGCCCGGCAATGACTGTTGGGTCGCAGCTGCCGAGTCGCGGCAGTCAAGATCGGAACGCTACCTTAACGCGTGTACACACACTCTTTTTTCGATAGTATAAGTTTATGTTGCAATTTTTTGTTACCTTGAAAGCGGTAACTTCTAAAGTACTCGTCTCTAAGTACGTAATCGGTAGATTTTCATAATTGGACGTTGTTAAGCAATACAGTGACAACCCACATGGTTGGCATTTTGAGAAAGTTGAGTTTGAAGTTTAAAAAATAACAGAAATAAATAGATAAGAATAATAAAATAGATATTTTGTCATTATTATTACACTAAATGTATATCGTTTTTCTTGATAGCAATCAAAGTTATAGAATTTAGTGCATTATTGTTAAATATTCTTAGCATGTTAGGATTTTGCGGCTACTATTTTTTTTTCAATATTTTTGTTATTAAAACGATTTAAATGATATATATCTCTTTTGAAATATATACTCTAGCTCACAAGGAAGCGATTGGTATCAAAATTTACATTTTTGTCATTTTGTGGGTTGACACTGTATTGTTTAACAGCGTCCAATTAAAGATGATTTAATTTAAGTTACACAATGGATTTTGCTGCAGCAGGTAGTTTATTGGGAGGATCTCTTGGTAAATATTTCTTTTATTACCAGAAAAAGAGTAAAATAAACATTTTTAAAGTATAAAAAAATGTGTCATTAAGTTATTTTTTTGGTAAAACGTAATAAATAAAGTAATTTATTGCATTTTTATTTGTGGAGGAAGGAAGGTTTTTTTTTTCCTCCGACCAAGGGAGGATCCTCAATCAGTCGAACCACTCAGTGCTCCGAAACACTTTGATAGCGCGATTCAGGATTATTGACGTCTTCGTACTCATTGTTGGCACAGATTGTAGTATGGTAAATATTAATATATTGTAATTATATTTTTAAAACAGAAAATAAAAAAAATATCTCACAATTTTAAAGGAAGTATAGCTGCAGGTCCAACCTATAATAATATTATTAGATGTCTGAACCAGATATATCTAAAATAAAGGTAATTACTGTCCTTCCGCGTTGGAGATGTCTAGATTAGTCATAGAAGGGACCTAGACAGTTAGGGTTAAGACCGATATCGGGGGTGAATGACCCCGCCCTCTGTCAAGTGGACAGTAAAGTCAATAGAGATAATTTAATTAAAAATACATATATGTAATTGCATTTCTATTTATTTATTCCAGTAAATATCATAAAATAGACATTTGTGTACATTATTATAATATGAAAATGTTTTCTTTCTAACTTTTGCATTTTGGAAGAGAAATGTTCAAGTGTGTAACATAATCTCTGGAGAAGTCAAGTCAGAATCTCTACAATCTTCCTCAAGGAATTAAAATATTCATTTTTTTATGTTAGATATCGACAGGTTTCGATGAGGTTTACAGAGGTAGGTGATGCCCCAGCCACAGAACATCAGTCAATGATGCGCTGTCGACCTACTTTTTTACTTCGAGCATTCAGAAATCAATAGTCTGAAACCGAAACACGCAGTGACGGACACTACACTTAAGATTTTCCATCTATGAACGGTGGTTCGATACTCGGTTGGAATTTCAATCGTTTCGCCTACTATATACTGGTTTAGACAGTTGTGTTTTGTGTCTTAATTATATCACTAAAGTCATCTCCACTGATCCCCTGTTCTCACAATGTATTCCACACAAGGTCTACAAATGCTCATTACGGCGTCCATATTGGACCGCACTATCTGCGCGTACGCACGATTCGTTTCCCTTTGCATTTCTGCTTATGCAACTAATTATCTGATATTGTATAATAATTATAATTGTTCAATTCAAATAATTTGAAATGTAAGTAAGAAAACCAAGTAATTCCGAAAATCAAATTGACATTTTGTGTTTCCTACCATTGCAATTGTTTTATTTTTCTTTTCTTTTTTGTATGTATAATATTCAGTTTTTATTTGTTTCTCTTTTAAATTTAATTATATTTAGGAGTATTATTTGCAATTTTAGTCAAATATTTTAGAAGGAGAAATTGTTATCTAAACTGTAGCAAATTTTATTATATTATACTCGCTGCCCGACCCGACTTCACGCGGTCAGAAAATGAGACCAAATCGCATGAAAAATAAAATAAAATATATACCTAAAAATAAAAAGCTTTTATTTTTTCCTTACTACTTAGGGGTTGTTGTACATTCGTCCCAAAGTAAATTCGTCACGAAAAAAAGTATGTGTAAATTCGCCACAAATCTAATTTAAGTAGTATATTTCCAATATAATAATTTTGACAGTTGTAAATTCGTCACATTATTTTTTCGCACGGACAGCAAAAAAAAATTAAACATTATGCAGATTAAAAATGTTGTTTATTTTTCATAATCATAGCAATTTTAATAATTTACCTTACACCTATATAAAAATCTCACTTTTCAAGTGGCTGATGTGCCCATAACATTACAATTATAACAAAAAACAATAGAAAGTTAAATCACAGTAATAATCACATTTTTTAAACAAACCTAACTCCTATGTAAAAATCACAGATCTCAAGTGGCTGATTTGCTCACAACATTACAATTATTATAAGAAATTCAACAGAAATATAATTCAATCACAGTAATAATCACATTTTTTTAATTTAACCTAACTCACATGTAAAAATCACTGATCTTAACTGGCTGATTAACCTACAATTATAAAAACTATGTAAAAAAAATTAAATACTTATTTCAATAGATTGATTGGTAATTAAACGTTACAAATTTTTAAAATGCTGCCTGCATAACAGAAAGTTTTTTAAGAACTTCGGCAAGGGACATGTTATCGTAATTGTCAAAAATAGTTTTCAATTCAATGTCATATGCAAGAGATCGACGTGTTCTCAACTTTAATGGTATATCAAATCTGAAATTCTTTAATTTCCAATCTACTTATATATTCAGCTTCCTTTTTTAGTGTATCAAGAAACTGAAGCATTTTAGGTTTTCTTTTACCCATCTTACTGTTTAAACGTTTATGCCATGCTTCTGCTAGATTTATTGTCCTATGACGAGCCCCATGTACATTCCACATAAACTGTATACAAGTGTTCTCTAACCACTGGGCCACAAAAAAATCATTGAATTTTGTGATTGCTTAATTCTGTGGAGCATCTTCCATTATGTACAACCAAGCGTCTTCAATATCTTCTTTCTTTATATGAGCCAATGCAGCACACATGGCTAAGTGTCTTTTTTCTTCGAAGTCATTCAATTGTTTTTGTCTTTTTTGGTCAAAGCTTAAAACTAACAACTTTGCTTGCTACCACTACTTTAAACAAAGAAATGAGGATTTGTGGCAAATTTACAATAACTTTCACCTACCTGTGACGAATTTACACATATTTTTAATGCATGTGACGAATTTACTTTAACAGTATGGCGTTTACAAAAATGTGACGAATTTACTTTGTGACGAATGTACAACAACCCCTACTTAGATACAGGTTAATTATGAGACTATTCTAATTGTAAGATAAAAAAAGCAAGTGTATGCATTTAATTATGTTAAAAAATATAAAAAATAAAATAAAACCTGATCTAAGTAAGGACCGCCTGTTGCGGTAAGCCTGCACCGCCACTTGAAAATTAATTTAAAAAAATAATTATCGAGTTTGCTGCAGTTGTTCGGAAGTTACGCGCGTACATCATAGATAGATTATGTTATATGTTTACGAGTATGTAGCAGATGGCGGCGAGTTTCTTGCCAGTTCTTCTCGTCCGCTCTATGCCCATGATTTGTGAACTGGTAGTAAATGTAAAATTAGAAGCATTTAATATTAGTAATATTAGTAATTTAATATGTATTATTTTTTATTGACGTTCATAGATGTACATTGTGTTACCTAAATTAATAGATTATTTTTTAATTTAATTGAATTAAATATGGCAACTTTGTGACATTTCAAATATAAGACAACTGTCATCTTTCAGTCTCCCGCGACCACGGTTGCTGAAAAGCATCCGAATCGTCGGGATAAATAATTTAAACAATAAATCGCGTTTTAATCCGGTATACAGTATTTTATTTAAATGTGTGATACTCGCGTTAATAAAAGACAATATTATGTAGCAGATGGATATTTTATAATTTTTATAAAATTTCCATCTGCTGGCTATGTTGAAAACCCTAATCTTTATCAATCATTTTATGCATCGTAAAAGTTTATTAACTTTCGAAAAGATGGCGCTTTTTCAATAAAAGGAGTAAAGAAAGTTCCATCTTAAAAGTACAGATGGCGCTTATCCCAAAAAGTATTAATTCAAGTGTCTACTGAATTTTACAATTATTATGCTATTTTAACGTAGGTATAATAATTATTTTATATGATTTTTATTGGTCTATAAAATGTTACCAGTCCGGCACAACAATTATTAGTATCGTAAAATCGTTAAGATACGACGAAAACAATACGAAATAGGTACAATCACAACTCGTTAAAGGCTGTAAAGTTATCGTTTGCGTTTTATTATATTTATAGTCAGTAAAAGGGTTGAATATTTGCCTGGAAAAATACTTCATAACGAAGTAAATGTTAATTGTTCCATATATTAATATATTTATTATTGAATAGGATTCGGTCATAATTTTCGCGTGGATAAAAATCAGCCTTTCAATAAAACCTAGGGATTATCTATCTCAGTATTCAAAATCAGTCTAGCAGAGTATTTCGGTCAGACTTACCTTTTTACGTAGTGAACCGATTGTGATAAAATTGTGTACCTTCTTTCTATTCTAGGCATTTCATTCCTAGAGCGTTTTGGGAACCTGGGGACGGACAATATATATATTTTTTTATTTTTAATCTCGGGAAAGCCTTGTAATTTTACCATGCGAGCGAAATCTTGGTAAACCTAAGTATAAAATTAATTAATAATATTAGAATTAAGGTGACCTAAATCACAATGTTTTCAATAGCTACTACTTTTTATCATAGAACCCATAATTTTTAACCATTAAATATAATATGACCATTAGATATTAAATACATACAATTGTCCAAATTTTTTAGTGCGTTTTAGATTATCTAGGTTCGATTTAGTCTCAATTAACTGAAAAAAAAATATACCTAGTTAATATTGTCTTTTATTAACGCGAGTATCACACATTTAAATAGACCCCGCGACCACGGTTGCTGAAAAGCATCCGAAACGTCGGGATAAATAATTTAAACAATATAAATAATAAATCGCGTTTTAATCCGGTATACAGTATTTTATTTAAATGTACTTAGTTGATGGAGAATTTTTATCATAATTTCAAACCAATTTAAATGATACTTCATTCGTTAACAACCAGTGTTACGCAGCAAGTGCAAAAACAATATAATTGTAATATTGTCTTTATAGACACAATAAAATGTCCGTTCAATATAAACGATATCGACATTTTATAGCTTTTAAACCTGTTCGCTCTGTTATTGAGATATAAAAAGTCTCAATAATGAAAATGAAACCAATTTAACTGTTTTAGGGCGCGTATTCATTTACAAATTTAATAACAAACATCCACTATTCTATAATTTTGTCAACCACTGGGATTGAGGTACGGTTAGCAACAAAAACACTTACATATTATTTAATTTTGAGATTTTTTTTATTATTTTTTTATACACTGTGACTTAAGTAACTTCTCATTAATGTTATATGAATTCAGTCTGACATGGGCCAAATATATTTCTGTGCCATTTTACTCATTATTTTTTTATACGCGCAAGTTTGATCACCTACTTGCGCGTCTTCTGAGCCTTGCCCGAACGGAGGGGCTTTTATTTTTTGTTCCACCGGGAATCGAATCCAGGATCTCCGTTCTCCGATCTAAGCACTTCTGATGACTTCCTTTGGTCAATAAAGGTACAAAGGTACAAGGTACAATAAGTGCTTATTGAATTCACAAGCCGAGAATCACTGCCGGCGCAAATTATGCCACCGGTTTCTTTTCCATATATTTTTTATGATACATAAAAAATATTTATATACCAAGATATATCGACAGACGAGCATGAGGTTCACTTGATGGTAGGAGATATCTCAACCACAGGACATCAGTCAATGATGCGCTGTCAACCTACATTTTACTTGACTGAAACCGAAACACGCAATATGCACTTCACGGTTTTTCCATCAACGATATTTTCGGGTAATGAATGGTGGTTCGTTACCCGGTTGGAATTTCGATATTCCTCCCACCCGTTCAATGCCCGAAGTTACCAGACGTGGGGAAGACATGCTTACAGAAAATTATAACAATCTCGTCCCGGTGGGATTCGAAATCAAGACCCATCGATGCGCTCGGCAGGTGTTCTACCGAACGCGCCAACGAGCCCGTCAAAGTTTTTAAATCAAAATAAATATAGCGAATTAGTATCCCAATCTAATCATAATATTTTTATCATGTCTACCATTTGATCCCTTGGAAGGACTACAAAAGAAATAAAATACATATAAATTGATGAGCGCTGCGAAGTTCTGCAAATCTGCGTTTTACTGCCGCAATGTGGGTTGTGTTTTATGACAGTTTGTGTACTCCGGCGGTGAGTGGTCCAAGTTAGTATTATGATTCTTTGGTTTGCTCAGAGGAAGGTTATTTACCATCTCAGTCAGCGGCATCATTTAAAACAAAGGTAGATAACACTTCCTGCTAATACCAGAGGCGGGACCACCATACAAGCCCAAACGCCTGTTTTTCCTTATAAATGCATTAAAAAGAAATATAATAATGTAATAAGTCATATATAACTTATACGATAACGTAATTATATAAGTTATATAAATATATAAAACACGTATTATGTTAAAATCGGCAAGATGGGCTTTTGGGCTTGTATAGTACTCCCGCCACTGGCTAATACTATAAACTAGCGGACCAGACAGAAAACAAAAACCGACTTCAAAACTGTACCTATAGTATGTACAAACTTAAACTAAAAAGTAAAAAATAATATTTTAATTACTTCAAAGCAACAGCCTTAAAGGACGAAAATTTTTAAATCGCTTAATGTAAAATTGTCTTTTATTAACGCGAGTATCACACATTTAAATAAAATACTGTATACCGGATTAAAACGCGATTTATTATTTTATGTTTAAATTATTTATTCCGACGTTTCGGATGCTTTTCAGCAACCGTGGTCACGGGGAGACAAAAAGATGAAAGTTGTCTGATTTTTGAAATGTCACAAAGTTGCCATATTAGTCAGTTTTCCAAAGACTACTTTAAACTTTGTTTGGAATAGATGGCAACTATGTGACATTTCAAAAATCAGACAACTGTTATCTTTCTGTTTCCCCGCGACCACGGTTGCTGAAAAGCATCAAAAACGTCTGGATAAATAATTTAAACAATATAAATAATTAATCGCGTTTTAATCCGGTATACAGTATTTTATTTAAATGGCTTAATCTTTTAACTTGTACCTGAATCTAGTGACAGTTGACCTTCGGTACAATCTGACCAATAAAAAGGGGTTTATGCGAAAAGTTCTTGAGCCCAGACTCATTGTCCACTCGCAGTGAGTGCTCCGACTTCGTATTTATTGAAAGAATACTAAAATTGATAGAGTAACCATCAAATAATTGAAGATATGCTTCAGTGAAGTTTTGCTTAACTAGGTATGTAGCCTTGCGGTCGCTCGTTCATCCGTAAGAGTATACGTCGCGGGTTCGATTCCCAGGTTGGTCATTAAGTGTTTCTCGCTTTTAAAAGTGTGGAAATGGTTGGTGATCAGAGAACTTGAGGGATGTTTGAAGCCCGGAAGGTTTGATAACATAAAATTGGTGGATTGATAACATTTTGAAACCTGTGCAGAGGGCACGTAAAGTTTTAGTCAACAAGTTTGACTAAAATTCGATCCGCGGACTTTTCCCATGTTGAGCATGGGAAGGATGCACAAGCGGGAGGGGGGCCGTTTGGCCTGACCGCCGGGTGCTCGCGATCCCGTGGGCCCCATTATGGCGGCTTGAGGGGTGAGGGGATATTTTTTTTTCAGTGAAGTTATGCTTGGTGGCTGTAATGTTAGTTGCCTTTTTAATAAAATATTGTGTAAATTTTATTTTCGATGTTTATTTTTTAAATTTAGTAGGTACCTATTATAAAACTAGCGGACCCGGCAGACGTTGTCCTGCCAGAATGCCTTAAAAATTAAATATAATATTTCTAGATTGTAAGTGATGGTAAGTGATCACCGCCGTCCATACACATCCGCAACACCAGAGGGCTTGCAGGTGCGTTGTCGGGTCGACAGCGCATCATTGACCGATGATGAGCCCTATCACCTAGCATCAAATGAACCTCATGCTCGTCTGTTGATGTCTTACATAAAAAAAATACCTTAGCCACAGAACATCATCCAATGATAGTATTTAATATTGATTTAATAATTCTAAGGAAATATTTATATTTTACAATAAATAAAAAATTACAACTGTCAAATAAATGTAAATCGTTAGCTTCGTTTTTGTATTTATGAAAAAAAAAAAACAAGTCAATATTTTCGTCACTTTGACGTTAATATAAATCTCTGACATTTAAAATTGAATAAGTCCCCGATACAAAAGCGGCATTGATTAATGACCTCCGACCTCTATATTATACAAAGCGGGAAAAAATATATTTTGCTTTCATAACTTTACCATTTTCAAGACCAAATTAACCGTCACGGCGAACTTTTTCTCATTTCTTATTAGAAATCTTTATGTTGTTTCGGAAAACCTTAGTAGCTATTGCTCTGCCGGCCTAGCATGACAACCACGACAAAATTTTGTCGACCGTTTTCTCGTGTTAATCTATTATCTCTTTATGTCTTCCGGGTCTAATATGACACACTTAAAACTCGACTTCTAATGTCAAAAGTAGATATCTATGAGTCAATCGAGATAGCTTGTCTAAGTTGTCGATTTCGAGATATCTTATATCTTAGTTTGTCTTCACTCGTCTGCGAGATATCTCTTGATAGTCATGCTAGGCCGGCTGGGCAGTTATATTTTATCAGTTTTCGAAATACTACTTTAAACTTTGTTTATTGACAAGTACTTTTTTTGTTTAATTTAATTATTAGTAAAAAAAAATTTAAAGAGTTAGACGACAGTTCAATCTACGTAATAAAAGTGGCGTGAAATATAATATGTACTACAAATAGGTATGTAATAATATTATATTTCATGCCTCTTTCTCATCGGGGTAGGCAGAGATCACAAAATTCCATATGCTTCGATCCTTGCATACCACTTTCATCAATGCTTCTGTAGTTAAATCAAGTTATTCAGTAACTGACCATATATTATGTAGATGTCGGAAAATTTTATTACTTCCAGCATTCAGATTCATAAACTTAAATCGCGCAATATTTATGTTGGCTTTCCATCTTTGGAAGCTGGTTCGTTACCCGGTTAAAATTTTGTTATTCGTTCTGTGTGCCTACCCGATTAATGTCCGAAATGATAAATAATAAAATACATCATATTGTCTTTTTTTTACGCAGGTATGGTTTTTTATATAAGAATTTAAAAAAACTTTTACCGGATAAAAATGTTTATGCCGTGGTCACGGGCAGACTGAAAGCTAACACCTGTCCAATTTGAAAATTCACTAAGTTGCTGTAATTTTCTATATTCTATATATAACAATATTGACTCGTTTCATCCAGTATAAAGTACATTATTTGCGTTAAATATGTATATTATATCAAAAAAAAACTTGAGAGGTGTCAAGGGACACCCGGATGGAACGAAGTTTATTAAGCATTTATTATTATCTGTATGTAATCTCTACTTACCTAACTCCATCAGCAATATCCGGAACTTGTGCAGAAACACTGTCAGGATTCATTATTATTATTATTATTTATTATTTACAAAAAACCTGTATACACTCAACAAAAATATCGCGACACCACACTGTTCAATGCGAAATAGAAATGAAAATATCTGGCTTGCTTTCTATAAGAGAGAGAGAGACAGAGAGAGAGACAGACAGACAGACAGACAGAGAAACATGCGACGCCGCACAGCTTACAATAGCTTACTATAGCAAAAAGTGTCGTGACAACTTTTCGTAAGAATTTTTTCCGTGTAGCCCCCTTGGTGCTAGATGCTTGATGCTTGGTGCTAGGCCAAAAAATATGGTGAAAAAAATATACGGAACACTTTATTAAACCGTTGTATTCACGCACACCAACAATTTTCCTATTAAACTTCCAAACATCAAATAGGTTTGTAATCATGTTTCATGTTTCTTGGAGTGTTTACTTGTTTCAAATAGGTCCTTTGAACGCAATTTAAGTCCTTTTAGAGAGGATTTCCGAATTGAAAGAGCTGTGAATAAATATTTAGATTAAAGATGAGGCACCTTCATGTACTTTGACACAATCAATTTTGAGTCAAAATAAATGCTTTAACATTAATTAAACATAATATGTATTATTAGCGTAACATGATATTGTATAAAAATACTAGTGGACCCCGCAGACGTTGTTCTGCCACAATTTTGGCTGCGAAATTATATAATTATTCTTAAATTTGAATATGCTCATTTACCCACTATACTTGTCTTATATGTCACTGATTTGCAGTGGACATCTGTTATTCCAAAAAAGCTAAGAATGCATGACGTGAGTTGTCAAGATGGCGGAGTTCCGAATCTAATTTATTTTATAACTAGCAATTGCCCCCGCAACCCCCCTTGTGGGTTGAATTTCGTAAAATCCGTTCTTAGCTGACCTCTACTCGGCGAAAGGAATATTCCTACCATATTTCAAGTCGCTACGCCTTATGGTTCCAGAGATATCGTGATGAGTGACTATAGGTGGAAATCTCTTTTATATATATAGAAGATTAATTTTATGCATATATTTTTTTCCTGATTTTTTCCAATATTTTAATAGCTTATATCTTATTCCGGACATAGAGGAATCCAACAAAGAATATATCGTTAAAATCGGTACAGTCGTTCTTGAGTTATAAACGGTGTAACTAACACAACTTTATATATATAGACTAGTGGACCCCGCAGACGTTGTTCTGCCACAATTTTGGCTTCGAAATTATATAATAATTAAAAATTAATTAAAAAAACATTGTCCAGCGGACAAAATTGTGAATCTAAACCATTCCCAGATCCCCTTGAACACACACAAAAAATTTCATCAAAATCGGTCCAGTCGTTTGAGAGAAGTTCAGTGACATACACACTCACAGAAGAATTATATATATAGGGATTTCATCCGTGTGAAGAAAAATATGTATATATAAGTATGTACTAGCAATAGAAGATGTGCTATACAAAAAAACGTATGTTTATAACGGGATAACTCAAAAACGACTCGACCTATTTTAAAAATTCTTTCACCAACAGAAAGCTACATTATCAGCGAGTAACACAGGTGTATAGTATATCTACATAGCACCCGTGTGAAGGGCTGGATCGCTAGTTATTTAGAAAAACAGTAGTAGCTTGTATGGTGGTCCCGCTACTGTTTACTCGTAGCTGTTGTGTCTCTTTCTATTATACAGTAGGTACTTCTTCAACAGTGGCGTAGCATGATGGGGGGCGGTCTGCCCCGGGCGGCACTTTGGTGGGGGCGGCATCTCACAGGTAACGGTAAAAAAAAGACTTCCTTCAACGTTTTTTTTTAAATTTTTTTGTTACTACATCACCGTAATAATAGAGTTTCTTTTTAGGTTAGTGTTATTCAATAAGAGCCCTAATATTTAATAATCAATTACAAAAATAAGGGGGGCGGCAAATCTGGGATCCGCCACTGTTCTTCATTATGGCGGTACAGCCCCTGGTAACAAGCAAACCCGCGAGCAACAGCTAGTAAAATAAAATGAATCTTTTAAGTCTTTACTAATAACGACAAATAAACGAAAATACAACGAAATAGAGCAATATACATTATGTTCACGTTTATTACCTTTCTACTGCTCCATTAGTTAACAAAGTAAATGTTACAGCCTAAGGCTTGTGAACCATAGTCGTAGCGATACTATTATTTTATGGAAGAAAACAGGCATTTATTGAGATTTGTGTCGCGTCTAAAGCGTTCAGAAAAAATTACAAAGATGATACGCTATTCAAAAAAATATATACATTACGCATATAAATAAGTAAATGTAAAATTAGAAGCATTTAATATGTATTTTTTATTGACGTTCATAAGTGTACATTGTGTTACCTAAATGAATAAATGATTTTTGAATTTAAATTTGAATTTGAAATATATTTGTTCATGCCACAACTAATTCTAATTCAATTATAATTGGATCACAAAAAAACATAAACTATTTTTTTGCCATAGGATTTCAAAACTAGGATCATATCTTATTTGTCATTTTGATTTGAAAAGCCTATAATTTGTTTGCCCTTGCCACGGGGCAGATGGAAAATACGTAACTGTGTGTGTACCTAATTTATGATAGTAATTTTTAGAATATACTACATACGCCAGACAAAAAAAAGTTTTATTTTCCCAGGAATATAATATCCCCCCATATATGTATGTCGCTCTAACTCCATAACTCTTATTATTACGTTCATACACCAGATATACTGACATTTGAGTCACGGATAGGAAGTGTTGATAATTTACCATCAGGCAACTCGTCTCCTCAGTTATCTGACGGTCTCGTTGGCGCGTTCGGTAGAACACCTGCCGTGCGTATCGATGCGCTTGTTTATAATTTTTAATTATCCACGTCTGGTAACTTTGAATAATGAACGAGTGGGAGGAATATCGAAATTCCCACGGGGTAATGTATCACCATTAATAGATGGAAAAACCGTGAGGTGCATATTGCGCGTTTCGGTTTTAGTCTTGGGATTTCTGAATGTATCACTTACCATCAAGTGAACCTCATGCTCGTCTGTCGATATACAATATAAAGAAAAGATCGATAATAATGAAATAAATACTATACTTTCATTATATAGTATAGTATGTCAGTTTAAGTGGATGTCCACCCTAATGCGTGGAGTTACAAGCCCATAAACGTTTAGGCAGCTTGTTTGATTGCATAATAAAAGATAGTTGAGCTACATCGCATTAGCTTATTATTAATTTTGATAAAAGTATTTACTGTTTATGATGTCCTGGGAGAAGTGATAAGAATTAATCTTTCGGAAGAAAATTATATTGATATTTTGTAACATACATTCACACCTGAATTCGTGTATGCGGTGATATTAGTTATTTCGACTATGTGTTTGCGTGTTGTTCCCACGAGAATGTAAGTGCGTGCTCCTATTTCACCATGCCTACTGCTGATAGAGGACAAATCTTTTTATCCTTATGATTATTTTTATTTTTTCGTTTAAATATATTTTTTTTAAATATTATAACATAATAAACTATAATAATAAAAAAAATATAATATAGGTATAAACGAAAAAATGGAGGATTTGAACCCACGACCCATCAGTGCGCACGGCAGGTGTTCTACCAAATCGGAATAATCTAGTTTCATCAAAATAATGAAACTAGATTATTCCGATACTAAACAACGTCTGAAACGAATCCGTTTCACTATAACTATAAATTTTACTGCGGACTAAATATACCCCATTCTTTAGTTTGTGCTTCGAGTTAAGGAGAATGCACACTTGATTTTATTCTGAGACAAAGAGGAAATATTTGTTTTTTTTTATGTCAGTCATCCACAGACGAGCATGAGGTTCACTTGATGGTAGGTGATACCTCAGCCACAGTAGATCAGTCAATGATGCACTGTCGACCTACTTTTTACTTCGAGCACTCGGAAATCCATAGACTGAAACCGAAACGCGTATTCACGGTTTTTCCATCTATGAATGGTGGTTCGTTAAACGGTCGTAATTTCGATATTCCTTCCACCCTTTCAATACTCGAAGTTACCAGACGTGGGGAAGACATGTTTACTGAAAATCAGTGCTGTGTCCATCATGGCCACAGCTTATGCTGAGTGGAGTCCTATTTGACACCGCACTGCAGCATTTATGTTTATACAATATTTTTATTGATAACAGTTATTTTCATTTTCTTTTAATTTGTAATTTTTTTTTTGTGTGTGTGTGTCAAATAAAGTTATTATTATTATTATAAAATAAACATGTCGTCCCGGTGGGATTCGAACCTACGACCCATCGATGCAAACGGCCGGTGTTCTAGCGAAAGCGCCGAAGTCCGTCGTTCTTATTTAAAAAAAAAGCTACTTAACCTAATTTAAAAATTCGTGTGGAAAAAATTCATTAATAATGAATATTGATGTCGGGCTCTGAGGTCCTCAGTTAATTATTACTTTGAAGAGATGATTGGTCCGGGATTTTTCACCTGTCAATTTATTCTGGCCTAATTATAACTGATCCCTTTTCTAAATTATTTTATTCTCCCTCACCATGTTTTTTTTATTTTCTTTATGTACGAGATGAGTTGAATGTTGACTAGAAATAAATCTGATATAAGTGATGTATTTTGTAAGTAAAAAGTAGGTCGCCAGCGCATCATTGACTGATGTTCTGTGGCTGAGGTACCGCCAACAAGTGAAACTCATGCTTGTCTGTCGATATCCGACATAAAAAAGCACTTTGAAGTATATTTAATTTTCATGTTAAATGTTTAAAAAGCAAGATATATGATTTCACTGTGACTTGAAGATTGCAGAATATAATTATGTTTTACAGGTGTTCTGTAAAACATACATTCTGATATTCAGTAGAATTAACATATCACTCTTAACTAGCTTTAATTTATAATATTAAAAACTTCAAGTAACAGTTATTAATTTTACTTATATTTTGACGTAAAACTGGGCATTAAAATTTCCTTAAGTTCACCCCATTCATTTGCCTGCCTTATAAAAAGAAAATGTGTTTTACAGCAACTCGTAAACCCTATTCATATTAGGTGAGGTTATAAAAAATCCATTCTTTACAAGGCCATATCTTTTTATAGAATTTATATTTAGGGTGTTTTCTTGTACAGTTTGTTTCAAAAGATGGCAAGATCTTGGGAAAGGGAATTCAGTGAGTCTACGCACAAGGGTGAAGCATCATTGTCCGGATACGGAGGAAATTTTTTTGTTTATGTCAGATATCGACAGACGAGCATGAGGATCACTTGATGGTAGGTGATACCTCAGCCACAGAACATCAGTCAATGATGCGCTGTCGACCAAATTTTTACTTCGAGCATTCGGAAATCCATAGACTCAAACCGAAACGCGCAATATGCACTTCACGGTTTTTCCATCTATGAACGGTGGTTCGTTACCTGGTCGGAATTTAGATATTCCTCCCACCCGATCAATGCCCGGATTTACCAGACGTGGGGAAAACATGCTTACAGAAAATTATAAGCATGTGCTCCCGGTGGGATTCGAACCCACGACCCATCGATGCGCACGGCAGGTGTTCTACCGAACGCGCCAACGAGCCCGCCAAAATAAAATCAATCAATCTTTATTTGCGAAAATCAGTACATATGATGTTACCTATTAAATACATTGGATTCTTGATTTTCCGCCAAGTTACGAGTATATGTCATGCAAATGCAAATATTGAGTTTGAAATAATGAAAATCACAACTAAATTATACCTTCATCGGAGAAAAATCAGTTATACTATAATAACATTTATTATTAAATATATTATTTAGGTTTTTTTTAACAGATTTATAGGTAGGGTTTGTCCAGCTTTTAAATTTTTCCGGATATTTGACAATAGATAGAAATTATGAATATTCAATAGACTTCTTAATTACTCTCATTTCACTTCAATACAACAATCACTTCAAATCAACTTTACTGTTATTTTAATTTTGTGAAACAATGTCGGAATCTTTATATAAATTAACGGCTTGTTATCAGGACAAAAATGTTTGTGAAGGAAACCACACATGATAATTACAACATAGTATGCTTGTTTGCATGTTATGAAATAGGAGTAAAAAAATCATTAAACTCCAAAATATCGTCGTCAGATTCGGTTTCAGTCTATGGATTTTCGAATGCTTGAAGTAAAAATTAGGTCGACCGCGCATCATTGACTGATGTTCTGTGGCTGAGGTATCACCTACCATCAAGTGAACTTCGTGCTTGTCTGTCGATTAAAATATGTAAACGCTACCTTATTCTAACGCAACGCTTCGCTGACTTCAGTGGAAATGCTTTTTTATTGCTCTCTAAATTGGTAATAGCTCCTGTTGTCTTCTAAACACTTAATCTATTAGAAATTATCTAATGAATCAGTGTCTTGTATTTTCATAAATTCATTTGATTGTGCTTTCTTATTTCATGTATTTACCTATTTTAGAGTATCACTAAGCCTAGACTAACTTAATATTGTCTTTTAAACGTCAGGATAAACAATATAAATAATAAATCGCGCTTTAATCCGGTATACAGTATTTTAGAAAGAAAGAAAGAAAGAAAGAAAGAAAAACATTTATTTCACAAAACACTCACAGGATACACTTAATAAAATAAAACAAAGTACAAAAAAAAAAATCAATAACTAAAACCTATTAACTAAAATCAATAACTAAAAGCTATTAACTAAAATCAATAACTAAAAGCTATTAACTAAAATCAACAACTAAAAGCTATTGAATAAAATATTCCTATTTCTAAAATAAAGTATTCAAACAATAATTATGTTTAACACTAGAGAGTTCCTGTGCAGTGCCGGAAATGGGTCACCGACTCAGGATTATCTGTGACACAGCCGCGGCTATGACACAGCACTGATTTTCAGCGGTGCCCGTTTAACTCTGGAGATACAGTGCGCTCTACATACATGAAATAAATAAAAATAACATATATACTACAATCTTAAATAATGGTCATTAATAAATATAAATATTTTGAAATAAACAGTAATAAATAAACATATAGCGTATTTTAATAATAATAGATTATACATAATATTTTCACCACCAATGCAACCAAAGCTGATTTTGTTTTTGTCGTTCTAACAGTAGTAACTTACATTTCCGACGAAAATTTTCGACGGTTTGTAAGTCACGAAGAGGAGGTGGAAGATTATTCCAGCATTTGGTTGCATTGTAACGAAAACTTCCTCTAAATGCAGCACTTTGGTGTTTTAAGACAGCCAGTCCGTATTGCGAGGCTCTTGTAAAATAAGTGGCATTGAGATCACCTAGCCAAGTCAATTTGCTGTAAAGGTAGTACGGTGTTTTGGTCTTTATTACACCGAAAAGCATAACTGCAAAATGGACTTTTCTGCGGCCACTCATGTTAAGAATTCTGGCATCATTCAAAAACGGAGTTATATGGGAACGGGCAGGTATGTCCCAGCAGTAGCGTGCACACGCGTTTTGTACACGTTGTATTGCCTTCCTAGAGCGAGTAAGTAATCGATCCCCATACACCACGTCTCCGAAATTCAGTTTCGACAAGATAAGTGAGTCGCACAGTCTTAGACGTAACTGAGTATCAATGTGATTTCTGATACGATAAAGCGTCTTCAGTCGGTAGTAGCAGTTAGCGATAGTTTTATTTACATGTTTTTCAAATCTCAAATTCTCGTCAAAAATTACCCCCAGATTGCGAGCCTCACAAACCCGTTCTATATTTTTATTTCCAATTTTTATGTGGATATTAAGTTGTTCAGTCTTTTCTAATTGAGAAGGCGTCCCCAGTAGCATATACTTCGTCTTCTCAGGGTTAAGAACCAATGCATTTCTTTCTGACCATTCTGCTATACTGCTGAGATCATAGTTTAATTGCTCTATAGCCAAATGAGAGTGATCGGGATGGAACGATATGTACAACTGAAGGTCATCAGCATACATATGATAGCGGCAGTATTTTATATTCTGTACTACATCCGCACTGTACAGAATATACAGCAGTGGCCCCAAAATTGATCCCTGCGGTATACCTCGAGAAAGAGAACAAAATTGAGAAAATGACGTAGTTCCGTCCTCCTGTACGACTGCAACAGCTTGAATCCGTTTTTCTAGGTAACTTCTGAACCATTGCACGACTGTGTCACTGAATCCATAGTAGGAGAGTTTTGCTAACAGAAGTTTGACGTTTAATGTATCAAAAGCCCGTGAATAGTCCAACAAAACCAAAAGAGTAGCTTTTCCAAGATCCTGAGACCCCAAAACATTATCAACGACATCAATCAGGGCCGTATTTATGCCTCTATTTTTGCGAAATCCCGATTGAAACTCTGGCAGAATATTATTTGCTTCCAAGTATTCAGTAAGTTGGTTACAAACTATTTTCTCCAATACCTTGGACAGACATGGAAGAATACTCACCGGGCGAAGATCTTTAAAGTTTAATACGGTATTGTTTTTCTGTAGTGGTCGTACTATTGCCTGTTGCCAAAGTTCTGGAAAAGTTCCTGTGCTTATTGAGGTGTTTATAATATGAGTTAGTATAGGAACTATTTTCGATAGTGTAAATTCTACCATAGATAGTGAAATACCGTCAACTCCAAAAGCTTGGGATTTATTCAGATTTCGAATCGTTCTAGTAACTGTATCTTCATTCACAGTTTTTAGGTTAAAAACAGCAGAACAAAATCGATTCATGTTATAGAAGTTCAAGCTTGCTTGATGTACATCACTATTTCCGGGAATATTGAGAAAATGCTTATTAATACTGTCGGGGTCATTTAAATGTGCTGGTAAAGCTAAGTTTTTCTCAGGCTTAATACGAACCTGCTCCTTTATATGTTGCCATAGAAGGCGTGGCTTGTTAATATTCGAATTAATATATTGATTAAAGTATACATTTTTTTCACAAACTAAAGCATTTTTTACATATTTTTTTAAATCTTCGTAATACTGTTTTGCCCCATCGTTCTGTTTGTCACGACGTGCTTTGATTAGAGCCTCATCACGACACCTCATCATTAATTTAACATTGTACGTTATCCATGGGTAATTTTTATTTTTGATAAGAACTTTCTTGTTAGGAGCAAAAACGTCAAATAAAGAAATAATAAAGAATGTCAAAGCATTTACATATCATTTATATTAATATAATTATATATAAAATCGAGATCAGTTGTTTCAAGACATTTATTGAATTCATTTAAATCTATTTCTCTAATTGGCCTATATGTTATCCAGTGAGGTGTAAATTTATCTTTAACAATATTTAATGTACAGGTTAAAAATGCATGATTACTAAGATCACCAATATAATCGACACACACTTGGTGTAGAGGTGTATTAGAACACATTACGTCTATAAGTGTTTCGCTGTCGTTTATAAAATGTGTTGGCTCTGAAACGTATTGTTTCATGTTCATAGCTTGCAGGAATTGACAAAACTTTTTTGAATTAATATGAGTAGAATTCAAAAAGTTGATGTTAAAGTCACCTACCAGTACTATAACATCACACCATGCAAACGACCCTATCGATTCGGCCATAGAATCGAGGAAAGAGTCTACCTCCATCCACGGAGGCCGATAAGCAGTGCCTACAACTATGACATTTCCCCTTGACGTTAACTTAACCCACATTTGTTCAACTTGGGGGTTTGGTGGATGCGAAAGTAAGCGAACCGTTAAGCCCCGCCTTATATAAAATCCAACGCCACCACCACGCTGTCGGATATTTGAAGGGCGAGGTATATGCTTGAGCCTATAGCCCGGAACGAGGGGTGCACGACCGTCCTCCCCATCGCGAAGCCAGGTTTCATTAAGGGCCATCAAGTCTACTGCATGACGATCCATAGCCACGATAAATTCGTCATGTTTATTTCCGATAGATCCAGGATTTAAGAAGCCAATTTTTAAATAACATTTACCTTTGCTACCCATCATCATAAATAAATATAAAATAATTATTTGTAAAACATGTTACATAAGATTTGAGGTGATTCCTGGATATTATGTTAAAAATAATAAGTGACAAGGTATATATAAGATGATAAATATGGCTAATAATAATAAATAATAAACTTTGTAATAATAAAAATATCTCAATCGACCACTGCACAGAACTCCAATCAACTTTGTATATTATATTATAATTTAGAACTATATTCACAGAAAACAAATTATTATAATTTTTAAAAAGTAACACACAAATCATGCATAGTAAAAATAAAAATATTGGTAAAACTAGATAAATATCCATATGCATCGAATGCTTACAAATAAATGGAATATTTGTACAATAAAATTTTTCTTCTCCTTCAAACATAATATTATAATACTTAATAATAATAATCAATCTAACCATATTTAGTACAATCGCGTTTAATTTGAAACAGACCCAAAAACCTGATTAAGTTCGTCCTCAGTGCGTATATTACATATTTTGGACTTAGAATCGCGCCTAGCATAAATGCGACCGCCGCGAGTCCATACGAAATTCCATTTGTTTTCGCTTCCCTTCTTTCGAGCTAAGTAAAACAAGTGGCGATTTATACGAGTGAGACGTTCGTTGACAAAGAAACGACGTGGTGGCCCCCCGCTACCTATGTTTGTGCCAGACGTGTCAGCCCCTCGACGCACTCTCGCCGCCCGCAGTATGTCGTCTCGCAGTGAACGGCGCGACGACATACTGCGGGCGGCGATTTAAATAGCCTAACTTAGTCAAACGAAGTAATAGAATTCAATAGAATATGTACCTACATAATATTATGTTCTAACATTGTGGACGGTTTTGGATATACATATTAATTTATTTGACGTTTGCCATTAGCTATTAATGTTAAGCTATTCCAACATATTTTGGCTATTTTAATCAGTTATTTAGAAAATTTCTTTCAACATGATATACATACCTATGTAGGAGTGAGGCGTATTTATCGTAACAGATATAAATCACAGATATTCAACGATAACAGATAACAGTTGTTCCTGCGGTTGTGATATATCTGTTATTGAAAATATCACGTAATACTAAATAATAACTGTTCAACAAAAACTAGTAACAGCCAAGCCATTTAAAGACAACTGTGATTGTTACATGTCTCAGTAAAACATCAATGATTGTCGTGTGCTAAAACGAGATTCACCTAGTATTTATTATCCAAAAAAATACAATTGGACGTTTCAGACTGTTATTTAATAACAGATATTTGCATCTGTTATTATTGAGTAACAGTAACATATATAACAGATATCATGTTTGCCTGTTATCACCCATGTCTATATACAAGTAGATTAAGAGATAGTATAAAAATCCGCGCAGGGCACTATTTTATGAATATTCATGATGAACTACTCATATTTAATGACCTACTTGACATACTAGCAGCGCCATAACATTGCAGTATTTTTATATCAGATATTGACAGACGATCATGGTCCGTACTGACTGAGAGGCTTTAGCTGAAAATCAGCATGGCAAGTTTCTGTTGTGAAGCTAAAGCTTACCACACTACGCTGTGACTTTTATTACATAGATTAATAATAATTGGTCTCCGCGCACTACGACTAGATACCGCTCTATAAAGAAAAAGCAGGTTCCCGAATGCGGCAACTCAATATTGTAGTGTGTGTAAAACACTGAGATTCGTTATATTATTTTACTGTGAAATTTATGACGATTTATACAATACTTACTGATGGTAAGTGATGCCAGTATCTTTCTTGTTTCTTGTAGTATTATTTTTATTTTTATAGTTTGACTACGCAAACCGGCATTTTGCTCCGGCGTAGTATTTGTTGCCGCATTTTTCAAGCTGCCGACGGTATCTAATCGTAGCGCGTGGAGACAAATAATTGGTAATATATAATATATATATATTATTAATCTATGTTTTATTACTTACTACCTTCTACCTGCGTTTTCGTCCGCGTATACTTCGATTATCATCTGTTTTTGGGCCTTTTCTTCTTACTGCAAAAGACTCTTATCTCATCTTATATATTATATTTCGTGTAACTCTAACTGTTTATGCATTCCACGCCGAAATAGCTCTCAGATAGTAGGATGTATAAACAATAATACTGTAAAATTTCATCAAGATCCCCTCAGTAGTTTTTGGGTAAAAGACAAACATATATATATATTTTCAAAAAAAAATCGCATTTATAATATTAGTAGGATTAGTACATATAGGAGTAGTAGGAAGTAGGAAGTTGATTAGAAAAAATAGTTTTTTAAATATTTTGGACAGTTAATAAATACTGCATTTGCACCTTAATTTCGGATGACGGAGGACATGTTCGGATGTCGAAGCTAGAAAACCATGTCTGTATGGCTACCTATATTACCTATGTTCAAATTACGCAGGGTATGACATGAGCGCCTGGTCTCAAAATCGTATTAAAATATTTTTTAATTTTTGTTTTTTTATTGATAATATTGCATGTATGAATGCAAGTTGCTATGTATTACTGTTCATTAACAAAAAATAGCCCATTTATATAAAATACTGTATACCGGACCGAAGAAAAGTATAAATAATATTCAGGCCCAAACCAATGCAATATACTAAAAGAATCTTTTCGCGTTCTGTTTTCAGATGAACCGTTTTCGAGTTACGATGTTCTGAAGCTCAAAAAAAGTCGCGGAAAAAGGAAAATGTTTTAGAGTAGCGAGTGGTACAAAAATGTGCTAGCGCGCTAATAGTTAAAGGGGTTTTAAAACCTCTCGATAATAAAAGTGGCTAGATAAAGTCTAGATGTAATTAGATTACCTGGGCAGCTGCATACTACTGCCATGGGAGATTGGAACGCTGTGCAACCATGGAGATGGATTCCATTTTAATCAATGTATTTAAATGGAGCAGTTATTTTATTTTAATTATAGGTTGATGCCACATGATATGATTGATGAGATTTCGACTTATATTTTTGTAGCATTCGGGAATCCACAGACGCTCAATATGCACTTCATGGTTCTTGCATCTATGAACGGTGGTTCGTAATGATATAATCGTGATATAAATGTGTGAATAGACATGTTCTCAGATACGATTTTGTTCTTGGGACCAGTTAAAATGATCAACATAATGAAAATGTAGAGGCTGGTTTATTGATAACTTTTGTTCCAAAAGTTCAGGATTTCGAAACCCAATATAAACATGTTTTTCCTTAGGCCTTCGAGAAAGTAGAATATCGAAATTCCATCCGAAAATTCACTATTTATATGGGATACTGGTATCTACTGTAATCTAGCCTAAAGACGCTACTTAAAAGTTTTATTATAACTTCATTCTAGGTATTTTTTTCTTCATGTTCAAAAGTGTAAATTAAAACAATTAGATTAGATAATCTTCTTGTGCTTCATTGGGTCTACCTAATGTGTTGTATACTGCGAGTGTGAATTCCCCAGTCCTCAAGGCATGGGATAGACACATTTCTGTGTCTGATTTACTTATAATTTTTCATTACAGACTGTCTGCGTGAGTAATTCTGTGCCCTTTAAAAATATCTATGAATGAAATTATCTCCATACTTTTTTATCCTCAATAGCACGCTCGTTCGGTCTTGAGCTGTGAAATATTTAAGTTGTAATGCAAAACCCATCCAAATGGGTATTACAATTTTATGTATTCCCAATAGAAACTAGTTTTGACTCAGTTACGGTTAACCGAATGGAAATTTTCAATTGTTTCTGTGGCTTTACGATTTTTTTAGCGGAACATTGTTGTTCGGCTTTTGTATAGAAGTATTTTGTTTGACATAATATAAAGTATTATAAAAGCAGTTATAGCAAGCGGTAGGCAGAGATCATGGAATTCTATATGCTCCGATCCTTGCATACCACTTTCGCTTCTTCCACTTTCATCAATGTTTTCATACCTTAGAAATTTAATTTAATTTCTTTCTTTGCCCTTAGAAATCTTTGAAATAGTCGCAATATTTGCGTTAGTTGACCCAGAATGGGTAGTGCATTCCTTTGTGATACACACAATTGTTCTACTCTGAAGAGGAAAGCAAGCTTACATGTTAAAACAAGATCACTCGAGATTGCAGTTTTACGTTTCGGGTCTAGTATAAAGGTTCCCCCACACAGGCGCGTTATTATAGGTCGATAATATCGCATGCGTTATTGCGATATCGGTTTTCTGTATATTTTATATTAGGATGGTCATGTAGTTACACACTGCTGCGATAATAACGCCGCAATGGAAGTAGGACGCTGCGTCCGTCCTGCGATATTCCGATATGAGTTCTTTCGTTGACTTTTTTTGCATACCTGAGAGAGATAGTATAATAGCGCCGTCGCGGCGCGGCGCTCTCTCGTAAGAAATATCGGACGATAAAAACGCAGCTGTGTGCAAGGAATCGGGACGCATTATCGCAATACCGCATGCGATTTTATCGACCTATAATAACGCGCCTGTGTGGGGGAGCCTTAAATTGACCTATTCGTCGCGTATATTTTATGTATGTATGTATTTACTTACCCCGATACTCCTGAGCTTGTATTTCAAGACGAAAAACAAGTGAAAATCTTTTATTTAGAGCTGACAAAATGTTAAACTTCTAAATAGAAACAGTATCTTCGTAGGTCAGCGTGAACAGATAGACAGACAAAAACGTAAATGATTTTTATGTATACTGTTCCCTTTCTTTAATCTTACCCTTTCTATTTGGTAAAATTTTTCAATGTATAATTTTGATTCTACTATATATTCCCTATATATACAAATAAAACAGACGAACCTTCGTTTGTTTTATTCGTTTATTTTTTATTATTATAATTAATTACTTCAATATATCATGAGGAGCATAGTGTAATGGTTACAGCTCCTTACAAATATTTTGTAAAACCAATAACTTGGTGATTAAAAAGAGTTACGACGAGTTTATTGCCAGTTCTTCTCATCCGTTCTACGCCCTTGATTTGAGAACTGGCTGTAAATGTAAAATTAGAAGGATTTAATTTTTTATTGACGTTCATAAGTGTACATTGTGTTAACTCCATGAATAAATTATTTTCGAATTTGAATTTAAATGTAATGTGTATAAATCATATTAAATTTTAGATGCTTTAATATAATATGTTGTATTGTTACTTACGTATCAAATTACATATGTTTCACTTGTTACCTTGGTATGTTATGGATGATATAAAAGAGGTCATGCTTGGAGTCGCGCTGAAAACGATTTTTTTTAAATATTCAAGTTTCATTTTTTTAATATCAATATTTCAAACAACGTGCCTATAAAGTTTTAAAAGGCCGTCAACACATCTGATAAGTCGCGGATGTTCATGGGCGGTGGTTATTACTTACCATTGGGTAATCCAATCCTTGGTTGTCCGTTGTAATAAAAATAATATTCCATTTATACCTTGCAATTAAGAATGAGTTATAATTTATATTCAATTTATTATATTTCCTAAGAAATGCAATATTTTTTGCCACACGGAGATAGAGGAACTAATATATTATTATGGCTAATTCAAGAAAATATGGATGCGGTAGTTTTTTTTTCTGTATGTATAAATTTTTATGTGATCTAGATTCATAGTGACGTATATATAACATACTAGTAACACGCTGCGGCTTCTCACGGGTGCAATTTATCTAAATTAAATACATCTGTATTATACACAAAAAAAGCGTATGTTACTCGCTGATAATGTAGCTTTCTATTGGTGAAATAATTTTTAAAATCGGTCAAGTTGTTTTCGAGTTAAATCGTAACAAACAAACAAATCTTTCCTCTTTATAATATTAGTATAGATCTCTTTTTACTACTAATAACCTAAAAAGTCTAAATCGTTAGTTTTTACTTAGATGCATATAAGTATTTTTAGACAAGCAAGCATTCGAATCGTCGGGTAATATATTATAGCGTTTTAATCCAGTAAAAGTTATTTTATTTAAACATACAATATATTTTAAAAAATCATTGATTTACGTGGGAGGCATCGAATGTACACCCACTCTTTTAATCTTAATTAAAAGCACGTCAGGTAAAAAAGTGTTTCTTTTTTGGGCCAATAACTTTCGTGGGCGTATGCTGAATAATTCAGATTTTTTAAATCATAATCGGATGAATAGTTTAGGAGTGCACAGAATACTTACACTGATATTTATTTTTATATGTAACTAGCAAAACCCCCTGGCTTCACACGGGTGCAATGTAGATGATACACAAAAAATAGCCTATATTACACGCTGAGAAATTTAGGCTATTTCTATTGGTGAAAGAATTATTAAAGTCGGTTCAGTAGATCCAGGATTACTCCCTACAACCTCACAAACTTTAAGCCCATGCGACGCCTTGGCGGGCTGCTAGTTCTTTTGTTCTATCATTAATAGTTTTCGCGGCGCATGCGATGAAAGACATTTCAGGACAAAATTTTTATACCTTTGGTTACATTATTCAAGGTTTAATCCCTTATAATTTGTGGAATAAATATATAGTATAAAAATATAATAGCTTATGTTACTCGGTGAAGATGTAGCTTTCTATTAAGGTGAAAGAAAATTTTAAAATCGATCGAGTAGTTTTTGAGTTAAATCGTAACAAACAAACAAATCTTTCATCTTTATAATATTAGTATTTATAAATATAGGTAGGTCTTTGACCACTTTACCTTCTGATACACAGATCACCCCGTGTTCTGATAGTAAGTGGTAGTGCTAAGTTGCCGTTCGCCTGTCTAGTAAAAGCCTATTCATTCGCGCCTTAAAAAGATTCCAATTATAATGATCTGGAAAGACATTCGCTGTAAGATTCACTCATTCACTCACTCTTCTTGTTAAAACGTTGGAACGAGGTAATAATACCATTACGTTATTTTCTTTACTTCACGACAGCTTCGTTATCTTCACACAAGCAGACGTCTAATTCCGTCAAAGCTATTTTGCGGGACAATTCACTCACTGTCAGTGGTGATGAATCAAATTGACCCAATTCTGCGAATACGTTGGAAGCACTAACAATTTCTTTCTTTTAGATTGAATTTTAAAAGAGCTATTTTTTATGTTATATATCGACAGACGAGCTTGAGGTTCACTTGATGGTAGGTGATACCTCAGCCACAGTATATCAGTCAATGATGCATTGTTCACCTACTTTTTACTTCGAGCTTTCGGAAATGTATAAAATTGGGGTTTATTAGATACATATATATATATTGTAAACAGAAAGTTCTTTAAAATATTAAAAAAAAAATTACTTTTTCAATTTGGTTGAAAAGTTTCGAAACTGCAATAGAATTAAGCTTCGAAAGGCGATCATAGCTCATTGAAAATTGTGCTGAGAGTGCCTTATTGTCAATGTAGACTTGGATTGGCTTTGTCGTTGACATAGATAAATAATGCTAGATTTTCCATGACGAATGGATTATGTTTAGTAGTGAAGTATTCGAAAGGCTAAGTCAAAAGTACTCGAAAACGACGAGCGTGTATGAAAGCATTGATGAAAGTGGAAGAAGCGAGAGTGGTATGTAAGGATCGGAGAATATGGAATTCCGTGATCTCCGCCTACCGCATTGGGATAGAGGCGTGATGTATGTATGTAAGAATTCTGCCGTCGGAAAATGCTGTCAGAACTATACTAATAAAAACTAAAGCTCCAGCTAGGGTTTCTCATTTCTCGAATTGTTATTGTTAGAGATCAATGAATTTGATGGGCTCGTTGTCATCTTAGAATATCGCCGGGACGACATCTTTATAATTTTCTATGAGCACGTTTTCTTTCGGTCTCAGTCTATGGATTTTCGAATGCTCAAAGTAAAATGAAGGTCGGCAGCGCATCATTGCCTGATGTTCTGGGGCTGAGGTGTCATCGACCATCAAGTGAACCTCATGCTCGTTTATCTAATTTAAAAAAATACCCTAAAAGAATTTCGAGAAACTTTCGAATATTTTAACGTTAAATTGAATCAAAATACTACTAAAAATCTAGATCGTTGTAAAACACTCAGCCTGGAAGTGACGCGGGTTTTCACGGAAATATCTAATTTTCTCCAAAGGCAACTTTGATATCCTTTCTAACGTATTTTATCCGATTTAGCGACCCGTTTCAAAGCTATTAAAGGTCCTTCTACGAGTATGCACGAAGTGTTTAAGTTTTTTTTATATACATAGAATTACTAACATGCTCCAGCTTTGCACGAGTACAATGCACATACAAAAAATAGCGTATGTTACTCGCTGATAATGTAGCTTTCTCAAAATCAAAATCAAAAGTTTTTTATTTCAAATAGGCCTTTGCAGGCTCTTATGAAACGTCTAGTTGCACGGTTCCAAAAAGTGGGTCTCATGGAGAAGAACCGGCAAGAAACTCCATGGATACTCTTTTCAACAATGGTTTAGCTTACAAAGACTCGGTTACAATAGTAATAATCGGCTGAGAAGTTTATATAATGCAAGGTATACAGAGATTCTATACAATGCAAAAGAAAATTGAGTTTTTACTATTAGTGTAAAATGAGATACACACACTTGCACAGCGCAAGTTGCCAGGGAAGCCGCACATGCAGAGATGAATTAGCGCCATACATCTTTATCGTCAACATAGTCTTGGATTTTATAATACGCTTTTTTAATTAGGATTCCTTTGATGACGTTTTTGAACTTTTTATTCGTAAGATCAGTTACACACTTCGGTAGCCTGTTGTAAAATCTGACACAATTCCCAAGAAACGATTTATTCGATTTTGCTAATCTATATTTTGGGACTACTATTTTATGCTTATTCCTATTGGTGAAAAAAATTTTAAAATCGGTACATACAAAAATACGAAAGTTATTTACCGTTTCTTTACTAAACGTTTAAGGCCAAGCCAAAACCAAGTACCAATAACGAAGAAAGTGTCCAGATAATACTTAGCATAATTTATCATTTAACATACAAAATCTTTGGGACAATATCCGGGGTATGTGTTTGGCACCTGCAACCAATGGCTAGACGGATATCGGAGATTTTTATGCAGATTTATTCGTTACAAGTGTATCACACTGTACTATATTTAAAGCTAAAAACGAACAGCCAGCCTAGCATGACAAACACGACAAAATATTGATCGACCGTTTTCACGTGTTTTAATCGATTATCTCTTTATGTCTTCCGGGTCTAACATAACACACTTAAAACTCGACTTCTAATGTCAAAAATAGATATATTTGTCCATCGAGATATCTTGTCTGTCAAAGTTGTCGATGTCGAGATATAATATAACGAGATATCTTATATCTTAGTTTGTCGTCATGATAGGCGAGTAGATGTAGTTATAAAATAAGTAAAAAAGGAGAGTGTTAAGTATATTAATGGAAATAAATATATTTTTTCAATGAATTAAGACAAATCAGCTTTACATAACCAGTTACATTAATTACAACATTTTAATGTTAATACCAGTAGAAATATAATTGTTTACGCTTTAATTGGCTATGAGCACTACACGCGCTCTATCAATATAAGCCAAGAATTTACGAAGTTGTTTACGTCCCTTTGTAGAGTCAACAATTACATTCTCTCTGACCTTTTGACAAACATATTTGTTCAAAATTAAGAGGTAATCTCTGCATTGCGTCTCTTGTTATGTGATCCTAGTATGTTGTCTCAAGGATATAGTAAGGTTCCGTATACCATTTTTTTATATAGAACTAGCGACCCGCCCCGGCTTCGCACGGGGCAATATTTTTTGACAAAAAAAGCAGGGGTTGTATGTATTTTTGTATCATAAAAAAATAGAAATTAAAAATTTTGTCTAAAAAATAAAAAACTAAATTTAGGGGTGGACTACCCCTAACATTTAGGGGGATGAAAAATAGATGTTGGCCGATTCTCATAGATACCGGATAAGTACAAAAAATTTCATCAAAATCGGTCAAGCCGTTTCGGAGGAGTATGGCAACGAAAACTGTGACACGAGAATTTTATATATTAGATTTAGGTCGCTCCTAAGCAAATGTGCATTGAATTTTAATT
Organism: Anthocharis cardamines; assembly: GCA_905404175.1. Lineage (NCBI taxonomy): Eukaryota > Metazoa > Arthropoda > Insecta > Lepidoptera > Pieridae > Anthocharis > Anthocharis cardamines. The sequence goes on from FR989974.1 coordinate 7,419,368, forward strand.
AAAGAATAATGCCTAAACTTACGCTACTATTTTTTATTAATTTTAAGTTAATATAACTTATTATTGTTATTTCATCATAGGATTTGATGAAGTTTGGCCTTCAGGATCGGTGAGATAGGTGATGTCTTGTGTAAAAGTGTCGTGGCTTCAAATCCCGTGAGGTCTGTGATATGGATACTTGAAAAATAAACATTCTAAGCGGCATATTGTCTATTATACTAACAAAATATGAAGCTCAGAAGAAGAACCTATTTTATATTATGATATGGTTGGTAGCCAACATAATCATGTCATTTCGCCGGTTAAGAAGTCGCGACCCATCGGAAAGCAAGGTGCGTGTGCTATCCAAACACCAACCGCCGAATACTGAAACGATAATCAAAATTTGAGGGCTTCTTAAAATGTTTCTGTCTTTCATTTTACCTTCGTAATGAAAGGGTAAGATATACTTTTAAGTACACCTCAATGTTGATTAGCGTTCGAGAATTCGGCCACAAGAGTGTTAAATATATTAAAACTCTTGTGGCTTCTCCAAAAACTCCTTTCATTATCCCTTATTTAATTGCTTACCTCCTACGGCTACGTTCTAAGGTCATCGCACAAATTCAAAAAACGCACAAATATCCTGGTCCTCAAAAACGCTCTACTTTTCCCTTAAAGCTTTAACTCACGGTTCACCGATATTTATACTCATTTAATAATAAAACCAAAGAAGTCTCGAACGAAGAGGGTTGCAACTCGAACGACTGTACATAAATAATGGAGAGTCTTGTCCTGATTTTGAAATCCCCCAGGTTAGATTTCTTTACGTTTCAAACGTAGTTCCACTATGTGTGGTGTGTACTCACTGAAACTTGTCCAAGCTAAACACTAAAAGCCAGTCCTTATGGCAAAAAGCTAAAAATAATACAGGCTCATTTATAAACGTTTTATTAATTACTAGCAATCCACCCGGCTTCACAAAGGTGCAATATAGATTTACCTATTAAAAAAATTACATATGTTACTCGCTGATAATGTAGCTCTCTATTTAAATAAAATACTGTATACCGGATCAGTCTCCCGCGACCACGGTTGCTGAAAAGCATCCGAAACGTGGGGATAAATAATTTAAACAATATAAATAATAAATCGCGCTTTAATCCGGTATACAGTATTTTATTTAAATGTGTGATACTCGCGTTAATAAAAGACAATATTAGCTCTCTATTGGTAACTTTTCTTCCTGACATCCGATTTCGATGAAACAAAGTTTTGATGTTACCTAAGTTCAATCTAAGTGGTACATGAAAATCAGTGCGATATTTTTGGAGATTAGCGAGAACAAACAGATAGATAGAAAAACGTTTATTTTTATCTGGGAGAACTGCAGTGCCCCCGCCAAGTCGAGCAACAATCGGCACGGCCGTACCATTCTTTTCTCGAAGTAGTTCAGGCCATTTTCGACCCTCCTATAACTTCGTTGTGAATAAAACTAGAAGCCTGAATTAACCAAGCAGGCATTGTATACACTCGCTATATTTCAAATTTCATTCAATTTGAACCAGTAGTTTAAGAATTTTGTCACTCACACACTCACTGACTGACCGATCATCAAAACTCTTAGCAAACATAGAAACTTCTGATTTAAAAAAAAAATAGTGATTAGTGTATTAATCCAGGAAAAACTAAAATAAATACACTACCGCTCAAATGTTTGGATACAGTAGAACAAATTTCTTGTTCCACTTAAAGTTACATAACTCCGCTAAAAAAAATATATTGCAATTTTCGAAGAAGTGTTTTAAAAAGGACAAACGAGGCTTCAATTTACGCCATCGAAAGATTTTTTTATATTTTTTTTACGCTCCGGTACTGACTTTCGATCGTGACCGTTTTTGGGTCTTTTTCGACCGTCGCGAATCGGGCGCATACTAAAAAATATCCATACTTCTTCCAATTGTGGTAGTGTATTTTGAAATTTAGTTCCAGTTATCTAGATTGTGATAATTGTGAAAAATAAATTCACCTACAGTGCGTATTCACCCTCCCATATCGCCGTACCGTACACACAGATTATGTCAAATGCTTCAGTTTTGATTCGTATCACAAAATTGTATGTTTCTCGAAAATATATTTCTTAACTGGAAACTATTTTATTGCAAATATTTTGTTGTTACAGATACTTATCTATTCTACGTCTTTTATCTTTAAAATATTTTGACTAACTTCTAAAATAAAATAGGATACTTTGCATTTTTTTTATATACCTACATTGATTATTTCAGTTTAATAGACCGACACGTCCAATAATCCGGTACCCTCCACCTGTCCCCCATACGAATTGCACAAAAACAGATCCCAATTAAGGATTATTTTAAAATTATGTAATTAGTTAATTGTGAGATATGTTACAGTTATAAAAACACGTTGAACATGAACAAAAATACGTTGTATTTCTTGATGAAATGCTTTATTTTATTTATTACTAGTAATACGCCCCGGCTTCGCACGGGTGCAATGTACGATACACCAAAATAGCCTATGTTACTCACTGATAATGTAACTTTCTATTGGTGAAATAATTTTTAAAATCGGTCCAGTATTTATTGACTTAAATCGTAAATAACAAACACATCTTTCCTTTTTATAATATTAGTACCTTTAATGAATTTTTCTATACAATCAAGTAATCCGAACATTCCAATAATCCGGCACCTCTGAAGGAACCCTTGAGTAGTGCCGGATTAGTGAGATTCTACTGTATTAATGTTCTTCTTGATCCAGCCAGTAAACTTGGCAACATCAGTGAAGACGGTATATTGGTATGGGTCACAGATGGGCGCGTCACTTCTCCTAGCGGTGACTGAGACAATCCCTCTGACGTACCAAGATCCTGTGGCGTTCGAGGAATCATCCTTAGGAGTATCTGGCACGAAGACGTGGTAGCCACCACCACTGTCGCCGTTGCAGGCTGATGTACCTAGAGATTGAGAGATGAGGAATTTCAATTGAATATCTATCCTACTACTAGGTTTCTGACGGATGGGTCTCGGAAGGTACAAAAGTTTTCCCGAGGCCTTAACACCATGAGTCGACGAGAGGAACACCATGGAGTTTAGTCGGTAGGCACGGGGTCCGCTTTGACTCTTCGGAGTCCAGGGCACCGTGAGTCCGGCATCACTTTTAGTCGTCTCCCCCGAGACGGCAGTGATCATTAGATGATTCTCCATGTTAAAAAGAAAAAAAGTTTCTGACGGATCGCGGATCCACCGTTGTGGGTAAGTTGGGCATGCCTACAACCCTAATAGACTTGTGACGTCACACTTTCACCGGCTATTAAGATGAATAGGCTGATAATATTATATACAATTATTCCAATCGTGCGTGATTCGGAACGCAGCAAAGTATATATTTATTGACAGAATTCTTGTTTCATATTTCTGATGTCCTGGTACTTCTTAGAATTTGCCAATTTTCGGGTGGCTGTGACCACAACCTTATTTCATGGCTGGATTCGCGCCTGGCTGGCGGAATACCAGTATTTAACCATATACCACATATGTTAAGTATATAATATTATGTACCTACTTTGGTTTTGTTTGTTACTAGGTTTTTTTATTTTTTTTTATACGGCCTTATTTATTATTATCGTATTATAAGCTTTGATTATTTATATGTCTAAATAATCTAAGATTATAAGCTTGATATTGTTAAAAATTGTTTTGTCTTGCTCTATCTAATATAAAAAGATTACAGAATGAAAGAAACAAAACATATTTTAACTATATCGTTTATACGTTTATAAGACCGTTAATTTTTAAGTATTTGATTTATGCACTATGAATCTGGTGTGAGTGGTAGAAAAAACTTTGGTACTTAATATCTTTTTAACGATAACCAGTTGACCTTATTATTTGGTGGTTGTTATACCCTTGGGCCCCTCTCCCAACCCCACCAAAAACCATTGAAATCCCCAACCCACACCTCTGAAGGTCTCCTTGCAAGTTAAAATAATTATTTATAACAAAAATATTTTTCTTCTTACCATCATTATTTCCTGCACAAAATTTATTGTTATTCAAAAGCGTTGCATATAACAACGGATTCTTCTTGATACAAACGCTTTCTGATACCTTCAGTAATGAGACTTTATTTAGTTTGCTTGATAAATTGTCTGTTTGGTCGAATCCCCAACCTATAACCTAAAATAGGAGAACAATATGAAATTAAAATTATGTATTATGCTAAAAAAGCATCGGAAACGTCATTGGCATAAATAATAAATCGCTTTTTTATCCGGATTAAAGTATATTATTTAAATGTGTGATACTCGTGTTAATAAAAGATAATATAATTATTTATAACTGTTAATATTAGCAACATAGATATTATTTTTTTGTGTATAGTACATCTACATTGCACCCGTGCGAAACCAGGGCCTGCCAGCGTTAGATATCGACAGACGAGCTTGATGGTAGGTGATACTCCAGCCACATAAAATCAGTCAATGATGCGCTGTCGGCTTACTTTTTAAATCGAGCATTTGGAAATCCATATAGTGAGACGATTTCCATCTATGAACGATGGTACTTAACCCGGTGGGAATTTCGATATTCCATCCACCCGAAGTGACCAGACATGGGGAAAACATGCTTATTTAAAATTATAAATGTCGTAAATTTTTTACGGCCGTAAATGAAGCTGCGGAAAACGTAATAACAATTGCCCTATTCCATTAAAAATCTTATAATATTAAGTACTTACAGTACCATTTATTTGTCTGACTGGTAGTCTTTCATATGCCCCTTTGTACCAGACACAAGCTGGTTGGATGTAATCGTTAAAAGTTACTTCCGCTGTTAACTTTAGCAGTGCTATGTCATTATGTAGGTATCGTAGTTCGTAATCTTCGTGGACTATTATGGAGTGTACCTAGAACAAATGCTATGCAAAGGTTTTGTACCTACTAGAAAGCTAATTTTGTGTTTCGTAAAAAAACGCAATTTTGTTCTCTTTCTTAGGAAGATGTGGATTGTGGATTCCAATTAAATCAAATATGCCTACGATCCCTTGAGGTTGTGTCAAATCAAGCTTCTAAGTCAACTCAATTAAATAATACGCATTTAGGTCGTTTAATTTGATACTTTCAAATAATAATCAAAATATGCATAAGATACGTTTTTATATGTTAGATATTGACAGACGAGCATGAGGTTCACTTGATGGTAGGTGATACCCCAGCCACAGAATATCAATCAATGATGTGCTGTGAACCTATTTTTTACTTCGAGCATTGGGAAATCCATAGAAAGAGAAGCGCGCAATGTGCACTTCACGGTTTTCCATCTATGAACGGTGGTTCGTTACCCGGTCGCAATTTCGATATTCCTCCCACCCGTTCAATGCCCGAAGTTACCAGACGTGGAAGACACTTATAATTGTTAAATATGATGTATATTTTTGTATGTATTTCTGTAAAAGTATTACCTGTCTTTCCTCTGACCCGATATCTCCTCCTATCAAGTTATACTTTCCTAGTACAACACTCAGTATTTCTGGCAGTAAAGTTGCGCCACGAATGGTGGTACAGTGGGCAGCTGTAAATTATAATAATTAAGTTAAACATTATGAAATAAAATGAAATTTATTTGACAACCAACCAAATACAAACTAAGAAGAATATGTAACAAAATTATCATTAAATTGATATTAATCAAAATTACAAAATTATACGTCTTAAATGTGCAAATACATGACATATTATACTTTCAGTATATTATTACGTATATGTTGTGGTGCATCAACGTCACAACACTAATTTTCGGTTACTCACAGAACAGAAGTAAGTAGAAGTGCAATGTGTCATAATTAGTACCGGATCAACTGTCGCCAAATCAAGGCCTTAGAACGGACGAGAAGAACTGGCAATAAACTCTCCGCCATTATTTTTAATCGCCAAGCTTTTTGTTTTACTAAATGTTTATAAGGAGCTGCAACCATTACATCATGTTCCACATGACATCTTAAAGAATAAAAAATAAACGAAAAAAACAAATATTGTCCTCTATGCCTATTTCACCATGCCTACTCCTGATACATTATCGTGGGAACAATACGCAAACACCACACAACACAATAACTAACATCACCGCATACACGAATTCAAGTCCGACCAGTCACCCGGACAGTAGCACCCGTTCGCGAGTACGACGCATAGCCAGCCATAGCCTATTAAAAAAAAACATTAGCTCCCTAATCTATCGCTAATCACGAGAACGAAGAAAAACAATACCTGTAAGAACAAAATTCTTCGACAATAAAGTCCCTCCACAAATATATTTAATAGAACTCCTGTCCTGCTTATAGATCGCAACATGCCATGGCCAGTCTCCTGGCTGTGTAACTTCACCGTTAACTATCAACTGTGTGTATGTGATCTTACGTCTTCCACATGTCTGGCTCTTTCGTTCTGGTTGAGTTTCTGCATAGTCCTGATATCCTTGGATGTAGGGGTCTATATAGCCCTGTAAAAAAGTATCGGCCTTATTCATAAACGTACATATTATAAGCTTGATATAGTTAAAATGTTTTGTCTCGGTCTATCGAATATAAAAAGACTAGAGAACGAAAGAAACAAAACATATTTTGTTTAACATATAACGTTTATGAATAAGAAGGTATGAGTTTGTCATGTCTTACTAAAGTCGCTATGGTTAAATTTAAAAAATGGCTCCAATATAAATCATATGTCACAGGGAAATACACCCGATTACTAACAATATTACAATTTATCGATACAATAATAAGACATGGATGCACTATTAGATATAATAACGCAGTAAGAATAATGAAAACATTTTTATATACCTACCTGTTTTTTCAATTTTGATTTTATTTTTATTTTCGGACTGAAACCGAAACGCGGTTATTCCATATAAGAATGACAGATCGTTTTCGTCTATGGATTTCCGAATGCTCGAAGTAAAAAGTAGATCGACAGCGCATCATTGACTGATGTTCTCTGGCTGGGCTATTACCTAACATCGAGTGAACCTCATGCTCGTCTGTCGATATCTAACATAAAGAAACATATAAATGGTCTTTATAAGATGTAATAAGAAAAAACTTACCACTTTTGCGTGTTGACAGTAAGTCACCGTATTTATTTGCAGATAAACCAAATATGGTACCACTGTTGTATTCTGTAGTCCCCTTACGCTTAGTGCTATGCCTTGATGATTTCTGAAGAATCGTATATCTATATCATCTTTCTCCACTGATAGTCTTGCAAATGATTTATCTACCTGAAAAGTATATTAAGTTTTGCTTAATCTTTTTTTTTTATAGAATAGGGGGCAAACGGGCAGGTGGCTTACGTGATGGTAAGTGATCACCGTATCCTATAGACATCCGCAACATCAGAGGGCTTGCGTGCGTTGCCGACCTTTAAGGAAAGTGTAAGCTCGTTTCTTGAAGGTTTCCAAGTCGTAACGGTTAGGTAAAACCGCCGGCGAAAGCTGGTTTCACAGAGTGGTAGTGCGAGGTAGAAAGTGTCTTAAGAATCGCGTAGTTGCGGAATTCTAGATATCAAGATTGTACGCGAAAATTATGTATATACAAGATGTGCCAAAAAGTAGTGTCAAGCGAAACTCCAGAGATAGAGCACCCCTGAGGTACCTAAATCACCTCCATATATGTATGTCATGCGATTGTTCATAGCTTTTGATTTATAATTTTTTTTCTGAATTTTAGAGAATCTTCGACCTGAACAATTTAAAAAAATTCTAAAAAAAAAGTGGTTGGCATTTTCGACATTTTTTATTTTGCAATTGAATCTTCATGAGTTGTACTTTATGCCTAAAATAATCAGTTTCATAATCAGCTTCCTACACAGGCTTCAAACCAATTTATTCAACTGATAGATGAGTGCTCCAGAAATTGAAAAACACTTGACCATCAACCTGATAATCGAATTCGTGACGTATGGGTTAGCGGACGAACTCTCAAACATAAGACCACATATGCAGGTAACATAGAACACCTAAATAAAATCTTTGAAGCTATATAATGGAACCTCTATAGCTCAAGTTTCCTCGCACAATCTGTGTAACAAGTTGTCACCATTTCGGAATCGATACGACTTATGTACATTAAAAAAAGAGTCGATTCCTTTTTAAAGGCCGGCAACGCACCTGCAAGTCTATGGGCACTGGTAACTTTTTTTTTATACATACGTTTTCCGCGATCCCACCTCGTGGTAAGTGGTGATGCGATCTAAGGAAGGGCACGTCTGTCTAGAAGAAGCCTATTCATGGCCTTAAAAATACCCAAGTAATATAGTGGTCTGGAAAGATAGAAGCCGGTAGGGAGTTCCATTCCATTCTTATCATCAAGTGAATCGATATACCATTTACCCTCTATTCCATAAAAAAACATCTTAAGAACATCACATCTTCAGAGTTATCGTGTACCTTGTCACCTACCAAGGTCACAGCAGCTGGAGAATCGAATCTTAGTATCATATGTGTTTGAGCAGGGAATTTCTTTCCAATAAATAATGAGTATTGGTTTTCTTCTTCAGGAGGTCTTCCGGGCTCATACTGAACATAAACATCAGCTGTGTCGTTGCAGGGTTTTACTCTGAAGAGGGGGTTGCCTACTATAGCCCAACCATCTTCAGCTTCAATGGGTATTATTAGCAATAGGATTATTGCAGGGATTTTTGACATTGTATAACTGTAAAAAATAACATATATTAGGCCTATTTTTCATTGGCCTTATATTTATAGTTATCACATATTAGCCTTTTGTACCTTAGGGATGCTTTGTATTATTGCTACTTATTCGGTCTTTAAAGGTGTCTTTCCTTTGATATTTTTTATAGAATAGGGGTCAACGAACTGACAGCTGACCTGATAGTAATGATTCAAATCCCTCAAAGATATTTGCAACACCAGGATAATAAATAAAGAGAAACCTTAGATTACTCCAATATATATATTAAAAGATTATTGAACTTTAATTACGTGTTAATACTAAAAAAAATATAAATACTGTTATTTTTAAAACAAGCGTGCACATACGTCAGAGCTAAACTATTCCGCCATTTCTTTCATCTCCTACCTTATCTAATATGGCCGCTCGTGGTGAAGAAAGTTTGATAAACTCAAAAAGGATATTCATTTTAATAATAAATGTAAAACAATGTAATTCAATATTATTCAAATAGACATCGACAACTTAACCATAATACATTGAATTAATACAAAAATAAGTGTATTTAACAGTTCAACGTAATCATTACTACTTGCCTAGATTCAAAACAATCCACAAAACGACTCAATTGACTGTGTTACCACGATTACAGATAACATAGGTACAGTAATTCCATAAAATTCATAGTTTGTTCAAAAACTTACCCTATTCAGTACTTTATCCTTACATATTTTTATTATTCTAGGGAGCGTAAATACTATCTAGATGCTAGCGTTACGGTTTCTCGAGCGTCTGAGTTATATTAAAACTTGTTTACAAAAGGAATCATCTTGATCCAAGATGCAGCTACGTGAGAATGATAGAATCGGATATATTTAAATGTAACTAGTTTTATGTTTTGGTCCTAGAATGTCTATTTTTTGCGTTGGTTTTTTTTTTATGTCAGATATCGACAGACGAGCATGAGGTTCACTTGATGGTAGGTGATACCTCAGCCACAGAACATCAGTCAATGATGCGCTGCCGACCTAATTTTTACTTCGAGCATTCGGAAATCCATATACTGAAACCGAAAGGCGCAAAATGCACTACACGGTTTTTCCATCTATGAACGGTAGTTCGTTACCCGGTCGGAATTTAGATATTCCTCCCACCCGATCAATGCCCGAAGTTACCTGACGTGGGGAAAACATGCTTACAGAAAATTATAAGCATGTGCTCCCGGTGGGATTCGAACCCACGACCCATCGATGCGCACGGTAGGTGTTCTACCGAACGCGCCAACGAGCCCGTCAAAAACCTGGTTGGAAACCCTAATACGGAAAATAAAGTACAATTTAGATTTATTTTTTATTTTAGAGGAAGCAAACATACAGGCGTGTAAGGTAACCTGATGTTAAGTGACTACCGCCGCTCATGTATATTCGTAACACCAGAGGTCTTGAGGATGCGTTGCCGGCATATAAGCGTTCTGAGTGTAGGCACGTTTCTTGTAGGTTCTCAAGTCGTATCGATTCGGCAAAAACCGACCGCGACAGCTGGTTCTACAGAGTAGATTTAGATACTTTATGGTGGTGTTATGAACAGAAGTTATCTACCCCCCACCCCTTCTTCTTCTTTTTTATGTAAACTTCCATCAAAAACAGATTCTGCCAACGTTCTGTATTGTTGGGAGACTCGATGATTTTTAACCGACTTCAAAAAAGATGGAGGATCTCAATTCGTCGGTATGTTTTTTTGTATGTTTGTTACGCGATAACTCCGCAAATTATGGATGGATTTGGATGATTCTTTTTTGTTTGGTAGGGCATATTTCAGAAGTGGTCCCATATATGCTGCACCGACCCGGCTGGCACCGACTTCAAAAATAACTGTTAATAAAAAAAAAATATGTATAATATATATAAGTAACAGTAATGTTGTCGATTATCCTTTATGGTTTCAAGTAATTAAAATATTATTTTTAAACTTTTTAGTTTGTTTGTATTAACTATATTATGTAGTTTTTGTTTTGAAGTCGGTTTTTGTTTTTTGCTTAAAATATTTTTTTAACATCAGAATATCACTACATAATATAATAAAACAAACTTCTCCGCCGCGTCTGTCTGTTCGCGATAACCTCAAATTCTACTGTAATAATTTCTTACCGTTCTCCTTAAATTACACAGGTCAACAAAAAAAAAATATTTTTTCTGGGTTTCTGTTCTCTTGCTTAAATTCTGATTCTAGACATTGAAAAACACTTAAATATTCATATTTAAGTTCATAAAGTTTGTTTTGGTCCGATTTACGACGATAAGTATAATTTAATTTATTTCATAAACAGAAGATGGCAACACTTTGATTAACCCGAAAGTAAACTATATTGTTATTTGTAAGAGGCACAGTAGTGAGTGTTAACTTGTTTATTACATGGGGGACTACTCCGAGGAAAAAGGAGAACGTTTTCACCAAGATGTGATGGACTTTGAACGGCGATATCAAGGGCAATATAACGAGAATATGATGGGAGATTACATTTGGGGTTTAATACGAGAGAGCTCATACAAGCATAAAAGAAATTCCAAAAATATTCACTTTTAGACATTAATTTCTTTTTATTTTACATCTATATGTATTGTTTATCACAAATCTTGAATAAAAAAGACTCTTGTATCTAAAAAAAATGTTTTCTAATTTATAATTTACAGTGGAAGTGTAGAAAAAATATAAAAATCAATAATTTTTGGCGAAAAATTGTTCTAGTTTCTACAAAAGCAAACTTTAATCGGAAAAAAAAAATTTTTCCTTATTTTTGTCGTAGGAGAAACCAAAATTTAACATGTAGAAGTTAGACCCAAAAATCGTGTTGACCGGTGTTACTCATATCATACTTTGCCTGATTTTTGTGTACAACTGCAACATATACAAGGAAAAACACCATTCGATAATAATAATGTCTTTGACCAGTGCTCTGCAATGAAATAATAAGATATTACTGACAAATATATATAATTTCGATATAGCTTTATTACTGACCAGAATAACGATGCACCGTGCCAAATGTTTCTGTGATTAATTTTTAGTTTAATAAAATAATGTTTTATCCACTAGATGGCGCTATCAAGCAAAATATTTTGATGTTAAATATATCTTAGAGTAGATTAAGTAAGAAATAAATGATTGTTATTTATAATATTAGGTATATATTTGGTAAATAATATAGTTATTTTCGCCTTAAAAGATTTATTTTGTAATTACTGTGTGTAGTGTCGTTGTCATAAGTGTTCTCACTTTGCGTTTATTTTATTTACACCATACTTTCAGCTTCGCCATCTTATTTTTTAACCGACTTCAAAAAAGGAGGAGGTTCTCAATTCGTCTGTGTTGCTTTTTCTTATTGAAAATGCAGGAAAAAAAAATATAATGAAGAATTAAATGAAAAAATATAACGCTAAAAGGACACGCTTAAATAATTAAAAAACAGATAGATACAAGAAAAATAAATAATAAAAAAGGTAACACTAAAATTTCCTGTCTAATGGAGTTCGTCAGGATTAGCTTAGATTAGATGAATTAAAATTAATATAATGTTAAAAATATTATGTACTTTATTATTTTAAATAAAGGACGATAATAAAATACATAATATACCAATGAACACATTTCAATTATAATCTATGCAACTAAAGCTTTTTTGAAAACAAACTATTTTGTTGTTTCGACAACTATTTATGATAAAACTAGCATACCCTAATAAAGTTATTACACCATGTTCGATCCATAGACAATATACGAAACACGACATCCCACAAATAAATAGGGTAAGTTACCAAACAGCGCGTGCGGCTCATTAAATACCACCTAACTAATGGGCAAATTTAACTTTGCCTAATGTTTGGTTTACACAAGTTTGTAATGGATTTAGTTTCGTTTAGCCAAAGGTTTATTATTTTCCAAATTCAAAACAATTTGATGAAATTTTATTGGAGCGGAGTGATCGAAGCTACTATGAAGCGATTCAAATGGCTTTTGAGTTTGTGAGAACATCAGTCTGATTTGAATTATCACAAAGTTGCCATACTAAAACCAAATATTCCAACAGAGTTGATACTTGTTGTAATTTTCTATATTACTAGCGACCCGCCCTGGCTTCGCACGGGTCTAAACTTTTTGACATAAAAAGCAGGGGTTGGTAATAGAAGAGTGAAAATATAGGGTGTTATGTATTTTTTAATGCCACATTATAAAAAAATAAAAACAAAAAATTTCGTCCAAAAATTAAAAAAACAAATTTAAGGGTGAACAACCCTTATCACTTAGGGGTATGAAAAATAGATAGTAACCAATTCTCAGACCTACTGAATACGCATATAAAATAAGGTAAAAATCGGTATTTTTTTATCGTAATTTTATATATTAGAAGATAAATTGGATTGTGACTATGGTCCTCCATTCTTAAATTTAATATCATTACGAATAATTTTCTGTAAGCGAAATCTGAATATTACCCTCATATAAAGTGAAATAAACAACACGATACTGTCTGATAAATAAATATTTATTTAGCAGATATGTATCACTTCGATAGTTATCAGGCAGGCGCTGTTAACCAAAATCCGTTGATAAACAACTGAATTTTACTAACATAAACTGTCCAGTGAGAGGCGAGTCAATGTTTATAGACGCACAAACATCGTATATTTTGCTGTCTGTACCGTAGTGTACTGTACGCAAAATGCAAATATTTCGTTTACTGAGCGCTGCTAACGGTACATACCTACAATATACATATTGTATCTTTCACATTGGGGTAAGGTAGATTACGGAATTTCATATGCTCCGATCTTTGCATTTTAGGTTTTTAATTTTTAAGACCTGGAAAAATCTAAAGCAAACATATTATGAAACAAGAGGACACTGTTAGTCAATATTGCCATAATATAGAAAATTACATCAAATGTCAATTCTAAACTAAACTTCACTCCTAAACTATTCATCCGATTATTATGAAACTTTGGTGAGTTGTTCTAAATACGCCACATTACGTGGCATGCCGGGTATAGCTTTGTAGTAATATTAAAAAAATATATATTGTAACTGTAAATACTAGCTGAGTGAGGCTGAAGCTTACCACACAATGCTGAGACTGCGGCCTTTTAACTGCCAAACACAAACTGTTTTTATTCATTTTCTTATTTTTTATATGTTTTTTTTTATTGTTTACTTATAAGTTTAGTTTTGTAAGTAATCTTTGTTAATTTGTTGTTGTTTGTGCAGTAAATAAACTCTCTCTCTCTCTCTCTAATACAAAAAAATCATTAAAAGTTAATATATTATTATATACTCATACATTGCTTGAATCATTCACAATCTATGTATAATGTACGTCAAGTTTTAGTATGAAACGAGCAATGTACGTGTAGGAATGCGATATCGTACTTTGATGCTGGGGTCCGTTGCAGGTAACTCGTTAGTTCGCATTGTCAATAGAACGGTGTTATGCGAAATATATTGAAGCGACTACAGTACATAAAACGAACAGTAATTCAATAAAATAAAATCCACTTATGTTTCTTTGATTATTTGTTTTCAGCACATTTCCTTTACAGTTTCTATCATTTAGAAGTCATATTTCAGAAAATTAATATGTGTAGTGTATGTGGAAAATTGGTTTGGTATAACCAAGCAAAATTAAATACTAAAAACTTTTGTATTATATACCTTTTTATTGTAATAATAGTAGCACTTTGTTTTTACTTCTTATCTCTAATCTAGAAACCGATTTTTTAGCATTTTCAATTCTCAACAAACAAATCTTATCAAGTGCTATGATTTTCAAACCAACAACCATACCATCGTAATTTCTTTTAAAACAGAGTTAAAACGACGAGATACTTTGGCTTAAATAAAAAAAAATATCTTAAATTAATGCAATTTTTATATATTTTTTAGGAATAAACCGCTGGCCCTTTATGGCCTCATGGAATTTATTTAAAAATAAATTAGAATCAAAACATCTATTCATCTCGCTTAACAGAAACAAACACCTACAAAATACCTACGTCTGTCGTTATTCGGTATTTAAAAAAATGGCCTCATCCATTGATCAGCCGGCCTAGCATGAACGCCACGAGATATGTCGCGGACGAGAGAAGACAAACTAAGATGTAAGATATCTCGATATAATATATCTCTACATCGACAATTTTGATAGAAAAGATATCTCGATCGACAAATATATCTATTTTTGATATTAACAGTCGAGTTTTATGTGTAAGTATCATGCTAGACCCGAAAGAAATAAAGCGATAATCGATTAAAACACGAGAAAACGGTCGACTAAATTTTGTCGCGGTTGTCATGCTAGGCCGGCTGAAATATTTGATAGCGTTATCAAAGACTTGACATTTGGAACTACTGTTTATTTGTTACAACTGTGGCGTTCGTTTGATGTAACAGGACTTATCCATTGATTTTAGAATTTCACTGGACATGTAGAGTTTGTGTCATACTTATGCTCCGAGGAGTTAATTAATATACAGATAGTGCATCTTCAATACAAGGCTGCACACGGCAAGGTACTCGTAGATGTACTATACACAATATCAGTGGCGGGCCGTCCATACAAGCCCAAAGCTCGGCATGTCGGCTTTAACGTAATACGTGTTTATATATTTATATTACTTATGTAATAACGTAATGTAGCACTATGTATTTGCGTGTTGTTCCCACGAGAATGTAAGTGCGTGCTCCTATTTCACCATGCCTACTGCTGATAGAGGAGAAATCTTTTTTTTTTCTGGATTATATTTTTTATTATTATAGTTAATTACATAAAGATGTCCTGTGGAACATGGTGTAATGGTTGCAGCGCCTTACAAATATTTTGTAAAACAAAAATTTGGCGATTAAAAAGAGTGACGAAGAGTTTCTTGCCAGTTCTTCTCGTCCGTTCTACGCCCTTGATTTGAGAACGGTAAATGTAAAATTAGAAGCATTTAATATGTATTTTTTACTGACGTTCATAAGTGTACATTGTGTTACCTAAATGATTAAATGATTTTGAATTTGAATTTGAATCATATTGTATGACTTACATAATAACGTTAAGGGCCTTATAATTTTTCTTTTTATGGTTGCATTTATAGGGCTAGCCAAGTTTTAGGGCTTGTATGGTGGTCCCGCCACTGCACAATATATAGTCTATGTCACTCGCTCATAATGTAGCTTTCTTTTGGTAACTGCGTATGTAGCCTTGCGGTCGCAAGTTCATCCGTAAGAGCATACGTCCCGGGTTCGATTCCCAGGTTGGTCATTAAGTGTTTCTGGCTTTTAAAAGTGTGGAAATGTTTGGTGATCAGAGTTTGAGAACTTGAGGGATGTTTGACGCCCGGAAGGGTTGATAACATAAAAATTAGTGGAAGTTTGAAACCTGTATAGAGGGCACGTAAGGCGGAAAAATTAACACTATACGTAGTTGTGTGTCAACAAGTTTGACTAAAAAAATTCGTCCCGCGGACACCTCCCATGTTGAGCATGGGAAGGATGCACAAGCGGGACGAGGAGGGAGGCCGTTTGGCCTGTCCGCCGGGTGCTCGCGATCCCGTGGGCCCCATTATGGCGGCTTGCGTGTGAGGGGTTTTTTTAAGCTTTCTATTGGTGAAATAATGTTAAAATCAGCCCATAAGTTTTTGAGTTTATTCATAACATACAAAAATCTTTCCTCTTTATAATATTAGTATAGAAGTATAGACTAGCGACCCGCCCCGGCTTCGCACGGGTAGTAGAGCAATTTAAATAGAAAAGGTGAGAATAAAGATATAGCAAAGCAAAATACTTAAATATAATGTATATTTTACAAATCATTTGAGTCTAATGAGCTGCGAGGATAGTTTTCAAAGGTATTTGCTCAGTGGTTTGAATTAGTTTACAGTGTGAAGTTAGAGAAGCAGTGGTCAATGAGCTGTTTCAAAGATACCTTTTGTATACGACCAAATCGCATGGCTGGTACTTGCAAACTCATTTATTATAGTAAAACATAAAACTATCCAAATACAAAAACAGAATATAAAAAGAGGGTTTTTTTATGTCAGATATCGACAGAGGAGCATGAGGTTCACTTGATGGTAGGTCCTCAGCCACAGAACATGTTTTTCCTACGTCTAGCAAATTCTAGCTTTAACAAAGGCGTTCACTTGACGGGCTCGTTGGCGCGTTCAGCCAAAAGTTCATATTTCCATCTCTACATACACAAGATGACCCAAATTAGGTTTAGCATTTTTTTAAAAACCGAAACATTTTACAGCGGAAGTCGCATTCTGTTTGACGTAACCTTCATACCACATCATCGAATCTAATCACTGTGCATATCAAAGGCAATATTAGTTAGCAATATTAATTAATATTAACATTCCAAATTCTAACAGATATTCAAGCTACATGACTCAGTGGAAACCGATTTTAGTAAGAACTCTTTTTTATTGGTTGAAACTATGTAGTTTGATTTTTTTTATGTTAGATATCGACAGACGAGCATGAGGTTCACTTGATGGTAGGTGATACCTCAGCCACAGAACATCAGTCATTGATGCGCTATCAACCTTATTTTACTTCGAGCATTCAGAAATCCATAGACTGAAATCGAAACGCGCTGAATGTGCACTTCATAGTTTTTCCATCTATGAACGGTGGTTCGTTACCCGGTCGGAGTTTTGATATTCCTCCCACCCGATCAATGCCCGAAGTTACCAGCCGTAGGGAAAACATGCTTACAGAAAATTATAAACATGTGGTCCTGGTGGGATTCGAACCCACGCCCCATCGATGCGCACGGCAGGTGTTCTACCGAACGCGCCAACGAGTCCGTTGAAGTATAATTATTATAAACAAATAATTTAAATTTATTATATACAAATAAATACAGTAAGCTAGTAAAAAGGGTCTCTGACCTTTAGATAATACATTTTGAGTGATTCACATGAATAATATAGAGAGTGGATTGAATATTACTTTGGTGATATATCATCAAATATGAGTCGATGGTTTACATATATCTTCAAAAGCTAGCTTGCAATATAAGTGATGTGAACGCATAACACACATAAATCACTGCTGAAAATCATTTTCAACCAAGAATGGAGTATACCCAATTATGTAAGAATGGGGTGTGTCCATTCATATAAGAATGGAGTGTGCCAAAATATATAAGAATGAAGTATGCCGAATAATGTATAGTATAGTAATATAGTAAATAATAGAGTATCTCTAATAATGTAAGAATGTAATATGTCCAATAATGTTAGAATGTAGAAAGCTCAATAATTTATTTATATTTTTTTATATCATATATGATGGTAGATCATCAATAAGTATTGCACTTTGACCTATTTTGTTACATAGAACTTTCGAAAATCCATAGATTGAAACCTCAAGCAATCTGCAATTCATGGCCTTTCCATCTATTGACATTGAGTAGTGACCTGAATAATATATTTTCAAAAAAATATAAACATACTAGCTGACCCGGCAAACGTTGATTTGCCATGTAAATAATTTCTAAAAAGCAGGGGTTGGTGATAAAAAAGTAAACATTTAGGGTTGTATGTATTTTTTAATGCCACATTATAAAAAAAAATAACAAAAAATAACGTCCAAAAATTAAAAAAAAAATTATGGGTGAACAACCCTTATCACTTAGGGGTATGAAAAATAGATAATAGCCGATTCTCAGACCTACTGAATACGCATATAAAATTTGGTAAAAATCGGTAAAGCCGTATCGTACCGGTAAAGCAGTACGGTAACTAACATTGTGACATGGAAATTTTATATATTAGATTAACCGATCATTCACATAACTTTTTTACTGGCAAAACGTTGTATCTTAATTTTACCAACCTTGTACCATGTTTTTTAAATATTAATTTTTCATATACGCCAGTGATATTTCACTGTGATGACCGATATAGAAGTAGCAGTGACTCACTGTGAATTCTAGACTATCCAGTCATTCAACTAGCATTAGGCCACGTATATAATGATGTCACGTGCGGGCATTCAAAGACCCTAACTTATGAACAGTAATCCTCCCATTTTGGGACCCTGTCTGAATTTTCTGAGGAATTTATTTGAAAAATCTCTGGGACAATACGTGATCGGCATTTCGATATGAGAGGTGTTGAGCTTGGCTTGTAATCAATTATTTCATTAGAGTCTGGTCAAGACCCAGGTTATAAACTCCACTGATTCCAGAATTGTGTTCAAATCCAGATCAGAAAACCCTAATCCATGCAACCAATACGGTTTCATGGATTAGGTATTTTATTTAATACACTGTGCAAAATTTCATCATTCGCCCATATATTAAAGCTCGTCAAACACGCTGAATGCGTTTTAATAAAAAAAAATTAAGTGTGCTGGGTGCAGAATATTTTGCCATTTGTTGCAAACAGAGTTACGAAAATTCACAATAATATTATGTTACCACAAACCCTTGAAAAAAGAAATTGATTAGTTGCATCTTAATTATTTTTATAATCTTGGGCTAAAAAGTTATATTTTTATCTGCCTTAATTTAATGTTTGTCTAAAAATATTGGAAAAGCTAGGAATCCACAAAAATATTAATTACCTGAGCTAGTAAAATCGCATATATACTACTTATTTAATTTGTACATATACGTACATTTACGTAATATATAAGAAAATAAATAAATGTCTACAATTCAAAAAAAAAAAACAAAATAATTAAGTAGACAGAAAAATGCTGTCAAGAAACGGAGAGATACTCAGCCGAAATGACTCGGAAAAAACACGACTCGATTTAACTCGAGTTGAAGTTCACATAACTCGAATTGAACTTGAGTTACGTAACTCGATTTAACTCAATGATTTGTTTTGTTTTTACCAATTTAATGAATCAGCTTCGCAACAATATAAAATAACTTGGAACATATTTGTAATAAATACTTATTGGGACAGTTACAATTAATTAAAGAAGTTAGATGTATTTTTTATTGACGTTCATAAGTGTACATTGTGTTACCTAAATGAATAAATGATTTTTGAAATTGAATTTGAATAAAAAAGGAATTTATTGTTTGTGTATTTTTTGGTTCAATTCTTAGTTATCGCGTACTCGTTTGATTCGTTCATTTACCACGCCAATCCAAGTTCGAGTCAGAGAGTTAATAAATCAAGGTAACTCATCACTAACACTCAGTTCATGTCAGAGCAGTGTGATTCCTTGACGCTGATTATCAGTAGTCCCTCAAGATAATACGATAATCTAATATATAAAATTATCGTGTCACAGTTTTCGTTGCCATACTCCTCCGAAACGGCTCGACCGATTCTTACCAAATTTTATATGCGTATTCAGTAGGTCTGAGAATCAGTTACTATACTAAATCAGAATCAGTTACTAAATTTTTACTTTTTTATCACCAACCCCTAGTTTTATTGGGAGCGATGGCAGAAGAGTTTTTAAGATAAAACTTCGGAGCTACTGCTCCATCCAAGTGTTAATACATGACTGATTTAATTCAAGTTAAATATACAGAGCAAAGAGTCTTATAACTATTGTTACAGTGGTAGGCTTATCTTTAGATGTAATGGGAAACTATGGAATGTTAATGTGTCCGGGTTAGCTGGGTTACAGCTACGTAACTCCCTGCTTTTGAGAAATTATTTACATGGTAAAACAACGATTGCCGGGTCAGCTAGTATTGTATAAAAAAATTGCAATAACGTATTTAAGTCGTTCATGCTAGGGCAAAAGGTAAAATATGTATCTAATTATGCATAGTAAATTCCCTAGAGCTATTTCTTCAAGAAAATGTTTCACAAGATAGCATCATTAAGTAGTAGTGAAATCTGATGTAATTACTTAGAATTGCTGTAAAAGAAGCATCTTGATTATACAGACCCTTAATGAGGATACTGTAATGCTAGCCTCAAATGGTTTTCAAGGATATAGTTTAACTTATACTAGATCTGGTAGTAACTCTAATTCAAAGCATCTTTCCATTTTATAATATTACTTACAATTAGTATAGATCAAGGAGCTGCCTCCCACTCTTTTCAAAACCCAGGGGGCTCTCTCAGCTTCAGGGCCCTGGTGCACTGCACCACTTTGCCCAATGATAGCTACGCCACTGCTTCACACGGGTGCAATGTAGATGTACTATACACAAAATATAGCCAATCTTACTCGCTGATAATGTAGCTTTCTATTGGTGAAATTCGCAATCGGTCCAGTAGTTTTTGAGTTTATTCATAACATACAAAAATTCAAATCTTTCCTCTTTATAATATTAGTATAGAATTGTATTGGTCAATTACTCTACCCGTGACGTTTGCTGAAATGCACTCGAAACGTCGAGACGAGATTAAAACGTTATTTTATTCAAAGTAAAGGTTATTTTCTTCGATCAACAATACACATGTCAATGGTTATTTAATTCAAATCTGACATATTATATTGTCAACTGTTGCTTACTTACGAGAAGTACAATTTTGTTTTAATTAATAATCTTATTAAGAATAATTGTGTTTTTGATGGACAAATAAATAAAGACAATTCTAAATTTCAATGTTATACATTAAAGATAATGAAAACAACAATTCAAAAGTGCTTGTTAAAGTTAAGTTGAAGAAAGACGTTGAAGCTATCTTTGTATTTAATGCTTTCAGTGCTGTAAAGGTGTAAGACTTTCATATTTCAAAACGTTTACATTCCACTCAAAACAGCGAAACTTTTGTTTCAATTACCAAAGTAAGGTACTTAAGTGAGGCATTTCCTGTTCTCGAGTGAATTATGAAGCCCGTGCAAGAAATTTTTAATACTTTAACAAGTAATTTTGAGTGGAGTTCTGTATTTACGAAAAGTCTTGATTAAACTAAAAGTAACAATACTAAAAAGCCAAACAAAACTTTGTTTATTCGTATTATCCATAATCTACTATGCATACTTTGAAGTCAGAACCGAAATGAAAAATACTTTCTATAGGGTGCTGATGAAAAGCCAATACCACTGACCATAAACTTCCGAAATACTAGTGGATCTGCAGATAAGTTGAGTGTACATAATTCCGAAGTATTTTATAGATATGTATGTACTCAAGTTTTATTGGGAGCGATGACAGAAGAGTTTTAAAATGAAACTTCGGAGCTACTCCTTCCAAGTGTTAATACATGACTGATTTAATTCAAGTTAAATATACAGAGCAAAGAGTCTTATAACTATTGTTACAGTGGTGGGCTTATCTCTAGATGTAATAAGAAACTATGGAATTTTAATGTGTCCGGGTTAGCTGGGTTACAGCTATGTAACTCACAGTATTTTTTTTTATTTAATTGGCCTTATCCAGTAACTGTATCTCAACGTTTAAAGACTTAATAGATGTAATGGTCGGTGAAACGTTTAGCTATTCTTTCTTTGCAATAATAGCTCTACGCTAAAAGGAAGATATACTCCTAATACCTTATAGGAACATGGTTAGTAGAATTAAAATTACTGAAAGAAATTTCCCACTAATTTTAAACTTGAAAATGAATTAACATTGCCCAGCCGGCCTAGCATGACCACCACGAGATATCTCGCGGACGAGAGGAGACAAACTATGATGTAAGATATCTCGATGTATGTCATCTCGACATCGACTATTTTGATAGAAAAGATATCTCGATCGACAAATATATATATATTTTGATATTAAAAGTCGAGTTTTAAGTTAATTGTCATGTTAGACCCGGAAGAAATAAAGAGATAATCGATTAAAACACGAGAAAACGGTCGACAAAATTTTGTCGCGGTTGTCATGCTAGTGTTAGATATTATTTCACAATATGCAGCTGTGTGCAGTCACTTGTTAAACCGGAAGTACTGTTGGTTTCTAAGGACTTAAAAGCCTTTATACATTTACTAGCGACCCGTCCCGGCTTCGCATGGGTGCAATGCTGTTACTAAATAGTATACACTACAGAAAAACTGTGAACGTTGTATATAAAAAAATACCGGCCGGTACCGCCGCAAACGCTACGTCCCGCAATTTTTAAATCTGTAATATCTTCGAAAATATTCATTTAAATCATATGCTGTAAAGGGCCATATAGAGCTATATTAAATCAACAATGTATTTAAGGTATTTTATTGGATAAGGATTAATGCTGTATTGGTTAAAATCGCTTCGAAAATTAGCCATTATTTGTCGTAAAAAGTAAATGACAAAAAAAGTTATTGTGGGTTATCCATAAGAGATAGACATATACCATCACGGACTTTTCTGTAGACCTTTTCAATGTGTACATACTTAGTACATTATTTTGATAAAACTCGTAGGGTTCAGCCTGCGTTTGCAATGTAAGCGGAAAAAATGTAATTATTTACGACATCACATTAGAAACCTCAAAAATAACAGTACTTCTCCACTATTTAATGGATGTTATTATACATATAAACCTTCCTCTTGAATCACAAATCAGTTGCGTAGTTTCAAAGATTTAAGCATACAAAGGGACATAGGGACAGAGAAAGCGACTTTGTTTTATACTATGTAGTGAAGTTGCCATGTTAAGCACTTGAAACGTCAGAAAAAATCTTTTTAAGAAACAATCGCGTTTAAATTAGTTTAGTTTTTTTTTTAATTTAAAGTAAATCTTAACAAATGAACAATTCGCATAATATTCTGTCTCAGGTCACCCAACATTTTCCATCTTCCAAAAAATCATTTCACCAACAAAGAACGGTTTAATTACTGTTACAAAGACCAAATTCATTTCACATATAATATGTATTTTAATGAAGCTTTTGATTCAGTGCAGTGTAGCGATGTGTTACAAAGCTGTCTTTTGTAGTTAGATCCTAATATTTCACTCACATTCGTTGTTTCGCACCAGATTTAACTTTAACGGAGAAGCGGAATGGCCTAGTTGATAAAAAATACAGTCAAGTATGAGTTGAGAACACACGTGGTGGGTTCCGTATAATTGCGTAAGATATCGACTGACGAGTATGAGGTTCACTTGATGGTAGGTGATACCTCAGGCCACAGAAAATTAGTCAATGATGCGCTGTTGACCTACTTTTTATTTCGAGCATTCGGAAATCCATAGTCTGAGACCGAAACGCGCAATGTACACTTCACGGTTTTTCCATCTATGAACGCTGGTTCGTTACCCGGTCGAAATTTCGATAGCCCTCCCACCAGTTCAATGTCCGACGTTACCAGACATGCCGTAAAGCCACGTGACTGACAGTCATGGAATTTGGATTTTGGACATGGACATTTTGGAACCGTGCAACTAGACGTTTCATAAGAGCCTGCAGAGGCCTAAATTTGAAATAAAAAACTTTTGATTTTGATTGATTGAGTCGAGGTATTGTATAAATAGTCAGCGATCTGAAACACTTATATATCGCGATTCAGCATTATTGACGTCTTCGTCCTGATTGTAACCACGGATTGTAGATACAGCTATAAAATCAGGGTCGTAGCTTATTTTTGATAGACCCTGTATCAAAATTTGGTGGCCTTTTTTCTAACTGCGGTGAAGCCCTAATGGAACGTAAATTTTCGCTTACACAGAATACATAATGAAAGGTCATTTTTCATTCGGGGCCCCTGCAGTAAGGGGGCCCCGTATATTTTATACGGCAGATACGGCAGTGGCTACGCTCCTGTATAGAACCCTACTATCCAACGCGCCACAAGAAATCTGTAGTTTTCTTTTAATGTCTGTTCATCTTACGGAATCCCAAAGCCTTCCTTTGTCATGGATTATTAATAACTTGAAACTTTTGAAGGCCTCCAGATGAATTTGCAAAAGTTTATTTAAAACGGGCGCCGAAATGAGCTCCTTTTTGCCATTCGTTTCAGTTAGTTTTCAGGCCATAATATCACTTTGAAATCTTTAAGCTTTTGTAATGTTAGTGAAAGTTATCATCAAATGAATGCTTGTTCTTTGTCACTGTATAAAAAAATGTGTGTCTATTTCTCTGTTGACTACTTCGAAACCACGCAACGGATTATGATACGGTTTCCACTGAATAAACTAAATTAATTTCTTATAGAAGGTTTGTGCTAGAAATACTTTTCTCTTAATATTGTCTTTTATTAACGCGAGTATCACACATTTAAATAAAATACGTTATGGCGGATTAAAACGCGATTTATTATTTATATTATTTAGTACGTAGGAATAGATGGCGTTAACATTTTAACTTTATCACCTCAGATTAAATAATAAAAGTTATTTAATCTGAGTTTGTCATATTTCAAATCAGACAACCGTCATCTTTCAGTCTGCCGCGACCATTGTTGCTGAAAAGCATCCGAAACGTCGGCATAAATAATATAAATAATATGTCACGTTTTAATCCGTTATAAAGTAAGTATTTTATTTAAATACATTTCTCTTTTCAAATACTAAACTCAAATACTCTATTTAATACAACGGAAATGGTCATGATACTAAAAACGGCTAAAGGAAGTCGGTTCAGAAATATCGAAGCTAATCTTATAAATGGAACGCATAAAAATGTATGGCAATACCGATCCAGCCATCCTTGAATATTGCTTGACCAATCCTGAACGAGCTCTACTCAACGAATACAGAATAAATATAAGGTTCATTTTAAATTGTTAGATAACTGGGTAATAGTCCTTATCATATAATAATATTTATTTATAAAGGCATCAATCCATAGTCTTATATTTAAAAATAAATACAATAAATAGTAATAAAAATATGATAGAAAAAGACAAAAAGGAATCTGCCCACTAGACCTTATATGACCATGACCACGCTATGAACGTATCTGGATGGAAAGAAACAGCACGGAATTATCATGACCATCAAGAGATATCTCGCGAACAAACGAAGATATAAGATACCTCGATATATTATATCTCGACGTCGACAAGATATTTCGATCGACATATAATTCTACTTTTGACATTAGAAGTCGAGTTTTAAGTGTAAGTGTCATAGACCCGGAA
This sequence comes from Anthocharis cardamines, assembly GCA_905404175.1. NCBI lineage: Eukaryota > Metazoa > Arthropoda > Insecta > Lepidoptera > Pieridae > Anthocharis > Anthocharis cardamines. Next base: position 7,445,046 of record FR989974.1, read on the forward strand.
GACATAAAGAGAAAATCGATTAAAACACGAGAAAGCCGTAAACTATATTTTGTCGTGGTTGTCATGTTTATAATTTTCTGTAAGCATATCTTCCCCATGTTGGTAACTTCGGAAATTGAAGGTGGGAGGAATATCGAAATTTCGACCGGGTAACGAACCACCGTTCATAGGTGGAAAAAGCGTGAAGTGCATATTACGCGTTTCGGTTTCAGTCTACTTTCAAATTCGGAAAAATTTCCGAATGCTCGAAGTAAAAGTAGGTCGATAGCGCATCATTGACTGATGTTCTGTGGCTGAGGTGTCACCTACCACCCAGTGAATTTCATACTTGTAGTAAAAAAGTTGCCTCTTTATAATAAAGTAAAGATAATTTTGAGTATGGAGGATAGAATAAAATAAACAGTCAAGATAAAGATTGCTTAAAAAATCCCTTGAAAGAATATATAGCGCACTTGCTCATGACAGAGCAGTCATTACGGCAAGTTTTATGTGTTCACTTTATCACTGAAAAGAAGGTACAGCCCTACTATTGGTGCGGTTCTCGATCGGAACTCGAATTCATCATAATAATCGAGAATTAGATACACCATAAAAATGGATAAGCGACTTTCCACAACTTTAAAGTAATTTAGAGGTTGGAATTAGCGAAAAAATTATATAAATATATGAGCGACAAAATGTTTGTACTATATTCATGAAACTTAGACCGAATAACGCACAAAAAAGAGCCAAATAATAAAATAATTATATTTAAAAAAAAAAACGGCTAAGGTATACTTTTTTTTTATGTACATATAGACAGACGAGCGTCAAGCATGAGGTTCTCTTGATGGTAGGTGATACCTCAGCCACAGTATATCAGGTAATGATGCGCCGTCGACCTACTTTTTAATTCGAGCATTCAGAAATTCATATAATATTTGTTTCATTGTTTTACCATATATAACCGGTGGTTCGTTACCCGGTCGAAATTTCGATATTCCTCCCACCCGTTCAATGCCCGAAGTTACCAGGCATGCGGAAGACATGCTTACAGAAAATTATAAACATTCGAACCCACGACCCACCGATTCGCACGGCATGTGTTCTATCGAACGCGCCAACGAGCCCGTCAAATATGATAATGAAAAACGAAACAATGGTACCAACTCTGAAAGCGTAGAAGAAAAACGTTGATCAATTTACTTCATCAGCTTATAAAAATTGAGCCATACTTATGTAATTATTCAATAGAAATTTGAATACTACAGGGAAATTGTGGAAAAAATGTGATTAATTTTTCCTTTTATATTTTTGTAACTAATCAATTAATATATTTTTTTAATTCTAATATGATACATTTTTAATGAAAATATTAAAAAAAAACATTTGTCAAATTGATTTTTTGTTTCTGTTTCTTTGGGCTGAAATGCCTAGGCAATGCGTCTTAAGAAGTCTGCCGTCCAGCCGCAGTCGATATCATTTATACTAATATTATAAAGCTGAAGAGTTTGTTTGTTTGAACACGCTAATCTCAGGAACTTTGTGAACAGAATCTTGTATTGGATAGTCCAATTATCGAGGAAGGCTTTAGATTATATAACATCACGCTGCGACCAATAGGAGCGAAGTATCAGTGAAAAATGTTGCAAAAACGGGGAAAATGATCCATATAAAACTACTCGACCGATTTTATTATCATGATCTGATACATTGCACCCGTGCGAAGAGGGGCGGATTGCTAGTTAACCATACAATCAAGGAAATGGTCTATTTAAACTATTAAATATCTTGGTTTTTCGAAGGTAAATCCTAATTAACGAAAGAAAGCTTAAGTATCTTTTTTATTATTGCGTTTGTTTTTTACTAACATAGGCTTAAGCGAAGCCACGTGCCAGGATAAGGGCATAAACAATGCTGACCCGTATTAGCTGGGACGATGCCAAATACGCAATAAGCAAAGTTCGCCTATTTGTGTACCACAGTTAATATAATTAACAGTAATTCATGCGTCAACACGCCCAATAAACGTACGACTTTGATGTTCAGCAAAATGTATTCGATTCCTGTGAATACTTTAATAGTAACGGACATATACCCGTGTCAGTTTTATTTACAAGCAAGTAAGTACCCCTACTTGATCATGACTAAGATTTCTGACTTACCTCTTATTTTAGACAATTATTAAAAGATAATTTTGATTTTCCTAATTTTGAAAGTGAGGTTAAAAAACATTTCGTTGCGTAATTTTGAGTTGTTATTATTACGTTCAATTAAAAGATAATTTTGATTTTCCTAATTTTGAAGGTGAGGTTAAAAAAACATTTCGTTGCGTAATTCTGAGTTGTTATTATTACGTATTACCTTATTAAGCGCTTTTCATTTGGTTTATATTTTGTCCTACCTATGTTTTATGGTAGGCCAATAGATAATAAATTAAATAAGTAAGTAAGTAAAGCAAATAAGCGATCAGTCTTCTGTAATCAGGCACGTTTCTAATCGAAATAGCTTCAACTATATGACTTTCTGGCACTGTCTATCTTAAAAACAGGGCTTGAAACCGGTTAGTTTTTATTTTTCAAAATACGTGTCTGACTGAGATACCATGATATTAGTTTTAAAGAGTAATACACACTAAATTTACCACACTAATTTTTTCAGTAAATATGACCAAAAAGGAAAGAATATTAAGAAAAACCTTTATTATTTCGGTTAAGTTCCTAAAGTAAATTAGCCCTGCTTAAAAATATAAATCCATGTAAGCAGTTTGAGTTCTACATACATACATACATATATATCACGCCTCTTTCCCATTGGGGTAGGCAGAGATCACGGAATTCCATATGCTCCGATCCTTACATACCACTTTCGCTTCTTCTACTTTCATCAATGCTTTCATACACACTCGACGGTTACGAGTACTTTTGATCTGGCCCTTTTGCAGAACGTCCCCGATCTGATCTGAGTTCTACAAGCGTTTATTTTATATTTGAGTTACTGTTCCCGTTATATTATATTGTTTTGTCAATAATTGTGCTGTAGCTTCGTTCTGTACTTGTTTGCTTCGGGTTATCTGTATTCCAATACGGAATAATATTATTATTTAATTAAAGATTTCATAATATTACAATGCTACAGTCATTTGGAATGTTTTTCATTTTTATAAAAAATGTTTTGGTGAATTATATTAGGCCGAAAAGATGGCGTTATTTGCCCGAGTGTTTTGTGTAGTAAACATAAATCAAATATATTTTATTGTTATATACACTTTAATATAAAATTTACAAAAGGTCTTAAAGTCTAATAGCCTTATTTATAAACGTATTATAAGCTTGATATAGTTAAAATATGTTTTGTTTCTTTCGTTCTGTAGTCTTTTTATATTTAGATCGAGACAAAACATATTTTAACTATGTATATCAAGCTTATAATACGTTTATGATTAATGCCGTTAATCTATATTATAAGCAAAAATATACTATTGCTTTAGACTCAAAAAGTTACCGGATTATGTCCATTACTTGTCTATAAACAAACGGACATTCAGTCCCAACTTGAAACAACTGCGCGTGAATGCAAAGACATCCAATTTTCATTATACCTCGCGCATCCATATGCATATATTCAAAGAAAATAGATGTTTATAGAAGAACCATAAAAACATTTGGCACTGAAAAAGCAGTTCTATTTTTCACCTGTAGAGCGCGCAGCAATGTATCTGTGTGACACACACATCTAAGTAGTCCTCTGACTCCTCCCCTCGCGCTGTCTCGCTTTTACGAGCGAACGGCAAAAACGCTCTAAAAGCGGCTGGGTGCGAGAGAGTGCGCGCTATGACTCCAGCGTCAGAGTGTCGTTCACACGGACACTAGCATTGCCGCGGTGGCTGGGGGGAGAACTACTCTTACCCCAGAGATACCGTGCCAGGCGCGCCTATAAGGCCTGTTCTTCTATGTACATATGTATATGTTCTTTGAAATATACTTTTCAAAACATATACAAGTAGAAGATAATGTTGTCGATTTAGTTTAGAGTATTATATTATAATTTGAATAATTAATGCACGCAATGATAGCTAACTGCTGCCGTAAAATCTATACACCTAATACATATAATCAAGACATATATTTACCATGATAAATATAAACGTTTACTACTTTAAATTCACATATCGAATTAACAATGTCCCTAGACAGGTCGTTTGGTATGAATTGTACACTAAGCTGCCGTTTCAAAAAAATCTTTCTAATGTCAGATATGAACAGACGGGCGTGAAGTTCGTTTGATGGTAGGTGAAACTTCAGCTTCAGAATTGATGCGCTGTCGACCTATGTTTTGCTTCGAGCATTCGGAAATGAGATATGTACATTGAACAAGGTAAAGCCGATAATATCATAATATTTTTGAAGTTATACTTCTTTTGGCGCGATGGAGAAAAATTATGAGAGTGATTTTTTACGATGCGCGCGCACACCGACACCTGAATTCTACATCGTAAAGTTAGTTCTAGGTGGCATGAAAATCGATAACTACGTTCAAGTTGTATATTCTAGTATTTTTATATTTAGAACACGTGTTTCGTAACAGTACAATTAAACAGTGTGAATAAATAAATATTATTTTGATGTTTTTATTTTAATATTTATCGTTAATCACTACTGCATTTTAGCCATATTTTTTATAAGCCAAAGAAATATAACTTCATACGCGTGTACATACACTCTTTTTTTCACTTAACATAATATATAGCTTCGGAGGTATTATTTTGTAATATTGGCTAGTCTGGAACTTTGTCTCTCACAATATTATCAGAAGAAAAGATGACTATGGAACCAGATATGTTATCATGTCAAATATCTCGACTGACGGAAGGTATAAAATATAAATGATTTTACATAATAAAAAATTATTTAAAAACTTCCCTGTTGTATTACTAGACCCGACATTTATAATTAATGAAAATTTTAAAATCTTCAAGCGTGACAAAGTTCCAAATCAAAATTTTAAAGCCATTTAAATATGTGTCGAAACAGTAGACACAGATACATTGGAGACTCCAGGTTTTACGGATACTCTTTCTTCCCTCGGTGACTTTTGTGGTCCAAACCATATCTTCTGAAGGGCACAGGCTGGTGCTTCTACGAAGAGATGAAGTGGTAATGCTACGAGGTAGGTCGTGCATACGATACCGGCGTAGAGCATAATCTGTAATATTAAAAAAAATATTAAACACACCGTCTAGGAAGCCACTGAAAATCAGTGTTCCAGTGTTGTGATTTCCACGGAGCAATGTATATTGTATATATCGCGTTTTATTCCGGTATTTTATGCCCCTATTTCACTATGCCTACTACTGATAGAGGACCGACCCCAAATAAAAATGAAGTGCTTTAAAAATCAGAAGTTTAAGAACAAATACAAGTTATAAAATAAGATTATTAAAGGATACAAATTAAGTTTAAATCCGAAATCCAATCGCTTTAGTGGTTTAACGTTTCAACGCTTACAACTGTAAAGTTAGGGCTTGATCCAGAAATACTGAAAATATTTTATTTGATATTTTGTGGCATTTATATAGCGCGATTCAGGATTATACGTCTTCGTGTTGTGACTTGGCGCAGATTGTAGATGTCGCTACAATATTATAGGTTCAGGAATATATTAAAATAGCCATAGAAGATATTAAAAAGTATATTCTGAATCCTTTCAGTCCTTTCAATCAGATAACTGTAAACTTTCAGTCTGCGCGTGAGCACGCGTGTGAGTTTGCACTCGTGAGTTCTTGAAACGTCAGTATATATCTATACTTCTATACTAATATTATAAAGAGGAAAGATTTGTATTTTTGAATTTTTGTATATTTGTTTGTTATGAATAAACTCAAAAAGTACTGGACCGATTTTGAAAATTCTTTCACCAATAGAAAGCTACATTATCTGCGAGTAACATAGGCTATAGCACCTATACCATTACATACCATTTACATTGCACCCGTGTGAAGCCGGGGTGCGCTGCTAGTAAAAATATATAATGAATAAACCTTTTTTAATTTGTTGTTAAAAATTCCATGTCACGGTTATTGTGATCGCACTCCTCCAAAACGGCAGGACCGATTTTTATTAAAAATTTTATGTATATTTAGTAGGCATAAGAATAGGTCGTAAAGTATATTTCATGCCTCTAGGTGATTAGGATGTCCCTATTCAGATCTTTTTTCTATTTTTTTGACAAAACGTTTGATTTAATATCATTTTCATAGAAGCCAGATATTGTTTTATTTTAAAATGTGATTCTCGATGACAAAAGAAAATAATCAAATGCTAACTTCGATCAACAAATACTATGTCAATGAATGCTAGTAACTACTACTAAATCTATTCACGGTATCAGCGGATAATCCATCGATCTACTAAAAATTTGATTAAAAAACCACAGACGCATTAAATTATTTAAATCACAAATTCTTCTTTCAAACTCCAAAATCGAATACAAAACTCTTTCATCATTGTATGGACCGTTAACCTAAAACTGTGTTGTACTCAAAAGTGAAGCCCATTCAAGTCTGGTTTAATCTTATCCCGACATCAGAAATCTCGAATCGCATTCTCTCGGGAGCTCCATTCTACGGATTCGATGAATAACCGACTTATTTGCGTATTGTATTGCTTTTAGATTGTATTATTTAAGATGTTATCGGTAACCGAGGGAAAGGATTGAGATTTTAGAATATTGGACTACCAAATTTAAAGTTATATAGTGGTTTCCATATATGATAAGAAATATATATATATATATATTGAAATCGTTTGGCTTGGTATGGGCATGTTATGAGGAGAGATAAAGGGCATGTGTCTAAAAAAGTTTTGGGTATGAAAGTGGTTGGTTATGGGGGAAGAGGGAGGCCAAAAAAAACATGGATTGACTGTGTGAAAAATGATATGTGTTTGAGAGGTGTGACTGATGATATGCCAAGTGAAAGGAGAGAATGGAAAAAGAGAGCATACTGCGCCGACCGCAAATAAAAAAACGGGTCATGGCAGGAAGAAGATAGTGGTTTCCATATAAAATACTAGGGATCCGCCCCGGTAAGGGTGTAATGTGGATGTACTATACACAAAGAAACGTTACTCGCTGATAATGTAGCTTTCTATTGGTGAATGAATTTTCAAATCGGTCGAGTCGATTTTGAGTTAAATCGTAACAAACAAACAAATCTTTCCTCTTTATAACATTAGTTTAGATACCTAACACCGAACATTTTGCTCGGCACCGAACCGATATGGAAAAGTTCGCAGACTCTTTATAGATATCTTAAACTTTTAAATTAGGATATTTATACGTACTTTATACGTTGTAATAATTTACACTTACTAGCTTATCGTAATTTTTAATCAATTTTGTATCTTGTCTATTTAACCTACATCTTGAATCCGTCAAATACCTTGAGTACAGTCGCATGCAATAATATGACGCGGTTTTCTACCGCAAGATTATAATGGTCTCTATCAAACTTATAGCAGTACCATGGATCATGATCATATTATGCGATATCTGGCTACCATAATTCCTGAGTAAAATCGCATGTAATTCCATACAGAATATATACTACCAAGGGGTTGTAGAATCCTCCTAAATAGGTACTTAGCAGTGGTGGATTTACCAGCAGGCTGAGTAGGCTTGAGCCTAGGGCGGCAGATTTTAGGGGCGGCAAATACGGGGACCGATTTTATTTTTGACAAGTAAAATGAAAAAGAATTCTGTAGAACGTTTTTATGATGTCAATCAACGAAATATCAAACTTATGTATCCTAAAGCAAAACACCTAGTTAGCCGCCCCGAACCACTCATCGGACTCTATATATCATATTAATTTAAGAATAGACAATAATTGTAAGGGAGGGGGGGGGGGGGTAGTTAATAGCCTACACCTTGGAAATGTGTACATCCGCCTTAGGTACTTAGATCGGTATAATATGGAGCGTCGCATTTCGCCTCCATATTTTCTGAGTACAAAACATGGCGCAGTAAGAATATCCTGCCTACCTATGCACATAGCATTATGTAGCCAAGTTCACATTTCAAGGATCGTCATGCTCGCTTAAATGTTGCTTGTGGCGGCGTCCATGCGTCGGGTTGTCTCTCTCCCTAAAATATGGCGAGGGGGCCGATGGCTGGCCATGCGTCATACTCGTGAACGGGTGCTACTTGTGGTGACTGGTCGGACTTGAATTCGTGTATGCGGTGATGTTAGCTATTTCGACTATGTATTTGCGTGTTGTTCCCACGAGAAAGTAATTGCGTGCTCCTATTTCACTATACCTACTGCTGATAGAGGACAAATCTTTGTTTTTTTTTATGTTTATATATATATTTTTATTATTATAGTTAATTACTTAAAGATGTCATGTGGCAAATGGTGTAATGGTTGCAGCTCCTTACAAAGATTTTGTAAAACAAAAAACTTGGCGATTAAAAAGAGTGGCGGAGAGTTTATTGCCAGTTCTTCTCGTCCGTTCTACACCCCTTGATTTGAGAACTGGCAGTAAATGTAAAATTAGAAGCATTTAATATGTATATTTTTTATTGACGTTCATAAGTGTACATTGTGTTACCTAAATGTATAAATGATTTTGATTTGAATAGCTTCAAATATACTTACAGCAGTATAGTCAGTTGCGTAGAAGGAGCGTCGCATCTGGCCGCCATACGTCCTGAGTACAGTCGCATGCACTAACATGGCGCAGTATGACATCCTGCCGAGGGGCTGCAGAGGTCCCCATTCTACTGAGCCTACGTAGAGTTCTGCAATATGAATTAATTGTAATGTAATTTAATCAGCTTAAAAAAAGAAGGCGAAGGTTTTAAATATGTCACGAATGTTTTAACGTAAATATTTACACTGATAACTTTGAATTTCGATGTAATAACCAGTAATTGGAATGATTCGTTTTGGTTTGTAAAGATTTGCTTCTAATGATAATGACTATCTTCGGGTACTGACTAAAAATTAGCACAGTAATACGATATTGTTTTAACAACAAAAATAAAATCGACTTCAAAAAATAAGTTTAACAATTTTTTTGAAATAACGTATTTCATTCAAGTTACGATGTCAGGTATGATAAATGAAAAAATATACAATATATATCATTTACGTAAGACTCATATTTGGTTCATTTCACATAATTTATAATCACAAAAAATTTCTTTCTTCTGATTTCTTTTTTAAAATCTGACCTTTTAAACAGATCCCTAAGTATAAGTAGCAAGGTTTCCCAAGTAACAAAATAGCCAATTTTTCACTTGAAAATTTAATACAAAATAGAGATTTATTTCACGAAACCTGAGCTCTACGCAAAATAAATAAACGTGTTAACGTACAAGCTCAAGACATAGCGAGCGTGTGAATAAGTTGAACGAACACAGCCGTAGTAAGGGCATTTACATACGAGGCACCGTTTAAAATTTTCCAAACGTCGACCAAATATGGGCGCTGTTAATCAAAACAGTGTCAACCCACACGGTTGCCATTTTGAGAAAATTGAGTTTGAAGTTTTAATTTATACGTTTTATGAAATTTCTCTTAAAAAGTAACAGAAATAATAGATGTTTTTGTAATTATTATTTTTACATTAAATGTATATCGTTTTTCTTGGTAGCAATCAAAGTAATAGAATTAAGTGCATTATTGTTTAATATTCTAAATGTTAGGGTTTCTTGTCCATTAGTTTTTTCAATATTTTTGCTATTAAAACGATTTAAATTATATATATCTCTTTTGAAATATGTACTCCAGCTCATAAATAAGCGATTGGTATCAACATTTACATTTTTATCATTTTGTTGACACTGTATTGCTTAACAGCGTCCATATATTATAAGTTGATAATAATTCAAGAAGCTAAAAAGCCTTCGAGTTTGGTTGTAGTGTGTGAAATAATAACTTTGTCACAAAAAACATAATATAAGCTTAGGTTATATTTTTAATGGCTTCCTTTCAGTTAATAGATGGAAAGTGAATAGAAGTAGTGTTATGTTTATCACTATATGCACCTCTATGGGTGAAAACATATATACCTATATATTCGAATATAAGTAATATCCGAAACGTATTAATTATTTTCGAATTAATTGAAAATTATAACTTAATATTGGCGGAAATTTCGATATTTATAAGATAGGTAGATAAGATGTTTATTCATATACACAAACACACTGCAATGCAACATTTTTACGTATGTTGCTGATGTATTCGAATACGATAACAGAACTTAATTAGATAATTACAATAGATAAAAAAATACATTTTTTTTATTTAAAAACTGCCCCGGCTTCACACGGGTTCAATCTAGATGTGCTATACAGAATGCCTATGTTACTCACTGATAATGTAGCTTTCTATTAGTGAAAGAATTTTTAAAATCGCCCCAGTAGTTTTTGAGTTTATTCATAACATACAAAAATTTAAAAATACAAATCTTTCCTCTTTATAATATTAGTAGGATTGACGATAAATCGCCTCGTCTATAAACACCTTAAATGCATTGAATGAAAGACCGAAAATCCCTCGTCCGCATTTTTATTGTTATCCAGGATCCAAGAGTAATCCCGCTATCTTTCGCACGGGAATCGAACCCTTATGTTAAACGGTACGTGTCGGAGGCTAATATAAATTGCTGTATTACGTCAGTTAAGGTGGCGTCGATTTACTGAATGAGATTGAAGAAAACGTAAATGGAAATAAAGAAATTACTATAGTTTAAGTACAATCAGAACAAAAAGTGTATTAGTCTTAGTTCACTAACCAAGAACTCCATAGAAGAATTGTATGAGTTAGAATAAATATTGACTTACATATACAGTTAAAAGAAATAGGAGTTGCAAATACTATCTATGTATAGTGTATACATTTGAGATTAAAGATTTATTTAATGCTAGCGACCCGCCCCGGCTTCGCACCGGTGCAATGCTGATACTAAATACACTACAGAAAAACTGTTATTTTTATACATATAAACCTTCCTCTTCAATCACTCTATCTATTTAAAAAAACCGCATCAAAATCCGTTGCGTAGTTTCAAAGATTTAAGCATACAAAGGGACAGAGAAAGCGACTTTGTTTTATACTATGTAGTGATGATGCATTTTAAATATCGAATTTCTGTCCGGCTCTCTTTTTATGAAGAATAAGTAAGCATTTGACCGCAATCCTGCTTATTTAGAAGAAGCCTATTCACTATAGCTATGAAAACATCAAGATTGTGAGAATCGGGAAAGAGCCAGGTAGAGAATTTCATTCCTTAGCGGTTAGAAAGATAAAGGAGGAAGCGTACAATTTCGTACGAATATAAGGTACATCAATCATATATGGATGAAATCCCACTCTGTATGGCTATCTACTTCACTAATAAGGCACTTAAAAATAGTTTTTTTTTATTGTATCGGCAAGGTCTGACATATCAATTACGCATTCATTTCATGTGAAGGGGAAATTCATTAGTAAAAAATCTATACTTATTACTTACTATTGCACTTATAGAAGTAACCAATAATGAATATACACATAGCAAAAGCGAAGAAGTTCTGGTTCAAAGCGTTGAAGACAGCCGACTCGAATGCAGTAGCTTCTCGGTGATGAAGGTCCCATCCCATCAGAACTGTTCCAAACGCCACTGGGATAGATACGACGAACAGGACCTTCAAGAGCTGGAAAATGGATGAACAGATTAATATTTATTGTATTTTTCTATGTTAGATATCGACAGACGAGGATGAGATTCACTTGATGGTAGATGATACCTCAATCAATGACCTACTTTTTACTTCGAGCATTCGGAAATCCATAGACTGAAACCGAAACGCGCAATATGATTTTCCATCTATGAACGGTGCTTCGTTACCCGGTCGGAATTTCGATATTCCTCCCACCCGATCAATGCCCGAAGTTACCGGACGTAGGGAAAACAAGCTTACAGAAAATAATAAACATATCGTCCCGATGGGATTCGAACCCACGACCCATCGATGCGCACGGCAGGAGTTCTACCGAACGCGCCAACGAGACTGTCAAAATATATGTATTATATGAGATGGTAACAGTAACTATTTGTTTATGTCTCTCAAGTAACATAGATATCGCTATATTCTATTTAATTTATCTTAGACCACGAGAAAAGCATATGGGTATTTGTGTCTTAGTAACCTTTCTTCCTTCCTTTTTCAGGCCTAAGCATTCCTAGTATCGATGAAATATACTTGCAAAATTCGATACCGGGGCTTCCAAGTACCAGTCCATAAAAAACCAGGGTCGAAAACCAGGTTGCATAATACTTTCATCGATCTCCGAACTCGCTATAGTAAAAAATACTTGCATAGGAAAACGATCCCTACTCTCTTAGAGATAAGAGTGGTTCTTGTTATATAGAATTTTATACTTTAAAGTATTTTTTGCAAATACGATAAGATGCTCCTTATTTCTAAGATTTTACGGATCGTTTTCCTATGCAAGTTTTTTCATACTTGCAAGTTTTTCCCGCTTGCACCAGGGCGCCCTACTTCCAAGCAAAGCCCTGGTTTTAAAACCTGTTGGCGTAAATACGTCTCATCTTTAATTCCTAGATGGGGAAAAATACCCTGGACTGATTATCTGAAACTCACCCAAGATTCACCAAGGTTCCACTTGTTATTCTGAGCTCGATGGTAGAACCAGGCAGTCAGAACTCCTAAGTGGTAGCCAGCCCAATTGCCCTGGGCTGATACGTAAGCGTGGTAGAATGTGTCGTTGTAGCCGAATATGTTACGGATTGATCTAAAAAAATTAATATCAGGGACTGAATATCAGCTAATTTACTATGGGAGTTATACCGGTATAATAAAGGTTTTTGTTAATATTCTTTCGTTTTTATTCATATATTTACTGAAAAAAAATACTGTGGTAAGTTTAGTGTGTATTATTACTCTTTAATACTAATATCATGGTATCTCAGTCAGACACGTATTTTGGAAACTAAAATTAAACGGTTTCAGTCCCTGTTTAATATTTTGAAAAAGATCTATATTGAGACTAGTGATGTGTCAGATCGTTAATAATGTATATCCGCAGATACGGATCCGAATACGGATATTTGGTGTCAAGAACCGCGGATCCGAATCTTAACTTTCTTACTCTATCGGTGTCGATGGGCCTTTAATATATTTATTTAAATATATAATTTTTGCAATATACAGATGCCAAATATTTAATTTTAAGAAAAAAAATCGTACTTGGTCAATTTTATAGTATAGGGGGCAAATGGGCTGGTGACTCATGTGATATACTTGCATCCGCAACACTTGCTCTTGCAGATGCGTTGTCGACCTTAAATATCAATTCTTTATCCCTTGTCATTAAATAAATTACAGTACACTATGTTACCTAAATGAATAAATGATTTTTAAAGAAACACATGACGTTTCTTATCGACCAATCCATTAAAACTGAATTAAAAAAAACGTAAATCTAATACAACTTACTCGGGAAAGATGCTGACTCGAATAGGCAGTAAGTCCATGAAGTAACTCTGCAGGAATGGTATCAGAAGGCTGATGATCATGACCCCCGACAGGACAGGAACCCCGGACCTTGGCCAGCGCCAGATTATCAACATCACTACCATTGTCATCATAAATAGCTGGGTGTCTGTACCTAAGTACCTGAAAAATCCTTAAAATATTAAGAACTAGCAATGCGCCCCGGCTTCTCACGGGTTCAATGTAGATGTACTATACACAAAACATAGCCTATGTTACTCGCTGATAATGTAACTTTCTATTGGTGAAAGAATTTTCAAAATCGGTCAAGTAGTTTTTGAGTTTATTCATAACATACAAAAATACAAATCTATCCTCTTTAGTCTTTATAATATAACTAGCAACGCGCCCCAGCTTCACACGGGTGCAATGTACGTATAGATGTACACAAAAAATAGCCTATTTTACTCGCTGATAATGTAGCTTTCTATTGGTGAAAGAATTTTCAAAATCGGTCAAGTAGTTTTTGAGTTTATTCATAACATACAAAAATACAAATCTTTCCTCTTTATAATATCGACTATCAGTCTATGCTATAGAAGTATAGACTGATAGTAGCTCAGTAATGACAACGTTTGGTATGGTGGACTTGCCACTTTTACGCCAATGGTGGTTCGATTTACTATCGAATTTATTTATTAATACGTTTACCTGATTAAAATACTTACTTATATGTAATTTTTTATAATATTTATCCCGACTTCTTACCCGCAAAATTACATAATAATTTAATAAAGAACAATATAAAAGTAAGTTCATTACATTTCATAGAATTTTTCAATTAATTACAGACAAAATAATATAAAAATATTACAGACTTTATCTTTACGCGTTCCGTCACATAGCACTAAGTTTTTTAATTCGTCATTCGCAGTAAAAGCAGTAAAACTTTGGAATGTATTACCTGTACATATTAGAAAGGCGCTAATAATAATAAAATAAAATAATAAGGCTAATTATATGTCGTCTGTTTAGTTTAGGTAAGTTTTTGTATTGTTAATTGTACTGTCTGTTTATTAATTTCCTATATCTTAACTTCTTGTTACACTCTACTCTTAATTATTATTATTTTCCTCTTTATACTTTCCATGCGGTTGCTTGGAAGAGATAGCTAATATGTAAATAGCTATGAAGACGCCGTTTGTCCACTTTCTTTTTCCTATTTTGTTTGTTTAATTTTGTGTGACAATAGAACATATTCTATCTATCTATTTATCTATACACCTAAGGTAATTAGAGATAGTTATATACATATTTGTGAAATAATTTATAAATACTATCTACATATTTATTATAGATAAAATAAATTATTCAATGTCATGGCTTTAAAAAAAGTAAAAAAAAATTCAATTCCATTCAATCATATTATAAACAAAAGATAATTGCCAAAGTAAATAAATGGAGAAATAAGGACAATTTGTATTAAGCAATATATTGTTTTAAGTTGCGTTAAAAGCATTTATCTTAACTGACACGTTAAATTTCGTAATAATTGTCATTTATATCAAATAAACCTCATTATATGTGGGTTTTGTTAGGAAATTATGATATACTAACATTGACTTGAGTTGTGACACACTATACATGGTGTTTGAGAAAGAACGCTAGGCATAATTACTAGACCTGATGTTATATTTAGGGGTTAGCTAGCTAGTTGTTACGTTTAATTTAAAAAAAGGGATCTACTACTTGTTAATCAGTGAATAAGACTCAATATGAAATTGCATACCAAATACTCTACTGCAGAACCGGGCATTCTTTGTGGGGTCTAGACGGTCAGTAGGCTAATTTTCGTAAGCCTTTTCTAACAAATAAGAACTGTCATACTATTCAACTTTGGATATTTCTATAGTCTGTTCGCTGAGATTTGATAAATATTATAATAACGTCGCGGAAAAGCGACTGTCACTTTATTAACGCAAACTGTATGACAGATGTCACTTATCGCGGGACGCATTGTATAACGTGGTATGCGTGTATATGGTATACTATGTATGGTATTGCAATTACTGGCTCTGCAATAATATTTAATAAGCCATGTACATAAAATCGATTTTTCCTTGATTTTTTTATTATCATCGGAATTGCGTGTAAGCAAATGTTGCTGCAAAGTCAAGCTAGTGGTCTAGTTGTTTAGGTAATATCACAACTGTAAAATAAATAAATAAATAAATAAACTGTGCTTATTTTCGGTTACATGATTATAAATCATGATTTGATGATACATTTAAGCAGAAAAACCAAATTAAAAAAAATCTATAGTTCTGCCGGAACACTCTGTATAGTATTTTTATAAACGACCATTGCATTTTAAAGACATAATCTCTGCTAACGCGTTCATGTGTAAAACAAATAGATTTTTATGTTTAATTAACACATAATATTGCGTAATGTTACATACGTTTTATGTTCTTAGGTATTAGCCGCTATAGCTGTCCCTTTCTAATTTATGTAATAAACAGGGACATAATCTTAAGCATTACTTTGACGTCTATGAATGAGGTTATTAGATCTGCCAGCATAGTCTCGGGTGTGAAACTCGTATTTGGTCATATTAAAACATCAAGAGTGTTGTCTTTGACAATTTTTTGGATGAAAATCCTAAGGGGTTGTGTATTATTCTTGACATGTTTCTTTTAGGATTTAGGCATTTTTAGCATATTTTTTTTGGGATATAGACCTTCGGACATATCCCAAAGTACATGAATCCTAAAATGCTATTGTTATCGCGACTTAGTCTATTATACTTTTTTTTACTTCAGTAGTACCTACTTGAAACCATTGGGAACACGCCTCTTTGTGATATATGTATATATGTGTATGTACTGACCACGAACACTACTCTTTTCTTAAATTGGACACATATTCATGAAAAGGATCCAACACATAGCTTTGCTCAAATGACTTAAGTAAGTATACCAAAAAAGTTAAGTCATATACTTTCATATCACGAAAACAGCCTTAACAAAATATAAAAACAAAGTGTTTTTTCAGCTTTAGGTACCATTAGGCGTCTCCTGCGAGACACGTAACTCGGCTTGGGCTGCCATACTGAGTCTAACCTAGCATTGGCTACAGTGATAGGATCATCGGGATTCTCTAGAACAGTGATTCCCAAAGTGGTCTATATCGACCCCTAGGGATCTATGACAACCTGCAAGGGGTCTACGTTAGCGAAAAAAAATTTGGGGGTCCATGAAATGAAAATGGGGGTCCACGATTGTGGATCTCAACACATACACTGATAGTACCTATTTACATACATCATACTATCTTATAATATCGAAACATATACATTATTTATAAAAGTACCTATGAAGTAAAAAAGATATTATAATATATGTTTATAAAATTGTGTAAGTTGTAGGATGTTGGTATTCGATTTGTGGTCGCAATACAATTTGAACTTGTAAAAACCTTACAGGAAATCAATATCAGGTAAGTAGGGGGTCTACCCAACACGGAAAAACATGGCAAGAGGTCTACGACACAAAAAAGTTTGGGGAACTCTGCTCTAGAACGTGTCTGGGTCTTCTCCAGAGAGTCTTATCGGGATAGGGGCGTACTTACCAAGCCTGAGGTAAACACAAATACTCGAAGGGGAACAGATTCGGCATCAGGATGACCAGTTGCCACCAATTCATCCTGCACATATCTCTCTCGCGCTTCACCACCGCGTCCCACATTGGACCAGATCCCAGGTGTGGAACCCAGGTCATGGCGAGACCCATCACTACTAGAACAGCTGGCATTAACCTGGAAGATAATGTTATTAGTATTCTATACAAGAAAAACCTTCACAAAGTTATAAAAGGGGGTTGGGAAGCGAACTGGAGGCGCCGGTTTCGAATCGAGTTTGGTAGAACACTTGCCGTGCGCATCGATGGGTCGTGAGTTCGAATCCCACCGGGACAATATGTTTATAATTTTCTGTAAGCATGTTTTCCTCACGTCTGGTAGCTTCGGGCATTAAACAGGTGATAGGAATAACGATATTCCGACCGGGTAACGAACCATCGTTAGGAGTAGATAGGATACTTTGGTTTATTTACCTGAGCCATCTATTAACAATAGCCATTGGAATAGTCTTGAGGCTGAACTGATGTGTCTCAGCGTATGTCAGCATTTTGTAGGCCATAAGAAATCCTCCCATGACGAAAAATATTTGCACTATGATGCGAGCGTTGAACAGGAGAGATTTGAAGAAATCGTCGTATGACTGCAAAAAATAATATTTAACATAATTATGTAATACTTATTATGCAATAGGGAATATGCATGTTGTTTAAATTAACTTGATATTTTTTCCCTTGAATCCTTATGGCCCAGATATTATGCCTATACAATTATTTTCTTATTTAGTTCGTGTTTAATTGCAAAAAATATTAATTAAAATGTGTAAAATAAGCATTGACATAGTATTAAAAAAATAAGGGAGAGAAATTCAAGTTTGCAAAACGCATCACCATTGGTCGAAACAAAACGTGACGTCACCTTACACATTCTGTCATTTATCGGCATCGATTTATCTATGGCGTCCATTGACATCGAAGATGGCGTCAAACACTGGTTACCATAGTTACCTCACTCTACGCGTCACTGAGCGTGTAATGTGATGTCATCCAAAGCCCGCGAAATATGGCCGCGTTTAAACGGATCAAATTTTATCGATGTTTTCAAAGTAATTTTAAAAAATAATTTGGACATTGCCAAGAGTATTTATATTTTTTATTAGGGTAAAATGATGTAACAAGTCGATAAAAAATATAAAAAAAATGCATGCATATTCCCTATTGTCTTTAAATTAACTTATCTACTGGAAAGAAACGACGAAACGAAGAAAAAAAAGAAACAAGTATTATAACACTGGTTTACAGTGTATCTGTTGCCGATACAATTTTTGCTGTTGTCGACTACTTATGATATGCTAGTTACAAATATATAAGTAGATTTTTTTTATCAGCTCTAGTTTATGAGTTCCGGGTAGTTACGGTTAAAAATGAAAATTATAAGAATTTACTAAGAAAAAATATTATTAAAAAACTTAAACAATCGTTGAGTTCCAAAAAACTTCGCTTTAAAGCTCTTCTCTTATTGTGGACTTAGGGAAGTAACGTATAAGGCACCAGCATTAGTCAGACATCCAAAAAAACTCTGATAACGCTCCTCTATGACACGTAAATCTTGATGCATACGCTCTCCCTGCTCTTCGCTCATGTCTCCTATTTTTTTTTAAAACCTGTCTATATGACTACGGAGGAAGTGGAATTTAATGCTCACATTGCATCTCAGAGTTTTTAATAGTAAAAGCAGGTCTGTAGAAGACAGTATAATTTTCTGAATAGTTCAGTTTTAATTTTCTGACTTTCTGTTTCTGAGAAAGTTCTGCATCATCGATGTCTCGATGATCATCGATATCGATCGCTGTCCATGCTCCTTATTCAAGCTTACTCATAGAATTTATAAATCCAGTATCTTTGGAAGTTGTATGATATGGGGTCTGTCAAAAATACTGGCTTTAATCTTTTCCATAGTGAGCTGAGAAAATTTGTGGCAAATGTAGGAAAAGTAGTTCCCATTTTTATCGAGTACATTAAAAAACTGTTTCATGATTCTCATTTGAATATGAAGTGGCGGCAAAATAATTATATTACGAGCTACTAGTTAGTTTTAAACTAAATATTGCTGCCCACTAACCAAACCATAAGTAACAGTCATTCAGATGATTTCGTGGTTCTACCCAAATGGTTGGAGTTCTAAATTTAAAACTAAGCTTTTTTTCTGCCTTTCCATAATCTTAAATATTCAACACCCTATTTACAAACACAATCAAGAGCCCAAGACTTGTATTTTTTATCCAGCGATATCCCAAAGTAGAAAAAATTGGAGTTTTTAACGCACTCTGATACACCTTTTCTATATTTTTTAGCAAATATTCTCCACATATATAGCAAAAATAATTTTGGTAGATTAAACAACTTCTGCTTGAACCACTCATGTCGCTAAAACTTATGAAATTAATCTTTACACACTGAAACACCCACGTTATTAACGAATAAATTAGCATAAATGGTGAACGTCGAAAACAAAGATATTCGAGCTGCAGAAAATTTTCTGAGGGTATATTTGAAAAGACCATGTCATAAGTAAGCAAAATCACCCACAAAATTCACGGCAACAGCCAAAAAGTTAAATTTTGTAAACTAGTGTAATAATTATAATATTAGTTTTTTTTCATGTTAGATATCGGCAGATGAGCATGAGGTTGCAATTCAATTCAATTCAAAATCATTTATTCATTTAGGTAACACAATCTACACTTATGAACGTCAATAAAAAAATACATATTAAATGCTTCTAATTTTACATTTACTTGATGGTAGGTGATACCTCGGCCACATCAGTCAATGATGCCTTATCGACCTACTTATTACTTCGAGCATTCGGAAATCCATAGACTGAAACCGAAAGCGCAATATGCACTTCACGGTGTTTACATCTATGAATGGTGGTTCGTTACCTGGTCGGAATTTCGATATTCCTCTCATCCGTTCATTGCCCTTCATGACATGTTTACAGACAATTATAAACATTTCGTCCCGGTGGGATTCGAACCCACGACCCATCGATGCGAACGGCAGGTGTTCTACCGAACACGCCAACGAGCCCGTCAAAGTTCCTTTCCCAGACCATTTCTATTTTATGACAAACATTGATTTGGTCTCTAAAAATACATATAGCCCCAAATTTTCACTTTGTCCAGTGAAGTGCGCACGGGTCAAATAGTAATTTATATATGTCTTTTATTAACGCGAGTATCACACATTTAAATACCGTATACCGGATTAAAACGCGATTTATTATTTATATTGTTTAAATTATTTATCCCAACGTTTCGGATGGTGACCACGGTTGCTGTAAAGCATCCGAAACGTCTGGATAAACAATTTAAACAATATAAATAATAAATCGCGTTTTAATCCGGTATACAGTATTTTATTTAAATAGTAATTTATATATTTTTCATTTTATTATAAATTATTATAGATCTGTTTGTTTTCCTATGATAGTTTTGTTTTGTTTTATTTTTATATTTTATGTAAGTCTGTGTGTGTTAAAAAAAAACACAGGAGTTTCGAGTTTTCGTTTAACGTTTAAAGTTAAATAAATTCGTATAAACCAAATTGAACGTGTATTTACTTTACAACAAACATAATTAACACCAATGAAACCACACATTAACTGGAATATTGAACAAATGTTTTAGCGTCATCATGGAAACCTCAAATTAAAAGCGGTTGTGTTCGGATTAAATCACTCGTAATAACCACGTTTGGGTTGAATTGAGTACGGTTTGATTACACGCTTTTAAAATTTATTATGAAAAGAAATTTAAATAAATTTAGATAAAAGCTTAGCCTAAAAATATCACAAACACTCTCTTATATATAACTAGCTTCTGCCCGCGACTACGTCTGCGTAGAATTAGTACTACGGGTAAATTATTTATTATCCGAACTATTTTTTCATCAATCTCCTTACTATTGTAATATTCTGATCGCGGCTATATAATATATCATTTACATATCTCTCTTAATACATTTTTATAAATAAACTACGTTTTTGTTTCAAAAACTACCACCATCCCTCTGATGATACCCTGGTTACTTTGATATCTTTGATTGTAGCATTTTTACGAATCATATGTATAAATGATTCCAATAAATTACGTATAGTAAATATATTAATAGATTTGGTTGGACTTCCCTTTCTTTGGGATTATTGGATGAGTATGAACTTTCTTCTCCTATTTCATCCCCACATAGGTCGAAATTTCAAAAATGCAAGAACAAATATTTATTTATGTCTTATCAAGTGCCTAAACAACGTTTCATGGTGTCATCTTCGATATTTAACGAACTTCCATACAATTTTTCATCCCCTATTTCAACCCCTCCAACCCTATATTTCGCGATAAAAGCTCTAGTCTACTTCTGTACCAAATTTCAACAAAATCGGTTCAGTGGTTTAGGCGTGAAGGCGTAACAGACAGACAGACATATAATATTAGTAGGGAAGTAGGGATTATATTTTCTCAATAATAAATTCATTTATTCACATACTTATACATTCGTGCATTTTTAACCTGGTTCTTTTGGATAAAATAAGTCTTTCTTTTAGATTGTACCGACAAGGCATCAAGCTAGTTCCTCAATAAAATCAATAAAGATAAATTCTTAAATATGTTTTTTGTTTAATAAATAATTACGAAATAAACATTCAACTATGAGGTGAATGGCCGAACAGGTGATTGTAATGTCAATGACCTCAGTTGCAAGCGCTCAAGACTATTACAAACATTAGAATATAATACAAGCTATTAGATCCTTATAAGCTGTATATAAAATACTAGCGATCCGCCCCGGCTTCGCACGGGTGCAATGTAGATGTACTATATACTACAAAAAACAAGTAACAGCGAGTAACAAACCTATGTAAGTCGCTGATAATGTAGCCTGCGATTGGTGAATTCTTTTTCAAAATCGGTCGAGTAGTTTTTGAGTTAATTTGTAACAAACAAACACACAAATCTTTCCTCTTTATAATATTAGTATAGATTTTGACGTGCATTGGTCGCGGTTTCGAATCCGACGATGTTTATAATTTCTTGTAAACATGCTTTCCCTACGTCTCTTTGGGAAGAGTTATCAAAATTTCAAGCGGAACAATCTTCCGTTCATAGAAGGAAAAATCGTGAATTGTTTCAGTTTTAGCCTTTGAATTTCTAAATGCGAAGTAAAACATAGGTCGACAGTGCATCATTCGACACCTACCATCAAGATAGGCTCAGGCTCGTCTCTCAATATCTAACATAAGAACTAAGATTGTATAAAAAATCAAGCAAAAAAGGAAGAAAAGCAATAAGACTGTCTGTTGGCGACCTCTTTTATGATATACTTTTTTTTTAATATTTGACTTTGTCAGAACTATTATAATATTGAAAAAGAAAAGACGTTCATTATTTCTAGTAAGAATTATCCATATTTTTATTCCTCATTAAGTCTGCTCAGCCCATAGCTCTCCATAGCTATCACCGTCAATTGTTTTTTATCTTTTAATTACATTTCCCAATCGCATTTATTTCAGACACATTATTTACATAACACTCAGGCAACGATCGTAAGAAATTGTCAAATTTAAAACGTTACATTCAAACGCAAAAGTAGCTACATAATTATAGAATTTATATTAACGTAATTTTTATTGGAATAGCTATGTACTCTATTTAGTTCTTAAGACATTCCAATAAAAATATCTCAAGCTTTTACTATGATAGCATCATAGTTAACATTTTATAGCACATTTAATCAAAGCCTAAAAAGGCCCATCAGTATTTTACTATGCCTGGTATCTTCACATAAAAAGTTTCAGAAAATTCCCAAGTCGCTATAAAAGCCTGATGTATATCTGTGGCAATGGCCATCGCGATCCATTTTGACAGCTGTCCCTAAGGAATACCACACGCGCTGCGACAGAATATGCCACGGTATATATGATCTATTATTTGAAATTAAATGAAATATTTACTAGCATAAATTTTATTTTTTTTTTTTTTTTTTTTTTTATTTATTTATTTACAACACATGTCAACTGCCATTACAGGTATTCCTAATGCGGCAGTGACGTACAGAAAAATACTTATAAAATATAAATTAAAAGCAAGCATTCTAAATTGCCAAAAATAAAAAATTCAACATTATACTAAAATTTAACATTATACTAAAAAATCAATTCAACTAAAGCTACTACACAGGTATAGGTACATAAACAAAAATCTATTTACAGAAACAAATAACAAATAACAGTGCCCTTGCGAGTTCACTCCACGTACCTTGGAAAATGTCCACTTTGTTGTGGAGTTCGTTTACCCTGCGAAGGGCTCTAGTTACGGGCGATTTCGCCAACAAGTTGGTTCTTGCTAACGGAACTGATAGCAGGGGCGGGCGGATACGCCTCCACACGTACTGGTCCGGCACACAAAGGTTCAAGCTGCGCAGAACAAGCGGGTTGTGCTCCTTCCCACGCAACAGCTTTATGACATACGCCGCTAGAAAAAAGTCTCTACGGACGCCTAACTCATTGTACCCTACCATACCTAGCACGAATAGTGTCGGGTACATCAGCGGGTAGAAAGGGTACACTCCATATACTTTGAAGTATAGATACCTCGTGAATTTGTTTTGGACACGCTCTAACATCAACCTGTACTTATCCTCATAAGGAGCCCAAATTCCCGAGTTGTACTCTAAATGACTCCTTACAAGCGCATCATAAAGTACTTTAACGGTTGTGATGTTAGTAAAATCTTTAGAGTGTCTCAAAACAAATCCTAAATTTCTGTAGGCCTTTTTACAGATTTTAATTATATGCTCTCTGAACATCAAGTCCGAAGTAAAGAAAACACCCAAATCCTTCATTTGCGTCACCCGTTGCACTGCCTCCTCGCCTATCCTATAATCATACAGGATAGGTTTACTGGCGCGAGTGAAACTTAAGACGCTACACTTAGCCGCATTAAAGCCTAGTTTGTTTTCCCTACTCCAGTCCATGAGTTTCGAAAGATCATCCTGTATGCGCTCGCAATCCGACTTTTCCGTTATTTTGAGCAGTATCTTAAGGTCATCCGCAAAAAGAAGACATTTACTGTATCTGAGGACCTCTGACAGATCATTTATCATTATGATAAACTCGAGAGGTCCAAGATTACTGCCTTGGCTTACTCCGGATCTTGTATAGTAGGGCTCTGATTCATATCCGTTATAGTCGACATACTGCTGTCTATCTCTCATATAAGAAGCCCAGAACTGTAACAGTTTTGGAGTGCAACCAACATCGGCTAGCTTCCTCAGCAACACATCATTGTCGACAGAATCGAATGCTTTTTTGAAATCCAGGTAGACTACATCTACCTGTGCTCCAGAGTCCATTGCTGGGACCAGATACGTCATCAAATTTAGTAGATTAGTGGCCGTGCTTCGGGCCGGCCGAAATCCGTGTTGGGAGTCGCAAAATTGCGCTGAAACTTGCGCGTACAGCTTGCGATGTACAGCTGACTCGAACACTTTTGCCGGCGTCGATAAGACAGCCACCGGTCTATACTCTCTGACATCTGATCCTGCTTTGCCCTTCGGGACTGGTATAACTCTCGTCGTTTTCCATAAAGCAGGAAATGTGCTGGATTTCAAGCAGGCGTTAAAAATGTATTGAAGAGGCTCAGCCAGTACCCTATTACAATCCTTAAACAGGAATGCTGGTATACCGTCCGGACCGGCGGAACGCTTTGGTTTGAGGCGCACCAGAGCTTCCCTCACTTCTGCCACAGTGAGCTCTTCCAGGTGCACGCGCGCGCTGCTCGCCCCGCAGCACGCCGCCGTTCCCACATCCAGAAGAGGCTGTTCGCAGTTGTACACACTTCTAAAGAATTGTGCAAATTGAGAAGCACTCTCTTCATTCGTAAGGGGTATACCATCCTTTATAATAATTTGTTTATTTGATGATCCCCTTCTTGATTTTATGTATCCCCAGAAGGATTTTGGATCAGCAGAGAACTGACACTGAATTTTTTCTTGGTATTGTTGATATGCAGCGTCTACCTCTTTCTTTACCGTCTTTCTGTATAAAGCGAATGCATCGTAATCACTAATTAATTTTGTCTCTTTATACCTCTTGTGGAGATTTGCCTTAGTTTTAATCTTTCTTATTAAATCTCTCGTGTACCATTCCGGATATTGATATTTACCGAATCTATCCCTTTTCTTAGTTTTTTCGGGTACACATTCATTCAAAATATTATTTAATACGTTATATAAATAACTTAACATATCATCTAAGCCACTCATTTCATATAATTCAAACCAATCTATAGTAGACAATTTTGAATACAATAATTGAAAATCCGCCTTATAGAAATTCCATTTGCGCCTCGAATCGCGTGTACCTGAACACGATTGCTGAGCGCTGTGGTGCGGGGCGGTGGGGGCGGCGGGGTCGAGCGGCGCGCGGGCCGCAGTGCGCAAGCTCACCTCGAGCGGCGGGTGGTGCGCGTCGGCCGGCACCGGCGCCTCGTCCGCCGCGCGCACCGACACCTCGCCGCCCGAGCCGAACCCCGCACACAGTACCAGATCCAATTGACGACCTAAGCTATTGGGAACATGGTTACATTGAGTGAACTCGCAATAAGCTATCAAATATTCATAGTAATTATTGATACTAACAGGACAAGAATACATATTAAAATCTCCAATAACAATTATTTTTCGATACTTAACACATAATTCTTCTAATATTTTAAATAAAATTAAATAATCATTTTCCGAGCTATTCGGTGGAATATACAGAACACAACACATAAACAAAAAATTATTATTTAAATAGACGGTGGCACAAATAATTTCGAATGCGCAACTGTCAATACATACGGAGGTGATGCACACTCGACGCAACTCATACCGCTGTGTGGCCACTAGAAGCGCGCCGCCCTGCTTGCGACCGTCTGTTCTGTCGCAACGTAATATTTGAAACCCCACCGGGACAAGCTCAGCATCTTGAATGGATTCATTGCATCCTGATTCAGTTATTGCATAGAAATCTGAATCCATTAGATGTAAACTATTTCGGAATTCAGATAATTTCGTCCTAAGGCCTCTTACATTTTGATAGAAAATACGTATTTTCCTAGTTGGCGGTATTTTTCTTGTTTGATTTTCGAAACCAAACCCATTCGTTAAATTCTATATTTACTGGCCAGATATCGGGGTTATTTAATTTATTAAAGTTTTGTTCCGATACACCAATAATAAACGACGCGTAATCTCGCTTCGTTTTGTGTTTGATTTTTTCAATCTTAATTGAATGATCCGAACCACAAACGTTTTCAATGTAGCTTGTCAAGGCCTCCGGAGTAGTTTTTCGTATGTACAGCTGTTGTTATTGATGGTCCAAGACAATTCGCATTGGCGAATATATTGATATGGCATGCAAATTTTTAGGTCTTATAAACTAATGTCCTTATTAAAAAACGTATTATAAGTTGATATAGCTAAAATATGTTTTGTCTCGCTCTATCGAATATAAAGACTACAGAACGAAAGAAAGAAAACATATTTTAATTATATCAAGCTTATAATACGTTTATGAATAAAGCCGTAAAAATATTAAAATAAATGGTAAATATTTATCATTAAATATCATTAAAATTCATAAACGTTATTTCTTATATTCGTGAACATAAGTTTGGATCTGTAATACATTAAGTTACAAATCATATAAATATTTAATTTAGTTTAGTTTTTTTTACTCTAATCAAGATTTTCTTATATGTGGTATGTAAGGATCGGAGCATATGGAATTCCGTGATCTCTGCCTACCCCAATGGGAAAGAGGCGTGATGTATATGTATGTATGTATGTAAGATTTTCTTTAGGTATCTTGATGTTTCGAGTGCTATTCACTAAACGCGAAGCCCGTTTATCTTGAAACTCATATATGTATTGCTGCATTTTTACTTCAATGCTTGATAATGGACAATTGAAACAAAGTATTAAAATATTTAAGATTAAACAGCGTTATGGAATAATGTCATACATAACAATAGCACTGAATATGACTAACTAATAACAATATGAATAACTAAAATTACACTCGCATATGATGAGTTGGTTAGCACGATAAGTGATAGCATGCATACGTTCATCTGTCGATAACTAACCTAAAAGGCAGGCGAATAATTGTTTCAGCTCGTCATTGTAAAAAGTGGAGCGACAAATTGCTCGTGTACAGATTGCCTAAATGACAATCGGCATTCTTTATTGACACATAAAACCACCGTTGGCGACGTCTTCAATAAATCAATTGATTGTATAGAAACTATTCGAATATGCCCTTTTCCAGAAACATTTTGTGAATAATTTATTCATTTCAAGAGGCACGACTTAAAATGATAAAAGTTTACGGACAATTTATTTATTGTTTGTGGAATTAAATTGTTGAATATATTATATTTAGATTACTATTTAAAAAAAAAACTGTTTTAACGACACGCAAACTGAAAGATGACAGTTGTCGGTGTTACCTTCTCCATCTATGGTAATATAATGAGGAAAGATTTGTGTTTGTTTGTTACGATTTAACTCAAAAACTACTCGACCGATTTTAAAAAATCTTTCCCCAATGGAAAGCTACTTATTAGCGTATAGCTAAATTAATTTTGCATATAGTACATCTACATTGCACCCGTGCGAAGCTACCTCTATAGACGTACGTATCACGATAGGGTAGTGTGTCATTTTTTTGCGAAATTCCAATTCGATCACATTTTCGACTAACCATGATATTATAAAGTATCCGAAACGTTGGGAAAAATATCGCATTTAAACCCATTAATCGCATTTTCATTTAAATCACAAGTTATTATAATGCCACTGCTGGGTTACAGAACTAGGCCTGCGATTGCGCAGTCGTTGCAATCGCAATGTGCATCGTACGAAACAACCTTGAGGCTGGCCAGTCATTAATAGAGCCATTGCAGTTTGTCATTCACCAAAGCTAGTTACTTCCTTGGTAAGGGAAAGGAAATGGATATATAAAATGATATTAACCGGATTACCGGAAGTGGCCTTTTTATCAACCCTTCGGTCAAGATACAGGGTTTATCATGTCCGGCAACCCTATCACCAATGCATTCGCCATCGAATCGTATATAATTTGTCTGTAAGTCCGATTCGGGTAGAAATCTTGCAGTGGGCTCTTGGACTATTGATTGATTATATTTTTGTATAATATTTTTTTAAGAACAAATAGTTACTTACATTTTCGATGAAGTCTGGGTTCTCGGTGTAACCATAGCCGATGAAGATCATTGAGTGTAGGCCCAGGATCATAGCCATTGTGTAGAACCTACAAATAAACAACAGAATATTAAAAAAAGAAAACAATTTACTTTTAAATAAGCATGACAATGGTGAAACCACAGAACAGAAAAAATAAGGTGAAACTAAAATAATATAATTATTGTTTATATAAATAAATCAATTACAAATTTCGAACTGCCTTAATTTTTTAGTAATTTATGTATATTTTTTTATAGCACTGTGTGATGTTTTTATAGCACGAACGCTTTTCCGGGATCTAAATAGGCCATTTTCACATCGGAAAAGCGTGCGTAAAATGCGGGTTTATGTCACACGAATCAATTTCAAATTTCGAACTGCCTTTAGTTTTTAGTATTTTATATATTTTTATAGCACTGTGTGACCTAAACCCACATTTTACGCACGCTTTTCCGGGACTTAAATAGGTCATTTTCACACCGGAAAAGCGTGCGTAAAATGTGGGTTTTTGTCACACGTGCTATAAAGTAGTATACGATACTCGTGACAAGTTGTCTATTATTGCACGGCGTGGGCCGAGCGTAGCGAGTCATCACGCCGAGACATCTTAAGTCACACGTATCGTAATGTACTATGTATGAAGAGTTTGTTTGTTTGAACGCGCTAATCTCAGGAACTACTGGTTCGAATTAAAAAACAATTTTGTTGGATAGTACAGTTATAGAGGAATGCTTTAGGCTATATAACATCACGCTGCGACCAATAGGAGCGAAGCATCAGTGAAAAATGTTGCAAAAATGGGGAAAATTATCCATATTTGAGGGATGAATAATTAGTACGTTCTTCTGCCACAAGAAAATAAAATTAAAAATATCTTCTTCAGAAGTACTTTAAAATATATTCTTTTAAAAACTTCTTAATCGCGATCATAATAACAGAAATTGACGTGGACGAAGTCGATCGCGAACAGCTAGTGTTAGATATCGACAGACGAGCATGAGGTTCATTTGTTGGTTCCATCTATTTAATCTATCATATCCGACTTGATTAAAACTATTGTATTTAAGTATTATTTCATTTTTTTATAATAAGTTTTACCTACGGTTCACTTCTTAATAAAATTGAAAAAGATTATCTACGTTCAGATTCAAGTTATCGCAATGCAATTTTATCAAAATTAGTTCAGCGGCTTAGCCTTAAAAATGTTGGATTTCAATTCATACTATGAAATATTTATGATTCTTATAGATTTAACCCTAATACTGTTAACTTCTATAGTTAATATCGATTAGTGTTCATTTGAATTCAGTTTAAAATTATAACTAAAACCAGGGACGGACCGTAAGTTTTTGGGGCCCTGTGTTATTATAGAGGAGTTACATCACCTTGGCACACGGGGAAATAGACGTTAAATAATAGTTTTTGTTTTATAACTATTAACAATTTTTTTTACATATTTAAATATAGATAGGGCAATTTAGATGTACTATACACAAAAATAGCCTATGTTACTCGCTGATTATGTAGATTTCTATTGGTGAAATAATTTTGAGTATCGATTGAGTAGTTTTTGAGTTAAATCCTAACAAACAATTAAATATTCCCTCTATATAATATTAGTATAGATATACTAGCTGCCCGACCCTTTGCACAGCCATACTAATGAAGAAAATGAGACCAAATTAATATTATATCAAAAAAAATCTGGATTCCCTATAAAACACTTTACGACCTATTCTCATATCTATCAAATAAACATTTCTTTTTTCATAAAAATCGATCGATCCGTTTCGGAGGAGTGCAACCACAAACACTGACACATAATCTTTATATATATCGATAATGGCGGAGATATGTGACATCCAGTTGGACACTTTTTTAAAAACGTCACTGACGGTGCGCATGGTTCCTCTGTAAGGTATTCTTATAAACACAATGGCTGGGGGCCTCTTATATCGGCGGGGCCCTAAAACCCTAACATTGATCCGCCCATACCTATAACAGCGTTGAGTCTATATTATAATAGTTTTAAGCGAAGACCTCCGTGGTTGTAACATGCACAAACTTCGGAAACTTCGCGAATCGTCCTTTGTGAGAGTTTCATAATAATGGCTGTCTTTAGACCTACTTACGTCTCGGCTTATCTTATGTTGATACGTGAGGATTTTATTCATGAAATTCAAAATTACGACATCTTTAAGCTTTTCCTATATCTATATAAAGAGGAAATATTTCTTTGTTTGTTACGATTTAACTCAAAAACCACTAGACCTATTTTAAAAATTCACCAATAGAAAGCTACATTATCAGCGAGTAACATAGGCTATTTTTTGTGTATATACATTGCACCCGTGTGAAGCCGGGACGAATCGCTAGTTTATAATACAGACAAATGTGACGCTTACGGCGATACATCAGCTTTTCACTAGTAAATAAGGAAATAATTTCAAACAGCATATATTTAAATATCTAATTTGACGACCTCGTTGTCGTGGAATTTGAAGTTTGAATTTGTTTGAATCCTGCGAACGAAAGTCGTTCTATGTTTTAATTTTGCCTTGTATGACCGCTGTATGGAACTAATGTCTCAGGCGGTTTTTCCGACCCGATACGACTTGGGAACCTTTAAGCCTCTTATCCGGATATCCGTGGATACGGATATCCGGCACATCACTAGGTGATATCTAACATAAAAAAGATCAATCTAAAATGCCTGACGTCAATCCAACGATAAATTGTTATCCTCACGTCCATCAATGTGTCAATAAAGCTTATTATTTTCTTTTGGAAATTTCCTCTAGCAATGCCAAATAAGTATATTATTAATGTGGAGTCCAGTGTTGTTCCAAGGATCTTTGTTTAAATAAGGTATATTGATCCTCATCATACA
The DNA here is from genome assembly GCA_905404175.1 of Anthocharis cardamines. Lineage (NCBI taxonomy): Eukaryota > Metazoa > Arthropoda > Insecta > Lepidoptera > Pieridae > Anthocharis > Anthocharis cardamines. Next base: position 7,476,372 of record FR989974.1, read on the forward strand.
TCGAGATACGTTCAACAATAATAGATTGTTTACCGAGTGAACAAACTATTTTATGGCGAGAGTGTTTTTGAATCCAGAGTGGAACGAGGTATTCAAAGTACGTTACTCAATTTTAGTGTCGCTCCCTAGGTGGACACTATATTTTTATCACGTCTATCAGAAAATAAGCAAGTGCAACTCATGATGATTAGATGCTAATGTTTATATTTGAACATTATTCTGAAAGATAAATCCAAATTTGAACAAACAATAACAAAAGAAAGAAAGCGTTTCGCGCGTTTTTACTTTGACAGAAATGTTTTTTTTATTTGGTTTTCGCGCGGATTTTTTGACAGCCAGTAACGTTTTCATACAAGGTTCGTGTTCGATCTCTTTGGTGATTGAAACATTATAACAATATCCACATTCCAAATTCAAATCACTTTTACTGTCTAGGAGTCTAGGGATTAAAAATATATTTTGGTCGCTGTTTATAGAGAACCAACAAGCTCTTTTAGAATAGATGTGATAAAAAGTAATATGTTTTACAGAGCTTTAATTCATATTAACAGCAAGGCAGTGCTCCCGTCAAGACGAAATAACGGAAGCGCAACCGGCCTAGCATGACAATCACGACAAAATGTTGTCGCCTGTTTTCTCGTATTTTAATCGATTATCTCTTTATTTATTCCGGGTCTAACATGACAATTACACTTTAAAACTTTTAATATCAAAAATAGATACTCGTATATTTATCGATCGATAAAAGATATCTCTTTTCTGTCAAAATTGTCGATGTCGAGATATAATATATCGAGATATCTTACATCTTAGTTTGTCTTCTCTCGTCCGCGAGATATCTTTTGATGATAGAGATATAGCTTTTCTCGAAGCGTTTACAGGATTTACGACTATATAGCGTATAGCGTGAACCCTAGTCTTAAGTTTTCAATAAACCCTACACCTTAATCAAAATGTGTGGATTGGCTTTTTACACCTACTCGTTTGCCCTATTCTATAAAAAAAGTTAAATCTTCAAAAGCTGAAACCTGTATATCTATTATATAATATATTAAAATAGCTTTAATTGCTGTATATTTGCGGGGAAAGTAGTATTTTATAATTTAAATGAATTACCTCATAGCTTGAAAACATTTGAATATTCCACCATCAGCGCTACCGCCGTACTTCAACGCCTTCCAATTCTTCTGTATGGAAAATGCTAATACGTATCTGTTACCTGAAAAAAAGGATATTTTTAAAAAATGACAATAATTTCTTTTGGATCCGGTGGTATACTGGCCTGAACTTGTTTTGGTAAACTTTCTTGCGACTAGACCAAGAGTGTCCTACAAGGATTTAATCTTAAATTGTGATAGAGTAAATCAAGAGTCAGTCATGACATTCGAATACCATCTAAAAAAAATATCCAAAAAATAAAATAAAAAAAAATTGGGGTGGACACCCCTTATCACTTAGGGGTTTAAAAGATAGGTAGTAGCCGATTCTCAGACTTGCAAAAAAAAAATTCATAAGAATCGGTCGAGTCGCTTCGGAGGAGTATGGGAACGAACATTGTGTCACGAGAATTTAATATTATTAGATAGAAAATTATATTTACACATAATAGTCGGCAATCCGGGCATTTGGGTTTGTATGGTGGTCCCGCAAAGGTATGGTGTGTCGTGTCATGGTGTCATGGTGTTTGTGGTTGCACTCCTCCGAAACGGCTCGACCGATTTTTATGAATTTTTTTATGTTTATTTGGTAGTTATGAGAATAGGTCTATCGTACCGTATCCTTCCATACCTCTTAGTGATTAGGGTGTCCCTATTCAGATTTTTTAAATATTTTTTTTTAAAACTCATTGTTCGTTATAGCCGTGCGAAGCCGCGTCGGGCAGCTAGTAATAAATAAAAGTAAATACAAATCTAAAACGGAAATACTATCTATTATTCTATTAGTAACATCCACTTCAAACTTCCGAACCCGTGTCAACAGAAACGGAATTATTAAATACTTTGATGATACGGATCTAATACACCATTTCAGCCTCATGAGGATGAACCGGATAAATCTCATTAAGTAGTCAACAAGTCATTATGAAGGATTGATTTGGGAGTTAACAATATGTATAATCTATACTACATAATATAATCTATATATTACATTATTATTATATTATATCTATACTATAATATAATATTATAAAGCTAAAGAGTTTGTTTGTTTGAACGTGCTAATCTCAGGAACTACTGGTTCGAATTGAAAAATTATTTTTGTGTTCGATAGTCCAATCATCGAGGAAGGCTTTAGGCTATATAACATCACGCTGCGACCAATAGGAGCGAAGCAACAGTGAAAAAACCGGGAAAAATTATCCATATAAAACTACTCGACCGATTTTTTTATCATGATCTGATACATTGTGTGCGAAGCCGGGGCGGATTGCTAGTTGTATATATGTATAAGTATATATACGACAAACGTTGTTCTGTAAAGGCTTCAAAAATAAAAAATAAAATTCTAGATTTGAATATAATGCTATTTCCCACATCTATTCTATCATGACGTGACGTGAGCTGTCAGTTGGGGAAGATGGCGGAATGCCGAACCTAATTTCATTTAAAAGTAATACCTCAGCTACAGAACATCAGTCAATGATGCTCTGTCGAACAACTTTTTACTTCGAGCATTCGGAAATCCATAGACTGAAACCGACACGCGCAATGCTCTTCACTGTTTTTCCGTCTATGAACGGTGGTTCGTTACCTGGTTGGAATTTTGATATTCCTCCCACCCGATCAATGCATATGTGATTTTAGATATTATAAACATGTGGTCCCGGTGGGATTCGAACCCACGACCCATCGATGCGCACGACAGGTGTTCTACCGAACGCGCCAACGAGCCCGTCAGATTATTTATGTTTGTATATCTTTTTGTGTTTTTTACTTTTATTTTATTTGTGTTCTGTGAGTGTTGTGTGAAATAAATGTTTTTGATGTTATCTCGTAAACTAAGGTGGCAATAATACTGCTCTAAACGACAGTGATAAAAGAGTTTAAGCCGCGGTCATACATTTTCCTACACCAAGATCGCTTTATGCCAAGAACCAGTACACTACCTCGTACTGTTTTTATGTGAAACTAGCAACGCGCCCCGACTTCGCACGGGTGCAGTCTAGATGTACTATACACAAAAAAAATATTTTAAAATCGGTCGAGTAGTTTTTGAGTTAAATCATAAAAAACATACAAATCTTTCTTTCTTTATAATATTAGTTTAGATTAGACTAGCTGCCCAAGCCCCTCGATTTTTACCGACTTTCAAATTCAAATTCAAAATCATTTATTCATTTAGGTAACATAATGTACACTTATGAACGTCAATAAAAAATACATATTAAATGCTTCTAATTTTACATTTACTGCCAGTTCTCAAATCAAGGGCGTAGAGCGGACGAGAAGAACTGGCAAGAAACTCTTCTTCACTCTTTTTAATCGCCAAGTTTTTGTTTTACAAAATATTTGTAAGGCGCTGCAACCATTACACCATGTTCCACATGACATCTTTGTGTAATTAAATATAATAATTAAAAAAAAAATAAACCAGAAAAAAAAACAAAGATTTGTCCTCTATCAGCAATAGGCATGGTGAAATAGGAGCACGCACTTACATTCTCGTGGGAACAACACGCAAAAATATAGTCGAAATAACTAACATCACCGCATACACGAATTCAAGTCCGACCTTCAAATACTTTCTTAACACTTATCGTTATAATTTGGCCAATTAACACAATATCGCTATAAATTAAAGCCTATATGTTATTCTGATGTATAAACAAGAAAGTTCCATCAAAATCCGTTCAGTAGTTTTTGCGTGAAAGAGTAATAAACATCCTCACAAACTTTCACATTTATAACATTAGATAAGTACGCTAAAAGTAGAGAAACAGGGATATCTTACCTTGCCTATCTTCAGGAGGATAGAAATAGTAGTACGCAGTGCAGCCCAAGTTGACGAACAAAACTAGTAGTATCATGAGCCCAATAACTATATCAAGGGTATCTACTGGTAGTCTGTCTTGCTGAGTCTTGCAGTAGCGTACTGATAGTGATTCCACCTACAAGAAATGAAAATCAAATATTGTCTTCTATTGTGTACAAACGCCAATTTTACCAATTTTGAATTTCACGAATTTTATGGTTTTTTTATAAATTCTAGAGTAGGCAGTTAAAAATTCGCGTTGCAATACTTTAAATGTTGTCATTTGACGTCAAAAATTTAAGACTTTTCACACAATGTCACACTTCGTTGCTCCCAAGAATCAATACAAAGACGTCTAATCCTGAATTGCGCTATATAAATGTTTCCGAGCGTTGATTATATATACAACATCTCGACATCAATCATTGGGGCCTTATGGGCTGGCCAGTCAGTGGTTCGACTGGTCGAAGATCCTCCCTTTAGGTTGGAGGAAGACCACACGGGAGGTCCTCCACACTTACCATTAAGTGAACCTCACATCGTCTCTCTAAGATTAAAAAAATCTTACCTGTAATCCATAACCTTCATGTATGGTGGCATTGAAACATTCCCTCAGGGTATCTACGGTGAGATCGGTTACATTCGCATGGGTCACATTGAGTCCACAGTTCTGTGACCCACACACTCCACGGTGAAGCTTTGAGTGCTTATAATTTCTGTAGTAGAGCGATGAGAAGTTCTGTCACAGAAAATAATATGTCATTAAGAGATCTCTCGCAGACGAGTTAAGATAAAGTTGTCGATGTCGAAAAAATAATAATAAGCAATGTGGCGACAATATTCGTAGAAAATAGCAACACCTTCTCGGCAAAATTAGTGTCTTCTACGAGAAAATAGTCGACCGTGATGCGCATCTTACATGTTAGACTTGAAAAGAATAAAGATATAAAAATTCGTCGACAAAATTATGTCGTGATCGTCAATATTTTGAAGAATATAATTTTTATGATGAAATATAAAATTAATATTGTCTTTTATTAACGCGAGTATCACACATTTAAATAAAATACTGTATACCGGATTAAAACGCGATTTATTGTTTAAATTATTTATCCCGACGTTTCGGATGCTTTTCAGCAACCGTGGTCGCGGGAGACTGAAAGATGACAGTTGTCTTATATTTGAAATGTCACAAAGTTGCCATATTTAATTCAATTAAATTAAAAAATAATCTATTAATTTAGGTAACACAATGTACATCTATGAACGTCAATAAAAAATAGTACATATTAAATTACTAATATTACTAATATTAAATGCTTCTAATTTTACATTTACTACCAGTTCACAAATCAAGGGCGTAGAGCGGACGAGAAGAACTGGCAAGAAACTCGCCGCCACTCTTTTTAATCGCCAAGTTTTTGTTTTACAATTATTACATATTAACGCCATCTATTCCTACGGAGTTGATATTTACTGTAATTTTCTATATTATGACAATATTGACTAACGGTGTCCTCTTGTTTTTTAGTATGTTTGATTTGGGGCTTTAGATTTTTAATAACTGGATCCCAGGTGTTGGAAAGTCTCAAACCATCTTCTCTATTGAAGTTAGGATGTTTTTTAATTTCAATAGCCTCACGTACTAGTCTGGGAAAGAATCTACTTTCTTTAGCAAGGATTTTTGGTTGGTCGAAACGTATGTAATGGTTTGGTTTATCCAGAGTGTGTTCACATACTGCTGATTTAGAGTGACGTCTGTTTTTATATAAGCATCCGAAACGTCGGGATAAATAATTTAAACAATAAATCGCGTTTTAATCCGGTATACAGTATTTTATTTAAATATAAAATTAACTCAAAATGTTAATTTATAATATACATGAAGGAAATGAATGCACTGTATGTTTATAATGTACTCTAAATATTCTGGTAATTTTTATTCTGGTTTATATTCGCTAGCCTAATTATCAAACTTAACGTAAATCCAAAATTTCCGATTTTTGTTTTTTGATGCCATCTTGTGTAAAATACCGTTACGAATACGATGGTATCACTCGTATCTACTAATTGTTTTTAGTTTTTTTGGTATTTGCAAAAAATACGTATGCCCACGGAATGTTTGACCTGTTTGTAGTTTTTTCCTCCTCCTGTAAAGTTTGACCAAATGGAGATACGAGGTTTGATAATTAAGCCGACGACATAATATAGCTCATTATTCCGATTGCACTAATAAATAAATAGATATTAAAAGTACCTTAATATACTGATACAATGGAGTATCATCTTCCAAGAGCTCCATATCGACGATACAGTATATCGCGTCTGGTTTTTTCAAACATTGGTCAAAGTCATCCAACTCTGATAGAGCCGGCATAGACTGGTAGTCGAATACTTCACGAATATCTGTTGACAAGCAATAAACAAACTAGGTATTTATGGTGTTGTATGGTTCTTAATGTTGGACAAGTAAGCTGATGTATAAAAAAAACTGTCGAAATAACTAAAAAGCAAAAAATAATAAACCTGTTTTTATTTAACCTTAATAATGAAGATCTCAAACTTATGTATACCTAAGTAATTTTGAGTCGGCGACGAACAAGCAAAAGTTTTTATTTAATAGTTTTTGTGGCTATAAATTCGAGCCTTAAATATTATATTATATATTATTTATAGAGATTTGTGGGTGGAATATTAAAATTCCACTCTGATGAACTAGCATTTCGGACTCATTAAAATTATATTTATTTAGCCTATTTTCCCACCCTTAGATAGATTAGATAGATATTAGATTGGGTAGATTTTTTTTCAAATTTGTATGGGACAATCCCTTTCAAATAAAAAAAGAAATATCAAATTCGGACTACTCTCTAAAAAGTTGTGTGATCATACATAAAAAAATTATACAAGTTGATTTGATAACCTCTTCCGTTTTTTCGTTGGTTAAAAAGCGTTTGCGTCTAGTTGAGATGAGGATGGTGAGATGAACGTTTAGAGGGACAAGATTAGATTGGATAAGAAATGAATATATGTCCCATAAAACGATCCGGAATCTAGTAGGAGGCTAAGTCATAATAATAATCAGAAATATACGATATACTGCTTCATTAAACTCTGGATAAAGTCAACTGCTCCTTGGATGTAAATGTTATTTTTGCCCAACCAAAGATTCAAAATTAATACTTAGCTCACTTTTCTAACTAGTTTATATGTTGTTTACTTATAATGTATGGTTTGCATGGAAGACATCGCCGCATAGCGATAAACCTATCAATATGTACTAATAACAAACTAATTATTTCAAAAAAAAAATTTAAAAAAACCTCATATAGAATAGTACTGAATATCTAATAAGTATAATATTATATAGTATGAAACTAATAAGAATAATAAAAATACTACTGAAAGTTCCATACACTGTGGTATTAAAATAAATAACGGGTTTTATCGGAAATGCAATTATTACCACGATCGTTGAATGCAACCAAATGCAACGAAACGAAATGGCGAAATATAATGTTGTAATCGTATATTTCTTTACTTATACATAATAGTAAATAATCTTAGAGGTTTGTTTGTTACGACTTAGCTCAAAAACTACTCGACCGATTTTAACTACTTCACTGAGTAACATAGGCTATATTTATTTCCAGAAATAATTAGGGATTCCTACAAAAACTTGATCGGTAGAACACCTGTCTTGCGCATCGATGGGTCGTGGGTTCGAATCCCACCGGGACCACATGTTTATAATTTTCTGTAAGCATGCTTCCCCGTCTGGTAACTTCGGGCATTGATCGGGTGGGAGAAATATCGTAATTCCGGTCGGGTAACGAACCACCGTTCATAGATGGAAAAACCGTGAAGTGCATATTATGTGTTTCGGTTTCAGTCTATGGATTTTCGAATGCTCGAAGTAAAAAATTAGGTCGACAGCGCATCATTGACTGATGTGTGGCTGAGGTATCACCTATTATCAAGTGGACCTCATGCTTGTCTGTAGATATCTGACGTAAAAAAAATATAAAACAGCCTAGTAATAAAAACTCTTAACGTTACTTAATGTAGTTATGAAATAAGATCGGGAAAGGCTTTTACGCAATAACGTTAATCTCGAGTCTATTTCAATCCTGTTTAAGGTTTCGAAATAGCGATACTAAGCAAGCTAACCCTTTAAAATAATCTAGAAAAGTGTTACTTGCTGTTAAGTATTGATATAGATATACAAGAGAGGCGTCGGACAGCGGATATAATGTTTTTGCTTAAGTTATTACAATCTAAAGTTGACTGTCCATATCTTCTTTCCAAAATTTGTATAAAAGTGCCCTCAAGATCATCAAGACATAAATCCCTTATTCACGTTCCCTATAGTTCTTCAAACTACAGACAAAATTCATTCTTTTTAAGATCGGGAAACCAAATTAACAAATTAAATGACATTCTCGACATAGATTTGTTCAATTCCTCAGCGAAGACTCTCAAAAGGAAAATTTGTAAAAACTGGTTCAATACGTCTCTCTAACTGAAATGATACCTTTTCTTTTTCTCATATGCATTTCTAACCTTCAAATTTGTAATCGTTTTGTTAGTAAAACGAGCTTAGGCTTTATATTTGTAACAATAGACTCTAACTGCGAAAACTTGTAAATGGTACTTAGATTTTTCTTTGTTTGTCATTTAAGAGTATTGTACTGTTTGTTTTCCGAATAAATAAAATAAAATAAAAAATAAAAAATATGATAACTTTTAAAATATATTTCTTTTATAAAAAATATTTATAAGTAGTGGTGTCTATGTAAATGAGATAATGTCTGACTTTTTTATATTTAATATTATTCTTTACTATTCGCCTTAAATTAAAACTACAAAAAAAAGTACTACATTTATAAAAAATCTTAAAATAAAATTAAAGTTAAAGTTGTTAGCAATTTTAATATGAATAAATAAATAAATAATATGAATTTGTAAGTTTGAACTAGATTGTGATATGCGGCTAAAACCAGTACGAAGACGTTACAAATCCTGAATCGCGCTATCAAAGTTTTCTTTCCCTCACAAACACAAGTTAAGAGCATTGTTTTCGTGTTTATGTAGGTATATTCATACAAAATATATAGTAAAGATTCAATTATTAGTCTATTATCATTTATAGTAAAGGATTTACTTTGATATATTCTATTCTATATGTAAACATATACAAACATGTTTTCCAATTACTGATTATAATGATACAATGATGAACTATCATTAATATACAATAAATCATTAACTTGTAATCATTGTCAGAGGTTAATACAAAAGAGTGACGTTATTATATGTATGCACTAGCGATCCGCCCCGGCTTCGCATGCATACATTGTAGATGTAATGTACAAAAAAAGCCTTTGTCACTCGCTGACAATGTAGTTTTCTATTGGTGAATGATTTTTTAAAATCAGTCCAGTAGTTTTTGAGCTAAATCGTAACTAACAAACAAACAAATCTTTCCTCTTTATAATATTAGCATAGATATATCATAAGTATAATCATATAAAGGCACATGCGTTATTCCTCAATTAACCATAGATAAAAAAATTATCAAATTTTGATTAAGCCCTTTGAATTAATAAAGCTTGTTTTTTTTTTACAACACCATGTTTATCATAAAAAATATTATTATTTTCCTATCCGTTAGATTACTATCAAATACATTATCATAGATAAAATACATACCGCTCGTATGATTATTCCCATCTTGAGCTAAAACACTCACAGCACAAAATAGCAGCCACCACATTTTAGCCAAGCCCTCGAGAGACTAACCTATCTGATAGACACGCGCAATCATAGACAACGGGGATAGGCTATGTGCAATTGGGGCTACCGCAAACAAGCTGTCTTAAGCTGGAACTAATCACGAGTTCAGATGGCAGCTTAAATTATAATATATGACTCGCCCCGGCTTTGCACGGGTAGTAGAGCATATTATACCTACTTTGACGGGCTCGTTGGCGCGTTCGGTAAAACACCTGCCGTGCGCATCAATGGGTTGTGGGTTCGAATCCCACCGGAACCACCATTCATAGATGGATAAACCGTGAAGTGCATATTGCGCGTTTCGGTTTCAGTCTATGGATTTCTGAATGCTCGAAGTAAATATAGGTCGACAGCGCATCATTGACTGATGTTCTGTGGTATCACCTACCGTCTAATGAACCTCATGCTCGTCTGTCGAAATCTGACATAAAAAAAAACGTTTGTCCATCGTAGGGTGATGATCGCATCAAGCGAGTCCCGTTACAACTTACATCGGTGTGAGAAACGCGCTTGAATTTAGATATTTTCGCGTGAATTAATTTTTGCGATAACTCCTAAGATATTCATTTAATTTATATGCTGTACAAGACTATAATAATGTGCATGAAATGCTAAAGATAAGTAACGTATTAAAGTAATATGGTGGTTAAGTATTCTTAAATTTTCTAATTTTCCGCGCAATTTTCTTTCTTAAGAACCTTATCCTGTCAATAACAAACATAACAAAAAAATAATTAGCGAAATCGGTCCAGCCGTTCACGCGTGATGCCGTGACCAAGGGAAATAGGGATTCATTTTTATATATATACTAGCTGGCCCGGCAAACGTTGCTTTACCATGTAAATTATAAAAAAATAAAAACAAAAAGTTTCGTCCAAAAATTTAAAAAAAAATTACAGCGCATCATTGACTAATGTTCTGTGGCTGGAGTTTCACCTACCATACCTATCTCATGCTCGTCAGTTGATATCTAACATAGAAAAATACCAAAATGAAATGAAATATTTGTATATTGCTTTTGAGTATTTTATTACAAATCGCGTGGCAGTTGTAATTCGCCCGTGTATACGGGTGGTCTTAATTACTAAGTAAATATGACAAAAGTACCAAAAATAGAAGGTTATATTGAAAAGCAATAAAATTTAAACTAAATATTGATTGTTCTTTTGCATGTATTTTAAAATTCATTATTTACCGGGTTTTTTTACCCATTTCATCATTCTGCTCACCTAGATTGCCCATAAGCGTTATTGTAGCATATTTTTTGATGAAACTATCAGATGATAAAACTGTATAGAAAATAGTGAGGTTCACTTGGTGGAAGGCGATAACCATAAGATATCAATAATATTTTTTATTTTCGAGCAATTTGTACTTAGCGGGTTTTTTATCGTCTTTAAATAAAACACTGTATACCGGATTAAAACGCGATTTATTATTTATATTGTTTAAATTATTTATCCCGACGTTTCGGATGCTTTTCATCTTTCTGTCTGCCCGTGACCACGGTTGCTGAAAAGCATCCGAACGTCTACAATATTTTATTTAAATGTGTGATACTCGCGTTAATAAAAGACAATTTTATCTATTATTTTTGTTATTTTTTACAAGAAATTTAATAAAACCTAATTAAAACTTCAAACTCAATTTTCTCAAAATGGCAACCGTGTGGATTGACACTGTATTGCTTAAAAGCGTCCATTTAATCCAATGGAGTCTTTATATTATTTGCAATATTATATAATTTGTATTAAAATGTTTTATGTAACAGTTGCTAAGTTTGTCGAAACAAATGCTGTAACTTACGTTTTTTCAAGTAACTTCAACTTTAGTACTTGTAGTTTGGTTGACAAAAGATCACGCGGCATACCTAATGCGATTTGCTACACTAGAGAACTTGCAGATGCGTTGCCGGCCTTTGAAGAATTATCTTTTCAATAAGTCATACATACATACATATACATCACGCCTCTTTCCCATTGCGGTAGGCAGAGATCACGGAATTCCATATGCTCCGATCCTTACATACCACTTTCGCTTCTTCTACTTTCATCAATGCTTTCATACACACTCGAGTGCTTTTGACCTGGCCCTTTTGCAGAACATCCCCGATCTGATAAATAAACTAAGTCATATCTGTTCCAATAGAGTTCATAGATATCATCAGTAGGCTGTGATGAGTAAAAAATGGATTCAATTTATTGAAGAAAGCACATTGAATTTGTGTTCAAAATTGGTATGTACACATTATTTTTATGAATTATACAAATTAGGTATATCGAGTTTATTTATCCACTAGCAATGCGCCCCGGCTTCGCACGGGTGCAATCTAGATGTACTATACACAAATAGCCTATGTTACTCGCTGATAATAATATAGCATTCTATTGGTGAAAGAATTTTCAAAATCGGTTCAGTCGTTTTTGAGGTTTTTAATAACATAGAAAAAATATAATAATAATATTTAATATTATTATTATTTAATATATAATATTTTCGGCGCATACGAAAAAATTTGTGAAGGATTTGTCCATGCGGCTGGTCCATGCTTCAGGGGAGCCCAGAGCTGGTACCTATTTCGCCCAGCGAATGAGCCTCGCCATTCAGCGAGGAAATAGTGCCAGTATCCTGGGAACCATACCGCATGGCAGTTTTCTTGAGGGTTTATATATATTATAATTAGTTAAGATCTTGGTTATTGTTTTACACAAATTTGATAAATTATTCTCTGTGGTTTTAATTAGCAGTTAGGTAGAGGTTTCTCGTTTGCTATAAACAATTTCTTGTCATTTGAAATAAAAAAATATAATCATTAACTTTTGTATCAGATAACATAGAAATCTTTCCTCTTTATAATATAAGATATATGTATGTCAATTAAAACAATAAAGTAGTATTAGGGAATTAATTCAAAAACCTAATTTATGGAATTTTCGTCTCCTTATTGGAACACTAGCAACACGCCCCGGCTTCACACGGGTGCAATGTACGTGTACTATACCTACATATTATAGCCTATGTTACTCGCTGATAATGTAGCTTTCTATTGGTGAAAGAATTTTCAAAATCGGTCCAGTAGTTTGTTGAGTTTATTCATTACATAAAAAAATACAAATCTTTCCTTTTTATAATATTAGTATAGTTATAGAAGTATAGATAATGTAAACTTTGCGTTGTATTTAAATAAAATTTTAGTAGATTTGGTTTAAGCTTACAAAATGACGTGTTTGAAATATTAGATCCTCACATACGACCAACAATCAGTGATGCGCTGTCAACCTTTTTGTTACTTCAAGCGTTCGGAAGCCAAAAAAAAATGGAAAACGCGCAATACACACTATAGCTTTTCATTCATGAACGATGCGATGGTTTGTACTCGTGCAGAATTTTGATATTGTTCCTATTCGTTTATTCTCGGAGTGACCAGGGAAAAATAAAAACCTAGGGAAACGGTTAAAATTGTGATTGAAAATTTGGTTGTACTTTCCAAAAGGGAAAACCGAATTTCGTCATGAAATTTGGCACAGACATTCCATTTGACTATCTAAAGGGATTTTTGCCGACTCACAATATTTTTCGAAATATTGAATTATTCTATTAACTATAGAATATACATATTATTTATCTAAATTCCGACCGGGTAACAAACCACCGTTCATAGATGGAAAAGCCGTGAAGTGCACATTGCGCGTTTCGGTTTCACTCTATGGATTTCCGAATGCTCGAAGTAAAAAGTAGGTCGACAGCGCATTGACTGATGTTCTGTGGCTGAGGTATCACCTACCATCAAGTGAACCTCATGCTCGTCTGTCGAAAAATATATGTATATTGTATATGATGACGTCAGTATTTTCCTTTTTTTATTGAGACACTCGTTACACTAGTCTAAGACATTAAACAAGTTGGGTGCAGTGATGCGTTTACGAGATGCATTTCGTAATTCTACCTTTTATTGCACACCTGATTTATACTTATCGCGTTTCCCTTAAGGTTAATGCGTCCACATAAATACGTATTATGGCCACCGCATACATGGTAGTCTTGGGTTATTTTATGAGATATTAGTGTTCGGAATAGAACATTAATTCTTCTGACGGGCTCGTTGGTGCGTTCGGTACAACACCTGCCGAGCGGGCTTGTCAGTTTTCACTTTCCGGCAACACATCTGCAGTTTCTCTGGTGTTTCAGACATTTATGGATGGATGGATGGCGGCGTTTGCTTTCCGTTGGTCCACGAGCTCATTTGCCTTATATTATAAATATGAATTTAAATGAATTACTTAAGACAAAAAAATGAGTTTAAGACAAAATTAATCCTCGTGTTTCAGGTTATATTGACGGGGGCGTTCGCTTTCCTCTGTTTTTCTCATTATTATAAAAAAATATTTATTTAAATGAATTACTTAAGACAAAAAAATGAGTTTAATCCGTCGTGAAAATCGCGATACTTAATACACAAAAAATCAAATTATGTCAGAGTCCACGGCCAATATGAACAAATGTTTAAACAAACGCGTTCAAGCGTAGCGTTGCGATCGTTTGCACGTTGCTTCATTAGACATTACTCTTCTTGTTGTTACGCTATGTCCAGATCTGCGCGCGCGCATTGCGACCGCTAGTCGTGTCAAAAAAATATTTAATTTAATTTCTTCATCTTTTTTAACATCAATATTGAAATCAAATCAAATAGATGAAGATTTGGTGTAAATAATTTATTATCTGGGATGGCGTGCGTTTTTTGTTTACATTTTAGTTTAAAAAGCGCTAATAATTAAAGGGAAATAGAGAACTTACTATAAACTTTGTCATAAAGATTAAATGTACCAATTAAATACTTTTGAGTCGAGTATTTTTTACGCTCTTCATCTATAAATTCCTTTACTAAATTTCATATTAAGGGCCCATTTGTGTTAGCGTTATTTTTTGATTAACAAACATACACAACATCTCTTTATTACATTTTTTAGTATAACAATTCAATTTCAACTTAATAAAAAAACTATGATAGCTTACAGTTGATAGATATGTACCTATAATATTACATAAAACGTGACCCTTACATCTGTACATAGAATGTAAAACATATATTATGTTGTTGTTAAAGAGAATATTACATTTTCGAAAGAAAAACTTTCAATCCATGTCCGGTTCCGTATACCCTGTTTAATCCAAAAACAAAGGTTTTTCATTTCAGTGGACTTTTTTTACATACTTTGAAACTGTAAAAACATATTCATTTCAACAACAATTCATGTTAAAATGATATAATATTTTATAAAACATGACGCTAACGCGCTAATTTTCCGGCCGAGCGCTGGTGTCGGCACAGCTTACTGAAACTAGTTTTTATTTTTAACCTACATTATAAATGTGAAATTTTCGCATTGCCCAACGCGACGTGAGTAGATTTAATACATCCTTATAAACCTTGGAGCGCCTGTGGCTTAGTGCGTAAGCGTATTTATAAGAGTCTGGGGTTCGAGTTTTGGGGAAATAAAATTCAAAATCATTTATTCATTTAGGTAACACAATGTATACTTATGAACGTCAATAATAAATACATATTAAATGCATGTAAATTTTACATTTACTGTATGTAATAAAGTAGTTAGTAGGCCGTATAAAAAATATCAATGAAACAGACTGAAATGTACTTAAACCTGTTTAAAATGTATAATTATCATCTTTTATTAACGCGAGTATCACACATTTAAATAAAATACTTTATACGGGATTAAAACGCGATTTATTATTTATATTGTTTAAATTATTTATCCCGACGTTTCGGATGCTTTTCAGCAACCGTGGTCATGGCAAAGGTGACAGCTGTCTGATTTGAAATATCACAAAGCATCCAAAATGTCGAAATAAATAATTTAAGCAATATACATAAATAATAAATCGTGATTTAATCCGGTATAAAGTATTTTATTTAAATGTATAATTATCATTGAATTGAAATTTCTCTATTATACTTGTAAAGCAAAAGTACAAAGTAATAAATAGTAAAATTAGAACATTAGTTTAACCCTAAATTGCAAAAAAACCAATTTCCCTCACGAATTCGCTTCGGTCGACCTAAAAAAACCAGTTCAAATTTCTCTAGAGAGCAATTATCTAAATAATGTTAAATGTCTCAGCGTCTTTCGGGAACTGGTTCCGATCGGTATTTTACGGAAGCCTTTGTTTAGGACATTTGAATATATATTTTTTATTTTTTATGTCAGTTATCGACAGACGAGCATGAGGTTCACTTGATGGTAGCTGATACCTCAGCCACAGAACATCAGTCAATGATGCGCTGTCGACCTACTTTTTAGTTCGGAAATCCATAGATTGAAACCGAAACGCAATGTGCACTTCACGGTTTTCCTATCTATGAAAAGTGGTTCGTTACCCGGTCGGAATTTCGATATTCCTCCCACCCGATCAATGCCCGAAGTTACCAGACGTGGGGAAAACAAGCTTATTGAAAAATGTTGCGGCCTTTTATGCTCCGTTATGCATATTTTGACACTCGTAACGGAATCAAAACCTATAGGGTAGGTACTTGCCGTTGATCCAGAATAATGAAATTTGGCATGAAACATTGTCATGCAGTAAAGGAAAAATCCGAAAACTGTACATTTGTAGTTTTTTAACGGGAATAATCTTTGTACGGAACCCTCGGAGCCCGACTCGCACTTGGCTCTTTTTTTTCTGAAAATGCTGAGATTGCGGCCTTTTGACAAGTTTGACAGTCAAACTTTTTTTAATTTTTTATTTGTTAAGTTATTTAATTATTTTTATAATATTTTTAATGGTTAGTTTTAAGATCTTAGAGATATATGTATATCATTTTTTTTGTAAATACATAGAACATTTTGTTAAGTTTAGTTTTTTAATAATCTATTTTGAATGTGCTTTTTTGTGTAATAATAAACTTCTGTCTAGGAGTGAGGCGTATTTATCGTAACAGATATTAATCACAGGTATTCAACGATAACAGCTAACAGTTGTTCCTGCGATTGTGATATATCTTTTATTGAAAATATCATGCAATACTAAATAACAACTGTTCAACAAATACTAGTAATGGTCAAGCCAATACAAAACAACTATGATTGTTACCTGTCTCAGTTAAACATATATGATTGTCGCGTGATAAAACGAGATGCACCTACTATTTATTATCCAACAAAATACAATTGGACATTTTACAGGAAGGAAATCACATTGAAAAGTTACTCCTAAATTAGATTGTATTATCCGTAATTACTTTAGTATCTGTGTAAATAACAGACTGCTATTTAAGAACAGATATTAAAATATGTGATTATTGAGTAACACAACATATTATAACAGATATCATATTTGACCTGTCAAATTCAAATTCAAATTCAAAAATCATTTATTCATTTAGGTAACACAATGTACACTTATAAACGTCAATAAAAAATACATATTAAATGCTTCTAGTTTTACATTTACTGCCAGTTCTCAAATCAAGGGCGTAGAGCGGACGAGAAGAACTGGCAAGAAACTCGCCGCCACTCTTTTTTAATCGCCAAGTTTTTGTTTTACAAATGTTTTGTAAGGAGCTGCAACCATTACACCTGTGATCACCCATGTCTACTTCTGTCTCTATTTTCGGCTTAATCGAAAATATCAAATTCAACCGTTTAAGCGCTGACGAAATATTATGTTCCTTTAGACCCGAAGGTCTGAACGAATCAAGCTTATAATTGGTTTTCCTTAACCCTCCAATGGTCACGTACGAAATTACGAGTAGTGGACGGTCTTTCGTACCATTGCAATAAGGGCACCTAAACTACCGAAATATAATAGTGTTTTTTAGGTTAGTAATATTATTAAGTAGCTTCGTGAAGGGTTTTTGGAAAGAAAATCTCAATTACTGACACAATTTTGTAACAAATTCTAATTTTATGTTGAATTCGTTACGTATAGGATTATGTACTACATAATTTTATTATTTATGAATTCTTTATTAAACAAACAAATAGTAATAAGAAAAATTACCTTAAAATAATTATAATAGAAATAAAATGTGCAGCCGGCCTAGCATGACCGCCACGAGATATGTCGCGGACGAGAGAAGACAAACTAAGATGTAAGATATCTCGATATATTATATCTCGAAATCGACAATTTTGATAGAAAAGATATCTCGATCGACAAATATATCTACTTTTGGTATTAAAAGTCGAGTTTTAAGTGTAATTGTCATGTAAGACCCGGAAGAAAAAAATAGATAATCGATTAAAACACGAGAAAACAGACGACAAAATTTTGTCGTGGTTGTCATGCTAGGCCGGCCGGCCTTATCACTCATGTTTTTTTATATTAAATATCGACAGACGAGCATGAGGTTCACTTGATGGTAGGTAAGAAGGAGTTCCAAAGTTCTGTTACACTTTATGTGCCTCATTCTGTATATAAATTAATAACATGTATTTCGATTTTCATAAAATCTATGATGTTTTTGCCATGATAATAAGATAACTTAAGTTTCTTATAAAAATACCTGATTTTTGTAGTCATAACACCATATTTCATTGCACCATGTTTGAAACCATTGTTATCAACACATATATCGTGTATCATGATCTTAAGATCAAATCAGCGAGTGTTTGTTCGACTAACAATATGCACTTCAATGATTTGATTAAACTAATGTGTAATATTCGGTAATATCTCTATCAAAACGCCGCGGCTTCGCACAAGTGCAATGTAGAAATTCAAATTAATTTATTCATTTAGGTAACATAATGTACGTAATTTATGAACGTCAATAAAAAATACATATTAAATGCTTCTAATTTTACATTTACTGCCAGTTCTCAAATCAAGAGCGTAGAACGGACGAGAAGAACTGGCAATAAACTCGCCGCCACTAATTTTAATCGCCAATTTTTTCGTTTAACCAAATTTTTGTAATGAGCTAACCATTACACCATGTTCCACATGACATCTTTAAGTAATTAACTATAATAATTAAATATATATATATAAACGAAAAAATAAAATAAAAAACAAAGATTTGTCCTATATCCGCAGTAGGCATGGTGAAATAGGAGCACGCACTTACATTTTCTTGGGAACAACACGCAAATACATAGTCGAAATAGCTAACATCACCGCATATACGAATTCAAGTCCGACCTGTCATAGATGTACTGTACAAGAATTTTATTATATAAAACATATTTTTTTAACTATTTTCTTATTCTATTTTTGTATTTGGATTGTATTTTGTTTTAGTATAATAAAGTTTGCAAGAACCAGCCGTATTGTGCGGTTGTATACATATGCTATACACAAAAAAAGTCTATGTTACTCGCTGATTTTCGACTATGACGTATTTGCGTGTTGTTCCCACGATAATGTAAGTGCGTGCTCCTATTTCACATGCCTACTGCTGATAGAGGACAAATCTTTGTTTTTTATATTTTTTTCGTTTATATATATTTTTTATTATTATAATTAATTACTTAAAGATGTCATGTGGAACATGGTGTAATGGTTGCAGTTCCTTACAAAAAAATTGTAAAACAAAAAACATGGCGATTAAAAAGAGTGGCGGAGAGTTTATTGCCAGTTATTCTCGTCCGTTCTACGGCCTTGATTTGAGAACTGGCGGTAAATGTATAATTAGAAGCATTTAATATGTAATTTTTTATTGACGTTCCTAAGTGTAGGTACATTGTGTTACCTGAATGAATAAATGATTTTGAATTTGATAATGTAGCATTCTATTAATTGAAGTCCCGAGTCCTATTGGGGCAAGTAGGTGAGTCTTCTATGCCCTGCCTGACTGAAACATTTTTTTAAAAATCTTGTTTTATCGGGATTCGAACCCAGGACCTCCGATGCTAAACTCATCGCGCTTACCGATTTCGATTAGTGAAAGATTTTTTAAAATCAGTCCAGTAGTTTTTGAGTTTATTCGTACAAATAAATATAAATTGTTATATAATGTCGTTAAAATAAAATTTCTACTCCGTAGGAATAGATGGCGATATGGCAACTTTGTGACATTTCAAATCAGACAGCTGTCACCTTTCTGTCCGCCCGTGACCACGGTTGGCGGTTGCTGAAAAGCATCCGAAACGTCGGGATGAATAATAAAACGCGTTTTAATCCGTAATACAGTATTTTATTTAACTGTGTGATAATCACGTTAATAAAAGACAATATTATAACCCAACATGCTATTTTACATAATAAATCTAAGAAGAAACAGTGTAATATAAAATATTACCAATATTACGCCGAGAGTTCTAAATCGCTAATTTTCAAGTTTTAATACAGTTGCCAACTCGGATAAGTTTCCTTGGGTAAGCTTTGAGTCGGCTTACACTTGTCACTATGTACTTATTTGAGAATAAACTTTCTTTTACTTAGTCGGGAGTTCTGTAAGCAAAGAAAAATTGGTACTTTTTTAATATCGTCATATGTGAAAGATATTTAAGATGTAAGGGATCATATAAAATCATTGTTGCTCTAACGCTATGTAACATAAGGTGACTCCCTTTAAAGTACTCAGTTTTAAGATTTTTTATGTTAGATATCGACAGACGAGCATGAGGTTCACTTGATGGTAGGTGATACCCCATCCACAGAACATCAGTCCATGACGCGCTGTCGAACTACGAGGGTGAATCAAAAAATTCTTGGAATCAATATTAAAAAATGCAAAGATTTAAATAATAATATTTTATTTTTCTACTTAATCTCCCTCCAATGCAATGCATTTAGAATAACGCGTTTCTAACTTCCTTATTCCTTGTGAAAAAAAATTATTTTCTTGACTCTCGAAAAAGTCCTCTACGGCAGCTATAACCGCGTCATTATCGTGAAATTTTGTTCCACGAATTTCCTCTTTTAATTTTGGAAATAAGTGAAAATCACTTGGGGCTAAGTCCGGAGAATATGGTGGATGGTCAAGGAGATTGAAGCCAGCACAGCGGATTGCGTTGAGCGCAACTTCCGATCGATGAGCAGGAGCGTTATCTTGAAGGAACAACACGCCCAACGACAGTTTTCCACGACGTTTTTCTTTAATCGCTTCACGCACTTTCGGGATTAAATTTGCATAATAGGGTCCAGTAATCGTCTGGCCTTTTGGCATGTAATCAATTAAAAGGATTCCTTCACTATCCCAGAACACAGAGGCCATAACTTTGCCAGTGGTAGGAGCAACTCGAAATTTCTTGATGGATGGAGAGGATGGTCGTTTCCAAGACATGCTTTGTCTTTTAGTTTCAAGATCAAAATGGTGGACCCACGTTTCATCCATTGTGACAAGACGACGGCAAAAATTATCCGAATCACGCTGGAACATTTCGAGATTACGCTTGGAAATTTCCAAACGTCGCTTTTTGTTTTCGTCGGTTAACATTCGTGGCACCCATCTTGCAGACACTTTTTTGAGCCCCAGTGAATCAATTAAAATGGATTGAACGCTACCAAAAGATATCTTTAGGATCTCAGCTATATGTTTTATAGTCATTCTTCTGTCTTCCAAAACCAGATTCTCAACCTTTTTGACATTTTCTTCTGTAACGGAGGTTGAAGGCCGCCCAGAACGCGGGTCATCTTTACAGCTTGATCTACCTCTTTTAAATTCAGCCAGCCAGTACGCAACCGTAGAATAGGGTACAGCATCACCCCCTAATGTCTGCTGAATGTCCAAAAAAATTTCCTTCGTAGACATTTTTTTCAAACTGAGATATTTTATCACCGCACGTAACTCACTTTTATCCATAATTTTGACTTTTTAGCAACTCGTTGCACAAAAAAATTTATTACATGCGAACGAACTGACAAAAACAAGTGACAGTCTGCATAAATATAGTGTGATAGACACTCTTTAATTTGAATATCGAACTTGATCCAAAAAGGTTTCATATATATGCACTTCTAAGAACTTTTTGATTCACCCTGGTACTTTTTACTTCGAGCATTCGGAAATTCATAAACCGAAACGCATAATAATAACTGCGGCTCATTACCCGGTCGAAATTTCGATATTCCTCCCACCCGTTCAATGCCCGAAGTTGCCAGACGTGGGAGAGATATGCTTACAGGAAATTATAACCATATCATGTTTTCGATGTATTTGTGTCAATATTGCTGTTATAAACAATATCAAAAGTACAGATCAATCCACGGGACATACCTAGTGTTAGCAACAAAACTTTAACTACCTAACCAAAAATTAAAAGAATAACTTCAAAGTAAATTAAGATTAATTCTGTGGTTTTAATAAAGTTTTAATTGAAATTTCACAACATTAAATGCAATTGTTTCAAATTTTAGCTCGACTCTTAATAGAATAAAACGTTTTATTAAAATAGTGAGACAGTACTAACTCTGAGGAACGTATTCCAAGATGTAATTCAGGTTTGAATTTAGTTTTGAAAATTTTCAAACCATTTTTTTACACATGTTTCACTGTCAACCTATTTATTACATCTAGTATTCGAAAATCTAAAGAAAAAACCGAAACGAGTAATATGCACTCCACAAACATACATACATATATACATCACGCCTCTCTCGGATTGGGGTAGGCAGAGATCACGGAATTCCATATGCTCCGATCCTTACATACACTATCGCTTCATCCACTTTCATCAATGCTTTCATACACATTACACGCTCGTCAGTTTCGAGTAATTTTAGCTCGACCACTTCCACAGTTTTCCATAAATGAACGGGATTTCCTCCCACCCGTTTAGTGCCCAAAGTGACCAGACGTAGGGAAGATATGTTTACAACATGAAAACTATTAATATATCGTCTTGGCGGGGTTCGTATCCGCGTCCCATTGGAACGCAAGATAGGTGTACTACGAAACGCCGCGCGGACGAAACTTTCAACCAAGGACTGAATACCGGTTAATTTATATATATATATATACCGGTTTTTGTTAATATTCTTTCGTTTTTATTCATATTTACTGAAAAAAAATTACTGTGGTAAGTTTAGTGTGTTACTCTTTAAAAACTAATATCATGGTATCTCAGTCGGAAACGTATTTTGGAAGTAATTTAGTCCCTGCTTTCAACTTGATTAAATATTTAACTAATAGAAATCATAGAAGGTTAGAATGTTGGATATTATTTAAGCTAATAAACTCAGCTTCAAACTAAACAATAGTAGTGTAGATTGTATTAAATAACTAAGTAAGGACTTTGATTTAATTTAAAACTTTGATAACTGGTCACAAGCTTATAATATAATATATAATAATAATTTATTTCAGACAAACATCCATAGTAGCTATACAAGTACAATTTTATAAAGAGAACAGAAAAATAAGTACAAGTTAACATTTCTAAATATCGTATGTTATTACATAAACCCTAAATCACTACATAGTATAAAACAAAGTCGCATTCTCTGTCCCTATGTATGCTTAAATCTTTAAAACTACGCAACAAATTTTGATGCGGTTTTTTTTAATAGATAGAGTGATTAAAGAGGAAGGTTTATATGTATAATAATAAAAGTTTTTCTGTAGTGTATTTAGTATCAGCATTACACCCGTGCGAGGCCGGGGCGGGTCGCTAGTATATTATAAAAATAAAATTAAAAATTAAAGCATTTTATATCCTTAATATATTAGGTATATAAAAAATAAACTTAATCTAATCTTACAAAGGTTAATAAATAATCTGATGCACATTTTTTTTACTGAATATAATAATAATGTTTTTTTTATATTATTATTAATTATTGTTATATGAAGGACCTCTTAATATATGTAGAGACTACATATATTACTTTATACAAAAAATTAATACTATTCGCGGTTCCCGCTGCGATGAATATTTGTCCAGTATTTAAAAATGGGTCGTTCAAGTATTCGGAGAGGGTATTTAGGATAGTATTATGGGTAGTAATAAATCTCTTGTCTAGACAATTAGGTAAGACTAAATGTTTAAAATATTCCTTCATTATATAAAAATTAGCTATCCGGTGGCCAGTTGCAGCAAAGCGGATACTATAAAGACCTTCTCCATGAAAAAAGAAAACCACGTATGGTGACCACTGCGCAAGAGTCGAGCGAGCGAAGAGAGCGGTGCCGCGGCAGCTGCCTACGAATGCCACATATCACTTCTGATATATATATATATTTTCAAGTCAAAAAAGGTCATGCGTTATCATAACAGTTACGATGTTTACAGAACATACCTAACACACCTGTAAAAAAATCAGCCCCATTATAGCTGGTAGCGCGATACGGAATATTTACCAATTTATGTATTAAATATTTATATGTATAGCGAATCCTATAAAAAGTGAGTCTGAACCATTTAGAGAGTAATTATTTGAAATTCAACGTTTGAACTGGCCACAAAGAGAATACGGACGGTTGATCTCAAAGCGCGTGGTTTTAAAATGGCTATTTTTTTAACTTTGCTGAAATTCACACGGTTCACACAATTTATATGGAAATTCTCTGTTCTCAGCTTTAGTGAGAAACTATTTTTTTAAGAAGTGAATTTCCTTGTTTTCTTTATTTTATTTGAATTTATGCTTTTGTATATTTTACTGATTATTTTGTAGGTTCAAAGGTATCTTAGGTCTATATCTGATTCCTATGAATCAGAGATGTTTCCAGTACGCATCGTCTCCTAAGTCAATAAATAAGATATTATAATTAGTATATAAAAAAAATTCTGTCTTCGCAATTTTATTTTATTAATTTATTTCATTAATTCAATAAAACGCATGATTTTCTGTACATCTCAAATACAAACGAAATGATATTCAGAATGAAAATAACTCGACTTGTCCGTAGAATAAAGTCACATCTGCATGACGCTCTAGTTTAAACTTGACCTTATTCTTAGGGGAAGTTAACATCATTAACCATTATTCAAAATTCAAAATTCAAAAATCATTTATTCATTTAGGTAACACAATGTACACTTATGAACGTCAATAAAAAATACATATTAAATGCTTCTAGTTTTACATTTACTGCCAGTTCTCAAATCAAGGGCGTAGAGCGGACGAGAAGAACTGGCAAGAAACTCGCCGCCACTCTTTTTTAATCGCCAAGTTTTTGTTTTACAAATGTTTTGTAAGGAGCTGCAACCATTACACCATGTTCCACATGACATCTTTAAGTAATTAACTATAATAATCGAAATATATATATGCCATCAAAAACATAAATTGTAAAAAAAGCCAAGTCTTGCAACTCAGTTCTTCTATCGTAAAAAGTTGTGAGATCCATATAATACCAAGTCGGTCAATTTATTCAGTCTCTACTGAAGGATCCTTCTGTCTTAAGTAATTACATGATAAGCTAACCTAACAATATCTTATAGTGATCGTATCAATGCCAATATTAAAAATCTTTGATGTTTAAAATAAATAGATTGGCTCGGCTATCGCATGAAATCACAATGTATCTTTTTTTATTTTATTAAAAACATTATGTATCTCACAAGTAATACATATTATATTAAATTAGATTGTTTAGTGCGATTGCCAAGTCAATCTATTTATTTTAAACATCAAAGATTTTTAATATTGGCATTGATACGATCACTATAAGATATTGTTAGGTTAGCTTATCATGTAATTACTTAAGACAGAAGGATCCTTCAGTAGAGACTGAATAAATTGACCGACTTGGTATTATATGGATCTCACAACTTTTTACGATAGAAGAACTGAGTTGCAAGACTTGGCTTTTTTTACAATTTATGTTTTTGATGGCATCTCATTTCTTTTTGTAGATAGTCCTTTTCTTAGTTTATTTGGATAAGAATTAATACAAAGGTATGGATAACAGTCTGATTTTGATCGGCATTTTTATCAACTTTTTAATGTAAAAAAGTAGTTAAAGTGACATAACTACAATAGTTGGATATATGGTCTCGAGAAGTTTTTTGTAGATTTTGATATGTTCTATAATATTGTAGAACGTTTTTTTGTTCTATCATCAATACTTTCCCCAGCACATGCGATGAAAGACATTTTATGGCTACTTTTTAAACACCTTGGGTTGTTTTTATTAGGGATTTCTAAGGATCTCTATTTTTTCTAGTAATAAATACCCTATGTTACTCAGTGATAATGTAGCTTTCTAACGGTAAAAGAATTTTTAAAATCGGTCCAGTAGTTTTTAAGTTATTCATTACATACAGAAATACAAAAAAAAATTGTATATCTAGAAAACTGGACCGAAATTTCAAAATATTGTAGTTTTTCCTTGATTTATAGACTAAACACTAATTGTATTCTAAATTTCAAGTTTCTATGTCTGCTAGAAGTGCCTTAGAGTTTTGATGATCGGTCAGTCAGTGAGTGAGTGACAAAATATCAAACTTTGACTAGTTATAATTCTTAAACTACCGGTTCAAACAGAATGATATTTGAAATATACCGAGTTTATACAATGTCTGCTTAGTGACTGAAAATTCAGGATTCTAGTTTTATCCACAACGAAGTTATAGGGGGTCGAAAATGGCCCGAACTACTTCGAGAAAAGGATAGTACGGCCGTGCCACTTTTTGCTCGACTTGGCGGGGGCACTACCGTGCCCCCAGATATTAACGAAAAAATAAAAATAAATAAAAACAAAGATTTGTCCTCTATCAGCAGAATGTATGGTGAAATAGGAGCACTCACTTATATTCTCGTGGGAACAACACGCAAATACATAGTCGAAATAACTAATATCACCGCATACACGAATTCAAGTTCGACCAGTCACCACAAGTAGCACCCGTTCACGAGTATGACGCATGGCCAGCCATCGACCCCCTCGCCAGATTTTAGGGAGAGAGACAACCCGACGCATGGACGCCGACGACTGCTATTGATCGATCGATCGATCGATCGACTGCTATCTATGAAAAAACGATGCGTTTTTTAAAATTTGGATTTTATTAGTAAATAATATATGTCAGTTTAGCCTTTCAAATACAAAAAAGCAACTTGATATCATAATCATATCCGACTTTGTTCTACGGATACGTCGAACTAATAAACGTCAAAAATTCACGGGAAATAGAATCCTAGTTAAGAGAAAAAGAAAAAATGCATGTTCGTGGTTATCATTCCCCCCTAAGGGGCATAGGGAAAAGCATTTCTGAGTATATTTCACAATTTTTTATTTATGGCAACCTTCTGTGTCCTGTCTGACCGAAACATTTTTTTAATGTAGTTTTTCCGGGTTTCAAACCTGGAAACTCCAGTGCTTAAAGCAATGCATTCACCACTGAACCACGGAGGTGAAGACAAAAATAAAATGGAAACAAACATCTACGTTTTTTTTAAATGTTAGATATCGACAGACGAGCATGAGGTTCACTTGATGATAGGTGACACCTCAGCCACGGAAAATCAGTCAATGATGCGCTGTCGACCTACTTTTTACTTCGAGCATTCGGAAATCCATAGACTGAAACCGAAACGCGCAATATGCACTTCACGGTTTTTCCATCTATGAACGGTGGTACTTTACCCGGTCGGAATTGAATACGTACTGTATTGAATAAAAAAATTTAAAGGCCGGCAACGCATCTGCAAGTCCTCTGGTGTTGCAGATGTTCATGGGCGGCGGTGTTCACTTTCCATCAGGTGAGCCGCAGGCTCATTTGCCCCCTATATTATAAAAAAAAGCTCTAGAAATATTATAAATAAAAAATGAATGAATGAAACACTTTTTGAACAAAAAAAAATATAGATACAAATATGTTAATGAGCTACTAAAAATCACTTATATGTGACCTTATCGCCAGAGTGCTTAACTCATAAATTTTTATGTAGTCATGTTATAGAAAATGGAAACTAAGATTTGATTAATGTCCGCATTGTTTTCACCCCTATATCCAAAACATAGAGGTTGAAATCGCATGAATAAATTAATCCAACAGAAAACAGATGGCGGTTCCTGGAATTTCCCATGGGTTGTAAATTTGTTTGAAAAATTGCTCGTCTTTTAAATCAGGTTACATTGAATAATGAAGATATTTTTATGGGAAATTGTTGCTTTTTCTATATACATTTTCACGTTATTTCTTTTTTATCCTTATATTTGTAGCTTCCTTTACAATTTATTTTGTATTTTTGTATGTAGCACAGTTTTTGCTACTACAGGCGCTAATGACTTCTTGTTCGACTTGTAATATTGTATTGAATGTCATATAAATTAATATAATATTGTCTTTTATTAACGCGACTACCAAACGATAGTATGGCAACATTGGGAAAATTCAAGAAATACTGCTATCATCTTTCAGTCTGGCCGTGACTAAGATTGCTGAAAAGAAGAAACGCTAAATAATATAATTATAAAACCACGGTGAAATTTCTTTAATTTAAATAAATACATATAACAAGAAGTAGTTCCTTTATTTCTATAAAAAAATATAAGGCTCGTTGGCGCGTTCGGTAGAATACCTGCCGTGCGCATCGATGGGTCGTAGGTTTTTTTTTTTTTTTTTTATAAAACCCTAATCAGCCTACTTCCCCCGGCTACTTTATCGCCGGGGACGTTGTCAGTTATCGAGATTGAAACACAGTTGGGGGGGGGTTTTTTATTGATTCATCTTAAGTTCTACTTACATTTGTTTTACCTTATGTTCTATTTACATTTATTTCTTACTTCCTTAGTTTTACAATTTACGATTTCAGTATGTTCCGTGTCTCGCGGGCCGCCGGGCGGTCCCACTTTTCCGACAATATTTTATATATTTACAGGTAAGTGGGAGGTGGTGAGGGTATATCGAAATTCCGACCGGGTAACGAACGGATCACCGTAGATAGAAAAACCGTGTAGTGCATATTGCGCGTATCGGTTTCAGTCTATGGATTTCCGAATGCTCGAAGTAAAAAGTAGGTAGGACAGCCCATCATTGACTGATGTTCTGTGGCTGAGGTATCACCTACCATCAAATGAACCTAATGCTCGTCTGTCGATATCTATACTATAATAATAATAATAATAATAATAATAGCCTTTATTGACAATCTTTAAATATTACATTATTAAAATCATGCATTTGACACCGGTTTTTACAGATCGTCTTGCTTTTCAGCATAGGCCTCCCCAAGTGTTTTCCAAAGTGTTCTATTCCTGGCTTCCCTTGTCCAAAATAGTCCTGCTACTTTTTTTATGTCATCTTCCCATCTGCGACGCTGTCTACCTTTCCTTCTTTTGTTTTGCCTGGGGCACCATTCCGTAACATCTTTGGCCCATTTATCCTTTTGACACCTCATTAGATGACCAGCCCATTTCCATTTTAATTTTCTGATATAATATTTCACATCCTTGATCTTTGTTTGTTGTCGTATTGTTTTAAGTCGTATTTTGTCTTTTAATTTAATGCTAAGGATGCTTCTTTCTATACTGTGTTGACATGTCTCTAATGATCTAATATTCTGGTTTGTTAAGCTCCATGTTTGACATCCCTAAGTCATGCTCGGTAAAATACAGGTATTAAAAACTTTTCTTTTTGCCTTTATTGATATATCGGGATTTTTCATAACTTCTTTAAAACTCCAATACCTCTTCCATGCTATATTTATTCTATTATTTACTTCTTTTGTTGTGAGATCAGTGGGCGATATTATTTGTCCCAGATATGTATACTCGTCTACGTATTCTATGTAACTTTTATATAATTGAATTGGAATTTTGTTGTGATTCGTCATCAGTTTAGTTTTTCCTATGTTCATAGATAGACCAGCTTTTTCACTTTCAAGAACAAGTTGCTCGATCATTATTTGCAAACTCAAGGGATCCTCGCTAATCAGTATGAGGTCGTCTGCGAATCTTAAGTGATTTAACAGAAGTCCATTAATATTTATACCATACTTATTCCAATCTAGTTGTCTAAATATATGTTCGAGCACTGCAGAGAATAATTTGGGTGACAAAGGATCTCCTTGTCTGACTCCTCGTTTGATAGGAAAATATTCTCCTACTTTTTCGGTTCTTATTTTTGCTGTCATATTAGCATATATATTACTGATTAGTCGTATGTATTTGTTATTGATTCCTTGCGTGGCTAAAGCTTCCCATATTTTCTCATGTTTGAGTGAGTCGAATGCCTTGTTATAATCAATAAATGCCAAGTAATACTTTATTCCATATTCATTACATTTCTGGATGATTTGTTTTATAGTGTGGATATGGTCGATTGTCGAGAAATCGTTTCGAAATCCCGCTTGTTCTCGTGGTTGGTTCTCGTCTAGTACTTTTGTTATGCGTTCCAACAGTATCTTAGAGAATATTTTATATACATTAGACATTAATGAGATGGGTCTGTAGTTAGCAATATCATCTGTTTTTCCTTTTTTATGTAATAAGATTATCGTTGATGTAGCCCATTGGTGCGGTATAAGTTCAGTCGTTAAAATATTGTTAAAAATATCTGTAATTGCATTTTGAATACTAAGAGATGTTCCTTTTAGAATTTCATTTGAAATACCATCTTCACCCGGTGTTTTTCCTGTCTTTTGCGATTTAATAGCTT
The DNA here is from genome assembly GCA_905404175.1 of Anthocharis cardamines. NCBI lineage: Eukaryota > Metazoa > Arthropoda > Insecta > Lepidoptera > Pieridae > Anthocharis > Anthocharis cardamines. Next base: position 7,506,650 of record FR989974.1, read on the forward strand.
TTAAAACTTCCTCACTAATTATATGTGGAACTGGTTCCTCATTTTTTGTATTGTTGTTCATGAACGGTTTTGCTCCATCGTCGCTGTAGAGTTCGCGATAAAAATCTGTTGCTGTTTCTAGAATTTCATTTCTTTTCGTGACATTCTTTTTATTCTTATGATTAGTAATATTTCGAATCCAACTTGAATGATTTTGAAGTTCTTTCCATGCTCCCTTAATACCTCCAGATTGTTCTATGTATAATTTTATCGTATCAGTTCTTAGTTTTTCTCGGTGTTTCCTTATGTGTAAGTTGATTTCTTTACTTAGTTTGGTTATACTTTGTTTATTTGTTTTCCTATCGTTAAGTAATAGTGCCCTTTGTCCGATTAAGTCTTTTGCTATTGGTCCTAGCTTATCTTTACAAGGTTTGATGCTTTCAATTTTATTCTTTGTTTCTTTTAATTCCTTTTCTAGTATGTTATATTTTTCTTGCACCCCTTCTACAACAAGTCTATTAATCGATTCTAATTTGCGCTCTAAGGATTCTAAAATATGGTAAGGTAATGGTAAGTGAATTGGTAATTTTTTGTTTTGTATATGTTTCCGTGATTGTTTTGGCTTGACCGAGTATATATGACCCCGAAGTAGTCTGTGATCAGTATTGAAGTTAAGTTGATTTACAACTTCAATATTTAAAAACAATTTTGGATTATTTGTGGTTATGAAATCTATTTCGTTTCGTACTAGTCCATTGGGAGATTCCCACGTCCATTTCCTGTTAGGTTTCCTTTTATAGTAGGAATTCATAATATGTAAGTTATTCTCTAAAGCGTAATTTATTAACCTTCGGCCATTGTCATTCCTTTTACCAGTCGTGTAGGGTCCGAGTATTTTGTCTTCATTTTTCTCTCTCTTTCCGATTTGACCATTAAAGTCTCCCATTACAATTATAGTATTAAATAAATTAACCATGGTCTCCTTTAATTTTTCGTAAAAATTGTTTTTTACTTCTTCTTTTGCAATCTCGGTTGGAGCGTATATTTGAACTATTGATATAGGTTGCGTATAATCAGGAAATTGAATGTTTAGAACAGCTATTCTATCTGAAATTCCTTTAAATTCTATTATTCTATTTTTCAGGTGATTTTTAACTAAAAATCCCACGCCATATAATCCCGGTACTTCATTATTATAGTATAATATATATTCATCATGCACTTCAACTTTCTCCTCTGATCTACGTACTTCACTAATACCGATGATATCCCAACTAATATAACTAAGTGCATTTTCTAGCTCTATTAAAGATTCCAGGGACTTTAGCGATCTGGTATTAAGAGTTGCTATGTGTAATCTCTTTAGGCGCTTTCTTTTAATACTTACTGTAAATTGTTCTGGTAATTTAGTAAGTTTATTTAATTTTTGAATATTATTAGTATATTTATTTTTATTTGCTTCATGGAAGCCTTGGGGGATGCGGTCGATAACCCCGCGGTGACCAACCGTATTGGGGTTTTTGCTGTAATTACTTAATGTTTTAGTTGATCTATTAGTTACAAGCACGTTACCGGTGTCAAATATTTCCTATGCCTTATGTTGTGAGTGTTTTTCGTTCAGAGAAAGAGATCTGGCTCTCATATATGCAAATGCATCAGTTTTATGCATCTTAGAAGGAGCAATAATATTATTTTTTATTCCTGTGGAATAATGCGGAGCTTGCATAGTATTAGGTGATGTTGAAACTTCTCTTTTCCTTTTTTCAGCCTCTGATGTTTCTCGTATGATTATTTTATTATTGCGTATAAATGCATTCTTTCCTTTCTCTTTCTCTTGTTTCAATTTTTCCTGTAGGTGTTTGCGCATTGCTAGCATTTCCTTTGAAAGGTCTTCTGTAATATATGTTTTTTGTTGCATTTTATTTTTCTGTTTCAATATTTCATTCCTCTTATGGTATGAAGTAAAAGCGATGAGTATAGGTCTTGGTTTCTTGTCGTTATGTTTCCGACCTAATCTATAGTAATTATTTATATCATAGGTTTCGATGTTAATATCGATGTATATATCTATACTATACTATATTCTTATTTTTCCCTGTTCTGTGACTATAATCATTTATAATTATTAATATTATAAAGAGGAAAGATTTGTATTTTTGTATGTTATGAATAAACTCAAAAACTACTGGACCGATTTCGAAAATTCTTTCACCAATAGAAAGCTACATTATCAGCGAGTAACATAGGCTTGTTTTGTGTATAGTACATCTACATGACGAAGATGATGAAGCCGGGGCGCGTTGCTAGTTTAACATAAAATAAGTGTCATAGCACCCACAAACATTCAAATACATAGAACACGAGCATACATTATGGTGGCGTAAATATACCCGATAAAATCTAGTTACGTAATGCGGATGTGATGCCGGATGAGGACGGAAGTGGGCTTATCTCTGTCTCATTTATACACACCTGTGGTATAAGGTGTGAGCGAGAGAGATTTAGCCAAAGAAAATATTTTGCGAAATCTCGGGTATTTTTATTTGCATTCGACATTGATAGGGGTTGTAATAAGAGTAAGTAATATAATAAATTGTTTTTTTTTTTAGTATTACAAATATCATAAAAACCAGAGCCAATTTGAAATTATAGAAATCCGCTGTGACATCTAGGCAACAATAAAATATTTTTTTTTTTTTAGCTGTACAATAAATTGCGTTTAATCTATACTATCTATACTATATAATAATATTATAAAGAGGAAAGATCTGTATTTTTGAATTTTTGTATTTTTGTATGTCATGAATAAACTCAAAAACTACTGAACCGATTTTAAAAATTCTTTCACCAATAGAAAACTACATTATCAGCGAGTAATTTTTATTTGGCTATTTTTTGCATCTACAATGCACCCGTGTGAAGCCGGCCGCGTTGCTAGTACGGTATAAAGTATTTTATTTAAATGTGTGATACTCGCGTTCATAAAAGACAATATTATCTGATCGGATCGTTTGCAAATCTGATTTCTGAATTAATAATAATACTACAGAAACTCTTCTATAACTCGAACCACCGTACAAACGTCAAACTATATGTTTCTAGTATGACATAATTATCAAGTCGAAGACTTCAGTAATGTGAAGAGAAAAGTATTCAAACTCAACTAGCTAAATGTTAATCTGCAAACTTAGAATTGCAAATTGGAATTGGAATCGGAATTGAGTTTGTTAAATGTGTCTTTTCATGAATATTTGTAGCAGTGTTGCTATACTTTTTGTTTTTGCTCTTCTTTATTATATACTAGCAGCGCGCCCCGGCTTCACACGAGTGCAATGTAGTTGTACTAAACACAAAAAATATGTAGATGTACTAAATATATAAAAAATATAGTGTAGCTTTCTATTGGAGATAGAAATTTTAAAATCGGTTCTGTAGATCCAGAGATTAATCCCTACAACCTTTTTTTTAAATCTTGGGTTACATTATTCAAGTTTTAAAAGGGATTCCTAATTATTTCTGGAAATAAATATAGCCTCAGTATATAATAGCCTATAAGTATATAACTCGGTTGAGTAGTTTTTGAGTTAAATCGTAACAAACACACATACAAATATTTACTCTTTATACATAATATTAGTATAGACTAGCTGACTGATGGCGAGTTACAACAAACCTTCTCCATGAAAAAATACATGGTCACAATAAAAATATACATGCCAATTTTCATATGGCCATAGATGATTTCATACATACATACATACATATACATCACGCCTCTTTCCCATTGGGGTAGGCAGAGATCACGGAATTCCATATGCTCCGATCCTTACATACCACTTTCGCTTCTTCTACTTTCATCAATGCTTTCATACACACTCGACGGTTACGAGTACTTTTATGATATACAAAATATGTATACAAACATGCATTTTTTATAATGATATCTGGTCTAAAATTAAAGGCCAAACTGTTTCTCTGAAAAATTCAAGATTTATTCACAAAACGTTCTTAATCTATTACAAAACACAAAGTTACATGAACAGAACATTAACTCACCTGAAAAATTCAAGAAACAACATTAAAAGCCCTTAATCCAGGTATTTTTCTATTAATTACGATTTTAAATTAAGTAACGATATTATTTGCCGATTCACTTTCTCATCAATCATGACAAGACCACTGACAAATTAGTCGCGTTTGACATTGACGTTACACTATTACATATTTGCATAGGATATTAATATTGTCTACACTCAAAGCGCGCCAAATACAAACATTAAAGAAGACAATCATGTTTTCTTTACATCTCCCCCCCTAGGAGAGAACAATTACGGGTGATTGTTCAATCTTTTCCAGCAGGATGTAGTTTCGTGATGTGATAGAAATTTGACTCCTTTTTCTTGTGACCGGTATCAACTTCATAGATTGAATTTGAAATTTTGTTTATAATTTTGTATGGTCCAACCCTCAATTCCTCCATCTTTTTCCTGTTCAACTTATTTCCGTTTTCTACATAGACTCTGTCCCCTACTTCAAATTTAAATTCTTTCCTGTGGAGATCAAATATCTTCTTATTGTAGTTATGCGACTTAATTGTGTTTTCCAAAGCTATTCTTCTATCTCTTTTCAGATCTTCTCTTGTATATTCTGTTTTTAGTTCTAGGGGTAGAATATTTACATTTTCTCCTTCTAAAAGATATTTTGGAGCAAATTTTGTGACGGTGTGTTCCGTTTCATTATATTTTTCTGTACACTTTTGTGCCACAGTACTCCATGCTGTTTTCTTTTCATTTTCATTCAATTTACATCTTATCTTATTTATAAGAGTCTGATTTAATCTTTCATTAAGTCCGTTTGAAAATGGTGTATCCACAGCGGTAAAAATAATTTTAATGTCTTCTCTCTTGAGGAATTCTTTAAATTCATTGGAGTTTATGCCCGGGTATTGATCCGATAATATTGTATCAATCTTGTAGTTTTGAGTAACCTTCATTATTATTTTAATAAAATCACTGGAGTTCTGTGTTTTCGATGTGGTAATAAATGCATATCTTGTGAAATGGTCTACTAGAAGATGTAAGTATTTTTTTGTTGACCGGGATCCTCCAAATCCTCCTATAGTATCAATAGATACTATTTCAAATGGTCGTGTTGCAGGGCCTAAATGTGACATTAAGCCATATGTTGGTTTTCTTCTTGTTTTGTTTTTCTTACAAGTCTCACATTCGTCGCAAATGTGTTTGATGTTTGTGGTGATATTCTTTGCAGTGTAAAATGGTGTTATCTTATTCATCATTTGTGTTCTCCCAATGTGGCAGTAATATTCGTGCACATCTTTTATTAGCTTTCTGCTCAATTGTTCTGTCAGTATAATTTTCTTTCTGGTTTTATTTTTTTTATAATAAATTTCATTTTCTAATATAATTTTTCCTTTTTGTATGTCTTGGTTACTAAGTTGATCCTTTTTTATATCTTTTAAGCTTATTAGGTTTACTATTTTTAAAAAATCATCATTATTTTCATGTGGTTCTAGAACCGGGTGTCTGCTCAAACAGTCAGCTTCTTGGTTTAATTTTCCTGGGTTATACTTTATCCTAAAATTATATTGTGATAAATAGTACATTATATCCCCCAGTTCCTCATCAGTCCTTGCCTTGATGTTCATGTTTTCTAGAGGTTTATGATCTGAGTATACCACAAATTCTTTTCCCATTAACCAGTGTTGCCAATACTTCAAGGCTTCTTTTATTGCCAAACATTCTAAGTATATTGCCTTCTTCTGTTTTTGAGTTTCGGATAATTTCTTTGAAAAATAAGCAACTGGTTTGTTATCTCCATTTTTATCCTCTTGTTTTAGCACCGCCCCCACTCCACTAATACTAGCATCCGTGTAAATTTTTATTGGTAGTCCAGGGTCAAAGATATTTAATATTGGTTTTGAGCATAACATCGCTTTTATTTTGTCAAAAGACTCTTGGCATTCTGTCGTCCATTTGAATTTTACATCTTTTCGTAATAAATTATGTAATGGATCTAATATAATTGCACTATGAGGTATAAATTTATGGTGAAAGTTTACTTTTCCTAAGAATTGGCGTACATTTTTTCTTGTTACTGGAATGGGAAAGTTTTTCACTGCACATAGATAATCTTTTAGAGGTCTTATTGTATTGTTTTCTATTATATGCCCTAAATATTTTGCATATCTTTCCGCAAAGGAACATTTTGAAAATTTTAATCTTAGACCTTCTGCTTGTATTGCCTCTAGCAGCCTTGATATGTGTTGAATATGTTCTGAAAAAGTTCTTGAGTAAACCAAAATGTCATCTATGAAATTCACTGCAAAACTAGAGAGTCCATGTTTTCTTATGATATTTCCTAGTATTCTTTGAAAAATTGCTGGTGCAGTCTTTAATCCAAATGGTAGACACGTCCATTGATAATGTCCTTCTTGTGTTACAAAGGCAGTTTTGTGTCTATCTTGTATTTTTAAAGGAATAGACCAGAACGCAGAATTTATGTCAAAAGTAGAAAAATACTCACAGTTTACAGTTTTTATCATTAGGTCTTCAATCAACGGAAATGGCTGTGATTGTGGGACGACAATTTTGTTTAATTCTCTAAAATCTATACATAGTCTTGTTTTCTTTCCATCTTCTTTTTTATACGCTAGGGTTACTGGGGCAGCAAATGGGCTATATGATTCTTCAATTAAATTTTTCTCTAATAGTTTTGATATTTGATTTTCAATTTCTTTTCTATCTTCAGTTGTGCATCTGTAAGGACGTTTGTAACAGTATTTATCAACCATCAAGTCAATATGAGCTTCATAATCTCGTACAGTTCCGGTATCATATTTATCCTTAGCGAAAACCTGTTTGTATTCTTCTATTAATTTGTCGATTTCTGTTTGTTGGTATAAATCTAGATGGTTTACAATCATTTCAAATTTCGCTGAGTTAATATGTTCATTGAAATTTATTTCACATCTATTTATTTGTTTATTTTGGTTTAAAACCTCAGAATTTATACTCGTTACTTCAATTTTGTCACCTAGTACATCAGGAATTTTGACATTTTTTAAATATGAAGTACCATCAAAACAGGTTGATTTATCTTCCTTCGGTTTGTAACATTGTGTGATGTTCAAATCTTCATTCTGTATTAATTTGAATTTTCTAATACAATCTAATCCAATCAGGAAATCGTAGTTAAAATTTTCATTATCTATTGCAAAAACATTCATAACTTGTTCAATTTTATGTATTTTTATTTTCAGTTTTATCATACCTTTCGTTTTCTTGTCACCATTAATAGTCTTCAAGTTTGCTATTTGTAGGTCTTGTGTATTTTTCCTCGGTTGAATTTTCAGTAGTTAAGCATTTATTAATGACACATTTGATCCTGAATCATAAATTCCAGAAACTTCCAAAACATCATTTAATAGCAACTTTATTTTTATTAATGGTGGCACTTCTAGTTTTTTTGGTTGTCCTCATTTAATTCAACTTCAAGTTCTGAGTTATTTACAGTTTTCATGATTGTTGTTTGATTTTTGCCTTTAAACCAACAACTGTCCTCGGAATGGAAGCGTTTTCCTTTCTTCTCTTTCATACATATGGGGCATGGTTTCTTCTCTTCATATTTTTGTTTTTGTTTATTGTCCATATAAATAATGCTCTTTTTTTCATATTTCTTTTTTTCTGAAAAATTTTCCAATTTTCCGATTTCATTGTAAAGATCTTCAGTTCCTTGTAAACTTCCTCTATTTATTTTGTCAGTGACATAGTTCGGCAAACCATACCCAATGAGGTCTATGAGTGTTTGGGTATCAATTGACGTCCTTACTTCCAGTAGTAATTTCTCTTTTTTTAAAGCATATTCTAATAATGAACCCGCTTGATATTTATATGATAGGGCGTACCTACTAGGTGACCATCCTCTGTTACCAAAAGTCTCAGAAAAACTTTTTTCCCATTTGTCCCAAGCTGATTCAATGGTGAGTTTCATCATCGTGCAGCTATACCAATCTGTACTGGAATTTTCCATAAAAAATTTAAGGATTTCAATTTTATTTTTGTCTCCGATTACTTGGAACCGTTCACATTCTTTATTAAAATTTTCAATCCACTGGCAAGCATTTGAACTTCTGCCATTGAATTTTTCAATTAAAAATTCTTTTGAAATTTTCTCCAAACTTTGTTTTTCTGACTTGGTTTGTTTATCTTCAAGTAATTTTTGTAATAAGTTTTCTAGCATTACATTCGAGCTACTAGGTATAGGCTCAGCCTTGATTTCTTCTTCGAAAATCTCTTCCAAATAAGTATCATTGAACTGTATATTTTGGTCATCGTCCAAATATATTTTTGATATATCTGGTGTTAAAGTTATCCAGATTTTCCTAGTCTGGTGTCTTTTAGTCAATGATTTTTTCACCTTAGCGTAATTGGAAGTCATCGAAATTTCTTCGTGGTGGTGTACAGGTTGAAATTCTGTTGGTATTTTGTAAATTTTTCCTTCAGGAGTCGCTATCGAGGTTATGCATATAATGTTTGATTTTCCATCTGCTGCTGATTTGACAGCGAAATCGAACCTCAGCTTTTCCATTTTGTATTGAATAATAGCAATAATGTTGTTTTATAATGATATCTGGTCTAAAATTAAAGGCCAAACTGTTTCTCTGAAAAATTCAAGATTTATTCACAAAACGTTCTTAATCTATTACAAAACACAAAGTTACATGAACAGAACATTAACTCACCTGAAAAATTCAAGAAACAACATTAAAAGCCCTTAATCCAGGTATTTTTCTATTAATTACGATTTTAAATTAAGTAACGATATTATTTGCCGATTCACTTTCTCATCAATCATGACAAGACCACTGACAAATTAGTCGCGTTTGACATTGACGTTACACTATTACATATTTGCATAGGATATTAATATTGTCTACACTCAAAGCGCGCCAAATACAAACATTAAAGAAGACAATCATGTTTTCTTTACATATACAGATATAATTTACTAGGAGTAAAACAGGGATCTATACAAATCGTCTATAACCGATAGTATGTTCGTCTGTTTCGGTCATGATGGCTAGGCGGATTAATAACGTGATCCTAGAGCCATCAGAGAAACAAATAGAGGAAGTGACTAAAAGGTATTTGAGGTTGGTTTATTGAGTATTCTAATTTCTTGAAAGCGAAGTATCGTAGATCGTATTTTTTTTTTTTTTTATTGATGAAATAGGAAAGCGTTTGCTTACGATCACACCTGATCTTAAGTGTTGATGCAAACTAAGGTGGTAAATCACGCTTACCTATGAAAAGCTTATTTACCCTTGACTTGAAGAGCCCAATATTATAAGTTTCTGGAAAGACAGACGACGGTAGGGAGTTCCAATCCTTGGCTGTTCGTACTATAAAAGACGAGGCAAAGCGTCCTGTACGAGCTTTCGGTACATCGACCAAATAACGATGGTACCCCTCCGTACGTCTAGATGTCCGATGAAGAAAAGGAGATGGTGGAATGAGGTGGTGAATATCTGAGGCACATTCACCGAAATGAAGTCGATAAAATACTGAAAGAATATATATTCTACGACGGTGCTCCAGAGGTAAAAGTCGGCAATTAATCAGCACAGGATCATCAATAAGCCGTTTAACCCGTCTTTCCATCGCATCCAAGACCGGTGTCTTGACCGGTGGCATTTGGCAGAACCTGCCCAAAGGTGAGAGCAATATTCCACAAACGATCGGATTTGGGCTTGATACAAATTTAAATAAATAAAAGCTGTCCCGATCTGAAATATTATCTCACCTTCGCCAATATGCCAAGTTTCTTAGCAGCCACCCGTTTACTCAAAAAGATCTACCATTCCCACTTAAGGGAGGCCTCAAGTGAATTTGAAGATTTTTTGAATTTCGAATTTGGAATCAAAATTTAACCACTATTTTTCCCGGTCACGGAAGAAATGGAGTGAAATTGAACTTTTTTTTTAAAATTCGAATTTGGAATCAGAATTTCACCTGTGCCTTTCCCGTTCACTGAAGACCTGACGTGAAATTGAAGATTTATTTTTAATTTCGAATTTAGAACTAGATTTTAATGTGAAACGAGTTTCCACAGATAATAATATATTATACTTACATAAGATAAGATCTTTCATACACAAACACTCGCGTATAACTTGATCGACTTAGCTCTGCTTGTTTAGGACAATCACTTTGTTAAGCTTTTATAAACTTTTCAAATTTCCCTACCGCATTAATAAACGCTTGCATAATTAATTCTGTCTAATAATTAATTAATGGAGTCCGGGTTCCAAATTTATGAAATTTTTGGAGTAAATAAATTTTATTTAGGTTATAAACACTTTCTTTTAACGTTGGGGCGTTTGGTAGAACCTACCTAGCGTCCCAATCGGATACAAGTTCGAATCCTGCAGGGATGACACGTTCATAATTTTCTGTATGCTTGTCTTCCTCACACTGGGAGTGAGTGGAATTCCTATCGGGTAACGAACCACCGGTCGTACATCGAAAAACCGTAAAGTGTTTTGCGTGTAGTGAACCATATTGCGCGTCTCGGTTTCAGTATATGAGTCATATTTTCCAAAGCTGCAAGAAAACAATAGGTTGACAGCGCATCATTGACTGATGACACCTACAATCAAGTAAACCTCTACACTCGGAGACCTTAACAAAAATCTCACTGATAACTGAAAAACATATTATGAAACTCTACGTAGTATCTCCAAAACTTATTATGCAATTGTGTTCTAAAACTAAGCTAAATAGCTTGCATTCAAAATTTTAAACTATCATTATGGCTAATATTAATAGCTTAGCTAATTTTACAGCTTTATACCGCTATTAGCTTGATAACAGCTATGATAGTGTTGAGCTAAACTTGTTACGAGGTAGTTTAGCTTGTATTGTTAGTCTATGATAAAAAATAAGGAAATATTTAATATGTGCGTATTGGTACATCTTGTTTGATTGTCGAATATTTAGAACTAATCCTAGACCAGCCCAAGAAAGATATGATAACATAATATGAGAGACTTTATATACAATTTACTTATGTATATAACTAAAGAAAATTATTAAAAATATTTAATCCTTTTAAATAATCCAATATTTCATATAGGCAAAGTCACTATTATCACTTAGGATGTTATCGGGAATATCCTTCGTATCAGGAATATACATTCATATATAATCAGAGGTAAATAATTTGTTAAAGAAAAAAACTAATTTAACTCACCAATAAAGTGAAAATGGATTAAATTAAATTGAAAGTAAGCCATTAATTCCTGTCAAGCGCTAGCTTATTCGTGCAATGTCCCAGATTCCGGCGTTGTTCGCGACGTCTTGTAGCCCCTCACCCAAGCCTGGAACATTAGCGTGGCCGCACATGAGACAGACATAGTTGTAGACCGTGTTGTCATATAAGAAAGAATTACCCATATCTGGGTAAAATTGTCATGTGATTTGGTGTTATGCTTAAATAATTATTATGAATCCATTTGCGGATAGATTTTTAATAATAGGTAAATTAACATTGCACCAAAACACTTTGTAATAACAAATTAAGTGCGTGATAAGTTGATGTGTGTTTTATTTATTTATATATAAAGTTTTAGATTCTTATGAAAATAAATTTCTTTAAACCTTAATTTTTATGCCGTCTGTTCTGTTTCTGACGTAAACATATTACCATCATATTTAACAGACATTTATTTACAATCAGTAATCGTCTTTTGTCCTGTAAATAGAATTAGTTTTTTAAAATATTTCGTTCTCCTTGGTCACTTGGCGTGAGTGAACTCATAAAATGAATTCAAACTTCAAATTAAAAGCAGGAAAACCTTAACCCTTATTTCGATTTTGTATAGTAAGTATACTATACGTACAACTTTTAAAAAATCTGTAGTCACTCCCTTTATTTTTTTTTATTTTCTTTATTTAACATATACGATTTCTGAAGGGTTCTTTACATTTCAAAAATAAAAATAACCGTTTTCCTATGATAATTTTAAATTAGTTGAGAAAAATAACTGAAAAGATGTACCCGTCCACTATAGCTAAGTAAGTTTTATTTAGTTTTTATGTTTTAATACGAAAATACATGTATTTATTATAAAATACGGATGGCCAGATACTTGATCTAACATATTTTTATAAAAAAACTGTGGTTGCTTTAGTAATTAGTATGAATATATCGTGTTTTTTAGTAACGTATATTATTCTATACAGTGCTAACTTTACGGAACTTATAATTGTTGTTGGTCTTTATGATTACAATTGCATGTTATATATAATTTTTCCTGCCTATGGTCCTTGACTTTACTCAAGGCTGAAATAGCAGGACCCACATTTATTTAAGATATTCTACCGGACTGGTCACCATTAAATTACTTTTTTACCGAAGTTAAGTAGTTACCACTCATACTAATCAATAAAGCTTTCCACGAACAGAAAGATTAATAAAAGTGTCAAGGGATGAAATACTAGATTTTTTGACAGTCAACGTCATCATGGGTATTGTAGTTTTATCGTACAAAAATTAAGATATAGGAAATAAAGTAGATACTCTTCGCCAATATAACCCAAACAAGCCATGTAAATGGGGTTTCAAGAATTTGGTCAGAACCGGCGAATTTGGAATCATTTACGACTTCTTGCTAGAGCAAGCTTTACTTCTTAAAAACAAGTAATTTTATTTAATTTATGTCGTTTCTCATTCTTCCTATATACAGCAATGTATACTGTACATACTGTTTTTTCCAAAATTTCCACATAATTTTTTTTTATTTTATTGATGTCTTTTATAAGCCAAATAAACTATTTATGTACTTTTTGCCGCCTATCTCAAAAAAAATATTTTTAAAGAAATCCTTTCAATTAAAAGTGAGATATCCAGTGGACTATAATCTTTAATATGATCCTTTAATTCTGTGAAAATTAGTGAGTAAACATTTTTTTAAATAGTGCATATTTATTTCGGTACTCTACTTCTATATTACCTCCAGTCTTTTAGTTTGAGGTAAGTATGAATCAAATTGCTTCCTCACAAACTATAGACTTATATAATGCAAACTTTCTAAGTGATTCTGAATACTTCCGTAGACAAATTTCTTTGTTAAGACATGTTTAAAAAAAACTAGAATTATCCAGTTCTGTGTTTTATTGTTAATCAATGTTCTAGAATTTTATTTACATTATTAACTTCAGCTCTGATATGATATTTTTAAGAGACAAATTATTTAAATAATATGCGTTTAGATTCACGCATTGTATATTTGTCATTCTTCGAGTCCATTTGATCTTTTCTGATTTAATACTGCTTTTATTTGTTCTTCTCCCATGTTTTATATTGGTTTCATTACATATTATTTTGGAAGATTCAGACTGTCCTAGTAGTGTAATATTTTGAATGTTACTGAAAACCACCTGAAAATAAAAATTCTTTGTTAACTTGATATTTAAATCTTAAGATCTATGAAATTATTATTTATCTATTTTTTTTTTATTTTGAATTTAATTAATTAGTTACCTAAGAAAATTTGGGAAAATAAAAAGTGTAAATTGGCAACACAGAATCTGTCAAACATTTAGGTTATATTTTCTTAAATTATTTTAAATATTGAAAAATAAGCATAAGTTACCCAAAAAGAATTAAACACGACTATAGAAAAACATAATAAACCATTACATTGTAATATTTTGCCAAATTAAAGAGATAATCATATACTTACGAATGAATTGTAATTCCATTTATATTTCGTTCACATTGGCTTTTGCAGCCTTTAACACAACAACCTACTATTGTTATCACATTTAAGAAACCTTAATTAACAGAGTATATTTCTCAAAAATAATCAACATTCACTTGAAATCACTACAAACACCAAAAATCGCACATGATGAAATGGCGCCGAAGAAATTTGTCACAATTGACAAGAAAAAGTGACCACGCCGACGGGGACAAAACATCTGTGTTTTGTCCTTCTTTTTTACATACACATTGTAATTTGCTATCGCGCTTTAATATTTTAGTGTTACATCTATAGGTACTTAATCTGAGCCCTCACCGGACCGTCCGATCTTGGTACGCAGAGCAGAAATAACAGTCAGCAACTAAAAAATGGAAATGGGCCAGCCATTTAAATTATTAGACCCTATTATCATAATTTGGTACAATTATCTATCTCACATATTAATATCAGTGGCGGGACCACCATACAAGCCCAAACGCCTGTTTTGCCTTATTTATGCATTAAAAAGAAATATAATAATGTCATTAGTCCTATATAACTTATACGATTACGTAATTATGTAAGTTATATAAATATATAAACACGTAGTATGTTAAACTCGGCAAGACGGGCTTTTGGGCTTGTTACTGTCCCGCCACTGATTAATATAGGACAGATTATTGGGCCAAAGAAGTGACAAAATGGTGGCCAGACAAAACAAAAGAAGAAAACGTAGATAACATAACAGGTAGGAAGTAGATATGAGTTCGATATATCAAAACGTAACTTATAAGAGATATATTGAGCACCACTAGTGAAATGTAGGTGTACTATACAAAAAACAAAGTGAAAGATTTATTAAAATCGGTTCAGTAAATTCAGAGATTACCCCCTATAATCTTACAAAATTTACCTCTTTATAATACAAGTATAGAGTAAAGATAACAGCAACCTGCTATAATTCCCCGTTTTATCTGAAATATTCCCATAACCACAGAACACTGGCAGAATTAAAAAAAAGAGGAATAGTTACAGAAAATGAAACATGTATTGGCTAGTTAATGTTCCTAGGCTATGGTTTAAAACATTAACAAAGAAGTTCTAAGTTGCTCTTTAGTCTCTGCACAAGCAAAGTGCAAAGGATACATAAATTAATTAAGTTTCCGAATCGAATCAGTGCTTGAATGGCTCTTAAGTATGATTCAGATCAAATGAAGCAATGACATTCTACAATATAGATAAGTTATTTGAATTATATTTTTATACAATGTACCGAGCTACCCGAACCGGCTTCACGCGGCTATACTAATATAGAAAACATAAAATACATACACAATTTCATAAAAAATAGTAGAGCCGTTTTGAAGAAGTGCGACCACTTCATGGCATTACTTCCCTGAAACAATTCCTTATTAGCGACACTATCCAATGGTGTAATAATACAGTTTTTTTTTTCAAAATCAACGTATTCGATTCGTGGCTAGGCATATTGATTTTTTATAAAGCCAATGATGGAGTTTCAGTTCTGGTCAAAATCGGACTCCTTTGAGTACTTTTCACTATTCTTCATAGTTTCGGCCATGCACGCCACTTGAAAAATTCACTCTGTATATATATGTATTTCTACTAGCAACCCGCCCCGGCTTCACACGGGTGCAATGTAGATGTATTATATACATTATGTTAGTCGCTGATAATGTAGCTTTTTATTGGAAAAATATTTTTTATAATCGGTTCAGTAGTTTTTGAGTTTATTCATAACATACAAAAATACAAATAGAAAAGATTTTTGATAGAAAAATTGTTAAAAAAAAAATCAGCTTTGAGGTTTACATATTGATTCATAATACCGCCATATCTGTGCAAGTCAGAATCACTATGTAATACATAAACCAATGTTTATTGAATCCTAAAGAAATGAGATTTTCTAATCACTTTACCTTTCTACAATATACCATTTATATAGCGGAAAGGAAAAAACAAACCTCTTCCGAAAAGGCAATCGTATTATTACGTTACGCAAGCGAAATTGAATCAATAATATCCCTGACTTTGTCATTCATACGTTTGTCCAGTCAATTCTGATTTTCGACATCACAGGAGACCGAAGAGCTGGCAGCTACCTCGGACAAAGAATTAGTCTTGCCATTCAAAGGGGGAACGCTACCAGTATCTTCGGAACCTTGCCTAAAGGGTATATATAAAAATATATTAATAAACCCCTTGTACTTTATGTTCTTGACTATATGGTCGATAATGCAATGTGATGTTGGAGCTTCAAGATGCGAAATAAAACATGTGTCACTTGTTCAATTGTTTAATTGCGACTGCTTCAGAAATAGGAATAAGTTTAATTTACAGTTTGGGGTGCCCAGTATACAACTTTGAATTTGCATTACTATAAAATATAAAATAAACACAACACCCCTTTTATTAATATATTTTAGGTTTTATAGTATATATTTTAAGGTTTTTAGTTTTAGGTTCTTTAATCACTTGTAATATAATTATGTAATATTTACGAAATTAAATTAACTAATAATTCTGATTCGTCTTCAAATATCAACCTATATTCACATAAATCGCTATAATATTTTTCTATAGATACTATCTATTAAAACTTACAAGAAAAAACTACCGACAATAGTTTTATTTTTTGCTAGCAACACGCCCCAGCTTCGCACGTGTGCAATGTATATCTAGACACAAAATAAATAGCATATATTACTTGCTGATAATGTAGCTTTCTATAGGTGGAATCTTTGATTAAAATAATCAAAGGGTGGAATCTATATATCTATATATATAAAAGAAAGTTGTGTTAGCCACTTATAACTCAAGAACGCCTGCACCGATTTTAACGATATCTTATTTGTTGGATTCCTCTATGTCGGAAATAAGATATAAGCTATTAAAATATTGGAAAAAATCAGGAAAAAAATATATGCATAAAATTAATTATAAAATAAATTAGATTCGGAACTCCGCCATCTTGACAGCTCACGTCATGCATTCTTAGCTTTTTTGAAATAACAGAATATGTCTACTGCAAATCAGTGACATATTAGACAATTATAGTGGGCAAATGGGCATATTCAAATTATTATATAATTTCGAAGCCAAAATTGTGGCAGAACAACGTCTGCGGGGTCCACTAGTAATTTATAAAAACGGTCGAGTAGTTTTTGAGTTATATCGTAACAAACAAACAAATCTTTCCTCTTTATAATATTAGTATTTAATATAAGCAGCCAAGTCATCGATCGATGGTTTTGGTATAGATCTTCTCTGGAAATCCGTTTGGCTGTGAATGTTGTATAGCGTGCACATATATATTGTTTTAGTATGCTCTCCCGAGATTACACACAATCAAAAAAGTATACATATGTGCACGCCTAACAACATTCATAGTCATACGGACTTCGTAAGATATAATATATTTAACCCTGATATTCAAAAGGTGTATTCGGCGAATTATTTACTCGAAGATATATATTTTAGTCACCATTCATAGATGGAAAAACGTTCATGGATGTAAGTCTATGGATTTCCGAATGCTCGGAGTAAAAAGTTGGTCAACAGCGCATTATTGACTGATGTTCTGTCGCTGAGGTATCACCTACCATCAAGTGAACCTCATGCTCGTCTGTCGATATCTAAAACTAGCGATCCGCCCCGACTGCAATCAATGTAGATGTACAAAAAAAAGTCGAATTAAAATCGTTTAAATAGTAACAAACAAATCTTTCCTCTTTATGAGTATATCTAATATATAAAATTCTCGTGTCACAGTTTTCGTTGCCATACTCCTCTGAAACGGCTCGACCGATTCTTACCAAATTTTATATGCGTATTCAGTAGGTCTGAGAATCGGCTACTATCTATTTTTCATACCCCTAAGTGATAAGGGTTGTTCACCCTTAAATTTTATTTTTTATTTTTGGACGATTTTTTTTGTTTTTATTTTTTTATTATGTGGCATTAAAAAATACATACAACCCTAAATTTTTACTTTTTTATCACCAACCCCTGCTTTTTAGAAATTATTTACATGGCAAATCAACGTTTGCCGGGTCAGCTAGTATATATCTAATATATAAAATTCTCGTGTCACAATGTTCTATCCTATACTCCTCCGAAACGGCTCGACCGATTCTTATAATTATTTTTATCCATATTCAGTAAGTCTGAGAATCGGCTGCTATCTATCTTTCAAACCCCTAAGTGATAAGGGGTGTCCAACCCAAAAAAGTTTTTTTTATTTTTTTTGATCATTTTTTTTATTTTATTATTATGTGGCATTAAAAATACTTACAACCCTATATTTTCACTTTTCTCGTCAAAAAATCTAGACCCGTGCGAAGCCGGGACGGGTCACTAGTATATAGGTATATAAAAATCTCCAATCAAGAATCCGTTGTCTCTCATATTGTTCAAGTTATGAAACAATTTTGATTATATTAGCTATCAGAAAGTTATTTCGTAGTCAATATATTGTTTAAAATAAAACCCACATACCATGAGGTTTTCATTCAGGTTGAGTGTCCTCATAAAAAATCTAAAATTGTTCAAAGAAAATTGGCTCGTTAGTGTAAACCGGTTCGTCATCCCTGACCTACGCGATATCCGCAGTGCGCATATAATGTGCTAGGGATGTGTGCAGGACGAGTAATGTTTCCAAAGTGATGTCCTATTTACTTATTTTCTTTATGTTAGACATTGACAGACGAGCATAAGGCTCACTTGATGGTAGGTGACACCTCAGCCACAGAACATCAGTCAATGATGCACTGTCGACCTACTTTTTACTTCGAGCATTCGGAAATCCATAGACTGAAACCGATACGCGCAATATGCACTACACGGTTTTTCCATCTATGAAATAATCTTATTTTTGTTATGTTGTAAGTATTCAAAAAGTAGTTTACAAAAGTAGTCAACAGGCATTGAAACAGTCTTATATACGAAATAATTTATTTGTATTAGAATTATGATAACATGGTCTGATTTTGATCGGCATTTCTATCAACTTTTAAAATGTAAAAAGGTAGTTATAGTGACATAACTACAAAAGTTAGACAAATGGTCTCGCGAAGTTTTTTGTAGATATTGATATGCTCTTTAATACTGTAACACTTTTTGGTTCTATCATCAATACTTTCCGCAGCACATGTGATGAAAGACATTTTATGGCTATTTTTTTTACACCTTGGGTTGGTTTTAGTAGGGATGTCTAAGATTTTTTTTCTAATAATAAATATAGCCTATGTTACTCAGCGATAATGTAGCTTTTTATTGGTGAAATAATTTTTGAAATCGGTCCAGCAGTTTTAGGTTCGTTCGTTACATACAAAAATATAAAAATACAAATCTTTCCTCTTGATAATATTATATAGTAATAGTATATATAGTATATAGATTAGTATAGATATGTATATCATACGATACCTAAATGCGTAAAAAGTAAATAAAATGCGCTTTGACGTTCAGGCGTGATGTTTCACGGGTTTCAAGTGATAACTGTAACATTACATTACAGTACTGTAACACGCATCTCTATCGTACACTGTACACACAATGTACAAGAGATTTGCGGACGCAATCTCTAGGGATTTAGTTGTAACAATTTGTTCCTAGATAGAGTTATCTTATGTAACTTATTCTACCAATATAGTCCTCCCCAAAGGAAAGTTCAGACTGTAAAGTTTGAGTTAAGTTATGTGCCATGTTTTAAGGGTGACATGTCTTCTATCGGTTACTGTGCATGTTCATTAAAACCGTTAAAAATCTGTCATCGGCATCCTGTATGTGTATACTGAGTGTTCCCTTTCAGATGGTACCAATATCGATTTAAAAATGTTTCTTTTATATTTTTGACTTATCGATGCGCACGTTCTACCGAACGCGCTAATGAACCCGCCATAATCCTTATTTGGGATCAGTGCAGTGTCTTTTTTATTACAGACACACGAGCAAGCGGGTTACCTGATAGTAAGTAATCACCACTAGACACTGCGCTGCGCCGCGCAATTGCGTCAACTCACTTAACTGCGCGATGTGAGTCAACTCACTCGTTCAAAATGTGTTGGCGCACGGCGCAGGGCCGGGAAATATAAGTGAGAGAGGTGTGACACCTCTCTTTATAATTTTATATTTTAAAACACTTTAAATCTATTTTCCTATTCCCATTTAGTAGGGTTAACACAAATATTCGACGCATTACTCTGCGCCTGAGTTATTGAGTTTACGTACAAAATTTCGCTGAGTTACCCAAGCAATGGACTCTCTCTTCTCTCATAGAGATATATTCAAGCCCAAATGACACAATAAACTGGCTAATCCGCGTCGTAATTAATTGACTTGTTAAAATATAAACAAGTATAACTTTTGTTATTACCTGAAAATGGGTTTCTCAGCGATTAAATCGTTTCTTCAAGTTGAGCAAAGCAATTTAAAGTTTGCGTGTTACGATATATTGTCGAGCAGCGGAGATTACGGGAGAGATACGAACGTATAATATCAATAGCTTATCAGGGAATTCAATTAATGAAATTAATTTATCTGTACCTTTTATGTTTATTTATTTATTACTAGCGACCCGCCCCGGCTTCGCACCGGTGCAATGCTGATACTAAATACACTACAGAAAAACTGTTATTATTATACATATAAACCTTCCTCTTGAATCACTCTATCTATTAAAAAAAACCGCATCAAAATCCGTTGCGTAGTTTCAAAGATTTAAGCATACAAAGGGACAGAGAAAGCGACTTTGTTTTTATACTATATAGTGATAAGGAAACATAACAAACACATCACAAAAACAGAACATATAAGAAGAGATACAAGATATAAATATAGATGCGCCCTGACACATGTTTCACAGATACAGTAATAACAAAAGAAAATATTAAAGTACACAAACGCAAATGCAAACATTCACAGAAAATACTAATTTAATTATACACATTAATACTAAATAATAAACAAGTTAATTAAATTAGGTGCAACGATAACAATGATTTTAATTTTAATTCTAAATCATACCTGAAAGCAGCAGGGGATTTGAAATGAAAACATATTTTTGTATAAATAACTAATATAATATTACAACTAGCTTTTTTGACGGGCTTGTTGACGCGTTCGGTAGAACACCTGCCGTGCGCATCGATGGGTCGTGCGTTCGAATCTCACTGGGACAACATTATAATTTGCTGTTAGCATCTCTTGCCAAAGTCTGGTAACTTCGAGAATTTACTGGGTGGGAGGAATATCTAAATTCCGACCGGGTAACGAACCTACCCGAACGTTCATAGATGGAAAAACCGTGAAGTGCATATTGCGCGTTTCGGTTTCAGTCTATGGATTTCTGAATGCTCGATGTAAACAGTAGGTCGACAGCGCATCATTGACTGATGTTCTGTGGCCGAGGTGTCACCTACCATCAAGTGAACCTCATGTTCGTCTATCGATATCTATCATAAAATAACAAGCGACTAATCCTTGCTTCGCACGGTAGTCATTTACATGCGGTGTGATTGATACGATTTACCTCATAAACTACTGGACCAATTTTAAAAATTATTATTATATATTATTCTACATTTTTATTTTGTATAGTAGTTACATCTAGATTGAACCCGTGCGAAGCCGGGCGTATTGCGTATTGTATTTTATATCATATAATATGTATATAGAGGGTAAATGCTAAAACCCAATAAGTATGAAGTTTTCAAGTTATTCAATAATAAAAATTACTGACAAAAATTCGAGTGTTTTAAAACAATATTGCTTTTATTTTATTTGCAATTGTGACTAGAATCAACGTATTTCCTGAGAGATAACACGATTGGCCACGGGCAGGCTTAAAGATAACTGATTTGACATTCGTAAAAGTTTCTACAGTATCGCCATCTATTTCCACAGAATTCATAGATGGTGTTAGCTAGCAATTTCATTAAAACAATTGAATTAAAAATATAAAAGTTTAAATTTATTTCATTTTAATGTATGATCCTCGCGTTTATTTAAGACAATAGTTACTCGTAAAATTGTTGACTAGATGTTTTTGATCCCCATTGTTTGTATAATTCTCAAATGTAAATACAAACTAAAAGGGTAATTGAATCCACTGCTATATTATTGTATCTAAGTGGTCTTTGTTATTCAAATTAATGAGATTAAACTCTGAAGCAGAGTAATGAGACAATAGATGCTGGGATATAGAGTAATAGTACAACAGAGGCAGTGAGCTCTTGGAATTAGTTAGACTAACAAAACATTTCCTCCCTTCCAAGCTTTTTGCGAAACATGGTTGGAAGTGAGAGAGCGTGGAGAGCGGTGCTTTCATTTTGCCATGTTGTGATGTCGCAAAAGGAAAGCACTGAGCGCGACAGGGAGCGGGAGAATCCTGCCCGTCGCAGAGTACGCCGCAGGGGCGGTCGGGTCCTGTGACCTAAGCCCCCTTGCCCTCGGTGTTGTTGAGTACATGTAGTGGGGGCTGCGTGTGCTTTTATAGCAACCCGGGGAGGACGGTATTTACGACGTAGGCCGCGTATTGCCGTAGTACGGAGATTGTGCCGGGAGAGAATATTCTTTCCCGAGAGGTACTAGTGAGCAGCAGAGCGCGTGTGAGGGCACCGTGAGAGTTCCTCTTTGGAGACCCCGGGGCCCTCCGATTCCTTGCGCCGAAGGCGGCCACCGTGAGGTTTTAGTCGGTAGGTCCGTGACGCATTGACTCTTTGGAGTCCGGTTGCGGAAGTCCGACATAACCCGTTGCTCCCCCCAGAGTAGCGGGTATCATTGATGATTTCCCCACGAAAAAAAAAAAAAAAACAAAATATTTTACTAGGATATTTATATTATTCGAAAGTCACGCTAAGGAAGACGTACAACTTCAGATATACGAGTGTGAGGCGTTGAGTGTAGAATAATGAAATAAAGATAAAATTAAGATATCATGTGGCTGTAGTAAGCTACCATCAAATGAGCCTTTGGGGCGCTGGTAGCTGCCTCCTCGTGTGCGAGTCTTGTTTCCTTCCTTGTGGATACTTTATCCTATTGGAAGGCAACTTGACTTGCCGGCGCGCCCTGGGCAACACAGCTAGCGACTGGTTTTTCCTCTCTCTAGCTGTGGCCAAACGCTACAACTCCTCCGTGGTAGAGCCATGCAGAAGCTCTTTAGCTGATGCACGAATGGGCCGGCTCGACTGGATCATCACCACGGGCTCACAAGAAACCGGCGTAAAATAGTAGAAATACTGTGTTTCGCCGAGTACGTGAGGACACCAGAGGCCTATCCCCATGACCCGTAAAATATATGGCAGCGGCTTTAAAATCGAATATACCCCAGGGGGGTACCAGCTCCATCGAGTCTGGAGAATCCGCCACCGGGCGTCCACGCTCAGGCTTAGCAATGCTCCCTGGTCATGGACGCTCGGGCTGCCCCGCGTATTCTGGGGGGGGCAAAAATCCGCTCGTTTTTAAAAAACGCTTTTCACAACGGGGCAAAAAGACCTCGGCACACCCCTCCGAACTCAAAGTAGATTTGATCAACATAAGAGGGCTGAACTCTAACTTAGATGCCGTGCATCACCACTTGGAATCTGCGCGACCTGACATTCTTTTTCTGACCGAAACACAAATATTCTCTCCACCAAACACATTTCATCTTACATATCCCGGCTATAAGCTTGAGCACCGCTTTCTACCTCGCGCTGGAGTATGCGCCTACGTGAGAGAGGATATTTGTTCCAGGCGACTCGGCAATTTTGAATGCACGGACCTGTCTGTTCTGTGGCTACGCGTAGAATGTCCCGACTATCCTCGGATCTATGCGTGTCTTTACAGGTCCCACAGCGGGAACTCTGAAACCGATCGCCTTTTCGAACAGTTACAAACATCAACCGATTCCCTACGCGAACTAACTCCCTCGGCTGAAATCGTTATTCTAGGCGATTTCAATGCTCACCACGCCGAGTGGCTCGGATCCCGAACTACTGATTACGCAGGGAGATCGGTATGTGACTTTGCCGCATCCTATGGCTTCGTTCAGCTGATTTCCTCCTTCACCCGGGTGCCTGATATCGAAGACCATTCTCCATCTTTGTTGGATCTCGTGCTGACTACACATCCCGATAATTACGAAATATCTGTCGTTAGCCCCTTGGGATCTTCAGATCACTGCTTGGTACGGAGCACTGTGCCCTTAGGATCTCGCTCACGGCCACGATCTGCAGGTTGCCGTCTAGTCTGGCATTTTGGTTCAGCTGACTGGGAAGGGATGCGTCTGTTCTTCTCGTCCTACCCATGGAGACAAGTTTGTTTTGCATCAAACGATCCTAGTGTCCAGGCTGACTCTGTCGCCGGCGTGGTTTTGCAGGGTATGGAGCTCTATATCCCACACTCTGTTGTACCTGTTGGTGGCAAGTCTCAGCCATGGTTTAATAATTCTTGCAAAAAGGCGTCTCGCCTAAAACATGAAAGTTTTGAGGCCTGGGCAAAAGCCTTGGATACTAAGGACCCGAATGTTAGCGAACACAAGAAAATATATAATCACGCCTCCAGATCCTACAAGAAGGAAATATTAGCGGCAAAAAATGACTTTATTGGTATGATTGGACATAGGCTAACGCAGTTTCCTTCTGGATCTCGCGCCTTTTGGTCTCTGGCTAAGGCTATCCAAGGAAACTTTTGTCGATCATCTTTTCCACCTCTTCGCAAAGAAGATGGCTCTCTTGCACACTCTTCTGAAGAGAAAGCCAATATTTTATGCAATCTCTTTGCAGAAAATTCAACCTTGGACGATGAGGGGAACACCCCGCCTTCCATCTCGCGGTGTGAATCCTCTATGCCTGACGTGAAGTTCTCACATGACTCCGTTCGAAAGGCACTTTTTTCCCTCGATACACACAAGTCCAGTGGGCCTGATGGTATTCCTGCCATTGTCCTAAAAACGTGTGCACCCGAGATAGCACCGGTCCTCGCGCGCCTGTACAACCACTCATACTCTACTGGTATCGTCCCAGCTTCCTGGAAAACCGCTATTGTGCACCCGATTCCAAAAAAAGGCGAACGCTCTGAACCCTCTAACTACAGGCCAATTGCCATAACCTCCCTGCTTTCTAAAGTGATGGAAAGTATCATAAATAAACAGCTCTTAAAGTACCTAGAGGATCACCAGTTGATCAATGATCGTCAGTATGGCTTTCGTCATGGTCGTTCAGCTGGTGATCTTTTAGTTTACTTGACCCATCGTTGGGCGCAAGCTGTTGAAAGCAAGGGAGAGGCCTTGGCAGTCAGTTTAGATGTAGCCAAAGCCTTCGATCGTGTGTGGCACAGGGGCCTTCTTTCGAAGCTACCATCCTATGGACTCTCTGAACGTTTCTGCACTTGGGTTTCTAGCTTCCTGTCTGAGAGGAGTATCAAAGTTGTAGTCGACGGATTCTGCTCAAACTCTCTCACTGTGAATGCTGGCGTTCCCCAGGGCTGTGTGCTTTCGCCTACACTGTTTCTTCTGCATATCAATGACATGCTAGGAATCGGTGGCATTCATTGTTATGCAGATGACAGTACTGGTGATGCCCTTTATTCCGGCCGTGCAAGAATGACCGGGGACGAAACTAATAAGTGCCGTCTAAAACTTGTGTCGGAAATTGAATTGTGCCTTGAGAAAGTTTCGACGTGGGGCCGACAAAATCTTGTCCACTTCAACCCCTCCAAAACGCAAGTCTGTGCTTTCTCCACAAAAAAGGACCCATTCGGCGCTACACCTACATTTCAGAATACTCCTTTAAATACCAAGCCCTGTATCGGAATCCTCGGTCTCAACATCTCGAGTGATGTCCAATTTCGCGGTCATCTGGACGCTAAGGCCCAATTGGCCTCAAAAAAGCTCGGAGTGCTCAACAAGGCGAGACAATATTTCACACCGGCCCACCGGTTGCAGCTATATAAAGCGCAAGTACGGCCACATATGGAATATTGTTCCCACCTTTGGGCTGGAGCGCCCCAGTACCAATTGTCTCCGTTTGACCGCATACAAAAAAGGGCATCTCGAATCGTTGGTGACCGAGACCTTACCGAACGGCTTGATCCATTAGCTCTTAGGAGAGACGTCTCATCCCTGAGCGTTTTTTACCGCATCTACAACGGGGAGTGTTCTAACGAAGTATTTGACATCATCCCAGCTGCCGACTTCCATCATCGCACTACCCGTCACAAACAGTTGTATCACCCTCATCACCTCGATGAATGGAAGTCGAGCACGATACGGTTCACGCGCAACTTCATTCCACGTACAACTAAACTGTGGAATGAACTACCAGCATCAGTGTTTCCATCCGATTACGACCTCGTTACTTTTAAAAAACGAGCCTATAAATTTTTAAAAGGCCGACAACGCATCTAAGACCCTTGAGTCACGGATGTCCATGGGCGGTGGTGATTACTTACCATCAGGTAACCCACCTGCTCTGTTGTCCGCTCTGATATAAAAAAAAAAAAAAAAAAAAAAAAAAAGCCTAACTCTAACACACATAAGTTCAAAAAATCTCCAATAATGATCTTGCTGTATAAGATCTTATCATAGGGAAAATATTCACTTGGCCCCGAAAAACAAAGATATCTTATAGCCGAGGTAAGCTACCATCAAGTGAGCCTAATTCTATATCTCACATACATAAAGAGTCGTTCGTAAATTCTCCATTCAAGTTGTTATTTAAGATCGTAATAAAATAGTCCCTTGAAAACAAACCAACAAAGTTATTTGTCTGAGGTAGGCTACCATCAGGTAAGCCTTACTTTATATCTCACATAAGAGGCCCGATTAAAAAAAAAACTTTATTCAAGATGTTATATAAGACCGTATAAAATAGTCCCTTGTCTCCAAACAAACATACATATCATATAGCTGAGATAAGCTACCATCAAGTCAGCCTAACTTTATATCCCACATAAGAAGTCGTTTAGAAATACCTCCGTTAAAGATCACGCTATTTAAGATCTCATCATAAGCTATTTTCTTGGCTTCAAAATAACTAACATATCCTATACCTGAAGTAAGCTACCATCAAGTCAGCCTATTTTTCCATATCTCACATAAGAACTCGTTTAGAAAAATATCCAAGATCACGCTATTTAAGATCTCGTCATAAGCAAATCCCTTGGCCCCAAATCGATCTTCTAACCTCATTTGCACGGTATCGTGTTTCCAAGTCGAAAGCCCTTCACGATAAATCCGATGCCTGATCACCTTATTATAGGTTATTTGAGGAATGAACGAAAATAGGAAGCAAGATGCTCTGAATAGATATGACTTTGAGATTTGTATGGAAATAGGCAGATATCAACTTCTTTTCAAAGGGTTTTCAAGTTCGAGAAAATCAAAGGAGGTAATTATTACTATAGAGGTGAAAGATCGGAGATTTTGTGTATTTTATACTTTTATTATTCCGGATTCGCATGGGTGTAATGTATATACTTATGTAATATACACAAAAAAGATATCTAGTAAAGTCTATGTTACATGCTGATAATGTAGCTTTCTGTTGGTGAAATAATTTTTAAAATCGGTCCAGCAGTATTTGAGTTAAATCGTAATAAAAAAAGATTTCCTCTTTTTAATATTAGTTTTTTAATTATGAGCTTCGCACGGGTGCATTGTTGCTTTTTTAATTAAAAGTATCCTATGTCCTTTCTAATACCTGTAAGAATATGTGTACAAAGTTTCGTGATAATGGATTTAGTAGTTTTAGCGTGAAAGCGTAACAAAACTTACATACACATTTATAATTTGTCATAGATTAGCGTCAGAGCTTATACATATATGCTCTGACATATGCTGAGTACCTTCCCTTTTCGTGGCGGCACTTTTTCCTATATCTATTAATTGTTTATTTATATTTTTAAGTTGTATGTACTTGAACTTACTTTTGTGCCGTCCCGAATAAATGTATTTCATTTCATTAGTATAAATGGCCGTATTTCCATGAAAAGGATCCAACCCACAACTTTGCTCAAAATGACTTAAGTATACCAAAATGGCTCTAATCTATATAATATATATATAATCAAATACTCTCACATTATGAAAACAGCCTTAGGAAAATGTAGAAGCCAAATGTTTTTTCTGCATTTTGTACCACCCCACTTGCTTGACAGAGTATTGTTTGGAGAGTTTATTTACAAAAATCGAATATCTAAAAACGAACTATGTAGGTTGGATCCTTTTCATGGAAATACGGCCAAATAATCCAGTGCTTACGTATCTTTGGTTCATCATGATCATACTCTATCTTATTTATTTTCTAGACCACTTTATAATAAAGAACAAAGCGACGTCAAAAGCAATGCTAAATGTACCCTGACTAAGCTCCCAACTTACTGAAGGAATTGCGGTGACACGGATAAATTAACGTCTCCATAGCTGATGGGTATAATATATTACAAAACTTTGAATTTTAATTCAATGGAATAGGGCTCAGAATCCCGTGATGTGTTTTCGATCTTAATTGCTGCTATTTGGTAGAACCTTCTACTTAAGATGTAAAATAAGTTTTAATTACCGTTTTTGAACACATTAGTTCATTAAATTTTGGTAATTATTTATCTTAACGTTGTAGTTAGGTTCTTAAACTGAATAATGTAAGTAGTTCTAAAGGTTTCTGTACCGAAACGGGATCCTTTTATTAAGGTGCAGTATAATACTGTAGACCTTGGTAAAATGGGCGCGCGCTACCGCTGAGTATGATTTACGCACCCCTAGCGTATGTTGTAAAACACAAATCTAATATATAAAATTCTCGTGTCGCGGTGTTTGTGGTTAAACTCCACCGAAACGGCTTTCCCGATTCTCATGAAATTTTGTTTGCATATTGGGTAGGTCTGAGAATCGGACAACATCTATTTTTCATACCCCTAAGTGATAAGGGTTGTTCACCCTTAATTTTTTTTTTAATTTCTGGATGAATTTTTTTGTTTTTATTTTTTTATAACGTGGCATTAAAAATACATACAACCCTAAATTTTTACTTTTTTATCACCAACCCCTGCTTTTTAGAAATTATTTACATGGCAAAACAACGATTGCCGGGTCAGCTAGTAATTTTATATAAAACTAGCCCCGGCTCCGCACGGGTAGTAGTGCATATTATGCCTTCATGTTTTGTCTAGCTCGTAGGCTCGAATCAGCTTGATGCGTCATTTTATGGATTATTATCGCATCAAGCGAGCAGGGGTTGGTAATAGAAGAGTGAAAATATAGGGTTGTATGTATTTTTTAATGCAAATTTTAATAAATAAAAATATAAAAAAAAAACACTTCTTGGGGTGGACAACCCTTATCACTTAGGGGTTTGGAAGATAGATAATAACCGATTCTCAGACAGAATTTCATAAGAATCGGTTGAGCCGTTTCGGAGAAGTATGGGAACGAACATTGTGACACGAGATTTGTTATATTAGATTAAATATTAACGGACTTATTCATAAACGTATTATAAGTTTGATATGGTTAAAATATATTTTGTCTCGCTTGCTCAAATATAAAAAGACTACAGAATGAAATAAACAAAACACATTTTAACTATATCAAGCTTATCATACGTTTATGAATAAAGCAGTTACTTTTTAACAAGAAACAATCCAACATTGAACGCAATTTGGCATTTGAAATTTTATGGAATATTTTTGATTACAACAATAATTGCTAATAAAGAGATAAACTGCTTTAAAACAAAATTTAGAGGTGTGTTTGAAGATTTTTAAGCATTAAAGTATGTTTAATTATAATATTGTCTTTTATTAACGCGAGTATCACACATTTAAATAAAATACTGTATACCGGATTAAAACGCGATTTATTATTTATATTGTTTAAATTATTTATCCCGACGTTTCGGATGCTTTACAGCAACCGTGGTCGCGGGGAGCTGTCATCCGGTATACAGTATTTTATTTAAATGTTTAATTATGTTTTGAGTTCCATGACTCTATGATTCATCAAAAAGAACTAAAAAATTGTTGGTATATGGTAGGTTTTTGGTTCATAAAATTACGTACGGTTTAAAGGATACACTGAATATAAAAAACAGCATTTTTGACAGTTCTCAAGAAATCATCACCTTAAGCCTTTTGAATAGAAATAATTGAGGCAGCAAGTTATTCAAACAGCGATTCATCCTCGATTAAAAGTGAGACCAACCGGCCTAGCATGACAACCGCGACAAAATTTTGTCGACAGTTTTCTTGTGTTTTAATCGATTATCTCTTTATTTCTTCCGGGTCTTACATGACAATTACACTTAAAACTCGACTTTTAATATCAAAAATAGATGTATTTGTCGATCGAGATATCTTTTCTATCAAAATTGTCGATGTCGAGATATAATATATCGAGACTTACATCTTAGCTTGTCTTCTCTCGTCCGCGAGATATCTCGTGGCGGTCATGCTAGGCCGGCAAGAGTCGGGTTCACACTAATGACCCAAGAACGTGAATCATATGAGTCGTATAGAATCAAAGGCGGCTATCTGACTTATGGCTGATTGTTAGCAATTTAAAAAAAAAAGTATTTCTCATTTATTTTTGTATTAGGTATCATTCATTGCATGTTTAAGGTATCTATTAATATTAACAATTAAAGATAAAACCAAATATATAAAAAAACATAACAGTCCAAACGACAAGAACTTATTTTATTTTGGTAGATTGCCGGACCAAAAATGTCAGATAGCCGCCTTTGATTCTATACGACTCATATATTATCTTTGGTACATATACTTACTGCATACAGAACCCTCGATGTGTATCCATATTATTTCACAGGCCTAGCTGAATGAGAGTCATTACTCGCATATGCATCTGGAAAAACAAAGTTATAAGAATGAAGTCAAAATGGTTTATTTACGCAGTAGTTGGGTAAAAGGAAGCTTCATATCTATCTAATAGATAGTATAGAAGATAGAAATAAAACAAAAGTTCTTTAGATCCATTTACATGCGACGTAACGATAACGATACGACATTTTACTTTTCCTTTAATATGTAAGCTTATGGGCATATGACTCTAAATGGTGTATCTATGTTTTGAACCAAAATTTACTTTGTAATTTTATTGAATACTAGCAACGCGCCCCGGCTTCACACGGGTCCAATGTAGATGTACTATACAGAAAACATATATGTTACTTGCTGATAATGTAGCTTTCTATTGGTGAAAGAATTTTCATTATCGGTCCAGTAGTTTTTGAGTTTATTCATAAAATACAAAAATACAAATCTTTCCTCTTTATAAAATATATAGCATAGATATATAAATAAAATTAAATGTAAGTTTGTCGTCTATGCACTTCATCTAATTATGGTGAAAATTTGGTGAGTCTTAATATGTGACAGTTCCTGCCCCAAAACTCGCTGTTAACGCCTGTCATAATTAAAAGGCAAAATGTGTATTTGTGGGTTGCCGCGATTTCTAACATTACATAATGAATATTTTTCTACCTACATTACTTTTCTATTCGTTCTTATTGAAGCAAGCTAAAAGTGTGTCCTTATTTCTAATAATGTAAAAATATATTTATAAAAGGTTAATACACAGTGAATTTGTATTTAATGGGAGTTTCAATCATGTACACCTGTGCATGAACATTTGGCGACCGTGACAGGACAAACAATAATCTTCGGAATACAACAATTACATCGAATGGTGAAAACAGTCGACGTAACCATATTTTCAAGGAAGTTTTTTCACCGTTCCTACATCATTACAACAATATACTATAAGGATTCCACGGGATATCTGAAGGCTTAGCCATTGCAGTCATCGCCGGTCCATCGTCAGCAATAAGCATCGAGCCGCAGCCTAGACCAATGCAGCTAAGTACCATTCCTATATTTTTCCCGTCTAATTACCGATCCTAAATTCCCGTTAAATACCTATTTACCTATATCAATATTGCCAATATTTGTGTTAATCACCTTTTATAAAGTTATTTTTACGTAAATCAAACATTTAAATCATTAAAATTCATTCAAAATTTAAGGTTATTTTTAGACACGTCATATCTTTGTTCTACCTAAGTATCTTAGATAAAGTTTGTTATATATAAAGCAAACATTAAAGTGATTAATTGTAGTAAATTCACATAATTATTTTCTAAAACTGAACCTAAATATAAATAATTTAATTTCCTTTGTTCCATATTTGTTCATACTCAAAACTTACATTACTTGCTGAACATTTCAGGCTAATTTTGGGTACCAGTCTAACGGTACACTACAGTCGAGCCCAAGCGGAGCCTTATGAACAACGGGGGGAGCGCGAAGGTTCAGTTCGCCGCTTCAAAGGTTACGCCTAGTCGAGGAGCGTGAGAATAAATTATTTACATATTTTTTTTCTAATTTAATTTAATTTATTTTTACTTTTCTTGCACATAGTTTCATTTCAATTATTACTAAACGTTATATTGAGTTATTTTATATTAATTTACATACTTAAAATTAAACTTAAATTTAACCTTGAAAATAAAATATTTATATAAACATGGGAGGTGAAACTACTGCAAGGGATTCTCAAAATTTATTCGATCTTGTTGTGAAACGTAGTTCCATGAAGGGTCAAATTACCAAGTTTAAAAATTATATATCACAGTTGAGTACAAAAGATTCACTGACTCCTATTGAGTTAGCTGAGTTGTCACTTAAACTCGGTAAGTTTGAGTCCCTTTCGAGTCGTTTCGACGACTTGCAAAGTCAAATAGAGGTGTTAAATTCTAGTAATTTAGTAAATGAAATTGATGAGCGCGATGATATTGAGCAGCTTTTTATTGCGAACATTGCTTTAGCGCAGAGTTTAGTTCAAAAACATAACGCAATTGCTCGCCAAGAAGAAGGTCTAAACTCAAGTCAATTATCGTCTGTTCAAAGTCATATCGATCATCAAGAAATAGGATTTAAATTACCACAGATACAGATTGCTAAGTTCGACGGATCATTCTTTCGTTGGCTTGATTTTCGTGACACATTTTTATCTATAGTTCATAATAATGAGCGTATCGCTCCTATTAATAAATTTCACTATCTTATATCATACCTAACGGGTGATGCAGCACGCGTTATTTCCAATTTTGAAGTTTCAAGTGCCAACTACACAAACGCCTGGAAGTTATTATGCGATCGTTATGACAATAAGCGTCAGTTGATAAATCACCATTTAAATTCATTATTAAATATTCAGCAAATTACATGTGAATCAAAATCATTACGATTTTTAGTTGATCACGTTACAAAGAACCTACGAGCTTTGTCCACACTTGGACAGCCTACAAGTAAGTGGGATGTTTTGATTATTCACATCATGAGCTCTAAACTAGACAATAATACACGTTTACGATGGGAAGAGTGGCGTGGTACGTTGACGGATTATCCTGACTTAAATCAATTTCATAAATTTTTAATCGATCGTGCCGACGTTCTGGATTCGATTCGGAATTCTAATTATAAATCGACTCCTTCTGTTTCTGTATCTAGAACTAGCAATAATTTTGCTAATAAACATAATATAAAATCTTTTGCATGTACCAATAACGAAAACACCAACACTAACACTTCTCCACCTAAAATAAATTGTGTCATCTGTCATGGAGGGCATCGCATTTACGACTGTCCTACCTTCATGGCCAAGAGTGTAGAAGAGCGCTTAGCGGATTTACATAGACTCAAGCTATGTTCAAATTGTTTGAGATTCGGTCATGCCCTTCAGAAATGTGTGATGGGCCCATGTCGTATATGCAAAGGGAGACATAACTCTCTAATTCATAAACCGGCCGATTTAATTAATAATAATGCATCTACTTCCAGAGATAGTGACGTATCTTTACCTGGTAGTACAGACGATACTACTGTTAATTTTTCAAAACAAGCTTCAACCCAAGTATTGCTGTCTACTGCTTTTATTGAGGTAGTGAATCCTCGAACGAATCAAACCGAAATGGTTCGTGCCTTATTGGATTGCGGTAGTCAGTCCTCTTTTATAACGCAATCTCTTAAGGAGAAGTTAGCTTTGCCTATTAATTCTAATTGCCCTGTCAATGTTATTGGCATTGGCAACAATCATACTGGTCATGTCACGGAATCATGCGTGGCCAAACTGAAGTCACTAGTAAATGATTTCTCTATTACATCTAGTTTCTTAGTATTGCCAAAAATAACCGGTGATCTACCCAGATTACCTATTGATATATCAAAACTAAATATATCCAATGATATTAAACTTGCAGATCCCAAATTTTACCAGCCAGCGCCGACTGATGTCCTCATCGGTGCCGATCTTTTCTGGGACATTCTTGGTCGTGAGCAACAGTCTCTCGGCCCTAATTATCCTAAATTAAGAAGCTCCCAGTTTGGTTGGATTATCTCAGGTCCTATTTATTCTAATATCCAATATACTGAAACAAATATTCAGTCTAATCATTCCATCATATTGAATATTTCAAGTGATGACGATATTCTAATTCAACAACAACTCCCTAAGCACCGGGAACTTGAAAAGGTTCCGCTAAGATCTAAGCTTAGTGAGAGCGAGAAGGCATGTGAATCACATTTTATGTCTCACACCTTCCGCCTAGATTTAGGTAGATTCTCTGTTGGTCTTCCTCTAAAAACTTCTCATGATTGTCTAGAACAATCCAATTTATCTTCTAAATTAGATTCAGCTTCATCAAGCTCAAAGGACAATTTAGTTGTCAATGAATCTATATCCACATTAGGTATGGGTTGGAATCCATCCACCGATAAATTACATTTTCCATTCAAGTTTCCATCTCCATCTGATGATCATAAGTTAACTAAACGAGTAATTCTTTCTTCATTATTTAAAATTTTTAATCCTTTGGGATTGCTAAGTCCTTGCATAGTTAAGGCGAAAATTATAATTCAACAGTTGTGGTTGAAAAAACTAGGATGGGATGATCCAATTTCTAATGATATTCATAGAAATTTTAATAAATTTTCTAAATTATTATCTACTCTTTTAAATAAAATTAACACACAAAGCTTACCTGAAACTAAACTTAATATTACTACTTCTAGCTTAACGACTAGCTTAAAATCTAATTTATCAACTAATAAGGATAATTTAATTTATTTTATAAACTATTCTAGTCTAACTAAATTAAAGCGAATATTCGCATATTTATTACGATTCGTACACAATTCGAGAAACAAAAACAATAAACTTACTGGTCCGTTATCAGTTGACGAGTTAAATATGTATTTGATTAATTTATGTCGCTTGTCTCAACAGGAATCATTTTTACCTGAATATGACTTACTACTGTCTAAAAAATCACTCAGTTCTAAGTCACGTATTTTATCATTATCTCCATTTTTTCTGTAATGATCGTGTCATACGTGTTGGTGGCCGATTAGATTCATCTGATTTTAATTTTGACAAAAACATGATGTACTTTTGCATTCATAACATCATTTTACAAAAAATATTTTTGAATATGAGCATAGACATAATCTACACGCTGGACCACAATTATTATTGGCTATTATTCGTGAATACGTGTGGCCTCTCAATGGTAGGTATCTGGTTCGTCAAACGGTTCGTAATTGTTTTATGTGTAGACGAGTTCAAGGAAAGACTATGCAACCTAAGGTAATTTACCATCACAGCGTGTCACGCCAAGCTTTCCGTTTAAAACTGTAGGTCTAGATTTTGCTGGCCCATTTTATATTGTCAATAAGAAAGGCCGTGGTGCCGCATTGATAAAATGTTATCTTTGTTTATTTGTTTGCTTGCGATATAAGTGCGTCCATCTAGAAGCCATTAGCGATTTGTCAAAGGACGCTTTTGTCATGACATGACATGATTGTCTTTTGTGTCGCGAAGAGGTAAGCCTGCTGAAGTGTTCTGCGACAACGGACGCAATTTTGTTGCAGGTGCTAAAGAAATTAATCAATTTTTAAAGACTAATGCTAATTCTTTATCTGACTTTGCAAGTGAGGACGGAATCAAATTTTTATTTTCTCCAACTTACGCTCCTCACTTTGGTGGTATTTTTGAAGCTGGTGTGAAATCCGCTAAATTTCATATTAAACGTGTCATGGGTAATTCACACTTAACTTTTGAAGAGTTATCAATTACTCTATTTACACAAGTAGAGGCTATATTGAACCGCCTCTTTGTCCCTTATCGTCCTCTCCTGATGACTTCCTTTGCCTAACTCCTGGGAATTATCTCATTGGTCGGGCTCTCACCGCATTACCATCGCCTAGTTTGGAAGATTACAAGATAAACAATCTTCAGCGATATGAAAGATTGCAGCAAATTACTCAACATTTTTGGCGGCGCTGGCACCGAGAATATATTGCTGAGTTGCAGCAACGTCATAAATGGAAGACCAATTCCATAAATCCAAATGTGGGAGATTTAGTTCTTATCCAAGAAGACAATGTTCCACCATTATGTTGGAAGCTTGGACGAATTTCAAGACTATTTTATGGACCTAAGGATTCAATACCTCGAGTTGCCGATGTAACCACGCCGAGAGGATGTGTACAGCGACTTCCTTTAGTGCGATTGTGTTCCCTTCCTACCGCAGAAGAAATAGACAGTTAAAAACCTTTAGGTTTTCAACGGGGGGAGGATGTTAACGCCTGTCATAATTAAAAGGCAAAATGTGTATTTGTGGGTTGCCGCGATTTCTAACATTACATAATGAATATTTTTCTACCTACATTACTTTTCTATTCGTTCTTATTGAAGCAAGCTAAAAGTGTGTCCTTATTTCTAATAATGTAAAAATATATTTATAAAAGGTTAATACACAGTGAATTTGTATTTAATGGGAGTTTCAATCATGTACACCTGTGCATGAACACTCGCTATATGGCGGTGCAGAACATCAACTTCTATACCGTTCACTTTACGTCACATTACAGCTAGTCTAAACTAATATTATAAAGAGAAAAGATTTGTTAATTTGTAATGATTTAACTCAAAAACTAATCGACCGATTTAAAAAAATATTTCACCAATTATAAAAAGCTACATTATCAGCAAGTAACATAGGCTTTTTTGTGGATAGTACATCTACATTGCAATCATGCGAAGCCGGGGTGGATCGCTATTAATTACTAGAAACGCGTCCCGGCTTCACACGTGTACTATACACAAAAAATAGTCTTTTAATTTTTAAAATCGGTCCAGTAGTTTTTGAGTTTATTCATTCATCAAAATACAAATCTTTCCTCTTTATAATATTATTAGTATTGAAGTATACATAAACAAATTATTCTAAATCGTGTGACATTTATATTTATCGTATAGTATAAAAATCTTTCAAAATATTTGTATAAAGAAGGGTTAGGGGAGCCAATCGTCAATCATGTATTTCCAAAATACGTTTTCGGTACGTGATGGGATTTTATCCAGATGTTACGTAAACTATCACATATTTATCTACTACTATGTTATAAAGGTTGAATGTCACTTCATTCCTTGGATTTTTTATGTTAGATATCGACAGACGAGCATGAGGTTCACTTGATGGTAGGTGATACCTCAGCCACAGAACATCAATGATGCGCTGTCGAACTAATTTTTACTTTGAGCATTCGAAAATCCGTAGACTGAAATGAAACGTGCAATATGCACTTCACAGTTTTTACAGCTATGAACGGTGGTTACCCGGTCGGAATTTCGATATGCCTTTCACCCGTTCAAGCCCGAAGTTACCAGACGTGGGGAAGACATGCTTACAGAAAACTATAAACACAATGAAGTCATCTTCACGGTGGTTTTCTTCCCTGTTAGGGTTCCTCCGGCGGGCGGAAAAACGAAGAAATACACGTTTCGTTTCACGGTGGGATTTGAACCCACGACTCGCGCACGGCAGGTGTTCTACCGAACGCGAGGTGCTAAAGTCGACCTATCCCGACTTTTCCACTTAAAACAGATTTAATAGAGTAGATTCAATTTTAATTAGTTCATATTTGATCTCATCTATTTTACAACCGAATAATATTTAAAATTTCAAAAATTCTTTAGATTCCTTTTACTTTTGTTTTAAGATTTTATACCCAAAAATATCCTTTTAAAACTTCGTCATTAATTTTAAACAACGCTTCAGAAACTCTTCGCAACTTGTCGGAAAGTTTAACACCCGCCTTGACTGACGAAGGTCTTACTCAATTTTATATTAGATATTTTGATTAAATATATAAAAAAAATCAAGAAAGTTTTCAAGCTAAAATATTACACCAGGCGTTGTTTGATTGTAGAAAATTATCTAGAACTTCTAAATTTGAAGAATCTTCCATTAGAAGAAAATCCATAGTTAATATTATATTTTGCATGGACAAAAAGCCATTAATTGATGGTAAATTATATCTGTATGACAAAGGACGAATCGGTGGGCGTCCATACACACTTTCAATAACAATAATTAGGTACAATATACCTAGGTACATACCTCAAATGTTCGGCGAATATATGCATCTTTGTGGTATGTCAGTCAGTATTATATTATATTAAAGGGAGGGCGCCCTTAAGAGGATTTTAATTATTACAATTTAAAAATAAAGGAAAAAGGGAAACTAGAAATATGTACGTCACCACAGCAGCAACCAGAACATTCTTCTCCGTATATGAATACAAGTCCATTACAACACTATTACACGAGTATTAAATAACAATGTTCAACATATATATCACGGCGAATATATTAATTGTTAAGCGACTATTAAACTTCCCTATGAAGCGCTTTTCACAATATAAGAATACACGAGCACGACTAAATCAACCAGGTTAGGAAAAAATACCACGATGTCAAACTCGGCTCGACTGACAGGAGTATCGCGGTTATATTACTACCCTCCACATTTAATTTCATTAATTTTGTTCTATTCCGAACAGTCCCCCGTCCCAGTCAGGCGCCACCTGACTGAATTCAAAATCAGAGGAAAAGGATCTATAAAACCGGAAGCCGCGACAACCCTGCGACAGCTCTCTTCAAAACAGAATCTCCCACCAGAACCTCAGCAACTCGTGGAGTACCATCGGCGCCTAAAAATAGCTTCAAAATCCGACCACGTCGCCAAGACAGTGGGGGCATATTCATCTCCTTAACAAGAACAAGGTCACCAATCTTAGGTGGATCTGTTTTGTCTGTCCAGCGAACACGCTGCTGCAGCAAATGAAGATATTCTAAATTAAAACGTTTCCAAAAACTCTGAGAAAGTTGTTGCAGCAGTTCAAAACGTGAGAGCCGATTAACTGGAGTATCTACAAATGGATACTCAGGAAGTGCATTGAGAGGACCTCCAATCAAGAAATGCCCAGGAGTTAAAACTTCTAGGTCATTTGGGTCCGAAGATATGGGGCAAAGCGGTCTGGAATTAAGAACCGCTTCAATTTTACAAAAGACCGTTGATAGCTCTTCAAATGTAAGAACTGTTTCGCCAATAACTCGCCTGAGATGAGTCTTAGCCACCTTCACTACTGCTTCAAATATACCACCCCAAGATGGGTAAGCAGGTGGGCTAAACTGCCATTTAATACCTCGACGAGAAAGAGAAGTTTCGATTGAGACTTGATTTTCAGATAAAAACTTATAAACTTCTGTGAGATATCGTTCACTTCCCTTAAAGTTTGTTCCACAGTCGGACCGAATCAAACTCGGTAACCCTCGACGACTGACAAAACGGGACAAACAAGCAATAAAAGCTTCAGTGCTAAGAGATGAGACTACCTCTAAATGTACAGCCTTCGTTACGAGGCAAACAAAAACACATAGGTAACCCTTGACTACTTTAGCATTCCGCACTGAAGAAACTTTAATAGAAAACGGACCAGCAAAATCTGTACCTACTCCAGAGAAGGGTCTTGCAGCACAGATTCGATCTGGAGGCAAATCTCCCATCTGGGGCTGAGTTATGGAAGCCTTAAGTCGATAGCAAGGAATACATTTAAAAATAACACTTCTTATAGCTCTCCTAGCTGACAAAATCCAAAATTCCTGATGAAGGATAGCTAAGAGTGTATTCAACCCAGCATGAGCATTTTTCTGGTGCCTATCTCTAATTATCAAATCTCCTAAGATACTTCCGTTAGGCAGGAGAAGTGGATGCCGATTATGATAAGGCAGTTTTGAATGGCGTAATCTACCTCCTACGCGAAGCAAACCTTCATCGTCTATGAAAGGATTCAAACGAGCGACAGAACCTCTCAACTTACCGTCTCCCTCTTTGAGACTAGTAAGAACTGCCTCAAATTGCTGAGTCTGAACATATTGAACCCAAAACATTAATGATTTCTTCCTTTCATCTGGAGATAACACTTTGGAACTGTTTTTATTCGATGGATGCCTCGAATTATAAATAAATCTTTTAATCCATGAGGTTACGCCTATTAATTTATCTAGTGAACTAAATCGCTCTAATAAAAAATCTAAATCTCTAACAGGCTCCTGAACAACAGAAAAAACCCTCAAACCTGGAAGAGGTTCTACAAGTTCACCAGCAGTCCGAGGCCAACAATTCTCTGGTTGGAGCAGCCAACCAGGACCCCACCACAACGAATGATCCAGTAATACTGGAGCCTCACAGCCTCGTGACGCGCAGTCTGCAGGATTAATTTCTCCTGGCACGTGTCTCCACTCTAAAGTAGCAGCAGATTGTTGAATTTGAGACACCCGATTAGCCACAAAAACCTCAAGTGCATGAACTGATGCTTGCAGCCATGCAAGAACAATCTGACTATCAGTCCAAGCAAAAATCCGCCTTATACTAACTTTCTGACCATAAGTCGATTTAATATGATTAATAAGACGAGTCAAAAGTACAGCCCCTGATAATTCTAATTTAGGAATAGTAAGTCGAGTCCTGACTGGAGCAACTTTACTTTTTGCCATGATAAGTTTAACCGATACAAAGCCAGATTGGTTTGTAGCGCGAACATAAACCGCAGCAGCATAACCACTCTCCGAGGCATCACAAAAGCCATGAATGTCTACTTCACATCTACCCGGTGGTAATAATGCCCTATCTATTTTGACCATTTGAATTTCAGGAAGGGACGAAATAAATTTAACCCAAACACTTAATAGTTCACCAACTAATGGTGCGTCCCACGTCAAACCTTGCAACCAAAGCTTTTGTATGAAGCACTTTGCCCAAAATATGACTGGAGCTAACCACCCATTGGGGTCATATATCCTAGTCGAAAGTACCACACGCTTTGTCCAAGATTTAATAACATCTAAATCCTGAACCCGAAAAGTAAATACATCAGATATAGGCTGATACTGAACACCTAGAACAGCGATAGCGTCAGGATTATCCATATTTTGAAAAATATAAGGATCTTGTTGATGGTCTTCCGGTAAATCAGCAAGAAGAGCTTGCGAGTTAGAGACCCATTTTCTTAACTCATAGCCACCTGCCTTTAGAATATTAATCAGTTCATCGCGCAGTATCAAGGCTTCTTCCTCATTAGCAGCACCAGTGCAGATATCATCAACGAAAACATCACTAGTTAAAACGTCAGCAGCCCTAGGAAAACGCACACGTTCTCGCTCTGCTAACTCTAATAATGCACGAATTGCAATAAAAGGACTTGACCGAAGTCCGTATGTATTGGTATTCAATTCAAATACGGTAATAGGATCGGACTCCTTCTCCCGCCACAAGATTAGTTGAAAACGACGATCACCTGGATGAATGACAGTTTGACGAAACATCATCTTTATATCTGCAACAAACACAATCTGATGTCTGCGGAAATTTGTTAAAATATCACCGATATCTCGATGTAACTTTGGACCCGAATGCAAACATTGATTCAAAGAAACGCCATTAGAGCTGGGAGCCGAACCATCAAAAACTACTCTAATTTTACCACCTTTAAAAACGGCATGATGTGGTATAAAATAGTGCTCCTGTGAAACCCAATCAAAATCAGACACTGACATATGGCCGAGCTCTAAATACTCTCGCATAAACTCAATATACTTTGAACGAAATACTGAGTCCCTTCTCATTCGTCTCTCCATAGACGCTAACCTCTTTTCAGCAAACATCTTGGATTGACCCAACGGAGGCCGAGAAGCTAAAAAGGGTAGGCGCGTGACAAACCTACCTGAAGAAAGACGACCTGTGTTATTCTGGAAGAACAACTCACATTCAAGGTGCTCTGGGTTATCACGAGGTGCAGTAGGGGCTTCTTCAACTTCCCAAAACCGTTGAACAGCTTCAGAAAGTGAGAGTCCCACGCACAAATTACCATCCTCTTCCCTGACAGAGCATCTTAAATATACAGGGCCCATGATGACGTCACCAAGGTCAGTTGAAACTGCTACTAACCCACCAGGTTGTAGAAGTGTACTGTTTCCTAATCGTAATAATCCTAGTACCTCTGCACCGAGTAACAGATCAATTTGACCTGGAACGTTAAAATTGGCATCAGCTAATTTAAGATTAGATGTAAGACCAAGTACCTCCGATGGTATCTTAACAAGTGGATGCCTACCCATAACGTTATCCAAAATAATAGCCGAAGTTGTAATTCGTGGATGAGAACTTTGAAGAGGAGAAAAAGTGAGTGAGACCTGTCCCACTAAACCAGACACCTTAACTCCGCCTACACCGCGAATACTATCACTGGCAGGATCTACATGCAATTTCAATCGCTTAACTAAATTTTTCGAAACCAGACTTCCCTGTGCCCCAGAATCTAATATCGCGCGCGCGGATACCTGCTCTCCCAATGGAGATCCGACGCAAACCTGAGCGGTGGGCAACAAAACAGTGAGAGGAGAAGTTGAGGTTTCCGAGGAAAGGGGCATGTGCCCTAGTCAATAATCTTCTTGAGATCCCCGTTTACTTAAACGAGGCCACTCAGAATAATTCAAAGGCCTTACAAAATCACTATGTTGTGGTTCAATAGCAGCACAGGACGAGGTACGAGGGTCCCTGGAAGGTTGTCTATTTATTCCACGAGGAATACCGGATTGAGAATTACCCCCGCCCCTGGAGGATTGTGCCTGCCTCCGGTAATTATGAGAAGGACTATGGCGCCTAAAAGTGTGACCAAAAACTCGAGGTTTATTAACCTGCACACCACCAGTCCATTGATCATTTCGACCTTCATTTTGATTTGATTGATCATCATCTTTCTGCACCGGAGCAGCCGGTGGAGGTGTACCATTCCTGTTACCACAAAGTATAATGTGGTGATTACCATTGCACTGCTTGCACGGACGAGAAGTATTGCACTGAGCCGCTAAATGATTACCCAAACAACCATAACACCACCTGCGCTGACGTACAATATTACGTCGCGCTTGAAAACGCAAACCCAAAAACCTGTGACACGATATTACATTATGACCAGGAACTTTACAGTAAAAGCAGCGGTTGTCAACACGCTGTTCCTCTACAACGTTAAATACACGCTGGTCAGAGCGGCGATCCATGCGTATCGGCTGCACCCGAGGCCTGGATGACACTGGGGCTGGAGCTGGTGTAGGGACATTATCCTGCCTGCGACACTCATCTTCTAAAAATAAAATTAATTCATCAAACAACGGTAGATGAGTGGATGAATCCCCACTATACTGCTGTTCAAACCGATTACGCATTTCTAAACTTAATTTTTGTAATACAATATGTAACAAAATAAACGACCAACTGTCTACAGGTAAATCTAATCCTTTCAATGCATTAAAGGCCACTAATAAAGGATTTAAAAGTTGTGTTCTTAAATTGTGGTTCCGTACAAGATTCGGTAAATTTAATATGGAAGCCACGTGACTATCTGCCAACCTACGAATGTTCTGGTATCGACGCATAAGTAACTGCCTAGCTATATCATAATTATTGTCAACGAGTTCCAAGTGTTGGACCAACCCCTTGGCCTCTCCGGTGAGACTAGCCAACAAGTACGCTAACTTTTGTCCAGATGTTAGATCCTGTCTTGAATGTACTAAGCTGTCAAATAAATTAATGAAAGCAACCCACTGAGTTAAATCGCCATTAAAGTGGGGTAAGTCTAATTTAGGCAACCTGCCTATGATTCCCGGTTTTAAACATAAAATTTCTTTAGAATGAAACTCATCAGAAGGGGGAGCAGCGGACCTAATAGTCCCCACGGCCTCCCTTAATTGATCTGCCAAGTCCTCAGCTTGGTCTACATCGGCACTAATTTTATTAAATACCTCAGGTTCCAAATCCAGTTGAAGCAACGCCTGATAAGATTTATATAAATCACTCATTTTATCTGCTAAAGCCTCACCTCTAGCCAGAAGGGCCTGTACACGATCTCTTCGCGATATATTCAACACAGCCGAACCGAGCCACCTTAACACACTGGCTATCTGTGCCTTGTGTGAAGCCGCCATAATGATTTTTTAAAAAATAAAATAAAAAATTAGACCGTAAAAAACAATTAAAATAATGAAATTTCAAAAAATGAACTTAAAAACAAACGGTTCTATTGTTCCGATTTTAAAAACAACACATCAAAAAATAAAAATTACCACATAGGTTATGAACCTAGGACTAATGTACCCAATTATCGTTACCTTAACCGATTATCTTATATTAACAAATTAGTTATTAAAACCACGCTCTGCTACCAAAAAATATGTATGACAAAGGACGAATCGGTGGGCGTCCATACACACTTTCAA
This sequence comes from Anthocharis cardamines, assembly GCA_905404175.1. Lineage (NCBI taxonomy): Eukaryota > Metazoa > Arthropoda > Insecta > Lepidoptera > Pieridae > Anthocharis > Anthocharis cardamines. The sequence goes on from FR989974.1 coordinate 7,551,089, forward strand.
TAACAATAATTAGGTACAATATACCTAGGTACATACCTCAAATGTTCGGCGAATATATGCATCTTTGTGGTATGTCAGTCAGTATTATATTATATTAAAGGGAGGGCGCCCTTAAGAGGATTTTAATTATTACAATTTAAAAATAAAGGAAAAAGGGAAACTAGAAATATGTACGTCACCACAGCAGCAACCAGAACATTCTTCTCCGTATATGAATACAAGTCCATTACAACACTATTACACGAGTATTAAATAACAATGTTCAACATATATATCACGGCGAATATATTAATTGTTAAGCGACTATTAAACTTCCCTATGAAGCGCTTTTCACAATATAAGAATACACGAGCACGACTAAATCAACCAGGTTAGGAAAAAATACCACGATGTCAAACTCGGCTCGACTGACAGGAGTATCGCGGTTATATTACTACCCTCCACATTTAATTTCATTAATTTTGTTCTATTCCGAACAATATCTCAGTTACTGATTTTATATTGTGTAAAGGTAGGTACTACAAAAAGAGGGTACAGTGCTGAAACGTTGTAAGTTAAATTGAATTTTAAAAGTTTAGAGTATTTCGATATTTCTTTTTATATTTTATTCCATTTTAATTTAATAGCTAAATAAAAAAAACATTTGATTTCATATTTTATTATCTATCGAGTAGTAAGTACTGCGGGTTATATCAGGCAACAATATTATGTATATTTTTTTAATAGTAACTGGATGTATACGGCCTGCGTTGCCCAGTGTTCTTTTTTGAGTCAGGAACCTTTGCGTGCTTATGTAGAACAACTCACAAAAGTTTCATCATAATCGGATTAATAATTTATAAGTTTATACAAACATACATTGATTTTTATTTAAATTGTGTGTGCCCATTTTCTAAATTCCCATTTAATGCCTTCATCTATCTATCGCACTCGTTTATAGAAATGTAACATTTGGAGAAAATAATATAAATATATTTTTGTTTTATTGCACTGTATTTTCTAAAGTATAGTGTAACACAGACATTATTTGAAGAAACGTACAACAAAGAATGGAATCGCGGTGACTTCATAAATTTTGCGGAACAAACCCGACCATTATCGTACCAAATAAATCGCTTCCATTGGCTCACTTCCAGATGGCGTTAGTATTTTTGGCCTTTGAATGTTGTAGGTTCATTACACATAGAGCAAAATAGATATAGAAACATACAATTCAGACCGGGTAACGAACCACCGTTCATAGATGGAAAATCTGTGAACTGTGTTTCACTCTACGGATTTCCGAATATTCGAAGTAAAAGTAGGTCGACAGCGCATTATTGACTGATGTTCTGTGGCTGAGGTATCATCAAGTGTACCGTCTGTGGATATCTAACAAAAATAAAAAAAGCTTAAGAAATTCACCTGAACTTTGGTCTGATTGGCAGAAGTTAATCGTTGCATCTAAGTATATTTTTTCTAATTATACTATAATACGATGGTTTGTTCTTTTCATTTAGAAGAAATACTGTTGATAAAGAAGAGTTTGGACAATATCTGGCAAAATATTCCAAATTCAAAATCATTTATTCATTTAGGTAACACAATGTACACTTATGAACGTCAGTAAAAAGTACATATTAAATGCTTCTAATTTTACATTTACCATTCCAAAAATTAAATTCTGTAAATCAAGGCAATACAACTTATTTTTTCTTTGTTATCGATAAACTTGAAAACTACTGGACCGATCGGCATGATACCATGACCATTCGACGCGGAATTAATTGTAGAAGGTTTTAGGCTATTCATTTTTTGAATTCCATCAACCCTTTACCATTTTTTTTTAAATTTATGTGGATAGTTCATATTCGTCTATCCTTTACAATTCGCCCAGCAAAGCGGGCGGGCGGGGACGGCTAGTTAAATATAAAATAAATAGACAAGTTAAAATTATTATAGAAAACACTTGAGATATAAAATTTAGTAAATTAAACATAATTATTGTAAAATTCTAACGTGTAGGTAGAACATAAAAATATAATGAATGTCCATGGTATTGAGAATAGGTATCTGGTGACACTTGAGCGATAAGGACAAGTTCGTTTAAAGATTATGATGAGAGAGATTGAGTTTATTAAAAAAAATGGGCACGTTTCTATGTTTAGATCCGTCTATTTTATAGGAATATCAAAACATTTTAATCCCAATGTCAAAAGCATTTGTAACACGAAAGTCCACAAAAAGTATAATTCGTGTCCCTACTTAGGGTAAACCACATAATTATGAGCCTGCGAAGTATTTGCACAAGGAAAATTCTTTGAGATTGTCTCTGTGAAACTTTGTCTGTGTTACATAAAATGAAGGGTGTCCACGCTTCATATAAATAAGTAGGACTTTTGAAGAATTAAAAGATTTTTTTTTTTAAGTAAAGAATATACATAGTATAAAAATATTTAACTAATTAGGTGTACCAGTTTGACAAAGTCTATTGGGTAGGTATATCTTCCTTATATTATAATTATCAATATTTTTTTTTTCATTCAGTTTCACAGTCGACCTGACAGCTAAGATACGAGTTTATAAAATGCTTATGTCACCTATCATGTTACTAAAAGATCTTGAGGCTCGCTTCACGGTCCCACAACTATTCTTTTAAAAAATAGATCATTCAATCTTTTTAAAAAAAAATCTCATGTATCCACAAAAAAACATGAATCACGGTCACTCTACCCTAAGAACTGAATACACACAACAGGGTTGCTCTTTACAATTCCACTTTTCACTAGAAATATCCGGTTTCTCACAATACCCTTCGTTCCTGACCCATTTCCGCTTCCTTACAACTTAAGCATGTTTAAATATTTAACAATATATATTTTAAATAATACATCTCTTATAAACAACACCCATACAAATCCTATTTAAAATATTATTCTCTAGTATTAGAAATGTAATTCTGTATTGTATTTTAATATCCATAATCAAAATAATTATTGCAGTAATTCTGTAATTAGTCATATCATAAATGTCCCCTTTGCAGCAATTTCAGTTTCATTTTGCATAGGTGTATAATAAAAATTAGAGATGTAATACTGATTTTAATATATCTACCTACTACTACCTTCTACCTAGTAGTATACTACAGAATTCTTCTTGACGATAGTAGAATGCTTGGGGATGTGTTAAGGTTTGAAGGACTACAATAATATTAAGAAATAAAAACAAAGTATAGCGTATCACCTAATTTTGAACCTCTTACCAGTTGTTCACTTTATGAAGGTATGTTCCTTGTATGTTCTACCTTACATAGATCATGCTAGAAGAGGCAAGACGTATAGTAAAATTGAATTAAGAATATAAATAAAAAAGCGCTAGCATCAGCAGAGATCGAACTTCTGAAATGGGTCTTCACTAGACACCACATGGCTAAACTCTTCAAAGTATTTTATTTTGTTTTCGATACTATGAAATCTCACAGTAGTATATTGAGGTTTTGTTTATAGTTCTTTAACATATTTTACAGCATTCAAATGTAGCGATATTGGAAATCTTTATGGTGCTGAAATCCGGGATAAACTATTAGAATTAGATAAATGTCACTATTTGTCTTATTAAATAATATTTTACCAAATTACTTAAGAACATCACTATAGCTATAATTATTGACTTTGACTTATATAAAATCAGTTCAGAATGAATTTCGCATACAATTTGCAAAAATGTTCCAAAGCCTTTTTGAGACACTTGAGGATCCAAAACGCCCCTTTTTGGGTCCAGTCATTAAGTTCCTCGTTTTCTGGGGTATATGGCTTCCAGACGGGTTTAAGAAAAAATGTCTTGCTCTTTTATTGCAAGTTCTTGAAACACTTTTCATAACAACTGAATTCATTGACCTTTTTCATGTCAAGAACAATTTGGACTTGGTACTTACAAACTTGAAATTCTCTATACTAGGAGTGTTAAATATTTGCAAGACCTGGTCGTTTATTGTTTGGCAAAAAGACTGGAAGGCTATATGTGATTACGTCACAAAGGCAGACTTAGCTAATCGTTCTACATCAGATCCAAAAAAGAAGAGAAATATACAAAGATTTACGTCTTACTGCAGAAGAGTCACATACCTTTACTGTTCACTCACATATGCTACGGCATTCGTTTTAATATTTCAGCCAGCCTTCAAATATTTGCTATCACCTGAGTATAGGGAGAATGTTAAAGCTGGAACAGAGGATTACATGCAAGTCGCCAGTTCCTGGGTTCCATTCAACAAGCACGAAATGCCAGGATATTTCTTTGCTTGTGCTATCCAAGGCAGCGCAACGCTTATCGCAGCAGCCTGGATTACATCATATGACATGATTGCTTTATCGATAATGATTTTTATAAGAGCTGAATTGGAGGCTTTAAAAATTGATTCTGCTGCTATTTTTGATGGTAGTTCGGAAAGAGATGTTTTGGAAAGGATAAAAGATTGTCATAATCGACACGTTGAGCTGATACGGTAGTATAGATTATAATATTGTTGTAAAAGCTCAGATAACTTGGTACTTTTCAGAAAAAAACTTAGTTCTATCACAAAGCCAGGCATTGCATAATTATCTGGTGTCGCAAACATTTGAAGCTGTTGTATTCACTTTGAATCAGATGACCTCTTTTTTACTCTTATCTATAAAAAATATATTAAAAATTTAATTTGGTGGACCATCTGTACCAGAATAAATCGTAGACGCTCAACTTATTCCATCTGTGTGTGTTATTCTCATCTGTCAACTTAAAATGGTAAAATGTCAGTTTAAAATGGTTATTCATGATGAGTGGACCTTTCTTGGACCCTACTTTAAATGTGATATCAGAGTCAACAAACACTTCTGGCCAGGGTTTGACTAATAAATGGCAAGGAATCGGAGGGATGTTTTTTAATTAGAGGAGGCATCCGCACAGAGGTCTTAAGAATGCATTGATGAGAATGATGATGAATAATTAAACTTAATCTTATTGATATTAATTCCACATTACTTATTACTAACATAACATTATCCCCCCCCTTTTTATAGATAAATTCATCGTTTATTTTTTAAAACCGAGCGGACAACAGAGCAGGTGGGTTACCTGATGGTAAGTAATCCCATGGACATCCATGACTCAAGGGTCTTAGATGCGTTGTCGGCGTTTTAAAAATTTATAGGCTCGTTTTTTAAAAGTAACGAGGTCGTAATCGGATGGAAACACTGATGCTGGTAGTTTCGATAATATTCATTCTTTCATTCATACACATATTAATTATCTAGATAAATACGTGTATTTACTTCCAGATGCTGTCGTCTATATAACTCTTGTATTTCACCAATTTTAATGCTCTACACGTTTGTATGTACTGTGATGCTCTGTTCAACAGCTTATCAAATAACAAGTGTATGTAGAACTTCTTTTTTATGACTTCCACTTAACTAATTATAAGCCGTAACTTTCTTTTGAGAATGTCTCAAAGCAATAGGTGTGTTTGGCAGACAGAAGCGCTGGCAACTGCGAAATAGCTATTTTCCACTAGGACGCTAGCTTTATTGGGGAAACCTAACTTTTTTTTATGTTAGATATCGACAGACGAGCATGAGGTTCACTGGATGGTAGGCGACCCCTCAACAAGAGAACATCAGTCAATGATGCGCTGTCGACCTACTTTTTGCTTTGAGCATTCGGAAATCCATAGACAGAAACCGAAACGCGCAATGTGCACTTCACGGTTTTTCCATCTATGGTCGGAATTTCGATATTCCTCCCACCCGATCAATGCTCGAAGTTACCAGATGTGGGGAAAATATGCATACAGACCATAAACATGTTGTCCGAGTGGGAATCGAACCCACGACCCATCGATGCGCACGGCAGGTGTTCAACCGAACGCGCCAACGAGCCCGTCATTTTCCTCTAGGATAGCTTTATCGGGGAAACCTAACCTAACTTATATATTATAGTATGTTTATAAAGTAGTCGTATTAAAAAAATAGAACGCGAATGTGAACTAAATTCTCATTTATATGGTTTTCCAGTTGGAGACCAGTAAAATGCAACAGTTGATGTCACTGATGTACCTAGTTTTCGGAATAGCTCAATTATTTCTATACTGCTGGCATAGCAATGATGTTTTTTATGCTGTTAGTATATTTTATACAACTAGTTGGAACAACTTGTACACTATCGGTCATTGATAAACTTGAAACGTATCGAATGGAACATGTTGGAATTTCACTGATATTTTTCATTTCACACGTCACACTTCAATACTTTAGAATGCGGAGCACAAAATTTGGTCCGTATTTATATTAAGCTCACAACATTACCATTTTAGAGATACATTTTTAAACTATCTTCTTTTGTTCTTAAATTTCATTTATCAGGTCCCTTATCATTTAAATAAAATACTGTATACTGGATTAAAACGCGATTTATTATTTATATTGTTTAAATTATTTATCCCGACGTTTCGGATGCTTCAGCAACCGTGGTCGCGGGGAGACAGAAAGATGACAGTTGTCTGATTGACAAAGTTGCCATATTCAATTCAATTCAAAAAAAATTTTTTAATTTAGGAAACACAATGTACAATTAAATATTTAAATGTAAAATACATGTTAAATGCTTCTAATTTTACATTTACATTTAACCCTTATCATTATAAATTTATCAACAATTTTATACATATTTTTTTCATCATCAACTCTAATTTTATTTTTTATTTTTGTTGCATATTTTATGTTCACCATAAGTGTATATATTTTAAACTTGTAATTTAAACTGTTGAAAATTGTATTATAATTACTAATTTAAAATAATAATATTTTTTTAAAATATGTATTTATTTTTGTGCAATAAAGCATTTCATTAATTTATTCATTCGTTCACTTCAGAGTATGGAACTCATGCGCAGTCCGTATCAAAGTAAATGGTGGATTAAAAACTCATCCCATCAGAGAAGTATGTTCATTCTCGTCGGTCAACTGTCTAAAACTATTACATTTACTGCAGGACCTTTCACAAACCTTACCATTGCTACATTTATAAACGTAAGTATAATTTTATTTATTTACTAACAACGTGCCGCGGAATCGATTGACAAATATTGTTATTTCACATTAACAATGTTTATTAATCACAATCGAAAATTATTTCCGGAATAATGTAGTTTTTATCTGGTGAAAGAATTTTTCAAAATCGGTTCAGTAATTCCAGAGATTAGGCTACAAACAAACTCACGAACTTACAAACTTCACCTCTTTATAACATGTATGATGCAGCTTTCTATTGGTGAAATAATGTTTAAAATCGGTCCAGTAGTTTTTGAGTTTATTCGTTACAAACATACAAAAATACAAATATTTTCTCTTTATAATATACTGAGACCGAAACGCGCAATGTGCACTTCACGGCTTTTCCATCTATTCGGTGAATTCGTTACCCGGTCGGAATTTCGATATTCCTTCCACCCATTTAATGCTTATAGAAATTTAAAAACATGTCGTCCCAGCGGGATTCGAACCCGTAATACATCGGTGCGCAAGGTAGGTGTTTTACCAAAAGTGCCGACGATGCTGTTTTTTTTGTTTTTTTTTTTTGCTGAAGTTCTTGATCTTCTCTGTTTATCATAATATTATGATACCCTTTGAGAGGTCTTAATGAAACATAAATATCAGCTTTTGAAGTATTTTAAACAACCCTAATGACAGGCAAAACATTGCACGAGAAACTAACAAAAAGCGCTTAAAGCGTTACTAAACTTAATCGTCTAATTATTCCAGATACTAAAAGGCGCTTATAGCTATTACACGCTGCTTTAAATCTGAAGATTACTGAACTAACTACATTAGGGGTGATCAACTCTACTGCACTAGACGTGTTTATTATTCCCTGCTTTTCTATATCTTTCAAATTAGATTGTATATACATAATATTGTCTTTTATTTACGCATCACACATTTTATAAAATAACTTTTACCGGATTAAAATAAATGGGATCCAGTAATTAATAATCCCTACATAAACATAAATGGGAACATAAATCTGTATACATTCCCGTTTATTTATATTATACTAGCAAAGAGCCCCGGCTTCGCACGGGTGCAATGTAGATGTTCTATATAGTATAGGAGGTACCAACGTTTTCGAGAAAGAATTTTAGGTCAGCTGATTTTGTGATATGTCGTCCATCTTGCTTTTTCGGTTAGAGTCTGGGCTGTCTGGCAGGCGGTAGCGGTTGCGTTCGTTTGTGCGCATCCAACCTTTCAGGTGAAAATCCTGGATTTTAAAAGCATTTTAAGACGCGTAATTTTTAATTTTTTGTTTTTAAATAAGTCTACCTGACATACTTTTTTTATTGCCAGACATTTCTGACGTTGCTAATTATGTGCCATACGCGATTTATTATTTATTTTTTTTTAAAATTTCAAAGTATTTTAGAATGTCTGTAATTTTAATATTATGTTATTTAAAGATAATAAAAGCTTGAAATTAATTTGCCAGACATTAATTCGGTTGTTAAACCTTGAAATCATGAAAAGTATTGCAGTACGAAGCTAGCAGTTTGAGAGAGACAGTTGGAGAATAAGACAGAGAACCATTGAAATTTTAAGATTAAATTATAGTAGGTATAATATATATATTATATATATAAAAGATAACATTAAATATATAAAGTTGTACTAAGTGATGGTAAGAAACACCTCCGTTACTAAGACTTTTCCTTCTGCTATCATTCTTACACTCTAAAATAGAACAGTACGGCATAGTTACGAAAAAAAGTAATTTTATGACTCGACCGACTCAACGGCAACGCAGTGTTATGACGCGACTGTGATGGTTTTAGCCTCAGATTAAATAACAAAGGCAGATAGAACGTACGGAACAAATCTATGACGCCGCTTGTCATTTCATGTTTGCGTGACAACTGTCAGCGGTACTGTAGGGACACGTGCATTTGTGTGCGTGTAATGATACCACAAATAGTTAAAAATCCCAATATTTTTGAAATATTATTTTTTATTAAAGATAGATAGATAGCAACTGAGCTGATATTTATTGGGGTTAAGTAGTTGTTGTTGCCTTTTTTCACCATATCCGCGAAAGAAGGTCCTGTTGCAGGTTTGTCGATACTCAGCTTTAGGTCGTGTAGCCGTTCTGATAAATCCCGTTGCTCTTCTAATGTCTGAATATGTGTGTGACAACGCAGAGCTTTCATTTTAAGGACCTGGTACTGCACTGCCATCTGTGATGTCCCGTGAGCGACCTTTCTGCATAAATTATTTATTCGTAATTTCTGCTCTGAGTTTAATTTTCCCTCTGCAGTAATAGAGCAAACTTCATTAAGGTACTGATCAATATTCGACATCCATGACGATATCTCGGGTGTTGGGATGGTTTCCGGGGCTTCTTCCTTAGTTGCAGGTGGAGGCGGTAAGGGTCCCGGGGGTGGAGAGCGCAAGGTTCTGCTGCTGCGGTTGAAGGGGCTATTCTCCATTGTAATACAGTTCCTTATTGTCTTTGTTTAAACATTTTATATACACAGCACGTTTACCTAACGTATGACACACTTTACTTTGTTTGCTAGTGTAAACGAGATCACTATTCAGCAAGTTTATTAAGTTATATTTATAATTTTGTATTTTTAAAACACGTCTTTTCACTATTGAATCTAAAATTGCAATCCAATTCCAATTTAAATGTTTTATGTTTGTTTTTATATTTATAAGTTAACTGTTTTATATTTATAAATTACAACTTATAAAACTGTCACAAATACAATACAATAAGATAATACCATTAATTTGATTTAAATAAAAAAAATCATGATTATTATTTATTATATTGTATGCATAATAAATAATAATTTGTTTCCGTATAAATGGTATATTTAACCCTTAACCACCCATAAGTGTCTCGTGGGCACTATTTTACGTTCTGTTACTCATAAAATCTAATAGGACTCACTAAATAAATCAAGGGTATCATTACACGCACACAAATGCACGTGTCCCTACAGTGCCGCTGACAGTTTTCATGCAAACATGAAATGACAAGCGGCGTCATAGATTTGTTCCGTACGTTCCATCTGCCTTTGTTATTTAATCTGAGGCTAAAACCATCACAGTCACGTCATAACTAGATATGGGCGTTTTCGCTTTTATTCACAAACGGTTATGAGCCCGATATACAGTTTTCATATCGATATCGAAAACCGTTTTCAGATATCGATATAAATTAGTAAGGTTTGCAAAAGTTAACATGATATGGACGAACTCAAATTGTCTTTCTCTCCACCTATCGATCGCCTGACCAACTATTTAGAATTTTGTCTTTGTTAAGGTAAATGCAGCTATTACCGACCCTCCTAAGGCAAATTTGAAATGGATGGGATTTTTTAAGGTCAGCGGATGCGTACACACTTACTTGTTTGTGTTTATATGTAAATTTTGAATATGTAATTTTAATTTTTTATCATAAAAATAATGAAATACAAAGGAATCTTAGAAGAAAAAAATGTTAATGTGAGCAAATCAAATGCTTCTATTACCGACCCCTTCTAACGGCTATGAAGCTATTACCGATTTTTATGCAGGTATTACCGACTCTTAGGAAATTAAACAATTTTATAAGTATTTATAAACTTTTACTTTTTATTTACTGAATAAATATATGCTTAACTTCTTTCAGTCATAAAATGTAACATATTATAACATAACAAAAACTTAGTAATTAACTTTAGAAATAAAAAATATTTTACAGTCGCATTTTTTCTTCTGAGATCAAAAATATAAACAATATTTTCTTAATAGAGTAGATAACCGTTGTTAAAAGGATTTGGATAATTTAAGTATGGTCTTTGCTATGTTAAATTTTGTTGACGCTTGATTTACATATAATATTATACTCATGCCTTCCGCAATCGCTGTATTGATAGCAATTTCTTTGATCCATTTCCCTAAAAAAAAAATTATTTATAAGGTTAAAATCAAAATGTACAAAAACTATTGTTTACAAAAAAATATAATCCGTATGTATGCGGGATTCAAACGTAGTCTTAGAGTCGTTGATAGCTTCTCATTGTGACTATTACCGACTCATATGGGTCGGTAATTAATAAGGTATAACCAACTATGATATGTTTTACCGACTCATAAAAAATAAATAATACTTACATAATCAATTCTAATTCCTAATCCTGATGAAAAATAACTGATTGAGAGCACTAATAGGATTTGTAAATGTACTCGTAAGTTATTTTATTATGAATACATAGGTTAGCTATAATCTAGTACAAATCTTTAGAAAGTTTACCAAATTGTGATAAAGAAATTATAAAAAAAGAAGTAAACCAGTTTAAAAATTATAGGTCGTTAATAGATATTCACGCGAGTAGATCACTTGAGATCTGTCTGGAGTATGAAAATTAATTATTTTACTGACACAAATCAAAGATAAATACAAAAAGATAAACAATGTGCATTGGCTAATAACGACCCAAGGGTCGGTAATTGCTGCTAAGAATCAAATCCACGAAGCTATTTCCGCTCTAATTTAATTTTAAGTTTTACCTTGTAATATTATTCAAATCCTATAAAATCTGTTACTAAATGCATAATATATACAATAATTAACATGATTGGGTATACTGAATAACTGTAGATATTATGTACAAGCAGAAAATTTCTTAGCCAAAAATATAACTTACTTGCCAGATGGAGTAAGGTAAAGTATGACAATATCTGCGCACTCACTATCGTCAGAGAAACTAATCTATTTTCTCCTTTTCCCGAGCTATCACGTACAAAAACTTAACTTCAAATTGAAGACAATAAATGAAACACTCATTATTTCTTCACAATCTATAGTTTAACATTTTTATAGACAAAATAAATGTGAAATAGGTTAATGGAACGGTGATACCTGCAGATTTTCGATGGGTCGGTAATAGCTGCGTTTACCTTACTAGAGTCGGCGCCACGAAACGAGACTTAAGAAGAAGTCTAGAACTAAACGTGACAGTTCCGTCATCTTGTTTGTCATTGTCATTAGTTTGTTATTGTTTTTTGATAAAATCATATGGATCATGAAACAAAACATAGTAAGTGGCGCGGCCTGAGCAATAATTCTTAAGGTGCAAGAGTTTTGTGAACTGGGGAAGAAAAATAAAGCAGTATTGATCCCTTTACAAAAATTTCATACGAGTCGCAGCTATGACAGGTAAATTTTAGGGTTGCATGGGTTTTGATATTTGCCTTAATAGGTACATTTTTTATTTGGTATGTGTATTGATATATTTCGTGTGAAAAAAATATATTGGCCTTTTTATTATGGGTTAATATTTATAAGCTTGTAATAAAACATTTTTACTTAATTTTCATATAATCATATTATGTGTTATGACTGATTTAATTTTTTTTTTAATAGTATACGTATTTCTATTGAGATCAATTTATTTTATAATTGTAGGTTTTCTGCTGAAACGGTATCGATAATTACGAAAGGAGTAGAAAAAACTGCGAGAACTTCAAAGAAAATTGTTACTCCTACGAAAAGTCGTCCACGAGCAAAACAAGTTATTTTGGATAATATTGATTTATGCATTATACGCCAAAAAATGCTTTTTTTATATTGTCAATAAAGAATTACCAACTGTAAATAAATTGCGTTTGAATTTATAAGAAGATATAATTTTTCAAGGCAGTAATACAACAACTTGCTTCAATAACAGTTTTAATTTGAAATAGTCACTTTTATTCTACATCATGCAATTATTTATTACCGTGTTACGCTAACATATTATTATATATGTTCTTTTTAAATATCTTTTTAAGAGAATATAAATCCTACCATTTTCTTTTGTATAACTCTTAATAGATTATGCAACGCACGCCGAAATATCTCTAAAAAGGGCAATTCTTTTTTGATTATATTGTAAACTCAATACCATTATAAATTATAACCCATAAGATATATTATAAACAATAATTCTGTAAAGTTTCATCAAAATCTGCTTGGCAGTTTTTGCGTTAAAGAGAAACAAACATCCATCTATATATCCTCACAAACTTTCACATTTATAATTTTATAGTGGGAAACTTTGATTTACAAAACAATATTTGCAAGTCGAGAAATATCAAGTTGATGGGATGTAAGGAAAAGTTGCACTTTGTGTTAGCAACATTTTTATACGCGACATAGGCGCCGCGGCTATCGGGCTTGATTCGTGACGTTGACTATATTAATTGTTACTATAAATCAATTTGATACAATTGAAATTATTTGTAATTATTTAGTCAAAAACAATTATATCAGAAAAAAATTGTTAAGCATATTTTTTAGTATCTTGATTATAAATAATAATTTAATATAATATTTCCTGATAATATTTTAAACTTGGCAAACTTTGCTTAAATGTCAAAGAAACTAAACCTTATTCATAACCTTGTAAGTTATGACATATTCGCTTCATCTCTTTTACACCAGTACACTAATATGTAATTAGAAAGAGATATAACGAATATGGAAGTTTTATATCGTTTGTGTTTTATTCGTTATGGTGGTTATTGAGTTTTAATATAACTTATTATCATGTTTTCGCGCGCTAGTTATGGTTTTGACAAGTTTTCGTGATAACGGTTATGTAAATAAGTATATTGACATGGTATGGTATGTAACACATAACCGTTATAAGTTACGTTTTGATATATCGAACTCATGTCTAGTCATAACACTGCGTTGCCGTTGAGTCGGTCGAGTCATAAAATTTTTTTTTTTCGTAACTATGCCGCACAGTGTGAAATAAGACCTCAAAAACGGACGTCCTTTTTTTTATTCGATTTTCGTGTAGATTTTACTGAAATACATACTTTAGTAAAAATCCCGCATTTTTATCTTTATTATTCACTGAGAAAAATAAGTTCAAAAAATGGGTAAATTTATGACTCCCAAACAAAAAAATATCGATTAAAAGAAATATATCAACTTTTAAAATTATCATAGATGTTGTAATATATCTATACAAAAAGCCGCATAATTTGATATATTTGGTTTAATTCTACGACATCGCGAGGCCGAGTAATCGGCTTTTTTAGGATTTTGGTTTTTATTTTTTTTCTCTAATACCCCATCGTAGTAGCAGCTGATATTTTACGTCGTAATAGAAGAACATCTAATCTATACGTAAAAAAAAACTAGCGCGCAATTCCATGGGGTATAGCTATAATTGCGTTTTTACTATTTACACATAAATTACCCTACTAGGGTTGTGAGTTTGCAAATAAATATTATAAAAAATTACTTTACAATTGGTGAAAATAAATTGATGGCATCCGTGGCGTAGTGGTGAGGAGAATGCCGTAGGTTCCGAGTTCGAGTCCCAGAAGGGAGATTGTCTTTGTAATAAGCACGGTTATTTGAACTTCGATCATGGAATTTTTATCAGTATAAATGTTACAGGCAATGTCCGAGCATGATGGTTAGTCTTAAGATTAGGCAACAAAATGTGGCCTTAACAACAATAACTAAGTCGACAAGTAACAACGTCAGATTTATTTGATATAGGGTTCTGAGAACGTTTGACCCTTTGATTTTAGTAATAAGGCTACGAGAAAGGCAAAAGAAACTTCGTAAATTACCTCTTCTGCATGTAGTATGAAAATCGACGGTCATGCCTGATTTACCCGAACCTTCAACATCACATGAAAGTTGTGAGTCGACTGATGATGCGTGAATCAGGTTTTATCAGAGTAATGGCTTAAATGAGGATGATACAGTATTTATATAAAAATATATAAAAAAAAGTATTTTTCTATGCAAGTGAAATTGAAGAATAATAAATAAGAATTGCAATGTTTGAAATTATTTAATCAGGCGTTATCAATTTTTACCACATTTACTCCTTTTCGAGTGACAGCCCTGACTAAAAAATTAAAAGTCCTATAAAATCAATACCCCATGGAATTGCGCGCTAGTTTTTTTTTTACGTATAGATTAGATGTTCTTCTATTACGACGTAAAATATCAGCTGCTACTACGACGGGGTATTAGAGAAAAAAAATGAAAACCAAAATCCTAAAAAAGTCGATTACTCAGGCTCGCGATGTCGTAGAATTAAACCAAATATATCAAATTATGCGGCTTTTTGTATAGATATATTAAAATATATATGATAATTTTAAAAGTTGATATATTTCTTTTAATCGATATTTTTTTGTTTGGGAGTCATAAATTTACCCATTTTTTGAACTTATTTTTCTCAGTGAATAATTAAGATAAAAATGCGGGATTTTTACAGAAGTATGTATTTCAGTAAAACCTATACGAAAATCGAATAAAAAAAAGGACGTCCGTTTTTGAGGTCTTATTTCACACTGTGTGCCGTACTGTTCTATTTTAGAGTGTAAGAATGATAGCAGAAGGAAAAGTCTTAGTAACGGAGGTGTTTCTTACCATCACTTAGTACAAATTTATATATTTAATGTTATCTTTTATATATATAATACTAGCTGACCCGGCAAACGTTGATTTGCCATGTAAATAATTTCTAAAAAGCAGGGGTTGGTGATAGAAGGGCAAAAACTTAGGGTTGTATGTATTTTTGAATATCGTATCATAAAAAAATAAAAAAAAAAATTTTGTCAAAAAAATGAAAAAAAAAAATTGAGGGGTGGACCACCCTTATTATTTAGGGGTGTGAAAAATAGATGTTAGCCGATTCTCAGACCTACCCAATATGCTTACCAAATTTCAGAGGAATCGGTCAAGCCGTTTCGGAGGAGTATGCAGACTAACATTGTGACACGAGAATTTTATATATAAGATATATATTATACCTACTATAATTTAATCTTAAAATTTCAATGGTTCTCTGTCTTATTCTCCAACTGTCTCTCTCGAACTGCTAGCTTCGTACTGCAATACTTTTCATGATTTCAAGGTTTAACAACCGAATTAATGTCTGGCAAATTAATTTTAAGCTTTTATTATCTTTAAATAACATAATATTAAAATTACAGACATTCTAAAATACTTTGAAATTTTTAAAAAAAATAAATAATAAATCGCGTATGGCACATAATTAGCAACGTCAGAAATGTCTGGCAATAAAAAAAGTATGTCAGGTAGACTTATTTAAAAACAAAAAATTAAAAATTACGCGTCTTAAAATGCTTTTAAAATCCAGGATTTTCACCTGAAAGGTTGGATGCGCACAAACAAACGCAACCGCTACCGCCTGCCAGACAGCCCAGACTCTAACCGAAAAAGCAAGATGGACGACATATCACAAAATCAGCTGACCTAAAATGCTTGCTTTCCAAACGTTGCAGGCTCCCGGACCAATACACAAATATGCCTATGTTACTAGCTGATAATGTAGCTTCCTGTTGGTGAAAGAATTTATAAAATCGGTTGAGTAGTTTTTTAATTTATTCATAACATACAAAAATACAAATCTTTCCTCTTTATAATATTAGTATAGAAGTATAGAGGAACGTATGTATGATTTATTGAACCTCAACATTGACTTGGCTAGCCTATGTTACTCGCTGATAATGTGGCTTTTTATTGGTAAAAATCGGTTCGGTAGATCCAGAGATTACCCCCTACAAACTCACAAACCTGGTATAGACCTCTTTGTAATATTAGTATAGATAGTATAAATATGGCGTAACTTTGGCCAAAATGTTTGATTGGTTTATGACGTCAGCTTGCAAACTGTAGGTACTACTGACATCGATATTTGAAAACGGTTTTCGATATCGATATGGGGATACAAGATTACAAAAAAAATAATTCGTTCGGTTCTTGCTTATTAAGAAAAAGGTATCAATGAAACAAATGCAAAAATGTATTACTAATCCCACTAGAGGAGTCAGAAATTCACTCATTCTTCACTTCATTATTAGGCCGAAATTTACGCAACCAAATTTAAAAAAAAAACAAAAGATAGTCGTCTCCATGAATTCCTGTAGATACTTTATTTGTAAGTTAGTCAGACACTGGTACATAGATGTCAATAGAAAATCACGCTCAGCTGCGTCACAGCTTTAGTTGAAGATTCGATCGGGTGCATTTAATCATATATTGAAGTCAGTTCAAATCTAACCTAAAGGTATATTCACATACGTGAGAAACACCGTCAATATGATTTGAATTAAAACTTAAAAAGCTGCCGCGTTCAAACTACCTGACGGCGCAATTCAATAAGTAAGGATAAATTAAAGGATAAGCCAGCGACACACTCGCGACTCCTTTAGTTGAGGATATAAGGTAACCCAGAGGATCGTTTACCTCTCTAGAATTTTTATATAATTAAACAATGAATAAGTACTAGTCGCAAATCAAACTTGTGACATATTAAAAAAAAATCTGGTTTTCTACAACGGTATTTAAAGTACTCAAAATTACATGCTTTAGTAAGAATATCCAGTTAGAATATCTCGTCTCTAAACATACAACAGAATTATATACCTCCGTTGTATAGTTTTACAGTGAAAGACAGACAATCCAATTTTTTAGGACTATACCTTAGGTGTAGGTACTATTATAATTATTAATTGTAAATTAATTATAATAGTACCTACACCTAAGGTATAGTCCTGGATTCAATTGCTAGAGAAAAACAAAGTAATATGACAACGGACGATTATTAAGCGATATAACAACAGAAATGTATCTTCCCAACAACTAGAGGTATGAATAGTTTTTGAACAGCGTACAGTCACTCTAAAACAGGTTACGTGCAGACAAAGTTACCATTACCTACAATGTTCTGTTCATAAACTTGTAGTTTCAATAGAACCCACGTTTCATTTGAATTTGCATATCCAAGCTTGAGTTATCATCTGATTCATACATGAAAAAGCCTTCAGAAGCAGATTGCGTGTTTCTACTTTAATTTTCCCTTAAATATGCAAAGAAAAATTATAATGTAATATGTGCGTATATAATATTGTCTTTTATTAACGCGAGTATCACACATTTAAATAAAATACTGTATACCGGATTAAAACGCGATTTATTATTTATATTGTTTAAATTATTTATCCCGACGTTTCGGATGCTTTACAGCAACCGTGGTTGCGTGGTTCACAGCAAACGTCGGGATAAATAATTTAAACAATATAAATAATAAATCGCGTTTTAATCCGGTATACAGTATTTTATTTAAATGTGCGTATATCTCACGTATATACGCACATATATCTACAATATTGTTTCTTTATATTTAAGATAACGAGCATATAATTGTATTTAATTTGGTTTTTTTTTAATGATTCTTTTATTTCTTTTCTTTTTAAATTCTCTTTTGTGTTTACTGGCACACAAACAGTTGCCCAGGCAGATGCTGAAAATCAGCGCTGTAGCCAGTACTGGTTTACAGCACAAGCTGAGCATCGGCCTTTTCTTTCGCCACACAGCATATTTAGTGTAGGATTAAGAGTGTAATTATTAAGAATGTTATGTAAAGTGTGTGGGATCGAATAAATGTTTCTTATTCATAAGAACATACATACATACACGCATATGATCAAATTATACATACACATTCATATACATAAACATATACACATACTATTATGATAATCACAATATCATCAATGTGATCATGTCATCAATCATATATGAATGTGTATGTATAATTTGATCATATGCGTGTATGTATGTATGAATATAATTCAGGTTCCTTAATAGTATTACTTATTTTTGCACTACCCATTTCTTCTCTCTTGTCTCACTTGTACCATATATTGTCTGGAAGAAATCGCTACTTAGCGATAAGGCCGCCAGTTGTACTTTTCATGTGTTTCTATGTTTGTATATTTCTGTATTTTTAGTGCAATAAAGTTTTAAATAAGTAAATAAATTTAAATAAAATACCGTATACCGGATTAAAGCGCGATTTATTATTTATATTGTTTGAATTATTTATCGGAAGCATCCGAAACGTCGGGATAAGTAATTTAAACAAGATAAATAATTAATCGCGTTTTAATCCGGTATACAGTATTTTATTTAAATGTGTGATACTCGCGTTAATAAAGGATATTATTAAGTAAATAAATGTTAACATAGGGTATATAATTGGTTTATTAAAGCGTATGAAGTTTTGTTCTGTGTAAAGTGTGTTCACATTTTCGACAGAGTGACACGTATAATATTTAATATGTGCTATATATTCCTTTATTCGGTTTGAAATGATACGTTTAGTTTGCAAAATGTAGGATAGAGCGCAGTTATAGTATAATTTATGTATAGTATGTTACTAGCATTCCGCCCCGGCTTCGCACGAAAATAATAAGACAGCATTTTAAGAAGAAGATCTAATTATTATTTCTATGCAGTTTCACCTGACTGCTCAGTTTCTTAGTATGCGGAAAGATTTAAAGGAAAAAACGATATACATCACGCCTCTTTCCCATTGCGGTAGGCAGAGATCACGGAATTCCATATGCTCCGATCCTTACATACCACTTTCCCATTGCGGTAGGCAGAGATCACGGAATTCCATATGCTCCGATCCTTACATACCACTTTCTCATTGCGGTAGGCAGAGAGTAGATGAGAGTTTCATAATTCTATTTTAATATTTTCATTCATAAAATAATCTTTGAGTTAATGTCAGTTTGTATAAATATAGGGTAATTTTAAAAATAAATATCTTCCGTATTTCAATCAATATCTTGGTAGTCATCTAACTACGATAACCAAAACTGATCGAATGTTGAATTACCTCCTTGTATTTTTTGACAGTCTAATAGTAAATAGATATTCAAGACATTTTTGTTGTTACGACCAAGAAAATCGTAAAAGTCGTATCCTACAGGACACGTTCCCGTCTCGAAAATTATTCCAGTTTACGACTATAAAGCTATAAACAAGAGGGCGTTTATTAATTTCTCGTTATGTTACTAGAATATAACATTTTTTCTGTCCCCGATTATCTGAAATATTTAACTATTTTTGCACCTGCCATGCGCATCGATGGGTCGTGGGTTTGAATCCCACCGGGAAGACATGTTTATAATTTTCTGTAAACATGTCTTCCCCAAGTATGGTAACTTCGAGCATTGATCGGGTGGGAGGAATTTCGAAATTTCGACCGGGTAATGAATCACCGTTCATAAATGGAAAAACCGTGAAGTGCAAGTCCATAGACTGAAACCGAAACGCGCAATACGTTTCGGTTTCAGTCTATGGATTCCCGAATGCTCGAAGTAAAAGTTAGGTCACAGATCACCCCCAATAGATTGATAATCTCACTAAAATTGCGTTGATTCTAAATCGCCAAGGTCGGAAGGGGGACGAAGGGCGGGAAGGAAAGCAGCTACGCCGCTATTGGCTACTTCAAGGTTACAGTGATAACTGAGGGATGTCCATAGACGATATCGATGTTTTCTGAATATCTATGTATTGACTTTCTCGTACGAATCTGTTAGGGCCGATCGATTCGTCTCGAAGAGACGGTTCTTTCGAGCCCAAACTCGGGGGGTGTGGGTGGAGGGGGAGGGAGTTGGGAATGGGTGAGGTCGAAAAAAGTTTGACTACGGGGGAAGAAATTGGGTTTCGTGGGGAGTGGGTTGGTATAGGAATTGAATTGAATTGAGTTTGGAGGAGTGGGGGAAGGTGGGAGGGGGGGGGATCTGCGTGGGCCAATCGACTCGTCTCGATGAGACGCTTCTTTCAAGCCCAAACTTGGGGGGGTTGGGTGAAGGGAGTGGGAAATGGGTATTACGGGGGTGAGGTATAGGGGAAGGATATGGGTCGACACAGACTTTACTATAAAATATTTAAAAAAATATATTTAAACTGAATTTAATTGCCGACACGCTCTTGACCGAAAATTCACTCCTGATTGAATGAATTATTTGAAATTTACGAATTTATAAAGATAGTTTAAAAAGAACACTCTTGGCCAAAAATAAGTGAATAATATCACCCTTAGCCGTTTTAAAATTAGTATGGAAATAATTAGAAATTTTTAAAATGAAATTAAATAAGGTTTAATGCTTCGATTTTTTTTATTTTTATGGCTATTAATAGGGAATTAAATGAAGATTTTAATGAATAAACAATATTTTGAGATTATCGTATATTTTTGTTGTGAGAGACTACCAACTTAAATGTTGTTTTTTACTATATTCTCAATCGGTTAACTGGTTTTATTTAAGAAAATATGAAAAAATTTGAAAATATTATAAGCTGACAGAATTATTCACTTTATTATGGTGTATTTTTATTTTTTCGAAATTTTGAAAATCGTAGAAAGTAAGTAATTGTACCAGTTATGGTTGACCTATGACGCAACGACGTTATGTTTTGAAGTATAAAACGTTGGACATTTCTATTTAATTATCGATACAGGCCTTGTCACATCACTAATCTTTACACGTGACCTTGGCAAAGAAAGAGAAAAGTAATAATACGGTAATGCGAGAAAGAGACGTATATACGCGCGAGTGACTACGTGACTAATACCGTCCAGTATAAGTTGATCTCCGAGAAAATAAAATGAATTCAGTGAAATGAGTAAAATTAAAATGAATTTAACATACAGGTGGAATGTAATCCCATCTTTTTTGTAATTTAATGTCTTGCTATTTTTGCCACACCATTTGACAGAAGAGTAAGACATTTTTAAAGATTTTTATACAGGAAGTTCGCCACGTGTTTGCGGTTCCAATAACTGGGCAGAACTAAACATGGAAACTTTAAATTTTGTGTTTTTAAATACAATTGTTTTGGCAGTCGGCGGCCCTGTAAACGGTATCTGGTAAGTAATCTGTGAGTTAGGTCGACCGGGCATCATTGACTGATGTTCTGTGGCTGAGGTATCCTACCATCAAGTGAACCTCATGCTCGTCTGTCGATATCTAACATAAATAAATATGTGAATTTATATGATTTATTTAATACAACATATAAAGTAGATACAAAGCGTTCCCTTTTATGGATTAACTTAATCCATCATCAAAGTTGTAATCATAATTTTCAGGTAAACTCAACCGTTTAGTCAGCGTACGGCGATAACGCCGTCAAACATATAATTCATTTCTGACATTATTTAAACAAATATTAAAGCTTCAAACTGATAATACTATCGTGGTAAAATTGTTCGTTAATAAGAGATTATAGGGCTTTTAAAAAAATATACTGTATTGTTGTTGTTATGTGCTGAATTATAAAGGAAGAGGGTGTTCTTTCTCCAGCCTAAAGGGGGGATTCTCAACCAGTCGAACCACTGACTGGCCGGCCCTAAGGCCCCAGTGGTTATAGTCGAGATGTTGTAATTTGTCAGCGCTCGGAAATACTTAGATCATATATTACATATATTTTGACTTTGAATAAATGACGGTCAGACTAACCGTGACCAAGCTAATTCTCTAATTCTTGAGGTAGATACACTCTGTTTATTCTTTGTCTGTTGTAATGGGATGGCACTGCAGGTAGCGATTCAATATATTCCTTCACTTTAAGCTTAGCAGCATCGATTTTGTGGCACCGACGTCTCTCTTCTGGTATATCATAGCATCCTCTGCTGCATTTGCTCTTTATACATGGATTATGTTTAATTTCTTTTTCAGGAACGAATTTTCCACTACTGTTTTCGTAAGACTTTCCCTTTAATTTCTTGAGGATCTTACGTTTATTTTCTGACTTTTCTTTCTTATTAATTTCTACATCTTCCTTATTTCAATTTCTTCTTCACTACTACTTTCTGATTCTTTTCTAGACCAATCGTTCGAAGAAGAACCTGAAGAATAATCTAACTTGTACTCATCTGACAGGAAATTCATATAATATTTTACTCCATTTTCGGGCTGTTTGATTTAGGCAAGTATACATATCCGAATTATTAAAGTTTTTCTGTAAGTTTCAGGAGTTAAAGGCGTCATATGCAATTGCAGAAGGAGATATTGGTGACTGCTGACTATTCAGTAGTAAGTACTTATATATTACCTATGTAAGTGACGTGCGTAGTATCATAATCTTGTTCTTGGTTTGTAATTTCAGATGTAGAAGTACTTACGGAGTTAGATGCTACAACTATAGGTGAGGATATCGGTGGCTGCTGGAAAGGTAAGTGCGAAATATTATAATCTTGTTCTGGGTTTATCATTTCAGATGTAGAAGTCATTACGGCGTCAGATGCTAGAACTCGAGTAGGAGATATTGGTGACTGCTGAAGAGGCAACTGCATACTAATAGAATCATCTTCAGTGGGCTTTTTACTTGTATCTTCTTATTAGGGTTACTAATCTGCTTCATTGTTTTTTTGTGACTGGGCTAAGATATCTATTATCTATTTTCAGTGTTTCCACAAAGGCTCGAGGCAAAGAGAATGTGGAAGTATTAACTTCATTATCGGTACTAGAAGTAATAAACTTGGTGTAGGTATACTTACTAGTCGATAATGAAAAACTGAATACAATTATTATGAACTCCATGAACCCCAAAATAAGCTTTACGCCTTTTGAGTCTGGAATAATAGAATAATGTGCTTTACACCCTAAACTTCAGGAAATATTTATAATTATTTTGTGGTAGTATAGTACAGGTGCTGTTATGTTGAATGGTTGTAAAGAACAATAATGAGAATAAATGCGCAGTAATGTAATTTACAGCCCCATTTCCTGTTTAAATTTGGTTTAGCAGCCCAAAATAGATGGGTTGTAAAGAACATTTTTGTGCGAATTTGGCAACTTCGTATATACCAATCGATAGAGAATGAAAAACTGAATACGATGGTATTATTAACTCCATTTGCCCTAAAATGTGCTTTACGCCCTTTGAGCCCAGAGGTATCGATATGTACATCTGTAACTGTTTACAACTTACAACTTTACAACAAACTTATTTAATTTTCGTATCTAAATAAAGCATTGAAAAAGTCTCAATAAAATCAAATAAAAGCAGTATTTATAAAGAAAAAGCGGTGTCTTATATCAATTCTTGTCAAAGAATAATTTCCATTCGCGTGACATTCAATCGTCGGAATTTTTATTTCAAAAGATTGCCAATAATTCTCCTTATTATTGGTGGGTTTGACCTGAATACGAGTATTTTTTTTAAAAATTGCTACGAACGGAGTTCCTTACTGCGTATTTTTTATGACAAATGAGAAAACTTCGAGAAACCTATAGGTCATGAGATTATATCCCGCCAAATTTATCATATTGTACATGTTTTTTCCTACGTCTGGTCACTCCGGGCATTGAATGAGTAGAAGGAATATTGAAATTTCAATTGTTTTAGTATCAGGATATTGATTTAAAAAAAGAAATAAGTCGACAGCGTATCATTGATTATTATTCTGAAGCTCAGCGCCATCTTACTAACCATCAAGTGAGTCTCATGCTTATTTAACACTAGCAACGCGCCCCGGCTTCACACCGATATAATGTAGATGTACTATACACAAAAAGCCTACTATTTCGTAGCTTTCTATTGGTGAAAGAATTTTTATAATCGGTCCAGTAGTTTTTGTGTTAATTCATAACATACAAATCTTTGCTCTTTATAATATTAGTAAAGATAAAAAACAAACTCCGATTGTGTGAAAGCTCATCTCATCCAGGTCAACACTTGTCGATACCCGGATTACTCTTCTATTCTGACACTAACAAGGGTACTTTCTGCTTGGTTGTATCCAACGTTCGATAATTGGACACTTGACAGGGCGCGATCTTGTCAATAAAATGCATGGTCTTCGCTTCATTGCGTTGTATTTAGCACCGGATGTCTTGGGTAAGAATCTATGAGGGACAAGAAAGAAAACAGAAGGAAAAAAACAATAAAATATACTCGGGTAGAAAATTATATTCTGCTACTTTTATGATTTTAGTTGTTATTGTAATTAGACAGTATGTTAATTTATTAGTTATATATTATGTTACCTACTGTTATCTTGTCGGCAAAAGATAATTAAGTCAGGTTAGCTACTCAGGTTGTCTGGAAGAAATCGCTTATCACTTTGTCCTGCCGGAATATTGACTTTAAATATAAAAAAAAATATTTCTGGATTTGAATATGCTATTTTTCCACTTCTATTATATATATAATGTCTAGTATGTCACTGATTTGCAGTGGACATCAAACTATAAGCGTGTAATTAAATTTTCTGCATATAATTTTTTCCTGAATTTTTCCGATATTTTATAGTTATTCTGTCATTCGAGTTATAGAAGAATCCAAAAAGATATCATTAAAATCGTTGCAGCCATTCTTGAGATATAAATGCTGTAATTATATTTTATTTATACTTATATAAAAAATAATAGATTTTAATTTGTGGTGTGCAATAAAGTTATATTTCATTTCATTTCATACTTAAATCGTTCAAAATATAATTTCTTTAGATTCAACTGCTTTATGAAATGCTCTCAATAAAGTTGAAGAAGATGATTTATATGCGATTGATCCTTTAAAGTAGAGTTAAGTACCAATCGTAAGTCCCTTAGGTAATCTTACAATTTAGTTCAGTACACTTCAGCGAATTCTATTACTACTATAACAGGATTTTCTTACTTAAGAAGTCCCGAAGTTACAGAACGTTCAAGTCCCGAAGACTTGAACGTTCTGTAAACCATACGCAGTTTTTTTTGGTATAAAAATACCTTTAATACAAAAAACTTTTATGTATTTTTTTCACCTTTTTATAGAATTTACTATCGATATTCACCAATTTTCAGTTATTTTTTATATTTATGGATACATATAATGTATTGTAATTGATATTTTCAAAACCTATATTATTATGAATAATCCAGCTTGAATTTTTATCAAAAACCTCGTCATTTTTTATAACAAATACATACTCAAAAACTTTCCCATTTATAATATTAGTAGAATTTATGTTTTTTTTTCTACGATAATTTTACGCAATAGGGCATAACCAACAGACTAGAATTAGACTAAAACTTATTGTTCGTTACGACAGTAAGTCTTGATGTAATACTGCTACGTCGTAGCTCGTCTACGAACTAAAACTGCTACGCAACAGCAAAATTATATCAATGTATTGGAAAGTCACATGACATACTTTTCCTTGTGCTTTATAAACCAATACCTAAATAAGTTTAAAATATTTGTTAGTCAAAGGCTTCTTGGTAAATAATACGTATTTTTGAGAATAAATTAAGCAATATTTACCATATTTCTGTTCTGTGATTTAATATTAACGGGAAAGTTAATACCTTTTATGCCTCCGTGGGTCAATGGTAAGCATGACGAGTTTAGCACCGAAAATCCTGGGTTCGAATACCGGGGAAACAAGTCAAAAAAATAATATTTCTGTCGGGCAGGGTACAGAAGGCTGATCACCTACTTGCTTGTAAAGATAAATGATCAGTGAAACGGACACAGAAATGGGTCTGCTCCATGCACCACTAAAGGACTCGAGAATTCACTACTATGCAAAACGTATGCTAAATGTTAATAAGGCACTAACCAATGCTTGATTTTTAAGAAGAAGGTAGTTGTGAAGATATTACATGCCAATAGTGTGTTAAGGGTGAGTAGATCGATTTCAAGGTAATTTCTTAAATCTCACCCCTAAATGTTAATTTAGAGGAGACCATATTCGTGTATCAATAGTTTGAACGTTGCGTTTAACGACCTCCGAAGTTATTGGACCTGTGTTAAGATCCCTAGGAAAAAATAAAATAATTTTCGGATATACAAGGTATTTGCCTGTAAAGAAAAATTATCAGTCAAACAGACAGTGTGTCTGCCTAATACCCTACTAGGGGACTCAAATATTCACTAACAGTATTAAAATACTGAGAAAAGTTGAGAGATTTTTTATAAGGCAACATTGTTTTTTGATATACGAGTATCATCGGATTACTTTACCGGATTCTAAACGTCAATATCTTTTTTATACATTTGAATTACTAGTAATCCGCCCCGGCTTCGCTCGGATAAAATGTAGATGTAAAATTTTGCCTCTATTACTCGCTAATAATGTAATTTTCCATTGGTGAAAGAATATTATAGGTAGTTAACAAACAACAACATAGGTAGCCCTAAAAAGTAGCAAAACATTCACATACATATATATACGTTTCCCAACCATAAAGTTATAGAGTAATTATAGACTATATAATATAGATTAAAACGAGACATCCAGTTCAGAAACCACTTGGATATCGTCCAGAATTCTAACCCTTTAACTTGTACTTAAACATCTACAAAATGACTCTAAATACATAATACTAAAGTTCGTTTTTGTATGAAACTACATAACTACAACCGAATCTAACGTGGTCCATTAATATATTAGATGTGTTGGTAATGCGTAAACCGAATTCAGGTAGAACTGTAATATGTACCTGAATGAAAAGCTAATTTTGTATTGACGCTAATTAATCATATGTTTATTTAAATATTGTATCTCTATTTTAAAACTATATCGGGATAAATAATAAATCGATTTATTAATTACTAGCAATGTGCCCCGGCTTCACACGGGTGCAATATATACTATAATGTTTAATGGGTACTATACACAAAACATAGCCTATGTTACTCGCTGATAATGTAGCTTTCTATTGGTGAAAGAATTTTTAAAATCGGTCCAATAGTTTTTGAGTTTATTCATAACATACAAAAATACAATAATACAAATCTTTCCTCTTTATAATATGAGTATGGATTTATACCCGTCCCGGGCAGACTAAAAACGGGAACTGTCTGATTAGAAATATCACAAAGTTGCCATATTAACGCCATCTATTACTAAGGAGTTGATAAAAATTCAAATTTCAAAAATCATTTATTCATTTAGGTAACATAATGTACTTATAGTACGTCAATAAAAAAAGTATATATATAAATTAAAAGTATTAAAAATATATATAAATGCTTCTAATTTTTTTATGTATGTGAAATAGGGACACGCACTTACATTATCGTGGGAATAACACGCAAACATAGTCGAAATAACTTATACGACGAATGGCCAGCCAGCCATGCTGGATATTTGCTGTAATTTTCTATATAAACAAAAGGCAAACCTTTATTCATGTCAAATTATACATAGCGAGACTATTTTCGTTGATTATCTTGCGATTATTCGATTGTCTAACAGAAAATTTTATAAACATGTCATCTCGGTGGGACTCGAACCCACAACCCATCGGTGCGCACGGCAGGTGTTCTACCGAACGCGCCAACGAGCCTGTCAATATTAGGGTCCATTATGAGCTATTTTTTTTGTATAGGACACCTTCATCGCACTCATGCGAAGCCGGATCATGTTGCTTACTAGACTTAAATATTCACATAGTAATTATTATAATTAAAAAGCAAAGAAGTATGACCTTTTAAAACTTGTAGCTGAAACACTTTCTTTACTTATTTCTTTAGTTCAAACGAAATATGACGTTGCATAAGTAAATTAAAACGCTTATGTAAGGTCACTAGGTTAAGTTGAAAATAGCAACATGTTTTTCGTATTAAATAGGGACTTAGGCACACTAATGAAAACTAATTAAAGTAACTACGAGTATGTACTATGTTCAGCAGTATGTTCTCTTTTCCATTCTCTCCTTTCACTCGCCATATCTTCAGTCGCACCTCTCAAACACATATCATTCTTCACACAGTCAATCCATGTTTTTTTTGCCTCCCTCTTCCCCCATCCACAACATTTTAATATTGCCCATATAAAGTCAAACGATTACCTATAAATTTTTCATTCACTGGCGCTACTCTCAAATTTCCTCTTATATAGTCATTTTTTATCTTATCTAATCTTGTCACTCCACACATCCACCTCAGTATTCTCATCTCAGCTACATGGAAACGTTTTTCATCCATCAGCTTATAGTTTCGTTTGTAGTCTTCTATCATATTGTTTATTACGATCTAACCCAAAAACTACTCAACCGATTTTAAATATTCTTTCACCAATAAAAAGCTATATTGTCAGTGAGTAACATAGGCTATTTTGGTTATAGTACATGTACATTGCACCAAAAGCCTTAACCAATGGACATCAAATGATTACATTGATGTGCTGTCGATCTATGTTTTTACCATACTATTCTAAAAAATAAATACGCTTTTACATCTGTGAATGGTCATATTTTGTTACCCGGTTGGAATTTCGGTATTCGGCCTCACAATTAGTAATTAAAAGGGGGATTTTTTTACAGAAAATACATAAATATGTACGAGCATGTCAGACCCGGCCATTCTGGAACCCACACTAAAGATGAATTGATCCAAAAAGGCTACCGAAAACGCTTGTATAAGAAAAAAATACGTATAATATCATGAATTAATAAATTATGACTAAGTAATTTAATTAATTTTGAATATTGGTTATTATTAATCGAAACGATTTTTCCTCGTATTTTAGGTTATGATATTTTATCTTAGCTAATAAGTCTATGAAATATATCCTATACAGAATTAAGCGATGTTTTTAGACAAAATGTTATTACAATGGTGGCTAATGGAGGGCCACGTAAGGAACACTGTTTACGCCGACAATTAGATGACACATAGAATTACTTTCGCTAGATAAGTTATATATTTTTAAAGGTTGATGGGTTTGAAAGGCAAGTTTATAATTTTCGTTTATTTCTCTAAGTCTGGCCACATTGGTTAGGAAGAGCCATTAACCAGGTTTCATTTTATATAAAACAATGCCATATTATTTACACCATTTAAAACTCAAGAACGGTTGCACCGATTTAAATTATATCTTATTTGATGATTTCTTCTACATGTGTCCAGAATAACAAAGTAACTATTAAAATATTGGAAATATTCAGGATATTTTTTATAATTATTTGTTTTCGGAATTCAGTGCGTCCGCCATCTTTCGGAATTGTCAATTTGTAATAATTGATATCCACTGCAAATCAGTGACATGTTAGACATTATAGAATAGAAGTGGAAATAGCATAATAAAAATCTAGAAATATTTTTTTGAAGCCAACATTCTGGCAGGACAACATAATATGTCAGGTCCGCTTGTAAAATATAAAAAAGCCGTTCTTTAATTTTTACAAATAAACTTATATCTATTTTTTTTTATTTTAGTCAATAAATACATAAATAATATTATGCGAAATACAGACAGGGTATTATTGAAAAACTGAAGAAAGCACAACGAACATCAATATATCGATAGATAATAGATATCATCACTACAGCAACTTTATAAAACCCTATACAATACACAATATCTAAAAACAGTAGTTGTTAAAAAAAAATATTATAAGTTTATTTTGATAACATGTGATTAATTTTTACACATCCATCTTTAAAATGACTTGAAATATACAAATAGAACTGATAGTTTAAATTATTGTAGCACCGCATATATATTCAATGTGCTGTTAAGAAGATTTATACGTTCTAACATTTAGAAATACCGATGTATACTTCTTAATTTAAGAAATTACAAAAGTTAATCTAGTGATTGTATCTCCGTGTAGAGTAATTTCCTCTCAATAAATGAAGTCTCTTTATCATTTCCGCGCGAAATAAAAATATTATATGATGTTCATTTATTATGGTAAATTAATCCTTGTGTGAAAGAGATAGAAAACTCTTAAGAGGATATGTCGAGAAAAATGCGGTTTTTCTATTACGTGTAACTTGTTCAGGCTGTGGATTATTGATATGAAATTTTGGAATTAGTTTTTTGACTATACTTTGCAGTGTCGCTCAAAAGGAAAACACGATTCAATGAAATTTTCTCGATAGAAAATAATTGTGAAGTTATGTCTATTTTTACACTTTTTTGGATCCCAAGGCATAACGGCAAAGAGTTATTTAATTTAATTTATTTTAAAGGATCTAGAATAAATGTCTTTAAGATTGCTCAAAACCGTTTTTTAATCAAATAAAGTATTGTAAAGTTATGAAATGAATTAGTTTTGGCACATACGTTGTTTTATTCCGAGCGCGTTCAAGCTACAGCTATCTCTTTTTTTTACATGTCTCAAGTAATTATTTCATTATTTCAGGCCGACAAATCGCTATATTAAATGTGAGCGAGCGTCACATTTAATATAGCGATTTGTCGGCCTGCGAGCCTCATCGACATAGGCCCTTAAGAAACACGATAACTTTATTTTTATCATATTATTTATTAAGATTAAAGATTGACCTATAGAATTAGGTCAGATCATCACCAGAACTCAGAACCTTGCTATACTACTATAATGTAAAGGGTATATAGCATAATAAGATTGTATTCTACTTATAAAATAATACTATTTAGAGTTGGTTGAGGAGATATATTGAAAATCCTCAATGGGGTTCACAAGGGTCCATACTAGTTCCATTATTATTTCTAATGTATATAAATGATTTTTCACTATTTGTAGTGAGAATTGTGTCCCGGACAAAACAAAAGAAGGAAAGGTAGACTAACAGTAAGTCACATGTGGAAATATGATATAGAAAGATAGAATATTGTGGAAATCACTTCATATAAACATCTAGGACAATCTTTAAATAACAGTTTCAAATGAATTTTGTATGCGTACATTTAATATCAGATATCCGATAATTTTAGATATGATTACGGAGCTTTTTATGTTAGATCGACAGACGAGCATGAGATTCACTTGACGGTAGGTGATAGCCACAGAACATTAGTTAATGATGCGCTGTTGACCTATTTTGACTACTTGAAATCCATAGACTGAAACCGAAGCGCACATTATACACTTCATGGTGGTTCGTTATCCGGTCGGAATTTCGATATTCCTTACACCCGTTCAATGCCCGAAGTTACCAGAAAATTATAAACATGGGTCCCGGTGGGATCCAACCCACGACCCATTGATGCGCACGGCAGGTGTTCTACCGAATGCGCCAACATCCTTGGTTTAGACAGTATAACGTTTCAGTATTATTTTTTAAATAAATTTTTAAACTTATAAAAAAAATACTTTATTCATAAAATGTGTTTAATGTCAAGAGTTTTAATTTTGATGGTGATAAATTGAATTATGCATTCATAATGTAATAATAATCCTTTTTTAATTTTGCCCTAAATGCATGCATACATTCTAGTTAATATTCACAGCATAAAGGCATTTATAATAAGGAGAACTGCCTTATCACAGAATAATTAAAAACAGTTGCTTATGTAACTAACAAGTAATCATTAAAAAGGTTTTTTATATTAGCAAGGACGTAATTAGTTAAAAAGAAAGAGGCTTTTGTTACCTATTTAGGTTGGAGATATACGACATTCTATTACATTACCGATCTGAAGACTGTTTATACTATACGATAACGACTAAACCTTCAACTTTATATACGAAATATCAATAAAGGTTGGCTGCAGTGATGGGCGGGTCTAAGATTTTCTACAAGAAGGTTTACCAGGATACGGATGATATGTATTTTTATGTTAACCTTCATATAGTACTCACTGATAATGTAGCTTTCTATTGGTGAAAAATTTTTAAAACCGTCCAGTAGTTTTTGAGTTTAGTTGTTTACAAACAAATCTTTCCCCATTATAATATTAGTAAAGATATCGTAAGAGGTCATCGGGCATTGGTTGTAGGTCCCTCAGCTCTCAGCAGC
This sequence comes from Anthocharis cardamines, assembly GCA_905404175.1. Classification (NCBI taxonomy): domain Eukaryota; kingdom Metazoa; phylum Arthropoda; class Insecta; order Lepidoptera; family Pieridae; genus Anthocharis; species Anthocharis cardamines. The sequence continues at coordinate 7,583,651 of FR989974.1, forward strand.
CTCAGTTCAGCAGTCTATGATACGCTATCGATCTATTTTTTTTATTTTTACTTCAAACATTCCTCTCCGATGCTCGCTCGCTGGATACGGCTGCACACAGTTGTATAGTAATTTTCCGCCATCATCGGGAAGTCCACCCGGAACCGACTGTTATTATTATTGTATTTTATTACTAACATTAGTTTTTAACCTTGCAAATTGTACTAACAAATATGGATGTAATCTCAGAATGAATCCGAAATAAATGAATATAAATATTATTATTCCGAATAATAGACTAAAACCGAAACGCGCAATATGCCTTCACGGTTTTCGGAATTTTTATTTTTAATACCAGAAGTAAACAGGTAAAAATATTAAAAGATAAATATGATCTTTTATCGGGATTCAAACACACGACCTATCCATACCTGAGGTGACCCAACGTGCCTAACTAGCTCGTCAAAAGCCACGTTGCTTGCGCAACATTAGGATATTGTCTTTTATTAACGCGATTATCATATTACACTTATTTATAGGAATCCGTAGGAATAGATGGCGTTAGTATGGCAACTTTGTGATATTTCAATTCAGACCACGTTTGCTGGAAATCACTCGAAACGTCGGGACAAATACATTAGGATTTTAAAGTTGAAGAAACGTTTCCAAACATCAAGTGGAGATCAATATTTTGCACATATAATCGTCTTGCACAAATATTTACAACAACTGCGCGATTCCTAAAACAGGAAGTGTTTTAGGAACACAACCACTCTGTGCAACCAGCTGTCACCGGTGGTTTTGCAACCGATACAACTTGGGAACCTTCAAGAAACGAGCGCTCTCGTTAAGCGGATGTCTATGACGGTGATTACCATCACGGGAGCCGGGCCATTTGCCCCCTTATCTATGAAAATACAATATATAAAGAGCTATATGATATATAGATCCTACTGAGCTAAATAAAACATCGTATACATATCGTATAAACGCTCATACATCTAACGCAATATCCAGAGAAAATAAATGAACGTACCATACATATTCAGTGTACCGTAGCTACTAAGTTTGAGCGAGTTGTATTTAGGTCAGGTCTTACCTTTGTTTATTCTTTAAGATGTAATAAAGTCTTTAGAAATTTCTTTAATTATTTTCGAGATGAAAATCTTTTATGTGAAGTCTTTATAAATATATATACGTAATTTTAATTGTGAAATAATTGTTTCAGACTAGCTGGTGCCTTCTTAAGCTGAGCTTCTAAGCAAGCTATTTAAATGAACTTTCTTCCCTACGTTTTTATGTTACCCCAGTCTAAGTTCAATATATGTATCAAAGCTGCATTAAAATCAGTCCAGTATCATCAGATATAAGCCTGAACAAAAAGACAGATAAAATGTTCAACATGATTTTTATGTATACTGTTCCCATTCCTAACTGTCCCATCTCCATTACTTGATATATTTATTATTGTTTCTACTGTTTTATTATATGTATGTATGGATAATTGGTTACATGTTTATGTATTTTGTGTAATTGCTTATTTTTCAAGTAATAACATAAAATTTGTTCATGAATCATTTAAAATATTTATTTAATGAGTTAAATTTATCCGCTCGAACCGGAGTTTGCAGTAATTGATTGTAATATAAACTTTGAATTGAAATTGTATTAGTAGTGTTTGTGATTATTTATTTTCTCTAAAATATCCACCCTGGCTTCGCAAGAGTGCAATGTAGATGTACTATACACAAAAAAATAGCCTACTTAAATTTTTTTTAAATTGGTCGACTAGTTTTTGAGTTAAATCGTAACAAACAAACAAATCTTTCCTCTTTATAAAATTAGTATAGATTGCGTATGGAAATTCGAAGTAATATTCGAAGATATGTTGAAGATCTTTACGTCAGCTTTCCTCGTAGCGTCACGTAGAAAGTGTTTATTTATATTGGTCTAAAGTAGAAGAAATAATCTATAAGTGTATCGAATAAGTAATATTGAAATGTATCGTCAGCAGAATACCAAATTTCCTTCATTTGAAGATGCAAAGCATATGCAGTTGAGGCAAATATGCAAGGATTTATACCCGGGTCAGACGAGTTCACGGGATATTTAGAACGTGACTGAAAATTTAAGGAGTTTGCGACGAGAATTATTTAGTTTTGTGGATATGAATTTATGAACAGCAAGAGGTATCTAGGTATATACTCAGAGTGGTGGTTCATAACTGGAGTCACCACCATCCGGTAGAACCCGCTATACCGTAACGTTTTAAAATATCCCTATTAGAACTCAGGCCATTTTTCCAATTTTCCAATTTTTTGCCACTTTTCTTTTATATATTAGTTGTACGTTATCATACGCTTGACCGGATCCGTAGTTTCATGGTAAGCGAGACACATTTAGCGCCGAAAGTCCTATGTTCGAATCTCAGATTTAAAAAAATTGTTTCGGTCGGCACAGAGCGCTGATCCTATGACATTCTTGCCTGTAAAGAATTGACGGGCTTGACGGTAGAACACCTGCCGTGCGCATCGATGGGTTGAGGGTTCGAATCCCACCGGGACGACGTATTTATAATTTTCTGTAACCATGTCTTCCCCATATCTGGTAATATCGGGATACCCATCGTTCATAGATGGAAAACCCGTGAAGTGCATATTACGCGTTTCGGTTTCAGTATATGGATTTCTGAATGCTAGATGTAAAAATTAGATCGACTGCTCATCATTGACTGATGTTCTGTGGCTGAGGTATCAAGTGAACCTCGTGCTGATCTGTCGATATCTAACATAAAAAAAGAAGAAAAAGATAAATTATTAGTGAAACAGACCTAGAAATGGGTCTGTCCCATGCCCCACTAGGGTTCTTATGTTCTATCATTTATTTTTTGTTCGAAATTTGAATATTTACAAATGAAGTCTGTAAATTTCCACTGTTTGATTATTGTTGAGTTCAGGTAAAGTTGGATCGCTTTATGCAAGTCCTCGACAACATGAATTTGAGTGTAAAATATTAACTTCACTAACTAAATCTACGCTAAATATGGCACCGAAAACTAAAAGATAAGACCAAGTTTAAGACTGTGAACATTTGTGTAAAGGTGTGCTCTTACTTTCCGCTGCTAAATATGTTTTATACCATACTCATGACATGAGTATGGTATAATTTTTTTACATTTGATTGATAATTAACATATGGATATGAAATTTGTTTTTATAGTAACACTCGGCTTTTTAAGGGTGCAATATATATGAACAATACCTACAATAATATAAATATATAGCCTATGTTACTTGCAGATAATGTAGCTTTCTATTGGTGAAAGAATTTTTAAAATCGTTTGAGTAGTTTTTGAGTTAAATCGTAAAAAAACAAACAAATATTTTCTCTTTATAATATAAGTATATATGAAAGTGGTTAAAACGTTAGTTAAAATAATGAGATTGCAAATATTCCTATTTTAATTCCTCTACTTTTGCCGTTGCGAAATGCACAAATATAATTATTTCTAAATCTTTTTTTAAATATATTTACCTAAAAACACAATCATTTGACTGCATTACCTGATGGTGCCTTCAGAATCGCCTTGAAAAGACCCCTTTTGACGGGCTCGTCATGGATCGTGGGTTCGAAACCCAACGGAACGACATATTTATAATTTTCTGTGCACGTCATCCTCACGTCTGGTATTGGCATTGAACGGGTGGTAGGCATATCGAAATTCCCACCGGGTGACGAACCACCGGTCATATAAGGAAAAACCGTGAAGTGCGCGTTTCGGTTTCAGTCTATGAATTTCAGAATTCTCGAAGTAAAATTAGGTCGACAACGCATCATTGCCTGATGTTCTGTGGCTGGACCCATCAATTGAACCTCATGCTCGTCTGTCGATATCTGACATAAAAAAATAAACATGTTACGGACTCGCTCTCAGTATAACCAACGACCACAAAGTAGATTGATAATGTCACGTCTCGCGGTCGCATGACTATGTGCATTACCCTTATAGTAATTGTACTCTTAGCTTAGGCGGGTTCACACGAGCTAACTAGTGAGACTGATAAATCAGTTTGCTGCTGTTTATATACTAAGCGGAAAGGCTTTTTTATTTTATTTTTCTAATTATAGTAAGAAACTATTTATTTAGGATAAAATCATTCAAAACTACGTATGAAAGCATTGATGAAAGTGGAAGAAGCGAAAGTGGTATGTAAGGATCGGAGCATATGGAATTCCGTGATCTCTGCCTACCGCAATGGGAAAGAGGCGTGATGTATATGTATGTGTTTACCCTATTTGGGACTTTTTCAATAATATCAAATGTATTTAAGACATATTGCATAATAACTTAAGTGCACATATCTCAAAAAAAAATGGCAGTTAATGGGGTAAGTACTTACTAGTAGAGGCTAATAAATAAGAATTACACATAAAAAAATTGTATCCCAAAATACCTAAAAAAATAGGCCTCAACACGGATTTTCAAATCGGAAAGAAGAGAAGAAAGAAAGAAAGTATATTTTTTAAAATTGGTTTAGTAGATAATATTGTCTTTTATTAACGCAAGTATCACACATTTAAATAAAATACTGTATCCGGTAATAAAACACGATTTATTATTTATATTGTTTAAAATTAGAAGTAGTAAATGTAAAATTAGAAGCATTTAATATGTATTAATTTTTATTTACGTTCACAGATGTACATTGTGTTACCTAAATTAATAGATTATTTTTGAATTTAATTGAATTAAATATGGCAACTTTGTGACATTTCATATATCAGACAACTGTCATCTTTCTGTCTCCCGCGACCACGGTTGCTGAAAAACATCCGAAACGTCGGGATAAATAATTTAAACAATAAATCGCGTTTTAATCCGGTATACACTATTTTATTTAAATTGGTTTAGTAGATCCAGACATTACCCCCTACCACAAACTTTACCTCTATATAAGTATAGATAAAACACCATTTTATAGTCTATCACATACCATATATTATATTTTGCCGACTGTAGGTATATATTATTAAAAATAGATAATTTATAACATAACATTTAGAAGTAATATAATAAAATTAATTTAATAAAAAATAAAAATCTAGAGTTATCTATACAAATATTATAAAGAGGAAACATATGTATTTTTGTATGTTATGAATAAACTCAAATACTACTGGACCGATTTTGAAAATTCTTTCACCAATAGAAAGCTAAATTATCAGCGAGTAACATATGTAGGCTTTTTGTATATAGTACATAAATATTGTACCCGTGTGAAGCCGGGGCAGTTGCTAGTATAATATAACAATACAAAATTATTCGCTCTCAGTGCAGCCAGCGGATGTGTAACCGGCTGATACAGTCACGTAATGCGGCCGCATGACAGCGAGCATTACACAATTGCACCGGCTTTAGTGTTAGCACTTCACGCATCTTAATGTTTGTCGGGATTTTGTCGTTCGTGGTGATACTAAGCTCGGTAACTTGGGCTTATTGTTGACTAGCAACGCGCCCCGGCTTCACACGGGTGCAATGTAGATGTACTATACACAAATAGCTTATGTTACTCGCTGGTAATGTAGCTTTCTATTGATGAAAGAATTTTAAAAATCGGTCCATTAGTTTTTGAGTTTATTTATAACATACAAAAATATAAATCTTTCCCGGCCTAGCATGACAACCGCGACAAAATTTTGTCGACCGTTTTCTCGTGTTTTAATCGCTTATCTCTTTATTTCTTCCGGGTCTTACGTGACAATTACACTTAAAACTCGACTTTTAATATCAAAAATACATTTATTTATCGATCGAAATATCTTTTCTATTAAAATTGTCGATGTCGAGATATTATATATTGAGATATCTTACATCTCAGTTTGTCTTCTCTCGTCCGCGACATATCTCGTGGCGGTCATGCTAGGCCGGCTGATAGGTACCTAGTTCCACACTAGCCTTCCACTCCGGCTTTGCACGTGTGCAATATAGATGTACTAAAACAAATTAAAAAAATGTTACTCACTGATAATGATCTTTCACCAAAAGAAAGCTTTCTATTGGTGAAAGAATTTTTAAAATTGGTCTAGTAGTTTTTAGTAAAATCGTACAAACGGACATATTTCCTCTTTATGATATTAGCAGGTAAAGGTAGATAAAGGTATATCGAACATAATGACATCAAACAAGGAAGAGAGCCAGTTCTGCTGGGCTAACATGACCGCCACGAGATATGTCGCGGACGAGAGAAGACAAACTAAGATGTAAGATATGGAGATATATTATATCTCGACATCGACAATTTTGACAGAAAAGATATCTTGATCGACAAATATATCTATTTTTTATATTAAAAGTCGAGTTTTAAGTGTAATTGTCATGTTAGACCCGAAAGAAATAAAGCGATAGTCGATTAAAACACGAGAAAACGGTAGACAAAATTTTGTCGCGCTTGTCATGCTAGGCCGGGAAAGATTTATATTTTTGTATGTTATGAATAAACTCAAAAACTACTGGACCGATTTTAAAAATTCTTTCGCCAACAGAAAGTTACAATATCAGCGAGTAACATATTAAGCTATTTGTGTATAGTACATCTACCTCGCACCCGATGTCGAGATATAATATATCTCCATATCTTACATGTTAATTTGTCTTCTCTCGTCCGCGACATATCTCGTGGCGGTCATGCTAGCCCGGCTGGAGTCCAAAGCAATCATGAAGAGTTGTTCAAATTTGTATACTGAATAACAGCTAGCTTCAAATGCAAAAGCTTTGATCATTGATTTCGCTTCGGGCGATGTGACGTATTTTGTTTGTTTTTCCTATTCGCATTGCCGTATTGGGCAATTATAGTGAACTAGGTTTACTCGTTTGGATTTTTATACTGGGTTAATACAAGGTACAAATGGACGGTGTTATGCAATACAGTGTCAACCCACATGGTTGCCATTTTGAGAAAATTGAGTTTGAAGTTTTAATTAGGTATTACTAAATCGTTTTTAAAAATAACAGAAATAATAGATTTTTTAATTATTATTATTACACTAAATGTATATCGTTTTTCATGGTAGCAATCAAAGTAATAGAATTTACTGCATTATTGTTAAATATTCTAAACATTTAGGCCCACTAATTTCTTGAATATTTTTACAGCTTGAATTTTTTTTCTTGTACTGACTACAGCGCTGATTTTCAAAAAAATATATACTTATAAAAGAATATCGAAAAGTTATCAGAAGGCATCATGCTATTTTGATGGATGTATGGAAAAATCATGGAGGGAAATTGAAAAAAAAACAATGTCAACGAAGACACTTAACTTTGTTATTTACCTCAAATAGGGAATATGCATGTATTTGTTTTTATTTGGTAGCTTACATCGTTATATAATCGAAAAAAATATTCAAAGCCAAACAAATTAATTTAAAGTATATAAAAAAATATTAAAAATTTCCAACCAATGCGGTCATTTTAAACGCCCGCCAAATTCGTGGGCTTTGTTAATAGACTATGACGTGAATCAGAAACACCTAATAACTACGCACTCGGTAGCATTAACAGTAGGGAATATGCATGCATTTTTTTTATATTTTTTATCGACTTGTTACATCATTTTACCCTAATAAAAAATATAAATACTCTTGGCAATGTCCAAATTATTTTTTAAAATTACTTTGAAAACATCGATAAAATTTGATCTGTTTAAACGCGGCCATATTTCGCGGGCTTTGGATGATATCACATTACACGCTCAGTGACGGATAGAGTGAGGTAATTATGGTAACCAGTGTTTGACGCCATCTTCGATGTCAATGGACGCCATTGATAAATCGCTGCCGATAAATGACAGAATGTGTAAGGTGACGTCACGTTTTGTTTCGACCAATGGTGATGCGTTTTGCAAACTTGAATTTCTCTCCCTTATTTTACACATTTTAATTAATATTTTTTGCAATTAAACACGAACTAAATAAGAAAATAATTGTTTAGGCAAAATATCTGGGCCATAAGGATTCAAGGGAAAAAATATCAAGTAAATTTAAACAACATGCATATTCCCTGTTGCTGGCATAGACATTTACGTCATATTCGCTCTGACCAATGGCGTGGCTTTTCAAATATTTGAATATTCCACAGTCAATTGACACTTTTTAAAAATTAATTTCTTGCTCAAAACTGAAATTGTAATAAAAATATTGATGGTAGCGTAATTCTGTAGTAATAAAGTTTAAAAAGTTTTCTGTTATTCTTTAAAAGTTTACTAAAAACCGAATTAAAACTTCCAACTCAATTTTCTCAAAATGGCAACCGTGTGGGTTGACACTGTATTGTTTAACAGCGTCCATATAGTAGTGAGTATAAACATATTATAACAGAAGATGAGTAAGTCATAAACTATTATATATTGCAAAAATGCAAGGAAAGTAATGCGCAGTGTTTACAGGTAAGCTTATACATATGAGTATAGCGAAGGCTTTCAACGCTGTTACTTGTTCACAAGTCGTTAGTGATCGACATATGCGATACATACAGGAGGATTTACTATAAAATAAACAAAAAATTACATATGTTTTTATGTTAGATATCGACAGACGAGCATGAGGTTCACGATGGTAGATGATACCTCAGCCACAGAACATCAGTCACTGTCAACCAAATTTTTTACTTTTTAATATTCGAAAATCCATAGACTGAAACCGAAACGCACAATATGCACTTCACGGTTTTTCCATCAATGAACGGTGATTCATTACCCGATCGGAATTTCGGTATTTCTCCCACCCGTTCAATGCCCGAAGTTACCAGACGTGCGGAAGAAATGCTTACAGAAATTATCAACATGTGGTCCCGTTAGGATTCGAACCCACGGATGCACACGGCAGGTGTTTTACCGAAGTCAGAGGTAGAATAGTCTATACTAATACTAATAATAGGAAAGATTTGTATTTTTGTATGTTATGAATAAACTGAAAAACTACTGGACCGATTTTGAAAATTCTTTCACCAATAGAAAGCTACATTATCAACGAGTAACATAGGCTATGTTTTGTGTATAGTACATCTACATTGCACCCGTGTGAAGCCAGTGTTGCTAGTTTTACATATAGAAAAACATTATTCTTATAGCCAGTGTGTAGGCGTATTGATCTAATAGAGCGTAGCGGGCAACCTCTCTCCTAATTGGTTCTTTAATATTTTTTTTTTATATATGCGAAAGTTTTAGAAAAGTTTCCCCAGAATATGTGCTCTCGTTTTAAATTACGCGAAGCTTTTTGAACTCAGTTGAAGTTCGACGTTCACTTGAGTTCTTGGTTTTTAATAACCAATTTTGTCTGACACTTTTAAACTATTTTTTAACTAAACATAAATTTATTTCTGACGGGCTAATTGGCGCGTTTGGTAGAACACCTGCCGCATCGATGGGTAGTGGGTTCGAATACCACCGGGACGACATATTTATAATTTTCTGTAAGCATGTTTTCTCCACGTCTGGTTATTTCGGGCATTGATCGGGTGGGAGGAATATCGAAATTCCGATCGGGTAACGAATCACCGATCACGGGTAGAAAAACCGTGTAGTACATATTGCAGTTTAAACTTTTTGCTCGAAGTAAAAAGTAGGTCGACAGCGCATCATTGACTGATGTTCTGTGGCTGAGGTATCACCTAACATCAAGTGAACCTCATGCTCGTCTGTCGATATATAACATAAGTGAAAACCTAGAGAAAAAATGGTCATTGAAATGTTCGAGAGAACTAGAGTACGGAGTAAATATTTTGACCCTTTCGAAAGCTCCCCCTGTACAACAAACTTTCAGGCGCCAACTTTAAGAAACTATTATTTAAATAAACAATCCCTATTGCTAATAATAAATTGTAACACTAAAACTAATCAAACTAAAACCATTTTTCCTAACAGAGTTGTGAACAAAAATTGGGTATAACGATATTTCAATACAATAATAACATTCTCTTACATTGGATTGGAATCCCGAAACAATTTCACCCATTTTAGGGTTCCTTAGGGGTTTAAAGGAACCCTTCTCTTTGAGCCTTTTTCATGTCTTTTTTTTATAGAATAAACCGGGAATAAAGTGGGCTTGCAAGTGCGTTGCCGACCTTTGGAACTATTGATAAAACAATAAATGTTTTACTTTGTGTTAGTAGATAGTTCAAATAATATTTAGTGAATTCCTGAGTCCCTAGTCCCCATGAGGCAGACCTATTTCTGTGTCTATCAATGATTATTTTGTTTTACAGACCAGTAGGTGATCAGCATGATTCTATGCCCTGGACGACCAAAACGTTTTAAAAAAAGTTGTTTCCCCGGGAATCAAACCCGGGACCTCTAAAGCTAAACGCATCGCCTTTATCAATGAACCATGGAGGCGGTCAACTATTACATAATAGCTACTAATAAAAATAAATGGCATACGGAATCCTCCATACATATTAACACTCTTGACATTTTTTGATAGTTCGTGAGCAATTCGCGATGACAGCGCAAATATTTATATTAAATCTTCTATTCGGTTATATGATGATGAGTTTCTTTCAATGAATTCATACCAGTTATCTAAGTGAATAATATAATATAATGTTTTACATTTTCATATTCAAATCGATTGCTAACAGCCATAAAAGGACAACCTCAATTTCATAACTTAACAAAAAAGTAATTTAAAGTTCGGAATAAATGAAAAAAATGATATAAATATATGAGCTACAGCGTATTTATTCCTACTAATATTGAAATAAATGTGAAACTTTGTGAGGATGTGAGGATGGATGTTTGTTAAAAGATTACGCGAAAACTACTGAACGGATTAAGCTTTACAGTATTTAAATAAAATACTGTATACCGGATTAAAACGCGATTTATTGTTTAAATTATTTAAATTATTTATCCCGAGTTAAAGATCACAAAATCCCGACTTAAAAAGAGTGGCAGCGAGTTTCTTGCCAGTTCTTCTCGTACGCTCTACGCCCTTGATTTGTGAACTGGTAGCAATAGTAAAATTAGAAGCATTTAATATTAGTAATATTAGTAATTTAATATGTATTATTTTTTATTGACGTTCATAGATGTACATTGTGTTACCTAAATTAATAGATTATTTTTTAATTTAATTTTAATTAAATATGGCAACTTTGTGACATTTCAAATATAAGACAACTGTCATCTTTCAGTCTCCCGCGACCACGGTTGCTGAAAAGCATCCGAAACGTCGGGATAAATAATTTAAATAATTTAAACAATAAATCGCGTTTTAATCCGGTATACAGTATTTTATTTAAATGTGTGATACTCGCGTTAATAAAAGACAATATTACTTTACAGTGTTATTGTTTATAGATCAGAATAACATATAGACTATAATTTGTAACGATAGTGAGTTAATTGGCCAAATTATAACGATGATGAAAAAAATCCTGTCATCTGAGAGCTATTTCGGCGTGCGGTGCATAATATATGTGCGTAATATTCGAAATCTGTGGGGATGAAACCGCGGGTAGAAGCTAGTAAAACAATACTTGTATCGGGAAAGGAGGCCACTCAATTGGTGATGAAACGAAAGAAATAACATCTTCGTATTTTAACTTGTAGTATTGTCACGCACCCCCCTGGAGACTCCCGAGATAGGCGGATGCCGAGGCGAAGTGATAGGGCGTAGCCCGCGTATCACCCCGCCACTGGTCTATGACGGTAGCCCTGATAAGGGCTGACCAGCTTTTATCTCGGTGCCTCGCACCGACAGTAATCAAAGGTTCAATACCCAAGCCCCGAAAGGGGCTAACCAGTTGATACTGCGGCGCTGGGGAGGTGGTGGCCTCGACGTAATTTGCCGGGACAGGTCGTATCCTAGTGCTGGTGCTGTCCGGCCCGCACACCCTGCTATGTGCCTGGATGTCCTGCCAGTGTTTTTGGGATAGGGGGATAAATGGTGAGGGTGAGGTGAGGGGGAAGGAAAAGGTTACTGGGAAACTTGGAAAATATAGGAAACTTGGAATTAATTAAAGAACTGGTCACTTTTAAACTTGAAGCCGTCTCAGATATCACTTGTTATTACTTGTTATTATTCGTATTTCGAATGCATAATTTAATATTGATGGTCGTAGCTCACCTGAATCGTGCAGTATACCGCGATGTGAACTACGACCGTTACAAACGTTTTCCCAAAATTTTACTGTTATTTTCGCTATCTGAGACTTCTTTTAAATTATTTATTTCCATAAAAACACAGTTATACATTTACATATTTTACATCACCTTATAGAGCATCGTAAGTACATTATATTAAAACCGTTATATGCTGGATTCGATACGGATTATATACCTTTAATTACCTTTAAAGGGGTATTTTCACTCGCCTTTCTAGTGAAAATTACTGTTCACGAGCCTCTAACATTTATTACATAATACTTATAAAAAACCTCTTATGTCTACTAATTAGTCCGTATCGAATCCCTTCTTTTACATGTTGTTAAAATACAATAAACATAGTACAACATACATAAAATTACGTTTAAAGTGCTAAGTCATAAAAATAATCAACATTTGGATTCCTACAAGATACATTAGTTTTTACTAGTTTAAATTACGTATTTACATTTATCATATTTTTCTAAAACATTAAAACATCAAAAACATGCAAAACCTATGAATTAGCGATAATTATTAATTTTAGTCAATTATTTTGAAATAATGTTTCGTTCTGACAACTTGTTACACCCCAGCGTAGTAACATAGAAATTCGTTAAATTCTGATTTTTATTTTAATCTTTTAAACTGATAGCTTTTACATTGTTATCTTTATACATATATATTTTACGTTAAATTACTATTCAAAAATATCTATAAATGTCTAACTAAATCGCCGACGTGATATACTAAAATAAACGTTACTTATTGATTAATAAAAATATAAGTATTGATATAAGGTGATAAAACCTAAGTCGCCGACATTCTCCCCTTCTGCGCAGCACCTTCTTCTTGTCGCGGCGACTCCGTTGCGGGAACCAGTAGCACGATCTTCGATGCCGGCCGTCGCAGCACGCCACCTCTCGTTGACACGTCGACTATCCGGGTTCTTCCGTCTGGCCCAGGGTAGGTCTTCTGGATTCTTCCTCGTGGCCAGGTGCATCGTGGGAGAGTGCGGTCTACAATGAGGACCACATCGCCCGGCTGCAGGTCGGATCCTGTTCGTCCGTCGATCTTGCGTGGTAGCAGCGTGGGCAGGTACTCGCGAAGCCATCTTCTCCACAGGTGGTCCGCCAGTTGCTGTACCGCCTTCCAGTCTTCTCTGCCGACAGGTCGCGTATCTGAAAAATTACCGATGCGCGCGGCTCCGCAGGATCTACCAATTAAGAAGTGATTAGGAGTCAGCGCCTCTTCCTCAGCGTTGTCTGCGATGTTGGTGAGGGGTCTTGAGTTTACCATGTGCTCAGCTTCTAGTAGGAGTGTGGAGAGAACCTCTTCCCTCGGATGTCGGTCTTTAAGCGTAGCGTTTAGTGCAGTTTTAATGGAGCTCACCATACGCTCCCATGCACCTCCCATGTTGGGCGCGCCGGGTGGAATGAACTTCCAGCGCACGCCAATCTTCTCTGCTTCGGTTGCGAGCTCGTCTTCTTCTAGGGTCTTGAGCGCTGCCTGCAGCTCCTTGTTAGCTCGTACGAAATTGGTGCCGTTATCTGAATAAATTACTTTAGGTGTACCTCTTCTCGCAGCGAATCTTCTTAGCGCCATGATGGTTGAGTCGGTTGTCAGGCTCGGCACTAGCTCCATGTGGACTGCCCTGGTTGTTAGGCAGGTGAACAGAGCGCCCCATCGTTTTTCTCTCCTTCTTCCCACGGTGACTGTGAGTGGCCCGAAATAGTCCACTCCTGTACAGGTGAAGGGATGCGCGCCATGTTGTAGTCTTTCGCGTGGTAGATCGCCCATCGGAGGTGGAGCAGGCTTGCCACGCATCGCCTTGCAGTGTTGACACTTCTGCTGGACGCTGCGCAGAACCGACCGGAGCCCGATCATCCAGTACCTTTGCCGGATCTCGTTCATCACCGTCGCTTGGTTGCCATGGTTGAATCGCTTATGGTAATCTGAAATCAGAAGTTTTCCCACATGGCTTCGTGCTTCTAGAATGATAGGTGCTAAGTAGTCGCTATGAATGCCCTTGATAGCGTTGGCTCGTCCTCGCAGTCGTAACAGCCCATCCTTTATCATAACGTCGAGCTTTTTAAGCTTGCTGGAGCCCTCGAGCGTCTTTGCTGCTTGTATCAAGGCTATGTCTTTGCTGAAACTATCAATTTGGCTCTGTCTCACCAGTAATTCTTCAGCGCGTTGTAGTTGTTCTTCATCGATTGGCATGAAGAACCGTGATTTCCTCTTCGTCTTGATTCTGGCTTCGCCGTCACCTCCTTTCTTTCTACAGAGACTGATAAATTGAAGTACTCGAGCCGTGGATCTCCATAATTTCTTCCAGCTAGAGAATCTTTCTGGAGCTGGCGTTACTTGCTGATTGTTTGACAAAATATATGTTTTTTCTACTTGCGTTTTTTCTTCTTCCGTAGGTTGCTTGCGGAAGGTTCGCGGAGACGGCCAGCAGTCTTCATTCTTCTTCAGGAAAGCAGGACCCTTGAACCACCGATGCGTAGCGTCGAAGTTCCTTGGCAGATCTCTTGTTGCGTCGTCAGCGGGATTCTCTGCAGTGGGCACCCACCTCCACTCATGTGGCTTCGTTAAATCTTCGATTTCCGCTAAACGATGCGCAACGAAGGTTTTGAACGTGCGCGGGTCCGTCTTGATCCATGAAAGCACGACGCTAGAATCAGTCCAATAAGTTTTACTCACGATGTTAAGATCCAGTTCTTTCTCTACAGAGTCGGCTAGGCGGCTTCCCAATAGAGCTGCTTGTAGCTCCAGCCTTGGCATCGATACTGGTTTCAGCGGCGTCACTCTTGTCTTTGCTGCGATGAGGTTGACTTCGAACTTATCGTCAGTCCTCGTGCGCCAGTATACTGTCGCTGCATACGCCGTCTCGCTTGCATCTGTAAACACATGTAGCTCCCCTTCGGTGGATGTTGGGGAGATGCATCGCGCCAACTGGATGTCTGGAATCTTCTTCAGGTCTTCCAGGTAAAGCAGCCACTGCTTGGTGTCTTCTTCGGTTATTGCGTCGTCCCATCCGACGCCGCTCCGCCATATGCTCTGGATCAGCTTCTTTCCTTGTATCAATATGGGTGATACTAGGCCTAAAGGGTCGAAAGTTGACATTACCGCGGCAGTGACTTGCCTCTTTGTTGGGGTTTTCATACCTTGGGCCACCTCTGCGGGAACTTTTCTGAACTGGCTTCGGAAACCCAGCTTGTCGCCGCGCGTCAGCCATCGGAGTCCCAACGTCTTCTCTTCGGCGCTGTCTCCTAGGTTCACCTCTTCGACTCCTTCAGTGTCGATAACTTCTTTGAAGTTCGATGCCCAACCTCGTAACTCGAAGTGAGCTTTCTTGTGAATCGTGTCGACCTGCTCGATTATTGCCTTACACTCCTTCATGCTGTGAAAACTTTGCAAATAATCATCCATATAATGGTTCTTTTCTACAGCACGTACAGCCTTGGGAAATTGATTCATGAATTCTTCCGCGTTCTTGTTTTTAATATAGATCGCCGTACACGGTGAGGACGCAGCGCCAAAAATGACAGACGTCATTCTATATTCTTTCACGGGCGTGTCTATTTCGTTTCTCCACAAGAACCTTAAACTATCTCTATCTGAATCAATAATTCTCACCTGTAAGAACATTTCCTTAATGTCCGCTGCCACCGCGATGGGTCCCTGTCGGAATCGTATCAGTACTCCGAACAGGGACTGGAGCAAGTCTGGACCTGGTAGCAGCGTGTCGTTGAGGCTGACTCCGCTGGTTTTGGCTGCAGCGTCGAACACGATTCTTAATTTCTTCTTCACTGGATGCACCACCGGGAAGTGAGGCAGGTACCACTTCTTCGTTGAAGTTGAGTCGGCTGGTGCGACTTCTGCGTATCCATTCTGCAATAAATTATTAATCTGCTCACCATATTGTTTACGTAGAAGAGCGTCCTTTTGCAGTTTCTTCTCTATTCCCTTATATCTGTTCAGCGCTGACAGATAGTTGTTTGGCAGCGTGACTTCTTGATCTCTCCACAGCAAGCCGACCTCGAACCTGCCATCCTGGAGTCGGTTGCTGGTGGCATCTAATATCTTCAGAGCTTGTCCCTCCGCGTCCGTGGAAGGTCTTCTTGGCTGCACTCCCAGCGACTCGATGGCAAAGTGCTCTTTTACCAGACGAGTGACTTCTTCTTCCTCGGTGTTAACATGCGCACATATATTTATAAAATTAACGGGTGTGAGGCTACTACTGTCGGCGCCGTGCAGTACCCAACCGAGCTTTGTCCGCGAAGCCACTGGCTGGCCCGGCTTACCTCGGCGTACTCTCCGGGACACAATGTATTCCCAGTTATCTTGGCCGATCAATAGTTTCGGCGCCTCCCCTTCGTGATATATGTCGTTCACTATATTGCGCAAATGTCTACACTGGCTAAGTCGCTCTCTGTTTACTAGTTGAGGCGTTAATTTAAGATTCTTAATAGTTCTTACTTGCTTTATGACCTCCCTTTTTGATTGCTTGCTTCCACGCAGTTCCAGGTCCAGCGTCATTGAGCCTTGCGTTTCCATGAGTCGCCCGCCGATAGTTTCGATCGACAGACTGGTGTGAGGCCCCCGGGCCCCGATGCTGGCAGCTACCTCCTCGTCGAGCAGGGTCACTGTCGACCCTTCGTCCAGCAGCGCCAGTATCTTCATGCTGCCGGATGGCCCGTACACTTCAACCGGAATCATTTTCAAGAAGGCCTTCGTTGTTCCGATGGTGTTGACTGATGCTGCTGGCGGTGCTGCCGATGCCGATGTAGGTGACGGTGTCGCTTGTTGTAGCCTGTGTGAATGATCATGTAAAAGGTTATGATGCCAGCGCTTGCATACCTTACACGGCGGTCTTCGACACGTCTCTTTTCTATGTTTCCCGGTCAGGCACTTGAAGCATATGTTCAATTTCTTAACGGTGTCCCACCGATCCGCAACTGCCGCTTTGACAAACTGCTGGCACTCAGGAAGCCGGTGAGCGCCTTCGCAGCTGGGACACTGGACACTGCGTGGTTCCTCTGCCATGTTATATGCCGTTTGCCTGATGGGTCTTCGTGTGATCGCGCCCTGCCTCTGGGGTCTGGAAGTCTCGATCGCTGCGAACGCACCACACATATCTGCTTCATTATTAAGGAAAGCACTTACCAATTCAATATTTGCAAACGAGTCTTCATTGCTCGCCTTTGTGTAGTCATACCACCTAAACTTCAATATGGTTGGCAGCTTTTCAATGATAAGTTTCACTATCTCCGGTGAGTGCAGGTACTGTGGCCTTTTCAGACCCTTGATGGCAGCTACGCTGTTGTTGACCTGGCTGGCGAAGACGCAGATGTCCCTCGGGTTCTCTGTTGTCCGGGGTAGCGCCTTGATTTTCTCCAGCTCGGCTAGCACCAGCGCGTCGGGCCTCCCGAAGCGCCGTCGTAACGCGTCCAGCACCTCAGCAGGTTTGGCTTCGGAGTACAGGAGGCTCTTGATGCTCTCCCTTGCTGCACCCTTTATTGCTCTCCGAAGCCGCGCCATGTTCTGCACCGCCGAGAACATTGGAGCCGTGTCTTCATACACGACCCGAAACGCCGTCCATTCTGTGCTGTCACCTTCATAAATAGGTAATTCTTGTACATACTTGGGTTGCGGCGCCGTTGCCGCACTTTGTGATAGCGCCTCCTTAAGCGCTGTTGCGAGTATCTGGACCTCCGATTGAGCTTCGGTTTTCTTGACTGGTTGCTCCTCCACCGAAGACTCCATCCACTTCTTCAGGTGGTCCTCTCGCGCTTCGACGACGTCTTCATCCTCAATAGCAGAGTCTTCATCCGCTTCATGTGCCATCTGTAAACGTAGCCTGGCCAGGCGTGCCCTCGCCTGTGCCTCTTCCAACTCCAATCGCGCCAATTCTTCTCTGGCCTCGAGCCGCCGTCGTGTCGTACTGGCTCGTGACCTCGCGATGGATGCAGCTTGCCGGGTGGAACCCGCTGGTACTATTGTCATGGTCTGACCTGGTTGGCTCGCTGCTGTGGTGGCTTCTGAGGAGTCCGTAGTCTCCGTCGTCCGTGTTGCCTCCGTAGAGGCCGTAGATGCATTCGTAGGCTCCGTAGTACCCGAAGTTCCGCTGGTACTACTGTCTTCTGGGTGACCCCTCTGCGATCGTGTCACTGGCATGACGCAGGATCCGTACTCGAAGGACCAACAACGATGTCACGCACCCCCCTGGAGACTCCCGAGATAGGCGGATGCCGAGGCGAAGTGATAGGGCGTAGCCCGCGTATCACCCCGCCACTGGTCTATGACGGTAGCCCTGATAAGGGCTGACCAGCTTTTATCTCGGTGCCTCGCACCGACAGTAATCAAAGGTTCAATACCCAAGCCCCGAAAGGGGCTAACCAGTTGATACTGCGGCGCTGGGGAGGTGGTGGCCTCGACGTAATTTGCCGGGACAGGTCGTATCCTAGTGCTGGTGCTGTCCGGCCCGCACACCCTGCTATGTGCCTGGATGTCCTGCCAGTGTTTTTGGGATAGGGGGATAAATGGTGAGGGTGAGGTGAGGGGGAAGGAAAAGGTTACTGGGAAACTTGGAAAATATAGGAAACTTGGAATTAATTAAAGAACTGGTCACTTTTAAACTTGAAGCCGTCTCAGATATCACTTGTTATTACTTGTTATTATTCGTATTTCGAATGCATAATTTAATATTGATGGTCGTAGCTCACCTGAATCGTGCAGTATACCGCGATGTGAACTACGACCGTTACAAACGTTTTCCCAAAATTTTACTGTTATTTTCGCTATCTGAGACTTCTTTTAAATTATTTATTTCCATAAAAACACAGTTATACATTTACATATTTTACATCACCTTATAGAGCATCGTAAGTACATTATATTAAAACCGTTATATGCTGGATTCGATACGGATTATATACCTTTAATTACCTTTAAAGGGGTATTTTCACTCGCCTTTCTAGTGAAAATTACTGTTCACGAGCCTCTAACATTTATTACATAATACTTATAAAAAACCTCTTATGTCTACTAATTAGTCCGTATCGAATCCCTTCTTTTACATGTTGTTAAAATACAATAAACATAGTACAACATACATAAAATTACGTTTAAAGTGCTAAGTCATAAAAATAATCAACATTTGGATTCCTACAAGATACATTAGTTTTTACTAGTTTAAATTACGTATTTACATTTATCATATTTTTCTAAAACATTAAAACATCAAAAACATGCAAAACCTATGAATTAGCGATAATTATTAATTTTAGTCAATTATTTTGAAATAATGTTTCGTTCTGACAACTTGTTACACCCCAGCGTAGTAACATAGAAATTCGTTAAATTCTGATTTTTATTTTAATCTTTTAAACTGATAGCTTTTACATTGTTATCTTTATACATATATATTTTACGTTAAATTACTATTCAAAAATATCTATAAATGTCTAACTAAATCGCCGACGTGATATACTAAAATAAACGTTACTTATTGATTAATAAAAATATAAGTATTGATATAAGGTGATAAAACCTAAGTCGCCGACAAGTATTAACAATCATAGTAATGTCCAACGAAAGACATAATGTCTAATTGTGAACGACGGATCGATCATCTGATTCGTAATAGGAAAATGTACGATCCGTCAGCCGATACTTCGTATTTTGTTTTGGTAATAGGCCTTCAGATACAAATGGATTTCGTAGTATGTTTCTATATACAGTAATTCTCTCAGGCCAGTGAGAAATATTTCTCAATATTCAAAACATATCCCAGTTTTGACGTCTCTCTAAAGAATTTAATTAAAATCCTAGTTCGTATAAGATTAAAGTTGTAGAAATGTTTATGTGAACGCTTGTTCAGTAAACGCTTTGCAGTAATTTACAAAGTTTTTAAGTAACTTGCATGGAAATATTGGTCGTTTTCCCGGAATATTCTCCTTTCCTAGTCCCAACAATTACATACCACTTGAATATACTTATTTAATCAGAAATGGTTAAGTAGTTTGGCCGTAAACATGTAACAGATGTAAACGCATGCAATGCAATGAGATTATAATACATGTTATATATTTGAAACTTAAGGAATGTTCATCACTTAATCATATTTTAAGTTTTTAGCGATGTGATCGTACCTACTGCATCTATTTTCACTAACTTAGAAACTATTTAAGTTAAGGTTAGAAACTATTTAAGGTTTTCTTTTTATTGACAATTAGACACGCCCCGACTTAGCACGAAAGCAATGTAGATGTACAGTATACAAAAATAGCCTACTCGCTGATAATGTAGCTTTCTATTGGTGAAATAATTTTTAAAATCGGTTCAGTAGATCGAGAGATATACGATATATATAATACAACTTTTTTGAAGTTATACTTCTTTAGGCGCGTTATGAAAAAATGATGAGAGTGAAATTTTAAGATGCGCGCGCATCTGTGACACAAAATTAACATGATGAAGTTGCCTACAGATGACCTGCGCGCGCACGATGTCCCAAAAAAACGACATGATGAAGTTGGCTACAGAATAGAATTTGATTGATTTTAACATTTTGCTTCGATATTTACTGCAGTTTTGTTTTTTTAAATTTTTCTTGAGACGCCAAAGAAGTATAACTTCTAACGCGTATACATAAGTACACACATACCTTTTTTTTACACCTTGGGAACCCAACAATGTATTCAAGTTTTACTAGGGATCCCTATTTTTTTCTGGAAATAAATATAGCCTATATTACACGGTGAAAATGTAGCTTTCTAACGGTGAAAGAAATGTTAAAATCGGTCGAGTAGTTTTTGTAATAAACAAACAAACACACAAATCATTCCTCTTTATAATATTAGTATTGACAAGGAAGTGTATTTTTGTAAATTTTATGAAACTCATCAAAATTCCAACGTATAAAAGCGCAAGAAATGAAATACGATCTCGTATCCATATCACAATTCACATTCACAAACAACTAGCAAACTTGTGAGGAAACTTATCGGAGTCGAGGCGAGAACTTGCCAGGAATCACACCTGGTGCGGATCAATTTCAGTCAGACATTTGCATATCAACCTAAATGCGAGTATTACATATATTCGAACTAGTGATGTGCCGGGTCGTTAAAAATGTTTATCCGCGTATACGGATCCGAAAACAGATATTTGGCATTCAGCCCGCCTAGCAAGATCATCAAGAGATATCTTGCGGACGAGTGAAGACAAACTAAGATATAAGATATCTCCATATTTTATATCTCGACATCGATAATTTTGATACACAATCTCGATCGACAAATATATCTATTTTTGACATTAGAAGTTGAGTTTTGAGTTTATCATGTTTTGAGAAAATGGTCGACAAAATTTTGACGTGGTTGTCATGCTAGGCCGGCTGGTGCCTTAAATGTGGGTATTACATATATTGGAACTAGTGATGTGCCGGGTCGTTAAAAATGTATATCCGCGGATATGGATCCGAAGACGGATATTTGAAGTTCAGGCGCCTCTCGCTCGAATTCTTCGCGAATACAAGATGAACGATATTTATTCAGAGCTTTATATATTCGGTAGCGGGATGGTCAAGTTTGAAGAAAGTGTTGTGAAGCACTAATTAGCAGGTACTCTATCTGTAGTAACTGCTAAGTGCTTAATGTGTGCTGTATCAAATACTTAAGTATTTTTTTTCAATTAAGAAGTTTTAATTTTCACTAACATTTTTATTTCTTCTTGTTTTTTGTGCTAAAGTATTAGTTTTATTTTTAATTGTTTCATTTTCAAAAGCAATTAGGGTATTAGTATTGTTTTAATTTTTATGTTCGTCATAATTGTCATATTATACTTATTATAGAACAACAAATTGTGTCTTAAAATTTAAAAAAATGTATTATATGTGCTCTGGTGTACATTATGATCTTAACTTTCTTATTCAATCGGTGATCGACAGCGTGTGATTATGAATACAGTCAACCCTCCTATAACGTGGTACTCTCAGAACGCGGTTTCCATATAACGCGGAGGTTGAAATGCGACAGCCCTCCTATAACGCGGTACTCTCAGAACGCGGTTTCCATATAACGCGGAGCTGAAAATGCGATAGCCCTCCTATTTTTGTTTTTTTTATAATATAGGGGGCAAACGAGCCTGCGGCTCACCTGAAGGAGATTTTATATATAAGATTTTTTTTTTTGTCAAAAAATCTAGACCCGTGCAAAGCCGGGGCGGGGCGGTTCGCTAGTTTTATATAAAATTTCCATGTCACAATGTTAGTTACCGTACTCCTCCGAAACGGCTTTACCAATTTTTACCAAATTTTATATGCGTATTCAGTAGATCTGAGAATCGGCTACTATCTATTTTTCATACCCCTAAGTGATAAGGGTTGTTCACCCTTAAATTTTTGTTTTTAATTTTTGGACGAATTTTTTTGTTTTTATTTTTTTATAATGTGGCATTAAAAAATACATATAACCCTATATTTTCACTCTTCTATAACCAACCCCTGCTTTTTTTGTCAAAAAATCTAGACACGTGCGAAGCCGGGGCGGGTCGCTAGTTTATTTATTTTATATAATTCAATTCAATAAAAATAATTTATAATTTATCTTGTCCTTATTGGTCTCCATATAACGCGGTACGAATGATGTGATTTGTACTAATTCTGCATTTCTTATAGCGCGGTTTCCATACAACGCGGTAGACGGTTTCCATTGAACGCGCTACGAATTAGCCTGGTTTGTACGGTAAATCAGAGTTTCTTATAGCGCGGTTTCCATATAACGCGGTACGCACTCACCGCGTTACAGGAGGGTTGACTGTATATTTATTTATCTAGTTTACAATATGAAGGTGCCAAAAATTTTATTTTAAGAAATAAAAAATAATCCGAATGGAATTAGTTGTTTATAGTTACTTAATCACCTTTATATATACGTGTATCGAATATTTCGGATATCCGCGGATACGGATATGGATACCCAGCACATCACTAATTGGAACAGATCAAAAAGGAACGATTGGTTAATGTTTTGGGCGTTTAGATAGTAAACAGCGTACAAATGCCTCAAGTATTTTATTAACCTAACATTTGCCTAGAATTTTATGTGTTGAAAATCTCGTAATCTACAAAAATGGCGTTTCCATCTCTTGTTATCTACCCTTAGGAAAGACATTATGTGACATATATATTACACATATACATACATTATGTTAAAACATTAATATTCCTTGCTAATGAGAGGTATTTTTTGCCATCACTTTAATTCTTGTTATATTATTAACTTTAAAATAATTATTGTATAAGTTTTGTGTATTTTAAGTTAAATCAAATAAAAGTGTTATTTAGTTATTCAATTTTAGGGATAAATGTACCTAAGATATACAAAATTGAGTACAACGAGCCTGTACGGGCTAGCGCCGTACACAGAGTGTCGTGTCAGCAGTTTACGCTGCTCACACGCTTTACAAGTTTTTACTTGGAGTTCGGCTCGAGCGCTCGGTGTCGGCGCACCGGTATCATTCTATCATATAATATAATTTCTATCATATACTATCAATATATCAATTATTATCAAAGAACAAGTCTTATCATTTCATCATCAAAGACTGTGTGGGTTTCGTCTCAGCCCATACATCTTTGTGGTCCTTCGAGCATTTAAGGACCTCGCGTGTGGATAGTGTACGCGTGTGTGTGTTCGCAAGCGAGGATTTTACTAGCGAGAGACGCTATCAGATAAGTCCAAAATTATCCAAGTAAGAACTTTCAATTTTATACTTATATCATATATCGTTATCAAATCATGTCTACCGCAGAAGATATATTATCTAATCAACAGCAACTCTTAAATATCATTGAGCAAATATATACTAATTTTAAAAAAGATGGTGCTGATAGAAAAACATCAGACTACATCAGGCGAAGGTTGGAGAACTTAGATAAACACTGGCAGGAATATCAGGTCAACCATAGAACATTATGTGGGATCGACGTCGCGAAATCTCACAGTTATTTCATAAATAATCAGTATGAGTATGCACTAGTGAGGTATGAGGAAATTAGGGCAGTTATATCAAATTATCAGATTAAAGATGACCGACCAAAGACACCTGTGTTAAAACCGGCTACTCCACTTGGTGGTATACCTGGAGCATCAACATCCTCTCAGCTATCTGTAATACATCAAGCATCGAGTAGCAAAACCGATGACATGTTACGTAGACAAATCAGTAATTTTAAGGCATTTGATTACACGTTATCAAATATTAATTTAGAATCAGTGTCGGAAAAATGGGAATTTGATCATATACTAAGTTTGATTCAATCACGGTGGTCTACAATTGACTCCTTGCACTGGGAATTAGATAGTGAGCTTGGGGGTCGGAACTCGGAATACGAAGAAACCTTTATCAAATACGATCAAAAATTTAATAATCTTATCAGGTCAATAAATAAGAAGTTATGGTCAGTTTCGCATAGGCAGCAATCCACTCCTCATTTAGAAATACCAACTTTTGGCGGAAGCTACAATCAGTGGAGTTCGTTTAGAGATCTCTTCATTGAAACCATTCACGGAAATCCGTCGCTATCAGACGCTCAAAAGATGCAGTTCCTTAAAACAAAAGTTAAAGGGGAGGCAGAAAGATTAATTCAGCATCTTCCGATAACATCTGATAATTATTCAGTGTGTTGGGATATACTGAATAATAGATATGAAAACAAACGACTAATTTTTTGGTCTCATTTAGATATTTTAATGAGTATTCCTGTGGCACAACAATCATCTGTAATTCATATAAAACGGATCCACGATACCACACTTGAATCTATTAATGCTATCAAAAATCTTGGTGTGGATGTTGGGTCGTGGGATCCAATACTTGTTTATTTTATCAGTCAAAAAATGGATTCAGAAACGTATAATCAGTACATATCTTCGGTCAAGCAGCCCCGAGAGCTGCCATCTTTGAAAGAGTTTTTATCATTTCTAGAGGGAAGATTTATGAGTTTGGAATCGTCACGAAAGAAAGATATACCTACTAAATCAATGACAAAATATCATGATAATCATTCATCGCTGCAATTTAATTACAATAGACATTTCAATAAACAAGCATGCCCAGCGAATGGTCAAATTTCGCAGAAGTATAAAAGTAAAATCATTACAAAACAATTTTACAAGTGTGGGCTCTGTAAAACAAATAAACATGCTCTTTTTTATTGTCATACATTTTTAAATATGACACCAAGTTTAAAGCGCCGCACTGTATTAAACCTTGATGTTTGCGAAAGTTGCCTTTACTCACACATGGGTAATCCATGTATTTCATTAAAAAGATGTATTAAATGTAATGGCATGCATAATACCTTATTACATGATGCATATGTATCGGATCATATATCTAACAATAATAATTCCAGCATATTAAAATCGACACCGACCGGCACTAGTCAGAAACCCGAGTCTGTTTAAGTAAATGTCAAAATATAATGTCTTGTTTGTCAGTTGTGGATTGTCACTGTCATGTATTGATTAGAGCGGGAGTGTTCATACAATGTGTAAAAGTATTCAATAAAATATGTTATCAAGTTGCATCCAGTGTTTTTCTAAATTTAAAATATAAATAAGATTAGAACATGGCGCAGTCGTATTAAAGTGACAAGTATCAAACTAAATTTACAGTTTGAGTTTTGGTTTCAACAAAATGGAGTCCGCCACGAGGGTCAAGCTTCCTCCAAATTTCGATCTAAGATCACCAACTGCAGCGACAGAATGGAGATTCTGGAAATGTCTCTTTGAAGACTACTTAATAAGTATAAATCAGGATCAGGCAACGGATAAAATCAAATTGTCACTCTTAAGGAACATGATGGGGCCAGAATCCACCAAGGTCATAATGACATTTAAGATGTCGAACGAAGACAGTAAGTCTTATACTGCAGTTATTACTGCCATTGAAAAATATTGCAATCCGAAACTAAATGAAGTTTTTGAAAGATATAAATTTAATGAAAGAAAACAGGATGCTGGTGAGTCTTTTGAAAACTATTTCACTGCATTAAGGCAGCTTATTGCCACTTGTAATTTTGAAAATAAATTTGAAGATGAGCTCTTAAGAGACAGAATTGTACAAGGAATAGCAGATAAAAGAGTCCAAGAAGGACTACTCAAAATGGAAAATCTCTCTCTTGAAAAGGTAACGCAAATATGCAGAGCTAGTGAAATTGGTAGGCTACAAGCTAGAGAGATGAACCTCAATGTAGAAGTGGATGTGGCTAAGTTTAGAAAGAAGTCGGATCATACAATGAGTGATAAATTTAAATGTAGAAGGTGCCAGAAGACTCATGGGCCAAGGCAATGTCCAGCTTATGGAAAATTGTGCAACAATTGTGCTATGAAGAATCATTTTTCAGTCAGTTGTAAGGTAAAAACTAAAAATAAAAACAGAAATATTCAAGAGGTTGTACAAGTTCAGTCGTCTAGTAGCAATGAAGATCTATTCTGCGGAAGTGTCAGTAGTGATAAAAGTGAGTGGTATGAAACAATTTATATAGAAAATGTCCCAATTAAGTGTAAATTAGACACAGGTGCTGATGTAAGTGTTATGCCGGAGTTAATCTTTAATAAATTAAATAAAAATCTTAATATTAAGTTATTAGATGCACAATTTAATGTTGAAAGTTTTGAAGGTAAAAAGATTAAACCTGTTGGCATGGTAAATTTAAGATGTACTTACAAAGATAACCACATATATGAAAATTTTGTTATTGTAAAGTGTAATGCTATGCTGTTGGGTCTTCCAGGTTGTATTTCATTAAATCTAATTAAAAGAGTTAAAAGCAATACTTTGATAGATTCAGTGAAAAATGAATTTATAAATAAAAATATAAAAGTTTTTGAAGGAACTGGTTCTCTACCAGGTACATTTGATATACCTACTAAACCTATTGATGATAAAATTTGTTATCCTGCAACTAGGATTCCTCATAGCATGTTGTTGCCATTAAAACAAGAATTAGAGAGGTTAGAAAATAGAAATGCTATTCAAAAGGTTCAAAATATATCTGACAAGGCATGTGTTAATAGAATTGTTCTAGTGGAAAGACCATGTAAAAAGATTAGGTTATGCTTGGATCCCCATGACTTGAATAAATATATTATTCGTAAGCCTAAAATTTTACCAACTCTTGAAGATTTAGCGATAAAGCTAAAAAATAAATGTTATTTTAGTGTTTTAGATTTAAGTGAAGGCTTTCATCACCTGAAATTAACTGATGATGCTTCTTGGAAGTGTTGTTTTGCTACGCCTTATGGAGTTTACAGGTATTTAGTTCTTCCTTATGGTTTAATCAATGCACCTGAATTGTTTCAAGAGGTTATTGAAAATGAGTTTAGTTGTATTAAAAATGTTATAGTTTGGGCTGACGATATTCTAGTTATGGGAGAAAATGAAATGGAACATGATTTTGCTTTACAAAAAGTGGTTGATAAGGCTAAGAAATTAGGAATAGTGTTTAATAAAAATAAATTTCAGTATAAACAAAAGGAAGTCAAATATGTTGGTCAAATTTTTAATGAGAAGGGTATGTCATTGGATAAAAATAGGGTTGAATCCTTACTTAAGCTTAAAATACCTGATAATAGAGTAGAACTACAAAGAATAATAGGCTCATTTAATTATGTTAGAAGATATGTACCGGATATGGCTGAAGTAATGTCACCATTATGTAAGCTTCTTAAAAAAGATGTTGAATTTTCATGGTTACCTATACATGATAAAGCATTTCAGATGTTAAAAGAGAAAATATGTAATACGCCAGCCTTATGTCCTTTTGACCATAATAAAAAAGTAATTTTACAGTGTGATGCTTCTAAAAGTGGATTAGGGTGTTGCATGTTTCAGAAGGATGCAAATGGTGCATTAAGGGTAGTTGCTTGTCAGTCTAGATCTATGAATGATTCTGAATTGAACTATGGTCAAACTGAAAAAGAGCTGTTAGCTATTTCTTTTGGTGTTAAACGTTTTCATAAGTATATTTATGGTTGTAATGTTGATATACAAACTGATCATAAACCAATTGTGGCTATAATGAATAAACATATTAATAAGTTAGGTTCACCTAGATTAAAACGGTTAAGATTAAAATTATTACCTTATAACTTAAATGTGTATTATGTACCAGGAAAGTTGGTTCATTTTGCTGACATGTTGTCACGTAATAGTCTGAAAGAAACTGAACATGATGATGAAATGATGAGAATGGTTCATTCTGTATCAAAGCATCTACCAATGTCTATTGAAAGAAAATCTATTTTTAGAAATAGTACTTGTAATGATTCAATTTTAAGTAAATTAATAAAATTCTATCATCATGGTTGGCCTAAGGTGTTTGATAAACAGTTAAAGCCTTACTACAATTTAAGAAATACAATATATTTACAGGACGGTTTATTGTTTGTAGGAGACAAAATTATAGTTCCTGATTGTCTGAAATCTTATGTATTACAGTTAGCTCATAATAAAAGTCATTGTGGGATAAACAAAACTACAAACTTGATTAAGCAATTATTTTATTGGCCGGGGATGAAAGACAGCATTATTAAATTTATTATGCAGTGTAGAAGTTGTGGAAAATATAGTAAGAATAATTTCAAAGAACCATTACTACCACATACAATTCCAAAAGAGAGATTTTATAAAGTTGGATGTGACATTTTGGATTTTATGGGTAAAACTTATTTAGTAATTGTTGATTATTTTTCTCATTGGTTGGAATTGTTACTCATGAAGGACAAAACGTCAAATTCAGTTATTAATTCCATGCAAGATGTTTTTATTAGGTTTGGTTATCCTGTTGAAATAATTTCTGATAATGTTCCTTTTGCTTCATATGAGTGTAAACAATATTTCAAGTCTAAAGACATAACTTTAATTACTTCAACTCCTAGATATCCTAGAAGTAATGGTCTTGCTGAAAAAGGTGTTCATATATGTAAACAGATATTAAAAAAATGTTGGGAAAATAATGAAGATTTTAGAGATGGTATAATGGCATATAATAATATACCTTTAAGTGGATTAGATGTTACACCATCTCAAATTTTAAATAGTAGAAGAGTAAGAACAACTTTACCTTGTACTTCTGAGTACTTGAAACCTAAAATACAATGTAATGTCTACAAAGATCTTTTAGCTAAACAATCTATCTATAAAAATGTACATGATAAGAGTGCCAGAAAACCTTTGTGTAAATTTAAGTCAGGAGATCAAGTGGTGTATAGAGATAATAATGTTTGGAAAAAAGCTGTAATATTAAGTAAATGTAAACAACCCAGATCTTTTATGATTAAGAATTATAATGGTACAGTTCTTAGAAGGAATACTTCTCAAATGAAGTTTTCATATACAAAGCCTAATATTGAAAGTAATTGTTATGACGGTTACTCTCATTACTTTAATTATGATTCTTTTGTGAAACCTACTATGCTTCCTAATGATTGTAATTTTGAGCCCGAATCTACACCAAGTGTTTCTCAACCTGTTATATTAGAGGAGGGTTTTAAAACTAAAAGTGGTAGATTAGTTAAACCTCCCCAGAGGTTGAATCTTTAAGAGGGAGGTGTTTAAGTAAATGTCAAAATATAATGTCTTGTTTGTCAGTTGTGGATTGTCACTGTCATGTATTGATTAGAGCGGGAGTGTTCATACAATGTGTAAAAGTATTCAATAAAATATGTTATCAAGTTGCATCCAGTGTTTTTCTAAATTTAAAATATAAATAAGATTAGAACAGAGTCTTCGCAACAATATAAAAGCAATTCCCACGTTTCACTACAACGTGATATGCCAGAAATACTTTTAGCAACAGCTATGGTCAAGGTTCAAACCCAGGACGGATCATTTATTAACATGCGAGCTTTAATAGATCAAGGATCTCAGACCTCTCTCATTACGGAGCATGCTGCTCAGATGCTGGGCCAACCTCGAATTCGATGTCGAGGGGTGATATCAGGAGTTGGTACTAAGGAAAGCAACTGCAAGGGTGTAATGTCTATCAAATGTGTAGCTACTAACGGTAATTTTGAGTTTGAAACGGAGGTCTATATCATGAAAAATCTTATTAAGAATTTACCAAATTACAGTTTTTCAAAACCATCGTGGTCATACTTGGAAAATATCACTTTAGCTGATCCTGATTTTAATATTAGCCGTCCGGTTGACTTACTTTTGGGAGCAGATATTTATTCCTTAATCTTATTGGAAGGCATTTGCAGGGCTAGTAACTACATACCGATTGCTCAGAATACGCGTTTAGGCTGGATTTTAACTGGAACTGTTCAAACGTTACAGTGTAATGTTGTTATAAATAATATAGAGGAGATTCAAAAATTTTGGGAGATTGAGGATATTACTGAGGAATCGCCGTTATCAGCAGAAAATCAACAATGTATCGAATACTATAAATCTAGTACTACTAGGCGGGAGGATGGACGCTATCAAGTTCGTCTTCCAATGAAACCAGATTTTTCAAATCAGTTAGGAGAGTCACGTTTCAAGGCTATAGCTCAACTTAAATCATTAGAACAAAAATTTAGAAAACAAGAAATTATTCAACAACAATATAAATCATTTATAAACGAATACCGCTCGCTTGGTCATATGATACCCGTTACAAATACCACGAAGCCCGATTGTTTCAATACACATCATTGTGTGCGGGCAGATTTAAATATTAATAATTCAAAGTTTAGAGTTGTTTTTAACGCATCCTGTAAAACGACATCGGGGAACAGTTTGAATGACGTCATGCAATGCGGTCCAAACCTTCAACAAGATTTACAATCTTTGATTATTGGGTGGAGACAATATCAATATGCCTTTACTGCAGATATTGAGAAGATGTTCAGGCAGATCTGGATTCACCCAGAAGATCAGAAATTTTTGAAGATAGTATGGCGTGATTCTACTTCGGAACCTATCAAAGATTATCAACTAACAACGGTCACTTATGGGACCAAAGCGGCTCCATTTTTGGCAATGATGACTCTCAAACAACTAGCATGTGATGAGCAAAATAACTATCAAAATAGCTCAGCTGTAGAGGTGTTACAGAGTTCATTTTATATGGATGACGTAGTCCATGGATGTCATTCCGTGGCGGAAGCAAAGCAATTACAAAAAGATCTTATCAAGTTATTAAGTTCGGGTGGTTTTCATCTACGCAAGTGGAAATCGAACATATCAGAACTGATTCAAGATGAAGAAACTACATTTGGGTCTAGCGATTTTAATTTCAAGTTATCTGAAACATCAAGAACCCTGGGCCTGGGTTGGAATCCCAAGGAAGATGTTTTCACTTTCCAGTCTCGTATAGAACCAGAATCCATCGCAAGTAAGGTCACAAAAAGAACCCTCTTATCAAATATTTCCAAGTTATTCGATCCCCTTGGATGGCTATCCCCGTTATCAACTAAACTTAAAATAATGTTTCAACAAGTATGGTCGGCAAATATCAACTGGGATGACGCTATCCCTGATTATCTTTATACAGAATGGATAAAAATCAGAGATGACATTGTTAATATTCAAGATATCAAGTTACCACGATGGATACAGACTCAAAGCTCGGAATCGATTGAGTTACATGGGTTTAGTGATTCCTCTTTGAAAGCATATGCATGTGTCATATATTGTCGTATCAATAGGGGTGACAAATCTTCAATAGTCTTATTAATTGGTAAAACAAGACTTGTACCCCAAAGCAAGACCGTTTCATTGCCTAGACTGGAGCTCAGTGGAGCGCTACTTCTATCAAAACTGATGGCCAAGGTCATAAATTGCCTTCAAGGTCATGATATCAAAACATATGGCTGGGTGGACTCTACAGTAGTGTTGGGTTGGCTCAATGGTGACCCAGCTAGGTGGAAGACTTTCGTTGCCAACAGGGTACAGCAAATAACGAAAGTCATGTCTTCTAAGTGTTGGAGATACGTCAAATCAGATGAAAATCCCGCGGATTGCGCCAGCCGAGGTTTACTTGCATCGCAATTAAAGGAGCATAATTTGTGGTGGCATGGCCCGGCGTGGTTATCAAAGTTTAATGATCGGAGTGAAAATGTGGAATATTCAACCGATCAAGAGTTGAAAGTATCAAAACAAGTTAATTTAGTCACACATCATAAAGGTGGCTCTATCATTCAATCAATATTATCAAAATATAGCACATTCCATAAGGCGAGAAGAGTTGTTGCGTGGATTTTAAGATTTATCAATATCAAAAGGAATAAATGTAATTATTTATCCGTCGACGAGTTGAAACAAGCTACATTATTAATTATCAGAAACGTACAACAATTATCATTCGAAACAGAGCTAACAGATATAAAAACAACAAACAAAATCCACCGGTCCAGCAAAATCTGTGAATTAAATCCCTATCTAGATGAAAACAATATTTTAAGAGTCGGTGGGAGGCTGCGTCATGCCAATCTGGACCCGGAAATGAAAAACCCTATCATCATACCTGGAAATAGTCGTCTTGCTGAAATGTTAATCGATCAAGCGCATGAACTGTGTTATCATGGTGGTGCTAGGTTAACGACGGGGTATGTGAGACAAAAATATTGGATCGTCGGTGGTTACAGGGCTGTCAAAAAGAGAGTTCGTCAGTGTATCAAATGTCGAAGACAAAATCCAAGCAAACACTATCAAATAATGGGCGATCTTCCTTCAGCTCGAGTCAATCCGACCAGACCATTCTATCACGTTGGCGTAGATTACACTGGTCACGTTTTTATCAAAGCAAATCCTGGTAGAGGTACCAAAATAACCAAGGGATATGTCGCAGTATTTACTTGTATGGCAACAAAGGCCGTGCATTTAGAGTTAGTGTCGAACCTGACAAGTACAGCATTTTTAGCAGCACTACGCCGCATGTCAGCTCGACGTGGAACACCTGGTCACATCTACAGCGATAATGGCACAAACTTTGTAGGTGCTAATAAGGTATTACAACAGGAATATGAGGAACTGTTGAAAATATTTAGCAGTGAATTTCAGTCAGAAGTGGCTGATATGGGTATCGTTTGGCACTTTAATGCACCATCCTGGCCCTCAGCAAGTGGCCTTAGTGAAGCAGCTGTAAAAAGTCTCAAATTCCACTTAAAACGAGTAGTTGGCGATCAAAAATTAACTTATGAAGAGTTCAGTACAATTTTATCTCAATTGGAGGCCTGCCTAAACTCAAGGCCCTTATGTGCTTTAACTGAGGATCCAGAAGATGTGAATTATTTAACCCCTTCGCACTTTTTATCAAGTGGTCCAATTTTATCAATTTATGAAACAGAGAGAGATCTTAGAACTAGGTGGTATTTAACACAAACTATTTTTCAAGACATTTGGAAACGTTGGCAGCATGAATATTTAACAAGTTTATCAGCAAGGAGCAAGTGGCGGCAGCCACAAAACAATATAAAGGTTAATGACATTGTAATCATTCAAGACAGCAATCTTCCACCTGGCAAGTGGGCGTTAGGTCGTGTGGTCGAGCTACACCCTGGCTTAGATGGCTACGTGCGAGTGGTCACTATCAAAACAAAAAACGGGCTCATAAAAAGACCGATCGTTAAACTATCAATTTTACCGATAAATCATGAAGAGAGTTCAAGCCCAAAAATTCCTAAACGAACAAACAAAAAGTATAATTTCGCAACAGTTGCCACATGCATTTTACTATTTTTCATGACCCTATTTACAAATACATTCGCTTCGTATACTAATACTCCATTACAAAATAGTTCAACATTATATTTTGATGACATCGCCAAAATGCATATAATCGGTGATGACTGGCGTCTCGTTGTCTACTACGATATGAACCCATACTGGCAAGGCGCCGCGGCGTCTCTCAAGTACATAGAATACTTAGAAACAATCTGTACTAAGATAAGAGAGCGTACGCATTGCGATGGTATCATGTATCAATTAAACCACGAGTACTCGGAGATACAACACTACAATGGACTTTTACTAGATCAGCAGTTTGATGGGCACGCGCGGAAGCGGCGAGGACTTATCAATGGTGTTGGCAATATCGCAAATCAGCTGTTTGGAGTACTAGATAGTAACTTTGCCGAAAAATATGAGAGAGATATTGAGTTACTTAGGGGAAATCAACAACATTTAGCAACTTTATGGAAAAATCAAACATCAGTTGTTGAAGCTGAATTCAATCTCATAAAGAGAGCTGAGTTTATCATGGAAAAGCATCATAAAATTGTCACAAAAAAGATAAATGAAATTCAATCTACCATAGGAGTATTGCAATCAGAGATACAAAACAATTCTTTCTTCAATGAATTTACATTATCAGCCATGATAGCAAACAATCTGCTGAGTAAGCTTAAAACAATTCAAGGATACTTATTAGATACAATAACCGACGTTTTTCATGGAAAATTCAATATTCATCTATTGACCCCCAACCAATTACAACAGGAGTTAAATATAATATCATCTCACCTCTCTAAAGATTTTTCATTACAAACAGATCACGAAAATCTATCAAATATATATAAATTGCTTAAAATAAAGGCTCGAATATCAAAGAAGTTCCTTATATTTGAAATATTAATTCCACTGGTAACAAGAGACTCATACAATGTTTTTAAAATCATTCCCATTCCGAAACAATCAGGAAGTAATATGATCAGCATTATGCCTACAAGCGAATACTTGTCTATAAATGTAAATAAGGATTTATTTTTATCATTATCAGAAATTGACCTTAAGGAATGCATCGCACAAGAGATAAATACCATGCTATGTCGATTTAATAAACCCGTGTTTCACTTATACAATGACAAGAGCTTATGCAAGAGACAGGATGATTTAAAAAACTGCAAAATTGAAGTAAATACCTGCAAGAGTAGTTTCGTTCCCACATATCATTTGAATACATATTTTTATTTTTGTTGCAATAAATGTACTTTTAAACTCATATGCGAGGAAAATATCATGTCAATAGAATTAAGCCAAGCTGGGCTGCTTTCTATCGATCCAGGATGCCTTATCAAAACCGATAGTTTTTATTTCCAATCTCATAGGGAGGCCATATCAAAAATAAACATCAAACCACGTATCCTTTCGCCAATAATGGCTCCTATAAACAATTTAATAAATATATCATTAACTGAGTTGCCTGCCAGTGAAAGTTCAGACACCATATATGAAGATCAACTATCTGATGTCCAGAAACAGCTGGAAGACCTGAAACAGCAGGATCCACTTACAAATGGGAGCGTATCATACCATGATATTCATCATTATGCCGTTACATACATAATAATATCAATATTGATAGCGGTCGGCGGTGTCTACGGGTGGCGGAGGTGTAGGCGGGCCAAGGGCTCGCCACAGCAGCAATCGGAGGGAGCTACCGGTATCAGTGACAGTGTGAGTGCGCGTCAGGGAGCCTTGCCCGAGCATTGCTCAAGTGAAAGTGCGCGGCAGAGAGTCCTGCCCGAGCAGGGCTCTAGTGAAAGTTATTTAAAGCGTTGGACAAGTGTACGGGTAAAAAAGAGTGACAGATCAACGTCCCCTATCATTTTTCTTTCACATTCTCCATCCCAGTGAAGTAGAGTAGATTTAGTTTTTTTATCATTTTTGTCTTTATGTATCATTTTATTAGTCCTTAAGAATCATTTGTTATATCATATCACCATTAATTTTAAGAACATATTGTTTATCACCTTGTAATTAGGTTTAGTTCATAATTTCATTATCATCTTTTTGGCCCGGGAGCATGTACGGGCTAGCGCCGTACACAGAGTGTCGTGTCAGCAGTTTACGCTGCTCACACGCTTTACAAGTTTTTACTTGGAGTTCGGCTCGAGCGCTCGGTGTCGGCGCACCGGTATCATTCTATCATATAATATAATTTCTATCATATACTATCAATATATCAATTATTATCAAAGAACAAGTCTTATCATTTCATCATCAAAGACTGTGTGGGTTTCGTCTCAGCCCATACAGAGCCTGCGACTCATGAACATTCGTAACACTAGAGGACTTGCTGGTACGTTCAGCGTTGCCGGCCTTTAAATTTTCTTTTTATAATTTTAACACCATACGTATTTAATAAATTATTTTTCTTTTTTATCGATATGTAAATTCATCACAGCCGCCGCTAACTAATGTTAAGTAGGTAATATTTCATCGAAAATCTTTTTTCAAACATTTTTCTTCTCTAACTAGATATTTTTTTTTATATTTTAAAGATCTAGTTTGTCACTTGTATTACTATGTATCAGGGCTCGGAAATGGTTAATTTATATTTACCAAAATACGTGTCTGACTCAAATACCATGATATTAGTTTTATAGAGTAATACACACTAAACTAACCACACTAATTTTTTCAGTTAATATAACTTAAAGCATTCGAATATTAATAAAAACCTTAATAATTTCGGTTAAGCTTCCATAGTAAATTAACCGGCTTCCGAGCCTTGCTATGTATAATAGCATCATACAGTCTCGTATTAAACATTTTTAGAAATAGAGTGAGAATAAAGTATCTTTAAACCGAAGTTACCTACATAAATATGGATATTCGAACTGAAAAAAAGATATAATATATAAGGATCTCACTCAACCAACAGCTTCGTAAATCCCTGACTTAACAATCGTGAGTGCAACGAGAATAAATTCTTTTTTTTGGCATTCTACCAAATTACACTGCAGAGTCATTAAAATTCTACATTTTGCACTTTTCACTTTAATTATTGTTTTCTCGTGTGTCAGAGAAGAAGACTGTGATATGATAAATTAATGTTGAAACAAACATTATATTAATATTTACAAGCAAGGACTGAAACCGGATTTATTTATTTTCTAAAATAGGTACATGTTTAACTGAGTTACCATGATATTAGTTTTAAAGTGTAATACACACTAAACATACCACCGTAATTTTTCAGTAAATATGACTATAAACGAAAGATATATTGTCTTTTATTATCGGGGGATTCATACATTTAAATAAAATACTCTATACCAGATTAAAAACGCGATTTATTATTTATATTGCTTAATAATTTTATCCATTCAATTATTTATATGGCAACTTTGTGACATTTCAAAAATCAGACAGCTGTCATCTTTCTGTCTGCCGTGACCACGGTTGCTGAAAAGCATCCGAAACGTCGGGATAAATAATTTAAACAATATAAATAATAAATAGCGTTTTAATTCGGTATACAGTATTTTATTTAAACGAAAGAATATTAACAAAAACCGTTATTATTTCGGTTTAACTCCCATAGTAAATTAACCGGTATTCAGTCCTTGTTTACAAGGTACTACAATATGATAATTTAATAGAATAATTTAACAGTTTTGGTTTGCAGAGGAAATGGATGGAATGGTGAATGGATTTGGGAATCTTTGGAGGGGGCGTAGAGTATAGGGGGTTAACACCCCTCGTTATAAGTTTGACGTGTCAGTGTGTCTGTCTGTGGCATCGGAACTCCTAAACAAATGGATATTATGATGTGTTCTTTTTTTCTGTTGAAACTGAAACGCTTCAACAGAAAAAAAAAGCTCTTTTTTTGGCTGAATTAGGGATTTTAGACGGAGAATAGGTATTTATTTTACGTTCAAACATACCTGTGACCTAACATTTGCATGTATGTTGTGTTAGGATCATATTTACATATTGAATATTTTTATTAATTACTAAAAAAATTATGAGTTGACATAGTGACAATTGACATTTAACATTGGATGTTCGAAAAAGGCGGGAAAATGTAAATTTTCACTCAGATATAAAACGGCTGATGGAGAATAATAAAAATGATATAGTGTTATGTTTTTGGATAATAAACTAATTATATTTGAGAATTATATAGATCAGTGTAATTTATAAACAACTAGAATTAGATAATAATCTTGACGTACTCTGATGATGGAGCTCGAAGGTAGGAGACAAAATCTTGGATTGCTTATTAGAAAACCCATCAACTTTGGCCTCATTAGATTCGTCTTAACTAGTTTTATATTGATCTCAGAAAAGGAATATCGGTATAATTTAATAATTTTTTTTTATCTTAGATATCGACAGATGAGCACGAGGTTCACTTGATGGTAGGTGATACCCAGCCTCAGAACATCAGTCAATGATGCGCTGTCGATCGTATTTTTACTTCGAGCATTCGGAATCGGAATCTATACCTTGTGTTTATACCTTTGTTGGTTAGAATTAGTCACACGTGGTCATCGATAGAGTATTATATAATTTAACTAGCGATCAATACAAAACAATAAAAAAGTAGCTTTCTATTGGTGAAAGATTTTTTAAAATCAGTCGAGTAGTTTTTGAGTTAAATCGTAACAAACAAACTAATCCTTTCTCTTCGTAAAGATCATGCAAAATCTTAGTAACGAATTGATTTTTGGTAAAAGGATAATTCGCGGGATAATAGATATCACAGTGATATCTTGATATACATAATATATTGTGAACACAATTAAGAGATAAATTACTTTTATCTTTTAAAAGCCCTATTTTTCAGAATAAAGCCGCGAACAAGCCTTTGTATGAAATAAATAGTATTTGATTAGCATTTTTATAACATCACTGTTATTGAAATGAATATTTTTGATCGCTGTATTGGGTGTGAAATTAAGCAATTTATTATGTTTGTATAAAATGTCATTTTAGTTGTTTCAGCGGAAACAAGAATTTTATTTGCATACAATTTTTTTTCCTGAGTTTTTATTTATTACAGACTAGAAACGCGCCCCGGATTCACACGGGTGCAATGAAGATGTTATATAGCCTATTTTATTCGCTGATAAAGTAGCTTTCTATTAGTGTAATAATTTTTAAAATCGGTTCTGTAGTTTTTGAGTTTATTTATAACATACAAAAATTGCAAAATACAAATCTTTCCTCTTTATAATATTAGTATAGATCAGGTGTGTCACCTGCTGGTTAAAAACCATCATGGGCATCCGCGACATAAGTCTCAGATGCGTTGTCGGCCTTTTAAAATTTTATGGGCTCGTTTTTTGAAATCGGAAAAAAGAACAGTGGCAGGTAACTAAATATCGAAATTCCTTGTGTTAACTTAGTAACTGAGGCGCAGTGTACTGCGTCGACTCTTTGCGTTAACTCAACTTTGCGCCATGATTCAACAAAATGGAGTAGGAAAATGGATTTTTAAGCATCGCCTGGCAACACAACGCCTTGACATCTCTCTTTCAAATTTCCCGGTCCTGCGCCGTGCGTACATTTTGAACGAGTGAGTTGACTCATCCTGCGCAGTGAGTTGACGCAATTGCGCGGCGCAGCGCAGTGTTACACATATCTACAGGTAACATAAGCGCTGTTATGATGAATTAAAGGCATTAGCGGGAGACACTTGGAATCGAATAGCACGTAATTGGAATGAATGGAAAAGGTTGGAGGGGGCCTTTGTCAATTGGTAAGCAGGCGAAGAGATGTTAGATTTAATTTAGGTAGGTGTAATCGAATAAAACTTGTAAAAAAAAATCATGGATGAAAAAACCCCGAAGTACACATTGCACGTTTCGGTTTCAGTCTATGGATTGACTGTTCGAACTAAAAATGATAGATCGAGAGCGCATCATTGATTGAACATCAAATTAACCTCATGCTTGTCTATCGATATCTGACATAAAAAATACAATAACAAAGAAAATCTTGTATGCATTATACCTACACAATGTTTTTGACAGTATTTGTAGCTTTATTCCTAATGTTTGTATGATTATTTGCAAATAAAATTCGATTTGGTTTGTTTACTTAATTGGTTCACGAAACAGGAAGGAAATTGCTATTCAAATCCGACACAGACTAAATATACAGTTGCTATAATATTTGTTTCTTACGATTTAACTCAAAAACTATTCGACTGGTTTCAAAAATAGAAAGCTACATAATTAGCGAGTAATATAGGCAGGTAATATATAATTTTGGTAAATTTTATGTTAGATATCGACAGA
Source organism: Anthocharis cardamines (assembly GCA_905404175.1). Classification (NCBI taxonomy): domain Eukaryota; kingdom Metazoa; phylum Arthropoda; class Insecta; order Lepidoptera; family Pieridae; genus Anthocharis; species Anthocharis cardamines. The sequence goes on from FR989974.1 coordinate 7,623,813, forward strand.
CGAGCATGAGGTTCACTTGATGGTAGGTGATACCTCAGCCACAGAACATCAGTCAATGATGCGCTGTTGACCTACTTTTTACTTCGAGCATTCTGTTTTGTGATATACGTTTTAAGTTAATAGGGGTGAATATCAATAGGGAGGATATCCTAAAGTGATTTTTGAAGCGTCCTGTAAACAAAATTTCATCCAATCCTATCAAAATTCATTGTATACCTTTTGGCTTAAAATAATAAATTTATTTTATGGGGAAAAAGTATGGGGTGTACCTTTGTGTAATTAAATTCTTTAGTCTATTATAACATTATTTGTCTAAAATGTATTGAAAATACGTATAACACCGATAGGTATTGAGTACCTAGAAGTTAGAAATATTTTTTCTAGATATTCTTATCTGGTTTTTTACGTAACAAACAAACAAACAAATAAATCGTTTCTCTTTTATTAACGCGAGTATCACACATTTAAATAAAATACTGTATACCGGATTAAAACGCGATTTATTGTTTAAATTATTTATCCCGACGTTTCGGATGCTTTTCAGCAACCGTGGTCGCGGGATAAATAATTTAAACAATAAATCGCGTTTTAATCCGGTATACAGTATTTTATTTAAATCGTTTCTCTTTATAATATTAGTACCTATGGATTATCACTTCTAAGATTCTTATTACGTTATATACGATTTTTTCTAACTTCTTTTCCTCTATAATGTCCCCCATCCTTTAACTGACTACGTCAAACTTTGCCTTACCTCAAGCCCGTGTAGTTGGCTTCATATAACTTAGCGATGTTCACTACATAGGGATTACGTGACATGTCAGTTTAATAATATTTGCAATTTCATCTTATATTGCATCTTATAGAAAGCTGCAGTTTTTAGGGTTCCGTAACTAATGTAGCAGGATTTGGTTATTTTTACGATATCTATTATTCCTTGTGTATATTTAAAAATGTTAACAATCAATATTAAAAACCTTTTTTAAAAGATTCAGTAATGTATTTTTTACTGATTTTCACAACTCACAATAAAACCTTGAAAAACTATGGCAAAACATATGTATAATAAAATGAGAAATATTTTTGTTATAAATTCATAAAATAATTATATTATGTACGGAACCATGAGACGGATAATCCAAGACTCGCACTTAACTTACTCTACTTTATGTTAATAATGGAAGTTGTAATATATTGACTTCAAAGGTAAAAGAAAGTACATTATAGAAATACTTGCATCGAGTATGCAATTTATAAATAGCTAGCGATCCACCCCGGCTCCACATGGGTCCAAAGTAGATGTACTATACCCAAAAAAAGCCTATGTTACTCGCATTTTTAAAATTGGTCCAGTATTTTTTGAGTTAAATCGTAACGAACAAACACATTTTTCCTTTTTATTATATTAGTATAGACTAAGGTTTGATAACAAAACTAGCCAATATCTCTTGCGCAGGGCTTAAACTACTCGTAATTTTTTTTTTATCAAAAACAGTTTTTCGCTAAGAAATATCAGAATGTCTTCGATCACCTCGTCTTCAATGGAATTTAAGTTTGACTCTTCATCTTGCTCGCCATGTAGTATCGCTACGAATAATTTGTCTTTCCCACGGAATAAGAAAAATAAGTGGAAGTGCGAAGTAGGCGTGTTACGCGTGTCACAATTAAGCATGGTGGCGCTTAATCGATCACAGTCAGATAAAATCAACCTTATATCTTTCAAATAAACTTTAGTTTAGTAATTAATAATTATATATTACTTTGTTTTAATATTACAAAACGCCAAAATATGTACTTTGTGCCAAAATAACCGTTATCGCAAAATATTATAAATTGTAGGACCAGTGTAATTTATCTAGTTTAAATAACAACAACGAATTGAAAAAATATTGTAAGTGTGTGCAGTGTTAAATACACCATTCATTTATGTGAATTTGGCGACACTCGATCCGGTACAAATTGTGACACATTGCACTTCTACTTACTTCTTCTGTTCTGTTGTCTTTCCCAATATGTAAATTAAAAAAGATATTTCTTACACCCAAGCCACACATTTTGATTAAGGTATAGGGTTTGTAGAAAACTTAAGACTAAGATTTAAGCAGAACACTATACGCTATGATGAGAGAGAACGTCAGATTAGGGCGTGTAGACCTAGGAGCTTGGCTCTCCATAAGATCTGAAAACTTTTTTACAGTGCAAGCAATTCTCGTCTTAGCGTTACTTTTCATGAAAATGTTTTGGTAGGAATTTGTACTTTTGCTGTAATGAGACGAACAGAAAATAGACTGAGGGTTTAGTAAAATAGATATTTCTCAAGAATAAAGTCTCTTTACTTCCGAAATGTTTTAGCGAAGAATTAAATTATAATACAAAGGTGAACTAATTACAATCAACCATAGTTCCTAAATCTATATTAATCCAATCAAATTAGATACTGTTTCTTTGTAATAATAAGGCTGCGTTTGCGATATAGCGATAGCGATAAGCGATGATATAGTGGAATATTACACCAAAGCTACAGGAGTCTGCGCACTACACATAAAAAAAATCGAGTTTGTTTCACTGATCATGTATCTTTGAGGCAAGTAGGTGATCAGCCTTTTGTGCCCTGCCTGACTGAAACATTTTGCTTTAATTTTGCTCCTCCAGGATTTGAACCATTTACTCATGTTGCCACTCAGCCACATAGCCTAGTTTGTAATGCCTGCCATATTATTCTATGTATACTGAGTTTGTTCTCTATATTACATTAAATGCAGTAGTAAATATTTTTTTTATTTAAACGCGCATGTACATATCTCATTTTAGTTACAATTCGCATTTGTATAATATATTTATCGTATCTACCTATTTACGCTCTATTCATAATAAAATATTTTGTATACAATTTCTGTTGTAAAAGTCTGTCAACGAGGAGAAAGGAGATTCAATAACAATAAATAATTGGTTGCAAACTAAAACTACAGCTTCGACTTTCGCAATATCTCAGGTATCTTCAGTTGACAACGTCTATACCATAATGTGTATGATGGTTCATTTACCAAATTAAACCTAACACTAATAGTCGGCCCCCCTCTTCGTCCCGCTTGTGCATCCTTCCCATGCTCAACATGGGAGATGACCGCGGGACGAATTTTAGTGAAACTTGTTGACACACAACTAGTGTTAGTTTTTCCGCCTTACGTGCCCTCTGCACAGGTTTCAAACTTCCGTAGTAGATACTCCTAGTAGGTACTATCCAACGCATTAATGATCCCGTATTTAATGTAATCGTATATTCCGCCATCGCTACCGCGTAACGCTTCGCGTCCACTTTACGCTCTCACCCTTATATTCCTATGGTTTTGAATGTTGTATGAGGTAATTTCATTAGAAACTTTGTAAGATCCTAAGGTTTATTTCATTAAGTCAATACAAATTTGACCCTTTTCTAATTCTGTTGAAACGAAATATAAAAAATTCAGAATTTGATAACTCTTAGTGAGCTTTATCTTTTGATCTACTGTTTGGTTACATTTTTTACTGGAGATTTGAATTTCTTTATTCTAACTAATAATCTCTTTGTTAATTTTATTTTAAAGAAGTCGCTAGTCGTTAAAGTCTATTCAAAAATAATTCTCATGAATTCTGGTGGGGCAAGAAGTATGTAGATACATTTCTTTGTCTGTTCATCACGAGCGTAGCTTACCCTTAATGAGCCCTATATAATATTTTGGTGAGGGGCTTAACTGCGGCGAAGCCCTAATTGAAGGGAAATATTCGCTTACACGGGTTTGGGGCCCCTGTAGTTAGGGGGCCCCGTATCTTTTATACGGGTGATACGGTAGTAGTTACGCCCCTGCTGTTCATATTTCTTCACAGACAAGTAGATGATCAGATTTCTATATCCTGATATGACGGGACTCGAACCTAAGACTTAAGACTTCTGATTCTAAATGCAATATGCATACCACTCAGCCGCAGTCCTTAAAATCGGTGAATCCATTTAATAGATCAACATATCAAACTAATAACCCTTAAATTTTCGAAAATAATACGACTCTAAGCTACGAGCCATAATCTGATAAAACTTTTGCCTACGGGTATAATTAAAGTAAGAAATATTTCCAAACATTCAGAGAACGCCTATTGAAAATATTATAATAGGAAAAGCTAACTGTAATTCAGAGTACTTTATTGGTTTAGTTGGAAATACGGCGGGGACGTGCGATCGATATCTATTGTATGTTATGAACAAAGTTATGCTCGTTTTTGCGAAACCTTTATTTAGGATAGGACTGAGTTTATGTATTTGAGATGGAACCAGTGGTCAAACTACCATACGAGCCCAAAAACCCGGCTTGCCGACTTTAACGTAATATGGTATTATAACTTATATAATTACGTATTCATATGAGTTATAGATGACTTATATGATTACGATAAGGACATGGTTTTTTTTATGTCAGATATCGACAGACGAGCATGAGGTTCACTCGATGGTAGGTGATACCTCAGCCACAGAACATCATTCAATGATGCGCTGTCGACCTAATTTTTACTTCAAGCATTCGGAAATCCATAGACCGAAACCGAAACGCGCAATATGTACTTCACAATTTTTCATCTATGAACGGTGGTTCGTTACCCGGTCTGAATTTCAAAATACCTCCCACCTGCTTAATACCCGAAGTGACCCGACGTGATGACACGTTTACAGAAAATTATAATCATGTCGTCCCGGCGAGATTCGAAGCCGTAACCCATCGGAGCACACAATAAGTGTTTTAGGCCAACGAGACCGACAAAATGTCTGTCCATTTCCTACATTTCCTATATTGCATGCTTTTTTTTGCACACATCTCGGTACGAGGAATTAATTAAAACCTTGGATCTAGTCCAAACTCTACAATGTTCCTGCGATGTAGATTTACATAGTCCATTCGTTCTCTATAAATTAGGAAAATTATTATCCTTGATTAAAACTAGGCTAGGTTACTTTGGCTTTGGCAAATTGAAGTAAATAAAAATTTTACCTCTCTGCAAAATAATACGTCCATTTGTCGCTCTATAAAAGTAATGTTGATATGGGATTTTATGAGCTAGGATTGAAAAACATATTATACATTCATATTAAAATAAAACGATTATGAATAACATTGAATGTTATGAGAAAGTTTACTGAAAATCAGCACTTTTTTCTACTTAAATAAAATCAATTTTTATTTTTTTATTTTAAACTAGCGACCTGCCCCGGCTTCGCACCGGTGCAATGCTGATACTAAATACACTACAGAAAAACTGTTATTATTATACATATAAACCTTCCTCTTGAATCACTCTATCTATTAAAAAAAACCGCATCAAAATCCGTTGCGTAGTTTTAAAGATTTAAGCATACAAAGGGACAGAGAAAGCGACTTTGTTTTATACTATGTAGTGATTTAAAATAATGTTTTCTCAAATATACACATGTATTACAATGTATTTCTGTATGTTTCACTGATTATTTTTCTTTACTGGCAAGAACCTTCTGAGCCTTGCCCAAGCGAAACAATTTTTAAATCTTGTTTTCCCGGTATTCGCGATTACCACTGAACAAAGACGGCTGGTTCGTGTTATTTAAAAAAACCGTTTAAAAAGTATTTTAAGATCAAAAGAAGAAAATAAAATTCTCTATCAGTTTTTATCGTATAAATGTAATGTTATCTGAGAATAAATATATTTAATAGGATAGAGACAATTCTTAAGGGATATATATTTCACTAAGTGTTAACAATTCTGCGTGCGGGTGTAGCCTTACACAAAGCAAAAGATAGAGCTTCTGTGTGCGAGGCTTAAGAGTTAAGGTGCAATTACACTATGCAAGTTTCTTGCCTGTTGCATACAATTAAATTGAAACAAATATAGGTTCAGTGTGCGAGGCTTTAGGCCCAATTACACGATGCAAGTTTCTTGCCTGTTACATACAATTACATTGAAGTAAACAGAGCTTCAGTGTGAGAGGCTTAAGGCCTATTTACACGACGCATCTATCTTGCCTGTTGAATACAATTAAATTCAAGCGAATAGAGATTCAGTGTGCGAGGCTTTAGGCCCATTTACACGATGCAAGTTTCTTGCCTGTTGCATACAATTAAATTTAAGCAAATATAGGTTCAGTGTGCGAGGCTTTAGGCCCATTTACACGATCAAGTTTCTTGCCTGTTGCATTCATGTATATTGAAGTAAATAGATGTTCAGTGTGCGATGTTTAGGTCCATTTACTCAAAGCAAGTTTCTTGCTTATTTCATACCATTATATTGAAGCAAGAAGAGCTTGATTGTGCGAGGCTTTAGTCCCATTTACACGAAGACGTTTCTTGCCTGTTGCATACAAATCTTTCTTTTTTGGTAAATTGTTTTGGTAAATCTAAGCAATACATGACTTGCATGGTATATACAACACGTAACATTCTTGCCCTGTCATACAGGTTTTGTGTCAATACTTTTCTTGGTGTAAACAGCACATAATATCCGCGTGTAAACAGTTGCCGTTTAAAAAGCCGGCAACGCATCTGCAAGTCCTCTGGTGTTGCGGATATTCATGGGCGGCGGTGTTCACTTTCCATCAGGTGAGCCGCAGGCTCGTTTGCCCCCTATATTATAAAAAAAAAGTTGCTTATATTTCATGAATGTCAATTATTGCGTTGTTATTATCGCTCTAGTATATACAAGAAAAGGATCGTGTAAATGGACCTCTACACTATAGTATAATGTCTATTCCATTGTATTGTTTAGTTTAACAATGTGTAGTAACTGTACGCTCCTTTCAAGATCTGTAATCAAAAGACAATTAAATTATGTTAAAAGATAATATTTGATATGTTCTAGTATAAATGTACACTATTTTAAATGGCATTCATTATTTGAATGAATTGTATTTAATGGCATGGAATATAATTAAAAAAATATTCCATGCCAGATATATAAATTACATTCTAAATAATTATATTCTTAATTCTAACTTAAACTTTATGTGCCGTGTGGCAAAAGAAAAGGCTGATACTCAGTTTGGGCTATAAACCAGTACCGGATAGAGCGCTGATTTTCAGCATCTATTTGGGTAATTGTTGAAGAGCCAGAAAACACTAAAAGATAATTTTAAAAATAATGAAAAATCATTTTAAAAAAATAATAATAAAAGCAATTATAAATATATAACTATATTTGCCATCTTCAATACAAAAAAAATATATAAAATACACTAAATATGATATAATATTTGAAATGTTCGAATTGTATAGAAATTAATATATTTTTCGCGGCTTCACCCATATAATATTTTATCATATAAGAAATATGAATCTATTAAGTATGACACATATTTCTTTGCCAAAAAGTCTCAAACCATCTTCTCTATTGCTGTTAAAGTGTTTTTTCAATAACCTCGCGTACCAGTCAGGGAAAGAATCTAATTTCTTTTGCGAAGATTTTCGGTTGGTCGAAGTGTATGAAGGGTTTTGGCTTGTCTAAGGTGTGTTCACATACTGCTGACTGACAAACGTCACTCTAAATCAGCAGTTTGTGAATACACCGCAGACCACAGTTAGACAAGTCAAATAACCATATTTAATTTGAAGTTTGTAATTACCAACTTCGGACTTTTTATTAAAATACAGTGTTAATAACTCATAGTGAAGCTTTTGATAAAGAAATTTAAATCGTTCCGAATTTCTCGACCTCACTAAAAAACAAAAAAAAATCTCCCCTCTTTTCAATAATATTATTAACAATCGTTCAATAATCGTGCAATCTCTAACAAACAAAGATATTTTAGTTTTGGTAATATCGAAATTCCGACCGGGTAAGGAACAGACCTGCACGAACTGCAAGCTGGAAACTGGCAGGAAATGGCGCAAGACAGAACCCGGTGGAAGACTCGCGTTTTGGAGGCCAAGACTCATTTTGGGTCACTGAGCCAGCGGAGTAAGTAAGTAAGTAACGAAACACCGTTCATAGATTGAAAAAACCTGTGAAGTGCACATTGCGCGTTTCGGTGTCAGTCTTGATTTCCAAATGCTCGAAATAAAAAGTAAGTCGACAGCGCATCATTGACTGATGTTCTATGGGGTACCTACCATCAAGTGTACCTCACACTCGTCTGTTGAAAACCAACACAAAAAAACTTACAGAAATAAATGTGGCAACAGTTAGATTGTTGAATGGCCCCGCAGTAAACACAACAGTTTTGTTTAGTTGATTAATTAGCATACTGATGTCCTTTTGCTGAGAGCTAGGTCGAGAATACCATTCACTTTCATATGGACCTAGCATAAGCTCCTTGCTCTGAAAAAAAAAAAAAACTTCAAAATTGGTTTTTTACGGACTCGTTGGCGCGTTCGGTAAAACACCTGCCGTGCGCATTGGTGGATCGTGGGTTTGAATCTCATAGAGACGACATGTTTATAATGTTCTGTAAGCCTGTTTTCCCCATGTCTGGTAATTTTGGGCATTGAACGGATGGGAAGAATATCGAAATTGCGACCGGGTAACGCAGCACATACGCATAGATGGAAAACCTGTGAAAGTGCATGGATATTGCGCGTTTCGGTTTCAGTCTATAAGAGTTCCGAATGCTCGAAGTAAAAAGTCGACAGCGCATCATTGATTTTCTGTGGCTGATGATCAGATCAGAGGATATCAATATTATTGTTTATTTAATTAAGTTTTCATATGTTGTATTTATATGTATATCATGTTATAACTTAATATAACTATTATTAGTCTATACAAAATATATTATTATTTTAATGTTATTATTACTTATTCAATATTTATAAATGTTTATATACAAATGAGTGTAACTGTCTGCTAGAAGTGTCGCTAGGTAGCGACAGAATATCAGCGCTGTGTTGTATCGTCTGCAGCACAGCATATGCTGAGTTGCCGCCTGTTTAAGCTGCCACACAATAAGTAAGTAAGTTAGTTTAATATTAATATTATGTGGAGCTTAAATAAAGAGATTTTGTTTGTTTGTTTGAAATTATCTCAGTCAGACACTTATTTTGGAAAATAAAAATTAACCGGTTTCAGTCCCTGGTTCAAACTGCTTAGAGCTGCAGGAGGCTTAACATAAAGTACTAACCGCATACAAGACCTCGTTGCTATGCCAACAGTACATGAACAGTTGTGCTATCCCGAAAATGAGATATTCTGCTATCAGAAACTGTTGCATAGGATTTGTTTCTACCTGAAAAATATATGAAAGGATAACATAAAAATTAAAAAAAAAAGTTCTTATGTGAATTCCGGAGTCTCCTATTGGGGCATGGGGCAGACATATTTCTGTGTCATTTATATTTTTGAAGTTATACTACTTTTGGCGCGTTTGGATGAGAGTGAATTTATGACCTGAGCGCGCACGATGTCCCAAAAAAACGACATGATGAAGTTGGCTACAGAATAGAATTTGATTGATTTTAACATTTTTCTTCGATATTTACTGCAGTTTTGTTTTTTAAAATTTTTCTTCAGACGCCAAAAAAGTATAACTTCTAACGCGTGTACATAAGTACACACATACCTTTTTTTCTGTACAGGCTTTTGTGACCTGCTCGACCAAAACGTTTGTGTATTAATCATGTTTCCCCGGATTCCGAACCCGAGAAATCCGTTGATAAACAACGCACACAAGGCCTTCGTTGTTACAAATATCTACCCTAGTGATCATCTATCATTAGACCAGATATATTGTCTATCTATCGTTTGTCCCTTTGCATTAAATTATTTAATAAAAGATACAAACACTTAATAAACATTAATTTGCATCTAATATACCTTTCTTATCGTACAATTCACCACCTTCATCTAAAGTATTATTGCTATTGAGAAAGAAAAGGTTACTAATTAAAATCAGACTCTCAGTGTTTCTCTATTATGTATGAAAATCTAAAGACACGGCCTTATTCATAAACCTATTATGTTATGTTATGTTTTGTCTCGCTCTATCGAATATAAAAAGACTACAGAACGAAAGAAACAAAAGATATTTTAACTATATCAAGCTTATATTACGTTTATAAATAAGGCCTTAAAACTATTCTATTGATCTCAAAATTTACATTTTTATCATTTTGTGGGTTGTCACTGTATTGTTTAACATCATCCAATTAAGATTATTATTTAGATTGATAATACCGTGATTTGATAAGCCGTAGCGCACAGCATCACCGAGCATACAAACATATATAGCAGCATTATTGGTGACAAACACGAATTGAATAGAGTTGTAGTCCTGAAAAATAAATTTGATATAAGTATACGTAATTTAAAAAAAAAACTTGGAACGCAAGAGCACTAATGTTGCTCAATTATATTTATTAACATTTATTTTATGTCGCAACTTTTTCACTTCCTTTTTTGTAATACTAATTCTAATACTCGTAATAATAAAATTAGATTTCTAGTCAAATTTTGTGGCAATTTGTTATTTAATAATCAAAATTCAAATTCAAAAATCATTTATTCATTTAGGTAACACAATGTACACTTATGAACGTCAATAAAAAATAAAGTAATTAACTATAATAATCAAAAAATATATATAAACGAAAAAATAAATAAAAACAAAGATTTGTCCTCTATCAGCAGTATGTATGGTGAAATAGGAGCCCTCACTTACATTCTCGTGGGAACAACACGCATACGAACAATACGAACAATATAATAATTAATTTATATATTTAATAATAAACTTAGTATTTATAAGGCACGTTTTGAGCCCACGGAAATCCAGAAAATTCTAATGATCGAAACCGAAACGCGCGATTACCCGGTCGGAATTTTAATATCTCCCTCACACTAGACAAAGAATCCCAGCTAATTGCTATAAAATTATCCGGATCGTGTCAAAGTGTGTCAACATGAAAGAGGATATATGTACTGATTTTACCATAGACATGCATTTTTTTGCAACTTTTGAAGACACATTGCGTCACTGTGAGACGTGTTAAAGTTGGCGGTGCTTGAAGCTAACTAAATAAATTAGCGTCTCACATATCAAGTGAGCCGCTATTTACCGGCACGGATTTTTTGCGTCGACCCGATATCTAGTGTATTGTTGAACGAAGGATTTAACAATCAAAATCATTCATTTATAATGATCATTTATATTAATATATTTATTAATATAATATAAGTCAATCTTTCAAATTTATAATGATTGTTTTTGATCATAAAAATTTTAAATTATTGAATAACTTTTGCCTCACTATCATTCAAAATATATCCCTATGTAGAGTCAAGAAGAAAAGTATTTAATTATATAATCTCACTAGGATATATATAATTTAATATGGCATAGAAATATTTAGTTTAATGTCTTAAATGTTAGGATCGATTACATCTGCTCCTAATGCTTAATTATTTAAAAACATTCAGAACACACTACTCAATTTCTTTCCGATTTAATAAAAAATAAATTAAAAACGGTAAATGATATTTTGACAACGATAATAGAGTCTAAAGAACAAACTATTTTATACTCAGCACCTGAACACTACAATATTAAATCTACGCTAATTGTAGAAACTACTGAAAAGTTTGAAATGTATGTAAATTAAGTCGGAACAAAATGCGCTGTTTGTGGCTTTATCGGCGTGCGCTTACTAAACGTTTGAAATAATGTGAATTATTGTAACGTAGTGCTAGCATATTGAAGCGAAGTTAACATTTTTTTTATGTTAGATATCGACAGACGAGCATGAGGTTCACTTGATGGTAGGTGATACCTCAGCCACAGAACATCAGTCGATGATGCACCGTCGACTTAATTTTTACTTCGAGCATTCGGAAATTCATAGACTGAAACCGAAACGCGCAATATGCAATTCACGGTTTTTCCATCTATGAACGGTGGTTCGTTACCCGGTCGGAATTTTGATATTCCTCCCATCCGATCAATGTCCGAAGTTATTAGACGTGGGGAAGACATGCTTACAGAAAATTATAAACATGTTGTTCCGGTGGGATTCGAACTCATGACCCATCGATGCGCACGGCAGGTGTTCTGCCGAACGCACCAACGCGCCATTAATTTTATAAAAGTAATTATATAATATATTAAACCTATAAAATTTCATGGATTTAATAAAGGCTTAATCTAATATATAAAATTCTCGTGTCACAGTTTTCGTTACCGTACTCCTCCGAAACGGCTTGACCGATTTTTACCAAATTTTATATGCGTATTCAGTAGGTCTGAGAATCGGCCAACATCTATTTTTCATCCCCCTAAATGTTAGGGGTAGTCCACTCCTAAATTTTTTTTTTATTTTTTGGACGAAATTTGTTGTTTTTATTTTTTTATAATGTGGCATTAAGAAATACATTCAACCCCTGCTTTTTTTGTAAAAAAATCTAGACCCGTGCGAAGCCGGGGCGGGTCGCTAGTAATAATAATAAAACATGGGCTATTTTTGTGTATAGTAGGTACATCTACATTGCACCCTTGTGAAGCGCGTTGCTAGATTTATATAATCATAGTTTATACATTTATCTCTGACAATAAGTATTTTTATATTGTAAGTAATGTATTTTAATGTGTGTTGTTGCTGAATAAAATAAAATTGAGTTTGTGAGCAGATGGGAGCTTCGCTTACTCCACTCCAATTATATTCGTATACATTTTTAAGTATACACTACTCGTATCTATTATGTAGATAGCTGAGATAAATTGTAGTTGTATCTTCACAAGCAGTAAAGTAATATTGTCTTTTATTAACGCGAGTATCACACATTTAAATAAAATACTGTATACCGGATTAAAACGCGATTTATTATTTAAATTATTTATCCCGACGTTTCGGATGCTTTTCAGCAACCGCAGTCTCCCGCGACCACGGTTGCTGAAAAGCATCCGAAACGTCGGGATAAATAATTTAAATAATAAATCGCGTTTTAATCCGGTATACAGTATTTTATTTAAAAGCAGTAAAGTAACTAGTACTCTACCAAGCTTATGATTGCTTATTTTAAGAGTTTATTTATGACACCTTATATCTCTAAAAATATTATGTTCCAATTATTAGAATTATTATAAGTCTACATACATACATACATATACATCACGCCTCTTTCCCATTGGGGTAGGCAGAGACCATGGAATTCCATATGCTCCGATCCTTACATACCACTTTCGCTTTTTCTACTTTCATCAATGCTTTCATACACACTCGACGGTTACGAGTACTTTTGATCTGGCCCTTTTGCAGAACGTCCCCGATCTGATCGAGGTACGTTCGCCTAGGTCGACCACTCCCGACTCTCCCACTCACACCAGTTTCATAAATAAGTCTAATTAAACATTAATCATCAACATAATGAAAAAATAAACAATAATAGTTATTATAGTAATAAAAAATTGTACATAAATATTTTATTTTACAAAATCTAAGGAATTTCCCATAATTATATCCCTGTTTAAAATCTAGAACAGACGCTTAAACAAATTCAAAATATTATAATATGGTGTCAAAAATCGGACATTCTCACAATTGAGACAAATCTATCGATACCTCTCCGATCCGATCCGATCCGTCAAGCCGTTTAGACAACAGAGCGTGCAAAAGAAATAAAAATACATACTCGAATAACATAACCCTCTTTCTGGCGGGTCGGGTAAAAAACTAAAATAGCCTTATAATTACAGTAATCTACACTTTTTTTTATGTCTGATATCGACAGACGAGCATGAGGTTCACTTGATGGTGGGTGATACCTCAGCCACAGAACATCGGTCAATGATGCGCTGTCGACCTAATTTTTAGACTGAAACCGAAACGCGCAATATTCACTTCACGGTTTTTCCATCTGTGGTTCGATACTCGGTCGGAATTTTGATATTCCTCCCATTCAATCAATGCCCAAGGTTACCAGACATGGGTAAGACATGCTTACAGAAAATTGTAAACATGTCGTCCCGGTGGGATTCGAACCCACGGCCCATCGATGTGCACGGCGGGTGTTCTACCAAACGCGCCAACGAGCCCGTCCAGTACACTCCACAATTTTTACAAGTATGTGACGTCAACAATTTGAAATTCACACAAAACAAGCATGTTAAACAATACCAAGTGCTTTTCATACAAGGATTAGCAATTTAACATTTTCCGTCTCAGAATCTTCTTTGTTAAAACCTCGAATTATATGTAAAGAGTAATATCTCGAAGATTCGTAACTAAGCCGTATTTGTAGGAGGCTTTTAAGGAATTAGCTGGAAAGTAAAAACAGGGATAAAAGCCCACGATCAAAGTGGGTCTACAGGTTCTTGCCGGATTATCTCATCAGATTATTAGATTCTTTTTAGGGTTCTGTGTAACATTTAAAAAAAATATATTTATATTGCAAAATGTATCATTATAAACTACAGACCCACTCCGGCTTTGCACGGATGCAATTTGGTGTCAGTGTGAATTGATTAATAATATTACTCTCGGCTTGATTTCTTCTTCCGTCTTAAATAATTATCGTCATATTTCCACAAATTAATACAAAACTTTTTTTTGAATCACTATCTATTGATGAAACCGCATTAAAATCCGTTGCGTAATATAAGACGGCAAAAGCGATTTTGTTTTATAGTATTATTTAGAGATTGCATCAGTGCATAGTGATTTTTATTATTTTTTCCGGACCCCTTGCCCCTCTTTTGTTGGGAAATCTCTTTTGTGGAGGCCGCGGGGTTGTAGCACCGGATGTAAATTCTCCCCTAAATCCGGCACTATCCTTTCACCAACTTGCTCGACCGACTCTACGGAACCCAGGCAATAAATGTAACAGAATCGTTCGTCTCACCTATTCAACTGACTAGCATCAATAGATTTTTAATTATAACAACACAAAGGACTTACAAAGAAGACATCTTTTAGTAGTAATGGTGCTAATTCTGTCTTAGTAGAATGTACGAATAAACGTGCATTGCGTGTGCCTTATATTCAATTTCAAAATCATTTATTCATTTAGGTAACACAATGTACACTTATGAACGTCAATAAAAAAATACATACATTCTTCTAATTTTACATTTACTGCCAGTTTGATCAAGGTCGTAGAACGGACGAGAAGAACTGGCAATAAACTCTCCGCCACTGTTTTTAATCGCCAAGTTTACAAATGTTTGTAAGTAGCTGCAACCATTACACCATGTTCCACAATCAGACCATGAATGACTACTTAGTGAGAAAATATTTGTATCATTGATTTATTAGTTGTATGTTTAATACTATGTCAATGATTGTATGAGAGATTATTTGAACATCACACACAATTGGTACATTGATTTATTATCAAAATAATTTTACAATAATTATATATAAAGGATATTATCGCGAATAACACAAAAGGTATTTATATAGCCATAATTAGTTAATTTAATTTATTTACTTAAATAATATTTTTTTTAGGGGGTTTTATAGATCTTAAAGTATGATCGCGCAGAAAATGCTTATCCAGATCTAGAGTCTTAAGCGTCACGTTTCACAAGGCACTAAACCGAACCAGAAGATTTATCACTCAAATGTACATTTCAACAGATATTGTCGAAGTTAAATTGAGTTTTCGCACGACTTCCAATTCCGTACATATGTTTTTGGCGAGCAGACAGAAATGGACCTTAAAGTCTTCAATTAAGGCTGGTTTTTGAATACTTATAAAAAGTAATAATATTTTCAAGAATGTGCAAAGTAAACTTAGAATAATTGACATTTCATTAATTTTGTTATTGTTTCTTTCAAAGACAGTCGAAAAGTAATTATCATTAAGACGAATACTTCTGTAAATGGGGGCAAAATTATATAACTCTGTTTTTAATAATGTCTTTGACGGATTGTCTTCCGTTCCAGATATTTCTATTCTGGTATTTTTAATCAAGACAACACAATTTAGCACTTATTCTTTAAAAGTGTTTATAATACTGGTAGTGCAGACATTATTGTGCGATTTACAATAATAAATCTATACAAATATATAAAAAAATGTCGTTTTCACAACATTTATAACTCTAAAAGGGCTGCATCGATTTTAATGATAAATGTGGTAGCTATAAAAGTTTGATGAGTCGAAAATATTTATTACTTAATGTTAACTTAAATAAAATTAAAATGAGATTTAAATATCATGTACACCTTAAAATTAATTCGAATTTAAAAATGTCATGAAGTCTGACGCGACGACCCGAATACTTTGTAGCAAGATCGTGGATAGTCTACAGAAAATAACGAATGCATTTCTGTTTCCATCAATAATCCCAAAAATAATATTGTTTATAAAACTTGACTTTAATTTATGAGATGATGAAAGCAACTGTATACGATACTTTTTGGGTTTAACAAAAAACTTAATACTCTTTTTGATACCATACTGGCATACTTAGTGAAAATACATTGCAAAAATCTATTGTTCTTAAAATTAGGTTTTGATTTATTTTCTTAAGGAAAATAGGCAATTTTGTCACAAATAGAATAAATGATACACTTCTTCGAAAACAGTTTTTAAAATTAGATTCACAAAATAGGTGTAGATTAAAACGATTTATTATTTACATTGTTTAAATTATTTATCCCGACGCTTGCTGAAAACGACGACCACGGTTGCTGAAAAGCATCCGAAACGTCGAGATAAATATTAAATCGCGTTTTAATCCGGTATACAGTATTTTATTTAAATGTGTGATACTCGCGTTAATAAATTTTAAATATTAGATGTAGAATATCTCAAAAATTCAAAGCAAATAGTATATGAAATTAACACTTACGCAATCAAATCTACGTGCCTCTTATGACAATTCTTCAAACGTTTCATCGCCCCTACATTATCAATTTTCTCCCCTGCTCTTCCAAAAATATTCCCACAATCAATCCTCAACATTTCCAATTCCGCTTTAAAAAACACCATTATAACAATAGCATTCGTATCGAACGAAGTTATCCATCCCCCTCCGTAAATGGCCGCATAGCTTTGATAGAAAGAGGCAGCTATATGTCCGTAAATCGTATTCTTATTGAAAGGTACCCAAGAACTCACCACCTCAATATAACTACTGGTACCATTTCTGACACTCTCCCTATACGTTTCTGATGATATAAACTTTATCAAGGGCTGGCCCATGACGATTATAACTGTAGTATACATCAAAGACCAGTACAGATATGTGATTTTACGACAGTAAGTTGTATAATTTTTAATGAGGCGTTTTTTGTTGAAATCCTCAGTGTCTCTCTGAGCTAAATCGGCTCTGGTGACATATTCTATGATTGCTTTCCAATGTTTTTGCCATGCTAGAAAAGTTGTAACTTTTGCCACACTGACTGTTGCTAGAAGCGTTATTTTAACATTATTCAGAAGCAAATTCATATCATCTTTAACGAACCAGATATCGACATATTCTGTAGCTGTAAATATCGTTACAAATAAATGCATAATAATATAAAAGGTTCTCTTGAAAGTATTTTGAGGAAGAAGTAGCCCCCAAAATGTTAGTGCTTTAAAATTTGGACCTAATAAGGGCCGGTCTGGGTTTTCCAGTTTTTGTAATACTGCCCGTAACATCTTGACATGATATTTGTGGTGAACAACGTGTTATAAAGGTGCTATCTAATTAATATTTAAGTAGAGGCTCGCAAATTAGTAGTGAGTGAAAGATATCGATGTTTTAGTTTATTTCTATATCAAATATCGACAGGCGAGTGTTAGGTGAACTTGATGGTAGTTTATATAAATACTAGCAACATACCCCGGCTTCGCTGGGTCACCACCGGGTTGACCACACCCGAAGACGACTCCACTGTCAGCCTCTACGTACACAGGCCGACAGCCCACCGGATTTTACATCCCCCTGCCCCTCCCCTCCCGGCGCGCGTAGATGGTACCAGCCGCAGGTCCCTCGCTGGGCTTCCCTCGGGTCTACCGGGGGTCTCACCCGGTGCGGTTGAGTCCGCGAGACCAGCGCGCGATTTTCCCTGAGCTGAACTGAACTGGCTTCGCATGGGTGCAATGTATATGTATTATACAAAAAAAACTCATAATGTAGCTTTCTATTGGTGAAATAATTTTTAGTATCAGTTCTGTAGTTCCAGAGATTACCCCCTACATTCTCACAAACTCTCATAAACCTTTTTTATAATATTAGTATAAATGACCAGAGAAAAGAACTAAAATATTTACAAAAAATTATAATACGGACATAAAACCCGGCAGGTAGTCACTCAAATTTTTCCTTAATTTTCAAATCATAAAATTTAGGGATTACTTTTTCTTTACAAGAAATGTATGCCTAGGACACATTTTCTAAAGTACACTCTAATCGTCTATACCAGACGTCGTAATCATTATGTGCTATGGCATTCCATATGCCTGGAAGATTAATCTTTCTAAAGACTAAGACGTCTGCGTTCTTTGCATTGTGACCTAGAAAAGGCTTTATTGCGAGGAGACGAATAGTTTATGTCCAATATATTTAGTAGTTTACTTACTTAATAGTGACTATACGCTGTTGCAAATATATAAATTGTATGGAATGTATCTTGATGAACAAATATCTCGCTTGCATTTAAAATAAATCTAATACGAGTATATAAAATTTCTATGTAACAATGTTAATAGTTACCGTACTCCTCCGAAACGGCTTTACCTATTTTTACCAAATTTTATATTCGTATTCAGTAGGTCTGAGAATCGGCTACTATCTATTTTTCAAACCCCTAAGTGATAAGGGTTGTTTACCCTTAAAACTTTTTTTTAAATTTTTGACAAAAAAAATTGTTTTTATTTTTTTATAATGTGGCATTAAAAATACATACAACCCTATATTTTCACTCTTCTATTATCAACCCCTGCTTTTTTTGTCAAAAAAATTTAGACCCGTGCGAAGCCGGGGCGGGTCGCTAGTAATGTTATATTATAATGTTACATAATCTGTGATATGCTATTTGGAGAGGCGTTGAATATAGTAAGTATGTATATTGTATATAAATGAAAAAATCCTTTGTAGAAATACGGTACGTGTCTGGTGTAAACGACAGCACTGGCCCATTGCTGAAAATCAGCGCTGTCGTCGCAGCATATGCTGAGTGATGTGCTTTAGCACATATTTTACAATATTATTATTTGTATCGTTTTTATGTTACATATCGAGAGACGAGGATAAGGTTCACTTGATGGTAGGTGATACCTCAGCCACAGAACATCAGTCAATGATGCGCTGTCAACCTACTTTTTATTTAGAGCTTTCGGAAACCCATAGAATAAAACCGAAACGCGCAATGTTCACTTCACGGTTTTTCCATCTATAAACGGTGGTATATACTTTATTTTTATCCTTTAACATATAACTCAAAGAAAATATCTATTAAGAAGAAATACAAGGAATTATGTGGTGTTGACTTACTTATTGGATTGAAGAAGATTGAGTTGAGATTAATGCCTCTGTAAAACGAAACCGTATTTGTGCCAAAATACAAACGAAATACAAAGCTTTTCTACAACTTTGCTATATCATACAGAGAAAAACCTCTTCCTTTTTTATTTAACTTTAACTTTAACTAATCAAGCCAGTATCGCATTTAAATAAATTAATATTTAAAGGATTAAAACGCGATTTATGTCTACACTATCTATACATATAATAAAACTGTAGAGGTCAAATTTCTGTACATAGAAAAAAAATGCTAAAAACCGAGTCAGGGGGGTGTAAGAAGAGAAATAGAACAAACCCAGATTTTTTTTAATTTTTTTGTTTCTCTGTCTGTTTGTCTGTTTGTCTGTTTGTACGGGCTAATCTCCGAAGATACTGAACCGATTTTTATGCAATTTGCACAAATATATTAAGCAAAGCCCGGGGCAACATATAGGCTTTGTTTCATCGAAATCGGTTGTCGGAAAGAAAAGTTATCATCATTTAAATATTATTTTAAAGGCACCATATCACCAAATTTCAATGCAAACTGACTCGCGTTGAACTTTTTCGAATTGTCAGATGTCAATCACAGTCTGATATGTAAATGAAATAGTTTGATTATTTCGCCATTTCCAATATGTATTCGTAGAATAGTGGATATGCAGTCCCATAGCGTAGCTTCTGATGCGAGTTCGAATCTGAAGTTGAAATGAAAGAAATATTTTTTTGTATTTATTTATTTATTTTTTGAAAGAACTATAATATTATAACTAAAAATGAAAATGTATTATTGAAATATTATATGAAAAAGTATTTCTTATGAGATCATTTATTTCACCTTTTCATTAATCCTTTCTCTTAAACAGAACTACGATTATTCGACATTGCTTTTTTGCTTCCGTATTTTAGATGTTTCCGCATTTAGCACCGGAAACCCGGACAGGAATCCCGGGAATAAAAAAAATTTCCGAAAATGAAAATGACCAATCAAATGAACGCACGCATCTATTTAAGACAGAAAATGCATTGAATCCAATCTTTGACTGAACTCTGATTAGTAGAAAAAAGACACATATCTGGATTTTGATCACGTAAAATTTAATTAATATGAATCTCCCTAAAGTTTATTTAAAGTCAGGTTAATTATTTCAACTATTGAATTTCAAATCATCCTTCGAACCCCAATCACAACCACCATTAAACATGTCGATAACATGATAGCTCTTTCCAAAAAGAAATCACCAAGTACAGAGGGTGGAGGAGGATATGTCATTTGAAGAAAGCTTGCTCAAAAGCTCAGCTTAAAGTGAACCCCACGCGAACGAAGTCGCGGGCATCAGCTATCTATATCTATATGTATACATATAATAAAACTGTAAAGGTGAAATGTCTGTACATAGAAAAAAAATGGTTACCAAAGGCAAATAACAAATCATGAAAACTCATGGCTTTGTGAAAGAGCAATTTTGACTCCGCGAAATGACCAAGTCGCCAAAATCAATTTGGATATACTTACCAATGTTGAAGAAGAATTAGTAGAGTATAGTTCTATCAACCAAGTAATGGAGCAAAATGACGCAACCAACTATCCAGTTGAATTCCTTAATTCTCTGAGCGCTGCTGTACTTCCATCACACAAAATTAATTTAAAAAAAAATATTTTTAAGCAAAAAACAAAAACCGACTTCAAAACCACAACTTGCACTAAAAAGTAAAAAATAATGTTTTAATTACTTCAAAGCATTATTTATTACCAGTTATTTTTGAAATCGGTGCCGCTCCATACAGTTCCAAAACTTTTTGTAAAAGCAGGATTAAACTGTCCTTCTTGGCTGGCACCGACTCCAAAAATAACTGGTAATAAATAATGCTTTGAAGTAATTAAAATATTATTTTTTACTTTATAGTGCAAGTTGTGGTTTTGAAGTCGGTTTTTGTTTTTTGCTTAAAAATATATTTTTTTTTCAAAATTTTTGTAGGAAGTGTATGTATCTAAGTTCATTAATCCTTAGATAATAATTTAGTAGACCTACCACTAAACGTGCTACTCAAATGAGACAGCGCCGTGATAAGAACCACAAAGCAAAACATCATCTACGTATAAGTAAATTTTTGTTATTGTTGATTTCCTAAAAAAGTACCAAACCAATGCCGATATTATAAGGGACCACCTCTGAAATATCCCCTACCAAACAAAAAAAGAATCATCCAAATCCATCCATTACTTGCGGAGTTATCGCGTAACAAACATACAAAAAAAAAAACAACAACATACATACGAATTGAGAACCTCCTCCTTTTTTGAAGTCGGTTAAAAATGGCGTCCCAATTATTCTGTTACGAAATTTAAGCCCCCCAAAATTATGCAACGGGACAAGACTGAAAGTTACTTCTCTGCAACGTAACATAATAAAAGCGGAGATTTTGACGGGATGTGGTGTCGGCGAGGGAGTTTTTATACCCCGAATTCCACTAATTCCGAATAATTACCCCTTCCGTTTTAAACATGTACAGTTCCCGGTGAGTTTGTGTTACGCAATGACAATAAACAAAACCCAAGGGCAGACGCTGTGTGTTGCGGGCGTGGACCTCAGCGTCAGCTGTTTCTCGCACGTCCAGCTCTATGTGGCTTTCTCCCGTGTAAGTCAGCCAATCAAACTATTTGTCCATGATCCGTTTACGTCGAACGTCGTCTATAAAGAAGCACTATACGGTATTGAGATCTATTCTTCCATAAACTAAACAAAATTCAAAATTTCCTTCAACATCCGACAATTAATTCTCATTTGTCTTTCCTGTTCCATGATCCGATTCTAATTACCGTCTATCCATAACCTATAGATTAGACTATTCGAATGAGCTTTTATGATTTGAAATAATTTCTCAGGCACACTCCGAATACCGGGGTATTTGTAATAATGTTAAATATAAAATCAATCAAAATTTACTTCTGTAAAATCATGCGATCTCCGCATTGTATTTTAATTTTACCAACCATGGTACTGTAGCGACATCTATGATCAGCTACAAGAATCAATACAAAAGACGTCTAATCCTGTATCACGCTATACAAATATTTCGGGGCGCTGAGTATATATACAACATCTCGACTACAACATTACGGGCCTTAGGGCCGGCAAGTCAGTAGTTTGACTGGTCGAGGATCCTCCCTTTAGGTTGGAGGAAGACCACACCTCCCTTCTTCCACAGTACCATGTTTTTAAAAATAAATATTTCTTACTAGCTGATGCCCGTGACTTCGTTCGCTTAAGATGAAGCCCATCATCTTATCAACTTTTGAGCAAGCTTTCTTCATATGATGTATCCTTCATCCTCTATACTTGGTGATTTCTTTAGGGAAAGAGCTATTATAGTAGCCATTGACGGTTGCTTCTGCGATCTAATGGCTTTTAATACCAATGTCAATGACTACTATAATAGCTCTTTCTCTAAAGAAATCATCAAGTACAGAGGATGAAGTATAATATATCATATTATTTTGAAAACTTGCTCAAAAGCTCAGCTTAAGATGAAGCCCACGCGAACGAAGTCGCGGGCATCAGCTAGTAAATAATATAATGAATTAATAGCGTTTCAAACTTTATTTTATTTAGACTTCAATTCTTCCCCTAAGATACTTATATGTTGTTTTAATCAAAAATCAACTTTTACAAGTCCTTTTTATCCTTCGATCTTTAATACTATGTCAATGTTTTTATCGCTCCAATGATGCGTACTCATATCAAAGTTCGGCAACGTACTTACAAGACTTCTGGTATTGCATATCTCTATGGGCGATGGTACATACCATCTAAGGTGGTACATACCATCACGTGAGCCATCTTCCCGTTTGCCCTTTAATGTATATAAAAAAAAAATTGTTGATCTTTTGAAGGAGTATACTCTACCCATTTATAACTCAAGAACGGTTGCACTGATTTTAATGATATCTTATTCGTTTGATTCGTCTATGTCCCGAATAACAGAGTAACTTTTAAAATATCGGAAAAACACACACAATAAAATTAGGCACGGAACTCCGCCATTTTCCGCAATTGACAGCTCACGTCACGCACGCATAAGCTATAAAGCATAGATTAATAACTAGCATAGACTAGATACCGTTGGCTTGTAAAATGCGGCAACAAATACTACGCCGTACGCGTACCGCCGGAACAAAATCCCGGTTTGCGTAGTCAAACTATAAAAAGAATACTACAAGAAACAAGAAAGATACTGGCATCACTTACCATCAGTAAGTATTGTATAAATCGTCATAAATTTCACAGTAAAATAATATAACGAATCTCAGTGTTTTACACACACTACAATATTGAGTTGCCGCATTCAGGAACCTGCTTTTTCTTTATAGAGCGGTATCTAGTCGTAGCGCGCGGATACCTATTATTATTAATCTATGCTATAAAGCTTATTTGTAATAGTTGATGTCCACTTCAAATCTATATAATAGAAGTGGGGAAATAGCATATTCAAATCCAGAGCTATTTTTAATTTTTAGAGCCAACATTCAGGCCAACGTCAACGTTTGTCGGGCTAATTTTAATTATTTCCATAAATTCCTTTTGTTTTACGCCAAACAACAATGTATTTTCTATAGAAATTTCATCGATATGATCCTTTGTTGTTCAATCCCTAGAAATAATAACGTTAATTAAGCTAGGTGTTGTTTGATATCGTTATTTCAACAGGAAAATAGGCGTTGAAGAATAAATAAACAGATATGGTAAATGTTTTGATTTAAGTCGTTTTATTTACTATCTAGTAACACGCCCCGGCTTCACATAGGTGCAATGCAGATGTTCTATACACAAAACATAGCCTATGTTACTTGCTGATAATGTAGCTATTGGTGAAAGAATTTTCAAAATCGGTCCAGTAGTTTTTGAGTTTATAAAAAAATACAAATCTTTCCTCTTTATAATATTAGTATAGACTAGTACCACGCCCCGGCTTCGCACAGGTGCAATGTAAATGTTCTATACACAAAAATAGCCTATGTTACTTGCTGATAATGTAGCTATTGGTGAAAGAATTTTTGAAATTGGTCCAGTATTTTTGAGTTACATCGTAATAAACAAACAAATCTTTCTTCTGCATAATATTAGTATAGATAGAAGATATTTGACAAGATTGCTCATTAACCCTCAACATGTTTGATTCTGCAGACTTACAGTTTTTTTAACATAAATATGTATATGTAGGGTTCCCTACTTGTCCCTACTATACCAATTATGATATAGAATAATGAGAGAAATATCGAATTTAAAAAAGGAATCCTCTTCACAATAGATAGAAACATCCGTTAATTGCAAATGGCGTCTGCCATATTTCCGGTTGCTCAATGTAAAAATTTCCCGCGAGATTGGTGGTTCATTGGTAAGTGCGGTGAAACAAGATTAAAAATGGGTCTGCCCCATACTCAACTACAGACTCGGGAAAACAACGTAAATATTTGCACAGAGATAGTCTTAGATATATCTACGCCTCACTATTGCTATTATACACCACTATTTCTACAGAGCAAAGGCATTAATTTGTACATAACATAATATCTATGTATCAAAATATCCAGCAAACCTAACGTTATATACAACTAAATCGCTGTTCAAAAATTATTGACCACATCTGTATTTTTCATAATCTTTGACCATAATTACTACATCAGCCCATAATTAGCAGCTGATTTCTTTATTTGACGTATCAAGATCGCTAGTATGGTAATAATTACGCTTAACTATGTATTATGTTGTGAAAATACTAGCTAATATTAGAAATTCTAGAGCTGTTATTGTTATAGAATGAATAACATATCGGTTTATGTTTCAAAAGACGTAATGATTGGTTTGTTGGTGTGATGATAAGTACCTTGCGGTTTTGGATTTGATTTTAAATTCATCATGTTGTACAAAACAAATGTGCAAATTCTAAGGCACTTTGCCACACACACAACTATGTAGAACCAGCTGTCGCCGGCGGTTTTTACGAACCGATACGACTTGGGATCTTTCAAGAAACGACTCGAAAAAATCAACATTTCTGGGGACTTTGAGACCCTACTGTTCTTATATGAATCTTAGGATTCTTATATTTGTACAAAACACCAGAAGTGTATTTGATTACTTACCTTTTTTTTCAATGAAAGCGTTTTTTCCAAAAGCTAAATATATATATTTTGACATGAATTTAACCTCTAAACCCATATGACCTATTAACTTGATACTTACATTGTAAAATATGACAAAGTTTACCAAAAAAATAAAAAGAACGGGCAACAGTTTTGCAAAAAAAATAATCCTGAATATTATTCTATGAAATAGAATAAATAGTTTTGTCGCTTACGTCTTTAATTTCAAACAGCTAAACCTTACTGGACGAAGGGTGTGTGCTGTACTACACTGTGAAGGTCATTGGAGGGATCCTAAGCCTTAAAGGCCGGTAGCACATCCTCAAAATCGAGTGTTTGATGTCCATGTGTGGCGGTTACCATAATGTGACCCGCCTATCCGTAAACCTCCTATTATATTGTATAAAAAATATTTCCTTATATTAGAAATTACTAAGACAGAAAACGTATAATTTAAGCATTGGAACAGTACTGTGTGCTAACGAAGTAAATATCTTTAAAATTATAACTTCAAACAGTACCTTTTTCTATAATTAGTTTGTTAAATTAGTAATTCAATAAAAATCTGAAAGAAAAACGCTACACGAGCGTGAATGGCAGCGGCAAAAGCGTGCCTAGTGACCCGTTTACACTATCGGAGTTTTCACTTCAAACTTCTACTAAGTTATGTTTTACGTTTGAAGGTGCGATATAATATTTTTATATATAATAGGAGGCAAATGGGCAGGTGGCTTATGTGATGACAATTAGTGATCACCGCTTCCCACAGACATTCGCAACACCAGAGGGCTTTCAGGTGCGTTGCCGGCCTTTAAAATATTGATATTAGAATATTGTTTTGATTTTCGACAAATTAATTTATATATTTTTTTTGTCCAGTAGTTAGCACGGCAGATTGAAAACCATAGCTCCGTTGTCAAAAAATTGTTGGCAGAGCATATTATGCCGAGTGGGTTCTCCTTTCACATATACAGATATTTTTACTACTTTTTTATATTTCATTTTACTTATAAAAAACTGAGAAAGAGCTACCCATCCCGTGACAGGTCATACGCGTCGTTGCTTATCCTAGCCGATTGCAGAAATGTTTATTTGGAAAATAATAGTTCGTGATCCGCCAGGCGTGGTATTATTGACTGTAACATGTCGCCCGCCATAGATTACTCTCGCACGGTTCCCTTTGAAACAAAATCCAATGTGGTGATTTCACATCAAATGGGAGTTTTGTTTATATATCTATAATTCATTTTTTGTTTACAAAAAAATGGTGTATTGGGTTGTTAGTTTTTTTTTAATAGAAATTAAGGAATGGGTTAATTTGATATTATTCGTTGAGGATACGAGAATGATATTTTATTAAAATACAGCCGTACAGTTATAATTTCATCACGTTTTCATTCTTATGTGCAGTATACAACTCGATCGTCAATTCAACGCTACTGCAGCGACATTATAAATGATTGCCCTCGCAATACTAGAATTAAGCAAGTTGAATATTTTGACAGTTCTTATTAACGGTATTCTTTCACTAAAATTAGCCCGTCGACCGCTTCGCCTTAAGTTCAATCGCACTGAAGACTGCTCAACTTGCTTTCTAGCTCGCCATTGAGCATAGCTACAATTACTATAAGGATATCTGGTAACATTCATATTAATTTGGTCCAATACATTAATTGAACATAAACGTATATTATATTGTTAAACCTTTGCACTCGAGCCTGTACTGTGAATTTATCTCGTGATATTTATTGTGTAATTTGTATAAAATAAGTTGGAAATACAAGTTTGGTTGCGTGCAAATTAATTCCAAACCGCCTTTTTACCAGAAATATCCTAGCGCATATTTAAAATAAGTAGTTTCAAAACATCTTAGCACCGCACCTCGAGTAGAGACTTCATATCATCAGCCGGGCGCCGTATGGGCGCCGCTCGACTGCAAAAACTTAAATTGCGAACAATTCCAGTCAATATGAAGAGTCCAGCACGATGGGAAGCATATTTTTGTAAAATAACGATACAAATAGCGTTATTTATCCACGTGGAAACTTCTGCGCGACCGCTGTCTTGTTACGTGGCTCCATTTGTTAAAATGTTAATATATTTTTTTTAATTAATAATTTCAGATGAAAAGACTCACTTCAAAAGATTTTTAACCCCAGTCGAATTGGGTTGGTATTTTATAATGATGTTTTTGTTGAATGATAGTCACTATTGAATGATTATTTAAAAAATAGTTTTGTTAATATTGTCTTTTATTAACACGAGTATCACAACAACGATCTTTTTCTGTTCTCCAGTAGCAATTTGTCGGAAATAAAATGGACCTAAACTTAATTGGTTGTCATTAATTTATCATTCAGTACCAATGAATAAAAATTGTATTCGAATAATAAAAAAAGTAAGTGGATAGCAAAAAAGCTCAAGTGGATAGTCTGGAGTTTATGAAAATTAACATGTAAAATTATTAATACAAATTTTTGTCAAGAAGCCCAGATAGGTCGCGGTATATTTAATTATGGAAACGTTGTCAGTTAGTACAAAAGTTAAAAAGGAAGGAATGTAGAATAGATTTTTTATACTTTGACTGTTCTGACTGTTCTGTTATTATTTGAAATAATTCAAATTCAAATTAAAAAAATATTTATTCATTTAGGTAACACAATGTACACTTATGAACGTCAGTAAAAAATACATATTGACTTACTTGACTTAAGGTCCTATGTCCCCTAAATGGGGCAGAGGGCATCCAGAGTGTTCCGCCAGCCCGCTCGGTCTTGAGCTACCCTCTTCACTTCGCTCCAAGTCTTCAAAGAAAAAATACATATTAAATGCTTCTAATTTTACATTTACCGCCAGTTCTCAAATCGGATAGAACGGCAGAGAAGAATAAATCTACCATATATACTTACGGCCTTATACGTATTATAAGCTTCTGTAGTCTTTTTATATTCGATAGAGCGAGACTAGATATGGGTAACTCAGCGAATTTCCCTGCGCCAACTCAGCAACTCAGGCGCAGTATAGTGTGTCGGCTCCTTGAGTCAACTCAAAAATGCGCCACGACGCAGTAAAAATGGGGCGCGCAAAGCGAGCAGTGAAACCTCCGAAAATCACGCAACCCCACGCTCATAGTTCACTCAGTGAGCGGGTACTGCGCCGTGCGCCAACACATTATGAATGTGTGAGCTGACTCACCCTGCGCACTGAAGCGTGCCGGCGCAATTGCGCAGCGCAGCGCAGTGTTACCCATGTCTAAGCGAGACAAAACATATTTTAACTACGAGTGTATCGCTTATAATACGTTTATGAATAAGTACGTTAATTTTTTTACGTACTTTTACTTCTTGACATATGATTATAGATCACCGAGAAATACGCTATAAGCATTGACATAGTGTACTATGTAAATGGCTATAGATGTTGATTATTATATAGGTATATGACTCGTATACGCCTCGCATTCGCACGGGTGCAATGTAGATATACTATAAAAAGAAAATAATTTTTAAAATCGGACCGTAGATCCCCCTACAACACACAAACTCACAAACTTTACCTCTTAATAATATTAGCATAGGATAAATTATAAATAACCTTATTTTTAAATGCGTTCATTTAGATATTTTACAGCTTTTTTGTTTTGTTAGATATCGACAGACGAGCATGAGGTTCACTCGATGGTAGGGTACCCTCAGCCACAGAACATCAGGCAATGATGCGCTCTCGACTTACTTTTTAATTTGAGCATTCGGCTCCAAGAGATCATGTTTAATATTAATCTCAACTTGATAGATCTATACTAATATTGTCTTTTAAACGAAATTTAAACGCGGTTTATTATTTACATTATTTATGCCGGCTTTTCAGATGATTTTCAGCAACCGTGGTCGCGGCATACTGAAAGATGACAGTTGTCTGATTGGAAATGTCAAAAAGTTGCCATATTAACGCCATCTATTCAATATATAATATCAGCTCCGTAGGAATAGATGGCGTTAATATGGCAACTTTGTATATAATAATGAGAGTGTTTTAAATATTTTCCAAAATTCGGAATCCTAAAAAAATTGAAATCTCCCAAGCAATTATAAAGGTACGATCATATCAAAAGAGAATAAGGAAGGGATGAAACTTCGGCGATTTATTGGCAAATTCTTCCCGCTTATATCTGATTGACCCCGAGCGTTTTACGGCCGACTGAGCGTGCAAACCTTTTTGTTTCTAGGGTTCCGTGGATCTATCATCATTTCTCGCTCAATTAACTTGCCATTCTGATGGTTCAGCTATTCTGTTATGAGAGTATGAAGCTCCAGTTACTTACTGGATGATAATGAAAAAAAAAAACTTCTTAGAACTATGACGGGCTGGTAGAACACCTGCCGTGCGCATCGATGGGTCGTGGGTTCGATTCCCACCGGGACGACATATTTATAATTTTCTGTATGTTTTCCCCACGTCTAGTAACGTCGGGCATTGATGGGGTAACGCACCACCGTTCATAGATGGAAAATCCGTGAAGTGATTTCAGTGGTTTCAGTCTATGGATTTACGAATGCTCGAAGTAAAAAGTAGGTTGACAGCGCATCATTGACTGATGTTCTGTGGCTGAGGCTATCACCTGCTCGTCTGTCGATATCTGACATAAAAAAAAAGATGTGAGTAGCTACGCTCTAGCTCAGAGTCGAACGTGATTGGCAGTTTTTTTTACGAAATACATTAATTGTTTATAGAATAGGGGGCAAACGGCAGGGTTGTCAGACGTACCAATTTCTTGGTACACATACTAGTTTTAGTGTCACGTACCCTGTACCAAGACTATCCGGTCCTGGTACGCAAAAATACCAAGATTGGCCGCAACCGACTGCCAATCAGCAAAATAAATCTATCCGTTTTTTTTTCACCTAGTTAGCACCGTTATTAATATCTATTTTTTGGGTTTTTTTTTCGCTGACACGTCAATTTGTCTGCTTATTTCTCATCAATCTTCTTCTTCTTCCTGCCCTGTTCCCATTTTTTTATTTGGGGTCGGCGCAGTTAATCATTAATAATGAAAATAAGTTAAATTCTTCAATCGTAAAAAATATATTTTGAAGATAATTAGATGAAAGCAGTCTGGTGTACTGATATCACACATTCATGTATCTAATTCGAATTATACTTCAGATAATGTACATACATATATTAACAACCAACATTAGCAGTTATTGTAATTCAATTAATATTTAATCCTTCCGCTAACTAATACCTCATTATCGATAGTGATTACAGGGATTGTTGAGTTATCAAATTCCGATTCAAGTATACCAGGATATATCAATATATTTATATACTAGCTAATGCCCGCGACTTCGTTCGCGTGGGGTTCACTTTAAGCTGAGCTTTTGAGCAAGCTTTCTTCAAATGACATATCCTCCTCCACCCTCTGTACTTGGTGATTTCTTTTGGGAAAGAGCTATCAAATAAGTCATTGACCGTTGCTTTTGCATCATGTTATCGACATGTTTAATGGTGGTTGAGATTGGACTTCGAAGGATGATTTGAAATTCAATAGTTGAAATAATTAACCTGACTTTAAAGAAACTTTAGAGAGATTCATATTAATCAAATTTTACGTGACCAAAATCCAGATATGTGTCTTTTTTCTACTAATCAGAGTTCAATCGAAGATTAGATTCAATGCATTTTCTGTCTTAAATAAATGCGTGCGTTCATTTAATTGGTCATTTTCATTTTCGGACATTTTTTTTAAATTCCCGGGATTCCTGCCCGGGTTTCTGGTGCTAAATGCGGAAACCTCTAAGATACGGAAGCAAAAAAGCAATAGCGAATAATCGTAATTCTGTTTAAGAGAAAGGATTGATGAAAAGGTGAAATAAATGATCTCATAAGAAATACTTTTTCATATAATATTTCAATAATACATTTTCTATTTTTGTTATATATATATAGTTATTTATATAGTTCTTTCAAAAAATAAATACAAAGAAATATTTCTTTCATTTCAACTTCAGATTCGAACTCGCATCAGCAGCTACGCTATGGGACTGCACTCCACTATTCTACGAATACATATTGGAAACAATCAAACTATTTTATTTACATATATCTGACTGTGATTGACATCTGACAATTCGAAAAAGTTCAACGCTAGTCAGTTTGCATTGAAATTTGGTGGTTTTCTTTCCGATAACCGATTTCGATGAAACAAAGCCTATATGTTGCCCCGGGCTTTCCTTAATATATTTGTGTAAATTGCATTAAAATCGGTTCAGTATCTTCGGAGATTAGCGTGAACAAACAGACAGACAGACAGACAGAAAGACAGACAGACAAGAATCTTAAAAATTGCATTTATGAATTCTGCTACCCTTCTTTTATCACCCCTCTTAATTTCTGGTAAAAATATTTAGTGAAGCGTAATTTCGATCCTACTCTTTTATTATATAATTATTATATAATATAATATATATATATATATAAATATATAAATATATAATATATATATACATATATAGATACATATTATATCCTTGTTGTTTCATATAAGATTTTTACATGTCCTTTCAATGCTTCCGGTGCTATCGATCACTTGCAAACTACATCCAACAATTCTTTGCATTCTTCGTCATCTAAGTATCTTGTGGCTTGTAATTTTAAATTTAGAATTCGATCTTTGAATTCTGTACAACGTTTTTATGATGATTATCTTACAGAGATTTTGCCGATGACTTTTCCCTCTTCCCTTTCAACTACCCAAACTACTATATCCTATAGCAAAACACCCAGTTCGCCGCCCCGAAGCAGTAATCGGAGTCTATATATATATATATATTTATTTAAGAATATACAATTGTAGGGGGGGTAATGTCAATATGCCCTCAATTTTTATTCAATTCAGACAAGACTTTATTAAATTGAGCCGACAATAATTAATTTAAGTCATGAATTCATTTAGCCGAGGAAAAACTAATTGTTAAGAAAACAGTAGCACTCCTTCATTAGGATATCACTGCGCAAGGACGACCCTAGTTAAGAGTCTGCTAATAAGGCTAGGGTGTCCATGATTTTTGCTATTTTGGGATAAGTATGTTATTTATAAATATTCATATATTTATGGTTATACGTTTTTGTAACAAGATATAACTTACGAACTTATATGAGCCATAAATAGGTGGTAAAATGAGTGAAAAAAAAAACATTTTGTTTACTCATTTTACAAAATTATTAATCCCATCAAAACATGACATGTACAAAAATGCACAAGTCTAACAACGCAGTTCTTTTGCTTTGCAGTTGGCGAATTTAGTATTTCTATGGAAGAATCTATCCAAACACATTGTCATAAATTGATACCTTGCTATTTTTTTTGTTTGCTAACATTGAATTAGTAACCATCCACCATCAATTATACATTTTTATTAATTTAATAAATAGAGTGAAACGAAATATCACTTTTAATTGTTATTAAATATTAATTGAATTGATAAACCCTTTTCACAGATAACTTATTCAAAAACAAAATTAAATGTCCTAATTAAACAAAAAGCCTGGTCACTAACTGGCCGCTATTCATTAACCCAGTCTACAAGCTGGACATATTGTATTATGTTTCGAATGAGCAACATTATAAGGTTACCCACTAAATTGCGACCAAATATACTTATGTCCTTGGCTCTTTGAAGGTGTCACTTGAGGCGTCCCTTCGTTTATTCAAGATCCGTCAAGTCCATTCATAATTTTGTATTATGAAGAAAGGAAAGTAGAAATAGACAGGTCAATAAAACGCCCAAACAAGCAAATAGTATAATAATGTTATATCATTCACGCGAGTATCACACATTTCAAGATAGTAACTTTAATCGGAAATAAGATAACTTATGTGGCGGAGAGTTTATTTCCAGTTCTTCTCGTCCGTTCTACGCCCTTGATTTGAGAACTGGCATAATATTGTCTTTTATTAACGCGAGTATCACACATTTAAATAAAATACTGTATACCGGATTAAAACGCGATTTATTATTTAAATTATTTATCCCGACGTTTCGGATGCTTTTCAGCAACCGTGGTCGCGGGAGACTGAAAGATGACAGTTGTCTTATATTTGAAATGTCACAAAGTTGCCATATTTAATTCAATTTAATTAAAAAAAAAAAATCTATTAATTTAGGTAACACAATGTACACCTATGAACGTGAATAAAAAATAATACATATTAAATTACTAATATTACTAATATTAAATGCTTCTAATTTTACATTTACTACCAGTTCACAAAACAAGGGCGTAGAGCGGACGAGAAGAACTGGCAATAAACTCTCCGCCACTCTTTTTAATCGCAAAGTTTATTGTTTGATGAGTGGAGGTAATTAACAATCTGACATGGACTTAGAAGTATCTTAATGTATGACCGTCTCCAATCCCAGGAAAACAAGATCATCACGGGAAAAAGTTTCTAACGGCACAGAAGGAGGCCTACTTGCCTGTAAAGAAAAATGAACAGTAAAACAGACATTGAAATGTCCACCCCATTCCCCACTAGCAGTGCCGGGACGTCCATACAAGCGCAAAAGCCCGGGTTGCCGACTTTACCGTAATACGCGTTTATATATAACTTACATAATTGTGTAATCATGTAAGTTATATAAGATTTATAAAATTACGTTAAAAAATTATTATTATGTATGGTTGCATTCACAGAACAGAAGATGTTCTGTGGTTGCATTAATAGGACAAACGGGCCTTTGGACTTGTATGGTAGTCACGCCACTGCCCACTAGGGAATTCACTTATATATTTTTTTTAATTTTATCTATAACAATATTATAAGGAGGTAAAGTTTGTGAGGTTGTAGGGAGTCGTATCTGGATCTACTAAACCGATTTCAAAAATTATTTCATTAATAGAAAGCTGGTATCGCGAGTAGGCTTCTTTGTGTATAGTACATCTACATTGCACCCGTGTGAAGCCGGGCGTGTAGCCAGCTTATATAAAACTTAAATAATTTTTAACTAACTTTACCTATTTATAATTTTTGTATAGAAAAGGTTTTAATATAACCAAGTGAATCTCACAATCGTTTGTCGATATCTAACTTAAAATAGCTTAATTTGACATTGACCATTGTATACGGTTGTAAAAAATATTTACGATAAATATATTCGTTTAGAAACACTTAATACTGTTTATTTTGACGCCTCTCGCTGAAACTATTTGCACTTTGCTAGAATTACTGAAACATAATTCACGCAACTTTTATTAATTCTCAATACTATGAAGAAAATAAAATATTAAACATAAATAGCGCTACTTTGCAACAGTTCCTCTGTGCTATTTTTAAACGATTTTAAACTGTATCGTTATGTAAATAAAAGTGCTTTCACATAAATAAGATGGTTCGAATGAGTTTTATTTGATGATAAAATATTTTATAATGTATTTTTCCGATACTTTCCTATTTTATTTTCAAGTTTTTATTTGATGTAGTTAAATGCAAAGCAAAATGATACATCGTTCATTTTAAATGAATGAATTATTTGTTTATTCTACCAAATGATTTATACAAAGTTTTAACAAAATATACTTAATATCAAGTAACACTTTCATGGACAGCTTTGGTCTGTTAATGCATTTTTTATATTTTATTATGTTTATTAATGTTAGTATATTTCTGGTGATAGGATAAAAATTATCCCCATATAAATAGACTGACGTGCATAAGTATTGTATATACGTAGAGCATAACAGGTAGATATAATTTACTAGTCGACCCGGCAGCCGTTGTTCTGCCAAAATATTGGCTTCGAAATTATACAATTATTCTTAGATTCGAAAATGCCCATTTGCCCACTCTTTTATATAATTGTCTAATATGTCACTGATTTGCAGTGGACATCTGTTATTCCAAAAAAGCTAAGCATGTATGACTTGAGCTGTCAAGATGGCGGAGTTCCGAACCTAATTTATTTTAAAATTATTTTTTGCATATATTATATTTCTTGAATTTTTCCGACATTTCAATAGCTAATCTGTTATTCGGGACATATATGAATCCAACAAATAAAAGATATCGTTAAAATCAGTGCAGCCGTTCTTGAGTTATAAATGGTGTAACTAACACAACTTTCTTTTATATATATAGATGTTACAGAGAAGTAACGTAAGTGTACGTCAAGTTATGCTGACGATTAGTCACATTTTATAATGTAAATTATCATGATAGTATTTTTTTTTAATATTATAATTAATTATGATTAATTAATTTAATAAAATAATTAATTACTTAAGCTTCAAGATGTCATGTGGAACACGGTGTAGGTAATGGTTGCAGCTCCTTACACACATTTTATAAAACAAAAAACTTGGCGATTAAAAAGAGTGGTGGAGAGTTTAACGTTGATAAGTGAACGTTGTGTTACCTAAATGAATGAATGATAATTTATATAAATTTTACTCGACACCGAACATTTTGCCGAGCATCTTGCTCAACACCGAAAATTTT
Organism: Anthocharis cardamines; assembly: GCA_905404175.1. Taxonomy (NCBI): domain Eukaryota; kingdom Metazoa; phylum Arthropoda; class Insecta; order Lepidoptera; family Pieridae; genus Anthocharis; species Anthocharis cardamines. The sequence goes on from FR989974.1 coordinate 7,659,870, forward strand.
GCCGAGCATTTTGCTCGACTTTTATTTTATATACTCAAATATAATATACTACTTGCCTTTAAAGAATAATGGTTATTATGAGTGAAACATATACAGAAATTATTGCCCCGTGCCCTTCTAGAAGAAACGGGAATTGAATTATTACCCTTATTTTAGGCTTTCTCTTGCGATAGCATTAATGTAGTATTAATAAAGTAATATTCATTCATAATGTGGGTAAACTCTGAATGTTAAGTCGTAAGTGTACTCGTGTACTCGTGTGTAGCTACACACCGAACAACGCTTTACACGAATTTCATTAATTAAAAGCAATCAAGAGCCGTGTTTCGAGGCAATTCACACCTAATTCATTATTAATGTGTGTTCTCTTGTAATTATCAGTACTATTGCATGTGTGAGTGTTTAAAGATTTATTATCATAGGTCTCTAGTAGGAAGAGTCGGGGAAACTTTTTTTTATGTTAGATATCGACAGACGAGCATTTGATGGTATCACCTATACCTCAGCCACAGAACATCAGTCAATGATGCGCTTTCGAACTACTTTTCACTTCAAACATTCGGAAATACATAGACTGAAATCGAAACGAAACTACCCGGTCGAAATTTCGATATTCCTCCCACCCCGAAGTAACCAGACGAGGGGAAGACATGTTTACAGAAAATTATAAATTTATCGTTCCTTTGGGATTCGAACCCACGACCCATCGATGCACACGGCAGGTGTTCTACCGAACGCGACTACGACTCCGTCATTTGCGCGTGACCATGCTTTAAAGCACTCAAAACGTCGCGGTAATTACTATATGAATAAAAGGCGCTTAAATAAGGTAGAACTTATTTTATTGAAACAAAAAGCTTGCAAAATGAATGAATGAGAAATGCTTCATAAAAATACACTTCACTTTATTTGTTGAAGTCAGAGTTTTTTAAATTAACACAAAGTGTACATTCCAAAAGTTTTCTTTTCAAAAGAATTGCGTCGAGTTTACAAATTAATTTTCTTGTTAAATATTTTTTTGAGCTCTCCTCATTAAATGTCGAAGTTTATCAGTCAATAGACGGAATATCCAGTTTATTTTCCTTTTACATCATCATCTTTTACTAACGCGAGTATCACACGTTCAGATAAAATTCTTTATACCGCGACCACGTTTGCTGAAAAGCAATCGAAAGTCGGGATAAATAATAAATCGCGTTTTAATTCTGTATAAAGTATTTTATTTTCCATCTTAGTTTTAAACCATTATAGTAACACCCCTTCGCACAGACGCAATGTAGATGTACTACACACAAAAAATAATGTACGAGTATATTTTTTTTTTGTTTTTTGTTTTTATATATATAATAGTCAGACGTTTGACGGCGATTCCACCTGGTGGTAAGAGTGGTGCGATCTAAGAAGGGGCACGTCTGTCTAGAAAAAGCCTATTCACCCTAGCCTTAAAGATACCCAAGTTATAGTGGTCTGGAAATACAGAAGCCGGTAGGGAGTTCCATTCTTTCGCAGTTTTAAGAAGGAATGAGGATGCGAAGCAAACTGTGCGGATTCGTGGAATATCCATTTATATTTGAGAACTGGCAGTAAATGTAAATTTTTAATTCGTTTTTATTACGTTCATAAGTGCACATTATGTTACCTAATTGAATAAATGATTTCAATTTGAATAAACGGAAAACATTCTTTCCCCAATAGAAAGCTACATTATCAGCGAGTAACATAGGCTATTTTTTGTTTTATGTAAAACTTAACTTGACTTTCATAGCTTCAGTATGAAAGAGCGATAAATTTTCGAATATTCATTGATCTACTTAAGAGTACACCATTTTGACTCGATAGGTCATGGTTTCGAATATAGCCCGGTCTAAATGGATTAGACATGGGTAACTCAGCGGAATTCCCTGCGCCAACTCAGCAACTCAGGCGCAGTGTAGTGTGTCGGCTCCTTGAGTCAACTCAAAATTGCGCCATGACGCAGTAAAAATGGGACGCGCAAAGCGAGCAGTGAAACCTCCGAAAAGCACGCAACCCCACGCTCATAGTTCACTCAGTGAGTGGGTACTGCGCCGTGCGCCAACACATTATGAATGTGTGAGCTGACTCACCCTGCGCACTGAAGCGTGCCGGCGCAATTGCGCGGCGCAGCGCAGTGTTACCCATGTCTAAAATGGATTTTCCTAATAGCCTCTGGATACTACTGGTCTCGTTACTGCAGGGATTTAACGAAAGACGGAGTATCATAAGTATGTCCGGTAATAAATAAAAAAAATCCTGAAGTACATTGCGCGTTTCGGTTACAGTCTAAAGATTTTTGAAGGTGAAGTCCTGTGGCTTTCAGAACTGAATCACACTCCAGGCAGCATAACTTCACAAAGCTCTTGTCCTTTGTGAAAGATATATGAATTGGATGGTTTATAATAAACACGCAATGTATAAATTACGACTAATTAAACTTGTTTCAGATTTTCTTTTTAATAAAAAAATTGAATTTAACATACCGAGTACAGTTCGCGAGGCGTAAGTTGAGCTTTGCATTAGTGCGAGTGATTACCATGAGTAGAGTCAAACAAAAACCTTTTAAAAATATTTTCTATGTTTTAGGTAGGTACAGAACATAAGGGGGAGAGGTATTCTAGTAAAATAATAATAATATTGTCTTTTAAATAAAATAACTGATTAAAATTTCAAATCCGACAACTGTCATTTTTAAGTCTGCCGCGACCACGGTTGCTGAAAAGCATCCGAATTATAATATAAATAATAAATCGCATTTTAATCCGCTATAAAGTATTTTGTTTAAAATAAAAATAACAAAATATTAAATATTAATCACGTCACTATCTACTACTACAAGAGTTGAAATGCGGAAGGTGGGAAGACGTCCCGCGCCTCAAGCCGTTATCCAAAAAGCAGTATGAACTGGTTTAAACAAAGCAAGGGACGGTCCGCGCTTTAAGCCGTTAATACACCAACACACTCACACAAATGCAAAGCTCAGCTTACACCTCGCGACCTAAACACGCTCTTCTTTTCTTCGCCTTCTCTGAAGGAAAATGTTTTATTATTTTCATATAATAAGCGTATAAATAAAACTTCTAAATATAAACTTTCCATTAGTATTGTTGCACAAAGTCCTTGCAAGAGCCAGGCCCCGGATGATTGCCCTGATTTTTACACCCTCAAGCCATTGGACAACTATAACTAAAATAAGATTTGCAGTTTTACTTCACAAAATTCCCTCATTTAATGTGTTTAAACAATCTTAATTTATGTACACGGTCGTTTCTGACAATTTCATTTCAGAAATCAGGGTGCTACTTAATTTATACATGAATTAAAATATGAATTCATCGGACTCTGGAGTGACGTTTTATGATCGTGTAAAATGACTTGTCATTTCACGCGTTGACGCTTCAAGGCGCCAGTGGACAGTCGTGTGCAAAATTGTTTCTCGTAAAGATATTTCTTTTTGTTTAATAACTATGTCAGTAAAAGATCTACTTTTCGTTTTCAAATAGAGATAAATATTTTATATCAGATATAAGATAGTTGAAGGATACCAAGTAAGTAACTGAACCAATTTTAAAAAATTGTAGACCTTTATTTCCAAACCCGTAGAAAAAACTTAAACGCATAATCTGCGATGAACCCAATAATGTATATAAATATATATTTATATTATGATATCATATTGCGTATCACTTGACATTGTGAATTGGTAAGCTAAGGGATGTACAACACGCTAGCTAATTACGACATAAAACGATGGCATTATTTATTTGAATTTTTTAAAATACCCGGTCTCACAGACATAATTTATTTTTGGCGCAACACTTGACGGTTGAAATTTCTATTAAATAAGTAATAAAAAGACATTTTGCAAAAAAAAACTGACAATTATTTTTTTAGTACAACTTTTGTATACGACTGTACGCCGTTGTATACAATGACGGATGCTTAACGAGATTTAAGGCTCTGAAAGATAATGACGTAAGAGACAAATCTGACTTCCATTATATAACGCTACTTACCGCTCGTAACGAGAGGGGTTTGCAACGAAATGGATTTATTTCGTTTTAATTGCATCTGGCTCTGTTGCAACGTTTTCGAAATCATTTTGTATAAAATTTAATTCGATATTTATTTTCTGATGATTTTCGTTTTTTTTTGTTAAACGTATTTTATAATTTGTAGATCAAAGGCGGGGAATTATCATAATATGATATCATATCGTAAACTTACTCATTCTTATAGCGAGCTTAGAATGCTCAATATTAGGACAACATTACAAGAATGACCAAATAGAATCTCTACAGGTAATATAAATATTTACAAATTTTATAATATTGTTGTACTGGGTGGCGCAAAAGTAAAGACCCTATTTGGTTCAGCTATAACATTTTTTCTAAATTAGAAAACTATATTTAGGTTTTTTTAAATGTATATTTGTGCCATTAAATTTCGTACCATTAGGATTTAAAGATGATGTCTTTTAAATGGTGACCTCCAGAGTTGATGCACATTTGAGCCCTATTTATGACATTTTGCATAACTTGCCGTAATACTTCCTGCGATATGTTCCTTATTTCTTGATGAATGTTTTCTTTTAGAGCTGCGAGAGTCTGTGGCTTCTTCACATACACCCGAGATTCCAAAAAATGTATGCAGTACGTAGAGGAATCTGTTTGTATATGTGATATCATATAGTAGCGGTATTGATCTCTTAACGAGACAGAACGATCTCACGACGCGTAGTAGTTAGCGCGTTTGTTAACGAGTATAAAGTAATTCTATTTCAAAAAACTTTTGCTTTCACAAGCAGTAAAATCGCTTTATCTTGCATTAATTTATAAACTGTTGTATTTTGAAAATAAAAAATAACAGAAACATTTCCATCTATGAACGGTGGTTCGTTACCCGGTCGGAATTTCGATATTCCTCCCACCCGTTCAATGCCCGAAGTTATAAGACGTGGGGAAGACATGTTTACACAAAATTATTAAAATGTCGTCCCGGTGGGATTCGAACCCACGACCCATTGATGCGCACGGCAAGTGTTCGCATCGAAAGTCGCCATAGTTTGCAAGTTTATCAAAAGATTCATTAATCTTAATACTTCATCCAATTATTCATAATGTACTGTATTCTTTTATACAGCGTATTTTAGCAAGATTCACCAAAAATATATTATTACACATTTTCTTACATCCTTTATTTTTTCCTTGAAATTCTCATTATACAAGGAAATAAGAATGAAATAAGTTAAATATTTATAAATGGATTCGCGATTATGATGTTACAAGGAAAATTTGGAAGTTAAAAACTTCGGACGTTTACGAATTTCGTAGTATTATGTTAATAACAAAAGTTTTCAACTGATTAATTATTATATTTTTAATATTCAAGAGTCACGCGAGACTGACAGAATACTCAAATAAATAAAACAAATTAAATAAATTCACAGATATTGGAAATACTTTTCCGTAGGAAGGAATTACTTATTGGCAAAAACCCAATAAACGATGATACGAATACTTTCTCGCAAGTTTGATAGTCTCTCTATTTATGAATATTCGAATGCTCGAACTAAAAATAAAATAGTTTAAGATTGCATCACTGTTAGACGTCATGTTTCCTGCCAAGTGAGGCTTATGCTGTGACTATAATAAAAAAAATAAACAATATTGACCATCTATGTTGTAACTCCGTTAGAAATTTCTTTACTACAACCTTAAGTGAAATAAATGAGCTACTATCAATTCTATGCAAGGCTTAAGTGCCTATTTGCCGAAATACGATGTCATGAAATACGAGAAAGGTCTGATTGGTCCTAAGTGGTCAAGGTCCTCAAAAATGACCAAATCACGTTACAAAATACTTATGAAACGAAATATATTTATGTGAAACTTTAGTTAAAAGGTAGTTATTGAATGACATATTTTGTTTCTTGCACATACACGAACAATAATAATCAAATCAAAAAATCAAAAAACACTTTATTGAACACCACACGTGAAAATAATAATAAAGATACAAAATTTAAAAATGAGTAGAGTACAAAAGACGGCCTTATCGCTGAGAAGCGATCTCTTCTAGGCAACCAGATAATTGAATGTAATAATTGAAACGCAATAATTGACATCCAAGAATTGTAAGTTGCTGTTTATAAGTGGATATTATGTGCTGTTTACACCAAGAAAAGTATTGAAACTAAACTTGTATGACATATCAAGAATTTTACGTGTTGTGTAATGTTTTGAGTTACAATACAATATGATAATTAAAAAGGTGAGAAGAATAAAAAATATTAATTTCGGTATACTAGATATTGTAATTTTAGGACGATAATAAAAGTATGTAGTAATAATAGTAATAATATTTAAGAAAATGAGAGTGAGGTTAACAAAATTAGGCGTGAGCCTTTTTTAAAAAGATTCCTCCCAGGATAACACTCCCCTGCGTATTGGTGTAGGTCATGCTCCTTCACTAGTGTTGACTGCTAACTGCGGTGGGATGAACGCACTCCAGACTTAGACTTCCATTTTATTGTATGCAACAGGCAAGAAAATTGCAAATGGGCATTCAGTGTCACAAAACGTGAGCACGCGCACTGTTAAGCATTCGAATCTTAGCGATTAATGATACTATGTTTTATTCCAGTATAAAAGTTATATATTAAGTTTAAAAAATCATTTGATACATAAGACTAGTGTAAATTATCGAATAGCCCATTTACATATTATACGGGACCCATTTCTAGGGGTCGTGGAAAATAACGATTTTGTTTTGTATCACTTCTCGCCCTTATAAAGGTTTTTAGTACATTCGTATGTAAATTTAGCAATTCCGCTAAGCACAGACGACATTTTATACTCTCCTACAAAATTAAAAGAGAATGCTTGGTGAATGGAAACAATTCTATTATTGTTTTGTATTTTCTATTGTAAATTTTTGTAATTATTTCTTATAATTAAAATTCATTCTCCCACGGAGTATAATTGCAGAGACGAGAGAAAGAAATCAAATGAGATCTTTCTTAATTTTCATCAACTGTATATTTATTATATGTACATTGTACAACCATATGAGTAAGTGTTTTAATATATTAAGTGAAATCCCGAGTCCCCTAATGCTGTGGGCATGGGACATATCCATTGCTGTGTCAGTTTCACTGATAATTTTTCTGTGCAGGCAAGTAGGTGATCAGCCTTTGTGCCCTGCCTGAACGAAGCATATTTTTTTAATATTGTTTCCACGGGATTCGAACCTATGACCTCCGGTGCTGAATAAATCGCACTTACCACTGAGCCACGGAGGCGGTTTTATATGAATGAGGAATAAATTGGTTGTTAATTTATAATTGTTTCCAGATCATATGTTATGTCTACTCTTTTCTTTTTGCTGCTTTATACAGTTTTGTTAATTCCTGTCATATTGTTTAATTATGGATCTACTGTCTTTTATATTGTCTGTTAGATTTATGTACACTATGTTGGCGGCCTACGGTGAAAAAACTGTAAAACTGTCACCAATGGATCATGTCTATAAATATATAAATAATGAAAAAACTGACATATCTACATATATAATAAAATATCTATATTTATATACTAATATTATAAAGAGGAAAGATTTGTTTGTTTGTTACAATTTAAATCAAAAACTACTAGACCGATTTGACCAAATTCTTTCACCAATTGTAGAAAGCTACATTATCAGCAATTAACATAGGCAATTTTTTTTGTATTTTATTTTAGTACATTTACATTGCACCCGTGTGAAGCCGGCTGGATCGCTAGTTTATAATAAAACTTAAAACTGCATTTTTCAAAGATTTGAAAGCTAGTTTACAAACTTTAAAAAAATATGTATTTATCGAAACTTAAAAAGAGTCCGGAAACATTTTAACATGACGCTTTTTTCTACTCTTTTATCTCAAGTTTTATATTTGTACTCATTTCTACATCATCCATCATGAAAGCGATCATTCAACGTCTCATAGATAACCTTAAGCCTACTCTAAGTACAAGGTATAGGAAAGACACGTCGTTAAAATGATTAAAACTGTCGATACAACATCAATCACATGGTAAGTCCATCTACCATCCATACCATCACACCATGAAGTGTTCTGTCTCCAAACAGTAAATGTAAGAGTTTAAGCGCCTTATTTGAATGTGGGGTGAATATTGTGTTTTTAGGTTATTGCTCGTATTTTTGCTGCAGGAGTGAAAGTTATTTATGTGCATGACGCTTTAATTTTGCATTGATTTTGAATTTCCATTTGAATAAAAATATATATTTTTTTACTCTTGTATTCCCATATACAAAAATAATTACTATCGAAATTACAAAAGCAGGTACTATTGTGGCAATAAGTAGAGCCTGAGGTCTCAGAAAAATGGAATCAATAATACTGTGGTTGAATTGAACTTTTGAACTTTGCGTGAGACGCTTAAGGTCACTAAAAGTATTATTTCAAATAGATATGGACACATTTCTGTGTCCGTTTCACTGTTTGTTTTTATTTAGTAGGGAATCCGTCTTCTATGCCTTGCATGACTGAAATAATTTTCATTAATTTGTTTCACGGGGTCTCAAACCCAGTTCCTCTGGTGGTGAACGCAACACGCTCAGTAGAGCGACTAAGGCAGACTTATATTTCGGATATAATACTTTGTTTTATTTTCTAATATTAATGCTACATTTAGTAAAGAAACTATGTTAGATTAATACGTATAATATAACTTGATGCTAGGATGCTAAAAAGAAGATCGCTAGCTCAAATCAATCAATTATGTTTTGATATAGAAATCGATTTATATATTCTAAATACCTACATATAATTTATCTTGAAATCTCATAAATAACTAACTAATAAAAAAGTTTCCTTTTCCCCCCCTAAGCAATAAGTAAAATTAGTTGTTACGTCGTAGTCAAAGTACTACGCCGTAGCAAGCATATTACGCGTAGCGATGTCGTGGTCAACTTGCTACGTAAGTTCTACGTTTAAATATAAGTAGCTACGGGTAAATGCAAGAAACATTTTATTTTTGAAAATATAATTTTATAATATGTACAATGTACATCATAGTCATTGATACGTTTTATTTGCATTTAATTTAAGATATTTTGTAACTTTGTATACAGATTATAAAGATTTAATTAAAACCAAAAATTGTCATTTGTGTGAAGATCCTGATAAAAAATATATAGTATATAAACATATGAAACAGAAAAATTAACTAAACGTTTTACCGGACCTGCGTCGAATTAGCCTAATTCAACACTCAATCATTTTACTAAATACATTTTCTTTTCATTCATATCTAAGTTTCCGAAAGTGTGCCGTTTTGTTTGTTCTGGTTAAACCCCTCGAGTTCCAACTTCTGTTCCCAATGGAGGTCCGAATAGTGGGAAAATTATTTTTTGTCGGGAAAATATTCCTTCAACGCGGGTAAGTTTGCACTCAGATGATATTTTAAGAAGTACAAATTTTATTGAAATTCTGTTTTTTTATTACTACTAAATACATAGATTTAATTACAAGTACAAATACTCAATATCATTCACTTTTTTTATAGATAAGGGGGCAAATAGGCAGGTGGCTCATGGTAATCATCACCACTCATAGATATCCGCAACATTAGGGGTATTGCAAGTGCGTTGCCGACCTTTGAAACCTCTAAGTGCGATATGTTGCGGAAAAAAATCTAGAAAAAGAGATATTAAAATAATGCTCCAACGATATCGCTATTCCAACCCTCGGCTCGAATGAATAAACAAAACGCAATTGCAATTTAGAAAATTGTCACTACGTATTGGCTTTACAATAAAACACGGTACATATCAGCCAATAACTCTTACAACTAAATAGGCGATAGAAAAATGTTGGCAGATAAACTGAGACACGCTCAGATCAGGGGAAAAATTGTGAGAATTTTTCACTATTTCCCCACGCATGCGTGTTTGTAAAAGCCAGTCGGCGTTTGGCTGCGGAGAGAAACACACGTCGGTAGAGTGATAAAGTAAGTGCTAAGTGAAGTGAACTAGTGAGGTGATAGTGACGTGAGTGATGTGTAATTTTGGTGAATAAGCGGGTGAGTGACTTTTTTATGTTTATGTGAAAAATTAAGTGTGGATGGAAGTTTTAAGTATGTACTTAAACTTATGGTTCGTAAAACTACTTCTCTATATTTTCAGGGCTTTTTATTTAAAAGAAATGTATCTATTAAATGGGACTAGAATTTAACATTATGTGGCTTATATTTTTTTTTAATATTAATGGGCTGCAAATATAGTTTTGTCTCTGTTTTATATTTATTTCAGTGGTAAAATAATAATTATTATAAAATAATTAATTTATTAATTTATTTAATGATTAAAATTAAAATAAATTATAAAGGACTGTATAAACTTAAATTAAATTGAGACACTATTTTCCAAACGATCGATATATTGTAACCGGTCCAGTTAATTTGAAATTTAAAAAAATTGATTCTATAAAATTTGTTAAAGTTCAGTTATTAAGCATTCAGACGTTGAGTAAAATGAAGAGTCGAAAACGCTATTTCAGGTCTTAATATAATTGCTATTATAGATAATCCTTTTCCTCCGCCTTACGATATCTTAGATAGTTCATAATAATCTCGATATTATTAAATTTACACTTATGAATATCTTAGTAATATTCAAAAGAGCCGGAAAGCACAGTCGTATCCTCTCTATTACATATTTTCGTCGACACTTACAGTAATTAATTTAGTAATTTTTATACAATTATCATCATCCAGTCTTTCTAAGTGCAGTATATATTTTGGGTCGTGAAGTAGCCAAGGGACCAACGAAAAATCAGGGATGGTTGTTCTCAGCAAAATGCTGAGGTGAGCTCACTAATTCACGTTTTAATAAAACATTTCAGACTAGCAACGCGCCCCGGCTTCACACGGGTGCAATGTAGATATATTATAGCCTATGTTACTATACTGTAGCTTTCTATTGGTAGAATTATTAAAATCGGTTCAGTAGTTTTTGAGTTTATTCATAACATACAAAAATACAAAAATTCAAAAATACAAATCTTTCCTCTTTATAATATTTGTTAAGATATAGATAATATTATCAGAAGTTACATTGTATACATATAATAAAAAAATCATTTTCCTTTCAACCATAATCTATTAATACTAAATCAATAATAGATATGGCAATCAAGTTGAGCGCGTAATAGTACTTCTGTTTGTAACATATGCATAATCCGGGTTTTGCTTTGCAGACATAATAGTCTTAGGATATTATCCTATAAAAGATTAAGTTATATTGTCAACAATTTCTTCCTATTAAAATATAAAAAATAATTCATTTTCCTTTGGCGTGATATTAAGACCAACCAACAAACACTTTTGTATCGCTAAAAGTTGACTTCCAGGAACATTAAAACAATATGTAATTTTTATTAGTAAATTATTGCTACTGAATACTTTAATTAAAATAAATTTGAATTGTGTAGCATGCGGGAGTGGATTTTCTATGATGGAGAAGACCGAGGGCGGCAAAATTTGGAGAGGTTTTTTTTTCTAGTCACGCCCTCTTCGAACTTATACGTCAATGCTTAGAACATCACAGTGGCTACGGTCTTTGGGTTGTGATGAACTGATACACAAATTAGCTGCTCAGAAGGCCAAGCAATTTATTAATAAATAAAAACGTGCACTCTAATTGAGATAAACGGACACGTTGGCGTGTTCGGTAGATCACCTGTCGTGCGTGTCGTTCGTGGGTTCGAATGCTACCGGGACGATATGATTAAAATTTTCTGTAAGCATGTCTTCCCCACGTCTGGTAAGTTTGAGCTTTGAACGAATGGGAGGAACATCGTTATTCCGACCGGATAACGAACCACCGTTCAGGGATGGAAAAACCTTGAAGTGCATAATGCATATTGCACGTTTCGGTTTTCTGTGGCTGTGTATTACCTATCATCAAGTGAACCTTATGCTCGTCTGTCGATATCTAATTACAAAAAAAGATAATTTTATCACTCACAGGCGTATTTTTTTACTTTAATTTCATTATATCCTAGAGCTAACCTAGAGCAGCTAGCATATCAAAACCGTACCATATTTCGTATTACCGTTTTGTTGTTCTTAGGGTTCCGTCATCCGGACCAAAAACGGCAACCTTATAGGATCACTTCGTTGTCTATCTGTCTGTCTGTTCGTCTGTCAAACCCTTTTCACAAGAACGCGTGGTATAAAGTTAAAATTAATATCATAATATGATAGAACGTCTTACGATAGGATGCTCCTTTTATGCTCCGTTTATACCACATATTTTGACACCTGAACCTGCTCGTCTGTCGATATCTTACATAAAAAAAAGAATTCTCTCCCATTCGCTCCAGGTGCTCCTACTGACGGATTTAATGAGCTTTATAGTCACAGATTATATTAGGCTGTGCCACCAGATGCCATTTGGACTCTCCATGACCCATCCTCTCTCTTAGTTGCAAGTTCTTACGCTTTATTAACGTTCTGCATGAGACATAATTGTATAGTTTACTTAAAATAAATATTTTTCTACGACATAGACAGCTTAGAGCCTAGCGCGAATAATAATCTATCTGTACTAATATTATAAAGAGGAAAGATTTGTATTTTTGTATGTTATGAATAAACTCAAAATCTACTGAACGAACGATTTTGAAAATTCTTTCACCAATAGATAGCAACATTATCAACGAGTTACATAAGCTATGTTTTGTGTATAGTTCATCTACATTGCACCCGTGTAAAGCCGGGGCGCTTTACTAGTAATCATAATAAAGACATTTATAGTACTTTCTTCAAAGAGTTGTTAAAAATACTTGATATAGTGCGCATGTTTTGCCAAATATTTAATAATGTATGGCATGCAAATATTTTAAATTAATTATCGTTTATGAAAGATAAAAGTAATATGTACAGTATTATTTGCCAATAAATAGGGAAGTTATTAATTTAATAAAATTTATTAGCGGGAAAGTACGTATTGTCAATTTCGATATTCCATCCAATCATTTAATGATCGAAGAGGCCAGGCGTGGAGATCACATGTTTACAGAAAACATTGTCTCGATGGCATTCGAATCCGCGACCCATCAAGCAACGTTGTTGTACTACGCAAAGTGCTAACCAATTCGTCAAATATTAGCACGGGCAATATGTGGCTTCATTTCATTCATTTGGTAATTATATTATCTCATTGACCAGAATATGTTTGTTTTTTATATAATAACATCAAAATTTATGCTGATTAAACATTATACATACAGAACGTTTCAGCTTTATTATCATATTACGCTGATTAAAATATAATTAGCAATATTGCTTGCAAACGGATATGTCATTAATTGAACTCATTAATTATTAATTGCTTATTCAAATTATTGTGGACTAACTGTGCCCCGCGGTTTTAGGTTAATTTGTCCTTTTCGGTTATTATTTATTTTTTATTATTAATATTTTATGTTACTATAACAATAATAAAAAAATTACAAAGAGATTTTAATATAACGACAAGTATTATAAAAAAAATACAATATTGAATATATAAATAACTACACAAATACTCTACAAAAATAGCACTTGAGTTAACGATGTAGACTTCTTATAATACATATTCATATTTAATATTATTAATCGACATATTATGTACTATAGAGAGAATATAATGCGTTATTAAGGAAATATCGCCTATATATGCTCGCCTGCTTATGAGCATATCTAAAGGCCGGCAACGTATCATCAAATCCTCTGGTGCTGCGAATCAAGTCAAATCAAATCAACCATTGCCTACACTATCGAAAAATCTAACATTTTTATAAAGAAAATCTCTATTATATTAAATAAATAGATTTTAATAATTAATTCTTTAAATTTTAACAGCTTAAAAACTAAGTACAAAACAAAGTGAAGAGATATGCCATGCTAAGACTGAGTTAAATAAATATTTACGCACAGATTCCAACCCCCCCTAAATGATATGTAAAAAACTTATGTTAATAAGTAAGTTATTACCTATTATTTTTCTTTTGTGTTGCGCTCCATTTTTACTAATCATTATAATAGGTGGCAGCTGTCAATTTTCAGAGATGTCAGATGCACGATTAAAATTACCCAATATTTAAATAGTACGCCCTTATGGAGACATCCGTTAACAATAAACCTAATATTTGTGGATATTTATCTCTTTGGGATTAAGGTGTAAAACCGTTGCTCGACAAATCTTCAAACTTGAGTCAAACTCGAGAACTGTATATTACTTTTAACAATTCTTCTCAACGCTTTCTACACTTTACGAAGTCTGAACAATGCAATTTTGCGGAAAGCCATTTCAAAAATGAAAAATTAAAGCCCAACAAGCGTTTAAGCTATAGCTTAGTTTTAAGCCGGGGACTACTGTTTTATCCGACTGTGCTCATTCATTTTTGTATTAAATAGGATATCTTTTGACTTGGAAGTTTATATTTTACCGCTCTTAAGCCAAGTTCTTGTGTTAATTTTCATTTCACTTTTTGCTTATGCCGAGCATACATTGGTTTTTACATCTAAATATTACTATTTGTAACACTGTTGTACAATAAACAATGTTGAAAACAATACGAATACAAAGATAATATTTCTACTGTATTATAGACTAGTAACTCGTCCCGGATTCGGACGGGTGCAATGTATATACTAGATATAATATACACAAAAAAATATGTTATGTTACTCGCTAATGATGTAGCTTTATATTGGTGAAAGAATTTTGGTCGAGTAGTTTTGAGTTAAGTCGTAAAAAACCAATATTTTCTGTTTATAATATTAGTATAGATTAATTTACCAATGTCACTCAGGAATAATGTAGCTTTCTATTGGTGTAAGAATTTTCAAAATCCGTTCTGTAGTTCCAGATATAACTTCCTACCAATAAACTCAAAAACTTTATCTTATACAATATTAGTGTAGATAGAATACTCTTTATTGTCTCACAAAATAAAACAGAAAGATTATATACTCCTAGTTGCCAAACGGCGACTTTATAGCTATCATATATCATTATAATCGTTTCTAATACCACATATGACATGAATGGTTAATATCATTAAAATGAGAACAGAAGTCATGCTAATGATATACCCTAGTATGGTTAATCTTTAATTTTTTTTTACCCTAGTATGGTTATAAAAAATCTTTAATAAAAAATTAATAGTGGTTCAACCTTTTTGGTAAGTCTTAACCATCTGTTAAACTTCATATAGTTCAAAATTGTAAATAATTAAAATAAATTGTAGTTCAGTTAAATATTAAATCTAAAATCAAAGTTAAATAACTAGAACTATCAACATTTAAGAACTTAACCTTAGTTAAGCAACTTATTGCTTATTAAGCCGGCAACCGGCGTCTGTGTGCGTGTGACAAATATCTGCGGGCACGGCATTGCCCCCGCCAAGGCGAGACAAAGGAAACGCAGGGATTAAGTTTTCAAGAAACCCTACACCTTAATTAAAATATTTGGCTTGACTATGGGGTTATGTAATTCACTAACTAGGCGTTAATGTTGTGTCAATAGGTTGAGTAATAAAAAAATAAGGTTTTTAGAAAATTTAAGAGCTTGGCTCTAAGTAAGATCTGACTTTTTTACAGCGCAAGCAATATGTACCTATTCATCTCCACGATACTTTACATGTAAATGTTTTTGGTATGATCTATATTGTATTCGTGCGATTCGATGCCTACGCAATATATATTTACGCCCTGTTATTTGTTTGCAATTTCAAATATTTTCTCATACAACTTATCTACTTTCTCGCAAGTACAGTCTCAGATACAGATACAGTTCTCAAATTTAAACACTCAATAAAATAAATTACGTTTAATTTGTCGGACGACGGAGGTATAAATTACGAAAATTCCAGAGTTTGGAATTACTCCACGAAGATTTAAGAGGACATCCATAAAAGGCAGTTTTGTGACAGAAGTACGTTTCAACAATTTTTATTGGTGCTTTAAATTTAACTATGGTCTTTAGGAGTTGAATTATTGTGTGACAATGGAAGTGTGTCTCCGCTGTTGAATCGGTGGCTCAGTGTGTTTTAGCGAGGTTAGCGTTGCGTTTAGCACATGAAGTCTTAGTTTCTAATCACAAAAATATGTTGATTGCATTACCTGTAGCTAATAGCGTAGAACTTGCGTAGTCAGTTGACCACGGAACCGCTACACGTAGTATGTATGCTACGGCGTAGGTCATTGGCTACGACGTAGCAACTATTTTGTCTTATTGTTTTAGGAGAAAAGCAAAGGTTGTTTTTTATTAATAAAATTATTTAGAAGATTTCAAGATATATATTATGTAGTTTCAATTAAGTGACCTTCCTTTTAACTTCCTAAAATCAAGTGATATTATAAATCTAACATAGTATACTTATTTATAAATAAACAAGAATATATTATATCCGTTATATTAGACTGCCTTCGTGGTTCATAAGTATGCGTGTAGATTTCAGCACCAGAGTTCCTGGATTTGAGTTCCGGGGAAATAACCTAAGTTATGTCCAAAGTAAATAATCATTAGATGACTGAATATTAGTCTTTTTAATCTAACATAATGTTCATTATCTCTAATATTTATCCAAAAGTTTATCTGTTATATTTTATGGCAAAACTGCTTAACTTATTTTGATAAACGGTATGTTAATAGCCTGAAGAGGTGGAAAATATTCGAAATTGTGGACAACCTATAGTTTCATATAAAATATATTATTTTACAAAATAGAGGCTAGTTACATTAATCAATTAAATAACTTGACTTCCCAACCATTCAGGTGACGCCAACATCAGCTCTATTCAAATAAAAAATATTCCAAATAAAGCGCTATTTTTTATACTATTTTCCAGACCAGTTCATTTTAATCATGACGAGTAGCAGTGCGTGAAAAAAAAGTAACACTTTCACTTAAATGCTAAAATAAAAACCCCAAAAACGATGACTGCTGTAAAAATCGGGTTAACTAAAAACTTTATTCGGGGCAAGCCAACAATTTCACGAGAGACTGGCGTCAGGTTTTAAGCCAAAACTTTATGGTATGGAATAAAATCGAGAATATATTTCATAGTGTTTTGTAAAATGCGTTCCGTGATATCTGCGAACGGAGTAGATCTATTTGGACATTCACTATCTCCAATTGCAGCTCTAAAAATGTTTTTGTGTGTATAACATGAGGCTTAAACGTATATTTTTTCAAATCATAGACAACAATATATCAATCATTTCAATCATACATATTAAGTTTGTTTTATGTTAGATATCGAAAGACGAGCATGAAGTTCACTTGATGGTAGGTGATACCTCAGCCACAGAACATCAGTCAGTGATGCCTGGTGGAACTACTTTTTACTTCGAGTTTTCGGAAATCCATAGACTGCAACCGAAACGCACAAAATGCACTTCACGGTTTTTCTATCAATGAACGGTAGTTCGTTACCCGGTCGGAATTTCGCTATTCTCCCACTCGTGCCACTCGCAACGTGGGGAAGACATGCTTATAGAAAATTATAAACATTTCATCCCGACGGGATTTGAATCTGCGACCCATCGGAGCGTAGCAGGTGTTCTACCAAATGCACCAACAAGCCCGACAAATGTATATTATGAACGTACTTAAAGTTATTTGAGGCTTTTTTTTGTATTGATTTGATTTTAATATAATAACTTTTAGCAGATTAAAACACGATTTATGTATACGCTTTTCAGCAAACATAATCACAGGCAGACAGAAAGATGCTCAGACGACTTATCCGGTTAAAGTTATTTTTATAGTCCTATTATTTGATTTTTAAATACATTATCCATAGTAATAAGTAGACAACAGTATTTTTTTTAACAGTGTCAATATTAATCATGACGGTGTAAAAATTGCAATTTCCGAACAAAAAATTCCCTAATAAACTGCACTACAATGTATTGTTGCTACGACATATAATTTTAGAGTATTTCATACATATACATAATAAACATAGCATCTTCAGTGAATATATCACATATAGGATGCTTATACTATAAAACACATACGAAAGGGCAGGGAAGCGAAAAATTGCAAGTTGGCGAACCGAGGCAAGTTACTGCATGATAAATGAGGTGGCATTCGGATTGAGGAAATGTACGTTAAAATGCGTGGCAGTACCACAGTAGCAGATGGTACTGAAGTAAGAAGATACTGATAATGTATTAGATAATTTAATAACAACGGAAACAAAAAATACAAAGGGAACAGAAAGTCAGTGTTGTGACGTTGATACCAGAAACTACGTTGAGTCTGTGACATGCTTATTTGTGTATTCATCTATAGTAATACTAATATACTAATCTAATACATAAAATTCATAAAATTCAGATTTCTACCGATGATATAAATTTTTTTATGAATAACTCATTCAGTAACATAGTTTTTAATTTTGAAACAGTATATGAGTCTACAATCTTGAAAATATTAAGGTCACTGAAATCTCAAGCCATCGGCACTGACGGTATCTCTCTTGAAATGATACGCCTCACTCAAGATCAAATTTTGCCAGTCCTGACACACATAGTTAACACTTCTATGACCACGAGTACCTATCCGGATCAATGGCAAAAAGCAATCGTTCGTCCATTAAACAAAATTGCGAATCCCTTAGACTTTAAAGACCTTCGACCAATCAGCATTCTCCCATGTATGTCTAAGGTTTTAGAAAAAGTTGTACATGGCCAAATTATGACGTACTTAGAAACTAATGGCATACTTCCATGCCTGCAATCTGGTTTTAGAAGGGGTAGAAGTACCACAACCGCCTTGATAGACGTTGTAGATAATATTTTGCAGTCACAAGACAAAGGTGAATGCACTGTTTTAGTCTTGTTAGATTATTCCCGTGCTTTCGATACAATCAATGTGGAATTGCTACTTTCTAAGCTTGTTTATTATGGGTTCAGTGATCAGACTGCATTGTGGTTCAAAAGTTATTTTGAAAATAGGTACCAGAGTGTTGCTGTTACTAACGATATTGGTAACACATGTTATTCTCAGTATAAGCCAATATCAAGAGGTGTACCACAGGGGTCTATTCTTGGCCCATTACTTTATATACTTTACACTGCTGATATTATAAACAACATACAACACTGCAAATATCACATATACGCGGACGACATACAGCTATATATTTCATTTCCTCCAGGGCAGGCTCAAGTTGCCTTAAATCAGTTGAATGCTGACCTGCAACGTATTGCTGAGTGGTCGGAGCGAAGTGCTTTAGCTTTAAATGCAAATAAATCAAAATTTATGATTCTTGGTACACCTTTTCTTATAAAACATTTTGAAAGAGCCAACCCACAAATACATGTTAAGGGAATATCGCTGGAACGCGTGAATGAGGCACGTAATCTCGGTATTGTCTTCGATGAAAGCTTGAGATTTGAGAAACACATCGACAAATTAATATCCAATTGCTTTTATCGTCTAAAATTACTCTACCGCATTAGAAATCACATCGCTCCTAAACTCCGGCAGAAACTATGCGACGCACTCGTGCTTTCGAAATTAAACTATGGTGATACGGTTTACGGCGACCGCATGCTAGTTCGTACAAAAAATTATATACAGCGCATTCAAAACGCGTGTGCTCGCTATTGCTGGGATATACCACCGCGATCGCATATAACACCATATCTTAACGACGCCAAAGTTCCCAATATGGAAAGCCGTAGGCGCACGCATTTTGCAGTTTTACTCTTTGGTGTTGTAAAATATCAAATGCCTCCCTACCTATATAAAAAACTGTCTTGGCTGGGAGATAAAAATAGGGCCTATAGTACTAGGGCATCACACTGGATGCTAGATGTGCCTAAATATCATACAGCTGCCTTCAGAGGTAGCTTTCGTTATAGCGCAACCAAATGTTGGAACAACCTGCCTCCACCATTACGTGACCTCAAAACAATTCCAAACTTCCGATTAAAAATGAAGGAATACGTAATGACGGGTCAGGTTGGTCGGCTTTTGGTTGCGCCAAAATAACAGGTCTGCACAATATAGTTTGGGGGAAATTTACTTGGTTTGGGGTTTATTTACTTAGTTTAGCATTATATTATTATTATTATTTCTAACATACAATTCTATTAAGTATACAATTATAATTCTTTATTTTTATATTAATTTGTTAAGCACCGCGACGTCAAGTGTCAAATGGGAGCTGCTGAAAATCAGTGCTGTGACTAATTGTTACAGGTAAACTGAGCAGCATCCCTTTTGACGCACACTGCCACACAGCTGATATATGTAATAAATAAAATACTTAATTTTGTAAATTATTATATTCTAGGTTAGTTTTTTAGCTATAATTATCTGGTTTTTTTTTGTATGCTGTGTTTTGTGTGTGTTAAATAAATTATATTATTATTATTATTATTATTATTAAAATTCTTGTGTCACGGGGTACGTGATCGAACTCCTCCGAAACGGTTCGACCGATTCTCATGAAATTTTGTGTGCATATTGGGTAGGTCTGAGAATCGGACATCTATTTTTCATCCCCCTAAATGTTAAGGGTAATCCACCCCTAATTTTTTTTTTAATTTAGGATGAAATTTTTTGTTTTTATTTTTTTATAATGTGGCATTAAAAAATACATACAACCCTAAATTTTTACTTTTTTATCACCAACACCTGCTTTTTAGAAATTATTTACATGGCAAAACAACGATTGCCGGGTCAGCTAGTAATATTATAAAGAGGAAAGATTTGTATTTTTTATTTTGTATGTTATGAATAAACTCAAAAACTACTGGACCGATTTTAAAAATTCTTTCACCAATAGAGAGCTACATTATCAGTGAGTAACATAGGCATAACAATTTTTGTGTACAGTATATCTAAATTGCACCCGTGTGAAGCCGGAGCACATTGCTAGTATTTTATATAATTAAAGAAAGATTTAAGTTATGTTACTACTAGACCCGACAGTAATTCTGTACGAATATTGGCTTCAAAAAATAAAATATATCCGAATGCAATATGTATATTATGTTCT
Source organism: Anthocharis cardamines (assembly GCA_905404175.1). Taxonomy (NCBI): domain Eukaryota; kingdom Metazoa; phylum Arthropoda; class Insecta; order Lepidoptera; family Pieridae; genus Anthocharis; species Anthocharis cardamines. Next base: position 7,680,959 of record FR989974.1, read on the forward strand.
GTATCAGTCAAATCATAATTGCAATTAAAACATATCGCTTCCTGGCAAAAACTTTTGGATCAAGTTGAGTTAAGCACAAAATCTTGCTTAATTAAGTTGACACTGACAGATAATAACAAAAACTTTCATTTGTTATTTTTGCAACTTAAAAGCATTAGATTTGGTCATATCTGAAAACTAATATTAAGCAAGATTTTGCGCTTAACTCAATTTAACCTAAAAGTGGACATATTGTGCTCTTTTAGTATTTAGAGATTCATGTATTATGGCACTTTTTTTGCCGGGAAGCAATATATAAAATCAAATTCTAACAATAAAATGTCAAAAACACTATGATAATCTAACAATTAATACAATGTCAATTTATTAAATACATAAATGTCAAATATTATTAGGAAGATAAATTCATTGAAGAATTAAAGAATAGTACATACTACTTCGGATGTAATAAGGTACATTCCTAATCGTAAGGTAAGATAATCCTAATCTTAAAAAATAAATAAGGCTATAAAATTCTAGCAAAAAGGCATAAAATATATTTCATTTCATAAAGGAAAATCAGTACAGTAATTTAACACAATTAATTTGGTTTATTGAGGTAAATAATAGCCTTTCTGTGTTCACAATGTATAAATTACACCAGCGACCAGTGCTAATTTATATTATATGGTAATGATGCTTTTAAAGGAATAAACTGCGCCGACGAAAAGACTTTCCTTATTTCTTTGCCACGATGTAATCAAGGTATTTCTGTCAGGGTTAATGTTGAATATCTGGAATAATTGTCTTTTAATAAATCACATATTTAAATAAAATACTTTATACCGGATTAAAACGTGATTTATGAGTAAAAATATTTATTTACAATAATTTTTATAATGGTTTATATGTACACTGCTCCCCTTCTTTAAAACAATTTAACAAACTTCGTCTGATAATACATAGATTTTCGGTCGAGTAAGTCGCAAAAGGCTTACTTGCCTGTAAAGAAAAATGATCAGTGAAACAAACACAGAAATGTGTCTGCCATATGCCCCACTGGGTAACTCGGGAATTCATTTATATTTAGTGGTTACATAGCGAGAGCAGATATGGAAGAACTAGTACAATTTAACCAGTAAAATATTTATATATCTAAGTTTTAACTCAAGTAAGTGAACTTTGTTCTTTTTGAGTAATAAATGAATCTTAAACCCGAAAATAACTAACATTATAAGTGTGTTGTACTTGACGACAAGAACATTCCAACCTACGAGTAAGTTAATAAATATCTAATTTCATCGTAGCACCCTCATCATTCAAAATTTAGTTGGAATATTATGTGACATTTCTGTACTTGATCTATTCTTGGAAGACCATTATGTTGACATGTTTGAAATTTAGATACGTTAGTGGGCTTATACTTTCCTCCATCCATACTTCCATCTTTTTTTATATTAGATATCGACAGACGAGCACGAGGTTCACTTGATGGTAGGTGACACCCCAGCCACAGAATATCAGTCAATGATGCGCTGTCGACCAACTTTTTTACTTCGAGCATTCGGAAATCCATAGACTGAAACTGAAACGCGCAATGTGCACTTCACGGTTTTCCATCTATGAACGGTGGTTCGTTACCCGGTCGGAATTTCAATATTCCTCCCACCCGTTCAATGCCCGAAGTTACCAGACGTGGGGAAGACATGCTTACAGAGAATTATAATCATGTGATTGGGATTCGAACTCAAGACCCGATGATGCGCACGGCAAGTTTTCTACCGAACGCGCCAACGAGCCCGTCTATTCAAAATTTAAACGGCTAAATCACTGTTACACATCAAGACCGTTAGGCATCTATTCCATATAAAAATCGTAATAAGTATAAATTGTCTCAAATAACCATGTATTTACGGCCGAATTCTCGAACGCTAATCAACATTGAGGTGTACTTAAAAGTATCTCTAACTCTTTCATTACGAAGGTAAAATGAAAGACAGAAACATTTTAAGAAGCCCTCAAATTTTGACTATCGTTTCAGTATTCCGCGGTAAGACTGTTAAAAATACAATGATTTTTTTATGAATATTGTAGCGTTACTTTATTATTTAACAGTAGGTAGGTACATAAAGAAAATAATTTCGTGATGTTTCATTGGAACGGATTCATATACATATATATCAGAGAAAAATAAGTATATAGTAAAAAATACCCTTTTTAATGTTACAATAAATGTTAAATATGTATTCATTATATTTTGAAGCTAAAGCTTTCGAACAGCGTTAGAAGTTATAATACAGTTCGATATTAAACGTTTGAATACATAAAAGCCAGGTGTTGAAAAATATTGTGGCTTTGAAGTACTGTGATAAAGCAAAGTCAACATCAAATAAAACGTTATTCTTGTAAACTTTTAGAGGTATTTTGAATCGTTACATTTCAAAGCTGTACGCCAGACTATTTATTAGAATATTTATTTTACCGAGAAGAGCCAGTCAGAAATTTGATAATTATTATTACACTAGCAACGCGTCCCGGATTCACACGGGTGCAATGTACCTATTATACACAAAAAATAGCCTATGTTACTCGATGACAATGTAGCTCTCTATTGGTGGCTTTTTGAGTTTATTCATAACATACAAAAATTCAAATCTTTCCTCTTTATATATTAGTATAGATATAGATTGACTTTTAAATAAAATACGAGCAGACAGGACCCGTGACCACGGTTGCTGAAAAGCATCCGAAACGTTGGGATAAATAATTTCAACAATATTAATAAATCGCATTTTAATCCGGTATAAAGTATTTTATTTAGATGTGTGATACTCGCGTTAATAAAAGAAAATATTATAGATTGACTTGATTAGATAATTAGTAACTGTGAGCTATCTTGCAGTGGATCGCGAGTTTGACTATGCCTAAAAGTAAATTCCCGAGTCCCCTAGTGGGGCATGGGGCAGACCCATTTCTGTCTGTTTCACTAATCATTTTTTCCCTGGGAGAGTGAGGGGTTAAGATCACTCACGGCTGTCTGCTAGTCAGAAAATATTAGGAGAATGGTCTCGTGACTGAGCGTATTCTACCGTATTTATAATATAATATGGAGTGTTCTAGCGAACTATTCGACATCATCCCAGCTGCCGACTCATCATCTCACCACACGTCACAAACAGTCCTTTCACCCGCATCATCTCGATGACTGGAAGTCGAGCACGGTAAGGTTCATGCGTAACTTCATTCCACGCACTACCAAACAATGGAATGAATTACCGCCTTCAGTGTTTCCATCTGACTAAAACCTTGTTGTTTATAAAAAACGAGCTTATAAAAAATGTCTTGTTTTTAAAAAAAAAACACAACTTAAGAAATCAATATAACGATTAGTTTGTCTTGTCAAATCTTCCAATTAGAATGAAATCTCCACTGACTTTTTAAATACTCTAAAATCTAAATAATGCCAAAATCCGAATATTCATGAATGATCCTAAATAAACTTCTTCAAATGGAGACGTCTGAATGATGAATGAATTAGACTAAATCAACGAAAGATAATTAGACGCTGGAGAAAAAACGTAATAAATTAGTGTTTCGTTTAACTCCGTAATAGGTAATTATGTTTTAAATTATTTATTTAAATTATGTCGTGAATCGTGATTTGTAGAATTTCTTAAGTCAATTGTTCTTGAACCTTACATTTAAGAGTCACTAATTCGATTCCCGCTATGTTTATTGTACTTTTATCTTTAATTTTATGTATAAAAATGGATACTTAACATATCACATGGATACATATAATGTATTTTTAATGCAGAAGTTTTTTTTGATTCGCTTTGTTGTAACTCGCCACCCAATACTATAACATAATTGTGGAAGAATCGATTTTTTGATGTGTTCTATCAATTATATTGATTGAAACAGCTAAACCGATCTACTGCTGATAGAGGACCAATCTTTGTTTTGGACAAATCTCACCGGGACGACATGCTTGTAATTTTCTGTAAACATGTCTTCCCCACGTCTGGTAACTTCGGGCATTGAACGGGTGGGAGGAATATCGCAATTCCGACCGGGTAACGAACCACCGTTCATAGATGGAAAAACCGTGAAGTGAAACGCGTTTCGGTTTCAGTCTATGGATTTCCAAATGCTCGAAGTAATAAGTAGGTCTACAGTGCATCGTTAACTAATGTTCTGTGGCTGAGGTATCACCTACCATCAAATGTGTTGTATTTTTGAAAGAAAATGGACCTCATACTCGTCTGTCGATATCTCACATTATAACATTACTATCTCTTATTATTCGTAGCGACGCACGACTTACAGAAAATCATTTGTAGAAAAGTGTATCGGTCGCTCTCATTCCCATGTAACTCACACCCCAAAGGGTAAAGTATAAATTGAAGGAAAAGCAAACAAGGCTATATCGAAAAGAACACGGTGTGAATTCTTATTGTTCCATTTCAAAGTTTGATAATGTTCTCAATGTGAGCGAATTGGTATGTACCTTGAAAACATGTTTTTTCGTATGAAAATATACGACAATTTAAATAAAATACTGTATACCGGATTAAAACGCGATTTATTATTTATAATATTGTTTAAATTATTTATCCCGACGTTTCGGATGCTTTTCAGCAACCGTGGTCGCGAGGAGACAGAAAGATGACAGTTGTCTGATATTTTAAATGTCGCGTTTTAATCCGGTATACAGTATTTTATTTAAATGTGTGATACTCGCGTTAATAAAAGACAATATTAATATACGACAATATAAAATTAATATATAAAACCTATTATTTCCTTAGATGATAAAAAATCAATTTCTATTTTACAATTTGATTTTAAATATATAATCCTTTATAATGGATTAAATCGCGACCTATTATTTATGCATACTGTTCACATACTGCTGACACACTTTAGACAAACCAAACCACTACATACGTTTCAACCAATAAATCCTTGCAAGAGAAAGTAGATTCTTTCTTAGACTGGTACGCGAGACTATTGAAAATAAAAAACACCGTAACTTCAATAGAGAAGATGGTTTGAGACTTTCCAACACCTGGGATCCAGTAATTAAAAATCTAAAACCCCAAATCAAACATACTAAAAAACAAAGAGGACACCGTTAGTCAATATTGACACAATATAGAAAATTACAGTAAATATCAACTCCGTATGAATACATTTTGCTATTTCAGATGTAGACGAAGAGATCATTAAAATCGATGTAGCCGTTCTTGAGTTATAGATGGTGTTACTAACCCGACTTTGTTTTATTTTATAGATAGATTATTCATACTAAAATCCTCTAACAAAGTAAAGGCCTCCTCCATGTCTCCAACCTTTTTGGTCAAGAATACTTCTTCTTCAATTTTTTTTAATTTCTTTAGATTTTATACTCTAATAACGAAACTTACAAGCCTTTTTATGGAATCGCAGTAAATTTAAAAAGATATTAAGGGAATGCTACTCAGTAAAGCTTACTACTTATATATTAATGACCAAAAGACACGGTCGTTAATATTTCTATATATATAAATATAATATAAATTAAAATAATTTACAATATTTTGTAATATTTTACATAAGTATATGGAATTGTAATTTTTTTAACTATTTTGCTTTTATGTTATATTTTTTTCTTTTATGCTAAATATTTGTAATTTTAATCCCTAATTCATCTTTATTTAATAAAGTTTTGACGTCTTAAAAAAACAAATTAATAGATAAAAAATACATTTAATTGCAATGTAATGTACTTTCATTGTTTTAGCAAAATATTTCTTTTTCTCGTACATTCCTCACAGAATTTGAAACTCCAAATCGAATTTTCTGGTGTCGTAAAATGATTTGCTTCACCTGTATAAGGTAAAATCCACTTCATAAATCCGACATATCCAATATCACAAATGGAAGGGAATATCCAAATTCATTATTATTGCCTTTTCCTCTTTGCGGTTTGTAATTTTGTATTTGGTCTGAAAGGTTACAAAAGGTATTATAACGGTACGGGGTTTTTACGATAATTGCTTTTTTGGTAGATTTTTTTATGTTAGATATCGACAGACGAATATAAGGTTCACTTGATGGTAGGTGATACCTTAGTCACAGAACATCAGTCTATGATGCGCTGTTGACTTACTCTTACTTCGAGCATTCGGAAATCCATAGACTGAGACCGAAACGCGCAATATGCACTTAACAGTTTTTCATCTATGAACGGTGGTTCGTTAACCGGTCATTATTTTGATATTGCTCCCACACGTTGAGTGCCCTAAGTCAGCAGACGTGGGGAAGACATGCTTACATAAAATTGTAAAAGTGTAGTCCCGGCGGGATTTGAACCAGCGACCCATCGTAGCGCTATTAGTTATACTGTTAGCGTTAAACAATTTATATTCATCCATTGCTCTTTTTTACAGAGTAATTCCTAGATCTTATAAATGCTTTTAGTGATACCGCCGGATCCGAAGAACAATATCATATGTGAAATTGTCTAAATACAGTATGACTGTGCAAATAATAATTATCAACTATTTACTCAAAAAAGACGAATGATGTAAAACCTTTTGTCTGATTAAAACTTTAATAGATACGATTCTGTTCTTGGGCACCGTTGAATTATGTTTGTGTACCCGAACTTCAAGAGATAGTTGTATATAGAGACGCTATTTTTTATAGTAAAGTTTTTTTAATTGAACACTGCCGCCCATAAACACCATATATCAGAGGATTGCACATGCGTTTCCGGCCTTTTAGTTTAGGAATAGACTCTCTACTTACTAGTTTGTGAAAAATCTCAAACAATAGCCGAAACCGTGTGAAAAACTTAGCAAAATAATAAACGTGGAGTCTAAAATCTAAAACCTCTTCGTAATAAATTAAAACACAGTCAATTTAACCCATTTCGTGCAGTTAACTGCCACGGATCGTCGGCTCTTTTGATGTACATTGAATCATAATAATTTAACAATTTAGGGCCCATTCACACTGCGCGATTATGCGATGCGAGCGACATACGTTAAGATAGTGTTTAGCGAAACTGGGTTAAGTGCTTTGCAAGATGGAGATATGACGTAATGTTACTAGATTTACTTGGTGGGTTTGTATGTTATATCAATGTTATGTAAAACTAGGTGTGGTTTAAAATTAAACAGAGATTTTTTTTTAAATATTGTTACATTGATTTATGATAAATGTCGACAGATGCTATCTTTCACACAGTACGTCTGTCTTTATTTTTGTTTTTGGAATGTATAAATCTTCTATGAACGGTGCTTCATTACGTTGAAGATCCGAAGTAGCAAAACGTAAGAAAGTATATTGTATAATATTGAAAATATTTAAAATCTATTAGTGGTTCGGGGAGGGGATGGTACACTTGGCCATACTGTGTTAAGAAAAATAACCCATACTGATATACTTATCAGTATGGGTTATTTTTCTGGGTGGTGGGAATCACCATTGAGGTACTCCTCAATGGTGATTTCCACCACCACCCTTGCCAACTCTCTTCTGTCGGTGTATGTTTGTTTCAGAGAGCCCACCGCCTCTGTGATGCTGCCCACCTCAACGGGGAACTGCAGCATGTTAAGCAAGTACTCCGTGACAACAAGCTGCGGGTGCCTCCACAGCATCACAGAAACAGGAATAAACCACAAACAGTACAACGTCAACCAGCCTACCTGCCTTATGTGAAGGGTGTTACAGACAGGATTGGAAGAATCTTAAAACGAGCTTCTATTAATACAGTTTTCAAGCCACACAAGAAGATTCAACAGTTCTTGAGACCAATAAAAAGTAATATTCCTTTGCAAGGTTCAGGTGTATATAAACTGGATTGTGACTGTGGTTTATCTTACATTGGGCAAACTAAACGTAGCATTTCAAACCGACTTAAGGAACACATTGCGGATATCAAAAACAGACGTCACTCTAAATCAGCAGTATGTGAACACACTCTGGATAAACCAAACCACTACATACGTTTCGACCAACCAAAAATCCTTGCAAAAGAAAGTAGATTCTTTCCCAGACTAGTACGTGAGGCTATTGAAATTAAAAAACATCCTAACTTCAATAGAGAAGATGGTTTGAGACTTTCCAACACCTGGGATCCAGTAATTAAAAATCTAAAGCCCCAAATCAAACATACTAAAAAACAAGAGGACACCGTTAGTCAATATTGTCATAATATAGAAAATTACAGTAAATATCAACTCCGTAGGAATAGATGGCGTTAATATGTAATGATTGTAAAACAAAAAACTTGGCGATTAAAAAGAGTGGCGGCGAGTTTCTTGCCAGTTCTTCTCGTCCGCTCTACGCCCTTGATTTGTGAACTGGTAGTAAATGTAAAATTAGAAGCATTTAATATTAGTAATATTAGTAATTTAATATGTATTATTTTTTATTCACGTTCATAGGTGTACATTGTGTTACCTAAATTAATAGATTATTTTTTTTTTAATTTAATTGAATTAAATATGGCAACTTTGTGACATTTCAAATATAAGACAACTGTCATCTTTCAGGTTCACCACGGTTGCTGAAAAGCATCCGAAACGTCGGGATAAATAATTTAAACAATAAATCGCGTTTTAATCCGGTATACAGTATTTTATTTAAATATTTAAAATCTATCAAGATTTTAACCGGTGACTTATCGAAACATAAGTCGCTACGCAATCAGACAATGTGGCTCTAATATAGGCTTTTGTATAAATAATACTCGTCATGCCCATTTTTGGCGCAGTAAGACGACAACTGAAAATAGAATAAGTCTTAAATTTCGCTTAACGTAACAGCAGCTGTAACCGTAATCTTTGGTATGTTTTTGTGTTAAAAGATCTAGTTTTTCTTTTATAATGAAGATTTATTTAGCAAAAATACATCTAAATACTATACGTAAATCTGAAGAAATTTAAGGCTAGAAATCGATTAACTCGCGTGGAAGTCTAGGTAAAAATAAACTGTTGCTCTATTTGTATGTACACAATTGTTTACATATAAATCTGTAATGTGATATGTAATAATTTATGAACTTTATTACAAGATAAACTCTCTCATAATGGATATTTTCTGTTCGTATGTGTCGCTTACGCCAACAATGTGTTCGAACTTTAAAATTTTGCATGATTCATCAAAATATCTTTATTAACTTTCCGATCTGTTACTATATTGTTTTCACAACAGTTTTCCGTGTTTGATTTGCACAGATATTTCAATTTCACGTTCGTTAAAATAGTTTTGTTTCATACAACCACTTACGGCTTTTAATTGGAACGTAGCTATTTAAACTGCTTTGATTAAAGTTGGGTTGATAGAACAATTGGCAAAGATATAAAACCGTTTAGTTTTTGTACATTATCTATACTAATATTATAAAGAGGAAAGATTTGTTTGTTTGTTACGATTTATCTCAAAAACTACTGAACCGATTTTAAAAATTCTTTCACCAATATATAGCTGTGTTAGCCTATATTACTCGCTGATAATGTATCAGCGAATAACATAGGCTATTTCTTGTGTATAGTACATCTACATTGCACCCGTGAGAAGCCGCGGCGGTTGCTAGTCTACAGTATATTGCGTATCCCTAGTACACAATAAACGCTATTTTATATTAAAGTTTACTCACAAATTATATTCGTCAGGCAATATCTACTATCAAAGTCTCGGACAGCTAGCTAGAGAGCCTACATTTCAAAAGCAATCAGACGGCATTGGGAAGCCGAAAGCCTGATTGAAACGTCGCAGTTCGAGCGATTGTGACGCTTAATCCATATCGGATTTTGAAATGCGGTTCAACCTAAGGTTTCAAATACTATATCATTAAAGGTTTTTTCAACTGACATCCTGTAACACGATTTTTAACGATAATTTCAATGGACATTGCATTCGGTTATGAGTTCGATATTTAATGGATCTAACTTTGTTATACATAATTTGATTTCCCTACTTTCAGAATTTAAAAATAAAGTCTTATGAAATAATTTTAAGTGCATTAAAAGGATAATATTATTGTATTTTATTAACGCGAGTATTACACATTTAAATAATGGATTAAAATGCGGCATCCAAAACGTCACGTCGGGATCTTCTTCTTCTTTTTCCTGCCCTGTTCCCTTTTTTTAATTGGGGTATTTTTAATAATTTTATTATTATTTTTTTATTTTTTTTAATTATTTTTTTAAAAAAATTTGTGTCGGAATAATAAATAGCATTTCAATTCGTTATAAATTATTTGATTTAAATGTATGAAAACGATTATTCATTCATGCAGACTGAATCGCGTTTTTATCCGGTAAAAAAATCATTAAAATGTATACACATTACACATATACATTTTATTAACAGGAACAAAATAATAATAACTTATAAATCAATAAAAAACTAAGCAAAGTTTAACCAAACCGAAGTAATAATTTCAATGAGAGCGCAAAAGCACGAGGTAGAGCTAGTTAACCAATAAAACACATTTATTCCGAAGGCTTAATATTTTTAGGCGGATATTATTATTCTAGCCGTTGGTGAACGGTATTGGAATAAATAACGAAGCAATCAATAATAGAATATATATATCCCTTGTTCGTTGTACCGATAAATAATAGAATACGTTGAATAAACTTATGTTAGCGGCGTACTTTCATACATTTTTTTGTGTAGCCTACTTTTCTTGGAAAACAAATGTTTCGGTTGGACAATGTATAGAATACTGATCGTCTGAACAAAAAAAATGATCAGTGGAACAAACATTTTGACAGGCTCGTTGGAGCTTTTCGTAGAAAACCAGTCGCGCACCGATGGGTTGTGGTTTCGAATAACACCGGAAAGACATGTTTATAATTTTTTCTAAGCATGTTTTCCCCACATAACTTCGAGCATTGAACGGGTGGAATATCGAAATTTCGAGCCAGGAACGAACCAACGTTCATGGATGGAAAACCCGTGAAGAGCACATTGTATATTTCAGTTTCAGTCTATGGATTTCCGAATGCTCGAAGTAAAAAGCCCAGTTCATTCAATCAATGCCAAAAATATTAATCCTAGAAATGAATTCACTCGGGAATTCATTTTAGTGAACGTCAAAGAAATCGCTGAGAGTGATAAGACCGCATATTGCACTTTTTATATTTAAGCTTAAGATGTTTTTTTATAATTATTGTTGTGATTCATTAATATAAAAGGCAAAATTGTATATTGTAATCAAATTTAGTGTTAAAAATTGAAATAATTTATATTTATTAGGTATAATGAGTATACATATTGTATATTGAATTCAGATTAGATAGAGAAGGGGCATTCTCCAGTTGAGTCCTAGTTATACTGTTCGTAATCTCGTGATGTATTATTATGTATTAACGTCTATACAAAGTGAATATCGATATTTTAAGAAATTGTACACGTGTTGGTAGTTGAATATATTCATGTCCGAGAAGTGAAGTCTGTATTGAAGATAGAAATATTTGGATACTGTACACCGGTGAATTTACTATAGATATATTCATTAAAGAGTACTAAATGAATAAATACAAATCTAAATTCTTTATAACTCACATTTCAACATTTATATAATACACATTTTGTCACAGATATTAAATACTTTTTCCTTTGACATGAGATTATCCGAGTCGTTGAAAAAAGTAAAATCTCTGGTTTAAGATTTTACTTCTCACAAAGACCCAAAGCCATTCATAATAAACTTTCTTTTATTTTATTTTTATAGGTCGAAGGTACTTTTATCGCCAAGACAGATTTGCTTATATACCGTATATTTATAGTCGCTTTTGGAGCGTGGTATTTTAAAATAATTCGTATATAAGGTAAATATAGGTTTTTAATCGACAGAAGAGCATGAGGTTCACTTGATGGTAAAAGATACCTCAGCCACAGAACATTAGTCAATGATTCGCTGTCGACTTAATTTTTTCTTTGAGCATTCGGTAATTCATAGACTGAAACCGAAACACGCAATATGCACTTCACAGTGCCGATCGGAATTTTGATATTCCTCCCACACGTTCAATGCCCGAAGTTACCAGACGTGGGGAAAAAATGCTTACAGAAAATAATAAACATGATGGCACGGTGGGATTCGAACCCACGACCCGTCGATGAGCACGACAGGTGTTCTACCGAACCGTAAAATTATTATTTATTCCACAAACTTGTTTCCTTTTACCAAACGGTCATCTTCCAAAACATACATTATTCAAAAAAACATCAATGTCTTCTGCAAAATTGAATTTCTTTGATTTAATATGTAAGGCCTCGAAAGTTTTTAAAGGAATTCAAAAGAAGTGGAAAAATGTTTTCACATAAATCCATATTTGAGACTGGAGCAGCTGCTGCGAGATTTATTGCAGTGTGGTCTTGACTTGAGGAATATGTTCGTTCGATCGCAAAGCACTAAATGATCTGTTTCTTTCGACTCGTTCAATCAATTGATTAGTTAAATTTCAAAAACATACATACATTCATATACATCACGCCTCTTTCCCATTGCGGTAGGCAGAGATCACGGAATTACATATGCTCCGATCCTTCGGGAAGACAGTCTTCCCGCGACCACGGTTGCTGTAAAGCATCCGAAACGTCGGGATAAATAATTTAAACAATATATATAATAAATCGCGTTTTAATCCGGTATACAGTATTTTATTTAAATGTGTGATACTCGCGTTAATAAAAGACAATATTAATAAAACTTATAAAATATAATACACTTACGATCCGTCCGGCTTGGTATGAGTGCAACTATACACAAGAAATGAAAGAATTTTAAAATCGGTCGAGTAGTTTTTGAGTTAACAAACAAACAAAATTTTCCTCTTTATAATATTAGTATAGATTAGGACATAGAAAAAAATGGTACTCTTATTGATTAACACTAACCTAAAGAGAAACTCTGTCATTACGGTGAAATACTAACTATAGTAAAGAATTGAAGGAACTCAATTGTCTTATACCGTTACTTGTGAAAACCCCCACCAAAGTGCCTCCCGTGTTGGCTGCACCCTCCCCCCATGCTACGCTACTAGGTAGAATATCAAATACTCAAGTTCAGTCCGTGTAACGAAGCACATTTTTAAGTGAAAAAGCAAGTTTCTGCTTCAGGCTATGATGAATTTCCGAATTCTCAACCTTAAATAAGGTCGACAGCACATCAATGATATTTTATAGCTAGAGTCCTGCCATCAAGTACGCCTCACGTCTATATACAAGTATAAAGTAAATCCTCTAATACAAGTAAAATCCTCTATAAATTTTGTTACACAAAATCAATCTAGCCGAGTCAATATTTTAACAAATACTACGAATAACTCAAAGGCAGGTGCGTATCATCAATCAAAGGGGGAAACAATTCAAAAACGACCTATTGTTATCCGATATTTTTGACTCAATAAACTTTGTTCGTCTAACTGACTTTGAAGTGATTTATCGTGCATGTATAGACACACTTCTGTGTCTGAATCCATACTTTGTGCTCGTTGGCGCGTTCGGTAGAACACCTGCCGTGTGCATCGATGGGTCTTGGGTTCGAATCCCACCGGGACAACAAGTTTACAATTTTTTTACGCATGTTTTCCCCACATCTGGTAACTTCGAGCATTGATCGGGTGGGAGGAATATCGAAATTCCGACCGGGTAAAGAATCACCGTTCATAGATGGAAAAACCGGGAAGCGCATTGCACGTTTCGGTTTCAGTCTATGGATTTCCGAATTCTCGAAGTAAAAAGTAGATCGACAGCGCATCATTGACTGATGTTCTGTGGCCGAGGTGACACCTACCATCAAGTGAACCTCATGCTCGTCTGTCGATATCTATCTTTTATTATTAATTTTTATAATATATAGATTCCTACGTTTCCCTAGATATATCAACAGATGTGGCTCCAATAAAAACCCAATGAATGAAGTGCTATCGACCTCATTTATAGTTGAGAATTCGGAAATATTTCATAACCTGCTTTAATATAAATAAAAATATGAACAAATTAAATAAAATACTGTATACCGGATTAAAACGCGATTTATTATTTATATTGTTTAAATTATTTATCCCGACGTTTCGGATGCTTTTCAGCAATGCTGAAAAGCATAATATTTAAATAATTTAAACAATATAAATAATAAATCGCGTTTTAATCCGGTATACAGTATTTTATTTAAATGTGTGATACTCGCGTTAATAAAAGACAATATTATGAACAAATTAGATAAAAATATAAGTAGATACACTTTATTCGACATTAACCATCCGCCCCGGCTTCGCATGGGTGCAATGTAGATGTACTATACAAAAATATGCCTAATATGTTACTCGCTGATAATGTAGCTTTCTATTGATGAAAGAATTTTTAAGATCGGTCAAGTAGTTTTTCAGTTAAATCGTAACAAACAAACAAACAACACTTTCCTCTTTATAATATTAGTATAGACTAGCTGATGCCAGCGACTTCGTTCGCATAGGCTTCACGTAAATAGTAAAGTGGCGAAATAATCAAACTATTTCATTTCCATATCAAACTGTTATTGACACTGATAATTCGAAAATGTTAGACGCGAGTCAGTTTGCATTACAATTTGTTGATATGCCTTTAAAATAATATTTAAATGATCATAACTTTTCTTTGCGACATTATCTGATGATCGCTGGACACATCGTCTTACTACGTGGCCTGGCCCAAGAGGTAATAGAAAGCAAGGAAGGCCACCAGTAAGGTGGGATGAGGATGTTAAAAAAATTACAGGAAGGACATGGATGGAGGAAGCAAAAGACAGAGTTAAATGGACAAATCTGGAGGAGGCCTTCACCCTCACATGAGGGGTTTTTTGCAAGAAATAACTTAAAGAAATAACTTAAAATTGAAATTAAATAACAACATTATCATTATCATACTGATCATTAATTACCTTACATTGCTAAAATACCAAAAATAGTTTCATTATTTTTATACTAATTGGAAATGTATTTTTTAATTTTAATGTATTTTTATTTTTATTTTCATATTTTTATTTTTATTTTCTATGTATAATTATTTTTTATATAAATATTTTTTTAAATTATTGTAAGCTCATGACATTTTTTTATCTCCTTTGACATAATTTATAATCTGCTCCATTTATTATTATTTGTTGGTATTTTTAATATTATAAAGTGTAATTATGTATGACTGCAAAAAAAATAAAAGGCTTTTTTATTTTATTTTATTTAACTTTTCTTTCCGACAACCGATTTTAATGAAGCCTATATGTTGCCCCGGGCTTTGCTTAATATATTTTTGAAAATTGCATGAAAATCGGTTCAGTATTTTCGGAGATTAGCCCGTACAAACAGACAAACAGACAGAGAAACAAAAAATTAAAAAAATCTGGGTTTGTTCTATTTCCCTTCTTACACCCCCCTGGCTCGATTTTTAGCATTGTTTTTCTATATACAGAAATTTGACCTCTACAGTTTTATTATATGTATAGATATAGATATAGGATTAGATATGATTATGTGATTATATAAGTTATATATTATAAACACGAATTACGTATATATCGTGGCCCGCCACTGGATATAAAGTGAATTCCCGAGTCCCCTATCGGGGCATGGGGCAGACCCATTTCTATGTCCGTTTCACTGATCATTTATCTTTACAGGCAAGTAGGTGATCAGCCTTCTGTGCCGGAGACAATTTTTTTTTTTTTAATTTTATTTCCGCGGGATTCGAACTCAGGAACTGCGGTGCTTAACGCATCGCGCTTACCACTGAGCTACGAAAGCGGGCAAGCCACTAGATATGCGTAGTATATTTTGATGTCCGATAATTATTAACATATTAACATCAAAATTACCCCGTAATACCTTACCCCATATATTGAAGGATATAGAAATTCCACAGTAACTGGAAGCCCACGATAAAAATAAACGAGCCAGTTAATCTGCGGCTACCCTCAAATTACTTGCCAGGGATCTTTTTACCGTGTATTTTCCTTATATTTCCTCCATAAAGAAGATAACCCGTTAAATTATTTGATACTTAAGCCCTTGAGCATGTTTCGATACTTGAGCGATATCACGATTAAGTAATACTTAATCTGTACTTGAATAAGGTTAATGGGTTTAACCTCTTTAATAAGAGCCGTATTATAAGCCAGCCGGCCTAGCATGACCACCACGAGATATGTCGCGGACGAGAGAAGACAAACTAAACTGTAAGATATATCGATATATTATATTATGTTGACAGCGATAATTTTGATAGAAAAGATATCTTGATCGACAAATATATCTATTTTTGATATTAAAAGTCGAGTTTTAAGTGTAATTGTCATGTTAGACCCGAAAGAAATAGAACGATAATCGATTAAAACACGAGTAAACGGTCGACAAAATTTTGTCGCGCTTGTCATGCTAGGCCGGCTTCTGATGCCAGCGACTTGGGACGCGTGGGTTTCATCTTAAGTTGAGCTAAGCAAGGTTTCTTCATATGATATATTCATATCCATTATTCCACGAATAACTACAAATTGAAAGTAGCGAAATAATCAATATTTCATTTCCATTTTATTGACATCTGATAATTCGAAAAAGTTCGACGCGAGTCAGTTTGCATCGCAATTTGTTGATATGGTGCCTATAAAATAATCTTTAAATGATGATTACTTTTCTTTCCGATAACCAATTTCGATGAAACAAAGCCTATATGTTGCCCCAGGCTTTGTTTAATATATTTGTGTAAATTGCAGAGAAACAAAAAATTAAAAATAAAACTGAGTTTTGTTCTATTTCTCTTCTTACATCCCCCTGACTCGGTTTTTAGCTTTTTTTTTTCTATGTACAGACATTTGATCTCTACAGTTTTATTATATGTATAAATATGATTATTTTGAATAAAAAAAAAATAATTTAAAAAAAAACTTTCCGAATGTTTGAAGTAAAAGTAGGTAGACAGCACATCTTTGATGGATTCTTTTTATGTTATATACAGACGAGCATGAGGTTCACTAGATGATAGGTGATACCTCAGCCACAGAACATCATTCAATGACGCGCTGTCAACCTATTGATACTTCGAGCATTCGGAAATCTATAGACCGAAACTAAAATGCGCAATATGCATTTCACGGTTTTTCCATCTATGAACGGTGGTTGGTTACCCGGTCGGAATTTCGATATTCCTCCCACCCGTTCAATGCCCGAAGTTACCAGAAGTATGGAAAACATGCTTACAGAAAATTATAAACATGTCGTCCCGGTGGGGTTCGAACCCACGACCCATCGATGCGCACGGCAGGTGTTCTACCGAACCAACGAGCCCGTCAACGAAACTGATGTTATCAACCTACCATCAAGTGAACCTCATGCTCGTCTGTCGATATCTAACATAGAAAAGCAGTGTAATAATTTATTTCAGTATTGAAATAGAAGAATTCTCATGATTACCTCACCGCATACTTCACTAGGCATCGATCTAGATTCTAGACTATAAATTATGCGCTGCCGACCTATATTTATTACACTTCAGCCAGCCGTAGACTGAACTAGAAACGCGCACTCTGCATTCATCGCTTTTCCATTTGCAGTAATTCTTTATCTGGACAAGATTTCTTTATTTCACTCACTCGTTACTGGAACTGACCAGATACGTAGCTATATAATATAGAAAATGTTTCTTGACGGGATTTCTTCTCGCGGAGCAGAACATATTTCTTGGGAAGTGGGTCGTGGGTTCGAATCCAGCTGGGACGACATGTTTATAATTTTTTGCCCACATCTGGTCTGGGTGAAATATCGATTTTCACACCGGGTTTAAATAAAATACTTTATACCGAATTAAAACGCGATTTATTTTTAATATTATTTATCCCGACGTTTCCGATTCTTTTCAGCAATCGTGGCCAAGAGCAGACTGAGAGATGACAGTTGCCATATTAACGCTATCTATTCCTAAGGAGTTATATTAATGTGTGTCACTCGCTTTAATAATAGACAATAATTCCCACCGGGTATCAATCCACCGTTCATAGATGTAAAAACTATGAAATTAATTAATTGAAAATTAATGTAAAATATTATATTAAGCCAATTATAAGGTATGCAACGTTTATTTAATAATTAAGCCAAAAATTTATGGACAATAATGTTATAATAAATTATTTATGTAACTATTGAAGTTTATCGATTAGAATAACAACGAGAACGCAGTGAGAGACTCAAATATAATAATAAATAATAAAATAAAAATAAAAAGCCTTTTATTACCTTAGATGATACAAATTAACTTACAATTTTATAATTTTTAACTTATCTCGACAACAATTTTTAGTAAATATGTTATATTTTCATTATTCAACAACTAAGGACCCCCTATCAAATCAAGACTCAAATATCGGTAACAATTATAATGATTGTGCAAAAAGTATTATATATTTTAAAAGAGATTTTTTCAAGTTTTGTGATACAACGCGCTTATTGTTTATGTACACAATGGATACAAGAGTCCAGAAGGAGTAGAATGGACTTTTCACAAAATACCTGAACGGTTCTTTTGTTTCTATTAAAGTTATTATAGAACGTAATAATAGAGTTACATGAAATAACTCGTTCCGTATTATATTATTTATGCCGAAGATTCGAGTGCTTTTCAGCAAACGTCTGCAAAGTTGTATAAAGCTAACAACGCATCTGAGACATTTTAGTCCATGGAACCGATAATTTACCATCAGATAACCCACATAGGTTGTCTGCTCTATACTTAGAAAAAAAAACCAAAATCGGTTAAGATTCACCCAGTAACGTGACTGTACCTCGATTTGATCGGGCCAGATCAAAAGTACCTACTAGAAACTAACGGGAATTAGGACGTATATTTCCATAACTAGTTATAAATCTAGAATACTTACATACATACATACATATACATCATGCCTCATTCCAATTGGGGTAGGCAGAGATCACGGAATTCCATATGCTCCGATCCATGCATACCACTTTCGCTTATTCCACTTTCAACAACTCGTCGGTTATGAGTACTTTTGACCTGGCCATTTTGAAGAACGTCCCCGATCGGATCGAGGTTATATTCGAATTAATTTTCTAGAATAGTTAATTTATTTCTATTTCTGAAAACAATAACTAAACTTATAGCCAATTAGGTAATAATCAAATAATACAGCGCTGTGCAAGAGTTTCGGGACACCTCCATTTTTTATGTTAGTTGATATAATGTCTTAATCCACTACTCGTTTAACATTATTTATTATACAAAGATGCTCGAAGTAAAAACTAGGTCGACAGCGCATCATTGACTGATGTTCTGTGGCTGAGGTATCACCTACCATCAAGTGAACCTCATGCTCGTCTGTCTATATCTGACATAAAAAAAAGATATAACATTTATGCCATATTTTATATATTCATCGTGATACTTTTGCACAGTCACTTATAAAAAAAATGCGGAATAATCAATGATAGGTTTGCAATTTCAGTGTGTACGTATATATGTGAAAAGTTTTAAAATTAATTCCATATAATCCTCCAATCACCATATCGTTGTTCTATACGAGAATGTATGGAGAAAAGGATGGCCTGAAACATTTTCACATTGAATTTTTATTGGCTATTGTTAAAACGTGTTCAAAATAATGTAACTTGTATCAGTTCCATACAAAACAAAAAAGTACACATCTCGGTTACAAATACCAATGAAACTACATCATAATAGTCCTGTATTTAATACAGAAACATAAAAGAGCATTTGCGGCCACTTCAGCATAAGCCCAGAAAACCTCAATAAGTAAGCAAAAATGAACTCTATTACTTTGGAAGAAGGCCAAGATATTTGTTGAGTAATCCATTGGGAGGCTGTGTAATGAAGACTGAAATAAAGAAAAGAGTAATATTGAGAATGAAATGCTTGGATACGACTCTTTTTTCATTCAAACATTGATATTAAATTTCGTTATTCAGATTTATAAGCATTCTCAGTATTTTAACTGGCTTTTTTTGATCTTTCTTCACGAACGATATGAAGTAGCACTGACAAAAAGTAAAAAAGCACATTTTCTAAAGATATTTGCTTTAATGTCAACTATCGGTAGACAAGGATCTCTTATGGTTACTTTTTACTAAACAATACCTCAGCCACAGCATATTCATATAAATAAATAACAAAATACAATATATGCCGTAGTTACCTATATTTGTTTTTTACTTCCATTCAAAAGTGAATTAGACTGTACTTATAGGGTCTAGCACGATCGACTATCGAGAAAGTATTCGAATCGTCAATCTGTCAGTTGTATGAAAAATCATTTGAAATTTTGCTAGGCATTCATGTCACGTTTTTCAGTATTTTTTATGTTAGACTCACATTCAGCCCCGGCTTCGCACGGATACATGAAGAAAATGAGACCAAAAGAATTTTTTCTCAAAAAATATGGAAATATTTTTTTCTGAATAGGGACAGCCTAATCAGCTAGTCGTATGATATATACTTTATGAGTTATTCTCATAGCAACAAAATTTCATAAAAATCGGTCGAGCCATTTCGGAGGACCACAAACACCGTCACTTTTATATACTCGGTAGTAGGAGAAACCTCTACCACGGGACATCAAATAATGATGCGCTACAATTTTTTTTTATTTCAAGCATTCAGAAATCCATAGACTGAAACCGAAACGCGCGTTTTAAATCTATGAATGCTAGTTCGTTACTCTGTAGAAATGTTACCGAATATTGGCTACATCCAGCAATATTAGGTTAGGATATGACTTGCGGGTGCAGTATTTTGTATTTTGGCAACATTTCTTTGCGATAACATGAAATATTATCATAATATAGTTTCCTTACTTTCCGGAGGCTATTAACTTAATAAATGGGTATGTAAATGTTTTTATTATATTTATTTGTAATAAGCTTGGATTGATATGGGTTTGGAAGTTGTTTTGTATATTAATTGTGTTATTATTTTTTGTAAGCATGTTTACCCCACGTCTGGTAACTTCGGGCTTTGATCGGGTGGGAGTAATATCGAATTTCCGACCAGGTAATGAACCACCGTTCATAGATGGAAAAACCGTGAAGTGCACATTGCGCGTTTCGGTTTCAGTCTATGGATTTCCGAATGCTCGAAGTAAAAATTAGGTCGACAGCGCATCATTGACTGATGTTCTGACTTCTGTTTGAACTGTGTAAAACCGTTCAACGAAGGAACGGTTTACGTTGCAAGTTGACATTAGTAGCGCGTTAACTAGTTGATTCATAAACTGTTAACGTTAAAACGTTGAAAGGAGATCAACGTTGATTCAACGAATTCGTTGATCGCCCATCGCTATATTATTGAAACGCATATTGCGCGTTTCGGTTTCAGTCTATGTTTTTCCGAATGCTCGAAGTAAGTAGGTCGACAGCGTATCATTGACTGATATTCTGTGGCTGTGGATGTTGTGTGTGAATCTCATGCTTGTCTGTCGATATCTGACATAAAAAAAATTGATTACGCAAACACGAATCAGATCCGTTTATTTTTGAAGCCAAGTACCGTATTTAATAACTTAATTACATCAGTATTATCGAAAACCTTAAATAGATGTATGTATTAATTAAATTTACAAACGAGACATACCAAGTGGCTATTCAACGGTAAAATCCAATAAGCCAGTAATATGAAGAGTGAGGTATGCGCTATACAGGATGCTCTGTTAGGAAGTCATCTCGAGGTGGGGTTGTATATCCATCCTTTCATCAGTCAAACTATCGATTCAAAAAAAATGTATTTATAAGTTAGATATTATTATGATTTTTTTGTTACTCTTTTTTGGTTGTATCATTTTTTTCCTCTGCGGTTGTTGGCATATAAAAAAAAATAATAAAAATTATAAGACTTTTCGATCTAACTACTCATAATTTTTATATTTTTATTTATTTTTCTATAAATTTATCCATCTATCTATATATTTTTCTATATTGATAATATTCCGCCAACCTACCTACCAAATATCTCCACTCATTTCATATGTAAATCTATCCACCCATTCGTATATCTTTTTGATTATAAAATACTAGTAACGCACCCGGGCTTCACACGGGTATAACGACTATGTGTTTGCGTGTTGTTCCCACAAGAATGTAAGTGAGTGCTCCTATTTCACCATATTTACTGCTGATAGAGGACAAATCTTTGTTTTTTATTTTATTTTTTCGTTTATATATATATATATTTTTAAATATTATAGTTAATTACTTAAAGACATGTCATGTGGAATGTGTAATGGTTAGCTCCTTACAAAAATTTTGTAAAACGAAAAACTTGGCAATTAAAAAGAGTGACGAAGAGTTTCTTGCCAGTTCTTCTCTTCCGTTCTACGCCCTTGAACTGGCGGTAAATGTAAAATTAGAAGCATTTAATATGTATTTTTTTATTGACGTTCATAAGTGTACATTATGTTACCTAAATGAATAAATGATTTTGAATTTGAATTGAATTTGGGTGCAATGTAGATGTAGGTACTATACACTAAAATAGCCTATGTTACTCGCTGATATTGATTTTACTTACTATTGGTGAAAGAATTATTAAAATCAGTCCAGTAGTTTTTGAGTTTAATCATAACATACAAAAATTCTAATCTTTACTTTTTTTCTTTATAATATTAGTATAGATGAAACTTTTAGAACATCATTTTTAATATTTCCTGTACATAGATAAATTCTATATACAAGTGCTCACCGACTCTTGACTTTCTATGATCGTTATGAAGCATCCTGTATTTGATTAACTTTCATTCAACTGCAGTATGTTTAGAAATAGGTAAATACTTAATACGATTTCATACTGAAAAATACCTAAGTACTTAGTCTTTTGTGAATAACGAATAGCTTTTTAGTAGTGAAGTTTTGAAATCAATCCAGCTTTTAAATAAAATAAGTTTCACTGGATTAAAACGGTTTCATGTGGCCACGCTATAAAACTTCGGGATAAATAATATAATGAATAAATCGCGCTTTAATCTGGTGAAAGTTATTGTATTTAAATCATACAGCATTTTTTTTTATTTGGACCATAACTTGGGTTTAACTTTTATCTATACGTTCTCAAAGAAATACATACATGTATAAAATTCAAAATCATTTATTCATTTAGGTAACAGTACACTTATGAACGTCAATAAAAAAAAAATCGATAATATTAAATGCTTCTAATTTTATATTTACTGCCTAAAGTTAAGCTAAGTTTTTGTTTTACAAAATGTTTGTAAGGCATTTTTACAAAATGCAACCATGTTTCATATGACATCTTTAAGTAATTAACTATAATAATAAGAAAAAATATTTGTCCTCTATCAGCAGAACGCATGGTGAAATATTAGCACGCACTTAAATTTTCGTGGGAACAACACGCAAACACATACTTGAAATAACTAACATCATCGCATACGCGAATTCAAGTCCGATCAGTCACCACAAGTAGCACCCGTTCACGAGGACGAGTACGACGCATGGCCAGCCATCGACCCCTTCGCCATATTTTAGGGAGAGAGACAATCCGACGCATGGATGCCACCACAAGCAATGACACCTAATACCTAATACACAAAACATTTCCGTATATAATTCTCTTAAAACAACCACATTAACTTTTATATTGGCGTAGAAATGTGATGAATGGGTACCTATTTAAGGAAATAATACTACTATATGTGTGTGTGTGTGTGAATGTCTGTCTCAAGAGTCGAAAAGAAAGAAACCCTTCGATATGTCAGACTCTCAAACCAGTAGGCAAAACAAATGCTAAATCGCCGCCATTTTAAGCTGAAACACATTAGTATAGCTTAGAATTAGTTAGAAATGATGTATTGCAACCAAATGCTGGAATAATCTTCCACCTCCTCTTCGTGACTTACAAACCGTCGAAAATTTTCGTCGGAAATGTAAGTTACTACTGTTAGAACGACAAAAACAAAATCAGCTTTGGTTGCATTGGTGGTGAAAATATTATGTATAATCTATTATTATTAAAATACGCTATATGTTTATTTATTACTGTTTATTTCAAAATATTTATATTTATTATTGACCATTATTTAAGATTGTAGTATATATGTTATTTTTATTTATTTCATGTATGTAGAGCGCACTGTATCTCCAGAGTTAAACGGGCACCGCTGAAAATCAGTGCTGTGTCATAGCCGCGGTTGTGTCACAGATAATCCTGAGTCGGTGACCCATTTCCAGCACTGCACAGGAACTCTCTAGTGTTAAACATAATTATTATTTAAATACTTTATTTTAGAAATAGGAATATTTTATTCAATAGCTTTTAGTTATTGATTTTAGTTAATAGGTTTTAGTTATTGATTTTTTTTGTACTTTGTTTTATTTTATTAAGTGTATCCTGTGAGTGTTTTGTGAAATAAATGTTTTTCTTTCTTTTTCTTTCTTATTGTAGTTTATGGAGGTTAAATAAACATTTTCTTATTATTAAAGCAATCTTCATAAAGTAAGAGGCCAATAATACTGTTCTTAAAGATCGTGGTACTCTCTGAAACTTGTGTCAAGTAATATTACCAAAAAAAACTTGGAAATAAAGCTGCTCCTCCCACCGTATTTGGATGGCGGTATGCGAAAGTTGTAATAAATGTATATTGGGAGAATGAAAATGTATTTTGTTTAATCTTTGACAAACAGCGAGTTGAAATGAGTGTTCATGTAGTCGAACCTATGCTTGGCGAGCCTACAGTTTCCATGACTTTTTCTTGGAGTGAAACTGTATTTTAAAATTTAATCTAAATTATTGTAATGAATTAAAAAAATTATGGACAGATTTAAAATATATGATATATTTACTATACGTGTCATTCAACTCGCGGTGAGTCAAAGACGAATGTTTAAAAAAATACCTAATTTTTTAATATAATATTTCAAAATTTAAAATCTGTCCTGTCATAATATATGTATCATAATAAAAGTTAAAATGTATTCTGTTACTAATAGAACTCTTCCAGATTATTGCGTTACAATTTTTACAACATCTTGCCATTCTTGTAGTCGTCGCAGGTTCAAATTCCACCCGGACGACATATTTATAATTTTCTGTGAGCACGTCTGGTAACTTCGGGCATTGAACGGATGGGAGAAATATCGAAATTCCAACCGGGTAACGAACCGCCATTCGTAGATGGAAATACTGTGCAGTGCATATTGCGCGTTTCGATTTCAATCGATGAATTTCCGAATGCTCGAAGTAAAAATTTGGTCGACAGCGTATTATTGACTGATGTTCTGTGGTTGGGCTATCACCTCTCATCAAATGAACCTCATGCTCGTCTGTCAATATCTAACATAAAATAATGTTAAAAAATAACAAATAAACATTATTTTAAATGAATTATTTAATATTACATAACACCATCCATAAGATTCAGCTTAGTACTTGTTTTCAAAGTTCCCGATTAGATCAATATGCTAGTAATGTTCTCTGTGCTTATCTTGTTTGAGTATTATATACGGGGAGGATTAAATAGTTTCTCGTGATTACTTAGAATTAGATAACATTGTGGGGTTTCAACGCTTATATTGGATTAGCTTCTACTTGCGATTTCGTTTGTACAAACTTCGATTATTATCTGTTTTTGGTACTTTTGTACTAAATACAATACACTCCTTTCCGACTATATATTTTTTTGTGTAACTCTAAGCGGTGGTTCACACAGCATTTTGACGGGCTCGTTGGCGCGTTCGGTAGAACACCTGCCGTGCGCATCGATGGGTCGTGGGTTCGAATCCCACCGGGAGCACATGCTTATAATTTTCTATAAGCATGTTTTCCCCACGTCTGGTAACTTCAGGCATTGATCGGGTGGGAGGAATATCTAAATTCCGACCGGGTAACGAACCACCGTTTATAGATGGAAAAACCGTGAAGTGCATATTGCGCGTTTCGGTTTCAGTCTATGGATTTCCGAATGCTCGAAGTAAAAATAAGGTCGACAGTGCATCGTTGACTGATGTTCTGTGGCTGAGGTATCACCTACCATCAAGTGAACCTCATCTCGTCTGTCGACATCTGACATAAAAAAAATAATGCATGATTTTTGGCAGTAGGTATACATCTAAACTCTAAACGAATACATTGTCCGTACAAACGTTCTCACGTCTTTTATACTGCAATAAGCAAAAAACAAAAACCAACTTCAAAACTACATCTACATAATATTACTTTTAGTACCTATGTACTTACATATTTTTGAAGTCGGTGCCACTCAACCGATGCCGCTCCGTACCGTTCGAAAATTTGTTGTAAAAGCAGGATTAAACAGTCCTTCTTGGCTGGCACCGACTCCAAAAATAAATGTTAATACATAATGCTTTGAAGTAATTAAAATATTATTTTTTACTTTTTAGTTGAAGTTTGTACATACAATAATATGTAGTTGTAGTTTTGAAGTCGGTTTTTGCTTTTTGCTTAAAAATTCTTTAATTTCTAAATTTTTGTAGGAAGTGTATGTTTTAAGTTAAAATTAATATATTATTGACTCTATAATCTCATCAATTCATCTTACCGGATGCAAAATTCACCACAAATTTGGTCTATTGACTAAAATTTAGCAATTTGCGCTCTATTCACTATATTCAACCAATTCCGATGGGATATAGACTCAGATTAGTACATTTTATTATAACTGATTATGTTATTATTAAAACCGGAAACGGAAATTTTAAAATATTTAATTGTTTAATTATTTGCTAAAATATTATTTAATTTATACTTTTTTTGTGTCAAGGATATGTCATTGGCGCGTTGGGCTTGCATTCCGATCGGTCGGGAGTTCAAAGCCCACCGGGTTTGTCAATATATGACGTAAAAAAAGTATATAGTGTATTAAAAATATGGTTTGATTAATCTACTGGATAGTATTACTTTAAGCAATTTCATTCCGAATTATATAAAACTAAAATATTGAACAAAAGCGACCAACACCCAGATTTTTGTATTTTTTTTTTTTTTTTTAGGTTTATTATAATTGTCTGGAAAAAGAATAAGGTCTTATTATAATCAAAATTATGATTAACTTAATAAAATTAATAACATTTTGCGCCTACTTATTCGTGTAGTAAGTAAGTTAATTTTACTTCTGTAATATTCTCGATATATATCATTAAATAAAAAGAAAGGAAAAGTTGTAGGTAATTTCCACAAAATTCTCATACTCCGTCGTAAAAAACGGCTCAATCTTGCTAAACTTTGACAAGGTAAAGTGACGTCATTCATCGCGGTTGATTAATGGATGCTACTAGATGGCGCCTGTATAGAAATGGATCTTTGACACAGAATATTGAGGAACAGTTGGGATTCGTATAGCTTTCATTACTCTAGGATGTTACGTTATAATCAGAGAATTCAGTAAAGAAAAGAAAAGCAGTATTATGATTTAAATAAAATACTGTATACCGGATTAAAACGCGATTTATTATTTATATTGTTTAAATTATTTATCCCGACGTTTCGGATGCTTTACAGCAACCGTGATCGCAGGAAGACAGACCGCTGTCTTCCCGCGACCACGGTTAATAATTTAAACAATATAAATAACAAATCGCGTTTTAATCCGGTAAACAGTATTTTATTTAAATGTGTGATACTCGCGTTAGTAAAAGACAATAGTATTATGATTACTTTACGAGAAAACGTGAGAGCGACATAAAATTATATTATGTATAGCTTTCTCTCTTTCTTTTTTCGAGTATATTGCTCTAAGTCCTAAGAGATTGCGACTGACTGACTGACTGAGTATATTTTTTTGATTATATCCCTTTTATACATTAATTATTTAAAGGCAACTCTGAATTTCACCACAAATTGGCGAACCTGGTATGCAAAAAATCAAAGAAAAATTTAATCTAAAAAAACAGCCTTCTATTCTTTTCATCATATACAGACACTGCGTAGCTAAAGAATATGTTTCAAGCGGATCGTAAAAATCGCGGCATATATCTTCATACTTTCGAATCCCAAGAATGATTTATGCTGTGCATAGGCGATAGTCCTTCTCTTTTTTAAATTATTTTAATTATGCACGCCCAATCTACGGGCAGAAGATTAAGTACTGAACCCAAGCATGTACATCTGAAGCCACTACATTCTTACAAATAAATATTTTGAATTTGAATTCGCGTCCGCAAGATATCTCTTGATCTATGACCTATCGAAGAACGTTCCCGTTCTGATCGAGGTGCATTATACTATAGAATATTTTATATTACATATTATGTAAAATTACCTAAATTTTTTATTCAAGTTCCCAACTGCTATAAACATTCTGTGACTCGGTTCCAAGTTTATTTAACACAGTATATTTTTTGAATTGCTTTGCTAACAAGAAATAAATGGCTATTGTGTTGCTTGTATCGCATTCCTATTCAACCATCCCATTAAAACACATTTAAGTTTTATAGCGAAACATGTAGGAAATTCTAATAACCATTTCCATTTTATATTTATGACAAGAGTTAAGATAAAAAATATAAATCTTTGTATTTTATTTTTTTATTATATGTATTAATTACCTTAAGATGTCATGTGGAACATAGTGTAATGGTTGCAACTCCTTACAAACATTTTGACAAACTCCTTAAAAACTTGGCGATTAAAAAGAGTGACGGCGAGTTTATTGCCAGTTCTTCTCGTCCGTTCTACGCCCTTGATTTGAATACTGGCAGTAAAGGCAGGTGTAAAATTAGAAGACTTTTATATATTTGTATATATTTTTTTATTGACGTTCATAAGTGTACATTCCGATGGGTTGCGGGTTTATATCCTGCCAGGACGACATGTTTATAATTTTCTATAAACATGTCTTTCTTACAATCTGACAAAACAGTATTCCTTTTTTGATATAACACCGTTCTAGAACACATTTTCAATTTTCTTAAGCACTCTGCATTAGAAAAATGTTCAGTGTTTACTATCAACAGTGTACAACGAATGAGACTTCGTCCATTAAGTTTTTATAAGGTATTCGTAAACCAGGAGATTTGTTTTTTATGTTAGATATCGATAGACGAGCAAAATGTTCACTTTATGGTAGGATACCTCTGGCACAGAATACCAATGAATGATGCGCTGTCGACCTACTTTTTACTTCAAGCATTTGGAACACCATAGACTGAAACCGAAACGCGCAATATGCACTTCAATGTTTAATATCTATGAACGGTAGTTCCTTACCCGGTCGAAATTTCGATATTACTACCGCCCGTTCATGCTCGAAGTTATCAGACGTGGGGAAGATATTCTTACAGAAATTATAAACATGTCGTCCCAGTGAGATTCGAACCCACCACCCATCGGTGCGCACGGCAGTTTGTTCTACCGAACGCCCCAACGAGATTGTCAAATAGTAGGGTATCTAAGGGTTTTTTTTTTAAATATACACGTGACACCAGTTTCATTACCCAACATATTTTTTAAAACTCGTTTCTCCGGAAATCAAACCCGGGATCTCTGGTAATTTTAATCTGTATCCTATATGCTTAATGTTTGAAGTAGCCATTTTAATATAATAGAGTTTAATTTTAATCAAAGCAGATATTAGTATCATCAGATTAACGTGGAATATAATATTTGCCAGAACAGATTTGCATGCTAAAATGTGATTTATTGCTAATGTGCTTTCAATTAACTATGACCAGTAAATTAGAGTAAGTGAATGAAGCTTAAACACCGTATCTATTTATTTATTTATTTATTTATTATAAGGAAACAAAACAAACACATCACAAAAAAAAAAAACAGAACATATTACAAGAGATACAAGATATAAATATAGATGCGTCCTAATATATGTTTCACAGATACAGTAATAATAAAAGAAAACATTAAAGTGGTACACAATCGTAAATGCAAACATTCAAAGAAAAGACTAATTAAATTATACAGATTAATTTCATCATATCATAACATGATCGTGGATTAGAAATAAACCCGGGACACTGTGCCCACCATATATTTTTTTTTATGTCAGATATCGACAGACGAGCATGAGGTTCACTTGATGGTAGGTGATACCTCAGCCACAGAACATCAGTCAATGATTCGCTGTCGACGGAATTTTTTACTTCGAGCATTTGGAAAAAAACTACTACTATATACCAGCCGACCTAGCATGACAATCACGACAAAATTTTGTCGAGCGTTTTCTTGCCTTTTAATCGATTACCTCTTTATTTCTTCTAGGTCTAACGTGATACTTGCACTTTTAATTCGACTTCTGATGTCGGAAGTAGAGTTATTTTAATAAAATACTTTATAACGAATTAAAACGTGATTTATTATTCATATTATTTATGCCGACGTTTCGGATGCTTTACAGCAACCGTGGTCGCGGCAGACTGAAAGATGACAGTTGTCTGATTTGAAATATCACAAAGTTGCCGTATTAACGCCATCTATTCCTACGTAGTTGATATTTACTATAATTTTCTAGATTGTGGCAATATTGACTAAGTGTCCTCTTTTTTTTAGTATGTTAGGTTTTTTATTGGTTGTAAAATAACGCCAACGCCACGCCAACGCTACGAAGTTTATACTTGTAGTTTTCTATATAATGATAATTTGGGCTAACAGTGTCTCTCTAGAGACAAAAATAAAAATTGTCATTTAATTTCATGATAAATACCTTTTTCATTTCGAGTACTCTTGTGTAACGATAACATATATCTAGAATGAGCCACAGTAGGAAATAGAGTGTTCTGACAAATGCTTTGTAATGGATAACACTTCACTTGACGAAGTGGAGCGGATATTCTGCTGTTTCACATAAACAAGTGCTATTTTTGGTTTAAAGAATTAAATGTCTTACTCGAAAACAGAAGGAAATTGTCTCTTTAGTCAGGAGAATGCATTCAATTTGTTAATTTTTAATTGACTTAAGTATTTAATATATAATAATTGTTTAAAGTATAGCATGTCTTCCCCACGTCTGGTAAGTTCGGGCATTGATCGGGGGAAAAACCGTGAAGTGCATAAGTGCATATTATACATTTCGGTGTTAGTCTATGAATTTCCAGTCTATGAATGCTCGATGTAAAAAGTAGGTCGACAGCGTATTATTGACTGATGTTCTGTGGCTGAGGTATCACCTACCATCAAGTGAACCTCATGCTCGTCTGTCGATATCTGACATAAATAAGTATTTACTTGTAATTTTCACTATTTTTTTTTATTCTTAATTATATTATAGTAACACAAAATAAATGGAACAAGTTACTGAGTTTTTGAAATCTTTTGATTGATCGTGAGGTTCCATAAGAATTCATTCCTCAAACAATGAGCTATTTCTGAAATTGTGAAACAAATTCTTTCACACGTTTCAACGTTATGAAAAAATATCTTCCATTAAGCTATTAATGGACTCAGGGGGGGATTTACAGGTCTGGAGACCTTGGGGGAAACAAAGGGGGCCCCAGGTTCTAAATTATTTTCCAAATTAAATTAAATTTTTTAATATTTAAGAATAATATAAGTAATCATGTTTGAACAAAGAACAGTAAATTAAGTTAAAACAGAGTTTACTAGTGTTTACTTCGACGGAATTTGCAATATTTTTTCCTCATAGGTACAATCAAAGTAGCTCATAGATACAAATAAAATTAAAAAAAAATATATTAATATATTTACATATAGATTAACAGCACAACAAAAACACATTAAGAGCTATTCAATTAATAATTATGTAATATTGTATTTTATTAATGCGAGTATCACACATTTAAATAAAATACTGTATACCGGATTAAAACGCGATTTATTATTTATATTGTTTAAATTATTTATCCCGACGTTTCGGATGCTTTTCAACAACCGTGGTCGCGGGAGACAGCTGAAAAGCATCCGAAACGTCGGGATAAATAATATAAACAATATAAATAATAAATCGCGTTTTAATCCGGTATAAAGTATTTTATTAAAATAATTATTATGTTACAATTTGTACATATAGGCAAGATGTTTATACAGTCAAATACCCAATACTAGCAAAACGCCTCGACTCCGCACGGGTGCAATGTAGATGAAAACGCTGATAATACGAGTATATATCTTTCTATTGGTGGAAGAATTTTTAAAATCGGTCAAGTAGTTTTTGAGTTAAATCGTAACAAAACCGCAAAAATTTAACAAAGATGTACGATCCAATACATGTCATAATCGCAATCTTAAAAGATAGACATATACTGTCGCGGATATTTTTTTAGAGCATTTAAAGAGGAATAATTCTTTCATACATATTTTTTGGGTAACTTGAACCGTTTACGCAGCGTCCTCAACGGAAGCCCTCAAATATGTATAATTTTCCCCGTTTTCGCAACATTTTTCACTGATGCTTCGCTCCTATTGGTAGCAGCGTGATGTTATATAGCCTAAGGGCCATACCTCACCGATGGTAGGTGATACCTCAGTCACAGAACATCAGTTAATGATGCGCTGTCGACCTACTTTTTACTTCGAGCATTCGGAAATCCTAAAACCGAAACGAGCAATATGCACTTCACGGTTATTCCAAATATGATACATCAGTATGTTGTGCCGACCCCCAATAAAAAAGGGAACAGGGCAGGAAGAAGAAGAAGAAAACAAACCTGAGTGAGAGTTAGTGGAAGAGTCGGGAGTGGTCGAACTAAAGCTGGGTAACACTGCGCTGCGCCGCGCAATTGCGCCGGCACGCTTCACTGCGCAGGGTGAGTCAGCTCACACATTCATAATGTGTTGGCGCACGGCTCAGTACCCACTCACTGAGTGAACTATGAGCGTGGAGTTGAGTGCGTTTCGGGGGTTTCACTGCTCGCTTTGCGCGTCCCATTTTGTTGCGTCGTGGCGCAATTTTGAGTTGACTCAAGGAGCCGACGCACTACACTGCGCCTGAGTTTCTGAGTTGGCGCAGGGAATTTTGCTGAGTTACCCATGTCTAGGTCGAACTAAGCGAACGTATCTCAATCAGATCGGGGACGTTCTTCAAAAGGGCCAGGTCAAAAGTACTCGAAACGAACGAGTGTGTATGAGAACATTGATGAAAGTAGAAGAAGCGAAAGTGGTATGCAAGGATCGGAGCATATGGAATTCCGTGATCTCTGCTTAATGCAATGGGAAAGAGGCGTGATGTATGTGTAAACAAACCTTCATTTAAAAATGTCCTTAGATTCGTCCCTGAATGAAAAAAAGAGAAATTATCGCTGAGAACCAGCTAAGTACATATAAGAATAGAATGTTTAAACTTCAAAATGTTTGAAAACCTCAAAAATCGTTTCAAACCCATCACTATTATTATTTTTATGAATTGTCATTTCTCCGTTTGCTAAACCTTTTTGCGGTTTCCTTTTATATGAAAAACATGGCGTCGTGACGGAATATTTTGTTACAAATGATCCACTTGTATTTGAATTGCTAACTTAGGACGCTTCTTTCTCTAGAGTAAAGAGCTTCTTTTAATAATTTTCATTGTCTTTGTGTTAGAAATGTTAGATATTGGCCACCTATGTGATTCAGAGTAAGTACGTTTAGCACCGGATATCCTCGGTTCCCGGGAAAATAAGATTTAAAAAAAAATGATTTTGTTGGGCAGGGCACAGAAGGCTGATCACCTACATGCCTTTAAAGAAAAATGAACAATGATACAAACACGGATATTGACAGACGAGCATGAGGTTTACTTGATGGTAGATAAGTGAGACATGTATAAGCCACAAAACATCAGTCAATGATGCGCTGTCGACGTATTATTTACTTCGTGCATTGTGAAATCCATATCATAATGATCAGATATCCTTAGAGAAAATTATAAACATGTCCTGGTGGGATTCGAACCCAACTTTTTTTTAAATTACAGAACAGATAACCAAGCAGGTAGGTAACCTGATAGTAAGTAATAACCACTGCTCATGGATATCCGTGAGTTGCTTTAGAGGTCGTAGAGAGAACAAACGAGGTCGTAATTAGTTCGAAACACTGTTTTTTATTTCTCGAGTCACATTTTCCTTAAATATTTGACAGTTGTCCCATATAAAATCAGCTTTATATTGTTCAATGTATCGTGTTTGCACAGAGCTTTACGTCCTCTCGAACACAGTAATTATCAGCGTATGCTATTTTCCACTACGCTTTTCTGCTTAATTGTACTCATTGTCGCCGGTCGTATTGTGTTTTCGAAGTAATTATACTCGCATAATACATTACGCACTGCGGCAGAAAAACTTTTTTGAAATAACTATTGCTATTTCAAATATTAAAAAAATATTGAGAAATTATTACTCATTAGATGGATATATGAGTGATACTTCAGTCATAAGACATTTATCGATGATTCGTTGTCGACTTGTTTTTTCTCTCGTTCCAGAAAAGTGCCTACTCTAAGTCGCAACTCAGACCTAGTAGAGTATTTAGCAGGTACATTTCTAAGTTATGTGATGGAGGAGATCTGTGCCCCACTAAACTTCAACGCTTGTAACGGAATCGAACCCTGCAGTACCTAAATATAAAAATCTACCTTAAAAAAATCCATCGTACCGAATGGCCAGCGACAAAATGTTTCTACATAATGCGATCCATTGGTAAGTTTGACGGGATCGTTGGCGCGTTCGGTAGAACACCTGCCACAAGCATCAATGGGTCGTGGGTTCGAATCCCACCGGGACAACATTGTTATAATTTTCTGTATGCATGTCTTCCCCACATCGATCGAGGACTATCGAAAATCCGACAGGGTAACGAATCACCGTTCATAGATGGAAAAACCGTGAAGTACACATTGCGCGTTTCGGTTTCAGTCTATGAATTTCCGATGCTCGATGTAAAAAAGTAGGTCAACAGCGCATCATTGACTAATATTCTATGGGTGAGGTATCAGCTACAATCAAGTGGACCTCATGCTCGTCTGTCGAATCTAACATTAAAAAAAATCTTTGCAAGACTTAAATGTATCCGAAACTGCGAATCGGTGAGATGCGAATTCGCAACGCAGAAAACAATGCGAGTATTTAAAATTTTTGTTTTTATTTTATTTTATATTGTCTTGGATTTATTTATATAATAGAGATTGTAAGCAGATGTATTTGTTTACGTTGTGGTTGTTTTTTTAACTTATTATTATTTTTTGTTGCTTGTGCCAGCGCGTCACTCCACCGGAACCACTGAAAATCAGTGTTGAGGCTTATGCTGAGCCTCAACGTATGCTGAGTGGTATTCCGTTTTTTGTGGCACCACTCTATTTATATTAAACATTTTTTAATTTATTTATTTGAATTATAATGTTGATTAGTTGTAGTTAATTAAGTCTTTTTTTGTAATAGCTTTAAGTGGTGTTTTTCAAAATAAATGTTCTATCTATCTATCTAAAATATGCTTGATTTTCCATTAAGTATGGTATATATAACAAAAGACAATATTGTGCACGAATTATGCTATGACGAGTGCAAACGACTAGCTATTAAGGATATAATGTAGTAAAAGATTGTAAGAGCAATGGCGTCAAAATATCAAAACGTCTTAGCTTAAATCACTTTGTCTAGACAGCTTTAAGCTCAAAATGAAAGTTTTGTCAAGTTTAACAATTTGTGAAGGATCTTTCTTTAATTCAAATCAAATACCTTTATTTGTGTACACTTAGATCTCAAGTTAGTCAATATAGTACATTTCCCCGAAGTAACGTAGAAATGTAATTAAATTAAAAATATTAATAACTAGCAATTGCCCCCGCAACCCCCCTTGTGGGTTGAATTTCGTAAAATCCGTTCTTAGCTGACCTCTACTCGGCGAAAGGAATATTCCTACCATATTTCAAGTCGCTGCGCCTTATGGTTCCAGAGATATCGTGATGAGTGACTATATAGGTGGAAATCTCTTTTATATATATAGATAGATAATAATCTAATATATAAATGTCACAATGTTAGTTAACGTACCCCTCCGAAGCGGCTTTATCTATTTTTACCAAATTTTATACGCGTATTCAGTAGGTCTGAGAATCGGCTACTATCTATTTTTCATACCCCTAAGTGATAAGGGTTGTTCACCGTTAAATATTTTTTTTTTAATTTTTGAACGAAATTTTTTGTTTTTATTTTTTTTATAATGTGTCATTAAAAATATACATACAAACCTAAATTTTTACTTTTTTATCACCAACCCCTGCTTTTTAGAAATTATTTACATGGCAAATCAACGTTTGCCGGGTCAGCTAGTAATTAATAATAATATTCAGTAAAATAAGTCGGTTCTTGAAAATAAAATCGAAATTCCGGTCGGGTAACGAACCACCTTTCATAGATGGAAAAACCGTGAAGTACACATTGTACTTTTCGCTCTGTCTATGGATTTTCGAATGCTCGAAGTAAAAAGTAGGTCGACAGCGCATCATTGACTGATGTTCTGTGGCTGAGGTATCACCTACCATCAAGTGAACCTCATGCTCGTCTGTCGATATCTATACTAATATTATAAAGAGGAAAGATTTGTATTTTTGTATGTTATGAATAAACTCAAAAACAACTGGACCGATTTTAAAAATTCTTTCACCAATAGAAAGCAAGATTATCAGCGAGTAACATAGGGTATTATTGTGTATAGTACATCTACACTGCACCCGTGCGAAGCCGGGGCGCGTTGCTAGTCTAATATAAAAAAATATATTTGTAATTTAATTAGATTTAAGTTTTATAATTATTGTTTTGTAACATTGAGTCCCAGTTTTGCTTGAAAGACAAATAATAGTACCAACAAAACCATTAGTATAAATACTAGTAAGAATAATAAAACTGAATATATTTTCCTACAATCAAGATATCAGCCTTAACAATATGCGTGAAGTATTCTTATATATTCTAACTTAAGGTTGAGCACACTGTGTTGGCTATACTTTCAATTATTATAAGGCTATATTACAAAAATAAATATAAGGAAATACTGATAAAAGAATTTATAGGAGAAGCTTAGTTGCGTTGTATACATTATATCATTCTGAACACCATATAACAAATATACAGCAGTGACTATATGTGTAGTTGTGAGTGTGCATATACACACACAATATGCACACTCACAACTACACATATAGTCACTGCAGTCACACTTTACTGGTTACATTTTAGGAAAATTACGCTTTTTCTTTATTTTTTGTTTAATGTTTTTAATAATTGTTATCTCTTAGGAAATACATATGTTAAGGTTTACTGTACCTTTTCTCATTTTTAGCTGATGCCTCAATATTGTTGAGGTTCTGAAAACCAGCGCTATGCCAAGAGTATTGACATAGCACAGCTGAGTAACTTCACCATTTAGGTAGCTGGCATTTTTTTTTCTTTTTTATGTTTAACTAATTTGTATTTTTATTTCTTCTCATTGTTTGTTTGGTTTGTGCCTTATAAATCTATTCTTATTCTTATTCAATTTTGGAGGTAGAAAGGTGTGGTCTTCCTCCAACCTAAAGCCAGTCCTCGGCCAGTCAAACCACTAATTAGCCATAATATGTGAAGCCCCAGTTGTTGATGTCGAGTTATTGTATATACACAGAGTTCCGAAACACTTTGTTAGCGCGATTCAGGATTATTTTCGTCTTCGAACTACAATTAGTTTTGTTAATGTTGCTCATTAATTGCCCAGATTGTTAATGTTGCTCATTAGACCTCATACCGACATTGAAAATATGTATTATTCAGGAATACTATGTTAGCTAACCTTGAAAACATTAGTGATT
Source organism: Anthocharis cardamines (assembly GCA_905404175.1). NCBI lineage: Eukaryota > Metazoa > Arthropoda > Insecta > Lepidoptera > Pieridae > Anthocharis > Anthocharis cardamines. The sequence goes on from FR989974.1 coordinate 7,718,694, forward strand.
TACCCGGCTTCGTACGGATAGAATTTAATGAAAGGTTTTACTAGCAATTGCCCCCGCAACCCCCCTTGTGGGTGGAATTTCGTAAAATCCGTTCTTAGCTGACCTCTACTCGGCGAAAGGAATATTCCTACCATATTTCAAGTCGCTACGCCTTATGGGTCCAGAGATATCGTGATGAGTCAATATATAGGTGGGAATCTCTTTTATATATATAGATTAAAGATGGCGTAAAATTCCGGTAGAATCAAAAAAATTATTTCTGACATCAACAGACGATCATGAAAATGTCACAATACAACAGACGATGTGTGTTTGATCTATGTTTTACTCCAAGATTTGAAAAATGAACAGAACGAAACTAATTATCATTTCAATACCATCAATTAAATGAATCTTTTAAAGCTAAAAATAATTTATAGTATTGCATGCAGAGGATTAATACCTATAAATGTATGAGTCAGCGAATTCGAACGGAGATGAAAACGTTTAGGGCACTTCTAGATGCCATAAAGTTTTATGTCAGTGTCGCGTCGAATGACGTATACTATCTTGTTTATTATATTCCTTGTACGGAAATACTGGATATCCGATGTCCAGATTTATTATTTATTTGTAATAAGATCCTTAGATTAATAATTGGTCTCCGCGCGCTACGACTAGATACCGCGCTATAAAGAAAAAGCAGGTTCCTGAATGCGGCAACTCAATATTGCAGTGTGTGTAAGAGATTTTAGGGTTATATTATTATATTATTTGAAAAAATTAGTTTTCATAAGGACGACAACGCATTTGAGACATTTGAGTCACGGATGTCTATGGTGGTGATTACAGTTAACCTGATGGTATGTAATCGGTTGTTGCTGGTATTAAAGATATTCTGAAAAAAAAAAAAAATTAAAATGTCAGATATCGACAACCGAGCATGAGGTTCATTTAATGGCAGGTGATACCAGCCACAGAAAATCAGTCAATGATGCGCTGTCGACCTACTTTTATTTCGAGCAATTTGGATATCCATAGATTGAGCCCGAAACGCCCCATGTGGACTTCACGGTTTTTCCATCTATGAACGGTGGTTCGTTACCCGGTCGGAATTTCGATATTCCTACCACCCTTCCAATGCTTGAAGTTACCAGACGTGGAGAGGAAATGCTTACAGACAATTATAAAAATGTCATCCCGGCGGGATTCGAACCCACGACCCATCGGACCGAATTTCTCCCTACTATGACTACAACTATTTTAGAAAGGTTAAGAATTGGGAAATGGCAAATGGCAATACAAAAATTTGTTATTTGACTGTTTTAAAATGGCCTTACTTTTACATAATACCGCTTAATTGAAATACTTGTAGCGGCTGCAGCATTAATTTATAGCGAGCACATGCTTCAAGCGCTTAATTGGGTAAAATAAGTGGTACTTATGCTTCATGTAGCGACCTTGTGTCGTGTGTATTTATTAAGGGGAAAATGTTGCAATACAAATAAAAATTCAGCGTATAAAAATCAATGTAGGGTCTGCATAAAAGTCGCTCAACGTTGGAAATTTAATACATATGGTTTTCATAACCAAAAATTTAGACTATTTTTGTGATTCCAACGCGACTGTAAGTACCTACGGTGAGGAGGTCACGTGTTTGAATCCTGGGGTAATAAGATTTATAAAAATCATTATGCATTTTTTTTATAGAATAGTGGGCAAAACACGGGTAGCTCATGAGCTGATGGTAAGTGATCAGCGCCGCCCATAGACATCCGCAACACCAGAGGGCTCGCAGATGCGTTGTCGACCTTTAAGAAAGGCAAATTCGAAAACAAGAAACAGACAAAGAAATTCAATTTATATTATGAATTTTTCATGCAATAAATTTATATAGAAGAGTTTTAAGAATAGATGTGGATAAAGAGGAAGGAATCGGTCGAGCCGTTTCGGAGGAGTATGGCAACGAAAACAGTGACACGAGAATTTTATATATTAGATTATAATTAATGAATATGATTAGTAGGAAATTATAACATTATGTAATTATAGGACACAATCAAAAGGTAATCCTTCAGTGTTTAGGTACGTATGCGCACTGTGCAGTGGCCGATACTAATACCTATTAATTACCTTTGAGTTATATGTCATAATCGCTACAAATCACGTCATTAGAAATGCCAGTACGCCACTTAGTTGACTATTGATTAATATGTATAATAGCGGAGTATTGATTACACCTGTAATATATTATACAACATTTGCTGTCGGTTATGTCCGTGCATGATTGAAATTTCTCATAAAAGCTGCCTTTATATAACTTATTTAAGTGTTTATGTCACTGAACTCCTCATTAAAATGAACCGATTTTTACGAAAAAAAAAACATACTCAAAAAGTTTTTTTTTCGGAATTCGGAATATTTTTCATCTCTACTATTATACATTAGATTAAAGGGTTTTGTTTGTTAGTTTAAGACAAGTAAGTAGTATACACAGTGAATTCAAATTTTTAAAAAACACCTTATTCAATAATAATAATGAAATCATTTATTGCACAAATAAATTGCACCAAAAAAGTTATGATAAAAACTATTACAAAAAAATGCACAGTATTTGCTGAGAAAATGATACATTTATGCTGCGTGTATTACAATCGTACAGCGCTGGTTTTCAGTCAAAGCGACTTCTTTAACTCTACTTCTACTGTGTTTTAATAGAAGGTACAATAGGTCTTAACACATTCGCGGAGAGTCGCAGTTTAAATTGTGTTCTAGAATGACGCAATAAATTGCTGTCCTATAATATAAAAAAATTCCATGTCACAATGTTAGTTACCGTACTCCTCTTTACTAAACGGCTTTACCGATTTTACCAAATTTTATATGCGTATTCAGAAGGTCTGAGAATCGGCTACAATCTATTTTTCATACCCCTAAGTGATAAGGGTTGTTCACCCTTAAAATTTTTTTTTTTAATTTTTGGACCAAATTATTATTTTTTTATTTTTTTATAATGTGACATTAAAAAATACATACAACCCTATATTTTCACTCTTCTATTACCTACCCCTACTTTTTTTTGTCAAAAAATCTAGACCTGTGCGAAGCCGGGGCGGGTCGCTAGTAATATTCTATTTTTGAACGTTACAATATCTTAAATCATGACACAATTACATTCTGTTGGCGAAAGGGTTAACTCTGAATTGAAACAGGCTAAAATATAACAGTTAAAATGATCTAACCAAAGTTGTACACCAACACCTCTATTACTCTGTGGTCAAAACTTTTCAAAGTATTTCTCGTTGCGACTCCCAGTATCGTGTTTGTTTTGTTTGGACCACAGTTAAACTAATTTATTCCGGGCTTGGTTGACTTGGCGTCAATTTTAAGTGGTATTCATTAGTTATTGTTTTGAGTTGACGGCTTTATTAGTGTAAATATTTGCTATGATTTGGGGGTTATAATTTTCTATTAACATATTCTAATACTAACAGCGCGCCCCGGCTTCACACGGGTGCAATGTAGATGTACTATACACAAAACATAGCCTATGTTACTCGCTGATAATGTAGCTTTCTGTTGGAGAATTTTCAAAATCGGTCCGGTAGTTTTTGAGTTTATTCATATCATACAAAAATATAAAAATTCAAAAATACAAATCTTTTCTCTTTATAATATTATATAGATAGATAGATAGATGTGCCTGGTCGTTTAAGCCGGACGAAAGAAATATATTGTAATTATGAAATTGACGGAATTAATATCGTTATTTTGTGATGTTATTTACCGTAGAAGGCTATGGAGTGATAATTACATATACATGCCAAGTAAAAAAAAAACAAACTTAAAAAACATATGATTAATAACCCACAACAGATCGCAAATAATATTTAATTTAACACTTAAAATTCAATAATTATTATTATGTTACCGATATTAGATAGGATGTAATTATATCCTACCTAACATCGATTATCACTTGTATTTGTGGCTCTCCTGTGGTCACCAAAAACAGTATGTGTCTATTTTGGGGCCAGGTCATCCTTACTACTATTACCTTTTGTCTTGTTATGGCTCTGTGGTTTAGTAGAAAAATAACACAATTAAAAAAGCTGTAACATTCGGATAGACTAAAGAATGATGAATGAATGGAAGTCGAGCACGATACGGTTCACGCGCAACTTCGTTCTCGTACAACAAAACTGTGGAATGAATTAACGCCTTCAGTGTTTCCGTCTGAGTACGACCTAGTTGGTTTTACGAAAGGAGCCTATAACTAAAAGGCCAACAACGCATCTAAGACTCTCAAATCACGAATGACCATGCGAGTGAATTTCCGAGTCCCCCAATGGAGCAGGGGGAGACACATTTCTATGTCTGTTTCACTGATCATTTTATTTTACAGGCAAGTAGGTGATCAGCCTTCTATGCCTTGCCCAACCGAAACATTTTTTTTAAATTTTCCCCGTGTTTCGAACACAGGACTTCCAGTACTAAACGCATCGCGTTTATCACTGAATCACAGAGGTGGTGGATTTCCATGGGTGGTGGTGATTACTAACCATCAGGTAACACACCTGCTTGGTTATCTGCACTTTAAAAAAAATATCTACTGGCCTATCATAATTTATCAGAGAAACAGACACAAATATACGTCCTCCGCATAACCAAAGGGGTGTATGAAAACACTACTCACTCTGAATTCTAAACGACACTACAAGTATAGACAATATTACTGTAGAAACAAACACGTAACTCAGTAACCGGGAATAAAAGACTCGCTTCTTGAAAAATACAAAAATTTCCATACATTCTGCGAGAGAAATACAAAATATTGTAACAGCTGGGAACAACTCTATTCTTATTATGCGCTACTTTCAAGTAAGTTCTGGACTCGAGATTTATTTACAAGTTTATGCAATTTTCTTTCACGCATATTATTGTTAAATTTGTTGTTTTGATTTTTCCAATACGACAATTGTTCAAGATGTCGGAAGAAATCAAGCTGAATTTTCATCTAAAATTCGGCCTTATTCTTTTCATGCGAAGCCGGGGGCGACTCGCTAGTTAAAATTGATGAGGAATTCCACTTCAGACAACACAATGTAACACAAACTCTTGTTGCTAAGTCAATTGCCTCCAATTACGATTCCTTTTATATTAAAAGAAATAAACTTCAAACAAGAACGAATCAGAGAAATAATTACAATTTGTGTTATACGTAATATTACATCAATAGAGAAGATGGTTTGAAACTTTTCAACACCTGGGATCCATTAATTAAAAAAGTAAATTTACAAGTCAAACATTGTAAAAAACAAGAGGAATATCTCTTATTAAGATACAATCAACAACTTCAAGGAGAAAAAAATTTACATATTTTTTGTGAAGAGTAACCAAACCAAATAATTACCAAAATTATAATAATGTCATCCCGGCGGGATTTGAACCCGCGACCCAACGGAGCGCAAGATTCTACGAAATGCGCGAACGAGCCCGTCAAAATGACAAGTTGATATCTATATATATTATAATATAATAACTCACACAACTTTCTTTTATATATTATATAAAAGAAAGTTGTGTGAGTTACACCATTTATAACTCAAGAACGGCTGCGCCGATTTTAACGATATCTTATTTGTTGGATTCCTCTATGTCCCGAATAAAAGAATAGCTATTAAAATATCGCAAAAATTCAAGAAAAAATTATGCAAATATTAATTTTAAAATAAATTAGGTTCGGAACTCCGCCATCTTGACAGCTCACGTCATGCATGCTTAGCTTTTTTGGGAATAACAGATGTCAGCAATAGCAAATTAGTGACATATTAGACATGATATAATAATGGGCACATTTAAATATAAGAATAATTGTATAATTTCGAAGCCAACATTGTGGCAGAACAATGTCTGCCGGGTCCACTAGTAAGAAATAAAGAACCCATAGTAGAATTTATTCAATACTAGCGACCCGCCCCGGCTTCGCACCGGTGCAATGCTGATACTAAATACACTACAGAAAAACTGTTATTATTATACATATAAACCTTCCTCTATCTATTAAAAAAAACCGCATCAAAATCCGTTGCGTAGTTTCCAAGATTTAAGCATACAAAGGGACAGAGAAAGCGACTTTGTTTTATACTATGTAGTGATAACATAGAATAATATATTTTTTTGGATTTATTTACTTCCTGAATCATATAAGGGCTATAAAACATCCTATAAACGTAATAATTTATTAGATCGTAAAAGTTTTACATACAACCCATATAAGAGTAAGAAATTTGCTTGATTGTGTGAATAAAACATAGTTATTGTACTGGTTAGTATTTGTATTTTATTAGGCTTATTCTTTTGCCCAACTTGGTCTCCGAGGATCATATTGTGCAAGTTCTGTTTACCGGACGTCTTGGGTTCGGATCTCGAGATAAAAAGACAAAAACAAAGTTGTTTAAATCGGACAGGACACATAAGACTAATCAAATTCAAAATCATTTATTCATTTAGGTAACATAATGTACACTTATGAACGTCAGTAAAAAAAAACATTAAATGCTTCTAATTTTACATTTACTGCCAGTTCTTTAATCAAGGGCGTAGAACGGACGAGAAGAACTGTAACTCGCCGCCACTTTTTTTAATCGCCAAGTTTTTTGTAAGGAGTTGCAACCATTACACCATGTTCCACATGACATATACATATAAGTAATTAACTATAATAATTAAAAATATATAAAACGAAAAAATTAAATAAAAAACAAAGATTTGTCCTTTATCAGCAGTAGGCATGGTGAAATAGGAGCACGCACTTACATTCTCGTGGGAACAACACGCAAAGACATAGTCGAAATAACTAATATCACCGCATACACGAATTCAAGTCCGAACATCACAAGTAGTAATAAACCCATAGGTACCTACTTGCCTGTAAATAGAAATACGACAAGAGATATGTGTATGCCTTATTTCTCACGAGAATATCGCTATTCTACTAAAAGCAAAAACTGCATTAAATTTGACATAAGTAGGTATTATTTCTTTAAGTAATTTTTTTATGAATATATAACAAAGATAATTTAATCACATTAAAACATATAAATATCAACTGCTTAACAGAGATTAAAAATTGTAACAACCTTGATCTTTTAATTCGGGAGAGGAAATAAGATTCACAGTGAAATTACTGGCAATTTTGATTATAATTTTTGATTACCCGAGCGGAAAATCAGAAATGGTTAGGAAGCGGAAATTGTTTGCGCGGAAGAATCTTGTTTTGTTTATTTTGTCTCTAAATTGTTTGATTAGAAGTGTGATATCTTAACCTTTACACATTTTATGATTTTTTTGTACTTTAATCATATAATAAGAGGCAATTACGTTTAAAAAAAAAATTATGTTAGATATCGACAGACGAGCATGAGGTTCACTTGAAGGTAAGTGATACCTCAGCCACAGAACATCAGTCAATGATACGCTGTCGACATACTTTTTACTTCGAGCATTCGGAAATCCATAGACTGAAACCGAAACGCGCAATATACACTTCACGGTATTTCTATCTATGAACGGTGGTTCGTTACCCGGTCGGAATTTCGTAATTTTTCAAACCCGTTCAACGCTCGAAGTTACCAGATGTGAGGAAGACATTCTTATAGAAAATTATACACAAATCCTCCCGGTGGGATTCGAACCCACGACCCATCGATGTGCACGGCAGGTGTTCTACCGAACGCCAAAGAGCTCGACAAAACGTCGTTTGTTGAGTTTAACTCATCGCTAATGTAAGCGTTGCGTAAAATAGTATGGCTGGAATATTGGTTTTGTAGCAATCATACGAACAGAATACTTTTTTTATAGAACAGGGCGCAAACGAAGGGATGGCTTAAATGATGGCAGGTGATTACCATCGCCCATAGACATCCGCAACACCAGTGTTCTTGCAGGTGTATTGACGACCCTACGACGCTTAAAGTGTAGGTTCGTTTCTTGAAGGTTCCAAAGTCGATCGGTTTAGAAAAATACAGAGGTTCCACAGAGTGGTTAAGGCTGGAAATTTCTGAAGAATCGCGCAGCCGGCCTAGCATGACCGCCACGAGATATGTCGCGGACGAGAGAAGACAAACTAAGATGTAAGATATGGAGATATATTGTATCTCGACATTGACAATTTTGATAGAAAATATATCGACAAATATATCTATTTTTGATATTAAAAGTCGAGTTTTAAGTGTAATTATCATGTTAGACCCGGAAGAAATAAAGAGATAATCGATTAAAACACGAGACAAAACGGTTGACAAAATTTTGTCGCGGTTGTCATGCTAGGCCGGCAGATGTGGACTTCTAGACATCGAGATAGTATGCGTGGGCATGCTAGTTACTAAAAAAGTAGTTGCACTTGAAGTTATTTATAATAAAGTATTTATTTATTCAAAGTATACAGTTCATACTTTCCTTTTATTTGCTAAATGAACGTTGGTTGATGTTTCAAAGGGTTTGCAGCAGAACTGAAAATTTGCATCCTTTTGAAACTTGGTGACTGCAACTTTAAATTAACTATGAAACAAGATGACTCTTTGTTCTATTTTAATAGAAATGTCAAAGCAAATAAATAGTTTTGTCCGCAAATTGAACTAATGTAAGTATTTTTAGACCGAGCAATAAAAGCTTTGATGTTGGTTTCAAATAACGAGCATACGAGTATAAATAAAAGGCAGGCAGCGCATCTGAGATATTTAGTCTTGGTTGGGCGATGGTGTTCACTTAACATCAAGCAACCCACTTGCTTGGTTGTCTGTTTTGTAAGAAAAAAAAACATGTGGAGTAACATTTTCAAAATTTCACCCTCACCACCTTGATGCAATCCATAACTAGCCGATTCTGTGGAACTAGCTCTTTGTTATGTCAGATATCGACAGACGAGCATGAGGTTCACTTGATGGTAAGTGATACCTCAGCCACAGAACATCAGTCAATGATGATTTTTACTATGAACATTCAGAAATCCATAGACTGAAACTGGAACGCGCAATGTGCACTTCACGGTTTTTCCATCTATGAGCTCTTGCTGGCGAATGTTCCTATACAAGTTGGAAACCTTCAGGAAATGAAAACAGTTCTTAAAAGCCAGCAGAACCTCTTGCTGCAGATACCGATGGGGCGCTGGTAACCTGTACCTACTTAAGTTTTTTTATATATTTAATAAAATATAAAAATACTAATAAATAAAGTAATAATCCTAGTATCCTGGGAACCATGCCGCATGGCAGTTTTCTTGAGGGTGTATATACAATATATGTTATAATTTGTTAAGATCTAGGTTATTGTTGTATTTTAATAATATTTTTAAGATTCTTATGACAGTAATAATTGCATAACTTAGCCCTATTTTGTATTGAAATGAATACAGTTTATAAAAAAAATATATTTATTCCAAAAAATGAAAAATTTAATAATATTTTAATCCATAAATTCTACATACTCAGACAAAATACAAAATATTTGTATTACAGGTGAGTACAAAGGATTTGTAAATAAAAAGAAGATGTGAACCAGACACTATACAAATGATTCAATACGTACGTACGTACAATATAGCTTCGTAGCTTATTCGTAGATGTATTTTAAACGTAAATTAAATTTGGAGCGATTTTGAGTGCAACTTTTAATTCTATAAAATATTTTATAAGCGTACTCAATAGTAGTCTTAACTAATAATAAATATTGTATTTTAACTATAATTTTACGTTTCTCTTGTAATATACGTACTTCGGCTTGGGCTGCCATAAAAGGGAATTACAATAGCTCATCCATCTCAGGAATGCGCGAAAGAGTTTGCAGGTGAATGCCCTGTACATGGGTCTGAGGATAGTAGATACCCTCCCAGGGTCTTTTTAGTGGGTCGAGTGGACAAATGGAGTCCCAAATAACCAACTAGCAACTCGCAAATGGTTGAGATATCTGGATTCTGGACTATCAGAATACTCTGTTATATAATAATAATATTTTTTTATTTCACTTTTCACAAGTCAGTCTGAACGCACGACAATCATTCAGATAATAGCTCATTTTTTCTTATTCGATTTTATAAATCTTTATATTTTTATTGTAATCTAATGTTATTTTAAAAAAAAGTACAAAAAACTAAATCGTCATATAAGATCGTATCAATAGCCCAAACTACATCGAAGTACATTTTTCATATATTCAAACAGGATGTTGTATTGTTTCAGGCAGTTTGCCCGTGAGTTGATATCGATGGAGGGACAACGATGCTTGTGCGTCGTTGTATTTCTGGTGCACGCCGCGATAGGGGCTGGAGAAGGTAATATAATAATAATATATTTTATTACTTTCATTTTTATTTTTTATTTTACTTAATTATTTCAGATTTTTAATTTTAACCTCTGTATTTCTTTTAAATTTCAATTTATAGCCGTGTTTTTGACTGTTTCAGTAGCTTGTGTAGAAAATTACTGTGTATTGTATTGTAAAATTTAAATTTCTATGGGCATTGCCTGAAATAAACATTTATTATTATTATATAATATTTTTTTTAAACTGGAATATTTTTAACCTTCAAGCGGTCGCACCGATTTCAACGTTTAAGATTTTGTTTATATCTTCGAATTTTATCATCACAAATATTTCGTATATATGTTTTCTTTTATTTAAATACTACCCTGACCGAAATCTAATATATAAAATTTCCATGTCACAATGTTAGTTACCGTACTCCTCCGAAACGGCTTTACCGAATTTTTAACAAATTTTATATGCGTATTCAGTAGATCTGAGAATCGGCTACTATCTATTTTTCATAGCCCTAAGTGATAAGAGTTGTTCGCCCTTAAATTTTTTTATTTAATTTTTGGACGAATTTTAAGGTTTTTATTTTTTATAATGTGGCATTAAAAATACATACAACCCTATATTTTCACTCTTCTATTACCAACCCCTGCTTTTTTTGTCAAAAAATCTAGACCCGTGCGAAGCCGGGGCGGGTCGCTAATATAAGTATAAAATGTAAATCATTATTTGTTATTTCAAATCCCTAAATTTCGTCCAGACATCTTTTCCGTTACGCGCGACCGCTTGAAGCTTAAAGAGTTCGAAATTTAAAGGTTTTATATTTTTCAGTGACATACTTACGTACATAATTATATTTAGATGGCAATGCCTGTCCTCATATTATACATATTATAAATTTGTACGGAAGTGATTGTTGAGAATGGCAGAAGAAACATAAAAGTACAATGAATGCTGTGGAAATGAGAGTTTTGAGAAGTATGTGTGGTGTAACTCTGAAAGATAGAATAAGAAACAGTGAAATTCGAGAGCGGAGTAAAAGTCGATGTAGTGACGAGAATTTAGAAAGGTATATTGAGTTGGTTTGGGCACGTAGAAAGGATGGATGTGAGTGGTAGAGTCCAAATTGCACCCGTGTGAAGCCGGGCGCGTTGCTAGTTGTATTAATATGTTTATGAAAAATTGAATCAAAAATAATAAGTATTTATCTTATCCAAAAACCTCATTATCCTTAAAGAGGACGCATGACATTTGAATTCAAACAGCGTTACAATACGACAAAATAAAAGGACAATTGCTTGGAGCCCAGCTGGGTCGGATTACATTGCGTATGTAAGTAGGCTTTAGAATTGTAGATGAAACCGGCCAAGCGTGTGCCGGGTCTATGGTTATTTGTTCGAAAGTTTCATAATAGAAAACTGTGGAGTAAACAAAGGATTATTTTTGGCTAAATAGACATATACGAGTATTTGTTACAGGATTCAAAGGTCGACAGCACACCTGCCGGCCTAGCATGACAACCGCGACAAAATTTTCAACCGACCGTTTTCTCATGTTTTAATCGATTATCTCTTTATTTCTTCCGGGTCTAACAAGACAATTACACTTAAAATTCGACTTTTAATATCAAAAATAGATCGTCGATCGAGATACCTTTTCTATCAAACTTGTGGATGTCGAGATATCTTACATCTTAGTTTGTCTTCTCTCGTCCGCGAGATATCTCGTGGCGGTAATGCTAGGCCGGCTGCCAGGCCTCTGTTGCGGATGTCTATGGGCGGCGGTGATCACTTACCATCACGTAACATGCCGTCTGTTTGTCTCCTCTTATATGTATTGAGTGTTTTCAAATAATTTTGTAGTGCTTTGTAGATATTATGGTAGTATGAAAACAGCTATCATTAAAATTTTAATTTGCAAGTGCTAGTAAAGTTTGATCGAGTAACAATAGGTTCTGAAACCTTGAAATATACTCAATCAAGGTTGTAGAACCAATTTGGGTTTCAACAGTATTATTACAATAGCTCGTTGAGAGCACGAGGTCTTTGTAGAATGATATCGATTGTAGTTGCTATATTTAGTTTGAGTGTATTTCAATAACAAGATCTATTTAAGGAATATAGGGCAAATGTTTCATTGATTTTTTTACAGGTCATATTATTTATTAGAAAATATTCAATAAATTATTATTTGTTTGTTTGATTAAAGAAAAGTAGTAAAGTAAAAAGAAGGTCGACAGCGCATCATTGACTGAGTTATCACTGATATCACTACATATTATAAAACAAAGTCCTCCGTCGTATCTGTATGTCTGTCTTTTCTTTAATTAAACCAATGGATAGAGTGATTCATGAGGTTTAGGTCTATAATTTGTCAAGGTTTTGTGTAAATTGGTTGAAATATAAAGATAATTGTTGGAAGTGTCGGAAAAAGTCAAACCACCTGGGAGATAATATCATCAAAAACGCTGTCTAATCACTTTGAGATATATAAAAACAATGTATGGTGGGATACTCCTCTTTTATAGGTCTACAAAAAAGCCCTTTTTGATCTTTTAAGGATAACTTACTATACCAATTCTATCTTCACAAAAATAGTCACGTACAATGCGGTAATTGGAAAGCTAGGTATTTAGATGCATACAGTATTTATCCTTATCAACTTAAATAGGTAAGCTACCTTAAGAATTGCATGTGCATTATTTTATAATAACTTCACACGGGTGCAATGTAGATACAAAATAAAAAATGTTACTCGCTGATAATATAGCTTTCTTTCAAAATCGGTCCAGTAGTTTTTGAGTTTATTCATTACATACAAAAATCCAAGAATACAAATCTTTCCTCTTTATAATTAGTATAGATTACTCCATATACTTAAAATTAATATCTTAGGAGTTATGTCAAAAATTACGCGCGAGTATGCGATCCTACGACAGACAAAACATGTAGGCATAATATGATCTACTACCCGTGCGGTGCCGGGGCGGGTCGCTAGTCTAACATAAAAAAACATACTTCGTAACTCGTAAGATATAACAACACAATCAACTAACCATTATATTTTAACGTAGGAATGAAACACCTTTGAATATGGTTATGAATTTTTATCCTCGTGTTTCTCAAAAAAAGATCCACTCTCAAGGGCCCTTTGGAGATGAACTATTTTTTATATGTCTTTCGTATTGTTGAGTTTTGACTACAGAAAAGCACACACCGTAGAACCTTAATGACCCACTCGCTAACCGGGTCAAAAGTATAGTTACAATGTGTTCGCGTTACTTTTTTTGAGAGGCAAATTCGCTTGACATATTTATGGATTATTGAATACAATGTTGATAAGAATTGATAGTTATAACAAGACAATAGAGCTCATTTTACAATGTTTTAAGTGTTTACAGTACATTGTAGAACAACTTGCGAGGAAATATTTGTATCGACCTTTTATTTGTATGCAAATTCAAAACATGATGTTTATGTATACGTTTTAGTCCAAGATTTTTTGACATTCACTCTGCGTAAAAATCCTTCTACGATATTTTCCGAGATTAAGTTAAAAAAATCAAATTTATATTTTTAACTTTATCTCGAAAAATATCCATAAGAGGGGAAAAAGTTTGAAATAAAGAAGATGGGAAAATGTATTCTATACAAAAAAGGTTTTTATCGTAAAACTATCGGTTTCTGAGATATTAGCAAAATGGCGGTATTCAAGATGGCGGCTAACGCTCGCGGTTTCGTGCGACAGAAATTTGATTTTATTCTTAGGGGGCATCCCTGACATAATCCAATCGAAAAATTACGATTTTATGCAGAGTGAACCCTTTTTAGTGCTGAAATTCTTGGAATATTTCCACTTCTTTAATCGATTTATGTTAAACTGCTTATAGTATATTCATAGTTCGTTATTCAAAGTTGGCGTTACTATGGTCTTATAATGTTTTATATTGCCACTCATTTAAAAACGGGACTTCTACACGCAGCAACCACCGCACACTTATGACCCAACAAAGGTTATAAAAACGTGGGCCATATAATATAGTCCAGTAAAATATTAATAAAAAAGGGGGAACTAGAGGAGAAACGTAACACGAAAACGATGGCGACTGTTCGTATAGAGCTGTTAAGCCGTGATAACTATGATCGTATTATAATATGTATACAAAATACCAAAGAGTTTCCTCTAATACTTTTTCAATGTACATTTTATATAACTGTTATAAGAATTTTTTTTTTTTATATCAGATATCAACAGACGAGCATGAGGTTCATTTGATGGTAGGTGATACCTCAGCCACAGAACATCAGTCAATGATGCGCTGTTTCCATCTATGAACGGTGGTTCGTTACCCGGTCGGAATTTCGATATTCCTCCCACCCGATCAATGTCTGAAGTTACCAGACATAGAGAAAACATGTTTACAGAAAACTATAAACATGTTGTCCCTGGTGGGATTCGAATCCACGACCCATCGATGCGAACGGCAGGTGTTCTACCGAACGCGCCAACGAGCCCGTCAAGTTACAACAGAATGTTACAGATAAGCAATTTAAATACTTTTTTTTCATTTCATTTTCAAATTGAATGGATGTCTACGTTTTTGTCTCATTTTTCTACTTTATTTTAAAGATTCTTAGGACATCTCAGGCTTTTAATGAAATTGAACCTGTTTCGAGGTTTTCAATTTCGTTAAGAGTTTAAGCGAATTAAATAATAATAAAATTTCTCTTTGTGCTGTTTCTCAATTTGCACTAAATTTAATATAAATATTCCATTATACATTTACCCAACTTGTTTTAGAAATATATTGTTAAGATATTTTCAAACAAGAATTTGTTTGTTACTGCTACGATCAGACTAGAGACGTGGAACAATTCTGTGCCGAAAGACATTAAATTATCTCTTGTATTAATGTTATATTTATAAATAATTATATATGTATATAATGACAGGGCACGGCTTTGCACGGGTGCAATGTAGATATAGTAATACACAAAAAAAATGCCACTAATGTTACTCGCTGATAATGTAGCTTTCTATTGGTGAAATCATTGTTAAAATCGGTCGAGTAGTTTTTGAGTTAAATCGTAACAAACAAACAAGTCTGCTCTTTATAATATTAGTACAGATATGATAGCTGGTTCGTTCCAGACTTAGATACATATTTCTCCCAACTATTTAATCCCGAAGTTACAAGTCGTAGGGAGAAAATTATAAACTATTTATTTCGGCGAGATTAGAACCCACGCCCCATCGGAACCCAATAAGCCTGTGTCTTAATCTCTTATCTAATCCAGGTCCTAATTTTTTTTTTTAAATTAATTATTATTTTAATAATATTTTTAGTAACAGATATTATAAAATATTAGTTTTTCTTGTTAGCGAATATACTTTTTGTTCTATCTATCACCTTATTTACGATATTTAAACGAACAAAAACATATAAGTGTATGGAAATTATTGTTTAGAGGTAACTAGATTCCTGACCCGGCTTCGCACGGCTATACATTTGAAGAAAATTAAACTTATATATAACTTATAACTGAAAACCAATTTGTCAATATGTTTAAAAATCATTTTTCTAATAAATTATCTGAAATTATCCATCTTTCTGCGCAATTTTTATTAAAAAACTTAAAAATAAAAATATATTATGAAAGTTGTTCTCAAGTTTGTGTTACGAAGAGAAATGGATTCATTTTTATTCATATACTCGAAGATAAGCATTTCTCAAGTCACGCGAAGTCATTTGTTTCTTCATTAAAAAGGCTCAAAATTATACAGTATTTTCATTAGAAACGCCATTTTCTTATATTTATTCACTCGTAACTGTATACCTTTCCAAGTTAATTACTGAAAACAAATTAACACTCCTAATTAATTCTTGCTGTTCAAATTTGAAACAGTTTATTATGTTTTTGAAATATACATCTATTAACAGTTAGAAATATACATTTTTGAAATATACATCTATTAACAGCTAGAATTTTTATTTTAGAAGCTTTTCAAAGGCTTTTACTGTTTTATGTATGAGTCATGATACATTTAGTATTCAGTTGACCAAATACTGTCCACGTTTTAAAATCACAGTGACATTGATTTCCGACGAAAAAATAAAAATTGTATAATTCTATTTAGTTCTGAATGTTGGACAAGTAAGCTGATGGATGAAAAATGTTTGCATATAGCGGAGATGAGAATGCTGAGGTGGATGTGTGGAGTGACAAGATTAGATGAGATAAGAAATGACTATATAAGATGAGTTTGAGAGTAGCGCCAGTGAATGAAAAATTGAAAGGTCCAAGCCTTCCATACCAATATGGACATGTTATGAGGAGAGATGAAAAACATGTATCTAAAAGAGTTTTAAATATGAAAGTATAGTGGAAGAGGGAGGCCAAAAAAACATGGATTGATTATTATGTTTGAGAGGTGTGACTGATGATATCGCGAGTGAAAGGAGAGAATGGAAAAAAAAACATACTGCGCTGACCCCAAATAAAAAAAGGAAACAGGGCAGGAAGATGAAGAAGTATAATAATATATAAATTAATAATTAATAATAATTCTATTTAGTGCTGTAAAATTTATTGTTTATAGTCAATCGTAATTTTACTCAAATTATTCGGGACATAAATGTGTAGATAAAGAAGTGATAACTTTTTTATGTGGTATCTCGCGGAGGTAGAAAAAGTTAAAATCGGCTTAAAATCAGCCTGGTTGAGTTGAGGTATTAAATAATATATATTCTGCGCTCTGAAAAACTTTGATAGCGCGATCCAGGATTATTCGCACTGGTTGTAGGCGCACATTGTAGATGTCAATTGTATTTTATAGCATTATTTTTTTTTAAAACATTAATTGCTTTTTTACCTAATAATTAACTGAAAAATTGTTTTTCCTCTGAAATACATATGTACTGCGTACTGGTAAAGGATTCTTAAAAATCAAACATAAGTTTTAAAAATAACTGTTTAAACACACTCGAATAATTATTTATTGGTACATTAGGTAGGTAACATCTATCTTACGTTTCAATGATTTTCGAGTTAGGATTCTGACGGGATAGATATGTCAACTATTACTTTGTATTTTACCCATACATATTTTTCTCGTTAGTCACATGAATGAATTGATCATACATAGACTAAATTCCCGAGCATATTGTGCCTATTGATAACTGTCAATTTTTTTTTTCATTAAGTAAAAATAGTTCAAAACATATCAAAACTGATGTTTCTGAAGTTCATCGATATCTAACCTAAAAATAGGATGTATATAGTGTGTAGTGGCTCAGTAAGCGCGATGTCTTTAGCTTCGGAGGTTCTGGGTTCGAATCCTGGGAAACACCATTAAAAAAATTGTTTCGGTCAGGCAGGGCACAGAAGACTGATCACCAGAAATGGGTCTGCCCCACTCGGGACTTCACTTTTTTTTAAATGTACTAATTATTTTTTCTTTCAGGGTCAACTCAACCACCGTCCACAGAGCGAGCCGAGTCAAATGAGTTAACGGTGTCTTTTCCTCCACTGGAAGAGATATACACCAGCACTTTAGAGAAGCATTTTGCGACTGAGAATAATACTCTCGTGACGTCACAGACTGGATCAACTGCCCTACTACCTTGCGTGATAAGAAATATTGGAGATGGAATCGTAAGTATATATATCTCTACAAATTAGAAAATTCATTCCTCATTCCTTATTAAAACTGCGAAAGAATGGAACTCCCTACCGGCTTCTGTCTTTCCGGACCACTATAACTTGGGTATCTTTAAGGCCAGGGTGAATAGGCTTCTTCTAGACAGACGTGCCCTTTCTTAGATCGCATCACCACTTACCATCAGGTGGGATAGTGGTCAAACGTCTGACTATTATGTACGTATATAAAAAATAATAATTGAATAGTAAATAAATTAAATGATACGTATTTATTTTATTACAAACTAGCAATTGCCCCCGCAACCCCCCTTGTGGGTTGAATTTCGTAAAATCCGTTCTTAGCTGACCTCTACTCGGCGAAAGGAATATTCCTACCATATTTCAAGTTGCTACGCCTTATGGTTCCAGAGATATCGTGATGAGTATATATAGGTGGGAATCTCTTTTATATATATAGATTACAATATTAAAAACTAAAAACAGAGACACCTCTCAGCATACGTTGGAAATCAACGTTACAGCATAGACTTCTAGTAGGCCCGTCTGGACAGACAAATCTTTACGATTTGAATATACATAAAATAAACAATGCCGTTATAAGTAAATATTTTAGGTAAGATAATATTCTGGTCTCCGTAAAGCTAGCTTCCCACGGTCGGTGATATTGCGGACGGACGCGGACCAGCTCGCACGACGCACCGTGGGAAGGGTCTCGTCCGTGGTAGCACAGGTTGTCTGTGACGGTGCGCCGGTATCCGTCGCGAGGCGGTAACTTCAAAGGTGCGGTGAAAAAATCTGAGTGTTATTGCAAACCGTTCTTGAATGGGAATATATTTTCGCTTTTGATATCATTCCTTGATATAACAGGACCAATTTTATGCAGTAGGTATTCGAAATCACTTGAAATCTCTTTCACTTTGCATTTTGAAATGAAGGTATCAAAAGATCTACACAGACCGACACGCGCCGTTGGAAGAGCCCTGTCTGTGTGCGTTGCCGTCCGTGGTCGTCGGCTTTCCGTGATCATCCGTAGAACTGCCGACCGTGGGAAGCCAGCTTAAGAAGTTATATATATACTGTTACTTGAAAAGGTACAGTATATCTTTTCAAGCAAGTTTTGGGTACTATCCATTATTGTATCCTTCTAAATATATTTTAAGTTGCTCGAGCTACAACTCATTGAAATTTAGGAGGTAAAACAATTAGTTTAGGACACTATGTAAAAATTTTAGGAATTTAATTGTTGCTCCAGAGCTTCATAATGAAATTTTCCAGCAATTACTGTCGATCTAGAAAGCATAGGTTCTTCGCTATACAGAGTTCCCGCACTGTTGCACGTTCTAACACGCCTTTCCCTCGAACTCTCACGGCACTCAATCATCAAAAGATGGAAGGAAATATTATGAATATGTTGGATATTTTATGAAATATATGATTAAATAATGTTAATCTATACTTTTATACGTACATATATACTAATATTATACCTAAAGAGGAAAGATTTGTATTTTTGTATGTTATGAATAAACTCAAAAACTACTGGACCGATTTTAAAAATTCTTTCATCGATAGAAATCTACATTATCAACGAGTAACATAGGTTTTTTGTATATAGTATATCTACATACCACCCGTGTGAAGCTGGAGCGTGTTGCTAGTTATTTCTATTTTTATTACTATTTTACTTTGTAATTGTAGTAATGTTATTGGCTTTATCGTTCAACTGACTTCATATAAATAAATAGTCTTGAAGCATTCCATCCAATAAAGGTCATCAACACCGCTTTTAAATTATTTACACAAATTTTAATATTTCAAGTTAGAAGGTACCTTTGAATACACTTGAATACCTCAGAGAACAAAGCTTTTATTACAAGCAACTTCAAACGATCTTAAGCTTTATTGAATTAGAAATAAAGGAGCTTATTCCCCTGTATAATAATTTAATATTACGACTCAAACTGTCGCTGACCTTACGCTAGTTACGAATTCTGTTTGCCGTTTGCAAACTAATATTCTAATTAATTGGTGTATTGAAGAACTTATATTTTATTCATAAGAATTGACGTTTGAAGGAAATGGAATTTGTAAATTTTAATAAATTTTGCTAGTTTAGCCGGGTTGTATAACACCATGAGACCTCTTCGTGCGATCCGAAGGCCAGGTCCGATTTCTTAACCCTAAGACTGCTACCGTAGGGTTTTAGTCGATATGCCCATGAGGTCAATAACTCTTAGGAGTCCGGTTGTGGAAGTAATAATACAAATAAGATATTCCTCCCACCCGATTAATGCCCGAAGTGACCAGATGTGGGGAAGACATGCTTATAGAAAATTATAAACATGTCGTCCCGGTGGGATTCGAACCCACGATCCATCGATGCGCACGGCAGGTGTTCTACCGAACGAGCCCGTCAAAACCTGCCGTGCGTTACGATGGGTCGCGATAATTTTCTGTGAGCATATTTTTCCCACGTCTGGTAACTTCGGGCATTGAACGGAACAACAGAAACAGAGTCGCATCCAATAAAATTTTAGCTTTATATAAAATTTTCTTCCCAAAGTAACTTTTAATTAGTTTCAAAATTCCACCGATAAATGAATTAATTAATATTATCATGCCTTTTGGGAGCTGTCAACAACTTTACCTCGTAACGACCAGTTCTTAAATAATTTAAGACTTACCATTAGATAAAAGTTTTGTAATTTGTTTTTCATTTTGTAAGTACGAAACAATTAATATTGAAGACGAGAATACATCTACTAATATTATAAATAGAAAGATCTGTTTGTTACGATATAACTCAAAAATAATTCGACAGATTTTAAAAATAGTTTCACCAATTGAAAGCTACATTATCAGCGTGTAACATAGGCTTTTTGTGTATAATACGCGTCTTCTATATGTTATCTAAATAATGAAAAATAATGTATCTAGGCTTAGTTCGTTAAGAACTAAGCCTAGATACATTATTAGAATATAATAATGTTAAATTAAAAAATAGTATTTGTCATGTTATGTAATCCTTGAGAGTTATTTTAAATAAAAGTAAACAATGTTTCTATCGATAACACGCAGATATGAGGTTTCTTTAAAAGCGGCGAGACTCGAACTCGCGAGCTATAGGAATGCAAATAAACGCGTCTGAATAATATAGAAACATTAATTTGCTTTTTAAATCTGCACGCCCTTTACCAAGTAATTTTCTTTATCTCTTGAATCTGCAACGAGCAGTCAGCTGTAAGATGGCAAGTTTTCAATTAAATCGTTTCACGCCCCATTGGGAGCCTTCTGGAACTTTCTCTTGATCCTCGGCAGTCGATAAGGTACTTAGCGAATTAGACATGGTAATACTCAGTGGAATACTTTATTCATAGCAATACTGAGAACTAAGATAATAGGATATAAATTTGAAATTTTAACTAGCTTTTGGCAAACGGTAGTCGAAGACGAATGTAGTGCACTTGATAGTAGGTGATACCTCTCACTAGTAGGTGATAGTCTCAAAACAACAGTCAATGATGTGCTGTCGACCTATGTTTTTTTTTATGTTAGATGTCAACAGACGGGCATGAGGCTCTTTTGATGTTAGAATTAACAAAATTCCAAACAGAATTAAAATAAAAAATATACAAAACAAAAAATCATATTATCATCAAATAATATCTTTATGTATCCTCCTGTAATAATAACAACAACATTGAGAGAGATTTCTGTATTAAAAATAATATTATTATTTATTTAATATTTTGGCAGAAGTATAATGAACTCGTTACAAATCGATAACTTTATTTATTAACTGAAACTCTTTTGCTATCGCAAAAACTACGTTAAAATGATTACAAAAATGTTTGCCAAAGCAAAAATGTAACTTAAAATTTTATTCAGGGCAAATTGACACGACTTGAACGACTTGAACTTTACACAGTATACCTAATAGCCAATTACTTACAAGAGGGATTATGAAAAATTAAAATTACCATTTTACCGAATGCTGGTAATTAGGGAAAAACAGGCGTAAATATTCGTAATAAAGTTCAAAATTCCGTGGTAAATAACTCCAGTTTTTGTTAATTATAGCATGCCTTTTTACACCTCAGAAATTATGTTTAACGCTTATTTTTATTAGGGGAAGTTTTTAACAAGAGTGTTTAGCATTTTGATTATATTTGGACGCTGTAAGCAATACACTGTCAACCCACAAAATGATAAAACTATAAATTTTGATACTAATCTCTTCCTTATGAGCTGGAGTATATATTTCAAAAGAGATATATACCATTTTAATCGTTTTAATATCAAAAATATTGAAAAAACTAGTGAGCACGAAACCCTAAAATGTTTAAAATATTTAACAATAATGCACTAAATTTTATTACTTGGTTGCTACCAAGCAAAACGACATATATTTAGTGTTATAATAATAATTACAAAAAATCTATTATTTCTGTTATTTTTTAAAAGAAATTTAATAAAAACTAATTAAAACTTCAAACTCAATTTTCTCAAAATGGCAACCATGTGGGATGACACTGTATTGCTTAACAGCGTCCATTTAGGGTTCCTTATATTCGGTTTAATACACTATCTTTCACAATCTAAGAAACTTTATAAGAAATTTTGGTATCTTATCGAAATAAAAAGTCTTATCTTCTATTTTAGTTCCAATATTGAATAGGGTAAAAACAAAATGGCGGGCGTCTGGGGCGCATTGGGTACCTATCTTCCAATATGCCGATATGACAAGTCTGGAAACAAATTTTTCCTATTTATTAAGCCCGGACAATTTAATTATTTCAACTGTTATTATTATATTACTAATAACAGGACATTTTGTAGGCACAATGTCCATTAAATGATTTGGTTTATACATTGACATATATTGTTGATCGAAGGGTTTATAACATAACCTTTGAGGGCGGTGTCCTAGAGAGGACATTTTTAAATCGTCGTAGAAATCGATGATACCGCAGCGGGAACATTCGAAAATCGCAAAAATGACAAAACACTATCGCAAAGGATTAATATATATTTAAAAAAAACATACTCGATTTCATTCGATTATTTTCAGCAGTTCCGGTTCGATTTAATTAATCGGTCAATCAGTCAGCTTTTCGGAAAGTATTCTGTTTATATTCAAGTTATACTTTAATTAAATTTAAATATAAAATAAACCAACCGGTTTGGAAATTTACCTCACTTTTTATCAAAAGGAAATCCTCCTTTAAATTGATAAATAGTCAACCATCAACCAGAGAATCAAACCCGGTATACATGGGTTAGTGGCTTGAAATGCTGCTTCTACCTTGTATTTATGTAACACCACCCTTATATTTTTACTGTGAAATCAAGTTCTCGTATATATTATCATATAATGATATGCATTATGCATTTTATCAAGTCTGAAGTACTCATTTTAATTTATAATTAGCATATTAATATGCGGGTATATTAGAAGTATTACAACGTGTGCTTAGCAGAGAACCAATATTATAATGATGAGTCTCCCTTAGTCAGAGCTTAACCTATTTTAAATAAACCAGCCAAGTCAGGCACATGCGTAGAGGGTTCCGTATCACGAAGCTTTTGTTATAATATTGTATTTTATTAACGCGAGTATCACACATATAAATAAAAAAATAAAATTAAAGAAAATACTTTATACCGGATCAACTAAGTACGAATAGATGGCGTTAGTATGGCAACTTTGTGATATTTCAAATCAGACAAATGTCACCTTTCAGTCGCTTGCTGAAAAGCTTTCGAAAAGCCGGGGAAAATAATTTAATTAATCTTACAGGCTCTTTGGTACGTTTGGTAGAACACCTAGCTTGCACACCGATGGGTCACGGGTTCGAATCCCGCCTGGACGTCATGTTTCTAATTTTTATAAGCATGTCTTCCCCACATCTAGTCACTATGGGCATTAAACTAATGGGAGGAATATCGAAATTCCGAACGAGTAACTTACCACCGTTCATAGATGGAAAAACCGTGAAATGTACATTGCGCGTTTCGGTCTCGGTCTATGGATTTCCGAATGCTTGAAGTAATTATTAGGAAGTAGACAGCGCATCATTGACTGATGTTCTGTGGCTGGGGTATCACCTACCATCAAGTGAACCTCATGCTCGTCTGTCGAAATGTAATATTAAAAAAAAATCACGTTTAAAAATTTTTTTAGTTTACACTTTATTTTATTTTTAACCATTTTGTTATACATTTATGTGTGTTGAAATCTGGAATTTTAGACTTCCAATAAAATATTCTATATCAAAATATAGGTATATAAAAGATATAATAGAGTCAAGGAAAACATTAGTACATCTAAGGACAAAACTAAGACAGAATAATTATTGAAACACCGTTTAATTTTAAATTTAAATATTATAAATTAATCTTAAGTCCCGAAACACTCAAAGTTTGAGGCGTGTTGTCCTTAATCAATGTCTTATTAAGATACGGATCTTCGTTTCCTTTGTCATGCCTCTCCTTTGTAAGATATTCTGACATTACCCTTTTCTAGGCTTCAACAATACTTACATTTGGTCAAGCAAGTATAGTATTAATAATGATAATATAAAAACTTTAACTTTTTAGTGCACACAAAAAGAATTAAATACTTTATACGGGATTAAAACTCGATTTATTATGTATAATATAAGTATGCACGTTTATTAGAACGTTAGAATAGATGGCGTTAATATGGCAACTTTGTGACATTTCAAATCAGACAACTGTCACCCTTCAGTCTGCCGCGACCACGGTTGCTGAAATGTATCCGAAACGTCGGGATCGATAATATTATAAATATAAAATTGCGTTTTAATCCGATATAAAGTATTTTAACATAGTCTAGGTAACTCGCTGATAAGGTGAAAGAATTTTTAAAATCGGTCGAGTAGTTTTGAGTTAAGTCATAACAAATAAACAAAAAAATCTTTCCTCTTTATATTATTAGTATAGATATAGATTCTAATTCCTATACTCTGTATTCCACAGTACTTTAAAATCACAGGGCATTTCGTGGAAACCAGACCAAAACAATTGAAAACGACATTCCACAAATAAATTAGGACTTTGCCTAATAACTTCAAATTACCCTTATTTCGCTAATGAGCCATGCATACTAAAAACGCCTTTTTCACGTAAAAAAAGTGTAATTAAAACTACGCTTTTACGAAACTTTTGCGTTCAGATGCTTTTTAGCGTTTTAATTTAAATACGGGGTTGAGGCTGAATATAAATGCCATGATTTACATGGATGTATTTTTTTTTAAAGTTTCTAGTGGGACATAGGGCAGACATTTTTGAATCGACCCAATGTCCCAATAGTATTATAGAATACTAGCAATTGCCCCCGCAACCCCCCTTGTGGGTTGAATTGCGTAAAATCCGTTCTTAGCTGACCTCTACTCGGCGAAAGGAATATTCCTACCATATTTCAAGTCGCTACGCCTTATGGTTCCAGAGATATCGTGATGAGTGACTATATAGGTGGAAATCTCTTTTATATATATATAGATTTTTTCCTCAGGCAACCAGATAATTGATCTTCTACGAACGAACGTTTGTTACGTTCAAATGTAATATTTTATCTTCTTATTTTTTCCACATGATTCGTTTCAAAGAGAACATACTGCGCCGACCACAAATCACTAGCACTGTGCGCTTTATGCGCAATTTTCTTCCACGCACTACGCTTTTGTGGAATGAGTTGTCGCCAGCGATTTTTCCGAACCGGTACGACTTGGGGACCTTCAAGAAGAGAGCCTATTCCTACCTTAAAGGCCGGCAACGCAACTGCAAGTCCTCTGGTGTTGCAGATGTTCATGGGCGGCGGTGTTCACTTTCCATCAGGTGAGCCGCAGGCTCGTTTGCCCCCTATATTATAAAAAAAATAATAATAATAAAAGGGAACAGGGCAGGAAAGAAGAAGTAGACAATAACTTTGATATAAAAAAAATGTTTCTTTAACCGAATATTTTTATTTTTACGCTTACTGTTTACGACACATTTTCCATAAAGCAGAAAAAAAATAAAAATGATATAAAAAATATTTTATTTTACAGGCGCAGGTACGTTTAATGTTTTATTAAAAATGTCGAGGGCTTTTTAACCGGTGACATAAAAAGGCAGTCAACCGTAATGTATTCTCATCACGGTACTTTTGTTAGACACATTAGTGGCAGCCCTGTTATCAAATACTAGACATGGTATAAATAACATATGGTATTCAAATAAAAGTTTTACGGGATTAAAACGCGATTTATTATTTATATTGTTTAAATTATTTATCCCGACTTTTCGAATGCTTTTCAGCAACCGTGGTCACGGGGAGACAGAAAGATGACAGTTGTCTGATTTGAATTTTTAGAAATTTTGTTTTATGTCAGATATCGACAGACGAGTATGAGATTCACTTGATGGTAGGTGATACTTCAGCTACAGAACATCAGTCGGTGATGCGTTGTCGACCTAGTTTTTACCTAGTATTTGGAAATCCACAGACTGAGACCGAAACGCGTAATTTTACGGTTTAATATCCTAACACCATAGTTTTAATAAGGTAAAAGTTATTTTATTTTAGTATTTGAGTCACTTTAGCATCTGAATACATTCGTTTTTCTTCTCATTTCATGACAACATGGCCGTTTCAGCTCTTTTCGGAAGCCGTTTATTCAACAATTTGTCTTAACCGAAAAGGCGCTCCGAGTAAGTGCAGTGCCGTGTTCTGTTTATTGAGAATTATGTTCAGGATAGGATAGTAGGGAATATGTTACAATCTTGTTTTCCTGGGCTTTTCGCCAACTGCTATTTATTTACAAATTATTTATTTGGCAAATACATCTTAACTATATATACTAATATTATAAAGAGAAAAGATTTGTATTTTTGCATGTTATAAATTAACTCGAAAACTACTGGAGCGATTTTTATCTTATTCTTTCTTTTCTTCACCAGTAGAAAGCTACATTATCAGTTAACTTATAAAGAATTGGGACCGGATCGCCTCTAAGGCTTGTTAGAAAAAAAAATGTTTTTCAGGAAGGGCAAAAGACGGCCTCAACGTATGCTGAGTGATCTTCCATTTCGGTGGTCATCAATTATTGCTGCAACAATTGTTTTGTTGTATTTATACGTATTTTTGTAATCTTTGTATATATTATTGGTGACTTTTTTATAGAATAGGAAGCAAACGGACACGCAGCTCACGTGATGATAAGTGATCACCGCCGCCCATACACATCCGCAACACCAGAGGGCTTGCAGGTGCGTTGCCGGCCTTTCAGGAAATAATAAGAATGAGGAAATAATATTAAATACTGAATAAAGTATTTCTGTTCTAAAAACGATCGTGAAGGATGGTAGGTACCAAACCAACACCTGTAATAGACACTTCTCAGTGAAACATACCGTGTCCTTATTTTACTATTTTCCTTGTTACAGGTGTCATGGATTCGCAGGAAAGACTATCACCTGCTGACTGTAGGGCTCACCACCTACAGTTCAGACCAGCGGTTCCAGGCCATACACCTGCAACACTCAGAGGTAATGATGTGCTACTTTGGTAGATACTTTGGTAGATTTGGTTAGGTTAGGTTAGGTTAGAAAAACCGTGAAGTGCACATTGCGCGTTTCGGTTTCAGTCTATGGATTTCCGAATCCTTTAAGTAAAAATTAGGTCAACAGCGCATCATTGACTGATGTTCTGTGGCTGAGGTATCACCTACCATCAAGTGAACCTCATGTTCGTCTGTCGATATCTGATATAAAAAAAATAAAAAATATATCATACCTCGTTAATATAAAAGAGAAAAGGTTTGTATTTTCGTATGTTTGTAACGAATATATTTAAAAACTACTGGATTGATTTTAAAAATTCTTTCACGAATAGAAAGCTTTGTTATAAGCGAGTAACAAAGGTTTTGTGTATATATCTATATATTAATACTAGATCAAGAAAGAGGTAATGAAAAGGTATATTCCTTTATATTCTACTTATACTTTTTATTATTATACTTTACTAATTATCGGATGAGAACTAGTCGAACAAATAAGATTAAGTGATATTTTTAACAACAATTCGGAAATGCATCTTCCGTTTCCGTCTATCTACAAATAGTCGTTATTCAGACAAAATTTCAATATATCTCGCTTGTTTAAATTTCAGAGTAGCACGATAAGTCAAATTTATAGATATATAAAGATGTCAGAACCGGCAACGATAATAATCATTTTTCGAACAAGTATTCCTATGGGAAAAATAATTTAGATATTTCTTCCAGGACTGGACTCTGAAGGTCCGTTTCGTCCAGAAACGAGACGCTGGCATCTACGAGTGCCAAGTCTCGTCTCATCCTCCCACGAGCATATTTCTACACTTAGATGTAGTCGGTTAGTATCCAGTTACATAAATTTTATATATTATATAGTTAACCAATTCTTCTCGTCCATTCTACCCTTGATTTAAGAACTGGCAGTAAATGTAAAATTAGAAGCATTTAAATTTTTATTTTTATTGACGTTCATACATTACCTAAATGAAAATGATTTGATAAGACTATCATTATACATATACATATCGTCTATAACAATAAGTATTGTCGTTTGTGAAAATAGATTAAAATTGATTTGGTACGGTGAAAAACAAAATTCTGATTTTGACATACGAAAAATATACGAGTAATGTATTAACATGTAATTAATTCATAGACATATATTTAATACTGTTTAGTTGCTAAAAAAAATGTTTATAATATTATTATTGAAATAAAAAGAAAATGGCTCAAAAAGCATATCCGACAATTTAATTAGGGAAAGGCGATATAGTAGAATAATAATGTAAGTCTGTATATACATTAAGATCTCTGAAACTACGCGAGGGATAACAAGAATTTATTGATATAAAATGTTTTCTATTCACTTATATGACTTCCGATATAATATAGTGTTATGTCAAGACTGTATCTCCCAAAGTTTCAAATAATTGTAATTCAATATTATATATAATTTTCAAAGAGTCTTAACAATTCGATTCTTACCGGCTACTTTATACATTTACCCTAATAACAAATCTATTAACAAACTAAAAACAGTAAATGTGACAAAATGTGTTTCGCTTTACTTTGGATCTTCCTCGCACTGAGTGAAAGTTCGACATTTTTTTCGAATGGCTTACCTTTTAAAAATATTCACCTTTAGCCATTGCTACATATTATATATTTACTTACTATTTTATGTAAAATTACATAGGATTTTACATAAAATTAGGCGATCAGTTTTCTGTGTTCTATGCACAAAATTTTCTTTTTTTTTCTCGATATTCGAACCTGAGATCTCCGGTACTAAACGCAACGTGCCCACCACTGAGTCACGGAGACAGACAACGCTCTTTAATTTTTAATTACTGTTTCTGTGCTTTTTAAATTCTTTAGCTGTACTTATATTCTGTAACTGTAATTTTCCTCGGTATGTCATGTGGTTGGAAGATAATAGCATGAAAGCTTTCCCTAACACCGAAACCGTGTCAAAGAGCTCTCATAAAGAATTAAAAATTCAACCTCGCAAAAGCCTACGGCGAAACAACTTAACCCAAAAATAATTAAAATTCCGTGTGAATATAAATTCCTTTTAATGTTAAAACGTTAAAATGATTTCCTGTGTTGTTAAGTATTTTTTACCACAAAATATTTTTATGAAGTGCGCGATAATTTTTTATAAAGGTTGTTCAGTTTAGTGGTTTTAGGCTTTTTTTTTAGGAACTAAGCTACGCCGCTGTAGCACAGTACGCTACGTCGCGCGTCGGCATGGTACACAAATTAGCTACGTCGTAGACAATAACGTTAACCCGTAGACTATGTCGTAGGCCGTAGCATTATAACACATATCGTAGCGCATACTATAAGAAGATAAACTTGCAACCAATCTATCTAGCAAAGATTTTCAGCAAAATTAGGTCCAAGAAATAAATTTCAATGTTAATTATCCAGCTCACAAAAAACCAAGCGCAGTTCTATGTCCGTTTCACTGATCGAAGAATCATCACTCACAAATAGGTAGGATATGGCGAAGGGTGAACATTAATAAAAGGTAAGCTATTTCAAAAAAACACTACTCCATCTCCTGCAAAGATCCACTACTCTATCTCACGAAGTCACGAAGATAGATATGAATGTTTTCAGGCAATATAAATTGTTTTAGTGTGCGTAATCTTCCGTAAGTGAGCGCTTCCGATTTGCACGCTTGACGACATTCATAGACAAAGGGACTTCGTGAGATAAAATATTTTTATCTAAAATATATTAATTTTCTCTGTTATTATAATAGGTGTATTTTTACAGAGGCTCGTGCGCAGATATCAGGACCTACGGAGAAATATCTCAAACCTGGATCCACTCTCAGACTCCAGTGCTCTGTTGTCCAGACAACTGAGGCACCAGCTTTTGTTTTCTGGTAAGTACGGAGGTTAAAATGTTAATTTTGTGAACATTTGAAACATTTATCTATATCTATGCTAATATTATAAAGAGGAAAGATTTGTATTTTTGTATGTTATGAAAAAATTCAAAACTACTGGATCGAATTTAAAAATTCTTTCACCAATATAAAGCTACATTATCAGCGAGTAACATAGGCATGTACCTGTCCGAAGCTGGACGAATTTCTAGTGTGAAATATACTGACCATTGCATGTACATAAGCTTTTGCCTTTGATTCCATACGGAAAAATATGTATACAATATTTCTTCGAACTTTTAGAACTCTCTTAATATTATGGCAAATATTATAAACAGTTTATATTATAAACAATTAAGTTCCTATCCTAGCAGTTTAGTTTGAAGGTTGATTGTTCTATTTTAGAAATCTTTTTTAGGTTATTAAGACTTATACTTGGTTGTAGTCATTAAAACATAAACTATCTAGTTAATTTACGTAGTAATTATTATCGTCTTTTATCAACGCGAGTATCACAAATTAAAATAAAATACTTTACACCAGATTAAAACACGATTTATTATTTAAATTATTCATCCCGAAGTTTCAGGTGGTTTTCTGAAATAGTGGTCACGGGCAGACTGTGCTTAATATATCATCCTACGTTATTTTATAAGGCCATAACTCTCACAGATATCTTGTATTTTTAGGGATATTTCCCGGTGATTTTCGAACCTGCTATCTATCGAATCGTATAGTAGGTGTTCTACCCAATGTGCCAATGATCCCGTCGAACTAACTAAACATCAGGTGACGCATCCGCGATGTTTGTCCATCTATACCTATAAAATACGTTTATTTCAATTAAAACCTCCATGAATCATTTGAGTTGCTCAACTGTGCTTGAAGAGTCGACATGAAACTAATTTTCACCGCGTAAATGAAAATAAAACACACGTTTAGCCTTCACAGAAAGTGGTCGTAAAACTTTATATTTTTCAGTTAAATTTCAGTTCGCCATTTTGCGGTTCGACGCTCATACTAAATTGTTTTGCCGTGCAGATACGAATAAAATTTTAAGTGACCAAACTTACAAGTACATGTTTTACAAACGTTCTTTGAACAAATATTATCTGCTATGACTATACGTCATGACTTCTTTTTATTAGTTAGTTATAACACGCCCGGCTTTTCACGGGTGCAATGAAGATGTGTGACATCGCGTCAAAAATATCACGCATTGGTATGCTGAATCGCGCAGTTTTGGACTTCCAGACATCGAGATGGTTCTCGATGTCTGGAAGTCCAAAACTGCGCGATTCCTGGGACACTTCTTGCCTCGCACAACCACTCTGTGGAATCAGCTTTCGCCGGCGGTTTTCCCTAACCGATACGACTTGGGAACCTTCAAGAAGCGAACCTACATCTTTCTTAAAGGCCGGCAACGCACCTGCAAGGCTTCTGGTGTTGCAGATGTCTATGGGCGGCGGTAATCACTTACCATCGCGTGAGCTACCTGCCTTATACTATAAAATAAAGATGTTGGTAAATAAATAGCCTATGTTACTCGCCGATAATGTAGCTTTCTATAGGTGAAAGAATTTTTAAAATCGGTCGAGTAGTTTTTGAGTTAAATCATAACAAACCAACAAATCTTTCCTCTTTATAATATTAGTATAGATAGTATAGATTGTTGAACTTTTAGAAGGGATCACAAATTTTTATCTCATAATAAATATAGCCTTTTTTACTAAGGGATAATGTTGCATTATAATGGTGAAAGAATTTCTGGAATCGGTCGATTACTTTTTGAGTTTAGGTATTTGATACAAACATACAAAAATACAAATCTTTCCTCTTTTTAATATTAGTGTATGTAACGTTGAGGCATCATTGTACGACTTCACATAATTGATACAATGCATATTGATATCTACGCAAGTCCAAAAGCATTTTAATGAGTTCGAATAGGATAGGATTACATTATAGGATTCTAATATTGTCTTTTATTAACGCGAGTATCACACATTTAAATAAAATACTGTAGGTATATCCTGTCTGCCCATGACCAAGGTTGCTGAAAAGCATCCGAAACGTCGGGATAAATAATTTGAACAATATAAAATATAATAAATCGCGTTTTAATCCGGTACACGGTATTATATTTAAATTATAGGATTCTACCATCAGACCAGGTCAATTGTATTTTTATCACGAAAAATTTGAACATGTAACAGGAATCGAACCCACGACCCGTAAAGTATTATGGCAATTTATTGTGAAAAATAGCCAAATAAAATTTCTTATTCACGATAAGGATCTTGAGAGCAATATAACGAAATTCTTTAGAATAAATTGCATCTAAAAGACGTGAAGCATATTCTTGGTATATTAAACTACCGTCATAGGAGACAAGTAGTTCTACTAAACGAGGTTAAAGAAACTTCACAAAGGTAGTTTATTAGAAACAGGGGATTAGGGGTTATCTGTATATATATAATATATATATCTATACTAATATTATAAAGAGGAAATATTTGTATTTTTGTGTGTTATAAATAAACTCAAAAACTACTGAACCGATTTTAAAAATTCTTTCACCAATAGAAAGCTACATTATCAGCGAGTGACATATGTTATTTTTTGTGTTTAGTACATCTACATTGCACCCGTGTGAAGCCGGAGCGCGTTGCTAATACTTTTATATATTTATGGGTGGAAGGGAAATTCAAATTCCGATCTATGGTACCCCATTCATAATCATATTAAAACTACACACATAAAACACAGCATACAGGAAAAAATCAATTACCAATCATCTACTATTATTTTTTTATGTTAGATATCGACAGACGAGCATGAGGTTCACTTGATGATAGGTGATACCTCAGCCACATAACATCAGTCAGTGATGCGCTGTCGACTTACTGTTTACATCGAGCATTCGGAAATCCATAGATTGAAACCGAAATGCACTTCACGGTTTTTCCATCTATGAACGTTCGGTTAGGTTCGTTACCCGGTCGGAATTTCGATATTCCTCCCACCCGATCAATGCCCGAAGTTACCAGATGTGGGAAAAACATGCTTACAAAAAATTATAAATATGTCGTCCCGGTGGGATTCGAACCCACGACTACATATTCTACCGAGCGCATCAACGAGCCCATCGAAACTGTCTCCTTTCCTCCTAGTTTAAATACCATTCTAATGAAAGGAATAAAACGTTTAAATTAGTATTTGTTTGAGCCACTATATAATTATTTTTAACCTTACATGAATCAGAGATGCATAAGAATAACTAATATAACATCGTAACCTATTACAAAATATTCAAAGTTCAAGTGGGGAATTGTACATTTTTTTACTTCAAGTGTTATGGATTCGAACATTAATTGGCATTCGGAGTTTGACGAACATTTCATACAAACATTAAAGTATTGTGTAACTTATATAGCGAATAAGTTAGCTCCGTAACAAAAGCGCAGTATTATATTGCAAAAAAGTATTGTGGTTGTAATTTCATCGTTGATTATTTCAATACAAAACTTCGAAGTTCGTTTTTCGTAATTAATCTACAGATATTAAATAGATGTACCGATACGACTTGCATACCTTCAAGAATTTAAATAAAATACTGTATACCGGAGTAAAACGCGATTTATTATTTATATTGTTTAAATTATTTATCACGACGTTTCAGACAGACGAGCGTGTAGTGGTAGGTAATAACCCAGCCACAGGGCATCGGTCAGTGATGCGCTGTCGACCTTTTCTTTACTTTTAATATATATATTTGTTGAAATATAATATGTATTTAAATAAAATACTGTATACCGGATTAAAACGCGATTTATTATTTATATTGTTTAAATTATTTATCTCGACGTTTCGGATGCTTTTCAGCAAACGTGGTCACGGGGAGTCAGAAAGATGACAGTTGTCTGAACTTTTCCTTAAGGAACACATTGCGGATAT
This sequence comes from Anthocharis cardamines, assembly GCA_905404175.1. Classification (NCBI taxonomy): domain Eukaryota; kingdom Metazoa; phylum Arthropoda; class Insecta; order Lepidoptera; family Pieridae; genus Anthocharis; species Anthocharis cardamines. The sequence continues at coordinate 7,753,064 of FR989974.1, forward strand.
CAAACACAGACGTCACTCTAAATCAGCAGTATGTGAACACACTCTGGATAAACCAAACCTCTACATACGTTTCGACCAACCGAAAATCCTTGCAAGAGAAAGTAGATTCTTTCCCAGACTAGTACGTGAGGCTATTGAAATTAAAAAACATCCTAACTTCAATAGAGAGGATGGTTTGAGACTTTCCAACACCTGGGATCCAGTAATTAAAAATCTAAAACCCCAAATCAAACATACTAAAAAACAAGAGGACACCGTTAGTCAGTATTGTCATAATATAGAAAATTACACTAAATATTAACTCCGTAGGAATAGATGGCGTTAATATGGCAACTTTGTGACATTTCAAAAATCAGACAACTGTCATCTTTCGTCTCCCCGCGACCACGGTTGCTGAAAAGCATCCGAAACGTCGGGATAAATAATTTAAACAATATAAATAATAAATCGCGTTTTAATCCGATATTCAGTATTTTATTTAAATGTGTGATACTCGCGTTAAAACCTCCGCTGAGAGACGTAAACAGACAGGTTTACCTCTTCTAATTTAAACAATATAGATTTTTGTTAATAACTAGCGGATATTAACAAAATAGCAGACGATTTCCTGCCAGAATGTTGGCTTCAAAAATAAAAAAATAATGCTATTTTCCCATTTATATAAAGCCTATATGTTGCCCCGGGATTTGCTTAATATATTTGTGTAAATTGCATGAAAATCGGTTCAGTATCTTCAGAGAATTCGGGAAACAAAAAAAAATGGGTTTGTTCTATTTCTCTTCTTACACCCTCGTGACGCGGTTTTTAGCATTTTTTCTATGTACAGACATTTGACCTCTACAGATTTATTATATGTATAGATATCCTAAGAGAATACAAAAGATGGTGAAATTTTTCTAAGTCGCGAGAAAAAGTTTCTATCATACAAAAACTCACAAGATAGCAAAGGATTTTGATCCTGAATAATTGTACACTAAAAACTTCAAGAACTTACTCTTGCAAATTTCTTTTGATATTCTCAAAGAAAAATCTGCAGAAGTTCCATATTCCATTTCATAGTATTTCATATTATATTCTATCGTCGGCAAATATAGCATATATATCAAAGAATGCATAAAGAAGAGAAGCATATTGCATTCTGAATATAATTTTCGTTCAAACAAAATTGCGTCTTTGCATTCGCATGAAATTCGAAGTATAATAAAATGCACCTGCAAATTCAATTCAACTTGCGATCGTATCTCATTATCGAAACTGCTAGATTTCTGTATCTGCGTGAACAGAATCTTTAACTTGAAATAGGAACATTAAGATCATATAATATCAGGATATTGGCAAGCCGAAAGCTTGATTCTGTGTGCTATTTCTAAAATCAATGACATATGGGTGTATCAGAAATGACATGATTTCGAGATTTTCGAAAAAACAACATAGTAGGCCTATCATATTATGTCAAAATCATACATACTTCTACTTATATTATAAGGAGGAAATATTTATTTGTTTGTTTATAACGATATAACTCAAAAACAACTCGACTGATTTTAAAAAATCTTTCGCCAATAGAAAGCTACATTATTAAAGAGTAACATAGGCAACAATACAATACTAAAATTGTGTATCGACATTGCACCCGTGCGAAGCCGGGGCGGATCGCTAGTAGGTAATTTATATCTGGAATACAATCTAAAATCGTAGTTCTATCATAATCGGCGAGTGTACGTATATGTACGTAGAATGCCTCTTGGATTTTCATAGATTTAGGTACTAATATTAGAATTAACCTCTTAGTAACAATTATGGATGTTAATATTGTCTTTTATTAACGCGAGTATCACACATTTAAATAAAATACTGTATACCGGATTAAAACGCGATTTATTATTTATATTAGGTCTGTCTCCCCGCGACCACGGTTGCTGAAAAGCATCCGAAATTTCCGAATCCGAAATTTAAACAATATAAATAATAAATTGCGTTTTAATCCGGTATACAGTATTTTATTTAAATTATGGATGTTATTTTATTATTAAATAAATAATAATAATAAGCAGAATTGTTGTAATTATTAACATTGTATCCATGTCTGTTTGGTCAATCTGTATTTGATCTCGTTAAACATTTGGCTACGAACAAATTGGCTCTATCAATAAAAGGACCAATAAAACTTTTTTTCCGTTCAATTCAAATGCTAGGTTATTTTATTTCGCAGAGTCCACAGTTGTTTTTATAAAGACCCGTTGCCATATTAAAAAAACTCAGTTTATTAAGACAAATGGATGTGTTGCCCTTCCAAAGTTTAGGTTATTGCCATTCCGTCCAGCTTAGCTGGATTAAATCTTGTTTTTGTCATTCCTTTATTAACAAAATATAAAGATAGTTGTTTGTTTATGTTAATGGTAAGTGAAACCCCAGCTACAAGATATCAGTCAATGATGCGCTGCCGACTAATTTTTTTAATTCGAGCATTCAGAAATCCATAGACTGAAACGAGCAATGTGCACTTCACGGTTTGTTTATCTAAAGTTGTGGAGTTTAATTGTATTATATATGTAAAGAAAACATATTGAAGTTATAACATGTTTTAGCGTTAGTGTCTTTTAATAACGGGAGTATCACATATTTAAATAAAATACTTCATACCAGATTAAAACGCGATTTATTATTATCAGCTGTATGTGAACACTCTAGACAAGCCAAACCACTACATACGTTTCAACCACCCGAAGATCCTTGAAAGAGAAAATAGATTGTCTCCTAGACTAGTAAGTGAGGCTATTGAAATTGAAAAACATCCTAACTTCAATGAGAAGATGGTTTGAGACTTTCCAACACCTGGGATCTAATAATTAAAAATCTAAAACCCCAAATCCAACATACTAAAAAACACCGTTAGTCAATAGTGTCAAAATATATTTAAAATTGTAATTGCAGTAAATATGAACTCCGTTCTCTACTAAATTCCAAAATAAAATCAAAATCCATTTAAAAATTTATTATTAAATATACTTTGTACTTTCTTGAATATTTCTGTGGAGGATAGGAGATGTGTTCTTCTTTCGATTTAAAGGTAGAATCCTCGACCAATCGAACCAATGGCTGGGCGGCCGTAAAGCCCAGTAGTTGACTCAGCGCTCGGAAACATTTTGATAGCGCGATTCAGGATTATTTACTTCTTATCCGTTCTACGCCCTTAATTTGAGAACTTGCAGTAAATGTTAATTCAAAAGCATTAAATTTTGTTGTTATTGACGTTCATGACGTTATGTTACCTAAATGAATAAATGGTAATTTGATTTGATTAGATTGACGTCTTCGTACTGATCATATTATGATCAGTACGAAGACGTCAATCTAATCAAATCAAATTAAAGTATCACCACCTCACATCAACTACTGGGGCCTTACGGATGGCCAGTCAATAGTTCAACTGTTCGAGGTTTTCTCTTTAGATCAGTGGAAGAATAAACTTTCCTAATTCTACAAGCTATATTAAAATATCCATTTAACAGTTTAATCCCCTTTATCATTACGCCCACATACATTGGGAATTCGATACATTACCAATACTTGTTCCAGGTACCACAACAGCAGAATGATCAATTACGACGCAGAACGAGGCATCAATGTTACGACGGATACTGAGCAGCGTCTCTCAGACCTTCTCATTCCAGCGGCGAGCGTGTCCCACGCTGGCAATTACACCTGCGTGCCAAACAATGCGGTGCCTGCCAGTATCTACGTTCATATCTTTAATGGTAAGTTATATTATATACCAGAAGCAAGTGGCAATTAAATACTTCCACATATATAGAGATATTAATAGATATTAAAACTTCAACAATTCTAAGATCTCATTAAAATAGCAAGAGCATCCCATGCTTCTGCACAACTACATGTGGTTTTATTGTATACTTATTGACAAATCTTATATATTTTACTAAACGGCATGACTTCGAGCATTCGGAAATTCATAGAATGAAACCAAAACGCGCAATATGCATATCTCGATTTTTCCATCTATGAACGGTGGTTACCCGGTCGGAATTTCGATATTCTTCCCGCCCTTTCAATACCCGAAGTTACCAGACATGGGGAAGACATGCTTACAGAAAATTATAAACATGTCATCCCGGTGGGATTCGAACCCACGGCCCATCGGTGCGCACGGCAGGTGTTCTACCGAACGCACCGGTGACCCCGTCGGCGATCACATAATTTATACGCGGGTACATTTGCTTTTGATTTCTCATCAGTTTGTGATAATGACTATTTATAAATATATTTATTCTAGCCTCTTGAAAGAAAGACAACTGATATTGGAATCGCCTGATTATTCTGTTATTTACACAAGACACGTACAATCTTCAATTACGCGAACAAACGATATACCTATAGCGTGATTACAATGAAGTACCTACATAATAGATGTGGGTGATTGTGTGTTTTCGTGTTCATGTTTTTTTGTTGTTTGAGATGTCTTGTATAAAGCGTTGCTTAGGTAGCATAAAAATATCTGCACATTTTACTAATCTGCTATCGGCGTAAGTAAATATAGATGTTTAATTTACCCTGAATTACGTTATTCAACAAAAGTATCCTGTGGTGACTGGTCGGACTTCAATTCGTGTATGCGGTGATGTTAGTTATTTCGACTATGTATCTGAGTGTTGTTCCCACGAGACTGTGAGTGTGTGCTCCTATTTCACCATGCCTACTGCTGATAGAGGACAAATGTTTGTTTATATATATATATATATATATATATATATATATATATATATATATATATATATATATATATATATATAGTTATTTACTTAAAGATGTCATGTGGAACATGGTGTAATGGTTGCAGCTCCTTAGAAACACTTTGTAAAACAAAAAACCTTGGCGATTAAAAAGAGTGACGACGAGTTTATTGCCAGTTCTTCTCGTCCGTTCTACGCCCTTGATTTGAAAACTGGCAGTAAATGTAAAATTAGAAGAAGAATTAATTATTTTTATATGTATTTTTTAGTGATGTTCATAAGTGTACATTGTGTTACCTAAATGAATAAATGATTTTGAATTTGATCGCATATTTACAGTTCATTTAGTTCCTACATTAATAATTTATATGTAAAATTTCCGTATATTTCTTTTTCGCTAGTTATTAAAGTAATATCATTCACTCATTCCGTGAGTCTTTCAATCATTCGTTCACGTCTGCCCGTCTAGATTTTTCTATCACATAGCCTAGGACATTATAACGAAGGGAGGAAGTAGGGCATGACCTAACCTAACTGAAAGCGTTGCAATTACTGCCAAACGAAGTTAGTCCTTTTAGCGGTCTACATCTGTTGAAGTGGACGACCGCTCGTGTTTTAATTGAGAGAACTATATGCCTCGACTATGTGTTTACTATAGAGTGGTTTCATAGACTTAATGATAACCTGGTATGATAAGTAAAGGTAATTTGGTAACAAAGGTGGCTACCGATGTTGATAGAAAGACGGAAGACTTGTTAATGATAATTTATTTACAATAATGCGCTCTAAATATATCTATAACCTTTGATTAAGATAATTTAAAATATAAATTCATTTATTTTATAAGAAAAAGTTTAGAACGTAATTTGATAATTTGATTTAATAAACAGCCTGCGAGCGCTTGTTGCATGCTGTCGTTACAGATTTTGAAAAGAAATTCATGAACTGCCCGCCTAGCATAATCATTAAGAGATATTTCGCAGACGGGTGAAGATAAGTTTATCGATATCGAGATATATTTTGATCCATTAAAAAATAATAAAAAACAATGTGAGAACAATTTTTTTAAAATAGCAACCTCTGTCTTCTACGAGAAAATTGTCGGTCGTGGTGCGCATGTTACTACATGTAGGTAACTTGGAAGACATAAAGAGATAATCAATTAAAACACGAGAAAACGCTTAAATTACGATCTACCAACCTCCATCCCGAGAAAATTATTGCCCAGAATATTACGCGAGACTAATGAAATTCCAAACACCCAAACTTCAATAAAAAAGATAGTTTGAGACACTCTACCCTGTGTAATTTTCCAAAACACATCTCGGATACCTAAAATAGAAAAGATACCTAATTAAGTCAAATCAAGTAAACAAACTAGTCAATAAGTCTACTGGTTTAATCTATAGTAATACTAGCGATCAGCCCCGGCTTCGCACGTGTCTAGATTTTTTGACAAAAAAAGCAGGGGTTGGTAATAAAAGAGTGAAAATGTAGGGTTGTATGTATTTTTTAATGCCACATTATGAAAAATTTCGTCCAAAAATAAAAAAAAAATTGTTTAAGGGTGAACAACCCTTATCACTTACCTTATCACTCAGACCTACTGAATACACATATAAAATTTGGTAAAAATCGCTAAACCCGTTTCGGAGGAGTACGGTAACTAACATTGTGACATAGAAATATTATATATAAGATATTATAAAGAGGAAAGAATTGTATTTTTGTATGTTTGTAACGTATTCACTCAAAAACTGCTGGACCGATTTCAAAAATTCTTCCACCAATAGAAAGCTACATTATCAGCGAGTAACAGTAGATTGTGTATAGTAAATCTACATTGCATCCATGCGACGCGACTCCGGGGCGGATCGCTATTTGACGGGCTCGTTGGCGTGTTCGGTAGAACACCTGCCGTGCGCATCGATGGGTCGTGGGTTCGAATCCCACCGGGAGCACATGCTTATAATTTTCTGTAAGCATGTTTTCCCCACGTCTAGTTACTTCGGGCATTGATCGGGTGGGAGGAATATCTAGATTCCGACCGGGTAACGAACCACCGTTCATAGATGGAAAAACCGTGAAGTGCATATTGTGCGTTTCGGTTTCATTCGGATTTCCGAATGCTCGAAGTAAAAATTAGGTCGACAGCGCATCATTGACTGATGTTCTGTGGCTGAGGTATCACCTACCATCAAGTGAACCTCATGCTCGTCTGTCGATAACTGACATAAAAAAAAAAATAATAACATAAAAATTAAGTTAGTGTTACCAACATCAATCTATTACTATTCTAAAGAGCAAGCTATAGCCATATAGATAACTCGCTTAATATACCCAAAGAGATAGATAATCAATAAATCAGCCTTCCCCTTCTTTGTTACGGAGTTCTAAAAATTACTTAGGTTCCTGTTAACCCTTTGAAATCGAGGGAACATTTTATAATTAAATCGATCTTGTGGGTCTATTAGATAGTGGGATGGGTTAAACGGTTGCTAGTTCACTGAGTAATGGACAAGGAAAGTGACTTATAGGGCTTTCACTGGGGTGGCACAAGGCTTCACTTGAATAGAGGTTAAAGGTTTTTTTTTATGTTAGATATCGACAGACGAGCATGAGGTTCACATGATGGTAGGTGATACCTCAGCCACAGAACATCAGTTAATGATGCGCTGTCGACCTAATTTTTACTTCGAGCATTCGGAAATCCATAGACTGAAACCGAAACGCGCAATATGCAGTTCACGGTTTTTCCATCTATGAACGGTGGTTCGTTACCCGGTCGGAATTTAGATATTCCTCCCACCCGATCAATGCCCGAAGTTACCAGACGTGGGGAAAACATGGTTACTGAAAATTATAAACATGTGCTCCCGGTGGGATTCGAACCCACGACCCATCGATGCGCACAGCAGGTGTTCTCCCGAACGCGCCAGCGAGCCCGTCAAATTTTTAATTATTATATAATTATTATAAAATTATTAACCAACTTCAAAAAATTTAAAGAAGAAAGATTTGTCTGTTTGTTACAATTTGCCTCAAAAACTACTAGACCGATTTTGAAAATTCTTTCAGCAATAGAAAGCTACATTACAGCGAGTAACATAGGCTATGTTTTGTATATAGTACATGTACATTGCACCCGTGTGAAGCCGGGGCGCGTTGCTAGTCTGATATAAAAAATATATTTATCTTTACACCAAGAAACATGCACAAGCGCATATGTTCGGTTTAAAGATACTCATTAAAAACTTAAGTTAATCATTTACATGAGAATTATAAAAATAAAATTACAATTTTGTGCGTGTAGTCTTAAATATTGAAGAAGCGTATTCACTAAACAATTTGTACATACTTATATTTTAGATATAACTAGCGACCCGCCCCGGCTTCGCACGGGTCAAGATTTTTTGACAAAAAAAAGCAGGGGTTATATGTATTTTTTAATGCCACATTATAAAAAAAAAAAACTATAAATTTTAAATTTAGGGGTGGACTACCCCTAACATTTAGGGGGATGAAAAATAGATGTTGGCCGATTCTCATAGATACCGGATAAGCACAAAAAATTTCATCAAAATCGGTCAAGCCGTTTCGGAGGAGTATAGCAACGAAAACTGTGACACGAGAATTTTATACATATTAGACTAGTGGACCCTGCAGACGTTGTCCTGTCTACACGTCTTTAATTTGAAAATTTCAAACTTTTTTGTGAATCTAAACCATTCCCCCCCTTGAACACACACAAAAAATTTCATCAAAATCGGTCCAGTCGTTTGAAAGAAGTTCAGTGACATACACACTCACAGAAGAATTATATATATAAAGATATAACAATATCAACTCCCACATTACATTTTCCTAAGCAATTTAATCTTTCCTAGGCAGAAAATTGAAGGGGGTAGTAAAAGGGATCGCTTAAAGAGCGGCATTATAGTAATCGCAATCGCAACCTCGAGCGAAGATAACTCAAGTACCGTCAGCAAAAATTTCTCATTAAATAATTGTCATGTCAGCATAAGTCGAATTTATAAAATATATTTTCGTCTCATTTAAAGGGTTTTATCAATACGACCTGTTTGGATTCAAGAAACGATCCTAATTTTTGAAGCCGACAACGCATCTGAGACATTTGAGTCGCGAATTACTTATTAATATGTTGTTAAAAAAATGAGTTTGTACATTTATTAAAAAAATGCATTAAATAATAATTAGTAATATAACATCCTTATTTTCATACTCAACTCTATCAACTAAACATAAGAAAAATATATTTAGCTATTTTAGTATTATCAAATACTAGCAATTGATTTGTGGGTGGAATTTCGTAAAATCCGTTCTTAGCTGACCTCTACTCGGTGAAAGGAATATTCCTACCATATTTCAAGTCGCTACGCCTTATGGTTCCAGAGATATCGTGATGAGTCAATATATAGGTGGGAATCTCTTTTATACATATATGTAGATTCGAAATTTAATAAAAAACAGTTATATTATATCAACACACGTTACACGAGAAACATTTTTTATATATACTAATATTATAAAGAGGAAAGATTTGTATTTTTGTATGTTATGAATAAACTCAAAAACTACTGGACCGATTTTGAAAAATTTTTCACCAATAGATATTTACATTATTAGCGAGTAACATAGGCTATTTGTGTATAGTACATCTACCCGTGTGAAGCCGGGGCGCGTTGCTAGTGTTAGATATGGACAGACGAGCATGAGATTCACTTGATGGTAGGATACCTCAGTCACAGAACATCAGTCAGTGACGCTTGTCGACCTGTTTTTACATCGAGCATTTAGATATCCAGACTTAAACCGAAACCCGTAATATGCACTGCACGGTTTTACCATCTACGAGTATAATACAAACGAGTATAATTACCCGGTTGGAATTTTGATATTTCTCCCATCGCTCATGCAAAAAAATAAAATAAAAAATACAAAAAAAACATTGTTGCATAAATTTACCATGTATTTTACCTGAAATAATGGATATTATTATCATATAGTTTGGAAATAACGCTGATAACTGAATCCGTAGATTAGTTTTGAGAGGCAGAATATTTGCAAGAAAAAAAATCATGCTTGTTATTACACCTTTGATAATAAATATAGAAATTTTGATAAATTTTTTTTGATAAATAAAGAACACAAAAATTTCCTAACATAAAAAGCACATGTAACAAACGTATTTTTTTGCTATCTCTACGATTTAAGGTGAACGATATATGAAAGTTACGTAATCCCTGGAACGATGTTCATGCCGCATCCTTTCTAAATGAAATTGTCACTGCTGACCTTACTCTTATTTTATTTCAACGTTAGAATCAACTTGTAAGAAGCACAAGAACTATTTTACTATAAAAACACGTTTTATAGTATTTGAAGGCAAACGCCGCAACCCATAAGCACACGCAAAATCAAGAGTCGCGCATGTGTTGCCGGCCTTTGAAAGTTATACCTAATTATTAGCACTATAGAACTTATATAAATGTAAATTATTCCGAATGCTCGAAATAAAAAGTAGGTCGACAGCGCATCATTGACTGATGTTCTGTGGCTGAGGTATCACCTACCATCAAGTGTACCTCATGCTCGTCTGTCGATATCTAACATAAAAAAATGTAGATTCTCTACATTTTTTATTAAAGCAAGTAGTGATGTACCTATGGAATATTCGTATTTCGCAAAATGTATGCTAATATATTGCGAATATCAATGTCCCAATAAAGGTTACGTAAGGTGATAATATCTATCTATCTATTATATAAATAAAAATAAAATGCCGCATGTATGTACTCGCATCACTTGAGAACGGCTGGACCGATTGAGCTAAATTTTTTTTTGTTGTCTTCAGAATTTTTAGGAGAAGGTTTGTATGTAAAAAAAAATTTGAAAAATCCTTAATTATATAATTTCGAAGCCAAAATTGTGGCAGAACAACGTCTGCGGGGTCCACTAGTTAGTTATATGAATGAAAAAATATACATTTCTAATGATTCTTATGAGAAATATATCCATATTTCTGTAGAAACGGATATTTTTTATTACTACCTGTTTTGAATCACCTTGAAAATACTGAGAATGAGATGAAAACGTTGATAAAAATATGCACGAGTCGGCTAACAAAATCGAGCCATTGAATATTTTCATCCGTATTCGCGAATATTGGTGGCAGATTTATAAATACATAAAATTTGTTTATTTCTTATGTTAGATATCGACAGACGAGCATGAGGTTCACTTGATGGTAGGCGATACAGCCACAGAACATCAGTCAATGATGCGTTGTCGAGCTAACTTTAACTTCGAGCATTCGGAAATCCATAGACTGAAATCGAAACGCGCAATGTGCACTTCACGGTTTTTCCATCTATGAACGGTGGTTCGTGACCCGGTCGGAATTTTAATTCCTCCCGTTCAATTCCCGAATCTACCAGACGTGGGAAAGACAGTTTACAGAAAATTATAAACATGTTATCCCTTTGGGAATCGAACCCACGACCTATCGGGGTGCACGGCAGGTGTTCCACCGAATGTTATCAGAGACATAGGCTATTTTTGTTTATAGCTCCTAAATCTATACTGCTAGTAGGATTGGACGTTAATTCAACAAGCAGCTTTTTTAAGCCGCTTTTCTAATGTTAACGAATTAGCTGCTTTTCATTTACTGCAAAAGCCGTTAAATATATTAACTGATAAATTCTATGATATTCGAACGCAACGCGCGGATTAGCTCAACGAACATTCAACGCATAGTCGCTAACATTATTATCCGAAGCAGGTATTTTTTTAACGCAAAACCAGCTAATAAAATTAGCTGCTTTTTTAACAGGTTATCAGTTTGTAATTAACAGTTTCATTTCGTTAACACAAAAACCGTCAACGACCCACCTCTAGTTAGTATTTTAACATAAAAAATATAATTAAAAATGTATCCTTGTTACAGGTGAAAACCCAGCAGCCATGCAATCTTCATCACCGAGTTACATTCATCTAAACATATTACATAGTTTATACACAACAATAGCTATAAACGTACTCCGGTGACAATTAGATTAAGCTAATCTCTATCATATTTAATAGAAAATAAGATCCATTTTCCCGAGACAAACTTTGGAAAGGTTTGTTCCTTTTGTGCCCAGTGATTTGTAACTCTTTGAATGCAATGCTAATTTGAAAAACTGGAGCGTCTGAAACGAGGATTTAATAATGTAATAGGAGTCGCTACAAGAAAACCTCTTTTCTGAGATTCAGCTTTTACAGAATAAACATAAAGATTTTAACGTTGAAACGTCGTAATTTATTTGAAAATTAAAATGTAAGGACTGAATTTAAATAGCACAAGTTCTGTTAAGGGCCTATGTCGATGAGGCTCGCAGGCCGACAAATCGCTCTATTGAATGTGAGTGAGCGAGATTGATATAATTACTTGAAACATGTACAAAAAAGAGATGGCTGTAGCTTGAACACGCTCGGAATAAAACAACGTATGTGCCAAAACTAATTCATTTCATAACTTTACAATACTTTATTTGATTAAAAATCGGTTTTGAGCAATCTTAAAGACATTTATTCTACATCCTTTAAAATAAATTAAATTAAATAACTCTTTGCCGTTATGCCCTGGGATCCAAAAAAGTGTAAAAATAGACATAAATTCACATTTTTTTTCTATCGAGAAAATTTCATTGAAACATGTTTTCCTTTTGAGCGACACTGCGTAATATAGTCAAAAAACAAATTCCAAAATTTCATATCAATAATCCACAGCCTGAACAAGTTACACGTAATAGAAAAACCGCATTTTTCTCGACATATCCTCTTAATTTTTTGACGGAAAATCATAGAAAATTTTGCTAACGTAACGTTAAATTTTATAATATTTCTGTTTTATTTCTTACTAGACAGTTTTTTTCTACTATCCCACGTAATGATAAGTTATGCAGTCAGGGTGATAAATCTCCATCGCCTAGTAGCCTATTTACTCTGAATAAAGGCCAAAGTTTTCCTTTTAAAAATAACATAACTGTAATCTGGGGGCACGCCAATGTCCTTGCTGTGACGAACGAAAGCGCAGGGCACTAACTACCTTTTCTCGAAGCTAGAGCTAGGAGCTTAGCTTTCCATAATCTGATAACTTTTTTACAGTGTAAGCAATATGAACCTACTCGTCATTCTTACATGAAAATGTTTTTCGTAGGATATTGATTTGTTTTAAGTTACTTCTTTGAGTGGATTACATTACAGAGAATAATATTACATTATATACATACATATACATCACATCTTTTCAATTTTGGGGTTGGCAGATCACGGAATTCCGTATGTTCTGATTCTTGCATGTCACTTTCGCTAATTCCACTTCCATCAATGCTTTCATACACGCTCGTCGGTTTCGAGTTCTTACATTAATAACAAATAATACTTTTCACGTAATAAAACACATATTCAGAAAAGTATGAAACGGCTTTAATACAATTTTGGTATCATAAAATATCTTTTAAAGCAAAGGCAAAGATAATGAGGGTTTCATTCGATCATCGACATTATTATGAAAAACATAATTAACGTTAAAAATCAATGTATGTTTGTCCTCTAGCAGTCCTAAACTATTCATCCGATTATGAGTTATTTTGCAAATATCCGCGAATGTTCCTAGCCCAAAAATATATTTTTTCCTTTATGTGGCATTTCGAAACATGCCAACTGTCCTTTTATAGAAAAAAACTAGTGTCTAAGATCAGATAGGTAATAATTAACTTTTATATTATTTATCGCCCTAATTCACAAATTATGTTAGGAAAAGACACTGAAAATAAGTAACATTCACTTTCTTCTTCTTCTTCTTCTTCAGCCTGTATTCATCCACTGCTGGACGTAGGCCTCTCCTAAAGCGCGCCATTTTCTTCTGTCCCCTGCTCTTCGCATCCAATGTCTTCCCGCCACTTTTCGAAGATCGTCACTCCAGCGTGCAGGCGGTCTTCCCACACTGCGGCTACCAAGACGTGGCCTCCACTGTATGATACTTCGACTCCACCTGTTGTCAGCATTTCGGGCAACATGCCCAGCCCACTGCCACTTCAGTCTACTCACTTTGAAAGCCACGTCGACACATCACGACGACATTCACTTTACACGAAGGAAATTGAATTATTCAATGAAAATATGGGCTAGCCATTATAATTACATCAAACCTTTAGAATAGACTAGTGGACCCCGCAGACGTTGTTCTGCCACAATTTTGGCTTCGAAATTATATAATTATCCTTAAATTTGAATATGCCCATTTACCCACTATAATTGTCTAATATGTCACTGATTTGCAGTGGACATCTGTTATTCCAAAAAAGCTAAGAATGCATGATGTGAGCTGTCAAGATGGCGGAGTTCCGAATCTAATTTATTTTATGCATATATTTTTTTCCTGATTTTTTCCAATATTTTAATAGCTTATATCTTATTCCGGACATAGAGGTACAGCCGTTCTTGAGTTATAAACGGTGTAACTAACACAACTTTCTTTTATATATATAGATTTGGACAGACCAGCGTGAGACTCACTCAATGATGCGCTGTCGGTCGTACACCGTTACACGGTCGCTGTCACTGTTAATACGCAAGTAAACACGCTGCGAAGAAATCGTGGCTCCATACTCGCGGAAGCTTACGTCAATTTCATAGTTTGTTTGCGCTTCGCGGTCCCTTTGACGCGGGGCAAAACCCGACTTAAGGCTGATTTACACGTATCAAGTTGTTAAGTAGGTAACTAAATTTTAACTTAATTTTAAGTGATTAATTGCATGTAAACATAGAATTTAGTAGCAAGTTGCAAGTTAAAATTTAGTTAACAACTAAACAAATTAATTAGAATTTCGTCTATTTTACGGTTAAGTTGGTGGGCTAGTCACTTGATACGTTCCAAACGTAGGCAAAATATAAATTAAACGCATAAGTGTAGTGAGGCGCTGGTAAAATGTCGAAGTGGTCGGAAGATACTACACTGAAGTTTGTCGAAGAATATTTAAAGAAAGAATGCTTGTGGAATATATGAAGTACGAATTTTAGAAATAAAGAAGCGAAGCAACGAGCGATTCTCGTTATAATCTATGGCGACCTCATTAAAAAAAGCACAGAAGTAACGACTTCATTACGTTGTTGATTGTCCATCTTGAGTGAACTAAAGAGCTTACTACTTAAATACGTATGGACATATACTAAAAAATAAGTCGCTTAAAGTTAACTTAAAAGGCCGGCAACGCACCTGCAAGTCCTTTAGTGTTGCAGATGTCCATGTGCGCCGGTAATCACTTACCATCACGTGAACCGACTGCCCGTTTGTCCCCTATTCCATAAAAAAAAACTTGATACATGTATGTAAATCGGCCTTAAGGTGACACTAGTCGACATTTTTTTCCATAGAAATTTCGGGGGGGTATTACTCCACTATTTAGCACCGTATATGCAAAGTTAAACATGATATCGTTTTGTCTCATTATTAATTTTGTCTGTGCAGAAACAGAATGGTAAAATAAAAAACCATTAAAAAGTTACGAGCTACCAAAGATTCGTTTTTATTGCCATTTTTTAACACAACTTTGGGCTTAAATTAGTAATAAAAATCTATAAGTATCAAATTTTCAAAACAAAGTCGCTACCGACAAAGCACGATTATCGAAGAATACAATAACTTTTATTTGTAATTGATTTATGCAGTGGTTTTTTCATAAAACTCGATTTTCCAAAGGCTTTTTCGTATTTTTTTAGACGCCCCTTTTACTATGAATTATCGTGCATCTCACGTAATAATGACTGCCCCGGTGCGGTGCGGGAGAATAGCATGCTTTTTGGCGACGCCCACCAGTGAGTTCGAGCCCGCGACTTGTGCAACCTTAAGTCAGGGAACAAAGCGCGAAACTGCGAAGAATATGCGAAACGGCTCCACACTTAACGACAGATCGGGGTTCACACACGCTAACGCAGGTGACACACTATTCTTCGATAGTCTACGAAGAAGTACGTCACCTGCTTTCCATCTGTGAACTATTCGCCAAAAGTATTTGCGCGCCACGTGGACTTTTTGTGCATCATGGACTCGATCGCACAAAAAGTCTCTCGTCTGTAATACCCCTAGACATAATACGGGAGAACAAGCGCAATATTGTGTTATTCATAGAATTTTTCATCACTTTCACAATGTAATGTGAATATAAAAGTTAATATCGTATTCATGGAATCACGTCGACCCCATAAATATAGCCTTAGTACGACCCTCGTATTAATACAGAATGTTTTCTTGGCAGTTTTATCATAATAATATATCTATATCTGTATATCTTATCAATACATTTTATAATAAAACAGTAGAATCAAAATTTCTATACATATTTTTTTTACCAGAAATAGAGGGTACAAACATACATAATATCAATTTGAACGTTTTTGTATTGTCTCCGGAGATCCTTAACATCATGTATATTTCATACCTAGATTGAACTTAGGAGTAACATCAAAACTTTGTTTCATGGAAACCGGATGTCGAGAAGAAAATTTATTTTATTTTTTTTATTTATTTATCATATTTACAATTACAAGTTATTTATACAATAGATTTGGGGCCCAAACTAAGCAAGCTTGTATCTTGGACCCCCAGTACAATAATAAACTATGAGATGTGGGATGACGTGGTTTATTTTTAAATATATTAGTTGTAGTGTAGTGCATGCTATTTTTTTTATTGAAATAAGTAATTAATTATTATTATTTGTTATTGTATGGATAATTTTTAATTTATTTTAATAATTGGGTGTTTGTGGATGTATTATTGTGTATCTTTTGTAATTTTCATTTAAAAAGCTTGCTTAAGGTTAGGGTGAAGCCTACGCGTGAATCAGCTTGTATAAGATTTTTTTTAACCTAAATATTAGATCAGCGTTTGACCACAGTTTCACCTGATGTTAAGTGACAACGTGGTCTACGATGGAGCACGCTGATCTAAAAAGAGCCTATCCAGAATATAATATCCTCCCCGTAGAGTGAAAATTTATTTACGGCCAAATTCTCGAACGCTAATCAACATTGAGGTGTACTTAAACGTATCTCTAACTCTTTCATTACGAAGGTAAAATGAAAGACAGAAACATTTTAAGAAGTCCTCAAATTTTGATTATCGTTTCAGTATTCCGCGGTAAGTCAAATTATATATTTTTTTATGTAACGAGAAACAGCGTTTCAAGTTCTTTTTTTCTAACTCTGATTTCTGTATATATCTGGGGGCACGGTAGTGCCCCCACCAAGTCGAGCAAAAAGCGGCACGGCCGTACATCCTTTTCTCGAAGTAGTTCGGGCCATTTTCGACCCCCTATAACTTCGTTGTGGATAAAACTAGAATCCTGAATTTTAGGTCACTAAGCAGGCATTGTATAAACTCGGTATATTTCAAATATCATTCTGTTTGAACCAGTAGTTTAAGAATTATAACTAGTCAAAGTTTGATAATTTGTCACTCACTCACTGACTGACCGATCATCAAAACTCTAAGGCACTTCTAGCAGACATAGAAACTTGAAATTTAGAATACAATTAGTGTTTAGTCTATAAATCAAGGAAAAACTACAATATTTTGAAATTTCGGTCCAGTTTTCTAGATATACAATTTTTTTTGTATTTCTGTATGTAATGAATAACTTAAAAACTACTGGACCGATTTTAAAAATTCTTTTACCGTTAGAAAGCTACATTATCACAGTAACATAGGGTATTTATTACTAGAAAAAAATA
Organism: Anthocharis cardamines; assembly: GCA_905404175.1. Taxonomy (NCBI): domain Eukaryota; kingdom Metazoa; phylum Arthropoda; class Insecta; order Lepidoptera; family Pieridae; genus Anthocharis; species Anthocharis cardamines. Next base: position 7,770,613 of record FR989974.1, read on the forward strand.
GAGATCCTTAGAGGCCCTACTAAAAACAACCCAAGGTGTAAAAAAAATTGCCATAAAATGTCTTTCATCGCATGTGATGCGGAAAGTATTGATGATAGAACAAAAAAACGTTCTACAATATTATAGAACATATCAAAATCTAAAAAAAACTTCACGAGACCATATTATGTCCAACTATTGTAGTTATGTCACTATAACGACTTTTTTCAAAATCAGACTGTTATCCATAGCTTTGTATTAATTCTTATCCAAATAAACTAAGAAAAGGACTATCTACAAAAAGAAATGAGATGCCATCAAAAACATAAATTGTAAAAAAAAGCCAAGTCTTGCAACTCAGTTATATAATTTATTTAAAACATCAAATATTTTTAAAATTGGTATTGATATGATCACTATAAGATGTTGTTAGGTTAGCTAATTACGTAATAACTTAAGACAGAAGGATCCTTCAGTAGAGACTGAATAAATTGACCGACTTGGTATTATATTATGGATCTCACAACTTTTTACGATAGAAGAACTGAGTTGCAAGACTTGGCTTTTTTTTACAATTTATGTTTTTGATGGCATCATAATTTTTTACTTAGATTGCGCAAATTGAACATCGAAGCAATATGACGGACGGGATTGACGGGCTCGTTGGCGCGTTCGGTAGAACACCTGCCGTGCGCATCGATGGGTCGTGGGTTCGAATCCCACCGGGAGCACATGCTTATAATTTTCTGTAAGCATGTTTTCCCCACGTCTGGTAACTTCGGGCATTGATCGGGTGGGATGAATATCTAAATTCCGACCGGGTAACGAACCACCGTTCATAGATGGAAAAGCCGTGAAATGCATATTGCGCGTTTCGGTTTCAGTCTATGGATTTCCGAATGCTCGAAGTAAAAATAGGTCGACAGCGCATCATTGACTGATGTTCTGTGGCTGAGGTATCACCTAACATCAAGTGAACCTCATGCTCGTCTGTCGATAACTGACATAAAAAAAAAAATATGATAAAAAAAAAATGTATTTTAAAATCTAGCGATATATCGTTGGTTCAAAGGTAATGTTGAATGAAAATATTCTTTTCTGTTATTGCTTATTTTAAGCGTTAAGAACTAGTTACTAAGTGCGTATTGAGCTCCATAGTTTTGTTATGGACCACAATAGGGAATATGCATGCATTTTTTTAATATTTTTTATCGACTTGTTACATCATTTTACCCTAATAAAAAATATAAATACTCTTGGCAATGTCCAAATTATTTTTTAAAATTACTTTGAAAACATCGATAAAATTTGATCTGTTTAAACGCGGCCATATTTCCCGGGCTTTGGATGATATCACATTACACGCTCAGTGACGGATAGAGTGAGGTAACTATGGTAACCAGTGTTTGACGCCATCTTCGATGTCGATGGACGCCATTGATAAATCGCTGCCGATAAATGACAGAATGTGTAAGGTGACGTCACGTTTTGTTTCGACCAATAGTGATGCGTTTTGCAAACTTGAATTTCTCTCCCTTATTTTACACATTTTAATTAATATTTTTTGCAATTAAACACGAACTAAATAAGAAAATAATTGTTTAGGCATAATATCTGGGCCATAAGGATTCAAGGGAAAAAATATCAAGTAAATTTAAACAACATGCATATTCCCTATTATATGAAATTAGTGCTTTTGCGCTTAAAATAAGCAATATTAGTAAAACATAATTTATTCAAAATGACACTTAGTGAGTTTTACTTTTAAACAACGATATTATATTTTGATATAGAAAAACTCAAGAAAAATGACAAATCAAGACACTTGTACTCCAGTTTTAATCTATATCTATATATATAAAAGAAAGTTGTGTTAGTTACACCGTTTATAACTCAAGAACGGTTGTACCGATTTTAACGATATCTTATTTGTTGGATTCCTCTATGTCCGGAATAAGATATAAGCTATTAAAATATTGGAAAAAATCAGGAAAAAAATATATGCATAAAATTAATTATAAAATAAATTAGATTCGCAACTCCGCCATCTTGACAGCTCACGTCATGCATTCTTAGCTTTTTTGGAATAACAGATGTCCACTGCAAATCAGTGACATATTAGACAATTATAGTGGGTAAATGGGCATATTCAATTTAAGAATAATTATATAATTTCGAAGCCAAAATTGTGGCAGTTTTTCTTCTAAGTCTACAATATATTTTTTTTATTTTTGTTTAAACTAAAAGCTATTCAATTTAGATTATTTTACAAAAATATACTATTATTTTACTGAAACAGGATTAAATATTAAAATTAATACTTAGTTTATGAACAGTGAAAGCAAACTCAATGTGTTAATGAACTTCTAAAAGACTAATGAACGTTCAATTATCAGCTATTAAAATATCTTTCCCAATTAGTTTCGAATATTCAAATTCGGATTAAATTCTGTTCAACATATTAATTTGAATCAAAAGTGGAAATGAGGATTTGTGATAACGAACATGGCACAGTAACATCAGGTATGCTCGACTTCATTTTCTTTATAATATTGATATATTTATATAATATAAGCGGTTGATAGACGTTGTCCTACCCGAAAATACTCGCAGTGCCACATACAGAGTCCAAAAGTCACACAAAAATACATCAAAATCGGTCGAGGATTTTAGGAGTGAGTAGTTAGTTAGTAGGTTAGGTTTTAAAAAACGAGCCTATAAATTTTTAAATAGCCAACAACGCATCTGCGAATTTCTTTCTTTCACATGTAGTTGCAGATGTCCATCCACGGTGGTAATTACTTACCATTAGGTAACCCAGGTGGTCGGTATTCTGAGATTTAAAAAAAGTTAAGTACTTCATTTGTCCTTTTCTCATAAAAATTGCATTCATATAAAATCTATTAAGTATTTGGTTTCTACTTGATCTTCAATAAAATCAATTTTAAAAAATGCTTTATTTATTTATTTTATATATTTACTAATTCAACAGCTTTTATTATATAACAAAATAGACTTACAAATAATTCTGCATTATGCCAGTATAGGATTATAACATGATTTAAATAAAATACTGTATACCGGATTAAAACGCGATTTATTATTTATATTGTTTATATTATTAATCCGGTATACAGTATTTTATTTAAATGTGTGATACTCGCGTTAATAAAAGACAATATTATAACATGATTACAAAAACAATAAGAATACATCTACTATTACAATATGTTAGAAATACAAAAAGTTAAAAATGAGAGATTTAAGAGATGAATGTGTGTGTGTATGTGTACTGTGTAGGTAAGTGTAGGTGTGGTTGTGTGTGTGCTCAAGTGTTATTTTTTTATTTTTATTCAATATTGATATTTTATGTAAGAACCGTTGCTTAGACAAAGTAAAAATGTTTTTAGTTACGTTTTGTTGTATTCTGAATTTTCTATTAAAAAAATCACATAAAATGATACATTATCTAGTTAAATATAACAATTGAAATTGTATTTGTAATTTCTTTTATTTTTATTAAAAAAACTGTTTAAAAATAAAGAATTACACTAGAGGTAATTACTAACATACTACTTAGTAATCATAATGTCTAATTAACTACGTATAAGTACCTTATAATATAATTATACCATGTTATCATTTTCGCTTATCCTATTATCGTTCATTCATTCATTCAAAGCCACATCTATCTAGTTACAAGTGGAACAAACCACATGGATTTCGCTCTCATTACTCTGTACCGAAACTAAGCCTCTGTTATATCATATTTAATTGTGTAATCTGATTCAATGAGATAGGAGACAAATATAATTGGCTTTTAGCCCCCTTTTGTGGGGTTAAAAACCTGATGGTAATTTGACCCCCGAAGTAAGTCCTATGTTGTTTTAAAAGATATATTCCTAACGACCTAAAAAGTACTTTCAGACCGAGACAGAACCTAACTGACCAGAGGACCCACCGAAACTAGTAAGAACCAGTAGTCGGACCACCATCAAGCCCAAAAGCCCGGCTTCCTTATTAATGCAGCCATAAAAAGGAACATTATCATGCCCTTAACGTAATTATGCACATTTATATGACGTAAATAAGTGATATATAAACACGTATTACATTAAAGCCGGCAACCCGGGCTTTTGCTCTTGTGTCGTCCCGCCACTGGTAGGAACTAGTCTATAGATTTCCAACTACTTGAAGTAAGAACCTAGACAGTGTATTGATTATTTTTGTGGTTAAGTTTGTTACTCTCTTTCGTAAAAAATGCGATTTCCAAAGTTTGTCTCGAGATAAGAAATTGGTAAACCTTTCGATACACGTTTATATATAAAAAGTAGGATATAAACTGCCCACTATAGCCAATACTTTTCGTATGTATTGATGACTCCAAGGGTCGTATATGCATTTCTACGTAAAAGTCAAAAGTAAAACCGAGTCTCCAATACTAAGAAGAACAAGATCCGTATTCAAATATCTTGTATTTATATTTTAATATTTTTTATTATTTGACGTTTATAGATAAGGAATTGTAATGTTTTAATTAATTAGAACAGTATAAAGGGCTTGTATTTTTATATACTTACAAAAAGTTGTATCATTGTAAAAACTCAGAACACGGACAGTTATGTTGTAAAAACGTAACGAACCATAGGACACTTACAGCTTTGAGATTTGTCAAACCATTCTTTTCGATACAAAAGTTGACATTTTGACAATTCACAAGAATAGCTTTTGACTTCTTAGTAGCGTCTTAGTAACCAGATTTCTCTGAAAGATTTATTGGATCTGAACACTTGGGGCAACAAAGGAGTGGAGGCCCCCTGGCTCCAAAATATTTTCCAAATAAATAGATTTTCTTTTTATATTTAAGAACAATATAATCATGTTTGTTCAAAATACAGTAAGTAAAGTTAAAATAGCAACAAAAAATATCAAAGGAAATGTTGGAGGCCCCGGATGCCCTAAAGCCCTCTTCACTATTTATTTTAGCTAATTACAGATACGCTCAATTATAATAATATAGTTCATACATTATGTAATTCTCATCACGTGAAATGTAATTTCTTTTGAGAACAATAAATATCGTAAACCATTTAATTTATGAAAAGTTTCATTATATTCTTGTGCATGGTTTATCAGGGTGATTCTGAAATTGATCCGGATTTATTAATAAACGTATTATAAGCTTGATATAGTTAAAATATGTTTTGTTTCTTTCATTCTGTAGCCTATTTATCTTCGATAGAGCGAGACAAAACATATTTTAACTATATCAATCTTATGATACGTTTATGAATAAGGCCGTTCATCTATAGACACGGAGACTCTATCTATGAAATAAGTTTGTAAATAGTGGGCAGAGTAGACTATCGCAGAAGTCTGTATTATAGGCTTGATTTTATATATGTATGTAAGACACAGTAGGTACTATAATTTAACTAAATTTAGTTTTATTCTGTGGAAGGTCAAGAGGGTCAAATCACTGACTTGCCGGTCATAAGGCCCCAATTATTGATGTCTATATGTCAAAAATTTGTATATAATATGTTTTTTTTAGTAGAGAAACATTTACATAAATAACTCTTACCGGATTAAAACACTATTTATTATTTATCCCGACGTTACGAATTCTTTCCAGCAAACGTGGTCATGGGAAGATTGAAAGATAACAGCTGTCTGATTTGAATTTTCACAATATCTGACATATAAAAATGTATATGTAAATATCCTTTACAATATTCAGTAAAATGAACTTCTATATTGGTCTAATCCCCTGTGTGAAACATTATACTTCTAAATCGTTAATTAGGCTGATTATATTCAGGCGTCTGCGTCAGTCTTTATTAAAGTAAGAACGTTTATAATAATCTTAATGTGAATACTTCATAAATAAATATCGAAACAATAATCAAATACAGGCTTATCAGTATAATAGCTGTCTCTTTCAATCACATAGAAAACAACAAAGATGGATTTGACCCTTGGATTTGATTAGCGTTTTCTTATTCGATATAACTTTTTGTATATAATATGATGAATATATTTGATATTATTCATAAGGAAATAAAGATAAGGATAATAGCAAGTCCATAGTCTCAAAGTGTAATACAGCTGAGCTTCTAATGGCGATAGATTACGCTGGTACACTTTTATATATTCTTTGTATATACGTAAAATATGTACCAATATTGTAATGTAGTCTTAAAGTTGTAAATTATGATGTTATTTGAAAGATTTGTATGTTTATTCGTATTATCTATAAGTTTCGGAGTGTTGCGAGGATCCGTGGAAATTCGTGATACGCCTACCCCAATAGGAAAGAGGCATGAAATATATGTATGCATTAACATATGTGTGGCTGTAACATTAACACTTTGACTGCTGTTGTAACGTATGTTTTTACGGCCGAATCAGTATGCGTATTTAACACGAATGCGTGTTCTAAATAAATTGGTTCTGCCAGTGCGGTAAACACGTTTACGTGTTATTTGTATCGAGTCGCCGGTATGTGTTTTTACGTGTTTTGTGCGACTAGCACAGCTGTAAAATAGTATTTTGGGACTAGCAGTCAAAGTGTTAATTTGAAAATTTTTGACACTTAGATTATAACGTCTTTTGTTTCTGAATGCAATTCTAAAGGCTTGCAGTTAGCGTTGTCATACACAGCCGATTATAATACGTAGCGCCATCTACACTATTTTAAGTTTAGTTTTAAAAGCTCAAAATCTCTTCTGGACGTTTACGTAGATATTCTACAAGATATGTATCTTTAAGCTATTTATAATAAAACTTTATCTAAAAACTTTTATATAATATTTAGACAAGATACACAATTTTAGAGCTAAAAACCCAAATCAAAAATATCTTCGTGATCGTAGAACTATAGACGTAGAGCAATAAAAGTATCAGAATAATCAAACTCCATTTTTTTATTTGTTCTGTAATTGATAAAGGGTTTTTAGACAGTTCTAAATTATACAATATAGAACTGTCAAGGAGTTTCATGTTTTGACTAATACACCAGAACTAAAATCGTAAAAAAATCAGAACCGTCGTTGTTCTACGATCACGACGATGTTTAGGTCATATTTTGTGGAGAAATGTGTTAATATTCAGAAAAATGTATGTCGCGGTGAACAAAAAACGAAGAATTACGATTTACTAGCTAGATTTTGGTTGTGCTTTTTGCTCTTACCCTGTTTAAATTTAATTCCGATGAAAACGTATGCAAAAATTCGTTACCAACATTAGGATAAAAAAAAAACATGTTATGTCAAAATCAAATCAAATTGGAACTAAAAAATGTATAAATATGCGAAATCTTAAGTTATTTAATATCTTGTATGAATACTCATAGTATTTTGTATCACTAAGTAGTCAGTGGAATTCACTATAAAATTGTAAATAAACTCGAGGTACTTCAATGTATGATAATTAGTAACTATCAGAGATGTGATTTATTGAAAATTCACATATTTATTTTTTTGTTGCAACTGCCTCCACAAAGGAGACTTCGGAAAACAAATCTTACGAATTCCGACAAGTAAACAACATTTCCTTTGATATTCTTTTTTCGCTATTTTTCCTACTGTACTTTGTATATGTTTATATTGTTTTTAAATAATTAAAAAAAAAACATTTTATTTGGATAATAATTTGGGGCCCCGAGGATTCCACAACTGTAAATCCGGCTCTGGCTACACTGTATATAAAAGGCCAAAGTTGAAGTACCGTTTAGAAAAAATGTGATAGTTTTAAACTGTTTATACTCTGTAAATAGTATTTGTAAGATACTATATATTTCAATAAATTAATTGTTCATTTACATACATGTGTTTTTTTTATTTACTTTATCACACTTTATTAAACATGCCTACAGAAAATTATAAATATGTCGTCCCGGTGGGATTCAAACCCACGACTCATCGATGCGCATGGCAGGTGACCGAACGCGCCAAAGAGCCTTTCAAAAGTATAGGGCCGCTCTGCCGGCCTAGCATGACCGCCACGAGATATGTCGCGGACGAGAGAATACAAACTAAGATGTAAGATATCTCAATATATTTATTATATCTCGACATCGACAATTTTGATATAAAAGATATTTCGATCGACAAATATATCTATTTTTGATATTAAAATTCGAGTTCTAAGTGTCATGTTAGACCCGGAAGAAATAATGAGATTTAAACACGAGAAAACGGTCGACAAAATTTTGTCGCGGTTGTCATGCTAGGCCGGCTGGTGTAGTATAAAGAATTCGTATCTCGAAGCTATTTTATACTTCTTCTTCTTCTTCTTCAGGTGCCTCTCCAATCAATGAAGGTTGGCGGTCAGCGACTTAAACTTGTCTCTGTCCCGGGCTGTACGGAACAGTTCAGCGGCACTGGCGATCCCCGTCCATTCCCTGATGTTGCGAAGCCACGACTTTTTTCTGCGGCCAACACTTCTTTTTCCGGCCACTTTTCCCATAATTATTAGTTGCAGAAGTTCGTACCTATTGTGCCTTAATACATGCCCTAGGTATGCAACTTTCTTTTTCTTTATGGCCGTTAAAAGCTCATTTTATACTGCATTATTCAAATACACAATCAGTATGGACAAAGAATTTAAATCAAAATCAACTGTTGACACAGTCGAGCGAAATTAGTATTATGTCTCCTCGTTATTGTTTGCATTAGTCACGATTGGGCGTATCATCACTCCTTCCCGACATATACCCTTTCAGTTGACGAATATTTATTGAGGTTACGTGAGCTAATAATGCCTTCGTGGTATTGTTATATATACAACGAGATTCAAGGCTTTCAAGTTAATAAGAAGTTCCTTTTTTATATGTTAGATGTTTACAGGCGAGCATGAGGTTCACTTGATGGTAGGTGATACCACAACCACAGAACATCAGTCAATGATGCGCTGTCGACCTACTTTTTACTTCGAGCACTTCACTGTTTTTCCATCTATGGCCGGTAGTTAGTTACCTGGGTTGAATTGCAATATTCTTCCCACCTGTATAATTCCTGGACCAGACCTGGGGAAGACATACAATAGCAGAGACTTCGCAGTTGTGTTGCCTCCTTTCAAAGGCCTCCTCCAATGAGTTCCATTGTTGCCTGTCTTTTGCATAGTATTCCGTGTGAAGCCGGGGTGTTGCTAGTAGTAAATAATTTTGAAGTTCGCTGCGATGTCTGCTACTAATCTTTCAGAGACACGACTTGCGAGAAAGTATTTGTATCGTCAATATGTCAGATTACGATACAAATACTTTCTACAGATAAAACTCAACTATAACACTCAGGAATAACGTCGCTTTCTTCTGTTGAAAGTATTTTCAAAATCGCGTCTATTGCTTCCTACAAACAGACAAACTTTACTTCCTTATTATTAGTTTAAATTCAGAGTCATACAATAATAATAATTACAAATACTACGAATATTCTTGTATAAATAAAAAAACATCATATCTTTAGCAAAACCGGCGAATAGCTTGGAATTTTATGCTCGTTTGCGGCTTTAATTAATACGTGGTTACACAGGAAATTAATATGTAGCGAGCGAAATAAACATTTTAAAAGTGGCCTTAGCGATAATAACCGCTTTACTCACTGTATTAAAAATAGAAATAAACCTTCTACTAACATTATATTTGAATCTATAAAAATCACGTGTCACGGTGTTTATGATCGCACTACTCCGAAACGGCTCTATTGATTTTTATGAAATTTTAATGTATATCATAGATATAAAGATATGAGAATAGGTCGTTTATTTGGTCTCATTTTCTTCATTAATATAACCGTGCGAAGCCGGGTCGGGCAGCTAGTAATATATAAAAATGGATGTTTGATATACGAATTGCTAAACTCCAATGGCCGATCACTACACCATGAATTGGCACGTATAGGTATATTATGTATTTTTCATGGAAGAGGTTGGAAATGCTATCCGCTTTGTTGTAACTCACTACTTGTTATTATATCATGTCTCATCTTAAATACCGGTAACCATTCCAAGTAGAATTAATTAGATATTTTACAGGAAGGAAAAATCTCTGTGCAAAAACTCATTTCTTCCAGATACTTCTTTTATTGTAAATGACAGACATATAATCTACATTGTTGTATAATAACTGTATAAATTTATAGAAAAAAATCAAAAAGCCTACGAATTTCAATCATACGTATTTGGTTTGAAGTTGGGAAAAATTCCAACTACATAATATTGTTAGTAAAACACTACCGTTGAAATGGAAAACTATATCTACAAACTCTAACTAGATATTTGCTAAGCTAAAATTATTAAACTTAGTTAAACTATATTCTAAGCATAGTTTGTGGAGCACTTCTATCTATTTGTATACTTTGTAATGCAATATTCTGTTCCATACCGTTATAGTTCCTCGAAGCTCGATCGTTAAACAAAGATTAAACGACACGTAAGTGGTTTATCATAATATTCTGTTACGGCATATATTTACTATAGACATTATGATTTACTGTCGGAAATTTTTTATCCATCCATATTTTTTTATAGAACAGGGGGCAAACGGGTGTCTGACTGGCTGGTAACTATTATTTGTCATTCAATATTCATTACCTATTATTGAAACTACAGGAGACCATGGCTAGTTCGCTCGCTTGCGCTAGCGATACAAGGTAATGCAAGCGGAGCGGAAACTAACACATTATAGATGACAATTATAATTACAATATATAATTACAAATGAAAAAAGGTCAAATTTAAATAGCTTAAGAAAAGCCGGACAGGCTGGACACCGTCTAATTTGGCCGAACACGCAACCAAAAAGCCTGACTATATCCGGCTTTATCCGAACACCTGGCAACGCTACTCGAATAGTAAGTAATAACAAAGATTCTTATAGAAAATTAAAACATATTTAAACATAGATATCAAACTCGCAATGCATCGAAACGCAAGCCAAGTTCACCACTGTTCGCAACAATAAGTACATCACAACAAAATTTACGATAATATCATCATTACGAATAACGCAATCACAATTACTAAGTTTGAAAATATTGGTAATATTTTTAAAATTAATAACAGTTTCTAACGATGTAATCTAATACTGATCAATTTTAAAAACGCTTGGTCTTCCATACCATGAAAATAATCAAATCAGATACGAAACAATGACAATATTTAACCCTCGACCTTTGCAATTCGCTCAAGGGTACGAACAAAAATGTCCCAGAAAAGAGAAACTTAAATGATTTTTCCCAAGTTGAACGAGTGGTTTTTTGGAGCGTAATTTACAAGCGGAAGAGTTTAGTTTTTTAAGTATTTTCGGATATGAATTTATGATGCATTTGTATGTCTCTTAACAAAAACTTTTTTCGTTTTATATAGGTACTAAGACTTTGTTTTGTTAAAAAAATCAGAACTTTACAAGCACTTTACTATTGTATGTATGTATGTATGTCTGACTCTTTATCTATATTATATAACATGTTATAAGTTTCAACTGTATTCATCCCGTAGATTCAGAGAAAATATGCGTTGTTTAGAGAGAAAAATAATAAAATGAGTGATAAAGGGGATTTGGGCAATTAAGTATTTGGTATATGCCCCGCTAGACAGAAACATTTTTTTTTTAATTTGTTTCCGAAACTCGAACCTAGGACTTCCGGTGCTATGTGTAACGCTATTTAGCCACGAAGACCGGCAGTGAGGTCATTTAACAGTTATTTAGCAATATATTATATGAAAGTTATAATATTTACAAGGCATAAAAATTATATTATTAATAATGTTAATTAGTAAGTTAAAATATATTACTAACCCTAAACATCCTCCAGTAAACCCGCCATAGCTTTTACCGTAAACCACACACTAGAATGATAGCAATGTCCCCTCAGGGTCGCATTTCTTACCTGGCGAATCCCACGCCTCGACTTGTAACGTTCAACAGGGTTAACCTGCCTTTGAGGACTGAATAGACGCGATTCTCTTCTTAACCCTCATAAATATGACTGGTAAATGCTGGCTTTAGGCGACTGATGGATTTATATCATCACTTGTTTATGTGATCTTTCATGCAATTGTTGATACAAAACTGTCTTGCCTTGAGGGGTTTCTGATGGGACTATAAGTTTATATTATGTTCGTCTATGGTTAGGTTTAAAACTCTTAAAACTCTCTTAACTGATTGGCTTTTTACATTAAATTACAAAGAGACAGAGGCTTTATTCGACCGAATTACATAAAATCCAGTCCAACATCGCACACACACACACACACATACTTATATACAAACACCACTTATGTACCTACTTATATATCGGCTGTTCCTATTAATTTTTTCGGATGTGAAAATCGATTACAATTGATTTGATACGATTAAAATGAGATTTCTGGTTTTTAACATACTTAAGAAAAACACGAGTAATTATTACCGTGTAATTGGGATCAGAAACATTTATTCAAAAATGTTTTAAAGCATTTTTAATATCATTTTTTTAAAAATGATGATTTAAATAAAAATAAAATGGCTTAAAATATAGATATACGTCCGACAATTTCAATAGGGAAAAGCGATATATTTAACTCCCAATTTTATATGAAGCTTCCTGGAAATTCTTCCAATAAAGGCAATATAAAATATTGTTGAAATACAGGATTAAATAAATAATCGAATATATTGCAAGCGGTTTACATCGATTTCCCTCGAACTGTTAAGTGCTTCATATAGGTACATCATGATGCACTTACCTATATTAAATCTCAATTTATCGGTGCAATAATAAATTGGTGTAGTATGTTTGTACATATAACTCTATTTGTATATGTTTAACCTAAAAGCGTCTGTACGTCGAAGGCAAATCGTATAATTCGGCATTTCATGAATATCGTGGTAGATTTTTGGTGGCTAGGTCACTGTGTTGATTCCATCTATTACACCATTACCGTTTAAATGTATATGTGTGTGTTAATTATAAATATGTTTTAACAAGATATTAAAAAAAATCTTTGCAACCTACTGGGTTCAATCTAAACAAACCACTGTGTGCCACACAAAAAAATTTATTAAATGTGTCCATAGGTTTAGGAGGATTTCAGTGATATACAAACGTACAGAAGAATTATATATATAAGGATATTAAGAACAACCATATATACTATAATATATTGCTATTCTCACAGCTCCTATGCTCAAACCTACTGAGCCTGCTGGTAAATCCGCCATATACATATTATATATTATGTTTTTCTCTTATAAGTGAACATATTATCATTGTTATTTAAGTGTAATATAGAAACTTAAATGTTAAGCAATGTTTTATCCCGGCATTTAATTTGCTTAAAACATTTATCGCAACAATATAATCTTCTTGCCTTTGAAAGGCTTTTACAGTTTAATATTAGAGCGATAGGTCATTACAAAATTATTAATTAGAACTCGAATTACTTGCCGTGTTTGATGAAATTTAATACCTTTGAGTGAAATTTCAATTTATTTAAGTACCGTTATTTAAGCGTATTTCAATTTGGCCTTTTAAGAATGTATTTCAAGACGCTACTTACGCCAATAACTATTTTGGAAATGTTAAAACGATAAATCTGTCATTTGATGAAAGCAGCAACAGTGTTATTTCTTTCTTACTTTTTGCTTTGTAATGTGTCACAATTATGTATTATATTTATGTTAGTTTTCTTATTATGTTAAGTCAGGTTATACGTCTGACATTCCGTGACGTCACTCTTAAGGCAAAGTCTGAAAACCAACGTGGTAAATATTGATAAAAATGGTTGCCACAGTATGCTGAGTCCTCTGCCTTTTCTCTGTCAGTTGCATAGGTACAAAACCTTTATCGGGCTCGTTGACGCGTTCGGAAAAACACCTGCCTTGCGCATCGATGGGTCGTGAGTTCGAATCCTACAGGGACGACATGTTTATAATCTTCTGTTAGCATATCTTCCCCCCGGTTAACTTCGGGCATTGAACGGGTGGGAGGAATATGGAAATTCCGACAGTGTAACGAACCACCGTTCATAGATGGAAAAACCGTGAAGTGCATATTGCGCGTTTCGGTTTCAGACTATGGATTGCCGAATATCACCTACCATTAATTGAACCTCATGCTCGTCTGTCGATATCTAACATAAAAAAATATATTATTTTGTTATATGACAGTGAATAAATGTTCTCTGTCTCTCATTTGTATGCAATTTCAAAAAATTTTTCATAAAAATGATAAATTGACCTTAGGCGAATACTTTCTCGCAAATCGTTCGTGCTAGGGAGTAGGCTCGCGTCTTGGATTACACACTACTACATGACTTAATTTTCTATAACTGACTTCACTCTCAAGTTTTTCTTAATAACTCTGAAATAAGTATGCCCGAGTAAGTTCGAGTATTTCTCACTTTAGGTGTAAACGGTGTTTAAAACGTTGCGTTTTAACATGTAGCGAGTTTGATTTCCACCGAAAGAAATATGCCTTATAACAAGAATAAGGTTTCATACATAGAAGAAAAGAAAAAGCAAACACAACTATGCCTTTTAATATAAAAAATATAACCAAAAAATATTTAAAGAAAAAATATCTGTTTATAATGTTATAATAATCTCAAAACATTTTACCACTATTGAATTTGGGTGTTTTTGAATTTCAATAGCCTCACGAAACATTCTGGGAAATAATCTATTTTCCTCTCCCTTATTTCTTGTCAATTCCTATGCTCAGTTGAAAGCTTTATAGTATACCTATATAGATACGTATAGCTCTCAAGTGCTAGTTGTAGCGATCGGAAACATTTCATTATACTGTAGAAAACTTTAAATTGATTTAATTACTTTACTTTTGGTAGGGCTTGAACGCACTGCAGAAATATAGTATCAATTTTGAACATGATTTTTTTATGAAGAATAAATAAACATTTGACCGCAATCCTGCCTGATGGTAAGCGCGGATGCGATCTAAATGGGAGCATGCTTACTTAGAAGAAGCCTATTTAGTCCAGTCATTATAGGGGGTTGACCTCGGAAAATCGACATAGGTACCCAGTATATTATCACATAAAAACTTGTATTTTGGCATCCTAAAACTGTTCTCAAAATTCACATATAATTCGATGGTCGCAAGTTTGAAAGTCAGGGGTCAAAGGTCACAAAAATCGATTTTTTACATTTTTTGCAAATATCTCGTTTTCTATGAGTTTTACGCTATTAGAGAGTTCCATTCCTTGGCGGTTCGGAGGATAATGGAGGAGGCGTACCGTTTCGTACGAATATAAGGTACATCAACCATATAAGGATGAAATCCCACTCTGTGTCTGGCCGTCCGATGGTGAAAGGGAGCTGCAGGGATAAGATCGTGTAATTCAGCCGCGCACTCACCGAAGTGCAACCTGTAGAACACCGACTAGCGATCATTCGACGATGACAGTAACCGTTGAACTAGATTAGAGTCACCAATCATTCGACTAAAAAACAAAAAAAGCATCGTCATTTAATAAAACAAGCCCGAATTCCATATGTTTGCATTATTTTCATCAGACCTATGTTTGCAGCTGTTTTCATTGATGTATGTTGAAAAATGCATTGAAAACTTTCAGCTCAAATAACAACCAGGTGATAAGTCGAATATCAATTTGTTTACTGAACTTCATAACAAACTGATACTGAGGCCTAAATCACTCAACCAATTTCATTAAAATTGGTTGAGTGATTTAGGCATGTTAAAAAACCAGATCTTTGCATTTAAAATGGGTACCAGATCTTTGCATAGATGGAAAAACCGTGAAGTGCATATTGCGCGTTTCGGTTTCAGTCTATGCTCGAAGTTCGAATGCTCGAAGTAAAAATTAGGTCGACAGCGTATCATTGCCTGATGTTCTGTGGCTGAGGTATCACCTACCATCAAGTGAACCTCATGCTCGTCTGTCGATATCTGACATAAAAAAAAAAGGTTTCAGTGTTAAATTGAGCATCTCAAACACATTCGCAATAGTATCCTGAGGTTATATTTTGGTCTTTTCTGATGTATTTTTAACCCTTTGTAAAATTGTGTCTTATTTTGAAGTAAATACCTTTTACACACCCCGGAAGCTTTTAACTTTCACCTTTTTCGGAAATTCCGGAACAGGAAAGTCAGGCATTGGATCGTCTATTTATATTTTTTGTTCATTTTTATATAGCCTTTCAATATCATTCTTATCTTTATTAACCTATGTGAATTTCCTTGAGGTTCAAATTATTACTTTTTGGTATGTAGGTACAATATTGTATTGTAATTCAAACAGTGCCGGTGTTAGGGCCACTGACGCCCCGGGCGAGAATATTGTGACGCCCACTTTAGGAAATCAATATCGACTGTTAATTGTCTGCTTTATTATTTTTTATACACGGATTAAATTAGAAAAATTTAATTTTCCAGCGGTTTCATTTTCAATCGGCAGAGTAGCGTATCGATATGCGTAGAGCACCGGGCGCAAGGCATGGGTTTTGAGGGTGTGCAGCACGGGAGGCAGGAGACTCCAGACCCCCCCCCCCCCCCAATTTGGCACCCTGGGCCGTCGCCCCATCCCGCACCCCCTTAACACCGGCACTGAATTCAAATAAATGTTCTGTATTGTAAAAAAATGATCTTAAATACTATACTAAATTAAACTATGAAACTTCAACACTTCATCTTATTTTTATATGTTGGGTGCATGTAAAAATGATGATTTGTTTTTAAAGTTTCGTACATATAATATATAGGTACCTACCTATACAAAACTGGAGCCTAAAATGCAATAGATCGTACAAGAACTATAGATGCATGTAGACTTATATCCATATAAATTGAATCCCCTACTCCTCTCTTTGGGAATGAGGCATTTCTAAGTCTGTTTCACTTATCATTTTCCTTTACAAGCAAGTAGGTGATCAGTCCTCTGTGCCCTGCTCGACAGAAACAATTATTTTATCTCATTTCCCCGGGATTTGAACCCCCGGTACTAAAAGCAACGCAGTTGCCACTGAACCACGGAGGCGGTCTAAGGATGCACACGTAAAAGAGCGATAGTCACAGTAGCGAAGGGTGAAGCCGTTTCAAAAACACTACACTATTCTGCGCAATTTTGTATGAAAATAAAGTGCAAGCATTATACATGAAAGCTAATTTTAAACGAAGTCCTTCAAGTATGCTAAAAGCACAAAGATGTATAAAAATGTGATTTAATTTAAATTCGTCCCGTCTCTTTGTTGTCATATTACATAGTATAGCAGAGCCTAAGTGGATGTATTTTTGTATGCTTTTTAATTATAATGAGTTTAGATATTGTTTTTATGATTTTAAGTGTATTTAATTCAGATGTTCAATTGTTATTATTGTGAATTCATTCAATTCATTCGACTTTTCATTCGTGTTTGTATTCGTTCCCTTCATTCATTCAATTATGAAACTGTGTCTGATGTCTAACTGTTAAGTATAAGAAAAGAGCATTCTGGCAGTTAAGTTCTATTTATTATAAGGAATTCATCAATTTATCGTAATGTCTATACATAATGTCTAACATAACGTCTATACAAAGTGAATATCTTTTTTTCTACAGTGTATATTATATATTTTGTGTTGGTAGTTGAATATATTCATGTACGAGAAGTAGTGTACAACCGGTGATTTTATTACATAATAATAGATAATGAGAAATCATTTGAAATTTCATACAAATAACAGCTCGACCATACGAATAGTTTTTCGCAAGTTGTTCGGGCTAGGCCCTCCGCTCTTCCACCATCAATTCTTACGGTTTTTACATATTAAATCGATAATTCTAGAACGAAATATTGAACGAGAACATTGAATTTACAAATTAAATATACAAACAGTGCGAATATGCCCTATTCTAAGAAACTTAAGTACACTCAAAGAAAGTTTAATAGCGTTCCTTGCTCTGTAATAAGACGTGTCATGTATGTGACATAGTACCTGTTCCATTGGAATCAATACATTATTTTCAGAAATAGTTGGGAATAGAAATATAAGAATATTTCATAAATTAAACTGAGTATAAAATTTATAAATAATTTTATTAAATTATTATTATAATGGTATTCCATTACATATTATTTTCACATTAACTACATATAATGCTAAAATGATAATATTTTTTTGTCACTGGTATCATTTACAAAGCAAAATTGTCAAAATACTTAATATGAGATTACATCAAAAGAATTAAAAAAAAAAAAAAAAACCAAACTTTATTCTCACAAAAATCATGTGATTCAAATCAAAAAAAATCATCATAAAATTAATGATTTTGTTTCTAAATGAGACGGCGAGACATGTCCTCTCTTGGTAATAGGCTAAGATTTTAGCAGCTGAAATCGATACTGCGTAGTCGAATTATTTTTTACCTACCAGCTT
The DNA here is from genome assembly GCA_905404175.1 of Anthocharis cardamines. NCBI lineage: Eukaryota > Metazoa > Arthropoda > Insecta > Lepidoptera > Pieridae > Anthocharis > Anthocharis cardamines. The sequence goes on from FR989974.1 coordinate 7,788,969, forward strand.
TCAGAAATGTATGTACCCAATATGCACTTCACGGATTTTCTATATATTATGAATAGTACTCGAAACTGAGATATTATTTTCGTCCACAATACTCGAAACTTGGATTATGATTCCAAAATGAGCAATTATTATCTATTGTGACACACATTCCTCATATTTTTAAAGTTTTTAATATAACATTGTACAAAAATAAATTTTTCCCCTCATTTTTACACATGTATACTAATAAACTGGTAAACAGTTGATCCACAATTCAAAATAAAGCTTTCTTTAAGAAACCTGTTATTTTTTCAAGAAACATTAAAGCTTTTATAAGCTTATATTTTTATAAGAATTTATATTCTTGAGAAACAATCAGACTGTCTTAGTAGTTCTAACCCTTATGATTCTCTTCTGCTTTTCTCGTGGTATCCCATGTTTATCAACTAAATGTCGTCTCACAGTGGAAGTTTTAGCATACATTGTCCCACACTCACTACACATAAACATATACTGTCGTTCGTGAATACTATTATAATGTTCTAACATATCACTACGCTTGAAAAACTTCTTGGGACACTGAGTACACTGTACAGTCTTTTCTGAATGTATGATTAAGTGTTTTCGATGTAACTCCTTACGTCTGAAGGTAAGACCACATTTTTCGCAGGCAAATGGTCGTTCACCAGTATGTATTCGTTCATGTTCTTTCATATCAAAGCGTTTTGATGCTTTGAATGGGCAATGGGGGCATTGTAGGCAAGGCCCTGCACCATGGAGTGCTACTTGATGAACTTGAAAATCAGCTGATGTGTTGAAACCTTTACCGCAATATTCACAAATGAATCTAAAATAAAAGTTTTAATGTAAGCCAATAATGTATATTCTTTGGCACTTGTATTAAAGTAAATAATTCTTCAAAAAAGACATCCATCGGTTCATAGACAAGTTGGATCATGGCCTAAATCCTCAACAAGTCGCTTGGATTGTGTGCCTTAGATTACTTTTAAATATGTATAAATAATAGTATAAACTTGTCAGTAGATTTAAGATATTCTATTGTGTTACCAAAATAATATCCAGCACTACTGAGTTAGGGCTTCAAGTAGTTAACATGTAACAATTACAGTAGAATCTCACTAATCTGGCACACTCCACCCGCTCCTCCCCCAAACAAGTTGCACAAAAACAGATCCCAATTATGTATTATTATAAAATGTAATCAGTTAATTGTGAGATATGAGACAGTTATAAATAACCTGTAGAATACAAATGCATTGTATTCACTTTATGAAATGCTTTATTTTATTTATTATGAATTTTTCTAAATCCTGTAATTTGAACATTCCAATAATTCATCACCCTCTGGTTTTTAATAGTGCCAGATTAGTGAGATTCTACTTTATTAATGCTATAAAATATAGTGGTCAACTTGAGACTTATATCTACTCCTTTCTAAAAGTATGATTGTGTTAAAAACAGAGCTTGAACTTGGAGCAGTTATTAGCCATTGTTTTCATTTATTAATTCCATACAAAGAAACTAACCTGCATCCTCTATGCCTCTGCATATGCCGGAAATAAATCTGATAATTTGCTAATTCCTTCTCACACACATTACATTTCCTTTTCCTGTCTCCTATTTTTCTTACATAACTTGTTCTTCTATGTTGCTTTGATATCTGCTTAACTTTTTTAGGCCATTTTACATACTCCTCATCACTTAAATCATCTTTTACATATACCAATTTCTCTAAACTATCCAACAGTTTGTCTGGATCTTCACCTATTCGTTGTTTTCCTGGAATATCCCACTTATCGTTTGAGTAATCAAAACAATCTATCTCAGAATCTGTACACATTTTCCCACTATCTTCCTGACATATATCGCCAATGTTTGTCTGACCAAGAGATTTCTGGGGTGTATTCTTATTAACATTATTCAACTTAAATGAAGTGTGACACACTAACTTTTTCTTAACATTATTTTTTATCAATTTTTTTAATTGTTTTAATCGTAAATCACTGGCTTCACACATGAATTTGAAATAAATGCATTGTTGTAACAGAATGAGGCATTTTTTGCACATTGAACTGGGTAAATAATCTTCTTTTTCTAAAGATATTTTAGCAAAAGGTAATAGAGCTTGTCCGTAATAATTTACGCTATTGTTTTGAAATAATGGGATCATATTTCCAACTGTGTTATATTTTAAACATAAACGGCAAATATTATGATACACTTTTTCATAAGATTCCATTATTATTTACCACAACTTTAATTTATTATTTCTCCAAAAATAATAATAAACAAAAATCTTTTATGATACTAATGATTTATTATTATTTACATAATATTAGTGTGAGTGACAGTGACATATTTGAAAAATTGACGTTTGACAGCCTCAATATACTGCCATTTTGTGGGTGTTCCGTTACACACTATTTCTTTCATTATACTATTATTGTTATTTTCTTCTTACAACGAATGAAAAATATTTCAACAATACTTAAATTATTGGAGTAAACAGAAAAGACTATAGAATAGATTCAGTGATCAATCATGAAAAATTCTCCTTAAATCAGGGATAACTTAATTCTCCTTTAATTATTATATATTTACCTTGATTTTTAGTCGTTGTTTGTACAGAACAGAAGAAGTAAGGTATTATTAGTAAATATTACAATCACCAATGCAAAGATCGATCACGAATATTGTATGAGTACGTTACTGGACCAAAAATAAAAAAAAAAACTGTAAAAGTAAAAACGCGCGAAACGCATTATATTTCTTTGGTATTGTTTATTCAAATTCAGTTTTAAGATCTTTCATAATTGTTCAGATATAAACATTAGCATCTAATTATTTTTGTTTCTTATACATAGTTCCTAACTGTATGTTAATAAATAAACTTGTGCTCAGGGTTCTATACTTTAAGAATCTCTCTGCGCTCGGGAGTCGGGATTCAAAAAACACTCTCGCCTTAAAAACAGTGATCTGCTATGGCACTAGATTAAAAAATACGTCTTTTTTTCGATAAAGCAGTGCGGTGTGTATAACAAACATAGAAAATAAGATCATTGTGTACAACAGTACGGCATTATATCAAGTGTTTTGAAATCGCTGATGTAAGTAATTTAAAGACTTATTTATTTAGAATATCTAAAAAAAGCTATGAATCTAAAATGTTTGTCAGGATATTCCGAATGCTCGAAGTAAAAAGTAGGTCGACAGCGCATCACTGACTAATGTTCTGTGGCTGAGGTATTACCTACCATCAAGTGAACCTCATGCTCGTCTGTCGATATCTGACATAAAAAAAAGAAAGAATTATTGGAAACAACCGATTTTATCTATATATATACATATAATAAAAGAGTAGGATCGAAATTACGCTTCACTAAATATTTTTACCAGAAATTAAGTGGGATGATAAAAGAAGGGTAGCAGAATGCATAAATGCAATTTTTAAGATTCTTGTCTGTCTGTCTGTCTGTCTGTCCGTCTGTCTGTCTGTCTATCTGTTTGTTCACGCTAATCTCCGAAGATACTGAATAGATTTTAATGCAATTCACACAAATATATTAAGGAAAGTCCGGGGCAACATATAGGCTTTGTTTCATCGAAATCGGTTATCGGAAAGAAAAGTTATCATTTAAATAAAATACTGTATACCGGATTAAAACGCGATTTATTGTTTAAATTATTTATCCCGACGTTTCGGATGCTTTTCAGCAACCGTGGTCGCGGGAGACTGAAAGATGACAGTTGTCTTATATTTGAAATGTCACAAAGTTGCCATATTTAATTCAATTAAATTAAAAAATAATCTATTAATTTAGGTAACACAATGTACATCTATGAACGTCAATAAAAAATAATACATATTAAATTACTAATATTACTAATATTAAATGCTTCTAATTTTACATTTACTACCAGTTCACAAATCAAGGGCGTAGAGCGGACGAGAAGAACTGGCAAGAAACTCGCCGCCACTCTTTTTAATCGCCAAGTTATTGTTTTACAATCTTTACATATTAACGCCATCTATTCCTACGGAGTTGATATTTACTGTAATTTTCTATATTATGACAATATTGACTAACGGTGTCCTCTTGTTTTTTAGTATGTTGGATTTGGGGCTTTAGATTTTTAATTACTGGATCCCAGGTATTGGAAATTCTCAAACCATCTTCTCTATTGAAGTTAGGATGTTTTTTAATTTCAATAGCCTCACGTACAAGTCTGGGAAAGAATCTACTTTCTTTTGCAAGGATTTTTGGTTGGTCGAAACGTACGAGTATGTAGTGGTTTGGTTTATCCAGAGTGTGTTCACATACTGCACATACTGCTGAACACACTCTGGATAAACCAAACCACTACATACGTTTCGACCAACCAAAAATCCTTCAACAAAAAAAAAAAAAAAAAGCATCACCATGCGTCACCCCTGTTACTGTTTACGTATGTAGTTTTTGGACGGATGACATTTTTTATTTTTTTTTTTTAACACAAAATGGCTTTTAGATCAGAAAAAGAACTTGATGAGTTTATAAGTAATGTGGCAGATGATTTTTCTGATACGGAAGACCCTTTAGAGTTAGAAGAGTTCAGAAAATAAAGATAATTAGTCCTTGCAGTCTGAAGTGAATGATGTTATTTCTGGTGAAGATGAAGACGACATTCCGTTATCGCAGTTACGAGGTAATATCTTACGGGGTAAAAACAAGCATCTATGGTCAACAGAGCCACCTTCATGCAGCAGGACACCTCTACGTAGTATTGTAAACATGCAACGAAGACCATAAAATTTTGAATCGGAAAAAGAAGTATTCATGTCACGGTTTTCGGAACCCCTGGAGATACAAGCAAGATGTGCACTATGTCCTCAAAAAATGACAAAAAAAATCAAAATTATCTGCATAAAATGCCATCAGCCTGTATGTCCTCAACACAGACAAGAAATTAGTCTAAATTGTGTTTAATTCATTATTTTTCTTAAATATTTTTACAATTTTTGCCAAAGACTGATTGCTATGTAAAATTTATTGATACTTAAAATAATTAAAAGTAATTTTCTAATTAAATCTGGTTTTACTTACCTATAAACTTAACTTATAGTGACTCATCACCCCTGTAGAGAGGGGTTGTATCGATCGTAGTTGCGAAATAAAACTCTTGATCAGAAGGTATTATTGGAAGTGAATGTGAATCAATGAATGAATATATTTACAATAAAAATGATTAATAATAAACAATAAAAATGGAACAATAATATAATGTGTAAAAGCGAATAGGTAAAAATAAGTTGATCTGATTGGCGGATTCAGATCACGCCACATCGCGTGCGTGTGCGAGATGGAAACTTGTTCAAACTTGTCCGCGCCCGCTATTGTTATAAATACGGCACACATCCCGCGGCGGCCTCACATTGCATATCGCGAGCTAGAGCTCGCGCGCGTCGCGTGCCGCGAGTTCAATCCGAGTCCGCGCGTCGAACGGGTCGCTCCTCACTACACCGTCGGGGTACCTCCTGCAGCCTGCGCTCGCTGAGTCTTGCATCGCAGATCCTCGCACCAACAGTAACGAAAATAGTTCTTTTCAGAACTGTCTGCTTCTCCGTTTCTATGATGATGGACGTCAGCTTGTTGATAAAATAAATATGTTGGTGTTCTCTTATTTTTCCTCTTCCTCCTTGGTAATCGTAGCAGACATCAGTTTGATGTCTGTGAGGTACAGGTAATGAGGTATTGAAGTAGCCTGGTATATTGGCTGCGCAGGTAATAAGGTAATCTGGTATGTAGTGCAAGGTAAACGTATGATGGTAACGATGGTAAGTATAATATGTATGCACCTACATAACTCCCCCTCAAGCGAAGCGTACCGGCAGTTTGATATTGCGGCCGGCACGTGTCCTTGTAGGCACTAAGCTTGTGTGCGTGCGAGTTGTGTTCACTGAAGCGTGACGAGTCGTTGCTCTTGACCTAGTTTCGCGCTCGTTCGAATTTGTATCTTCGCTGCGTAGTAATACGGTCGATTTTTCTGTGTCGTCGCTCGGACTTGCTTCATTTTCTTCTGAGATGATATACGCTGGCTTGAGGCGATCTATAGATATAGTAGATATACGGTCGTTGACTTTTATTACGAAATATTTCTCTTTGCGTTCTATAACTTCAAATGGACCGGTATATGGTTGTTCTAAGGGTTTTCTTGATGAATCTGTGCGTATGAATACTTTCTTGCAAGTATGAAGATCTTGATGAATGAAGATAGGTCTATTGTTGCTATGTGGTTGCGTAGGTACTTGAGGTTTGAGTGAGTTTATTGATGTTCGTAGTTGATCGACGAATGAGTTGTCCAAGGTTCGATGTGTCAAAGTTTCATTGAAGAAATCTCCGGGTAGTCGTAAGTTGTATCCGTAGGTAAGTTCGGCGGTGCTTAATCCGTTGTCACTTCGCATCGCAGCGCGAAGTCCAAGTAAAACGGTAGGTAATTCTTCGTCCCAGTTATTTTTTCCTTGTAGTCTGGCTTTCAGCGCTTGTTTCAATGAACGATGCCAGCGCTCGACGATGCCATTTGACTGTGGATGATAGGGCGTAGTACGAGATTTTTCTATTCCCATAATCTTCATTAGTGACTGGAACAGATGGGATTCGAACTGGCGACCTTGGTCGGATATTAGTGTTTTAGGAACACCGAAACGAGATATCCAGTGTTCGTAGACTACTCGGGCGATGACGTCAGATGTTATTTCGCTAGTAGGTATTGCTTCGGGCCATCTTGTGTGTCGATCTATTATTGTTACTAAGTACCGATGTCCTTTCGCTGTAGTAGTGAGCGGTCCAACTATATCTATATGTATGGTTTGGAATCGCTCGCTTGGCGGGAAAATTCCTATTGCGCTCGATGAATGGCGTTGTATTTTGCTTCGTTGACATGATAAACATTGCTTCGCCCATGCGCCCGCGTCGTGGTTAATTGAAGGCCAAAAGTATTTTGTAGATAATATTTTACGCGTTGCGCGTACACCGGGATGACTTATGTTGTGAACTGCGTTGAATGCAAGTTTTCTATATTGTAGCGGTAGGTATGGACGAATATTTGAAGTTGAGGTTTCGCAATATAACTTGATATCGGTGTTAGGTATGTTTATATACTTCAATGTAATATTATCTTGATTTTTGAGTTCTTGAATTGTAGTATCGTTTTCTTGAGCTTGTGCGATCTCTTGATAATTTAATGATGTAGGTAAATTAATTTCTTCTATACGGCTGAGTGCGTCGGCGACTATGTTTTGACTTCCGCTGATATGTCGTATGTCGGTGGTGAATTCGCTGATAAATAAAAGTTGTCTCGTTCTTCTAGGTGTTTCTGAAGGTGAAGGAGTCTTCGTTAGAGCGAATGTGAGCGGTTTGTGGTCGGTGAAGATAATTAATTCACGTCCTTCATAAAGTTTTCTGAAATGCTTCATTGACATGTAGATCGCAAGTAATTCCCTGTCGTAGGTACTATATTTGATTTGCGCGTCGGAGAATTTTTTCGAGAAGTAGCCTAGCGGTTGCCAATGATTTTCGACGTATTGTTGAAGTACGGCTCCTGCTGCTTTGTCGGATGCGTCGCTAAAAATAGCTAACGGAGCTTTGTGCACGGGATGAGTGAGTAAAGTGGCGTTTTTGATGCTTTCTTTACACGATTCGAATGCTTGCGTTGCCTCCGGGGTCCACTCGATTTTTGTTTTATCTTTTTTCTTTGTGTTGTGAAGATATTTATGCAGTGGCTCTTGAACTAAGGCAGCGTTTTTTATGTTTTCGCGATAAAAATTAAGCATTCCGAGAAATCTTCGGAGTTCCTCGACGGTTGTAGGCTTCGGGAAATCTGAGATAGCTTGAATTTTCTCGGTAGGCGGTTTGATTCCGTGTTTTGATACGACATAGCCTAGGAATTTGACTTCTTCTTTTCCAAAAACGCATTTTGCGGGATTGATAGTGATTCCGTATTCTTCTAGTCTTCGAAATACGATGCGTAGATGTTCACGATGCTGCGTTTCGCTTTCAGAGGCTAAGAGCAGATCGTCGACGAATGAAAATACGAAATCGAGTCCTCGCAGTACTTCATGGATGAATCGTTGGAATGTCTGTCCTGCGTTCTTGAGTCCAGGACACATTCGAGGAAATTCGAATAATCCAAATGGTGTGATGATGGCTGTCTTCTCTATGTCTTTTTCATTATTACATATCTGTTGATATGCGCGATTTAAATCGACTACACTGAATATAGTCTTGCCGGCTAGTTGATAGGTGAAATCCTTGATGCGTGGTATGGGATATCGGTCGGGTTTTGTTATTGCGTTCAGACGACGATAGTCTCCACAGACTCGGATATCACCATTTTTCTTCGGTACGACGTGAAGTGGTGATGACCATGGGCTCTTGCTTGGTCTGCATAGGCCTTGTTGGATCATATTTTCGAATTCTTTTTTCACTTGTTCGTATCGATGAGGTGGAATAGGTCTTGCTCGGCAGTATATGGGTTGACCAGTTGTTTCGATGAAATGTTCGACGTTATGTTTTGAATTTAGCTTCATTGAGGTTATTCTTGTTATGCCGGGAAATTCTTCTAAAATGTTGTGATATGTTTGTTGTTTGTCGATGCTTCTTATAGTAGGAATACTTGTTGAAAATGCAGGTACGTTGATTTTCAGGTTGGTTAATCCGTCGATTAAACGTTGATTTTGAAGATCGACTATGAGGTTGTGATGCTTTAAGAAATCCGCACCGATGATAGGCTTGGATACTGCAGCTACGATGAATTTCCACTTGTATGGACGTCGAAGATTGAGATCGAGTTCTAGTGTTTTCTCCCCATATGTAGGTATAATTGTGTTGTTGGCGGCGTAAAGTTGGAATGGGAGTGGTTCGCATGTAGAGCCTTTCTTCTTCGGTATGACCGATATATTAGCACCGGTGTCGACCAAAAAAGTGAGTTTCGTCTTCTTGTCGGTGACGAATAGGCGGTATGACTTTTCGTGAACGCTGGATTCCGCCGCAGCCAACGTTCGATTTAATTTAAATCTTGCGTGTTGTTATTCTTGTTGATGAATGAACACGGCGTCGTACATTTTCTGGCTTCTTTTCCGAAACGGCGATGATAATAGCAGTACGGAGATCTTGATTGTGATTGTGATCGCGATGATGATCGATGACGCGATGAACTGCGGTAGCGGTTGAAATTACGACGGCTGTTACGATGATACGGAGATGAAGAATTTGATTTTAATTCGGCGATTTCGAGTGAAAGTTTTTCTATTTTCTTCAGTAGGTATTCAGTGTCGACGTTTGAAGTTGATGATTGCGGTTGATGACATGATGATAGTGCTGCTACTTCGTGGCTTTGTTCATGCATTTTGTCGGCGAGTAATGCGAGATCGTCGAGTGCTGTAGTCTTCGAGATCGTGTCGCTGACTACGAGTACGCTTCTGACGTGGGCTGGTAGGTGGTTGAGCCAAAGCATTCGTAGGGTCTTCTCGGGTACGCAGTCTCCGGCGAGATCACGCATGCGCCGTAGTAGGTGACTAGGTCGTTGGTCACCTAGTTCTAGTTCAGATAGTAATCTCTGTAACTGACGATTTTCGCTGTCTTCGTATACAGAGATTAAACGCTTCTTGATTTTGTCATACGGGTCTGTTTCATCACGAAGTTTCTTCAAAATGTCGCTGATGTGATCGATGTCGGGCCTCTCTAGCTGAGAAATTACAAGTTGAGCGAGTTGTTGCTGCGTTCGGTTGGATTCGGCGGTGGCGGCTTCGAAACAGTAGAACCAGGATTCTGTTTTATCACGCCAGAACGGTGGAATACGCAGCGCTAGGGAAACGGCGGCAACTTGATTTTCTTCGGCCATAGTGAAGAAATTTGGGCAGAGTAGCAGGCTTCTTGCTTTATTCTTTTAGGCAGAGTAGCAGGCTTCTTTCTTGCCGGGCAGAGATTCTTCCTTGTTGTTCTTCTCGGGCAGAGATTCTTCCTTATTGTTGTTCGTTCGGGGTCACCACTGTAGAGGGGGGTTGTATCGATCGTAGTTGCGAAATAAAACTCTTGATCAGAAGGTATTATTGGAAGTGAATGTGAATCAATGAATGAATATATTTACAATAAAAATGATTAATAATAAACAATAAAAATGGAACAATAATATAATGTGTAAAAGCGAATAGGTAAAAATAAGTTGATCTGATTGGCGGATTCAGATCACGCCACATCGCGTGCGTGTGCGAGATGGAAACTTGTTCAAACTTGTCCGCGCCCGCTATTGTTATAAATACGGCACACATCCCGCGGCGGCCTCACATTGCATATCGCGAGCTAGAGCTCGCGCGCGTCGCGTGCCGCGAGTTCAATCCGAGTCCGCGCGTCGAACGGGTCGCTCCTCACTACACCGTCGGGGTACCTCCTGCAGCCTGCGCTCGCTGAGTCTTGCATCGCAGATCCTCGCACCAACAGTAACGAAAATAGTTCTTTTCAGAACTGTCTGCTTCTCCGTTTCTATGATGATGGACGTCAGCTTGTTGATAAAATAAATATGTTGGTGTTCTCTTATTTTTCCTCTTCCTCCTTGGTAATCGTAGCAGACATCAGTTTGATGTCTGTGAGGTACAGGTAATGAGGTATTGAAGTAGCCTGGTATATTGGCTGCGCAGGTAATAAGGTAATCTGGTATGTAGTGCAAGGTAAACGTATGATGGTAACGATGGTAAGTATAATATGTATGCACCTACACCCCTGTTACTATTTGAGCATGCAAAAATCATGTTACCGTTAAAGTCAGGTTAATTACATCCATCCTTACGTTATTGACATCCCCAAAATCCGCACAAAACGATTCTCTTCGTCTTTCTTATTGCGAACAAGTAAGGATTCCGGCTCTTCCGGCCTCTGTCTTCCCTACAAGGTATGATCTGAATACATTCAAGAGGAAAGTGAATAGGCTCTTTTTAGATCAGCGTGCTCCATCGTAGACCACGTTGTCACTTAACATCAGGTGAAACAGTGGTCAAACGCTGATCTAATTCTTAAGTTAAAAAAAAAAAAAAATATTTCAACTATGGTATTTCTATTGAAATTCAAATCATCCTTCGAACCCCTATCTCAACCACCATTAAACATGTCGATAACATAGTGCAAAGGCAACCGTCATTTGATAGCTCTTTCCCAAAAGAAATCACTAAGTACAGAGGATGGAGGATATGTCATTTGAAGAAAGCTTGCTCAAAAGCTCAGCTTCAAATGAACCCCACGCGAACGAAGTCGCGGGCATCAGCTAGTTCCATAATAAAATTGATCTTATGATTTAATCTTTTAAGCTTTGTTTTTGCCTCTTCGAATACAAAATGCAGCGTCTTATTATAATAATCTCCATTATTAAACTTCGCAACAAATAAAATTTTATAAAATTCAACAATTTGTAGCAATAGAATTAAAAATGAACATTTAATAAAGTTTCTTTTCAATTCTGCGATCTTAAAACCTCTCGGGATATTTGAGAGGCAAATAATTAAAGCAGAGGAAATCTCGGCCGCGAGATTTTTCACTTAAGCCATTCCAGAGGCTTTCAATAGATGCTTTCGCATTTTCTTGGATGGGAATTGATATAGATATTAATATTATATTATATTTTGTCTATACCAGGGACTGAATACCGGTTAATTTACTATGGGAGTTATACCGGTATAATAAAGGTTTTTGTTAATATTCTTTCGTTTTTATTCATATTTACTGAAAAAGAATACTGTGGTAAGTTAAGTGTGTATTACTCTTTAAAACAAATATCACGGTATCTCAGTCAGACACGTATTTTGGAAAATAAAAATTAACCGGTTTCAGTCCCTGGTCTATACTTCTTGTTCAACGAGAGAATTTTACAGAATGGCATTGGATTTAGTTGTTTCAAGGCCAGAAGGAAGTTTGTAATGTTACTTCCTTTATATACTCTTACTATTTTCTTTTAATGAATTTCTGTTTAGATTTTATTTAAATTATGAATTTTAAAAATATTTTTTATATTGCATGTTAGATTAAGTATTTCACTTTTTATAAATTAACTTTTTTGGTCTACGGTGAGCGAATTAAGAACATAAATGCACGGCTCCGGCTTCACACGGGTGCAATGTAGATACACCTAAAATAGCCTATGTTTCTCACTGACAATGTTTTGACGGGCTTGTTGGCGCGTTCGGTAGAACACCTGCCGTGCGCATCGATGGGTCGTGGGTTTGAATCCCACCGGGACAACATGTTTATTTTCTGTAACTAAGCATGTTTTCTCCACGTCTGGCAACTTCGGGCATTGATCGGGTGGGAGGAATATCGAAATTCCGACCGGGAAAACTGTGCACATTTCGTGATTCGGTCTCAGTCTATTGAATTCCGAATGCTCGAAGTAAGAAAGTAGGTCAACAGCGCATCATTGACCGATGTTCTGTTGCTAGGGTATCACCTACCATCAAGTGAACCACGTGCGTAGATAACATAAAACAATGAAGAAAAGACCTGTATTACAAAGGTTTTAATTTGGAAATGAGTGTCGCAAGTTGTATTTTATTGTAATGGTAACATCACCTTCCATTCACTATAAAATTCCAACAACACCTATGTGGCCGTGATATTTCCTCTCTCATGGCAACTTTTGTATAAGTTAACTATATAGAGTTGATGATACAAATAAAATATCACAAATTTTTAACCCTCTCAGACCGAGACCTATTTCCCGTTGAATAAAAATTATTTCTTCATAGTTTTATTTCCAAATACCTTCTAGTTGATGAATCCATCGCTATTTCAATTTTTTTTTTTTTGGGAAATAGGAATTTTTTAAATGTTGCGTGTGCGCAACAGGTACTTGGGGGGTAAAATCAGGAAAGTTTACAAATTAATAATCGATACTGTATATATGGGAAATATGATTTATTGACTCAATACATAAAACAGAGAGAAATTATATTAAAAAAATTCGATAGTAGGTATGTAGTAAAATATAAGCAACTACTCATTTCTTCTCTTTTTTTTCACTTGTACCATATGCTTAATCAATCGGACACGGATTTTTATTCAATATAAAAATCGATAAAATTTATATATAGATACCAAGATTTTTTTATTTATACCCCACCGAGCCTGGCGTTACGTCCAAGCAACACGTATATTCGCATACATGACCAACTATAATTTTTTTATTAAATCTAACAACTAATACCGTAAATACATTATATAACGTTTGGAATATGAAAAAGAAATATATACTTCTTTTTTTGGCTATAATTAAAACACAACACTCAAACTCGTCACGAAACGCTCTCGACACATTGAAATTTCGATGGGTAAAAAAGTCCAGTTTACCTCAGGGTTTAGGAGTATATATAGTGCCATCTGGCCTTGCTCCATGAAACTATGTAGTTAGAATCCTGACTGACCCCGAAAATTAAATTGTTTGTAATATCAAATAAAAGGCGCGCGCCCCCGCGAGTGTGGAAGACAAGAAATAGTGACAGTGCTGCAGGAGAAGAGTTTCAGGTATCCCTTCTTCCTTTCCATTCCAGTCTGATCCTGTCCTACATCCATTATCCGCCCATTTTTCCACACCCCGCATACAGTCCGCTTATTTTTTAAGATATTATAACATACTTGGCGCATCCAGTGATTTAAATCTTTTATGTGGGACAAATAAAGAGCTTTTCGTTTCGATAAGTATTGGTTTATTTCAAACACCTGACTGCATCAAGGATTTTTCTAGTGAGTGTGGGATGTTCTCCAAATTTAAAACAAGCAAACAAACAAATCTGATAAAATTCACAGCTCTATATAATTCCCAGTATACAGCTTATCCTGTCACTTTATATTATGCCTACAGTGGTATAAACATCTCATAACTCACAGGTCACAACAGTTCCTTCCCCAAAGAGGATATAAAGCCGAAATAGAACCATATAAAGATAGTTGTCTACTCGAAGGTAATTCTTACTTATGTTATTCCAAAAACTGCTGTTAAACTTATTTCTATTTTTTTTTTTTCAAAACACTGTTTTCATGAGATAAGAAATAGACTACCGCTCTTATTCATAAACGTATTATCAGCTTGATATAGGTAGTTAAAATTCTTAGTTAGTATTATCTATGAGTTAAAGTATGTTTTGTTTCTTTCGCTCTGTAGTTTTATATATTCGATAGAGCGAGAAAAAACATATTTTTAACTATATCAAGCTTTATACTACGTTTATGACTACGAATTAGTCTTTCATCACACTTCAAGCTATCTGTATACAAAATTTTATCAAAATCAGTTCATCGATTTCGCAGTGGAAGCTGAACATATAAACATTATTTTGAATTGATAATATTATAACAACTTTACAGTATTCTTTTTTATACATCATAATAATTATAACGATATTTAGTTAATTGGCCAAATGACGATAAGTGTCAAGTACCTAAGACAGAAAAACCGCTAGTAACTCATAAATTCAAAATATCTACTACTAGCAACGCGCCCCGGCTTCACATGTAATGTCGATGTAAACAAGCCTATATACTCGCTGATAATGTAGCATTCTATTGGTGAAATAATTTTTAAAATCGGTCCAGTAGTTTTTGAGTTTATTCATAACATACAAAAACACAAATCTTTCCTCTTTATAATATTAGTAAGTAAGTAAGTATAGAGTATAGATAGATAATAAATAAATATACACATCAAGTTTCTAACAACGCTTTTACATAATACACTTAGTACAGCAAACACGATAAAATACTTTTGGCACTTCTTTCAACATAAGATAAAATACTCTTTGGAATTTGTTTAATATTATTAAGTGAGGAGGCGGGTGGAATCTGTACACCTAAGCAGCAGTAAACCGTAATATTTACAGCATTATAGCTCCGAGGTTTTAGTGATAGATTAAATTAAAAGTATAGATACGAGTATGTCTTTAAAGTAAATTCCTTCAAAACCTTTGTAAATTCCTTTTTTTTTTAATTTAAGCTGCTGCTTACTATGGAGATTCGTATGCTGCTATTATTTGATTGGCGCAGTCTGAAAGAACTTATGGAATGGAATATTTACTTTTGGGAAATATTTACTAATGGAATATTTTTTTATGGAATAGGGGGCTATCGGGCAGTCGGATATAGTTTTATTTAAATAGACCTTATACTTTTGCTATTTATTTTGTTATCTTCACTTTCATGCACGCTCATCATTTTTGAGTATTTTTATTTGAAGATCATCCCCAATCGACTAACATTTGCTTAGTTCGACCACTCCCTACTCTTCACACACTAGCATAACAACTACGACAAAATTTTGTCGAATGTTTTCTCGTGTTTTAATCAATTATCTCTTTCTGCCTGAAACTCGACTTCTAATGTCAAAAGTAAAGATATTTGTCGATCAAGATATTTTGTCTATCAAAGTGTGCTCCTGAGATTACGCACACTCAAACAATATATGTATATGTGCACGCCTAACAACATTCATAGCCAAACGAACTTTGAGAGTTAGAATATGTATATTTACTCTATTATTTGATACTATTTCTAGTTCCAAGCTGGACAATAATATGTTATACAATAACAAATAATTCTTCCGTAACCCAATTCAGCGGGCGGATGTGTCCCTGATATGAATAAAGTAATAATTCTGTTTACCTGAACCGTAACATCTCTATTACCCGACATTTGGATAAAACCTTCTTACCGAGAGCTCCTTTGTGAATTAATCTTTTTTTTTCGTATTACCCTTATTTATATTACATTGGTAGATAAATAGAGATTTTCGAATACAAATAATAAAAAGCCAGTACAAATATTTTACGTCACTTTCCTAATTTAGAATCATGTCGTATGTGTGTGTAGGTTGACGGCTCGTTGGTGCGTTCGTTAGAACACCTGCCGTACGCATCGATGGATCGTGGGTTCGAATCCCACCAGGATGAAATGTTTATAAGTTTCTGTGAGCATGTCTTCCCCACGTCTGGTAACTTCGGGAATTTAACGGGTGGGAAGAATATCGACATTCTGACCGGGTAACGAACCACTGTTCATAGCTGGAAAAATCGTGAAGTGCACATTGCGTTTTTCGGTTTCAGTCTATGTATTTCCGAATGCTCGAAGCTTATATTAATGGGTAATTGATCTCCGTGCGCTACGACTAGATACCGTCGGCGGCTTGAAAATGCGGCAACAAATACTACGCCGTATTCGGCGTACCGCCGTAGCAAAATGCCGGTTTGCGTAGTCAAACTATAAAAATAATACTACATGAAACAAGAAAGATACTGGCTTCACATACCATCAGTAAGTATTGTATAAATCGTCATAAATTTCACAGTAAAATAATATAACGAATCTCAGTGTTTTACACACACTACAATATTGAGTTGCCGCATTCAGGAACCTGTTTTTCCTTTATAGCGCGGTATCTAGTCTTAGCGCGCGGAGACCAATTATATTAATCTAAGGCTCGAAGTAAAAATTCGGTTGACAGCGCATCATTGACTGATGTTCTATGGCTATCACCTACCATCAAGTGAACCTAATGCTCGTCTGTCGATATAAAATGTCTTTCGAAATTGGTTATTTACTATTTTATTTCATTTCAAGAGTATTTACGTCTAACTAATCAGCAACACTAATCACTTACCACCAAGTGAGCCCTACCCATTTGTTAGGCAATTTTTTCTATAAAAATTCAAATCATGTCAAAGAATTCCCAAGTTAACTTCAACGCCAAGCATTTATCTGCAACTGTTTGCCATTCGATTCCCGTCGGCGTCCCTAAATGTCTTCAAAGGACGCGGCCTACGTGATCTGCCTGCATAAGTTATGATTATGGTTCGGTATCTTTCCTTTATAGTATTTCTATGGTGGATATTGATATTGAACAATTACTGTTATCCTTGGAGATACGTCAATAGGCTTATCTTCTCATTCCATAGATTTGCCGTCCAAAAATACTAGAGAAAAGTGACTTAATATGGAATACTGTTTAGATATAATAATATATTATAATTATTCTATATATATAAAGAGGAAAGATTTGTATGTATGTGAATAGACTCAAAATCAACAGGACCGATTTTGAAAATTCTTTCACCGATAGAAAGCTACATTAAGAGCGAGTAACATAGGCTGTTTTGTGTATAGTACATCTACATTGCACCCGTGTGAAGCCGGGGCGCGTTGCTAGTATTTTAATATATTGGATTTTTAAACCAATTAATAGCAGAGTACCTTGCGTTCCGATAGATCATGGGTTCGAATCCTGCCGGGAATGTTTATAATTTTCTGTAAACATGTTATAATGCCTAATGTCTGGCATAAAACAAGTGGAGTAATATCCAAAAATCGTTTATTTGTTGGAAAATATTGCGCGTTTCGGTATCTTTGGATTTTCGAATGCACGAAGTAAGAAATAGGCTGAAAGCGCATCATTGATTGATGTTCTGTGGTCGAGACGTGTGTGGTCGAACCTACCATGAATAGGCCTCAGGCTCTACATTCAGTATCGAACATAACAAAACTTTTTTGAATTTCGATGATTTTTTTTTTATGTTGGCCCATACTAAGCTCAATCTAAGTGCCAAAGCTACACATGATCTGATGCTGATGATGAACATCAGTTCTGTATCTTCGGAGATTAATATGATCAAACAGACTGAAAACTGAATCCCTTCTATAATCGTCACCTAGTAAAAAAAATTTACAGTACTTTTGAAGTTATACTTCTTTAGGCGCGTTATGAAAAAATGATGAGAGTGAAATTTTAAGATGCGCGCGCATCTGTGACACAAAATTAACATGATGAAGTTGGCTACAGATGACCTGCGCGCACGATGTCCCAAATAAACGACATGATGAAGTTGGCTACAGAATAGAATTTGATTGATTTTAACATTTTGCTTCGATATTTACTGCAGTTTTTTTTTTTTTAATTTTTCTTCAGACGCCAAAGAAGTATAACTTCTAACGCGTATTTTTATATATTATATATATAGATATAGATAGATTAAGCGCAAGGTATCGCTTTATTTTATCAAGTCCACTAAGTTGGTTAAAAGTAATTTATCACGAACACAAGATAACGTCAAAATAATTTCAACCAAATGAAATTATTCAGCAGCAAATTGCCTCAAAACTAAAACAGAAGTAGAACAGTAAGTTTCCGAAAATTTTACAAAAACAAAGTCAAGTCCGCCAAAACACACATTTAAGAACTGACTTTAACCAAATTTCAAATGAAGAACGAATTAGAATAAGTTGACTGAAATGAAATATAAATTTTAACACAATGGCGACTCTACTTTATTTACTTTCTAGTCCATATTTATACTAATACTAGCTGATGCCAGCGACTTCGTTCGCGTGGACTTTATCTTAAGTGGGCCCAACCCGTCTTACTTTCCATACAAAAGCTCGTACGTGATTATGGCGATGTAACCGACTTTTGAACTAATAGGTATCTCGTGCACTATATCTAGGTTTCTATCGAAACAAAATCTCAAAATTTTCAGAAATAAATTCAGTATAAGCCTCCAAAAATCAGCTTTTTTGCAAAAAAAATACCTGAACTTTGGGCGTTCATAATGTACTCATAAATTGTGAAAGTAAATATTTTGTTATGATAGAAACCTTGCAAATATAATGGAGATTCTAAATTACAAAAAAATATTTCATAAACTTGTAAAGACTACTACTAAACTTGTAATACTTTGTAATTATTTTAATTTTAATTTATATAAAATAGAAATATTAATAATATGTTTGATGTTAATGCAGATAATGATAATACTTTTTCTCCAGATTCTTCAGAGAGTCTTTCTGATAGTTTATGTGACTCTGAATACATACCCCTTGAGCAGGCTCTTACTACTTCTCTATCTGATTTTGCAAAAAACTTTAATATTGTTCATATCAATGCACAGAGTATTCCTGCTCACTTTACTGATTTACTTTCGTCATTTAATTCTAATCTTATCCACGCTATCCTTATTTCCGAGTCCTGGCTGAAACCCTCTCTGTCTAGTGTTTCGTACGCGTTACCTGGATTTAACTTAATTAGAAATGATCGTATCGGTCAGGGTGGTGGGGGTGTTGCTATCTATTTGCGCTACAATATTCCCTATACTATAGTGAGCATGTCTCCCCAGCCACCACCAGCAAATGCACTCGAACATCTTTTTATTGAAGTTACTCTGTCTAATAACAAAATTCTTTTGGGTGTTTGCTATAGCCCATCGCTTCATGTTGACTATTTTAATAACTTTGAAGATCTACTTGAAAATCTGTGTCCACTTTATAGGCATAACATTATTATGGGCGACTTTAATACGTGTCTCCTTAAGAAAGACCATCGTGCTAGTAAACTATCTGCTATTGTTAAAGCTTCTAACTTAAATCTTGTTCCTCTTGAACCAACTCACTTTTTTCCTGGCTGTTCTCCATCCCTTCTTGATCTTATATTTGTGTCCTGTCTTGATCATGTCTCTGATCATGGTCAACTGTCAGCAGATGCATTCTCTTATCACGATTTAATTTTCCTGTCTTACAAAATCCGTCCTCCTAAAGTGAAACATAAAGTAGTCCTACAGCGTAATTTTGGTGGGATGAATACAGATAATTTATGTGACGATGCTCATAGGGTTGAATGGTCACTAGTCTTTGATGCGATCTCGATAGATTCAAAAATTCAGATTTTCAATTCCCTTCTAATAAAACTTTTTGATATTCATGCTCCTATTAAACCTGTGAAAATTAAACATGCCCCAGCTCCATGGTTGAATGCAGAATTAAAAACACTTTTACATAAAAAAACAGTTGCGAAATCAAAATTAAAAACTAATAATTCTGACTGTAATCGCGAGAGTTACAAACGTATTCGCAATCGGTGTAATACCATGTGCAGAGATGCCCAGAGACGTTACATACATAAATCGGTTGAGAGCGGCAACACAGCAAAGACGTGGAGATTTCTCAGGTCTCTTGGAATCGGAAAAACGACATATAATTCTATACCCAGTAATATAAACGTAGAAAATTTAAATCAACACTTTTCTTCTTCACCTTCTTCTCTTGATAGTAATATAAAATCTAGCACAATCAAATTTCTTACCACTCAATTTAACCCAAGCTGTCCACCTTTTAACTTTACACC
The DNA here is from genome assembly GCA_905404175.1 of Anthocharis cardamines. Lineage (NCBI taxonomy): Eukaryota > Metazoa > Arthropoda > Insecta > Lepidoptera > Pieridae > Anthocharis > Anthocharis cardamines. The sequence goes on from FR989974.1 coordinate 7,809,144, forward strand.
GGTGACCGATGGAGACGTTAAGAGGAATATCTTGTCCATCTCGTCGAACGCGTTAGGCTGTGACGGTATCGGCCGTGCTATGATTATTCCCATCCTTGATATAATATGTCCTGTGATTACACATATCATCAATTTCTCTATCACATCCTGTACTTATCCACAAATTTGGAAAGACGCTTATATTATTCCCCTTCCTAAAAAGAATAATCCCTCTACTTTTTCTGACTTCCGTCCTATCTCTATCCTGCCCTTCCTCTCCAAAATCCTTGAAAAGTTGGTCCATTATCAACTAAGCCAATTCCTTACTAAGTACTCCTTACTCGATCCTTTCCAATCTGGTTTTCGACCTGGTCATAGTACGGTTACTGCCCTTGTTAAGGTTACTGATGACGTTCGTTTAGGTATGGACAATAAGCAACTCACAGTCCTTACTCTTCTTGATTTCAGTAACGCCTTTAATACTGTTGATCATGAAATCCTGTTAAGTTTGCTAAGTTCTCTTAACGTTTCTCCTTCGGTTTCCGCTTGGTTTCAAGAGTACCTGAGCGATCGTCGACAGTGTATACGTGTTGATGAACACCTCTCGTCTTGGTGCAGTGTTACTGCCGGAGTTCCCCAAGGATGTGTGCTTTCACCACTTCTCTTTTCTATCTTTATTAAAACTATCACTATCAACATATCTTCTCTTTACCATGTCTATGCTGATGATTTACAAATTTATACCCAAGCCTCACTTGAGAATCTTCATCATGCTATAAATACCACTAATGCTGATTTGGCTACGATTGTGCAATGGAGCAGGTCGCATGGTTTAGTAGTTAATCCTGCAAAAACTCAAGTTATTGTTATAGGGAGTTCAAGTATGATCTCGAGAATTAATTGGTCAAATCTGCCGCCAGTTTCTGTAGATGGTGTCACGGTACCTTTTAGCTCGTGCGTAAAGAATCTCGGTATTTACGTGGATCAGACCCTGTCATGGACAAACCAGATACAGGTGGTCAGTAAGAAAGTGTTTGCTGCCGGAGCGTCGTTACGGCGGTTAAGCAATTTCTTACCGATTCAAACTAAGATAGTCCTGGCGCAATCTTTGCTCCTTTCAATCCTAGATTATGCGGACGCATGCTATCTAGATATAACTGAGGAGCAACTTAACAAATTGGAACGGCTTCAAAACTACGCTATTAGATTTATTTTTGGTTTGCGTAAGTTTGATCACATCTCGGAGTATCGTTCTCAACTTAATTGGCTACCAATTCGACAACGCAGGGACATACATATACTTTCTCTTCTATATCGTATTCTCTTCGATCCTACAACTCCTTCTTTTCTTAAAAAACGTTTTATCTTTCTGGGCGCCTCTCACGAACTAGACTTACGCTCAATTGATAACTTACTCCTTTTTATGCCTCTTCACAACACCAAAATGTATTCTTCTTCGTTCTCTATATATTCGATTAAGTTGTGGAATAATTTACCTCTTCACATTAGGAAAGCTCAGACTCAATTACAGTTTAAAAGCTTGCTCAAGGTACATTTCCTTCAGTCTCTGAAGTAGTCTTACTTTTATGGAGTATTGTGTATATATGTATGTTGTGTGTACACACACACATGTGAATATATATATACATATTTTTCATTGTTGTGGGTTATTATTATTATTTGTTAAAACATATTGTTATGATTTTTCGGAAAACATTATTATTATTATTCTTTTAGTTCACTTATTATGACTTGTTTCTTATCTCTTGTACTTTATCTCTTTTCTTATTTGTATGTTTTCTTTTTAGAGCACTACCCTAATCTATGTTATGTTTATTTAATATTTTAATTTCTCTGGTTGCCTGGAAGAGATCGCTTCTCAGCGATAAGGCCGCCTTTTGTATGCTACTCACTTTGCCTTTTTGTATATTTTTATTATTTTCACGTGTGGTGTTCAATAAAGTGTTTTTGATTTGATTTGATTTGATTTGACTACTGAAAAATACGTATTTCCTAGAACAAGTTTTATGAAATTTCCGCACACTATTTTTCGTTCAATGTTATCGCGTTCTCACTCACTCGTTAGCGGTAGAGGTATGCGCTGCATGAAATAAAAAGCTTTTCAACCATGCTCGCGTTGACGATAGACGAACCGGGAAGGACCCTCTTAAGCTAAGCTATTGTGCCAGGTTTCATCATATGATATATTCATATCCACTATTCCACGAATACATATTGAAAGTGACGAAATAATCAAACTATTTCATTTCCATATCAACCTTATATTGACATCTGATAATTTGAAAAAGTTTGACGCGAGTCAGTTTGCATTGCAATTTGTTGATATGGTGCAACCGATTTCGATTTTCCATCATTATGATTAACAAAAGAAAAAATTAAATAATGAATATTTAATTCATTCAAATATACACTTTCCATTCTATTATGCAATCAAGGACTGTAAATATAACTAAAGTTATTAGTTCGCTAAGTAATTATATCGCAAATATACAAACACTTTGGTCTTCGCCAAATACGAGTACCTTCAAACACTTACTACGTTGATTCCAAATTGGTAAAAATTGCTTTGTATTGAAAACGTCTTTTTCCCCACAACGACCCAATGTGTGTTAAATAATTTCCTGGCATTGATAGCCTATATCCAGGGAAAATTGCAAAAATAATTTATTTTCTTCCTTTATTTAAAAAATAATAATTTCATATTTATTCTAAATGAAAAAAAACTTAGTTGTAAAAAAACGTGGGTCCAGTATGCGTTACGTCTAGCAACAGGAATCCCGGGGAAACACGGAGAAAGACTGAATTTTTTTTCCTCTTTTTTGATTTGCTAGTTAAAAATATAAAAATTATTATACCTGATAGACCGCCCGTAATTTGGCTTCAAAACCCGCTACCTAACGGATTCCAATTGTGATTCTAAACTATCCATCTCTAACACACACACGTAACATTTCATAAAAATCAGTCCAGTACCAGTTCCTCCTTAACGAATTCAGTGATGTACAGAATAATTATATATAATACTAGCTGAAGTAGACACGGCTTCGCATACTAATAAAAAAATGAGATGAAATCAATTTTTGTCAAAAAATTATAAAATATCTGGAGAGGGTCACCCTAATCACCTAGCAGTAAGAAATATAAGTTTTATCACATCTATTCAAAAAAAGCTACTTAGTTGTTTCCCACAAGGACCAAAATAGCTTTTTAAGCCTTAGGGAGTAAAAGTAATTTGAATTTGGAATCTGGATAATATTATTTCGATCACCAAAGAGATCGATCACGCACATTGTACGAAAACGTTACTGGCTGTCAAAAAATAATCTGCGCGCAGCCGCGGACCATTTTAAAAAAGAAGGTTTCTGTAAAAGCAAAAACGCGCGAATTATTGTTTGTTCAAATTCGTATTTAAGATCTTTCATAATTGTTCAAATATAAACATTAGCATCTAATTATTTAGCTTTATTCCTTTGTGCTAAAAATATAATAAATTTCAAATAAATATTCATGTAGATATGAAATTTTCTGTAATTAAGTCTGAAAGTCCTGCAAAGTTGAACCACGTCGCACAAATTTCATTAATATTCAATTGTATTATGTCAGTTATATTAACTTAGTTTATCAGAGATTTTAAATAACTAATATTTATTGTAAGAAAAGAACTAAATTGAAGCCTAATATTTATTGTACGAATTTTATTAGAAGAACTACAAAGAAAATATTTTTAAAGTGAAGATACATATATGTACATGAAAGTGAGCGATTCCAACCGAGGCCAGGGTGTAAAGAGGTTGAAATCGCACTTTCTTCCGAGTGATACATAGTGGTAAAAAATAATAATATCGTTGTCCCGTCTTGGCGGGGTGTAGAGAGCATTGCCGTGCCCCCAGGTCTTGCATATGGAAACCTCTCGAAAGGTTTAATATGGACACTAGTGATAGGCAGGATTGCTGGAGTTTAATTTAAATAACATATTATTCGCTTTCATTATCAGTATCTCGAATACTCAAGAGGCCTCATTTATTATCCAAAAAACAATGCCCAAAGATTATTCGAATAGAAGCACTAAGTTGAATATTAATCTAGGTCTTAGGGAGGCAATCAGAACAAGCTCGGGGAATGTCGGTAAACAAAGCGTCGTATATTGACTGCGTCAAATCAGCCTCGCTTTAAACTTGATAGTGAAACTCTTTGGTGTTGCGGTGTCATAGATTAGGAAACAGATCTGATACTGCTATTGTTTATTACCTTGTTTTGTATAAATGTAATTATCAAAATGTGAAGGAATATTCATAAATAATTTCTTCCTTATCTTTTATTTCTTGTTACACTCGTGTACTTACTAGAGAAAATAGTTACGAGTAACTTATTGTTTCCTCTTTTGTCACTGCAGTTGCTTGGAAGAGATAGCTTTAAAGCTATAAAGCTGCCGTTTGTGTACTATTTTTAATTTTTCTGTATAAATTTGTGTTGTATATTTTACGTGACATAAAGATCACATACGAGTACATCTACATATTTATCTACATATACATATATCTACAGATGTATTATGGAAATAAGCTGCTTAAATCCATCCGCTAATCGCGACTGCGATGTTTTCTTAACCACATAAAACTCCACTCTTGAGACCGTAGTCTCCAAAAGGATTTTTTTTTCACCCGATATATTGTTTTTTTTTTTGAAAACGGATTAATACATAATACATATTTCAAGAAGTTATAGTAATTTTTTTATAGCGAATTAATAAGAAATTAGTGAGATACAGCTATTGAGCGGGGACTTCAAACAAAAAAAGGCATTTTGCGGTGATTACTGCTGCTCATAACTGGATCATCTGGAACAAAAAAATAAATAGAATAGAATTAGTAGTAAAGATTTAAGGTTAACTTTAAGGTTTTCATGATGATTGTAGATGTCGCTATAGATATCTATCTTGAGCTGGTAATTACAATATCTGTTCTTATTTAGCTTTTCTATGACCCAGGACAATGTGCCTCATTAATTTCCCAGCAAGTTCGGATTGATTAACATCCGCAAAGCTCCAATTGTTCGCCTTATTTGTAAAATACGACCGCAATTACAGATTGTAATTATTCTTTGGCGTTAACTATGCAGTGACAGAATCCTATTTATTTCCAACAGTCTGATAGCGCGTTTATATCCTGGTAATCGAATTCTAATAAAACTGTCTCTCAGCAACTGTCTCGCACCATTATTTAGAATAGCGGAACTTTGATAGCGCGATTCAGGATTGACGTTTTCGAAATGAATCTGCGTCTACAGATTGTAGACATGTATCGATGTCACACATATTATTTAAGAAAACACCAAAAATACAGTAATAAAACTACAAAAAGGGGAACTAAAAAGAGGAACAATAATTGTTAGTAGATATTTGGTTATCTTCACTGAGTATATATTGCAACCGTAGTCTAATACTGATTTTCAGTGGTTTTCAGGGAAGTTGGAGGTACGATAAGATTGATTTTTTTACAGTATTATACATTATTGAATTAAAAATTATAATTATTTTTAAAAATACTCCTTAATAGGCCATCATCATAAAAACAAAACCTTGGATACGATCTCATTGATCCGTATATAATAATATTTTCAGTTGAATCAATTGATATTGTCTATTGCTGGTAAGTTATCAGCCAACCAGCCCAGCACTGCGAGGAAAAAAAATAGTTGATAAGTGTAACAATCGTCAGTGATTTGCAAAGAAGCAAGTTTTAGCAAAATACTATAGTCATTCCCTGTTGAGGCATCTTGCAATCTGGCGCCCTTAGCGGTCGCGCCACGCCCTACCGCCTTACCCTAAAACCACAACTGTCACTCGCAATACTCTAAATATTTCAGTAAATACTTCCGCAACAATGTTTATATGTAACATTATAATGTTGCAAACATATAAGTTGGTAACAAACAGTGTTTTACGTTTAACGTTGGTAACAAACATAGTGATTTTTTGTTAATAAATACCAATGTTTGTTACCAATGGCGGATTTACACATTTCCAAGGCGTAGGCTATTTACTACTCCCACCCCCCTCTACAATTGTCTTTTCTTAAATTAACCAAATTTTATATGCGTATTCAGTAGGTCTGAGAATCGGCTACTATCTATTTTTCATACCCCTAAGTGATAAGGGTTGTTCACCCTTAAATTTTTATTTTTATTTTTGGACGTAATTTTTTGTTTTTATTTTTACTTTTTTATCACCAACCCCTGCTTTTTAGAAATTATTTACATGGCAAATCAACGTTTGCCGGGTCAGCTAGTAACATATAGCGTCTGATTACTGGTTCGGGGCGGCGAACTGGTTTTGCTATAGGATATACAAGTTTGATATTTCGTTGAATGACATCATAAAAACGTTCTACCGTACATAAATTAATATACGTTGTACGTATATAATATAATAATAATACGTTGATTTACATAAGACACGTAAAAATAAAATTGGTCCACAATTTTCCACCCCTAAAATCTGCCGCCCTAGGCTCAAGCCTACTCAGCCTGCTGGTGAATCCGCCACTTTTTTTTCTTTTTTTTATAGTATATGGGGCAAACGGGCAGGTGGCTCACGTGATGGTAAGTGATCACCCCTGCCCATACCAGAGGGCTTGCAGGTGCGTTGCCGGCCTTTAAGAAACATGTAGGCTCGCTTCTTGAAGGTTTTCAAGTCGTATCGGTTCGGAAAACCGCCAGCGAAAGCTAATTCAACAGAGTGGTTGTGTGAGGCAAGAAAAAGCCACTGTTTGTTACCATAACTTATGTGGGAGCCATCAATATAATCTTATATTATCTTCATGCCAATAGCACGATCGTTAAAATAGTTCGATAAGAAACTTTCAAAATGTTGATCGAGGTCGTGGTTCTCGAACAGTATGTGGTGAATTGTTTCAAACTAAGTTTCTGATCGACAACTTGTAGTTAGAATTTATATTAACATTTTTAAAGTCAATTTTGACATGCGAGAGAAAAGTTCAATTCACTACTCTACGTCAATTTTTTTTATTTCTACTTCTAGCATTTGGAATCTGAATCATTATCATTATATTGTCTTTTATTAACGCGAGTATCACACATTTAAATAAAATACTGTATACCGGATTAAAACGCGATTTATTATTTATTGGCCACGTGGACCACGGTTGCTGAAAAGCATCCGAAACGTCGGGATAAATAATTTAAACAATATAAATAATAAATCGCGTTTTAATTCGGTATACAGTATTTTATTTAAATCATTATCATTGCTTTTTTAAAGGAAAAGAGGCATGATGTATATGTATGTATGTATAATTGATATAGTATACGTCAATGTGTGATATTTAATAAGTCGATTCTTACTTAGTTTAGGAGATGAGATGATTTTAAAAGTTTAACAATTACCAACAGTGAGTTTACAAAGTTTTTTAGCCAAGTGAGTAGGATTCGGGCACTGGTCGGCCGCTGCCGCGGCACCGCTCAATTTGCTCGCTCGACTTGTGCGCTGTGGTTAGCATACCAACATAAAACAAATATATTAAGCAAAGCCCGGGGCAACATATAGGCTTTGTTTCATGGAAATCGGTTGTCGGAAAGAAAAATTATCATTTAAAGATTACAGGCATGGTGCCAACAAATTGCAATACAAACTGACTCACGTTGAACTTTTTCGAATTGTCAATTGTTAATAACAGTTTGATATTATGTAAATTAAATAGTTTGATTAAATCCCCGCTTTCAATACGTATTCGTGGAGTAGTGGATATGAATATATCATATGTTCTTCATACCTTGCTCAAAAGCTCAGCGATGAAGCCCACGTGAACGAAGTCGCTGGCATCAGAGGGGTGAGCACGAACAAGTATCGAAAGAGTATTCGTATCGTCGAACTGTCATTTGTATGAGATTGTTCATACAACTGACAGTTTGACGATTCGAATACTTTGTCGATAGTCGTTCGTGCTCACCCCTCAGCTAGTTCTACAATAAGAACGTATATATTATAGCCTTCCACAGCAAAAACCCATTTAATTATTATAATTGAACACCTGACCCGCACCGTAAATTCCATTAGAATCTCAATAGCATAGATATAACCGCCTGTTTATGACCCGACTCGACTAACATTTGGCAAACGCTCCCTTCAAGCGGTTTTCGTATAAATTATTGACATTTGAATGGACTCCCGGTCCATTTCGTGAACTTTGTTTAGCTTATTTATCTTCGACCGTAAAAACAGATTTGTTTGATGGTATCGTAAAAGTAATATTTTATTATTTGTTTTTTATTTATTATTTTATTATAAAGCAGATAACTGAGCCTCCTTACTTGATGATAATTGATAAGTAATCACCACCGCCTATGGAAATCCGCGACAGAAATGTCTCAGATGAGTTGTTGACTTTTGAAAAATTTAAAGGTCGTAATTAATTGGAAACACTGAAGGCGACAATTCATTCCACAGTTGTTTACGAGAGGTACTCGTAATTTTCGTAGCTTTCTTACTTTTAAATAAAATTAAAATATAATTAAATATTTAAGTTTCAAAATTAATTAGTCAGTTTTATTTTCAAACTTAAATACCTATTCGGTTAAATAGTCGGTTTTGAACATTAAGTAATGTTCTTGTTTAATGTCAGTTCTTAACCTTTTCAATTTCTAACTTGAAGCTACTAGTCACTTTTCAAAAAACTACTAAACGTAAAGAATTTCTATTAAATCGTTAATTTCATTTAAATAGGTAAACTTTAATTAAAATTAATGAACATATTAATAAAACCTTAAAATCTAGTAAACAAACTCTTTATTTGCTTAAACGAATAGATGCTTGAAAGTTGCAGTGACTTTGCGAAATATATTAGCCGACTTTCCTACTAAAATTATTACGGTAATCTAAAAAACCCGGGATAAACCCGGCCGTAATAAATAAAATGTCACAGTTATGAGTGTATATCTCTTGAGAGAAACATACGCGTAGAAACTTGGCACAAGAACTTAAATAAAATACTTTATAAGGGATTAAAACGCAGTTTTTTATTTATGCAGATGTTTCGGATGCTTTTCAGCAACCGTGGTTGTAGTATACATTATAAAGTATACGAGTTTTTTCTGAAGGTCGGTCACCACGGTTGCTGAAAAGCATCGGAAACGTCGGCATAAATATTGAACCGCGTTTTTATTCGTTATAAAGTATTTTATTTAACTGTGTGATACTCGCGTTAATAAAAGACAATATTATTGGTACAAGAATGTTAAGGTTTTTTTTACATTTCACATTTTTTCAGTGCACAGTTCCTCATTTTCTTTCCCCCTCGTTTATATATTAAATAGTAGAATCAGTGACTCTGTAAATTTAAATCTAGTGCATGATAATGACTTCAGCAGTTTCGGGCATATACATTAACAAACAGATAAAATAGTGTTATCATTGATTTTTATGGCTTGGCTCACATGATAGTAAATTATTATCACTGCCGCCCATACACATTTGCATCACCAGAGGCTTACAAGTGTGTTGCTGATCTTTAGAAAAAAACCTCGTTAACCGTTCATGAGATAACAGTGTGAAACAGACTTAATAAATCTATCTATGTAAATAAGAATCAATATCCATATATTTTGTCCTATTTTAACTCCTAAACTATTCATCCGATTATGGTGAAATTTTGGTGAGAAGTTCTGCATATGACTGCGGAGATTTCTGTTTTTTTATGCTACGTAAAGTAAAAATACTACTTTTTTACTGTACGTATGTGTAACTGCGCTATACCGCGCAATTTCGTCAACACACTTCACTTCACTTTAATGTAATATGTGTTTATATAAATAACTTATATAATTACGTAATGATGTAAGTTATATACATACTTACGCTAAAGTAAATATTGGTTTTCTTTTTATTGTTACATTAATAGGGCAAGTCGCCACTGAATGCCGCGTACATAATAAATTATAATCCCGTGTGTACACTTTCTCGTCCCGAAGCTTTAATTTGAGCGGCAATTAAAACTTTTACTCGCCATTGGTCGCTGTTTACGCGAAAAACATTTCTTACTCGTGAAATATGGTTTCTGATGTGTATCCGATAAATCGAACTTTGAATTTGTTTTATATTCAATATCGGTTTCAGTCGGGAGTTTCTTAGTACTTTAACAGTTGATATTAATCGACTGTTTACTTTAGAGGTATTAAAAAGAAGGTGGGTGTATTTTATTATGATTTTACTGTGACTGGTTTTTACAATACTAGCTGCCGGACCGGCTTCTCACGGCATTAAAAAAAAAGGTGAAACATTTTTGCTAATAAAAAAGTTGAGACAAAACTTTACAGTATTTATAAATAAAAATTAGTCTGTCAATATTTTTAGAGATCCTTTTTACCAGAAATATGTTTAAACTAAAATCTTTGAAAATTCTGTTAGATTTTTTATACATATATTATTTTCGTACAAACCTGTCTTGACAATAACAAATAAAACAAGAAAAGATTTATCCAATTTGATGGTGTTATTCAGAAGCAGTGGGCGTACGTATACATTTATGCGATTTTATTTTATACTACGTTAAGAAGAATATACCGAATGAGCGTGAGGCACGTTTGGTGGTAAGTGATAACTCAACCACAGTACATCAGACAACAATACGCTGTCTGCAATGCCCACAGTTACCAGACGTGGGAAAGACACTTGCAGAAAATTATAAACATGTCATCCCGGTGGGATTCGAACCCGCGACCCATCGGTGCGCAGGGCATTTGTTCTACTGAACGCGCTAACGAGCCCTTTATTAACGTTTTGCACACTCATCGGTTTAGGGAGCTTTTGACCTGGCATTTGTTAACAATACATGATGTAATAATGGCAATCCCCTGTGACAAATATTTAAAAGTAATTACTACATCGTAACCCGATTATATATAAACCGCCTCCATGGCTCAGTGATAATCGTGATGCGTTTAGCACCGGAGGTACAGGGTTCGATTCCCGGGGATAAAAGTTTAAAAAAATTGTTTCAGGCAGGGCACAGAAGGCTGATCACCTACTTGCCTGTAAAGAAAAAATGATCAGTGAAACAGACACTGAAACGGGTCTGCCCCATGACCCACTAGGGGACTCGGGACTTCACTTAATACCCCGATTATATCAACACCAAAATCTAAGGTCCAAGTAAAATCAAAGTTAAAATAACGATTAATTCCAAGATTAACTAATTTCACGCTATCTCAAGCGACGTTAAAATTTGTGTCTCGAAAATATTTTATAACGATGCCTGAGTTTTCTGTAAATTGGACGGAATGGGAGGGCCTGACTCATAAATCATCTCTGGAAGGATATTATGTTGGCCTAAAGTACAGGCGAAGGCGTTTTTTTATTAAATATTAAAGATCTATTGTTTTATTAAAGAGCTGACACGGTGTCTGCTCTTCCGTACTCTGCTCGATATCAGATATGGACATCCACGACTAAAATGTGTCAGATGCGTTGTCAGCCTTTAAACATTTTGGGCGGATTTTGACCACGAGGTCATAATTAATTGTAAAAATGTGTAGAATATTGAAAGAAATGAAATTAATTTAGATGAACACGAATAACTTGTATTCCCTTTATAAAATGCATAATTTTATTTATTATGAATTTTTCTATACAATCCAGTAATCCAAACCATCCAATAATCTGGCACCCTATGATTTTAATAGTGCCGGATTAGTGACAGTCTACTGTAAGACAGTAATTCCAAAACTCGTAGTCTTAAAAACATCAATATTTTTATACCTTATATATTCAACTTTCTGATTTGTTTATATAGAATAGTGGTCAAATGGGCAGGTGGGCAGGTGACTCACCTGATGAGTGTTCATCTTCCATTTATAAGGACTGAATAGGCTCGTTTTTTGAAGCTTATCAACGCGAAAGGTTCGAAAAACCAACGACACTTAAAAGTAACTTTACCATTCAATCGACTTTGAAAACGGAAAAGGTTCTTATTAGTCGTGTTAATTTTTATACAGCTTTTTATTTGTCAGTTAATATCTGAAAATATACTCGTACTACGTTTAAAGGAATCCTGACACGGTAAGGCAGATAATACTTTGTAGTTTCCAATTGTTCCGTACATGAGTAAATAACATAATGTTATCTGTATTAGTTATTTATGTATGTAAGCTTAGAGTAAAGAAGGTAGCATATATCCCATAGGAAGAAAGCTTGCTCAAAGGCTGAGCCTAAGATGAAAAAAAAAAGTCACTAATCTATACATATAATAAAAACTATAGAAGTCAAATGTCTGTACATAGAAAAAAAATGCTATAAATGCTTTCATCAAGAAGAGAAATAGAACAATCCCAGATTTATTTTTATTTTTTTGTTTCTTTGTCTGTTTGTATGGCATAATCTCCGAAGATACTGAACCAATTTCCATGCACTTTACATAAATATATTAAGGAAAGCCAGGGGCAACATAGGCTTTGTTTCATCGAAATCGGTTGTCAGAAAAAAAAGTTATCATCATTTAAAGATTATTTTAAAGGATATCAACAAATTGCAATGCAAGCTGACTCGCATCGAACTTTTTCGAATAATCAGATGTCAATAACAGTTTGATATGGAAATGAATAAGTTTGATTATTTCGCCACTTTCAATATGTATTCGTGGAATAGTGGATATGAATATATCATATGAAGAAACCTTGCTCAAAAGTTCAGCTTAAGATGAAGCCCACACGAACGAAATCGCTGGCATCTAGTATAAAATAAGGTTAATACTTTAAATAATTAATGTCGCTTTCGCTCTACACTTAGACACTAGCGGACTAGACCTTGGGGACTGCGTTAGACATTATGCCGACAAGCGCTTTAGATTTCACCACATCTCAGCTTCAGATAACTGGAATCACACACTATATTATCCCACCGAGTCAGTTTAAGGAATGATAAGTAGGTCTTAGAGGTAAAACTCTTACCAGTTGCGGGACAACCATACAAGCCTAAAAGTTGGGGTTGCCATGTTTAACCAAATACGTTTTTATATATCTATACCAAGGACTGAAGACCGGTTAATTTACTATGGGAGTTATACCGGTATAATAAAGGTTTTTGTTAAAATTCTTTCGTTTATATTCGTATTTACTGAAAAAAATTACTGTGGTAAGTTCAGTGTGTATTACTCATTAAAACTAATATCACGGTATCTCAGTCAGACACGTATTTTGGATAATAAAAATTAACCGGTTTCAGTCCCTGATCTATACTATTCTATACTAATTTATACAGAAGAAATATTTGTTTGTTTGTTTGTTACGATTTAACTCAAAAACTACTCGACCGATTTTAAAAAAACATTTCACCAATATAAAACTACATTATCAGCGAGTAACATTTTTTTTGTGTAGTTCATCTACATTTCACCCGTGCGAAGCCGGGGCGGATTGCTAGTAGCTTATATAATTTCGAAATCATATAACATATAATAATAGATACCTTATACAGTTAATGGCATTATTATTTTTCTTTTTATGGTTGCATCAATAGCAACCTGGGCTTTTGGGATTGAAATTAATTCAGATTTCCGTAATTTTTAGTAAAAATAATTTAAATAAATGAATTCCCGAGTCCACTAGTGGGGCATGGGGCAGATACATTTCTTTGTCTGTTTCACTGATCATTTTTCTTAACAGGTAAATAGGGGATCAGCTTTCTGTGACTAGCCGGCCTACAAATATATCTATTTTTGATATTAAAAGTCGAGTTTTAAGTTTAATTGTCATGTTAGACCCGGAAGAAATAAAGAGCTAATCGATTAAAACACGAAAAAACGGTCATTGTCAATCTAGACCAGCCGATTCATTTTTTTTTTCTAAAGATGTTTCCCAGGGATTTGAAGCCGGGACCTCCGGTGTTAAAAGCAAAGGTTTACCGATCTACTTCACCAATGTTTGTGCAGTTTGTGAAGTTTTAAAGTACAATTTTAAACGAAACGATTTTATTTTACCACTTTTTTTGTTCGGTCCCGTTTACTCAACGAATATCTTTTTTTATTGTGTAGCAAAAAGATAAAAATATCGGTTGTAAACGAGCCCATAGCTAAATTGAATGCGAGTACCGCTGCCCATGAACATCCGCAACACCGGAAGATTTGCAGATGCGTTGTCGGCCATTAAAATTTTAATTTTGATCATAATTACTGGCTCTCTTCGAATCTCTTTTGGTTTGGCAACCTTATATAATTAAGAGCTGCAAAGTGCAAACCCGTTGATAATAAAAATATCTAAAAATCAGTGGCGAGTTTAATCTAAAATCTACATTGGCATTCCAGCCACAGATTGGATAATCAACGGTTTCTCTTTGTGGTTGCAGCGTCAAAGCCTTCCAAAGGTTTTCAAGATATTTTGATTGAAAATCGCTCGCTGTATTACCTACCTTGTAATTATGAATCGTGTGATAAAATTCAGTTGGCTCGGAAGTTATTGCATCATTGAAAAATATTGAAAAATAAACATGTGATGTAAAAGCATTTTAGGCTTTATTTAATTTTTTAGATAGATTTAAAACTGTTATGTAATGTAATTTCAATAGCCTAATCCTAGTATGGGAAAAAACTGTCTCTTGCAAGAATTCTCGGTTCATCGAATAGTATGTAGTGGTTATTACTGCAAATATCCGTAACATAACTCCGTAGGTATAGATTGGCGTTGGCAAAATGATGACGTGAATGGAGGGAGGTGTAGACTACATCACCAATATGAAGGAAGGAGGGTGTGCTCTTCCCTCAGCCTAAAGGGAGGATCCACGACCAGTCGAACCACTGACTGGCCGGCCCTAAGGTCTCAGTGATTGATAGATAGAGAAGAAACTTTGATAGCGCGATTCAGAATTATTGATGTTATCGTACTGATTGTAGATGTTTGTAAAAAAGAGTAATATTATTAGTTTCATAACCAGTTAGTTTTATTTATTTACCATTTAAAAATTCAAATTAAATAATTATATTAAGAATAACATCAAAAACCACTGTAGTTTAAACATGTGCTAAAATTAGTCTATACCTAACTAAATACTTACTATAGGTAGCTTAATTATTTTGAGGATGTATTATCTCAAGATCCTCAAGAGTAAGCCATTAAGTTACCAAAACTGGTTCATACTCAACATTAATCTAAATGATAAATGAACGGCATAAGATTACAAAGAAAAACCAGGAAACTGACAGATTTCGTGACAAAATTGCAGATTTATCCGATTTTTTACAGACAATTTGTTATTCGGCACCGAGATGTTAGGCAATTATAAAACGATTTATCTTTTACTTATTATAGATAACGACAGACGAGTGTGAGGCTCACTTGATGGTAGAAACCACAGCCATAGAACAAAAACTTGACAGGCTCGTTGGCACGTTCAGTAAAACACCTGCCGTGCGCATCGATTGGTCGTGGGTTCGAATCCCACCGCGGCGACATATTTATAATTTGCTGTAAGCATGTTTTCCCCACGTCTGGTAACTTGGGCCATTGATCGGGTGGGAGGAATACCGGAATTCCGACCAGGTAACGAACCACCGTTCATAGATGAAAAACACGTGAAGTGCACATTGCGCGTTTCGGTTTCAGTCTATGGATTTCCGAATGCTCGAAGTAAAAAGTAGGTCGACAGCGCATGGGCAGGTGGCTCACGTGATGGTCAATGATCACCGCCTTTCAAGCCTTTCAAGTTAATAAGAAGTTAAATTTTTTTTATGTTAGATATCGACAGACGAGCATGAGGTTCACTTGATGGTAGGTAATACCTCAGCCACAGAACATCAGTCAATGATGCGCTGTCGATCTAATTTTTACTTCGAGCATCCATAGACTAAAACCGAAACGCGCAATATGCACTTCACGGCTTTTCC
Source organism: Anthocharis cardamines (assembly GCA_905404175.1). Taxonomy (NCBI): domain Eukaryota; kingdom Metazoa; phylum Arthropoda; class Insecta; order Lepidoptera; family Pieridae; genus Anthocharis; species Anthocharis cardamines. The sequence continues at coordinate 7,825,028 of FR989974.1, forward strand.
ATCTATGAACGGTGGTTCGTTACCCGGTCGGAATTTAGATATTCCTCCCACCCGATTAATGCCCGAAGTTACCAGACGTGGGGAAAACATGCTCACAGAAAATTATAAACATGTGCTCCCGGTGGGATTCGAACCCACGACCCATCGACGCGCACGGCAGGTATTCTACCGAACGCGCCAACGAGCCCGTCTCAATGGTGATTAGAGTTCGAGAATTCGGGCGTAAGCATTAATAACTATGATAGTTTTTGCTTTGATAACAGATTATCTTATATATAAAATTCTCGTGTCACAATGTTAGTCTGCATACTCCTCCGAAACGGCTTGACCGATTCCTCTGAAATTTGGTAAGCATATTGGGTAGGTCTGAGAATCGGCTAACATCTATTTTTCATCCCCCTAAATGTTAAGGGTAATCCACCCCTAAATTTTTTTTTTTAATTTTTAGACGAATTTTTTTGTTTTTATTTTTTTATAATGTGGCATTAAAAAATACATACAACCCTAAATTTTTACTTTTCTATCACCAACCCCTGCTTTTTAGAAATTATTTACATGGCAAAACAACGATTGCCGGGTCAGCTAGTAATCTATATAATACAGACCTCATCGTTAGCTGATATTACTGACCGAAAGCTTTGCTAATAAGTGATGCGTATAATGAATCCGATTGGATTAGCCCTGATTAGTTGAACGAGGCACAGGCCTTTTTGTGATAAGGCTTAGTCACGAGGGGGTACTTAGTCGAAACGGTAATCACGTTTTGACCAGCCGGGCTGGCATGACGACCGCGAGAAAATTTTGTCGACCGTTTTCTCGTGTTTTAGGCTGATTTTAGTCTCACGCTCACAGTCAGCGCTCATAGCTCAGCGCGTAGTTTGTCAGCGCGGAGGCTCAGCTCAGCTCGATTTAGTTTCATGCTGACCGCCTTACTGTACAGACGACGACCAAAATGCGCTGACGACGTTCGCTCCGCTCGACACTAAAACGCTCACTGAAAGCAGAGGCGCTCGTGCGATCGTCAGCGCCGACAGCTACGCGGGCCGACGCGCGACGCGTACGACCGCGTAGCTATTAGCGCTGACCACCGTGCGCGCTGATAGCTACGCGTAATTCAAAAACGCTTCCTAGAAGTTCATATATCTCGGCTATCAGCGCTGACGGTGCGCGTGCCATCGGCGTAAGACTAAAACCAGCCTTAATCGATTATCTCTTTATTTCTTCCGGGCTAACATGACAATTACACTTAAAACTCGACTTTTAATATCAAAAATAGATATATTTGTCGATCGAGATATCTTTTCTATCAAAATTGTCGATCATTTATCATTCATCATCTTAGTTTGTCTTCTCTCGTCCGCGACATATCTCGTAGCGGTCATGCTAGGCCGGCAGCTCGTTGTGTGTTGAGTGGTGTCTTATGAAGTTATGATATAAAGTCACGGGTTCGATTACTACCTATAAATAAATGAAATATTTATTAACCTATTTTAAATATTCAGTTTTACTCCGAGCATTCGGAAATCAATAGACTAAGACCGAATCGCGCAATGGGCACTTCTACGTAAAATTATAGACATGTTAATATTGTATTTTATTAACGCGAGTATCAGACACCGGATTAAATAATAAATCGTATTTATATTGTTTAAATTATTTATCCCGACGTTCCGGATGCTTTCCAGCAACCGTGGTCACGGGCCAGACTGAAAAGTTACAGCTGTCTGAGTTTGTGTGCTGTTTGTCACATAGGAATTGCCGTATTAACACCATCGATTGCTACGGAGTTGATATTTGCTATAATTTTCTTATATTTGCTATAATTTGACAATATTGACTAACAGTGTTCTCTTGTTTTTAGTATTTATGACTTGAGATTTTAGATATTTAATTATTAGATCCCAGGTTTTGGAAAGTCTCAAACCATCTTCTCTATTGAAATTAGGGTGTTTTTTTAATTTCAATAGCCTCGCGTACTAGTCTGGGAAAGAATCTACTTTCTCTTGCAAGGATTTTCGGTTGGTCGAAACGTATGTAGTGGTTTGGCTTGTCTAGAGTATGTCCACATACTGCTAACTTTGAGTAACGTTTGTGTTTAAACTCCTGACTCCCAATGTACTAAAAATTAGACAAATTAGCAATATGTACGACCACCGCTTTAGAAAATAGGTTGGCAATTAACACCCACTGTCAAATAGAAGTGACGGTAAATATACCTTGATTTTATTTGGCACTAGTGGACCCCGCAGACGTTGTTCTGCCACAATTTTGGCTTCGAAATTATATAATTATTCTTAAATTTGAATATGCCCATTTACCTATTTATTGTCTAATCTGTCACTGATTTGCAGTAGACATCTGTTATTCCAAAAAAGCTAAGAATGCATGACGTGAGCTGTCAAGATGGCGGAGTTCCGAACCTAATTTATTTTATAATTAATTTTTTTCCAGTATTTTAATAGCTTATATCTTATTCCGGACATAGAGGAATCCAACAAATAAGATATCGTTAAAATCGGTACAGCCGTTCTTGAGTTATAAACGGTGTAACTAACACAACTTTCTTTTATATATATATAGATTTAGCGAATTTTGGCGGCATACTCCCGGCTGAATAAATGCTGTATACCTGTTATGTATACCCACGGAACAAGAAAAATCTGTTCTGTATGTATACCGATATACGATTTGACAATATTAAGAAATGTCAGTTTCAAATTTGACAGGCAGAAAAAGGCTATTAAATTTTGTGATTGGGCGTTAACGCAAATGAAACAAATGTAATTTTTATGGGACAATGGGTGTTTTTAAGGAACTCAACTTTAAATGCTTGGGCGTCAGGAGGATAATATCGGGAGAGTATTATTAACTACTAGCAACGCGACCCGGCTTCACACGGGTGCAATGTAGATGTACTATACACAAAACATAGCCTATGTTACTCGCTGATAATGTAGCTTTCTATTGGTGAATGTATTGAGAATTTTCATAATCGGTTGTTTTTAAGTTTATCCATAACATCAAAAATACAAATCTTTCCTCTTCATAATATTAGTATAGATAAATTAACCGATTATAGGCGATTTCCTATTAATTTTTGCAACACGAAACACTTCACACGTGATGCATTCGATATTGCGGTCAAATATTTAAAAGGCATACATTAATTAATTTAACTGTTATTTAATGTCAATAAAACACCGCAATGGCAATATTTTACGCTTCGATATCTACGTAATGTCCATAAATAACTTGTTTTCAAATATTTGCTTTATATGACTCTATATGTAGCATTCATATATTACGTGATAAAATGGAATAATCGAATGTTTATAATTTTAACGCTTTTATAAAAAAACTTTTTGACCTAAATACATATTATTTAAAATGAGTTCTGAGGGGCTCGTTGGCGTGTTTGGTAGAACTTCGCTGAATATCGCCATTGGACATCGCGTCAAAAATACCACGCATACCATCTTGATGTCTGGAAGTCCACAACTGCGCGATTCCTGAGACACTTCCTGATTCGTACAACCACTCTATGGAATCAGCTTTCGCCGGCGATATTTCCGAACCGATACGACTTGGAAACCTTCAAGAAGCGAGCCTACATCTTTCTTAAAGGCCGGCAACGCACCTGCAACCCTCTGGTGTTGCGGATGTCTATGGGCGGCGGTGATCACTTACCATCACGTGAACCGCCTGCCCGTTTGCCCCCTATACTATAAAAAAACACCTACTATTGATGGGTCGTGGGTTCGAATCCTACCAGGACGACATGCCATTACATTATAGTCTAATCATAATATTAAAATACTAGTCACTCCACATTGACACCACATTAGTATCTATATTGCACCCGTGCAAAGCCGGGGCGGTTTGCTGGTAAATAATACAGTGAATAAATGACGTTTCAACAAAATAAGTACTTTATACCCATCGACATAGTATGTCAATGTTTATACCGGATACTTTATAAATTACGTTTTCATCCAAAGTTATTTAATTTAAATGTGTGAGGCTCGTGTTCACAAAAGACAATGTTACCAACTTCACGTTGCCATTTAATACAACGTTTGTATCCATAAAGTCTAAGCAAATTTTTTTGCTGGTATTTTTCCGATACAGCTGCCACAGTTACACCTATCGAATTTACTTAAATTTTAGGCTAAATAATTAGATCTTAAAGACTAGCAACACATTCTCAAGACCTCTGGTCTTGCGGATGTCCATTGGCATCGATAATCTCATACCACTCTATAATATAAAAAAAATATTGTAAAAAAAGTACTTCCATAAAACCTCTTGTACATTTGTACGAAACTAAATGGACATTGTATGATCGTTCACTCTGGAAAGTATTACCTTGACGCCTCTGTTTGCCACGCCCTCACATTTATAGGAAAATGTTTTCCTTAACATAAGGACAGTTATTACAACGATTGTTCTACCAAATAAATTAAATGGTATGCTAACAACTTTGGTTTGGCGAAGTTTTGTTTGGTTTATGAGAAGATTGGAGCTTTTGTTGTACATTTCAATTAAATTTTAGTTTGTTCTTTATTATCTCAAAAGGCTTGTAGTGACATCTACAATCTGCGACTAAAATTAAAACGAAGACGTCTAATCCTGAATCGCGCTATATAAGTGTTTCCGAGCACACCAACCACTGGGGCCTTAAGGCCGGCCAGTCAGTGGTTCGACTGGTCGAGGATCCTCCCTTTAGGTTGGAGGAAGACCACACCTTCCTTCCTTCACAGGTTCATTGGTACTTCCTAACCAACCTTGCCTGGGTAGTTGTCTGAATTATTTACTTTGACGGGCTCGTTGGCGTATTTGGTAGAATACCTACATTGCGATTGGTCGCGAGTTCGAATCCCGCTGGGACGACTTGCTTATAAATTGCTATAATATTAAACTAAAACTATAATATTAAACGAGTAAGAGGTATATCGAAATCTCGACCGGGTTACGAACCACTATTCATACCTAAATTAAAAAACAGTGAAGTGCACATAGCGCGTTTGGTCTCAGTCTACGGATTTCCGAATGCTCGAAGTAATAAGTAGGTCGACAGCGCATCTCTGACTGATGTACTGGGGCTGGGGCATCATGTGAACCTCATGCTCGTTTGCGGATATTTAACATTGGAAAAACCTTGGGTGACCTTTTATATTACATTATAGTTTATATATTATATAATGTATATATAGTATAAGTAATAAAAGGGTCACCCCAAGGTCGTACCACTTAAGCATTGTCGTTCTGAAACAGCGCGCAGATGGATGGAAACTACTCGATTATTCTGGGTCGCGGTTGAATTGTATAACAATAGTGATGCCGCCCAGTTCCATAATAATATCGATAAACAATTTATAACCTCATTTAATTTCGTCTGCAGGAAATGGAGTTTCAAAGCACTAGAGAAACTTCAAGAACTGTATATTTAACTATCACACCAACCTCGTAATTTTATAGATACATAATACTTCCAGTTATTTTTATATTTATCTGATCTTTTCAATGAGAATTGAATCATCAACATTGATTAAACTTGTTCAGTTTATATGCGAAAAATATACCATTATATCCTAGTATCCAGTTCCCTAATAATTTATGTTCATTTTTATTGCAAAATGGAGCAACTGATTTAGTATTATATGTATTAATTTAGTGAAACAACGTTATAACTTGAAATAAAATGATTATACGTCTCATCCCGGAATATTCCTACTATTCCGCGTGAGGAAACAATGAAATCGATTCATAGATTAAATCGCAATCTATTATTTATATTGTTTAAATTATTTATCCCTGGAATCCAGTAATTAAACATAATGAAACCCCAAATCACACATACTAAAAAACAAGAGGCGGTGTCCTCTTGTTTTTAGTAGATATTGTATATATATAATTGTATATATATAATATATATAATTGTATAAATATATAAATTTGTGATACTCGCGTTAATAAAAGAAAATATTATCAATAAACGTATCATCGATATAAATATCGCATCACTATTTATAAAGAGAGATACAATCTACCCCGTTTGATTGGTCGTTGAAAATGAACGACGCTTGGACAAATTAATTTAAAATTAATTTATTGTACACAACGTAAAATATCCGGCATATTTCAAGATTTCATAATCAATTTATTGCTTCATTTAATATTATCACAAACATTATTTTGTTTATATTATAATGTATATATTTTGTTTATCCTACGAATATTATAAATGTGAAATTGTATGAGGATGTTTGTTACTCTATCACGCAAAAACTACTGAACGGGTTTTGATGAAAGTTTACAGAATTATTGTTTATACATCAGAATAACATATAGGCTATAATGTATAAGGATATTAAGTTAATTGGCCAAATGATAACGATAAATGTTGTTATTGATTTTCTGTGGCTGTGGTATCACCTACCATCAAGTGAACCCCGTGTGTTCTACCTAACACGCTACCAAGCCCGTCAATATATATATGTATTATCTTTTAATAAATAAGGTATTTATTATTCTTAAATTTACATAGAATACCAAAAATACTATTTTAAACCTTCATATAACCAAGGACTTATTTGAAACACTGGCCCTAAGCCTATGTAACATTGCCGCCCCCTACTGAACTAGAGTACGAACAATTGAATGATATATTTATTATGATAATTAAATTAAAGTAAAATATAAGCAAAGTCTGTATGTGATAAAATTACATCAGTCAGTATTTTTGACTGATGCATACCATTTTTATTTGAGTTTCCCGAAATTTTGCCGCCATAGGCCCTGGCCTATTCGGCCTATAGGAAAATCCGCCTCTCCATATAACCCGTATAAGCTTATGAAACGCATACGACGTTCAGAATTACCGCCGAGGTAGCAATAAAGCTGTTTGTGGGCGTTGATTGAACTGAGTGGCCTTTGTCAAGTTTCAGAGCCTCGTGACAGAGTATCGTCACTACACATTACTCATTCATACTTCAAACTATATACTCGATACTAGCATTAATCCATTTCTTCCCGTTATCTATAATTCTATACTATAATACTATTACTATATTTACTATTTTACTACATAATATTGTATTATAAAGAGGAAAGATTTGAATTTTTGTATGTTATGAATTAACTCAAAATCAACTGGTCCGATTTTAAAAATTCTTTCACGAATTGAAAGCTACATTATCAGCGATTAACATAGACTATTTGTGTGCATAGTACATCAACATTGCACCCGTGTGAAGCCGGGGTCCATTGCTTGTCATATTTATAAGCCCTATATTTTTCACAAGTTATTATTTCAAGTAAAATTGTTATTCTTTTTTTCTGATTAATTTTGGTTGCGTGGTGCGTTCGACGAGTCGTGAGTTCGAATCCCACCGGGACGACATGTTTATAATTTTCTGTAAGCATGTCTTCGCCACGTCTAGTAACTTCGAGCATTTAAGGAATATCGAAATTCCGACCAGGTAACGAACCACCGTTCAATGATGGAAAAAACGTGAAGTGCATAATGAGCGTTTCAGTTTTTCGAATGCTCTAAGTAAAAATTACGAGTAGGTGGACAGTGCACCATTGTCTGATGTTCTGTGGCTGAGGTATCACCTACCATCAAGTGTATCATCAATGTCGATATCTATATCTATACTAATATTATAATCTATACTCTATACTAATATTATACAGTGAAAAGATTTGTAGTTTTGAATTTTTGTATGTAATGAAAAAACTCAAAAACTACTGGACCGATTTTAAAAATTCTTTCAACGTTAGAAAGCTACATTATTAGCGAGTAGCAAAGGCTTAGTGTATAGTACATCTAAATTGCACCCGTGTGTAGCCAGGGCGCGTTGCTAGTCTAACATAAAAACAAACGCATTTACCACAGTTGCACAATATTGAGTAGTATTGACTTTTCGTTCAATTTTCGTTTTGGCTATTCCAGTCTAGATTAGAGTATCATCCAAATAGCATTATTCCAGCGTTTGATTAGTTTATTTCTCTTTGTAGCAGCCGATTGAACATGTAATTTGATTGGTCGCTCACAAAGCAAGGAGAAATTTCTTATTGATGGCGTAAACTGTTAATTTAACCGGATAATTCTAGGTATAATGTTTGAGTAGAGTTTTCCCTCTCAGATATACGAGTATGTTATTTATTAACTACTAAAACATTACTTCATCTTTCTCTACGTTTTCACAGCTAAACGCTATAGATATTTTTTTATGTTAGATATCGACAGACCAGCATGAGGTTCACTTGATGGTAGACACCTCAGCTACGAACATCAGTCAATGATGCGCTGCCGACCTACTTTTTACTTCGAGCATTCGGTAACAGTTCTAGATCCGAAAGTTATCTGACAAAGAATTAGGCATATTCTTAAAAATTCAAATTAAAAAGTCATTTATTTATTTAGGTAACACAATGTACCTACGTCAATAAAAAATAAAAATTAAATACTCCTAATTTTACAATTACTGCCAGTTCTCAAATGAAGCGCGTAGAACGGACGAGAAGAACTGGCAATAAACTCTCCGCCACTCTTTTTAATACAGCAGGAGTTAAATAAATACGTATACTTTGGCTTAACTGAAATTCGGTATAATTCCACAAAAACTTAGTTGAAACTCCATTGAGTTTCTTCCACAAACTTGAGCTGGATAAGTCTCGGTCAGTTACCCAAACTGTAAAGTAATGCTTATCTTTTATATAGATCTTATCTCTTTTTACTACTATAAATCACCAACGGTGGGATACTGAAATAATATACTTGAGAATTACCTAAGATATTTCTGCCTCTTATATTATGTATGTTAATGAAAGTGACAGTAGCTATATTTACTATTAGGGATCCGCCCAGGCTTCGCACGGGTGCAATGTAGATGTACTATACCAAAGAGGAAAGATTTGTTTGTTTGTTTGTTACGATTTAACTCAAAAACTACTAGATTTAAAAAACTCTATTATTCTTATTATTTTTGTGTACATTACATCTAAATTGCACCCGTGCGAAGTCGGGGTGGATCGCCAGTAATCTATATAGTAAATAATAATTTATATTATAAATATTCATGTATGTTTGTCCTCTATACTCTCCTTAACAATTAATCTGATTATAATGATTTAGTGAGTTGTTTTGTATACGCCCGCGAAAGATCCTGAGCAAAAAACACTTTTTTTATAATATTTTACAAAAAAACTATCTGTTATATATTAAAACTTTTTATTATTATTATTATTATAGTATATTGACTTGCTAAAGTCAATTTTCTTTCTTATTTTGATGAGACTTCTAAACCACATATACCAGCATCATCAAAAAGGACTTCTTTCATGACAATAAATAAGATATTTACATATTATGTAAATATCTTTTTTTTTACTCGAGTGATTGTCTTCGTCTAGCCTTGCCGTGTTCGATTCTCATAAATATTCACATATAGGCTTTCACGAAGGTATTAGTGAAATTTCATTAAGGTAAGAGAAGGGACAGCTTATGTTAATTACGGTTCCGGGTTCAACCGGCTGAAATACGGTGTCATTTTTAAAAAGATCGAAAAAGTATCGTCTCAAAAGATCATTGGACCACATACGACCCATACAAAAGTAATACCAAAAGATTGGTAATTTAAATATATTTCTACTAAGTTACTACCAAGTTTTTTTTCGACTTCTCGAAACATTGCATCGAACAAACAAATTGACGATTTGAAAGTACTTAAATGAAGATAATTGTTTTGTAAGGAGCTGCAACCATTACATATTAACGCCATCTATTCCTACGGAGTTGATATTTACTGTAATTTTCTATATTATGACAATATTGACTAACGGTGTCCTCTTGTTTTTTAGTATGGTTGAATCGCGTTTTAATCCGATATACAGTATTTTATTTAAATGTGTGATACTCGCGTTAATAAAAGACAATATTAGTGATTAACTATTTAAAATGTTCTGGGCCATCACCGCTTAAAAACACTTAATAAATTAACATGTTTTAGTGTTGCGGGCAAACTATTGTATAAGTGTGTAGTTTGTACGATCGTTTTTGAACACTATAATCCGATTTAGGCAACAATTATGACGGTATACAGTATTTTATTTAAACAATTATGACTAATTATCTTCATCAATTCTATGTAATACTTAATCAATTTTATCCAATGACTATCTGACCTTTATTAAAATATGACATGAAATTAAAATGATATAGTGTACGAATTCTCGAAGTAAAAATTATGTCCTATGGAAAATAGAAGATCAGGCCCATACAAAATTTTGGCACGGAAAACGTAGTTCTACTTTTGACCTGTAGAGCGCGCGGCAATATATCGGTGTGGCACACACATCTAAGCAATCCGCTGACAGTCTCGCTTGCTTTTATGAGTGAACGGCAATAACGCCCTAAAAGCAGATGGGTGCGAGAGAGTGCGCTCTATGACGCTCTATGCGTCAGAGTGTGCGTTCACACGGATACTAGCAGCGCCACGGTGGCTAGGGTAAAAACCCCAGAGAAACCGTACCAAGGGCGCCTATAACGCCTGTTCTTCTATGTACATTTTTTTATAGTATAGGGGACAAGCTTTGACACTCTGCGGACATAAGTAACTATCCTATTATAATCAGTAGCCTGTTTAAACAGACACACAATTAGTTAATAAGTAATATACTCGTAGTAAATATGTATCGTATGGGGAGTTAAATTAATTGTCTTTTTCTTCTAAGCAATACAATTACCAGCTAACTTCGCTCACGCAACATTTCTTAAACTTGCATAGCTTGACAGTTATTAGATGAAAAACGGTATTCGCTAGGCAAGGCAGTTTTTCCGTTGTCGCCGACTTCAATTCAGCTGACTCAACATCTAAAACATTCACATAAAAATGTCCACTCAATTCGCTTAACTAATGGAACCGTTTGTTTTAGGCTACTTTCCAACCAGAAATGTGCTACGTTGGTAAGCTTCGCGTTTGTTAAACCCACCAATAGAAGCGCTTGAATTTTATTGCTTAGCTTAACTTAGCTTTGGTGGAAACGGGTGCAACGAAGCCGTTTTTTTTATATGGAAGAAAGCGAGTTAAAAATAGGAGCTACGACTGCGAGCTACGAATGCGATTTATGATTGTGAACTAAATAGGAACTACACCGTACCATATCATGACAGTGCTATGAACGTATCAGGCACGGAATGGAACTTACTACTGTGCTCACTCATATTCAAATGATCATTTATTCATTCAGGTAAGACAATGTACACTTATGAACATCAATGAAAAAATTAAAGGCTTCTAATTTTACATTTACTGCTAGTTCTCAAATCAAGGGTGTAGAAAGGACGAAAGTAACTGTAAATAAACTTTCCGCCACTCTTTTTAATAACCATTTTTTTTTGTTTTACAAAATTTCTGTAAGACGCTGCAACTATTACACTATGCTCTACATGACATCTTGAAGTATTGAATTAATAATAATAATAAAAAATAAAAATATAAAACAAAGGCTTTTCCTTTATCAGCAATAGGAGTGATGAAATAGTAGCACGCGCTTATATTATCGTGGTAACAAAACGCAAACACATAGTCGAAATAACTACTATCACCGCATACACGAATTCAAGTCCGACCAGTCACCACAAGTACGTACATCAGCACTGGCAAAATCTTCTCGCCCACAATTGGTAACGGTCCGTGCATGACACGCGACGGTATTAGTCGGTCTCGGGCTGTTCTAGTGGGAAATCTCATATCTTTCAATACAAAAAATACTTTTTTCCTGATACATTCCCAGCATGGCCAAGATATAATTCATAACTACATCGGGAGTCTGGGTTTATATATTTGGTGTATTTGAATTGGTGTAAATAAAGAATTTTTAATTTTTTTTTTTAATATGGTATAGTTAGCAACGTAGCCGTGGCGAAGGGTGAAAATTTTCAAAAATAAGCCGTTCCAAAAAATATTCCAAACTGTGAAATTTCGACTCATAGTGCGAGGACGACCCAAAGTAAAGCAATTAGTTATTGGATTTTAATACGTAAAGGGAAGCCGGAAGAACGCAAGAAAGCTTGTTAGGACGTCTCGCCACTGCTACGTAATTAGTGCATAGCTACGTCGCGTAGCGCATTATCGTAGCACGTTCTCGCTCCTCTACGCCGCTTAACTTTAGTGGAAACGGTTACGTAGTTTCGTAGCTCAGCTTTGACCTCGCTCACCGCTTAGCAACGTCGAACATTTCTAGTGAATAAGCAGCCTTATACTTAACTACTATATCTTTATAAACATCATTTTGTATAGATCTCAGACATCTTTGTAAATCGGAATAAAACGACGAAAATTGAAAAGAAAAACAATAAGACTTCACTTCATTTGCTCTCCTTTCAAGTCCTCATTTAGAGAATCAAAAGTATCTGAAGCTCTCAATACAGTCTACTGTGAATTGTCCTTAATCTTTTGTTCTGTTTGTGTGCATTCAATTTGGACGTCGTGTAATTATTTCAATGTCTTTTGTCACTGTCCTTCGTTTTCCCGGGGCTACACTCGCGTGGATAAATTAAGGTATTTCCAGGGATAATTATATAAAAACCCTCTGAATTTAAATGGAATATCTTTTAACGGATTAAAACGAGATATATTAATTATCCCTACGTTAATTTGGTAAAATGTGGTCACGATCAGAAAGGTATCTGAATTGGGATTTCACAAAGTTGCTATAAATGCCACCTTTTCTATAGAATTGTTACTTGCTTTTTTTCTGGGTTATGGCAATATTTTCAAACGTGTTTATTTTTTTATTTACCAATTCTTAGACGTTCGAGAGTCTCAAATTCAACGGAATTACAACGCCAGTAAGAATGTAACGATACTCTTACTGACGTTGAAAAAGATAACATTTTCATAATAATAATATTAGTTATGTATCTATTAATTATATATAATGTAAATAAAGCTAAATATATAGTATTTTCATTTAAATTCCGGCAATCTACGAAGGAATGACAGAATCGCAGACGGAGGCTGACTATAGCCGACATAAATTAAGATAGGCGGGTGGTTTAATTGACGAGCGATGTGAATTTGCCATTTATTGAGGTTCAGGTTAAACGGAGCGGAACGGAATAAAAACAAGAATTTAAGGCAATAATTATATTGTTACTCAAAATTTGGCATAAATGTAAAAGAATGGAGACATTTAAACAATAGCAGTTTTATATTATGTCCATATACATTTATTAATTTGATTTTATAACACAGGCCGATATAATTCGTCAAAATTTCGAAACCAGAAACTGGACGAAGTGTTACGCCATTTCACATATAAGACTTGTACTCTTTATTACTGTCTGCAGATTTTTTATTTACTGTTGTCCTTTTTAATTACGTAAAATCCGCTGTATATACCTGTAATATATACAAAAAAATATATAATAAAAAGTACTTATTTCCTTAAATGATAAATAATTTGACGTACTATTTACATATATTTATTATTTTTGTCGGATATTTTATTATTAAAGTTTATACCAACTAAAAATCGTTAAAGCAAGCCCAGTTTCCTCCCTTTCCTTATTCATACAAAAAACACATCCATCTAAACGTTAAGCACAACTATATCTTGGACAAGGACTGTACAAAAATCACCCAAAGTACATGAAAATATTATATTAATCGCCTATGACTTGGACCAACCATAATATTTTCTCCTCAGTTTAAAGGAAATTGGGTGAGTCGTTAATCAGGAAGGAAGACGCGAACTCTGCGGCGTGCGTGAACATTATCGTTGTATTTACTTAGTTTATAAAAGCTGTTATCAAGCTTTTTTTTGGTTACGGAACCCCTGTTGCAATAAAAAAAAAGGTATGTGTGTACTTATGTATACGCGTTAGAAGTTATACTTCTTTGGCGTCTGAAGAAAAATGTTAAAAAACAAAACTGCAGTAAATATCGAAGCAAAATGTTAAAATCAATCAAATTCTATTCTGTAGCCAACTTCATCATGTCGTTTTTTTGGGACATCGTGCGCGCGCAGGTCATCTGTAGCCAACTTCATCATGTTAATTTTGTGTCACAGATGCGCGCGCATCTTAAAATTTCACTCTCATCATTTTTTCATAACGCGCCTAAAGAAGTATAACTTCAATAATTACGGAACCCTAAAATGAGTAGAATGTCTCAAATATAGCTTGGCGTGACATTACCAACATTGTTATAATTAATGTTTATTGTTGAATTTTTGTTACACATTTTGGTTTTTAAAAGATTCACGAGAGTTGTTATTTAGATATCATTTTTTATTTAGAGTTTCGAGTCGGCTTACTCACTTATTATACTTTATTTTAACGACAGCACAGCTTCGCACAGCTAGAATTTAGTTGTATTATATACAAAGAAATAAATTCTATTGGAGAAAGAATTTTTAAAATAGTTTTTGAGTTAAATCGTAACAAACAAACAAACAAATATTTCCTATTTATAATATTAGTATAGATTATATATTTTTGATAACTAATCGTTTTATACCCTTAAGCGTCTTTCCCTATATGTGCTCTTCTTTTTTAATATATGTAAGTATATTATTTTTTTTGTAGATGTTTTAGTTGTATATTTTAAATCACTTTTTACGTAAATACGTACGAACATCCGTGAGGTGGCTAGGCCATGGCAGAAAACCAGCGTGGTGAGTTTGTCAAAACCTCACCACACCATGCTGAGTCCAGTGGCCTTTTCATTAGAAGTGGTTACCTATATACCAAAATTGTTTTAGTTAAGTTCACTTCTGATGAACATATTATATTCTATTCTATTCTACCTGTAAAAGTTTACGTAAATAAAACTAATTTTTACTTCAAGCATTCGAAAATTAAACGAAAAAGTAAACGCGCAATATGCAATTCACGGTTTTTCCATATATGAACGGTAGTTCGTTATCCGGTCGGAATTTCGATATTCCTCCCACCCGTTCAATGCCCAAAGTTACCAGACGTGGGGAAGAAATGCTTATAAAAAATTATAATCATGTCGTCCCGGTGGGATTCGAACCCACGACTCATCGATGCGCACGGCAGTTCTACCGAACACGCCAACGCGCCCGTTGCGAATTTTAAGATTAACAAGCAACGCGCCCCGGCTTCACATGGGTGCAATGAAGATGTACTACGAGTATATACAAAAAAATAACCTATGTTATGTTACTCGCTGATAATGTAGCTTGGTGAAGGAATTTTTAAAATCAGTCCGGAAGTTTTGGAGTTTATTCATAACATACAAAAATACAAATCTTTCCTCTTTATAATATTAGTATAGATAAGATACTAGAATTATTACAGTATTCATAAAGTTACTTTAAATTTATATTCACTTTAAAACGTTGAACAAACACTGTTCGAAACAGATAATATACTGAAACTCCAGTTAACTTTAACTACATATAACAAGTTAACTTCAACCATTTTAACTACACGATAAAGAAACTCGCTAACTATATCTTTTAAAAGTTAAAACAGTAGTGTATTCTCAGAAAAGTTTGGAGTTTACGCAAGTATTATAATGAAAAGACATTGTTCTTTAAAGTATGAATTTTCGAATTTTTAATTAACTAGCAACACGCCCCGGCTTCATACGGGTGCAATGTAGATGTACTATACACAAAACATGTTACTCGCTGATAATGTAGCTTTCTATTGGTGAAATAATTTTTAAAATCGGTCCAGTAGTTTTTGAGTTTATTCATAACATACAAAAATACAAATCTTTCCTCTTTATAATATTAAAATAATTAGTTAGTATATTAGTATAGATTAGTATTATATTAGTATATATTAGTATTAATTAAAATATGATAATTTAATCAATACATTGTAATTCAAGTCCCTCACATCTCCTTCTAATAATTTTTTTTTTCCTTATATTCAGTTGTAATATTTTATAATTTGTTTACTACGTAAGTTTTTGTGTGGACCTTGAAAATTTTTTTTTCATTTCATTTCATTTCTTTCATTGCTTATAAATGCATGAAAATGTTACACTATCTATGATTGGTTTCTGCTATATATCGTCATGATCGTAGAACAACGACGGTTCGAACGTATTTTCTACAGAACAAACAAAAAATTGGAGTTTGATAAAAACAATCAAGTTACTGCCTAGAATAACAGCGGTTCTGCTTTTTCAACGCAGTACAAAAACGCGTATTATACCTTCATTGTACTACGTCGTCCCCTCGGCCTACCACCACGGTAATCAGTATAAAATTAATATTAAAAAGACATCAAACATAATATTGCCGAGTTTGAACCCGAAAAGATTAGCCGTGTTTTAATTATGCATAAAAAACGACTTATCAATCTTTAAAACACTCTCCTGTAAACTGTCCGTTTTGCAGATCCGCCGTTGTTCTACGAACATGACGATATATCTACTCGTATATATCCTGAAGTATTGTTGAGATAGTTTCCCAAACTAATAAACTCAAACTAGTCCTTCAAAGTAATATTATTCTTGCAGTTAAACAAATCATATTAATTAACCCGTAACATTTTCTAACTGTATTTGAAGTTAAACTTAATATTATGGGCATTTCCAATGAAAATAATTTTGGGTTGATCACTGAGGTAAGAGTTACTAGATGGTACATTTATTATTTAAATGCTGATTATACGGACGGTAGAACACCTGCCGTGCGTGGGTCGTGGGTTTGAATCCCACCAGGAGCACATGTTTATAATTTTCTGTAAGCATGTTTTCCCCACATCTGGTAACTTAGGGCATTGATCGGATGGGAGGAATATCTAAATTCCGACCGGGTAACGAACCACCGTTCATAGATGGAAA
This sequence comes from Anthocharis cardamines, assembly GCA_905404175.1. Taxonomy (NCBI): domain Eukaryota; kingdom Metazoa; phylum Arthropoda; class Insecta; order Lepidoptera; family Pieridae; genus Anthocharis; species Anthocharis cardamines. The sequence continues at coordinate 7,841,869 of FR989974.1, forward strand.
AACCGTGAATTGCATATTGCGCGTTTCAGTTTCAGGTGATTTTCAGGTTTCAGGAGTTTCATGAATTGTAAGTGAAAAGCAGGTCGATAGCTCATCATTGACTGATGTTCTGTGGCTGAGGTATCACCTACCATCAAGTGAACCTCATGCTCGTCTGTCGATAACTAATATAAAAAAAAGTGGTTCCCATGTATAAAAACAATGCACCATCTAGATATTTATATCAGACAAACCACATCCTACCACACGAAGACAGAATTATAGTCCGCTTGTTAAGCAGTTCAGTGCTTTATTCATATTCAAATGCGGAACGTGCCTTATTCGAGTCTACATTGCAGTTTACTTCCTAAAGTGCCAAGTCAATGTCGGCTGGATGCTTTAGTTCGAGTAATTTATTATTCTTGTCACGGCTGAAGCTTCCTAAACGGTATCAAATTACCGATATCTTATTTGCCCACTCGTTTGTTCTTAGAACCGGAGACAATCGCTGGTCTCGAAATATTACAACCTGGACCCCTATGGATCAGAGACGGAAACGTGGAAGGCCAAAAAAGAGATGGTGTGACGACCTGAAGATAACTGTGGGAAACCTGTGGGAGAGAAGGGCTAGGGATAGAGAAGAGTGGCGGTGTTTGGAGGAGGCTTTTACCGCAACAGGCGGTCCTTACTTAGATTAGATTTTTTTTATATTACTCTTTCTTCTTTTTTTTTCATAATATGCATACAATTGTTTCTTTTTTTTATCTTATAATTAGATTTATCTCATAATTATACCTGTATGTAAATAGTAAGAAAAAAATAAAAGCTTTTTTATTTATTTATTTATTTGCCCACTAGCCTATACCTAAACGTCTATGGCTTATTCACGTCGCAAATATCAACAACTTTCCAGGAAAAAAAATAAGTTAAAAAAAAGAAATATATGAGCGACAAAAAAATTGTTGTAAATTCATGAAACTTAGACTAAGTGATGCAGAAAAAAACAAATAATAAGATGGAAAGAAAAAAAAATGTTTTTCCTTTTTGTCTATTTCGATATACATATCGACGGTTAAAAGGAAATAGGGTATAACCGACAAAAACCAAATTGTTCAGCCGGCCTAGCATGACAACCATGAAAAATTTTTGTCGACAGTTTTCTTGTGTTTTAATCGATTATCTCTTTATTTCTTCCGGGTCTAACATGACAATTACACTAAAAACTCGACTTTTAATATCAAAAATAGATATATTTGTCGATCGAGATATCTTTTCTATCAAAATTGTCGTCGAGATATAATATATCTCCATATCTTACATCTTAGTTTGTCTTCTCTCGTCCGCGACATATCTCGTGGCGGTCATGCTAGGCCGGCAGGAGAGTTTAAAGTTCACTAAGTTTAAAAGGCACTTCAAAAACGTATGTTTTGTGTGGGAATAAGTGACAAAAAAGTCGTAGAGCCATGGGAGTGAGTTCATTCGAAAGAGCAGATAATATTTAATTAGTATGGCATTCATAAGTCATTTTTGACCAAAATGTCGCTTGTATTACCTTTTAACCAAGGGTATAATTAATGGCCACACGATCCTTATATGATCCATATGTATTTGGTACTCAATGGTATTGAATTACTTAACGATATCTTATTTGCATACTAGTCTATACCGAGAAACGTCTACGGCTTACCAAATTTCACGTCGTAAGTAGACATATAAGATACATATGTATATGTAGTTATAGGCCAGGCGATTCTCTTACGGTTCCGTAATTATTTATTTTGTACTCTTTATTTCATTATTAATTACTAACGTTGTAAATGTGATTTTTTATGAGGTTGTTTATTACTCTTTCACACAAAAACTACTGAACGGATTTAGATGAAACTTCATCAGAAAAAAATCCTGCTATCTGAGAGCTTTTGAGATGAATACATGATATACATAGATGTTGTAGCTAAGAACTCTCTCGATCACGTCAGCTTCCAAACAAAAAAAAAACCTCATCATAATCAATCCATTCGTTTAGTAGCTACGATGCCACAGACAGACACATATACACAAAGTTATAACACCCCCATTTTTGCGTCTGCGATTAAAAAGGGAACTGAACGCACTGACCACAAAATAAAAAAGGTGTCAGGGCAGCAAGAAGAAAAGTTTGATAAATCTTTTTACCTCCTTATTCCTTCCTTTCCTTATTTATCCAGCAATTTCAATAGAATCAAGGCAAACAGCTCAATTATTTATTTAATTAGCTTAATCGTTACATTGCCTAATAACCTCCATCTCGTTACGTGCTAAATCTATAATAACTCAGTCCTGAAACGGTGTTTAAGCTCGAACGAGGAAGCATTCACACCGACGCGAATCGTCAACAAACCTGATTATTATTTTTAATAGATACCGCCTACCCAATATCAGATATCTATTAAAATTGTCGAATGTGTATTTTGAGCAAAAAAAACTTTTTGTATTTTAAAAATGCAACAAAACATTTTTATATACATTTTTATGAGCTGAGACTGTAATAAATTACTCTTATTTTTTTCCTATGTATGTTAAAAATAAGAAATCTCTTTTCTAACCGTAGGTACCAATTGTAATCGATGTTCACATCCGACAATATTAATAGGAATAGGCGATATAATATCGTAAATTAGTTAACTATAATTTTTGTATATAAATGCATGGTTATTGGAAGGCAATTAAAGCCACTATAAATATAATAATAAATAACATACTTTGGCTGACACGGACCAATTAGGATCGAAAATGTCAGCCATAAGCGACAACAAGAAATTATATGTGTTTATTTGATAAGCTCTTCGATCAACAATATACTATATCAATGGATAAGCTACATCGATTAAATTATTTCGTAACTATATACTAAAATAGCATGATGACAAGAAAATATTAATAGCACACCGATCATATTACAAATTTCGGATTTAGTTTATATAAATGAACGTAGGTCAGTAATATATCCATCAAGTGATTGTCTGATGATACTCACGTAATACAACTACGAATGATATTTATGTCCTACTTACATTACACTTCGGTGTAACACGCGCCCCAGTAATCCAAACTCCCGCGCGCTAATCCGGAGGAATATTCCACCCGCATATTTATTGCGGACTCAAAGTACGAGGCTTATTCTATTATCTGAATCACTATTACACCGTCGCGTCGTTCTATTTTGAAACACCTTAAGAAAAACAATCAATTTTTGAAAAGTTTTATCGAAATTTTAATCACTAAAGACAATTGAAGAAGTCAAAGTTATCTTTTACAAGTACTTCTGTCTGTCAGCTTTTGAAAACTGGCGGTTCGGGTGGCTGCTAATACTAGCAAGTATGTCGCATAGTATTTATATACGCATGAATACTATACAATGCTATGAATACACAATAACACTGAACTTCTATGTCTTACTGACATTAGATAACGTTCAGTACCTTTTAATCTTCAACATTTTATTGTAGGTTAGATATCGACCAACGAGCATGGAAAATACTAAGAATTCGGAAATCCTAGATCCCTTCAGGAAAGACTATAAGAAGAAGTAAAAAAAAACAAAGAAATACTATCAGTAAAAAGGTATAAAAATTACAATATACTACTAAGAATGACCGCCTCCGTGGAACAGTGTAAGCACGATGCGTTTAGAACCGGAGAAAATAAGATTTAAAACTGTTTCGGTAAAGCACAGAAGGTTGATTTGTCTTGCCTGAAAAGGAATATGATAATGAAACCGACACAGAAATGTGTCTGCCCCATGCCCTACTAATCGGGAATTCACTACTTTTTTATAACTAAGAATAAAATATAAATGTATATATTCAGTATAAGCTGCGGCCATGATGGATACTGCACTGATTTTCAGTTCTTCAAGCATTCAGAAAACTTTAGACTAACTGAAACGCAGTATGCACTTCACGGCTTTTTCTTTAGATTTGTGATGACATTTGACGGGCTGTCTGGCGCGTTCGGTAGAACACCTGCCGTGCGCATCGATGGGTCGTGGGTTCGAATCCCACCGGGAGCACATGCTTATAATTTTCTGTAAGCATGTTTTCCCCACGTCTGGTAACTTCGGGCATTGATCGGGTGAGAGGAATATCTAAATTTCGACCGGGTAACGAACCACCGTTCATAGATATAAAAACCGTGAAGTACAAATTGCGCGTTTCGGTTTCAGTCTATGGATTTCCGAATACTAGAAGTAAAAATTAGGTCGACAGCGCATCATTGACTGATGTTCTGTGGCTGAGGTATCACCTACCATCAAGTGAACCTCATGCTGGTCTGTCGATATCTGACATAAAAATAGGTCCACAAACACGTGAGCCTCACGCTTGTCTCAATCTGTCATAAAAAAATGGAAAATTGAAGGCAAATCGACATACATAAATGTTTGTGTAACAGATTTCCGTTGATGGCATTTCAATGTAGTGCGAGAGCTTCTACGCTTAGAAGCTTTTACCTAGAGCTAATGTGTGTGATGCAAACAATATTGTTTGCGGGAATTGTTAACATGGCTAGAAATCTTAACAGATTGATTGGAAAAAGGGGTAAGGCTTTACCTTGAATTCTCTTTTATAGGGATGTTATGGAGTTCCGTAATCGTATATATATATATATATATATATATATATATATATATATATATATATATATATATATACAATAAAAAAATATATTTAATTATTATAATATTGTAGTTTATTACTTAAAGATGTCATGTGGAACATGGTGTAATAGTTGCAGCTCCTTACAAACATTTGTAAAACAAAAAACTTGGCGTTTAAAAAGAGTGGCGGCGAGTTTATTGCCAGTTCTTCTCGTCCGTTCTACGCCCTTGATTTGAGAACTGGCAGTAAATGTAAAATTAGAAGCATTTAATGTATTTTTTCTTGACGTTCATAAGTGTACATTGTGTTACCTAAATTAATAAACCAGGTATTGAAAACCGGTTAATTTATTTTATGGGAGCTTAAACTAAATAATAAAGGTTTTTTTTTTGATATTCTTTTTAATTAATATTTACTGAAAAAAATAGTGTGGTAAGTTTAGTGTGCATCTTTAAAACTCAGATACACGTATATTTTTTATGGCAGATATCGACAGACGAGCATGAGGTTCACTTGATGGTAGGTGATACCTCAGCCACAGAACATCAGACAATGATGCGCTGTCCACCTAATTTTTACTTCGAGCATTCGTATTTTGGAAAAAATTGAAAATGAAAAAAATGAGGCCTTATCCGTATCTTTTTTCAGTAATGTATGCAACATTATATTGAGTTAGAACTTTAGAAGTCGATGGTTATCTATCGAAGCCAAGAAAGAAAGAATAAATTTTTAGTAAGCTTCACAGAATTCACACAGAACAGACTTGCTAAGATAAGTAAACTAAGTGGACCGACTACACTTTGAGCTTAAATGGCATAGTGATGTTCGATGGTATATCGATGATTTGGTCGATATTAAGTTGACCTTGAATTAGTGTTAGGTACGAATATTAATTTGATATAAGTTTACAATGTAAATTCGTAATTTTATGTTTTTCTTTTACATCAAATTTTACATTTTTTATGAGTGAAAATAGCCTCGTGTTTGGTTTTCAGAGACTATGCAAACCAAATTCTGCCTATGAAAAGCCTATTTAAAATCTTTAGAGGGAATCAGTAGCGAAAGTGGCGGGCGAAATATTGTCTACGACATCCCATACAGATAGTTCAATGTTGTTTATCTTATGTTATTCTGATGTAAATCTTAAGAATTTTACACTCAAATACCAGAGCAGAGTCTTCTACCTTTGAAATAATCTAGAATACTACACAAATAAGTAAAAAATTATATACTTTTCCTAACTTAGCTAGTAATCTGAAGATTTTTATCGATATTAACAATTCATCCCTAGTTCGGTCATCGAAGCGAATAATCAGGTGACTGCCTGAATAACGAAACGCGCCACCGAATTTTCTCTTTTGTATTTTGAGTTGTGGCTACAGTTGGAGCGATTTTTAAAATAATTATAATAATCAAAGTTTCATAATACTCATACCAAAAATGTTGCACAGCATATTCGTATCTAACCTTAAGTGAAGACAGACTGTTTGACTGACTGTACTGAAGTTTTTTTTTTCCATAATATGCTCGTATGCTGAGTAAGGTCACGTGATGGTGAGTGATTTAGTAAAATAAAAACAAATTTAAACTTAAAATTAAATTATTTGTTGTTTTATAATTTTATCATTGTGTTGTAATTTAAAATTGAATATAATTATTTATTGCTATCCTACCTAACATATTATGTTGCTACAATGTATTTACGGCATTTCTCCTGTGGCCACCAAGAGACAGGCTGTGCCTAGTTTGGGGTCACGTCACCTCCTTAATGTATTTTACTGTTATTATAAATAAATGTAAAGATACAATGTAATATTCAATATATGTAAAATGTAATAAATAAATAAAAAATAAAATAAAATTACTGCCGTCCATACACATCCGCAACACCGGAGGGCTTGCAGATGCAGAAAAGTGTAGACTCTCGAAGGCTCGTATCGGTTCAGAAAAACCAGCGGCGACAGTTGTAATGTAGGTTATTCTCATGTATCTTCTATCTATCTATCTATCTTTATTCTCACTAAAAGAGGTAGTTCACAGCCAAATTTGATTTCAAGAGCACAGCTTTTAAAGTAATTGTATATAATAAGTTATCTTTAAATAAAATACTGTATACCGGATTAAAACGCGATTTATTATTTATATTGTTTAAATTATTTATCGCGACGTTTCGGATGCTTTACAGCAACCGTGGTCGCGGGGGAGGGGGGTTTTAATCCGGTATACAGTATTTTATTTAAATGTGTGATACTCGCGTTAATAAAAGACAATATTATGCGTTCAAATTTGATTTCAAGAGCTTTTAAACTATTATAAATTATGTATAATATGTGATACAGTACCGATTCTTATTAAATTTCTATCGCCTGTATGATATCGTGTTTTGAGCATGTACGAAAGTGAAAGCATATGGAAATCCGTTATCCTATGGGAAAGAGATATAGATTTATGAATAATTATTCCTCACCGCTGTAACTAGCACTGCACAAGTCCACTCGGAGGTCGCGTTTCACACAAACGAACACGACACGGAACCTTTCCAAAGCCTGCATTTGCACTTCAAGAACTACTTTTAAAGATTTTCACTGGATCTAAGTATGTCCAGAATGTGGTTGGAATTCTTTCAAATAATATAATTTGAATTCAGAATGTTCGATTTAATATATACGTATCCCTTTTCACTACCAGCCCGACTGGCGTATGTAAAGTATTTTATCGATGGAATACTGATACTGTGGCCCAAGAACTACTTAACTATGAGAAAGTATTCATAGTCAATTTGTCAGAGATATTATAGGGCATAGAAGGCGATAATTACCACAATTACTTCCTAAATTTACTTCAATATAAATAAATATGAAAAACCTTAATATCTTTAAAAAATAATAATAAGTTAATGATAAAAAACAGTAAATAATAACACATTGATATATAAAAAAATGATATTTAGTCGTTTATCTAGAAAAAAAATGTAATTTATAAAGAAAATATTTTTGTTTGAAAATTGCTTAAAACTAGTGCACAAAGTAACTTAATGTTTATTCAATAAATAATAGTTTAAAAAAAACTAAAAAACACGCTTTTTATAAAAAACCGAACTAAAAAATAGAAAATAAATTTAAATTTAAAATATATTTTATTTAAAAAAAAGCGTGGAGTGCATGGTGTCAATAGTTATAAATATTTTATTAACACCCCACGCTTTTTTTTAAATAAAATATATTTTAAATTTAAATTTATTTTCTATTTTTTAATTCGGTTTTTTATAAAAAGCGTGTTTTTTAGTTTTTTTTTAAATTATTATTTATTTTCTACTTTTTAGTATGGTTTATTTATAATAGCTTGTTTTTTTAATTTTAAACTATTAAAATTAAAATTAAGTTTATGGAATAATATAGTATTAAGTACAGCGCCACCTTGTGACAGTAGCCAGAATGCGCGTGGCGTGACCGATAGTTTATACAACGCAGTGTTTTAAATGCCGCTTAATATCAATATCTAGTGACAGCGCCATCTAGTAGCGCGTATCGTCGCATCGCGTCTGCAGATAAATTAACAAAAATCATAATTTGCAAATTGAAAAATGGAAAAATTTTATCAAATTAGTGTATTGTCATCGGTCAGATGTTTAGAAACCGGTGAAAATCGTGCTCAAAGATTCCGTTACATACATACAACCCAAGCTAATAAAAGCGTGTTAAAAACGGATCACACTTCGTCAATATTACCAAAACTTTGCTCCAAGTCATAATCAGAAATAATTTTGCATTTGGTCGAAGAAGAGGTCTGTCGTGCGTAAATTGCACCCCTCTGCGTCCAAACGTGACGCCAGCTCTTGCATTTTCAGTTTTGTCGGGTCAAATAAAATAGATGTCGGTTGGTTGTTGAATCCAATCGCTTGCAAATTATATAACGAACGCTTGAGTTCACATAAGCTTAATTCATGTTGTAGAATGAAGAAATATTTGTAGAGAATACTAGAGTACTAAAAATTATTAGATTTCAAATCAGCTTAAATGGCAATTCAGTCAAGTAACTTATAAGTTAAAGCCTAATGCTGATTATAACATATTATATTAAATACAAATATAGGTATAATTATGAGTAGTATTTCATCTAATTATTTATTTCTGGGCATTATAATTACCAAGGGCCAGATCAAAAGTACTCGAAACCGACGTGTGTATGAAAGCATTGATGAAAGTTGAAGAAGCGAAAGGATGGGATCATATGGAATTCCGTGATCTCTGCCTACCCCAATGAGAAAGAAGCGTGATGTACTATATATTGTGTATGTATTTATGTATAATTATCAAGATAAACAACAAATCATTACAAGAATGGTTAGTATATTTGAGAAGCTAATTGACACACAAAAGCTTGCGAGTGTCAAAATATACGTATCAAAGGCCGTGTGTTTTGATTGCGTCAACTTAGAAGTTTGATTAACAGATCTGAGTATTAGATATTAATTTCAACTTGATCCAAGTCCACGTGTTCCTTACAAAAAGGGTCTTGACAGTCGGACAAGGAAGTGATGCTTTTTTTATTGATAAAATAGGAAAGCGTTTTTTTGCGATCACACCTGATCTTAAGTGTTGATGCAAACGTGAGGTGGTAAATCACGAAACGTAGGCAATGTTGACTTAAAGAGCCCAATATTATAGGTTTCTGGAAATACAGACGACGATAGGGAATTCCAATCCTTGGCTGTTCGCACTATAAAAAAGGAGGCAAAGCGTCCTGTACGAGCTTTCGGTACATCGACCAAGTAAGGAAGGTACCCCTCCGTACGTCTCGATGTCCGATGAAGAAAAGGAGATAGTGGAATGAGACCCAAGCTCTGATGCACATTCACCGAAATGAAGCCGATAAAATATCCCATATGATTTCAATACTGGAAACCAAAAACTAGTACGGAGTACGGAACCCTAATTACTTATAAGTTAACACCTTTATGATAATAATTGCAGTTACAAAATAAGTAAACTCACAACATTAACCAATAATTTTGCTATTTTACAGAACCATTCCTTACACTAGAGACTTCGTACTCTACAGCTTTCAACCGCATACATTTCAAGAAAAATATCGCCAGTTTAGAAATTTTATTTTATATTTCACATACAATTTATGACATTTAGAGAAGCATTTTATATATTAATGTACCAGACAGTTTCAAATTATCGCTTTACGAGTACATGTCAACAAAATAATACATAATACAATTTCTAAAATAAGCGAAGAAAATAAAGTTGAGTCTGGCTTCATGGCAAGTTCCTTGCTTTATAATATCATATATTTCTATAAGCAATTGCTCTCCTGTACTATCCAAGTTAATCGAATGCATTCAATATGAAAGGATAAGGTAGAATTTGGCTGTTACATTCTGCTCATAGTTGCTTCTTACATCTTGATAGGTTATTCAAAGCAGGCCAAAGTCATCAATGAAAAACGAACTCTTATAGTTTGTTAATGAAGGGCGCGATGGATGCAAAATCTTCGCAGTCAGGAATCAGCTTCCCCTTGAATTTAAGGCAGGATTCCGCGCACAACTGTCCATCGAACCAAGCCCCAAGCATTTTCCTGCACTGAGCGCAGTTTTCAATACACAGTTCTAATTGATCGTATCCGGTAACTATAGCAGGATTGGCTTCAATCAAAACAGCAGCCATTACAATAACGATGAAGATGGTGAAGACAGATGAGACTTTTCCGACCATTTTGGTGTTGAAGAATAGAAGACTGGTGAAATCTTCGGTTTATATACGGATCTTAAAACACTTTGTCAAATGAACCGAGTCAGTATCCACAGGGATCTCCATTATCTAATTATTCTTAAGTAATGTTAAGAGTAGTAGACATATTTATTCATTGTTAAAAAGGAAATTGTAGATGGAAAAGTTGTTGGAAGTGGAATTTGCCCATTTCGTTTGAAGCCTATGTGGTAGATTAATTTTCCAAGGTATAGCTAAGTAAGTAAGTAGATAATTTTTCTAATCTCTATTCAAATTTTGACACCCTCGCCCCTACAATTATCTATTCGTAATATAATATTCATACGTATATAGAGATCGTTTAGTGGCAGCGACTTGAGAGTTGCGATATAAAGAGAGTTGAATGTACAACGAAAGGAAAGAGGGAATCCGTTCTACATAGAAATATTTTTAACTAGCGACCCGCTCTGACTCCGCACGGGTAGTAGAGCATATTATGCCTAGGTACATGTTTTGTCTGACGTAGGATTGCAATAACTCCTAAGATAATCATTTCAACAATTATCAATATTTTTTTAACCAATTTACTTAAAACCTTTCTCGTGAATCACTCTTAAAAACCGCATGAAATCCGTTCAGAAGTTTTTGAGTTTATCGCAAACAGATAGAAAGACGCGGCGGAGGACTTTGTTTTATAATATGTAGTGATTTATTATTGGTACAATATAAAATAAATAATTGCACCTACTTGCCTGTAAAGATCAGCGAAACAGAAACCAATAAATTTTTCATTTTTGTTTGTGATTTAGGAATTCACTTAATATAGTAAGTAATAACCGATGCGTTGGCGTCCTTTGACAAATAAGAGAAAATTACATACACACTCATTAATAAAACGAAACCAAATAAACAGAATCATGGTAATATTTATCGCACACAAGCCGCCATATTTATTAGCGAACCACTTCCGTTTCCGTCGAGAGTGATTTAAAAGCGTTTTTCCGGTTTCGGTCACGCTTCCGCTATACTTATTGCATTAATTTATTACTTTAGTAATTCATATAACATTTTCGTAGTCATTTTGCAATTTACAGGATAAATGTAGGAAGTGTTTTTTTTTCCAACAACCGACTACGACAGATTAAAATGTTGACTCTTTTTTCGTCAAAAAATTATCAGCATACGCGCATTATGCACTTCACGGTTTTTCCATCTATGAACGGTGGTTCGTTACCCGGTCGGAATTTCGATATTCCTCCCACCCTTTCAATGCCCGAAGAGAAGACATACTTACAGAAAATTATAAACATGTCGTCCCGGTGGGATTCGAACCCACGACTACAGGCAGGTGTTCTACCGAATGCACCAATGAACCCGTGAAAGTTAAAGGTATGGAATGAAAAATTCATTCCAGTGTTAATAATTTGCATAAAACGATTTCTTTGTTACATTTTTCATCACTCTGCGAAACTTGATTTGTTCGATCGAAAACCAAAACTTTTATTTTATATTTGCTGTTATTTAAAAAATATATTGTCTGCGAATTTACACAGTTCTTGGAATTTTAATTATTTAGCGTTCATTCACATCGATTTAAATCGAAATAAGGATTCCTAATTCGTCTGCTTTTTTCGACTTCAATTACATTCTTTATACAATTTTATAAATTTACTAGCGACCCGCCCCGGCTTCGCACGGGTCTAGATTTTTTGACAAAAAAAGCAGGGGTTGAATGTATTTTTTAATGCTACATTATAAAAAAATAAGGGGTGGACTACCCCTAACATTTAGGGGGATGAAAAATAGATGTTGGCCGATTCTCAGACCTACTGAATACGCATATAAAATTTGGTAAAAATCGGTCCAGCCGTTTCGGAGGAGTATGGCAACGAAAACTGTGACACGAGAATTTTATATATTAGATTTAATAAAATTATTTAAAAATGGAATAATTTGTAAATAATATAATTTATCCCTATCCACGCCACGTCGCAAATTGACTACTGTCATAAGTCAACGCCCCGATATGGAGTCGAAAATTACATACATTTTAAATGATGAAATATTGGACTAGACGTGTTAATTGGATTTTGATTTTGGTTTAGACTTGTGAGTTCGACCTGAAAAATACAAGTAAAAAATAAATTGGAGCACTTTTGAGACGGACCTACCATATTCACCAAATTACCGCGGTTGAAATTATTAGAATGATCTCCTTACGTTACATGTAAACGCTGCGTAGTTAAATAAAATCGGAAGTATATCCAGGGATGATTTTCGTGATAAAAACTATGTCCTTCCCGGGGAACTACTCTATACATAAATATCATCTAAATTGCTTAAGCGGTTTAAGCGTGAAGAATAGAGACATATTTCTTTCGAATGTTTCAAAATCAAAATCAAAAGTTTTTTATTTCAAATAGGCCTTTGCAGGCTCTTATGAAACGTCTAGTTGCACGGTTCCAAAAAGTGGGTCTCATGGAGAAGAACCGGCAAGAAACTCCATGGACACTCTTTTCAACAATGGTTTAGCTTACAAAGACTCGGTTACAATAGTAATAATCGGCTGAGAAGTTTATATAATGCAAGGTATACAGAGATTCTATACAATGCAAAAGAAAATTGAGTTTTTACTATTAGTGTAAAATGAGATACACACACTTGCACAGCGCAAGTTGCCAGGGAAGCCGCACATGCAGAGATGAATTAGCGCCATACATCTTTATCGTCAACATAGTCTTGGATTTTATAATACGCTTTTTTAATTAGGATACCTTTGATGACGTTTTTGAACTTTTCATTCGTAAGATCAGTTACACACTTCGGTAGCCTGTTGTAGAATCTGACACAATTCCCAAGAAACGATTTATTGGATTTTGTTAATCTATATTTTGGGACTACTATTTTATGCTTATTCCTGGTATTTATAGAATGAATGTTTAATATTGTAAGTAAGGATTTGATCATTCTTAAGTTTTCAGTAAGGATCTTTTAAAATTAATTGTCTTCTTCTCATGAAGCATGCTTCCTTTTAGACCGCAACTGCGTTTACCATTAGGCGAGATTGTGGTCAAATTATATCTAATATATAAAATTCTCGTGTCACAGTTTTCGTTGCCATACTCCTCCGAAACGGCTTGACCGATTCTCATGAAATTTTGTGTGCATATTGTGTAGGTCTGAGAATCGGACAACATCTTTCATCCCCCTAAATGTTAAGGGTAATCAACCCCTAAATTTTTTTTTTAAATTTTTGGACGATTTTTTTTGTTTTTATTTTTTTATAATGTGGCATTAAAAAATACATACAACCCCGGCTTTTTTTGTCAAAAATGCGAAGCCGGGGCGGGTTGCTAGTTTATTATATAATATTTTTAATTAAAAAAACTTTAATTTTGATTGTATACAATGTAAAATAAATAAACGTGACATTTTGTAAATGAGGAAAACGTGTGAAGGAAATTCTCAAATTGCTCCTTGTTTTCTCCAAACAAGACATACAAAGTTTTCATCGTTTTGACGCGAAATATCGAGGTATATAATAGGGTTGTCAAAAGTTTCTTATGTATTAATTTATTCCGTTTATCTATATCTTTACTAATATTATAAAGAGGATACTTGTTTGTTTGTTTGTTACGATTTAACTCAAGAACTGCTGGACCGATTTTAAAAAATATTTCACCTAATGAAATCTACATTATCTGCGAGTAACATAGGCTAATTCTGTATAGTACATCTCGTTTATTTTATTTGTGTACCTGTATAACTTATAATTCGAAAATATATATTTTTTTATTATTATTTTTCCTAGACCAATTTTGACGAAATTTAGTATCGATATCGAATTCCATTTAACAAAGCATTATCTTCTTCCGATCAGGTTTGACGAAATATAAAAAATAAAATTTATTAATAAGGGTAATACTAAGTAGTATCTATGTAGTATAAGTAATGCATTATAAATATCAAAAAATAAAATCCACTAAAAAGGTGAGGTGACAGCCCTACTGTAACATTGGAGGAAACTTTTGCTCCCATCTGTTGTATCCATTTAGCTTTTAAACATAACCACATACACATTGTTCGCTTCATTGAAGTTTTCAACTGCTCACAACTTTGTATCAAAAACTATATTTTTTGACGTTAATAACGCTTTTGACTGATATTTGATCATTTACTTTGTACGTTTCCACCTAAGATTAATATTAGGTCTCCGCGCGCTACGACAAGATACCGTCGGCGGCTTGAAAAATGCGGCAACAAATACTACGCCGTATTTAAATATACAGTAATAATACTACAAGAAACAAGAAAGATACTGGCATCACATACCATCAGTAAGTATTGTATAAATCGTCATAAACACAGTAAAATAATATAATATTGGACAGTCAATATCACATTTGCACCCGTGTCTCGCGCTCCTCCTCATCAACTCGGTGTTTTATTATAAAGGCTCCTCTTCACAATGAGCCATGATGGCCTATCAAATTATCGTCCAAGATCGCCGCCATGATCGGGCAACCCTCCACACTATCATGAACGTTCATTAACTGTCTGTCTACTGTTGTGATATGACGTCTATCGAAAATGAATACCGAGGTGATCTCGGCTGCGGCAATATTTTTACTCTGCGTATATATTAGGGTTTTAAATAAATCACACATTAACATTATCTACCTACACTTATTTAATATTTAGTACAGTACCTACGTTATTACTTAATAGTTTACTTATATTTATTTTTGAGGTGCTTATGTAATAATAATAATAATAATAAGATGCAGAAGGCAGTACTACTGGACATGGCTCGTATTGTGAGAACTTCTCATTGAGAAGGTTCCTTTCTCTGCCTCCCCCCCACCGGTAGCCTGGGCTGATTATGGCCTTATTGCCGGTGGTATGCCCAAGTTTATACTTTTTTTAAAAATATTATTATCTTATATATAAAATTTCCATGTCACAATGTTAGTTACCGTAGGTACTCTTCCGAGACGGCTTTTTTTACCAAATTTTATATGCATATTCAGTAGGTCTGAGAATCGGCTACTATCTATTTTTCATACCCCTAAGGCCTAAGTGATAAGGGTTGTTCACCCTTAATTTTTATTTTTTTAATTTTTGGACGAATTTTTTTGTTTTTATTTTTTTATAATGTGGTATTAAAAAATACATACAACCCTATATTTAAACTCTTCTATTACCAACCCCTGCTTTTTTGTGTCAAAAAATCTAGGCACGTGCGAAGCCGGGGCGGGTCGCTAGTTTTATATAAAAAAGTGTAATTGTGAGAATGTTCATCAATAAAGAGTATAATAATATCATTTATTTTGGGATTCCAAATGCATATCTATTTTTGGTATAGTTCTATGAACCTAAAAGTCTCTTCGCAACCATTATTTCTATATCGCCAAAAATATGTCTGTACTGTATCCGAGACAACTGCGTACTGAGTAATCGGCGATTGTGTGGACGGGCACGCCATAATGGGCAAGCATTCCTTTGATGTACCGACACAGCGCCGAATACGTACAAATAACGCCGATTACAGACATTTAAGCCCTCTACACTTGCGTCATTGCCTTTATTCGCCTGCATTGGCCCAATGTGAAGAGGAGCCATAAAACATCCGTTTTGTTGAGCGAGTTGACCGCCTCCTCATCGCTTTCTTCGCGTTCCTCGCCTCTAGACTCCCGGAAACGGTCGTAGTCGGGGTTTGAGATTCGTAGAATTTAGTACAGTGCGTGATATTTGTGTTTTCGTTCGCTTCGCGTATTAATCCGCGAAGTGAGCCGGCGACCGCCTGATGGCGCCACTGCGCCCATGCAAAATTGACCGCCCTATATTCATAGGGCGCGACCCCGCTGCCCCCAGCAAACATTTCATTGTCATCTGGGTTCCAGGTTCCAGAATTACTAAAATAATATAACCCCTAAGATCTCAGTGTTTTACACACACTACAATATTGAGTTGCCGCATTCAGGAACCTGTGTTTTTCTTTATAGCGCGGTATCTAGTCCTAGCGCGCGGAGATCTACGGTTTCCGCGTTCTTGAACGGGAATCTTTAGCCTTAAACTTTAGAGATTTAAGAAACTTAGTCTCTTCGTATTCAATGACAAGCTGACTGATTTAAAAATGCTATTTTAACACTTCTATAAAGCATAACACTGATTTGCAGTGGACATCAATTATTACAAATAAGCTATAGGCGTTCGTGACGTGAGCTGTCAATTGCGGAAAATGGCGGAGTTCCAAACCTATTTTATTTTTTATATTCTATTAGTTACCTATTCTGCTATTCGGGCGGAGATGAACCCAACAAATACATACGAAACCCGTGATCCGTATGTATTTGTATTCAATAAACGAATGAAATAGTTAAAAAAAAATTACGTTAAAAACATTTTTCATATTATTTACACGAAATGCTGCAATGTCTTACTTTTACTTAAATTTTCTAACCGCGTTCACCGAATAACGGTTATTTCAGGGTATTAAGCGATTATTTATTTTTCCATTTCAAATAAGTATTTCCTTTTAAAATCGCTTCTATGAAATTCAGCTGGGTATAATAATGAATGCCGATTTGATTAATAAAGTGAAATCCCGAATAATTGGACATGGGGCAGACACATTTCTGTGACTGTTTTACTGATAATTTTTCAATAGCAAGTACGTGATATTGTCTTTCATTAAGGCGAGTATCACGCATTTCAATAAAATACTTAAGGTGACACTAGTCGACATTTTTTCCATAGAAATTTCGGGGGGGTATTATTATTATTATTATTACCACTATTTAGCACCGTATATGCAAAGTTATACATGATATCGTTTTGTCTCATTATAAATTTTGTCTGTGCAGAAACAGAATGGTAAAATAATAAATAAAAAAGTTACGAGCTACCAAAGATTCGTTTTATTGCCATTTTTTAACACAACTTTGGGCTTAAATTAGTAATAAAAGAAGTATCAAATTTTCAAAACAAAGTCGCTACAAACAAAACACGATTATCGAAGAATACAATAACTTTTATTTGTAATTTATTTATGCAGTGGTTTTTTCATAAAACTCGATTTTCCAAAGGCTTTTTCGTATTTTTTAGACGCCCCTTTTACTATGAATTATCGTGCATCTCACTTTATAATGACTGCCCCGGTGCGGTGCGGGAGAATAGCATGCTTTTTGGCGACGCCCACCAGTGAGTTCGAGCCCGCGACTTGTGCAACCTTAATAATGGATTACAACGCTATTTATTATTTACTAGCGGATGCCAGCGACTTCGTTCGCGTGGGCTTCATCTTAACTGAACTTTTGAGCAAGCTTCTCACTGCTAAAATATCTTTTGTACTCTCCGTAAAAAAAAATTTTTTTAATAAAAAATCTTTTCTAATACCTCTAAGAATATGTCTACGAAGTTTCATTTTAATCGGTTGAGTAGTTTTGGCGTGAAAGCGTAACAAACAAACTTACATTCACATTTATAATATTAAGTAGGGATATTATTTATCCCTTCAGTGGTGCTTCAGTGGTATACGCGTGGCCTTTAGCATCAGAGGTCTCGGGTTTGTATCCCGCGGAAACTAGATAAAAAAAAATATTTCAGTTTTCATTCAGGCGTTAATACGGCAACTAATATTAACGCCTGAATGAAAATTGAAATATTTTTTTTATCTAGTTTCCGCGGGATACAAACCCGAGACCTCTGATGCTAAGCCCCACTAGTATACCACTGAACCTTGGAGACTAATATCCATAGACCTTCATGTTAGCTTCTTGTAATTATCCCCTTTTAAACACAAAAATATCCCATATTCTATGAGTACATCGAGTGTAATTAAAAACTTCTCAAGCACAGAGTTGAGCGGAAATTGGTTTAATTCCGGAAGTATGCGGTCTAATATCCGCTAACATACGGGTAAGGGACAATATATCGTCTGAAGATGACTTAAGACGAGGGAAGATATCATATATAGGTAAGTTTTTTGAATAAAAGTGCGTTTTAAATAAGACTTGTTAAATGCCAGGGACTTGAAAAGTATGAGGAGACATCGGGTTTTGCGTGTTGTTCCCACGATAATGTATCGTTAGTTTTTTTTTTTTTTATGTCAGGTATCGACAGATGAGCATGAGGTTCACTTGATGGTAGGTGATACCTCAGCCACAGAACATCAGTTAATGATGCGCTGTCGACCTAATTTTTACTTCGAGCATTCGGAAATCCATAGCCTGAAACCGAAACGCGTAATATGCACTTCACGGTCTTTCCATCTATGAACGGTGGTTCGTTATCCGGTCGGAATTTAGATATTCCTCCCACCCGATCAATGCCCGAAGTTACCAGACGTGAGGAAAACATGCTTACAGAGAATTATAAGCATGTGCCCCCGGTGGGAATTGAACCCACGACCCATCGATTCGCACGGCAGGTGTTCTACCGAACGCGCCAACGAGCCCGTCAAGTGCGTGCTCCTTTTTTACCATGCCTACTGCTGATAGAGGACGAACCTTTTATTCGTTTCTTTTTTATTACTTCAAGATATCATGTGGAACATGGTTTAATGGTTGCAGCTCCTTACAAACATTTTGTAAAACAAAAGAACTTGGCCATTAAAAAGAGTGGCGGAGAGTTTATTGCCAGTTCTTCTCTTCCGTTCTACGCCCTTGATTTGAGAACTGGTAGTAAATATACAATTTTTTTTATTCAAATTTAAAATCATTTATACATTTAGGTAACACAATGTATACTTATGAACTTCAAAAAAAATACATGTTTCTAATTTTACATTTACTGCCAGTTAGTCATATCTATCTTCATAGATAGATAGGACTATGTAATTTGCGCAGCTCATAACTCACTTTTTGCATTTCATAGTTATTGGAGGGAGGGTCCGTATATAAATCGCAGATATTAATTCAAAGGATTTATCGAGCGTTTTGATAACGACAGATTTACTATCTCACTGACAACGTGGCGATATCTCGATTTTCAATATATTCGATATGAATAAAGTAGTTTTAAAAACTAAAGTATTCGTATTTAGAAGAGCTCGTTGGCGTGTTTAGTAGAACATCTACGTTGCACACTGATGGGTCGTGGGTTCGAATCCCGCCGGGAAATGTTTATAATTTTATATAAGCATGTCTTCCTCACTGGTCGCTTCGGACATTAAACGGGAGGAAAGAATATCGAACTTCCAACCGGGTACCGAACCACCGTTCATAGATAGAAAAATCGTGAAGTGCTCATTGCGCGTTTCGGTTTCAGTCTATGGATTTCTGAATGCTCAAAATAAAAAGTAGGGACAGCACATCATTGATTGATGTATTGTGGCTGAGGTATCACCTACCATCAAGTGAACCTCATGCTCGTCTGTCGATATCTAACATAAAAAAATGTCATTACTTCCCAAAATACATTTCTTATTAGTGATATTATCGAATGGTGTAATAATACGGTATGTGTTTTTTTTGAATCAACGGTTTGATTCCTGACTAAGAATATTGATATTTCAATAATCCTATGACGCAAATTTAGTTTTCATCAAAATAGTTTCCGATTGGCCATGGACGCTTGAAAAATTCACCCTTTACTTTGTCTCTTAATAAAATAGGTATTTTTAAAGATAAATTCTAATTCTGTTCTGGATTAAATTTCTTTTTTAATTACTTTGTAGTAACATTTTTGGAATTATTTGAAGCTAGCTAGCGATAAAATTACAAAGATAACTCTAGTTAAAAATATTTTTACACAGCAAATGAGTCTAGGAGATACAACGCGCCTGAATATTAACGAAGACGACAATTTTATTTAACTAAATACAATGTTATGGTTGTTTTTATTATTTCAAAACGTAACTACTTTTCGGAGACTAAGTTTATCTTTGGGTTAGCTTTTAGTAATATAGCATAAATAGTTACATTGTCTTTTTTTAAATCAAATACCAGAGAATGTTGAATTTCACTTGATAGTATAGTTGTTGGACGCTGATAAGCCACATGGTTGCCATTTTAAGTAAATTGAGTTTGAATTTTCAACTTTGCTTTATTAAGTTTTTTTTAAATAGTAACAGAAATTGATTATTAATCTGTAGGGCAGCCGCTATGTTCCTGACGAGCTTTTTTTGAAATTTGAGAAAATGGCGGCGGTTTGAAGAATACGTACTAATTTTGGCATCTTTTTTCAACAGTTTTTCAAGTGAAATAATAAGTTATTAAAAAAAGCTTAAATAAGAACATAAATAATGAAATAGAGATTATTCATTAATAACATCACGCTAATAGCTTGTAAATTTGGTTCTGTCAAGCTGACCTAATTTTTACACTATGACGACCTGCCTTCTTCGGAAATCCATAGACTAAAACTGAAACAAGTTATATGCACTTCGCAATTATTCCATCTAGGACCGATGATTTGTTATGTAGAGGAAAAACATCGTTAACTTGTAGTATATACTAATATTATAAAGAGAAAAGGTTTGTTTGTTACGATTTAACTAAAAAACTACTTGACTGATTTTAAAAATTCTTTCACCAATAGAAAGCTACATTATCGGCGAATAACATAGGCTATTTTTTGTGTATGTTACATTGCACCCGTGCGAAGCCGGTTCGGATCGCTAGTATCTAATAAAAATATGCACAGAATCCTCGGTGCGCGAATCGAGATTGTTCTTGTACGATTTTTTATTTATATATGATTCCTTAGCTTTGACTACAAAATGTACAGAGTATTTAAAAAAATAAAACAGAGAAGATAAGCCAATTATACGGAGTACTAAGAGTGGTTAGATTATACATATGTGACTTTTAAATCTAAGATATAAAAGAAAAATATACATATTTTTTTAAAATAAGAATCATTCAAATCTGTGTTTATTTTTATACACTCTTGACTTCGGTTAGAAACAGTATATAAATAATTTTCAATTTAAAAACATTTTTTACGACTCCGCTAAAGCCTTTTTATCGTGACACTTCCCAAGAGACAATATATTCCGTTCAGAAGCAGCTGATAATACTTCATTTCCGCGCTATAAAGTATACTTTTATGTCTTGTGCTTAACTCACTAGCCGACTTAAACAATTCCTTACTTAATCTCATGTATGAATAAAATAATCGTATAAAGTATTGCTTCCTAACATAGCGTATCCCTATTAAAATTGTCGGATGTTTTGAGCAATTTTATTTTTATTGTGCAATGAAGATGTACAATGTGCAATGATGATGATAAGGAATTAAATTCATTAAATAGCAAGGACTAAAATAATCAAAAGCTTAAAAGGCAGATTTTAGATTTTTAATAGAGGTACGAAAAACATTAGACTAACTTATTACCGTGTATTCAAAAATGTATAATTGCATTTTTTTTAAAAAGGGTCTTTATAAAAATTATTTGATATCTATACTAATATTATAAAGATGAATGATTTGTATTTTTTGTATTTTTGTATGCTATGAATAAACTCAAAAACTACTGGACCGATTTTAAAAATTCTTTCACCAATAGAAAGCTACATTATCAGGGAGTAACATAGGCAGTCTATACTATTACATCTACATTGCACCCGTGTGAAGCTGGAGCGAGTTGCTAGTAGTTGATAAAATTATTTTACCGACGTATTAGATGAACATCACGTATTTTTATTTATTTTTTCCTATTCTTGCTTCCCCTGCAATGTTTTTTCGAGGTCGTGTAACTAGCTAATTGATCTTCGTTTCGGATAACGGATCTTGTTATTCTTTGAAGTTTTATTAAATATTCTTTACACAGTGACTTTTTTGAGTTACAATTTCTTACATAATAGTTATTAAATCTATTTTTTATTTTATTGTAATTACATTCATTTTTTGTTCAATAAAGAGTATTATATAAAGAATAAATAAGCCAACTGGCAATTTCCATAAAAAATAATATTTCTAGTGAACGGAGCGTGCTCACATTGTTTGTGTGTCACTAGACACAATAGTCTTTCCTATATAGATTTCAACAAATGAATATTCATTATATATTCGATAAAAGGTTTTGCTATACAGGTGGCAAGGGCAGGTTGTCATGGCAACGAGGACCATTTACCCCATGAGTCGGCAATCACTTGCGAAATCTTTTACTTTCTGAATATAAAGTACCCGTCACATTTAACCTTCACAACGATAAGGGCAGATTTCAGAATAGCGAATTCAGTGGGAAATACTACCATTTAAATAAAATACTGTATACCGGATTAAAACGCAATTTATTATTTATATTGTTTAAATTATTTATCCCGACGCTTCGGATGCTTTTCAGCAACCGTGTTCACGGGCAGACAGAAAGATAACAGTTGTCTGATTTTTGAAATGTCACAAAGTTGCCATATTAACGCCATCTATTCCTACGGAGTAGATATTTACTGTATTCCAGTGTTTCTATATTATGACGATACTGACTAAGCTTCCGAAACGTCGGGATAAATAATTAATTTAAACAATATAAATAATAAATCGCGTTTTAATCCAGTATACAGTATTTTATTTAAATTTGTAATACTCGCGTTAATAAAAGACAATATAAATACTACCATTTATAGAAAAAAACTAAAATCCTGAGTCCCCTAGAGAGACATGTCTGTTTCACTGATCATTATTCTTTACAGGCAAAAATTTTTTTATAAATCTTGTTTCCCCGGGAATCGAACCCAGGACATCCGGTGCAATCCGCATCTCTCTTACCACTGAACCACGGAGGTGGTCAACAATTAATAATAGATATTGGTTAACAATCACCTACGTTAATCAGTGGTAAAAAAAATGTTACATATCGACAGACGAGCATGAGGTAGATACCTCAAACACAGAACATCAGTCAACATCGCTGTCGACCTACTGTTTTCTTTAAGCATTCAGAAATCCATAGACAGACCGAAACGCGTAACCCGGTAAGAATTTCAATATTCCTTCCATCCGTTTAATGCCCGAAATGACCAGACATGGGAAAGACTTACATACAAAAAATTATAAACAGGTCGTCTCGGTGGGATTCGAACCCGCGAACCATTGGAGAACCTAACGTATTATATAATTAATTTTCAGCATATCTTTCTGTTATTCGGGACATAGAATCCAACAAATAAGATATCATTAAAATCGTTTTTTTTTTATTAACGATAGGCAGGTGTTTGACCACAATCCCACCTGATAGTAAGTGGTGATGTGATCTAAGGTAGAACACGCCGACCTAGAAAAAGCCTATTCACCCGCATCTTAAAAAGATCCAAATCATAGTGATCCGGGAAATCGATGGAAGAGAGTTCCACTCCTTTGCTGTTTTGATTAAAAAGGACGAAGCGTAACGAGAGGAGAACTGGTGGAATATCCACGATGTAAGGGTGATATGCCGATGTGCGTCTAGATGTACGGTGTAGACATGGGTGATAACAGGCCAAACATGATAATATCTCTTATACTTGTTACTGTTACTCAATAATAACAGATGCAAATATCTGTTGAAATTCCTTTAGTATCTAAAAGCAGCCTGTTATTTAGATACTAAAGAAATTACAGATAATACGATCTAATTAAGGAGTGACTTTTCAAGGTTAAGAAATACGAGGTACATCTCGTTTTAGCACGCGACAATAATATATGTTTTACTGAGACAAGTAACAATAACAGTCGTTTTGTAACGGCTTGGCTGTTACCAGTATTTGTTGAACAGTTTCTATTTAGTATTGCATGGTATTTTCAATAACCGATATACATATATAAAACTGCAGGAGCAACTGTTATCTGTTATTTTTGAATACCAGTGATTTATGTCTGTTACGATAAATACGCCTTATTCCTAGTACGGAGGTGGAATAGGGATGGAGGAACTAAGTCATGGATCTCTAAAGCACTCTCTCCAAAATCTCCTTGAATTATAAATGGAGTAACTAACCCGATATTGTTTTATTTATTTATTTCTTAAATATAATATATATAGTATAGTAAGTAATATCATCCACACGAACCCCAATGGCGAACAACGATTTATACCCAATAAGCAACCGGGGAGGTGAGTTATTGCGTGATAAACTATATATTAACTCTTTTATAGCACACAAGAACAAGTGAAGCGGGACATTATAGTCTTGATGCTTTTAAATACATCTTTTATAGTTTTTTTTATAGAGCAGGCAACTGAACAGGTGAGTTACTTGATGGTATGTTATATCACCGCCTATTCAAATTCAAAATCATTTATTCATTTAGGTAACATAATGTACACTTATGAACGTCAATAAAAAAAGCATATTAAATGCTTCTAATTTTACATTTACTGCCAGTTCTCAAATCAAAGGCGTAGAACGGACGAGAAGAACTGGCAATAAACTCGCCGCCACTCTTTTTAATCGCCAAGTATTTTGTTTTATAAAATGTTTGTAAGGAGCTGCAACCATAACACCATGTTCCACATGACATCTTTAAGTAATTAACTATAATAATAAAAACATTATATTTATATATAAACGAAAAAATAAAATAAAAATCAAGATTTGTCCTCTTTCAGCAATAGGCATGGTGAAATAGGAGCACGCACTTACATTCTCGTGGGAACAACACGCAAATACATAGTCGAAATAGCTAACATCACCGCATACACGAATTCAAGTCCGACCTGTCACCACAAGTAGCACCACGAGTATGACGCATGGCCAGCCATCGGCCCCCTCGCCATATTTTAGGGAGAGAGACAACCCGACGCATCATTCACTGCATGCATAAACATCCATGACTGAAATATCTCATCTTCGTCTCTTGAAACTAATTAGGTAGTAATAATTTTGGCTTCGCTTTGGCTTTGTCGCAGTCTGCTTGATTTCTTCTAGAACATTTTGAACAACTGACATCATAATTCAACAATTTTTTTTAACACAAAACAATATTAAACAAAACGTATTAAATAAAATACTGTATACCGGATTAAAACGCGATTTATTGTTTAAATTATTTATCCCGACGTTTCAGATGCTTTTCAGCAACCGTGGTCGCGGGAGACTGAAAGATGACAGTTGTCTTATATTTGAAATGTCACAAAGTTGCCATATTTAATTCAATTAAATTAAAAAATAATCTATTAATTTAGGTAACACAATGTACATCTATGAACGTCAATAAAAAATGATTGTTTAAATTATTTATCCCGAAACGTCGGGATAAATAATTTAAACAATAAATCGCGTTTTAATCCGGTATACAGTATTTTATTTAAATGTGTGATACTCGCGTTAATAAAAGACAATATTAAACGTATTAACCTTCCTCTGATATCACTCATCTATTAATGAAAACTGCGCCACGGTTCCGTACAAACTTATAATTAAGTAAAGATTTTCCCAATAAAAAAATCTACAAAACGGTTTTCGGATTTTTTCCTTTACGTGTGCTACGTGACATTGTTTCATGATAAATGTCATGATTCTGGGCAACAGGATTAAGGAAGTGTCAAAATATGCGGCATAAATGGAGCATAAAAGGCCACATCTTTTGATTGCTGTTTTTTCACTGTTGCAAGGGATTTCAGATCTGAGTATTTGATATCAATTTCAACTTGATACCTCCACGCGTTCCTGAGGTCTTGACATATGGACGAAGTGATCCATTTTTGGTACGGAGTACGGAACCCTAAAAACCAGAAAAATCCCTTCCTGTTTCCCTTTCAGTTAAAACACATTCAGTACGCACTCAAAAAGAAAGAAAATGAACTAGCAGTTCATACAGACTTTAAAAATTAAAGGATCCGTTTGTATAGAGTTAGGAAACGCATTTGAAATTCGTTTAGATTACGGCCGGATGCTTTGCGGAGAGGTTTCGAGTGCTACCGGAAAACCAACCATGTGTTATTAAAGACTGCGTGACCTAACAATATTTAGACAGGAACTTAGTTACTTACTTACTTTTTTTCTTTTCATGATTTTTTGTTTAAACCCAATCACTATTTAGGTACTCAGAATTGTCATAGCTCAAAAAAAATACTTTTACCAAATTAAAACATGATTTATACTACTTTTAAAACGCCATTTTAAATATTACTATATGTAATATATATATGGCGTTTTATTCCGGTAAAATGTATTTCATTTAAATGTGTGATACTCGCGTTAATAAAAGACACTATTATCTCACCAAAATAATCTAGAAACAATCGAAGACGTAAGGAAATAGTGTTTACATTATCAAGAAGAAAAAGTGACTTTGGTCATGCATTAGTAGAAGAAATTTCAGCTCTAGTTTATTCACACACATGCACGAAATAGATTCAAAAAGAAAATATTATTTTTTGGTTAAGTTACAGAAATATTTCATACATTATGAATTAAAAAAAAACTTTTGATTTCATAATAGTAAGAGGATTAAAAATGTTATTTTTGTAGAAACATTGTGAAATTTTAATTCAGACAGCTATCACCTTTCAGTCTCAGTTTCGAGTTACTAATATTTTATGTGTATTTTAGATTTACATTACTTAAGGTTATTTTGAGTCAAAACCAAATTTTTTACTTTTGAATTTTATATAACACTGCATATTTTGCATACTAAATAATTCTGAATAACTAATAAGCTAAGTTGCAAATATTGGCTGTTTTGCAATCGTTAAACAAGTTCAAATCGAGGTTTTATTTTATGTTTGACAGTTCTTTCATTTTGCTAATTAAAAAGGAGTATCATTTAAGCTATCACCAATTTAATTAGTTTTGTGTTTCTTAAATAATAGGGTTTGTCCTCAAAATAGTAGATCTGTCACCAAAATGTAGTCACCAAACAATGCAAAATCAGTTCCACAATAAATCACCTAAAATCCTGAGATATAAGGTCTAGTACCAAATAAATGTTCATACCTGGGAACAATTTTTGTTTATCTGAGAACGAAAATATTTCGTGGCGATATATCTATTTATTAGGTTATACAACTTGATGACAAATATAAATTTTGGTGATAGAAAATATAGTTCCCATTAAAAAGTAGGTCGATAGCGCATCATTGACTGATGTTCTGTGGCTGAGGTATCACCTACCATCAAGTGAACCTCATGCTCGTCTGTCAATATCTGATATAAAAAAAAACTGATGATGAGACTAGAAGACACTCATCCACTTTTCTTTTTTTCCATTTTCATTATTTTCACATGTCAGATATCGACAGTTCACTTGATGGTAGGTGATACCTCAGCCACAGAACATCAGTATATGATGCTCTATCGACCTAATTTTTACTTCAAGCATTCGGAAATCCATAGACTGAAACCGAAACGCGCAATGTGCACTTCACGGTTTTTCCATCTATGAACGTTTGTTCGTTACCCGGTCGGATTTTAGATATTCCTCATGCCCGAAGTTACCAGACGTTGGGAAAACAAGCTTACAGAAATTTACAAACATGTCGACCCGGTGGGATTCGAACCGACGACCCATCGATGCGCACGGCAGGTGTTCTACCGAACGCGCCAACTACTTACTACAAAAAATATATATGCAAAACTCTTTTCAACATAAAACTGTCTCCCGGCGACGGAATTTCGACAAAATACAATCTGGGTTTTTTTCAAGTGAAATATGAACAGACACCTATTAAAGAGCCCTGTGAAATGTCCTTTCAAATATATAAACGTAAATCTTCTCTAAATTACTGTAAAGTAAGTCTATGGCTACCGTTAAAGCCTTACTAAACCACGGCGGTTGAATGTCACGATTAATTAAATTGAAACGGGAAACTGAAGGCAAACGCTAGTTAATGTGAAACGTCATTTATGTAGTTCTGAAGAAAATTAGTTTCAGTCATTCAGGCCAAGCGTGTGCCGGGCTGGGCTGTATTATTTATAATGCCTATACAATACGGAAGATATTTAAATAAAAAAAAACTTTAAGGTTTTTTTATTTTACCTGGATAACAAATAGTTATAAATAACAATATAGCACAATAGAAGGGATTAACAGCTAATTGAATTAAAATTGAAGCTATTTATATATTTCACTTATACATAGAAATGTAGTCGTAATGAATAAGAAAAGAAAAAACGTTTATTTACAACACTAATTTCTCAAAAATAGAGATTCTTTTGAAAAAATAAATTACAAAAATAAATCGTCCATAATTTCTGCCTCAGTCTATGTTATTCCGAAATTCTCAATGTAAAAATAGATTAACAGACTATCATTCCGATATCAGCATCATTGACTAATGTTACTGGCTGAGGTATAATATAACATCGAGTAAGCGGTCGTCTATCTGTCGATACCTTTCTTTATAGGATACTAGCAACGCGCCCCGGCTTCACACGGGTGCATTGTAGATGTACTATACACAAAACAAAGCCTATGTTACTCGCTGATAATGTAGCTTTTCTATTGGTGAAAGAATTTTTAAAATCGGTCCAGTAGTTTTTGAGTTTATTAAAAACATATAAAAATACAAATCTTTCCCTTTATAATATTAGTATATATGGGGCAAACGGGCAGGCAGCTCACGTGATGGTAAGTGTTCACCGTCGCGTCGCCCATAGACATCCGCAACACCTGAGGGCTTGCAGGTGCGTTGCCGGCCTTTAAGAAGGGTGTAGGCTCGTTTCTGGAAGGTTACCTAATATTAAAAAAAAAACAACTTTTGCTTAATTTTGAGCAAAACGCTCTCTATATTTTATACTAGCTGATGCCCGCGACTTCGTTCGCGTGGGGATCACTTTATGCTGAACTTTTGAGCAAGCTTTCTTCATATTATATATCCTCCATCCTCTGTACTTGGTGATTTCTTTTCGGAAAGAGCTATCAGAGTAGTCATTGGCGGTTGCTTTTGCATCATACGAGTATTATCGACATGTTTAATGGTGGTTGAGGTTGGGGTTCAAATGATGATTTGAAATTCAAAAGAAATACCATGGTAATTGAATAAATAAACCTGACTTTAAAGAAACTCTAGGGAGATGCATATCAATCAAATTTTACGTCACCAAAATGCAGATATGTGTCTTTTTTCCACTAATCAGAGTTCAGTCGAAGATTGGATTCAATGCATTTTCCGGCTTAAATATATGCACGAAAATTGTACGGGTGTTTGAAAATACTTGCGACACATGGAAAAAACGCCAAGAAAATGTCTAAATACGAATAAAATGAAGGTATGGAGAAATGCAACGTAAAATGAATGAAAAAAATACTATATCCACCTTTATATTTATTTCATTTAATTGATCACTTTTAATTTCAGATATTTTTATTTAATTCCCTTGGAAAGGAAAGGATTGATGAAAATGCGAAATAAACGATCTTATAAGAAATACATTTTTATATAATAGAATAGTTCAATAATACATTTTCTATTTTCAATATTAGTTCTTTTAAAAATATAAAAAAATAAATACAAAAATATATTTCCCTGAGTGATGATTCGAACTCGTATCTGAAATTACGTAGTACGACCGTATATCCACTATGCCACGAACACATATCGAAAACGGCGAAATTATCAAACTATTTCATTTACATATCAAACTGTGATTGACATCTGACAATTCGAAAAAATTCAACGCGAGTCAGTTTTCATTGCAATTTGTTGAAATGATGCCTTTAAAATAATATTTAAATCATGATAACTTTTTTTTTCCGACAACCGTTTTCGATGAAACAAAGCCTATATGTTGCCCTGGACTTTGCTTAATATAATTGTATAAATTACGAAAATCGGTTCAGTATCTTCGGAGATTAGCGTGAACAAACAGACAGACAGACAGACAGACAGACAAGAATCTTAAAAATTGCATTTATGCATTCTGCTACCCTTCTTTTATCACCCCTCTTAATTTCTGGTAAAAATATTTAGTGAAGCGTAATTTCGATCCTACTCTTTTATTATATGTATACATAGATAAAAATATTTTAACTCCCGGCTCTTCCGAAGCCTAATAGTTATAAAAAGCGTAATAAGGTTTCTATCAGTAAATATTTGCACAACAAACCATCCACCTCTCACTACGCATTATCCCACGCGTTAAGGGTAAATAACGACCTTTAAGGGCCTCAATAAGGCGCTCAGGGCACGTTTCGCTGGATTTTAATAAAATTATCAGCTTCCTATTATACAAGAAGGTTAGTTTCAATAAAGTCAGAATAGTAAACTTTTTCATGAATCGCTAAGAAAATGTGATTAGATATTTCGTGAGGCGACCATAAATGGTGTCTGTTGACAATCAGGTAAATACTTATAGTAAATTGCAATGCGCTCCGACTTCAGACGGGTGCAATTTAGATGTAATATACACAAAAATTACTACTACTAGCCTATGTTACTCGCTGATGATATAGCTTTCTATTGGTAAAATAATTATTAAAATCGGTTATGTAGATCCAGAGATTACTTTTAGAATAATTTTTGTTACACCTTGCGTTGCATTATTCAAGTTTTAATAGGGATCCCTAATTATTTCTGGAAATAAATATAGACTTATGTTACTCGGTGAAGATGTAGCTACAAAAAAAAACTTTTTCACAGAGAAATAATTTTTAAAATCGGTCGAGTAGTTTTTGAGTTAAATCGTAGCAAACATCATACAAATCTGTCCACTTTATAATATACTAGCAACGCGTCCCGGCTTCACACGGGCGATAATGTAGCTTTCTATTGGTGAATGAATTTTTAAAATCGGTCGAGTAGCTTTTGAGTTTATTCATAACATACAAAAATACAAATACCTCTTTATAATATTATCAATAATAATAAATAATATATTAGTAGAGAAATGTAAATGTATAATGTAAATCCAACCATTCTCTAAGGTTATTTGGAGTATAATGTATCTCAACTTGTATATAATAGTAATTTATTATCAAATTTTCATAGACATCATTCACTTTTACCCCTTTCTTATTTTATTGTAGAATTCACTAAACGAATTTTACTTAGGTATATCAAATAACCTTAACAATAATGTTCAAGCTCTAATATTAATGAGAAATATTCTTTAAAATATTCAAGCTACTAATAAGGTATTTGAATCGTTCGACAAATGCTAACGTTGGCCCGAAGCTATTGACTGAAGGGTAAATAAAGGAATTAATTAAAATGTATAGAAAGGTCTGAGCTACGATCATTATATTGTTATGTAAGTAGTCGTCTTATTATATCGTATATATTTTTTTAAAGTTAGATATCGACAGACGAGCATAAGGTTCACTTGATGGTAGGTGATACCACAGCCACAGAACATCAGTCAATGATGCGCTGTCGAGTGTCGACCTCCTTTTTACTTCGAGCTTTCGGAAATCCATAGACTGAAAGCGAAACGCGCAATGAGCACTTCACGATTTTTCCATCTATGAACGGTGGTTCGTTACCTCCCACCCGATCAATGCCCGAAGTTACCAGACATGGGGAAAAATGCTTACAGAAAATTATAAACATGTCGCCCCGGTGGGATTGGAACCCACGACCCATCGATGCGCACGGCAGGTGTTCTACCGAACACGCCAACGAGCCCTTCAAGGTAAATAATATAGTGAATGTAGCAATTTTGAATTCATTAAAAGTTACTCCATTAAAAACATTATGTATATAATATGTAACGGCTGGAAGATATCGATATCATCTTTAATTAAATTAGTTAATAATGTGTTTTAGCTATAACAGATAGTACTAAAATTTCAGTATAAAATTAATTACCTCACGATATATTAAACCTTCTTAAGGCTGCTCCATACGCGTACTTCAACTTGTAAGTATTTACATTGGAACTCTGAGTTATGCATATACTTCGTGGAAGACATATTTGAAACTTAAATCGTTACTAAGCTTAATTTGCGATTAATATACAATTGTGATATGCGAAATGACGTGATTTTTCTTGATTTTTTTTTTCAGCAGGATAATAAATGTTTATTGAAAAACTGTGAAGATCAGTAATTAGTAAAAGTTTTTGTGTACTTGTACAATATTTTTTATTTAGATATATTTAAAAATGGCGGAACTACAGCTATATTGCAGGCCATTTTTTTGAACATCAGTTGCGGTGGACATCGTAACTCAATAACGGTTCATCTGAATTCAGATTACGAAAAGATTCTATTAGTATATTAGATTGGCTTGGGCCAAACTATGCGTTTTCTTAAGTACGCAGATTTTCGTAGATTTTAAGTTCAACAAATTTTAACAAACGTCTATGTGAAACGAGCAAATGCTTTTTCAGTTTTGATAAGTTTTAAGAGATATTTCATATGCACAACGAACATTCATAGAAAATCCTTAGATTTCGAAGTACTTGAAGATACTGACACATATCAGTGTAATTGATGTCCTGTGGCTGAGATCTACATCAAGTGAGCCTCACACATGTTAGTCAGTATATCAGACGCAATGACATATTGGCTTAACGAAATAATTTTAAGATTAAACTGCTCGAAACGTCATCATTATTCATAAGCACACAGGATAAAATTATGTTCAATACATTCATCATCATTACGACATACAAATGTTTATATATATTCATTAAATAAGTGCATTGATTGTACTTTTATGTTTAAAGTAAAGTACTATTTTAAATTCTAAGATTGTCGACGCTTTTGAAGTTTTTAATTCTATATCACCTGTTCAATCTGTTTAATCCAGCCTTAACATTAACCTGAATCAGTAGAAATAGTGTACTCATTAATAACTTGCTGACAGGTTATCAGCGTTGACTGCGATCGTGCTGAGAATACAGTTAATCTTAAACATTGTTTCACTTGTTTAAAGAAGTTTATGAGGTAATTTTATCTGGTAGATACCCATTAATTTGATTGATTGATTTTGAATAAACAATGTAAACAGTGTGTTTCATTTATTGATATAATTAGGTCTACTTCATACAGTATTGGCCAAATATATTATGTACATATATATTTTTAAGAGCAATAACAAGCGTTTGCCCCCTATTATCTATATTAATACTAATACTAGAAAGAGGAAATATTTATTTGTTACGATTCTAATCAAAAAATACTCGACCGATTTTAAAAATTCTTTCACCGTTAAAAAGCTACTGTATCTTCTAATTAGGGATCCCTACTAAAACTTGAATAATGTAATCCAAGATGTATCTCTGGATCTACTGAAGTTATTTTAAAAATTATTTCACCAATAGAAAGCTAAATTATCAGCGAGTAACATAGGTTTATTGTGTATAGTACCTAATAATATGTAGGCATGTTACTAGTACTATATAAAAAAATTGAAAATATAATAAAATCTTTTACTTGTGTTATTAATTTTGTGACATATTTTTTAAATTGATTTGATTACCACTAAAAGCCTACCCCTCATAATTCCACTAACATTAATAAGAACCTATTTTAATTTCTACTCGTGCGACCTCAATACAAAGTTTACCAACTTTTCATTCAAATTTGAGAATAAACAAAAACTTTGGAACTCTGAAAGCAAAGTTTTTTTTAAAATCCGGGCAAAGGTGTCGTAGGCGTTGTAGAGTTAATTTTATTCACTAATTAATATGGAGGAGCGCTCATAGTAACGACATTATTATTCCAGTTGGAGGGGGTAAAGATTTATTTGGTACACCAAATAATTAATATACAAAGCTCAGCAGAGATTTCGTGTTTGTATGTACGTACCTATATCCTAGTGTTTGATCAGTGTGTGACCGTTGGCAAGAAATAGTGCCCCAATTCTTTGATTATTATTTTTCTACCCTCTTCTTGTGTTAGGTGAAAGTCACGGCAGTGGCGTAGCATGGGGGGGGAGGGTTCACAGATAACGGTAAAAAAATTACATCCTTCAACGTTTTTTTTCGTCATTTTTTTGTTGTTATTAGTACTTCACCCTAATTACAGAGTTAGAATACCCTTTTGACCAAGCCCCAATTTTTATAAATTAGTTATTTATTATAGTTTTTTTATAAAATAGTTACATTAAAATACGAAATCATTCTCAATGGGAACAAGTAATGATTGGAATTATCTATCGGCTTCTGAAAAAGTATTCTTTCTCGGTCTTTTACTAATGCAAGTATCACACATTTAAATAAAAAACTTTATACGGACTGAAAAGCATACGAAACGTCGGGATAAATAATAAATCGTATTTTAATCCGATATAAAACATTTTAACTCAAAATGTTTCTAATTTTTCTTAATAATAAAACTAGCAACACGCTCCGGCTTCGCATAAGGGCAGTGTAGATGTACTATACATAAAAATATAGTTAAGCCTATATTACTCGCTGATGTAGCTTTCCATTTGAGAGTTTATAAAATCGGTGCAGTAGTTTTTGAGTTTATTCGTTACAAACAAAAATAAAAATTGTCTTTCTTCACAACAACTGAAATTACTGAAAATCAGCATTGGTTTCATTCAAGGGCTTCTACTGAGTTTTCGGCGTATTTGCATGTTTTTGTGACTGTTAGTATAGTGTAGTTTATAAATTTTGTATCACAAATAAATATTGTTCATTATTTTCTATTTATGAGCGATGTTCTGTGGCTGAGGTATCTTTCATTAAGTGAGCCTCATGCTCGTTTGACGATATTTAAAAAAATATATCCTTAATAGATCGATAAAATCTTGTTGTGTTAATATACATATACATCAAACTGATATTTACGTCAACAAACTGCGGATTAATTGGCATTGTACATCTAGGCGGTTTATTGCCGAGCGCTTTCAATGCGTGTCCACGAAATAGCAATATTGTTTTTCTTTTATATTCATACATATATGCGGAATAAAAATACAATTCAATAATCATATATTTGGCCCTTGGCCGATTTAAAAAAAAATTAAATAAACTTTAACTAATTACGTAAGTTTAGTCGAACTATCATTTCTGGCCCACAGTTTTTTTTTTAAATGCCCATACTTTCGTAATGTTAACTCCTCTCCGATATGCTACTGCGAAGCATTATGGCTAACCCTGTAGTGACGAAGTATTTTTTATGAAGAATAAGTAAACATTTGACCGCAATCCTGCCGGATGGTAAGTGCGGATGCGATCTAAATGCTTACTTAGAAGAAGCCTATTCACTCTGGCTTTGAAGACGTCAAGATTGTAGTATTTCATATATCAGTGGTAGTATAGGATACTTAACCCTTTCGTTACGAGTGCAGTAATTAGCCAGCATTGACCCTATGACCTCCAATTAGCCCACGTGAGCGTAATAGTAATATGCCTTAAAATAATTGAAATATTTCCAAATATATTGCTAAAAAACAAATAATAGAATCATAAGCTTACCAAAACGCAATGTGTTCACAAATGTCTAATATTTGTGTACACATTGCGTAGTGCGTTTAATTGTTTTTTATTGAACTGCTGTAACAAAAGAATTAATTAGTCTATTTTTTGTTAGCCGAGTCAATCTATTTATTTAAAACATTTTTTTTTTTAATATTAATAATGTATGGTCACTATAAGATGTTGTTAGGTTAACTAATTTAAGACAGGATCCTTAAGTAGAGACTGAATATATTGACCAACTGGGTATTTAATGGATCTCACAAGTTTTTACAATAGAAGAACGGAGTCGGAGAAGAGAAGACTTGATTTTTTTATGGCATAGAACTTGTATACAAAAAGATTCAGCTTAATTGAAGGGAAATTAAAATAAGTTGAAATATAAAAATAAATAACAATTAATTAACTTAAAATAATAAAAAGCTTAGTATTTGCACCGCCTTAAAAGCCATACAATATTTTATCAAATATTTGCGTAAAGCTTGGCAGTACGCGCCATTAATGGTAATAATATAGCATCATTGTTTATTCAATACATTATGTAAACTATTCATATGATATCGATACCTCCCAAGTAAATTACGGTAATCAACAACCAATCAATCAATCAAAAACACTTTATTGAACACCACACGTGAAAATAATAATAAGATACAAAAGTTAAAATGAGTAGCGTACAAAAGGCGGCCTTGTCGCTGAGAAGCGATCTCTTCCAGGCAACCAGAGAAATTAAAATATTAAACAACGTTAGTGTTTTACGTTTTTTAAACTATACGGCCTGTTTTCATTTATTTTCCGTCTTCGCAATAAAAAAATAAAACTTTTTTTTTTCAGAGCGGACAAATGAGCAGGCATGGACATCCGTAACTCAAGAGTCTTAGATGCGTTGTCGGCCTTTTAAAATGTATAGGCTTTTTTAAAACTAAAGAGGTCGTAATCGGATGGAAACACTGATGGCGGTGGTTCATTCCACAGTTTTTTTGTACGTGGAATGAAGTTGCGCGTGAACCGTATCGTGCTTGACTTCCATTCATCGAGGTGATGAGGGTGATAGGACTGTTTGTGACTTGTGGTGTGATGATGGAAGTCGGCAGTTGGGATGATGTCAAATACTTCGCTAGACTTTTTAAATATAGACTTGTAAATTAATAACTTATTTGACTTTATTATATACTAGTAATCCGCCCCGGCTTCTCACGAGTGTAATGTATCAGATCATGATAATAAAATCGGTCGAATAGTTTTATATGGATAATTTTCCCCGTTTTTGCAACATTTTTCACTGATGCTTCGCTCCTATTGGTCGCAGCGTAATGTTATATAGCCTAAAGCCTTCCTCGATAATTGGACTATCCAACACAAACATTTTTGAATTCGAACCAGTAGTTCTGTAGATAAGTGCGTTCAAACAAACAAACTCTTGAGCTT
Organism: Anthocharis cardamines; assembly: GCA_905404175.1. NCBI lineage: Eukaryota > Metazoa > Arthropoda > Insecta > Lepidoptera > Pieridae > Anthocharis > Anthocharis cardamines. The sequence continues at coordinate 7,878,868 of FR989974.1, forward strand.
TATAATATTAGTATAGATTTACAAGGCTGTTACATATCCATTGCACCCCCTTTGCCCCGCACAGCAGTATTGTCACCCCTCTGACGTATCAGCCCAATAAAACGGAAGCGGACAACACAGATGGCGGTCTTTAATCGTGTACCTCACATCGGTCCGGTTGAGCCCACAAAATTAGTTATAAGTTTACATTGTAATTTAATTTAATTAAAGTAATTTTCAAATAGTTTTGGTTTTTTTTGGGATCCACCGCTGGCCCTCACGTAATTGGCGCAGTCGGTAGGATCGTTGAGTCAGTGCGCGTATATGAACTATCCGTAGATCGACTACGTAATAAAGTGCGCGGACTGATAGACTTTCAAGTTGAATCAACGATCTACAAGAACCGAGGACAGCGGACCACACACAGCGCATCCAGAAATCGATGCATAAAGGTGTCGCCATATTCGTCGAGATGTACATGTAAGTTGCACATTTCTTACGATTGGTTGTTACATTCCTGTGTGTTCCCAAAACTTCCAAAATTTTCCATCCTAGGAAAACCCGGGGAATCGAAGCCCCAAGAGTTGCCTCTCGCATCGAGCTGGGAGATCACAACCGAAATTTAGATTAAGAATTTTTTTTTGAAAATATATTTATCAAGAGTTGCCTCTCGCATCGAGCTGGGAGATCACAACCGAAATTTAGATTAAGAATATATTTTTTTTTTTGAAAATATATTTATTAAAAGATATAAGAATTTTTTTTGAAAATATATTTATTAAAAGATAATTATTTTTTTTAAAATCAAGTAATAAATAATTAAGTTCTAGTTTTAATCAACATATTTCACTTTTTAAGGAATATAGCATTCAACAAACTCAGGTATTGAATAATTTAACAGATAATCAAATAAAATTAAGCAAAGGCCTTAACTATATATTAAAATCAAGTAACTCGGACAATCAAGGTGTAATTCGATACTCCCACCTGTTGCTAATGTTCAACACTATAAGCGATAACGTGCAGGAGTTATACATCGAGATAATTAAAATAGAAAAGATATTAGCATTTAGTCGCACTATGTCTTTGCACAATTCTATATTAAATATTAATGATTTAAAATTAATGTTAAGAAAATTAAAAAAATCTGTACAGCACAGATCCAATCTTATATTAAGAGATAAGAAACTTTTACAATATAATTAGGTTCATATTATATAGATAAGAAAATTGTAGTTGTCCTTAGGTTTCCTATTACCTTACCTTCAATGTTCCAACTTTATCTACTATATCCTGTACCTAATACACATTCTGAAGTAATTATCCTATCCATATGTAGCAACTAATTGTAAAGAATTTGTGTACATAGAGACAGAATGTCCGAAGATCAGCACATGGCACATCTGCGAGCAAAAACTACGTCATCAGATGAAGACTAACCAGGGCTGCATCTACGAGATTATTCATTTTCAAGAAATAGACAAATCATGTTTCACAACGTCTACTACTATGTATAAAGAAGCTATTTTGCAGCGATACCTTAATCGTGCATGTTAAAATCCTCTGAAATTACGGCCACCAACATCGACAACCGAATAAAGGGAAGCGGTGTCGAAATCATCAACTTTCCTCGAATGGATAACATCACTCGACAAAATCAACCAGGTGTCCAACTAAATTCAATCGATCTCACGAAATTACACAACATACATAATGGAATTACGATGAAAGCACCTGCAGAAACATATGGTTTATTAAACATAATATACCACACAACGATTCCTTTGTGCTTCGCGGTGATCACACTATTGAGTGCAGCTGCACTTTTACGATATCGCCGGAATACTACATCTTCGAAAACGGAGAATAAGAACATGTCTACGCAAGAACTTCGAGCCGCAACTTTTGCTATAGACATCAATAGCAAATAGTTGCTCATCTTATGGGGGAGGTGTTACATATCCATTGCACCCCCTTTGCCCCGCACAGCAGTATTGTCACCCCTCTGACGTATCAGCCCAATAAAACGGAAGCGGACAACACAGATGGCGGTCTTTAATCGTGTACCTCACATCGGTCCGGTTGAGCCCACAAAATTAGTTATAAGTTTACATTGTAATTTAATTTAATTAAAGTAATTTTCAAATAGTTTTGGTTTTTTTTGGGATCCACCGCTGGCCCTCACGTAATTAGGCGTTTAAAGTTGTATAACTTTTTGTATTTGTTATTATTAAACAATACAATATACATATCATTATAAAAGAGATGAAAACGGAAAGCATAATTTAAAAAACGTAACATAAAATATTAATTTTGTTGGTTACCACATTTTACGTGCGAGGTATCGATATGTAGTTCTCTGTAGTTCATTGTTGAAATGAAATTCAAATCAAGTATTCAGGGAGTGTTTTAGAGTCCGTATTCTATGTCAAAGGCCAGTAACATAACTGGAAATCCACATTAGTGCTATCGGGACTGGGAAAACACTTCAACAACATAGGTTCTGAGTGTGTCCTATCTTGTAACAACAATGATTACATTCGTATAAAATAATGTTGAAATAACTATTGTTTTGAAATGTTTCTTGACATACTATATGTGTATATATGTATGTATGTTTGTATTATTTAGTAGATTATCCTCCACGTTATCAAAAATCAATGGTTTTTTGCAATTTAAATAACGTAAAGGCACAAGCGCGGATCCAGTGTTGTGGGCACGATGGGCCCACACCCTAATACACTTATCACATATTATATCGATCACAATCAAAAGTTTTTTATTTCAAATAGGCCTTTGCAGGCTCTTATGAAACGTCTGGTTGCACGGTTCCAAAAAGTGGGTCGCATGGAGAAGAACCGACAAGAAACTCCATGGACACTCTTTTCAACAATGGTTTAGCTTACAAAGACTCGGTTACAATAGTAATAATCGGCTGAGAAGTTTATATAATGCAAGGTATACAGAGATTCTATACAATGCAAAAGAAAATTGAGTTTTTACTATTAGTGTAAAATGAGATACACACACTTGCACAGCGCAAGTTGCCAGGGAAGCCGCACATGCAGAGATGAATTAGCGCCATACATTTTTATCGTCAACATAATCGAAATCCAAAGTAAAAAAAAAACTATGAATCGTGCGTGATTCGGAACGCCGCAAAACACCTATAACTTGACAGAATACTTGTTCCATATTTCTGCTATCCTGGTACTTTTTAGAATTGGCCAATTTTTGGGTGGCTGTGACCACAACCTTCAATTTTACAAACAAAGGACATTATTAACCAACTCCATCAATTAAATCCAACTTCCAACCAAAGGCAGCTCTTGAACCGAGTTCGTTAAGCAAACTACTTCAGACGGAACTCGAACCCGCACTCGTTACGTCAAGATACTTGGCCACTTGTCTTGGACATTGTATTCATTCACTCGAATACTGCCTTTCATCGTGTATAACAATAGTATTAAACTAAGGATTATTGTATTTTAGATATAATACTTATTTTTACTCCTTAAGCAGGTTTCGTGTTTAATCTGTATGTGTCCGAAAATACTAAAAGGATGAATTGGTTTAGATAAAATATAATTCATTAGATTCATCTTGAAGTACATTAAATTTTATTATTAATATAATTAAATTAAATTAAATAATTTAGTTTGAAAGCCCGTATTTGGTTATTTTTAATTTAGATTTTTTTTAATCTGTAAACACACGCAGAACGGACTCATTTTTGTGTTTGTTTCTGTAAATATATATTTATTGTACATATTGTATATGTTATATATATGCATATTATTAAATTCTAATTTATTAAAATTTAATTTCTGTATTTTGTAATGTAATTTAATTAAGTTCTGTAAATCGTAGTGACAATTGACATTTAACATTGGATGTTCGAAAAATGGCGGGAAGTGTGAAGTGTCAATTGTCACTCCGATATTAACGGCTGATAGAATCTATGAATATACATTATGGTTATATTTTTAGAAAATAAAGGAGGCAAATCCAAGGATTCTCATTTCTCATAGTAGGTACGGTTGGGCGGGAAAACATGTGAAAAATAAAAATAATAAAATGAATAAGTGAATAGTAAGACTTGGCTTAAAGTGTAATTAATGTAAATAAATCTGTAAATAAATTTGTAAATAAATATGTAAATATCAAGCCTATCTCACAGGATGTATATTATAACTATATAAGATGGCAAATAATTGGAAACAGTGATGTACTTATGGCCCTGGTCCAAATATATTGCAATTTGGCCACAACACTGCACGTGCACACCTTGGAAGACTTAATATAATACAATAAATAGCAATGTTTGCCCTTTCTTTTCTTCAAGTGTCAAAACCAAACGTTCATTCAACGGCAAGTGAAATAATAGAAGTTAGTGATTCCCTCCCGCCGCCAATTGTGTGGTGTGATTTGTTCAAAAATATAAAGTGTTATAGTGTATAAATACGTTAAAAATACCGTGGGGATGATTTAAATACTTAAATAAAAACACATCATGAACAAGTGAAAATACACACGAATTGCAAAAACGTGAAAACTGATGTCCGAAAATAAGACTTGGCTTAAAGGTCCCGTTACCAGGCCATAAAATCTTCAAAAAATAAAAAAAATTGAAAATAAGAAATAGATCAGTTTAAATTATAAAAAACAAGAATTAGATACTAATATTACAATATAAAATATGTGTACATTCTCCTGTACTTTTTTATATTGTACTAGTGGACCCCGCAGACGTTGTTCTGCCACAATTTTGGCTTCGAAATTATATAATTATTCTTAAATTTGAATATGCCCATTTACCCACTATAATTGTCTAATATGTCACTGATTTGCAGTGGACATCTGTTATTCCAAAAAAGCTAAGAATGCATGACGTGAGCTGTCAAGATGGCGGAGTTCCGAATCTAATTTATTTTATAATGAAGAAAGGGATTTCTTAAGATTTTTCAAAAATTTTTTTACATACAAACCTTCTCCTAAAAATTCTGAAGACAACAAAAAAAAATTTAGCTCAATCGGTCCAGCCGTTCTCAAGTGATGCGAGTACATACATGCGGCATTTTATTTCTATTTATTACTAGTGGACCCGGCAGACGTTGTTCTGCCACAATTTTGGCTTCGAAATTATGTAATTAAATTGACTCTAGAAAACGTTTGTATGGGAAATAGAAAAGGGCTGTTTTTAGGGTTTTCCCGGATATTATTCGATTTTTTCTCGCCTTTTAAACCTTCCCTAGACCTCCACGAACATTTCAAGACTAAGATAAGATAAATCCGTTCAGCTGTTCTCGAGTTTTAATCAGACTAACGAACAACAATTCATTTTTATTTATATAGATGTATTTATAACCATACTCGTAGATGATGACATAAGTTAGTAATTTGGTTTAGAGAATTTAGTCTGGTTTATTGGCGTCCATATTGATTTATTTACTTCAAATACCAAATACTAATCTGATACCAAATTCACAAAATAGTTACAAACTATCGGCGAGGGTCTATCTTTGATCAAGTTGGTGACAAACCTTTATCGAGATTATAACTATTTCAATAAACAAAATTGGCAACTGAAGCCTGCTGGCCTCAACTGGATTATCATTAAATTTCCGAAAAGTAATATTACATAGTTATATCCGGCAGTAGTCTCGTAAGACAAATGCGAATTCGGTATTGCAAAGTAAAATCGGTATATTTGGACCAAAAATCGGTAAATGAATAAAAATTTAGACAGGCTCGTTGGCGCGTTCGGTAGAACACCTGCCGTGCGCATCGATGGATCGTGGGTTCGAATCCCACCGGGACCACATGTTTATAATTTTCTGTTAGCATGTTTTCCCCACGTCTGGTAACTTCGGGCATTGATCGCGTAGGAGGAATATCTAAATTCCGACCGGGTAGCGAACCACCGTTCATAGATGGAAAGGCCGTGAAGTGCATATTGCGCGTTTCGGTTTCAGTCTATTTTCGAATGCTCGAAGTAAAAAATTAGGTCGACAGCGCATCGTTGACAGATGTTTTGTGGCTGATGTATCACCTACCATCAAGTGAACCTCATGCTCGTCTGTTGATATCTGACATTTAAAAAAAATCCGATCAAATCTCTTTATTTTAAACTAGGAATGTTATTTTATTCATTAATGACATTATTAAAACTACCGGAAAGTTGGTAGATTCGAAACCACTGGAGAAAAAGAGATGAAAAAGGTGTAGATTATTAAAGTTTCAGTAAGTGTATTAATATCCTTAAATTCGAAGGCCCATCTCTCAGCCATTAGTCATAATAAAGGAAGAAAATCCCAATGTTTAAAAATAAAACTTATTAAATTAATTTTTTCCTACTTACTTGACACTCATCGTTATAATTTGGCTAATTAACTCAATATCATTAATTATAGCCTATTTGTTATTCTGATGTAAAAACAATAATACTGTAAAGTTTGATCAAAATCCGTTCAGTAGTTTTTGCGTGAAAGAGTTACAAATATCCTCACAAAACTTTCAAATTTATCATATTATTATCGCCCCGGATAGCACGGGTGCAATGTATTACCCTCCGTAAAAATAATTAATAAAAAGTATCCTATGTCCTTTCTAATACCTCTATGAATATATGTACAAAGTTTCATGATAATTGGCAGGGTAGTTTTGGCGTGAAAGCATAACAAACAAACTTACATTCACAATTATAATATTAGAAGAGATATTAGTAAGATGTCAAACCCAAAACGTACTTTACAACTAGAGAGTCAAAACTCTATTTTTATATTAAATCTAAAGCCAACAAATTATTATTTTAATTAGCCTTATATTTTATAGCAACACTGGAAATGTTTTTATACTGGCAACCCATTACCTCGTTTCTCGAGAGTAAAAAGGGGCAACATTGTGGTTACGACATGATGCCTTTCAGGTTAGTGTTAGAAGGTCATGTTGGGGAGCAAATAGGGTTGCCAATGTTTGAAAAAATGAAACATTATGTTCATGTTCTTAATTTATGCAGAAGGTTGTAATTAACTACTTAATAATATGTATTAAATGATACCTGCTAAGAATTTTTAATTTCCACATTTTTGCCTATTTTCTACAGCATTGCTTAATATAATATTATACCTCTCCATAAAGTCAAAATTGAAAGAATTAATAAAATCGGTCCAGTAGTTTTTGAGTTTATTCATAACATACAAAAATACAATACTTTTCTCTTTATAATATTAGTTAAGTTATATCTTACTAGCAACGTGCCTCGGCTTCACACGGGTGCAATGTAGATGGTTTCATAAAAAATAGCCTATGTTACTCGCTGATAATGTAGTTTTCTATTGGTGAGAGACTTAATAAAATCGGTCCAGTAGTTTTTGAGTTTATTCATGACATACAAAAATACAAATCTTTCCTCTTTATAATATTAGTTAAGTTATATCTTACTAGCATCGTGACCCGGCTTCACACGGGTGCAATGTACTATACACAAAAAATAGCCTATGTTACTCGCTGATAATGTAGCTTTCTATTGGTGAAAGAATTAATAAAATCGGTCGAGTAGTTTTTAAGTTTATTCATAACATACAATTAAATAAAATACTGTATACCGGATTAAAACGCGATTTATTATTTAAATTATTTATCCGGACTTCCACTGGAGACTTCCAGTCTCCAGTGGAAGTCTCCAGTGGAAGTCTCCAGTCTCCCGCGACCACGGTTGCTGAAAAGCATCCGAAACGTCGGGATAAATAATTTAAATAATACATCGCGTTTTAATCCGGTATACAGTATTTTATTTAAATGTGTGATACTCGCGTTAATAAAAGACAATATTACATAACATACAAATCTTTCCTCTTTATAATATTAGTTAAGTTATATCTTATATAATATAAAAACTGGCTTTTCAAGATATAAATGCTAAGGTACATAAATTATTTAAATATAAATATATTGCCGTAAATTCTCACAATATTATGTCATAGCATACACCTACGTGGCAGGTAAAAAAGAAATAAAATGTGAAATTAAAGAATGCCTGACAAAATCTTATCTCCATACGTAGTCCTCGTAACAAATGAGACTACGTGTTTGAGGATGTTTCAAGAGGATTAGTGATGTGCACATACTTATCGATAACAAAAGAAAGTTTATCGTTTGGAGTTTTTTCCGTTTCAATGTCTCATTCAAATGCCTATTGCATTGTTTTATAGATATGGATGTTTAGATTATTATTCCAAGTGTTTATAAGTAATAATGTTGTATATTTCATGACGTGACGAAATAAAAGCATAGCATTGATGGAAGTGGTATAATCGGAGCATATAGAATCCCGTGATCTCTGCCTACCGCAATGGGAAAGAGGCGTGATGTATATGTATGTATATGATGAAGATTAATTTGCTACAAAACCACGCCATATTATCCAATCATAATGATGGCGTAGCGTTGCATACATAACCGTATGTAATCTTTTTTTATCATTAAATTGACAAATTTGAATAAAAATTCTATCCACTATATTTTATCGAGTCCGAACATCACTATTACAGGTAAAGCCGCACCTGTCACACGCGCCCTATCGTTTACAGCTCCTTTATTTCTCGACGTGAAACAAATTAATCTTAACATCGAATCTGCGGTTTTTCTTTCTTTCTTTTTCTTTTTATTCTCTGTACAACTTGATATAAAATATGTTGGGACACCTACCTTGCGCTACATCGGAGTGCAAGGTACATAGGCGTCCTACGAAACACGTCAACGAGCCCATAGGTTTTATAGATGATGTAAGGTAATTTTAACAACTCTAAAGGAATGATGATTTAGTATTATTTAAGTCGCCAACGCATCTGCTAGCCCTAGGTGTTGTGAATGTCTATATAGGCGGTGGTGATCACATACCATCACTAGAGCCACCTGCCTATTTGACCTCTATTCTATAAAAATGAATCCGTTTTGATTGATATTTGATGTTTGTCCATAGTTATTATTTTTGTATGTGCGTGTGTTTGGCCTGAATGTCTATCTATTTATCTATCTATCAAAGAGAAAGAATCCAGAAAAATTACCCATTTCTCGGCAATGCATCAAACCTAACCTAAAGCTAATACTTTATGATAATGAATAAAACATAATAGAATATATTATTTAAACCAACGTGGTAAATGTTGTTAAATATTTACCACAATATTTTGAGTCCTTTGCCTTTTCGCTTTCATTTGCTCACAAAAAACATTAAAATGTGTGTTGTGTATTCATAATTATGTATTGATAACAATATGTTATGTGTGACAGTGAATAAATGTATCTCTCTCTCAAAAAATAGACATAGACACAAATAGATATTGACAACTCTACATAAACTAAAAGGACCAATTAAAACTTTATTCCACGCGGGCAAAGTCACAGAAAACAAGTAATAATTAACGAAGGTACCTCTACTAATGTGTTTTGTATAGAATTATGCTGAAATATTTTAACCCTTCGTAAGTTTCCGCTACATTACCTCGCGTGTTACGCAAATCTGCTTAATTTTACCTGGTGTTACGCTTTAGATTTATATTCTCACCTTTAAAATATATATTATGGACTAAATTTATATATTATTAGCAACGCGCCTCGGCTTCATACGGGTGTAATGTTGATATACCATAGACTATAGATAAATCTCAGGAACTACTCGTTCGAATTGAAAAAATATTTTTGTGTTGGATAGTCCAATTATCGAGGAGGGTTTTAGGCTATATAACATCACGCTGCGACCAATAGGAGCGAAGCATCAGTGAAAAATGTTGCAAAAACAGGGAAAATTATCCATATTTGAGGACTTCCGTTGCGTGAGTTGCGTCAAGTTTCCCAAAAAATATGTATGAAAGAATTCCCAAAAAAAATGTCAGTGACAGTATTTAGTATTATGTTGATTAAGAGTATTTAATTGTGAAATATATACTTCTATATCTATCTACCTATCATCATTCTTCAAATATTATAAAGAGGAAAGATTTGTATTTTTGATGTATTTTTGGACTGGACTAATTTTTAAAATTGGTCTAGTAGTTTTCTGAGTTTTTTCATAACATAAAAAAAAAAACAAAAATACAAATCTTTCCTCTATATAATATTAGTATAGGTAGTATAGATATACTATCTATATGTAAACGTTTCATTTGTAGAGTTCAAATGGCAGAACAAAAGCATGGGCTGATATGCTCACTAGCTCTCATATAAATTTAAAACCACGATTAAAACAATATGTTTTTAGTTTTTATTTGCCTATGTACCTATCATCATTCTTCAAATTTTCCGCCCCTAAAGTCACTCAAAGATTTGCAACTTTTTAATTGACTTACAAAAAAATTACAGTTCGTTACAAAAATTTGCAAATCTAAAACTGTAAAATAAATAAAATATCTCTATATTAATTCGTGCTTTGTAACTGAGGGGCATACGGGTGTTAATGACGTTCTAAGCCGCTTTTATGAATGGTTACGATCACTTTTTTACTTTAGATATCAACAGGCGTGTTGGGGTGCCCTTCCCAACTGTGGCAAAGCCCTAATGGAAGGTAAATTTTGGCTTACACGGGTTCAATTGGCTCTTTGATACGGCTGATACGGCAATAGCTATTCAGCCAGTTCTGTAAAACATCATGCATAGATTATTGAATTAATTATTTGAAAAGTGCTTCTTATTATTTCGCCTACCTTATTCTGTTTTATTTGGGGCTTGATGCCATATGTTTTCTTCCATCCATCACATCAAACGCTTTAAAAATCCAAATGATCTTTTCTTTGGCTTTTTCATTATATATTTATTTTAAACATAAAACTGTTCCAATTAAACGCCTCCGTGGCTCAACGGAGTTCATGGGTTCGAATTCCGGAGAAACAAGATTACGTTCTGGCACGGCACATAAAACTGATCAAAAGCCTCTAAGGAAAAATGATCGGATTTTTTTGCAATATTACTCCGTATGTTTACAAATTACGTGCAAGCTTAAACGTTAAAGCAAAAACTCGAGCAGCTATTAAAACTTTTGGCTGGGTTTTTATGATAACATTTTACTATTTCAAAAATACATTTTTTAATTTTGAAAATGCACTTTTCTATTTTTGGATCTGATGTTGTATTTTTAAATATTGCTCTTAGGTGTGGCTGCGATTAGATAATTTTTAATTTAATATTAGACTAGCGGCCCGGCTTCGCACGGGAGCAAAGTAGATGTACTCACAAACAAAAGTCTATATTACTCGCTGATAATGTAGCTTTCTATTGGTGAAAGAATTTTTAAAATCGGTCCAGTAGTTTTTGAGTTTATTCATAACATACAAAAATACAGATCTTTCCTCTTTATAATATTAGTATAGATGTATAACATTAAGTTTTATTTAAATCGTTAATGAGTTTCCACTAAACTTACTTGGAAAGTGTAATCAAGGAGAAGTCTTTATTCGATTAAATCTTCGTCGCTGGGCGTATAGGTTAAGAGCTAGTGACAATGTATGTTGATACCCCAGCATCAATCAATGGTGCGCTGTCGACCTATTTTTTTACTTCGAAGATTCGCAAATCCATAGACTGAGACCGAAACTGTTTGCACTTCACGGTTTTTCCATCTATCCCACCTGTTTAATGATCGCAGTGACCAGACGTGGAGAAGACATGCTTTTAGAAAATTGTAAACATATCATTCCGGCAGGATCCGAACCCGCGAAATTGATGCTGAAGGTAGGTTTTCTACCAATATTCTTTGCTTTTACAAACAGTTGTTACTATAATATTTAAAAGATTTTTGACATTATTTCCTTTTTAGACACAACAGAAAAGTTCGCTGCTTCTCACGTCTGTATATTTCACTAGCTCTTAAGCTACTCGTAGCACGAATCGCTAAAAGCAAAATCGTTCAGGAACGTTTTTTAAGATCAAATACGACCGATCCTCGATAATACTTCGCGTAGAAAATTTCAAAGGATACGACCAACTAAGATATATGCCTATTGAGTTGGTAACACAGTGAGAGCAGCCTCAATAAACTGTTTAAATAAAATTACTTTTACCGACTTTAAACCCGATTTATATGCATTATTGATCCTGGCGTTTCAAATATTTTTTTAAGCATATTTATTCACAGCCAGACTGAAAGGTGAGAACTGTCTGATTTAAATTTTCAAGTTGCCATACAAACGCTATTTCTACGGAGTGGATATTTGCTACAATTTTTTTTATCGTGATTTTGTTTTATTTATTATGGTAATATTAGCTAACAGTGTCCTCTTGTTTTAAATATATTAGATTCAATAAACATTTAGTTCGAATTGTGAGGCTTTTGGAGGCTCAGTTTCTTGTCACATTTTCTTCATATGTTTGTGTGACACGATGACAAGTGTGATGGTAACATTAGCCATTATTATTTTCATAATAAGCTCTATAATAGTAACTGATATGTCTTTCATTCAATATTTGCTTAACTATTTTCTATGTAATATTCTAAAAAAAGTGTTCAAAAGTTTGATGTTTCTAAATCAGAAGCCCATCAAAGTATGAAAGGAAAATTAGATTATCTCCACCGCGTGACGTAATTTTTTTCGCAATTAACAACTTTGTAACTATTAAGTTTAAAAATCGCATAAAAAAACGTGCCCAAAATATTTTGTTTACAGAATTATATATTGTGTAAATATCAGCACTAGAACACCTGCCGTGCGTCGATGGGTCGTTGGTTCGAATCCCACCGGGACAACCTGTTTATAATTTTCTGAAAGTATGTTTTCCCCACGTCTGATAACTTCGGACATTGATCGGGTGGGAGGAATATCGAAATTCCGACCGGGTAACGAACCACCGTTCATAGATGGAAAAACCGTGAAGTGCACATTGCGCGTTTCGGTTTCAGTCTATGGATTTCCAAATGCTCGAAATAAAAAGTAGGTCGACAGCATATAGTTCTGTGGCTGAGGTATCACCTACCATCAAGTGAATCTCCTGCTCGTCTGTCAATATCTAACATAAAAAAACTGACATTAATACCATGTATTATGATAATACAGGGTATTTTCAACAACATGAGGATTTAATGTTATTACATAACATTCGTAAGCCTAATTCGATAAACTCTACATCTCTCATTACACCTACACCTTAAAACCTTATATTACCGCATAAACTCTTTGAAATCGAGCACAGTGGCGCCGCCTAGCTAATGAAGTTAGAACTTAACTGGTTTACACCGTTTGAACTGGCTAATCCGTTTGAGGAGCCCTTTCTGTCTTCAAAGGGTTGAGCGTTTTAATTCTATGAATAAATAATTTAAATGTTTTACACTAACAATTATTAGGTGTTGATACGGAAGGTGGTTGATATGGAACCTGGCTTAAGTTACATCCGAAAAGTTCAAGCTCCTCTATTTTATTTGTATTTACAACAATTATTACGAAATGTTTTGTTCGATTTCAATAATTTTATTTCGTTTTTAAATGTTTCGGTCACGGGCAGATTGAAAGCTGTATGATTTGAATTTTCACAGAGCTGCCATACTAACGCCATCTATTTCTACGGAGTTGATAATTGCTGTAATCTATATGTATATCTATTCTATACTAATATTATAAAAAGGAAAGATATGTATTTTTGTATGTGATGAAAAAATTCAAAAACTACTCGACCGATTTTAATAATTATTTTCATTATCAGAGAGTAACTGAGACTATTTTTGTTATCTACATTGCACCCGTGTGAAGCCGGGGCGCGTTGCTAGTTTTCTGTATTATGGCAATATTAGCTAACAGTCTCCTCTTGTTTTTAGTATGTCTGACTTGGCGTTTAATCCGGTAAATATAATTTATTCAAATATATGATATTCGCGTTAATAAAAGACAATATTATTACCAAGTTTTATTAAACAATTATTATCGGCGTAGACTACACTTTGCAGTTCATTTATCTATTATGGGTTATCGATATAAATGTCTAGCTAATCGATTAATGACGGGCTGCGGTTGAGTTGCGGGGAAATAGTGACGTACCATTCCATAATGCATCATGTCGATATTATGAACGACATTTCAAACAGAGCGACAGAGAGCTTTACACATATTTTTTTATAAATATAAACCAAGCATTCTTTAATGGCTTCAATGGTTAGTTTAAATGTGTACAATAGTAAAAAAAAGTTACCGACAGACGAACGTGAAGCTCACTTGATATCTCAGCCACAGAGCATTAGTCAATGATGCGCTGTCGATCTATCTGGGGGCACGGTAGTGGCCCCGCCAAGACGTAGGGCACCTACCTTTTCTCGAAGCGTTGCATCATATTTTTGTATCCTTATAACTTCGGTCTGAACAGTGCTATAAAGTCAAAATTTTCAGGATTTGATATTAATACAGTACTTCTTGAAAATCACAACACATTTGGACAACAGACACACATTTTGACTAAGATTAGGCTCTCCATAAGATCTGAAAACTTTTTAGCACCTACTTGCATTTAATCATTTAGGCGTTAAAAAACAAATCAAAGTAAATTATATTAAAAGTATCAATCAAAGTAAATTATATAGTAGTAGTCGGTTTCCATACATTTTTTATCGTGGTTCCACGGGATTCGAACCCAAGGCCTCCAGTGGTAAACGCATCGCGCTTACCACTGAGCCACGGAGGCAGTCGGTAAATTATATTACTGATTGATAAATACCGTTAAGAAATAGGAAATTAAATGGAAAAGTAATGTTTATATAAAAATTTTAAAAGTAGTATGTTAAATACATATAATATCAAAGTATCGACAACATTTCAAAGTCATCACTAAAACCACAGCGTCACTATGTATAGTCTTGGTCTAACCGAGGCATATGAACGCACTTTGCAGATTTATTCGGCTATACCGGGCAGGGCCGTATTTAGGGACAACTGCCCAGGCCCTGCCCAGAGATTTTCAAATTCTGACGAGAAAATAACTAGTAAACAAATTTTCCTTTGATATTTTTTTTCGCTGTTTTACCTTTTTTATGTCAGATATCGACAGTCGAGCATGAGGTTCACTTGATGGTAGGTGAAACCTCAGCCACAGAACATCAGTCAATGATGCGCTGTCGACCTACTTTTTACTTCGAGCATTCGGAAATCCATAGACTGAATCCGAAACGCGCAATGTGCACTTCAGGGATTTTCCATCTATGAACGGTGGTTCGTTACCCGGTCGAAATTTCGTTATTCCTCCCACCCGATCAATGCCCGAAGTTACCAGACGTGGAGAAAACATGTTTACAGAAAACTATAAACATGTTGTCCCTGGTGAGATTCGAACCCACGACCCATCGATGCGCACGGCAGGTGTTCCGAACGCGCCAACGAGCCCGTCATACCTTCCTTTCATCACCTTTTACTTTGAACAAACATGATTATATTGTTTACATGAAAATCATTTGGGACCAAGGGCCCCTCAACTCCCTTGTTGCCCCAAGGCCCCCACACTTCTAAATCCGTCACTTATTTATTCGATCGTTGTCGTTTAACGGTGAAGTAGAGAAGGGCTTTACACTTACATTTACGCGAATGATACAATACTGACCCCTTGAGCGATACAAATAGCAGGTAGGTAGGGATTCATACGTCAGAAGATACTTCAAACTCCACTAATCATTAGAACTAAGCAAATAGGCTTTAAAATTATTTTTATACAATACGCATTACAGAAACTATAAGAACAGGTGCAGTGAGTGCATTTATTAAGGTGACACTAGTCGACATTTTTTCCATAATTACTCCACTATTGAGCACTGTACATGCAAAGTTAAACATGATATCGTTTTTTCTCATTATTAATTTTGTCTGTACGGAAACACAATGGTAAAATAAAAAACCATTAAAAAGTTACGAGCTACCAAAGATTCGTTTTTATTGCCATTTTTAACATAACTTTGGGCTTAAATTAGTAATCAAATTTTCAAAACAAAGTCGGTACCGACAAAGCACAATTATCGAAAAATACAATAACTTTTATTTGTAATTGATTTATGCAGTGGTTTTTTCATAAAACTCGATTTTCCAAAGGCTTTTTCGTATTTTTTAGACGCCCCTTTTACTATGAATTATCGTGCATCTCACTTAATAATGACTGCCCCGGTGCGGTGCGGGAGAATAGCATGCTTTTTGGCCACGCCCACCAGTGAGTTCGAGCCCGCGACTTGTGCAACCTTAATACTATTTAGAGAAACTTTAAATAATCTCCTGCAATAATATTCCAGTTGAAATTTCGTCTCTCGTTTTTGCTAATGCAAAACTATCAGGGTTCAAAAATTTAGACACATTAATGTGCCTGCCCCATGCCCCAATAGAGGACTCGGGACTTACTAAACTAGATAAGATTATTACTAACATCCTTTAGAGACAAATTATTTTCAGTTCTATTTATTTCCCTTCATTTCGGTTTATTTCTTTTACGTAAAATGTTAGCGTAATTTCAAAGCGGAAACGGAAGCTGAGTCAAATTTATCTTATAATATTTGTTTATAGACCGGAGCTATACAAAATTTCGTATAACGAAATTAAAATATCAAGAAGATATTTATAGAGTATTTATTTATAGACGCGCCTACAACATCCGTTACATAACACTATTTAAAATCTTTGTATATAACTACAAGTAAGTATTGGTACTAGTAAAGCTATAGCTGTCAATTCAGGCGTGTACCTAACTGTATTATATGTACAATAAAAGGTACAGACAGACATATAATTTTACAGATTTTATAAATCATTAAAACATTAACTTACTGCCGTACAAAACGATTCGCATCATCCTTTATTAAAAGCATCTGTAAAGGTGGGTACTGACCAACGTTACGAGGTGTAATGTAACATGTTACACAGCGAGCATTCGTGCAGTCAGTACGTCGTGTTACGGGGAAACCAGCGACCAACGAGCCGCTCGTTGCTCGCCTTGAGTGCTCCACCCGGCTGTCGGATTTTTGGCGAATCCTTTGAGTGTTACGCGGTTCGGTCGATACGCTCTTGCAAGTCATCGCGACTTTTGACGAGCATGTTATGCCGATTTTAAAACACAGCGTAACATGCTCGATGCGTAACACGCTCGATGCGAATGTTACATTACACCTCGTAACATTGGTCAGTACCCACCTTAAGGAATGGAACTCCCTGCCGGCGTCTATCTTCCCGCCGAGTTATAATCTGGGTTGCTTCAAAGTAAGTGTGCATAGGTTTTTAATGAGCAAGCGTGTTTCATCTTGAAACAGTTAAAAAAATCATCAAAATCTACTCAACGTCAAATTCGCATGTCTATATGAAATACAATACGTTTATAGAGGACGGCACAAAAGCCAATTTCAGTATAAGGATAACAAAAATAAAAAAGTAATATAGAAACAAGTGTCGTCACGAAAAGGGAAAGTACTCAGCATACCGTCGTTGCGCCTGCCAAATTCCATATGTGCATTTTTTTGATTTTTGGTTTTGCACAAAAAATAATCTTCGTTTTATTCTCTACTGTGTTACTAAAATCCTTTTTGTGATATTCGAACTGGAAAGGAGTTTAACTAATTCCATATGTGTTTTGACCGTTAAGAAAAACTCCGTATGTGAGTCAATAATACGTTTTTCGTTGTCTCCCAAAACTATACAAAAATGCACATATTATTGAATTTGGCAGGCGCAACGACGATATGTCAGAGCATAAGATCTGACGATGATTGTCTGTGGTCCCCCAGAGTAGCACACAGTAAAGGAAATTAGAAAAATAATAAGGTATCTGATACTAAAAACACAACGGGCTCGTTAGGACATATGGTAGACCTGGCGCACCGATGAGTTGCGGTTCGAATCCCACCGGGACCACATGTTTATAATTTTCTATATCTTGTCTTCCCTAAATCTAGTCACTTAGGGCATTAAACGGGTGCGTCGATTCCTTCGAAATTCCAACTGGGTGAGTAAAGTCACGTTCACAGACGGGCTCGTTGGCAGTTGGCACGTTCGGTAGAACACCTGCCGTGCGCATCGATGGGTCGTGGGTTCGAATCCCACCGGGACGACATGTTTATTATTTTCTGTAAGCATGTTTCCCCCACGTCTGGTAACTTCGGGCATTGATCGGGAGGAATATTGAAATTCCGACCGGGTAACGAACCACCGTTCATAGATGGAAAAACCGTGAAGTGCACATTGTGCGTTTCGGTATCAGTCTATGAATTTCCGAATATTCGAAGTAATTAGTAGGTCGACAACGCATCATTGCCTGATGCTCTGTGGCTGAGGTATCACCTACCATCAAGTGAACCTCATGCTCGTCTGTCGATATCTATCATAAAAATAAAATAAAAATGGAAAACCCGTGAAGTGCATATTGCGCGATTCGGTTTCAGTCTATGGATTTCCGAATGTCGAGCATTCGTAAAACGTAGGTCGACAGCATATCATTGACTGATGTTATTCAACCATCAAGTGATCCTCATGCTCGTCTGTCGATATCTAACATAAAAAACACCAAGTACTATATTGATATTTATCTACCATTTTGGCATGGATAAAGATGTAAGGATATCACAAACCATTACACCGATACAAACTTTATTTACCACCCTTATAGGATACAAACAACCCATTGTATTCTTTTAATTACTTTTCGGAAGTCATAATACGCTATACCATAGTATTCATTTAGATTTAAAATTAGCGACAGTAACTCGTCTCAATATGAAGGTATCCGCGACCAAATTAATAATACAACTTACAATTTTATTAATAATGGCAGTGATTTTGTTCATATTATCAATATCCGTATACAGTATTCGCTACTGGCCAGATGTATATAATTACATAAACGCCAATATAACAATCAAACGAATTCCAACTTTAACAGAACTGAATATAACATATTATGACGAAACAACAGATTTTGCGACAACAGACTATATGGATACAACAGTTGATTTCGACACCAAAGACTATTTTAGTCTGGACGACGTTGAAACGAAAAGAGATAAAAGAAGAATAGAGATTGAGAACGATTACGTACAACCAAGCAGAGATATGATTGATAATTATTTTTTCGAATTAGAAACGAGCACGAAAGTAATGACAGATTTAATTGACGAAGATAAATTAACAACGAATATGGCGGATGTTGAAATAATACGTGGAGGTAGTTTTGATACTAAGTATCTTTCGACAATGGTGAGTGCTTGTTTACTATCTTATTCCATGATTTTAAGAGTAATGATATCCGGGACGACATGTTTATAATTTACTGGCAACACGCCCGGCTTCGCACGGGGCAATCGCTGATAATGTAGCTTTCTATTGGTGAAAGAATTTTTAAAATCGGTCGAGTAGTTTTTGAGTTAAATCGTAACAAACAAACAAATTTTTCCTCTTTATAATATTAGTGTAGATATAACTGTTAAATAATACAGACATATGTTAAGACTTAACACGTCTCTACGTCTAGTCACTTCGGGCATTAAATAGGTCTCCCACCTCGAATATCGAAATTCCGACCGGGTAACAAACCACCGTTCATAGATGGAAAAACCGTGAAGTTTCCGAATGCTCGAAACACGTCTGTCGATATTTAACACAAATAATATAATTATATTGAATATATTAAAAATAATAAATAAATAAGTTTTTCGATTGGTTATACATATATGTAAATTTACAGTTAGAAACATTTTATTCTTATTCTAAGTAGGTACTATTTTTAAATTAAGTTTAAGTTAAATTACTAAGTTATTAAATATTACGGGATAATGATCTCTTTATTAATTATTTGATTTAAATAATTTAAATCTGTTGTAAAATAACGTAATATTTTATTATAAATGAGAACAATGTACATATTTAACATACATTTCATAAGTACTAATATTAATTCTAAGTTCAGTCAAGTGAGGTTTCTAATGCGCTTAACGTTGCAAGATTTGCAGCATTTAATATATAACTAAAAGTAGCTTGGAATATTATTATATTTTACATATAATATTGTTCATTAACTGATTTTTTTACCTGGCTGAAAAGCACTCAAAACGTTAGGATAAATAATTACAATTAATAAATCGTTTTGATCCGATAATATTTTTTTTCATTTAAATGTTTAAATATATAACCTAGTCTGATAGTAAGTTTCGTTAAATTGTCACGGCCAAAAACTAAATTATTATCATTTAAAAAAAATACCGAACTATAGTCTGGCCATAAATACATACAGTCACATAAAACCTTTTCTTCCTTCAACATTTTAATTATTTTGAATTTGGAACGCGTTTATTTTTTGCTGAGACTTCAATAAATATGTACATATAAGTTTTATTTAGATTACATTACTTCGTAACAACATAAATGCATTTTCATAGCTAGTCCATATAATATATTTATTAAAGCCTCACTAATATAGTAAAAAGTAACATCTTTGTAACATTATACCTACTGCAACTGTCATACAAAACAGCCACTTTCTTAAATAACCTAGATTCTAACGTGGCAAATTCATTCTATTGTACCACGTAATATATATTCGCCTATCAACTATAATTCTTGTAAGCTCAACGATTACACCTCAAATGGTCTATTATCCAACTATTGTACGCAGCAATCCATCAAAGTCGGATTCACCACGAACTCCCAAGGTAAGGTCATTGTTACGAAAATTTCAACTTTAATACTTCCATAATAAGATTTGTTAGATAAAATTAATTATTTCATGTGTACACTGCATTTGTTTGAGTTCATGCGAGAAGTTCTGACGTTTTGAATTAAATATGAAATTGCTTTTAATATTAGTTTTTAAAGTGTGTGTAATAAGCTGTGAATGTGAGACGTACTTCAAGTGTCTTAATTCATTTGTTAATGACTTTTTTAATCAGGTTAACTATTTTGAGCCGAAAGAAATCGATAGTAAAGAAGTGGATTTTGTCGATTTTGGAAAAGATGATGTAAATAAATTACTCTCTGATGTCTCGGGGTTTTTGGAAGATGAATTGAGAGGCACTTTAGATTCTGAATATCATTCGTTTAGTAAAAATAACAATACTGCGTTGTTTGTAAAAACTTTTATAATCAATGATGATCAAAGTGAATATAATTTGAATGACATTTTTGATGACGTTAATAAAGAATCTACCAATAATATAGGATCTCCATATATAAATGATCATTTGACGACAAAAATTATTGACGAAAGTAAAATCGATGAACAAAAGCAAGAAAGAATAAAACCGATTACTGAAAAAAATATTGAAGAGAACATTATTTCTGATATAGACGATTACAGCGAAGAAAACTCAACAGATTATCCAATTATTGATTATGTAGACCTATACAAGGACACTACGAATGAATATGTTGAATTAGTAACACAATCACCGCCGAATCAAGATAAAATTATTTCTCACGTAGCTAATGTAATTGAATACAATGAAACAAAAAGTTATGTAAGTTATTTTTACTCATTATTATAAATACGAAAGCGTGCGAGAGAGACATATATAGGTAGTAGAGTGATTGTTTGTCTTTTTCTCACTTAACAGGAAGGTTTCTCTAATAACAGGAGTGACATAGGATAGAAATAAACTGTTTATTAGCCTTAAGTGATAGGCTAGATTGCATAATATGTTTTTAGTGCTTACTTGGTAAGTGCTTAGTTATGAAAAAAAAAATGGCCACTCTTTTAAAAAAAATCGTTTATCGGATTAAAATACGATTTATTATTTATCGCGACGTTTCGAATGCTTTCCAGCACGCGTGGTCACGGGCAGACTGAGTAAATAATGAATCCCGTTTTAATCCGGTAATAATTCTTTGATTTAATGTGTGATACTCGTGTGAAAAGCATCCGAAACGTCGGGATAAATAATAATAATAAATCGCGAATCCGATATACAGTATTTTATTTAAATGTGTGACACTCGCGTTAATAAAAGACAATATTATATAATACTAGCTGACCCGGCAAACGTTGATTTGCCATGTAAATAATTTCTAAAAAGCAGGGGTTGGTGATAAAAAAGTAAATATTTAGGGTTGTATGTATTTTTAATGCCACATTATAAATAAAATAAAAACAAACAAAATCGTCCAATAATTAAAAAGAAAAATTTAAGGGTGAACAACCCTTATCACTTAGGGGTATGAAAAATAGATAGTAGCCGATTCTCAGACCTACTGAATACGCATATAAAAATTGGTAAAAATCGGTAAAGCCGTTTCGGAGGAGTACGGTAACTAACATTGTGACATGGAAATTTTATATATTAACTAGCCGTCCCCGCCCGCCCGCTTTGCTGGGCGAATTGTAAAGGATAGACGAATATGAACTATCCACATAAATTTGAAAAAAAAATGGCAAAGGGTTGATGGAATTCAAAAAATGAATAGCCTAAAACCTTCTACAATTAATTCCGCGTCGAATGGTCATGGTATCATGCCGATCGGTCCAGTAGTTTTCAAGTTTATCGATAACAAAAAAAAAAAAAGTTGCTTATATATACATATATAGAAGATAAAAGATGTATATATATTTGTTTTATTTATATCTAGATACAGTTACACAGCCAACCTCCCTATCGCTGTTAATCAGCGCTGGGGCGTGCCATTCTCTCTACTTATGCTGAGTGCACTTGGACGCTGTTAATCAATACAGTGTCAACCCACAAAATGCTAAAAATGTAAATATTTATACCCATCGCTTCCTTATGATCTGGAACATATTTCAAAGAGTTACATTTCATATAAATCGTTTTAATAGCAAAAATATTGAAAAAACTAGTGGACACAAAAAAAAATCAAAATTCAAAATTCATTTAGGTTGTACACATATGAACATCAATAAAAATACATATTAAGTGCTTCTAATTTTACATTTACTGCCAGTTCTCAAATCAAGGACGTAGAACGGACGAGAAGAACTGACAAGAAACTCGCCGCCACTCTTTTTAATCGCCAAGTTTTTGTTTTACATCATGTTTGTAAGGAGCTGCAACCATTACACCATGTTCCACATGACATATATAAGTAATTAACTATAATAATCAAAAATATATATAAACGAAAAAATAAAAATAAAAACCATCATGTTCAGAATATTTAACAATTATGCTAAATTTTATATATTTTTTTTGCTACCAAGAAAAACGATATACCTACAGAAAAATAATAATTACAAAATTATCTACTATTTCCGTTATTTTTTAAAAGAAACAGTAAAAGAACAAAGTCAATTTACTCAAAATGGCAACCATGTCGGTTGACACTGTAATAATAATAATAAAAACTTTATTGTACACAATAAAAAAAGAACAAAGAAATACAAATAACTTACATACTAACATAAATATTGGATGTACAAGGGGCGACCTTATCGCCTGGTGGCGATTTCTACCAGGTAACCCAGATATTGAAAAGTAACAAGTTATAGAAGGGATAGGGTATTATTAGTATTATAGGGCTGTATTGCTTAACAGCGTCCACTTATTACTGCACATTGTTAGATATTTTGTATAATGTTTATAAAATTCATATCTGGTACGAGGGTGAATCAAAAAATTATTGGAATCAATATTAAAAAATGCAAAGATTTAAATAATAATATTTTATTTTTCTACATAATCTCCCTCCAATGCAATGCATTTAGAATAACGCGTTTCTAACTTCCTTATTCCTTGTGAAAAAAAATTATTTTCTTGACTCTCGAAAAAGTCCTCTACGGCAGCTATAACCGCGTCATTATCGTGAAATTTTGTTCCACGAATTTCCTCTTTTAATTTTGGAAATAAGTGAAAATCACTTGGGGCTAAGTCCGGAGAATATGGTGGGTGGTCAAGGAGATTGAAGCCAGCACAGCGGATTGCGTTGAGCGCAACTTCCGATCGATGAGCAGGAGCGTTATCTTGAAGGAACAACACGCCCAACGACAGTTTTCCACGACGTTTTTCTTTAATCGCTTCACGCACTTTCGGGATTAAATTTGCATAATAGGGTCCAGTAATCGTCTGGCCTTTTGGCATGTAATCAATAAAAAGGATTCCTTCACTATCCCAGAACACAGAGGCCATAACTTTGCCAGCGGTAGGAGCAACTCGAAATTTCTTGATGGATGGAGAGGATGGTCGTTTCCATGACATGCTTTGTCTTTTAGTTTCAGGATCAAAATGGTGGACCCACGTTTCATCCATGGTGACAAGACGACGGCAAAAATTATCCGAATCACGCTGGAACATTTCGAGATTACGCTTGGAAATTTCCAAACGTCGCTTTTTGTTTTCGTCGGTTAACATTCGTGGCACCCATCTTGCAGACACTTTTTTGAACCCCAGTGAACCAATTAAAATGGATTGAACGCTACCAAAAGATATCTTTAGGATCTCAGCTATATGTTTTATAGTCATTCTTCTGTCTTCCAAAACCAGATTCTCAACCTTTTTGACATTTTCTTCTGTAACGGAGGTTGAAGGCCGCCCAGAACGCGGGTCATCTTTACAGCTTGATCTACCTCTTTTAAATTCAGCCACCCAGTACGCAACCGTAGAATAGGGTACAGCATCACCCCCTAATGTCTGCTGAATGTCCAAAACAATTTCCTTCGTAGACATTTTTTTCAAACTGAGATATTTTATCACCGCACGTAACTCACTTTTATCCATAATTTTGACTTTTTAGCAACTCGTTGCACAAAAAAATTTATTACATGCGAACGAACTGACAAAAACAAGTGACAGTCTGCATAAATATAGTGTGATAGACACTCTTTAATTTGAATATCGAACTTGATCCAAAAAGGTTTCATATATATGCACTTCTAAGAACTTTTTGATTCACCCTGGTATATGCGATTTCTCAACCGCTAACAAAAATTTATGATTTATGAATGATTTAAAGATTCTTTTTGATTTTATTTGGTTGTCAGCCGTTGTATTTTTTAACCGCAGCAAAGGTCGTTAATAGGTCTGTCAAGCGTTATTTCAGCGAGAAAGAGCGTTGCGGATATATGTCCCAGCTGTCATAACGAGATCTGTTTATTTTATAGTCTAAGAGATAGTAACAAAATTAAATTGATGTTTTTTATTGTTATTGTAAACTTGATCAATTTCATATAATTCTCGTAAAAATATGATATACAATTCGATTCTTTATTTTGACTATATATTTAATTATATTATAACATAATAACGAGAGAGTATTTGCTATAATTTTACTGCCATACTGATTTTTCTCTGACTGCTTTTCTCTTGACTACAATGTACTTGAACACTTATTTTCTATAAACTACACAGAATTGGATGCGGTTTTTACGATCATTTAGATAGGTTAAATTAATTAATAATAAAAGACGTTGAGTGACAAGATAACATAATAAAATCAACAATCTGATAAATATATTTTTATATGAATGAATATTTAATTTTTGTAATTAGTAATTAATTAAAAAATATAAATTTATTATTTCTTCAGATATTTAAGTGAAAAACAATTAATAACAAAATTAAATAAAAACTTCTACAGCTCTTAGCCTACATCGTTGATTTTAGCGCGATGAAAAATCAGGGTATTCATCGGTGTGTTTGTATTTCTGTATCTGTTTGCGGCGAGAGCTGTATAGCTGTTTTCAACGCGATATAAATGTGTTTCTTTTTTTTAAATTAATGGATACAATTTTTTACTTTGATACGTTGTTGGATGAAAAGGATAAATTCGAACATCGTATCCAAGAGTCATCGTGAATTATATTTTATAAAAATGTGATTAAAAATCTCAATTAAGCTTTGAAGAATTTACCTACAAAATATAATATATAATTTTTAAAATTTTAAATCAAATCCGCTTCGCTAGTTTCCACGTTTTTAGGCGCATTTAATCATCAACCGGCCTAGCATGACAACCGCGACAAAATTGTGTCGACCGCTTTCTCGTGTTTTAATCGATTATCGTTTTATTTCTTTCGGGTCTAACATGACAATTACACTTAAAAGTCGACTTTTAATATCAAAAATAGATATATTTGTCGATCGAGATGTCTTTTCTATCAAAATTGTCGATGTCGAGATATAATATATCGAGATATCTAACATCTTAGTTTGTCTTCTCTCGTCCGCGACATATCTCGTGGCGGTCATGCTAGGCCGGCAATTCATATTTTAAAGAAAATACTAATTGCAAGGATATAAGTAATATGCATACATACATACATAATTTCGGAAGTCAGTGGCAGTAACTAAAAAGTGTTACATTATCAGCGCTATTGCATAATATTTAACTTGTGGGAGTCCTAATTTATTTCCCAATCCCTTCCATTGTTTGAAAAATTTCCTAAAGAAATAATATTGAAAATGAATAACGTATTAAAAATTATTTTAACAATTATTTGAACCCCCGTGGCTGTTCGAGTCTAGGAAAAACAAATAAAAAATATTTTGTTTCTTAGCATTGAGTGATTGAAACCAACAATAAAAAAAATGATAAAAATGGATCTGCCATATGCCTCACAACACATACACATAGTAAATAATTAAATCTAAAAAAAAAGCAATTATTTTATTTTTATATAAGTCAACTTCAGTAACCACTGAGCCTCTAATACTAATGTTATAGTTAACTGGTATCCCCGTTGTACACAATACTAGTTGCTGATAGTTGGCAACACGCGACCCACTACATCAATCACACTAACAAAGGATGTTGGCATGTGAGCTACTAAACTATGGATGAGGTTTAAAAAGACCGAAATGAACCAAATGCAGGCATTTACTCAACTCGAAATCTTTTCTTGAGAACTGTCAAATATACATAGAAAAAAAATGTTTTGACAAGTAAAACAATTAAATGTGAACGATTTGGATTCCTTGTGTTTGAAAAACTTTTTTGTACTTTTAAATAAAATATTCATTTATGCCGACGTTTCGGATGCTTATCAGAAACTGTGGTCGCGGCAGACTTTAATAAACTTTTTAACTGTCCCCAGAATTATTAAATTATAATCATGAGTATCGTACGAGAAATAAAACGTTTGGAACTTTTTAATTTAGTTATTACTAAGTATGGTACCTTCTTGAAAACTGTACGTGCTTGGACCTCTTTAAACAAGACCCATTAATAATCTGTGATTGTGATAAAAAATAAAATTTAAAATACAGAGTGCCTCATCCATTTTTACCGATCGTTGGTATACAACAATGTTTCTCTCACGAACTCTCAAGGTTGAGTAATAATTAGAGGAAAAAACTTTTGTTCCGTTATTCGTTGTACAAGCAATAAAATAACAACCTTTAATCATTCCTGGGGATTCATCGTTCTGTTATTCTTTCATCTAAAGGATCATCAAAAGGTCAAAGGTATGCAAGGTTCCTCTCTATTGCTATAATTTGAATATAATTAGTAGCTATGTATTATGAAACACAATTTTCACAACAATACTATTATTTATGATATTATTTCATTACAAAGTTAGAGTAATTTTATAAACATACTAGCAGCGAAACCCGGCGTTGCTCGGGTTAAAATACATCGCATGTTTAATGGTATAAGAAATATTTAAGGATCCATTTTCTAAAGTAGATAAATATTTTAGGTTTCTATCTTAAATAATAAGACACTTATTCGACCACTTAACATACGGTGTAAAGTATCTTCAAGTTGTAGGCATCTTGGAAGTTTCTAGACCATTTCAGAAATTTTTAGAGTTTTCTAGATCATTGAGGATCAATTTCACCGATTGCACACATTTTGGAACTTTCTAGATCTTTCCAGAAACGTTCTAAAACATTCTAAATCGATTACAACAATCGAAACCATTTCAAAACTTTCTAGACTATTTCGGATCAATTTCATCGATTGCACACATTTTGGAACTTTCTAGATCTTTCCAGAAGCTTTTTAAAACATTCTAAATCGATTACAAATATCGAAACCATTTCAGAACTTTCTTTCCAGAAAGTTTTAGAACTTTCTATATTGATTTTATTAGTTGCACACATTCTGGAACTTTTTAGATCATTTCCGAGATTTTCAGAATTTTACGGAACATTACATTAGTTAGAAAAGGACAGATATATATATTATTCCACATTTTTGCCACCCACAACCACCCACTTCCACCCACCCCGACCAAACTCCCTTATGCACACCTAGAGACCAAGGGGTATTTGCCATCCCAAGGGGAAGTTGATCAAAGTAGCGTATGATAGAAAAAACCGTGGACACACGTACGAACATTTGCATTTTATATAATATACTAGCAGCGGAACCCGGCGTTGCTCGGGTTAAAATACATCGCATGTTTAATGGTATAAGAAATATTTAAGGATCCATTTTCTAAAGTAGATAAATATTTTAGATTTCTATCTTAAATAATAAGACACTTATTCGACCAATTAACATACGGTGTAAAGTATCTTTAAGTTGTAGGCATCTTGGAAGTTTCTAGACCATTTTAGAAATTTTTAGAATTTTCTAGATCATTGAGGATCAATTTCACCGATTGCACACATTTTGGAACTTTCTATATCTTTCCAGAAGCTTTCTAAAACATTCTAAATCGATTACAACAATTGAAACCATTTTAGAACTTTCTAGATCATTTCAGAAATTTTTAGAATTTTCTAGATCATTTTTGGTCAATTTTATAGATTTCACACATTTTGGAACTTTCTAGATCTTTCCAGAAACTTTAAAAAAAATTCTAAATCGATTACAACAATCGAAATCATTTCAGAACTTTCTAGATTATTTCAGATCAATTTTAGCGATTGCACACATTTTGGAACTTTCTAGATCTTTCCAGAAGCTTTCTAGAACATTCTAGATCGATTACAACAATTGAAATTATTTTAGAATTTTCTAGATTGATTTTATCAGCTGCACACATTCTGGAACTTTTTAGATCATTTCCGAGATTTTCAGAATTTTACGGAAGATTACGTTGGTTAGAAAAGGACAGATATATATTATTCCACATTTTTGCCACTCACAACCACCCACTTCCACCCACCCCGACCAAACTCCCTTATGCACACCTAGAGACCAAGGGGTATTCGCCATCCCAAGGGGAAGTTGATCAAAGTAGCGTATGATAGAAAAAACCGTGGACACACGTACGAACATTTGCATTTTATATAATATATTAAGATTTTATTATCTTTGAACTTAATTTTTAGTATAGTACATCTACATCGCACCCGTGTGAAGCCGGGGCGTAATAGTCTACAATAATACAAATTTTATAAAGAGGAAAGATTTGTTTGTTTGTTACGATTTAACGCCAAAAATACTCGACTGATTTTAAAAATTCTTTCACCAATAGAAAGCTACATTATCAGCTAGTAACACAGACTATTTTGTGTATACATATAGTACATCTACATTGCACCCGTGCGAAGCCGGGACAGAATACCGGTTAATTTACTATGGGAGTTATACCGGTATAATAAAGGTTTTTGTTAATATTCTTTCGTTTTTGTTCATATTTACTGAAAAAAATTAATGTTGCAAGTTTAGTGTGTATTACTCTTTAAAACTAATATCATGGTATCTCAGTCAGACACGTATTTTGGTAAATAAAAATTTACCGGTTTCAGTCCCTGGTGCAAAGCGGGGCGTGGTGCTATAGTGTACGCGCAAGTGCTAGTCCCCTCCTGCGGTATGTGAGCGGCAGGGCGGGGGATATTTACACACGTCAAGCTGACTCAGTCGGCCGTCGACCACCGCGACGGTTACACGTAGAGTTGCGCAAAATATATCACTAAAAAGAAAAGAGAGATATATATCTTTTCGATCTGAGATATATATCACTCTTTTATATCTCGCTCAGAGCGAGATAGAACTGAGTAACTGATCGTAACGAGCTATTTATCAAACTGAACCGTTCGATTGAGAGAGTCGAAAGAGTATACCGAGAGCGAGATAAAGCAAAGCGGTGATGATAATAATATTATTATTTTCAAGAATGATCTAGCGTAGAAAAAAGATCTATGATTGAAGGTTTACGACGTGTGTGATAGTCAAAGTACACAAACACGAAATTTCTTAATTTAAAATATTTACTGGTACTATTTAATATTATATTTATTTAATTATTATTGTTATTAACTATTTATACTATTTTCAACACATAAAACATATAACAATAAGATAAGTATATTATTAGCGAAAAAAATCATGTTCATTTTTCAAATATAAACAAATACTTAAAATTACGTAGGGACATTATTTTGAAAGTCCAACGGGAATTGCGTAACGCAACCTATTTTGTGCTTTATTCCCATATTATAACGTACATTTTCTTTTGTTACTCATTTTATTCTCACTAGCTCTCGGCTCTAAGCAACGTCGTCTATCTCGCTCTTTATTCTTCCTTAAGCATCTTTTGATTCATCTGATCTGAAACGCATCAAAAATGAATCTTAGCTCTTGGATATAAAGATATATTCAAGAAACTGATGAGCGAGAGATATATTCGCTCTTTTGGCAAGATATATATCTTTCATATCATTCGCTCGCGAGCGACACAAGTCTAGTTACACGACTTATTTGTTCGCGTCAGTTTATTACAAACACACATGGGTTAAATATCCTAAGATGGGTCTGCCAATACCACGAAAAGTGCAAAATGTTATTTAGAAAATGAAATTCGAGTCTGCAAACATCGGAAATTACAAAATTTTCATCTTAACGGAAACCTGAATACTTATTGAAAAATGTTAATTTGTTTTTAAAACTGTTTTGTACCATTAATAATAAAATTTAATTTACACTTTTAGCTATGTGTTTTGCTTAGCCCGGAAATAGAAAATATAGTTTTATAATTTACCCGTAACATTAATTAAGACAGTTTCTAACATAGCTATCCGGAGATTTATCTGTTCTCATATGTCTCGTGCGCGTCTTGAATATACGCGCCCTCCCCCGTCTCACCGCTCAAATACCGCAGGCGGAGACTAGCACTTCCGCGCGGACTATAGTA
Organism: Anthocharis cardamines; assembly: GCA_905404175.1. Classification (NCBI taxonomy): domain Eukaryota; kingdom Metazoa; phylum Arthropoda; class Insecta; order Lepidoptera; family Pieridae; genus Anthocharis; species Anthocharis cardamines. The sequence goes on from FR989974.1 coordinate 7,909,807, forward strand.
ATATAAGTTTAGTATGACAGACAAGAATAAGTTACAATGCTCTTTGAAATTATAAAATATTTTCTTAATAACTAACTTCTTCCAGTACAACGCCACTTGCCCGCAGGGAACGAGCGACGACTCCTCTACAGTATTCACTTGGATAGCGGCCATTTTTGTTAAAAATGGGACCAATCAGTTTCAGTACTACTGCGATGGAGCTCTGGTATCTTCCAACATTATTATCACAGGTAACTTATAAAGATGAGACGTATTTACGCTACCAGGTTTTAAAACCAGGGCTTTGCTTGGAAGTAGGGCGCCCTGGTGCGAGCGGGAAAAACTTGCAAGTATGAAAATACTTGCATAGGAAAACGAACCGTAATGCCATACAAATAATGAGCACAATCGAAACTGCAAAAACATACTATAAAGCATAAAATAAGCATAATAAGGTTTTATGCAAGTATTTCATACTTTTAATGTATTTTCTTGCAAATACGATTATGGTTCTTATCTCTTCGAAAGTAGGGATCGTTTTCCTATGCAAGTATTTTTTACTATAGCGAGTTTGGAACTCGATGAAAGTTTTATGAAACCTGGTTTTCGACCCCGGTTTTTTTACGGACTCGTACTTGGAAGCCCTGGTATCGAATTTTACAAGTATATCTCATCGCTAGTAACTTAGCTTAGTTAGTTTTTCAATCATAAGAGCTAAAAAGTATAGATACTTTTGATCGCGTTGTATAGTACACCTTTCTTTTTATCGCGGGGAAATCCTCTTTTTATGACTTATCGGACGGGCTCGTTGTCGCATTTGGTAGATCACCTGCCGTGCGCATCGTGGGTCATGGGTTCGAATCCCACCGGGACGAAATGTTTATAATTCTCTGTAAGCCTGTCTTCCCCACGTCTGGGCATTGAATGAGTGGGAGGAATATCGAAATTCCGACCGGATAACGAATCACCGTTCGTAGATGGAAAAACCGTGAAGCGCATACTGCACGTTTCGGTTTTAGTCTATGGATTTCCGAATGCTCGAAGTAAAAATTAGGTTGACAGCGCATCATTGACTGATGTTCTGTGGCTGATGTATCACATACCATCAAGTGAACCTCATGCTCGTCTGTCGATATCTAACATTAAAATAATCGAATATAATAAAATATGCTTTCCGAATCAATATAAAAAACAACAAAGACATATTTCATGTTATTACTCGCTAAAAGAATGTTTACGTCACAAGTGGTATCTCAAATAAGACAAATGCGGAGGAAAAATGGCTGCTCCGCCCTCTCGAATACTTTTTAAAAAATGAAAATGTCACCCCGGAAAAATAAAGCGACGTTGGAAGGCTCATTTTTTATTTTCCGGCTGGCAGAAATAAGGAAGCTTACCCACTGCGCATCTCGATGAATTGATTTTTCTAAGCCATCGCCCGCCCAGAAGGTTTATTTATTTTAGGCTAAAAAGAACCCTATGTATATTCTTCAATATTCAATTCTTCAATACTTTGAACTATTTCGGTGGAATCACCTTTATCCGTTGTTTTAGACGTAAAATTAAAAAAATCATTTATAATATTAGGAAGATACTAAGTATTTCTATTGTAATTTAGAGACAACTTATGTATAAAATAAAGATATGAATTATATTTATCATTTCTTTGACAGTTATTTTTATTAAACTATACCAGTTCAGTGTTAAACAATCACGTAATATTATTATATTATATTTTTTAACTATTCATGTTTGTATATATATTCAGAAAGTCAGTAAAATATTTAACTAAATAAAAACTTATTAATATCGTTTAAAATATTAACATATATTGGAACTGTTGTCATTGATAGGATTGAATAATAAAATAACTATATAAAATCAAAAACCTGTCAGAAAAATGTATTTATTTTAAACTTTATTGTACTATAAAGAAACAATAAATCAAAGATTGAAATTTAGCAAAGCAATAATGGTGGTCTTATAGCTAAGCAGGCAACCTTGTGATACAAGTCAAAACATAGATTTATCATACATAGATTTAAAGAAAATATTTCACATAAACACACTCGAACATTTCTCTTCAATTTTTAAATACATAACTAAAAATCCATGCCTTAATATTGCTATATATCATTGATAAACAAAACTCTTCGACTATATCGATTTGCACAGTGTGTAAACTTCCCGAGCGGATGGTAATGTGATTATACCCGTCTCGAATGCAGTCGACGGCATTAAACTGTGTCTTAACTCGACGAAAAATTACAGCGTGTTAAATTTTCTTTCCAATATAACTCGTTACACTTAAAACTTGAGTCTTACTTAAGTTCAACTTGAGTCTAACTTAAGTTCAACTTAACTAAGTTATGCTAGTATAACTTTTGCTCTAAGACTTCTTAAGTTTATTGATGGATGATCAATCTCATATGTTGTGAATTTGCTTATTCCACCATGGTTTTAATCAAATGAGAATCATGCTTATATTATCGTTTTTTTTTTTTTTTTTTTATTTCAGAGCAGACAACCGAGCAGGTGGGTTACCTGATGGTAAGTAATCACCACCGCCCATGGACATCTAGGACTTGAAGGTCTCAGATGCGTTGTCGGCCTTTTAAAAATCTGTAGGCTCGTTTTTTGAAACCAGCGAGGTCATAATTAATTGGAAAAACTGAAGGCGACAATTCATTCCACAATTTTGTTGTACGTGGAATGAAGTTGCGCGTAAATCTTACAGTGCTCGACTTCCATATGTCAAGGTGATGCGGATGAAATAATTGTTTATGACGTGTGGTACGGTGATGGAAGTCGGCAGCTGGGATTAGGTCAAATAGTTCGCCAGAACACTCGCCGTTGTAAATGCGGTAGAAAACGCTCAGAGATGAGACGTCTCTCCTAAGACTAAGCGGATCAAGCCGTTCAGTAAGGTCTCGGTCACCGACAATTCGAGATGCCCTTCTCTGTATGCTGTCAAAAGGAGACAGTTGGTATTGAGGCGCTCCAGCCCAAAGGTGTGAACAATATTCCATATGTGGCCAGACTTGCGCTTTGTAAAGCTGCAGACGGTGGGCCGGCGTGAAATATCGTCTCGCCTTGTTGAGCACCCCAAGCTTTTTGGAGGCTAATTGGGCCTTGGCATCCAGATGACAGCGAAATTGGACGTCACTCGAAATGTCGAGACCGAGGATTCCGATACAGGACTTGGTGTTTAATGGAGTGTTCTGGAATATAGGTGTAGCGCAGAAAGGGTCCTCTTTCGTGGAGAATGCGCAAACTTGCGTCTTGGAGGGATTAAAGTGGACAAGATTTTGTCGGCCCCACGTCGACGCTTTGTCAAGGCATTCTTCGATCTCCGACACGAGTTGTAGACGACACTTATTGATTTCTTCCCCAGTCATTCTCGCACGGCCGCAATATAAGGCATCACCGGTACTGTCATCCGCATAACAATGAAAGCCACCGATTCCTAGCATGTCATTGATATGCAGAAGAAACAGTGTCGGTGAAAGCACGCAGCCTTGAGGAACACCAGCATTCACATTCAGAGAGTTCGAGCAGAATCCGTCAACGACCACTTTGATACTCCTCTCAGAAAGGAAGCTAGAGACCCAAGTGCACAAACGATCGGGGAGTCCATACGATGGTAGCTTCGAAAGGAGACCCTTGTGCCACACACGATCGAAGGCTTTAGCTACGTCCAAGCTAACAGCCAGAGCCTCTCCCTTGCTTTCAACAGCTTGAGCCCAACGATGGGTCAAGTAGATGAGAAGGTCACCAGTCGAGCGACCGCGACGAAAGCCATACTGACGATCGCTTATTAACTGGTGATCCTCTAGGTACTTTAAGAGCTGTTGGTTTATGATGGTTTCCATCACTTTAGACAGCAGGGAGGTTATGGCAATTGGCCTGTAGTTAGAAGCTTCAGAGCGTTCGCCTTTTTTAGGGATTGGGTGCACAATAGCGGTCTTCCAAGAAGATGGGACGATGCCTGTTAAGTATGAATGACTAAACAAGTGCGTGAGGACCGGCGCCAACTCGGGTGCACATATTTTAAGGACGATGGCAGGAATACCGTCAGGCCCACTGGACTTGTGTGTAACGAGGGAGAAAAGTGCCTTCCGAACTAAGTCTTGTGAAAACTTCACGTCGGGCATAGTAAATTCACACCGCGGGATAGTTGGCGGGGTGTTCCCCTCGTCGTCCAAAGTTGAGTTATCTGCAAAGAGAGTGCATAGTATATTCGCTTTCTCTTCAGAAGAGTGTGCAAGGGAGCCATCATCTTTGCGGAGAGGTGGAAAAGACGACTGACAAAAGTTTCCTTGAACAGCCTTGGCCAGAGACCAGAAGGCGCGAGAACCGGAAGGAAACTGTGTCAACCTGCGTCCAATTCTACCTATGAAGTTGCTCTTTGCCGCTGCTATTTCCTTTTTGTAGGATCTGGAGGCATGGTTATATGTTTCTTTTAGTTTGCCAATGTCCGAGTCCTTAGTATTCAGGGCTTTGGCCCAGGCTTCAAAACATTCTTGCTTCTGACGAGACACCAATTTGCAAGTACGATTGAACCATGGCTGAGACTTGCCACCAACGGGTACAACAGAGTGAGGAATATAAAGTTCCATACCCTGCAACACCACGTCGGCGACAGAGTCAGCCTGAACACCAGGATCGTTTATTTTAAAGCAAACTTTTCTCCAAGGGTAGGATGAGAAGAACAGACGCATCCCTTCCCAGTCTGCTGAACCAAAATGCCAGACTCGACGGCAGCCTGCAGATCGTGGCCGCGAGCGTGACCTTAATGGTACTGTGCTCCGTACTAGGCAATGGTCTGAAGATCCCAAGGGAGCAACCACAGATATATGATAGTTTTGGGGATTTGTGGTCAGCAAGAGATCCAACAATGATGGAGTATGGCCTTCAATATCAGGCACCCGAGTGAAGGAGTTGATAAGCTGAGTGAAGCCATACGATGCGGCAAAGTCACATACCAATCTCCCTGCGTAGTCAGTCACCCGAGCCATTCAGCGTGGTGAGCATTGAAATCACCTAGAATAATGATTTCAGCTGAGGGAGTCTGCTCACGCAGTGAGTCGGTAGAAGATTGAATGTGTTCGAGAAGGCGATCGGTTTCTGAGTTCCCGCTATGGGACCTGTAAAGGCACGCGTATATTCGAGGATGGTCAGGACACTCTACACGTAGCCACAAAATAGACAGGTCCGCGCCTTCAAAATTACCGAGTCGCCGGAAACAAATATCCTCTCTCACATAGGCGCACACTCCAGCGCGAGGCAGAAAACGATGCTCAAGTTTATAGCCTGGATATGTGAGATGAGAGGTGTTTGGAGGAGAGGATATTTGTGTTTCGGTCAAAAAAAGTAAGGCTGGTCGCGCAGATTCCAGGTGATGATGTACGGCATCTAAGTTTGAGTTCAGCCCTCTTATGTTGCTTAGATCTACTGTGAGATCAGAGGGGTATGCCGAGGTCTTTTTACATCGCTTCGAAAAATGCTTATTAAAAACGAGCGGATTTTTGCCCCCCCCAGAATACGCGGGGCAGCCCGAGCATCCATGATTAGGAAGCGTCGCTAAGCCTGAGCATGGACGCCCGGCGACGGATTCTCCAGACTCGGTAGAGCTGGTACCCTCCTGGGGTATATTTGATTGAAAAAACCGCTGCCATATTTTTCGGGTCATGGGGATAGGCCTCTGGTGTCCTCACGTACTCGGCGAAACACAGTAGAGCTCTACTATTTTACGCCGGTTTCTATTTCGTATTTTATCTTATATCGTATTTTATTACCACGAACTATGGATGTCATGACTCACGAAACAAATATACTAAGGCATAGATGTCCTTTTTACCTAAAATGTTCTTCTTTAAAAAGTTGCCCTTTTATATAATTATAATAGTTAAATTTTGCATGCTGTATCCCCATCGAGAGGAATCATTCATACGATGTGTCATTTAATGTTATATATTTATGTTTTAAATTCTGTTTTGTGGACCATTAATAAAAAAAATCTGTGAACGATTTTATTTTATGAGAGCTAGGCAATACGCAGACGGGCAAAAGTGCAGTTTACGATTCACAAATAATTCTAATATGTTATAAAAAGTGTTAACATGATAGTAACCCTTTAGTAGAAAGAAAATTTACAAGCAGTTTGTATACGTTATTATATTTCAGCCGCACGCTGTGTTAATTTCACTGACGCTGAAGATATTGTCATCATATTGGGAAAGACTTCTCTACAAAATATGAAAGAAACAGAGAAAATTGTAAAGGTGAGTCTCTCCCGAATCATGTGTTTGTAATTAGATGTTATGTGACCACTTACGTATATAAATAGGTCATTCAAGTTCCTTAAGAATTGTATCTATTTGATAGGTAACAACCATTGTTATGTCGCGCCTTTAAAGACAAACAAAAAATAATGTAGCTTTCTATTGGTGAAAGAATTTTTAAAATCGGTTAAGTAATTTTGGAGTTTATTCATAACATACAAAAATACAAATCTTTCCTCTTTATAATAGTATTAGTATAGACTATTTTTGACGGCCTCGTTGGCGCGTTCGGTAGAACACCTGCCGTGCGCATCGATGGGTCGTGGGTTCGAATCCCACCGGGAGCACATGTTTATAATTTTCTGTAAGCATGTTTTCCCCACGTCTGGTAACTTCGGGCATTGATCGGGTGGGAGGAATATCTAAATTCCAACCGGGTAACGGTGGTTACCGTTCATAGATGGAAAAAGCCGTGAAGTGCATATTGCGCGTTTCGGTTTCAGTCTATGGATTTCCGAACGCTCGAAGTAAAAATTAGGTCGACAGCGCATCATTGACTGATGTTTTGTGGATGAGGTGACCTAACATCAAGTGAACCTCATGCTCGTCTGTCGATATCTGACATAAAAAAAAATACTATAGAGTATAGATATAGATAAATTAAGCATGCGGTCGTTAGCAACTATGTGTGGCTGTGTTTACCAGTGTATCTATAGAAAGCTTGTTTTATATAGCACATTGGAAACCGTTGCTACCTGTATGATCTATGTAGCCACTAACCATATACATATATTCATATTTCAGATAACCGAAGTTATTGTTCATGAAAATTTCACGGATTCAAAGGACGACATCGCCTTACTGAAAACTGAGGACGAGATCGAGTCCACGAACTCGATATCCGTCGCTTGTCTCAATAATGGAGACGATTTTACTGATGCTATGGTGAATAATATAATACCTACTGCTCAAGTTACATGTTTATTTACACTCCGGTGAACCAGCACTATCTTCATTACACCAAATTCATGTTGACGCTATCCCTTTTAGGCCACTTTTTCCAAAATAGTGACACTTTGGGTTTTAAAACAAATTACTAATACTTCACCCAGTTGATCCCAAAACTGCTGAAACCGTCTACATGTTTACACTCTGAATCAACACTCATAACACTAAATGCATGGTGACGCTCTTCAAGCCAAATCCATGCATCGCATTTAGGCCAATTTCTCCAAAATGGTAACGCTTTCGGCTTTAAAACAAATTACTAATACTTCACCTAGTTGACCCCAATACTGCTCAAAGCATTTACCTATATATTTACACTCTGGTGAACCAACACTCATTACACTAAGGGTCGTATTCCAAGACATTACTCAAGTCGTAATCTATTCTTGTAATATGTCAAAATTCTATAGAGAAAAAATAGTTTGACAAGTCTCAAAACTAGATTCAAAACTGAGACACGTCTTGGAATATGGGCCTAAATGCATGATGACGCTCTTCAAGCCAAATCCATGCATCGCATTTAGGCCAAATTTTCCAAAATGCTAATGCTTTCGGCTTTAAAACAAACTACTAATGATTCCTGACCTTCACCCAGTTGACCTTTTGACGAACATCTCACCAATTTCTAGAGGTGGGTCGTTGACAGTTTTTGTGTTAACGAAATGAAACTGTTAATTACAAAGCAGCAAATTTTATTAACAGTTAATAAATTCAACTGGTTTTACGTTAAATAAACAAGCTGTTGAGCTAATCCGCGCGTTGCGTTCGAAAATTGTTGAATGAAACAGTTAATACATTTAACGGCTAATTCGGTAAACGAAAAGCAGCTAAATCGTTAACATTATAAAAGCAGTTTAAAAAAGCTGCTTGTTGAATTAATGCCCACTCCTACCAATTTCATACCCCAGCTCACTAAAGCTGAATATAATTGATATGTAAAGCCGTAGGAATCGTCTTTACGGACCCTATTACTCATGTAGCAACAATTATTTCAGACGACGGGCTGGGCGGTTTCGGGCGGATTAACGGCAATTAATTTTGTTAAAGAGAAAAGTCAACAGTGTACAACGCCGCAAGACATTTGTGGTGTTTATGGAAATGGTAAGTTGGCCTTAATGTCACCGCTTTGCGTTCCGGGACGTCACTAAGAAGGGCGTGTTTTGCGGAGATGAGAGCCGGTTTATAGATAACTTTATATTTTTAATGGTTATTTGTTTATTTTATTTTTGGGGACGTTCTCCAAAAGGGCCAGGTCAGAAGTAGTTTAAACCGACGAGTGTGTGTGAAAGCATTGATGAAAGTGGAAGAAGCGAAAGTGGTATGTAAGGATCGGAGCATATGGAATTCCGTGATCTCTGCCTACCGCTATGGGAAAGAGGCGTGATGTATAACTATGTATTTTTTTATTAAATCACACCGTAACACAAGTAGGTAATAATAATAACATTCTTTACTAACCAATTTTTAGAGTACAGTTTTAAATGTGGCTCTGACTCCTTAGCTAGATCCTATTTTAAAGAAGTCAGTTTCAATGTGTGTGTGTGTATGTGTAAATATATATAAAGCAGTTACAGTTGTCTGCAAATTAAAGGCAATAATGGACTCTACTTTTTTATAAAAATGTATTTAAAAAAACATAACAGAATCGCACGCATGCACACAATATAAAATATAATATGTGTGCGTGTGATTTTTATGTATGTATAGTATAGTCTTGTGTATGTTAACATTTAAGATTTTTGATATAAAAATAGCTTGATTTTTGATTAAAAGTTACATTCATGAAAAAACATGTGCGAGTTTAAGGACTTAAGGCAAACTGTGCTTACTTATCCTCTTATTGTCTTTTAAACTATAAATACTGCTTTAAAAATTAACTCTTTGAGTGAAAGCTCCTGGAAATTATGTCTTCTGAATCAATTTTTTTTTTGGCTTTTCAGATATAACAATATGCCCCAGCTTTGGAGGTGTATACGCGGTGAAACAGGACGGTTGGTACCTCCACGGTATTCGCAACGCCGATCCCACTGACCGCGGACTGTGCATCAACGAACCTCTTCACTATACACCACTGAACCAGTATGCTGAATGGATTAACTATAATATCTAATAAAATTGTTACATACATTTTCTTTTTTTTTCACGGGTTCCGTATATTCGATGAATAACGGACCCCTTATCTGTCAGATTGTGCTATTTATTTTAATACGAGATAAGAGCTTGGCGATACAATAACGAACGTATAGGCTCAATAAACACATTGTAAATTTTAAGCATCAATTTTGAATGTGTAAAAATTAAAAGAGATTTCATTAGTATAAAACAAAGTCGCTTACCGCTGTCTGTCTATGTACGCTTAGATTTTTAAAACTACGCAACTGATTTAGATGCGATGACTCTATCTATTAGATAGAGTGATTCAAGAGGAAGGTTTATATATAAAATTTGTTACGGTTTTTGTAAATTGGTTGAAACATAACGATAATTGTTGGAAGTGTCGGAAAGTCAAGTCGCTTGGGAGCTCTGATAGAAAACGCTGCCAAATCCATTTGAGGTATATCAAAACAATGTATGGTGGGATATTCCTCTTTTATGGATCTACAAAAAAGTCCATAATAGCATATGTCTATCTTTTAAGGATAGCTTACTATACCCGTTCTATCTTCTAAAAAAAATGATCACTTATAAAGCAATAATTGGAACGCTTTTTAATAACGAATACAGTATTAATCCTTATCCACTTAAAAACGTTAGTTATCTTAATGTTCATGTGCATTTTTATAGTCTTTTTCACCATATATATATTATATAAATTAAATGAATATCTTAGGAGTTATCGCAGAAATAAATGCTCGCGAAAATGTCTAAATTCAAGCGCGTTTCTCATACCGATATGGCGGGACTCGCTTGATGCGATCATCACCCTACGACAGACAAAATATGTAGGCATAATATTTTGCTCTACTACCCGTGTGAAGCCGGGGCGGGTCGCTAGTATAAGATAAAATGATCAAATTCAAAATCATTTATTCATTTAGGTAACACAATGTACACTTATGAACGACAGTAAAGAATACATATTAAATGCTTCTAATTTTACATTTAACGCCAGTTCTCAAATCAAGGGCGTAGAACGGAAGAGAAGAACTGGCAATAAACTCTTCGTCACTCTTTTTAATCGCCAAATTTTTGTTCTACAAAATATTTGTAAGGTGCTGCAACCATATATCTCATAAGTTATATCAGATACCTGTTACGAATATTATATATTAGAGAAGGAATTTAGAGTATCCGATGAACTATTCAAACATCTAAAATTCCAAACCATTTACTATATCTTTACACCAAATCTACATTTAAAACGACTCTGATATCTCTCCCGAAACAATATTAAATTATCTTAGAACATAAATCATTCCGAACTTATGGCAGAGGCGGGTATCGTCGGAAATTCATTTGTATGTAAATACGAAGGTCGAATAACTACGCAAGTGCAGGCAAATAGCGCGGTATGCATAGTAATCGGGATTATACCCTTACTGCGGGTGTCAAACTCACTTTATACTCGATTGCTTGTTAAACTTTATCATTTTAATGGATTTTTAACCGACTTCAAAAGGTTCTCAATTCGTCTGTATGTTGTTTTTTTTTACTATTATTCTGTCGTTATATGTTACTACCATGTGACATGGTTGACATCAATGCTAGATGCAACCGACATACCACAAGCCATGGAGAGTGTAGAAAACATACTAAAAAACAAGAGGACGCTGCAGCTGTTAACTAATATAGTCATAATATAGACATGGCTATTCGACGACCGCCTCCATGGCTCAATGATAAGCGCAATGCGTTGAGCATCGGAGGTCCTGGGTTCGAATCCCGGGAAAATAAGATTTAAAAAAAATTGTTACAGAAGGATGATCACCTACTTGACTTTAAAGAAAAATGATCAGTGAAACAGACACAGAAATGGGTCTGCCCCATGCCCCACTAGGGGACTCGGGAATGTACTATAGACAGCTATTCATATTCGAGAATCATTAGTAGAAGTGTTTGGCGCCTGACAGTTATCGTAGAACTAGGACATTACTACGAAGTATTGCATTTTCTATTATAACAGGACAGTATGTGGCGAATACGTAATTTAATAATATTTGTATATTCCGAGATGCGTCATGGAAAAACTGTGCATTATTCTAAGCTCGCTGAGAAATCTCCAACGTATTTAGAATATTATCTATGATTTCATACTTTTTTTATATCACGTAGAGTTTTTTACTTTGAACTACGGCAGGGCTGTCCAAACTAGATGACAAAAAAATATTTACGATTTACAAAAAGTCGAATAAAAAATGTAAAATGCAAATTTTATAATTTAAGCAATACAAAAAGAAATGAGAGTCAAAAGATTTTGCGGCCCGCAATTCAAGCCTGATTGCGGGCCTTGATTTGGACAGCTCTGAACTACGGCACAGTCTATAGTGCTGTATGATTTTAGTTATCAAAATAACTCTCCTTTTTATTGGTACCTTGTCACATTTACTAACTCAATTTTAGAACCAACACGTGATTAAACATTGAAAAATCAATCTAAATTTCATTATATATTTTGATTTAGCGCCATGAATAGACGAATTACTATTTTTACTATTTTTTTCCTTAGGCGGTCCTTATACGTATTAGTCTTATTTTCAACAAACTTTTCATAAATAATTTTTTTTTACGTGTACAATTACTTACCTCACCAATAATAAATAATGGAAAGCCCTATAATGTGAATAAGAAATTATAATTCATTAATTAATTAAAAAAACGAAAAAATTGTTAAATTACATTGCCAAGTAATATATCTATGCCCCACCACTAGTTAAATTGTATTCTAAACCTTCCAAACCTCTCTTATCCTGTATCTTCTAAACTAATTACTCCTCGGTCATCTTAAGCCGCATACACACGGGTCTAATCCATTAGATACAACGTTACCAGTTACCAGTTACCACTAATAAATCGATTGATATTCGCAGACCATCTCTTAATATGCAGGGCCTTTGCCAGTGCGGTGGAGCGCATACTAATTGCGATATAAGACTTAATAGTTTACTATCGAAGGATCAAAAATTATAATAGACTTGTGCCTCCATACGGAGTAGGTGTAGTTTATTTGATAAGTGAGAATGTTGTACACAAGTAGCTTAATATATGAGGAATGAAACTTGAAACTTTGTAAAAACGAAAAACTTGGCGATTAAAGAGTGGCGGCGAGTTTCTTGCCAATTCTTCTCGTCCGCTCTACGCCCTTGATTTGAGAATTGGCAGTAAATGTAAAATTAGAAGCATTTAATATGTATTTTTTATTGACGTTAATAAGTGTATATTATGTTAACTAAATGAATAAATGATTTTGAAACTGATTGGAGTGATTGAATGGATATATTTACAATGTACATACATATGTTTAAAGTTGTAAATTATTTGATTTTGACGACCTTATTCCTTTACCTAGTTAATACCTCTATCGAATATAAAAAGACTACAGAACGAAAGAAACAATATATATTTTAACTATATCAAGCTTATAATACGTTTATAAATAAGACACAAGTTTTAGGGACAAAATTACCGAAGATATATGTATAAATAATACATAACAATGTGACAAATATTAATTACTCTGGTATTCTTCGGTAATTCTTCGGGCAAAGAGTGTCCATGGAGTTTCTTGCCGGTTCTTCTCCATGAGACCCACTTTTTGGAACCGTGCAACTAGACGTTTCATAAGAGCCTGCAAAGGCCTATTTGAAATAAAAAACTTTTGATTTTGATTTTGAATTTTGTACCTAAACTATTAAAACTGAGTGTAACTTTAAAGCCGGGCTTTTGGGCTTATATGGTGGTCCCGTCACTGTTAATATAATAGAACTATATACAACTGCAACAACTATTTTTATTAGTGCCGTATCTTTTGCATCAAACATCAGTGTTTGACTATACTGAGTACCTATACAGAGTACTATGGCTATAGTATTAACATACTATGAAGAGTACTTCCTTCCTTCGCTCAATAATAAGTATGTCTCAAAACATGTTTTCCTGGTTTTGCCAAGGTTGAAACAGCTCAAAAGGTAAACAATAACAAGATATATTTAGTACATATCCAGACTTTAAACAACCCAGACGTGTCGAAAGAATATTAATTACGTGTTGACGAAAATGTATTGGGAAATATTTTAATCAGTCTTCTTTTAAATATTTCGTAAGGTTCTGTGGATTTACTGAAGGTGTTTCGGGAATATAAGAAGAAAAATCAAATGAATTTTTATTTGTAAGCTAAGATATAGTGTTTATTTGCAACTGCGTGTGATTAACGTAACAGCAAACATAAAAACGGATATTTGGATCGTGCAAAAATATTACATTTAAAAATATTACCCAAAGATGTGGTGGCGCTACGCAATATTTTGTGTGTTGGTAACACTGATATTATTCGTCGTAATAAGATGTATTCTAATGCTCTTCAGACATTACCATGGAAAAGACGATGAATTCAGGAAATTCGGTGAGAATTATTTGACGGAACGTTTGGTGGATGAACAAACTAAAGGTAGAACTGTCTCGCCTGATTTTCTTTTGATTAAAAGACTTTTATACACCCATATTAAAGATGTAGATGTAATAGATAGTGTTGATAATAGATAAAGTGTTGATGTTGCCAGTGAAATAAATTATATATTGACATTTTGTGGTTTTTTATTATAGTTTAATATTTGTTAGAAATTTTATATTTACTCATAAAGATGTCCTTTTTTATTTAAAACGATAAGGGAAGTGGGCAATGTCATCGACATTATGTTTTGAAGATTTCTCTCTTTAAAATACCGCCTTACTTTTAGATTTCTATAAGATAGCTAATAGGAGTAAAGCACAACACTAGAAGCACGCCCCGGCTTCGACCGGGTGCAATGTAGATGTAATATACACAAAAAATTACTCTAGCCTAGAAGTAACTCGCTGATAATGCAGCTTTCTTTTGGTATATCGATTCATTCGTGTTTGATTTTAGTCGTTACAAACATACAAAAATACAAATATTTCCTCTTTATAATATTATTATTTATAACGGATATAATGTTACAATTTAAGTTTATATATCATTAGTAATTGATAAATATGTATGAGGTTAAGGTTCTATAAGACTGACATGTTCTTAACAAAAGTATAAACCATAAAACAGAATTAAAATAAGATAGCTAAGAGAAAAAAAAGTTCCAAATTGGCCACCCCTAAAATCTGCCGCAGTAGGCTCAAGCTCTCAGGCATGAATGATGCGCTGTCAACCTATTTTTTGTACTAAGACAATTCAAAATGCGCAATTTACAGTTCACGGAGGTTCATTAGCCGGGTGACATTTTAATGCTTAAATTACATAATAAAAATATATTTTTTTAGAAAATTATATGATTTTAAAGTAAAGCAGCTTTATTCCTTATCAGCAATTAGTTTAATTTTATTTGTATGGAGCTTATATAAAGAATTTTTCTTAGATTTTTCCAGGCGGGAGGATTTTTAAACTTTTGCCGGATAAATCGATTTAAAATATTAGAATTTTAAAGAGCTAGTTATATATTTTAATGATAAATTATAATGGATAATAAAAAATATGAATACCTATCTAAATTTATTAATTTAAAATATAAATCTAAGTATCTAAATTGTGCAGTGACAAATATAGTTAAAGACTATTTATTTATGTTAACCTTAAACGCTACCGCACACTCAGCCATTGGTGGCGACAACTAGGCGCAGCCACCAGTGCCTGAAAGCGACCTCTTGACATCTGCTGCGTGCAGAAACTGACGACGACCTTGTTCACTTGACACTCGATCGCTCAGTGTGTGCCGATACCATATAAAATGTATGCAAAATCATCTCAGCTTGTGGTAGCCACCTGTGGCCTAATGTGTAGCAGCGCTAAACCCAAAAATATACCAGGAGCGCTTGAATAATTTGTATTGAATTGAGTTCTCAAAATAGCATTCTAATAACATTATTACTGTACGTACTACAAAGTACAAACTAAACCGCTTCATTTACATCCACTTCAACTATTTTCCAAATAAAACTAGGTGATGCACATATTTCGTAGCTATTATCTGAAGGAA
The DNA here is from genome assembly GCA_905404175.1 of Anthocharis cardamines. Lineage (NCBI taxonomy): Eukaryota > Metazoa > Arthropoda > Insecta > Lepidoptera > Pieridae > Anthocharis > Anthocharis cardamines. Next base: position 7,925,240 of record FR989974.1, read on the forward strand.
ACTTAATGTAGCGACAAGAGACCGTCCACTTTGTCGCGTCATTTAATTTTTTACCGTTATAACCCGTTTAGCTCGCAAACCAGGGCCGTATCTTAATTCAAAGAAGCCCCAATTCGCTGTTTTCATGTTTAAACTTTAGATTTAATAAATAAACTACCTTACGTGCCCGGTTAGAAATGTATGTATGTATGTATGATTTTATCTTATAATTAATAAAATTAATGTCAAAAATGTGTCTGAGTGTGTACAATATAAACAAACAAAAATCTATTTATTTAAGATCCACATAATATTAATATTAAACTAACTTACTAACTAATTGTTTGGCAAATTAAACAGGCGGCGACTCAGCATATGCTGTGCTGCCAACGATACAACAGCGCTGATATTCAGTCGCAATACAATATTAAATAAGTAAACACAGTATTTAAACAAATAAATATATCCAACAAAGGAAAGTAACTATTAAAATATGCTCTGAATGAATACGCATCTCGTTTAACATCTGATTACCAGGTGTTTTCTTTCTGTATTAAAGAACAAAAATTTGAAAATATTTATCTTTCGAGCAAGGAACATCTACTTGGCTATAGAAATATTAATACAGGACCTCCGTGAAAACAGTAAGGCTTATACCTTTAGAATGCGCTTATTTTTTTATAGAAACTGAAGATAGATCTTTTACATTCTAAACAAGAGCAGATATAATAACATTTTATAAGAAATGTATGCCAAAGTTGCTTTAAAAACACGACAATTTGAGCTATATTCTAAATAGGGCCTTACAATATTATCTTGAATACATCCCTGTTACAAACTTACTGCTCTCATTCTGGATATCTTTCCACGCACGCGTTAACATTTCCACGGCGCCTGTAGCATTTATAAAGGCCGTATACATCGTGAAAGCTTGGAGAATGAAAGATATATTCTTGTGCAGGGCGGGAAATGGGTCACCGATACAGGATTATCTGTGACTCAGCTGGCTGAGTAACAATACTGATTCTCATATTTTACTCATTAACGTCGGAGAAACAGCCCTCTTCTCAAAAAATACGAATCCCGCCGGGTCTAACATCTATAGTCTATACCAATATCATAAAGAGGAAAGATTAGTTTGTTTGTTACGATGTAACTCAAAAATTACTCGTCCGTTTGTAAAAATTATTTCACCAATAGAATGCTACATTATCAGCGAGTAACATAGGCTATCTTTTCTACATTGCACCCGTGCGAGGCTCCGGCATGTGACTAATATTTTATATGTTTTTATAAAACTTCAAAATAACGTTCGCTTCACCGTATTTAGTTGGAAAAATTGTGAATATTTCGGTTTCAGTTTATGGATATCGGAAGCCTCGAAGTATATAAAATTGGTTAACAGCACATCATTGATGTGTGAAATGTACCGATCGAGTCCCAGCTATCGAGATGTGTTACTTTTTTTTAAACGACAAAAAGTTACATTTATGTATTATATTAAGTGCTAAATAGGTTCGATATTGTATATTTATTATCTATTCCACTACCCACATTAACCTATTTCACAAAAGCTACTTAGCCGACTTGACACCGGAAGTGGGAAAGCCCGCACAATATCCGGTTCGAGCCTATGTGCAGGAAATACACAGACAGATAGAACTTCCTTTTAATATCCGGTTATTGAACAATAGGTACTTGAGATGAATACGTGGTTGTTTTACTAAATATTCGCCTTCATATAATACTCAAGTTTCATCAGTCAATACTCTGTAGGCCATGACAGCCTTTATTTGGACGCTGTTAAGCAATACAGTGTCAACCCTAAGATTCTATAATAAAATCCCAAGCGCTATACTTCAAATGACTCAGGCTAAATTTAAGGCCACCATTAAAAAAGCCCTTACACAAAGAGCATACTACAATATAAACGAATTTATGATAGATGAAAACCCCTTGACAATATAAATGTCGACTTGAGTCTTACCATATTACATATGGTAAGATTTAAATATAGTTATATATTATTATATTTTCTCTCTTGACAATTATATTTTGGAAAACATACTTGATGTGTGACTTAACTAATTTGTGACCCAAGTTTTACACATGTAAGTGTATTGTGATTTTATTTGACATGGTTGTTATTTTATGTGGATATTTGACAGTAAAAAATGTGACATTATTTTTAAATGAATTGCTGTTAATGTGTCTGTTCTGTTAATTTATATGTAATTGTATATGTATGTGACATTCTTTAAGTGTACGTTAACTGTACCTACGGGGAAGAAAATGTATGAATAAATGAATAAAACCCACAAAATGATAAAAATGTAAATTTCGATACGAATCGCTTCCTTATGAGCTGGAGTAATAATTCTTTTTTATAGCAAAAATATTGAAAAACTAGTGGGCACGATACCCTAAAATATTTAGAATATTCAACAATAATGCACTAAATTCATTACTTTAATTGCTACTAAGAAAAACTACATTTAGTGTAATAATAATAATTACAAAAAGATCTATTATTTCTGTTATTTTTTAAGAGAAATTTAATAAAACCTTTTTAAAACTTTGAACTCAATTTTCTCAAAATGGCAGCCATGTGGGTTGACACGGTATTGATTAACATCGTCCATTTAAGGTAGGCAGCTAATAAAAATGTCGATTGGAAAAAGCTTCCTACACTGTTAGTAAATGTGAGTGATTTCCTGAGTCCCCTAGTGGGGCATGGGGCAGGTACATTTCTGTGTCTGTTTCACTAATCATTTTTCTTTACAGGTAAGTAGGTGATCAGCCTTCTATGTCCTGCCCGACTTTTTTTAAGTCTTATTTCCTCGGGATCCGAATCCAGGACCTCCGCTGCTAATTGTACAGACCACTAAGACACGGAGAGGGTATTGTTAATGAGTACCTAGAACTCTTGACGGGCTCATTGATTGACGGGTTCGGATCCCGCCGGGACGATTTGATTATAATTTTCAATAATCATGTCTTCCCCACGTCTGGTCACTTCGGGCACTAAACTGGTGGGAGGAATATCGAAAGTTCGACCGGGTAACGAACTACCGTTCATAGATGGAAAAACTGTGAAAGTACCTACACATGAGGGGTTATGGTCTCAGTCTATGGATTTCCTAATGCTCGAAGTAAAAAGTAGGTCGACAGCGCATCATTGACTGATGTCAATTGAACCTCATGTTCGTTTGTTGAAATCTAACATAAATATCAAATTCTACTTGTTAATATTGCTTTTGAACTTCCCCTTGTAACTATTTCAATTGTATTGCGTTTTAACGATATTTTCAACAATAATAACGCAAAATACTAAACAATACCGATTCAGTTGTTGTTTCAGATAACAATAGCAATAATAATTGTTCAATATATTGGCCGTGACATCCGCACACAGGATATAAGGGGAATAACGTTCAATTGATATAAGTAATTTATTGATAATAATAGTTTAATTTAATAGCCAGGAAATCCCGTTGTTCACCACAATGTGGCCATATAAAAAAAACTCAAATCAGTAAAATTGCAAATACAAACAGGAGAGAGAGTGCAGTGCGCAAATGCATTTCCGTCGTGCCCAAAATAGGGATAGGTAGTTAGGGTTAACTGACAATCAGTACTGTTCAACGTGGCCGCAGTATATATTAGTAAATTCAATTCAATTCAAAATCATTTATTAATTAAGGTAACAACAAAAAGAATACATATTATATGCTTTTAATTTTACATTTACTGCCAGTTCTCAAATCAAGGGCGTAGAACGGACGAGAAGAACTGGCAAAAAACTCGCCGCCACTCTGTATAATCGCCAAGTTTTTTGTTTTACAATTTTTTACACGCTTTTTTATTAGCTTCACCTGTATGTATGTTTGTAGGTTTGTTTGTTTGTAGTTTGCAAGGAGCTGCAACCATTACACCATGTTTCACATGACCTCTTTAAGCAATTACCTATAATAATTAAACATATATATAAACGAAAAAATAAAATAAAAAAACAAAGATTTGTCCTCTATCAGCAGTAGACATGGTGAAATAGGAGCACGCACTTACATTCTCGTGGGAACAACACGCAAACTAAAGTCACGCTCTCTATACTAATATTATGTATAAAGAGGAAAGATTTATTTGTTACGATGTAAATCAAAAACTACTCGACCGATTTTAAAAAATCTTTCACTAATAGAAACCTACATTATCAGAGAGTAACATAGGCTATTTTGTGTATCATCTTCATAGCTTCCGTGCAAATCCGGGGAGGATCGCTAGTGGTAAATAAAAAAGAGGACTCTGTCCACAATTTTGTCGCTGTCTTATTAGAAATGTGCGGAATTCCACTTATATTAGATTCCGGTCGTGACGCGATATGTGGGCGGATTTTCCCGACTCCTGCTATTTGCACGAGGAATTTGAATTAGAAAAACGTTTTTTTATAATAAAAAAGATCTATTGTCATACATAATTTGATCATAATCACTTTTGAACTTACTAAGTAAAGATTTGTTTGTTTATTTGTTACGGTTTAACTCAAAAACTACTCGACCAATTTTAAAAATTTGTTCACCGATAGAAAGCTACATTATCAGCGAGTAATATAGGCGTAACTCCATAGCAATTTATAGCAACTTTGTGATAATTCCAATCAGACAACTGTTCAGTTCAGTATACCCGTGACCATGATTGATGGAAATCCTTCGAAACGTTGGGATAAATATTAATTCGTGTTTTAATCCGGTAGAAATCATTTTATTTAAAAGCCTTTCTAGATACTGGAACTATCTCACAATAAGATGCATTCAGAACAGTAAATGTCGTTGGATGTATATTACATTTCTACGTCGTAAGGATGCGATGGCGCTTTCACTAATAGAATTCCTTTACGTTTTACTTGTTCGTAGATATTTTTAATTCAATTTACATTATAACTAAACGTATAGATCGTAGCTCAACTAATTTAATGTTGCGATGAAAAAGCTAATAAGTCAAATACACATATAACTGCAATGCACATTTGACGGTCTCGTTGGCGCGTTCGGTAGAATGCCGTGCGCATCGATGGGTCGTGGGTTCGAATCCCACCAGGACAACATGTTTAAAGTTTTCTACGCCTGGTAACTTCGGGCATTGATCGGGTGGGAGGAATATAATAGATAAAAAAGCCGTGAAGTATATTACACGTTTCAGTTTCAGTCTATGAAGTTCCGAATGGTTAAAATTAAAAATAGGTCGACATCGCATCATTGACTGATATGCCACCTGAATTAAACAATTATTTAACAACATAACATTTATTTACACTTACAACATAATAAAAACATTTACACACAAACAACAACACAACAATCAATCAACAAAAATTGAAATCAACGAATTTTGTGCGACCCCTTTTTAGTATGAATAATGGTTTCATAGACAGGCACCTTGAAAGGAACTGGTTTCTCCACCGGAACTATTATATGTTTGACGACTTCAAACGGTACCGACTTGATCTTTGGTACATGTACCGTCTTCTCAACCGGATAAGGCACCGATTTCTCCACTGGTATGGAAACTTCTTTAATAATTGGTATCACAACCGCCTTTGGCACTGGAACTTGGATAGGTATCGGATGCGGAACTGGAATTATGATCGGTTGATTGATTTTGAACTCTACATTCTTTGGAATAGGGACGACTATTTCTTTATAATGTTTTATTGGTTCAGGGTTTTCTTCTTCCACGTGTTGGTGCACTGGGTAGGAATGTGGTTGCAAGTTGTGGTCGCTGTAGTGGGAAAAATCGGAGCTATCGCCATCGTATCCTGGGAATTCGCTGGGTTGGAACTGTAAAGATAATTATTATTTTACTAAACTATATTAATGAGTACCTAGAAGAGAAATCCGCCTCGGCTTAGTGGTAAGAGTAATACGTTTAGCAGCTGAGGTCCTGGGTTCGAATCCCGGGGAAAAAACATTTTAAAAAATCAGCCGGGCAAGGCACAGAAGGCCTACCACCTTCTTGCCTGTAAAGAAAATTAACAGTGAAACAGATACAGAAAGCGATCCAACAATTTCTTGTAGTTTACTTGAATCTTACTAATATTATAAATTGTGAACATTTGTGAGGATGTTTGGTACTCTTTCACGCAAAAACTCTTGAACGGATTTTGATAAAATTTTACAGTATTATTGTTTATACATCAGAACGATATTGTGTAAATTGGCCAAATTATAACGATGTCAATTATCAAGTAAGTTGGAGTAAATCTTACTATATCAAGTGGTAAGATTTTAGACCTAAATCATTTTTTTTTTTGAAATGAAATGAAAGATTTTTATTGGGCTTCCACACAAGATAAACGAACTATTATAGAAAAATAAAAACTTATATAAATATATACAGCTTAAATATTTATAAATTAGACAACAACGAATGTGTGGCCGCTCAAAGGGCAGTGACTCAGCTTCAGCTGATAAACACAGCGCTGGTTTTCAGCCACCCCCTTGTGACTCTTGGAGCATCTATACTACCTAACTTAATTAACTTATAATAAGAACATGATAATTTTGAAAATAATTTTGAAAATAATACACAAATTGTACCAAAGCAAAACCAACTACCATTTCGAAGTCATTTATTAACTCGTAAACGTTACTAAATTGGCAGCAACTCAAACGAACAGTTCGGTATTTAATTAATTACCGAACTGTTAGTTTTGAGTTGCCGTAGTTGTTCACGACAGTAGATTTATTTTTCTCATAAACTTTACGGTGAGTTTGTAAGTTTTGCGGGTATTTTGACATTTCATTTTTTTTGACAATATAATTTTATTTCATACTAGCGACCCGCCCCGGCTTCGCACGGGTCTAGATTTTTTGACAAAAAAAAGCAGGGGTTGGTAATGGAAGAGTGAAAATATAGGGTTGTATGTATTTTTTAATGCCACATTATAGAAAAATAGAAATTAAAAATTTTGTCTAAAAAATAAAAATAAAAAATTAGGGGTGGACTACCCCCTAACATTTAGGGGGATGAAAAATGATAAATGAAAGATACCGGATAAGCACAAAAAATTTCATCAAAATCGGTCAAGCCGTTTCGGAGGAGTATGGCAACGAAAACTGTGACACGAGAATTTTATATATTAGATTTATTCTCTGTCATTTCATCTAAATCGAGGGCCCCTAAACATTTTACTCTTGTAGAACCCCTTGAAATATTATTAACTCTTAAGTAAACCTACCTACTAAAATACGTATAAAATGTTTGCATATTCATCAGCGTCATATTAGGCAGCTAGAATAATGCTTCTCACTTAGAAACATTCACATTTATTATTATAGTGTATCTTCGTAAATCCCTAAGTCAAATAAATACGTAATATATAACGCTATACATATTATAACATCATCTTCGTATGTAGCAAAGCAAAATGTAAAATTAATTTGTTCTATGACAACAATTTCGCGCCTTTATAAAAACAAAATGTCCGCTAGCACAGATAAAAGTGAATATTTTTTACCTTTTTTCCATTCGATAACCGTTGTTCCACAGATTATGCAAGCGTTATGAAAAGAATTGTGTAATAGAAAACCAGCGAATGGAATCTAGGAAACGGTTCGTGTGCAAGCAATTTTGTGTCGTTTAAAATCTAATCAAGTTTGTTTCGTTGGGTTTAACTTTGTAACTTATTACTTTGGTATTCGTTCAAAAAGGAACAAAAGATTTTTAATTTAGCTGATACTTGTGTATTTTAATAATATGGATTTTAACAGTGTTAACTTTTTAGATAATTTAGAGAATTAAATTGACAAACTTTATTATACTTAATTATTTTTACTCATTTTACTAATTTTTAGTTTATAAAGCCTATGGTCTGATTTTTTTAAATAATGTTCTTTAACCCTTTTCTTATTATCTCTATCATAGAGAGAAACGGGTACAATGCAGGTACGCACTTTGTTACTCGCTGATAATGTGGTCATCTAATGAATTCATTTGAAGAAATTATTATAAAACGTCAACTTTATCAAATATCTATATATAATATCGATGGTAAAGTACTTTCTTAGAATAAAAAATAAAATATTGAGGGTAGAATATGACGAGAATATTATCGTCAATCGAGCCGAGGTTTTGACGTTTAATATTTTTAACCTAGTTTTTGTAACAGGCGTGTCTCGTGTTATGCTGATCTTGGAAAGTGCTTCATATTGAAGATACGGTTGCTTCATTTTCATAAGTTTTTCATATTGATATAAAATAATTCGTGTGATTGTGCGTGTTTTGATATTGGTACTTATTTCCTGATATTGAGAAGATTCAGAGTGCTGAAGTGGTGACGTACCTATATATTTTAAATTTCCTCTTTTAATTGCTATTTTTCTGAATTAAAATCATCCTCTTAAGGGCGCTCTCCCTTAACATAAAACACGTCATCATAAAGACGAAAATTCACCGAACATTCAAAAGGTATGTAATATGTATCTAGCTATATTGCATGATTGTGCCTAATTATTATAAGAAGTTATATATAGGACCAAACCATACGTCTTCTATACTAATATTATAAAGAGAAAAGATTTATATTTTTGCAATTGCATTTTTGGTTGTAACGAATAAACTAAAAGCTACTGGACCGATATTAAAAGTTACACCTATGTACCTGTGTATCCTGATGCTGTTGTAAGTACGACTGCATGTTGTACGGCATCCATTGCGTGTTCGCGTAACATTGCGACAAAACCACGCACAATGTCTGAAATGTATACATTTATTTACCACCTTAATAATAATATTATAGCCTTTTATTCAGTCAAAGGAGAATGCCCGTACCCGTACCATAATGCGTCTGATGTACATTAACACCAAAAATAATGTTTTATTTATGTGTATAATGTACTGATTTTTAACCGTCTTTTTTAACCGCATTAAAAAAATATCAAAAAAGGATAATACATAATTATCAATTATCTCCTTCCGCAAAAAATGGCATATTCGTAAAACAAACGTTTTTTGGTTAAATATTGACAAAATCTTGTTGGTAGTGAAAAGATAAATAAAAACTAGACTCTGGAGAGTCTAGTACATAATACATATATAATATAAGTACATATATAAATAATAAGACAAATTTAACTATTTAATTACGAAGGCAAGAATAACTGATGGAGAAGAACTCATCAGTAAAGCAAGGCCGACAGGCTCATTGGCGCGATGATAGAACACCTACCGTTCTGATGGCTCGCAGGTTCGAATAATTTATATATTTTATAAGCAATGTCTTCCCCACGTTCGGTCACTTCCGGCAATAAACAGGTGAAAAGAATTTAAAAATTCCGACTGAGTAACGATCATAGATGAAAAAATCGTGAAGAGCACTATGCTTTTGCGTCTCAGTCTATGGATTTCCAAATACTCTTTTTTTATAACAGAGCGGACAACCGAGCAGGTGGGTTACCTGATGGTAAGTAACCACCACCGACTTAAAAAGTCTCAAATGCGTTGTCGGCCTTTTAAAAATTTATAGGCTCTTTTTTTAAGCCAGCGAGGTCGTAGACAGATGGAAACACTGTAACACGTGAACCTGACCGTGCTCGACTTCCTCCTTTCCGAAGTAAAAAGTAGATCAAAAGCGCATCATTGACTGATGTTCTGTGACTGAAGTACCTTTCAAGTGAACCTCATGCTCGTCTGTCGATATCTAACAAAATAAAAATATTCCTACATATAAGTATATATTTACTGAAATTACAATTTTATAGATCATTGTTGTAACATTGTAGCGACGTAGCGAATAAGCCCGTTTTATCCAGCCGTATATCACGCGAACCAAGCCGGATAAATATTACCGCAATACATTCGCTTCAAGAATAAATATTTTCTCGGTGTATTTGCATTTTATACGCATTGTAAACGATACTGTGGTAAATTGTGAATGTTGTCTCTTCATTCTATAGGGAACTTGAGTTTGTGTGAAAATCATAATTCCCGGACTAAAGATTTAAATGAAAGCCTAATTGGTACATTGGGTAGAACCTTGCGTTCCGATGGGTTACAGGTTCGAATCCCGCCGGTTACATCGACGATATGTTTGTAATTTTCTGTAAACATGTTTAGAAGTATGTCAATTGAGGAGTTTTAAGAACTTTTTATCGATGTTTTTTTTATAATCTTTGGAAAATTTTGTACATATTTCTCTGATCATTTTACTTAATAAATCAGTCTTCTGTACTCGTCCAAGACAATTTTTTATTATGTCTCCCCGAGATTCGAACTTGAGGCCTCCGGTGCTAAACTTAATGCAACCACTGGTTATAAAATCTAGTTCGATTTAAAATAAAAATCTGTTTTATCTTAAATCCAATAATGTTTCTTAAGCGTTAGCAAGCTCCAGCTAATATTCTTCTTGAGAATTTATTTCGCGGCAAATGGCGTTCAGCAGTCAGCGGCCACATTGGCAATAAATCACTACAGCTTGTTGTGCACTATGACTTTGTGGCCAGGGACATACACCGGGCGGTTGGAACGCGGCGTTTGACACGCGTTTCATTGGCTATTGAATGAATTTATATAAATAATAATTCAGATTATGAAAGCCACATTTTTATTTATAAGTAACTAAAATTTGAAGGTTTATAAGTAATATTATGGTTTATAGTACATGAAATACAATTATCCGAAAAATTAAAATTAACTGTTCTAACCTATTGCAAAAACTACGTAAAATCTCGTAAAGAGGTACGTCAAGAAGTTTTATTTCTGGTAAAATGCCTGACCGTTTTGCAATCATAATATCTACTATAGAGGTAAATGCCTAGACAAGAAAGAAACATCTGATAGATAATTGAGACAGACATACATATATCACAGACCAAATGGGAATTGGCATTTAAAGCACATCAAAGTTTTTTTGATGGACATTGGTAGATGGAAATCAATTATTAAAAAGAGGAGCAAGCTTTTTTGATAGAATACACATGTTTGAAACATTTCTTACGTAGTACTTATACGTCTCAACTGAACTCTCTAGAGTCCAAACTATAAACTATAGTGACTCAAAGTGGTCTCGTACCCGCAATAGGCTCTATCGAAGGGATGTTGTTGTGCTCCTTAGATCGCTTCACTAGCCAAAATTTTATTTTGCCCTTTAAACAAACTCTAAAAATATCTGAAAGGTATGTAATTTCCCACTTTGTATAACTAGGCTTTGAAATCTGTTTTTCCGTTCCATATTATACATTGCGTCGTTTTTCCTTGAAAAAAAGGAAAAACAAGCACACTTTCACATTTATAATAATTATATTAATTGGCTAAAATGTCACAGCAAGTGTCTCATTTCCCTAATTTCTTCAGTCTCTTAAAAGAACGACGTTTATTTTCGTGATATCAGCCCGTATGTTTACAGTATACACGCTAAGCTTTTTACAGTTGGGCAAGAGTGTCGGATGTTGTTGATGCATTGTCTGCTATAAAACGTGGCCGTTAACGTATGGTTTAAGGCTTTGTCAAACTTTATGCGAAAAAAAAAGAAAAAATAAGTTTAAATAAAATACTGTATACCGGATTAAAACGCGATTTATTATTTATATTGTTTAAATTATTTATCCCGACGTTTCGGATGCTTTTCAGCAACCGTGGTCGCGAGGAGAGAGAAAGATGACAGTTGTCTGAAATCCGAAACGTCGGGATAAATAATTTAAACAATATAAATAATAAATCTGAAAAGTGTGATACTCCCGTTAATAAAAGACAATATTAGAAAAAATTAGTTCAAGATAGTAAAATACCAAATAATATAGAGTATTGTTTTTAATTCGAACAATAAATAATTTAATTATGTGTATGTATCGTTTGGTTTATGTATATAATTATTTATTTATGTTTTGAAATTAGGATTGCTGTACCTTATGTTTTATACCTTTTTTTCCTTTCCAGAGGTTTGCTTATAAGAGATCGGATATTGCGATAATGCTATCCTCCTATACAATGTTTAGCTTTAGTATTTATTTGTTTCTATGATTCTTTATTCTATTATATTGGAACAAATTTAAAGAATCCAATTATACATAGGATGATTTTTTTAAATAGACGTGTTTGACCAAATCCGAAACTATGAGGAATAGCGAAAAGTATTAATACACCATTCGACACCTCATTATATCGAATTAAGACACATCTAAAAAGCTATATGAAAACGCTCACTGTTTGAAGAAGCCTTAATGCAGTCGTTTTGCGCGGTTCACTTGAAAAGTGTAAAGAGTCTTTTATTTGGCGTTCGTGAGTAATTTGTAGTTCTAAGTATCTTTTATTGTTACAGAGATAAATAAGTTACGCGGTAGAAGATATATTCCCTATAATTATTTGTACTAGACGGATATCGACAGACGAGCGTTAGGCAGACATCATTGATAAATGAGGCATACTTGACCTATTTTTACTTAGTCTTTGGTAATCCTGCTAGAAATAGCTAGTCCTAGGTTAAATCATATTTATGGATATAAAAAAAATATGTCATATCCGACGGGCATCGAAACCGGAGTCCATGAATTTAAGCCAAATAAAATATTAAAAAAAATATCTGGCTATACAAGGATGCGATGCAGGCCATGGGTTTGATGTTTTTTTTAGTATACATAATTATTGTTTAATTTAAAATGTAAAATATGAACAATAAGAAAAACGATTCATTTGATAATAGGTGATTTCTCAGCCACTGAACAACAGTTAGTGACAACGGTCAACGACCTATATTTTACCTACTTCAACCATTGTTGACAATAAGATCGAAAATAGAAATACAAAGGAGTTATTTTACTATTACACTGTGGAATGTAGGTGGTATACGACTACTTATTTTATTATTAATGACCTATATTCATTGTCTTATATGTATACTACCATATAAGTCAATGCCTATATATATATATACTTCTAAAATTTAAATTTGGAATTCCTTGTATTTCTTAATGATTTTTTATTAGACATCTTCCTTTCCTTAGGTTTTTAATGTTTACGATAATTACAGTATTCAATTAATCCAAAACTAATAATAATGATGTTAAAATTATGTCGTAATAAAATATAATTTAAACTCACATATGCCTTCAGTGCGTTCATTTTCAAATAATTCCGTAGAAAGCAAAGTCACTAATGATGTCACAATATTTTCGCGCGCTATTTTATAGTGAAGTGACAGGTGACTTTTTAAATTGGTGTTTTTGCTCTTATTGTCCGATATACAGCGCAATTTGAACTGCTTTTACCTAACAAATATGTCATAGATTGGCGGTGCTAGTCTAGACAAAGGCACGCTTTTATCTTCATCTAATAGGCCATTGCTGTACAGAGTTGATGATCATATTAAAACTTCCACTTTTTGGGAATGGAAAAAAATTTTTTTTTTCATGATTATCCTAAACAAAAATTTTGTTGATTTTTTTTGGCCTGGTAACGAGAGCTTTGATTCAAGCCTTATTAAGCCAATTCGGGCACCAATTTCCACTTTTTTTTTAATCGTGAGTATTTGCACTTGTTCATGATATGATTATTATGATTGGAGTTGAATTAAGAATATAAAAAATAGTTAAATTTTGATGTTGGATTGGCTTGAAATGCCTATAACTAAGCACATTATATTTTAATGAGATGTAAATAATTAAATAAATAAATGCAAAATTATATTAAATAAATAATTATTATTCAACCATATAACGTGGTCCAAGAACAAAAAAATCAAATTAAGTGTCCTCTACTAAAGATACAATGTGATGGTTCATTTATTAGCTTTATTAAAGAATAATTAAAAAGATAAGATGTATAATTTTATTTTGAATCTTAAAAAAATCTATTTAATCCCTATTAGATAATTTTTATTTTTTTTATGAACAAACGAACTTTTTCAGAATCGCTTTTTATGTAATGTTTATCTCGAAATTACGTTATTAAATTTCTTTAATCAATAATATTTTTAGATAATATCAATGATTTTTTTTACTTTTAAAAGAACAAAGACATCCTTATTATCTTGATCAAGTTAAAATCTAAACACCGGAACCGCTATCTATTTCCTTGTTCCGATCAAACAATGCATAGATTGTTATACTGTACTTATTATGTAACATTTATATATAATTGTTTTAGCTAGTAACGCCCCGGTTTCGCACGGGTGCAATATAGATGTACTATACTATGTTACTCGTTGGTTAAGTAGCTTTCTATTGGTGAAAGAATTTTTAAAATCTGTCCAATAGTTTTTGAGTTAAATCGTAACAAACAGACAAATCTTTCCTCTTTATAATATAAGGATAGATTAGAGTTTGGTTAAGGAAATTTGAGTTTGGTATAACGCGGCAAATTTAAAAATATAGGGTTTTGTTTAATACATCAGTGTTAGTCTCTCACTCTAACCATACAAGCTCGTAACCCTTGTAAGGAGTCAAATCCACGATTTGACTTCTAAAAGTGGTTAATTAAAGCTAACATTGATGAAGAAATTTAAATAAAACTTATAAGAAAACCTAAAAATCTATTAACTTCGAAACATGATTGGAGTCAACTTTCTCGATATAAGCAAATCATGAAAATATTCAATCGATTGATATTGAAGCTTGTACTAGTAAAGCTAACTAATAAATATGTCAATGAAAATCATTTATTAGACAAAATAAAAATATGATAAAATGTTATTATTTTTATTTTAACTTGTGATTTTTTTTTAGATTCGAGCAAACTGACTGGCCTGACGATATATAATTAATTACCGCCACCCATGTTCAACAACATCATCAGAGAGGTCTTGAGGATGCGTTGCCGGCCTTTAAGGTAAATACTTATTGAAGAATAATTTAAAATGACAATACCGGTCTTATTCATAAACGTAGTATAAACATGAAATAGTTATTTATGTTTATTTATTTATTACAATTATATTTTTTTTATAAATACTTATTTCTATTGGCCAAAGCATATAAAGTATTATATTTTTTTAGTATTTATTATTATTTTCATGTATGATTCCCTTATTCTGAGAGCCAGGTTAATAAATAAAACCAAAATAAAAAATAATAGTATATTTATTCAACTATGTACAAATATATATCTAGAAGTGCGCAGTCAGTCCATCTATTTCGTATAAATCTGTAAATATCTCTTCCACCTTTGTACCAATCTTCCTCGCGATCTGAAACAATTCATCAACATCAATAGAGCCTCTGTAATGGGGAAAATAAAGAAAAAAAATCAGTCGTCAGACATTTTCGTGTCGAAAATCGATGTGGATCGAATTAACAGATTCGTAATCAGCGCTCTCAAAAACCCCCGCCTATAAATTTTCACGAAAAAAAAAACGGAATCCATCGATTTCTGTCCGCCATTTTGGATTCGCCATTATAAATTTGATGAATCTGATGACGGATTCGTAATCAGAGCCTTCGAAAATCCCCGACTATAAATTTGCGCGTAAAAATAGGGTATCCGTCGATTTATGTCCGTCATTTTGAATTTGGGAAATCTGATAACGGATTCGTAATCAGCGACCCCAAAAACTTGTATATTTGGATATGTGATGTGATACGTTTAAAAAAAATAGTTGAGGGTAAGATAAAAGCACGAAAATACATTTTCGGCTTCAAACCGCCATACTGGACTCCGCCATCTTGAATTTGAAATTTTTTTCCCATGAATTTTATAAATTAGGGTAAACGCCATATATTGACCTCCCGGAGGGGTCCACATCGATTTTCGATACGAAAAGGTAGATTGAAAAAAAATTGCAGTTATTTTTTGAAATAAATAAATATAACTTTGTCGGTTGGCATTTTTTGCAAATTTTCTCAACGGATTCTAAAAGCTGATTAAATTTTACGCCGGATATGGCAATTCATGTTTTTTTTTCAGAATAGGTTTCATGATAGGAACAGCCGCTGAAAATCGGATAAAAAAGCGTCCGTTTGAGACTTTTTTTTGGACTAATTTTGTAAAAGTGAAAGTGTAAAGTGACTCACGTCCTGTTGTTCAGCGACCGGCATGGACGTGTACAGTGCCACCAGGTCCCCGTCCAGTACGCCTCGTGCCGCGCCGCCAGACACCGGCCGCCGGGAGAACTTATACGTTCTGTATATAGAGACAGACATACATACATAATTAAATCTTTATTGCTAACCACAATTGAATCGGTCATTCCAAAAACCTCATAAGTCACACAATTAGAAATCAATAAAAACAAATGAGATTTAAAGGACTTTTTTGTGCTTAATTTAGTCATTGAGTGGTAAAAAACACAAATAGCGAATAACCTTCACAGTTTATTAAAAAAACTATACTAAAAGTAACTAACTAACTAATTAAAAGTCTATACTAATATTATAAAGAGGAAAGACACTCCGAAACTGATGAACTGATTTACATGAAATTTTTCATAGTGATGAGATACATCCAATTCGTTTTCATTTAAATCGGTTGTCGAATTCATCATCATTTATAGCCCAAGCGAACGAAGTCGCGGGCATCAGCTAGTAAACAAATAAAATAGGATTATCATACCTGTACGCCCTCGGGTTGAGTCCGGCGACATGGCATATGTAGTTGTTCATCACGTTTTGCAACATCAGCAGCCTCCGATACACCTTCTCCGACACTGGCAACACGTACCCCACTCCGCCGTCCAGTGTTGCTGTAAACATAAAAAAAAACTCCATTTTATATAATACTGGCAACACGCGCCGACTTCGCACGGGTGCAATGTAGATGTACTATACTTTTTTTATGTTAGTTATCGACAGACGAGCATGAGGCTCACTTGATGGTAGGTTACACCTCAGCCACAGAAGATCAGTCAATGATGCGCTGTCGACCTACTTTTACTTCGAGCATTAGGAAGTCCATAGACTGAAACCGAAATGCGCAATGTGCACTTCACGGTTTTTCCATCTATGAACGGTGAAATTTCGATATTCCTCCCACCCGATCAATGCCCGAAGTTACCAGACGTGGGGAAAACATGCTTACAGAAAACTATAAACATGTGTTCCCGGTGGGATTCGAACCCACGACCCATCGATGCGCACGGCAGGTGTTTTACCAAACGCGCCAACGAACCCGTCGAAATATATATATACACAAAAAATACGCTGATAATGTAGCTTTCTATTGGTGAAAGAATTTTTAGTTCAGTAGATCCAAAGATTACACCCTACAACCTCACAAACAATATTATAAAGAGGTAGACAAATAAACCTGCTAGACAAAAAGCATTGTTGGGATAAAAAATGTATATGTTATCTTAAAATAGTTTATTTTAAATATTAATTAAATTAATGATTGAATGAAACAATGAACAATAGAGTGAGTGAATCTATGAACGATACAGTGAGTGAATCTATGAACGATAGAGTGAGTGAAGCAATGAACGATAGAGTGAGCGATTCTATGAACGATAGAGTGAGTAAAAATATGAATGATTGAGTGAAGCAATGAACAATAGAGTGAGTGAATCTATGAATAATAGAGTGATTTAAGCTATGAACGATATATTGAGTGAATCTATGAACGATAGAGTGAGTGAAGCATTGAACGAAACTCACTGAACATGGTGACGTGCCGGCGCTGCTGCGCGCTGGGGGCGGGGCGCGCGGCGATGCGGAACATGGCGTGCACCTGCTGCCCCAGGTGGAAGTCGCACTTGCGGATCAGACGCTGGCCTATGGACATCGGGGTACTCTCGTCAGTTTATATTATTCATTCGGGCTGTATCCACGAGCGAGAGAATCGCGGCGATGTTATCGTCGTGCCACATATTTCTATACTCTTGCCATTATACACATGCTGAGAGAATGTATAGAAAAACATGGCACGGCGATAACATCCCCCGATGCTGCTCTGTTCGTCGAGCCAATAGCGTGTCAGTGATAGCGAGTGAACACTATTAGCGTTGCGTTCGCATTCCGCCATCTTAACTGATACGGCACTCCCACCCTGATGCTTTCCCCCTCTACAACTTTGACGAATTGACGTGATATTATTGATTTTTTTTAATTAGTACATATTTTTGTGTAACTGATACTCAAAAAAAGGCGCTCTTGCAATATAGCTGTAGTTCCACCATTTTAAATTATATTTAAATGTAAAAAAAATGTACAAGTACACAAAAACATGTACTAATTACTGATCTTCAAAGTTTTTAAATAAACATATATTATATTGCTGAAAATAAAATCAAGAAAATCACTTCATTTCGCCCGCTATAACTGTATATATTACCCCTTAAAGCGAGAGTGAACAGGCACCTTCTAGGCGGTTATGATTTACCCATCTTGACGCAACATCACTTACCATCAGTTTTCAACCAAAGAAACCAACATTAGAGTATATAAAGGCCCTCACCTCCGTAGCTCTCTCGGGCCTGCGGCTGGTACATGAAGAGCGCCAGGTTCCCCTCCAGCTCGCTGACCAGGAAGCCGAGGCTGGTGTTGTCCACCATGAACTCCATGTCGTATATCTAATATCAAGCCAATATAAGATATATTGTCTAAGTTTTCCTCAATTTTTTAACCTCCCATGTGTCGACGGCCGCCATCTTGAATATGACGACTTATACAATATATCTCGTTCTCATTAGAACGAATTTCAATAGGTTAGAACAAGATAGCATTAGATTTCATAGAGATTTTGGCGCGCAATTCCATAAAGCCTATGACGAACCGCCAGGCCATTTCTTCTCAGACCAGTGGTTAATGATTAACACTAATTGTTATTTTTTATGAAACAGGGGACAAAAAGGCAGGTAACTCACGTGATGATAAGCCATCATCACCCAGAGACATCTATCACCAGAGGGCTTGCAGGTGCGTTGTCGACCTTGGAAAATTGGGTAAATACAATGAAATATACGAAAATATCAGAGACGTGATTAAGATTATAACTTTTGTCAATTGAGTTCTCATGAATTCTCATCCCAATAGTCACTTTTGAGAAATGTGATATTAATCTTGAACTATTATCATGAAAGCTAAGGTTTCGCGTTTTTCCCAGGGTCCCTTAAAATTACAGGGCATATTTTTGTCAAGATATCCCTTGAATTTTTAAAAGACCGACAACACATCTAAGACGTTAGAGTCACTGAGGTCCATGGGCTGTGGTTGATTACTTAATACCATAAGGTTATCCACTCGGTTGTCTGCTCTGAAAAAAAAGTATAGCCATTAGCCATATAGGAAACCTATTTTTTCTAAGTTTTCTTACCTGAGCTGTCCTAAAGTCCCTAGACACGAGGGACAGTGTCCTATGTTTGTCCTGATACCTCAGCAAGGAGATGGACTTATACACGTCAGCAACTAGTATGAGGTTCTTGACCGCCAACATTCGGTGGACGTAAATTTGCGTGTCTATGAAAGCCACGCCCACTAAGTCATTGTCTTTTAATTGCCAAATATATATCTGAAAATTGAAAATGAGTTTTTTTTCTTTTATTTTGGCATCAAACAGTCAAGTATATATAATAATAATAATAACATATTTTTATTTAAAACTACAGGCCTACAGTGCCAAAAAAGAAATATAAAAAAAAGGAAGAGTCGCGTGAAACGTGTTGTTAGTAACATGATATTTTAACTATAGTGTACGCGCAAGTGCTAGTCTCCTCCTGCGGTATGTGAGCGGTAGGGCGGGGGATATTTACACACCTCAAGCTGACTCAGTCTGCCGTCGACCGCCGTGACGGTTACACGACTTATTTGTTCGCGTCAGTTTATTCCAAATACATATGAGTTAAATATCCTAAGATGGGTCCGCCAATACCACGACAAGTGAAAAATGTTATTTAGACAATGAAATTCTAGTCTGTAAACATCGGAAATTACAAAATTTTCATCTTAACGGAAACCTGAATACTTATTGAGAAATGTTAATTTGTTTTTAAAACTGTTTTGTACCATTAATAATAAAATTTAATTAACACTTTTAACTGTGTGTTTTGCTTAGCCCGGAAAAAGAAAATATAGTTTTATAATTTACCCGTGACATTAATTAAGACAGTTTTAACATAATTATCCGAATATTTATCTGTTCTCAAATATCTCGCGCGTATCTTGACAATACGCGCCCTCCCCCGTCTCACCGCTCACATACCTCAGGCGGAGACTAGCACTTCCGCGCGGACTATAGTACGTAATTAAATTGTGCTTAACTAAATTATTTCTATTCATTTAATATAATATTAATTTAAAACTTTAAGCTACTAGATCCTAAGGCATAAGAGAATTTTAAATCTTGATAAACTGACTGACTGGTTCGATCAACGTTAAGCCTAAAACTATTTTATTACGATTGTACCTATATGGATTGGACTCTTGAATTTACAAATTATGCCTTTTATACCGTAATTTTGACGCCTCTAAGGGGGTGGTATGCTGACGGTGATAATTTAAGTGTTAATTAGTAAATCATGTTTCAGTCAGTAACTATAATATACAGCAGACTCTCACTAATCCGGCATTATTAAAACCAGAGGGTGCCGGATTAGTGAGATTCTACTGTACTAGCAACTTATGGTGAAAATAAAACGAATGACCTATATACTTTCGTACTCAGTAATTACTACTTTCTCAAACCAAGGCGGAACTAATAGTATATTTTTATCAGATATCTATACAGAAACGTTAATCTTACATAATAGGTAATATCTATACTTATAAATAATAATATAAAGAGGAAAAATTTGTTTGTTTGTTACAAACTCAAAAACTACTAGACCGATTTAAAAAATTCTTTCACTAATAGAAAGCTACATTATCAGCGAGTAACACAAGCGCTTTTTTGTATAGTACATCTACTTTGCACCCGTGCGAAGCCGGGGGGAGAACGCTACTCTACCATAACACTACTCAACAAATTTCAAACTTTTTATTTTATCTGAGATCCTACTATGTGATTATTATTCCTTGCTATTGACTTAATAGAAATATGTAAATGAGGTTTTTCTATCACATCTCATTTTCAAGATAAACGTAAAAAGTTAATACCATGATTTTCTTACAAAGTCAAGCTTTCTCGTTATATTTTATTGATTTTTTGAATGAAAAGGCGAAGCTTTCTTAGTGTAGCTGGCTTTCCTCTTGTAATGAGATCCTGGAGTGTCTCTAACAAGGCTCCAACAGTAATCTGCGAGCATAGCAGGCTCCCATCTTCCTTAAAAACGTTTTTCAATTGCAGCTACATCTTGATGAAAGCGTTCCCCGTGTTCATCGCTAACTGAACCCATATTTTCGGGGAAAAAGTCCAAATGTGAATGAAGGAAATGTAGTTTTAATGAAATATTGCATCCCATTTTATGGTAGCAGTCCAACATCAGTTTTATTCTTTTGCGAAAGTCAGCAGATTTGTTGTTACCAAGGAAATTTTTTGTCACGTCAATAAAACCTTTCCATGCTTGTTTTTCAGTATGGTTAAGGGTAGATGTTAAAGAGGAATCTTTAATCAACTTCTTTATGTCCGGACCTACGAATATCATATAAATAAACAGAAATAGCAATCCACGGCATGATTCGTTGGTTCAGTCCATACCATCGGCCGCGGCGTAGCAAATGGCATTTTTTTACTGTTCCATTGCACCAACTGTTCAGATTCGTATAACACCTTAGACAGCAGACTTTAGGGACCCACGCCTTATCTTGATTTCTCACATCACGGTCAAAATAGGATAAGTAACATCGTTTGTTCAGGTCTGAAAGTGTGTTTTTTTTCGATTTTGACGTAAATTCGCCACAAATATAACAAAACAAGTTAGGACTGTTAACACACGTACGTGACATTTTGAAGTTCAACAATTAAACTAACTTTTAAAGTATGTTTTGTTTGTAAACCAATCCTATTTTCGAAATACTCGCGCTTCAAAACCCAAACTTAGATCAAAAAGTTAAAAGTACCATTTCTCCTCTTCTAGACGTGATATCAAAATAAAATGCCTACAGATAGTTATTATTAGTTAATCTCAATATGAAAAGATATGAACCAATTCAGATATTTTTTTAGTGTTGAGTAGTGTAATCAATAAATGATGTGTTATCAATATTTTTTTGTCAGCACCGGACATCGAACCACCGATCTTCACTCACCTTCTGTCCAACAGCAGATATGAGGAAGCCGAGCACTTGTGTGAGCGCGGTAACGGGACCTTTCTGCTCCTTAGCGTATATCTCCTTGAAACGGTTCTTGGTGAGCGGCTGGCCCGGCTCCGGTACTACGTCTATTATATCATAAATTATTATCTGAAATATCAAAAATACGACTCTTAATACACAATCTCTAGGTAATAG
The DNA here is from genome assembly GCA_905404175.1 of Anthocharis cardamines. Classification (NCBI taxonomy): domain Eukaryota; kingdom Metazoa; phylum Arthropoda; class Insecta; order Lepidoptera; family Pieridae; genus Anthocharis; species Anthocharis cardamines. The sequence continues at coordinate 7,947,523 of FR989974.1, forward strand.
CAAAAAAAAGGCCGGCGTTATTTAAAAAGAAAAAAGAATGCCCTTAACTTAATTTTATAAGTCAAGTATAACTTATATGATTACGTAATGGCTGGCCATGCGTCATGCTCGTGAACGGGTGCTACTTGTGGTGACTGGTGGGACTTGAATTCGTGTATGCGGTGATGTTAGTTATTTCGACTATGTGTTTGCGTGTTGTTCCCACGAGAATGTAAGTGTGTGCTCCTATTTCACCATGCCTACTGCTGATAGAGGACAAATCTTTTTTATTATTATAGCTAATTACTAATAATATATATCCTTTTTTTTTGTTGGTTACTAATTGGTTTTTATGTTTATTAAAAGCCTGAAAATTTTGAAGTTATACTTCTTTTGGCGCGTTTGTATGAGAGTGAATTCATGACCTGCGCGCGCACGATGTGAAGTTGGCTACAGAATAGAATTTGATTGATTTTAACATTTTTCTTAGATATTTACTGCAGTTTTGTTTTTTAACATTTTTCTTCAGACGCCAATGAAGAATAACTTCTAACGCGTGTACATAAGTACACACATACCTTTTTTTACCTTAAAACTATTTTTATTATGTAAATATTTGTATTGTTTTTACTAAATTACTGACCCTCCCTCTAGATGTGATGTCCTCTCCGTAGTTGTAATTAGTTCCTATCGCGATGTAACCGCGACGACCGGACCTAAAGAACAATTCATCCGATGATTGATTTCCTTATCAAAAAACATTAGTTTGGAGCACCCTTTTATGTAAATAATAAATACTTGTATCAGAATACTCAACTCCATACCAAAAGAAAATAAAATAAATCACAATAAAACCGGGTAACGAACCGTTCATAGATGGAAAAACCGTGAAGTGCATATTGCGCGTTTCGGTTTCAGTCTATGGATTTCCGAATGCTCGAAATAAAAATTAGGTCGACAGCGCATCATTGACTGATGTACTGTGGCTTAGGTATGCCCGTCTGACATCTGACATAAAAAAAAAATGATTTTAAAATTTAAAAAAATAAGTATGAAGCTTGCACTCACGTGGTCCCCTCATAGGACAGCGACACATTCTTGAGGCAGGTGACGTGTTCCCACTCGTCCAGCTCCACGCGCGTGTTGGGTATCACCTCCCAGGAGACGGGGGAGAACAGCATCACGGAGAACCGCTCCAGCATTGGGTAAGGGAACCTGGAATCAGGGTTTAGTCTTTTTACATTCGATAGAGTGAGACCTGAGAGTGAGATACTCGAGTAGAATAACTCGAGTATCATATCCTACAAGTATCGTAATGGGGCCTTAATGTAAAATTAGAAGCATTTAATTTTTTTTACTGACGTTTATAAGTGTACATTGTGTTACCTAAATGAATTTTATCAATAAGGCCGTTAGTATAGATATAAAGAGCAGTGCATCACCTATCCCCCTTGTTCTCGGCGCTCTTCTCCTTGTCCTCTCCGTTGAACTTGTAGTAGGAGGTGGTGGGGTGCGCCGCGGAGGCCAGCAGGCAGTACGTCCTGGACTCCAGGTGGAAGGTGACCGCGTGCGGCGTCTCCCGCAGCGGCACCTTGCGCACCGCCCACGCCGCGTCGTACGACAGGTGCGCGGGGAGCACGCTGATGCGGAGCGAACCCTGCAAACGTGACCGTCATTGACTCAGCATATTTATTATTTTTTTATTTATTTATTTAAAACTTTATTGCACTAGAAATACAGAAATATACAAATATAGAAACACACATTTAAATAAAATACTGTATACCGGATTAAAACGCGATTTATTGTTTAAATTATTTATCCCGACGTTTCGGATCATTATCAAATCATCAGGAAATCAGCAGTATGTGAACACACTCTGGATAAACCAAACCACTACATACGTTTCGACCAACCAAAAATCCTTGCAAAAGAAAGTAGATTCTTTCCCAGACTAGTACGTGAGGCTATTGAAATTAAAAAACATCCTAACTTCAATAGAGAAGATGGTTTGAGACTTTCCAACACCTGGGATCCAGTTATTAAAAATCTAAAGCCCCAAATCAAACATACTAAAAAACAAGAGGACACCGTTAGTCAATATTGTCATAATATAGAAAATTACAGTAAATATCAACTCCGTAGGAATAGATGGCGTTAATATGTAATGATTGTAAAACAAAAACTTGGCGATTAAAAAGAGTGGCGGCGAGTTTCTTGCCAGTTCTTCTCGTCCGCTCTACGCCCTTGATTTGTGAACTGGTAGTAAATGTAAAATTAGAAGCATTTAATATTAGTAATATTAGTAATTTAATATGTATTATTTTTTATTGACGTTCATAGATGTACATTGTGTTACCTAAATTAATAGATTATTTTTTAATTTAATTGAATTAAATATGGCAACTTTGTGACATTTCAAATATAAGACAACTGTCATCTTTCAGTCTCCCGCGACCACGGTTGCTGAAAAGCATCCGAAACGTCGGGATAACTAATTTAAACAATAAATCGCGTTTTAATCCGGTATACATTATTTTATTATATTATTTTATTTAAATGTGTGATACTCGCGTTAATAAAAGACAATATTATAGAAACACACAGGTAAAGTAGAAGAACTGGCGGCCTTATCGCTAAGTAGCGTTGGTACAAGTGAGACACAAGAGAAGAAATAGGTAGTGCAAAAAAAAGTAATACTAATAAGAAAACCTGCTGGTCATTCTGCCAGAAACTATTGTGGTCTCAATGACCAGCGCTGTGGAACTCGTCTGCTTCACAGCATTATGCTGAGCCAGGGCCAATTACAACCACAGCACACACACATTTAAACACTTTTAAAAAATGTACCTTAATGTTATGTTCCAAAATTTTTTGTTTTTATTTTGTGATTCTGTGTGTGTGTTTCGTTCGTAATAAATGTTATGGCTATGTCTATGTCTATTTTGACGGGTTCGTTGGCGCATCGATGGGTCGTGGGTTTGAATCCCACCGGGAGCACATACACAATTTTCTGTAAGCATGTTTTCCCCACGTCTGCTAACATCGAAATTCCGACCGGGTAACGTACCACCGTTCATATATGGAAAAACCGTGTGCACTTCACGTGCTTCGGTATTGCGCGTTTCGGTTTCAGTCTATGGATTTCCAAATGCTCGAAGTAAAATTAGGTCGACAGCGCATCATTGACTGATGTTCTGTCAAGTGAACCTCATGCTCGTCTGTCGATATCTGACATAAAAAAAACCATCAGCAACTATGGTTCGTGTTTTTGTCCGATTGCTGTCATTTGACCGCTCTGGTAGGTTTAGTGTTAATAACCCTAAAAAAACATCAACAAATTCACAGTAGCACCATCGCACGGAGTGGTATTAGGCACTGAAACTTGGCCAAAAACGTTTTTTTTTTATTTATTTGTAATTCTTATCTTAGTGTTTTGCTTCTGGGAGCTAAGTAGTTATTACATACAATAGCGGACACTCAAAGTGCCAGCGTAACACAGTGCACCACACGGTCTTTCGGAAGTTACATGTCGCTGAAAGTGGTCGTGTGATTCTTCGAAACACTCGCATTTCACGGTTCCTTAAAGATCCTCTATTTTCTAAACAAACGATTTTTTGGTGGTTTTTGTGATAGATTGCTCTGAGCCAGGTACGTACTTAATCCGAAAAAGTCAAGTCAAGGCAAAAGTCCGAGTATTTTTTATTTTTTATGGTCACAAAGGAAGTTGTGATTTGCTATAACAAAAAACCTTACATTACAATATCTCGAAGAGGTTTTGTTCTACTCTTTAGCATTCTTTAGTTACAAAAACTAAAACTAGCCGCCTGAATTCGCCCCTCTATTTTTATCGATTTTTTAAAAAATGTTTATGATAATTTCTGTTTCTTATATTTTGTTTGTAAAACGTTTGTTTGTTGTAAGCAGGTACTTCGGAATTTACATTTATGACTCGGAACGAGTTATATGCCATTATCCAAGGCTCGAATGAACCAACATTTGACGGAAAATTGAAACATCCATCAAAAATGAAAATTTAAAATTCGGACTATCATTGTTACATGCTCGCGTACGTTTCTTTGAAAGTATATTGCATGTGACATTTAGACTTCATATAAGGTAATGGAATATCCGACTTTTGACTCCGAAAAAAAATAATCAAGATCAATTCAAAGAAAAACTGGGGCTCTTGGTGGTACTGCAATGAAACTGCGTCTTTATATGTATCTCTATACAAGTTTTACCCCATGTCCCCGCACTACATAAGGTACTTCGACATGGAGCTGAAGTTATACAAGAAACTATTCTTCCATTAGGCCAACTTTCAGAAGAAGCTGTAGAAGCAGGAAACAAACACATACGATTGTATAGATCAAATTACTCGAGAGTTTTCCCGGGTAAATTGCAACGTGGAAGTACTTAATAGGCTTCTGCTAACTTCAAACCTATTGATAACAGGCATGAGAAGTAGCAGAAGCACCTAAAAGAAATACTTATTATTCAGACGTGTTAAATTTTCTTTTAGAGTGACTTGACAAATATAAATGTATGAAAATGATGAAGAATAAATGTTTTATATGTAATATGTCTTTATTTTCACGCATTAATCCTTTTTTATACGAAGTATACACAAATAATAGAAGTTCTAAATGTAAAATATTTTTGGTCAAGTTTTAATGCCCGATACTCCTCTGTGCATCGCGAGAAGGAAAACACCACTCCGCCGCTTTTTGCGAACATACGAACATAGTGCAAGGAACATTTGTGGGGTAAGTCAATGTTTAGTATTAAAAAAAAATTAACCCACCTTTGCGTTGAAATAGAGGAATCCCTGGGGACAGTTGGTATTATTGAAGGAGGCGAAAGAGGCAACAGGAGCCTCTTCAGTGCAAAGCGGGTGCAACCGCAACTCTCCCCGTGACGTCAGCAGTAAGAAGTACGGGGTTTCCCCACATATAAACACCCCGTTGTATCCGCCCACATTGCCTGGAACACGCACCAACAATAGATATTAGAGAAAAATCTCGTCTTAAGATCTTAATCTTAAGCCAAATCTGACCCTGATTCGAAAACAAACAAGATGTGCCCAAAATTTTTTTTTGATTGAATTTTTATGGTCATAGATATTTATGAAATGTATGAAAACAATGAAAGCTCGATTTTTTATTATTATTATTATTTATTATATATATTTATTTCACTAGCAACACGATTATTATAATTTTATATTCATTATTATAATATACAATTAATTACAAGATTTCATTTTTCAAAATGTCACGTGGAACATGGTGTAATAGTTGCAGCTTCTTACAAATAATTTGTAAAACAAAAAACTAGGCGATTAAAAAGAGTGGCGGAGAGTTTATTGCCAGTTCTTCTCTTCCGTTCTACGCCCTTGATTTGAGAACTGGCGGTAAATGTAAAATTAGAATCATTTAATGTTTTTTATTGACGTTCATAAGTGTACATTGTGTTACCTAAATGAATAAATGGTAATTTGATTAATATCACAATTTTATCTGTTTTTAAACTCTTCTTACCAAAATATCTCATATAGCGCACGTTTTCCCTCAACGCGGCCGCCTCGTACCCGTCGTCCGCGCTCGGGATGCTCCCCCCCTTGTACCCGAAGGGGAAGGTCGCCTGCATCCGCGAGAAACGCAGCTTCAAGTTCCCCCGAGGGTATTTGTACGCCTGGCGTTTGGGAATTAAATTTTATTTATAACATATACAACATGTAGCGACATCTACAATTTACGCCTAAAAACAATAAGAAGACGTCTAATCCTGAATCGCGCTATATAAATGTTTCCAAGCACTGAGTATATACAGGGTGGAAAGAATCAATGGGCCCTGGAGGGAAACCACTTTAAATCCTTAAGATAGAGATTTTTACTTAAAGGAAACATTCCTTTATTTTTAAAAAGAAACACAACTGCATTCAAAGATTTTCTAAAATTCGTTTGCCTCACCCGGAAATCGAACCAGCTAAAAATCAAAAAACTAAACATTCGCTATTTTATTCCACTAATCGATAGAATCATTATTCAGAATAAAATCTGTCTAATAAACATTTGGTCTTAGAAATAAAAAAAATCATGAAATCTAACATTAATTAAATTTTTTCATTAGTTCTAATACGAAGGACATGTAAACATGAAAGAAAATTATAACCTAGCTGGACATTGTGGTGAGGGTAGCTGCGCCCGTAACGTAAACATCGTATTATTTTTGCTCGCTGATAATTATTGAATTTAAATTGTAAAAGTAGTGTTTATCGGCAGTGGTTAATCTAAAGATTCTTGTGTGTGTTTGTTTTATATTTATCTGGATATTTACGAATCCTTAGTGCAAGTAACTACTACTTTTGCCTTAGAATCGTGGCAACTTTTCTGTGTGTCTTACTGTCAAACTGATACAAGTAATTATTGCGAAGTAGCTCACCAAAATGAAATGTTATGCATGCAACTTATCACTAAGAAGAGAGGAACAGCTGGTCTGTGTAGATTGTATGGGTACTTATCACTATATGTGCCTAAACATGACGGCCGCGCACTATAATATGCACCTGAAGGATTCAAGTACTTCTTGGACCTGCCCTTCGTGTAATAAAGTAAGTTCTCGACGTAAAGGTGACGACACCCCTGTGCATAAACAACATGAGCATTCGTCCATAGAACGGTCATACGAAATAAACAATATGTCATGCGACTATGGCGATGCAGACATCTCAGCACTTGCAAATAACTCATTAATTGACCAGATTGGTGCTATGCTAGACTCCAAGCTCGATCTTAAACTTGACACTAAGTTAAGTGCTATGCAAGCTAAACTTACTCACGATTTTAGAACTGATTTAAACATGGCCTTGGACAGAATTAAGAAAGAATTTACCGAGACAACAGACTGCCTACAATCTCAAATAATTGAATTAAGAAATGAGCTATCAGAACAACAACAAATAATTCAATCATTACAATGTGAGCACTCCAGCTGTCAATCTAACCATGAAATTTCCGATTTGCGTCATACTATTGATTCATTGCAGAGTGATATCAATGACTGGAAACAAGCGGACCTCGCAAACGAACTTGAAATATCTGGCATCCCCGAGCGCGACTCGGAGTCCTTAGTGCACACTGTTCTAACTATTGCATCAAAAATCGGCGTTAGTCTTGATGAGTGCGATATCTCGCACGCGCAGCGCCTAGGACCTCGACGGCCGACTGAGGGAGCCGACGGCGTCACCCCATCGATCGCCGGGCGCCCCTCCAGACCTCGTCTTATCGCTGTTAAACTCACGCGCCACTCAATTCGTAATGAAATGATAAAAATGGCTCGTATTAAACGCAATCTTATTTCTAGTGATATAGAATCTTCCCAACACAACCCTTTGCGCGTATTTATAAACGAAAGACTCACTAAATCAAACCGTACGCTATATTCAAAGGTTCGGGACCTTAGCCATGTTTATAAATGGAGATTCGTTTGGGTCAAAGGTGGACGTATTTATGCTAGGCAGCACGAAACCAGTCAAATCTGTTCATTTCGTTCAGAATGTGATATTTCACGCATATTTCATACTACATAGTAATGTTTGTAATCTAGAAATTATTTTCTGTAGCTTAGGTTTTACTTTTTTCTCATTTGTTTCAATACTATATATTTTTTATCTCACTTATTTTGTTTTTAAGGTAATTAATTTTAATATAAAAACTGTTTTTTATCTTTGGAGCCATAGACATAGTAAGATTTTACTTTTAACTTATTTATCTATTAATCTTGTATTAAATTGTACGTTGAATAATGTTATACATATATTCGTAATTATAACGCTTAAAATAAAATATGTTACTTTTGTGATGTGCATTGTGGTGTGTGATTTTTCATGTGCATTATACCTTTATATGTTTATTTTTTATGAGCATAACATATTTTTAAGTAGATTCTTTCATAATGAAATTCTTTATATTATATTTATTTCAATATATTTTTACTATATATTATATAATAGTATTAAATGGCCATATAAATTATTAATATGTTACAAACGTATTATATTTACTTATTATACACTTTTTTATTTATCCCTAACGCCCACGCAACAACTGCCTGACACAATTTTTTTATGTTTGCTTAAAAATAGCGTCTGTGACGCTGACGATTTATTTTTCTTGATAACATAAATGGTGCAGTCACGTAATTTGATTGTTGGGCTTTATAATGCTGGGTCTTTAGGGAGTAAAGATGAAAACTTTCAAGTGGCCGTAGAACGACATTCTCCGGACATATTGGCCATAAACGAGACGTGGATCCGTCAGGGGCAGGAGGCACGAGCTCCTGTTCTCCCCGGTTATTCTTTTAGACACAAGCCACGTCCACCTGAATTAAGGACCAGAGGGGGCGGTGTTGGTTTTTATATAAAACGTGGAATATCCGTTCGTACCTGTTCTCACCCCATTGTAAATAATAGTGTTGAACAGTTATGGATAAAACTTAATATTAACTCAAAAAGTGTCATGTTAGGGACGGCTTATCGACCTGCATGGCTCAGTCTGGATGTCTTTCTGGATGCCCTCACCGAGTCAGTCATGTTTTTTAGTAGTAACGATTTTGTGATTCTTCTAGGAGACTGGAACGTCAATTTGCTAAATCATAACGATAGTAACGTTATTCGACTAAACACTTTTATACAATCAATAAATCTTACTAATTACGTTTTAGAACCAACGCATTTTACATCTCATAGCGAAACATTAATCGACTACTTTTGTACTGATGCTCCGGTTACTCATGTTAATATTGATCACCTTCCGGAACTCGGTGGTCATGCTATGGTAACTGTTGAACTAAAAATAAAGCGGCAAAAACCGCCACTCAAGCGCATAACATTTAGACCTTTAAAAGATATTGACATCAAATATTTTGACTTGGTTGTTTCCAATTTGCCTTGGAATGATATTGCTTCACTTCCTGATGTAAATAAAATGGTTGAAACTTTCAATACTTACCTAATTACTTTGTTTGATAATTTTGCACCTGAAAAAACTGAAGTGATTAGAGATGTTTCATCACCCTGGATTACAAGCAATATTCGTTATTTAATGCGTTTACGGGATAAGGCACATGTAAGTTTTAAGAAAACTAAAGATATTGTACAACGACGTGAGTACAAGGAGCTGAAAAACTTAGTTAATAGTAACTTATATTTTGAAAAAAGAGCTTATTTTGACACTTACATAAATTCCCAATTGAATAATTCGAAGCAACTTTGGAAAAATCTTAAAAATAACATTTTGCCTAAGTTTAAAAACGCAGTAGAAATTCCAGATCATTTATGTAATGTTGAACAAATAAATAATCATTTTCTGGATGTTCCCGGAGATGGTAATGTAGATCCAAATACTTTCTCTTTCTTTGATAATAATTTATTTTCTTCTAATTCCTTTTCATTTGAACCCGTTTCAGAGCACTACATCGCCAATATTATCCTGGCCATTAAATCGAATTCAAAGGGTTTTGATAATATTTACAGAGATTTAGTCATACTCACACTTCCTCACACGCTTGCAATTATAACTCACATAATCAATACATCATTACTTACTAACACTTTTCCATCAATCTGGAAAGTTGCTTTAGTTAAACCAATTCCTAAAAATAATAACCCTACTAACATTAAAGACCTAAGACCCATTAGTATTTTACCCTATTTATCAAAAGTTCTTGAAAAGGTTGTCTATAATCAGGTCATGAAATACTGCGAAAACTCAAATATATTCCCCTCTACTCAGTCCGGCTTTCGGAGACGCCGTAGCACTTGTACTGCTCTACTTGATGTCGTGGATAATTTGCTGAGTGCACGGGATAGCGGTATGCCCTCCATCCTTACTCTCCTTGATTTTTCGAGGGCCTTTGATTGTTTAAATGTGCCATTACTTATAGCTAAATTAAAATACTATGGATTTGACGCAAACTCTACAGCTTGGTTCAGTAGTTATTTGTCCGGACGTAGTCAACAAGTGGTACTGTCCAAATATGATGGTATTAGTTTTAAATCAGCTCTCTCAACTCTCAGCCGTGGCGTACCTCAAGGCTCAATTTTGGGACCACTTTTGTTCATTGTTTACTCAGCTGATATTGTAAAATCCATAAAATTCTGTCAATACCATCTTTACGCAGATGATGTTCAAATTTATGCACCTATCAGCCCTAACAGTATCAATGATTCTGTGGCTAGAATCAATGAAGACCTTCAACGCATTGCCTCTTGGTCTAGTAACAATTGTCTTGTCCTGAATGCGGCTAAGTCAAAATATATAATTACCGGAACTAGGAAACAGGTACTCTCAATCGAAAATTACCATCCGACTTTGACAGTCAACTCTAGTCCCATTGAAAGGGTAACAGAAGTGCGTAATCTGGGTTTGGTATTTGACAGTTTATTACGTTTTGAAAATCATGTGGCAGAAGTAGTTGGAAACTGTTTTTACCGTCTAAAACTTTTATATCGTATTCGTCCATACCTTTGCGTAGACCTGCGTGTCAAACTATGTGAAACTTTAATCTTATCCAAACTTAATTACTGCATATCTGTTTACGGTCCCTGTCTGTTCGATAAATCGCAACGTTTAGTACAACGTGTACAGAACGCGTGTGCACGTTTCTGTGTTAATATACCTCCTCGCAGTCATGTTTCACCATATCTGAACAAACTAAATATTCTCCACATGAAAAACCGACAAAAGTTATTTTTGGCCTGTTTACTATTCGACATAGTACACACTAAGCAACCTGATTACCTTTTTAAAAAACTTCTGTGGAGAAGTGAAGTTTGTAAGAAAAATGTTAGGTGTATAAGTAAACTATTAGTAACACCTTCACACAAAACTGCATCTTTTAGGGGTTGTTTTAAATTCCAGGCTACTAAATGTTGGAATGACCTACCCCCTCCCCTCCAAAAAATGACATCGAGACTGGGTTTCAAACTAGCATATAGGTCACTGTTGCTGTCTTCTCAAAAACCTCCTCCATAATGTTCTGTTTTGGCCTTTATTATTACATAATACATATTATTCCATAATGTTCACAGTTCTGTCACATAATACATTTATCATACTACATCGAATATATGGCTCATTTATTCTATTTACTTTTTATCTTATTTATTTTTAAAATCTATTAATATCTTTCTCTTATCTATTAATATATTATATCAATCACTTAATTATATTATTTGTATTTAGTTTTGTTTATTATTTCTTTTTATTCTTTATGGCTCCTATAAATTTATAAGCATATTTAAATATTTATTATAAATTGAACGTAGCTGGCGCAGCTACCTTACGCTCCGAAGGGGACTGGCAGAATTAACAGCGCTGTGGCATGAAAGTGTCACAGCATATGCTGAGCCAGTTCCTATTCGCAACCGCAGTGCACATTGCGACTTGACTGAATTAGCATAGATTTAGTTTTAGTTTGTTTAAGCTATTGTAATGTTGTACTGTGTTTGTGAATAAATGTTTTTATCTATCTATCTATCTATCTACATTGCTACTATTGTTAATAATTATTTAAAATTACCATTTTGTAACAACACTTAAATAATCTATCTGATAGTAAATTATTAGAAATAATATTTTTTAAAGGTGGTTAAAGGTGTTACAAACTTTGACTTTTTTGAAATTCACTTCGTTTAGCCTTCTGCAAAGTGTTGTGGTGAATTCTCCTAATAATATTTTCTAAAAAACAAGGGATATTTTTTCAAACAATTTATTAGTTAAATTAATTAGGTATTAAAATGTCTGTCTTAATTACAAAATTGTAATTTTAAATTTTTTGTGTATCAATGTCTAACTAGCTAGGTAAACATTTTTTGTCAGTTTACGTGTCCTTCGTATCAGAACTGATGATAAAATTTAAATAATGTTAGATTTCATGATCTTTTTTTATTTCTTATACCAAATGTTTATTAGAGGGATTTTATCCTAAACATTGATTCTATCGATTAGTGGAATAAAATAGCGAAAGTTTAAATTTTGAATTTTTTGCTGGTTCGATTTCCGGGTGAGACAAGATAATTTTAGAAAATCTTTGAATGCAGTTTTGTTTCTTTTTAAAAATAAAGGAATGGTTCCTTTAAGTAAAATAATATATCTTAAGGATTTAAAGTAGTTTTCCTCCAGGGCCCATTGATTCTTTCCACCCTGTATACAACACTCGACTACAACCACAGGGGGAATATCTAAATTCCGACCGGGTAAAGAACCACCGTTCATAGATGGAAAAACCGTGAAGTGGATATTGCGCGTTTCGGAGTCAGTCTATAGATTTCCGAATGCTCAAAGTAAAAATTAGGTAGACAGCGCATCATTCACTGTTTTGTGGTTGTTCTGTGGCTGAAGTATCACCTACCATCAAGTAAACCTCATGCTCGTCTGTCGATATCTGACATAAAGTTGGGATTGTACCCTAAACTACCCCCTCCCTATATACCCCTATGGGAAGCACTACGCTGATGCTGTGGCCTGGCCAGCTCCCCACTCCCCCACCCACCTGGTATATCATGAGCTGGTCGTCCAGCCGCAACAGCATGAGCGGCCTGGAGCCCTTGTGGCCCAGTCCCACCACCAGCAGCTCCTGCAGCTTGTCCACGCTGGCGCTGTGGCCTGACGTTAGCTCCTCTTCCTCCGACGGGTTCAGTGGTATGGAGACGGACTCTAGACTGTCCGCTAATATCTGGAACAAAGTCCGTTATGTACCGATGCTTTCAGGAAAGGAATTCCATGTAAATCTATATTATTTGATTTTACACAAGAGTAATGATTTTATATATTAATGTTATATATTAATGTTAATTTATTCTATTTTTCTTTCCTTTGTAGATTTTTTATTGTTAGTTAGTTTTAATTTTTTTTGTATTGGTGGTGTCAAATAAAACATTATTATTCTTTTATTTCTTTTGACTTTTAGATTTTAACAATATACCCTGTCCATTTTTTTAATCCATCACTTTTCCAATATCACATACCCCATTATAGAAATCAGTTTAAGTTAAAAAAATGTGTACAAATAAGCGTTTCATATTTTATTCTATCATCCATTTCTAGATCTTCTTTCCAACCACCACTGTTTCCAACTGATTATGTCGTTAGTTTCAAGAAATTGGCCTATAATATTTTGAAAAAACCAGACAATGCATCTAAAACATTTAACAAAAAAATCTTCTCACCCTATGTCCCGCGCACACATCGCGCACCAGAAAGCTCAGCTTCATCTCGGGCAGGGAGTATATCTCGAGGTTCCCGTTGTCGCGCACCACGAACAGCCAATAGGTCGGCTTCACATCGGCGAGCTGCTTGGTCCACCAGCGGGACACGCGGCGCGGCACGCCGGGGTTCTTCGATTGTTCCGCTAACATTATCTGTTAAACATCATTCACTAGCTTATCTTAGAAGATATGTAATCATCACAATTTATTTACTCGTGAACGGGTACTACTTGTGGTGACAGGTCGGACTTGAATTGTGTATGCGGTGATGTTAGTTATTTCGACTATGTGTTGTTCCCACGATAGTGTAAATGCGTGCTCCAATTTCACAATGCCTACTGCTGATAAAGGACAAACCTTCGTTTGTTTTATTCTTTTTTTTTTTATTATTATAGTTAATTACTTCAAGATGTCTAAAGATAAAAAGAAAACTTTAACTGGCAAAATAAACTACTGTAGGTACTCGATCTATAAAATGCATATAATTTAGTTCAGGCTCGTTTCTAAAAAAGAGCGACACTGAGACTGCCGTTCTTCTTTGAATATGAATAAGTATAGATAGAAGCAGCGCCAGGTAACCTAACTGCTCGGTTGTCCGCTGTTATAAAAAAAACCCCACTCACGCTGGCCATGGAGGCGGGCGTCTGGTCGCCGCCGTAGAGCAGCTCGTCGTCGTTCAGCTCGTACACGACGCCGGGCTTCAGGCCCTCCGCCTTCACGTTCTTGGTCACTTTACCGGTGAATTCACCTTTCACCTGGTTTGGTTAAAATTCAAAAATCATTTATTCATTTAGGTAACACACTGTACACTTATGAACGTCAATAAAAAAATACATATTAAATGCTTCTAATTTTACATTTACTGCCAGTTCTCAAATCAAGGGCGTAGAGCGGACGAGAAGAGCTGGCAAGAAACTCGCCGCCACTCTTTTTAATCGCCAAGTTTTTGTTTTACAATGTTTTGTAAGGAGCTGCAACCAAGGTTTAAGGTGACAGTTAAATAAAAACTACTAACTTGGATCAGGCCTTCGATATGGTGTTAAATGGAATTCGGGTTCACGCTCAAATGTGTCCCAATTAAAAGAGGAACAATTTGATCGACTAACAAGTTGTACAATTTTTTAATGTTTTGTTAATAATAAGCTGTATCATTAAGTTTGCCGTATTACTTCCTAAAATTCATTCCTTATTATCGAATGATGTTATGATACAGTATGTGTTTTTTTTTATCAAAATCATCGGGTTCTATTCCTAGATAGGAATTTTGCATTTTTCAAAAATCCATTGATGTAGTTTTAGTTTCATAAACTATCTAATATAAAAAGACTGCAGAAAGAACGAGACAAAACATATTTTAACTATATCAAGTTTATAATACGTTTATGAATAAAGCCGTTAATGTATATATGTTTATTGTAATAATTTCAAAATTAAAGAAATATGCAATTTAAAATTATCAAGTAATTGAGTTGTCAATGTAACTCTTTTTAAATAAAAGAACATTTACCGGATTAAACCGCGATTTATTATTTATCCCGACGTTTTGTATGCTTTTCAGCAAACGTGATAAATCACGTTTTAATCCGGTAGACAGTATTTGAAATCATATGATATCTGTTTTAATTGTCTTACATCACTCAGCAAATAGTCTGTGAAATCTAATTTAAAGAATAACATATTTTTTTTAACAATAGTCACATTTTTATTGTTTCATTGCTGCGCTGTTTTTTTTTTTTTCATTTTTTAACGATATGCGGTAAAAATTGATTTTAAAAATGTGGAATAAGGACTGGCTGAAAATCAGCGCTGTACAGACCCCGGTTTGTCAGCTTTATGTTGAGCCTGCTGCCTTTTGTTTCGAGTTTTAATATTTTAGCTTATTTATATCACATTCTGTATGTACTTGTGGCAATAAACATCATATTATTATTATTACCTGTACATTGGCGGCAGTCTGCGCGAACAGCCCGCTCAGGTCTCTGTAGGGCGCCGCGCGGACTACGGCGGGCTTGTGCGGCACCGCTTGACGCGTCGGGGCGAGGCGACCCGACTGGAAATACATATATTCATGTTATTAATGCCATATCAAATAGCTAAAACGGACGCTGTTATGCAATGTTCACCCACGTTTGCCATTTTGAGAAAATTGAGTTTGAAGTTTTAATTACATTTTATTGAATTTATTTTTAAAAATAACAGAAATAATAGGTTTTGTTGTAATTATTATTATTACTAAAAACTTGTATCGGTGTGACACACACATCTAAGCAGTCCGCTGACTCCTCCCCTCGCGTTGTCTCGCTCACTCTTACGAGCAAACGGCACGCTCTAAAGCGGCTGGGTGCGAGAGAGTGCGCGCTATAACTCCACGTCAGAGTGTCGTCCACACGGCTACCTACGGCTACCGGCAACCATGCCAAGCGCGGCTATAAGGCCTGTACTTCCGTGTTATTTGCTAGTACTGTCAACTCATTTCCGAACAGACTTGTAGCGACATCTACAATATGCACTAAGAAAAAAATACGAAGACGTCTAATACTGAATCGCGCTATATAAATCTCGACATCAACCGCTGGGACCTTAGGGCCGGCCAGTCCTTGGTTCGACCGGTCCTCCCTTTAGGTTGGAGGAAGACCACACCTCCCTTCCTCCACAGACTCAAAACAGTAGTATCAGTAGCGCGCCATCTAGCGGCAGCACACTGTACTCACGACGGCGTCCCTCCCGCGCAGCTCCCGCAGCGCCAGCACGAGCGCGCGGCCGCACGTGGACAGCACGCACAGGTACGGGTCGGCCGTGGCGGCGGCGCGCGCCGTCCACTCCAGCGATATCGACTGCAGTAGCACGCCATCTAGCGGCAGCACACTGTACTCACGACGGCGTCCCTCCCGCGCAGCTCCCGCAGCGCCAGCACGAGCGCGCGGCCGCACGTGGACAGCACGCACAGGTACGGGTCGGCCGTGGCGGCGGCGCGCGCCGTCCACTCCAGCGATATCGACTGCAGTAGCACGCCATCTAGCGGCAGCACACTGTACTCACGACGGCGTCCCTCCCGCGCAGCTCCCGCAGCGCCAGCACGAGCGCGCGGCCGCACGTGGACAGCACGCACAGGTACGGGTCGGCCGTGGCGGCGGCGCGCGCCGTCCACTCCAGCGATATCGACTGCAGTAGCACGCCATCTAGCGGCAGCACACTGTACTCACGACGGCGTCCCTCCCGCGCAGCTCCCGCAGCGCCAGCACGAGCGCGCGGCCGCACGTGGACAGCACGCACAGGTACGGGTCGGCCGTGGCGGCGGCGCGCGCCGTCCACTCCAGCGATATCGACTGCAGTAGCACGCCATCTAGCGGCAGCACACTGTACTCACGACGGCGTCCCTCCCGCGCAGCTCCCGCAGCGCCAGCACGAGCGCGCGGCCGCACGTGGACAGCACGCACAGGTACGGGTCGGCCGTGGCGGCGGCGCGCGCCGTCCACTCCAGCGATATCGACTGCAGTAGCACGCCATCTAGCGGCAGCACACTGTACTCACGACGGCGTCCCTCCCGCGCAGCTCCCGCAGCGCCAGCACGAGCGCGCGGCCGCACGTGGACAGCACGCACAGGTACGGGTCGGCCGTGGCGGCGGCGCGCGCCGTCCACTCCAGCGATATCGACTGCAGTAGCACGCCATCTAGCGGCAGCACACTGTACTCACGACGGCGTCCCTCCCGCGCAGCTCCCGCAGCGCCAGCACGAGCGCGCGGCCGCACGTGGACAGCACGCACAGGTACGGGTCGGCCGTGGCGGCGGCGCGCGCCGTCCACTCCAGCGATATCGACTGCAGTAGCACGCCATCTAGCGGCAGCACACTGTACTCACGACGGCGTCCCTCCCGCGCAGCTCCCGCAGCGCCAGCACGAGCGCGCGGCCGCACGTGGACAGCACGCACAGGTACGGGTCGGCCGTGGCGGCGGCGCGCGCCGTCCACTCCAGCGATATCGACTGCAGTAGCACGCCATCTAGCGGCAGCACCCTGTACTCACGACGGCGTCCCTCCCGCGCAGCTCCCGCAGCGCCAGCACGAGCGCGCGGCCGCACGTGGACAGCACGCACAGGTACGGGTCGGCCGTGGCGGCGGCGCGCGCCGTCCACTCCAGCGATATCGACTGCAGTTGCACGCCATCTAGCGGGAACAGTGTGAACAATTTTAGTTTTTTTTTTAAGTGAAAAATTATTTAGGCGGAATATGTCAAAATTGTTTTTTTTTTTATTGGCGTTCATAAGTGTACATTGTGTTACTTGAATGAATAAATGATTTGAATTATATGAAATGATTAAGATGAATAATTAAGATAGTTGTATATTGATTATTATTTTGACGATTTGTATTTATATTTTGTTCTGGGCCATTAAAATATTATATATGGTATCAAATGCTATCTAGTTCTAAGAACGAAATTATACACTATATAAGTCGTCATATTCAAGATGGCGGCCATCCACATACGAGAGCTTATACTTACTTCTTATAAGTCGTATAGCCCCCGTGGTAACCTGGACCATGAACTTATTGTTCCCGAGGTTCCCCGCAAACACGGTGGGCGCGTTCGTCAGGAACCCAGAGTTATCCACTTCATTGATTTCCTGTCCCGTTTGGAGAATCTGTGGCAAATGTCATAAATCAAATTAATTAAAAAACTGGTTGCTGGTCAATTTTGAGCAATAAACCCCGGTAGATGTCGCCTCTACACGTGCAATAAGCCCCGGTTGATGTCGCCACCAACACGTGCAATAAATCCCGGTAGATGTCGCCACTAACACGTGCAACAAGCCCCGGTAGATGTCGCCACTACACATGCAATAAACCCCAGCAGATGTCGCCACCAACACGTGCCATAAACCCCGGTAGATGTCGCCACTAACACGTGCAACAAGCCCCGGTAGATGTCGCCACTAACACGTGCAACAAGCCCCGGTAGATGTCGCCACCAACACGTGCAATAAACCCCGGCAGATGTCGCCAGCAACACGTGCAATTAACCCCGGTAGATGTCGCCACTACACATGCAATAAACCCCAGATAGATGTCGCCACCCACGTACCATGCTGGTGTCCTCCTGCGTAAGCACCATGTACGCGTGCGTGCCCTCCATGTCGCGGTGCGCGTCGCGGGCCACCTCCCCCTGCTCGCCGATCACCGTCCACATGTCGATACACCCTGTGGACAACGCAGGGTTGGCAGATTAGTCATTGAGCTAGTCGCACACAGATGGCGTTCAAGTCGCCCAAAATCGTATTCACGAGCTGACTTCGCCAAATCGCACAAATAACTGATGCGTCAACAATCCACATTCGAAACGAACATGAATGAATGAATAACAAATGACCTAAATATAGTCAAATTCTTGTGCGCCCAAATTCTGGCATAAACTTAAAATCTAATCATAAAAATTGGGGTAGCAAATCGCCCAAATATCTCTCCAAAAAATTTAAATCGCCCATATAGCGACAATCGTAAAACCTCCAAATTTGGTCGCAAGGTGGCACTTCAAGTTACCCAAATTGCGATTTAACGCCCAATCTGGCAAACCTAGTACAACCTTACTTCATACATTTATATATCGCAACCATAATAAAGCAAAGTTAGCGCACCGTTCTTCCCCTTCAATCTGCTCTCATACTCATTCCCACGCGAATATAAGTGCGTACTCCTATTTCACCATGCCTACTGCTGATAGAGGACAAATCTTTGTTTTTTGTTTTATTTTCTCATTTATATATTTTTTTTTTTTTATTATAGTTAATTACTTAAAGATGACATATGGAACATGGTGTAATGGTTGCAGCTCCTTACAAACATTTTGTAAAACAAAAAACTTGGCGATTAAAAAGAGTGGCGGCGAGTTTACTGCCAGTTCTTCTCGTCCGTTCTACGCCCTTGATTTGAGAACTGGCAGTAAATGTAAAATTAGAAGCATTTAATATGTATTTTTTTATTGACGTTCATAAGTGTACATTGTGTTACCTAAATGAATAAATTATTATGAATTTGAATTTAGTTATTATTTTACTATTATTCATAACACCATAATTTAATATTTGCTTGAATATTTAATTAATTTATTAATATTATTTTTTTTCAAAGTTTGTTTGGGGTCAAATAGATTTTTAAAAGATCAATATATAATATCAATAATTTCACGTCTTCAGCCATAAGTACTGACCGGGCAACTCGAACGCAGTGACCAGCTGCGGCCTCACGGACCGCTGCAGCACGGCCAGCGCGCCGTTCTTCCCGCGGCCGCAGCACGCCACCAGCTCTATGGTGCTGTGCTCGCTCCTCCTCTCCTCGCTGACCAGCTGCACCTCCCCCATCGATATGTCGCCGATCGGGCAGATGTTCAGCAGGGAGTCGCACACCTGGGAATAGATGGCTCATTAGCTACCGTTAGAAGTATGAATTTCGATGATTGGAAGAAGAGTTCTTCTCTTCCGTTCTACGCCCTTGATTTGAGAACTGGCGGTAAATGTAAAATTAGAAGCATTTAATATGTATTTTTTACTGACGTTCATAAGTGTAGGTACATTGTGTTACCTAAATGAATAAATGAATTTGAATTTGACAAAAGAAGTAAAGGCAGTAGAAGAAGTCGAGAAGAAGAGGAAAGAAAACGAGCTTTTAAACTTTTTGGACCCGTAATCGCAGGTCCTTATTCCTTCCATTGTTTAGATCGGGCAGGGTACAGAAGACAGAAGGAAAATGATCAATATGTAGAGACATCGATTGTGCCCTATTATTATATGTATAGATGTCTGTTTGATAATAAAGGGAATTCTACTATATCAAGTAAGGTAATATAGTCTTCTATTAACACGGCTGTCTGCCCGCGACTACGTTTGCTGGAAAGCATTCGTAACGTCGCGTCGGGATAAATAATATAATTAATAAATCGTAACGTTAAATTTATTTTATTTAAATAGTGAATTTGTTTTATGATAATATTATTACACAAACGGTAGTTTTCAATTATGACCTATAATTGATGCTCAATACATACAACGTATAAAAAAACCAGAAAAAAAAGCAAACTAAAAATGAAAACAAATATGTACAAAATGGAAAGGCAACCTATAAGTGGTCATTAAACATTTTTTTTTTACAATAAATAGCAAATATTACCTCAAACACATAGCTAGTGAGCTGCGTGGAGGTCCGGATGTCGGAGCCGTACACCTCCAGCTCGTCCTGGCCGCTGATGTCCACCACGCTGGAGGCCGCGCAGTCGCTGATGGTGTCGAGGCGGCGGCGCTTGGCCGGCTCCGACTCCTTGTCGCCCTCCTTGCTCGTTTGGGGGATTTCCCTGGCCGTGTCTAGTACGGAGATCAACACTTATTTCAATCTACCCTCATCGACCAAAACCAAAACAAAGGAGTATTTTGACGGGTTCGTTGGCGCGTTTGGTAGAACACCTATATACCTTGCGCACCGATGAGTAGTAGGTTCAAGTCCCACCGGGACGACATGATTCCTGGATTAAAAAACCGTGAAGTGCATATTGCGCATTTCGGTCTCAGTCTGTGGATTTCCGAATGCTCGAAGTAAAAAGTAGGTCGACAGCGCATCATTGACTGATATTCTGTGGCTGAGGTATCACCTACCATGAACCTCTTGCTCGTCTGCCGATATCTAACATTAAAAAACCGAAAAATAGTATTTAAGAATAGGAGAGCGGGAAGGAACTTCTAAGCTTACTAAGCTAAAGCTTTTGACTTACCCTCAGTGAGATCCACAGTGGCCGCCAAAGGCCGATCTATTGAGAATATCATACGATTCTCTCTCTCCGTAACTCTCAGCAACAGAGAGTTTCCCAACCGTGAACCCAAGAAGAGAAAGTCTTCTTCAATCACACACATCTGTGAAAAATAATATTATCTTAAACTAATTCATTAATTAGCCTTCTTTTTATTTATTTATTTCAAGTTATAGACAGATGACTGCGAATAATAAATTACAAACCAGGATTAATTTTCCAAGCCAAAACATGGAACCTCAAACCTTGAATATTAGAAGCAGCAAGATGAAATGAAAAACTTGTTCACTTAATCGAAACGGCTATTATATCGAAGCAGTATTATCAAAGAACATAGATTTACATGGTCGCACAGGTCTTATAGGCGCGCTTGTCACGGTTTCTCTGGGGTAAGAGTAGTTCTCCCCCCAGCCACCGCGGCGCTGCTAGTGTCCGTGTGGACGACACTCTGACGCTGCAGTCATAGCGTGCACTCTCTCGCACCCAGCCGCTTTTCCTTGCTTGGGTTCATGGTGCATTCTCGCTCCCTCTCACACGTTTGGACTTTGGCCACAGAACAGGGAAAAATAAGTAGAATTGCGAAGTAGGCGTGGTATGCGCGTCACTATTGAGTGATATTTTCCTTAACCCATCACAGTCGTGTCATAACACTGCGTTGAGTCGGTCGTGTCATAAAATTACTTTTTTTCGTAACTATGCCGTACTGTTATATTTTAGAGTATAAGAATGATAGCAGAAGGAAAAGTCTTAGTAACGGAGGTGTTTCTTACCATCACTTAGTACAAATTTATATATTTTTTCAATAAATCTTAAAATTTCAATAAATAAATAAATTTAATAGAAAAAAAAGCTAAAATCATCCTTATACCTTTCATATAAAGTTCAGTTTAGATCGTTTGTAATATCAGGTGTCAACGCTATTCTCGAATGTTCTATCGCTACTCACTTAGTAGTGATGTGTTAGGTCGAATGTTTTTATCGATATACAACGTGTCAGTAATAATATTATATAATATTAAAATTTATAATTTTTATTTTTAATAGCACGATAGTTAAATCGCAGTCTTAAATACTTTAATTAATAAATTATTAAAAAATCGAAAGTGTTTTTTATTTTTTGTTTGTCCTTCCTTCGAGTTGAAATTAACCAACGGATTGACCGAAAATTTTGAAGAAAAAAGAGAAGTCTACTTTATCTTCCTTGCAAGAGAAAGTAGACCCTTTCCCAGACTAATACACGAGGCGATTAAAATTAAAAAAACACCTTAACTTCAACAGAGAAGATGGTTTGAAACTTTCCAACACCTGGGATCCGATAATTAAAAATCTAAAACCCCAAGTCAAACATACTAAAAAACAAGTAGAGATGTCATCTCTACTAACTCCGTAGGAATAGATAGCGTTAATATGGCAACTTTGTGATATTTCATCAGACAACTGTCATCTTTCAGTCTGCCCGTGACCACATTTGCTGAAAAAACTTCGGGATAAATAATATTTATAAATTAATGAATCGCATTTTAAACCGTTATAAAGTATTTTATTTAAATGTGTGATACTCGCGTTAATAAAATAGAATATTAATATAGCTTCCTAACTAGCAATCGTGTTATAAATTCGAATGTGTGTGGTTTGTTCTTCCTTCTCGCAAAGGCAGATCTACATATTGATTTGAAAAAATAAATAAAAATTGTATCAAAAATAAAATACCTTATTTTTTGGTTTAACACCAGTTTAAAATGGCGCTATACTACGGTATAATTACACAACAATTGATAATCATACAACATAGTACTTAAATCGTAAACAAAAATAATGTATCAAATATCGATAATGTTTTTAAACGTGTCCGACACTAGCCGGAAATGACGAAATTATTAAATTTATGACACATAATGACACAGTTTTCGACTTTTTGAAGTGATGATTAAAATCATTATTGCGTGCAAGAAGAATAACGACATCTATTATCGAGTAGAGGAATTATTTATTAGTTTGTTTCAATATTACAAAGTAACCGTTATCGCGAAGTACTAAGATATATTATCAATTGTAGGACCAGTGTGATTTATGTAGTTTTGAGTTAAATAAAAACAACCAATCGAAGAAAAATTGCAACTGTGTGCAGTATTAAATACTCCATTCATTTGTGTGAATTTGGCGACACTCGATCCGGTACAAATTATGACACATCGCACTTCTACTTACTTCTTCTGTTCTGTGACTTTGGCAATGTTCGGGTTGCTTCGAGTCCAATGCCTAAGACTATGAGAGAGCGTTATTGCCGTTCACTCGTAAGAGCAAGCATGACAACGCGAGGGGAGGAGTCAGCGGACTGCTTAGATGTGTGTGTCACACCGATACATTGCCGCGCGCTCTACAGGTCAAAAGTATAACTACTTTTTCTGTCCCAAAAGCTAGTAAGGGCATGTGCTTGTATGTAAAACTTTGTTCTTTGGTATTAGGATAAGTAGTGTATGTCGAAAAATTATTTAAAAAAAAATCACAAATCGCAAAAACCAATAAATTACACAATTTACTTTGACAACAATTAACCTCTTAGAATACCCTGTTCTCTACCATTATTGATTATTCTAGACTACTACAAACAATTAGTTAATTACTTCAAGATATCATGTGGAACAAAAAACTAGGCGATTAAAAAGAGTGGCGGAGAGTTTATTGCCAGATCTTCTCGTCCGTTCTACGCCCTTGTTCGAACTGGTAGTAAATGTAAAATAAGAAGCATTTTATTTTTATTGACGTTCATAAGTGTACATTGTGTTACCTAAATGATTAAATCGTCGTGATCGTAGAACAACGACGGTTCTGATTTTTTTACGAATTTAGTTTTATTCTATTAGTCATAACATGAAACTCCTTGACAGTTCTAGGTATATTGTATAATTTAGAAAATTCAAAATTAAAAAATCATTTATTCATTTAGGTAACATAATGTGCACTTATGAACGTCAATAAAAAATACATATTAAATGCTTCTAATTTTACATTTACTGCCAGTTCTCAAATCAAGGGCGTAGAACTGTCTAAAAACCCTTTATCAACAGAACAAATAAAAAATGGAGTTTGATAATTAGTCAGATAGTTTTATGCAATAAAACTAAAACCGTAAAAAATCAGAACCGTCGTTGTTCTACGATCACGACGAAATGATAATTTGAATTATAGACCACTATAGACTACCATAGACTACTCACGCAGCTAGTGAGCACAGAAGCAGCTGCCCTGTCCAAATGAAAGCTATTGACAGTCCGGACGGAGTCGGACAGCAGAGTGAGCACGTAGAGTTGGCCCCCGCGAAGTGCCAAAGCCACGCGACTCTCGCCCAACGTGGCCACTTTGGCGGCGTCCAAAGTTATGCACACGCCTTCTTGGATACCTGATAAGATTATTTTTTATAGAGTTTTGGAGAAGCAGAAGGTATGTCAACGTGTCCCTTTACTAACAAGGGTCCATCCATAAATTACGTAATAAGAATTTTATGTTTTTTTACACAAATTTAAAAAAATAAGTTTTTTTTATTTGAAACTGTCGCCCTTTTATTATAGAATGGGTGACGTCACGTGATGGTAAGCGATCACCTTTTTTTATTACTTTTTACATTTTATTATTATTTTGATATTATTTATGGACTTGTGGCAATAAAGATCATATTATTATTATTAGCCACCATCTTTAAAAATTTATAAGCTCATTTATATATCCTGAAAGTTATGCAAACACAACTATACTTACATTTTTGTGTATAGTACCCGTGTGAAGCCGTTTTTTTTTAATACTCTAACAATTTTGTAGGATATAAGGAATCTTAAACAATATTGAAAAGATTTATGAAACTGGTAGTGGTAGAGTCGGGAGTGGTCGACCTAGGCGAACGTACCGCGATCAGATCGGGGACGTTCTTCAAAAGGGCCAGGTCAAAAGTACACGTAAACGATGAGTGTGTATGAAAGCATTGATGAAAGTGGAAGATGCGAAAGTGGTATTTAAGGATCGGAGCATATGTAATTCCGTGATCACTGCCTACCGCAATGGGAAAGAGGCGTGATGTATATGTATGTATGTATGTTAAACAATATAAGATATCATTGATTATATATTATTTAAATACTCACGTAGAGGAAAGTTAGTAGTGTGTGTGGCGACACTATTGAGTGACACCCCGTAGGGCGGCACCGACTGATTCAGATAGATAAGAGAATTGGCTGCGAGGATCAAACAACCGCCTGTAAAACGGAATATTTTAATTAGTAGGCCGACAGCGCATCATTATTTTAGAATAGAATAGACATTTATTCAACAGAAAGTAAATTCAAAGTATAAAGAAAAATATTAAATATATATAATATATATACTTCTGTTGAAAAGGTCACTGGACTCAGCATGGTGTGGTGAGGTTTTGGCAAACTCACCACGCTGTTTTTCAGCCGTGGCCTAGTCACCTCACGGATGTTCACACGGTTATTAAATATTAAAACACAAAAGGGAATTTAAAATACAAAAAACATCTACAAAAAAAAATCTTTCTTTCTTGTTTCTTTTAAGATTTATTTTATAACTATGTAATTATTTAATTGTGAGATATGTTTACAGTTAAAAAAACGTGTAGAACATGAACTGTATTCACTCTATTAAATGCTTTATTATATTTTTGAATTTTTCTATACAATCCAGTAATCCGAACATTCACATAAACCGACTCCCTCTGGGTTTTAATAGTGCCAGATTATTGAGATTCTACTGTACAAATATAATAAAAAAAGTCGCTCATGAAGTCTCAAACATGACATTGATTGAGCACTAAATAATAGTTTCCTTTTTTTCTAAACCATCTCCATGGCTCATAGGTAAGCGCGATGCGTTTAGCACCGGAGGTCCTGGATTCGATTCCCAGGGAAACAAGTTTTAAAAAATTGATCAGGCAGGGCATAGACGGCTGATCACCTTGCCTGTATACAAAAAAAGATCAGTGAAACAGACACATAAATGTGTCTACCCCATGCTAGGGAATTCACTTTTATTTTCTAAATAAAAAACATATATATATAAAAAATAACAGGGTCTGAATACCGGTTAATTTACTATGGGAGTTATACCGGTATAATAAAGGTTTTTGTTAATATTCTTCCGTTTTTATTCATATTTACCAAAAAAATACTGTGCTAAGTTTAGTGTGTAATTTAAAACTAATATCACGGTATCTCAGTCAGACACGTATTTTGGAAAATAAAAATTAACCGGTTTCAGACATTACTGAATAGGCAGTAAACACATCACCGAGTGGTTTCTGCACAGGAACGGCTTGCAGACAGTCGAAGGGCAAGCCGCCGATCGCCCAAATTACGGGATGCACGCGCGCGCTCATGTTGAGCGACACGCCCGCCATCGCGCACGTGTCGCTGCGGACTGCTACGCGACTGGGAGCGAAAACATATAAAGTTTATAGTAGTCCAAATATGTATATCTTATTATTTATTACCTTCTATTTATTTATCACTAGGGGACCCACAGATGTTGTCCAATCAGAATGTTGGCATCAAAAATATTTCTAGATTTGAATATGAATTTACAGTGGACATTAGCCATGCGCAGAATGTGTCATACATGATATGTATGCATCTTTTTGTCACTGTGAAGTATATATTTTTTTAGTTCAGTAGTTCAGTTGCTCACTGTATTAAGATGTCATCCTAGCGGGCACGAGTTAGTGAACACAAACTAACAGTACAACGGAGCGGATAAGTAATCGTAACATAACGCGCACGTGTTGTATTTCGTCGGGAAAGTTCGGCTCCATTCGTTCTGCCTCGTTCGCAGAATAAGCGGACTGAATGAACTACCTAGATGAATTGTAACTGAATTCTAGAACTCTGAACTAGTATAGACATAAAGGAACTAGTGAAATTGAAGGATTCATTTGTGAATCCACTCAGGACATCAAATTTATTACAAATATGCTATAAGCGTGCGTGACGTGAGCTGTCAATTGCGGAAGATGGCTGAGTTCCAAACCAATTTTTATTTCTTATAAAATAGTAAATAAAAAAGCATACCCAGGGAATGTCCGAACAGGTTCATATAACAATAGTAGCGTAGGCTCATAGTATCCATACAGAAACTGTATATCAAGAATATTATCTATTTTCTCATCTAAATCCTTAAGCACTATCACATAAGATGCTAACGTCGGCGCTCGCATCACAGGTTGTGTGGGCTGGAAGTAATTTTTTTTTAATTAAAAAATTATTGTACATAACATAGTACTAACCAGTAAATATAAAAAACAAATAATTTTTCAATTCACTTGAATTAAATCATATCTTAGGATAGAGAGTTGTTTGTAAAATAAATATATAAATTAGCATCTTAAGGGGCTCCTATTAGACAAAATGAAACAAAGTAAAAAATATACCCTTTACTATGGAAAAAATAACATTACGAAAAAACATAAACCCTCTAAATCTGCAGTCATTTTCCAAAAAATCACAAACACTCGCCTTTTTTTCGACCGCCAACTAGATGTAACCCCTTAAGAAAATCCTTTGCATATTATTGCAATAGTTTAAGTAATTTCTAACTAAACAATATATTTAATTTAAATCAGCATAAATTAATGAAAACTTTATTTTATTGCATGCTATTTAATACGGTTGCACAATTTGTTGGATCTTTGATTTAATCAGTCTTTTAGCAATTTTTACATGTATTTGTGTGTTGCCATGGCCTATTTTGCAAACTGTATATTTTCCTTATATCAAAAAAATTCAAAAATTCAAAAATCATTTATTCATTTAGGTAACACAATGTACACTTATGAACGTCAATAAAAAATACATATTAAATGCTTCTAGTTTTACATTTACTGCCAGTTCACAAATCAAGGGCGTAGAGCGGACGAGAAGAACTGGCAAGAAACTCGCCGCCACTCTTTTTTAATCGCCAAGTTTTTGTTTTACAAATGTTTTGTAAGGAGCTGCAACCATTACACCATGTTCCACATGACATCTTTAAGTAATTAACTATAATAATCGAAAAAATATACGAGTATATATAAACGAAAAAAATAAAAATAAATAAAAACAAAGATTTGTCCTCTATCAGCAGAATGTATGGTGAAGTAGGAGCACTCACTTACATTCTCGTGGGAACAACACGCAAATACATAGACGAAATAACTAATATCACCGCATACACGAATTCAAGTTCGACCAGTCACCACAAGTAGCACCCGTTCACGAGTATGACGCATGGCCAGCCATCGACCCCCTCGCCATATTTTAGGGAGAGAGACAACCCGACGCATGGACGCCGCCACAAGCAATGACATTTAAGCGAGCATGACGATCCTTGAAATGTGAACTTGGCTACATAAGAAAACAATAATAATATTAATTATTCTGAAATAAATTAGTACTACATGGATCACGGTTTGCTCCCACTTTACATTAAAAAGGTCGTGGATGTTGACGATCGCCCCCGAGTCTGGAATTGCAGCCGAGAGATTCAGTCGCGTTACCTCTATACTGGAGCAAATCATATCCAAGCACTAGGATCGTTTAAATATTCTTAATTTAAATTTATTAATTTAAATATCAGTTATAGATATATTATATTATTGAATGATATGACCCTCAGACCCCTATTAAAAAATCCTTAGCTTACATTCTTCTTATTATCCTCCAGAGGTTTAGCTTCTAAAGGATCTCCATCTTCTGAAGTCAAATCTTTCCTGAACGGTAACACAGCTAGCTTCTTGCCATATAACAACATGACAGCACAACGGAACTCTGGATCCACTCTGATCCACGGTATGTGAGGATGTGTTGTCCAACCATTCTGAAAGGTATCAGAAAGACATAAAAACCAGCAAATGACTTCTATAATCTATACATTATTTACTATTTACAATTGTTTTTTTTTAATATGAGGCAAATGGGCAGGTGTCTCACGTAATGGTAAGTGATCACTGCCATCTGCAACACCAGAGGGTTTGCAGGTGTGTTGCCAACCTTTTAGGAAACTGTAGGCTTGTTTCTTGAAGGTTTTAAATTCATATCCGTTCAGTAATTTTCATTATTTAAGGGATATAAGTAACCTAGGTTAATTTGACTATCTTTTGCTATGATGTATGCACATTGCGTCATGCACCACAGTTCCCGATTCAAATTCTGGGTAAACAATATTTTTAAAAATATGTTATGGTCAGCAATGCACAGAAGACTGATCTTTAAAACAGATACATAAATATTTTTGCCAAATGTCCTTCTAGTCTCGGGAATAATTTTTTTCTATTAAAATCCTTTCCTCCAATTAAATAAAAAAATATACTTTGTACATAAGATATTCTGTTATCTGTCTGTATTACTGTGTGATACAGATTGAAAAGAGTTGATTATTTATAATGCAGAATATGAAAACTATTTACTAATTTCTACAGTTCTATAGACAAAGTGCCATGCATATATCTCTATAATAATACACATTAAAGTGGTCACTTTAAAACACCTCAAACCACAATTTTGCATTACAAGACTAATATATATAATAACAAGAAAATTATACCTTCATATCATCCTCTTCAAAATAATGCATACTCAGTGTAACTAAATTATTAGTCTGTGGATCATACTGTAGGACAGAGAGTTTGGCCTCTCTGAATGATACAAGTAGTAGATCTCGGCCAGAGCTTGGGCATTTTACTGATGCCATCGACATAACATTGCCCCATAGAGTGTATGAAGCTAGGCATTCTAGTTTCATTTTTGGTGGTACTGGCTGCCCAGCTGAAAAAAAATCGTTTCAATTATTTATTTGTACAGTTATATACATTTATATTTTTTTGTTTCTTGACACTGTAAGCTCATCTTAATTTAATAAATCTAAAATTAATTACAAGTTCAAAACCGTTATTGTAACATCTAGCAGTTAAGAATTACCTGATTATATTATATCACTACGTGATAAACCCCTATAAGTATAAAAACAATATTTACGAACCTGCATTGAGTTCCTTCGTGTTACCTTCAGGAACGAGTCTGAACACTTTCAGTATATTAGCCCCCGCAGTTACCAAACACATTTCATCATTTTCAAAGAAACAACAACTTACGGCATATTCCACCCCTGTAGCCGGGTGGGTTTGCCGGCAAATAGAATACATTCTAAAAACTTCTAGATTATAGTAGGTTAGACTTAATATTGTAGATATAAAAGAAAGGATTTTAAATACTGAATGATGTCTTCAATGTCTCATTTAATATTTCGAAAATATCAAAGTCTATGTGAACATTTTATTTAAATTATTTTCCGAAACACAACCAATAACAACAAAACAAGAACGCTCTATTTTGACAGTTCAAGACTCAAGTGGGAAATTGTCATTTTATTTGTCACTGATCACAGATAATTTCTGCGCAAATGTCAGTGAACTGACATTCTTTGTCAATTTTTATATTTGACCCATAGATTATAGACTTATACTGTTAGGGTGACCCGTGGCTGCAATATCTTCAGTGGCTATCACTCTTGATCTTGAGTCTTGGTGGGCCCTGGAAGCTAAGAGGGCTTTGGAAAGAGGGGGAGGCAGCTCTTGAAGCTAGAAAAATTCGAGCTTGCTCGCAAGAATTTAATTTTTTTCAAAATTTTAAATGAGCATTTATAACAATAATTTGCAAATAATAATGTTGTGAAGTTGCTGAAGAAATATAATATTTGGGGATTGCGATTTATTTCTCTTTGCACCGGGGCCCTTGTCCACCTAGCTACGCCACTGGATATCAACAGTTGCATGCAAAGATAATGTTGATTTCTTTACCCGAGGTTTCATGTAATACATCCAATTGTGGCAAATAAAATAACATTTTATGAGTGAGCAGAAAATAAAATATTAGAGAATAGCTACTGCTCAGTAATATTATGCACCTATCTCTGACCTACTATTTATTTCCGTTTCCATTAAACTTTTCTCTCATCTAAAATATTATAAATCTTTTTATTTCGTAAAATTTTAATTATCTAAGATTGTTTAGATATCTTAAAGGATTAAATAAAAAACTTCATCAACACTATTCTATTTATTAGAAATTAAAACACGCACAAAATTGAATAATCAAAAAATATTAAAATAATAATTATTTAAAAACTATTTTCTTGGGTAAAATTACGTGAAAAATTACTAACAATACTTAAATCATTTTCTTTATATTTATACAGACATACATAAATTCATAAAGTAACAATAATTACGTAACACTAAAATATTGATTTAGGAATATACAATAGTTTTGCAAACACTATGTTACATTTTGTTATTTTAATGACTATCCTATTGGGTTTACACTGAATTTTATATTGAAATAGATTACGCAAGCATTTATATACATGCCAGTATATAATTACCTTAACTTTATCAGATTGCTAATTTTTATAAAATGTTAAGAAATTTTGAAGCAAGATTTTTTTATTGATTTCCCAGTTTGAAACACCAGTCTTCATATTACATTTCCTATTCAGTCTCAAATACAGAAGATTCTTTTAATAAAAACTCTTCTGTAACATCCTTGTATACATTTTTTAGCAAGACGTAACATTAATTGATAAGGAATGTTTTTAATTCAGAAAATTTAAATATGCGTTATATATCAAAAATTGTTTCTATTCATTTTGTTAAGAATCAGGTACTTTTAAGGGTCGAATTAGATAAAGAACTTTCAAACCAACATTAATATTTTATTCTAAATCCCACAACAAATCAGTCTTCCACCACTTAATTCCCACTCCACTCAGCCGACCGGCACATATCATCTACCAATCTATCAAATTCAATCAAAGAACTTTCGTGTTTAGCCAAATCTTCTGAGAAATCTTCGGTTGTCATCTCAACTCTTTCCTCTTTGAATGCTGAATCATAGTCGGATAACTTTAAATGTGGTGCGTTGAAGAAGTCCTTGTAAAATTCAGCTAATTCACGTATTGGATGGTTGTCAGCAAAAGGAAAGTAAAGCAATTTGAGAGGCGGCTCATTTTCGCTGCGAAATCCTGTAAACTTTTTAGGCGGCATTTCTAAAGACGTCGGACTCTTTGAAATAACACTCATATCCAATTCTTGGGTACTCTTGCACTCTGTTGTGATATCGTCCATAGTTAATTTGAGTTTCGGTTTAACCCTACATTTTGGGATCGGTATATTTTCGAGAAATTCTCTTATTGCTTGTTCCACGAGAAATTCATCAACGAAAGCCGCTAATCGGAGTGGTTTATTCAAATCAATTGGTTGTGGAGATCTGGGTTCTTTTTTCTTCTTAGTTTCAAATATAACATGTTTTGGACTTAGTTCGAAATGGTCACTCTTTAGCAATAGTGTTTTGTTCTTCTCGGATCTATTAGGTGATATAGAAAAATTGGTTCGGTATGAAACTGTGAATCCCAGACCACCAAGAGGTGTTTTTAACATCCCTGCCTGAATTTTCTTTACAGAGTCGCCCAACGCTCCTAACTTAGGCTCCCCACTGTATACCCTATAAAAAATCGTAAACGATTCAGTCCTTTGTTTTCTCGATAAATGATATGCTGGTGTTATTCTAGTAATCGTGATAAGGGACTTCAATAATATGCCCATTCTAAAATAAACCGTATTCATGGCTTTTAATGATGGATCAAATTGCATCTCATCTAATCCCATAGTCCATAATTCGAGTACCATTTCATCGCCATCTTCAGTCTGAACCGATATTTCAACATTTAACTGAGATCTGATGGTTTCTAATATTCTGTCTGATGGTAGGGCGTTTTTGGTTGCTTGATTGACTTCTGGTGAATCTGGTATTTGAAGATTGAACCAGTCCGACTCTGGTAAATGTGATTTTGTGTTCGCTTCTATTTTGATACCTTTCCTCGACTCGACAATGACTTGCACGCCTTTGTATGCGAGGAACTTTGTAAACTTGGTGAACTCATTTTTATCGCTAACGTTCGAGAATGCTGCGTCCGGTGCCATGGCTAAGGTCTAACTAATCTACATTAATAATTACTCTTCATCAGCAATGCAGCTTTCTACGAGGTTGCGGAGATTTGGGTTCTCCATCGCAGCTGCAATTCTCTCTTTGTCATTGATCTGCTTGTTGACTGTGAAGAAACAAAACAAATATTAGTGGCTACTTGTATTTGTAGTTGATTGGTTATTGAGAATCAAGTCAGCATTCCAAAACAGGACTCAGCATTAAATATAGCTTTGACTAACTTTGTTAAACCAGTGTAACCAGTGTAAAACTAGTATATTTTGACTTGAAATATGGGCCTTAGATCTAGCTTATAGTAGATTATTGCTCATTTGAATGAATTCTCTTCATTCAGAAAAATGTTACAGAAAAGTACTAAAAAATAAAACACAAATGACAAGTAATCAATGCAATAGTGTAAAGTTACTGTTTATTTTTCTAAATTTAAAATATATTGTGTCGACCAGATGGAAACCTGGTACATGCAATGTTAAAGGGCATGTCACCTCTGAGCCTTGGAAATGGTAATTATATCATGATGAGTTATATTTAACTTTAATAGCTCATAAAACTATTTCAAGATATATATATTGCATAATGTAGCACTTAAGATTAGATAACATGCAGAGAAACTCATAACACTGTTCATAACAAATAAATTGTTGGTTCAAAGGTACAACTTGCTAAGTGTTATTTTGAATAAAAATAAATTTTGCTAATGTTGCTTATTTTAAGCATACATCTATGATAAGAACAAATCACTAAGTGCGTATTGCGCTTCATAGTTTTGTTATGAACCACAGTACGAATAAGTGTTTATTTCTAACTGTAGGTTTACTCTTAAAATAAGCAGTTTTACCATTGAACATATATATATATGTCGGCGAGGCTGCGTTAAAGCAATCATAGATGTCGTAATTAGTTGTTAAAAGGCGTCAAGCGCTGTCTCTTTCTGAGATGACGTTTGAGTGAGGTCTGTGTACGGTTCCGCATGTCAAATCATTTTGACAGTGACTTTTACCTTCTAACGTCAACACTGACGTTCGAGAGTGGGGACGGAACGGGTCGAGAGTTGGTTTGGCATTCTTGTGTCGGCATCCAGCGGAATCGTACGCAGAACTCACTGCGCTGTAAATCTGTTTGCATCCGCACATACTGTGGATTATTCCAAGTTCTATTTAGTGGAAGTGATTAAACCATTATTAAACAACCTGGCTACACGTTTATTTTCGTAAAACTAAATACGAAATATGCAACGTGGTGAAGAAAGCGACGGCGAGCGTTCTTACGAACGGCACGTGGACGGTCCTACTGCGACATCAGAAGTGGGATGTAACCAGCACGACCCACATGGCGGTGACAGCAACGAAAAATGGCAACGTTTGTTGGAAGCTCAGAACCGAAATTTCATGGCGTTATTGGAGGCCATGAAAACTCCTCAGCGTAACGAAGCGATGTATTTACCCGATTTCAATCCGGATACGCACGGCGATGCTCGCGCATGGATTACTACAGCGAGCATGTGCATGGAGGAGCGTCAGTTGCAGGGTGCTTCCCTTGTTATTGCCCTGAGCAAGGCTCTGAAAGGTCAAGCATCGGCGTGGCTTTCACAAGTGGCTTTTCCTGGAATGACGTGGGCCGAATTTAAGGCGTTATTTATCTCAAGGTACGACTGTCACGATACTGCCGCCGCATTTCTAATAAATTTAAATAACACCAAACCTAAAGATGGTGAATCTCTGGCATCGTACGCGACCACAATGTTGACATCAATAATGGCAAGATGGAAAAATATGACGACGGAGGAAATAGCCGTTTCGAGTGTTCTAGCACATCTTTCACAATTTGAAACACGTGTTCAACATTTGGCGTTTACAACTGAAATTGCGTTACGAGGCAAGATGATAAAAGAGCTGCAGGCGATGTCGTTTTTGAAGAGAAAACCTAACGCTACTGAAGAACCTGACACGAAACGATTTAAGAGCTCCACGGCTGGCACTTCAACTGCCATCAAGTGCTTCAACTGTGGCAAGACGGGACACAAGTCTATGCAATGCAAGTTGAAACGCATTCCTAGTACATCAAGGGATGTACGACATCCAGCAACCTCATCCACCCATACCGTGACTTGCTTCAACTGCCGAGACGTTGGACACTATGCGAAGTTTTGTCCAAAGCTGAGCAACGCGGCTTCGAGCGCCAGTCATGCTGGCGCACCTGCTGTGAAGAGGGTGGACCTGTGCGAAGTTGCGGCACCGCAAGGAAGGTTGAGTCACTCAGGTGAGCAGTTTTCGTTTTGCTACGACTCGGGATCAGAATGTTCGTTGATGAAAGAAACGATTTCTTGTAAATTTAAGGGCAGGCGGTCATACGAGACCGTGACTATGACTGGTATAGGACAAGCTAGGGTAAATAGTACTCTGCAGATTCTCGCTGTGGTTGAGATAGATAACATTTGTTTTGAGATTTTATTTCATGTGTTACCTGACCGTTACCTACGACATGACATAATGATAGGTCGTGAAATATTATCACAAGGACTGACAGTTAACATGACTTTTGATCGAATACAAATTGACAAGGTAAATACTGTTAATACATGCGCTTTAGACGACTCAACGACATTAGACTTCGACAATATTATAACTGATGTTATCACTGACTATCGTCCCAAACTTGTTGCGATTTTAAATGATTTTAGAGAACATTTTATTTTCGGTATCCCAACTCATCGCGCCAAAGTTGAGCCTATGCAGATTCGTCTCAAAGATCCGAATAAAACTGTTTGCAGACGTCCTTACCGTTTATCCACAGAAGAGCTTAGAGTTGTTCGTGAACGTATCGACGAGCTCATGCGTGCCGGTATAGTACGCCCTAGTTCTTCGCCGTTTGCTAGCCCTATTCTTCTTGTTAAAAAGAAGGATGGGAGCGACCGGTTATGTGTCGACTACAGAGAGTTGAATTCTAACACGGTTCCTGATCGATTCCCTTTGCCTTTAATATCGGATCAAATTGCTCGTTTGCACGATGGTCGTTTCTTCACAACCTTAGATATGGCCTCTGGCTTCCACCAGATCCCCATTCACCAGGATTCGATCGAGCGCACTGCCTTCGTTACTCCCGAAGGTCAATTTGAATATGTTGCCATGCCGTTTGGGTTACGAAACGCCCCATCCGTATTTCAAAGAGCTATCGTTCAAGCTCTTGGTGACCTCACGAATTCCTTTGTGGTTGTCTACATGGATGACGTCATGATTGTGGCATCCAATGTAGAGCAAGCACTGGAGCGACTGGTCACTGTTCTAAAACTTCTAACTGAAAAGGGATTTTCCTTAAACGTAAAGAAGTGTGCCTTTCTTAAGCAAGAGGTAGAGTACTTAGGCTATGTCATCAAAAATGGCGAAATCAGACCTAACCCTAAAAAAATTCAGGCTCTAACCGAGTTACCATCTCCAGACACAGTGACACAATTGCGACAATTCATTGGGTTAGCCTCATATTTTCGTCAATTTGTTCCAAGATTTTCGCAAACAATGGCCCCGCTCTATGCATTGACCACATCTATAAAGCAACATATAGTGTCTGCTCTGACCAACGAGCCCGTTCTTATGATCTTTGATCCAGACTGTCCTATCGAGCTCCACACCGATGCGAGTGCTATTGGATATGGCGCTGTGCTGTTTCAAAAGAAAGACGGCAAACTTCGAGTGGTAGCTTACTTTAGCAAGCGCACAAGTCCAGCAGAGTCAAAATATCACTCGTATGAGTTAGAAACTCTTGCAGTGGTAAATGCTATCAAGCATTTCAGGCATTTCTTGCACGGTAGAAGGTTCGTCGTCGTGACGGATTGCAATTCATTGCAATCCTCGCGCAAAAAGTTGGACCTTACTCCACGCGTACATAGGTGGTGGGCATTTCTACAGGCCTACGATTTTGACATCGAGCATAGACAGGGCAGTCGCATGGCGCATGTAGACTTTTTCTCGCGCAATCCTTTACCGGCTCCGACCCCTAAGGTTTTTCAGAAAGTAGAGCAAAAACGGGTTGACTTTACTGAGCTAACAGGCAATTGGCTGCAGGCTGAACAGCAACGAGACGCTGAGATTTCTAAGCTCATATCCGATCTCGCTGAAAACAAATTGCCCGGTGACGTTATGAAAACTTACGAGATGCGATCAAATATTCTGTATCGTAAAATTCAGCGCAATGGCAGGTCTCGATGGTTACCAATTTTACCACGTTCACTTAGATGGTCTGTTGTTAATAGCACTCATGAGGCTTTGGTTCACTTGGGATGGGAGAAGACCTTAGATAAATTATACTGTCACTATTGGTTTGAAAATATGTCACGGTTTGTTCGGAAATTTGTTGAAAATTGCGTTACCTGTAAGGTTTCCAAGACCAACTCTGGCAAGGTACAAGCCGAACTTCACCCCATCCCCAAGGTTGCAGTTCCGTGGCATACAGTGCACATTGATGCAACCGGCAAATTGAGTGGTAAAAACCATAAGAAAGAATATGTTTTTGTTCTCGTGGATGGTTTCACTAAGTACGTGATACTTTATCATACCCTCAACATAGACACGACAAGTAGCATTCGCGCTCTTAGGTACGCAACATCATTGTTCGGCGCCCCCACGCGAATTATTGCCGATCAAGGCCGTTGTTTCGCTAGTCGTGAGTTTCGTGAGTTCTGTGACTCTAGTAATATTCAATTACACTTGATAGCTACTGGTAGTAGTAGAGCGAATGGACAAGTCGAACGAACCATGAGCACATTAAAAAATATGCTCACAGCCGCAGAGACCGAGAATCGTTCCTGGCAGGAAGCTCTCTCTGATGTCCAACTAGCTATTAACTGCACCCATAATCGCGTGACAAAATCATCTCCCCTTGAGTTACTTATAGGTAGAGTTGCGAGACCCCTCGACCTAATGTTGGCCGCTGGGGAAACGGAAATTGATATAAACGATGTTAGAGCTCAAGCTGTGGAGAATATTGCAACCACTTCCCTTTATGACAAAAAACGTTTTGACTCGACCAAGGCTAGGGTGACTAACTTTTCGGTAGGTGACTTTGTGCTTTTAAAAAACGAAGAGCGTAATCAGACAAAACTTGACCCTAAGTACAAAGGACCGTTCAAAGTATCTGAAGTATTAGATGGTGATCGCTATCTTATTAAAGCTCTAGACTCTAAGCGGACGTACAAGTACGCCCATGATCGTTTGCGAAAAATGCCTGAAGGTCAAGTCGTGATAGATGATTGTAATGATAACGAAGTAGATGTTGGGGCTGTTGGGCCTAGTGGTAGTCAACACAATGCTTAATGGTGCTTGATGGAGGCACCGGTGGATTGCTTGATGGAGGCATTCCTGTGGGGACGCTTGAGGGAGGCGTGCCCAGATGTGGTGGCGTGTGCTTGATGGAGGCACTGGTGGATTGCTTGATGGAGGCATTCCTGTGGGGACGCTTGAGGGAGGCGTGCCCCGATGTGGTGGCCTGTGCTCGATGGAGGCACAGTGCCATGGCGTTTGGTGACGCCAATGTGTGTTGAAATTAAGCAATGTGTTGATTCTGTTGATTTTGTTGATTCTGTTAAGACCGTGATAATGACAAGCAATAATAGACCTTCGGCGTTTTCGCATCGATTATTTTTGTATTAACTGTTATGTGTAAAGAAGCTATAGTGATAAACGTAAATGTAAAGTCACGTTTTTAGTGATCGATGAATTTGTGATTAAAATGTTTAATGATATTTGTTAATACTATTGAGAATAAAAGAAACTATCTTTATTGCTCGTTTTATTTGGTCAGAATGACCGAGTCTAAGGATTGATGACTGGCCTGTGGATTTTCTTTTCAGGTGCACACGAGGACGTGTGATGCGGCAGGATGGCCGTGTCGGCGAGGCTGCGTTAAAGCAATCATAGATGTCGTAATTAGTTGTTAAAAGGCGTCAAGCGCTGTCTCTTTCTGAGATGACGTTTGAGTGAGGTCTGTGTACGGTTCCGCATGTCAAATCATTTTGACAGTGACTTTTACCTTCTAACGTCAACACTGACGTTCGAGAGTGGGGACGGAACGGGTCGAGAGTTGGTTTGGCATTCTTGTGTCGGCATCCAGCGGAATCGTACGCAGAACTCACTGCGCTGTAAATCTGTTTGCATCCGCACATACTGTGGATTATTCCAAGTTCTATTTAGTGGAAGTGATTAAACCATTATTAAACAACCTGGCTACACGTTTATTTTCGTAAAACTAAATACGAAATATGCAACGTGGTGAAGAAAGCGACGGCGAGCGTTCTTACGAACGGCACGTGGACGGTCCTACTGCGACATATATATTAGGGTGCTTTTTTTTTCAACTATTTTTTTTCTTTCGGTCCCATCGTGAAATTTTGTTGCAAGTACCCAAAAAAAAATACCCTGAAAGTTTGGGCCCTTAATATTAATACCTCGACCCAGGCGTTTGAAGATTTCCCCTTAAAAAAACACAGAAACTTTGGCTTTTTCATGTTTAAATTTCTATAGCTCGGTGGCATTTCATAGCATCGCTTCGACTATGGACGGGTTTTTTTCAGAATTTAATGCTTTACAAAAGTGTCCATTGCGGCCAAGTCGTAACTCGAACCGGCGAGGTAGTACAGGCCTCTAAACTTGATTTTTCCATGAAATTCGCGTTTTTTCGCAGTTATCTCGTGAATAACAAGAGCTACAGAAAAAATGCAAACAACAAATTTATAGGAAATTTAATTTTCTACAAACAAGGTCCTAAGCACCAAGTCGCTAAAATCAATATTTCCGGAGATATTTAATGATAAAGTTTTTGTAATTTAAATTTTTTATCGAAAATCATGTCAAATTATAAAAAATATATTTCTCGCCGGTTCGAGTTACGACTTGACCGCAATAGACACTTTTGTAAAGCATTCAATTCTGAAAAAAACCCGTCCATAGTCGAAGCGATGCTATGAAATGCCACCGAGCTATAGAAATTTAAACATGAAAAAGCCATAGTTTCTGTGTTTTTTTAAGGGTAAATCTTCAAACGCCTGGGTCGAGGTCTTAATATTAATAGTAAGGGCCCAAACTTTCAGGGTATTTTTTTTTGGGTACTTGCAACAAAATTTCACGATGGGACCGAAAAAAAAAAAATAGTTGAAAAAAAAAAGCACCCTAATATATATATATATATATATATATATATATATATCATGTACTGTACCTTCAATTAAGTGAGCCGTTAATAAGTGTCAAAAAAAATGAATAAAAATAAACAACAGCTGTTGGATTTCCCTTGTCAATATAATGCCATCAAAAACATAAATTGTAAAAAAAGCCAAGTCTTGCAACTCAGTTCTTCTATCGTAAAAAGTTGTGAGATCCATATAATACCAAGTCGGTCAATTTATTCAGTCTCTACTGAAGGATCCTTCTGTCTTAAGTAATTACATGATAAGCTAACCTAACAATATCTTATAGTGATCGTATCAATGCCAATATTAAAAATCTTTGATGTTTAAAATAAATAGATTGGCTCGGCTATCGCATGAAATCACAATGTATCTTTTTTTATTTTATTAAAAACATAATGTATCTCACAAGTAATACATATTATATTAAATTAGATTGTTTAGTGCGATTGCCAAGTCAATCTATTTATTTTAAACATCAAAGATTTTTAATATTGGCATTGATACGATCACTATAAGATATTGTTAGGTTAGCTTATCATGTAATTACTTAAGACAGAAGGATCCTTCAGTAGAGACTGAATAAATTGACCGACTTGGTATTATATGGATCTCACAACTTTTTACGATAGAAGAACTGAGTTGCAAGACTTGGCTTTTTTTACAATTTATGTTTTTGATGGCATCTCATTTCTTTTTGTAGATAGTCCTTTTCTTAGTTTATTTGGATAAGAATTAATACAAAGCTATGGATAACATAGTCTGATTTTGATCGGCATTTTTATCAACTTTTTAATGTAAAAAAGTAGTTATAGTGACATAACTACAATAGTTGGACATATGGTCTCGTGAAGTTTTTTGTAGATTTTGATATGTTCTATAATATTGTAGAACGTTTTTTTGTTCTATCATCAATACTTTCCGCAGCACATGCGGTGAAAGACATTTTATGGCTAATTTTTTACACCTTGGGTTGTTTTTAGTAGGGATTTCTAAGGATCTCTATTTTTTCTAGTAATAAACCCTATGTTACTCAGTGATAATGTAGCTTTCTAACGGTAAAAGAATTTTTAAAATCGGTCCAGTAGTTTTTAAGTTATTCATTACATACAGAAATACAAAAAAAAATTGTATATCTAGAAAACTGGACCGAAATTTCAAAATATTGTAGTTTTTCCTTAATTTATAGACTTAACACTAATTGTATTCTAAATTTCAAGTTTCTATGTCTGCTAGAAGTGCCTTAGAGTTTTGATGATCGGTCAGTCAGTGAGTGAGTGACAAATTATCAAACTTTGACTAGTTATAATTCTTAAACTACTGGTTCAAACAGAATGATATTTGAAATATACCGAGTTTATACAATGTCTGCTTAGTGACTGAAAATTCAGGATTCTAGTTTTATCCACAACGAAGTTATAGGGGGTCGAAAATGGCCCGAACTACTTCGAGAAAAGGATAGTACGGCCGTGCCACTTTTTGCTCGACTTGGCGGGGGCACTACCGTGCCCCCAGATATTATCCACTTATATAAGCACAATTCACCGCATACAATACCAATGTTATTGTTTATTTGTAGAAAACCCAAGGCCAACAAGTTATCTACATTAACTGGTTATTTAGAATGAACTGAGCGAGTCAATTTCATTTTTATAAATTACTAGATTGGTTTTTAAAATTTTGTAGTTTAAATTAACTTTTTTGCTATTTAACCCATTGCTTTATTCATGAAATAAAAGTATTTTATTAGTCAAAGGATTATATTATTACTATTAAAGACTAAAATTTCTCAAAATATTGCTCCCTATCTAAATCATTAAGAAACCCCTAGGTATCATAGCCACACTGAAAGCTTTGCGTAAATTGATTATTGTACTACCTGCCTACCAGCACCTACCTTCAAGTAAGCTACATCTTACTTACTTATAAACTATCAATACAAAACTATCAAAGTTAAGTAAATAATATGTATCAATAAAGAAAAACTAGTTTATATGATTAATAAAGGATTCATATAAAGAGATTTGATTGTTTGTACAGTAAACACTAACATTGAAATCTCTCATATTCATATTTTATTTTTTGTTACTTCAAAATATTACTAAAAGTTTGTATATTCAATCAAATACTCATTAATTATAAAAATACAGATGTTAATTATGACCCAGTATGCATAATGCTTAAATTATTCATAACGATTAAACTATTCATAATGATAATAGCACGCAAAATGACTTACTTTCATCTTCCGTTGTATGTGCGCCTTTTTTAATATAAATATCTAATTTTACAGGATGGTGTAGCGATCTTTGTATTTTAATCCTTATGCACAGTCCGATTAAAGTCGCCAGAGAACAATGAGGCACAGTTGGGTTGAATTCAACTCTCAAAACTGGAACATTATCTTCCGTAGGTTCTTTTATGAATATTCCTTCTTCATAAACAACCTTCAAATCCTCCAAAGTACTCGGCTTCTCCGGGTCCCTTATCGTCCGCAAAAAGTCTAAAACACCACAACACTGATTAAAAACACAGAAAACTACACAGAAGCAGTCAAATCGTTCAAAACAAACCGTATATAGTTTCTCTCAAATCATTATTGTCCTTGTAGCCAAGTTCCTGCAACGTTGCACTTTTGTCCATATAAGCGGGTTTAGTGACTTCCTCGGGCGGCTTCTGTGAATTGCTTAATGAAAGCTTAGAGAAAAACGATATCATATCGTCAATAAATTAGACTTTGGTATC
Organism: Anthocharis cardamines; assembly: GCA_905404175.1. Classification (NCBI taxonomy): domain Eukaryota; kingdom Metazoa; phylum Arthropoda; class Insecta; order Lepidoptera; family Pieridae; genus Anthocharis; species Anthocharis cardamines. The sequence continues at coordinate 7,990,523 of FR989974.1, forward strand.
GTTACGTAGGTCCCAGTCAGACATGTTTGACATTTGTAAATTCAAATTATAATTTTGTTTTCAATAATAGTGTTGACCAGTTGAACTCGAAACCATAATAAACATCGATTATTTCCGTACCCGGCGTGAATTTAAAATTCAAAAATCATTTATTCATTTAGGTAACACAATGTACACTTATGAACGTCGATCAAAAATACATATTAAATGCTTCTAATTTTACATTTACTGCCTTATAGGTTCTTACGTCAACTTACATTTTTTTATAGGGTTAATAAATATTGAACTACTAGTATTAGCGTAGTGAGCGTAGTACATATTTATAAATATTTAATGTAGATCTACTTATTTTATATAGTATGAAAACGGTGATTATATCAGTGAGTAGTTAATTATTATTTATACAATAAAATATCATTGAAATTCTTTTTGATCTATTAAAATATTAGTTGTAAGGGAACTAATCAATGCAAGTCAATACCAGGATAAAGGAGAGCTAAGAGAGGTTATTAAATCCATATCATAGTATTCGATTTAAAGATTCTTTATTCTCATGAAATAAATCGCTCACATAAGAATTTATATTATTAAATAAAATATATTTTCCTGATGTTTTTCGATATTTTCGATTGAACTGACGAATTCAACAAATAAGATATCAAAATCGGTGCAGCCGCTGTTGAATTATAAATAGAGTTATTAACACGATTTTGTTTTATATATAGTTTACACAAAAATATATCATAACTGATTTATCTAATAATGTAATAATAACAAGTTACAATCGATTGATTAATCAGCCGTATTTAATTAAAATCCAGCACATCCCTTTTGGTTGTCTTTCTGTAGTTGTATTTGGGCATTTTCTATGACTTAAATTTATTAATTGATTTGGCTTAAATGTCTCATTACCAGGCTATAAAATCTTCAAAAAATAATTTAATTGATTAGATTTTAGAAAAATAATAATAAATAAAATAAAAAAAATATTAGATACCCATTTCTATAGGTATAGTTGCCGAGATGTAACTTGGCAAGAGTCGTTAGATGCGCAGAAGTCATTTTTTAGGTCTCTTTGGTTATGTAGCGGGACGCAGGGAAGAAGCTAGCATCGTTCCGAGCGGCGATTGGTTAATGGTTACTCAGTTGACACTTGTATCTCGCTGTGTGTCGACGTTCCGTTCGCTCACCAGTACACTTCCGTGCATTAGAATTCGACCCTTTTGTTTTTTGCGTTTTTGCTTTCATTTTCTATATAGTAAATTTTTTAAAACTTAACTGTATACATTTTATTTATAACAAATAATATATTAATCTCCTTTCTTTAACTTTTTTCCAAACAGACATATTTAAAAATAAATTTTGGAAATAATTAAATAAATAAAACCAAATAAAAAAAACAATATATCTGATTATTATAAATAAAAATAATAAAATACTATATAATTATTCAACAAGCCTTAAAGGTGACCATTTTTTGGCACGAAGTGTACATGCGCGAACTTACCCCCACTACGCCAAAACCTTGCCAAGTTACATCTCGGCAACTATACTAGGTACCTACTTAATCTGAGATAGGTACAGTTAACAGTACATTATAGTTGTAAAAAACCAGTCAGTTACCGTTATTTAACCAAATATATGATTAATAACACATAAAATGCAGGTATTAACGGTTAATTATCATCAACAGATTTTTCACACGATGTACAATATGCTATACTATGCACATCTATTTTCTTTGATATTACATACTCTTATTGCCTACTGGGATTGATAGTATAATAGGTAGGTACTGACTGTATACATTTAGGTACCACCTCCGTAGTAAGCGCGATTCGTTTAGCACCGGAGGTTCCGGGTTCGAATCCCGGGGAAACAAGATTTAAAAAAAATTGTTTCGGTCAGGCAGGGCATAGAAGTATGATCACCTACTTGCCTGTAAAGAAAAAAATGATCAGTGAAACAGACACAGAAATGGGTCTGCCCCAAGGAACATTTTTACTCTAGGGAGGTCTGCCCCATGCCCCACTAGTGGCCTCGGGACTTCACTTTTATATACATTTAGGTCACAGTATAAGAGGATAGTTATCATACTCGATGATACTGGGTTGTTAGGACTATTTTATAGTACTAGAAAAAAATAAAAATGAAGTGTACTATGATAAAATAATATAAAAATGACTGTATATTTATAAGAGTATTGAATATGTAATACTTTCAAACTCTGAGCCAGACAAAATTATTGTTTATTATACCTACTAAAGTAGATGTGATGATACTTTCTTTTACAATCAATCTTAGAGAAATAAAACCATATATTCCAAATAGAGAATAGAAGGCTCATAAAGTATATGTATTTATAAGTATATACACTATTTTTTTATCAGATTATCATAATGAAAGGGCTAATGATAGAATACCCTACTGTCTGTAGAATTTTCTTCAATAAAACTAAAAATACTTATAAAGTAATTTTATTTAGAATTTTTTGAAAGACTTCTTGGATCCTTTGCCCTTTGAAACTTTCAATACGTTGAATCGCACTGTCTTTGAAAGAGGTCTGCATTCACCAATGGTGACAATGTCCCCCAGCTCCACATCTCTGGAAGTATTAAATAATCTAGTTAGCCAGTAATTAAAATATAATTTATTATTATTTTATGTAAGTTTAAATCAGATGTTGGGTTAAAACACGTTTTTCGTCAAATAGTCTTCAGAAGACCGTCGTGTGAGTATCATCATTTGAGTTTTATAAATATAAAATACAGACTAAAATCAGGATATGTATCATGTCCTCCATTTGATTTATTAAAACTAAAGGAAATCAATATATTTCAATGTAATTGTTCAATATACTTTGATTTTACTCTGAATTAATAAATATCATGTCTATTCCAGCTTTGTCAATGATCATCCATCAACAATTATAAATTATTCAATAAATAGTTTTAATGTAAATAACAATATTGTATTGCAATATCTATATTTATTTTTAAATGATTTATAAAGCATAGCAGAAGTCGAAGTTTATAGTTGAAAGTGTGATCTAAACTTTTAATTTTATAAGTTTTAAACACTATTAATGAATTAGAAGTTACTCGTTATACTTTACTCGTACATGTTATACTTTATTTCAGTTACTGAATATTCTTGGTTCAAAGGTAAAATATATTTTAAGTACATAGTAATGACATAGTTCAAATAGTGTTATTAAAAAAACTAGTAATACGCCCCGGCTTTGCACGCAAAAATACCTATGCCTACGTTACACTCTCATAACGTAGCTTTCTATTGGTGAGAGAATTTTTAAAATCAGTCCAGTAGTTTTTGAGTAAAATTGTAACGAACAAACAAATCTTTCCTCTTTATAATATTAGTGTAGATGACTTAGCTTTAATTAAATTTGACTATTATAGAAGAAACATACCTGAAGCAAGGTGACAAATGTACAGACATATTTCTGTGTCTCTTCTCGAATCTGTTGTATTTGGGTAGGTAGTGTAGGTAGTCACGTCTGATCACGATGGTGCGTTGCATCTTCATCTTCTGGACAACTCCAGTAAGGATACGGCCACGAATTGAGACATTTCCCGTGAAGGGACATTTCTTGTCAATGTAGGTGCCTTCAATTGCCTGTGAATGTTTTGTGGGACATCAAAATAGGATAATAGGTGTTGAAAATCCAAATATATTGAATTTATCATCATCTGCCTGTCCTTATTATATCATATACAGCACAACAAAAATATTTTATTTGAAGAACTAATTTGAAGGAACTGAATGAACCCAAAACTTCCAAATTTACTAAGTATTAATTAACAAGTGACAAGATGACAATTAATTCCATTAATTTTTGTGAATACCATTTGATGTAATAAGGAACAGCGTGTAACCTATCAGAGTTTGGGTAAAACACAGTTATCTTCAGTTGGTAATCAGAAGACCGTCGTGTCATTATCATCATATTGGTTATAACCGATTAAATATTTAAAACACTTTTTCCCAACCTAGCAATTAAGCATAGTAAGATTATATACAAAAAGGATATATTGATAAGAGTAAGCTTCAAAGGATTACTTAATATTCAAACAGATCAAATAATGGAATATTGTTTTAAATTATGTAATCCCTTGAGTTTCTTTTGTTAGTAGTTGTATGTATCTATTTAAAGCATGAAAAAATGTTGAAGTTACCGTATATTGAGCACTTCATAATAATAGTTTTGTATTTACAATATTTTTATGAAGTCTTCAAAATTATAAAAATGGTAATCGTTATAAGATTAACCATAATAAACCATGCTTTTAATGCAGTATCTTATACAATTAGCTCAGTATGTTTGAGTTCAAGCTTTCACCCTTAATAATAACTAAATTAAACTATAGCTTACAATAACTTAACTTTAGTATCATGATATCCATTGTTACATACCCATGTTTGAATGAGACATATGAATCAAGAATATCAAATTTATTAAATATTATTTAATAATAATTATATTTATTAATTATAATTATTAAATAAGGCAATAAAAATATAATTTACCCAGTTTAATTTAAGTTTTTTATAATATGGACAGTATTAGTAGCATCTAAAGCATCTTAATCTCATTATATTATAACATGCACCTTACCATAGCCCACATAAAATGATGAAATAGCATAGTGTTACATAGATGAGCATGTGAGAATAACTCAACTTTCGAAAATGTTTTCTGAATTTTATTTCAATTTTTTAGAAAACAACATCACTTATTTGTTATAAACTAAATTATAACAATTGTGTTTTCACTTAAGAAATGATGACATTTTCAAAAGTAAGTTATCAATATCCCATAGCAACGAAGAAGCCACCACCAGTGTTGTAACTGTAAAACAAAATCAGACCTCTCTTGGAGTTTTGAAGCCTAGACCGACATTCTTATGATGTCTCATATCCTTCCTCTTCAGACCCCCTTTACGGTTGAGGAACACCGTGACCTGTTTCTGAAACGCTTTCTCTGTCTACAGAAAAAAAATACACATATTAGTATTAGTTTTACCTCTCGTGGGGTTTTGAAACCGAGACCCACGTCTTTGTGGTACCTCAGGGGTTTCCTGCTACGTTTCACACCAATGCCTTTTTTACGGTTTAAGAACACCGTTGGTTGCTTTTGAAAAGACCGTTCTGTCTGCAATTTTTAATAACGATTAGTGACAGTGGTCAATAACTTAAGTTAAAAACTAAATTGTTACTATAGTATAGCATTTTCTTGAAGTCATATCATAAAACAAAATATTTTTGAGTTGTTAGCAAATTATTTATATAAATGTAATCGCAATACGCGATAGCAGATCTACTTTATAAAGTAGCACAACATACCTCTTACATGGTTTTTATACAATCACAAACCTAACCTATATTTCTAGACATGACTATAATATTGATAAAAATCATATATTTTTAAATATAGTATTAATAAATAGACCCTATAAAATAGGCTTTCAATACAACATAGCATACTATTAGAAATATAACTTATAAAACTGTATGGAACCGTTTCCCACGTGGATGAAAACAACAAACACATTTTCACTATAGTTATCCAACAAACGACAAAATTAATTATTTACGCTGATTATAAAGGTTTAAACTAAATAATTTAAGGAATAATTAAAGAAATATCCGAGAGTTTGAATAAAATACAGAAGAAATTCGGCACCAACCTGATCCGCCATTTTGCCTGACAATGAAAAGAAGTGACATAGATTAAAAATTTTACTACATGATTTAACAGACTAAAAATATATTATATGGAAGAGCTAGTCATTTGAAAGGAATAGGTTTTAGGGGGTTTTAATGGCCTTACAAATTAGGAAAAGATAAGGTTAATCGCGCGTGTTTTTTTATTATTTTAGAGCATATGTATTTTAAGGTTTCGTAAAAAAAAATGTATTATTTGTTCTCTAGGGGAAGATTGAAAATAGTCCAGTTTTCGCCAAAATTCCACCGTTTTTAGAGATTTGATTTCTTGTTTTTATATGAGCGCAAGGGCGCAACTCCTTCTAATTGAAATATATTATGAAATAGACTGTGGCACAAATTATACATAAGAATAAATAAATTACATCATTGCGCTCACATGGACCTAAAAAAAAGGACGGACAGAACGTCGCTAAGAAATATTTGAAGCACCACAATGGCGGCGGCGAACTATGTGTGAGTGTCTAAATTATTGCCAGATAGAAAAAAATTACCCAATTTTAAGGTGTGGTGACCTCGGAACTTGGATTTTATTATAAATAACAAAAAGGCAACGAATACTCTAAAATCTAATTGATTTTATATAAATGAGCACTTTTAAAATAAATGATGTTTTTTTTGTTTAATCTTTATATTCATTATTGCGTTTGTATTATTTATAAATGAATTGCATTCAAGATCAAGGTAACATGATAATTATTTTTTAACTTTTATTTAATACTCAATAAAATTTGGTATACCTAAATAATATTTGATCTTCTTATTTAGATATTTGTCTTTTTTGACAATTGCCTTTTATATATTATATTGATCTCCTAATAAATACAATTTGATCTATATTATAATTAAAGTTTAAAAAATATTCGATCAATCTATAAATATTTTTGGTAAATAATTTAATGAAAAAATATCTTTATTTATAATATTATAATAACATTACACGGTGCTAAGTACATTAAGATAAAAATAATTTAACTCCTACGTTTAAGGTAATTTGCAAATTTAAATTACTGACAACACTGTTTGGTTGCGTTTTGCTAAATTATATTGAAGTATAAACGAGAATTGTGGCGAATAAATAACTTGCTTACTTATGAAAGGTGATTCCCTGACTTTCTTTAATGGAACCATTATGGATTCTACAACTTTTCTCCACGTAGAACGGCATCTTTTATTTTTCATCATATAACATCACGCGCAGGCGGTTGGGAGCGTAATGGCGAGCGATCGGCTTCCTATGGTGTGAATGTGTGCGTGCCGGCGTGTTTGTATTAGCGAGCTGGCTTCCTAGGGGTGCTTCAGTTATTGTAACGAGAGGTGGTGTCCGCTCTTTTTTTTAGGTCCATGTGCGCTCATAGTAAAAACAAAAGTCAAACAACTGAATACCGCACTTTCTCGTGAACTCATGCCGCGGCGACCGTGCACTGGTTTGAGAAAATGTTTGACTTGAAGGAATGAATAAAAGCTTAGGTATAGGTGAGACACTGATATGTTAAAATTTTACGATGAAAAATTATATTTTATATAATTACTACAGTCAAATTATATTAGTTGTGATTATTTCAATATTTTTATTAAGTGATCGTTATTTTGTTTAATAGTGAATCTCATAAATATGAATAATATATTCTATAGAAGTTGTTGAAAAATAATAAACGCGGCGCTTGCAAAGCGTGTGGCCAATCCTAATGCTATTGATAACTTAATGAGTAAAAATCGGCGTTTTAAGTGTTATACGTACTGATGCCAGTGGCGGTGTAAGGCGTGGGCGACGTGGGCCACCGCCTACGGCCTCGCGACCGAGAGGGCCTCGCGCCCCGAAAATTTATGCATTAATTAAAAGCCGCGAACGCGCCAAAAAAAGGTTTTGCCAAAAAAATCCATTTTTTGCGCTGGCAGAGGGCAACGCAAAAAAGGGCCATGCAATCAAAATTAATCATGCCCACATAACATTTAGGACTTACGCCGCCACTGACGCCTATATCTAAGAAAAATAAAAAATAAAATACATTGCTGTCACTGGTCGGAAAGTGATGAAGATGAATATATTTAATCAGATTCCATGTAATATGCGTTTTTGTTATAATAAATAAACTTTTAAAAACATTAATTTGTCCAGTAACTTATACATTATTTAATATTATATCATATTTTCGCTTCATAATTGTATTTATAGTGCTCTAACCATTCATATAATAAAATAGGAACTTAAGATTCCTCAAGGCCAAAAATCCCCATTATGGACCCACCTCCTTTGATTTGAACTTACATACAGAATTTTTGGTAGAGCGATGAACTCAGATTAAGTACCTAGCGATGAAGCAAATTTAGGAGGAGGTATATATAGGCATTGACATAGTATTAATTATTATTAAATGTTGATCGAAGTATATAGGGTAACTTTGAGTATTTAAGACCATATTAATTACTATAGTGCAAAATGTTATAGTTTTGAAGTTATTCGCATTTAAAAAAAATTACGAATATCTCAACTGATGCCAAGAAAATGCTTATAAAACATGTGTAATAATAATTTCATTAATTTTTAGCATCATGTTGTCTACACGTATGTTAGTTTATCGATACAAAGCATTGCAAAAGCTTACCGGTTCGGATCGACTTAACAGTTGATAGTCTAAAAATTGTATAAAAATAAGCAAATTGCTCAGGTTTTGTTGAAGCCGGAATTTTTTTGGTCCACAGAATTTTCCACTCCAATATGCGCAGTGGTATGACTAACACTGCGGCCACCTTGTGGCAGCTTGTAATACCCTTTTTTATCACCGATGTTTCATAAATATAACAGTAATTATACATATTTCAGACGATACCGTTCAAATATTTTAAAATAGTAAATAAAAAAATATAATACTTATGTTTCACATTTAAAAAAAATGTACCTAAAATCATAAATGGAGTGCATTAAAAAGAGAAAATTGGTGCCCGAAAATACGACTTGGATTAAAGGCAAGACTTGGAAAACGACTTGGGTTACCAGGCCATAAAATCTTTAAAAAAAATGGAATCGCGTATTTTTATTCTGTGGTGCCCATCCATTCGCCACTCGAAAAGAAGAAAAATATGCCTCTGTCTAATCTGAGCCTCTGTCAAATACATTTCTCAGTTCTCAGTTCTGTCAAAAACAAAAACGCAGAAGTTGTTATGAAAATATTGAACGGCTATCATATTTTCGAGTTGAGATTACTGTGAAATAAGATATTTTAATTTACTTCAAATGTAATTTAATACTTCTGTTTCGTTTTTACTTTATAGTTTATTTTCTTTGCTTAAACTGTTATTATATTGTACTTAATGTGCGGGAGTGATGTCTGTGTTTTACCATTTATTTTGTAACGGGAGCCTTATTATTTTAATTTAAAATGGAAGAAGTGAGGCAATTGGTGCAGGAGGAAGGTCGAGAAGCAAGGAACTTAGTGGCATACCATGTCACTGTGGATACCCCAGGTATTCTCACTAAATAACATTTAAATATATTGTCTTTAAAACGTACTTAACGTAGGTGTGTAATGTATTATCGACATAAATAATATAACCGAGCTCACATATTCATCAATATGCCATAAATAGAATCTCAAGATAGGTATTATTGATTTGTTGTTTAATAGTATGTGTATTTATGTATATAAATATTATATATACCAAATACTTTAGTTTCTGTTACATTTGGGATTCAGCATCAATATTTTTTTAGTATCCTCTAAGAACCCTGATATCTAAGAAGATTTTAGGATAGAAAATTTTGTGATGTTATTACATGACACAGATATTTGTTTTATAAATCTTATTTTTTTGTTAATTTGAATAGATATCCTAGATTATGTTTCTATTTGAATGGTTTAGTGTATACTGTCTTATTTGTATATACAGTAGAACCTCTGTAGTTCTTCATGCCAAAAAATTCAAGTTATAGAATTTTCGACTTATTAAGGATTTCGACTTAGGCAGATTGCATAAGGAAATATTTGATTTATAGAGGGCAAAATAAAAAAAAACATGTGTTAATGTCAGCCACAAAATCGTTTATCATTTCATAGAATTGGTAATCCTATTTACTGTATACTCTGTACATTGTTTAATAACAACAATGACGTAAGTACTCGTACATTGTTGGCAAATTCTTAAAGTCAGTAAAATTAGTTTCAAATGATGGAGTTGTTAAGGTTGTAAAATCATCACTTGTAAGGACTCTGCTTATTTCAAAAATCAAAAGTTTTTTATTTCAAATAGGCCTTAGCAGGCTCTTATGAAACGTCTAGTTGTACGGTTCCAAAAAGTGGGTTTCATGGAGAAGAACCGGCAAGAAACTCCATGGACACTCTTTTCAAGAATGGTTTAGCTTACAAAGACTCGGTTACAATAGTAATAATCGGCTGAGAAGTTTATATAATGAAGGTATACAGAGATTCTATACAATGCAAAAGAAAATTGAGTTTTCACTATTAGTGTAAAATGAGATATACACACTTGCATAGCGCAAGTTGCCAGGGAAGCCGCACATGCGGAGATGAATTAGCGCCATACATCTTTAACGTCAACATAGTCTTAGATTTTATAATACGCTTTTTTAATTAGGATTCCTTTGATGACGACGATTTCGACCTATAAGATGGTTGAGATTTCAAGTAATGGAGGTTTTGGAGCTTGAAGGGAAGGGAACAAAACATTTTTTCGAATTCTGGAGGTTTTCGGCTTACCAAGGTTTAACTTAAAGAGGTTCTACTGTATTTTGTGGATTATTGAATCACTTAGTGTAAGTTAATGTTTCTGTGTTGAGGGAATTCAAGATTTTGATTTAAATATTGTATATTTTAGATTAGATAGATATTTGCAGTGAAATAAAGATTAATAAGTATTTCTTAACCTTTTTATTTGAGCCTTTAATTTGGCATAGCTTACCAGCTACCACATATAGGGTGAAATTTTCAAGTAGTTTTCGAGTCCATGGCCAAATCGGAAACTATGAGGAATAGCCAAAAGGACTCAAAAGTGTCTCGAGGCCGATTTTGATTAAAAATAAATCTGCTTTATTGGATTTTCGGAAAAACAATATTCCTAGTGAGTAATCAACCTGTTGATTTAAAATCTAACACACATACTGTATTATAACACCATTTGATAGTGTTGTTAATAAGGAACAAATGGGAAGCAAATCCAACATATTCCTTAAGCAAACTTAACAAACATGTTGGATTTTAATAAACTGCTTCATATTTGATATGAAAATACATGCTGTGTATATTAGATATGCTTCATGGATTATTATGGGTATGCAAGTAAACAAGACATTACTTACACATCCTCAAAAAAATTGAGCAAATCAATTTTAACATATTATGTAGTTTCTATGTTACAACCCATGACAAAGCTGAAAAAGCCTTGCAATTCTTTCACTATAAATGAATATTAAAATCTTAGTATATTTTATTTTTTTAAATAGATTATGTTTTAACCATTTGAATGAAGACGAAAGTATTTTGTTGCCTCCCACATAAGTTGTATATCCAACAAGATGAATTTTCTACATTTTTAAAAGAATGTCACGTCCTTTCATTTATTTTATGGGTTTACATAAAAACAATTTTTTTTTTATTTAATTACAAGAAGTAAGATGTATCTTAATACAGTATATTTTAAAATATATAATGTAATAAAAAAAAAAATTATGACACTGGTGTGAGTGGTAGAGTCGGGAGTGGTCGACCTAGGCGAACGTACCGCAATCAGATCGGGGACGTTCTTCAAAAGGGCCAGGGCAAAAGTACTCGTAAACGATGAGTGTGTATGAAAGCATTGATGGAATTGGAAGAAGCGAAAGTGGTATGTAAGGATCGGAGCATATGTAATTCCGTGATCACTGCCTACCCCAATGGGAAAGAGGCCTGATGTATATGTATGTATTTAATTCACTAACTTTGTTGAACTTACATGCGAGACATTGATTTGTATCATTGTTACCTTGCTTGTGTAGTTTGATAAATGTCTGCTTTACATTATGGCATCCTAAGCACTTGACTTTACTGATGATATGAACATTTCTAGTCTCCAAACTCTCACGGAAACCACCACGGGCGCTACCACCCGCTCCACAACCACCACCACGAGCTTCAAGGCTTCGTTCGGCATCTGCTGGCCGTGATAAACGGTCGGAGCTGCGAGCACGCTATTGGGCATTGCTTTTTGGTGATTTGCAGAGAGCGGTATGTGTATTATACATTCAAAAACTTATTTCCAATTATTAAATCTTATTGCTTATTACCAGCCTATCCCTGCTTCGTAAGAATAGTATAGCGTATTATGCCTACAAGTTTTATATTTCACGCGCGTAAATTTTTGCAAAAACTCCTAAGATATTCATTTAAATTATATTGTGTAAAAGATTAAAATAATGTGCATGAAATGCTTTAGCTAACTAACGTATTTAAGTAACCATTTTTAGAAGATAGAATGGGTATAGTAAGTTATCATATACATACATTGTTTTGATATATCTCAAAGGGATTAGGCAGGCAGCTTGACTTTTTCCGACATTTCCAAAAATAATCGTTATATTTCAACCAATTTACACAAAACCTTGACAAATTATATACCTAAACCATCCTCATGAATCACTCTATCTACTGGTTGTATCACACACTCTATCTACTGGTGGTGGTAGAACAGAAAGAAAATCAGTTCAGTAGTTTTTGAGTTAAACGCGAACAGACAGACAGACGCGGCGGAAGACTCTGATTTATAATACGAGTATGTAGTGATTTTACTAATGATATTGATTAGCCGCGTACTGACTAAGCGAGCGACTTCGCGAGGCAGCCTCGGACATTTGCCGCAGTACGCATGCCGCGCGTGGCGGCCTCGGTCTGTAAGTTTTCTAATCCGAGGCTGCCTCGCGCGGCAAGGCCGAGCCACCGTGAGCATCGACGCTCAGTTTAACTTGAATGAATAAGCGAGGCATAACACTATCGTCTTGAGTGAGTGCGGCAAACGTACTGAGGCGCCTTTGAGCATCGACAAAAACCGATAACGCTCGGCTCGGGCCGCGGCACGCTCGGGCGAGGCACGTCTTGACCGACCGAGGATTTGCCTCGCGAGGCTGCTCGCTCACAGTACGCGGCTATTTATGAGGAAAGTACACAATACTGCACTTGAGACAATAATGTACATGCTTTAGGTTGTATTTATTTATTCTCCATATGTTTATTTAAAATACCTTGCAATTTATTTTTAAAAAGTTTTTTGCATTATGTTTCTATCTGTGAAAGTTCACTCAGAGAAACAGAAAAATACAAATGGAAAATTTTGACCGGCTCAGTAGCGCGTTTGGTAGATGGGTCGTGGGGTCAAATCCCGCCGGGACAACAAGTTTATAATTTTCTTCAAGCACGTCTTCTCCTCGTATGGTCACATCGGTAATTAAACGCGTGGCAGGAATAGAGAAATTCCGACCGGGTAACGAATCTCCGTTCATAGATAGAATAACCGTGAAGCCCGAAGTAAGAAGGTCGACAGCGCATCATTGATTAAGGTTCTGTGGCTGGGGATCTACCATCAAGTGAACCTCATGCCAGTGGCGGGACTACCATACAAGCCCAAAAGCCCGTCTTGCCGATTTTAACATAATAAGTGTTTATATATTTATATAACTTATATAATTATATAATCGTATAAGTTATATATGACTAATGACATTATTATATTTCATTTTAATGCCTTAATAAGGTAAAACAGCCGTTTGGGCTTGTATGATGGTCCCGCCACTGCCTCATGCTTGTCTGTCGATATCTAACATAAAAAAATGCAGGTCATCAAGCTATTCGTACTTTGTATTTGTGTGAAAATACATGTGAACCCCGATTCAATACTATATTACACTAAGAGTTAATTTCAGAATTGCATTTTAGTAGGTTTAATAAAGTATTCTCTGCATACAATTTATTTAATATGTCATACCGCCAGCGACGGAATGACATAAATAAGGTATTACAAATATTGATTTTATAGATTGAGGTCAAACATTTTAGATGCTTCAACTGTTAGGTTAAAGTTGTAATTTAAATGACTCTGCGACTTAACTAGGTTGTCTAGTGCTCTTGAAATTCACTTACAACTGGAATTCTGAGAAGTAGATTTATATTCGTAATTTTTCAAATGCAAAAGTTATTTTATTTATATCCATGACTTGTCAAAAGTAATTTTACATTGAAATTTGTTTTGTTAATTTTGCAAATAACTTTACAGATTGGTGAAATTTACAACACTGTAGAAGCAAACGAAAATATCAATGAGTGCCAAGAAGTTATTCTAGTATTGGAAAACTATACACGTGATTTTAAAGCTTTGGTGGAATGGTTCAAAGTGAAATGGGAATATGATAACACACCGCCCCCTCAAAGACCGCAGAGTCTTGCGTGGGAAATAAGAAAGACCGATTTTGTGAAACCAGAACCAAAACGCGCCTATTCCGTGAGAAGTTCCCCAACTGTGTCAGGAAAAAATAGCCCATCATTCTCTGGTCATAATACACCAAGTGGCAAACATAGCCCAAATCCAACAGGCAAAGCAAGTCCAGGAAGTGGCAAAATAAGTCCTAGGATTTCTTCAGGTCATTCCAGTACTAGCCCCAAAGCAAATATTGAGTTCTTCAGTAGCAAAATCAATGCTTCAAAAATAACAGCTAAACCAGAGCCTAAAATTGCTAAAGAACTTTCCAGACTTTCTGATATTAAAGAAAAAGATTGTAAAGAAGCTTGTGAGGAAAATGGAATAGTTCAAGAAAAGGAGGAAGAAATGGATACCTTGAAGTTGCAATCTTTTGAGATAGGACATGCTAAGTTAACTCCAAGTGCATCTCCAAAGTTAGTTGTTCTAAAATCATCCAAATCTGCAAATATCAAAGAGAAATCTAAAAAGAAAAATGACGATCTGTCTAGCCATGCCAAATCGACGATTGACAAACTAAATGCTATGGAAATGAAGTACTTACATACACAAATTATGGAAAATAAAGTTAGCAATGACAACATGATAAATGGAGATAGAGAAACTGAACATCAGATGACAAATGCACCGGAAAGTAATCTTACGTCAGCTTCCTTGCATGATAAAGTAGAAAAATTAAGTGCATCTCCTACAAAGTCTGAAGATAATTTTGCTGATGTGTCAAATGATAGCTCTCCGAAGTCTGAATTAGAGGAAAATATATTTGATGAGGTTAAGACTCAACTGAATATTGAACAAGCATCAAACACCTTAAGTCTTGGTAGCCTGGACGAAATGAAACAAAATGATAAAATCTCAGATATGATAAATACGAAAGAGTCTTCAAATGATTCAATAGACAATGAAATAACAACACAACAGAAAACAATAGATGACATTAAAGAGGATATGTCAGCGAAACTAGTGCAATCAGAAAAAAATGAGTTATTGAACAACACAGATATTCATAATTTAACTACAAATTTGAGTAAAAATGAAAGATCCGATAAAACTATACAGAAAGATGACGTAAAATTCAATGAAGCTAATTCTGAAATAGGGTCTGATAGAAACATCTCTATTATATCAGTAAATGATCACGAAAATGAATCCAAAAAGGAACAGGATTTTAAAAAACCTGAAGTCAAATCATCGAAGCCTGCTTATTCACAGGCTGCGGCAAAACCTAAGGTCGTAACTAGTAAATCAGAAGTTAAAACGCCAACAAGATTAGCCAGAAGTTCAACAGTTGTGGAAATACGTCCCGCATCTGTAAAAACCATACGCCCTTTTCAAAAAAGAACTCAAACCAGTAAATGCAGCTATCCTTTTAACCTAACGACTGGAAGAACCAGTCTATTCGATACAACTCCCTCTACTTCTCTGAACAGGGGACAGATTGTAACAAAGAAATCTACTAAAAACTCACACTTGGGCTCGGGTGATACAAAATTGGCAAATAGAACTAACCTCAAAACCTGTCCACGACCAGTATCCTTAAAAGTAAACGAAGAAGGTGATAAACGAGAAAAGGTCTGTACTTTTCTCGAAAAGGCCAGCATTACTGATATGACTCGAAATGAATCCAATGAGAGTATTAAAACTCTTGTTCCAGAAGATTTGCAGGCAATGGATGATGATAATTCCATGGAAGTACTTAATGTTGATAGCAATAATGATAATGACGGTTGGTTAACTGTTAAATCTCGACGGGAATCTAAGAAACAATCAAAAAGCTACTACTGGGCCAACCGGTTTCGTCAACCTTCAGCATCAGCTAGTCTTCCTACTTTAAATATGTTAGATTCTCCTAAAGAAGAAAGCCCTTTCATTCTTGATTATAATATCACTAATTCGGATCGCGCCAAATCCGAACAACCGCAGAAATTGGGAAAAGAAAAAAAATCCGAGAAAACTGTTAAAGTTACTAAGAAATCCGAAAAACAAAAGGATCCAGCGATGAGAAGACAAAAATCTGACGTTACTGGATTAAAAACACGCTCATCTAAAAATAAAATACTAACTAAGAAGGCGGAAAAAGCTAAAAACTTACAGAAGGAGGCAAAAAATCGCTTACACTCCTCGCTAGAAAGTTTAACAATGGGGCTATCTAGGTCTCAAGAGAGCGTCCACGAAGAATTTGACTTCGATAAATGGAAAGCTGAATTCAAATCAACGTTTAATTTTTTAGAAGACGACGACCATATTTCGGATCACAACGAGATACTTAAATCTGCAGATCCGTCCGAAATGTCTGAAATTGCGGAGATGACGTCACAGATTGAGGAAAACGAGAGGAAGATCAGTTTAGCGTTAGATTTTCAATCAGAAGTCGATCAACGTAAACTGTGCGAGGAGGAAGAGCTGTTGAACAGACAGATAATGGAGCTTCAGCAAGTGTCTGATATCGACTTGGACACTGAAACTGATGACACTGAGGTGAGAACTAAATTCTTCCTTTTCTACCTACCCCTATATTGCTTAGTAGAAGCGGCACAGCATGGATTTTTCTTGCATTTCCCTTTATCATTTATCATGTCCATATTAACACATTTTTTATTTTTATTTATTTACTAGCAACGCACCCCGGCTTCACACAGGTGCAATGTAGATGTACTATACACAAAACATAGCCTATGTTACTTGTTGATAATGTAGCTTTCTATTGGTGATTAATTTAGAAGGTGGTGGTTAATTTAGAAGAATTTAGAAGAAGCTAATAAAGTAGTAGCAGCGGGACGTGATTAATTTTTAATATTTGTTTATTTTTATTTTAAGTAAAATACTGTATAGCGGAATCAAACGCGGTTTATTATTTATATTATAATTCGGATGCTTTTCAGCAACCGTAATCGCATTCATCTCATTAACATTATATACCCCCCCTTGTGGTATTTTTATTTATGCTTATAAATAAACCGTATTTTTTTGAAGACTGACGCAGAAATACCACTAGAAGAGCCCGTGGCGACCCCCTTGCCGTGCGAGAGCCTGGGGTCTCTAGCAGCCAGCTTGGAAGACCAGTACGAGACGGCCCTAGCGGGGATGTCTTGGGCTGAAAGGGTCGATACACTTGTCGTACTGGAGGCACTTGTTGCGAGGGATCCTGGTTAGTTTATATGTATAATAACTTTATTCATCTCAATATATTGTCATTATTAAGGAGAGTATCACACATTTAAATAAAATACTGTATACAACATGTATATAATACTACCAAATTATGGAATGAATTACCACACTCTGTTTCCATTCGACTACGATCTTGTTGGTTTTAAAAGGCCGACTACGCATCTGAGAAGTCGCGGATGTCTATGGGCGGTGGTGATTACTTACCATCAGGTAACCCACCTGCTCGGTTGTCCGCTCTGTTATAAAAAAAAAATATACATAAACTGGATTGTGACTCTGTAGCGTAGCATGGGGGGGGGCAAAGGGTGCGGTCCGCCCCGGGCGGCACTTTGGCGGGGCGGCATTTCACAGGTAATGGTACAAAAATGGTCCTTCTTATTTTTTTTTACTACAAAAACACCGTAATAACAGAGTTTCTCTTTAGGTTAGGGTAATTCAATAAGAACCCCAATATTTTTATAATCAATTGCAAAAGTAAGGGGGCGACAAATATGGGATCAGCACCGGGTGCTAGCACCTATGCTACGCCACTGTTGTGACTGTGGTTTATCCTACATTGGGCAAACTAAACATAGCATTTCGAACCGACTTGAGGAAAACATTGCGAATATCAAACACAGACGTCACAATATTTTCTATGTTTTATTTAATTTCTCGTAATTCTATTGTCTAACGTTTCTGCTTTCAGGGAGAGCTCAACAACTTCACGCCAAGTTGTCTCAGGGTATCAAACGCCGTGGCAGCCTGCAGGATGCTTTGAGAAGGTAATCTGTTAACAATATCATAGATATCCTGGATTTGACTGTTGTACCTGTGTTTATTTGTAATGTGTTCCGATGAGTTGCGAGTTTGAACCCCAGTTAGTAAATTTCTGTAAACATGTATTCCCTACGTTTGGTCACTTTGGACGTGAAACGGATGGGAGGAATATTGAATTCCGACCGAGTAGCGAACCACCATTCATTGATGGAAAAACCGTGAAGTGCACATTGTGCGTTTCGGTCTCAAAATGCTCGAAGTAAAAAGTAGGTCGACAGTGCATCATTGACTCCTGTCATCAAGAGAACCTCATGCTCGTCTGTCGATATCTTACATTATACATTCATACATATATAATATATATACATCACGCCTCTTTCCCATTGCGGTAGGCAGAGATCACGGAATTCCATATGCCCGATCCTTACATACCACTTTCGCTTCTTCTACTTCCAATTTCCATCGATGTTTTCATACACACTCGACGGTTACGTGTACTTTTGACCTGGCCCTTTTGCAGAACGTCCCCGATCTGATCGAGGTACGTTCGCCTAGGTCGACAACTCCCGACTACCACTCACACCAGTTTCATAAATCTTTTTCGTCCTACTTTCATCCATCCTTTCTACTTGCCCAATCCACAATAACATAACATAACTTTATAGATGGTTTTATGTTAACAGATTACAAGCGAAGCAAGCTCGCGCTGAGAGACGGCGAATGGTGTACCAGACTGAGAGGACCAACAAGATTCACCAGCTTCTGGCCAGGGTTGAAGAAGTTAAGGTAATCCACTCTATAATCACATCCACCAATCAGTGATGCTAGCGAAGTGAATTTAAATTATTTTTAATGCCCCCATTTTTAAAGTGCCACACACACCCCCACACACGCCCACACACAAACACACGCACACACGCACACACACCCACACACACACACACACACCCACACACACACACACACACCCACGCACACACACACAATCGCTCACCTAAAACCACACATCACGAGTAATCAATATTTATCATAATTTGTTTTCTTGTGTTTTTAAATATTATGTTAATCGGATTTAAAAAAATCCATAGTCCTAGCTAGGAATCGACCCAGTTAGTTTGTTTTGAAAAATATATATATACCGTACTGGGAAGTAATGACACGCGGCAAACTTAAGAAAAGAGCTTATTTTTAACAAATTGTAAGATGTTAGATTTAGATGCGTTGTCGGACTGTTCAAAAATATTAATTGATGTTAAAAAGCACTATTCGATCGAGTATCTAATGTATTTATCTGGATAGATTGAATTGGAGAAAATAGCTTCGCAAATAACCCAATATTTTTTATTAATGTCTTAAAAATAAATATGATCAAACTTTGGAGGTAGACATGTGCCATCGTGAAGTTTTCTCTAAACTATTTGAACGGCAGCCCTAGGAAAATAATTCTTTGGTGCATACGTTTTGATGTATTTTGACGGTCCCATCACCCACCCTGCACTATGATGGGGTTCGCAAAGTCTAATCCCGCGAAGTCTTCCCCACGTCTGGTCACTTCGGGTATTAAGCGGGTGGGAATATCGTTATTCCGACCGGGTAATGAACAACTAGATTGAAAAAACCGTGAGGTGCACATTGCTTGTCTAAGTCTGAGGATTTCCGAATGCTCGAAGTAAATAGTAGGTCGATAGCGCATCATTAACTGATGTTCTATGGCTGGGGTATCACCTACCCTCAAGTGAACCTCATGCTCGTCTGTCGATATCTAACATAAAATGCCAGCCAGCGTATGCCGAGCAAGCGACTGCAAAGCGATTGTCACTTGAATTTTCTCTTCTATACAAAAATATAGAGTATACACTAACTTTCCATAAAAAATATAAATGACAGTGGAAACCGTATTAAAATCAGTTCCGTTTACTAGAATTAAGCGAGAAACAGATCTGGGGAATAATATGATATTATGTTAAATCCGCCTCCGTGGCGATTAGGATTGTGTTTAGCACCCAATATCCCGGGTTCGATTCCCGGATAGTGAGAAAAAAATATTTCAGTCAAGCAGGTCACAGAAGGCTGATCCACTACTTGCCTATAAAGAAACATGATCAGTGAAACAGACACAGAAATGGGTTTGCCCCATGCCCCACTAGGGGACTCGGGAATTCACAGGTTTTTTTATATTAATACATATATTTCACGTCTATTTCCTCTGAGGTAGGCAGAGATCACGGAATACCATATACAGTATCGTTCTTTGGATAGATACCACTTTCGCTTCTCCTTGACAGATTTTTAGAAATATATAAACCAGCCCGCCTAGCATGATCATCAAGAAATATCTCGCGGTCGAGTGAAGACAAACTAAGATAAGATACTGAGATATATTATATCTCGACATCGACAACTTTGATAGACAAGATATCTCGAACAAATATCTCTAGTTTTGACATTAGAAATCGAGTTTTAAGCGTGTCATGTTAGACCCGGAAGATATGAAGAAATAATCGATTAAAACACGAGAAAACGGTCGACAAAATTTTGCCGTGGTTGTCATGCTATGCCGGCAGCTTACTTTGATATCATGATTATTGTAACTAGCTTCTTTTGATTTATCTATACTTCTATACTTTATACTTATTACTTATAATATTATAAAGAGGAAAGATTTGTATTTTTGTATGTAATTAATAAACTCAAAAACTACTGGACCGAATTCGAAAATTCTTTCACCAATAGAAAGCTATAGATGTATGTGTAGAGATGTACATAACCTATGTTTTGTGAATAGTACATCTATATTGCACCCGTGTGAAGCCGGGCCGCGTTGCTAGTTGTATGATAAATTGAAATTTGTCTTACAGGTCGCCAAGCAACAGTTGACAGAAGAGAAGAAGTTGAGAATGGAGCGACGTTTGCAGAAGGCGGCTGAAAATCGCGATCAACACCTAAAGGTAATTTTCTGTAAGCATGTTGTCCCTACGTCTGGTAACTTCGGGCATTGATCGGGTGGGAGGAATATCGAAATTCCGACCGGGTAACGAACCACCGTAAATAGATGGAAAAACAGTCTATGGATTTCCGAATGCTCGAAGTAAAAAGTAGGTCGACAGCGCATCATTGACTGATGTTCTGTGGTTGAGGTATCACCTACCATCAAGTGAACCTCATGCTCGATGTCGACATCTAACATAAAAAAAAACCTAAAGGTAGCTTTGTTAATTTACAATTTTCAACACTCGACTGCGGCGGTGCACGGAAGTGCCCCCGCCAAGTCCAGCAAGGCCATCCACTCCGTGCCCTCAGATAATGATCGGTTTTTTTCAGCGACGATTCAGAATTTTTGACGTCTTCGTATTAATTATAAATTTCGCTACAGATTTTTAAACTTGCAAGACCCGACGGGGATCGAACTCGCAACCCATCTTTGACGAGGTTTGTAGGTATAGAAATATATTTAACTTTTTTTTTTTCTTCAGGACATAGTTCGCAAGGCTCACGATGAAGAAGAGAAATTGCGGGAAATAGCGTTCATCAAACAGTTGGAGGCGGAGAATCGAAGACACGAGTTTCTGGATCAGTGCAAATCGTACACCACTCGGCTGCGGCAGATGAGGCGCGACAGGCTCGCTAAACTGGTAAGTCAAAATTGTATAATTATTAATAAATCACGTTTTAATCCCGTAAAGGTAATTTTATTTAAAAATAAAAGAAAAAACGTCAAAGTAAAGTAAAAAATGGTATAATTAATAAATCGCATTTTAATCCCGTAAAAGTAATTTCATTTAAAAATAAAAAAGTTAAAATAAGCTGTGACAGTTGCTCGTTTTTTTTTCTTGCGCGATCCTTAGGTACGTAAATAAGTCATATAGTAGTTAAAAATAAATATGCATGTAAATTTTGAAATGGTTAACTAAATTTTTATCAAAAAGATTAATGTTAAATGTTTTTTTTTATGTATGCATAACTTACGTGAGAGGTATTGATATAGTGCTATTCAATGATATTCTCGGAAATCGGTTTTTATTACAATCTATATCATAATCAATTTTAATATTTAAGTAAAATTACTTTTTTTAGGTTAAAATAAGATTTATTATTTAAATATTATTTATGCCGACGTTTCGGCTGCTTTTCAACAACCGTGGCCGGTCAGACTTAAAGGTGACAGCTGTCTGATTTGAAATATTATCACAAAGTTGCCATATTATCGCCATCTATTCCTATATTTACTTAATTTTAGCACCGGGGGTCCTGGGTTCTAATCCCGGGAAAGCAAGATAATTGGGCCTGTCCCATGCCCCACTACGGGACACGGGAATTCACTTTTTTATTAATTCTTATTATGTATAGGAACAAAAAGCAGCCCGCGAAGCAGCCGTGGGTGCGAGGAGGCAGGCGATAGAGGCCGCCAGGAAACTGCAGATGGAGACCCTGCTGGAGAAGAGGAAAGAGAGAGACGCGAGACTGGAAGAGTTGAAGGAGCAGAAGAAACAGGAGAGAGACGACGCGGCCAGGGAGAAGGTCGGTGGATATATTATGGCTATTACGTTACGTGCTTAACTAGTTTTTGTTTTAAAGAAAAAAATATAAATACAATAATATATTTATATAAAATAAAATAAAAATTGATGAGTTAGCATGTTGTTATTTTTTTATTTATTTAATAATAAATTATATAGTTAAATTAGATTTTTTTATAACAATATTATTTATATATTGTTTTAGATATTTTTTTGTATACTTTTAAAATATCAACATAAAATCAAAATTAATGCTCAAAATATCTGGGTGATGTCGCAAAGAATAGAAAGTGAATAAATATGACAATATATTTAAAAAAAAAATTATATGCGCCCAACGTGGGGCTCGAACCCACGACCCTGAGATTAAGAGTCTCATGCTCTACCGACTGAGCTAGCCGGGCTGTATTAGCAAATGCGAAATTAGAGATAACAAACTACCATTTGTATGTGGGTATTTTTAGATCTTGTGGAATAATATCGAATATCGATAAAGCGTGACATTGTGTGACGTTACATTTCAAAATCTTTTACGTCACGTTTTCAAATGCCAAATTTGAACTATTAACGAAAATCTTAAAAACATGTTCAACTCTACCTGTGTAAAATTGCAAAATATGTGACATCACACTAGGGAGGGGGATCTCATAAATGCGACCGACTGTGACAAGGACGGGGGAGGGGTAAAAAAATTACGAAATTAGTGTGACGTACTTTATGGATGACCCCTAAATGGACGCTGTTTAGCAATACTGTGTCAACCCACATGATTGCCATTTTGAGAAAATTGAGTATGAAGATTTAATTACGTTTTATTAAATTTCTTTTAAAAAATAACAGAAATAATAGATTTTTTGAATAATAATTTAATTTTGTAATAATAATAATTATTACAATAAATATATATCGTTTTTCTTGGTATTAATCAAAGTAATAGAATTTAGTGCATTATTGTTGAATATTCTAAACATGTTAGGGTTTTGTGCCCACTAGTTTTTTCAATAATTTTGCTAATAAACGATTTAAATTATATCTCTTTTGAAATATGTACTCCAGCTCGCAGGGTTGACACTGTATTGCTTAACAGCGTCCAAATAATGGCCGCAGATAATGGTATAATAATAATGATAATATCTGGTTCAATGTGCAGGCGGAAGCGGTGAAGTCCCGGCTGTCCGCTCTGGCGGAGGCGGCGGAGCTGGAGGCGGACGCGCTGCGCTCGCGCATCCGGGACAAGCAGGACGCGAGCCGGCTGCGGCACACCTGCCACCTGCAGGCCATCCGGGAGAAGGCCACGGGGCCGCGCCAGCCGGTGAGTGCCGGTCGATACCTAGCGAGCACCTTGCACACTGTAACTTTTGTCACTCAAATTCAAATTCAAAATCATTTATTCATTTAGGTAACACAATGTACACTTATGAACGTCAATAAAAATACATATTAAATGCTTCTAATTTTACATATACTGCTGTTTTGTCACTGAGACGTTTTGTCACTGTGACTTGTTGCTGTCACCAAGGAGACGCCAACTGTATTGTCATCGGGTAACATCCCGTTCATTTGGGCTCGGGATTGATTGCAAGCAGGTAGCAGTGATATGTGCCCTCGAATGACAAAAAGTAGCTAGTAAGGGCACTCGCATAGCAATATTCAGGTCGGGTGACAGTCACGTCGCTGAGGGATGAAACTGTTTGTCACCGTATTGTCATGTCTCTATAGTCTCATATATTTCCATAGCATTCGATTCGGTTACAAAAAGTCACGGCAACAAAAAAATCACAAACCATACTTTCTCGTCTTCATTTCAGACAACATCAGAGAGCCATGACAAAGAGTCACCAGACGAAGCCAAGAGAGAAGAATTGGAAAAGAAAGAGAAGGAAAAACATAAGTCTGCCAAAAAGAAGGCAAGGAAAATGAAACAAAAACTACTTTCCAAGTGAGTTATATTAAATTAGAGTATCTTTAACCCGTATTACTATGGTTTCCTTTGTAATTATTTACTTACCTTAAAATATTGCGTGAAAATATAAGTATTTTGGTCTGTTTCACTGTCATACGTATTACTATGGTTTCCTTTGTAATTATTTACTTACCTTAAAATATTGCGTGAAAATATAAGTATTTTGGTCTGTTTCACTGTCATACGTATTACTATGGTTTCCTTTGTAATTATTTACTTACCTTAAAATATTGCGTGAAAATATAAGTATTTTGGTCTGTTTCACTGTCCTACCTACCTAAAATTTCAAGATTCAGTTGTTACAGTTTTTCGCAAATAAAGAACAAACAAACATATATACAATATTTATATAAAGACTACTATAGTTCTTGCGTTTTTTATGTGAAGTTAAACTAGTTATTTCTTTCAGTGGAGCTACAAAGACAGTCTTCGAC
Source organism: Anthocharis cardamines (assembly GCA_905404175.1). NCBI lineage: Eukaryota > Metazoa > Arthropoda > Insecta > Lepidoptera > Pieridae > Anthocharis > Anthocharis cardamines. Next base: position 8,015,569 of record FR989974.1, read on the forward strand.
CATTACCATCCGAATCCAATAGAAAAAATAATTACATCACCATTTATAGCAAAGAATAACAAACTCGTCGGTCAGTTAAATAATATTTTACAAACAATATTGAAAACTAATCAAAATTCTAATGACGGAGAAAGCAAAAAGAAAACTAAAAACAAAAATACTAGCGAGAATCATCCCGACAGAGATAATGAAAATTCTAACAATAATATTAAAAAATCCAAAGATAATTTAAAAAAAGAAATAAATACTATAGACATCTTACCAAATAGTGCGATAAATAACGAAGATATGGGGCACGGAATAATCGATGTTACTAACAACAATAATGATGAAACATTCGATATACCCAATGGTCATGTCAAAAACAAAAAGAAAAAATCCAAAAACAGCGAAAATCAAGAAAAAATAACAAACGGTCCCGAATCGAACAATAAAAAGAAGAAAAACACAAACAAAAGAGACGTAGATTCGGAGTCGTCGGGCAGTAGGAAGAAAAAGAAGAAGAACAAAGATATTTTCACGGAATTCGACTTCGAAGATGACAATAAGAAGAGGAGGAAGAGAAATAGGAACAATGATTTTGCTAATCTTCTGAATGATATAAGTAAATACGAGGAGCGGCGAGAAGTAAACAGCTGTGTGGACGCGCCCGCCATCGAGAGACTGGTGAACGAACTAAATAGGAACGTCGAAAGATTGGAACCGGTCAGTACTCTCATTCTTATTCAAAAAAGTGAATTCCCGAGTCCTCTAGTGGGGCATGGGGCAGACCTATTTCTGTGTCTGTTTCACTGATCATTTTTCTTTACAGGTAGCCTTCTGTGATTTTTTTTAAATTATGTTTCCCCGGGATTCGAACCCAGGACTGCTAAACCATTACCATTGAGCCACAGAGGTGGTCTCAATCTCATTATTATTACACAGTTGACAACAGTATTTAGTTTAGTCATTACCTTAATATCTTTTCTTCTTCTTCCTGCCCTGTTCCCTTTTTTATTTGGGGTCGACGCAGTATGTTCTCTTTTTCCATTCTCTCCTTTCACTCACCATATCATCTGTCACACCTTTCAAACACATATCATTTTTCACACAGTCAATCCATGTATTTTTGACCTCCCTCTTCCCCAATACCCATCCACTTTCATATTCAAAACTTTTTATAATAGATACATGTTTTTTATCTCTCCTCATAACATGCCCATACTGAGCTAAACCTTACATTTTTTTTTTAAAAACGTTATACCACTGGTGTTTTTGCTGATATAAATGCCATGTTGATTTTCCACCCTTTTTTTTGGATGGTTTTTGGAAGCTTTAGAAACCTTAGAAGCTAATACTATAGAGAAGACGTGCCAAATTTCATAAGAATCGGTTGAGAAGTTTTTGAGTTATCTTGCCCGCCAATTTAAAAAAAATCAGTTTCGAGAAAAATGCGTTTAAAGTTTTGTCACACAGAAACTCTACGACTTACAAACTAACCAGAGATTCCAGGGCCATAAAGAAATCTTCCCGCGTTCGTAGTACTCGTTTTTCTTCTTAAATTCTTATTGACATGTTTGACGAGCTTTTTCTTATGTAACATGTAAACCCCTCTTGAAAGAGGAACAAATCTTCTCACACACATTCACATTTATAATATTAGTAGGATATCTAATATATAAAATTTCCATGTCACAATGTTAGTTTCCGTACTCCTCCGAAACGGCTTTACCGATTTGGATTGATTTTATATGCGTATTCAGTAGGTCTGAGAATCGGTTACTATCTATTTTTCATACCCCTAAGTGATAAGGGTTGTTCACCCTTAAAATTTTTTTTTTAATTTTTGGACGAATTTTTTTTATAATGTGGCATTAAAAAATACTTACAACCCTAAATTTGTACTTTTTTATCACCAACCCCTGCTTTTTAGAAATTATTTACATGGCAAATCAACGTTTGCCGGGTTAGCTAGTTTTCTTATAAGTTAACACATTATAAAGTCTTCGGAGGTAATAAATCCTTGAAACAACTGATATTGATGTATTAATATACAGGATGGGTCAGAGAATGCCGCAGTGCAGAGGTACCAGGCGGTCAAGGTGACATACGAGCTGCTGGGCCTGGTGGCTGAGAGGGAGGATGTCGCCGCGGCTCTCTCTGCCAAGTGAGTTATGAATTGTCGTGCGCGTCGGTGGGTCGTGGGTTCGCATACCATCGGGACGACATTTTTCTGTAAACATGTCTCCCACGTCTGGTAACTTCGGCCGTTGAACGGGGGGGAGGAATATCGAAATTCCGATTGGGTAACGAACCATCATTTATAGATAGAAAAACCGTGAAGTGCATATTGCGTATTTCGGTTTCAGTCAATTTCCGAATGCTCGAAGTAAAAAAGTGTGGCTGAGGTATCACCTACCATCAAGTGAAGCTCATGCTCGTCTGTCGATATCTAACATAAAAAAAGGAAAACGTATTAGGGCAATTTTTTTTAAACAGAGTTATAAAAGTTATTTAAGTAATTGAAATTGAGGACAAAATTACATTACACATCAATTTAATATAATACATATAATATTCAGTCCTATATCCAAACAGTACGAACTCACACACTTCAAATATTTTTTATTGATATCTAAACCCTTTGCTAGGAATATTATTAATAACTTAATTATTATTTTTAATTAGTCAGTATATATTATTTTACAAATGTATAGCCACCGGAAGCGTCTGGTCACCCACAACACAGGGTAACCAGTGATTGTAATAAGTTAAGCAATTTTTTATGGTTATGGTTAAATAAATTCAACGTAAACGTAAAAAACATAAAAAGCGGTTAATTAACCGTTAATAACGAATAATGCAAACTGCTCGGTTAAAATCGTTAATAACCGGTTTGCATGTATAATGCAGGTGTATCTGCGTGTGCGCGGCGCTCGTGACCCGCACGCTCAGCTCGTGCCCGATGGTGGGCGCGCAGCTCGCCGCAACCAACATGGCCGTGCACCTCATCAGCCTGCTCGACCAGCGAGACCAGATCGTGAGTATTGCGACTTCCTGTGTGGATGCGAACAAATACAAATTGAATATCATTTATTCATTAGGTAACATATTGTACAACAAGAGATCAGTGTCGATAATTTTTGAAACCAAAAAAAAAAAAATCTTTATTAATTAAAACCCAGACTCCTGAAATAGTTAAAACTGTGTTACAGGAATCTGTGCCTTCCCAATTTTATCAGTAACTTCTTAAATGCTATAAAAATACAAAAACGGAAACACATTTCTTACTACATAATCTTATTACATTTTAAACTAAAGAAATTATTTAATAAATTACAAAAAAATAAAATTTATATTATTATTGTCTATAGAAAATTACAATTTTAAAGTTGATTAAAAATATATGTAAATACAATAAAAAAAATTAAGAGAAAAAAAACATATCAAATCGTTATACAACTATTGACAATTTACCTATGTATATATAGCATTATAATAAGAAAATTAAAACAGTTATACAATATTCTAATATCTTAACAATGATAATTTAACAAATTTTCAACAGAATCACAATCTAGCTCTAAAAATAATAATAGTAGAAACCCATTGGAAAAGGAAGAGAATATAATAAAAATGAAAGGAACAATAAATAAGTGGAGGGGGGGTTAAGGGTAAAAAACGTTTATCTTGTTTTCCGGCAAAAATACACGTCCCATGGGTGGGGTTTACAGGGGGGGCTTAATATCGAAAAACTCCCCTTACATTTATTTAAGGGGGGGGGGGGGGTTCGATATTAAGTCAAAATAAGGTGAAAAAATAAATATTTCAAATCAAATAAATTACAGTGTATTTGGGACATAAAAAGGTAAAATACTCAAAAGTATTTTCTTGCTAATACGATTCTGCTTCTTATTGTTTTAACAAAAACGGATATTTTTCCTATGCAAGTATTTTTTGATATGGCGAGTTCGTAGCTCGGCAAAGTAGAACCTAGTTTTCGACCCTGGTTTTTTTTACCGACTCGTACTTGGAAGTATGTTTCATCGCTAGCCTTAAGACTTTCAATAATTTTCGCTATTCAAAGTCTCCGAGTTCGGCCATTCACGGACACTAGAACAATTCACATAATATACTCAGCGCTCGGAAACACTTTGATAGCGTGATTCAGGTGTATTGATGTCTTTACTCATTGTTGCAGCAGATTGTAGATGTCGCTACTCAAGTTTAAGTATACCACAAAAATTACGTATGTGCGAATACGATGATTTTTTTAATGTTAGATATGGACAGTCGAGCATTAGGTTCATAAATGGTAGGTGATGGCCAGTCACAGAACATCAGTCAATGATGTGATGTTGACCTACTTTTTATTTTCGAAAATTATAAGGCCGTTACCGTAATTGCACGTTTCGATTAATTCATCTGGTCGGAATTTCGACATTCCTCCCATCCATTAAATTCCCGAAGTGGCCAGACGTAGGGAAGACACGCTTACGGAAAATTATAAAGACTAAAAGAATTAATTATTTTTTTTGAGGTACGGAACCCTAAAAACAACTCTTGTTTCACTTAATATATTTTTATATTTTCAGTTCGCAGTTTTATTTCCGATAGTAAATAAGATATACACCTTTTCCCAAAGTTTTTTTATCAAATAGAAAGGGGTGCGCAACATTTTCCGGGCTATTAGTTTTGATGTTCCTCAATCAGACGTCGTCAACCTTTGCCGAGTTTTGTTAGAAATTAGATTTACGGTTTGCTTACGTTTTAAGAAAGGGGACACTGTTGTATGTATGTTTATGTAAATATTGATATTTACATAAAAATGCTTATAATATCTTTATTTGTACAAAAGTACAAGTGCTAGATTACAGATGCACAGTTTCTTCTAATTTTGCATCTGCGATAACTAATATGATAATATTGTTGAAAAATTAAAACCATAAATTTATTATATACGTAATGTACACTTATGAAAGTCAATAAAAAATACATATTAAATGCTTCTAATTTTACATTTACTGCCAGTTCTCAAATCAAGGGCGTAGAACGGACGAGAAGAACTGGAAATAAACTTTTTAATCGCCAACGTTTTGGTTTTACAAAATATTGTAAGGAGCTGCAACCATTACACCGTGCTTCTCATGACATCTTTAAGTTATTAATAATATAATAATAATAAAAAAAAATGAATAAAACAAACGAAGGTTTGTTCTCTAATATAATATATCTATCATATTATTACAAGTTCTTCATAATGGCTGATGCGATAGGCCACAGACGACGCGGGAATTCGCTGTATGTTTAGTTCACCTTGTTTAAATTGTTGTACATGCGTGCTGTCTTTGTGAAGTTTGCTGCCGGTGTATTGTCAGTAACTGATGCTTTGTGTGCTGACGTTGAAGACTAGGGTTGGCACTGCTACAGTTTTATTAATTCACTTTTTTGAATTTCTCTAAATCTTGGTCCGGCTGTAAAAAAATCTGTCCAAGTGCAATTTGGACTCGCGCACCGAGAGTTCCGTACATTTCTTTTTCCAATAAAATAAAAAAAAACTATACATTTACGTTTTTCCTTTACTTGTATTATATGATATTGCTTCATGCACAATTTGATGATTCTAGGTTATATCCTCACCTTTAGGTTTTGATTCCCTTGCACTTGCAAAATATGCACATAAACGGAGCATAAAAGGCCATATCTTTTGATTGCGTAACAGTTTGAATTTTTCACTGTTGTAAGGGATTACAGATATGAGTATTTGATATTAATCGGTTCCCGAAAAGGGTCTCGACAGACGACGAAATGATCCAATAAAGGTTCCGTTTTTGGTATGGAGTACGGAACTCTAAAAACCAACGGAACTTAAACATAATAATCTATATATATAAAAGAAAGTTGTGTTAGTTACACCGTTTATAACTCAAGAACGGCTGTACCGATTTTAACGATATCTTATTTGTTGGATTCCTCTATGTCCCGAATAAAAGAATAGCTATTAAAATATCGGAAAAATACAAGAAAAAAAAACTGATGTTCTGTAGCTGAGGTATCCTACCCTCCTACCATCAAGTTAACCTCATGCTCGTCTGTCGATATCTAACAAAAAAAACTAGGAAATCTAGATTTTTAATATGAGTGGCCATTTTTTATAGAATAAATCCAGTTTTCAAAACAAAAGTGCGAATTTACATCCAAACTCGGATAGGACTCTGCTTTATACTATACAGAGAAGAGATACACTGTAATTCAGTGCTACAAAAGGCACGTAATTATATCCTCATAGCAGAGTACATAAAGTATTAAGTAACGCAATAAACTGTCGCTCCGCAGCCCTAGTGGTTCCCGGTAGCGCTCTGAGTGGGCGCCTTGAAAGCGCCACTAATGCATCGTGTGGCGTGTTTACATTTACTGGCATACTTGCGCTAGTGATAACCGCTGGTTTTTTTTCTATGTCAGATATCGACAGACGAGCATGAGGTTCACTTGATGGTAGGTGATACCTCAGCCACAGTTAATGATGCGCTGTCAACGTAGTTTTCACTTCGAGCATTCACATTCGATTATTACCGGTAGTTCGGTACCGTTATAATTATTTAATAGATGAGATAGTGCTTTATATTTTTTAATATCCAAACAACCAGTTACTTAGTAAAAATATAACACAAACATAGATTAATAGAGTTATAGGGTTAATAGTAGAGTCAACAAGTATCGTTTGACAGTGATTCAGTGTGGCCATTCCTGAAAAGCCTCGGTAAATAGTGTATATATGCTTAGATTTTTTATTATTGCATATTACCGATACATTTAACTCGCTTATTCGGATTAGTAATATATTAATTCAGACCTGGGATAGATTTAACTTTTTTAGTTATAAATTGTCGTTTTTTCAACTGTAGAGAAAGCGTCATTGTACTTACGATTGGGCATATGATACCTCTCATTTTGCCACCGTATTATGTAATGTCATAAACTCATTATTACATAAATAAGTTCAATTTTAATTGACTTAGTATTTTCGCTAAATGCAAAACAGTGTTAAATATACGTTATATAAAATATTAATGTCGTCCGTTTTCGTATTTTTTAGTAAATTACCAAACCCGTAAACGCCTTCGACAGTAAATAAAGCTAAATTATTATGCCAAAATCGTAAAATTTTGATGTGAGAATTTAATTGGAATAAACAGTAAGTCACAGAGTACATTAGGTACACTACTGTAGTTTTTTTTAAATTGCGATTAATAACGAAATATTGGTATTATTATATCAGATAAGTCCTACGGGGTAGGCTCAGTTATTAGTTAATATGCCAATCATATGTTCAGCTGGCCTAGCATGACAATCACGACAAAATTTTGTCGACCGTTTTCTCGTGTTTTAATCGATTATCTCTGTATATCTTCCGGGTCTAACATGACACACTTAAAACTTGACATCTAATGTCAAAAGTAGAGATACTTGTCGATCGAGAGATCTTGTCTATCAAAGTTGTCAATGTTGAGATATCTTATATCTTAGTTTGTCTTCATTCGTCCGCGAGATATTTTTTGATGGTCATGCTAGGCGGGCTGGTGTTAAAAGCCAGTATTTTTGTTGGAATTCAACGATTTCGTTAAATATACAACTAAAAGTCTTAAGATAACTTTCAAACATAAAATAAATACATTTTTTTTTTGCAAACTAAGAATTAATTATTTTTAAATGTACGGATTGATCTGTTTTTGTCTAAATTAATGATTTATAGGTCATTGCGAAGGACCTTATTAGCATGACCACAATGACCTTCACAAAATTTACAATGCCAATAAAATTTATGTATATTTAATCTTATCTTTTGAATACAAACATGTCCAGATAAATTGAAGAGTAATAAATTCGTAATTTTATTGATCCTTGATATTATTTTGGCACCATGACACATTAATAAGAAATATATAGATATAGGTAGCGTGAACTTGCTACCTGTGTGACATTTTCACTAATAAGTGTTGTAAAAAAACAATTTTTATCAATTGACAAACTGTCTCAAATATTTAAATAGATATTATATTTAGAATAACGTTATAAATGTATGCTATATTTAGAGTTAAGTTTTGTTCGAAAACGATGATGTATTCTTTAAATATAGGTAAATGTGCTTCGTCGTTCAAAACTGAATACTTTAATGTTCGGACTTATATTCGTGTATAGCATACACTGTATGCGATGATATTATTTATTTCTACTATGTGTTTTCGTGTTGTTCCTACGATAATGTAAATGCGTGCTCCTATTTCACCATACCTACTGCTGCAATAGAAAACAAAACTTCGTTTTTATAAGTTTATTTTTCATTATTACAATGAATTATTTCAAGATGTCATGTGGAGCAAGGTGTAATGGTAATTGTAAAACAAAAATCTTGGCGATAATAAAGAGTAGCGGAGAGTTTATTGCCAGTTCTTTTCGTTCGTTTTACGCCCTTGATCTGAACTGGCAGTAAATGTAAGATTAGAAGAAGTATTTAAAAAAATAATTATTGACGTTCATAAGGGTACATTGTGTTACCTAAATCTGGACTGTCCAATTTATGTTATGTGAGCTAGGGCCAATAATAATGACTAAATTGGGAGCCGCCGAAATATTTACAATCTACAAAAAAACGAATATTTTTTTATATAAATGATAATAATGAATAAAAAACGCAAAATTTCTAAATTTTGTTATTTAAATATTACATGAAGAAATAAGTAACAGAAAGATTTTGCGGGCCGCATACGTTGAATGCCTTGATTTGGACAGCTCTGACCTAAATTAATAAATGATAATTTGATTTGAGCCGTAGCTATGATAAAGTGGCGGTGTCTGTTCTATTATTCTTTTTATTCTACTTAACTTTAAATACATGTCTGTCTACTTAACTTGCGTGTTGGAAACAATAAACTTATCCTGAAATTCAGGTCACGTATACTTAATTTATGCAGGTAAAAATTTGCAGGAACAAATTAATTTCTTGCACACTCTATTTTTATACACTAAACAAACTGATAATTTTATTGGGGTAATCGACGTCACAGTTCAAACTTTTTATTAGCGGTATAATACAAACGCCGGCATCTGGAATAAGACCGGGTGACGGTTTATTTATTTTATTATTAACAATAAAAATAAGCTTATTAAAACGTAGCCCGCTGACCGTCATGTTAATTGTTCGCTATCATCAACGCCATCTAGATTTACCTCCTCGATATCATAATATTGTCTTTTATTAACGCGAGTATCACACATTTAAATAAAATACTGTATACCGGATTAAAACGCGATTTATTATTTAAATTATTTATCCCGACGTTTCGGATGCTTTTCAGCAACCGTGGTCGCGGGAGACTGAAAGATGATCAACTCCACAGTAAATATCAACTCCGTAGGAATAGATGGCGTTAATATGTAAGATTGTAAAACAAAAACTTGGCGATTAAAAAGAGTGGCGGCGAGTTTCTTGCCAGTTCTTCTCGTCCGCTCTACGCCCTTGATTTGTGAACTGGTAGTAAATGTAAAATTAGAAGCATTTAATATTAGTAATATTAGTAATTTAATATGTATTATTTTTATTCACGTTCATAGGTGTACATTGTGTTACCTGAATTAATAGATTATTTTTAATTTAATTGAATTAAATATGGCAACTTTGTGACATTTCAAATATAAGACAACTGTCATCTTTCAGTCTCCCGCGACCACGGTTGCTGAAAAGCATCCGAAACGTCGGGATAAATAATTTAAATAATAAATCGCGTTTTAATCCGGTATACAGTATTTTATTTAAACTCTCGATATCAGTAAATCTATTTCTTTATGAGCATTCACCGCGAACAACGTAGCGATAACATCTCTCGTACGTGCCGAATTTATATTTTATTATTTTTATCAAAATAACTTGTGATTTTTATGCGATTTTATATTGGGTCCGATTGCTCAGTATAACATCATATAAATATCTAAAGTTATTTTTAATAGTTTTGATTAAGATCAGGTCCGATTATTTTTTAATTTCATTATATTATTAACATACTTACCTAATTAGCTATTATATAAGAAACTGCATTTAAGAAGCGTATCCGTTTATTGTATCGTTACAACTTTTTACTTAGGACTAGTTCTGGGCCCGACCGCCGAAACGCCATCCCCCTAGCCGTCACAGTTTGAGCGGGCCGTCATAAGTTTTTTAAAATTTTGCAACCCTGGAGTTGGCTATAATTTTCCTCAAGTTCGATTCGGGACCTCTATACGACCGTGCATCAACCTTCTCTCCATCTCTTACCATCTCGCTATAAAGGCATGTCAATGAGTGAGTGAGTGGTAATGTAGTTTTATATAATACTTAGGATTTTCACATAGGATTACTCTTAGTATTTGTGAATAAACGTTTTATTTATCTATCTATTTCAAATACTGCTATAGATTTTAGTAATGCTTTGTTATTGTAACAATAATAATAGAAGAGTCGAACAAAAAGGTGTTATTTTTAACATATTTTTTTAAACGCATTTTTTTAAATCGTTTGATTTCATGCCCAGTTAGTATTCATCTGTAAAGAGAATCAATGTGACCTAAAAGTAGTTTAAAAATTAAGTTATCATGTCCAGAAAAAATAACGAAGTGGAAGCGAGTCAACTGTCCCTATCAAACGCGCCTTAGGGACAGCGCCGCTCTCTCCCGTCTAAGTAAAGCGTCTAATGGCTTGCGTCTCTTGCATTTTTCTTCACAACGCCTAAATATACATTTGAACGGATTTTGTTCTCGTTACAATGCTTAATAGATGGCGTTTGTGCCGCAGTCGCGTGTTGTTTGTTGTTCATACTATTACAGGATGAAGAAGATATATAGATGGAAAAACCGAGTGCACATCGCGCGTTTCGGTTTCAGTCCGAATGCTCGAAGTAAAAAATAGGTCGACAGTGCATCATTGACTGATGTTCTGTGGCTGAGGTATCACCTACCATCGAGTGAAACTCATGCTCGTCTGTCGATATCTAACATAAAAAAAATCGCAAATCTGTATAAAATCAAACAAAGATTAAAACCATGAGCTATAAATTCCATACTTAAATTTCTGGCCATTTCGTATTTGTGGTCTTTTGTAGAATCTATTTACTTAAGTTTCTGAATTTTGTATATTTTAATTATTGTTTTAGACGTAGGTACTCCAATGTGCCGTAGCGATATTACATATTATGTATTTAGATACGGTTTTTTTTAGTTTTAATCTTCTATTTGTGGATGAATCCTTAGTGCTTAGTTTTTTAATATAAAAATAGGTACGAATATTCGACATCTGTCGTGATTACGCGTTATCTCTGGTATCCTCATTGCCCTATGAATACGAGTTTTACATAGTGATTGTATGTTTCTGTTGAGTATAATTTGATGTTCTTCTAAATAGCCAATAACTGCCTCTGAGGCTACTGAGCAACTGGGTAAAGAAAAATATAATACAATACATTGAAACAGACACCGCCAGGCAATGGTTTTGCCTCATGTCCCATTAGGGAACTCGACTCTACAAAATTACATTACAAAATATTGTATTGATTATTGTAATTTTAATAAAATATTTTAGTATTTGTTTTTGGCTCCTCAGTATTTAATTAAGTGTTTGTAATGCATTTACTGTACCAGAACACTGGGAAGACACAGGCTCCTGAAACACAGCTTCTTACTAGTATATCGGGAGTTTAGCTTTTACCATATTTTGTTGTATTAGTGGTGTAAATTAAGATTTTTTTTATATGCCAACAGGACAGAGACGCAATGACAGAACAGAAGCAAACGGAAGTGACGCGTGCTCTGGCTGACTGTCTGTCGGTCTCTTTCGACTCGGTGCTCTGCATGTCCAGGATATACGAGGAGTCTCCCAGCCAGGGGAGCGAGGCTGAGAGCTTGGCACTGTTCCGAAGTCGCACACACCAATATATCACGTGAGTACCTAGGGTGTTGCACAGGGTTCAGTGTAAGGTCTCTTGTTATACCTCATTGCGACTGTTGGTGGCGTGCGGAAATTATACGCTGTAGTCGGCAACAAAAGCACGATTTCAGTTAGTAAATGTCAATTAGTAGGATATAAGGATTCTAATAATGCCACATACTTCTAATGGCTTTGATTTATTGTTTTTGTGTTATTAAACTAAAGGATGCCTCTAGAAAAATATTGATAAAAATATTGTTTTTTGATAAAAAATTATTGTTTTTTGATAAAAAGATATGAATGTTGTTATGGTATCTACGTTTGTAAGTAAACTATGTGAATAGGAAATACATGAGAACAATGTACTGAAGAATTGTAATTCTTCAAAAAGCCTAGGGAATTTCCGCGATAACATTTCTCCTAAAGTTGACTAACAGTGACCATATTTATCTTTAACCACGTAATTCCTGTGTTTTTTACTGGTGTTATAGTTATAAATTATAACAGCTTCATTTTCCTACTTTATAAAGTAGCTTCTGCCGGTAACTTCGTCTGCGTAGACTAATCCGACTTACTTGATGGTTATCGTAATATTTTGGCCAAATTACACAAAATCTTTAAAAAATGTAGCCTATGTGTTATTCTGATGTATAAGCTATATTACAATTTTTTTTATCAAAATCCTTCCAGTAGTTTTTGCGTGAAAGAGTAACAAACATCCATCCATCCATCCTTACCAACTTTCGCATTTATAATATTAGTAAGATTAGTATGTAGGACATATTTTAGATCCAGTCCGACTTACGAATTCAAATTCAAAAATCATTTATTCATTTAGGTAACACAATGTACACTTATGAACGTCAATAAAAAATACATATTAAATGCTTCTAATTTTACATTTACTGCCAGTTCTCAAATCAAGGGCGTAGAGCGGACGAGAAGAACTGGCAAGAAACTCGCCGCCACTCTTTTTAATCGCCAAGTTTTTGTTTTACAAATGTTTTGTAAGGAGCTGCAACCATTACACCATGTTCCACATGACATCTTTAAGTAATTAACTATAATAATGGAAAAATATTTATATAAACGAAAAATAAAAATAAATAAAAACAAAGATTTGTCCTCTATCAGCAGAATGTATGGTGAAATAGGAGCACTCACTTACATTCTCGTGGGAACAACACGCAAATACATAGACGAAATAACTAATATCACCGCATACACGAATTCAAGTTCGACCTGTCACCACAAGTAGAAAATTAAAATATTAACTAAAAATATAAGTTTATTTTCAAAGCTTTTGCATATGTTAAATATTATGTTAGTTACTCGATCGAATAGACTTTTTAACGGGTCGTTAATAATTATTAATAAATTGATCTTTTGACTATGACTAACAAATGAACGAACGAACGATCATATACTGATATAATCTTAATTACATAACCTACATAGATACAGAAAACATACTGTCCAGAAACTAACATGCCATCACCTCGGGGTGCTCATTACAAAAAGCATTCTTAATGTGTAGAGAATACGGTGCAAAATGAAACAAAGAGCGGACGATAGTCATAATCCAATTTCTCTAATGCACTTTTAGTTGTGAGGTAGGGTCTGGAGTATGTTGGTTCATGTACATAGGGTTCGGTCTTTGAAGTTTCTGTTCATTAATGTTAACAGACAGTTTTAAATAGGTTTTTTTGTTAGACATAGACAGACGAGCGTGATTTTCTACAATACTATTATTGAGACTGAAGAAAACTATCTACGAATCCAATATCTGCATATTTAGAAGGCAGAAAATATAGGCCATTACGAGAAGTCCCTTTAACCCCTATTTTGCGCATATTCACTCACCTTTTAATACCCATATTTTTCCAACAAAAGGTCTTCCATTCACATCCATTGGAACGTACATCGCAATCAAAATACCAATCACTTAAAATAATGTCCCCAATTCGTACCTAGAACAATGCGACTGTCAATAAATATAAACATCGAACTCGCGACCATCGGGTTTAATTAAAAAAAATCCCGAACAATGACTCCCCCCGGTTCCGTTGGGCAAACTGCGAACTCGCGTCAAATGAAATGTGACGCGGCGGAATAATATGTATTGTTTGACGGAAATGTCTGGTAATGTTGACGAAAAATATTTTTTTTTCTTCAGAAATGTCCCTTAAAATATTTTCCTTTTTTATATCATACTAGCTGGTACCCGTGACTTCGTTAGCGTGGGTTTAAGCTGAGCTTCTAAGCAAGCTATTTCAATGATGATAACTTTCTTCCCGACATCCGATTTCTACAATATTGTTGATACAATATATATTAGTTCAGTATGTTCGTAGATTAACGTGAAGAAAAAGACTAACAAAAACGTTTAAAATGATTTTTATGTATCCTGCCGGCCTAGCATGACCGCCACGAGATATGTCGCGGACGAGAGAAGACAAACTAAGATGTGCGATATCTCGATATATTGTATCCCGAGTCCCGACATCGACAATTTTGATAGAAAAGATATCTCGATCGACAAATATATCTATTTTTGATATTAAAAGTCGAGTTTTAAGTGTAATTGTCATGTTAGATCCGAAAGAAATAAAGCGATAGCTAATCGATTAAAACACGAGAAAACGGTCGACAAAATTTTGTCGCGGTTGTCATGCTAGGCTGAACCTCTTGTTTAATCGTCCTATTTCTATTTCAATTATTTTTTTTCAATGTACAGACATTAAGTTTCTACTGTTACAAGTAAATATATCGGCTAATACACAGTTTATTTTTAAACTAACTAAATTATATCTTTCTTACTAATATTTTTTATTGTCTTAATAATTATAGGGGACCATTGACACAATACAATAACTCGAAGGGTTTTAAGCAAAGTTAGTGAAAATGAAAAGATAACGTCAAGGTAAAATAGGTCGACAGCGCATCATTGGTTATTTTTTTATATTTTTATTTTTTATGTTAGATATCGACAGACGCGCATGAGGTTCACTTGATGGTAGGTGATACCTCAGCCACAGAACATCAGTCAATGATGCGCTGTCGACCTACTTTTTACTTCGAGCATTCAGAAATCCATAGACTGAAACCGAAACGCGCAATATGCACTTCACGGTTTTTCCATAATTTACGACTGAGGTATCTTATCTACCTTGTGAGCCCCACGCTCGTCTGTCGAATATGAACAAATGCATGCTTTACGAGTCGAAATGTGTTCCAATTGACTTATTTCACTTGTTAGAGCTGTCGTATATAAAATCGCACAAACGCATTGTTGATTGTACCTTTGTGAGCGCAAATGGAATGTGACATAACGTGGGGCTGTGTGTGTGAGGCATTGTGCGCATATGGAAGCTGTATCCCGTTGCACTTGCACAGAGCACGAGTATCAGCTACTACAGTTTAACTTAATAATCTTTATTTTGTGATTCGATGTATTGTGGTGAAATGTATAGTTCAAAAGTTTTGTTAATACTTAGTAACTTTGCTAGCAACGTGCCCCGGCTTCACACGGGTGCAATGTAGATGTCATATACACAAAGCCTAGTATGTTACTCGCTAATAATGTAGCTTTCTGTTGGTGAAAGAATTTTTAAAATCGGTCCAGTAGTTTTTGAGTTTATTCATTACATACAAAAATACAAATCTTTCCTCTTTATAATATTAGTACAGATTTAACGTGCTATTTGTAATTATTGTAATTATTAAGTTTTATCCACTTTGGGATAAATAATATAATGAAAACATCTCCTTTGACAAATTTATTTTATATTGGCACAAAGGCAGATCTTTGCTGACGCTCCAAAAATAAAAATGTTCGTCTACCCGTAATCCACAATTTATGCCAATTTTGATTTGATAAATATCTATGCAACTGACCTGACAGACGTTGTCCTGCCAGAGTGTTGCTTCAAAATAAAGCAATATATTTCTAGATTTGAATAATGTGCTATTTTCCCACTTCTATTCTATAGATTAGCAGTGGTCATCAATTATTACAATAAAAATCTATAAGCGTGCGTGATGTGAGCTATCAATTATGGAAGATGGCGGATTTCCAAACGTAAATTATTTAAAAAATAAATTTTCTACATAATATTTTTTCCGATATTTTAATAGTTATTCTGTTATTCAGGACATAGATGAATCCAACAAATAACATATCATTTAAATGCGTGCAGCCGTTTTTGAGTTATGTATAAATGTTGTAACTAACACGACTTTGTTTTATATATATAAGACTAGCCGTCCCAGCCCGCCCGCTTTGCTGGGCGAATTGTAAAGGATATACGAATATGAACTATCCACATAAATTTGAAAAAAAATGGTAAAGGATTGATGGAATTCAAAAAATGAATAGCCTAAAACCTTCTAAAATTAATTCCGCGTCGAATGGTCATGGTATCATGCCGATCGGTCCAGTAGTTTTCAAGTTTATCGATAACAAAGAAAAAAAAAGTTGCTTATATATATATAGATTACAAATCACCCCGTAACAATTATTTTAATTCAAATAAGTTTGTTTCAAATAACGAATCTTTACATTTTTAAAAGACCGCTAACGCATCTGACACATAAATAATACAATAATAATAAACTTTTAAAGCTCTGTGATAAAAAAAATAATAAATTTCCGATTTTCTTAACTGATATTTGTACTCTGTGTCCATAGCCGTACGACACGGTGCTCGGTAGATTACAAGCGATGATCAATCTAATCGGATTTAATCGAACCCGTTGTACACCGGGGTGGGCGGTAATGATACGCACTGTCATCTATTGTACCACTGTAGTGTGCTACTGATATCGCCCGGTTGGTTAGAGAATTGTTATTTCAAACATAACATGATTTTAGATGATCATTTTATTTATTTATATCATTTCAGTTGAACGGCTCAATCAATTACACTACTAAAATTACAAAGTTTATCTATACTTCTATACTAATATTATAAAGAAGAAGGATTTGTATTTTTGTATGTTATGAATAAAGTCAAGAACTACTCGACCGATTTTAAAAAAAAATTTCACCAAGAAAAAGCTACATTATCAGCGAGTAACATAGGCATATTTTTGGTATAGTACATCTACATTGCACCCGTGTGAAGCCGGGGCACGATGCTAGTCACAAATAAAGCCCATTATTTTCTATATGTTTTTGACGGCTCTTAGTGTTGGTATCGTAGCTTGAAACGACTGCCCATGTGCATATTAACTATTATTATTAACGTTATGCTAAAACATAACCCGACAACCTGTCCCCGATTCCAATAGCAATCACTTCCGGCACTCGCGAACAATTATTCGTTCAATGGTGCTAGATATCGAGTGGCGTTCTGAATCGAATAGAATCGAATTATGTACTCGATTCGACCACTCACACCTTATTAACCACTCTGTTGGAAAGCTCTTTCGGTATTTCCATACAGACTTGAGTGTGTTTTCTGCTCTTAGTGGTTGGGGCCATTCTGTTTCCAATCCGGTTTTTAGCTGGTGCTATAGTACTGGTGAGGTCCCGAAAACCAGCGCTATATTATGTCAAGTATGTTGGCATAGCACACGCTAAGCAAACCTCACCCTTTAGGTCGCCATAAAAACTATTTTCTCATAACCTATTTTAAGGGCATACAAAATTATTAAAATGTACACCTGTATATCTATCTATATAAAATAAAGTCGTTTTAGTTACACCATTTTAGAGATATGTATAAGATAATAAGAACGGCTGCACCGGTTTGAATGATGTCTTATTTGTTGGATTATCGTCTATATCTGGAATAACAGAAGAACTATTACAATATCTGAAAAAAAATAGGAATAAAATAAATGCAGAATACTAATTACTAAAATAAATTAGATTCGAAACTCCGCCATATTTTGCAATTGACTTAGCTGTCACGCAATATAGTTTTTTTGGAATAATTTATATTACAAATCTTCCTAATAGAAGTGGGAAAATAGCATATTCAAATAAAAAAATATGTTTTATTCTTGAAGTAAACATTCTGGCAGGACAATGTCTGTCGAGTCCGCTAGTGAAAAGTAAAATAGTTCGACACCGTGTGCCTAAATGTTAAAAAAAATATATGTTAATGTTGTTTTTATAAAAGTAAACCAAATTGATTATTTAAATAATAATCAGTTTGACTTTAAATCAGGGTAAACCCCCGATTGTCATAGCCCTCGGTTATTCATTATGAATATCAAAAAGCCAATGAGCCAGTTGTAATTAGACAGCATGTCGTCCGTTCCGTCTCCGCCCACCAATTGCGAAATTAAAATGTAGAGCTCCTACAAGCGGCGATGTAAAGTACTGCCCCGTGGAGTCGCTCGCTACCTCCACGTATGGGGTTAGTGTGAGCGAATTGAATGAGTGTAATTTAATATTGTCTTTTATTTACGCGATTATCACATATTTGAATTAAATAAATTTTAACGCGATTTATTATTTATACTGTTTATCCGGACGCTTTCAATGCTTTCCAGCAAAAATGGTCACACTATTATTTATTTTTTTATATTAGATATCGGCATGAGGTTCACTTGATGGTAGGTGATACCTCAGCCACAGAACATGCGCTGTCGACCTAATTTTTACTTCGAGCATTCGGAAATCCATAGACTGAAACGGAAACGCGCAATGTGCACTTCACGGTATTTCCATCTATGAATTTCATCATTACCCGGTCGGAATTTCGATATTTCTCTCACCCGTTCAATCCTCGAAGTTACCAGACGTGGGGAAGACAAGCTTACAGAAAATTGTAATCATGTGGTCCCGGTGGGATTCCAACCCACGACCCATCGATGCGCACGGCAGGTGTTCTACCGAAGCCCATTAATCCGGTAAACCACATTGGCACCGATCACCGAAATTCTGAAATACCTATTGCATTTATTATTTGGAAAAGGTGTTTTTTTAATACATTGATTGAGAATAAATAATACAAGAATATTATCAAGCTGTGTTATTCCCGCTCGCGGTGACGACTCGCCCTACGCGGAAATGTTAACGAGGACATTTTTAATTTATTAAAACGAAGCCGGTCCGATGATTATTTGATATACCAATATTTATTTTTTATTAGCGCTGGCTTTGCACATCAATATTATAAGAGCGCACATGGTCATGGTGTGCTGTCATTATTATTATATTTGTTATATGACCGCCTCCGTGGTTTATTAGTAAGCGCGTTGCGTCTAGCACAGGAGCTCCCTGGTTCGAACCCTGGGCAAAAAAATTGTTTCTAGTAAGCCTATAAGGGTTCTATATCCGGAATGCGTTGCAGTGCCACCTAAAGTAAAAAGTGTTTTATAACAAACATATATTGATTTTTATTTATATGGATAGTTTTAACATTTTTATGAAACTGTATGTACCTACATAATATAACAAAAGTTAAAATCTTTTCACTTGACCGGGTCAAACCATATTGGTATTAGCTATGTGTAATGGTTTAGTGTGTATTCTGTTGGTATAAGGAAAATGAAAGTTACATAATATTTGAAACGAAGAAAAAAAATACCGGTTGTTTTTTTCTATGTTTAATGATTTTAAACATATACGAGAAGGTCACTCAGTTTTGAAGGTTTAATTTTAACAAAAGTTGATGGAATTATCAAAGTTTAAAACAGATCGATCAGTGATGGTATGTACCTAAGGTATAAAGTTAGCTTTAGGCTAGCTTTCTTTATCTGATATAAAAAAAAGCTACGCATATTTTTAACGCTATATATTAGCGCTTTATACGCTAAGAGTGTGCCTTACATATAACTCCCAAAGAGATATAATGTTAAAACTATTGTTTTGTATCAGAAAGCAAGCAAGTGATTTAGAACGCAACATGGGACACGCCTCGAAAGCTTCCCTAAAATTATGCGAACTTAATTCAATCCAGCGAAGAAACAATATTTATTCAATAGAATGTATAGGGGAAGCCCCCATTCCCTGCTTTGCGACGCGTGTGCGTTCATTTTGTGATGTGTCAATGACGCGCGCTCGATTTAATGGCAGGTGACTTGTAATCGGTGCGCTTACCCCAAGTCCTATGATGATTACTATATATTATTATAAATAAAAAAAAATCGTGTTTGTGGTCGCACTCCTCCGAAACGGCTCGACCCATTTTTATGAAATGTTTGATGTATATCTGGTAGGTATGAGAAGTAGTTACTTCACACCGCTAGGTGATTAAGGTAAATTTGGCATTATTACCTATAGTCGTACGGAGCCGGGTCGGACAGCTAATTATTTCATATTTCATCTTTGTACCCGGCTTCACTCGGGTACAAAGTAGATGTTCTATGCACAAAACAGCCTATATTACTCGCTGATAATGTAGCTTTCTATTGGTGAAAGAATTTTTAAAATTTATCCAGTAGTTTTAGAGTTTATTCATAACATACAAAAATTCAAAATTAGAAATCTTGCTTCTTTATAATATAAATATAGATACTTCAATATGTTATCAAATTTAAAAATAAGAAAGCATTAGAGAAAAAGTAAGTTTTTTTTTCTTCGATTAGCACTTCTGTAAAAAAGTGTAATTTTGATTTGTGGTTAATTTGAATTAAAAACAGCGAATTGACCAAGAAAGTGCGTTGGTATAAGAATAAATGCCAAGAAACTGTCGGATTTTTGATTGATAGGGGAAGCCCGGGCAAGACGCATATGTTAAGGAAAGTGTTAAATAAAACTACAATCCGATAATAAATAGAACTGTTTTGTACTTTTATTTTGTACTATGTTTAATAATCTTTAAAAAATAATATTTAAAATTATAAAACTTAATCAATTTCTTTATTAATTTTGAGCATAAACAAAAAGTATCAATTATCCGTTTTGTCCGACCCCCCCGGGCAAAAAGGATATGTTAAGATCAGTCTTCACATTCATCACAGAAGTAGCTGCCAACTCCCATATAAGAAGTGCAGTCTTCATGCGCCTAACTTGTGCACTGGTTATACTTAATCCAATCTTCCGTTGGTGGTTCAGTATATTTGTCAGGGCATACTAAACAATAAAAACCTTGTTTAGGGTTTCTGTATTGCGCGTTGTCAAAGGATCTTTTATATTTGACTTTTACTGCGGCCTGCTAACTCAGAAGTCCTTGAGTCCTTGTTTGCCTTCTTAAATATAGGTTATAGCCATTTGAAATGGATTGGAAATAATTTTTCTGGTAACATAATCAAACACCTGTTCAAAATATTCTGAGCGGGTTAGCCCAAAAAATTAAAATTTAAGATACGCAGATACACAGTTCTTCTTCTTGTTTAGGACTGAAAACAGTTGTAAACCTCCCGAAGTCAACTTCACGTGTCTCTGCAAAGTTGTAAACGAAAATCCTTCTTGGCGGTCAAATTGATTGTCCATCATCTTTTACAGCTCTTAGGTGTTTAATATTTTACTTTTGTGTTTATAATTTAACACCATCTAAAACAAAGTAGACCTTTATCTGTTACTTAAGACTCAATTCGGGCAAAACGGATACCTATTCATTTTGCCCATATCCGTTTTGCCCAAAACTTCAAAATTAGTAACAAGTCAAGATGTGAATTGTTGTTAGTAGGTAAATCAAAAGTAACAATCACAATGTATACTTAACTACACATGTAATTGAATAAATAAAACTTATTCATAGATAACTGGTTGGTTATATAAAAAGTTGGTATACAAACCTTCACAAAAATCGTAAGAAAACTATGAAAATGTTTTTTTTTAATCTCCTCAACAGATGCACTCGCGTAATGTTTTGGTTGAACTGTCATGGCATAGCCGGCCACACGGGTCATGATTTGAGAAATTAAAAATAACTCCATATACAATAGATTTTCGGAAAAATCGATTATTCTTCTTACCCACGCTATGCTTGTTGCCCGGGCTTCCCCTATGTTTATTTGCTTCGGCGTTGTTTTATTCGCAAAACCCGCGATATTTTCTCTTCCAGTTATTTGTTAGAAAACGATAAAGCGCAGTACGAAACGTCGACATATTTCCTTAATTTAACACCGTATTAGCTAATACATTCACACGTCACTGCGCTACGCGACGCCATATGCGCTAACTGTGAAATGGAATCGCATAATCGCTAATAAAAAATATGCCGTCTCGGCGCTATTGTCACCGGTTCATTGCGCATGGTTAATATGGTATTGTCATACAAAAATACATTAAAATAAAATAAATATACCGTATATACCGGCGGGTTCCAATCTCGCCAGGATACCTAAGTTTATAATTTTCTGTAAATATGTCTGGTCTTGAGCTTTCCGCTTTCTCACAGGTTGATATTCCGACTGGGTAACGAACCTTCGATATTATATGGAAATACCGTATTGCTTATGGCGCATTTCAGTCTGGATTTCCGAATGTATGAAGTAAAACACAGGTCGACAGCGTGTCTTTAAATTCTATAAGCTCCGATTCTTGCATACCACTTTTGATTCTTCCACTGTCATAAATGCTTTCATACACGTTCGTCGGTTATAAAAACACCCAGTATTATTATAACTTGTCCTATATTTCTCAGATGGTTAAAAAAAATAAAAGAAATACACAAAACGTATTCGCTCACAGCACTTTACACTAAATAAACAATTATAACTGAAGTATTTCAATTTTGCATTAGTCGTGCGCCACAAATGTGGTTACGATGTATCCCCACGGGGCCCGGGTTCGATTACCGACGCGTGACATGTCCCCAGACGGAGGTGATGCTACTACGGTAATAAATATTAGTTATTACTGACTTCGTTATGCTTGTGGAAATTATATGGCTGGGTATATCTTGTGGCATCGCACGTGTGATGGAGTTATTTGCGTGGCAAAGCTTGTCTATATGTCTGTGTAAAAACAAATTTGCTGTAATTTAACAAGCGATCCGCGCCGGCTTCGCATGGGTGCAATGTAGATGTACTTAAAAAAATAATTCCTTTCGTTACTCGCTGATAATTTACCTTTCTATTGGTGATAGAATTTTTAAAATCGATCGAGTAGTTTTTGAGTTAAATCGTAACAAACAAACAAATCCTTCCTCTTTATGATAGTAGTAGATATCTCTTAGCCCTTTAAATTTTGACAAATTATTTTGTGAGCATCTTCGAATAGAAGCAGATCTTACTTATTAGTTTTTCAAATATAACTTTAATCAAATATACCACCATCCTACACCTAACTAACATCGCGCCGATTTAGAATGTTCCTTCTATCCGGCGGAGCTGATAGGAAACTACATAATATCTATACTAATATTATAAAAATGTTGAAAATGTTGGTTTGTTTGTTACGATTTAACTCAAAAACTACTGGACCGATTTTAAAAATTCTTTCACCGATAGAAATTACATTACAGCAAAAAATACATCTTAATTCAACTTCTGGGGACACACAATATTTCTGTCTAGCAGGGCATCGTATTATAAGTACATAGGCAAGTGCCTGTGAATTGAAATAGACTCAGAAATGTATTTGCCATAAACCCTCCAGTTTTTTTTATATTTATGAAGCTCTACAATACATGTTGTAAACTATGCTATTACAATCTAGCCAACGATAATTATTAATAATGGCTAATGAGTAATTTACATCTAACTTAAAATACTACAGTATTACTTTACTTAAAAACTAAGATCATGTCCAGTGACTTTTCCATAATTATTTTCAGAGGCACTTTGTTCATGTGTCCTTATCCTAGCACTTACACTTTTTTCCTACACAGTTCACTAACACTACACTAACTCAAACGGTTTGGTTCGCTCATAAAACGGTAGGGGTTCAGTCTCTGGATGAAGCTATCAAACTACCCTCAAACCCCTCGTTAGTGCACCGTACAATATATTTACACTTAGTGGGTGCAGTACACAACGGCTCGGCGGGAGGCGCCGCGGGGCGCGCATTGTGCTGTTAGACCAGGGGTCGGCAACCGGCGGCCCGCGGGCCGCATGCGGCCCGTGCTCTATCTCGTTGCGGCCCGCAAGCCTCAGGTCCTTAAGAAAAAAATACCAAAGCAATAGGCCATATTACTAGAATCACTAGAATTTATACGGCCATGCTGCTGGGCCATGAGAGTATTCTTGAAAGCTCGCTCCCACGCGGGGTGATAAAAATGTACCTATTTCATTTTTTAAGAACTGTTATGTTATGTATTGTTTCTACCGAAAATAAATATTTGCTGTACTTATTCAATTCTTGGCAATTTTTTTTGCGTTTATACGCTGCACCTGGCCGTCGGTGGCGGGCGGCTCCTTTGAGACAATAGGCGGCGGCAGTCTTTGATTAGACGCAGGTGTGCGGCGGCGAAAAAATTCAAAGCGACCGACTTTAGTTAAAATCACAGCCGCGCGCAGCTATCGCCTCATTCGGTTGTGGAAATTCGTCGGAAACTCACGTCTCATCTGGTTGCTGGCTACGCGTTTCGTTTCACCTTTCTTCCCTTCGATGATAGCTTCTCACGCACGACGTATGAGGTAAGTACGTTGTATGCACTCGCGAGCAATTTGTATTATTTTATTTACTGATTGTTTATGTGAACCTTAGGATTGATGGGTAAATGTTATAAGGACGTGGATAGTAGTTACATGACATGAAGTCAGTTACGAGTATGTCATGTTTTAATTATTTTTTGAATGTGGAGTTGAATTTGTAGGTGCTAACTGGAACATATAATTTTACAACGAATTTAATTTTTTTCATTATTGTTACAGAATATTTATATAAACATGGCTTCAAGAAAAAGGAAGATAGAAGAAGAAAAAAGAGTTTTTAACAAATTATGGACAGAATTATACTTTTTTATCGAGTTTAAAGGAAAACCGTTATGCTTGATTTGTCAAAAGAGTATTTCTGTAGTAAAGGAATATAACCTGAAGCGACATTACGACACTGAGCACAAAGCTAAATTTGACTGTCTTGAAGGAGAAATACGACAAAGGAAAATTTCCACTTTGAAATCGTCATTACAAAATCAACAAAACATATTTAAGGTTGTGGCAGACAACAGCGAATCGAATGTTCGTGCCAGTTACAGGGTAGCAGAGATTCTAGCAAAAAGTGGACGTCCGTTTACCGATAGTGAATTAGTAAAAGAGTGTGTCTTAGCTATCGCAGAAGAAATATGCCCAGAGCAAAAAAAAATGTTTGAAAGTCTTAGTCTCTCTGCGAGAACTTGCACCCGACGTACTGAAGACTTGGGTGCTAATTTGTGTGAACAACTCAGGGATAAGGCGCAGTCTTTTGACTGCTTCTCTTTAGCGATGGATGAAAGTACGGACGTGTCGGATACAGCACAGCTACTCATATTTGTACGCGGCATTGACGAAAACTTTACTGTTTACGAAGAGCTTGTGAAAATGTGCAGTTTGAAAGGTACAACTACGGGAGAAGATTTATTTCACCATGTGGAACAAGCTCTGGATTCATTGCAGTTAAGCTGGGAAAAGTTAACAAGTGTCACTACCGATGGAGGCAAGAACATGAGCGGTCAAAACAAAGGTGTTGTTGGGAGAATCATCAGCAAAGTGAAAGATTCTGGATCTACTGTGCCATTGATTTTTCACTGTATTGTCCATCAAGAGGCATTGTGCTCCAAGGTTATATCCTGGAAATAAAT
Source organism: Anthocharis cardamines (assembly GCA_905404175.1). Taxonomy (NCBI): domain Eukaryota; kingdom Metazoa; phylum Arthropoda; class Insecta; order Lepidoptera; family Pieridae; genus Anthocharis; species Anthocharis cardamines. The sequence continues at coordinate 8,041,126 of FR989974.1, forward strand.
AATGGATACTGTAACATCCACTGTTAATTTTATAAGAAGAAATGGGCTGACACACCGTCAGTTCCAAAAGTTTTTGGAAGATCTGGAAGCTGATCATGGTGACGTGGTTTACTACTGTGAAGTGAGGTGGCTCAGTCGAGGTGCCGTTTTGGAACGGTTTTTTGATTTGAGGAAAGAAATTGGCAACTTCATGGAGATGAAAGGAAAGCCAGTCGAAGAGCTTACTAACAAACAGTGGATTATCGATCTTGGTTTTTTGACTGATTTGACTAAGGAACTGAATCAGCTCAACAAACGCTTGCAGGGAAAAAATAAATTGATTTGCGATATGTATTCAGATGTTAAGTCATTTGAGATGAAACTGAAACTGTTTATCGAGCATATTGATGAAAAAAAGCTTGACCATTTTCCTAATTGCAAGAAAGCCGTGGAAGAAGCTGGAGATAATTTTGTGTGGCAAAATATTACAATGAGAAACGTGTTAACACAACTACAAACTGAGTTTGTAAATCGATTCACCGACTTTAAAAAGAGCTCCCTTAACCTGGAAATATTCCAAAACCCTTTTGCAATTGATATTAGTGAGGTACCAAGCAATTTGCAAATGAACATAGTAGATTTGCAAAGTAATAGCACACTTAAAACGGCATTTAAGGAAAGCACTGACTTGATACTGTTCTACGGAGGTTTGAGTTCTGAAAACTTCAAAGAATTGAAAAAGTTTGCTCAGCAGATAATAACTATGTTTGGTAGTACATATTTGTGTGAGCAGACTTTTTCAATTCTCAACTACCGCAAAAATAAGAATTGTTCGCGGTTAACGGATGAACATTTGGACGCGATTCTACGCGTGTCTACTACTAAAATGAAAGCAGACGTTAAAAAACTTGCAAGTCAAATGCAGCCGCAAAAATCTCACTAGTTCTTACTTTTATGTTAGTATAGTAATTCAATTAAAATAGACATGATTGTATTAATATATATGCGTTTTATTTCAAATATTAAAAATACATACCAGAACATATAAATATAAAAATAAGTGCGGCCCGCACTGATACTCTGGCAACATATGTGGCCCTGCTATAGCAAAAGGTTGCCGACCCCTGTGTTAGACCATTGAGGCGGTAATTGTTGGACCAATAATAATTATATTTGCAATACACATTCTGATTTCCTAGTGTTTTAATCTGGATAATTTTTAGGGCACTGTTATAGGTTTATGTGTGATACTAGCTGATGCGAACGACTTCGTTCGCGTGGGCTGCATAAATGATGGTAACTTTTCGACAACCGATTTCGATGAAACAAAGCCTATATGTTGGGAACTCTTTAATTTTCCGGGATGTATCTAAGATGTTGACCGGGGATATAAGGTCCACCAGTTTCGGAGATTAGCCCGTACAAACAGACAGAGAACAATTTTTTTTGTAAAATCGCGATTTGTTCTATTTCTCTTCTTACATTCCCCTGACTGGTTTTAAGCATTTTTTTCTATGTACAGATATTAGACCTCTACAGTTTTATTATATGTATAGATAGCGTCAGGGCAGTGGTAGTGGCGGGACTACCATAGAAACCCAAAAGTCTGGCTTTATGATTTTAATTTTGCTTTTAATGATGCATATTAATGCAACCATTAGATGTATATAGAATAGGTACCATTTATTCCAACAAAATGGAAAAACCATGAAGTGCATATTGAGCGTTTCGGTTTCAGGGTATAGGTACATAGATTTCCATTTTTTTTATAGTAGGGGGTTTTATAAAGGATCAGCAGACTGATTGAAGTCTAGTGTTCGAGCCCGTACTAATTGAGTTTCACGCTGTCTGTCAATATTCAAATTTCAAATTCAAAAATCGTTTAGGTCACAATGTACACTTACGAACGTCAATAAAAATATATATATTAAATGCTTCTAATTTTACATTTACCGCCTGTTCTCAAAGCAAGGGCGTAGAACGGACGAGAAGAATTGGCAATATACTCTCCGCCACTCTTTTTTGTTTTACAAAATGTTTGTAGCGCTGCAACCATTACACCATGCTCCACATGACATCTTTAAGTAATTAGCTATAATAATAAAAAAAAACAAAGATGCACAGAGCACGCACTTACAGTATAGTGGGAACAACACGCAAATACATTGTCAAAATAACTAACTTCACCGCATACACAATTCAAGTCCGACTAATCGCCATGTAGAACCCATTCGTTCTGACTTAAAAAAAATAATTCATAGACGTTGAATAAAGTTGTATAAAATAAATCAATTTTCAACTAGCCGGATTTATTAACACCTAATTTGCGAAGCGTCGACCGCGAAATAATAAAAACACAACACCCCATTGCACACGTGTTGTGCTCGCGACGGGAGCGCAACCCGGAGCCCACCTGCGAACTCCCACGACACTTAATGTCGGATTAACCCCCCTAGCTGATACCCCCCTGGGGTCTTAGTTAAGATGGATTGATTAAGTTCGACTGTTTTAGATTATGTGTAAGTACATATTGTAAATCAACAAACTTGGCGATTGAAAAGAGTGGCGGCGAGTTTATTGCCAGTTCTTCTCGTCCGTTCTAAGCCCTTGATTTGAGAACTGGCAGTAAATGTAAAATTAGAAGCATTTAATATTTTTTTATTGACGTTCATAAGTGTACATTATGTTACCTAAATGAATAAATGATTTTGAATTTGAATAGATTAAATATATTCACGAAATCACCAATACAACAGCAATACATAATACAAAACTTTACTAAAGACAAATATATCATGATGATTCTGAAATGGATAGCCAATCAGTATTCGTTTGGGGTTAAAAACTCAACACTGATTTTCAGTGGCTCCAGTGAGGGTGATGCGCTGATAGAAGTTCACAATCTTTATTAAAAATGAAAAATATAAAAAAAAACATAAATAAACCTATCAGCTAACATAACTACAAAGAAACACAAAAACTAAAAGATAGTGTATTTAGTTGAGGACGTAAATACAAATTGAGTAGGCACGAATACATAGATATTTGTATCGTGTGTTTTATTGCGAAGATATTATATTTTAAAGGATTGTTAATTGACGTAATTTTATCCCAAGGAATATCAACCCGTAGCAGAAGGCTCGGGTTTTTTTGGACAACAACTATTTGATATTTTGCACATAGTATTATTACGATAATGTTCAATATAATGTTCAATCAAGAGATTACGAGGCCAAGTCCTAAAAAAATATAGACAAAAAGAACTGACTTTGCCCCAAGCCCCATAAGGCCACACTTGTTTTTCACTTCAGGCATTGAATTTCCAGCGCAATATTCTTGTCGTAAAATCGCTCTGTTTTGACCGGAATAATCGAATTGGACAATCGAAAACAATTCAATACATCGCTGGAAGCGATTATCGTTCATTCGCTAAGTAGTTGCGACAAGGGGATGCTGGGGTGTGATGGGCCAAAGGGCGTGCGACAAGGACGGCTGTTCGCGGCCGTTCGTCAGAGAGGGACGGGTGATGTGCTTGAGAGTTGAGTAGCAACGACAGATTGGCGCGCACATGTCGAGATGCGATGCGCTTTTTGCTAACATTGGGGTAGTGATGTGATGAACTGTCGATGAGAGATATATACGGGCTCATATTAAAAAAAAACATCAAAATACCTAAAATTGATTACTTTCCATATGGTCATACTTTTTATGGTCAAAGAATACGCGTTTAAGAATGATAATAATTATCCTATAATATTTTTAAGTGTTAATATGTTAATCCAGTATGATAGACAATTAGTAGTACAAGTAGAAATTCAATGAACGGATTTGCGAAAATTATATCGCGAATTACATACTTCATTTTGACACAAGAGTTGTATCCTGTTTATCTTCACATAGAGGGACTTTTTGAGTTGCAGCTCACGCTGTCCTATTATTATAAAGGGCCCCAGACAGTCCATTATAGACAAAATTAATTAAAAAAAAATTTAAAATTTGCAAAAATCCTGTTATAAGATTGGTAATTTTAAGATTCTCTATTTAGTTAATAGCCGCATCTCAAAAACCTTTTTTTACGTCAAGCTTGTAACCTTACTCATTAATTAGCCCCCCAAGTAGTAATGGCCCAGAACTTCACACTCCCGTTACACTCTAGTATCTTAAGATAGACATTAAGACGAACTCGTTTGGACGGACTTGTTGTCGTGTTCGGTTGAAAACCTGTCGTCTATATCGATGGGTCATGAGTTCGAATCCCACCGGGACACAGGATTCTAATTTTCTGTAAGCATGTATTCCCCACGTCTGGTATCTTCAGGCCTTGAACGGTTGGGAGGAATATCGAAATTCCAACCGGGTAACGAACCACCATTAATAGATGGAAAAACCGTGAAGTGCATATGGTGCGTTTTGGTTTCAGTCTATGGATCGAATGCTCGAAGATAAAGTAGGCCGACAGCGCATCATTGACTGATGTTCTGTGGCTGAGGTATCACCTACCATCAAGTGAACCTCATGATCGTCTGTCGATATCTAACAAAAAAAATGAACTTCAATACCCAGTGACATAAGGTTCATCTGGTTTAAAATGAGATTATGAGCAACAGTTTATCGATAGTACGGTGTCATGAGCGCATCACTAGTCCCATACTAGTTGTCGAGTGAAGGGAGCCGCGGGCCGAATGGCAGCACTTGTTTGTGCGATTTAATTTCATTTATCAACGCATTACTTACTCAAAAAGAATTACTTACCCGGATTACCCGGCTCTTCCCGCCTCTTCATATGTAAATATGGCCTCTATTTGAAGATTTGGCATTCCGTGATGTGACTCTAATGTAAGGATTAGAATTACGTGTAGGAAATGGGTTTTATGATAAATTATGTGTTGTTTTTCTAAATAAATTATGGTATATTTTGGATAAAATATAAGCTTACCTTTTCTTGAAATATTTTGAAGGGTGAAAGTAAGTCTAAAATCTGATTTGTAGTTATACACTCAAAGTTTGTAATATAAGGTTTTTTACAAAACTACAATACAATACCTACTTGTAAACTAAATATGTATTATAATAAGTTGTACCTATGTCATACATTTTATAAGCATTGGTTAGTCAATAACAGAAGTTAATAAGTGTTACAAATCTATATATATAAAAGAGATTCCCACCTATATAGTCACTCATCACGATATCTCTGGAACCATAAGGCGTAGCGACTTGAAATATGGTAGGAATATTCCTTTCGCCGAGTAGAGGTCAGCTAAGAACGGATTTTACGAAATTCAACCCACAAGGGGGGTTGCGGGGGCAATTGCTAGTATTATTATAATGTTGACGGGCTCGTTGGCGCGTTTTGTAGAACACCTGCCGTGCGTACCGATGGGTCGTGGGTTCGAATCCCACCGAAACGACATGCTTATAATTTTCTGTAAGCATGTCTTCCCCACGTCTGGTAACTTCGGTAATTGAGGGGGTGGGAGTAATATCGAAATTCCGATTGGGTAACGAACCACCGTCCATAGATGTAAAAACCGTGAAGTGCATATAGCGCCTTTCGGTTTCAGTCTATGGATTTTCGTATGCTCGAAGTAAAACAGTAGGTCCACAGCGCATCATTGACTGATGTTTCTGCGAATATTTTGGTTTAGTTTTTCTGTAGAAATAAAAAAATATATTCAGACATTGAACTACTCGAGTACTCGGACACAGATTAGTATACAATGAATTGTTTTTTAATTGATTTTTTACACATATGGTTACTTAATAACCAAGGGGTGATTCGAAATTCGTGCTCGGTTACAAAGGGTGCATCGAAATAAACTTGTTTGGATTAAATTTGCATGTATTATATTGAAATAAATTTGATGTCTCTACTGTAGTCACGCCTCGACTCGAATTAATGATTTTATGAACATTTATGGGTTAATGTTACGATTTATACATCTGTTGCTATGATATAGTTGAGTTATAGGTCCATAATTGAGTTGTAAATATTACTTAAGATTAGTGATACCATCGCAAAAATCCTTTACGTCTTTATATGATAGACGAGCATGAGGTTCAGCCTTTTTTGAGTATTTTCACGACGATCTTTCCTTAATAATATTTATATATTAAAATGTTATATAGGTAATGTAAAAGACCATACTGCGCCTACCCTAAAAATAGGGAACAGCCGGCTTAGCATGACCGCCACGAGATATGTCGAGGACGAGAGAAGACAAACTAAGATGTAAGATATAGAGATATATTATATCTCGACATCGACAATTTTGATCAAAAAAGATATCTCGATCGACAAATACATCAATTTTTTATATTAAAAGTCGAGTTTTAAGTGTTATTGTCATGTTAGACCCGTAAGAAATAAAGAGATAATCGATTAAAACACGAGAAAACGGTCGACAAAATACGAGTCTCGATTATTGTCACCAATAAACTAAAACTCTATTAAGCCTCATTCTCATCTATAGACCATAAAGTTTCTATATATGCTTGAAAGTGTACACATACGTAACAGATCGTGTAATGGCAGCGCATATATCACGAAGACGAAACGTGCCGGCGTCGTTTATCTCACTGAAATTAAGAACGAAAACATTTTAAACGGACCATAAATTTTTGCCGGAGTGTGTTGCCATGTTGGGATTTTAAATTTACCCAAGCACGTAACGTCAAGTTCGGTTTGAGGTTAGGAACTGTGTGTCCCTTAAGAATCCTAGGTCAAGGGTAGGTCTGTTTCACTATTCACTTTTACACCTATACATTCAACGCCTTTACGTGTAATCTATGTATTCATATTTGCATTAAGTTTGAGAGACCCCAAATTCTTCCACATAACTCCTGCTTTCTGTTAATTTATACGCATATAAACACTATTTTCCTTAAAAATTTAGTAAATTGCTAAACAATTTAGTATATACTATATACTAATAAATAAAAAAAATAAATAAATAAATATTATGAAGAGGAAAGGTTTGTTTGTAACGATTTTAAAAATTCTTTTACTAATAGAAAGCTACCTTATCAGCTACGACATATGTTTGTACATTTATAGATATTTTCTATTCTATATTTTTAGTCTACCCGAATGGTTTTTAGATACTATTATTTTTTTAACTTGTATAATAATGTTAGTTAAAAATAGTTTTTTCGTCACAATATTGGTAACATCCTAGTTTGTGGCAACACTATAAGATGGATGCGCGGGCGCTGCTGCACTGGTTCGGCTTCCATTAGCGCGTTTGAATTTAGAACGCGCTCCAATTGGGCGACGGGGCTCATTAGTCATTGGCGCCTGCGTTCAGGACATTTTATTTTGTTTGATTGTTACGAGTTGCGATTTTATAACAATAGAAAAAAAGAAGAATGTAACCTCATCGATCAATGTTGTGATGCTTCGGTCCGACGAGACGTTTAGAGATCTTTTTCATTGCAGTCTATGTTATAATATTATTGTATGGTGAGAATTTCTTGTAACATGTATAATAAATTAAAAAAACAACTTTTAACAATATATTTTAACAACATATTATTTAACCTTCTAAATTGTTTGAATATTTTTTTTTGTGGAAATCTTAATATATATAAATCTCCAGTCACGATTTTCCAGACACGTTTGTCCGCGATGGACTCTTAAACTACTTAACCGATTTTAAATTAAATTGGCACACCGTGAGCAGTCTGGTCCAACTTAAGAGAAAAGATAGCTTAGAATTTTTGACCATCTACATTGCACCCGTGCGAAGCCGGGGCGGATCGCTAGTTTATTATAAATCTCTCCCTTACTCCAAACAGGATGGTGTAATATATCTACTGTGCAATTATGAGCCTTGGTTTCGATTATCCTCAAACATTTTCATAATTTTCTGTAAAACATTTGTTTTCAATATTAATCGGGTTAGAAGTATATCGAAATTTTGCAAGGATAATCACATTCAATTGTGATTCGATGGTGAACTCAATTTTTCATTTCCATATACTCCCGAGTTAAAATAAAATGGCCATTAAGTATCCTCATGATGTGACTATATTAAAACTTTGAGGGTCAACAACAATAACACTTTATTAGGTTTCGGCACAATATCAAAGCTGTGACTAGCCAGTACTAACAACACTAATACAGAACCCAAACCTTTTCGTCGACTCAATAACATAACCTGTTAAACATGTAAATCATTAGATTGTTTATACTTGGTCTTGTCGATCTGTTCCATATTAAAATTCCAAACAAATTCCTTTAGAACAACTCGATTTTCTCACTCAACATAAAACAATATTCAAAAAGTCCTTATCGAACGAAAAACGAGCTTAACAATCCTAAATAGTCGACGTTTAAAAAAACAAAATACCCTGTTGGCGCCATTCGAATACCGAAGATATAATCCCGCGTTCCGATTGGTCAGTCGCGCATAATGTTGCCAGATACGACGGAGTTCCCTAAATCTTTATAAATTAGACCTTAATGCGTTGGGTTTAATAAGTTTTATATTGGACCTCCGCGTTGAGTGACGGGTTAAGATAGCGTTTATCTTAAATATTCTGAGTTCGAGATGCGTGAATGTCACCGTTGTCTGTTGAAAGAATAATGAGCGTCTTGCAGCGAACAGCAATTTCAAAGGATATAATATCTTCTTGGCTACTTTTAAATTGAATAAATTATCATTTACAGTTTTTATATGTGTGTGACCTTAATCACTTGCGATCAGTATTAAAGAAAAAGTAAAGGATAAATTATTTTCAATCTAAATATGGTAAATCACGTGAGTTGATAGATTATTTTTCGTAATTTTATTGTATAATTTATTGCATTTACTTTTTTACGATATACCTATTGAAGATTCAGAGATTTTATTCTGAATATACCAAAAAAATAGACAATAGTTTGTTTATAAAATATAACTTTAATTTAAAAAAAAAACTTTTACAAGCCAATTAAATGTAAAGGGGATATTTCTTCTCAGTCACCTTGTGACCATGGGGCAGATTTTTTTTCTTGTTTCCCCCGATTCGAACTGCATCCGGTGTTAAGCGCATACCACTGAACATGGAGATGGTCACTGATTTATTAATGCATCTAATTATTGTATTAGTAGCTAACTTGATATAGCAGCATTTCTCTAATACAGTGCTCTTCTTTTAAAAATGTCACGCCACTGTGTGATTTTTATTGCTTTTGAAATAATTGTTCTTTCATTGTTTGTTTTTTTTGCCCCTCCAAATATGAGATAGTAATTTTCGTAGTTCGTTAAATAGTTAGAAACACAAAGTTTCTTGATATTCCCCTTTAGGAGTACCATCGCGCTCACTCTGAAGTATTTACTATTTACCGCGGTACAAGTACAGTGAGGTGGAACGCGAACAAATATTTGCACGAGTTATAATTGGATCGTTCCGAGGGCCTCGAAGATGCTCGTGCAGTTTTTAATTTTGTAAATTATTTCGCGCTCGAGTGTACACTGTAGGGATTACTGTTGAAAAAACAATTTTGTTGCGATATAGATTTTTTAGCACGATTCTCTACAATTTTTACGGGCTCGTTGGCGCATTCGGTTCACTTGCCATGCGCATCGATGAATCGTGGGTTCGAATCCCACCGGGATGACATGTTTATAATTTTCTGTAAGCATGTCCGCCCCACGTCGAGTAACTTCGGGCATTGAACGGGTGGGAGGAATATTGAAATTCCGACCGGGTAACGAAGCACCGTTCATAGATGGAAAAACCGTGAAGTGCATATTGTGCGTTTCGGTTTCAGTTTATGAATTTCCAAATGCGTGAAGTAAATAGTAGGTCATTGATTGATGTTCTGTGGCTGAGGTATCACCTACCATCAAGTGAACCTCTATCGAATATAAAAAGACTACAAAACGAAAGAAACAAAACATATTTTAATTATTTCAGCTTATAATACGTTTATGAATGAGGCCGTTAAATTAAAACTATTTATATTATATTAGCAAAATGTTTAACTGAATATTAAATTGTATCGAATGATTATATTAACTATGGCAACATTATGCGTTGCGTTATTGACGTTTTAAAAGAAAGTAACGCATTCGAATTATAATGATTGTAACGATCAGTTGTCAGAAATAAATCCGAATTACAACAACCTTTGTTTAATCTCCATTCGATTAAAGATAGAATATAATAATTAAAATATACAAGTTAGAAACAATGATTCCGAACCAACAGAACATAAATTGAACTATCTCGCCCAACCCCTTGACGAGCAAATCCGAATGAAAAGCAAACACTCGGCTTGTTACCCGGATGCAAACACAACAGCGGTTGTTGTTGTTGCAAATCGTCGCTTGATTGTTTTCCGCCAATTTGCATATATTTTATAACAAGATTATAAACGTATGCAATTTATGATATACTAGCAAAACGCCCCGGCTACACACGTGTGCAATGTAGATGTAAGAAAAAGCATATGTTACTCGCTGATAATATAGCTTGAAATCGGTCCAGTAGTTTTTAAGTTTATTCGTTACATACAAAAATACAAATCATTCCTCTTTAAAATATTAGTATAGAAATACCTACTAGCTGACCCGGCAATCGTTGTTTTGCCATGTAAATAATTTCTAAAAAGCAGGGGTTGGTGATAAAAAAGTAAAAATTTAGGGTTGTATGTATTTTTGTATGTTGTATCATAAAAAAATAGAAATTAAAAATTTTGTCTAAAAAATAAAAAAAAAATTTAGGGGTGGACTACCCCTAACATTTAGGGGGATGAAAAATAGATGTTGGCCGATTCTCATAGATACCGGATAAGCACAAAAAAATTCATCAAAATCGGTCAAGCCGTTTCGGAGGAGTATGGCAACGAAAACTGTGACACGAGAATTTTATATATTAGAAGAAGAATAGTACGTGTCCGCGATGTCTTTCGCATGCATCTTTAGATGATGATAACTTTTCTTTTCGACATTCGATATCGAAGATACACGCTTATATTTGTTTCGAATTAAGCTTAATCACCACCATTCTTGCTTTACATTTCTTCAACAATTGGCAAATAGCTACTAATCACCGATTTGCAATCATGGACATTGATTCGTTTCGAAAATTGAGAGATACAAATACGATTTTGTTCTTGGGCCCTTTGATTTAGACTCCCTTATAGAGCTACAAATCTGCTATCTCACTGCACCATATTAATATATATATTTGTTTCAGGTACCTCTGTCTCAGCGGTTGCCTCGATCGTGCTGATATTTCTCCAGAGGCGCGCGAGAGCATTCAGACTCTTCTTACAGTTTGTGCAGACTTGTGCCACCCTTGCTCTGTTGATACTGTGAGTAAATACTACTTAACTACACTCTGAATCTTTAATAATCAAGCCCTATGTATTATATAAAAATGATGATTTCGTTCATAACGTGGTAATTTTGAAACCAAATACTCTTTTGTCTCCTGAAAAATTCAAACCTGTACTGTTATCATTCTTTCTTCAGCTCGTAAATGGCACTCAATGAAATGTATTGTAATATGGATATTGTTTAATGATGTGCTTGCTAAAGATTTAATAATAAGTAGATAGAAGAAAAAAAAATCCTTTTTTTAGTAAAAAAAATACTTTCTTAAAGCAATATCATCGCCAATATTGTGTTTAAATAAATATATGTAATAAAAATTAAGAATTAATTCTTATCCAATTTATTTAGTCATTTTTTAGTTATTTCTTTTAACTAACATATAAATATAACGGGTTGTATAAAGAAATGTGTAAAACCCATATTGATATAAACACCTGATTCAGGATAACAAAGGCTCAGCGTAAGCGCCAACACAGATTTTCAGAAGTTTCTGGTTCCGGTATCACCTGAAAGGCTTCCGGTTGAATCTTTACTTCCTGTTCAGGGCAACGACCGCTCGGTAGCGAGGCAAGCTCTCAAGACGGCACTCGGTACTGGTATATGCGGATCGCGGGCTGAGTTCTGTGTGCTGTTCGCGAAGGGAGCGTCGTTGGAGCAATGTGGAGGGTTCGTCAGGGCGGCGAGGACTGCGCATCTGCTGCGAGCGCTGGCGGAAATGGACCATACTATAGTGCAAGTGAGTCTGTTGTTTAGTAATGTTAATCCAAGTATTTTAATTTAAATGAAGTAATACCCGAGGATCATTTAAATGAAGTAATATCTGATTATCATTTAAATGAAGTAGCTACGCATCTTCTGCGAACGCTAGCGGAAATGGACCATTCTATACTTCAAGTGAGTCATTGTGTATTTTGTAATGTTGATCCGAGTTTTTACATTTAAATGAAGTAATATCTGAGTATCATTTAAATTAAGTAGTTGCGCATTTGCTGCGAACGCTGGCGGAAATGGACCATAGTATAGTGCGATTTATTAATTATTTTATTTCTAGTTGAAAAGTTGAGTGTTTTATAGTAAGCGTGGTTACGGGCGGTAACATCCCATTTAAGCTTAGGTTTTATTACTACGTTTTATCGAACTAAATTTTTCTGAGATAGATACTTTGACGGGCTCGTTGGCGCGTTCGGTAGCACACCTGCCGTACGCATCGATAGATCGCGGGTTCGAATCCCACCGGGACGATATGTTTATAATTTGCTGTAAGCATGTCTTCCCCACGTCTGGTCACTTCAGGCATTGAACGGGTTGTAGGAATATAGAAATTCCGACCGGGTACCGAACCGTGAACTGCATATTTTTTTTGTTTGTTTCGGTTCAGTCTATGGATTTCCGAATGCTCGAAGTAAAAAGTAGGTCGACAGCGCATCATTGACTAACGTTCTGTGGCTGAGATATCACCTACCATCAAGTGAACCTCATGCTCGTCTGTCGATATCTGACATAAAAAAAAGAAGTGTCAGTCATTCTTAATACAAACGAAGATAAAGTACATTAATGATGTCGGTACGTAACCTCAAAACAGCACCCTTGCACTAGCTAGTAGCCAGTCGGCAATATATTCCGACCGCGGACTGATATTTGCTCAGACTCCTTAATTAACCGGAGTATCATTGCGCTCTGTGTGCACAGTAAACACTGCGCTGCTCTGGGTAATTATTGCCATTCTAAAAAAAGAGTTTTTTTAATGACGCAATTTGTTTACAATAATATAAAATATAACTCAATCCATTTTACATATTCAATCCGTATGACTATCGTTATTAATTTATACTTATATAATAAAGAGGGTTCAATAAGTAGATTTTTAGTTTGAAATGAAATTATTTTTTGTAAATAAAGTCGGAAGAAACAAGCTATTTATCGTCATATTACCCTTATACAAAGGTGTTCGGTTTATAGCGGATTATTGCTAGTAAACAATACCTTCATGGATACAATTATGCCAATACTAGTTTCTGCCCGCGACTTCGTCTGCGAAGAATTAGTACTAAGGGTAGCTTATTTTTGAACCGAGCTGTATTTTCAGCAATCTCTGCGCTAATGGCGCTGCACTCAAGTCAATAATATCGTGATATTTTTTAAACCGTTCGTCCAAATTACTTAGTGTAAAAGACAAAGTTTATCTATATTAAATACTGAAAGCAAAAAATGTATCAATTTTGATAAGAATTAGTTTAATACTCTAAAAATTGCAATTAAAAAAATTAATCAAATTTAAATGTATTAATGGCTCATAGTTTAGGGTATATTGGCTTCCACATAAAAGGTAGATGCTATCGCGGACTTTTATTTAGAACTATGTATTTAAAACAAACAATCGCATGATATATTATATTCTTGTTACTTCAACGGTTTAGGCAGCGCACGCCAAGAAAGCCGTTATATTATAGCCAATACCTATACAAAAACTGTTTATAAATTGTAGCCTATGTGTTATTCTGATATATAAGCTATATTACTGTAAAGTTTCATCAAAATCCGTTCGGTAGTTTTTGCGTGAAAGAGTAACAAACATCCATCCAACCATCCATCCATCCATCCATCCTCACAAACTTTCGCATTTATAATATTAGTAAGATAAGATAATATTAGTAAGATAAGATAGTAAGAAAGATGATGCCAAATCACACCACAAAATATTGAGTTGCGATTACTACTATTTCTTACAAACCTATTTATTGAAAAGTATACATGAATTCCCGAGTACCCTGATTGGACACGTGGTAGACATATTTCTTTACTGCTCTGCTCAACTAAAGCAAGTTTAAAAAAAATCTTGTATCGTCGGGATTCAAATCTGAGACACGAGATTTCAAAAGACACACAGAAGGAATCGCTCTTAGGTCCGTATTCCAAGACGCTACTTAAGTCGAAATCTATTCTTGAGAACTGTCAAAATGTCTTTCTATAGAGAAAAAATGGTTCGACAAGCCTCAAAACTAGATTCAAACCTGAGTCTTGGAATACCTTAGACTCGTAAGGCTACAAAGTATCGCGAATCCATTTCACGCAAGTAAACAGATATTGTTTGCGTCCGCGCCACCGGAGTTGAAGTCCCGAAGCCAATGTGTGCTGAGAGGCACTCTGCACACTGACTGTATAGTCTATTGTCAGTAGTCGACTGTGTAATGCACACTGCGGCGCCGGGCACGAGGGAATGTTACATTTGGTTAGGCTTAAGGGGTTTGCCCACTACACCTAATGGCGGGAACACCATACAAGCCGAAAAGCCCTGCTTGCTCTTTTAATGCTACCATAAAACGTAATTATATAAGTCATATATAACCTATATGATTACATAATTATATATTGTTACTGGCGACCGTGGTCTGGCACCCTTATCACTTACACACGTAATGAAAAACAGTTTATATCCTAGGAGTTTTTTGGAGGAATTTTGTTACTAACACAGTGACACGAGAATTTTATATATTAGATGTATAAACACGTATATCTTTAAAGTCATGGTTTTGGGCTTGTATGGTAGTCCCGCCACTGACTACACCGTATCATACCATGGCCGTGCTTGGAACGTGTCATGCAATAAAATATTCTTTGTATGGAATAGTATGAGGCCGACAAGACTTAACTCTAGTGTTCCGGATGTCTATGGGCGGTGGTAATCACTTACCATCACGTGAGCCACCTGTCCGTTTGACCTCAATGAAAAAACGAAAGTTCCGTGATCGACCAACCGTCTCGTGCCATGCACGGAGCGTCAACAATGATCGGCGAGAATATTTTGCCGGTGCTGACGTACATTCTAGTGGGCGTAGTAGTCCGTGTCGTGTTTTATTCCGTGCCTGATACGTTCATAGCACGGTCATGGTATACGGTGTAGTGGACAGGGTCCTTAAAGCAAAATTGAACGGCTTTCTTAGCGCCAAGAGGCGCGATACACCAGCCGTGAAGTTAGTGACCACCTCTTAAAGTAGTATTATTGCAAGAGTCCTTGACGATAGAGCGAGACAGAGCTATATACCATATATCGCGCTGTCACCTTCTCTCGTAGGTAAGACGGCTATTGTACTGCTCTTAGAGATTGTGGCGAAGCCTTAGGTCTTATGCGAATTGATGGCTCCGTTGGTGCGATTGGTGGTGTGATGCGTTAAGCCGTGACCCGATTTCGATATATCGATGGTTTCCGCAACAAAGGGCGTAAAAACCATTTTGGCTAAAATGACTGTAAAATGAAAATAGCACTGCGGTGAAAAATAAAGTTTTTACAAGTGTAAGGAAAAAAAAATAATGAATACCGGAGAAATAATGTTTTTTGAATCGTTTTTTGCTCATTGCAAGTATTCTAAATGGAGATACGCCCTTTGTTGTAGAAACCATCGAAATATTTGTCTTCTTCCCTTTTTATTTTGGGTAGGGCCTTCTATCTTACCATTCTCTTCTTTCACTCGTTATATCATCAGTCATAGTCTTATCTTGTCACTTCACACATCCATCTAAGAGTTACATGTTCTAAAATCATGAAACTATGGCGGAAGCACACATTACGCATTTTGATTTCAGTCTGGATTTTTCAATGCTCAAAATGTAAAATAGATCAACAGCACATTGCTATTATATGCATGCATATTTCTATGATTGAGGTATCACTTACCATCAAATGAATCCCAATCTACACCTGATGTTTTCATCGGGACATACAAAATTCACCTCCTCTTTAAAAGTCGGATAAAAGCTAAGGGTTAATGTGACAGTTAAGTCAATTATGACGTACGGAACCCAGAGCGCGCTCAGCAAACACACAGCCTTGCAGATTTAATGTGTATTTGAAGTTGTGCAAACACGTTTAACGATAGGGCTGTTTCAGTTTATCGACATCGATTATTTTCTTTGATTTTGTAGCCCAGCCGGCCTAGCATGAAAACAATTTAAGATGTTCTTACATATCTCGATATATTATATTATGTCGACTTCGACAATTTTAATAGAAAAGATATCTCGATCGACAAATATATCTATTTTTGATATTAAAAGTCGAGTTTCGTCGAGTGTAATTGTCATGTTAGACCCGGAAGAAATAAAGAGATAATCGATTAAAACACGAGAAAACGGTCGACAAAATTTTGTCGCGGTTGTCATGCTAGGCCGGCTGGTAAGTACAACTGGAGGGAGAGTATATTTGGAGTAGCAATCTGTTATTTGTATGCAATTTCAACTGATTTCTCATACATTGATAATTGATATATTGACTTTCTCGCGAGTCGTTCGTGCTTGCGCCTCTGTTAACATGTTTGTTATTATTATGTGCTGTACAAAACTATAATAATAGATATAATATAATAATAATAATTTTGAGTAAATGTTAAAAAGTAAAGTAAAGTGGAATAAAACGAGTATTCCTAACTACTAGTTAAAAACTTCTGATGAAGATTTTTAACTGAAAATATATAGTAAAAAGTTTAATCCTCTATACTTTTTTTTTACTATTCGTCATAAAACAAAGCTAAAAAATAGTAGTAAGCTTTAAAATAGAGTGACATTACACAGAAGCACACAAAATTAAAACAATAGTACTTACAAAAAAACAAAATATGGATGAAAATAGAGTACAATTACAATAAAAAGCGTGTAAAAAAAGCGATGAAGTCTACCGGTGAAATGAACTATATACAGTACCGTACAGTACCTTTTAATTTTATTTTGACTAGTAAACTATTCTATAACATTTTATCTTTTTAAATACAAAGAAACGATTGCTATAACAAACATTTTATTCCATGTACAGTTAAAAGTACGAAGCATAAAATATATCTTATGCAGCATCAAATGTTATCAATAAATCAGGATCTTTGGCCCATCACTAGCGAGGGCAGATAATAAATTGGCTTCTTGTCTGGCAACGATTTTAAATTGATTGACCTAGCTGAGTTTGCTCCGGCTCTTTGCTTTACCGATTAGATGTAACTTTAACATGAAATCTATGTTAACTCAAATTGCTGAAATTTTGATTTTCTTATCCAACCTATTTATAAAGGTAAAATGTCAGGATATTAATATGGGTTTTTATGTCAGATAGTGGGTAGACGAGCGTAAGGTTAACTTGATGATAGGTGATGCCATATGACCACGATCAATGATGCGCTGTCGGCCTACTTTTTATTAGGTTGTTCATACCAAACGTATGGTGAAAACTAATATAAAAAAGATTACTAAAACTTAATTTTAAGTGTTACATTATATTATATACTTAATTATTAATGATAAAATTTAGCATAGACGCTGTTAGAATTAAGGAAACGTTCTCGAGACTTCACGTTGCGAACATAATAAATGACTATCCATAACATATTTTTGTTTTTACTGCAAAACACGGTCCTTAGACGTTCAATAATTAGACTTTATAAAATGTTATATAATATGTTTATCACACTTATATCGCTGATTCAATTCAAATCTGCCATAAATCAAAACTACACCTTTTTAAAGGGCATATGAAAGAAAAAAAAAACGTAAATAATAAGCCCTTTTGTAAAAAAGTACTTTTGATTTGGGGCAGTTTAGCGATATATGTATTAAGTATACATTTTATATTTAATTATTGTATTTTTTCTTCTAATAAATAATCATTTCTTTTTGTTTATTTTTTTTTGATATTTAATTCAATAGACACACTTGTGCCCTAAAAGTGAAACTTTTTGCGTGTCTCTTGTGATTTTGATCTTTTCTCTTGGGTTTTAGCGCATTGACCAACAAAAATGATGTCTATTCGCTACAAATACAAGTTAAAATCTTTCATCCCGAGCATAGAGTACGGCACATGGCGTTCGCTCGGTTTCCCGCGCTATTGTGACAGATGTCATTGAACTGTCAGTAGCTGTCACGGTGACATTTACACCGCGGCATCTGGGGTCACAGATACAATGCCGACACGCGACTTTAATAATTTTGGGTTAATTTTCATTCTATTTGATATCATATTGATAATTATGGGAAAGGGATATATCGATATGGAGTGTATAGTCATTAATCATAGCTGGGGTCTTTTGAATTTAGTATTAAATGTAATATAGGTACTTATTAGTTGTCGAGTAAGCTAAAAGTTTGATATATTATGTCTTTCGTGATCTATTCAATATTATATTTACTCACATTTCTTTATTATATTTAACTCACAGTATAATTACTCCCTATCTCTCTCTTTAGCTATTCAAACATTAGAGACAGGAACATTAAATGATCGCTATAAGTAAGGATTATGTTTATACTATAAACATTATCCTATTATTATTAAAAATTGGTGTAATTTTCTGGACTAAAAAGTCTAATTATATCTATTTTTTATTGCGAGTCTTGCCTGTTTCCGTAACAATATTAATTAAAATAAGGTAATCTAGTCGTTTATATAATATGTAAAGCGTTTTTCGGGATACAAATTAACAATTTCTGTAGTAGCTTAAAAAGTTTTAAAATTATATCTGTCCCCGCACATTTTTAGTGGTTTAACTTGAAAACGTAACAGTTCAGACATATTTCTTTCCCAATAACAATACATAATACTATGGATATAATCAGACGACCTACGATATACGAACTTAGCTGCTTTACCGTACTTATTTCACCCAGCCTACGCGCAAACGCATACTACAAAGCATCCCGCCCATAACAAAACAGTCAAGATTGCACAAACAGAAGCGCCTAATGGAAATAATAAAAATCAAACAAGAGCGCACTTGGATGCCTCCCCCGGGATGTCGAGTCTAAACTTTGATGTCTGAATACAGCATGAATAATTGCGGACCCGCGGGAATCCTCGCTTATTCTGTGGGCCGGCCGGTAATAGATAATAAACACGATTATAAGTTTATTAACCACCGCAGATGTATAATGCGATGTTTGGGGGATACGCGTGATAGATGCCTCGGTTATTGCGATTGTGACGCGGCCAGCTGTGCTTAAATTGCGGTCGTCGAAATAGGTGACCGATTAGCAGCTTACTGTAACGTGGTTACTTATTTATGCTTCAACAATACGTATACAGTTTACCTTAAATGCAAAAAAAGACAGCATAAATCTTACACACACAGACAGACGACAGATTAAAAAGAGTGGCGGCGAGTTTATTGCCAGTTCTTCTCGTCCGTTCTACGCCCTTGATTTGAGAACTGGCAGTAAATGTAAAATTAGAAGCATTTAAATTATTTTTTATTTTTATTGACGTTCATAAGTGTACACTGTGTTACCAAAATGAATAAATGATTTTTGAATTTGATTATCAGACAAACCTTAAAATAAAATAATGTTTGAATTATGTAGGTATAATTTTTATTAATATTTTAACAAATTTTTTTAGTTAATATATTGCATTGACATGTATATTGTTGATCGAAGATATATTGAATAAATACTGCCATGATTCCGGCCGTTCTGCTTATCTGAAAACAAAATACTAAACGCTATTTGAATTGTGAGACACTTGAGGCTCTACATGGAACTTAAAGTCATAATTCCGAAAAAAATTCAATTTCTCGCAATTTTTGGGGTAAATGTAAAAAGAACTTACGAAGTAATCTTAATTATTTTTGTTCAACTTGTAACTTGTGTTTGGTGAAACATAAACCAATTCTCAGAGAATCAATCCAGACTTTTTAGGGGTGCATAAGTTTGTAACAAATAAAGTATTGTGTCTAATTCCAAAGAGATAAACTACCGAAATCACTACAAATCCCGCGTTGATAACAGTATTGCGTGTTCCGATGTCATGAAAGGTCGGATGCTGCGATACGTGCGTGGAATGAATCCGGTGTTGCCAGAGATTTGTGGGGAGAAGTCACGGCTCGACCGGCAACTTTGTTACGACTGAGGTTTTAGTGATGTACTTAAGAGATATATCGCTGGAAGTATCAGAGAAATACTTGTGAGATGTTGAAAGGATCTTGACATACATACGTACATATGTTTCACTCCTCTTTCCAATTGAGATAGGCAAATACCAAGGATTTCCTTATGCTCTGATCAATGCTCGTTTCGATTACTTTTGACCCAGCCCTTTTGAAGAACGTCCTCGATCTGATCGAGGTACGAATAAATCTATATCTTCACATAGTACATACATACAGTTTTTAGTTGTTTATAGTTGCATGATTGCGTAGAGTAATGAAAAGAGTAGTATATTATTCATTATAATCATTATTTTTCCTGAAGATTCTACTGAAACTTTCTTGGCTGCGTGGCATAGCAGACTGTAAGCAATCACATTTTCTGGCATATTTTTAATAAAATTCATTACAATAATTTTTTTGTTAAGAATAAGTGTTAAAACGCATGTTTACATAGGGTTATATATATATTAAAAAACCTTTGTTTCTGTATCCTAACTTATACAAAAAAAAGTAAGTAATCAAAGCTATTCAAAAAGTAGATTTTTTTATGTTAGATATCGACAGACGAGCATGAGGTTCACTTGATGGTAGGATACCTCAGCCACAGAACATCAGTCAACGATGTGCTGTCGACCTACTTTTTATTTCGAGCATTCGGAAATCCATAAACTGAAATAGAAACGCGCATTATGCACTTCACGGTTTTTTCTATCTATGAACGGTGGTTCGATATTCCTCCCACCCGTTCAATGCTTGAAGTTACTTATAAACATGTCGTCCCGGTGGAATTCGAACCCATGACCACGATGCGCACGGCAGGTGTTCTACCGAAGGCGCCAACGAGCCCGTTTTGTTTTATGTAAGGGAAGAACGTGAGTCAGGACATAATGAGTCGGGTCAAAGAAGTTGTTTGGGTCTCCCCTTACTGAGGTCTCGGAGTGTACCCGCTGTAACAAAGTTGCGTGTCTTAACTGAGTTTTAGTTCCTCGAGGGGTTTACTTTGATTCAACCGAATTTGGACAATACAGGGTAGTTTTTAAGAACACTCTAATATCGTGTTTGTACGGATACTATGTCAGTTTGTAAACTTTATATTGCCGAATTGATTGTTTATCATAACGTTCAATAAAATACAAACCTATAGAAGAATTATACAAATAAAGTATAGAAGAATTATGTAATAAAGTCCAGCTTCACACGTATACAATAGATACTGAAGATACTGATGTGGTGACAGTATTATTTGGATATTGTTCATACAAGTATACTAAAAAAGGAGGGTGAAAATTTGGGGTTATATGTATTTTTTGATCCCAAATCAAAAACTAAACATTCTGGATAAGGACACCCTAATTACTTAGCGATATACTTTACGACCAATTCTCATACCTACCAAATATTCATAAAAAAATCCATTAAAATTGGTCGAGCCATTCGGAGTGAGTTTGATAATAAAGATATCACTTAAAATACGATTAGAGTTGTTAATGCTGTTGTTGCAGGAAGCGTTCGGTGAAGGCGGCTGGCCGATAGAGTTCAGAGCCGCGGTAGCCAGACTGCTGTCTCAGCACGCGCCCAATGATAAGGAAGCACCCAGGAAGAATACATTACGTGAGTGGTGGTTGACCATTGCGACCAACGTTAGAACAAAGCTATGATATTATTAGGGTACCAAGTCGCTTTTTTCTATTTGTAAAGCTGACCCATTTAATTTACTAATTGTAGTTCTTTTTTTTAAATCATGTTTTCCAAGACATCAGTCGAATAATGGTTTAGGTAGTCCATTTCTCCAAAGAATTCGACGGGCTCTTGGCGCGTTCGGTAGAACACCTGCCGTGCGCACCAATGGGTCGTGGGTTCGAATCCCACCGGGTCGACATGATTATGGTTTTCTGTAAGCATGTTTTCCCCACGTCTGGTAACTTCGGGCATTGATCGGGTGGGAGGAATATCGAAATTCTGTCCGGGTAAAGAACCACCGTTCATAGATGGAAACACCGTGAAGTGCTCATTGCGCGTTTCGGTTTCAGTCTATGGATTTCCGCTGCTCGAAGTAAAAAAGAAGGTTGACAGCGCATCATTGACTGATGTTCTGTGGCTGAGGTATCACCTACCATCAAGTGAACCTCATGCTCGTCTGTCGATATCTAACATAAAAAAAACATTAGAAGAAAGATATGATACCTATTGTATTTGTAAATCTGACGTACTTAATTTACTAGTAAATTTCTTATTATAAAAAGATCATGTTTTCGAAGATAACAGTTTTTGTAGTTCATTTCTCTAAAGAATAAAGTTGAGTCTAAGTGAGCATTATGCAGAAGTAACTTTGTATCGCCGTAACCAGGTCTCAGCAACGAGAAATTGGAGCAGAGTCTCTCTGAGACAATGGTTCTGGATCTCATCGTTCTCGTTGGATTCGTGGTCGTCAACAATCCACAGCTGCAAGTAAGTTAATATAAGGTATAACTTATCGCCCGTGCCTACTGTGTAAAGATTAGGGAATAAATAGAATCAAAAGACGATAGATCAGCCGGCCTAGCATGACCGCCACGAGATATCTTGCAGACGAGAGAAGACAAACTATGATGTACGATATCTAGATATTATTATTTTTATTATTAATATTAGTTTGTTGGTGTAATAAATAAGGGAATTGATAGTACTAATACTAATAAGAAACTGTTTTTAACATATTTGGACGCTGTTAAGCAATACAGTGTCAACACAAGTTTTATTAAATTTTCTTTTAAAAAATAACACATATCTCTTTTGAAAAATAAAATGTGCTCCGGCTCATAAAGCGATTGGTAACAAAATTTACATTTAAATAAAATACTGTATACCGGATTAAAACGCGATTTATTATTTATATTGTAATTACACTAAAAAACAAGAGGACACCGTTAGTCAATATCGTCATAATATAGAAAATTACAGTAAATATCAACTCCGTAGGAATAGATGGCGTTAATATGTAATGATTGTAAAACAAAACATTTGTAAAACAAAAACTTGGCGATTAAAAAGAGTGGCGGCGAGTTTCTTGCCAGTTCTTCTCGTCCGCTCTACGCCCTTGATTTGTGAACTGGCAGTAAATGTAAAATTAGAAGCATTTAATGCGTATTATTTTTTATTGACGTTCATAGGTGTACATTGTGTTACCTAAATTAATAGATTATTTTTGAATTTAATTATATTAAATATGGCAACTTTGTGACATTTCAAATATCAGACAACTGTCATCTTTCTGTCTCCCCGCGACCACGGTTGCTGAAAAGCATCCGAAACGTCGGGATAAATAATTTAAACAATATAAATAATAAATCGCGTTTTAATCCGGTATACAGTATTTTATTTAAATGTGTGATACTCGCGTTAATAAAAGACAATATTAACAAAATTTACATTTTTTTATTATTTTGTGGATTGACACTGTATTGCTTAACAGCGTCCATTTAGTAATTCAAGTGTAACACGACAAATGTAAACATGCGGGTCCAACTGACCGAATTGCACCTGTGCCACCTGTCCGCTGCACGTGCTTATTAATACTAGACGTAGTAAGCCCCCTTGGCTTAGTGGCAGCGTAAAGTAGCCTTCGGTCACAGGTTTGATGTCGGTGACTACAAGATAGATTCTTACAATTTGTTTTTATCTACAACCATTTGATACATAGTTTTAATGATGAATGATATTTATCTTTGTAAGGGGAAAATAGCAAAAGCCAAATAGAATAGGGCGATAGGATAATATAATCTTATAACAGGGACGTAGAACCGACTGATCCCTTTAAAACAATACCTAGAACAATATGATATTTGAAATACTGACACTTCTAATATAACAAATTCATTCATATTTTTTTATTGACATCATTAAAGACTTTAAACGCGAGGGATTCCTAATAGTTCATCATACAATGCAATATAGCTTTCATGATTAAAAAAAATACCAACAATGCTTTATACAAATAAATATTTCTTATACTTAATCGACAGGATGAACATAGTGCTAATATTTATTTAGTCAGGTATTTTAATATTATAATAAATACGATGTCTTATTAACGTTATCAATAAACTAAACGTTAATTTTACTAACATGTATATATGTTAAATTCACTAATATTTGTGTTTGTATTTTTATTTGAAAATGTGGAAACTAGCTCGATTTCTCACGAAGAGCGATTAAGCAATTGATAACGAATAAAACGAACATGACAAATTACTTTATAAATAGATGAGTTTTTAACGGAAATCCAAACATCTTTAACAT
Source organism: Anthocharis cardamines (assembly GCA_905404175.1). Taxonomy (NCBI): domain Eukaryota; kingdom Metazoa; phylum Arthropoda; class Insecta; order Lepidoptera; family Pieridae; genus Anthocharis; species Anthocharis cardamines. The sequence goes on from FR989974.1 coordinate 8,065,607, forward strand.
TTTCGATTAGCAATAACTTACCTTAAAAAATACTATTTCGCCCGCATCACAATACTAATAGAAAATTCCCACGGTCACAGGTGTTTAACAACGGCGTCACTCAAGGAAGCGCATTAGGCCCTCCGCTGTTCCTCCATTACGTTGACCATTACTATGAATAATTTATCAGTTTTCTTTCGCCTTAATAATCAACTTGTGTCCCCGACCAGATGGGCCTTGTTTATTATAACGTTTAAAATTTCATGTTGGAAGTGGCGTGTAATGTACGATGTTTTTGATTAGATAATGTAATGTCGCTTGAGATGGTTGACTAAATTTGAAGTTTTTCATCACAGGTGTTAGAAAAGAGCTATAAGCAATGCAATATATATTTTAGAACGTTGCACGCCGCGGTTAAGTTCATTTTTTAAGACCAAAATATCGTTGGGTCAAAGGTCATTTTGAAAAAAAAAAGAATTGGGATTGTTTATTTTAAGCGTAAACCTATGGTAAGAACAAAGCACTAATTGCGTATTGTCCATCCATAACAAAAATATGTAGCGCAATACACACTTTGTAATTTGTTCTCATCGTAGATGTTCGCTTAAAATAAGCAATAGTAGCAACATTTATTATTATTCAAAATTAAATTTAGTGAGTTTTACCTTTTAACCGACGATATATAACATACCGATCCGCCCCGGCTTCGCGTGGGTTCAATGTCGATGAAAAAACAGAAAAAAAAATAGCATAATATGTTGTTCGCTGATAATGTAGCTTTCTATTAGTGAAAGATGTATTTTGGCTTTTTTTCTTACTCATTATGTATATTAAATACTGAAGAATCTCTTATTAAATATGTTCTCAATAGGAGGCCATCTGCGAAGGCTGGAGCGTTGTAAAAACTCTATGCACTCTCCCGGCCAATTGGTTAGTATCTCAGTCAAGGAGTCACGCCTTGTTGCCGACACTCTGCGCGCTCTCCGAGAGTCCGGCTTGCGCTGCCGCGATTGGATCTGAACTTAGCATGACTGTAAGTAGCGTTTTAAATAAAATACCAATTTTTCGTTTATATGGATTATGTAGTATAGGAAAAATCCTTACTATCTCAATATCTTCAGAGTGATAGGCTTCTTATAATTAAGCATGCTCTCATTTAGGCAGCAGCCGCGCTTAACATCAGGTAGGATTGTGGTTAAACTCTTACTTATTCTTCATTAAAAAAGTGGACTCATCGTTTCTTTACACATTTGCCTTTTTGAGCTTGCCGATGTAGACATTTTAAATGTTCGCAACAGTGTATACAAAATACTAGGCTAGATATAGTATAACAAGGTTTGCACATGACGCTGAGCATGTTATGGAAATTGTATTTTTAATCTGAACAGATTAGTGGAAGATGTTCATGGATAAAAGACTTTTAAAACTCAACGAGAATCGAATCCATAAATTGAATCGAGAATGAATCGGCAACCCACAATCTCGCAAAACAATAGAACAAAATGCATGCACAAAGTTTATTTATGCATATTTCCATTTTCATTCTATTACAAGTAACCGAATACTTTACGGTTAGTTGTTGTGTTTGGTTTATTACATTAAAAAATAACTAAAAAGCATTGTAATTTAACAACAGATGTTAGAAGAATTCTTGGAGAATCCCGAAGCTCAAAAGCTGAAACTCGTTCAAGTCATAAAACAAGGAAGAGCTAAGAAACATCAACTCAGCAAGAAGTAAGATTGAAGTATTGTCAAAGCACTCGGAAGATGTTAAAGATATTGAATATGTGAGAACTTATCCTGACAGAGCATTCACTAATATCAAAACGAATTTTGAATTTTCAGCTGTGGTTCTTGAAATGTTTATTTTAATTTAGAAAATAAAATATTTGGTAGTTTTTACCCCTTACAGGTATATATTTTTATTATGTTTTGGCTTTAACTAATTGTATGTTGCATAGGATTGTGCAAAGTCACATTATTTTTATTATTTTTTACGGCGTACTAAAATGCGTCTTTATCAAAATTTATTCCTTTAGCGATGTGACTTTGTCTCTGGAGACTTATAATAATAATTATTAATTCCTATATCCGCATTTAAAAGAAAAATCCTGTCATCTTTACCTTTCCATTAAATTACAGAAATAAATAAGATTTATTCCACTTTTCATGGCATAATTTCTACTTATATCAAGACAAGAGATTTATTCTATATTAAATTTCATTACAATTGCAGTTACTGACTATTTATAAATCATAGTGTAATGGAAATTTGGTTTGAAATTTACTAGCAATATATATTATTCAAAATTACTTAAAATAGTAAATTTATAACAAAATTACTTAATATATCATTAAAAATTAAAAAAAAAAACAGGTCGGAAGACAAATTATGACTATATACTTAAAATTTACATTATTTTTTGCCTATTTGTGGTAGCTGGTTAGTGAAATGATTTGCTGAAAATTGATAAGTTCCATTACTTGGCAATTAATCAACTAGTCTATGCTCTTTAGTTTAGTAGTTTGAAATAGGGATGTTACGGAGGTGGTTTTATTAGACCCAATTCGGAATCGGAACCGAAACCGGAACCGGAGGCAGAGGCAAAAGAGAGAATCAGTTTTATTCATATCAGTTCAAAAAAATAAAACACCCTGGGTGTTGGAAATAAAAACGATTTTTTTTTTAATTTTTAACAGTGGTAAATTAAATCAGATGGCATTGACTGTGGCCTCCGATTCAAATTTTTCGGATCCGAAATCTGAATCGGAGATGCAATATCAATCGGAAGTTCCGACCTTTCTGATCGAAGCTTCGTAACATCCCTGGTTTGAAAGTTGTGTATTTATTTAACAGCTTTTGTAGATAAAATTTTCTTGTTGATATTATATGTTTATATCGAATATATGTTTAATTTATTGTTGTTTTTTTGTTGCATTTAGTTGTTTTTCAAGGATTATAACTATGTGGTTGATGTCTACAATATATAACATTTATCTATTCATTGTCCTCATTAGAAACATTGTATCCAAATTAAATTATGCTTGATTAAAAAAAAAATATGTTGCTATTTTGTATTTATTTTTGAATTTTATAATAAATTTAGAATATGTGTTTAGTTACAAGTACTCCTCAAACACGTTGCTCTTTACATCGGCGTCGGCGGTTTATTAGTTCAAATAATCCATTAAAAAGCGACGGAGTTTGAATAAAATACTTTATAACGGATCAAAATGCGATTTATTATTTATGCGGAAGTTTCGGATGCTTTTCAACAACCGTGGTCGCGGCAGACTGAAAGATGACAGCTGTCTGATTTGAAATATCACAAAATTGCCATATTAATGAAAATTTCCTGTAATTTTCTATATTGTGGCAATATTGACTGACAGTGTCCTCTTGTTTTTAGTATGTTTCAGTCTGCGGTGACCACGGTTGCTGAAAAGCATCCGAAACGTCGGGATAAATAATAAATCGCCTTTTAATTCGGAATAAAGTATTTTATTCAAAAGTCGTCGGCTTAATTATCAAACTTATGAGGATAAAACTACAAACAGGTCAAACATTCCGTGGACATACGTAGTTTTATTTTTTGTAAATACCAAAAAACTAAACTAGTAGATACGAGTGATTCCATCGTATTCGTTACGGTATTTTACACAAGATGGCATCAAAAAACAAAAATCGGAAATTGGAGTTACGAAGTTTGATAATTATTAGGCCAGCGATGTGTGATACTCGCGTTAATAAAAGACAATATTAAGCGAGGAGTATCAAAATCTCCAACCGTCGCGTCAGTGTAAATCCATCGTGTTTGGGTCGTCTCATACAAATAGTTAGATGTGTCTCCGTGTCTGTTACTACGTAGTCATTGTGAATCTGTACACTTTTTGATGTCGCTATACACATTTTTCTATGGATGTAGCGTTGGAACTTTTAGGTTTGTTCCTTCCTCTATTTTTGAATCTGTACCCTTGTTAGTCTTGAATCTTGATATTTTTAAATGTCATTCGTTCATTTAAAGGATCTGTACAGATACTGCACCTATAAGATGAAGATTTGTTTTATTGATTACTCAATATCACGGTGTAAAAATCAGATGAATGTATCGTATCTACAAAAATACTTTTATTACTACGTTACTAAATAATTCTTAAACGTTTTAAACCTCTCATAGTATGCCAATATACCGATAGATATATTTTTAATATTGTCTTTTATTAACGCGAGTATCACACATTTAAATAAAATAATGACTGTCATCTTTCAGTCTCCCGCGACCACGGTTGCTGAAAAGCATCCGAAACGTCGGGATAAATAATTTAAATAATAAATCGCGTTTTAATCCGGTATACAGTATTTTATTTAGATATATTTTTATTCGTAAATTTGATACTATCTGCAAAAGTTGGTAAAATTTAAAGTGGTGGATTGTCACAGTATTTTTGTTCTCCTGTTAAATTGAGAAAATGTAGATACGTCCATCTGACTCTTACACCGCGATAGATTCACTCATTTCTGACGCCAGCAAATTAGTTGTATGCTGGTTGAGGAACCCTTTCTTCCATATCGAGGGTACAGTGGTAAAACTTAATAAGTATGAACTTTTAAGTTGTAAATTATCCAATTTTAAAATTTTTGGGACATAATTACCTAAGATATACAAAGAATATCACATGTATCTAAAAACGTTTTAAATATGAAAGTGGATGGGTATAGGGGAAGAGGGAGGCCAAAAAAGACATGGATTGACTGTGTGAAGAATGATGTGTTTGAGAGGTGTGACTGATGATATGGCGAGTGAGAGGAGAGAATGGAAAAAGAGAACATACTGCGCCGACCACAAATAAAAAAGGGAACAGGGCAGGAAGAAGAAGAAGAGACAAAGAATATCACACATATATTATAACACGAATAATTATGGCGATATTCTTTTGTATATCTTAGGTAATTTTGTCATAATTTCATATTGAGTTTAAGCACTGTACCTTCGATATATCAATATTTAGATAACGCTACATATTATTAATTATCATATCTACGTTAACAATTATTGCATGTACGTCAATGATATTAAAAATCAAGATTTGGAAGTTACATTTATGACAATTTCTAACCTTTGATATTACAATATTTAATTATCCGAGGTTATCGTTTATATTTAATTACAAACAATATCAAGGTTCAATACGATCGCACAAAACGTAAAACTGTAGAGTTCGCTTTTTAACGGTTTCATTTTGCGATTTACGGATGGTTATTGGGTTATTAGGTATTTTGAAAGATTTGGAGTGAAACGCACGAAATAGAACATTTTGTAATATATTCAAAGGAATTTTTAAAATTGTGGATTTTAATGTATTTAATGAAGTTGTACGCAAAGTTAAACACAAATTATCAATTAAAAAAAACTAAACAATCTTCTAGTTGAGCATCAACTAGAAATATACACAATATTTAGATTTTCATTTTCCGTTTTATACAAAGTTTAGGGTATTTTTTAAATTTATTTTTCATTTAAAATTAATAAAACTATTAAAATCATTAAAATATGATAACAATGAATGAAAAAGCGAAATAGGTGTGCTATAAGTGTGCCTAGAGGGACACTCATGATAAGATGCATGTTAATATTAACCTTAAAAGTTAATACAGGTTTGCTGTGATAAGAGATGGAAATTTAAATAATAATATTCGGCCAAGAAGAATTTTTATACATAAATATAAAAAATGATAAGGTTTTGATGGTATGAGGTGTGATGTATTGAGTCGAACGCTGTCGTTAAATCGATTCCTAGCTATCTTCATAATTGCCTATTTTCATTAGTGATGTATATCAGTTTTACTAAACTGTGATTTATTTTTATTTCGTTAAAGTATTACTAATGTAATTATAGAACAATCAACATCAGGTCTGTCACTTGTGATCGAACTCTATGGCACAAATCTTTGATAGCGTTTATAGTTAGTGTTAGGCATTTACATGACAGTTAGGTCTTTTGAATCCTATTGTTTTTCGATTTGGAAAGATACTTCTACCAAAAAGAGCCGGAAATAATCTTCATCTTTATTTTTTTTTAACCTTTTTACCGACATAGACAATGAAGAATTTTGTGTCTTAGAGGATGAAAGCCTTTCTTACAGCTTCCGATATTCCAATTGGAGTGGAGTTGACATAACCAAAGTTTCGGCATTTTAAAAAAAAAACTGCGGACCAAAAATGAAAATATTCGACAAAAACACAGTAATTTGCTTAAATTAATTTAGACAAAAAAAAATATCAAATCAGCCAAGCTGTTGCTGGGATCTGCACGCAAACACAAAATGTCGCTCTCTACACAGTCCGCTCGCTTAGCTCATTCCGCTCCAAAAATAGGTAAGAGTTGTTAATAAATTAAAATCCAATGTTTGTCAGCATCCAGTAATTGACACCTTGATTTTTCTCAATAGGAAGTCTTCCATAAACTAATCAAAAATATTTTTTCTCTTTACATCATATATTATTTAATGTAAAAAGCTTATTTATTGTAATTGGGTACTGCTGTGCTACTAAGACCATGGTTTATTGGACCGTATATTTGGTTTAGTGATAGAAATGACGAAGTCGTCAAATGTATTACATCTGTGATTATGTTTCGTTTAGCGTTAATGTCTGTCGCGTGTAACTTTCCTTGTCTAATTTGTGTAAGTAAATAAATATTTGTGTAACTACTTTTTATGTGTTTTATTGATTATGAAGCCAGATCATCATCATCACCTTCACCTGACTTATCCTACTGCGATTATCGTGAACTTAAGTAATATGAACTGTAGTTTTGTCTCTATTAATTGAATTATTACATATAGATAATGTATACTTAAATGATAAGTGAGATTCCAAATTATCAATAATCATTTATTCATCTTCAGATTTATTCTTTGTGAATAATAAAATTATGACTACCTATATCGAAAATAATTATTATTATTATACAGCCATCCGTGACTTAAATTGTATTAAATATAATTTTGAATAAACATGAACATAATATACAACACCTACAAAGCACGTAGATAACTAAAACGTAAAATATGATCGTAAATACCTGCATTGTATGTAGTTATAGGGCATCAATTAATGATGCGCTGTCGGCCTATAATTATTTGCTTTTAGAAGTCTAGAAACTGAAATCGAAACGAGTAGGTAATATGAATTTCACCTCTTCGTCGAAATTATAAATTTACAGTTCTATTCTCGAAGTAAGCTGTAAGGACGTTGTTTCACTGTACAAAGATGATTTTTTGATAAAGCTTGAGTAGATATATACGGTATACTCGACGAGTATATTATATCATAGATGGAAAAACCGTGAAGTGCATTGCGCATTTCGGTTTCAGTCTATGGATTTCCGAATGCTCGAAGTAAAAATTAGGTCGACAGCGCATCATTGACTGATGTTCTGTGGCTGAGGTATCACCTACCATCAAGTGAACCTCATGCTCGTCTGTCGATATCTGACATAAAAAAAAAGTATATTATATAATTTAGAAGCCGCCATTGATTTTCTACGGCTCTCATATCAAACTCGAAATATTAGTAACCAAGCCAAAGATTCCTTCAAATGAAAATGTAATTCAAATTGATTTTATGAACCATACACATCCATTATCATTAAATACACTGTAAAAAGGTTAATAAATAATACGTGTCACTCGGGCACGGAATGAAAACAAGATGAAAGCAGACTCATTCACGTCTATTTTAACACCAGTTGTTACTATTTTAGTATCATCAGTGTGAAACGATTTAATTGTTGCTTCCATTATGAAGGTAGTCTTAAGTTGTAGTTAAAATTGAAGACCTATTATTTTTCTATCTGAAGTCCAACTATTAATATCGTCAAACTGTCTTTTGTATGCAATTTCAACGAATTTCTTGACGGGCTCGTTGGCGCGTTGGGTAGAAGTCTGACCGTGCGTCTTGATAGGTTGCGAGTTCGAATCCCGCTGGGTCGACATTATTAAAATTTTCTGTAAACTTCCATTCGTCTTATTATTTGAAGATACGTATTAATTCTCATTATGAAATGATACGAATAAATACTTCTAAAAAGCTTTGATGGATTACCAAGCCGTAGTGGGGCATGGGGCAAACCCCTTTCTGAGTCTGTTTAACTAATAATTTTTCTTTATATTTGTGATCAGCCTTCGATGCCCTGCCCGACTAAAACAATATTTTTAGAATTCGTTTTCCCGAGACCTCTAGTTTCACTACACCACGAAGGCGCTTGCTACGTAAGAGAAATGTCTTTAAAGTGTCATATCGCAGACACTGATGTCATAACTAAATTACACCCACTTACCGGGGAACGCGAGGAAGACACAATTATTCAAGCGAAGCGCCCGCCTTTGATCGTGACAAATTTACATCTACACGCTAAGTGCCGCGTGAGTTATGACTTGAGTGAATTGGGAATCTTTCACTAAACTATTTAAAATATAATATATGATGTATCTAACTTTACATGTACAATGTAATAAAGTATATATAGTATATATAGTCTATTGGACTGTGAAATGAAAATAAGTGTTAAAGTCTTAAGCTAGAATCATAGGCGGAAGGGGTAAATGAAATATTATTTAGCACCTTAAAAAGGATTGAAATCCTAGGAAAATATGAAAGTGGCAGACTACTTGGATTCTCTTTGCGAAGGTTTGGATTGGGAAGAGGAGGCTTTTATACTTGATTATTTTATTTTACAAAAATAATTTATCATATTTTCATAAACAAAAATATTGACAAACACCAATCGTCGAATATTTTCTCGTAAGTTATTCGCTGAGAACCAACTCAGTTATAGTCGCGGGACACCGCTATGTTCGTTTCTCATAAAAATGTAAAGTCCCCTCTATTATAACCGCATAAATCGCTTTAAAACCATCCGGCAGCGATCGGAAGCGATTTTCCATTCCATCGCGGCCATTACTCGGCACTCTCGGATTTTTCCTTTAAAAAGTCGCCATTGTTGCCTGTTGATGTGTGCTTAACACTGTAATGCCGTTTTTAAAAAGAATTCGTCACGCTTCCAGTATGCCTTACGAATATTTTCTTTACATTCAGCAAAATCAGATACCCAAAAGGTTTTTATTTTCACTTATATTCTAGATTTATATCTACTTCTATATTACTACTGTATTATTTACTTACAAATCCTACTGACATAATATTTGAAACTGATCTCATTATTATATAATGTCAGTATGCTTGTATGCTTAGAAGCGGAATACTGAATCGGTAATCATAGTTGAGAGCTACTAAAAATGTTCCTGTTCATCAAATAATGTATAATTAGGTTTTAATGAAAAAGAGCAACACTTTTAAATAAGTTTCAATATTGAAAAAAGTTTGAGTATTTGACCATACATATATAGATTATAGATCTCCTAAGCTAGGTACGCAATTGACTGTGAAGCGAATTTTACTATTATCAAAATAATATTTTGACAGGCTCGTTGGTGCGTTAGATTACATTCCGATAGATCGCGAGTTAGAATGCCGAAACGACAAGTTTACACTAAGGGCATTAAATGAATATTGAAAATTTAACCGAATACCACCGCTCATACAAGGAAAAGCCGATTTTTTTTATATTTTGCGTTTAGGTTTCAGTCTATGGATTTACGATAGCCCAAAATAAAAACAACGGACTATCATTGCAGAGGCGAAGTGAAGAGGGTAGCTCAAGACAGAGGCGAAGGGTGGGGAAAATACTCTGGATGCCTGCTGCCCAATTTTGGGGAGACAGGACCTTAAGGTGACACTAGTCGACATTTTTTCCATAGAAATTTCGGGGGGGTATTACTCCACTATTTAGCACCGTACTTGCAAAGTTAAACGTGATATCGTTTTGTCTCATTATTAATTTTGTCTGTACGGAATGATAAAATGAAAAACAGAATGGTAAAATAAAAAACCATTAAAAAGTTACGAGCTACCAAAGATTCGTTTTTATTGCCATTTTTTAACACAACTTTAGGCTTAAATTAGTAATAAAAAAAAGTATCAAATTTTCAAAACAAAGTCGGTACCGACAAAGTACGATTATCGAAGAATACAATAACTTTTATTTGTAATTGATTTATGCAGTGGTTTTTTCATAAAACTCGATTTTCCAAAGGCTTTTTCGTATTTTTTTAGACGCCCCTTTTACTATGAATTATCGTGCATCTCACTTAATAATGACTGCCCCAGTGCGGTGCGGGAGAATAGCATGCTTTTTGGCCTCGCCCACCAGTGAGTTCGAGCCCGCGACTTGTGCAACCTTAAGTCATAAGTCAAAGTAAAAAAAACGGATAACTCACTTGTCCTGTGGTTGAAGCTTAGCATCGATCTGTATATGACATCATAAAAAATCAGAAGAATATGCGTAATTTGTTGGCTTTATCAGCGTGCGTAAACGGTTGAGTTTACGAGAAAGTGTTATACTGACAAAAATATTGCTCTAGACCCGCCTAGCATGACCATTACACTAAGATATGTCGACATCGACAACTTTTGACAAGATATCTTGATCGACAAATATCTCTACTTTTGACATTAGAAGTCGAGTTTTAAGTGTTAGTGTCAATCGATTAAAGCACGAGAAAACTGTCGACAAATTTTTGTCGTGGTTGTCATGCCAGGCCAGATATAAAGAGCAATATTTTTAAAATGGCAATACATCTCGAACACTGAAGCCGCTATAAAGATTTGAACTGGGGCGTGCGACCTCGGCGCGGCATGCAAGTTTCATACAACTACAGTCAAGTACGTAGTCGTGACGTGTGCGTGTTTTGTAGTGTTTCTGTTTCGATGTTGTAATCATAAACTTTAAAGCCAGTTGTACAAATGATTAAACGACATCGCAGTATATATTTAATATTTATACTATAAATTTTATAGGGTTACGGCCGAATTCTCGAACGCTAATCAACATTGCGGTAACCGAGTCTTTGTAAGCTAAACCATTGTTGAAAAGAGTGGCCATGGAGTTTCTTGCCGGTTCTTCTCCTTGAGAACCACTTTTTGGAACCGTGCAACTAGACGTTTCATAATAGCCTGCAAAGGCCTATTTGAAATGAAAAACTTTTGATTTTTGATGATTTTGAGGTGTTCTTAAAAGTATCTCTAACTCTTTCATTACGAAGGTAAAATGAAAGACAGAAACATTTTAAGAAGCCCTCAAATTTTGATTATCGTTTCATTATTCCGTGGTCAGATGCGAAAAAATAACTAGATGCGTAACATAACAATTGACAGGCTCGTTGGCTCCGCTCCGATGGATCGCGGTTTCGAATCCCGCTGGGATAATGTTTATAATTTTCTGTAAGTCTTCCCCACGTCTTGTCACTTTGGGCATGAAACTGTTGGGAGGAATATCGAAATTCCGTGAATGTTCCGTGAATTCCGAAATGGAAAAACCGTGAAGTGCACAATGCGCGTTTTGGTCTCAGTTTATGGATTTCAGAATGCTGCAGATTCAGAATGCAGAATGAAAGAAATTAGGTCGACAAGGCATCATTGACTGCACCATAAAATGCTAATGCAAAATTCTTCAAACCTATGTTTAATTTTTCTTAAATGTGTTTTTTTCTAAATAAAATTCTACATTTTTGACCACTGATAAGTGATCGGTGTTTCTGGATTAAACTTTATGAAATTTTCCCGCGACTTCTTCCGATAGATAGATAAATAGATTCTCGTCACTCTCATTTTTCCAAAATTATTGTTTTATGTGACGTTACGTTTTAAACTATGCTGTGCATTTTCATGTCTTTTTATAATAATATAACTTTATATGTCTTGTAATTATATATTTTTTATTTTGAACACAAAGAATAAGTAAAAACAGGCGGTATAGTTTAAACAACGTTAGTGTCCATGGAGTTTCTTGCCGGTTCTTCTCCATGAGACCCACTTTTTGGAACCGTGCAACTAGACGTTTCATAAGAGCCTGCAAAGGCCTATTTGAAATAATAAACTTATGATTTTTGATTTTTTTTTAAACCATTATTAACCAACCATTTTTTGGTTACCATAACTTATCCATAACATATGGGAGGTATAATAACTGTGAAGTTTATACCACATTTATGAATAAGACCGATAAACTGTACCAACGAAAAACACCATTACTTGGAAAGAAGAAATATCTAACTCTTGAAATGGGAATAAGTAATTCAAGTCACGTGTGTAACGCACCTTACATCGCGGCGCCACGGAATAAAAAACCACAGTCAATTCATCGCTAATGGAGGCTACAGAATGTGTGGAGTCGTCTCTACGATATTATACCTAAGTTTTTATTTCAAATCGTTTTTTTTTTTGCGGCAATGCGCAAATATTTTCTAGTTCTATCGTGTCTTTACTTATCGCTGATTTTTAAAACAATATTTAATTTATAAATTGGCTTATGATTAGTGAATATCTCCAGAGGAATCTCAGGTATGTTGCTGGACTTTTAAGAAATGATTAAGGTCTTTTCTTGAAATTGCCCATGTCATATCATTTCAGTAAAACTGCATTAAAATCAATAGTATCACCATTAGAATATCTCTCTCTCTCACTCTACAGAATTAAAACATCTTACTCTGATTTATTGAATCTGTTACACGCGCAATAAATATGGTTCAAAAATAACATGACAGCTCCATGGATTGGGAATACACTTTCTGACACGACCTTGTAATATATGGACGAAGTCATGCCACAGCTACCCAAAATATTTAATAAACTGTTGATATTATATAACATTATGAGTATATTATACTTTTCCTTAGATGGAAAAAAAATATTAAATATTTCAATTTGAATAAAAAAAAATATTATAGAATTAATTCAAAATTACCAACTAGCTATAAAATATAGTCTCCGACAGATTTATTGAAATTCAATTTAATATTTATTTTAGAATTCTGAACAATATTTTTATTCTCTTTATTCCAATTTATTTGGAGTCCTTTTACTCATCATAAATAGATAACACACTTTACTAGAAATCGATCATTTGAAATTGTATACAAATGACAGACTGACGATATTAATACTTTCTCGCAAGTTGTTCTAATCAACAAATATTTTCATGGTGGTGACAATGTAGTCTAAGAGGTAAAACGCTTACCTATGAAGAGAATTCACTTTTTTTTAATTTCATCCCTCTTTTGTTATGAATGAGTACGACTTTCATTTTCATAACACCAGTCACGTTTTGTACACTTCATAAGACTGCCTCGACTTTTTTTTTTAATAAAAACACTTACCAGGGTGAGAGGAATATCGAAATTCCGGATAACGTCCCACCGTTCATAGGAAAAACCGTGAAGTGCACATTTCACGTTTCGGTCTCAGTCTATGGATTTTCAAATGTTCAAAGTAAAAAGTAGGTCGACAGCGCATCATTGACTGATGTTCTGTGGCTGGGGTATCACCTACCATCAAGTGAACCTCACGCTCATCTGTCCATATCTAACATAAAAAAAAAACTTATAATAAAGCAATACTTATGAACATATTCAATCTAAATATAATAAGCTAATAAATATTTCTATCCTAATTATATTTCCTTACCTACTAAGATAAAATACTTAAACACTTTTTTATTTACTTGAGTGTATTGTTTTAAAGAATATCACTCTCGTGTTGAACCGTCCTCAGTCAAACGCCGCTAAAAGCTTTCGGAAGGCACCGACACGCGTGCATATTATAAGCGTTGCGTTTATTTTTACCACGACCGGCACTGAAGCGGCGACCTTTACGTTTCCATCTATAACATTCACTATACAGACAATATTGGCCTTAAAAAGTTGCTTGGACCAGCTTAGACTATACCAGAACTGAAGTGTTTTGAAAGCTAGTTGGCTTTGCGACACCTTCACGGTCACGGATTCGAATCCCGCCACGTCTGGTCACTTCGGGAATTACACGGATGGGAGAAATATGTAAAATCCGACTGATGTTCTGTGGCTGAGGTATCTCTTACCATCAAGTGAACTTCATGCTTGTCTGTCGAAAAATATACATCACACTTTGAAAATAAAAGACAATTTTTTTTTAAAGGTAATGTACCTAATATGAATTAGTTTTTTGAAAGAAAAAAAAAACTTATTTACGTATTTGAAACTCAAATCAAATAACATGACGATAAAATTACAAAAAATTGCAAAAAGCCCTATAGAGATATTATACATTTAAAAATATAATAAAGTTTTAATGGTTACTTTACGCATAGGCACCTAGTTCATCCCATTAATTAATTAATCGCGTTATAATGCGGTAAATATAATCAAAAATAAACATCGACAGACAAGCAGGAGTGTAGCCACACCAGCTACAGAACATCAGTCAATGATGCGGTGTCGACCTTATTTTATTTAAGCTTACCTAGTTCTAAAACTTTTCGCTACTCTAATATAATCAGTGTCTAATTTTCGCATACCTGATACACAACCAAACACTGATCCCCAATACCTATCACCCACCAAGGGACCACAGCCCTGGTCGTGTAATCGGTAAGATCTACCCTCGCAGCGCCATATGTGTCACTGATAGGGATCGAAGCGGTAATTAGATGATGCAGTAATAAAATCATCCGCGTCATACCGCCCTATCGAAGCTTTTGATCTTACCCGACTCCGCCTACGCTAAAAAGGGATTTTTGGTTTGTATAGAATTTAATAATTTTACATTCGACTTTGTTTTGATCTTAAAAATGACTTGTTCATCAACATCGCTAGTCCATCATTGAAAATCAGCGCTGGGGCTGCGTCCCAGCTAATACTGAGCGATGGGCTTTTTACATGTTATTTTTTAGTGTTAGTATAGTTTTTAAAGTTTGTTGTTTTTCATTTTCTTCAAAATTGGCTAACTTAGACTCTAATATTGTACCTACCGAGTTTCACTACTGGTATGGATAAGTTCACTTATCATTTCTACCTTTTACTAAGTGCCACAAACAGTGCGATTCATTTTTTAAAATAATACTTAATCTATATCTATACTTCTATATATAATATTATAAAGAGGAAAGATTTGTATTTTTGTATGTTATGAATAAACTCAAAAACTACTGGACTGATTTTGAAAATTCTTTCACCAATAGAAAGCTACATTATCAGCGAGTAACATAGGCTATATAGTGTATAATATTGCACCCGTGTGAAGCCGGGGCGCGTTGCTAGTATTTTAATAAATTAGACGCGGAGAAGACATGTTTATAGAAAATTATAACCATGTCGTCTGGATGGAATTCGAACCCATGACCCATCGATGCGCACGGCATTTGTTCTACCGAACGCGCCAACGAGCCCGTCAACTTAATTATGTTGTTCTATTGAATTTTATTCAACATTTTATTGAACAACACAATTCAAAAATTCAAAAGTCAAAAATCATTTATAAATTTAGGTAACACAATGTACACCTATGAACGTCAATAAAAAATAATACATATTAAATGCTTCTAATTTTACATTTACTGCCAGTTCTCAAATCAAGGGCGTAGAGCGGACGAGAAGAACTGGCAAGAAACTCGCCGCCACTCTTTAATCGCCAAGTTTTTGTTTTACAATGTTTTGTAAGGAGCTGCAACCATTACACCATGTTCCACATGAAATCTTTAAGTAATTAACTATAATAACAAAAAAATATATATAAACGATAAAAACAAAGATTTGTCCTCTATCAGCATTTCACATTTCAGTATGTATGGTGAAATAGGCAAATAATATATGCATGTGTATGACTCGTGTCGTGTGATTAGTGAGCGATGGTCACGTGGTCAGCTCCCCTGCAGTTGTAATTAACGTGATGGGTGCGCCTTATTGATTTATTGTAGGGGTGAGGTCACGATTAGGGATATTTTGAATATTTATAATGGTTTGAAATGTATAAAAATAATCAATTGGAATGGTTTATGGTTTAAAATATTTGTTTTCTCAAAATAGAGTAGGTACGTATTCACTTGAGAAACTAAATAATAACTATTTTCAAAGGGATGGAAAGCGAGCACTGCACCATTAGAGATGAAACGGATAGATGTTTGGCCGGAAACCGGATATTCAGGCAACCTTGTAACTTGGCCAACCATAGCCGTTTGTTGCATCTCAAGAAATTGCTAACATCTATCAGTACCCAGCAGCTACACTGCTGCAGCGAAAAACTTTTGTAAAGGTGGCCTTGTTATCCGGTATCCAACCGTTTGTTTCATTAAGACCAGATAGTCCGGATACCGGATATCCGTTTCATCTCTACTCACCATAGGTTCTCTTCTTTCAAGTCATAATATCAATAAAATTTAAATAAAATACTGTATACCGGATTAAAACGCGATTTATTATTTATATTGTTTAAATTATTTATCCCGACGTTTCGCATGCTTTTCAGCAACCGTGGTCGCGGGGAGACAGAAAGATGACAGTTGTCTGATATTTGAAATGTCACAAAGTTGCCATATTTAATCAATTAAATTAAAAAAAAAAATATAATCTATTAATTTAGGTAACACAATGTAAATAATAAATCAAATAAATGTAAATAATTTAAATAAAAAATCGCGTTTTAATCCGGTATACAGTATTTTATTTAAATGTGTGATACTCGCGTTAATAAAAGACAATATTATCAATAAAATTGACAATTCAAAAGTTGTCTTAATCAAAGCAAATATAACCTATTCAAATATATTTGTTTATTTTATGTTATACAACTGCGTATGTGGTCTTGTGGTCGAGAGTTCGTCCGCTAACCCATGCGTCCCAAGTTCGATTCCCAGGTTGATGGTTAAGTGTTTTACAATCTCTGGGGCACCTATCTATCAGAGTTTGAGAATTTGGTGGATGATTGGCGCCTGTGTAGTCGGTACGTACGGTTGATATCAAAAACTGTTGGATGTTTCCCAAAAGACGAACCTGACGGTCATTAATTTTTTTTTATAGTTTTATCAAGACACGTACACAATTTTGTTGCAAATACATAGTAGTTTTGAAGAGATATTTTGAAATTTTGTTCAATATCTTAAAAAAATAGACTATCGAATACGTCAGCCCCAGATACACTTGACAAAAAAATAAATATTATTACTATATAAGTGCCTGTCGCGGACACATAAACATTGACAGAGGAACACAATAGCACCCTCTATACAATATCATCTGTGCAAATATCGGTAACTTGATATTACATCGCGAACAGGACACCCTGTGTAAAGAGTATGCAGCCCCTATTGTTTGAGACATACGGACTAAAAGAATTTCTTTTTTCATGGACGAGTTATTTAAATTAAATATTGTCTTTTATTAACGCGAGTATCACACATTTAAATAAAATACTGTATACCGGATTAAAACGCGATTTATTGATTATATTATTTATCCCTTATCGAAGCATTCTGAAATCTACAGAGTGAAACCGAAACGCGCAATATGCACTTCACAGTTTTTCATCTATTAACCGTGGTTCGGTCGGGAATTTCTATACTCCTCCACCCTTTCAATGCCCGAAGTTACCAGACGTGGGGAAGACAAGTTTACAGAAAATTATAAACATATCGTCCCGGCGGGATTCGAACCCGCGACCCATCGGTACGCAAAGCAGTTGTTCTACCAAACGCGCCAACGAGCCCGTCAAATTATACTATATGTACATATAGTATAATTTGACGGTATTACACGGTATTATTATATGTACATATAGTATAATTTGACGGGCTCTTTATATATATATACTATATATATAAAGAGGAAGGATTTGTATTTTTTAATTTTTGAATGTTATGAATAAACTCAAAAACTACTGGACCGATTTTAAAAAATCTTTCACCAATAGAAAGCTACATTATCAGCGAGTATCATATGCTATTTTTTTAATCTACATTGCATCCCTAGTATATTCATATTTCTCTAATAACAATGGAAGGTGTTAACCATTTCCTTGTACGCCGTGTGTCCCGCACCAGCTGCAGTGGGCTGGTCAGCTCACGTGACCACGGCACATCACAATTATATTCAGATTAACTTCACCTTGACTAGGTGCGCCCACCGTCCACACGACACTCGATGATTCACACTAAATGGATGACTTTTTAACCCTTTATAGTCAATAATAGGGTTTTATATGTCCATATTTTACGGATGGATGAATATAATACATCTACAGATGGAAAAACCGTGAAGTGCATATTTTTTTATGTCCGATATCAACAGACGAGCATGAGGTTCACTTGATGGTAGGTCAACCACAGAACATCAGTCAATGATGCGCTGTCGACCTAATTTTTACTTCGAGCATTCGGTAATCCATAGACTGAAACCGAAACGCGCAATATGCACTTCACGGTTTTTCCATCTATGAACGGTGTTTCGTTACCCGGTCGGAATTTCACGTGACGGACGTGAGGATAACATGTTTACAGAAAATTATAAACATGTCGTCCCGGTGCGATTCGAACCCACGACCCATCGATGCGCACGGCAGGTGTTCTACCGAACGCGCCAACGAGCCCGTCGAATTGCGCGTTTCAGTTTCATTCTATGGATTTCCGATGCTCGAAATAAAAAATAGGGCGACAACGCATCATTGACTGATGTTCTGTGGTTGACCTACCATCAAGTGAACCTCATGTTCGTCTGTCGATATCTGACATAAAAAAACCCGTAAAAAGTATTTCTGTATGTTTTGCGAAGTGTATCCGCATTCTGGAATGAAATCAATAGTCACAAATGTTTGTACGTACATTACTTCAAAGCGGATGCACCGATTTGAGTAATTCTTTTTTTTTCGTATATTTTAATGGTCAGGACATGGTTTGTATTTAAGTTAGTAGAAAGAAAATATTTGAATAATAGTATGGAAAAGTGTCAAAAAATTGTTTAAAAATCAGTATAGAAAAAAATCATTGAAGTAAATAATCATAAATTAGTATTGTAAAGGTGAAAGATTTAGTCTCGTTTTCTTCATAAATGCGAAGTGATTAACTTATATCTCGGGCATCGATATAACAATTCGCCACAGAAACACGGAGGCAGAAAAAGCTCAACAAAAACACCCAAATAAATCCAAAAAAAACATCACGAACAAAGTACTAAGTTCTAAGCAGTGCTAATCTCTACAAATCCTGTGAGGCTAAAAATTTGATGCGGCCTCATGCGCCCTCCCCCCCCCCTCCCGCACCCCTCCGCAGCCCCCCATCCACCGGCGAGCCCCACGGAGGGCTGGGAAAGCATATTTATGTAAGTTCCTGATTGACGATGATGGCTTCCCCTTGGTTAGACACGCTCCTGCCTTGCTGTAACGAATTTAGTGCAATATTAAGGTTATGTCATTGTTTTTAGAAAGAAAATAATAGAAAGACGTTTATTTCTGATGGAAAGTAAACATAAGAACGTAAACACATGGTGGATGTGTGGAGTGACAAGATAAGATAAGATAAGATAAGAAATGACTATATAAGAGGAAGTTTGAGAGTAGTACCAGTGAATGAAAAATTGAAAGGGCTGGGAATGGGCATGTTATGAGGAGAGATGAAGGGCATGTGTCTAAAAAAGTTTTGAATATGAAAGTGGATGGCATAGGGCAAGAGGAAGGCCAAAAAACATGGTTTGACTGGGTGAAGAATGATATGTGTTTGAGAGGTGTGATATGGCGAGTGAAAGGAGAGTACCATATAAAAAAAGGGAACAGGACATGAAGAAGAGGAAGGAAAGTCTACATAAAACAAAAATAACATACCTATACAAAAAATAAATACAAATACTAATAAATATTTTATATTTGGAATAATCGCAACTATTGAATTTTGACTGAACGCTGTATTAGATTATAAAATAATTAAAAATTGGATAAAGCGTTTTCTTTTTTATTTCATAAGAAAAATAAATAGACAGCTAAAGCTATAATAATTATAAGAATAAGTATTTTTGTCCCTGTTCTGAAGAGTCTAAATCAAGTACCTTTAGGCAACCTTATGTAAATACTTAGTTGGGTAACCAACACGTAGTTAATAAAATAGTGATCAAAGTCGTACTATAACATTTATTTCAATTATTTTGTTATCCTAAGACAAACATACTAGCAGTTACTCTGTTTTGAATATTTTCTGTAAATTTCCACATTTAGAATACCAAATTCGTATCAGCAAGACGGCACGTTACGCACTTACCGTCTCAAAGGGACATACTCTGTCACATTTTGTACAAAACTATATTTATATATATACATTAAGCCTTAATGGTGATTGTTTGGGGACGGGTTAAGGTGAGGTGCTGAGATAATGCATTCTGAATTGTAAAAATCATTTTTATTTCGGGCTAAAAATTAAAAGAATTGTAGCTATTATTTTACTTACCGACCTAGCTGACTACCTCAATGGATTTATTTGTTTGGGTCACAATAAAGCCTTGTTAGGGCATGGTAACACAATACTATATAATTCAATACCTAACATTACAGTAATACCTCGATTCGTCTAAAGGCTCTCTCTTAGAAGGTAGATATCTAATATCTATGTAGATAGTAGATTGTATGTATGAAAATACTTTGGCGATAGTTTTTCCTGTAGAGAGGTTGAATGAGGTATAACAAATTCGTTAAACAAAAGAAAAAATTTTTTTTTTGAAGTATTTTCAAAATAAATATCTTCATGTTTTTAAGAAACATCTATTTTGAAATCTAATTCACATCGAAATTACTAACATTTGAAATGATATTAAAGCTGCAAAAATATCTTTAGTCAAATAACTATTTATAATCTTTTGAATCATCTTTCTTTTGAAATTTAATTTCGAAAAAAAAATCGAATTGCTTAGGTTTAGTAACTCTTGTCACTGACTATCGGTTAACCCTTAGCAATGAAATTTTAAGATTCCATCGCAGAATGATTTAACAGCCATATTTTTCAAACAAGGTAGGAAAAGTAGCCTATATACCTGTTCCATCAGCTTAAAGTAACTATATCTATTAAAAGACCGGCAGTGGCGTAGCTATCGTAGGGCAAAGTGGTGCAGGGCCTGCTTTCCGAAGCTGAGAGGGCCCTCACCTGACCTGGGCTTTGGAAAGAGGGGGAGGCAACTCTCGAAGCTAGAAAACTTCGAGACTTTTCACAAGCGTTTTATTAATTCAAGATGTTATGATCATTAACTTATAACAACAGAAGCTTTGCAAATCATTTCAAATCTAATATTCTGGACCGATTTTGAAAATTCTTCTACCAGTAGAAAGCTACCTTATCAGCGAGTAACATAGGCTATGTTTTGTGTATAGTACGTCTACATTGCACCCGTGTGAAGCCGGGAGGCGTTGCTAGTCTATAATAATTTTGTATTAATAGGCTTACACGAAATATTGAAGAGATTTTTTTTCTAAGGTATTCGGTTTCGAAACGAAATATTGATTTGTTTTGCTGCTTGGCAACACTAGCTAAATAAAATACAAGGTATTAAAAACCCTCTTTATTACAAAATGACATCCTAATACATCATTAAAAAGATCCAATCATGTTAATACATTAGCCGGCGGCCTGAAGGACCCAGGCAGCGAGTGAAGGGTTGCAATCAACTAATTGCCGAGTAATCCATGAACAGACGTGCAACAGAATTAATAACTATACAATGCTACGAACAGGGTTATAATATGCCGATAAACATGGATATAAAATAATACTAAAATGTATATCAAAACTTGAAACAAAACTGACCATAGAGAAAAAAAATGCACATTAAGAGTCGTTCCTTAAAATAGCCTCCCTCGTAATCAATTCAGTTTTGCTGTGTACCTATATATTTTATCGGTAACGAAAAACAAAACAATATCATAATTGTTTTGTACTTGTGTCTGTCACTGAACTCCTCCGAAACCACTGGACCGATTTTGATGATTTTATTGTATGTGTTTTATTAGGTCCCTCAAAGGTTTAGATTGGACACGGTGGGTGCCATTGCACTTTAATAAATATTTGTTGGTTATTTTTTTGAAGTCAATTTTCAGGCAGAACAACGTCTCTCAGGTTTAATATATGTAGAAAAAAAAAAAAAAAAGTCAGCATTAACCAGTACTGTCTACTTATAATGATAATAATACCTATGATTGAAAAAAATATTACATTAAAATAAAAAATGTACAATCATACTTTTCGATGTCAATTATTTACATGTGTTCTCTATAAAAAAGGGTACATTTAGTAACATAAGTTGATATAAGTAAGTTATTTGTTACTATACATTCTGTCACTGACTGTTTTCAAATAATTAAAAAGATTTTAATTTCCTAATATCGCTGTCAAGTCGTATAATAATGAAAGTTGCGGTACAATGAGTCTGTTGTTATGAACAATAAGGAGGAAGGTGCAACTGCTTCGTGAGAAATTGTCTCCTAATAAGTGAGAGGGTTGTATTGTTGGGTTATGTAGGGGATAACTAGTGGCAGGCACACTTATATTATGTCTGTTTTGCTCGTGTCTTATTGCGGTAGGTATAATTGCCATGAGAAGTAGTGACAAGTTTGCACATGACCACGGTTGCTGAAAAGCATCCGAAACGTCGGTATAAATCATAAACGTTTTAATCCGTTATAAAGTATCTTTTTCAAATAAAAGACAATACTAAGTTGTGACAAGACAAAAAAGTTTTGCATAAGTATAGTTCAGAGGAATGAGTGTGCCCGGCCGCAATCAAACGCGGATCCTCGAAAGCTCTCAAAGAAGCTTGTGGTCACAGCCACCAGAAAATCGGTCAATTCTATAAAGTACCAGGACATCAGAAATATGGAACAAGTATTCTGTCAATCTATAGGTACTTTGCTGCGTTCCGAATCACGCACGATTTATAATTTATTTTTTACTTTGGCATTGGATTTGGATATAAAATTATCAATAGACCGTGAAAGTGTGACGTCACAAGTCTATTAGGGTTGTGGGCATGCCCATCGTGCCCACAACGGTGGATCCGCGCTTGGCTGCAATGTCTATTAAGCTTCAATGAACGAACAATGTATGTAAAGAAGATAGACAATGAGCAACTAGTGTGCGTAATTTTACGAAGTTACGTTACGAAGGGTACCCCCCTTTTTTTAATATTAGAGACCGACAGACGAGGCTCACAGTATATAAGTCAATAATGTGCTTACCATATATTTTTTACTTCGAGCATTTGGAAATACATAGACTGAAACGTGTCACACACTTCATGATTTTTCTAAGTAGGTATGAACAGAATTAATGTTTCGTGACTAGTTCTGATGACTGAATATCAGCGTCGCTAATACATTTCACGGTGTATTTGTAATTAGGACAGGTATTTATAAGTAAGTGTAATGCGTTTAGCACCGGAAGTCCTGGGTTCGAATCCCGGGATTTTTTTTTTAAATAAATGTTTCGGTCCGGCAGAGCATAGAAGGCTGATCACCACCTTTCCTGTAAAGAAAAATGATCAGTGAAACAGACACAGAAATGGGTCTGCCCCATGCCCCACTAGGGGACTCAGACTCACAACTATCCCAAAAGTATAAATGAAAATGAATTCTTTAAACCGAAAGTAGTAAAATTATAAGTTTCATTGGCATTATAAAAAATATCATTTTTTATGTTGATTCGTTGATTTACCACATATAAGTATGTTTTAAAGAACAAAATTAGTTACTAGATATTGGTGTGTAATATCACTCAACAAAACGAATTATCACGACTTTAGTATAGTTAATCTACGGCAGATGGGGTGATCTGTGATCGCGTGCGCACGCACCATTGCGCGCAACTGTTGCCATTGCTTCATCACGATACTACTGATTAGGTAAGTCACCGGTGGGCTTATCATCACGTAATACGCAATTGAAATGAATATAGCGTAACCTAAGTAGAGATTTCTGATACTTTATTTTTTATCATGATCCCTAGTAATTCTAGGCGTGTGTTTTTAAAAATTGGCAAGATTTTTTAGTGAATTTACAACTAAATTTCGTAATATATTCACTGATTCAAACCCAATTAATGAGCTGTATTCAGCATTTCTTAACAGAATGTAAGCTTAAACTTTTACACATTTATAAACGATGCAGACTATATTGGAAGTTTCCAAAAAAACAAGACTTGCTTTATTAATTTAAAAAAAAAGTAACAAGCACGACGAAATTTCAAATTACTATCAGCTGTCAATCTGACGTTTCGTAGTTCGCCATTGTTCCTTCAGTTACGACCAATAGCGGCGTCCGCTTTGAATTTCGAATGTTTTCTTTTTAAATTCAAAGGGCTATTGTTTCACAGGCCTTTCTCTTGTATTTATCTATACATCAGAGATCATATCGCATAATATAGTCTGTGGCGGATTATATAATTCTTTTATTTAAGAAGTTATACAATTATTTTTATTCTTAGTCGAGATATATTTTTTAGTGAGATGAAAGTTACATGTTGCACGTTATATAAAGATTTTCTTTTCTTTTGAATTGAATAGTTACATTTAATATTATCAATATTAGGTACATTTAATAATTGTCCTATACCTACGTTAAAAGTCACAATATGGACAACGTGTGTTGGCTATGTATTTTATTCCAACATCCATTGGTTACAGTTGGTCCAGAACTGGTTCACGGGAATCACTACTGGACATTACTATGCGCGAAATGTCCATCTCCACTAAGGCCCGTATTCCAAGACGTCACTCAAGTCGTAATCAATTCTTGAGAACTGTCAATATGTCAAAATTCTGTAGAGAAAAACTAGATTCAAAACTGAGACAAGTCTTGGAATATGGGCCTAAGACTTGGGCCCACTATAGCCTAACGGATGAAGTCAGCGTCCAAACGTTATAGCGACAAGGCTTAACTCGTTGGTTCGTAAAACCATCTTCAACTATCCCTATCCCAGTAAAGCTCCTTAGAGGAGACTCAGACACGTCTTAAACAAACCCGATAATAAAACCCGCAGTCCAAGCCGAGGTACCTCTCTTTCAGGAGACGCCCTTAGGCATTGACGTACTCACCAATGCCAACAGCTAGATACCATACAAAAAAAAATCTTCAATAGGTATTGAACTTCAGAATTATTTTTCCTGAGCCGCTGCCTTCAGCGTTTTTACCGTCTAGTCTGTTCGATATTCAATTGCCTTTAACAACTGCAATTTCTGCATTAGGCGGCTTCTTTTAGACAATATGCTCAATCATAGAGAATTGGGGTAATTGTCTAAATCCAGTCGTTAAGTGGTCCACTCCACCCTATATCTGGGGTAATTTTAAACTGCCCAGTCACCCCCACTTGCTAATATTTTGACATTTTGATGCGCCGTCATCGTAAAAGCTTTTTAAAGCCGTTATTATTTTTTTGAGAGAAATACACTTTGTTAGTAATTTACGTTGGGATTTTACGTGGTTTTAATAATCACTGTAATCTAAGTTAGTAGGCCTTCAATTTGTTCAATTGTTGGTTGAATAGTTTTATAATTTTGGGAAAATTATTCTTAATTTCTCAAAGAACCAAATGAGATTTTCAAATATTCAATATTCAAAATAAATATTTTTTAATAACATTCGACTCTCTAATTTTTGAACCTTATTATAACAAAAATGTTAAATATTTCTAGAGTATTATGACATAGGTATTGTATCGATTATAGTAAAGACGAAGAGCTATTTAATAGGTAGCTCATTATGTTTTGGTCTAAGTCTAACGGATTTTTTTGTATAAATAAATATCGGAAAATGAACGGATTTAATCAATTATTTTACTATTGGAAAGCTACTATATAATTTAATATTGTCTTTTATAAATAAATAAAATAAAAGTTTTTGTTGTTTCCTTACTAGTTTCCTTATTAGTAGTAGTAATTAACTTGTAAGATTATTGTAATTCCAAGGTAAAAATAATGTGTATATTAATGGATTTAAGTATCGACCGCCAATTACGGTAAGCCTCAACCAAACAGCGCCACTCTTCTCTTCCCTCGTTCTCCTCTATCATAGATTTCCTACGGTTTCTTGTGTCACACCATCTTTTATGTGGTCCACGCTCCTTTTTTGAATCGCTTTTAATTAGATTTATACAGAAAACAAGTTTCATTGCAGTATAATGTGGAGCATGCGGCTCACCTCACACTCAAACACACTTTAACGTTTAAGAGAATACCTACTGAATTATATAATTTAAAAAATATTGTAAACTGTAGGTAGATATTTTTAGTTAGCAAACATAAAACATATATTTTTGAACATAATGATAAAATATAAAAGCTCTTACGCCATAAGCCTTCTAAATTATTCAAAAGCAAGCCACGCCCTGTTCCTGCAATAGATTTCGAGCGCTCTGATTGGATGAGAGCCTTGCGCCCGCGCAGCGCTGGGCTATCATATTTAATGCATTTTATGAGGTAAATTATTAATATCCGAATCTCATTTGTATGGTGGTGAGTAGTGAGTAGAGCTATTGGTATTCACCTTAAATGTTTTTAGAACAGAAATCTATAACTACAAATTTATTTTACAAGCTTTTTTTTTAATTGCCGATCTATGAACATTTACTGGAGATATGATGCCGACCGAGGAGTAAATTTTCATTTGATATTTCGTATAGTAATTTTTGTAGAAAATAATACGTGTTTTATAAACTTTTAATAACAATAAACAATGTGTACTAAGTAAGTACTATTTATTTTATTAATTTCAAATTTAAAATTGTTATCCTCATTAAAAAATAACGCATTTTGGCACCGCTATATATACCTAAGGCTAGAAATTCAAATATGTAATAGTATTCCAGACATTATAAAATAAGATGTTGAACAACTTGCGAGAAAGTATTCGTATCTAGAAATATTTATAAGGCTCTATTGAATACTTTCAAAGATGCTGATCCAAGCACAAATAAATTCCTACAATTGTCGTATAATTCCAGAGAATAATCGTATTTGTCGAGTATTCTGTCATTTGTGTGCAATTTCAAATTTCTCTTACAGATTAAAGATCGACGCATTTACATGATGGCCTTTATTGTACACACAAGAGCAAAAATTTAAGCGCTATAATTGACATCAGCAAAGAAAAATTGTAAGCTACTGTTTACTCGCGGATATTATGTGCTTTTTACACCAAGAAAAGTATTGAAACAAAGCTTATAAGACAGATAATGAATGTTATGTGCTGTTTAGACCATGAAAGCCATTTATTGCTTCAATATAATTGTATGCAACAGGCAAGAAAATTTCAATTTTCTCTTATCTATGCCTACTCTATACTCTGTACTAATATTATAAAGAGGAAAGATTTGTATTTTTGTATGTACCTATCGAATAAACTTAAAAACTACCGATTTCAAAAATTCTTTCACCAATAGAAAGCTACATTATCGCTGAGTAACATAGGCTTTGCTTTTTTTCATCTACATTGCGGCCGTGCGAAGCCGGGGAAACATTTTGCTAGTAGATTAATATTTTCGTACGTATGCCACTGATTAGATGACGGAATCGTTACATAATCGCAGTTAAAATACGATCATAAATAATTCATCGTTCGATCTAATATCCACTTTATATTGGGTGTGAAACAACTTATATAATTATGAAACAAATGCTTTCTACAACAATTTTCCGGTCAATTCGATTTTAAAAGCTTCAACAGGAAATTACTTGCAGTTACATTTATGAATAAACATAGAATACAAAACATTATAGTCAAATATGGTATGCCATTTTCCGTTCCGAAGCTATATTTCTCTGACAGAACTTATTAATTTTAAATAATATTGGTTATATGTACATATATTTTCAACTAGCAATGTAGATGTAAACAAAAAATAGTCCATGTTACTCGCTGATAATGAAGATATATTGTTGAAAGAATTTTTAAAATTGGTTCAGTAGATCCAGAGATTTATTTATTTATTTATTAAATTTACATATATTGAATATTACATTGTATGTTTACATTTATTTATAATAACAGTACAATACAATAACCCCCTACAACCTCACAAACTCACAAAATGTACTCTTAATAATATTAGTACCTATAGATATAATAACTTGATGGAAGGAATAAATCTTTTTTTTGTGTTTGACTGAGTTTTATATTTATTTTTTATGTTAGATATCGACAGACGAGCATGAGGTTCACTTGATTGTAGGTGATACCCACAGAACATCAGTCAATGATACGCTGTTGACCTACTTTTTACTTCAACCATTCGGAAATCCATAGACAGTACATTTTTTCCATTTATGAATGGTGTTTATTTTTTCTTCTTTGGCAAAGTAGATTTTCTCCGTTATAAAAACACCAAAAAAACTACGCATACAAGACTTTACCGGAGCTGGTTATAAATTCTTAATTTATTAATATTTGAAACACAAATATCTATAAGAAAAACACAGGACGCAACTTAACCATAGAAATACCATATTTAATTGTGCCATGGAATAAAACGATTTATTTTTGCACTCAATACCCTATAATGGCGGCTGCTGACAGATGTACTTAAAGTAAATGCGCACGCGTCATATTTTACTTCTAATGGAAAATAGAAATGTAGGTGCTAAAATTAATAAATAATAAACAATTTCATTTTGTTTTCATTACCATCTGCGTTTTTTTACTGTTATTGATTGACAAATAATTTGATTATTTTTCTTTATGTAGCGTCAAAGGAGCGTGAGGCTCACTTGATGGTACCTACCTCTGTCACCTAATATCAACGATACGATGTCGGCCTATTTCATTTTTGCTTTGAGGATATAGAAATCCATAGGCATAAACCACACCGGCAGTAAGTTTAATATTGACTTTCAGTCTGCCCGTGACCACGCTTTCAGAAGTTTCATCTTTTCAGCATTCGAAACGTCGCGATTATTTTCAATTGTTGTTGAGCCGTTTTATATATAATACATATTAGCGATCCGGCTTCGCACGGGTGTAATGAAGATGTACTATATTGAAGATTTTAATTGGTGAAAGAATTTTTAAAATCGATCGAGTAGTTTTTGAGTTAAATCGTAACAAACAATTTTTTCCTCTTTATAATCTAATATATAAAATTCTCGTGTCACAGTTTTCGTTGCCATACTCCTCCGAAACGGCTCGACCGATTCTTACCAAATTTTATATGCGTATTCAGTAGGTTTGAGAATCGGACAACATCTATTTTTCATCCCCCTAAGTGATAAAGGATTTTTGGACGACATTTTTTGTTTTTATTTTTTTATTATGTGGCATTAAAAAATAAATACAACCCATGCATTTTTTGTCAAAAAATCTTGAGCCGTGCGAAGCCGGGGCGGGTCGCTAGTATTAGTATAGATTAGCAACACGCCCCGGCTTCGAATGGGTGCAATGTAAACGTACTATACACAAAATTTATATGTATTTTGTCATACAAAACTTTGTGTTAATCTATTTGTACACAATCTTGCATGCATAGTTTTAAGAGGTTTATTTTATAGTCAGGTCGCCGTATATTACATAGTTTTTAAATATTTTTCATGTAAGTGACTGTATTTAGTCTTAGATAATGAAAAATCAAATTCTTTAAACCTAAAAAATAGCCTATGTTATTCCCTGATAATGTAGATTTTTAGTATTAGTGAAATGTTTTTTAAAATCGGTTCGGTAGATCCAAAGATTACTCCCTACAACCTCACAAACTTTACCTCTTTATAATATAAGTATTTATGTATATGAGAAGACAAACTAAGATGTTAAATATCTCGATATATTATATCTCGACATCGACAATTTTGATAGAAAAGATATCTCGATCGACAAATGTATCTATTTTTTATATTAAAAGTCGAGTTTTAAGTGTAATTGTCATGTTAGACCCGAAAGAAATAAAGCGATAGTCGATTAAAACACGAGAAAACGGTCGGCAAAATTTTGTCGCGCTTGTCATGCTAGCCCGGCTGGTAGAGTGTTTTTTATTTCGTTTATTACTGGTATGCCCATTTGCGTAAATGATATACGAGAGGGATCGTCACCATACTCTACAAGCGAGCAGTTTAAACACTCGTGGACGCAATAATATTCAAATCGGTTTAATATCCGGCTCGAAGCTTCCATCGCTGAACTGTTTTGCATTCGGTACACAACTCTAGAACACTTCAATTCGAGTGGTTCTATGGCTGACACTCAATACAGGTTGAAATAACTTTATTCTTATTAGTAATTTAAACTAGTTTACTTATAACTAGCAACGCGCCCCGGCTTCAGACGGGTGCAATGTAGATGTACTATATACAAAAAATAGCCTATGTTAATCGCTGATAATGTAGCTTTCTATTGGTGAAATAATTTTTAAAATCGGTTCAGTAGTTTTTGAGTTTATTCATAACATACAAAAATACAAAAATTCAAAAATACAAATCTTTTCTCTTTATAAAATTAGTATAGAAGTATAGAAGTATATATAACTTCTATATTTGTGCGTCTGTGCTATTGAAAATAAAATACTAGTAACACGCCCCGGATCCACACGGGTGCAATGTGGATGTACTATACACAAATGCCTATGTTACTAGCTGATAATTTAGCTTTCTATTGGTGTGAGAATTTTTAAAATCGGTCTAATAGTTTTTGAGTTTTAAAGTTAAATAATGTAAAGTATTAAAATCCATTCAGTAATTTTTGCGTGAAAGAGTAGAGATCTTCACAAACTTTCACATTTTTAATATTAGTAGGATTCATTTAATTGTAACTAATATCAAAAACGACCGCCTCCGTTGCGTTGTTTAGTAGTACCTAATCGCGATGCGTTTAGCACCGAAGGTTCTGGGTTCGAATCCCGAGCATTTTTTTTAAATGATCAGTGAAACAGACACAGAAATGAAGTCTGCCCTATCCCCTCTGTCTGTCTTATATTGTTGTTTCAACTCAACATCCGATGTCGAGTTGAAAAGACATCGTAAATTTAAAGAGTACGATTTAGTGTACGTAAATTTTAATTTTTCATACACCGCGAGTAACAACAATTATATTAGATCATAAATTAAATCCCCAATCATAAGTACAAAATATTTTTACAAGTAAAATTATAGAGGAATCAAGATCAAAGACTGCCGGCGCGGCGTGATGCGCGGGCGCCGGGTTTTTGTAGTTCCGACGATAACACCACTCAGCTCTTGAGTGCTTCTCAAATAGCCCAGCTATTTTTATCTCACTCTCAATGAGTTGCCGAAGATTTTAAGTTATGTAGTAAATGTATTTTGAAAATTTTACACAAGTAAGTTCTTGCTTGAACTTTGCTTCGTTTAATGTGATACTTCCTAAGACTCCTAAGACTTCGACTTAGAAACAATATTTTTTTGCAATCCGTCGCAACAAGTTTTTTTAAATTTAATTTATACATTTATTAGGTATGTTTGATTCAAAAATACAAATAATTGTCAAAATTAGCGCAATGCGCAAAAGTAAATTTATTTTGTCTACTGTTTGTAATATTGTGTTTATAATATGTATTCCACTTTTATTTTGTCAACTGAAGTTTGTAACGTCACTTTGGGTTATGACTGAAAACCAGCGTTTCAATTCACTTTATGCTGAGAACATGATCGTTTCACACTGTTGTATGTGTGTATAATGTACATTATTATTGTCTTAAATACTGGTTTATTGTCTTATAGCGTTGTGTTTTGAGAATATATTGTGTGTTATGAATAAAATTTGTATCACTGTCTTTTTAAAATACTGCGATTTAATATGAGCCACGAGCATAAACAATGTTTTTTACTTATACAGTACGGTATATCATGTAGTACTTGCTGTGCAAATGATATCTTTATGTTTTCAAAACATAAAACTACTTGTTAATTTTTAATAAAATTTTTAAGTTATTTTCCTCAGGATTATTCTATATTTTCATATGAAAGGAATACAAAAGCAAGAGCGGACTCCACTGAACATCAGTATTGTCTATGCAACGCAGCAAATGCTGAGAAAGGCAAAAATAATGTGCAAAAAATGTAAGAACGAAACACAATTATTTTATATACTTATACATCATACTTTATTTAAATACAATAAAAAAGATTTTAACATACACAATACAATTATTAACCAATTCAAGAATACAATAAAACTATATTTTTTTGTTATGAGACTGGTACAAATTGGGCCAATATTGGTCTAATTAGAATTTTGGTCTAATTGGATATGTCGCAATTTTAAAAACGAACTCGAGTAATTTCGATCTGAAACAAAAAGAAAAACATTATTATTATTCTTATTATTTAAACTTAATTAAAATTAAGAATATACTAAGTAAAGGATAATTAATGGATGAGTTTTTTTTATGTTAGATATGGACAGACGACCATGAGGTTCCCTTGATGGTAGGTGACACCTCAGCCACAGAACATCAGTCAATGATGCGCTGTCGACCTAATTTTTACTTCGAGCATTCGGAAATCCATAGACTGAAAGCGAAACGCGCAATGTGGACTTAATGGTTTTTCCATCTATGAACAGTAGTTCGTTACCCGGTCCGAATTTCGATATTCCTCCCATCCGATCAATGCCCGAAGTTACCAGACATGGGGTAAACATGGGATGGGATTCGAACCCACGACCTATAGATGCGCACAGCAGGTGTTCTACCGAACGCGCCAACGAGCCCGTCAAGTATTTATTAACAGTTAGTATTGTGGAGGAAGGGAGGTGTGCTCTTCCTCCAAGCTAAAGGGAGGATCCTCGACCAGTCGAACCACTGACTGGCCGGCCCTAAGGCCCCAGTGGTTGATGTCGAGATGTTGTATATATACTTAGCGCGCACAGAAACTTTGATAGTGCGATTCAGGAATATACGTCTTTGTATTGATTCTTGTAGCGGATTATAGAGACGCTACAGTATTTAGCAGGATTATAATAACTAAGATAATATATATATATATATTGGTGGCTTCCACGTAAGTTATGATAACCAATATTATAATGTTTTACGTTTTTTAATCTGTACCGTCTGATTTCTTTTTGTTTCAGTGTTCGCAATAAAAAAAGTCAAAATTTAATTTTTTAGGTACTTAGAAGACGTATAAGGTTGTATCATTATAAAAAAACTGGATGAAAATGGACAGTGGACAGACTAATTAGTGCACATTTTTTAAAAAAATATAGCTAATTATATATTTATACTCACAGTTGTAATTTAACTTCCAATTGTTGCCTCAATAAGTCCAAATCATGATTTAGTCTCAACACTCTGCCAGTCCTGTTTTGCTTTATATTGGCGGTGCATCGCGTCCAATACATTTCAATATTGGCCCAATATTGATATAGAAAAAGAAAATATTTTATATTATAATTAACAATTATAAAATACATAATAATACAACATATATGTCTTACAAATGCTATAGAGGCAGCTTAAGCGCTAGGGACTAGTGCTTGATTTGAAAAACCACCAGCGGTGTGGCTAGCAAGGTTGCTGTAACCACTTGCACCACCTAATCCAAGACCTAGAGCCCCAGATGATGCTCCACCAGAAGAAGACCAACCAGAGGCACCTGCAGAACGAGCAGCTTCAGATGCTTCACCAGATCCATAACCACTTGCACCACTTGCTCCAAGACCAGCAATACCCGCCCCACTGTAGCCACCAGCACCTCCATAACCACCAGCGCCGGATGCTGAGTTACCAAGAGCACCAGAAGCACTCAAACCAGAGGCACCTGCAGAACGACCGATTTCAGATGCTTCACCAGAACCGTAACCACTTGCACCACCTGCTCCAAGACTACCAACACCAGCCCCTCTATAACCTCCAGCGCCGGATGCTGAGCCACTTTGACCACTGACTCCAGAACCAGATCCTAAGTGACCACTAATACCAGATGCTGAGCCCATTAATCCAGCCATACCAGCACCAGCGTTACCAGAAGCATCACCAGAACGACTAGTTGCAGCATTACCGGACAATAAGCTACTGTAACCACCTGCACCTAAACCAGAACCAGATCCTAAGTAACCGTGACCACCAAGGTTGGATCCAATATAACCACCCCCTCTTAAGCCAGAGTTAGAATCTAAGTAACCACTAGCACCAGAACTAGCGTAACCACCCATTCCTGCACCGGAACCAGAAACCAACAAACCATTGGCACTACCATAGCGATTACCTCCTAAGCTAGCGTAACCACTAGCATCTTCATAACCACCAGCGCCAGATGCAGAACCACTGTAGCCACCCACTCCAGCTCCAGAATAAGCATTCACATCATTTCCTTCATTCCCACTTCGGAAGACAAATAGAGGTTGGGACCCATATGATGGGTAACCATAGCCGTAACTACCTGGGAATCCCATCCCACGTCCGCGAGCTTTGTACCTAAGCCTGTATTTCCCCCTTTCATCTAGCGATGTGTAGAAACCGCTTCTGCTTGACGGTTCCTCGATTTCTCCACTTTGAGCTTCAGAACTATGTCCACTGAGGCCTGAACCTTGCTGATCTATTGCACTGCCTGCACCGCTTAAATCACTACTCTCGCGACTAGCGCTGCTATATCCTTGAGAACCAGTTGCACTGCCAGCACCATAACCTTGGACACCTGAAGCACCACCGGCTCCTAAACCTTGAGCACCACCTATACGACTCACGTCGCGTTGACCTTGAGCGCCATTGGCACTGCCTGCTCCATAACCTTGGGCACCTGCAGCACCACCAGCCCTTAAACCTTGAGCACCACCAGCCCATAAACCTTGAGCACCACCAGCATAACCATTTGCGGCATTGCCTGCACTATTAAGTTGAGCTCCGCTAGCACTTCCTGCACCGTAACTTTCAACGTCACCTGAACGGCTCATACCGCTATGGCCTTGAGCGCCACTGGCACTGCCCAAACCTGCGGCATTGACTGCACCTTGAGCACCTCCAGCACTACCGGCACCAATATAGCTTGCAGCACCACTGGAACGACTCACGCCGCGTTGATCTTGAGCACCAATAGCACTGCCTGCGCCATAACCTTGGTTACCTGCAGCACCACTTGCCCTTAAACCTTGTGCACCACCAGCGCTGCCTGCACCACTGTAACCATGGGCACCTGCAGCATCACCAGCCCATAAACCTTGAGCACCACGAGCACTGCTTCCGCCAATATATCCTTGTGCATCTGCACCATTGCCGGCACTATTAAGTTGAGCTCCGCTGGCACTTCCTGCACCGTAACTTTCAACGTCACCTGAACGGCTCATGCCGCTATGGCCTTGAGCACCACTAGCACTGCCCAAACCTGCGGAATTGACGGCACTTTGAGAACCTCCAGCACTACCGGCACCAATATACCTTGCAGCACCACTGGAACGACTAACACCGCGTTGATCTTGAGCACCACCAGCACTGCCTGCGCCATAACCTTGGCTACCTGCAGCACCACGAGCCCATAAGCCTTGCGCACCTGCGCCATTGCCTGCACTAAGATCTTGAGCATCACCAGCATTGCCTGCGCCATAACCTTGGCTACCTGCAGCACCACGAGCCCATAAGCCTTGCGCACCTGCGCCATTGCCTGCACTAAGATCTTGAGCATCACCAGCATTGCCTGCGCCATAACCTTGGCTACCTGCAGCACCACGAGCCCATAAGCCTTGCGCACCTGCGCCATTGCCTGCACTAAGATCTTGAGCACCTCCGGCGCTGCCAGCACCGATATAGCTTGAAGCGCCACTGGAACGACTCAGGCTGCTTTGACCTTGAGCACCACTGGCACTGCCTGCACCATAACCTTGAGCACCACTGGCACTGCCAGCGCCATAACCTTGGACACCTCCTTGGGCATTTTGTAGACGGGCAGCAATTCCAACTACATGTAGCGCGTCATCTTCTGCACTTTGCGACTGATGGCTCCTTGCGAATGCGCAGAGTAGTAGGACTAAGTAAATGGACGACATTATTGATGCACCACTGAAATAGAAAGAATTTCAAGTAAATGTCTGAGTTCTTATTAAATACTATTTAACTACAGAAATACACATTGATTACTAGTTTACGATGGATACAACAGATCGGCAATTAGGAGTGAACATTTCGACGGGTCCCAAGAACAAAATCGTATGTGTGAAATCGTTTATTTGCAGATACGATTTTGTTCTTGGGACCCGTCGATTTACTATAGAATGTGCAAAATGAATACTGTTTCTGTCATACTTGAATTGATTATATATTAATTGAAATGGATAAAAGAATAACTGATTAGGCTACATTTAAATATCAATTAAATAAATTAATATATTGTTATTATTTTTATTTTTTATATGAAACAGTTAACTC
Source organism: Anthocharis cardamines (assembly GCA_905404175.1). Taxonomy (NCBI): domain Eukaryota; kingdom Metazoa; phylum Arthropoda; class Insecta; order Lepidoptera; family Pieridae; genus Anthocharis; species Anthocharis cardamines. The sequence goes on from FR989974.1 coordinate 8,101,829, forward strand.
ACCCTTCACCTCCACAGTGAAAACTGCGGCAGAATGAATAATTGAAGAAGAAAACCACTTTTATATTCGAATCAATTGATTTCCGTAAAAGTAATTTGACATATTGTTATTTATACTTTGTTAAGATTAACAATAACATGATGTAACTAATTCGTTAGGCAGCTCTAATCGAGAGTAATTTTATTGATTCAGGCAAATACACACGAATGGTTTGAACGCGACGAAATTTACTGTGTTTCATTGTAGTGATAGAATTTTTAAATAAGTTATTATTTTTTAAACATACTTCAATATTTCACTGGCTGTTCCAACGAATGTGCAGAATTCATTGAGTAAATTGAATTATAATTTGAGGAGAAGGAAGAAGCTTTTGCCAGTAGATTTGGAAGACCTGTACATTTTTAAATAATGCTTTTTATCTATGGCGTGGAAATATGCTATGGCTAATCAAACTGAATAAATAACGGTAAACAAATTGTTAAGGGGTAAGATTATTATTTTATGACATGTGTTTTTATACAAGTGAATGTTGAAAAAAATTCATAGACAAACGTGAAATTTCTTTATCGGCGGAGTGGCAACGCCAACCAAATAATCACATATCACAAATTTTTTAGAGAAAATTATGCTTGTAGAAAATTATGTAGTAGTCAAGCTGCATCCTAGCGGCAGAATCGTTGGTGAATATTCATTATTGAAACGCTACTTTCAAACGCTCTTGTATAAACCACCTAATAACCGTGAAGTTTCATTAGTTTATGCTGTGTTATGTGATATGATAAAATGGATAATAAGTTTTATTAAATAACGTTTAAGAGATATAATGGAAAAATCAAGAAACAATAATTTAAATTTCACGCAAGTTTACGCGTGATAAGTAAAGCAAGAGTAATTAATGTGTATGTAAGGAGATTGTAAAGAATACATACTGTTGTTATTATTAATTCTAAGTAATTATTAAGTGTTTTATATAAATTATGTTAAAACAACATTATGTATATCATGAAAATATAGGTGAAAAATAATAACAATCGACGGGCTCGTTGGCGCGTTCGGTAGAACGCCTGCTGTGCGCATCGATGGGTCGTGGGTTCGAATCGCACCGGGACGACATGTTTATAATTTTCTGTAAGCATGTTTTCCTCACGTCTGGTAAGGATCATTGATCGGGTGGCAGGAATATCGAAATTCCGACCGGGTAACGAACCCCCGTTCATAGATGGAAAAACCGTTAAGTGCACATTGCGCGTTTCGGTTTAAGTCTATGAATTTCCGAATGCTCGAAGTAAAAACTAGGTCGACAGCGCATCATTGACTGATGTTCTGTGGCTGAGGTATCATCTACCATCAAGTGAACCTCATGCTCGTCTGTCGATATCTAACATAAAAAAATAAAAGGTTGAAGGACGAGCACACCTTCCTTCGTCCACAGTAGGTCTATACCACAAGATACTATCTATACTAATATTATAATGAAGAAATATTTGTTTGTTTGTAGCGAATTAACTCAAAAACTACTTCACCAATTTTCAAATTATTTCACCAATAGAAAACTACATTATCAGCGAGTAATATAGACTATTTTTTGTGTATATCTACATTGCACCCGTGCGAAGCCGGGGCGAATCGCTAGTACTTTTATACAATAGTGTTTTAATCCGGTAAAAGGTATTTTATTTAAATATGTGATGTATACACACATATATATATATATATAGAAAGGTTTTGATTGTGTAGAAAGGTTTTGTTTGTATACATAATTTACTTATTCTCCATAATTCAACACTTGAGCTAAAAGATGGACATAGAAAATTATATTCACTTCCATATTTATAAACATAAGTACTAAAATACATAAAAATAGCAACATATTTTAGTAACAAAGGGTAGAGCCCTTTTTTAAACAAATTAAATTCATATATTTCCCAAACCGCAAGTGACGCTTCAATTTCCATGTGACCGTTCACACCTCCCGACACGACACCGTGACGGATCCGAGCCGAGTCGTGGGAACCGCACCGTGACCGATCCGACACGTGGCCGACTTGATGAGTATTGATGCTCCTGAGTGAGTGGGCGAGGCAGCGGGAAACGAGAACTCTAGTCTACTGTTACGTTTATTCAACACACGAGTAGTGCTCTTGTGGCCGAATTCTCGAACGCTAATCAACATTGAGTTGTACCTAAAAGTATACCTAACCCTTTCATTACGAAGGTAAAATGAAAGACAGAAACATTTTAAGAAGCCCTTAAGTTTTGATGGTCGTTTCAGTATTCCGCGGTTGGTCAGCCGGACTAGCATGACCACGACATAATTTTGTCGACCGTTTTCTCGTGTTTAAATCGATTATCTCTTTATGACAAATTATCTTTTATGTGGAATTATATTTATTATATTTATATATATTAGACCCGGAAGTCTAACATGACACTTTCACTTAAACTCGACTTCTGATATCAAAAGTAGAGATATATTTCGATTGAGATAGTCTATCAAAGTTTATGTTATAATATATAGAGATATATCTTAGTTTGTCTTCTCGTCCGCAAGATATCTCTTGATGATCATGCTAGGCGAGATGGAGTCATAAAACAATGAAAAAAGAATACATGAAATACAGTTATCTCCTTCTTACCATTCAAAAGTGCCAGTTATTGATTTTAAAAAAAATCATTGAGCAATCCGTCACTGACATAGCCCATTCGCTAATTTACTTCAATATTTTTTTAGAAAAATGTAAATAATATTATATTCTTGTCTTTTATTAACGCGATTTAAATAAAATAACTTTTACCGGATTAAAACGCGATGTATTATTTATACCGTTTCGAATGCTTTTCAGCAAACGTGAACTAGAGCCGACTGAAAGGTGACAGCTGATTTAAATAACACAAAGTTGCCATATTAACGCCATCTATTCCTACGGAGTTGATATTTCCTGTAATTTTCTATATTATGACAATATTGACTAACGGTGTCCTCTTGTTTTTAAATATGTTTTGACAATTGGACAAATCAGACATCATTTCAGAGAATATTTCAAATCAGACATCTGTCATCTTTCAGTCTGCCCGTTTTAAATCCGAAACGTAATAATAAATCGCGTTTTAATCCGGTATAAAGTATGTTATACTCGCGCAGAGCCGGATTCAGAGGTGTGGATGCCTTGGGGTAACTAAGGAGTGGAGGCCCCCTAGCCCAATATAACTTTCATGTTGAAATATAATCATGTTTGTGCAAAGTACAGTAGGTACTAGGGTACAACAGCAAAAAAAAAAATCAATCGAAAAGTTTTTTACTCATCGGAATTTGAAAGTTTTTTCAAAATTCTCTATTGCGGAGGCCCCTCTTTTGTGGAGGCCCCGGGGCAGTTGCCCTGGATGGCCTCCCCTAAATCCGGGCCTGTACTCGCGTATAAATAATTACTCGCGTTAATAAAAGACAATATTATGCAATTAATTATGCGAAATCAATCTGTCAACCGCTAGCTAGTCGAATAGTTAGAGAAAAACCAGTAGTGTTTAGGTATACATTGCTGCGTGGAGATAGACTATGTAATCCACGCCGGTACCAAGGGAGCGAGGGTCATTATAAACTGGCATAACGAAAAGTACAGTTACATAGTTCCATTTAGGTCGCTTTTAAGGAAATTGTCTGAGGTGCGCCCCTTACCGCTAATTACACTCGCGGACAGTTATTTTGGGCGGTTATTGTAACTTATATTATTTTCTGATATGCTATATGTATATGTGAGATACAGGTGGGTAACACAATTGGGAGAATTATTCAAACTTTGGTAATAAGTTATATATCTATTGGTTAACTCCAAATTAGTCTAAGCTGAGAATCATGATGCTAATTAGAATAATGAAATTATGTTATGCAGAATTACTATTTTGTTGGAGTTTTTTTTTGAATTGAAACTTGAAAATCTTGCTAAGAATTCGATCGACAATATATAAATTCGAGACACAATAGTTAGTAGTTACTTTATTTCTCGCACGGCATTTTTATTTAACTATTTTTTTTACACGTGGAACTTATAGTTAGTATGTAAATATCTATTGTAAACTTTTTATAGATATAATATTTCAAGGGATAAGCGATATACTCATTTAATTTTTTGGAATGTCATAAAACGCTTGGTGGTCAACAGACATAAAATTATTTTTAAACAAAAAACAAAAACCGACTTCAAAACTACAACTATATGTACAAACTTACACTAAAAGTAAAAGATAATAATTTAATTACTTCAAAGCATTATTTATTAACAATTATTTTGAAGTCGGTGCCACCCAACCGATGCCGCTCCATACTGTTTGAAAGTTTGTTGCAAAAGCAATATTAAACTGTCCTTCTTGGCTGGCACATCCAAATCCATCCATAACTTACGGAGTTATCGCATAACAAACATACAAAAAAAAGCAACATAAAGACGAATTGAGAACCTCCTCCTTTTTTGAAGTCGGTTAAAAAATTACGTAAGATTATTGTTTAAAATATATATACGTTCATGCTTCAAAATTGAATATCACACACAATAAATACAGTATTTATTAGGTATAAAAGTATTATGTATCAGAAAACGATATGCTAAAGTGAAATACAATTATTACTATCTACAATTTTTACCATCGAGTGTACAACAATCACAGCACTAATGCAACTCCCTCGTGACTCGTAATTTCGTTAAAATATACATTTTGTAACGGAATATTGTTTTAATGTTAGCTCATCGAAGTTTTTGGAACGAAGTGTAATTTACTTATGTGTGCACGACGTTTGTATTAAGTATTTTTATAATTTATAGATTTAAAATATTCGATTTGGAACTGAAAACTCAATCAACTCATTCTCTTATAAAAATTCTAAAGAAAGACCAGTATTGGAAGCAATAGTACGCATATGCGGCGGATACCGACCGAAACTTTGAATATTAGTCAAGAATCGAAACCCGGAACCCCAGTGCTACATGCAATATTCATACCACTGAACTATGGATACGGTTATTTAAATCGAATTTCGAAAACAAAACCTTTATTGTGTTGATACAGTTTATTGAATGAATTCATTAATTTCGAAGTTAATCGTGAACAAACAAACTAACAGACTAACAAAAAATTTAAAATTTATCTTAATGACCATTATTTAATCATCCACTCATAATAATTTTGATTAACATACTTCTTGGGCCACGAACCTTCGTTTGCGTATGCAGAACAACTGTCCAAAGTTTTATCATAATCGAATGAATAGTTTAAGAGGGCATACAGAGATATTTATGTATATACGTATAGTTAATAGTTATAATTATATTATAAGTATATTTTGACGGGCTCGTTGGCGCGTTCGGTAGAACACCTGCCGTGCGCATCTATGGGTCGTGGATTCGAATCCCACCGGGACAACATGTTTATAATTTTTCGTAACTTCGGGCATTGATCGGGTGGGAGGAATATCGAAATTCCGACCGGGTAACGAAACACCGTTCATAGATGGAATAATCGTGAAGTACAAATTGCGTGTTTCGGTTTCAGTCTATGGATTTCCGAATTCCGAAAAACGTATAGTTTTGAATGTTAATCTAAACTTCTAAAGTCAAAAAAATCAAAAAAAAACAAAAATCAAAAGTTTTTTATTTCAAATAGCCTTTGCAGGCTCTTATGAAACGTCTAGTTGCACGGTTCCAAAAAGTGGGTCTCATGGAGAAGAACCGGCAAGAAACTCCATGGACACTCTTTTCAACAATGGTTTAGCTTACAAGGACTCGGTTACAATAGTAATAATCGGCTGAGAAGTTTATATAATGCAAGGTATACAGAGATTCTATACAATGCAAAAGAAAATTGAGTTTTTACTATTAGTGTAAAATGAGATACACACACTTGCACAGCGCAAGTTGCCAGGGAAGGCAAGGAAGTCATCTCAAGGTTACACAAAAACACAAACCAAGACAGTCATTGCTGCGAACATTGCATTCCCCCGGTCAGCAATAAATAACGGGCTCAAATAAATGTCCGTACTTATGTCCGGCAACGGCTTGTGTTGTAACGTCACGGTGCAGAGAATAGTAACCGCTACTTACATAGAAATACTTTTAGCGAACAATAGAATTAACTACAAGGATATTGGGTTGTTTTAAATGGACTTTTCTCTTGGAGTAAGTGTTGCTTACGCACTTTTTCAGATAGAAGTCTTATAATAAAGCAGTTTTGATATTTATTGATAGTAATAGGCCCGGCTTCGCACGGATGCAATGTAGATGTACTATATTAAAAAACCTATGATACTCGCTGATAACACTGGTCTACAGTAAAAAAGTATTCGAAATAATTTAAACTAATTTTTGTTTGTCTACCCATGCTGAATATAAGTTGATAAGTAAAATTCATTTATTAGTTTGAATTTTTGCGATACTTGACATTTTCTAAATTTAATTTTTCTACCCTGATTGAACTTGATAATGTTCATATTTACTTAGTTTATAGGCATTGGCTGTTAAAAATATTGGGTTTTAGTGCTCTGTTCTGTATTACTAAGTGATAAAAGTGTTAAACGTGAAGAAATAATTATATTTTAAAGCAAAATGTTTCGAAAATGTGTGAATAAACTCTACATTTTTTTTACATTGGTGGTGAGGTGATATTTACTAAACAAAGGGTGTTCTATATCACCTACATTAAAAATGCCTATCTATACATATAATAAAAGAGTAGGATCGAAATTACGCTTCACTAAATATTTTTACCAGAAATTAAGAGGGGTGATAAAAAAAGGGTAGCAGAATGCATAAATGCAATTTTTAAGATTCTTGTCTGTCTGTCTGTCTGTCTGTCTGTCTGTCTGTCTGTCTGTCTGTTTGTTCACGCTAATCTCCGAAGATACTGAACCGATTTTCGCGTAATTTATACAAATATATTAAGCAAAGTCCAGGGCAACATATAGGTTTTACTTTATTACTTTGTTTCATCGAAATCGGTTGTCGGAAAAAAAAGTTATCATCATTTAAATATTATTTTAAAGGCATCATTTCAACAAATTGCAATGAAAACTGACTCGCGTTGAATTTTTTCGAATTGTCAGATGTCAATCACAGTTTGATATGTAGAGTGCTTGCCAGATAAGTCTGCGCGCGACGGGTGGCGTACCAAATATTGCCAGGTATAGAAAGCAAACTCAAACCACTATGCAACACCAAAAAAATCACCGGCATTCTGAATGTTAATTCGTATTAGGTATACTTAGTATACAACAGAAAACAAATTTATATTTAGATATCACGTCGAATTAACTAATGAAATCTGACGTGATGTAACAATTTTATTTGTAAATTTCAATTAGTTTTAGGGTGATGAATAATAATTACATACTAAAACTCAGTGAAAATATATATATTTTTAATTTGTTACATATTGTAAATGAATAACCCCTTATTTACCTGCTCCATAAGAAATATTTACATAATCTACAATTAAATAAAACAACACCAAATTTTATATTAATATATATTTAATGTAAATCATTTATCGAGAATATAGCAGAACTTCTAAATTTTGGATAACTATGGTCCATCAGTGGGTCAATCTTTCCATTCTATTTTCACATGTTTCTGATTCACTTGACTCGTTATTAGAAGAGTTTGAAGTTTTGCTGTCACTTGCATGATCAATTATAAATTTGTCCAGTTCTATGTCCAAAAGCCTGTCAGATTCAAAATATTGGTCTACGATTTTTTCAACATGCTGACACACATTATCGAATTAAATGCCGCTTCAGATTGAAGATATTTCACCTGTGGCTTGATTTAAATTTTTTTCCACAATACGTCTTTTTTTTCAATGGGGTTTAAATCCTAAAACAAACTAAATCATTAACCAACAACAAAGTAAAAATATGTATCGTATAAAAATACCCCACATAAAGACATAATACCATGTACTGGTCACCCCAAAAATTACCTGTCAAGTAATAAAAAGTTTTGAAAATGGTACAATCGGCCCTTTATTTTGCCGTTCTGCTTCATAAGCACGTTTTACTTTCAATATAACATCTCTACCAGCACTTTTTATAACCTTAGGCATGATGATTACCAATAAAATCGAATAAAAACGCCACTGCTGCACACTAATTCCGGAAAACAATATGACGGAAAGAAATTTAGTTCCAATTTTTGCCGCGCGCAGACTTATCTGGCGCGCACAATAAATGAAATAGTTTGATAATTTCGCCGTTTTTCGATATGTGTTCGTGGCATAGTGGATATACGGTCGTACTACGTAATTTCAGATGCGAGTTCGAATCATCACTCAGGGAAATATTTTTTTGTATTTATTTTTTTATATATTTAAAAGAAATAATATTGAAAATAGAAAATGTATTATTGAACTATTCTATTATATAAAAATGTATTTCTTATGAGATCGTTTATTTCCAAGGGAATTAAACAAAAATATCTGAAATTAAAAGTGATCAATTAAATGAAATAAATATAGAGGTGGATATAGTATCTTCCACACTAATTAAATTTATTAAAAATTAAGTATTTGGCCAACATGGCCATACTATTTTTTTTCATTCATTTTACGTTGCATTTCTCCATACCTTCATTTTATTCGTATTTAGACATTTTCTTGGCGTTTTTTCCATGTGTCGCAAGTATTTTCAAACCCCCGTACAATTTTCGTGCATATATTTAAGACGGAAAATGCATTGAATCCAATCTTCGACTGAACTCTGATTAGTGGAAAAAAGACACATATCTGCATTTTGGTGACGTAAAATTTGATTGATATGCATCTCCCTAAAGTTTCTTTAAAGTCAGGTTCATTTTTTCAATTACTATGGTATTTCTTTTGAATTTCAAATCATCATTTGAACCCCAACCTCAACCACCATTAAACATGTCGATAATATGATGCAAAAGCAACCGTCAATGACTACTCTGATAGCTCTTTCCGAAAAGAAATCACCAAGTACAGAGGATAGAGGATATATAATATGAAGAAAGCTTGCTCAAAAGTTCAGCATAAAGTGATCCCCACGCGAACGAAGTCGCGGGCATCAGCTAGTTCTTAATATATTAACGAAAACATAAAATACCAGGATAATAGTATGGTTCCACATTTCTGCTGCAATCCACGTGCTACAGGTTTAAAAGATTGGCCGTGTGGAAAAAAAGTTATTTCATTTTACAGTGCCGTGAATTGAAAAAAACTGATTATTATTTCTGCCTGACAACTCGTGTAATTGGAAAAGGCAAGGTGTTTCTAAAAAAAAGAAGAATATCGTCAAATGTACTGTTGTTAACTAATCCTCTGCCGCACAGCAATCTTCACCCGATTCCGAAACATCCTAAGATGAAATTACAATTACTTCATCATCAATTTCTTCAATGTCAGAATATTAAATACCTAGTAAATCATGATAGCCATACAGGATAACACAAAGTGAATTAAAGAATCTTGTACGGGACTTAGAATTGTCCAAGAACAAAACAGAACTACTAGGCTCGAGACTGCAACAATGGAACCTTGAAAGTAGTGTGACTTTTATTATATATCTTAAAATGTAACATGTCCTTGAAAATGCACTTTCTATGTTTTCATTTGAACTTCTTTCCGGATAATTGTGGGGCTTTTAGCGATGAACAACGGGAGCGCGTCTACCAGGACATCGCAAGCATGGAAAACCGGTATGAAGGCCATTGGAACATGTCATTGTTGGCAGATTATTGCTGGACTGTTTGTCGAGATGTTATAGAAGCAGAATACAAGAGGGTAGCGAATTATCTATATCGTTATTCGAATAATGAAGAAAAAATTGTATGCTTTCTGTTAATTATTCCAAATATCATTTGGAATAATTAACAGAAAGCATATTTTCTAAAAAAGGAAAACTAATTTTAATGTATATTTAATATTTTTGTATTCAGTACGTACAAATAAATAAAAAAAACTACTTTTCATAAAGAATACTTTTTTAAAGTTAAAATTTATGTACCTTTCAATTGGTGAAATGATTTTTAAAATCGGTCGAGTAGTTTTTGATTTAAATCGTAACAAACAAACAAATTAATCTTTCCTCTTTTTAATATTAGTATAGATATCTTATCAATGAGTGGTGGAAATCTTAATTCCGTCCGTGTAAAAAGAGTTGAAGTTTTCGCGAAACCCAGAGCGCGTTTCGCGTTATATACGTATTTCTTTCTAGACAACACACATTTCTTTGTTATATTATTATTATCTAATACAAATATTATTTGTGTATCTTATGTATGTAACTTATCTTTAAAATAAACTTTACTAAATTACTGAGGCCTGAAGCCCGAATTTTAATTTTTTGCCCATTGATTGAGATTGTAACAAGTTAAAAGACTCTCTGCCTAATGCCCTATCCTTATATGGGAAAAAGGCTTGTTTTTCTGTATGTATGTATTATATTGCATGTTCAATAAGTTCGTTGAAATAAATAAAGTCACTTTGCCTCCTTGTTCTTACGTTTTTACGGCTAAAGGTAGCGTTCCGATCTTGACTGCCGCGACTCGGCAGTCGATGCCGTCGGCTGCAAGCACTGCCAACTGCTCAGCAGCGTGACCACGTTCATTCCGATCGTAACTGCCAGGCAGTATAACGGCGAGTGTCTGGTCTTCTTGGTCGCTAAATACCGCCATTTTTATTTTAGAGCACGTGCAGCAATAGAGGGTCGCGCTGCCAGACTGCTTCACAAGCGGCTGGGCAGCGCTGCCACTCGTGCGCAGCTTGGCCGCACGACCCGGTCGCGTGCATCGGAAAGCTCTCTATGCATGATCATACAGAGCGGTGCGTTGCTGCCCGGCAATGACTGCTGGGTCGCAGCTGCCGAGTCGGGGCAGTCAAGATCGGAACGCTACCTTAACACTGAACTTTTGATGAAACCCTAGAAAAGAGATTTCTTCTCCTTTCAAAAAACTTTTTTGTGACCGAAGCTGCGTAAATTCCCTAGTAATATGATAATTTAATTAATGCTAAGAAGATATTAGAATAACAGAAATACCGCAAGGGTGCAAAGTGCGGTAATCTCATAATGCAACGCTATAAGCCGATATGTTTGATGTGCCCACCCTAGCGGGGACGGATTTAGATATTTTTTGCCTTTTTGTTAGTTTAAAAAAAAGGTAAGGTAAGGTATGTAGGTTTATCTACCATCGATACTGTCACACAAGGATTGTGGTTAATATTGACGTTTAGCGTGGGTAACAGTATCACATCGTCCCGATTCAGAAGTTACTACTGTCACTTTCATACTTTCTAAAGTAGTTTAGAACAAACTGGCTGTTTATTATTACACCTGAAATATAATAACTTTTGTTTCTATCCAAGCTTATAAATATAAAAAGCTCTTATTAACTATATTTATGGTGTTCTTGTATAAGAAAAAACGTGACTTCTTTAACACAATATCTCCTAGCTAAGAACTCAGCTGGCAAATTTAAAACTGTACATTTAAAATTGGATAATAAATAATTTTATTAATATTATATTAATTTACTAGCAACGCGTCCCGGCTTTACATGGGTGCAATGTAGATGTACTATACACAAAAGCCACTGATAATGTAGCTTTCTATTGGTGAAAGAATTTTTAAAATCGGTCCAACAGTTTTTGAGTTTATTCATAACATACAAAAATACAAATCTTTCCTCTTCATAATCTTCTTGTAATTTTGTAAAAATTCTCGTGTTACAATGTTCTTTCCCATACTCCTCCGAAACAGCTCGACCGATTCTTATGAATTTTTTTATGCTTATTCAGTAAGTCTGAGAATCGGCTACTTATGATATGATAAGGTATGTCCACCCCAAATTTTTATTTTCTTGGATATCTTTTTTTATTTTTTTATTATGTGGCGTTAAAAATAAACACAACCCTATATTTTCACTCTTCTATTACCAACCCCTGCTTTTTTTGTCAAAAAATCTAGACCCGTGCGAAGCCTGGGCGGGTCGCTAGTATTAGTATAGATTAATAGTGGTTGTAATTCCGTCCCTGTGTTGTTTACAAGCAATTTCCCTAATGCATAAGATAGCATTGCAACCGCACTACACTACACATGGCCGGCTATGAAATATTCATGACTGAGCGGAGTTATCGAAATTATTGGACGGCGGTATGCAACATGTTTGATATTATTTTATTATTTGTCTTAAACTAAGTTGTATCGGCACCTACTTGAATCCCACTAGGTGTGAAATGCTTGTATATGTGTATGGTTCGATAAGTGCTTACATACTGCCTGCCTTTTTTTACATACTTAATATAGATTTTAATTTTGGGACATTTCACGTGAAGCGGACAGGGAAAAAAAAGTGAGGTTCTGAAAATCGACCACATTCGGCCCATTTGTACTTCTAGTAGGTATGAATGTGTACGCAAAATATTTTTTTTGTATAGTGTATATTTACCAAGTTATAGGTTTCAAAAGAATTGTCGTTGATTGGTACTACAATTTTTCGAAAGTAATTTTTCGAATATAACAAATCTACTATAAAATATTTTACATAGCGATACATATTAAAAATATACTGTTCTTTTTGACAGTAAAAAAAAATTTAAAAATTAAAAAAAAATTAATGGTTAAAACCGGAAGTAAACTTTTCAAACCAGAATTACAGGCACTTCGACCAATTTTTTTTTATTTTTTTTTCTTTCAAAATATAGCTTAAATGATAATGAAAGTACACTAGAAAATTTAAAATGGGATCTCTATTAGTTTAGGAGATACGTTGAATAATATACACCCGCGTCGCAAGGGGCGTCATATGTAGCGCTTGCAAGGTTGAGCAGTTTGCGCGATATTGCAACTTTATTAATATTTTATATCGTTTTAGCGTATATTTAATAATATAGTATAAAGAAAAAACGTTTTTGGAGCAGTAGAAAAGTTTTATTATTTGCGAAACGTGACTAATAGCGCCATCTGTTAGTAACGTGTAGTACTTTTTTTTGTCTCAGATAGAGTCAAACGGTCAAAAACCTATCTACAAGAAAGAGATAGAAATATGACGCCTAGCGGTTTCGTAACTTAAACTTTAGTGTTGCTTTAACCGCTCAGCGACTTGTGCACGTTTTAATCTGTGACAGTTGTTATTATTAATGGCGCCGTACGGTGATCGATGTTTTAACCCATTTCACTTGGTACTTCATCGAAAATTTAAAAATTTAAGGAAAATATCTAAATGTTTAGCTCAAAAGTGGAGTTTTTCACAAGATCTTTACGTATGTGCCTCCTGCAGGAAACGACTTTTGACTGAATCTCCTCCAGTAGCTAATGAAGACATTGTGCAATGCAGTCAAACATCTAGTGAACCTTCGCAAAACATTGAAGATGAACCGTTTATTCCCGAAGATAAGTTTAAACATATTTCCACCCAAACCGACACATCCATAGAAAACGAAGAAATTTTAAAGCAGCTAAAAGAGAAATTCAATCATCCTTCTACTTCTACTTCTATGAAGACTATGATATTAACAATAGCACCCAATTCACAGCTTCATTCCAACAACCACAGGCCTTCTTGTAAAGAGGACCAGTTCTGCCATAGATTCCCATTGTAAAATTGTTAAAATTACAAAATAAACAGTTCTTGTGTTGTACCAATGTTGTTTTATTATGTTTGAACTATTTTATGACAGTAATTTATACAAGCCATTTTATTTGACGCACACCAACCGATCTAAGCATAAGTGCATATATAATCATAAGTGCTACATATGACGCCCCTTGCGACGCGGGTGTATATTATTCAACGTATCTCCTAAACTAATAGAGATCCCATTTTAAAATTTCTAGTGTACTTTCATTATCATTTAAGCTATATTTTGCAAGAAAAAAAAATAAAAAAAAATTGGTCGAAGTGCCTGTAATTCTGGTTTGAAAAGTTTACTTCCGGTTTTGTCCATTAATTTTTTTTTAATTTTTAAATTTTTTTTTACTGTCAAAAAGAACAGTATATTTTTAATATGTATCGCTATGTAAAATATTTTATAGTAGATTTGTTATATTCGAAAAATTACTTTCGAAAAATTGTAGTACCAATCAACGACAATTCTTTTGAAACCTATAACTTGGTAAATATACACTATACAAAAAAAATATTTTGCGTACACATTCATACCTACTACAAGTACAAATGGGCCGAAAGTGGTCGATTTTCAGAACCTCACTTTTTTTTCCCTGTCCGCTTCACGTGAAATGTCCCTTTTGTCAATCATCGTTTATAATAACTTTAAATTTTATTTTATACTCCTTGCTTTCTTTTATCATCCCCCTCAATTTCTAGTAAAATTATTCAACGTAGTATAGTTCCGATTTTATTGTTTTATAACATATATAGATTTTATAGTATTATATTAAATTTAACAGAGATTTGTTAAAAATTATTTATATGGATCTTATATAGGTAGGTATATAGAAATATGGATGTCCACGGAAATTTTAAAACCCTGTTTCGAAGTCTGATATTACATTATTGTGTTTATATTATTACATGTTTCCACTTTCTTATTTAGATAAAAGATATTCGTCGACGACTCATATTAAAAAAAAATTAATACTTTGAATTATTAAACTGTCACACTATTGCATAAACCTAAATCAACTTTATCCAATAGAACATAAAATTACAACTTTACATTTGTGTGGGCGCAATGACAGATTGCTATAAGCCCCGGGTTCGACTCCCTGTTTGCACATATCATTAGCACCTATTAACACCCCACAGGGTTTGCTGATCGAAAGACTTATCTTAATTAAAAATATTTATACAGTAGGTTTTACATTATTTAAAACATCCTTTATACATACTTACTATATGTATACTTACATATATGGATATAAATATTCTACACCTGTTCTTCAAGTCTAACATTCTCAGCGTTTTATCCGCCAAAGGGATGCCTTGAGTGAGTAATTCAACACTTATTATAGAAAAGTAGGGTTTAGATACTTGAGTAAACTAAATTTTCATTTTAAAAAATAATTCAATACTTGGCTCCCACATCGTGTGTTTAGTTTATATTAATTATAAAACTTATTACGTTAAGGTACAGACTAATTTTAGCACAATATGTCTAAACCTCAGTGGTTTTTGATGCTGTATCTTAATATAACTTTTGAATTTGTATTTTTAAATGGTAAATTAATTTTAAAAAAAAGTATTTTTTTTGATTCCTTTAATTGTCTTTGTCTTTTGTCTTTTTTTCTCGTTTATATTTTTTTAAATTATTATAGTTAATTACTAAAAGAACATGGTTGCAGCGCCTTACAAATATTTTGTAAAACAAAAACTTGGCGATTAAAAAGAGTGGCGGCGTTGTTCTCTTCCGTTCTATGCCCTTGATGTCAGAACTGGCAGTAAATGTAAAATTAAAATTAATTTGTATTTTTTGTAGATAGGTTTTTGACCGTTTGACTCTATCTGAGACAAAAAAAAGTACTACACGTTACTAACAGATGGCGCTATTAGTCACGTTTCGCAAATAATAAAACTTTTCTACTGCTCCAAAAACGTTTTTTCTTTATACTATATTATTAAATATACGCTAAAACGATATAAAATATTAATAAAGTTGCAATATCGCGCAAACTGCTCAACCTTGCAAGCGCTACATATGACGCCCCTTGCGACGCGGGTGTATATTATTCAACGTATCTCCTAAACTAATAGAGATCCCATTTTAAATTTTCTAGTGTACTTTCATTATCATTTAAGCTATATTTTGCAAGAAAAAAAAATAAAAAAAAATTGGTCGAAGTGCCTGTAATTCTGGTTTGAAAAGTTTACTTCCGGTTTTGTCCATTAATTTTTTTTTAATTTTTAAATTTTTTTTTACTGTCAAAAAGAACAGTATATTTTTAATATGTATCGCTATGTAAAATATTTTATAGTAGATTTGTTATATTCGAAAAATTACTTTCGAAAAATTGTAGTACCAATCAACGACAATTCTTTTGAAACCTATAACTTGGTAAATATACACTATACAAAAAAAATATTTTGCGTACACATTCATACCTACTACAAGTACAAATGGGCCGAAAGTGGTCGATTTTCAGAACCTCACTTTTTTTTCCCTGTCCGCTTCACGTGAAATGTCCCTTTTGTCAATCATCGTTTATAATAACTTTAAATTTTATTTTATACTCCTTGCTTTCTTTTATCATCCCCCTCAATTTCTAGTAAAATTATTCAACGTAGTATAGTTCCGATTTTATTGTTTTATAACATATATAGATTTTATAGTATTATATTAAATTTAACAGAGATTTGTTAAAAATTATTTATATGGATCTTATATAGGTAGGTATATAGAAATATGGATGTCCACGGAAATTTTAAAACCCTGTTTCGAAGTCTGATATTACATTATTGTGTTTATATTATTACATGTTTCCACTTTCTTATTTAGATAAAAGATATTCGTCGACGACTCATATTAAAAAAAAATTAATACTTTGAATTATTAAACTGTCACACTATTGCATAAACCTAAATCAACTTTATCCAATAGAACATAAAATTACAACTTTACATTTGTGTGGGCGCAATGACAGATTGCTATAAGCCCCGGGTTCGACTCCCTGTTTGCACATATCATTAGCACCTATTAACACCCCACAGGGTTTGCTGATCGAAAGACTTATCTTAATTAAAAATATTTATACAGTAGGTTTTACATTATTTAAAACATCCTTTATACATACTTACTATATGTATACTTACATATATGGATATAAATATTCTACACCTGTTCTTCAAGTCTAACATTCTCAGCGTTTTATCCGCCAAAGGGATGCCTTGAGTGAGTAATTCAACACTTATTATAGAAAAGTAGGGTTTAGATACTTGAGTAAACTAAATTTTCATTTTAAAAAATAATTCAATACTTGGCTCCCACATCGTGTGTTTAGTTTATATTAATTATAAAACTTATTACGTTAAGGTACAGACTAATTTTAGCACAATATGTCTAAACCTCAGTGGTTTTTGATGCTGTATCTTAATATAACTTTTGAATTTGTATTTTTAAATGGTAAATTAATTTTAAAAAAAAGTATTTTTTTTGATTCCTTTAATTGTCTTTGTCTTTTGTCTTTTTTTCTCGTTTATATTTTTTTAAATTATTATAGTTAATTACTAAAAGAACATGGTTGCAGCGCCTTACAAATATTTTGTAAAACAAAAACTTGGCGATTAAAAAGAGTGGCGGCGTTGTTCTCTTCCGTTCTATGCCCTTGATGTCAGAACTGGCAGTAAATGTAAAATTAAAATTAATTTGTATTTTTTATTGACGTTAATTGTGCATTGTGTTACCTAAATTAACAAATGATTTTTGAATTTCAATTTGAGCATACACAACAAAAAAATAATTAATAGTAGGAAACAATGAAATATAATTTTAGTGTAGTTTACGAATTTATTTATTTATTTATTTATTAAACGTTACTTGTCTTGACAGTTTCCCAATGCGACAAGTAACTTATACACTACATACTATACACTATACTTATACATAACTTATACACTACAAATTAAAAAACACCCAATATAAAATAAATATAAAATAACAAAAATCCTAAACCATACAATATCATATATAATCTATTACTACAACTAACCATATGTTACAGTAAATAAAACTAATCTTGTCAGCTCACTCAATGCTTCCATAAACACATCTACTCTGTCACAAACTTTATTTATGACAGAAATAGATCTGTTTATGGGCGCTTTCTCTAACAAGTTAGTTCTGGCCGGTGGTACCATCAGGAGTGGTGGGCGATGGCGCCTCCACACATACCGATCGGGCACATATAAATTCATAACTCCCAATAATTCCGGATTGTGAGAATTTCCACGCAAAACCTTCAACATATACATTACTAATGTAAAGTCCCTTCGCACTTTTAGTTCAGTGTAGCCCACCATACCTAGAACAAACAGCGTTGGGTACATTAGTGGATAAAAGGGATACACTCCGTATAATTTCAAATAGAGGTGTCTTGATTTTATTTACATGAAATATTTTTTAATGTAGGTATATAAACTCAAGCTTTAACAATGACTAACTTATCAATTGAAAACGATCAATCATCTTTAGCATGTCTTCAATCTCCGATAAATATTGCTATATCTAAACGACGTAAAATAACAATTTGACAGCCGGAAGTTTTGGCAACGATTTATTATCGAAAAAACCGCCTAAAAGCCATTTACAAGATGGCGGAAATTCCCGCCAATATTATTGCAATATGGGGACTTGACACGTGACTGCTTTGTTAATGGAAGGAATGAAAAATATTTTGTAAAGGTGATGGGCAGGAAGTAAGCTTGAGATCATTTCTGGAAAGTTACGCTGTTCTGTGACGTCATTTGTCAGACAAGCTTAACGATGTGGTCTGGAGTGCTGGTACCACGATCTCTAAGACCAGTATTATTACCGTCTTACTTCACGAGAGAACGTGATAGCGCGATATATTTTGTATAGCTCTGTCTCGCTCTATCGTCAAAACTTCTCAGATTGCCGTCCCATGAATTATGACAGTTCCTAAGTTTTTTTAATTAGATATCATAATAAATAAAAGAATAAGGAAAAGTTCGCCTCATATTTTATTATAAAATAATTTACAATAATAATTGTTATATGGAGACAATTGAACGATCAAACAAAAGATAAATCGCACCAATTATTAGGAGCAATTCCAACTTCCGGACATAATTGTTGACAATATGGATAATTTTACAATCGCCACTAATATGTCACTTTTATTGCCTTACACATAGACAAAGAAAACATTTATCTGTGATCCTTTACTCAATAGACATAGAACACATATTCCCATAATTTCGGTCAAGAAATCATAAGAGCAAACTTTAAAAAAGTTTTATTGTATTGATAAACTTTACCAAAGAATAGTGAGTTTTATTATTACTACAATAAAGTCAATAATTAAAAGAACACAACAGCCTTGCGATTCTGTATAACATGTAATAATCTAAACAAATGCTATTATAATATAAATTCAGGAGCAGACACCTTAGAGTTCGAAATGCATCCAACCTCGTTCATCAGAAATTTGAAAAAGGAACGCAGAAAACAATAGCATCCATTTGGCGGCTGCCACGCGGCTCGCACGCTCCGACATGGCGCCGACTTTTGACAGTCATTAGAATGTTTTGTGTTGATTAGATTAATGTGCGGTCTTCGATTTCCACGATGAAGCCCTGAATGTTTTTATTTATAGCGAAATAAAATATTTTTAGTGTGTAATGTTTCCTTTGCGGTACGTCACAACTATTTTTCAAGAGTGTTATAGGGGAATTTGTCACGGTTTTTTTAAAAAATTGTTAAACTTTAAGTTGTATTAACCTAAACATTAATAAAAAATCTATTTAAGTATACATACTATAAGCTTATTATTTAATTCTAGTTGTTTATAAAATAAACTGATCTATTTCTCAAATATAATTAGTTTATTATCCAAAAACATAACACTATATCATTTTTATTATTCTCTATCAGCCGTTTTATAACGGAGTGACAATTGACATTTTCCCGCCTTTTTCGAACATCCAATGTTAAATGTCAATTGTCACTACGATGTCAACTCATTCAATTTTTAGTAATTAATAAAAATATTAATTATGTAAATATGATCCTAACAATACTAAGTATAATATTAAACATTTAAAATTACAAATTAAATAACTAAAGTCCATAATAAAGTCTATGGTCGAACAGCAGGACTAAATACAATTTAATTTGGCATGACAACTTCTAAAACGGTAGCTTGTATATTAATGTTAATATCTTAACAACCGGAAGATGGTAACGTTCCCACTGGACGTAGAAAAAATAAGTTGTCCGGAACTATGTTATATAGGCATTATGTCAAGTAACTTTAGAGAAACGATCAATGTTTATATAAAAAAAGTACACGTTCCTTTTTCTATTTGAATATTATGTTGCCATACTTAAAAAAGTGCTCCTCAACCGAACTCCCAAGAGGTCAAGACAAATTGGATTATGCGTGGAAAATAATGAAAAAATAATATAACGGTTTTTCAAGTCCAGCTGTGAATGGCACGTGCCTCTGTTATGATACCTCGGGGACTTACGTAGTTGACATGATATCAGCTTCGGTTGTACATAAATAACTTTGGGACAAAATTTGTCGACGTTGCCAACTTGTATACAGTTTTAGATCAACGTAACCTTACAAATACATAAACCAATACAATCTACATATGTCCAGAGTCTATATTCAAATATGTGTAGAGAGTATGTAGTAGAAATGATCTGTCAGAGGAAGCCGTATAATTCTTAAAAATAAATCTTTCAATGAGTTAAAACTCTTTGCAAAGACAACATAAGGTACATATAATTATGTATAATGAGTTTAATAACTTCTAATTAGAATAAAGGAAATTATTTATTAGAAACTAGTGGACAACGTCTTGTTCTACCACAATTTTGGCTTCGAAATTATATAATTATTCTTAAATTTGAATATGCCCATTTACCCACTATAATTGTCTAATATGTCACTGATTTGCAGTTGACATCTGTTATTCCAAAAAAGCTAAGAATGCATGACGTGAGCTGTCAAGATGGCGGAGTTCCGAATCTAATTTATTTTATAATGAAGAAAGGGATTTCTTAAGATTTTACAAATTTTTTTTTACATACAAACCTTCTCCTAAAAATTCTGAAGACAACAAAAAAAATTTAGCTCAATCGGTCCAGCCGTTCTCAAGTGATGCGAGTACATACATGCGGCATTTTATTTTTATTTATATAGACTAGCGGACTCGACAGACTTTGTCCTGCCAGAATGTTGGCTTCAAAAAAAAATTCTAAATTTGAATTTGCTATTTTCCCACTTCTATTCTATAAATTTGCAGTGGACATATGCATGCGTGACATGAGCTGTCAATTCCGAAAATGTTCTGATATTTTAATAGTTATTCTGTTATTCGAGACATTGACGAATCTGACAAATAAGATATCACCAAAATCGGTGCAGCCGTTCTTGGGTAAGACTTTGTTTTATATATTTAGACATTTCCGAATTGATTAATCTATCATCATATTTAATTAAAATATTTCTAAAAAACGAATATATTAACTATTACTATTTATTTATCAGTTAGAATTATGTAAAGTAAAAAATAAACTAATGGGTTGCAATTTATTCGAGACATAAATCCATTATGGGAAAAACCTATATCAATGTGTGTTTTAGTATAAAAACTAATGGAAATTAGAACGCAACGCAGATGAAGTTCTTAGCCATAATATGTATATAGGTAAGGTTTATAAGTAGTTACTTAACATTTTTTTTATAATATAGAAGGAAACAAGTCTGTGTCTCTACTGATGGAAAGTTAACACCTCCGCCCATGAACATCCACAACACCAGAGGACTTGCGGATGCGTTGCTGGTCTTTGAGGTAGAAATAGGAATAGAATTTTACATGATGAACAGATTTTCTCCATCCTCATCAATTATATGCATAAAATAAAGTATGAGACCGTATCCTCACCCCTGCGGCACACCCCCGCATTAATGCAAGTTTTAATCAAAAAAATCATGGGTGTGAAATCCAAACACGAGGGGAATACATTTTCCCATATCGATAATGAATTATTTGTTATACTGAGGTAAAAAATAACACGTTTTTTTCATAGATTTGACGTGTGCATTTTAATCAGAAGACAATCAGGAAATTATTTTGTGTCAATAAGCGTGATTGTGGGGGACCGTCATTGTAACTGCCGATGCCCCGATGACTCTGTGATTTGTTTGCAGGAAATTATGGAAATAATTATTTTTTTACATTTGCTGTTGAACGTGGGGGAAATTGTTTGTTGGTAGTTTTTAAATAAATTTGAAATAAAAATGAAATCTTAATGTAAAAACTAAGTTGTATAAAAATTATTTTCGAGGCCAATGTAGGTGTCCAACCCCAAAGTAATTATTGTAATTACTGACTACAAAAGCTCTCTGTACGTTACTTATATTTATGTAGAAATAATAAACTAAAATTAAAACTGAGTTATGAGCTAGTCTTACGTATATAAGTCAAAAATAATCAAACTTTGAAACGTAAATATTAACAAATGATCCTACAATTTGGAACTAACTACAAACTATAGAGACCACCTATTCATTAAAAATATTGTAATATGTACCTTTACTTACTTGGTTTAAATAGGTTCGTAATTATTTAGATATAGGTAGATGGATAGATATAGATCATGTTTTTTTTCACTTATCAGTAGGTACTACTTTCGAGCCATCTCTTAACTTGAAATTTTCATCAATTTCAACTAAGCGGTTTAGCGCCACATAAACTTAGGTAACAGACAGACATAGAACAAACGAGTGAAGACAAACTAAGATATAAGATATCTCTATATATAATGATATCCCAACATTGACATTAGAAGTCGAGTTTTAAGTGAAAGTGTCATGTTAGACCCGGAAGACAAAGAGATAATCGATTAAAACACGAGAAAACGGTTGACAAAATTTTGTCGTGGTGGTGGTGAACATCGCTCTAGTAATATATTTAAAAGCGAATTTATTATAGTGTACAGTAATGGAGTAACACAATAATCGCAGTAACAACGGGATCAATGAGCCGCGCTAAGCTACCGACACTGCGCCCCATATGCCGCGGAGCTGTGTACTGCGATTCGTTTATTTGATGCTTTTGCTATTAATATTAATTTGAGGCATGGCTAGCTTCATATAATGCACTATATCACGATGTTTTCTTTAAAAAAAAGTTTAAATCACTAACCGATTTTGGATAATAGAGTATTTGGATATTTATATATTCTTTTATAGTAATTATGTGAACTAAATGCTTGAATTTCAAATAAATCATTTTAGTCGTCTTTATTTGTTCTTTAAAAAGAATATTTACTAATTATAATTTTCTTGTCACCCAATATTTAACTTAGGATCTAATACTTTCTTATGAATTTCGTATTTTAACCTTATTAATACTCGTATATTCAACCTGAAAATATGTAGATATATATGGACTAAAATTTGTAAAACGATATAAAACATTTTTATACTCCCAATGACCACACGCACAAGATTTCTATAAAATGTGTGTTTTGAGTGATAATGAAGGAGTTATGTAAAGAGACAATTTCATAAATCTCAGATTTTGCTTTCGTCAACTATCAAAACGCATTGAGCGCTCTATACCAACCCCTATTCAAGTACTTATTTCGCGTGTAGTATAGTGTAGTGACGGACGTATCAAAAGAAAGTGTTTTCAATAGTATGAATATTAATTATCGTAAAATAATTCACAAAATATGCCTCCCTCGACCTGATGTGCATTTTGATTTTTTAATTTAATTATTTAATAATATGCAAAGGGCTCCTTTGTGCTCTTGAATAGGCTTGTCGCGTTTTTTATAAAATATTAATTGAAATGTTTTTAAATTTTAAATAGAAAATACGATAAAGTTGTTGAGAAGATAATTTTGTAAAACAACAAAAACTATGTTACTCGCTGATAATTAAAATTTATGTTTTTTTTTAATACATTATAGTTAGACGTTTGACCACGATCCTGGTGGTAAGTGGTGATACGATCCAAGAAGGGGCACGTCTGTCTAGAAGAAGCCTATTCACCCTAGCCTTAAAGATATCCAAGTTATAGTGGTCCGGAAAGACAGATGCCGGTAGGGAGTTCCATTCCTTCGCAGTTTTAATTCGAAATGAGGATGCGAAGCGAACTGTGCGGATACGTGGAATATCCGCAATAAATGGATGGAGAAACTATGTGAAAGAATTTTTAAAATCGGTCCAGCAGTTTATGAGTTTATTCGTTACAAACATACAAAAATAAAGACACACAAAATATAACTATAGATTTAATTCGAAATTTAAATTAAAATCGAATGAGAACTAGGATTCTTATATCGTCTTGTAAGGAAATGAGATATTATAATGCATACATACTAGCATCTCGATAAGATTCTAATATGTATGTTTATAAATAACTTTAGGAATAATAAGTTAAGTAACCACTATTCACGTTAACCTACACAAAAATATATTTTATATAAAACACTAAAACAGTCAAATACACTCGACTGTTTTTAAGTTTTATGAAAATCATTAACTATCACTTTTTTATGTTAGATACCGACAGACGAGCATGAGATTCACTTGATGTTAGGTCCTGTTACCTCAGCCACAGAACATCTGTCAATGATGCGCCGTCGACCTACTTTTTTACTTCGAGCATTCGGAAATCCATGCACTTCACGGTTTTTTCCATCTATGAACGGTGGTTCGTTACCCAGTCGGAATTTAGTTATTCCTCCCACCCGATCAATGCTCGAAGTTACCAGACGTGGGGAAAACATGCTTACAGAAATTTATAAACATTTCGTCCCGGTGGGATTCGAACCCACGACCCATCGATGCGCACGGCAGGTGTTCTACCGAACGCGCCAACGAGCCCGTCAGACTTTATTGGGGAGTGGTTTTCTAAATCTGATATGATGCAATAAAACATACCTTATTCCTTTCAAGCAGAGCCACGGGAAAACACATAGTACATTGTATATTGCATAATCCAGACCGCTACCCCTTTGAAGGCACAGTGACTGTCAGTTTTGTTCAAAAAACGAATCGTTTATATTCATTTTCGTGCACTTTTTACCAATTTCTTTGTGAATGATTTGCACTTTTCCGAATCATTTATATCAATATATTGTATTATGTTTTATAATACAATGTGAATGAAAAATCTTTCAACAGATTATACGATATTATGTATCCAAACATTTAGTATGCTTTCCAGCAACCGTGGTCACTGGGAGACTGAAAGGTGACAGTTGTATGAATTGGAATTTCATAAAATTACTAAATACACTAAAGTAATTTATTTTTACACTATTGGTAGGTGCTGTAATTCTCTGGATTATGGCAATACCTACTAGCAAAACGGTTTTATATTTTTGTTGATACTTTATCAGTGAAATAATGTAATCAAAGTAAATGTAAGGAGTTACGTAAAATGATTCTGTCTTTTATACCTATTATGTATGGTAAATGAAAATGACAGCTATAGTTTTAAGTATAAATCTAATAAGCGTTCAAATACTCAAGTATTCGGTAATTATTCACTGCTTAAGCTTAGGTTAATATTATACTATAATATTAATAACGCATTGCCTATAAAAGAATACTTTACAAAAAAATATAGAGAATAGGTACTTTGTCATAAAGTTCCTACAAGTATTTGAAGTTACAAGTAGTACTACCTTATACGTAGAACTTATATTATACAACTTGTACTCTTTGAGATTTTCCATAATTATAAGTACATAAATATTTCTTCAAAAAGGCCAGGTCAAAAGTACTCGAAACCGACGAGTATAAAAGCATTGATGAAAGTGGAAGTTGCGAAAGTGCTATGTAAGGATCGGAGCATATGGAATTCCGTGATCTCTGCCTACCGCAATGGGAAAGAGGTATGATATTTATGTATAATGTATATGTAAACCCTTTGTAGAGATGTAATTTCAATAATAAATACCTACTAACCACCTACTTTTGATTACGTAACAAGCAGTGTAATCTTTTGTATGCAAAAAGTATTCATTGTTAGTCCGTCAAGAATCGGTCAAAAGTGTCCGGCTTTGTCCCAAACTTGTAAACAAAGACGAATCGACATTCCTCCCCGGCGACTCTTATCACACGTATAAATTCACCGCTGTCCCGACTTAGTCATTCGCTGATAGGAAATGTTACGTTAAATACCTTGCATTCTTGACAAAAACATTTGATATCTATATCTATATATTGTCGCCATATGCCATAAAAGTAAAGGACGTTATTTTTTCGGATTTTAGCCGGTTTGATTCCCGGGTGCGGCATGAGTTTCAAAAACACCTGAATGCGATTGGAATTTTGATATATTTATTTTATAGGTACTTAACACAAAGAATAAATATTTATGCCCTGTTTTTATGTAGAAAAGTTTTGTCTATTTTTTTTATATTAAAGGGGCAAACGGACAGGCAAGTCATCTGATGGTAAGTGACTACCGCCGCCCGTGGACTTCCGCAACACCAGAGGTCTTGAGGATGCGTTGCCGGCCTTTAAGTCTATGATCTCGTCCCAAAAAAACCCACGTTTCGATTATCCAAACTAGTAATCGAGGTTCTACTGTAATTGTGTGCAAACGTAGTTATTGGTATGTAATTTATTAAAATAACGAATCTGAAGGTTTTTTAAATCGAATAATGTTCCTGTTATTTTTTATTGTTGTGTGACATCTGTGCCTTTGCCCTTTCCCCAAAAAAAAAAACAAAGTACTTCAAAATTGTCCTATGCTCCAACCTCTTACAATATCCGGTTATAAGTGGGTACAATTTTTAAATCTATTTCTGAAACACTTTAAGGGATAAAAAATCTCATCAGTCCGTCTGTTTAAGAAGATTTATTTGGTGACAGCATTTGGAGGGACTAACAAGATTGTCATATATAGTTATACTAGCGACCCGCCCCGGCTTCGCACGGGTCTAGATTTTTTGACAAAAAAAAGCAGGGGTTGGTGATAAAAAAGTAAAAATTTAGGGTTGTATGTATTTTTTAATGCCACATTATAAAAAAATAAAAACAAAAAATTTCGTCCAAAAAAAAAAAAAAAAAATTTAGGGTGAACAACCCTTATCACTTAGGGGTATGAAAAATAGATAGTAGCCGATTCTCAGACCTACTGAATACGCATATAAAATTTGGTAAAAATCGGTAAAGCCGTTTCGGAGGAGTATCGCAACGAAAACTGTGACACGAGAATTTTATATATTAGATTGTAGAATTTACGCTATTTTTAATAGTTAAAATATTACTCACGTTTAAGCAAATTGCATTGATTGATTTACCTGTGACCATGCATGCGCTTCGATGGATGACGGGATCGAATCCCGCCGGGACATATTTATCTAATTAATATAAAATATAATATGAAATAAAATTTCCATGTCACAATGTTAGTTACCGTACTCCTCCGAAACGGCTTTACCGATTTTTACCAAATTTTATATGCCTATTCAGTAGGTCTGAGAATCGGCTACTATCTATTCTTCATACCTCTAAGTGATAAGGGTTGTTCACCCTTAAAAAAATTTTTTTAATTTTTGGACGAAATTTTTTGTTTTTATTCTTTTATGTGGCATTAAAAATACATACAACCCTATATTTTCACTCTTCTATTTACCAACCCCTACTTTTTTTGCCAAAAAATCTAGACCTGTGCGAAGCCGGGGCGGGTCGCTAGTAATTTTATATAAACATGTCTTCCCCACGTCTGGTCTCTTCAGGTATTAATCGAGTGAATTTGATTTTTTCGACACCGGGTAACATATCTACACTTACACCAAAATACAAATCTTTCCTCTTTATAATTATAATATTTTATAAAGAAAGATTTGTATGTTTGTATCGACTAACTCAAAAACAATTCGACTGATTTTAACAATAGAAAGCTACATCATCAGCGAGTAACATAGGCTATTTTTGTGTATAATACATCTACATTGCACCCGTACCGGGGCGTTGTTCCTGGTTTTTTTATAAAATTGTTTAAAATATCTTTTCATATAAGCTATTTATTTCTGAGTAAGATTTTAAAGCGCTTTATATAGAAATAGCGAGTAGATCCGCGCCATATGGCCGCAGTAGCATTATCGTGTAAGCTTTTACCGGTGTTTGCCGTGCTTATTGACGCACGAATTACGCTATCAGATAGTTTATCAGGAGATTACCTATCAAAATGTTGCTTTTATTTATACTCAATAAAACATACGTTTATGTTTATGAATAGTGGTATTTGTGTTACTAAACTAGCTGGTTTCTGCGACTTTGTTCGCGTAGGTAAGCTTTGAGGGGCTCGTTGGCGCGTTCGGTAGAACACTTTTTCTGTAAGCATTTCTTCCCCACGTCTGGTAACTTCGGGCATTGATCAGGTGGGAGGAATATCTAAATTCCGACCGGTACCGAACCACCGTTCGTAGATGGAAAAACCATGAAGTACATATTGCGCGTTTCGGTTTCAGTCTATAGATTTACGAATGCTGGAAGTAAAAAGTAGATCGACAGCGCATCATTGACTGATTTTTTGTGTAAAGTAAATCTACATTGCACCTGTGTGAAGGGGGCGTTACTAGTTACATATAAAACGAAACACACACACAGAATCACAAAATAATAAAAAAAAAATTTTGAAACATAAAATTAAGGTAAATTCTTTTAAAGTGTGTAAATGTGTGTGTGCTGTGGTTGTAATTGTCCCTGGCTCAGCATAATGCTGTGAAGCAGAAGTGTTCCACAGCACTGGTCATTCTGCCAGAGACCACAATAGTTTGCGCCTCAGACACAAAAATAAAGCAATAACAATCTAATATATAAAATTCTCGTGTCACAGTTTTCGTTGCCATACTCCTCCGAAACGGCTCGACCGATTCTTACCAAATTTTATATGCGTATTCAGTAGGTCTGAGAATCGGCTACTATCTATTTTTCATACCCCTAAGTGATAAGGGTTGTTCACCCTTAAAATTTATTTTTTTATTTTTGGACGATTTTTTTTGTTTTTATTTTTTTATTATGTGTGCGAAGCCGGGGCGGGTCGCTAGTAATAGTATAAAAAATAAGACAGTAAACGTTTCCACGCGGCTGCAGGTGACGCTACGGGATGACTAGCTTCATTATTGAAATATGAGTGGTGTTATCTCGGCAAGTTCAAAGCAACAGATGTCGGAACAAGCGACTTACAGTGGCGCTATCCCACTTGAACCCTCAATACCGGCGTTGTACGAGATTGTGGGAGAAAATTAATGTTATACATAGTGTCCTGAAGGCAATAAGCTGGCAAATGGTGATCTAAATCTCGAATCAGTAAAACACCAGGGTCTTAGATGCAATTAAATAAAATACAGTATACCGGATCAAAAAGGCGATTTATTATTTATATTGTTTAAATTATTTATGCCGACGTTTCGGATGCTTTTCAGCAACCGTGGTCGCGGGCAGACAGAAAGATGACAGTTGTCTGATTTGAAATGTCACAAAGTTGCCATATTAACGCCATCTATTTTTACGGAGTTGATATTTACTGTAATATTAACCTCATGAATATCACTTGTTGCAATGAGAGTAACAAGCATCCGAAGAACAAAAATTTTTTACATCATTTTTCGGAAAAGGCCCTCAAACTGCATAGTTAATTAATTACCTTAAATTGTTTCTTTTATTTGAAAAATAACATTAGCCTTCTTTGTGGCCCCAGAATTCGGCCCTGTAAACGTATCATCCCGGCGGGATTCGAACCCGCAACCCATCGGAACTCGATACCCAACGCGCCAACGAAACCGTTAAAACATCCCTCACATTAAATAACGTGTACTAAATTAACAAAGACATCACGACTAGTTCAGTCTTCATAGTTTCTATTGACAGAGGGCGCCATTACCGACGCTAACTTAATTAGTCAGACAAAATTAAAACATGTTTTGTGTAAGGACGTGAGAAGTGTCTTTTGTATACGGTCATCGTGGACACAATATTTTAGCGTTTATCTATACTAATAAAGAGGAAAATAAGGTGGTCTTCTAATGTTCTAATGTCTGCCAACTTCCGAAACAGCAGAGTTGGTATTCTTTTTATTTGAAAAACAAAAGAGCATAGAAAATTATTAGTGATACGAATAAGAATAGATTTATAAGGAACAAAACAAAAAAAACAATTAGAAGAAATAAAAATGCAAAATCAGATAAACATAAAAAAGAAAAAATTGTTTTCTAGCTACCTAAATGATTCTCTTTTGGTAGGATTAGTGATTTTAACCTTAATAGCATAACTACAACGTACGTATATGCCGTCTGAGCCCAAAGTAAAATAGTAAAAACAAATTACAATAATTAGTACTCACGGAAAACTGCTTCATCAACACATGGTATCAGCATTCGGCAGGGCATTGATACTTTCACACACTTATTTGCATTAACACTTGTAAATATGACAATAAACCATTATAATTAGTTTATTACTAACTAGCTGATGCCCGCGACTTCGTTCGCGTGGGGATCACTTTATGCTGAACTTTTGAGCAAGCTTTCTTCATATTATATATCCTCCATCCTCTGTACTTGGTGAATTCTTTTCGGAAAGAGCTATCAGAGTAGTCATTGACGGTTGCTTTTGCATCATATTATCGACATGTTTAATGGTGGTTGAGGTTGGGATTCAAATGATGATTTGAAATTCAAAAGAAATACCATAGTAATTGAAAAAATTAACCTGACTTTAAAGAAACTTTAGGGAGATGCATATCAATCAAATTTTACGTCACCAAAATGCAGATATGTGTCTTTTTTCCACTAATCAGAGTTCAGTCGAAGATTGGATTCAATGCATTTTCCGTCTTAAATATATGCACGAAAATTGTACGGGGGTTTGAAAATACTTGCGACACATGGAAAAAACGCCAAGTACCTAAATGTCTAAATACGAATAAAATGAAGGTATGGAGAAATGCAACGTAAAATGAATGAAAAAAATAGTATGGCCATGTTGGCAAATACTTAATTTTTAATAAATTTAATTAGTGTGGAAGATACTATATCCACCTCTATATTTATTTCATTTAATTGATCACTTTTAATTTCAGATATTTTTGTTTAATTCCCTTGGAAAGGAAAGGATTGATGAAAATGCGAAATAAACGATCTCATAAGAAATACATTTTTATATAATAGAATAGTTCAATAATACATTTTCTATTTTCAATATTAGTACTTTTAAAAATATAAAAAAATAAATACAAAAAAAAATTTTCCCTGAGCGATGATTCGAACTCGCATCTGAAATTACGTTGTACGACCGTATATCCACTATGCCACGAACACATATCGAAAAACAGCGACATTATCAAACTATTTCATTTACATATCAAACTGTGATTGACATCTGACAATTCGAAAAAATTCAACGCGAGTCAGTTTTCATTGCAATTTGTTGAAATGATGCCTTTAAAATAATATTTAAATGATGATAACTTTTTTTTTCCGACAACCGATTTCGATGAAACAAAGCCTATATGTTGCCCTGGACTTTGCTTAATATATTTGTATAAATTACGCGAAAATCGGTTCAGTATCTTCGGAGATTAGCGTGAACAAACAGACAGACAGACAGACAGACAGACAGACAAGAATCTTAAAAATTGCATTTATGCATTCTGCTACCCTTCTTTTATCACCCCTCTTAATTTCTGGTAAAAATATTTAGTGAAGCGTAATTTCGATCCTACTCTTTTATTATATGTATAGAAGATTACAGTATGAATTTACGTCACTTATTTTTAAATTTCTATAATTTGTTACACACGTAATGACAGTTGACACTCGAACGTACAAAAATGTTCAATTGTTCAATAATGTTGATGACAAGGAAGGGATTGGAAAATGAGAGAAAGAGCATGACAGGAATAGGAAGTCGAATAAAAATTCTAAATTTTAGTAATTTTTTTAAATAAAAATAACTCAATTCTTAAGTATTTTTTTAATAAATATTTTTAATGCAGAACACAGGGGAAAGCGTCTCGACTTGACTTGGACAGAGAGGGATGTGGACTGTTCACTATTTTAAATAAATGGTTTCTTATTATTATAATTTATAGTGAATAGTATGTCGACGTGCAAAAATACGTTAACATTGATAAAACTTAACGACTGCATAATTTTCAAGTAACTTTCTGCTTCTTCTCATCGTGTTGCTGGTTAAGCTATTAACTAAGTAACAAATGGTAAGATACTATGAAACTACATATTTAAGCATTGGATGGGGGTGCATTGGGTTCGGAACGTCAAGTGAAACACTTAGTTTTATTATTATTTGATTTATATTCATATTTTTTTTCTATCACCTTCATAAATGCTTATTTATAATTTTTATAACTACTCAATTAATATATGATTTTCAGACCTTGAACCCTCCTCATTTCTTATATGCTGGTGTCGCTGATGTCTAAGAGCGCTGGTGGTCGTTTACCATCAGCGGTCAACCCCTTTTCCTTTAAAAAACTTAAGCCTATAGACAATAGCTCCCATTAATAGAATTCTTGGTTTACATTTCAGTGAATCTCGGAGCCCTTCCAGAAATGAATTAGCCGCAATCAATAAAATGGCCGACGAGCCGGATGTTTCCGGTCCGCGCCCTTCTTCCGGTCAGGGGTGAATGGGATTAATTCCTTTGTGTCTTAAGTAACAGTTATTTTGTATCGATTTGGTTACTCACACGACTCGTCTAGTATTGAGAGCTGTCAAAATTTCATCAATACCCTTAATAATATTTTAAATGTGTATTGTTTTCCTTTAAAAGATTTTTTTTAACAACTTATAATTTGCCTCATAAAATAATGAACTTTTCTAAGCCGAAAGCAAATCAAGGCAAACATTTTAAAAATAACATTATTACAACAGAAAATATCCTATAATTTAAAAAATACGGCAATCTGAAGGTGTAAGATTACAAATAGAGAGAGTTTTTTGTTGAACACCAGTAGGCCCAGATTGAGGTCTAATCGCATCAAACGGCGTCGAGCGTGAAATCCGTCCTATGAGAACAATGCTCAGCCGCTGACAATTTCGTGAAAGATTAGCTCAGACGTACATCACCATGCTATTAGCTAAGCTATGGTATGTATCTGTGAGATATGACATTTTAAGGTTTTTTTTTTCTATTATTTATAGGCAAAGGAATTTTGTAACAAACATCGATAGACTTGACTCATTTGGGAGGTAGGCTGGTAGTAGATGATACCTAAGCCACTCGATAGACATCAATGATGAATATATTAGTACATTCATTCATTCATCTAATTGTCTATGACTTAAAACCAAGAAATAATTGGAGTAGTTGGTTACCAGGGTCTTACGTCGACCCCTAAGCAATAAAGTTTAGCACAAGTCGTATATTTATTAATTTTTATAATAGAGGAGGCAAACGAAGAGGTAGCTCCCCTGGTGGTAAGTAACTACCACCGTCCATAGACACCAGAGGACTTCAGGACGTGTTTCCGGCCTTTAAGGTGCAGGCAAAGTACCTAGTATCGCTTTGGGAAAACCGCCGGCGAAAATTGGTTCCCGATAGTGGTCGTGAGAGTTTATGATATACCTAAAGCTACTATAGCTCTTGGGCAACGAGTACGCAAAGTTGTGTAATAAATTCAACTGCAACTGCATTTCAACGGGCGTCAGGGGTTACCAAAAGTCTAAAAATAAGTTTATTCCCTCAAAAATTACAGCAGTATATGTTAGCATTGTCTTGAAAACTGACTAAACTAAACGGAATTTGAGTTCGACATGAGAAAAAATAAAAATGGCGGTCCGTGTTGTCATAAGCATATTTAAAATATAATTTGTAGATAAAACAATAATTATACGTTGAAAAGAATAATTGTGAATAATTAGGTAGGTATTTTGTTTAAGATTAATCACCTACATATTTTATGTAATTTT
Organism: Anthocharis cardamines; assembly: GCA_905404175.1. Lineage (NCBI taxonomy): Eukaryota > Metazoa > Arthropoda > Insecta > Lepidoptera > Pieridae > Anthocharis > Anthocharis cardamines. Next base: position 8,135,438 of record FR989974.1, read on the forward strand.
TTTGTTTTCTTTTTTTTTCAAAATTACCTACACGAAGCCGCAGATTATTCCTTACAAACGACAATTCATTCTCTGAGTCCTAAGAATTATCCGAATTTAGTAGCTAAGCTTCCGAAATCCTATTAAATTACGACAAAGGTGACATCTTACGCAACAAAACACTTGAAGTGGTAACAAAAATGTGTCACTCAGTACGTGAGGAGTGTTTGAAAAGCCGACAAAAGAGCAACACAGAAAAAGCACATGTATTCTCCTTTGCCTCGTTCCATTAAAAAAAGTAATTGTCAAGAGCCGCGTTTAACACTCCGTTTGGCGCGAAAAGTTACATTGTATCGATTTTCAATATAGATCCTACACGATTATTGATTATCTGTTCTCTTTGACGCTGTAAAAAAATGTAAAACGCCTTTTGTCAATATAGGGTACAATGATAGCATTTATTTACATTGCAGTGTAAACAAGCTTTTTCATTTTTAAAGTAGGTTCCTACTTACAAAATTATAAAACCCTAGCTGATGCCCACGACTTCATGCGCGTCATGATAACTTTTCTTTTCGACAACCGATTTCGATAAAACAAAGTCTATATGTTGGGAAATTTTTAATTTTTTTCGGGATGAAAAGTATCTAAGATGTCGACCGGGGTTATAAGGTACCACCATACAAAATTTCATGTAAATCGGTGTACCAGTTTCGGATTAGCCCGTATAAACGGACAAAGAAACAAAAAAATTGAATAAAATCGGGAGATGTTCTATTTCCCTTCCTACATGCCCCTGACTCGGTTTATAGCATTTTTTTATATGTATCTATACATATACATTTTATATAGAAACATTTTAAAGAATTGGAAATAAACCAATTAATTGAACAATGATTGCTAATCAGATTTTTGTATTCGCGATAAAAAGCACTACCAATCGCCTATCGCGTGGTCAGAACTGTGTATATCAACATAAAAGTTAATTCCGACCCCAAGCAATAAGGTAATTGCGATTACGCAAGCATGCATCATACATGCATTAAACTATATTGATGAACCAATCTTTCTGTATTCAAAGTAGGTATTATTTAGTGTATTTTTTTACTATATCCACATAACACAGTTGCAATATGTGCCCGATCTCCAACGCTGAAAATTAGCGCTGGGGGGAGCAACATTCCAGCGTATGCTGAGAGAAGGGCTGTTTGCTCTTTGGAAATTTAATATAACCCATTTCTTTTTTTAATTAACTTCAAGAAACGAGGAGGTTCTCAATTCGTCTGTATGTTGCTTTTTTTGTATATTTGTTACGCGAGTTATGGGTGGATTTTGGTGATTCTTTTTTTGTTTGGTAGGGCATATTTCAGAGTCCCATATATTTTTTATCGAATTGGTTTGGTTTGGTACTATTTTAGAAAATCAACAAAAACAAAAATATACTTGTACGTAGATGATGTTTTGGTTTATGGTTCCTTTCACGGCGCTGACTCATTTGAGCAGCACGTTTAGTGGTAGGTCTACTAAATTATTATGTAAGAATTAATGAACTTAAAAATACACTTCCTACAAAAAATGAAAAATAAAATTATTTTTGAGCACAAAACAAAAACCGACTTCAAAACTATAACTACACATAATCTACAAACTTAAACTAAAAAGTAAAAAATAATATTTTAATTACTTAAAGCATTATTAATTAATAGTTATTTTTGTAGCCTACATATTTGTAAAGTTAGTTATAAATATAGTTACCACTTAAATATTAAGTTATTTGATTTGTAAACTTGATACGCGATCTTACCTGTACAATAGCATACTATTAAATTAACAATATTTATTTTGTCCTTTTTGAAAAAAAAAACACATAATTGTGTTTGTGTTGGAAATAAACATTTTTCTTTACTTCCTTTAATGCCTTTTTATTTATATACCTTTTCAAAACTTAGAAAGCCTTGCTCATGATTGTAACTGTTATGTATTATAAATGTCTTGTCATAAAGAAAAAGTTTACTATTTTTTTTTAGTGAGGTCGATTTATGTAGAGTACATTTTTGTCACAAAATAATAAATCAATGTAAGACTTATCAGCAGAAATGATTCCTTAAGACAAAGCTTTTTAATGACATTGTCAACGTGTGAGGTTATAAAAAAATGGCGCCAAATGTTCGCGCCGAAATTCATTAGCCACAGATAAAATAGCTCCTTAGATAATAGAGTTATCTCACAGATGTGACGATTCTAGATTACAATGGAGCACTCAAGAAAAAACTTTAATGCATATGTTATAAGACTTAAGTTTAAAATTACATTCTTTCGCAAGGAATTTATTAGGATTTCATAGAAAAATAACCTTTTTCTAAACGTGGTAGGGTTTATATTAAATGTATTGTTGTTTTGCAAGAGATTTTGTAGGAAACGGAAATAGTAAAGGTGCAGATGTTCTCGATAGCGCGTTTTGAGGATAAAATATGTAATGACGTAATGCAGTTTGGTTATCTTGTCTCTTTAAAGGGTCAAAATTGGGATGTCATTTGTCACAAACTAATGATGACGTTATATTAGTAAGTAGACATCAATTGTACCAACAGTAAACATTTGAGGGTTTCAATCGCACCGGGATAACAATAATTTTCGTGAATATATTTTCACGTCTGCCGGCCTACCATGACCACCGCGACAAAATTTAGTCGACCGTTTTCTCGTGTTTTAATCGATTATCTCTTTATTTCTTCCGGGTCTAACATGACAATTACACTTAAGAGCGTTACCACTACGCCCCGGAACTATTGCTGTAACCGGTAAATAGGTTCCTTTTACTTAAGTTACATATTATAGAACTTTGAGTTGAAATTTCTCAATAATAAAAACGAATGGCGTCTTACCGCTTTATATATTTATTGAGGGGACCATGCCCTACAATATATATAAAAGTGATGGGAATCTGTGATTCCCAAGTTTGAGACTCTCCTTGTTAGTTTGTCTTCTCTCGTCCGCGAGATATCTCGTGGCGGTCATGCTAGGGCGGCTGGTCAGGAGCATAAAACGGGTAGAGAGGAATATCAAAATTCCGTCTGGGCTACGAACCTTTCAAAGATAGAAAAACGTGTAAAAAATAGGTCGATGGCGCATCATTGATTAATGTTCTGTGGCTGAGCTATCACCTACCGTCTGTCGATATTTAACATTAAAAAGTCTTATAAAACTTAGACTACTTAAACAAGAACATTATTTCCTGGAATTATGTTTTAAAATTCCTGAGTAGGTATTTAATTCCATTTAAATGTACACGATTGCCTTCACTTTGTTGATATCTCCACGATTATCAACAAAGTGAAGGCAGATTTTGATGGAATTCGCCTCAGGTTGGCTTTTACTATTTCCTATCGATAAATGTCGGATTTCTATGTGTATTATTGTAATAAAAATCAAGGAAAATAGAAAGACAAGGACAAAAAAGATGGAGAGCTCAGTTCCAGCTGGATGGGAGAATAATGGTAATAATTAAAATCATTTTTGAGGTGGTATATAGGTAAATTTTTTATTTGTATTTTTAATAACATAAAAAACTATGTATCTACCTACTGGTATCTTATTTTCATTAAATCTTGATGATATTAAACATTAGGTACCTACACATGCCCGAAGCCTATCAAAAGTCCTAGATAGTAATATCTTTGTTAGCCAACTGTATTTTTGACTGATTAAGAGCTTTGACTGTAAAATACTCTTCCCCGTGATTACATTTAGAATAGATAAACATAACCATATACAACAGATAAACATGTTTGTATCCTTGTATTTGCTATTTTTTTCTTTTATTTTAGCAACAAAACAGTTTTATAAGTAATAATAAAATCAATGACAAAATAGTTTTATCTACAGACAGCTGCAGCGTTCAAAAAATACATACAAAAAAAAAGTTTTGCGTCTGGCATGTTATTGGTAACAAACCTAATTAAATAACGTTTTTTTTTGGAAAAACCAACTTGTATAAATTAAATTTTCTATAATATGATAATGGCGTAGGTAGGTACTAACCTAAATAGTCTATACCTATTATGCTGCGAACACAGAAAACACGCCGATAATTACTATGTAACGTATTGAGTACCAGTGCTAGATTAGATTCTTGAAAATTAAGAAAAAAAAATATTGACAGCGTTTGCAATCTCGTAAATAATTACGTATCTAATTTCAAGGAAATTTGGTATGATCGGATCAAAGCTAAGTTACTCCGACATAATTTCTAAGAAAACAAAGAGGTAATATCTACCTACGTCAATTAAGCATAACTAATGGGCGATTTAAAAAAAAACATATGACAATTATTAATGATGTTGTTTCAAATAAATATTTTGACCTTTATTTTATCTACCTACCTACAAATTACACATGTTACTGACCTACAAAATATAGGTAGGTGGTAAGTTCTATTTAGAAGGTATTAATCAGAATAAATTCTAATTAATACTGTATTAAACAAAAATATTCGTATTGTAATTTATTGTTGTTTACTCCTTGGACAATTTGGCTTAAGGACTTCGATTTCCTCGCAGAGAAGGCTAATCTTACCTATAGGCAAAATAATTTTCCAAACCTGCATATCGTCGTTGCGCCTGCCAAATTCCATATGTGCATTTTTGTATAGTTTTGGGAAACAACGAAAAACGTATTATTGACTCACATACGGAGTTTTTCTTAACGGTAAAAACACATATGGAATTAGTTAAACTCCTGTCCAGTTCGAATATCACAAAAAGGATTTTAGTAACACATAGAGAATAAAACGAAGATTATTTTTTGTGCAAAAACAAAAAATCAAAATAATTGAACATATGGAATTTGGCAGGCGCAACGACGATATGCTAAATGACTCCAACAATACGTGCCTTCTCTAGACATCGACCTTTTCAATAGTTCAGCTTCTCAAGTGAGAAAGCTAATAAGGCCATGCTTAACTTTTTTTCTGGGTAGCTGTAAGTTTTCCTAATCTTTGTAAAATAAAAATTATATTAATATGTTGCATTCTTTTAATTATGTAGGTAGCTGGTATCTAACTGTGTAAGTGTGTTTTACGTTTGCTACTTTTTGGCATTCCATCTCATAGGTAGGTACCTACCTACTATTAAACCTACCCATTAAAATAGCCATTAATTAAATAAGTAGGTAGGTAATTCTCAAGATATTATGTACTTTTTCAGTTGCAATCAACCTAGTAGGTAGGTACCTAAGTAGATACATCGTTCCATTTTCAAAGTATTTTTTTTATTTACTAAAAACTATAAATCTACCAAAATTAAAAAAGTAACCTTTAAAACCAGAATTCGATATAATATTTTTCAAATCAATCCTCTTGTCTAAATATTTTTAATAAAAATACTCTATCAAAATCAACACCTTTACTCACCGTTCAAATAAAAAAGTAGAGTCGGAAAATCCAATATTCGATATTCAAATCCGTACACGATTAAAACCTAAAACATTAAAGATCAACAAAACTAGATTGCCGACCACAAAAAGACCGAATCATAAATCATACTCATTATATCCGAACAGGATTATTTTTTACCCAAGAAAATGTTCAAAAAAGCATCAAAAGCCTGTAAGGGGGTCGCCATTTTGTGAGGGTCTATAACCGCGGGGCGGGAAAATGAGAAGCTTCCTACCAGTCAGCGAACAGCATTCGAAAAGGCGTTCTAAAAATCAGCCAATCAGAAAGAAGGTTGGTTCACTCATGCGCTTTGGCGTCGATCCATAGAATTATACATATAGTACGGCAGTATGGGCTTGGCTTTTGCCGGGAGAGGGTGTGTAGCTCTTTCTTTTTTTATTAATAAAAAAAAATGTCGAAGTGCCTCACAACGGAATAGTGTTTAGTGATCTTGTGATAGTACTAATGTGTTAATATACTGTAGTAAATATTAATAATAGTTCAAGCATTTATAAGCGTAGCAAAACAAATGAAACTGTGCATCTTTTAATAATTAGTTAAAATGTTCTAGAAAAAAAAATAACACATCAATGTCACATAACAGCGTCGCATAAAAAAGTAGATTTAAAAATCGAACACAACTCCCGATCTGTAAATTACTTGGCAGATTTTTGAAAAATCGAACATCAGTAATAGCTTTAAAATTTTAAAAATCGAACAAAAATCAGTGACGTAAGACTTGTCGTTGGTCGTTCGGACCCGTGTTGTAAAGGCTGGTGGTAGAACCGTATACAGTGATGGTTATGGCCAGTGGTGGCGGCGGGATGGTGCAATCCCCGCCAGACATGCTGCACCATCACACCATTATGGACACTTCTTCGCATGTGGAGATGATGCCTAGTAAGTAAACTTATTGCTAATAAGTGAATAATTAAATTTAGACTCTCGGGATTTCTCAATAATAGAGTTACAACAACACCAGTTTTTAGTTTTAACATGTATTTTATTTTGTATAATATCTACCTATATACAAATAAAAAAAAAATATTTCCTAGGTCATATTTTAGAATGATTTCCTAAAACAAAACGTAACTAGGTAATTCTCTAACTTCTCTATAAACCAAAAAAATTTAAAAATTCTCTTGTTTGTACAAATAAGAATTCTATATCTTTTGATTATCACTAACGTTTACATACATACATTATTATTTTAAGAGGACAATACCGCATAAAATAAATAATTAGGTACCTATAATCTTAAACAAATATAATATGGCATAGGTACACTTAATATAGGGTAATTTAGCCGGTTTCCCGTCCAGGTCCTGTTTTCGTCCACTAACGCGGATCTTGTAAAACATTTACGTAGAATAACATTATAAAAATAGTCAACCGCGCAAATTTGGTCTCGTTACGGACCCTAAAGTCAAATCTGCATGTCTATTAAATCAAAATATTTATTTACTAGTTGAGACTCGAACAAAAGCTACTTCTTTCTGAGGCTTGTTTCCGAGCTACAAACATGTCATCATAAATGTAAAAAAAAATAGTGGTACGACTTAACTTTGCAGTCAGTTTTTTTTATTGTTTTAGCATATATTTATTATGTTTTGGGTATTAATGACTAAGTAAAGACATAAAGAACATATTAAAATGTGTGTTTCGTACTCATTTAAAGAATTACTTTAAAAATCGAGGCGGACAAAAACGGATATACCTATTTCGCAAAATATTCAGTTCTCGTCCGCGTGGACGAAAACACAAAAATACAAGTAAAGTTTCATTAGTCGTTTAAAATAAGGAATGCGAAAAAATTCTGTTGAAATCATTATGGAATGATCTTTGATGGTTAGTTAGTCTGATATTTAGTTTCCGTCCACCAATTTAGCAGTATTGCAAGTATAAATATATATTCAAATATTGTGGACGAAAACTAATACTGGTTAAGTATTTAGTTTCCGTCCATCACAAACAGTGTTATGTGACTTTTCTTTTAGCTTTTTTTCTACATACGTGTAGAATATACGCGATATAACCCACTTATGATGTACGTAATCGCGTATATTGTTTGGACCTATTTTATTATTTTAATTTTTAATAAATCCCATTTTTATAGATGACGTCGTCGTCTAAAAAACTAGAAAAAGGCACCATGATACTCTGAGGATGCCTTAAAAAAGCTCTTGCAGAGATCCGTGATAATTAGAAATGTATGTATAAGAAAATGTGCAATGGATATGCTTTATATACCGTGGACGGAAACTAGCCTACACAAGGTCGAAAACTAACATTTTTGGACGAAAACTAACGAAATCGGTACTTTTCACTAAAACCTTTTATATAAAAAAAACGTTAATTATAATTATTTGCTACTTAATGTAAGCCAAAAATAGACTATATCAGCTTTCAATAAAAATTCGGTTTGTTAGAGTTGGGCCAGTAGAACATATTAGTTTTAAGCCCATAAGCTGGCAAGTCCACTAAGTGGACGAAAACCGGCTAAATCACCCTATAAGTATTTCCAATATTTAACATTAAAAAATGTTATAATATTAAACAAATATAGATACCTATAGCATAAACTTAATAGTTCTAATATTTTACATATAAAATAATAATATTTTTTAATTAAAAAAAATAATCCTTAAGATTTAAGTGGAGAAATTATTTTATTGATGGTAAATGAAATTATTATCTAAAAATCTTTCTTCCCTAAAATATACTATTTCATTTTTAAAATTATTTATGTATAAAGTAGTAAGTAGTAGTGCAAGAATAGAAACAAATCTATGTAAGCATAAAAAAAATTAATTAAGAATTAAAAACTTCTCAGCCGATTATTACTATTGTAACCGAGTCTTTGTAAGCTAAACCATTGTTGAAAAGAGTGTCCATGGAGTTTCTTGCCGGTTCTTCTCCATGAGACCCACTTTTTGGAACCGTGCAACTAGACGTTTCATAAGAGCCTGCAAAGGCCTATTTGAAATAAAAAACTTTTGATTTTGATTTTGTAAGTTAATTAACTCAAAATTTTGGAAAAAATAAATTTCATCATAGATCACCCTAAAACAGTCTCTAATCATGAAAACAATCTTCCTTACATTTAATCATTAATATTGTGATATCAACTGCTATGTTTAAAATTAGGTAAGTATATAAACCAAATACTTATTTTGTCCAAATTTTAGGGCATATTTTAAACGCTTATGAAAAAAAAAGAAGTTTTACTTCAATTGTAAAGGTGCGTTATTATCTATGTAGTTACAAATTAACAATGTCTTAAACCGTTTTGACGGGCTCATTGACGCGTTTAGTATAACACCTGCCGTTCGCACCGATAGGTCGCGGGTTCTAATCCCACTGGGACAACTGTTTATAATTTTCTGTAAGCATGTCTTCTGGCCACTTCTGGTCACTTCGGCCATTGAAAGGGTTGTAGGAATATCGAAATTCCGACCGGGTAACCGTTCATAGATGGAAAAACCGTGATGTGCATATTTCTGTCAGTCTATGGATTTCCGAATGCTCGAAGTAAAAAGTAGATCGACAGCGCATCATTGTCTGATGTTCTGTGGCTGGATCACCCACCATCAAGTGAACCTCATACTCGTCTGTCGATATCTGACATAAAAAACCATTCCCGTTCCCGCATAACACAATAGTTTAAAAATCAAACGTAGCTGTATCGATCTGATCTGCTAATTTTGATTAGAATCTCGCAACAGCTGAGTTATTGACAAAATTTAGATCTTTATCTGTGAACAGTCGTCCGGCTGCGCGTGCTAAAATGATCTTTTGTTTTTTTCTTTATAATTATATAAGACCTTGGTTTTTAATATGTAATTTAGTGGATAAAAATTAAAAAATATTTATATTGTTCTAAGTTATGAACCAAAAATTGGCAAATATTTTTTTTTGGCGTTTATGCGATAATACGCTCTGTCTAGACAGGTAAATAGCCAAAGGTTAAGATGCTATTTTGTATTTTTTACCTAATTATTTTAAAACTTAAAATCAGAATTTTATTTGGTTAAAATGGCTGTTATAAAATTCATTTAAATATATGAAATCTATATATGGAAATGGGATATCTTTTTCTAAAAATTAAAAAAAAAGCATAATAATTAGACTATTCATAATGAACACTAAACCTACTGAACGGGCAAATTACCGCTTTTGAGACTTTAATAAAAATTGTTAAATTGCAAGACTTTTTCTATAATATTATAGAATAAATCGTGGTGGAAGTTCAAAAAAAATTAAAAACTGTTACAATTTTTATTAAACTTTCGATAGCGTTTACATTACATTTACGCTAACATACCTACTAAGTCTTGTTTATTATAAATTTAAAGTATTGTTGAACAAATGCCACTCAATTTAAAGGTATCTATCGATAAATCTAGACTTATATAAAAGACGGCGACATGGAAGTAGATACGGGTCAAGGGTTCGAATCTCGCTGCAATTGACATGTAATATTTTCTATGTTTTCTTTTCCTATATTTCGCTTTAACTTTGGGCGTAAAGAGATTATAGCAAAATTTCGAACGGGTGAGAAAAAAACGTGAAGTGCACTTGGAAATTCGAACTTTCGAAGGAAAATATAGGTCAACAACACATGATTATTTGAAGATCTGAAGTATCTCCTGCAATCAATTAAGCTTCAATATTTAAAATAAAAATGCTTAATATTAATCGAAACAAACTTTATCATGTCTATTCTAAAGTGATACGCTAATCAAAAATCTGAAATCCATTCAATCTTGCGAAGTTTAACCAATAAACGTAATGTAAGGGGGTTGATTGATTTATAAACGGGGGTCGTTTCGACCGAGACATTATTTCTGCTAATGCAAGCGACCCCCGCATTTTGGGGTTACGACTTACGAGATTTATTTGTCTATGAATTTTTGTTTTAGTATTGAAAATGTGGAGAAATAATACAGCCACCATAAGGACAACGTAACAAAATTGTTTCTGATCCGTAGTTTGTAAGCTAGAAGCTTCTTTTTTTTGTTTTTTTTATATGGTGACACTGAAAACCAGTGTTGTGTTATAGATAGATAGCAAATAAAACAACAAAAACTGAGCTGACTCTGTTTTCATGGTACTAGGTACTGCCATACATCTCCTCTTAATAAATTTGCTTTTTTTATTTTATTCAGTTGTAATATTTTATAATTTGTTTAGTACCTATGTAAGTATTTTTGTGGACCTTGTAATAATTATTTTTTTCATTTCATTTGATATTTTTCCGAATTGTCCATTGAGATGGTTACTTACCATCATTTAACCAGTCTGCATCGTTATAAGAACAATTGAGTTGATATTCAGATTCAGTAGAAAAGAAAAGCAGAACATTCTTCATTTCAAATTTTACTTTTAAAGAAACGTCCTTATGACGGCAGATATGATTTTTATTCGATTTTTCTATACATAACTGTCTATCTGTAGAACAAAGTTACAACTGAATAGCGATTGGTGGTCACCTCAGCCTTAGGACTTCAGTCAATGATGCGCTGGCAACTTATTTTTTACTTTGAACATTCAGTATTTTTTTCCATGTTACAACCACGGTTCGTTCCTGCTTAGAATTTCGATATTTCTCGCACCCATTTTTTATGTCAGATATCGACAGACGAGCATGAGGTTCAATTGATGGTAGTTAATACCTCAGCCACAGAACATCAGTCAATGATGCGCTGTCGACCTACTTTTTACTTTGAGTATTCGGAGCAATTCAAGCATTCTTAATTGATTGCCCATAAGTGACCAGACTTAGGGAAAATATGTTGAAGTAGATAAAATTATTATCATGTCCTATCGGCAGGATTCGAAATCTCTATCCATTGGAACGCAAGGTGTTCTACCAATTATTTACATGTGTATATATAAATTACGTTACAAAAAGCGATTTGATATCATAATTAATTAATTATATACATTTTTTTCTATGTATCAGACGAAAAATTACAAATATTATTGTTCGCTCTGTGACTAACAGCTGAAATGCTAATATCGATCAAAGTAATTGCAATTTTATTCGATGACACAATTAGCGTTCCAACAGCAGGTGCTGGCAACACTAAACTCTATTATTTATAGTAACACTATTTTCTATATAAAGTTGTGGTATATTTCCATGCATACATAAGTAAGACATCTGTAACTACACCGCACAGCCATTGACATAGGTACCTATATATTATTCTTTTATAATTTAATAAGGTAAAAAATAATATTTCGATTTAAACGTGAAAAACAATCACACTCCTGTAAATTACATCAATACTGATTAGAACTAATACCTAACCGAAACATGAAACTGCACAATTAAAAAAAAAACTAATAGGTATTATCTAATATTATATTATGATTAATAATAAAAAATAACACAGCTGCCTTTATCCTCCTTTTATGAAGTTAGTTAAACTCAGTAGGTGATGGTAAAATTCTTGTAAATTGTGCAAAATGGAACGCAAATATACCTACAGTATTTGAACACTCGCCATCTCTACAACAATAATATTGTTATTTAACATAGATAGGGATCCACAGAGTAGGGTATTATAATTTTAACCTATTATCCAAAAAGGAGATGGTTCTTAATAAACTTACCAGAGGGGTGAGCACGAACAAGTATCGAAAGAGTATTCGTATCGTCGAACTGTCATTTGTATGAAATTTCAAATTATTTTTCATACAACTGACAGTTTGACGATTCGATTACTTTGTCGATAGCCGTTCGTGCTAGGCCTTCAGGTTAAAACGCGAATTATTTTACGTGAACGCAGTGGCGTGACCACTATACTAGGCCAAATTGCTGTCGCCATCTGTTTGAACAGAATTGGGATTTGATCTTATTTGTATTTTTTTTCTCTAGGAAAAAATGAGAAATGAGCTATATTTATTATGTGTAGAGTTCTTAAGTATTATGTAGAATATAGGTTGGAATAAAAACTGTGTAATAAGGGATTAGATTGTAGCTCTGGTCTAGTGATTTACTCGTATACTTTGACATGCAATCATGGACTCTCGAGGAAACGAAGTTTACCGTGGACTTTCATTTTTATAGTTTTATAATATATATAATTTTATACTTTAGTTGTTTTTTTTTTAAGGGTGTTACGTTATGTAAGTTGAAACGTATAGTATATGTATGTATAATTGTATATACATATGAATAGTTATAGGTTAATGTTATTGTATAATGAAGATTTGATAAAAGTAGAGTTCTAAATAATACTCTATATGGTAGAATCAATATATAATATTTTGAGAATAAAATATTGCATAATTTATAAAACTCGCGGCATTATTTTTTACTGTAGAATCACTGGTTACAGTAATAGCTTTTTGTCAGTTTACTGTAATAATTATGTAGAGTGATGCAAAATAGTTTCTGTCGAGTTAACCGTGTTATTGAGTAAAAAGTTGACCGTTCAATCGTAATATTTGCAAAAAAAGGTTTTAATTACCTTATTGAAGTTGATTATTAAGCACTGTTTATGAATTGATTAATGTATGCATGATATTAAAAAGGACTCAAGGTTAGATAGAGTATGTTATCTCTACATAGTATGAAACAAAGTCGCTTCTCGCCGTCTGTCTCTCTGCACGGTTAGATCTTTTAAACTACGCAACGGATTTTAATGCGGTTTTCATCAATAGATAGTGACGTATAGGTTAATATTGCTTTGTGTTAATTTGTTGAAACATGACGATGATTGTTCAAAATGTCAGAAGAAATCAAGCCATTATTAATCACTCCTCACTGACAACATATTAGTATCTACATTGCATAAAAGAATTGAGAAAAATTAAGTATATTATGTATGTATAAATTATACATGACACATTCAAATTTATGAAAAGTACCTACTGCGTTTAAAAGATGCATAGAGCAACACGGGCCACCGGCGAACCGGAGGGGAGTAGCCATACGCAGGCGTTCCCCTCTGTCAAAGTACAAGTCCAAATGGTCCTATGCGTACAATAAAACTAGTTGTAGCCACACTTTTCACTAGACAAAATCCAGATGCGCGACTGAATCGACCTCCTAAAAAAATGCCGAATTGTTTGTGTTTCTTGTTGCCAAAAAATATCTGCCACGTCAAATTTACAAAAAGATAGCGTTATCTTTCATATGTGGGTATTTTTTAATCATATTATTACTATTTACTTCTTTAAAACTTAAAAAATTACAATATTATCGGTCGTGTTGTTTCGGATTTTTTTACCAACACAGTCGCTCGACAGATCCGCGTATTGTATAAGCCCTCATACAATACACGGATCTGTCGAGCGACTGATCCGAGTTTATTTCCGAGAAGTCGCTGTCACCGAGCGATAGTGTTGTTGTCGGATTGTTTTAAGTTATCGAAAAAAAATGGCAAAGGAGTCTTCTATACAGAGACAGTTTTGAGATTAAATTTCCTGATTCAAATATTATATTGTGATAATATAGTTATATTGTTAAAATATAATATAATACTTACGCGCGTTAGCACATTTATTAAAATCACTTAGTGTAAACTTCAACCATAATGTTTTTTTTATTTCCTAAAAATCCAAAGGATATGGAAAATTGTGTAACCCAAATTTAATAATTGCGATATGATCTAGAAAAATGACATATTTTTAATCTTATAATATAAAAAATCAGCTCAATTCTCAATGTGGGAGAGGAGAAATATGAGAAATATAGTTTTCCTGAGATTCTCGATTAATTGAATCGATTACACAATCACAAAAAAAAAACCTTTGGACAAGGTAATTAACTCAAAAGTAATTAAATACACTTTAAATACAATATATTGCATATAATTACAGTTATGTTATTAAATAAAATATAAATTATTAATTAAAGAAAATTAATATACATAATTATCGATTTTTTATCGATTAAAATCGATCTTTTATTTTAGTCTGTCGTTGGCATGCCGCATGACAGTTGTTTACTCTGTGCTAATTCGTTTCGTGTTTTCTACGTTTTGAGTCTGAGTGCTTTCCCGATTGTCGTCATTTAGGAATTGTTACGATTTGACAACTACAAATATCATTGATCACAGATTTATGATATATATGTCAATTATTGATTGTAACATAACCTTACTTTTACAGTTTACTACTTAAAACTCTAATAACTCGGCTCTCAGATTGTCAAAACTAATAGAATTTTCAACGAAGGACTGTTAAGTCTCAATCTATTAATTCACACCAATTTCATATTGTTACATTGGGGGCCCAAAGTTGTTTGTAATCGTTTCCATCTCCGTTAAGGGATACATGGAATAAACATATTTTGTAATAACGAAGTATTTTTCAAATTATTTCTAAGATTTTATTATGTACCAACTCATAGTCCACTCTCCGTGACCTGCTACGTGCGCATTACCCGACAAGTTCATTTGTATTATTGTAGTACGTAATAAATTAACTCCATCTTTAAAATAAATAAATTAAGTCGAACTTATAAACCTAATTTTCCTAACCCAGTTCTTGAAATTATCGATACTGCGTATCGACAGTTGTTGCAACTACGGCTAAAAGGACTTGTCAGTGTAGTTGCGGCATTTAATTATACTGTTATGACACGGAATGTTTAAATGTGTGTGTGAAATTGTTAGTGTATTTTTTAATTGTCACGGTGTGAGTTTCGTAGTGACAGACGATTGCTTGTGTGTGCGAACTTGAGTACGCACACATAGCGCAGGTTTCCCCCCGCAAAAAATGACAGATTGTTTGGTATCAGTAACGAACGCTATGGCTACTCCCCTCCGGTTCGCCGGTGGCCCGTGTTGCTCTATGAAAAGATGCGACTGCGCCTCAACCCTGCGCTAACAAAACAATACGAAAACACAAACACGGTGGGTACTTTACGTTTTATTATACGCCGCTAAGTGACAGCGCAAACAGAGCCGGGTATTTTTAGATTTTACCTATTTTGCCGCATTACTGCAACTGGTTTTAGTGCATACCGATGTAGTGATGTGCAAAATATGTTTTTTTATATTTATTGTATTTCATTTTAATAAAATAAGAAAAACATACCACTATAATAATAAGCTGCACAAATATCCTATCTACTTCAAGTTACTCTTTTCTTGAATATTACATTATCTTCAAGTAAAGGACCAACTAAACTTTGATACCTATTAACACTAGAAGGACTGAAATTTCAGGCAATAAAGGTATACCAAATACATATCAGTTTTCCAGAGGGGAGGAAGTTGAATTAAACTGTTAACATGCCTTATTCATTTGGTGTATATAAAGTCAAACACAAAATAGCAAAAAAAATAGCTTATAAATTGTATCGTAATAAATATGAATACATTTTTATTTCAACGAAATTGAAAAGCAGTCAAAATGACTGCTTTAGGCAATCTAGTGTTAACAAATTAGGTACGTCAATTCGTAACGTAAATAAATATTTAATGATATAATTTATTTTCTTATTTATTTCTCTCTGGCAAAATACACTAGATTTACAATGCTTCTAAATATAATTTTGCCGAAACCTCATTTTAAAACACTACCATTTTGGAGTTTATAATCTGGTTTTATGTTATATAATAAATAAATATTTGATAAAATAATCCCTAAGCCGTTAATTAACAAATAAATAATTTTGATACTATAATCCTGTTCGTATAATAATACATTATCAATATCAATATAAAAATTTCGTGACATGGTGTTTGTGGACGTACTCCTCCGAAACGGCTCGACCGATTTTGCTGAAATTTTGTAATAATGTTGAGCATATTTGGTATGTATGAAAAAATGTCTTAGAGTTATATTTCATATCGCTAGATTATAAGGATGTCCTCCCTGTCTAGATTTTCTTCTATTTTTTGACAAAAATAGATTTTGTCTCATTTTCTTTATTATAGGTACTAATGCCGTGCAAAGCCGGGTCAGGCAGCTAGATTTATACCCTTTTATATCCGAGGACTATGTCGTTTGAAATCACACACATGAGATAAATATCTAACATTTACAATAGCCCCCCAGGTACGGTGGTATTAAGACCCATCAGTAGGTAGAGGTGGTGTTATAAAAGTGTAAATTAGTAAACCGATCATAGGAGCCGACGTTGCGAGGCTCCATTGTTGAGGCACGCACGTTCTCAAAATTTGGTTTTAATCACGGACTATTTTGAGTTATTTTGTTTTTTAATATTTAAGCTAGATCAATAAGAGAAGAACACAAACACAGAAAAACTTGTAAATGGTTCATAAAAAAAAGGAGAGTTAAAAAGAGAGAAGAAAATAGTTCATAAGAAAAAATAAGGTATTTTAATAGTTTTGAAATTGTCATAGGGAGGATTGACATTGGAAGATGACTTAATTAATTATTATAAGACGGTGTAGGTATTATAGATTCTCACTGAATTGATATCTTCCTCTTTTTTGTCATTAAAGGTATATGTAGGTACGATTGAGCAAGCATAAGTTTGATGGTAAGATCTTGCGTTGAAGACCTACAAGGTCTTGTCAGTGAAACTTGATTCATAACAAAGAAAAATGATCAAACTCATCAAGTTAACAAACTTACTCGAAAGGTAAACCTGTCAAATATGACTGTTTTGTCTACTTAATTTCTAGTATAGGCTTTGGCTTTTCGGTGATTCACACTAAGCTAATCTTTACGCGAAAACCTCTAAAACAATAACTGTTTTAAATAGAAAGTACGTACGTATTACTTTGTAGACTTTATTTAAATAAGGTAGAGTCAAATTCTAAAGCCAAAAAAGACATGGATTGACTGTGTGAAGAATGATATGTGTTTGAAAGGTGTGACTGATGATATTGTGAGTGAAAGGAGAGAATGGAAAAAGAAAACATACTGCGCCGACCCCAAATAAAAAAAAAGGGAACAGGACAGTAAGAAGAAGAAGAAGAGAGTCAAATTCTACTTCCATTATAAAATAAAGCTCTACATTTTTATCAGATTGCTCAGTTTCAATAATTCACACTATTTCTTACACTATAGCTAATCTTCATGAGAACCTTTAAATTATAACTCTTTTTAATAGAAAATACATACCTACGTATTACCTTGTAAACTCTATTAAAATAAGATAGAGTCAAACTCTACTCTAGTAACAACCTACTTCAAACATAAAATAAAGCTCTACATTTTTATTCGATTGCGCAAAGCATAAATAATTCACACTAACAAGAATATTTGAGCAATATTATGTCGGTTCAAAACCCGTCGGCATTGGAAAGGCACCATAGTTTAGTATGTAGGTGTCAAGCTACCGACTTCGCATCGCTATAAAACCTGTGAGGTGGTCCCTTTACAGATCTTAAAGGTTGGAATTTTTCCAGGTGACGCGGTTGTAGGCGGGTTTTTTGAGTTCAAAATATTTTACACGTTTTTTAATATATGCAGTAGCATTGTAGACAAAGTTACTATAGAGTTAAATGTAACACTTTCAGTTCTAATATTGCATTTTATTAATCATATAAAATACTTTATACTGGATTCTTCTTTTTTTAATAATGGCAAATTTCTATTATTTATATAACCTATTTACCCCGACGCGACGTTTCGGATGCTTTCCAATAAACGTGACAGCTGTAACTTTTCAGTCTACCCGTGACCACGGTTGCTGGAAAGCATCCGAAACGTCGGGATAAATAATTAATTAAACACGTTTTAATCCAGTAAAAGTTAATTTATTTAAACAAAATTATTTAAATTTATTTAAAAAAAATAGGGAAAGTATAATTTATAGAATAGAAAATTACGCTTGAAGCACTGATTCAAGGTACCTATTAGGTATAAAATTAATGAATTATATAAATAATTATAAAATATTTCATCAGTTCTCATTATATTTATAACTGATGAAATATTTTATAATTATTTATATAATTCATTAATTTTATACCTAATAGGTACCTTGAATCAGTGCTTCAAGCGTAATTTTCTATTCTATAAATTATACTTTCCCTATGTCATGCAATTGACACAGGAAGGAGGAATTTAAAAATTCTGATCAGGGAACTAACCACCATTCATAAGAGGAAAAGCTTTAATCTATTTCATTCCAAATGTTTGAAATAAATATGAAACAGGTCGATATTGCATGTTATAATATTCAGTGGCTGACCTAACAATCACATGAAAACTCATGTACTCGTATTATGAGTTTCCATCAATACTCGAAGTAAAACATAGGTCGTCAGCGCATCGACAGATATCCTGTGACTGAGATATCACCTTCCGTCAAGTGAGCATCATGCTCGTCCTTCGATAACTGACTTAAAAGAAAATATAGATAGGACTAATATCTGAATAGTACAACTCCGAAGTCCGGAAAATATATAAAAAATAGTTTTTTATTAAGCTTATGAAAAATATTAGTATTTTTGTAAAGCTACATAATAGTGTCTCTAACATGGTTTTCTCTTGAAGAAAGCTCTGAACAAGAGCCGCGGGAAGCGTTATCCATCCATCTTCTGGCTACGCGAGGTGTCGCTTACCTAGCTAGTTAACTATTGTGTTCTTAACATATGGTACAAGTGTAAACAGATAAATTCGCTAACTACCGGTAACTATTTGTGTTAGATAACCTATCTGTATGACACATGTCCGCATTAGCAACCCCTGCCTGGGGGTATTCATGCGGCATGCATTATCTAGTGTGGCTATGCGCACGCGCCGATATTTTATGAAGTTGAATTTAAAGTACCTCTAAACCTAGATCGAGTAGTTTATTCTCGGAAAACCATTTACTTATCCTACATTATATATGTGATGTGAAGGTATAGGTACTCCATTATGCATAAACGGCTGAACGGATTTTAATGAATTTTTGCACCCAAAGGATATTGTTTGTCCTAAATAAAATACCCGCTCCGCCGTAGTAGGATAGAAGCTGTGAAAACCTCAATGACGAATTGATTTCAAAACCACTCAAAAATATTTTTTTCGAATTACTTAATAAGAATTACCTATAGAATTTTAAAGGAAAGAGTGTCTTATGTAACTATTGTCTATTATACAGGTGAATTTTTCAAGTGACTTCCATGGCCAAATCGGTAACTATGAGGAATAGCGAAAAGTACTGAAACGAGTCTCGAGACCGCTTTTGATGAAACCTAAAACTGCATCATTCAATTTTGTTTTACTTACTTTTACTTACTTTTGAAATATCAATGTTCCTAGCCAGGAATCGAACCCGTTGATTTTGAAAAAAAAAACCACATACTGTATTATTACACCATTTGATAGTATCGCTAGTATGGAACGAATTTTGGGAAGTCATATTTTTTTATTTTTACCTACCTATTAAACCTTAATTCAATTCAAAATCAACGGGTCCGATTTCCTGGCTAGGAAAATCCTGGTTAGGAAATTTCAAAAATCCTCTGATGCAGTTTTAGTTTTCATCAAATTCGTCCTCGAGACTCCTTTGAGTAGTTTTCGCCATTCCTCAGTTTCCGATTAGGCCATGAACGCCACTTGAAAAATTCACTCTGAATAATGTGAGTAAAGCACCTGCAACTTATAACATTCTGCAATACTCATTGGTCACGCGAACTCTTTACTCATTCTTCTATCACGGCTCTCGTTGTACTACAGAAGGTTTAAGAAAATGTGTATAGCCCGACCAAATCGTAAAACATTTTAACCCTAATAACTCGTTAATGCGCTATAACCATCAATTTTTCCGGCTAATTAGACGGCAATGGCGCCTTCGGTATTGGGACACGGAAGTCTTAATGAGATGGGCTGATAACACTGGCCAAAGGGTAGCCTTACACCCGTCCGTACGCATACGTAGCGTTTACACGCCGCGGTTGAGTTAAAATCAAACGGTTGAAAAATAAAAGCGGATATATTTAAATAATAATAACGAGAGAGATTTATTTTAAGTACCTAAGAAGGAAAATAGAAGAAAAATTAAAAATAAAAAAATGATTATGAAACCATTGATTTGCATAGACATAATCTCTTTTATAAAGAAGAAGAAACTATAACAAATAAAAGATATAAAAATTATTTTAAATAGTGATATATTTTCTGATATAATTTTGTAACATTACAAAATAAGATTTTTTTAAAGGAGGAAAGGAATAGCGGAGAATTGTCAATGACTGAAGAGCCAGCTTTTTATTACTCAAACTTTGACTTGAAAGCTCCTACTCATAGGAAGAAATTAAGCATTGTACAATAATTGTAGGTCCAAGATCAATGATATCAAACAAATACCACAAAAATCCATTTCAAGCATTAAGAACGTCGCGTTTCGCGCGTCACAAGTTCACAAAGCCTAACCGTTCCGACTTTGATGCGTCGTGTAGGTGTTACTTGGCTTATCTTGATCTATATATTAAATGGGACGGCCATGTCTGTCCGAACTAGGTACGGTTGATCCAATTTTTATATGGACCCGAATTTAATTTAGAAAGTGTTTTTACTTTTGTTTCAACCTTAGTATTGTTGAAGGACGAAGTTCATATTCTTTATTTGACTAGGGTTTTGTCTTAGAGAAATTGTCTATTTCTGAATGATTGTTTTCTATGCTAGTTAATGACTTTACGACTACTTTTATAAGATCAGCGTTTATTATATTTAATTGATTTGTCTTTGTTACTTTTCCTAAGTCCTTTTTATAATGATTCAATAAATAATATGATTATAGTATATGTTTTTAAAGTTTAAAGTTCGATAAGTTCATTTATAAATGAAAATATTTCATAAAAACAAAATGTTCGACATATATTATGTCCCTAAAGAGGATAATATTCTAATGCACCTTTCATGTAACAAAAAAAATCTGGGCTATTATAAGTAAAGTGGTGATTTTTCGGCATTTAAAGTAAAATTTTAATAGATTTTGAATTTTCAATACCTTTAAACAACCTCACATAATCTTTGAGCACAAATTCAATATAACGAAACCAGAAATCATTTGAAAACTAGCCTTCAACAGGAAAAATGTAAATTTAACGTTTTTAATATGTAAATAAATACGCACTGGCCATAGAACATTCAAAACGATGTAACATAAAAAACGCGTAAAGTCAACCAGTTATTATAATATAAAACCTCCTTATCGGATGCGTAAATTCTGTCAATTACGACGCTAAGGCCTGGATTTTCGCTCAAAAAAAAAACAAAAACACGCCCGCCACTGGCGCCGGTCCCAGATAACGCGGGATTTTTTCTTGACATTTCTTTTGTCTTTTTTTATAATCTGTGGACGCTATAGGTCCTTTATGGTGGACAGTCGATAACTCGAGATTATTTGAACCCTTTCGTTTAATCTTTGGATTTCTGTTTAGATACATTGCGTTTCGTTCTAATTTTTATCATTATAATACAATTTGGTAATATAATTAAATATATTTTAATTATTGTATTAACATGTTTGTAATGCATTACAAATCTTAACGGAGTAATTCCTTGATAACTTAATTTGACAATTACATACTTTAATACCACAGTAATACACGAATATAAATTTACATCAAATTCTGCTAAATCTAAGACGATGCGATTGAGAAAGACGCGATACGCTTTTCTTTGTCGAGTTACTTTTTTTATCCAAACATAATATATAAAAGTGTCGATTGATTGATTGATAACTTTCCTGTAAAATATAGTTTCTAATATTCTAGTTTCTAATATTCTTTGGATGACAATGTGATAAGAAAACACGTACTTAGGTATAATAACATTGAGTTTTTAAATTTTTTTTTTCATTTATTCCAACGACTTAGTTGGATAGTAATAGATTCGATTCGACCATTCGATACTTTTTACAATAAACCTTTATTTTGATTTTCAGCTTACATTTTAATTTTGTTGTGTCTAACTATTGAACAGATTATGGGTAGGAAACATAAATGAATCATTTCAGTAGCTATTTTTTAAATATTATTATTCAAGAGTATAATATTTGAGATAATTTATAATGTTTCTATTTCTTTGGACACGGTCTTTACATAGCTCACATAAACACATCGCTTACAACAAAACAGCTCATATCATCTTTCTTCTCAAACATGGGTTTCTCACATAGCTATTAAGCAATGACCCAGCAGAAATTATGATGTCCAAACCTTAAATATTTTACAAACCTATCAATGCGTTCAATCATAATTTGCCACAAACACGCCCTCATTGACAGCTGTCAAATTATACTGACATCTTCATGGCGCGCTTTTTTGGTTTTGACCAGAGTAAAAAAAATCGCATAATACAATGACGTGTCAGTTAAATATTTTACTAAAGCAACAAAGGATTTCAATTTTCAATAAGCATGGCGCCTTCAACCTTGTTAGTTGTTAGTTGCGCCATACCTGTGCGTGAAAGTTTAGATTAGAAGTAAGTATATTTACGTTCCGTAATCTGTTAGGTAAATAATTCTACAGATTTATTTTCGCATTTTTATGTGAATTTATTTGAATATGAAAAAAAATGATAGAAAACTGCTTTGTAATTAAATATCAAGGAATAATAATAATCTCAAATATTTATAAAATATTACAGATTTTGATTGAGTGGAAAAATAATTGAGCATTTTAGCATAAAATTAAAATATAGTCAGATTTAAGCCTGTTTTTGTAAAACCGAAATGTGAGTATAAACACTCAAAAACAATTGTTGGTGACATTTGAAACAACTATTTAGAGAAGTATTTTTTTTTTAAATAAAACCTTTTCCCTTTCACTTTGGGTTACATTTCGGTTGTAGAAAAAAGAAGACGGGCGCCAGAATTTTGTCGCCAGCCCCTTGATATCCGGTGTGAAAGATTTTTTGTTTGTTGTTTTTTTTTTGGCTTGGCGTAGGTCAGTGACCATCTTGAAATATTGTCTATACTCCACCAAATGATTTATAGATTCGTCTGAAGAGCAAGCTTGTTTTTATACCAATTTTTTTATTTTCGGAAGTCGACACTCGACAATAATAATAATTTTTCCAAGCATATTGGAATTGTAAGCTGGTTTTGATGTATGCGGACTAAAAATGAGTCAAAATTCATGTTTTGTGTTTTCATTAATGCATTTTTTGTAAAATACCACTACATTTTTTCCAGTACAGAGTAATGTTGACATCATTATTATACGTACACAAGTGAGCGCTAAAAACAGGTAAGTTTGTTACTGGGACGAAAGATTTTGTCTTTGACGTTATATATGAAATTCAAAATCAGTTATTCATTTAGGTAACACAATGTACACTTATGAACGTCAATAAAAAAATACATATGAAATGCTTCAAATTTTACATTTATCTACTGCCAGTTCTCAAATCAAAGACGTATAATATTATAGTTGTAAACAAAAACTTATACATTTTCTCGCAACTACTCCAAAATTATTAAATATAAGTATGAATTATTAGTATTTTGAAGACAATATCACATCAACCTTTTCCATAAACTACGATCAAAGTAAAGATTTCAACGTGAATGTCGCTTCAGAATAAAGAATTGGTATATATTCTATGACCTGCGCTTCGTTGAGCTCTAAAATCTATTTAAATAAAATACTGTATACCAGATTAAAACGCGATTTATTATTTATATTGTTTAAATTATTTATCCCGACGTTTCGGATGCTTTTCAGCAACCGTGGTCGCGGGGAGACATCGCGTTTTAATCCGGTATACAGTATTTTATTTAAATGTGTGATACTCGCGTTAATAAAAATCTCTAAAATCTCTTTTAATTCAACGACAGTAGTACTGTGTACACTACATATACCTGTGTTCAATATAAAAAACAATTTAACACATCACTGCATAATCAAATTACAGTAATTTTAGACAGGTTCATATAGAACGAGATTATTATAAAAAAATACTCAGCTTACGAACAGAAGGCTTTTTATAATCCCCAGTAACCTTTTACTATCCTTGTCATAAAACCTTTACGGTAGCGGGATATTTTTTAACTACTAAGGTCGTGTGTACAATGGGTACTAATTGGTCAGTTTTTTTTTTGGTTAAATGTTTGTCGCTCAAAGTCTTTTTTTCGGAATACTCGAAGTAAAAAGTAGCTCGACAGCGCATCATTGACTGGATTTTGTGGCTTGTACCTATCATCAAGTGAACCATGCCTCGTCTACCGATATCTAACATAAAAAAGTCTTATTAGATTATTGATTTCTACTATAAATGCGTCTATAATCAAATTGCTTTTCAAGTTAGTCTTGACAAAACTTGCAATACGAAAAAAAATGGCTGTGGAATAAAATTACGTGATATTGATGTATAATAGAAATCAAAGCATTTATTCATTTAGGTAACGTCAATAAAAATAAAATTTTAAATGTTTCTTATTTTACATTTACTGAGAGTTCTCAAATGAAGGGCGTAGAACGGACGAAAAGAACTGGCAAATACAACTATGTCTTTTATATTAACCCTGCTATAAAGGTTTGAAGTTTAGATCGAGTAACAACGCATCTAATTTCTAATTAGCAATAAGTATTTAGCAAGATGTCAAAAGAAGTTATGTGTGTCACAAGCTTTACATTAAGCCGCGCTTAGCTGCAATAATCCGACATACAATGTTCTTAAAGAAAAATCCTTCAAAACATTCGTTCATAATTATTTTTTCACTTTTTTATTGTTATTTTTAACCGTTTAAAATGATATAACTTTTATTTATATATAACTAGTGACCCGCCCCGGCTTCGCACGGGTCTAGATTTTTTGACAAAAAAAAAGCAGGGGTTGGTAATAGAAGAGTGAAAATATAGGGTTGTATGTATTTTTTAATGCCACATTATAAAAAAATTAAAACAAAAAATTTCGTCCGAAAAAAAAAAAATAAGGGTGAACAACCCTTTTATCACTTAGGGGTATGAAAAATAGATAGTAGCCGATTCACAGACCTACTGAATACTCATATAAAATTTGGTAAAAATCGGTAAAGCCGTTTCGGAAGAGTACGGTAACTGACATTGTGACATGGAAATTTTATATATAAGATTTAGGGAATGTTAGAGTTTTGTAGAATGAAAGACGCGTTTTTTTAATAAGTTTCCAGTAGGTACCACATAGTACTTTGTAATATTATATGAAAGTTGGTACTGACACTTCGGATGTGAAACACCTCTGAATAAAAAGTTGTTGTTATTATTATTATCTTGTTTATTTTTGTCTCAAATCTCGACTCCGATTGCTGTTTTCGCTCGGTTATTAGTTGTCACGGGTCGAAACTAAGTGAATATCAGTTTAAGATTACATAAAATTTTCGTCAGTCTGTACAAACTTGACAATTCTGCACTTATTTACTATACACAAAAGCCATACTTACTTAAAGCGTTACTCGCTGATAATGTAGCATTCTATTGGTGAAATAATTTTTAAAATCGATTTAGTAGTTTTTGAGTTAAATGGTAAAAAACAAACAAACAAATACTTCCTCTTTATAATTAATATTTGTATAGATAACTGCTTCTTGTAGGTAGGTAGGTACGGTCTTCGTATAGGTTTTTTGACGATCTGTTGTCTAATAGTGGATAGGACAGGTAACAGTTGTACCTACTATAATAGATTAATAGAACTATTAGAACTTTTTGCTAAAATTGAACGTGGTGAAGGTCCATTTCAACCTACTAGGGTGATCCGGATGCTGTTTTCCTTGGATATAATTTTGTGTGAAAGTAACACACTTACATTTTCACGTTCTTGAGTTTTCTTTTTAAATTTAAACATTTTTAATCTGTTATATATGTATAGATTCCACAATGTGCCACGCTTGCTTCCAATTTCAAATTAAGAATAAAAAATTTAAAAATATTTTTTTTCTTCATTTCACACATGACCTATTGCGCTTAGATCTTAAGCCGTGAGTCAAACCGTGAGAATATAAAGTTACAAGTCATTAGAAACTGTTATCTATATGAATCATATTATCGGTGTGCTTTGCTACTGTACCTACAGTGGAGCCACGAATATAGCGGACAATCAAGATGGTAGAACACCTTTCTTGCGCTCCGATGGGTCGCGGATTCGAATTCCTCCGGGACGGAATGTTTATAATTTTCTGTAAGCATGTCTTTCTCAGGTCTCTTTACTTCGGGCGTTAAATGGGTAAGAGGAATATCGAAATTCCGACAGGTTTTTCCATCAATGAACCACCGTACATAAATGGGAAAAAAGTGAAGTGCTCATTACGCATTTCGGATATCAGTCTATGGTTTTCCGAATTCTCGAAGTAAAAATTAAGTTAACCGATGTTTTCTGGTATTTTGGTCAGTAGGTACTACATCAATTTACACACAAACAAACAGGTATTTTATTTAGTTAACACATCGGGAAAGCTTTTACTACTTAGTTTTTTAACACCTAACCATATTGGTTCATTTATTTAATATTATTTATTGTACTTATTTGATAAATTACATCAATCCATCACTGTTAGTAATATTAAAATGGTTACTATTAAAATAGAAAATCGCCATCTCATCATATTCAGTAAATAAAGTTGACTATGAATCATTTCCCCTCAGTATTACTGGCCCAACCTTCCCTAGAATCAGATAAATCCATGAGACGATATGACGTCTATATCCCAAGTATCGGCCGCCATCTTTAAAATACAATATAGCGTCTTTACTGTCGCCTGAGCAGAGATTATTGAAATGATTATTGATTTATCAACTCTTGCGACTCGATCAGAGAGTAGATGAATCTAGTCTTTGGATTAATCATTGTATATTCCCATACGAGTCCTTCCATAGACTCGATAAAGATATTAATAATTTTGTTAGCTTTAAGGATTTTTTTATTTATATTTTTAAGTATTAGAACTTTAGAATACTACTTTAGAAGCTACTTATAAGTTGGATATTTAAGTTATAAGTAAAATTATGTACTTATCTAGTTGGTAAGCTAAATAAGATAAAACATTATACTAGTTGAAAATGAACGGTGTAGCTAAAAAATACAGCATTCATTAATAAATCATAGCACTGATTTTCAGTGGCTACTCAGTACTTCAGTAGACTCTACTGAGTAGAGTATCGCTTGCTCAGTAGAGTAGCGAAGTATCGCTTGAAGCAACATAACAGCAAATAAGACAAACAAACATAAAGTAATAAACATTAGTAAACTTTAATTCTTATAATGTTTTTGTTTTTTATATAGTTGAAATTATGTAAATATAGGTATTTAATACTAAGTCTAGATATAAGTTTTGAGTATATTATTGAAACTAAAATGTCGGCACGCTCTTGTCCGGTTTTTTGTTAATGAGGTATCTGGTTCGGTCGCATTGAAGTCCCAACGAGGTGTAGGCGGAAGTGTCACCCAATTACTTTGTTTTTTTTTTTCGGGTCAATGAGCGGGCCTCATATGGTCGGAGAGAATTCTAATCAAGTCGAGAAGTATTGTGCACCTTACATTTATAGTTAAACATAAAGCCAGTTTTTTATCAAGTATTTTTAGTCACGGGCTTTTTATAATAAAAATATTGTTTTATTAGCAACGCGCCCCGGCTTCACACGGGTGCAATGTAGATGTACTATACACAAAACATAGCCTATGTTACTCGCTAATGTAGCTTTCTATTGGTGAAAGAATTTTATAAATCGGTCCAGTAGTTTTTGAGTTTATTCATAACATACAAAAACAAATCTTTCCTCTTTATTATAATTATTACTATAGATTACGGATATTTATTTTCAAACTAAAATTTGCATACAAAGTCAAATTACAAAATGTTACTGCCACTTTACCCGGTGCATCATCTATGCAAATCTTCCTATGATAGCGTAAAAGCCAGTGTAAGTCTCAGCAAACATACCCGATGTACTATAAACCTTTTATTATTACTTTAGGTTATTCTTGCCTAGCCATGTCTTCCTGGTATGTTTGTGTATAATCTGTGGCCATACGTACCCAGTGTTCTTTTTTTACTATGTGCCACTTTTGACAATACACGGTTTTCGCGTGTTGAACAATCCGAGTGCCTAGCACTAACAACTTGCGAAAAGGTATTCGTATCGTCGAGCTGTCATTTGTATGAAATTTCAAATGATTTCTCATACAACTGACAGATGGACGATTCGAATACTTTTTCGATAATCGTTCGTGCTAGGCCCTCAGTTTCGGATTCCTGAATTCTCACTTCACTTACGGTTTTTCCATATAATATTTGTAATTTAGATATTCTCACCACCTGTTTAGTGGCCGAAGTGACCAGACTTTAGACGGGAATCGAACCCTCTATTTATTCGTGACGCACGGTAGGTTTACTATCAAAAAACACGGCGAATTATTTTCTTTGTAAAAACAAAAGACTCACGGAGATATGTATTACTTTTCTTCGATCAATCAAGTAAGTCGACATCGCCACTTCGAAAGCGGTACCAACCTTCCTGTCACCTTGCACATAAAAGCTTCCCACTTGAACTTTAAAAAAAGCCTTCGTCGCGCTATTTGTGAGCGTCGGTATCTTTGGCGGTAGTTAGTGAGAGAAAACTGAACTCAAATATTGGTATTGGGCGGTATTTGGTAATATTCAGATATAGTTTTAGAGGACTTAGACATGTGTTTCGACTTGCCATTTAAAAAAGTAACTACCGAGCTTCTAGACGGTCTCTTCTCAGTAGACATTCCAAGCCGGTAGTTTAAAAAATAATAATTCAGTAGTTATTTGATAATATGAGTTTGAGTTCCATTGAATAGATTACATAGATAGATAATACTTTACACAGTTAAAGTTTAGCTTGATCGAATTGCGCATCGTAGGCTTATATCAAACTCATACGTTTTTTTCTATCATAAATAGTCCCAAAGAGACGAAGTGTTCGTGCGGCCAATACCTACCTACGATAATACAATACAATAGATAACTACTGGCCTTTCTAGAGAGTAGTCAATTTCATGCGAGTATTACCCCGTCCATTATAATATATCCCCTGGTTTTACAGATAATAATTATAGTATTTCAGAAGTCGTTGACAATTCAGTTAATAGCTTTTGACAGATGACATTGAAATTTGACAGTTGTTGTTGTCTAGCCTCATAAACATTTTTCGTTAAATTGATTAAGCATTAATTCTTTGTTTAATGGTGATAAATATCAATTGTTTGTTATCAATGTATTTAATTTAATATCAATTATATTGGGGCAAATTAAAAAAAAATATCAATTTTTAACCAGGGTTAAAAAGACTATTATTGTTAATATTCTAGCTTTGAACTCTTAGATCTTATAAAATATATCTGAAACAATAAGTTAATCCAAATAATAACATACTTTATACATAATATACAGTAAATACGCATTTCAAATTGCGAGACTTATAAAAATAAAATCGACCAGACGAAACCAAACAAAAAAATTCCCAAACCATATTTGACTTTAATATTTAACTTAACTATTACCTTCAAAACTCTTTGAGTTACCGCAGTAGGACTCGCTAATTTTAAACCGTCCTTTACAAACATACAGACAAACCAACAAGTCGGTGCATAAAGTTCAAAATCGTTTAGGAAAAAATTAAAGTTTGAACTAAAATCTCATATAAAATTATGAACAGATACAAGCAATTTTAGTCCTTGAATGCAGTGTAAATTTCGTTTAATATGTTTACTGAGTCATTACACTGTGAGGTTCTGTTTTATATTTTGAAAAGGTTTGGTTTATTTTCAAAATCGCTATTGAGATGTTATGAATATGTAGTGCTAACTGCGATCTCACGATCTATTATCACTCGTTAGATTACCTTATCAACGTTATTACATATACATATGTATACACTTTACATACTTCAAACTTAGATTCTTCTCTTTTTTTCCGGTTCTTCTCGGTGGAAGTAACATTTCGGACCTGGCTTAAAGGTCTCGTTACCAGGCCATAATATCTTCAAAAAAAAAAAAAAAGCCGTTTACAATAATTCACGATTCAAAAGCCTTCTAATAGTTTACTTGAATAAAGTTATATTTGATTTGAAGCCAAATGACATAACAATAGTAAATTAAAAATGTTTTTACGGCCTTCAATTTAAAAATAGCATCGTATGTGCTTAACAAGAAAGTAAGTAAGAAATTGTTTTTTCTTATTTATTTTGTAAAACTTACAGAACAAGTTCTAAGATATCATTTTGAAAGCACCTTATTTTTTAAATTTCTTTGTTATTGAAATAATATTGTATCTCACGAACTCCATTTGCCTATGAATATTGTCAAAGAAATTTAAAAAGTAAGGTGCTTTCAACTTCATTCGTACAAAATTTCATCAAATTGGTTTATTCATTTGGCCTTGATGTATCGAACAGACTCACTCACAGGACACAGAAGGTTGATCCCCTACTTGCCTGTAAAGAATAATGATCAGTCAAACAGACACAGAAATGGGTCTGCCCCATGCCCCACTAGGGGAATTCACTTCACTACATAGTATAAAACAAAGTCGCTTTCTCTGTCCCTATGTCCCTTTGTATGCTTAAATCTTTGAAACTACGCAAGAAAAAAATTCCATAGTTGTATTAGTAGGAACCGAAAAAATGTTATAAGTATTAAAAAAAAAAATTGAGCATTTTATTATTATAACTAGCAATTAAAAAATCTTATTTTTTTAATCTGTTAAAAATAATTACGCAAGAATAATTATTAAAATGAAAATAATTAAGGCTATAAGCAATGTGTTGTGTGACATTTAGCGAGACCTTGAAAGTAGTATAAATTATTCAGTTGAATATATTTTGGTTACTTTGATGTCTGCTCGAACTAGATTTAATAATAATTTATATAAATTTTGATTGTTTTGCTCAGAATAGTTATTTAGTTATTTTTTTTAATGTTAGATATCGACTGACGAGCATGAGGTTCACTTGATGGTAGGTGATACCTAAGCCACAGAACATCAGTCAATGATGCGCTGTCGACCTACACCGGTTTATATATGAATATTTTATTTTATTTACATACACATAATACAGAGTATATTTTAAATTTTTGTTTTTTTTTTCTTAGCAACTTAATTGTGTACTATATTTGCAAGTGGGAGATTTAAGTTTTTATCATCGTCCCCGATCAGCCTACGACGATTTTATTCGACCAAATCGAATCCTCAATAAGGACTTTTAATTAAATTTATCTCAAAAAATTGAAGTTAAATAATATTTTGCTTTTATTATAAGATAATGTACGGAATTAAATATTAATGTACCCTTCAATTATAGTTGTTAGATTACAAATTTGTAAATGCAAATAGGGTAGATTCTCCTAAAAAAAGGCAAGAAATCAATTCGAATTTAGACGTTTAAATGTTTAAATAACCTCTTACAATCCTGCAATCTATATTTCTATTATTTTGTCTCTCTCAGTTCAGAATTAATTGTCTCTTAAAACCTTCATATTGTTTTATAAAAACTGTTTCGGTAAAACAAAGAAGCTAATAAATATATTTTAAACGAGATTAAAGGTGAGGTAGGCTTATCAATTCGACTTTAAATTCCGGTCTTTCTTGAGAACTATGTCGACTTACATCGAATTCTAAGGCACATAATCATTACTCAATTTCCGACATCGGACTGGACACATTTGCAAGTTCCTAGAGTATAACACCTGCCGTGCGCATCGATGGGTCGCGGGTTCGAATCCCACCGTGACGACATGCTTATAATTTTCTGTAAGCATGTCTTTCCCATGTCATGTAACTTCGGGCATTGAACGGGTGGGAGTAATATCGAAATTCCAACCGGGTAACGAACCACCATTTATAGATGAAAAAACGGTTTAGTGCATAGCGCGTTTCGGTCTCAGTCTATGGATTTTCGAATTTTCGAAGTAAAAATTAGGTCGACAGCGCATCATCGACTGATGTTCTGTGGCTGGGGTATCACCTACCATCAAGTGAACCTCATGCTCGTTTGTCGATATCTGACATAAAAAAAACCCTACTTGGAAGTAAAAAAAAAACACAATTCACGCGAGAAAAATTACATTTTTATATTCATATTATTTAAATAGCTAGATAGGATAAAACTAGCTATAGTCATACAGTGCAACCTTAATATAACGTACCTCAATATAACGACTTCCTCGATTTAACAAATTCTTCGTAATCCCCTTGAATTGTCCATAAGAGTCAATATAAAATATACCTTTACATTGCGAACATTCTTTGCGTACAACCTCTTAATAACGAATTTTCAACTATCAAGAAAAAGTATTCATACCTCTAATTGACGAATTTTGCCAACCCAAAACCTTTATATAAAGTTTCCACCAATAATATAACTCTTAATCTTATAATGTGATTCATGTCTCGACATGTTTCGACACGCTTTTGTTTGTAAAGTAATCATTGTTGTTTTGATGGAAAGTAATGTAAACACCTCTGCTCGTCACTATTGTTAAAGATTTTAGTTAAAATATTGAGGTGAATAAAACTATTCTTTTACCTCTTTATAACGAATTTTAGACCAATCTAACCTCAACATAACAAACCTCAGTTCAACGAATTACTTGATATTACGAATATTTTCTTGTTCCCCTCCGATTTGTTATATCGAGGTTGCACTGTATTAAGTTTATAGCCCATAACCAAGCTAAATAGTCTTCCCGAGCGAATAAGACTGAGTCCTTTGACTAGTGAGTAAAATAGTGAATGCTACGGATAATCGTACGATAAGGCGCGACACGACGCGGCCTCTTTGTATTGCCACTTTGCACTCGCCGCCTCCCATCCTGATTATTGGGGATAGGGTTGCCACTTATTTTTATTTTCTTAAATCAAGGTATTGAGACGAATTTTACATTTTCCTCGTTACTTAAGGAATAACTTCCTGCGGCTATGTATATAAGTCGTAAGACTGATTTGGTATAGAAAAATCTATTGAATACTGCAATTTATGTATGAGAAGAAAAATGGGTCATATATTGACATATTACTACGACGTCAATGCCTATATCTTTAAAAATAGTACATTTTATTGTATAGAACAATTTTTAAAACGCATTTCAAAGAATACGTATATATTTACAAACTAAATTAATATGTATTATTATGGATATAACATTATGTCCTTTTATAAAATCTAATATATAAAATTTCCATGTCACAATGTTAGTTACCATACTCCTCCGAAACGGCTTTACTTATTTTAACCAAATTTTATCTGGGTATTCAGTAGGTCTGAGAATCGGCTACTATCTATTTTTCATATCCCTAAGTGATAAGGGTTGTTCACCCTTAATTTTTTTTTTAATTTTTGGACGATTTTTTTTGTTTTTATTTTTTTATAATGTGGCATTAAAAAATACATACAACCCAAAATTTTTAAATTTTATCACCAACCCCTGCTTTTTAGAAATTATTTACATGGCAAAATAACGATTGCCGGGTCAGCTAGTATATACTCGTATATAAATGCATATTATGATACAGTTTTATGCAAACACCGCACCTGAACTAATGTAAATTTAAATATATAAGGATGTTTTTCATTATTAAATTGACATAATCAATTTGAATACAAATAACACATTTATTCTAAGCAATGAATATTTATTATAATCTGTGTTTATTTATGGAAGTGCATAATAAACTAATGAAATTTTACACATTCTTGCATACTTTTTCAATGATAATGTCAATATTTATTACATCATTAAGTAAATAATTATGGAGTAGGATCTCAGTTTATCGGTACAATAGATCTATTTACGACTAGTGATTTAGTCGTTTGATGATGTGATGTCATGCCATTAATAAAATCGAAGAGAAGTTTTAAAAGTAAAGAAAATAATTTATTTTACGAGTATTATATTGTAATATTAATTAAAGAAGGAATACAGCTTAGCAACATACTGTTGGACCGTGAGGTAACAAGAGATCGACAATATTTTATTTTGTATGGAATCTTTTTTTTTGTTTTTGACGCGTTCAGTAGAACACCTGCCGTGCGCATCGATGGATCGTGGGTTTGAATCCCACCGGGATGACATGTTTATAATTTTTTGTATGTTTTCTCCAGTCTATGGATTTCCGAATGCGCATCATTGACTGATGTTCTGTGGCTGAAGTATCACATACCATCAAGTAAACCTCATGCTCGTCTGTCGATATCTAACTTGCTGTTGGCCGTATTGGCCTTGACAGCTTAACATTGACGTGAGTGGCGATTATCGTGGCACAGCCGTGAAATTTTGAGAATCATGAGTATGTTATAACAAGCCGTAAGAGGGGAGGGAGAAAGGACCACACGGAGAGCTTCCGTAATGATATATTAGAAAGTCAATATTGCAATAATTGTTTTAAAATAAATTTATTTTATGAATGTGACAACCCTACTGAGGCGTCTGGTCAGCTCAATATTGACACAATAAATTCTAACGCACGCATTTTTAAACCAGCCCTGTACGCGTGTGTGTGTTTAACACGCACAAGTCCAGTGTAAATTACAATCGCTTCTTGCTTTTGAAAATGTTTGTAAGCGCCGTTCGGAACTGATTTCTTAAAGGAAGAGCATTTTATTATGATAAAGCTATTATGTTTCTTTTCATTATTTACTTAAAGAAGAAGGTTGTGATAATATATGGTAGGTATACTCATAAAAGCGATTTGTGTTACCATTAATATTTATTTTAACTAGTAAATCTCTGAGAATGAATACAAACGTCAGATAGTGTGGTCTGTGGTGGTCTGTGGTATGACGTTTGAGTTGTCAATTGCCATTGTCAGTTGTGCATAATTTCATTCGAGCTAGAGTTGTAGATGGGTAACTCAGCGAAATTCCCCGCGCCAACTCAGCAACTCAGGCGCATTGTAGTGCGTCGGCTCCTTGAGTCAACAATATGGGACACGCAAAGCGAGCAGTGAAACCTCCGAAACGCCACGCTCATAGTTCACTCAGTGAGTGAGGTACTGCGCCGTGCGCCAACACATTATGAATGTGTGAGCTGACTCACGCAGCGCAGTGTTACCCATGTCTATAGAGTTGCATTCGAGACAGCGCCCGCGCCAGGAGTGCGCACTGAGTGATAAGGAAAATATAATGGAGGACAATACAATCACGTGGATGCCAATTTCATCTGAATCTCCGACATATATATTTTTAATTGGGTGCTAATGAAACAGGCTTCTTTTTAATAGCATTATTCGCCTCTAAAACTTTATGTTGCCTTCTAAATTACTAAGTCAGCCACAATTAACAAGCATCTAAATCAGAGTTCCCCAAACTTTTTTGTGTCGTAGACCCCTTGCCATGTTTTTCCGTGTTGGGTAGACCCCCTACTTACCTGATATTGATTTCCTGTAAATTTCTCACTGTAGTGAAGTTTAGTGTTAAAAACTTAAAGTAAAAACACATGTTAATTTATACATTTATTAATTGAATTTAAATTAAAACTACTCAAAATAAGATTTTGTATATGTTATGTAAAATATACGTAACATTAAATAACATATAATAAACTATAAATAAAATAACATAAGCAATAAGTCAATATTTTTACTTTTAGGTACTTTTATAAATAATGTATATGTTTTGATATTATAAGATTGTATGTAAATAGGTACTATCAGTGTATGTGTTGAGATCCACTATCGTGGACCCCCAATATTTTTTTCCCTGACGTAGACCCCTTGCAGGTTGTCATAGACCCCTAGGGGTCGATATAGACCACTTTGGGAATCACTGATCTAAATAATACTATCTTAGCCACTAGTTTTGTGGCTTGACTTATAATTTTCCTTTTTAATTTTTACATAGGCACTTGGCAATATGGCTTTTATTCTAAACGTCATCAGACTCATGTGTCACTTGTCACACATCCGGCTTAGATCCGGTCCTAGGGTGCAAATGAGCAAACATTATCACTATACACTAACAGCACTACCGAATTAGTGAGTTGACAATTCACTTATTTTGTTTATCTATTTAAGGCCCGAGTTCACTGACTGACACTTTAACTGTGCTTAAACGGATTCGTAAACAATTGATTTTTTTGTGTCATTGTAAACAGCCTTTAATTAATACCACCATTTATATAGCCTCGTTGTGTATATATCATGTTAAGTAAAAAGTAGGTCGACAGCGCATTATTGACTGATGTTCTGGTGCTGAGGTGTCACCTACCATCAAGTTAACCTTATGCTCGCCCGATGATATCTAACATAAAAAGTGATTATCTGAGCTAACTTAAGTTTAAACCAGTAAATACCGATACCACGCTGGTTTTCAGTCATGACCTATAGTAAGCATTACCAAAAAATATAGGAACAGGAAATAGAAATAAATAATTAACCAAAAACATAATCAGTAAATCTACTTTTATAGTAAGTTCTACTTAAAGTAACTTTCCTACATTGACTGTAGTAAACGATCGTTTAAAATGACGTTTAAGTGTCAGCCAGTTAACTTAACCTCAGAGCGTAGTTTCTTGAGCTAGCATTATGCGGGTCTCACTAGGTGGTGCTTTTTATCTTCATTGCTAGTTTTCCGCATCACTACATATTTAAAAACAAAGTCTTCGATATAGAATAAATTCGATAATTATTCGGTTCCCTCTAACAATCTCCCAACCTCACTGAACAAAACATCTTGTCAATTCATTTTGCCGTTTTACCATGGATAGTGAATAATAGCAACCCATACAGAAACAATTCCATCTATTTCATTTTTAATTATCTATAAAATATCCTAAGCTGAAAACGCAAACCAAAATGAAGAATAGCATAGACAATTTCGCCATATTAAATGGCGATTTAGTCATTATATTATTTTTCCTAACGTTTTGAGTGCTTTTCAGCAAATGTGATCACGGGCAGACTGAAAGATAAAAGCTGTTTAATTTACATCATCACAAAGTTGCCATCTATTTCTACGTACTTGTTGTACGTAGAAATAGATGGCAGCATGTGTGTTTTTTTTTAATTATATCAGTGAGTATTCACCATCTTGCCTATTGAAGTTTTGATATTTTTGAAAATAGAAAGGCGAGCCTACTATTCTAAGTTCATTCCATATTTTTCTATTTCGCAATGTTTTTGCGAAACGTGTGCTTAGGTTAATAAATATTTTATTGCAAATTTTCTATTCGCCCTTTTAATATCAATAAAATAAAGAAAATAGTTATAAATTATCACCAATTATTCATTCATATAGCTACTGGAGACATTAATAGAGTCAAATAGTTAATTGTGATTAAGTTTTATTTATTGCTTCGTTAATACCTCATTAACGAGTTTGAATGTACAGAGTTTTTTACGACTGTTTTAATGATTTTATTTATTAGTTTTTGTGTATGCGGCTTATTAAAAATATCGTTATTATTTTATGTTTTATAGTAACGATGGTATGTTTTATCCTTTTTGGATTCTTATTTATAGATGACTAGCGACCCGCCCCGGCTTCGCACGGGTGCAATGTAAGTAGATACTGATATGGTGTAGGTGTGGAGTTAGTCGGCTTAATTTATTTCGACATATTTCATTCGACTTTTGTCATATTTCAACAAATTAACACAAAACAGTATTAAATGAACCTTGAATTATTTCCAGTCCAAAAATTACGTTACTCAGTTGTTTTGCGTTAGTTCATATGACATTTACGTTCCGATATCATTCCGATAGGTCACTGATTCGAAGCTCGCCGGGATCACATTAAAATTTTCTGTAAACATGTTTTGCCTATGTCTAGTCACTTTACTGGCATAAAACGGATGGGAGCAATTTTGAAATGTGACACGGTTTCAGTCTATCGATTTCGGAATGACAGAAGTAAAAAATAGATCGGCAGCGCATCGTCTGAGAGCCTAGCACGAACGACTATCGAGAAAGTATTCGAATCGTCCCTCTGTCAGATGTATGAGAATTTATATTTCATACAAATAACAGCTCGACGATACGAATACTAATTCGCAAGTTGTTCGTGCTAGGCTCTCAGATGTTCTGTGGCTAAGTATCACATACAATCAAGTGAACGTCACGCTCGTCTGTCAATATCTATACTTCTATACTATATAATTACTATATTACTATTACTATAATAATAATGCCATCAAAAACATAAATTGTAAAAAAAAGCCAAGTCTTGCAACTCAGTTCTTCTATCGTAAAAAGTTGTGAGATCCATATAATACCAAGTCGGTCAATTTATTCAGTCTCTACTGAAGGATCCTTCTGTCTTAAGTTATTACGTAATTAGCTAACCTAACAACATCTTATAGTGATCATATCAATACCAATATTAAAAATATTTGATGTTTTAAATAAATAGATTATGGGGCACTACCGTGCCCCCAGATATTATAAAGAGGAAAGATTTGTATTTTTGTATGTTATGAATAAACTCAAAAACTACTGGACCGATTTTGAAAATTTTTTTCACCAATAGAAAGCTACATTATCAGCGAGTAACATAGGTATGTTTTGTGTATAGTACATCTACACTGCACCCGTGTGAAGCCGGGGCGCGTTGCTAGTCTAACATAAAAAGTAACAGTCTGAAATAAAATTGAATATAACTGAATCTCGAAGATTTCAACAGTTACCTTCCGCAATTAAACAATCAATTAAGACAATATATTCTGTCAGTTCGCGAATTAACCGCAATTAATGCTCGTAAATTCCGAATTAAGACAATAATAATAACTGCATTTCAATTTAACGATGGTAATTTTTCACTGAATCGCAAATTGTTTATTAGGATCATGTTATGCGGAAGTGTAACAGACGAACATAAAAACCGACTTTAAACTTTTTAGTACTTACAATTAATACATAACATCAGGGGCTGCGCTAATTCAAATTCAAATTATCAATCGGTGTTTGATATTGGTAAATGTTGGTAAAAACGACATGTATGGAAATGTTCTCATTTGAGAAATGGATGGAGATTAGAAATTCGGCAATACATTATCAATCAAAAATATCAAATCATACCTAACAGTGTATAACGCATTTTTTTATATTTAGTTAAAAAAAAACGATTTGAGGTGTCATATTTTTTTAAGACAAAGCCGCTTGACATTCAGTCATCAGAATATTATGTAGTCTGCATTTAAGAGTTAAGCATTATCTATTGATGAAAGATCATTTATTTATCCGCTTTTCTATAAAAAAGTTTCTGTTACGACTTACGGTGCGGTTCCGACACGCTCTTTGATCGCATTTAACAGATTTTTCCTTTCTCACAGTTGTAGCAAGCTGAGTGCAATAATTTTTAAGACCTTGCTAATATCAGCAAAACGACTTGATGGTTGATACATGAGGTATCGAAATACAAACAGCCCACTTGATGGTAATATGATATGTACACGCCACTAATATTTTCTTCTTTTTACTAGGGGATTTCCTTAGCAACATTGTTTATTCTTCTAAATTATACAGTATATTTGGGGCAGAAACTAGGTAAGCAAACTATTCTGGACCCCCCAGAACCTACAGCACAATATGTGTGGTGCTATGGTCTATATATTTTGCTATTCCCTACATTAATACATTATAGTAGGAGTTTGATAATGACATGATAAGTTGGCAGTTAGATCTAGTATTAAAAACATCTATCATAATAGGCAATCTATAGTCAACCTGTTGACGTTTACTCTCAAATATCTTCTAGAAAGTAGACATGGACATACTATATCCTACACTTAGACAGCACACACAGAAGCGTACAAACAATAATACAAAAATAAGATATATGTAGGTATTAGTAACGATATGTCCACGAGTGTGATTGCGTGCAAATAAGCCCTGGCTCAGCATAAGGGCATTTATACAGACTCAAGTTTTTCAAATAAGTAATAATGAAAACCGCTTCAAATTCTATCTTGCTGTTCAGAAGTTAACTTAAAAACAAAGAGACGCGGACAGCGATTTTGTTTTATATTAGACATGTCCTTGTAACTTCAGTTATAGATGACTTCTTCGGTATTTAAAACAATGAAATTATACCACGCAAAAGCTGCTGAGTGAAAGAGCCAGCAACACTAGAGATAGACATAGCTTCTCAGCTCTCCGACTGGGCGGGGCTGGACCACGCCCTGTGAGTATCGATTTCTGAGGAATATAATTTATTCATATTTCTTCTATTTTGTCATTCTGGTTGAACAGGATTTTGTAAGTTCCATCTTTACGCGGGGTCATATAATCGTCATTTTGAATAATCTTGACTTCTACGAATGGTTTTAGGGTCCAAATCCGAATAATACCGGTTTTTCTCGGTAGACGAAAACTTCCAAAACATTCGAAAAAACGACGAAAGACACAAGTTGTAAGTGTGTACTTCAAGAAAATACAAATTAATTAATAAATTTACATTTTTATGAAGAAATTCCCATTGAACTGAATGATATTTT
Organism: Anthocharis cardamines; assembly: GCA_905404175.1. Classification (NCBI taxonomy): domain Eukaryota; kingdom Metazoa; phylum Arthropoda; class Insecta; order Lepidoptera; family Pieridae; genus Anthocharis; species Anthocharis cardamines. The sequence goes on from FR989974.1 coordinate 8,176,155, forward strand.
AAATCTTGTTATTTTCAATAACTTAACAAATAAATATTTATAGATTTAAGAATACAACTTATCGAATAAATGAAAGAGATTACGAATGAATAAACGAATTTACGAATAAATAAATGAATTTACGAATAAATAAATGAATTTTCAAATAAATAAATGAATTAACAGAAGTCATCTACTTAAAAGACATCATTAACCAAACGACTTTGCCCCCAGAAAAGCTGCGTCTCTCCCTCTGCGTGGGGTGTGGGGGTCAGATACACGACCAGTACATCCTGCGGGTGGCGCCAGACCTCGAATGGCACGCGGCCTGCCTCAAGTGCCAGGAGTGCAGGCAGTTCCTCGACGAGTCCTGTACGTGCTTCGTCAGGGATGGGAAGACTTACTGCAAGCGGGATTACACTAGGTGAGTCATTATAGAGATTTTTAGGCCCATATTCCAAGACGTGTCTCAGTTTTGAATCTAGTTTTGAGACTTGTCAAACCATCTTTTTCTCTATAGAATTTTGACATATTGACAGTTCTCAAGAATATATTACGACTTGAGTGATGTTTTGGAATACGGCCTTAGTCAGTGGTGACAGAGTAATGAATCCTTTTTCCTCGATTATGATTTATGACCCTTTTAGAATATTTTCTTTGTAAATGAACGCAATTCTGTTTGACATCACGATTTTTTATGTTAGATGCCGACAGGCGAGCATGAGGTTCACTAGATGGTAGGTGATACAACAGAACATCAGTCAATGATGCGCTGTCGACCTACTTTTTACTTCGAGTATTCGGAAATCCATAAGGGCTATATGTGATTAGTTGCTTATTATTACAAGTACTTTCCAGAGTCCTGGGGCTGACATATTTCTTAGTCTGTTGTTGAACAAGGTGATCTGTGTCCTGTTCGAAAAATATATTTTTAATCGTGTGGCTTGATACGAACCTGCTACTTTCCTAAGGCGGTAAGTAAAGAGTCTAGCAATGGATTAATTTGACAAACCCGTGTGTTGATATGACACAATGATTCACCGTAAACAATTCAGTTCCGGTTACATTGCGCACAAATAGGTACTTAGTGAGAATTAGCAAGAGTTTGTGAACGCGTCATAACTAATATAACCTTATTTATTTATTGGAAGGTCTGACAACAACTCTACAACTTTTACCCATATTTATAATAACATAACAAGATATTTAAAAATACTCGTCAAGGTGTAGATCTAATTATAGTCACACCTTGTAATGTTTAATACTGTATTTTTATTCTTATGAGTGAAACAGACACATCTTGGTCTTTACTTTACAATTTGAATTATGAAGATGTGACTAATGTTGATTGGCATTAACAAAGTTTCCTTACGTGATACCCAAAGTTGAACATATCCAGATTTCAATTTGGGTATGAAAGGGTCGATTGATATTTAGCGTTTTTAACAAACATTTGATACAGATGAATTTGCAAAAAAAATAAAAAATATTAACCAGTGTGGTGAACCAAAATTCGATGCCGTTTGAGGACCTTCGGTTTAATATTTACCAGCTCATGGTTATATTGAAGACAACACTCGCCCTTATTCTACTTAAAACCAAAGTGCGGCAGCGAATTCTTAAAAATAAAATGTCAAACTTTTCCTTTTCCATATAAAATCCGTTCCCAGTTCAAACATGAGTCACGTCTTACGGTCCAAGATGTTATTATCTCATTCATTGACAAATTGTATTAACACCCAAACCGTCTCAATAACAAACCATACAGTCATTAACCTCTCAAACGCTATTAACATCCAGACAATCACATCTAACTGACGCGTAAACATAACAAACCAATTATAAACCTTTTAGAATTACAATTTTAGATGTAGTTTACAATGAAACTCGAAAAAATCATAACCGCACGTCAACGTTGGCGCCAATTTTTAAACAAAGTCGCATCTTCTAAAATAACCCTGTTTACATTTCCACCCTTCCATCTCGCGGCTAAAATATAGAATTACACAAGCAAATACAGCTTAGCTCACATAAATGTTGAAACGTGCCTTATTTAGTTCACAATAGATATTAAAATTCCTTAGCTGTGGGTGGAATTAATGCGGCTGTATTTCGGATTGTCTTTGCTCTATGCTTCGAGAAAAACAAACCGCGTCTATGTATTTTGGCGTCAAAACAAACGTCACTTTGACAGCGCGGCGGGCGGGAACCCGATATGTCTATAGTATGTTTGTCCGGTATCGGAAAAGCTGTCCGATTACTTTTTGTAATGTAGGAACTATTTGTTTTTAATTCTTAATTCAAACTGAACGCGGCGGAATTCTCACGATATGATATGTGGATTTTGTGACATACATTAACTTTGAATGAAATTTCTTGTTTTATCTGTGCCATATACATAGGTTAAAATAATATTTTTAATGATTTCGAATTCAAGCTGTCTTTTTAAATATTTACTTTTTTATTTTAGATAATAATTAAAGGACTTGACAGCAATGCGTAAGTTCATAGATGGAAAATCTGTGAAGTGCATATTAAATAGTTTCGGTTTAAAAACTACTTTTTTTACTTAAAAATAAATAATAGTTTAAAAAAACTAAAAAACACGCTTTTTATAGAAAACTGAACTAAAAAATAGAAAATAAATTTTAATAAATTTAAATTAAGAATAGTGTTAAAAATTTCAATAAATATAAATTAATAATCTAGTGTGAATAAAAAAAATATATTTTATTTTAAAAAAGCGTGGGGTGCTTTTTAAGATATTATCAAAATCTCTCTACTCATATCTGTCAATCAAATATTTATACCTATTGACACCAAGTACCCCACGCTTTTTTTTAAATATTTTTTTTTATTCACACTCTTATTAATTTATAATTATTGAAAATTTTAACACTATTCTTAATTTAAATTTATTTTCTATTTTTAAGTTCGGTTTTCTATAAAATGCGTGTTTTTTAGTTTTTTTAAACTATTATTTATTTTCTACTTTTTAGTTTGGTTTATTTATAATAGCTTGTTTTTTTAATTTTAAACTATTGAAATTAAGTTTCTTACCTTATCGACTATAGATGAAAATTATAAATTAACAAGAAGTCGGTTACTAACCTACAAACATATAAAATAGGTCAACAACGCATTATTGATTTATGTTGAATTACTAATTAATTTTGATTGAAGCTACCTACCATCAAACAGGTCTCTCGCTCTCGTCTGTCAATACTCAATATCTATAAATACTAAATAATACTTATGTAAATAAACCTTCAAGTATTCCGTCACTAGTTCTATATTTAAATTTCCACTTTTTTATACTCTCCTTCAAAACATTGATAAAGACTTGAATTACACAAAATGTTCAGTGTTACCTGTTAAAATTAACCCTTCCGTAAGGAAAAACAGGACACCGCTGTTTACATTAGCCGGGGTATCGCATGTCTGTTAGCGTAAACATCGGAAACATTAGTATTTTGATAAATTGTTTTCTCTAATCCGGTGAGAGGAAGGACGTGTCAATTAATGGTATTAATTAAATTATCCGGTTTTTTAATTGTATAGAGTTAAAGTTAACTCAGAACTAAAATTCAAAGAGAACTCGTGAAAAACAAGTCTCCATTAGTTTATTTTAAACTTGGTTCACTCCGCACGAGTTGAAAAGCCACATAAAGTAAAAAAGGGTGTTCTATTTTGCGTTTCAGGTATTCAGAACAACTGACCAATGTTTTATCATAATCGGATGAATAGTTTAGGAGTGAATAGAGGACAAACATACATAGATTTGTTTTATATAAAAGACTAGCAACGCGCCCCGGCTTTACACGGGTGCAATGTAGATGTACTATACACAAAACATAGCCTATGTTACTCGCTTTCTATTGGTGAAAGAATTTTCAAAATCGGTCTAGTAGTTTTTGAGTTTATTCATAACATACAAAAATACAAATCTTTATAAGGATTGAAATGAAATTTCCATAGTCTAGGGGGAGTCAAAGGGCAGCAAAGCTCAGGCAATTGACTGCAGTGCTAATATTCAGCTTGTCCCTTTACCACAAATTTTAGGACATAATATCAGTAAACTGAATAAAACTAATCATATTATATATTCAAACAAAACCATAAAATGTTATTGATAAGATTTGTTCAACATTTATCAATATACCCAAAGATGTAATTTCATCTTCAAATATAAAATTCCGTCGTAATATCAATTTAATCAAATCTAAATTATCGTGTAAGTTTATCTGATAATAATCAATATTTTTTTTTAATTTTACTATCACAAACTTACAACTGATAACGCTATTGATATTGAAAAGTATTGAGTGTTATCATTTCTATTGCAGTTTCAAAAATAAATCGGCCGGCCTAGCATAACAACCGCGACAAAATTTTGTCGACCGTTTTCTCGTGTTTATCTATTTATTTCTTCCGGGTCTAACATGACAATTACACTTAAAACTCGACTTTTAATATCAAAAATAGATATATTTGTCGATCGAGATATCTTTTCTATCAATTTTGATGTCGAGATATAATATATCTCCATATCTTACATCTTAGTTTGTCTTGTCTCGTCCGCGACATATCTCGTGGCGGTCATGCTAGGCCGGCAGGAGAGTTGACGCCACGACTCAAGTCCCACAGCGAAGTCTGGAACTAAACGTGACAGATCCGTCATCTTGTTGTTTGTCAGAAATACGCGATACGAGTTTATTACGCGCAATACATTATTGGGAAGTCGAGAAATATCAAGTTGATGGGATGTAAGGAAAAGTTACACTTCTTACTAACAACATTTTGAAACGCGACAGGCGCCGCGGCTATAGGACTTGAATGGTGGCGTTGACTATAAGTTAAATTTCAGTTTTTTACATACCTATAGATAGACCTGTCAAAACGCAAGACTAGATTTCAAAAATGACAGATTCATATTTACTTCAAAATAATGATTTGTGAAATAGACACAACAATGTGGTTTTCATCCCATGCCACACTAGGGTGCCTCATTTGATTCAATCTCCAATCGATTGCAATGCCATAAAACTCAAAACTCGATTTCATAATCGCTAATTCCGTAAAAAAATAATTTATGTATCTCATATTCACTAATAATATCAATCGGCAGCCATTTTGACGAATAAAAACATGTAAATTGTATGTTAACAGGGCCTTAAGCGATATACTTCGAATTAATATTCCAGTTGGCATTGAGGCAATTACTTATTTTTAATAAATAATTTATGTATGTATAAATACACCGGTTTAGAGTTTCTTCATACTTATAATACCAGCGCCCCGTGGTATAAACCTTCGGCCGTCGAAACTTTTTTCTGCCTATTTGTAAAAAAACTCAACCAGAGTTGAACATAGCTACTAACTGAAGTTATTTTCAAAGGACTAATTAATGGTTTCTTCAGAAAATTAGGAGCATCTTTTTGGAACTTATATGGAATATCATTTTTATGAGTGTTCTGAAAAACAGAATATTTTTACAGAAGCGGAAATTAGGACATTAAAGAAAAAATAAACCTTTACGTTGATGAATAAAATATACCTACCTAATGTCGCGGACTTATTCTAATAAATTATCAGTCAGCCTATACAGCGTAGCTTTTTCTTACGATCTGAATTGCAAATTTTGACATTTCGAAGTCATTTTTTTATTTAGGGATGTTTCGTATAAAATTCCTCTGATAAAGTGAAAAATGTATGTAACTTATTAACATTCAAATCCTTTATTTTATTTATATCTAACCCTACACGGATGTTCCCCAATTAGCGAAATGCGACACCAACCAAGCATCTACAGTTACCATCAGTCGGGGCACAGATAATATTTTGACACGTGCTAATGGCGCCCGCCCGCGCTGAAGCGGGAAATTTTGACGTTTGACCTGTGAAGTAAATAATCTGTTTCAAAGATGGCTAAACAGTAAATAGCATTAATACACATCATGTTACGGAATATGGAAATACAGTGAGATTTAATAAAATATTATATTTTGTTTTTAATATAAGGACATTTTTCTAAAACACCACATTGTAGCAACATATCTAAATTATTCAAAAATCTAGTAAACGGAGAAGTTTAATGAAGTTGGTAGTATCATAATGAATGCAATAGAATTAAAATATAGATCAAAAAAGGATCAAAACTAATAAATCAGTTAAAATAACACGCTGGAACTATTGATAATTACAAATTAATCTTACATATTTTTTCTTGCGAACTCGATTCTATTTTATTCGCACAGATTCACCTTGCTAATCGTTATTAATTATTATGCAATGTATTCTGAATACTTGAGGAGCACTCATTATTGGATATTTTTTTCACGCAATTTAAAAGTTTTTTGAAATCGAGGTGTCTTTTTTGACGGACATCTACGTCTATATTTATTTCTTACAGTTTTATTAAAACCAACAGGTCAGTTACAGTCTGTACAGATTTAACATCTATAATTAATTTATCGATTCGTATGTATTATTCTGGAGATATACCTATGTGTATTATTTTATCTCGTGTCTTGGAGCTCCCGTTTGTTAAATAACTATCGCGAATATAAGGGCACACTGTACCTATAGGTAAGACTACTTTGTAATCGGGACATTGGCCCATAAAACTGAACTTTGTACGGCCAGAACTGTGCCAAAATTGATCTCAAAGTTCGTGACAGCTCCTTCTGTGACATTTCGTGTAACTGTACCTACCTACCGTTCTGTTCACTCCTAAATTAGTAATAATAATATTTCTTCCAGATGACATAATAAATGTGTGTGGTCGCACAGCTGAGTTCTCTCAGCAGATGTATTCGCTCAGAGTAATTAGATATCCTTGCATTTGGCGAAAATAACAACAGTATTTGTGTAGACAATAATCACTACTCCGCAGCGACCTCATAGTTCATAGTCCTTAACCTTCGACATATTTACTGAATTACGTAAAATAACCAGTGCCATGAAACATAAGCAAAAATGGACATAAGATTACTTTATATTAAATTTTGAAAAACAAAAAAAAAATTCAATAGTTAGTAGGTAGTAATATAATATATAAATGACTAAGGTGCTCTGGTTACTTACTCGAAGCCTTAGTAACATTTCGACGTATCCGTAGAACAAAGTCGGATATGATTATGATACCAAGTCGTTTTTTTGTGTTTGTAAGGCTGTAAACTGTTAATAACGTTTGTAAACTGACCTATCTAATTTACTAATAAAATCCAAAATTTAGAAAACGCATCGTTTTTTCAAAGATAGCAGTCGAACAATGGTTCTTGATGTTAATTTCCCCTAAGAATAAGGTCAAGTTTAAAGTAGAGCTTCATGCAGATGTAACTTGGACACGTCGATTTATTTTTTAAAATTGGGTCGTGCGGGCAGTATACAGAAACCTGGTCATCTACTTGGCTGTAAATAAAAAATATCAGTGAAACAGACACAGAATTGAGTCTACCACTACTTAATACCTACAGTTAAATCAAGTCAATCGTTAATCTGTTTTTGCATCAAAGAAGGACAAAAACCGAATTAGATTGGAAGTAGGAATATGATGATTAAACACAATTACAGTTACTAACATAATATTATTTCTAACGTGTGCAATAAAATTATTATTTTGTTACTAAGATCTTTTTACTTGCCGCATGGAATAAACCAGGGACGATTTTTGTCATGGGCACCTTCGTACGAAAAAGGTTCAACCATTTGACATGGAACCCTAAAAATAATGGACTCCTTTTAGAAGGGGAAAATGCAAACCTGAAAATCCATAAGTACATTTTGAAAACCCCACGGGGGTTATTGACCGGCACTCACACCCTCCAATCTAGCTAAAAGCTTTCGCTATATGTAGCTATAACGAGTCGGTGTTTATATGTTCGTTGTAGCTATACTGTGTGGCAGTTTGACTTTTTAATCGCTAATGCGTTTTAGGGATTTTCACTAGCGTTCTTTTTCCTTGCGTGTGTTTATGCAGAAGACAATTATTATAAGGTATTATGTTATGACAGGCTCGTTGGCGCATTCGGTAGAACACCTGCCGTGCGCATCGATGGGTCGTGGGTTCGGATCCCGTCGGTTGGTACAACATGTTTATAATTTTCTGGTAACTTCGGACATTGAACAGGTGGGATTAATATCGAAATTCCAACTGGGTAATGAACCACCGTTCATAGACGGAAAAATCGGGAAGTGCACATAGCGCGTTTCGGTTTCAGTCTATAGATTTCCGAATGCTCGAAGTAAACAGTAGGTCGACAGCGCATCATTGACTGATGTTCTGTGGCTGGGGTATCATCTACCATCAAGTGAACCTCATGCTCGTCTGTCGATATCTAACATAAAAAAAAACTAAATGATAATGGTGCGCCTATACTTCAATTTACTAAAGTAGGTATATTTAGTTAAATATGTATATTTATTTGTCTGCAGGTTATTTGGCACAAAATGCGACAAATGCGGCTCATCCTTTAGTAAAAACGACTTCGTGATGCGAGCGAAAACGAAAATCTACCACATCGATTGTTTTCGATGCTGCGCCTGCGCTAGACAACTAATACCCGGTGAGTCTTTGGTATTACAGGTATTGTCTTGTATAGATTTAAGACTTTTAACACCTCATACAAATCCACTATACTTCTGATTAGAATTTTTTATTATTTCAATATTATAAAAAATAAAAAAAATATCCCCGATGATGATGTTTTTCTTCTTTCTTCTTTATTATATTACGTGCCTCGATCAGATCGGGAACTTTCTACAAAAGGGCCAGGTCAAAAGTACCTACTCGTAACCGACATAATATGTGTATGAAAGTGGAAGAAGCGAAAGTGGTATGTAAGGATCGAAGCATATGGAATTCCGTGATCTCTGCCTACCGCAATGGGAAAGAGGCGTGATGGATATGTATGTTTGTAGGTATTTTACACCCAGATGAATTATCTTAATTTTGGTGATAACTGCATCGAAATTCCTACAGTTATTCTGTGGTAAACTGAAACGGTGTAATATATTTTCAGGTGATGAATTCGCGTTACGAGAAGGAGGTGCCCTATATTGTAGAGAAGACCATGATGTTTTGGAAAAGGTAATTCTATACTAATCTATATCTATACTTCTATACTAATATTATATTAAGATTTGTATTTTTGTATGTTATGAATAAACTCAAAAACTACTGGACCGATTTTGAAAATTATTTCACCAATAGAAAGCTACATTATCAGCGAGTAACATATACTATGTTTTGTGTATAGTACATCTTCATTGCACCCGTGTGAAGCAAAAGTTAAAATATGCGCATGTTTTGAGCCATTTTCTTTTTATTCCACTAATAATTTAATAAAAGACCTTTTAAAAAAAATGCAACAAACATTTTTGAATAATTTTATTTATTCGGTAATAAATTACTCTTAAGTTTTTCGAATTGAGAATTAGAAATCTCTTTTTTTAAAAGTATCAAGTTATGTAATTTTAATCGATTTTCACATCTGATAATATTAATAGGGATAGGCGATCTATCTATATAAAACTAGTCTATACTTATAAAGAGGTAAAGTTTATGAGTTTGTAGGGGTATATCTCTGGATTTACCAATAGAAAGCTACATTATAATTTTTTTGTGTATAGTACATCTACATTGCACACGTGCGAAGCTGGGGCCTATTGCTAGTTCATTATATTATTTATTCTGACGTACCGACGTGCTTTTCAGCGCGCGTGCTCAAGCGCAGACTGAAAGGTGATTTGACCTTAAAATGTCAGATTATAAATTCCAATTTCAAAAATCACTTTTATGTTAACAATTAAATACGTTTTATAACTAAAAAATGAGCCCATTAATATTAATATTAGTTATTTCCTTCCATTAAAGAATCTCGGATCTATTAAAGAAACAAGAAATGGAAAGGATTTATTAGTGAGTCGATTTTATTTTACTTACTATTAAAAACTCTTTTGTACATAACGTAATTTTTATACTTTTTACCATAGTAGTTCTTTGTTTAGATTTTATTTTTGTCTTCTTGTCACTGATCAAAAACAATTACACGTATTTTCCGAATTCTTAACTTTTTTTTTCAATCCTCGAATCTTACTTACTTAAAACTAAGTTAAAACTGTTAAATTATAGTTTTCATATTTTAGGATATTGACGCAAATTTTACGAACTCATATATTTTATAATCCTTTAAAAGATAATTTGTGTGTAGGATATTAACATGTTAGCTTTCACCCGCGACTTCGTCCAACATTTCGATCTCATTTTCGTCTCTCTTTTTTTATGAGTCCTTTAAAAAAATCATTGTTTTCCTAAGCTAATCTCTACTCGATTATAAACTTTACTTCTTGTTGAATAAATGCATACACACTTAATTATTTTCAGACATCTATCTCTTTCTAAAGTTAAGTAATGAATAGGGACAGGACAGCTTAAAACAAATTCACTTTGACGGCTATGATTGCTGGTCTAAGGAAATGTCTATAAATATTTATAGTGTTTTAGTTACTGTAATCTATATCTATACTAATTTATACTAATATTATAAAGAGGAAAAAATTGTATTTTTGGATTTTTGTATGTAATGAATAAACTCAAAAACAGCTGGACTGATTTTTAAATTTTTCACTAATATAAAGCTACATTAACATATTATGTTAATGTACTATACACAAAAATAGCTTATTAAGCTATTTTTGTGTATAGTACATCAACATTGCATTCGTGTAAAGCCGAGGTGCGTTGCTAGTAATAGATATATTTGTTACTAGCAACGCGCCCCGGTTTCACACGGGTGCAATGTAGATTTACTATACACAAAACATAGCCTATGTTACTTGCTGATAATGTAGCTTTCTCTTGGTGAAATAATTTTCAAAATCGGTCCTGTAGTTTTTGAGTTTATTCATAACAAACAAAATTACAAATCTTTCCTCTTTTGATATTAGTATAGATTATTTACATAAGGATATATAAATAATGTTGTTTCCAGAGCGCAAACACAAGCGGAAGCAGCGCCAACAGCAACGCGGAGAGCAACAATAACACGACACTTAGCAACAACAACTCCCATCTCCCGCACGAACTCGGCTCTATGAGCGGTCAGTATTCTTTATTTTTGTCAGATTTTCACAGACGAGAGTAAGGCTAAATTTTTATGTCAGAGATTTACAGACAATCGTGCGGCTAACTTTTGTCCGATATTGATAGACAATCTTGATGCTTACTTTTTAGGTTAAATATTGACAGACGAGCGTAAGGTTTACTTGATGAGATAAACCTCAGCCATAGGACATCAATCAGGGATGTGCCGTCGACCTATGTGCTACTTCGAGCGTTCGGAAATTCTTAGACTGAAATTAAACGCGCAACAAGCTCATTTTACTCAACTTTTTTTTCTATTTTACCAGTCTAAACTAATATTATAAAGAGGAAAGATTTGTATGTTATGAATAAACTCAATAATTACTGGACCAATTTTAAAAATTCTTTCACCAATAGAAAGCTACATTATCAGCGAGTAATATAGGCCATATTTTGTGTATAGTACATCTACATTACGCCCGTGTGAAGCAGGGGCGCGTTGCTATCTTCAATAAAGAGCTAAATTGATTTTGATAGACCTAGTTAAACAGCTTTCCAAAGGACAAATCTTCCTTTGCTAGAGAATTAGGAAACAAGTTCGGAATATCGGTCGCGTCGTGTATCGACACGTAATATCGTTATCGGCTTATCAGCGCGGATTCTGGTTTACAATGATAATCGCCGCGCGATCGGACTGTGATTGAGGGGACACCCGGCGACACAGCTTGTGAAGTATGTTTTTTTATTTAAGTACTAAGTATTATTATATTAAGTATTAGCAACACGCCCCGGCTTCGCACGGGTGAATTAATGTAGTACACAAAAATAGCCTGTGCAACTAGCTGATAACGTAGCTTTCTACTAAAGAGTTTTTTATACCGGTAGTTTTTGAGTTAATTCGTTATAAACATACATAAATGCAATTTTTTCCTCTTCTATTGTTTGTTTAAGGGGGGGGGATTACGGTTTCAACGTTTGATCAAAAAAAAACTTTTTTTTGTGATTTTTTTTAAAGTACCTATGGATTGAGCAAATTTATTCAAACCTTTTGTAAATTTTTAAATAAAATACTGTATACAAGATTAAAACGCGATTTATTATGAATATTGTTTAAATTATTTATCCCGTAATCTCCAATCCGACTAAATTTCCGCCGGAATGCTCACTTACTCTCTCTATTATATTGTATCTTGTTTGATCCTAAGACTCCGTTGTATCTTAAAGAAAAATTTGTCTTCTTGGGATCTCGCAATCAGAACCTTCGCTCTGTCGATAATTTATCGCTGGCTGTGCCAGTCCATTCCTCAAACTTCTATAATGCTTCATTTGCTGCTAAAGCTGTTCGGCTGTGGAATTCTCTCCCTGCTTCAATTAGAAAGGCTCAAAGTCTAGATTCATTCAAGACTCTAGTAAAGTTGCACTATCTTAGTCTTTAACTGTTTTTCTATTGAATTGTTGACATGTTATAATGTAGTATTTAGTTTATAGGTATATTAATATTGTCTTGTTTTTTTTTAAATTGTTTGTGCCTAAAATCGCAGGTCTATCTAGCTAATATATGATTTTGTCCTAAAATTTATGGTTTGCCTGGAAGAAATCGCTGCCTAGCGATAAGGCCACCAATATGTACTTCTCCAGATTAGTTATGTTTGTTATATTGTTTATTTTTTTTTTGGTACAATAAAGAATATTGAATTGAATTTCTTCAGCAACTGCAAAAAGTTAATTTTTTGCAAATTATTACTAATCAAAGCTCGGCGATTCTATTTTTATAAATGCTCATTTAAAATCTCGAATTTCTAGCTTCAAGAGCTGTCCCCCCTCTTTCCAAAGCTCAGGGGGCCCCTCAGCTTCGAGGCCCCGGTGCACTGCACCACTTTGCCCTATGATAGCTCCGCAACTGCTCGGACGGAAACAGGGACGGATTTGAAACGCTGGCCACCAGGCCTATGTAACACTGTCCCCATACTCAACTAGATCACAAAGCATTCAAAGAAAAACGAGAATTAAATTTTAGTAAAATATAAGGAAAGTCATTCAATCATAAAGTAACCTCAATCAGCGTTGTTAGATACTGATGCATACCTACCGTTTTTATTTGTGAGTTACTAAACGTTGAAGTATAAGTTTATAGTGTTCTGCCACCCCCGAAATATTGCCGTCCTAGGCCCTAGCCTACTCGGCCTATAGGCAAATCCACCCTTGGTCGGAAATTATCTGAAATCAAAAACCATTAAAATTTAGTCAAAGTATCATCACATCCCATTGGGGGGACCCAACGTTTAGTATTTTTTTAATTGTACGTGGAGGTAACACTGTACTAAAAACTAAAAATACTAGATTCTCTAACGGCCGAATTCTCGACCGCTAATCAACATTGGGGTGTAGGTACTTAAAAGTATCTCTAACTCTTTCATTACGAAGGTAAAATGAAAGACAGAAACATTTTAAGAAGCCCTCAAATTTTGATTATCGTTTCAGTATTCCGCGGTTAAGCATAATGTAAAGTCATTTTGCAGATTGTAATAATATCAATACGATTCAGTACTTACGCGGTTGACAGTTCGCTATCTGCCTTTGAAGTCCGCCGACAAAGCCGCCGCCCCTTTAATTCGACCGCGTCAAAACTCAAGTGTCGGTTATTTTTTATCTATGGCAATTAGTTTGCGACCTTCGTTTAACTATGCGTTGTCTGGTTAAAATTAACTGTACAATGATTAACCACGTATCGACGATTAGATTAGAAAATTCTGGGAAGCCAGCATCAATCCCTCCGTTTCATATCACTAGGTACATAGTATAAAAAAACTACAGTCTGAAGAGTATGTCAAAAAGTACGTCTGGTATCTTCGGGCATTGATCGGGGTGGGAGGAATATCTACATTCCGACCGGGTAACGAACCACCGTTCATAGATGGAAGAACCGTGAAGTGCACATTGCGCATTTCGGTTTCAGTCTATGGATTTCCGAATGCTCGAAGTAAAAATTAGGTCGACAGCGCATCATTGACTGATGTTCTGTGGCTGAGGTATTACTAACCATCAAGTGAACCTCATGCTCGTCTGTCGATATCTGACATAAACAAAAAATCCGCTGTCTGTCTCTATGTATGCATAGATCTTTAAAACTACGCAACGGATTTGGATGCGGTTTTTTAATAGATTCAAGATTTTTTATAAATTGGTTGAAATATAACGATAATTGTTGGCAATGTCGGATAAAGTCAAACCGCTTGGGAGCTATGAACGAATACGCTGCCTAATCTATTTAAGATAGTTTCCCAGTATTGATTTTTTTGTTATGCTTGTTTTTATTTGAAGTAAAGGAAATTTTAAAAACCAAAGTATAAACAATTCTCTCTGTGTTTTTTGGATTAATTTTGTGCAGTGAATGACTCATATACCTACATAATGAATTATTCGAGTGGGCATGAATGCCAAATTGAAACTAAGAGGACTAGCAAAAAGTACTCAAGGAAGTCTCGTGCTCGATTTTAAAAAAAATCAATATTCCTAGTCAAGAATTGAACCAGTTAATTTAAAAGAAAGCTTATGTGTTATTACGAATTCAGGGAAGTAATGACATACAAGTTTTGAGTCCTTTGGCCGTTTGAAAAAATCATCCTGTGAAAAAAACGTTCTCGATTCTAAAATTGGGGTCAGAAATTGCAAAAAAAAACATATAAACATAAAATTAGATATATCGCACATGAAAGTGAATGCATTAAAGTTATCATGAGTTAATTACTAGGGTCCAGTTGGATGGATTACGAAGGTGCGAAGTGGGACTAAGAGTTAATCCACTGACCCTCGAGGGGTCGAGAGGCAAATTGATTATTTATGAACCCTTTATGATGACTCGCTTAGACATACGTAGATAATAATTTAATAATGTCTTTAATCAATATGAAGACGTCAATTCTGAATCGCGCTTACAAAGTTTCGCCGATCGCTTAGTAGGTACTTATATTTATACAACTTCGAGCGAAGACTCTCCCTTTAGGATGGAAGAAGAGAACTCCTTCCTTCCTCCCAATTTCGATACAGATGCCAATTAATTTTATTTTAAAATCACAATATTTCGATCCCTCCTACGTAAATTATAGTAAAACTAACTAAGTGTAACGTAATATAAACTAGAAAACTTCTAGTTTATATTACGTTTTTTAAACTATATTGTCTATTTTAATTTTTTTAGTTTTTTATTATGATACTACCTTATACCTTTAAAAGTGAAATATGTTTGATTTTTTTATTGCAAACTCAGAAAATAAATGCAATCAAATGTTATGTTTAAAAAACGTAAAACACTAACTATTTTGGTTACCATAACTTACATAGGAGCCATCGATTTGTTAATCCAAGTTGAAAGCGAAAGCACCGTTTTGACTACTATAGCGGCATGACATGAAGTGCTATATTACCATATAATGAGATATTAGATTAATTCTATTTTATTTGTTCATAGATTCAGGCAGTGAATCTGGTTCTCATAAGAGCGGCAGAGCGCGCGCGGGCGCCGCGGCTGACGGCAAACCCACGAGAGTGCGGACGGTGCTCAATGAGAAGCAGCTACATACGCTGCGGTAAGTTAAAAATATATATTGAACATTAAATACATATAAAGTATCTTCTACTTCTTCCTGCCCTGTTCCCTTTTTTTTTATTTGGGGTCGGCGTCGTATGTTCTCTTATCCATTCTCTCCTTTCACTCGCCATATCATCAGTCACACGGTCTCTCAAACATATATCATTCTTCACACAATCAATCCAAGTTTTCTTTAAATAAATATAAAGTATCTAGGTATATATAAATAGAATTGCAAATGTAAAACAAGACTTATTTAAAATTGAAAGTAACTATAATTTTCACTAGTAGTAACATTTAATTTGAATTGCCAGGTTTTTAATTTTCCCCAACAGTAGGGAAATAATTTTTGTCTTTTAAATCTGTATACAAAACAGAGGTATTTTTATTTATACAAAAAAATATATTTGTATATTGATTATAACATTATTATGTTCACGTTTTAATAACTAATACATACAAATTATAATATTTGTATTTGATTTTTATGAATCACATATTTTTTTCAGAACGTGCTACGCAGCAAATCCTCGACCCGATGCCCTCATGAAAGAACAACTCGTAGAAATGACCGGTCTCAGTCCAAGAGTCATCAGGGTGTGGTTCCAGAATAAACGCTGTAAAGACAAGAAGAAGACTATCCAGCTTAAAATGCAGATGCAACAAGAAAAGGTGAATTGATTGGCGATTGCTGCATCTAAATTTTGACGGGCTCGTTGGCGCGTTCGGTAGAACACCTGCCGTGCGCATCGATGGGTCGTGGGTTCGAATCCCACCGGGAGCACATGCTTATAATTTTCTGTAAGCATGTTTTCCCCACGTCTGGTAACTTCGGGCATTAATTGGGTGGGAGGAATATCTAAATTCCGACCGGGTACGAACCACCGTTCATAGATGGAAAAACCGTGAAGTGCATATTGCGCGTTTCGGTTTCAGTCTATGGATTTCCGAATGCTCGAAGTAAAAATTAGGTCGACAGCGCATCATTGACTGATGTCCTGTGGCTGAGGAATCACCTATCATCAAGTGAACCTCATGCTCGTCTGTCGATATCTGACATAAAAAAAAAAAAAAAATATATATTTTTGGGTGAAGTTGCGGGAAAACTTATTTAAGTCATTAAAATATAAAAGATATTCATGGTAAAATGTAACAATGAATTGATGTTTTTATTACAAATAAAGGGAGGTAAGATATTTCAGTACAGCCACAACAAAGCACCACAGGAACTTTTTATAAAAAATATTCTTATGTTATAATATTATATACCGCCAATATATTATAAGGAATGTTAACGCCACGAAGCGTTATCTCAACTAAAGGGAATTTCGAGATAATTGATAGTTTGTAAAGTCATTATTTCACTAACATTTGAGTAGGAAATATTGAGGGCATTTTAGCACAAAAATTCAAATGTATGAGATACCGCTTTTCGGTTCTAGAATCTTATAGTAAAGCTCTGAGATATGTTATTTTTTTAATGTTAGATATTATAGACAGACGAGCTTGCAGTTCACTTGATGGTAGGTGCCGCAGAACATCAGTATATGATGCGCTGCCGACCTACTTTTTGCTTCGAGCATTCGGAAATCCATAGACTGAAACCGAAACGCGCAATGTGCACTTAACGGTTTTTCCATCTATGAACGGTGGTTACCCGATCGGAATTTTGATATTCCTCCGACCCGTTCAATGCCTGTGTTACCAGACGTGGGAAGACATGCTTACGGAAAATTATAAACATGTCGTCCCATGTCGTCAATGGAATTCGAACCCACGACTCATCGATGCGCACGGCATGTGTTCTACTTAACGCACCAACGAGCCAGTTAAATATGCGAACAATAATTCGAAATTCGAGTAGCAGTTAATGTTCTTCTCTTTCTTGTTCTATTCCTTTTTTTATTTGTCTCGGCGCAGAATTTTCTCTTCTTTCAGTTGTTATAGGTATCATAATACCCTATACTATAAAAAAAGAGATATTAATGATATTATTTTGATGAGATATATAAATTCCAAGCAGGAAGGTCGTCGGCTGGGCTACATGTCGATGGGAGTGCCGCTGGTGGCCGGCTCGCCCGTCCGCCACGAGCCGGGCGCGGGCGGCGCGGGGGGACTCGCTCTAGAGGTACATACTACTATACATATCTTGGTTTCCAAATGTTAAGTGGAGTTAGACATATTGAGATATTTCATTTTATTCAGACAGTTGAATATTTACCTGATACTTATCATTTACTGGTAATTAAGTTTTATGTGATATTAGTCAAAGATCACAGATGTCCAAAAACATCTAGTCTATTAGTGTTGTAAAAATTTAAATTCCTTCAATTTAAAGTTTACTTTAATTTTTTAATGTTTAGTCGTGACGACAAACACTTTTCGCAGATAATCTTTTTTTCGAGTTATTAATGTGTCAATCATCTTTGACAAGTAATAAAATTTCACACTTAATTATTGTTTTTTTTAATATTTATTTGCACACATTTGGCTAATATATAATTATATAATCAGATCAAATGTGTGAAAATAAATATAATTAAAGTTCATCTTTACAGGTGACTGCATATCAGCCGCCATGGAAGGCGCTGTCTGACTTCGCTCTGCACGCAGACTTGGACCGCGCTCCGCATCACAGCGCTGCCTTTCAGCATCTTGTCAATCAGGTATGATCTAAAATATTATAACACATTAGTATATCTATATGCCCCTCCCCTAAGTATATTTAAGAAATTATGTGAAAATTTTAATAGTTCTAATCTTTAATCACTTATTGTAGCATTTTAAACGCCTTTCTGGCTCAGTAGTAAGCTCGATGCGATTATCACCAGAGGTCTGGGGTTCAAATCTCGCTAAAACAACGAACTACGCCTGTAACGAAAAATGATCAACGACATCAGACACAGACATGGATCTAAAATAGGGGAATCGGGAATTCACTTTAGTGCTACGTTATAGTCATAACCTAAAAAAACTACTTTACACTGTAATGCATACATGTGATATATATTTACAGAAGGGCTTATTGTTTACGTTTTTTTCTTTCATAAGCCCTTCTGTAAAGTGTAGTTTTGATTTGTGGCAGTTTAGAGTTGAAGCAGCAATTACCAAACTTGTTCCATGCTCTTTGCAAATAAATATTTCTTATACTTAAAACGTATCTGTTTTATCTAGATGCACGGCTACGACGTCCCCTCGCTCCCCCCGCCGCGGCCCGCGCACTCCGGCGAGGACAACTACGTGACGTACCTCGAGAGCGACGACAGTCTGCCGCCGTCCCCCTAGTGCCGTCTGTCGTAACCCCGCGGGGGGCTGGACCTTACAGTGGTATAGTGTTGCGAGCCGGACTCATGATGACACCTGTCAATGTCAGCTGAATGCGTAATACTTAGAGCGTGTTCGGAAATGAGCTGACCATACTGTCAGTACTGACGCTGGTTTTACTCGTCCTATTTTACTGATAGTGCTGCCACCACTGTTAAATCCGAACGCATCTTTCAGTACTTTCAGTGTAGTGGTGGCCATTACATACGGAATGCCGATTATTTCAATACTACGACACTCCATACCTCTTGCGTTAACACAAGACGCTAATTTTATAAAAATAATTTTAAACTAATCGAGCATTAATCCAAGTTTACTCAAACCGAACACAGCACGATGCGCTGCCATATGCAATATTGACTGTGCACTATCAGACAGTCTCGACAGCTGGAAGTCAGTAATTCTATAGGACCAATGTCCAATATAATGGTGATACGTTTCAGTTGTAACAGCCATGCTGGAAAGTATTTTAGAACGGACATCTAGTACTGGCAGTACTGTCAGCTCATTTCCGAACACGCTCTTAGTCTATTTCTGTTCATTGAAGCTATAGAAAGAGACAGGTATAGAATCTATCAATACTTGAATTAAGCGGAACTAATGAGTGCGGTGTTATATTTATTAGCTAAGCAGAGGACAAATGTGAAATGATAAACACTTTGTATTTTGTGATTTTATGTTAGTGAAGGTGAATTGATAAAATATCTATTTCAGAAGTAAATAGTCAATAAGAATGTTTATCTGCATTGTGGTGGATAGTAAAAGAGAATACGTTTTGTTTATATTTTACCCTAACAAGAAGTGATAATAATTTATACTAATCGCATAACTGTATAATTTTATAACAGGTATCAAATACAAGTGAAAACTTGTGTGATGGACTGATGTTTCTTATTTTTCAAAAAGTTCATCTTAATACTTATATTAACGTAAGTAGTAAAACTATCTTTTTGTTATCAAAAGTTAACCACTAGATTTGTAAAAATATAATATTTTAATCATTTGTATCTATACCGTCATTAACCTTGTTCGATTTTAGTTAGCATTAAGGAAATTGTAAATAAATCTAATGTATATAAATTGTAACATATATTAATTAATTATTTAGTGATATTATTATGAAACACAAACCTTATTTCTACTAAAGCATACTAAAAACTTCTGGTATAATAATTTAAAATCTTAAGTTTTGTATGAGGTAATACTAGCTCTATTTTAAATTTCCATTTTACATATATTTTTTTCATCCCTGAGCAAGTATTATCTCTGAATGATTATAACTGTAAGCATTATATTACGCAAAGCTCCCTTCTTGGTATGTTTACTAATACTTTATTATATGCTTTTTTTAAATCTTGTGATACCAATAATATTACGAAATAACTCAGGATGTAAATTGTATAAGTAACTCATAAAATAATATTTGAATCATTTTTTACTATCAATAGATTCTGTAAAAATGTAAGTTACGGGTGGTGTGCTATGCTAATCTTACATAGAAATTACCAGATGTTTAATTTATTCTGTAGTTAAAATATACACTGTATTTAGATTGTGAGCATAATATTATATTATAAAATAAAACATCAAGTACCTTTAAATCCTAGTTTTATTCCTCTGTATATGTTTATAACTAACTATACACATACTCTAAAAAAACAATCAAATCACTTTGTCTATATCTATACTAATATTATAAAGAGGAAAGATTTGTAATTTTGAATTTTTGTATTTTTGTATATTGTTATGAATAAACTCAAAAACTACTGGATTGATTTTGAAAATTCTTTCGCCAATAGAAAGCTATTTATGTTTTGTGTATAGTACATCTACATTACACCCGTGTGAAGCCGGAGCACGTTGCTAGTTGTTGATATAATGGATCTGCAAGTAGCATTTTCTTTAATCAAACACAGACATTAATTATGGAGTCCTGTCCGTTATGGTATGTGAAACAGGTACTGATCCACCATCCAGATATCTAGGTATTTTTTATATTAAGTTAACGACATAAAGTGTCTTGATAAAATTACTATCATAAATTATTAAAAAGTGAGGAAAAAGTAGGCAAATTTAAAATATGATGGAGAATAACACCTTAAAAGTCACTGTCACAGTGACAACTTTTTGACAGATTGCAGTTATCACTTATCTATTGACAGTTGGCATTTCGTGATCGTTACTTGTGTACATAATTTAGTGTTTACCATTTTTTTTAAACTGTTTTTATCATTGTAATTAATATGACTAAATAATAAATGTGAACACTGCAGTATTATATTTAACACAATAATGGCTCCCGAACGAGGTAGTTTCAAAAGAATAAAATCATCTCTGGTAAGTTAATAAACTTCCAAATTAACAAATAATATTTTACCGGGAACACGGAAAATAACTAAGTTAAACATTTTAATATAATAATAATGCAACGCCAATAAAGATAAAATATTGTTGTAGCGTTATTGTTAAATATCTTATAATTTAGGGTACGTAGCCCAAAAGCATAACATACTAGATCTAGCAAAATATCATTTTATATTGCATGAATAAGTGGGTTTGGGCTGTATTATACTTTTAAGACAGGTAGACAGGACTTGTTGGTATCCATTATGGGGAACCCTGATGAAACATCATAATTTAGTATCTTCTTTTATTATGTACACTGCCAGAATCGGGAACACTCCCTGTGTCTGTTTTCTCCGAAAATTCTAACTTGGGTCTCTTCAAGGTACTTCAAATAGACACCTGTGATTTTTCAGGAAGGCTATTGGTAATACCATACCACAATACTATATCAAATATTAGGAAAAAAAGCCCAGATACTTGGCAGGGATGTAAACGAGTTTAGATTATTGATAATTTATTTACCATTAACATTATTACACAAGTTTAATCATGAATTATGGCATCAAAATACAGTCAGGTTTGCACAAGTGTGATACATAAGTGTGATAGTCTACTCAGAGTAGGTAGGTAGATATTTTGTTAAGTAATAGCTATTTTTATATTAAAAAAGGTAAGGAGCTAGGAAGATATAGAAGCTAAATGTTTGCAAAAGTTAATTTGAGAGTCGATTAATAATGCTTTAAATGAAATACTGTATACCGGATTAAATCACGATTTATTATTTATCCTGGCGTTTTGGATGCTTTTTATCAACCATGGTCACGGGCCAGATGGAAAGATGACAGCTGTCTGATTTTTGAAATGTCACAAAGTTGCTATATTAACTGAGTTCCTATTGTCCTATGTAGTTGGTATTTACTGTAATTTTCTATATTATATTGACTAACGGTGTCCTCTTGTTATTAAGTATGTTTGATTTGGGGTTTTAGATTTTTAATTACTGGATCCCAGGTGATGGAAAGTCTCAAACCATCTTCTCTATTTAAGTTAGGATGTTTTTTAATTTCAATAGCCTCGCGTACTAAAACATATCTTTGAAACAGGATTTTATATTAGGTATATAACATATTTTATATTAAATAGATATGATTTCATATAGCATTGTATATCTATGTCTAATTTATTTTTAATATTTTTTGTGACATATATATATCAAGGGTTAAATTGTTAATAAACTGAGGGAAAAGATATTTAAATGGCATGATTGAATGTTTGAAAAATCAATACTCCTAGCCAGGAATCAAACCATTAATTTTGATAAAAAAAACACATTCTGTATTATTACACCATTCTATACTGTCTCTAATAAAGAATGAATTTTGGGAAATAATGATATATGGCAAGATAGTCACTTCGTCGCCGGCGGTGAGACAACTGTCTTAGTTCGTCCATTTGCAGTTCCTCCATTTTTCAGTGCACAAGAAGCACAGCACATTCATCATTTCATCGAGGATATTCCACCAGTTTCCACCTCTCGTTTCGCTTAATTTATTATCAAAATAGCAAAGGAGTTGAACTCTCTTCCAGTGAATGTTGGGTGTGGCAGAAGAAACATGAAAGTAGACTAAATGCTGTGGAAATGAGAGCTTTGAGAAGTATGTGTGGTGTAACTCTGAAAGATAGAATAAGAAATGGCGAAATTCGAGAGCGTTGTGGAGTAAAAGACGATGTAGTGACGAGAATTTTTCGAAATTGAGAGAGGTATGTTGTGTTGGTTTGGACACGTAGAAAGGATGGATGAAAGTCGGGAAACGAAAAAGATTTATGAAACTGGTGTGAGTGGTATTCGGGAGTGGTCGACCTAGGCGAACGTACATCGATCAGATCCGGGACGTTCTGCAAAAGGGCCAGATCAAAAGTACTCGAAACCAACAAGCGTGTATGAGAGCATTAATTAAAGTGGTATGTAAGGATCGGAGCATATGGAATTCCGTGATCTCTGCTTACCGCAATGGGAAAGAGGCGTGGTGTGTATGTATGTATATGTATATGTTTGTGCTATAGTTCGTGAAAGATCCGGGATTTGTTATTTTTAAATCTATAGCTACCCACGCTACGAGACCAAATAAAACAGAAAATTGATGTAAATCTGAAAAAATAAAGTTTATAATCAAATCAACATAAAATTGACAGTATTAGTAAAATTATCAAAGTATAGAATCGTGGTTTAGTTTCAACAAGTGACATTACGCATCGTAGAGATTAACTTATCTGATAGTGTTTCGGTCAAGATTATTTTATTTAGTTTATTGTGCTCTAGTTGTAGAGAATGGATACTGAAGAAAATATTGTAAGTTATTGTTTTATAATGTTTAAAGGTCTATTTGTCGTTGAGACTAGATATAATATGTTAAACTGTTATTTAGTCTACGGGGTAACAAACGCTCATTAGATTATGCATGCAAATAAAATAAATAAATAAAAGATAAGATGTACCTACGCAAAGTAAATAACGTTATAAATTCGTTTTGATCCTAACTATAAAAATAGCAGTACAATCATTAGAAAAACCATAATTATTATATTTGTTGAGATGCGGGAGTGCTTAATGTTCGAATAACTAATTTGAACATTTTCTTTTGAATGAGTAAATATTATAATATTTAACAAAAGGGCCGGCAACGCACCTGCAAGTCCTCTGGTGGTGCAGATGTCCATGGGCGCCGGTAATCACGTACCATCAGGTGAACCGACTGCCCGTTTGCCCCCTATTCCATAAAAAAAAAGAAAAACAAAAATGTGAGTAATCCGTGTAACAATCACAGAAATCCTATTAGGTGTCTCGGAAATTCCCTAAGAATCGTAGGTAATCATGTTCAATCTATACTTCTATGTTAAAATTATAAAGAGGAAAATTTTGTATGTTGTGAATAAACTCGAAAACTACTGAACCGATTTTAAAAGTTCTTTCGCCAGTATAAAGCTATATTAACAGCGAGTAACATATTAGCCATTTTTTTTGTGTATACTACATCTACATTGCACCCGTGTGAAGCCGTTGCTAGTAATTAATAATAATATTGCTTTATATTCCAGACTAGAAAACGACCTTACAAAGGAGTTCCTTCGATAGACTACGATGAGACAAGACACGAGAAGCCGTGGCAAAGGGTGAATATTACTTACATTTCGTCGTGATCGTAGAACAACGACGGTTCTGATTTTTCACGGTTTTAGTTTTATGGCATAAAACTATCTGACTAATTATCAAACTACATTTTATTATTTGTTCTGTTGATAAAGGGTTTTAGACAGTTCTAAATTATACAATACAGAACTGTCAAGGAGTTTCATGTTATGACTTATACAATAGTATAATCATAGTAAAATAATATAATAGTAAAATCGTAAAAAAAATCAGAACCGTCTCGTTGTTCTACGATCACGACGATTTGTTTATTGAAATATTCTGCCGACACAAGCCAATAGCAGTATAAAATAATACATACTAAAGGAATTTTCGAGGCAAATTATATTTAGATAATTTTATTTGCGTTTTTTATCTATTCCGTAGTCTTGACTAACCTTTGCGACAGGACATATTAGAGATTGTTTATTAATATTTAAGACAATGCGTTTTGGCTTAGTCATAGATCATTACGTTTTAGTTGATGCTATTTTTACAGGTCCAATATGTACTAAGTTATTTGCAATTTATTTTAATATTCTAGGCGATAGATCTGTTGGCGAAAAAAGGCACACATTTGTATGAGCCGGTCAAATCTGTGAGTAGAAAGTGGGTTCAGGATGCATTGGGTTCACAATTGTGCTGTCTTTGGTGTGTGTCAGGAAATATGTGTGACCTGTAAAGATAGTTGGCTCTTCAATGGAATAAGTATTGTAGAAATGTCCCTTGTGTAGAAAAGTATTGTAGAAATGTCCCTTATGTGGAAAAGTATTGTAGAAATGTCCTTTGTGTGGAAAAGTATTGTGGAAATGTCCCTTGTGTGGTAGTATTGTGGAACCTTTAGAATTAAAGTGACCATACATGGCAAAATTATTTTCTTCGCGGAACCGTGTAAATTGTCTAACCATTGAAACCACGTCTACCTTTAATCATAAAAATTATGACATGGACCACTTTGAACAAAGATTCTCAATTATTATTTTAAGAATAAGAATGGACTATATTTTTTTAAAATAAGTTTAATACAAAATTCACCACTTTAATTCGAAAGGTTTTCTTAACTTTAATTCGAAACCTTTTATTAGGTAATTAGTATATAGTTAGGGACTGAAACCGGTTAATTTTTATCATCCAAAATACGTGTTTGACTGAGATACCATGATATTATAGTATATACACACTAATCTTACCACAGTAATTTTTTTCAGTAAATATGAATAAAAACGAAAGAATAACCTTTATTATACCGGTATAACTCCCATAGTAAATTAACCGGTATTCAGTCCCTGATGTATAGTTTCCACTGTCACTTTTAGCTGCCTCACCATTTAGGTCGCTTTACAAACAAGGTTTTCTTTTATACCTTTTAGTGATATTGTATTGTTTTTATTGTAGCATGGTGCCTAATAAATTTATTTTTATTCTTAAATGATAAGTTTTTATCGAACGAGCACGTTTCCACAGTAAAACTAGTCGCTAATATCCTCCTTTCGATCGTGCTTCGCTCGGTACTTAATACTATAACAAGGCTTTTTTGTTTATATGTATGTTGTTTTAGCTATGTTTTTACCTAAGTCATTAGTTCCAAGACAATATTTCGCCTGTCCCTATTACAGTGGTGTAGTGTTATGGGGCGGCCCTTTTAGAGGGCGGCAAATTTGACATAGTAAGGGAACTCGGCTGCACACAACCATGTATCGTTAACCACTTACATAAACTGGGATACAGAAAGATCTTTTAAATTGAAATACCTAAATAAAAGGGGGGCAAAATTTTCTTCCGTCCCGAGGGACTGACACCCACGCTACTCCACTGTCCTATTAAAATTGTCGGATGTGAATTTTGGACCATGTTGTTTTTATTTCACTAATCATTTTTAAAATACCCCTTTTTTAAATGTAACAACATTTTTTTAATACATGTTTATGATCATAATTACACGGTAATAACGGTCTTGATTTTCTTAAGTATATTAAAAATGAAATCTCCTTTAACCGCACCAAATCAATTGTAATCGATTTTCACATCCGACAATATTAATGGGGATAGGCGATTTGTAAAGCGTTTTCACGTTCTTCATAAGGTACCTGCACGATTGCTTAGAGCAGTTTTATTGCCGCGTTACGAAAGAAAGTGACAGCGCGATACATTATGTATAGCTCTGTCTTTTTCTATCGTCGAGAACATCTAAGATAATATTGTTTAGATGCATGCCCGTAATCTTGACACAGGAATAAACTTACTTGTGGGTGCAATATATGCAAGGACCATGTCACGGGTACAAGATAGTCTGTTATAAAAAAAATATGTAAAGATACGAACATAGATTGTATTTCCAGGTTCCAAGTCCTTACATAGTACTTGTGTTGGGATTCTACTTGCTCCTCGGTTACTGCACTCAGCTTGTAGAAGACAGTGTGCCCGCTGTTGTCAAGGATGCGGATATAGCCATAGATGTAGGTGAACCCTTTTTTTTATTCTGAAGGGCTCGTTGGCGCGTTCGTTAGAACACCTGTCGTGCGCATCGATGGGTCGTTGGTTCGAATCCCACCGGATGGTACATGTTTATAATTTTCTGTAAATATTTTCCCCACATCTGGTAACTTCGGGCATTGATCGGGTGAGAGGAATATCGAAATTCGGACTGGGTAACGAACCACAGTTCATAGATGTAAAAATCGTGAAGATTTCAGTCTGTGGATTTCCGAATGCTCGAAGTAAAAAGTAGGTCGACAGCGCATTATTGTCTGTAACTGAGGTATCACATACCATTAAGTGAACGTCATGCTCATCTGTCGATACCTAACATTTTAAAAAAAAATGGCAGTTGTTTGACCACTATCCTAACTCATGGTTGATGTGATGCGGCCACGGTGATCAATGACAATTGTCTTACATATATACAAGATATGAGAATAGGAGGAAAACGTGCAGGTGTCTCACGTGATGGTAAGTGATCACCGCCACCCATAGACATCCGAAACACCAGAGGGCTTGCAGGTGCGTTGCCGGCCTTTAAGAAAGATGTAGGCTCTTTTTTTGAAGGTTCTCAAGTCGTATCGGTTCGGAAACCGCCAGCGACAGCTGGTTGTGCGAGGCAGGGACTGAAGTATCTAGTAGGTAGCTGTTCACTCTCTCACTTTAAAGAGAGCAAGTTGTTCGGGGAAGATAGACGTAGGTAGGGAGTTTCATTTAGCGGGGTGCACGATGAAGGAGACGGCGAAACGACTTATAGACATAGAGATATTTATTCACATACAAAAGTGCCTACGGACAAAAATCAAGGACAAGAAGGATGTAAAAAATTACAATTAACAACTTAAGGCGTATAATGCTACCGTTCACCTAGCTCAAATGGGCGTTACCGCTGAGAATTCCCCGCGCGCCCCTCATTAATATTACGCGTAGCGTAATATCTTATAGTGTTTATCACTGACTTATACAAATAAAGATAGCCAGTAACACATTTCAATGCAGTGTTTCAGAATATTTTTAGGTACCTACTTAGCTATTAGTTTGTAAATTATTGATTCACTTTTTTGTTTAGGTACGTACGTACACAAAAAAGTGTATGTATATACAAAAACAATAAAAAAAATTATACAAACTAAGAACTCGTAGTATAAAACAGAAAATATTATAATTATTAATTATCAATGTATCCGTAGACAGTTATTATTAGACTTTCCTCGCAACTTCGCTCACAAATAAATGTAAATAAGTAGTATGCTCTTTACGCGTAGGTTAAAAACCTACGCGTAAAGAGCTATATATATATTTCTACCAATTTTTAATAATAATCCTACTTGACAAGCAAAAACATACCTTCTGAACCTATATTGAGAATTGAGGACGCTTTGTCCATCGCGCGATCTTTATACGGCTACGTGTTAGGGTTGTACAAAGATAATAAAAAATAAAATAAAACATAGGATAAAAATAATTATTTATTTGATAATCACATTATGTAATGTACATTATGCGCGACCTTCACCGAGTGTTAATATGTATATGTGTTTCGTAGTGGTGTTCTAGAAAAATTACCACAACTTTTCTCATAATCAAAATTATTTTCTTTGTTAGAAGTTTTCTGACCCGAATAAGAAATTTCGTGTCTGTAGTAAGACTTTGCAGTTTGTTGCAAAAATTCCTCAGCAAGTGGTTTCGGCATTCAATTTTTTCAACTGAAAATTTTTCATACGGTCTTTTTTGCAAAAGCTTTGAATATGTGTTAGCGTCACCATCTGAGATAATACTACCATATATCCAATTATGCATTACTATGCTTTTTAAATCCTTCGATAATAATAGTTGACTCCATGCCGGTAGATGGTCCTGTAAACAAAATACAAGAAGTTTTAGTCCACTGATGCGGTTGCTTCGACCATTTATATAATAGATATTGAGTTAGATTTTAAAAATTTAATAATTTGTGGTAGCTCGTTGTGTACCAGTATTGCAGTATTACCAGAGAAACTTCTTAATTTTTTGTTCAATAGTAATACTATGATGTGAATTAACTGATCTCAAAATATCTTTATCTAATTTGAAAGCATCGCGTAGGTATACTGAATTCAGAAATAAACTAAAAAAACATATTTTGGAAATTATTGTGCAGCGAAGAGAAGCCCTAGGAAGAAATAGAAAAATCATTCTTAGATAATTTTGACCAAGTTTTGATGACTCGGCCGGCAAGTAGATACAGTTTACATATTATTCAAATGGATGGGTTTTCTTCCACCATTGTTGTTTTCTATATGAATTATTGTTGTTTGTGTTTTGTTTTTGTCTGTTTTTTGATATAACATGAAAAATTCAGAGAAGGAAATACAGTTGTTTATAATTTTTTTAAAACTCAAATATACAGATAATGATGTCTAGTTCTTTTTTTAATTTTATACAACGATAACACGTTCGCCTTTGTCAATGTTCGCCTAAGTACATAAATAAAAATAATCCCAACGTCAATCAAAAAATGGTCCCTGTAAATGAAACACTCTGTACGGTAAGTTTGGATTATTGGACTAAACATTTATGTATGTTTTATCAAAATTGGCCCACGCGTTTGGACTCTAGAATAAACATAGATGTTGATGAACACATCACTCTTTTTTGTTGCGTAGTCGAATAAAACGTTAGGGGCTCACTCGCTCAAGATTGCACGTAATGTATCTACCCTACGCATAGTGTACCTATTGATAATCAAATAAATAATTATTTTATTTTATCATTATTTGTACAACCCTAACGCCAAACGAAGACCGCGCGGTGGACAGTTTTCTAAAGTTTGGCGTTGGCGCGTTTGGTAGAACAACTGCCATGCGCGATAGGTCGTGGGTTCGAATCCCACCGGGACCACATGTTTATAATTTTCTAGAAGCATGTTTTCCCCACGTCTGGTAACCTCGGGCATTGACCGGGTGGGAGGAATATCGAAATTCCGTCCGGGTAACAAACTACCGTTCAATAAATAAAACATAAAAAAAATCATTGAAATAGTATTAGCAGCGCAGCTGGCCCTACTGTAGGTATTATAATTCTGTGGCCGAGTGATGAGATTCGGTAAACCAATTTCTATTATCATTTCATATCATTCATTCTGTTCAATTCACTAGAAATATCTTTTCATACTTTCTTTACTTACGAAATTATTTACTTATAATAATAAAGTTTCTTACCGTCTTCTTGCTTTATTCTGCATATTCTTAAGTAAGTGATTTCGATGAGCAGCTTTCCAACTCTTCGCACTGTTAGTTTTATTTCCAAATTTTATTTTTGCGAGCAGCAGAGATACACGTCTATCCTCGATAACGTTCCGAAGAACACTGGCGCGGTGCGGGCAGCGAGGAAATGAGCGAGCGTATGTCGTAAAACGCAAATAAATTTATATATAAAATTAAATATTAATTATTTGACAAAAAACAATCGATCATTAAACGCGTTTTGAAATTTGAATTTTTATGGAATATTTTTCATTACTACAACAAATGCTAATGAAGAGAAAAACTGCTTTGAAACAGAATTTAGAGGTATGTTTGAAGATTTTTTTTAACACATTAAAGTATGTTTAATTATGTTTTGAAATCGACCACTATATGCAAAAAAGACTTAATAATATCATATGTTTTTTGGTTCTTAAAATTATGTACGGTTTAAGAGATACACTGATTTAAAAAACAACATTTTCAGTACCTAATCGTCTTAAAGTATATAAACTTAATCCCATATTCTAAACTAACAAAGAATGTATGCAGTGCGCTGCTATGAAAAGGAAGGCTACTCATTATGTGGAGTGATGTGATGATGACCAGCCGCTGTGCCACGATCTCTATTAGCAGCAGTTGCAGATATGTATGGGCCTATTTGCCCCCTATTCTAAAAAATAAAAATGTAGACCTTTTTAATAGACCCTTTGTCAACTATATTAGTAGACTTCTTAAGGTGGTTCGTTTTCCATACAAAAAGTCATGATTATTAACGAAGTCAGTTTAGAGTTTCGATACTAATACGTACCATATAACAACGTGAAATATAAATTGATAAATATTTCACGTTATTATGCGGAAAGTAAATATTTAAACGAACCACCTTAATTTGTGTTGCTAAATAAATAAGTCTGAAATACCCTCAAATATGTAAAATTCCAGAATACAGACACGTTCAGCGAGGAATCAGCTCGCCATTATCTAGATATTATACTCGGAGACCAGCCCAGAGTGTCCGGAACCAAGTACCATTTGCAGAAGTCCG
Organism: Anthocharis cardamines; assembly: GCA_905404175.1. Lineage (NCBI taxonomy): Eukaryota > Metazoa > Arthropoda > Insecta > Lepidoptera > Pieridae > Anthocharis > Anthocharis cardamines. Next base: position 8,207,415 of record FR989974.1, read on the forward strand.
TGGATCTCAAGCAGCTGTTGGATGACGTCGCTTCTAAAGCGAACCTGCCCGTGAGGACTGATTGGCAGTTTGTGTCAGGTGAGGTGAATGAGGGTAGATTTTTTTATGTCAGATATCGACAGACGAGCATGAGGTTCACTTGATGGTAGGTGATACCTCAGCCACAGAACATCGGTCAATGATGCGCTGTCGACCTACTTTTTACTTCGAGCATTCGGAAATCCATAGACTGAAACCGAAACGCGAAATGTTCACGCTTTTTCCATCTATTTCCATCCGGAATTTCGATATTTCTCACATCTGATCAACGCCCGAAGTTACCAGACGAACACTATAAACATGTTGTCCCGGTGGAATTCGAACTCAGGACAGAAAAATAAAGAAGGAAGAAAATAGCATATTTAAATCGAAGGCGATACGAAGTTGGCCGAGTCGGCTAGTCCCTAAGTATATAAAAATGTTTGTGAGGATGGATATACATATGTATGGATGTTTGTTACTCTTTCACCCAAAAACTACTCAACGGAATTTGAAAACTTTACAGTAGTTATTTTAATAAATCAAAATAACATATTGGGTATAATTTGGGCTGTTCTTCCAAAAGGGACACTTCGATTTAAATACCCAGCTTTTGCATATTATGTAAAGAGAAAGTTGATCGTTCTAAAAACTTCATCCGCGGCAAATTTGTTGTTTTCGATTTTTATGTAAATATAATAATAATAGCCGAACTAGGTCTGTATCTCAAAAGCGCTCCAAATCATTCTTTACAATCAGTATGTAGTATCTAAAATATATTTTTATAATATAAAGATTTTTTTAAAAATTGACTGAACTAACCTAATTTTTTTTTAAATGGTATCCAAAACCATGCGACTCCTTAATATTACTTATCTGCCGTGACAACGTTTGCTGAAAAGCATCCGAAACGTCGGGATAAATAATAAACCGCGTTTTAATCCAGTATAAAGTATTTTATTTAAAAGCTCTATCATTTCCAGGCGACTATTGGATTCAGTTCCGCGTGCCTCACGTGAACTCGTATCACAATGTGTCGAACATCGTGGCGGTATTGGAGGGGGAGAGTGGGTTCAATCCCGACGGAACCACGAGGGAGTCGCTGCTCGTCAACTGTCACTATGATTCTGTGCCCTTCGCTTTAGGTAAGTGATTTTTATAAACGAACCTTGGCAGGGAAATCCCCGCTTTCGTTTGAATCCCGGGGAAATTAAAAATAAATGTTCTAATAGCATGGCATAGATCACCTACTTGTTTGTAAAATAAAATGGAACGGTCACGGAAATGTGTCTGCCCCATGCCCCATGCCCCACTGCACTGGAATTCAGTTACGATAAAAGAATAACGGTGACATATTACGGTGGCTTAAAAGCAGGGACTGAAACCGGTAAATTTTTATTTTCCAAAACACGTGTCTGACTGAGATACCATGATATGAGTTTTAAAGAGTAATACACACTAAACGTACAAGTAGCGGCACGAAACTCTAGCGCTGACCGTTATTGCGCAGAAGTAAAAAATAAGGTACCTGAGGGGGGCTAGCGGAATGAAGAGCGGGCGCGCGTAGCGTCGATTGGCTCTCCAGTCGCATTCCGTTCCCCGCACCGATACGACGCCCCGCGCACATCCCGTGTACAGTCGCGTCATTAATATTATTGTTACTGTTGTTACGTTTTGATGTTTTTTGTTACGTTTGAATTTGTTAGTGTTTTGTTGTTTGTTATTTGTTTTTAAGTTTTTTTTTTTTTTTTCTTTTATTTAAGGTCGCCTTATAACATCAAGGTCTTTGACGACCACATACAAATCAGCTACATATCAAAATTTTACACAAAACAAAAATACATATGAACTATAGTTACTTATAACAATGTTATTCAGTCTTACAGTTTCAACAAAAAAAAAAAAAAAACAAATAATAATTGAAAAGAAAATGTATAAGCTGGTCTAGCTCCTCTTAGCTAAACCAACTTATACATGTCTATAGCTTTAAGAAATTTAATTGTTTGTAGACATCCATCCTGATTAAGACAATCTTTTAAACTATTTGGTAATTTACAAAGCATTCTTTCACGCTGATATGATACACAATTAACTAATAGATGTGATACGGTTAAGTCCAATCCACATTTACACTTATTTGGGGTACTTTTAGTTATTAAGTGAATATGGGTTACGTTAGTATGCCCTATACGTAATCTTGTTATAACCACTTGATCCTTCCTACAATAAAATAATTTAGGTCCAGTATCAAAAACTGAATTCCGAATACGAGATAACTTACTTGTATTATTTGTCTTCCATTCAGAGTCCCAACTAATTTTTATTCTATGTTTAAAATATCTTTTTATTTCAGATGGATACGATTTAATTGATTTATCAACTTCACTTTCATGTGCAGCGGTTTTAGCTTCCTTATCAGCTTTCTCGTTGCCAATTATACCTCGATGGCTTGGTATCCAAATCAATTCAAGTTTGAAATTATCTTTTAACATTTTTATCATTTTATCCTTAATTTCCATAAATATTGGTTCTATATTTTTAGTATTTTGTAAGGCTGTTAAGCATGACTTTGAATCGCTATATATTATGTACAGTTTATCTTTACTGGGTTCAGAGTGTATTACTTCTAAGGCCTTAAGTATTGCTGTTGCTTCACATGTTAAAATTGATTGGTAGTCCAAAAGTCTATATCGGTAAGTTCGGTCACCATATACTATTGCACACCCTGACCTTCCATCTATAACTGATCCATCAGTATATAAAATGTGACTGTTTGGTCGTTTATAATTTATTTCATGGAACAATTTTTTATATACAATTTCAGGTGTGTTATCTTTACAACTTGAAGCAAGTTCCAGATTTATGGGTAATATAACATTTTCCCAAGGACTATAATTAGATACTTTCTTCTTAAACATCTTAGGTACATTAATATTTAATTCTTCAAAATATTTTCTTGCTCGAATTCGCAAGGGTTGATGTAAATTAAGTCGGAACTGATATTCTAAATCAGTAGATGATACTTTTGTGTAATATTTATAAATAGGATTATCAGGCTGTGAAAGGATATTGGCCGCATAGGTTAATACGAGCTCTTTCCTGCGTAAGTATAATGGTAATTCTCTGGCTTCAGCCAGAATACTTTTAATAGGGCTGGTTTTAAAAGCACCAATACTCAATCGAAGGGCTGTATTTTGAACCGTTTCCAAAGTTTTCAATGTACGCGGTTTAGCTGAGTCATATATAACAGCTGCATATTCAAGTTTTTGTCTTATCAGGGCACGATATGTGTTTAATAGACAAGTTCTGTCTGATCCCCAAGTGGTCGATGATAGAATTTTTATTATATTTAATCTTTTTTTACATTCGGATTTAAGTTTATTTATGTGTATATTCCAAGTCATTTTCTTATCAAATACTAAGCCCAAAATTTTTAAATGATTAACTCTTTTAATATATTGCCCACATAATGATAATTTTACATTCCTGTCATTTCTTTTATTATTTGAAAAAATTATAAATTCTGTTTTCGTAGTCGAAAATCTAAAGCCAGATTTAGACCATTCTTGCAGGTTATTTAGTGTATTTTGTATTAGTTTTATAGTAGGTCCTAAGGTTTTACCACTGCAGGTTATAGTTAAGTCATCAGCAAACAAAAATCCTTTTACCGGTTTTTCTATATGTATTAAAACATCATTTATAGCTATTAAAAATAAGATAACGCTAAGAACTGATCCTTGAGGTAGACCATTTTCTAAATAGAAGGTTTCACTTTGCGTATTATTAATTCTGACTTTAATTCTTCTTTCAGATAGAAAATTTTTAATAAACATAAAAATATTTCCCTTGATATTGAGACTATATAATAACTTAAGAACTCGGTGTTTCCAAACCATTTCATATGCTTTTTCTATATCCAAGGTCACAGTAACAACATAACTGTTATCAGCCAAACCATCTAAAATTTCACTTTCCATATTCATCAAATGATCAGTTGTTGATCGGAATTGTCGAAATCCATACTGGAATGGTGAAATTTGATTATTAATTTCTAAATACCATCTTAGTCTTCTGCTCACTATTTTCTCAAGTATTTTACAAAGATTACAAGTTAAGGATATTGGTCGGTAACTAGTCGGAGAACCTGGGTTCTTTCGGGGTTTCAATATGGGTATTACTAAAGCTGTTCTCCAATTGTCGGGAAATACTTGATTTGTCCATATGAAATTATATATATCTAGTAAATATTGAATTATATTATGAGGTAAATGTTTTATAATAGTGTTTGTAATATTATCCGGGCCGGGGCTAGTGTTACCCAGTTGTGAAATAACTATTAGTAGTTCTTCGATTGTAATATCTTTATTTATTGGATTATTATTATTAAATTCAAAGTTATTATTTTTACATTCATCTGTAGTTTTATATCTAATAAATTCATCATTATAATTATTTGTACTAGAATTATCTGAAAAAGTTTTTGCTAGTAAATTAGTCGTTTCTATTGGATCAGAGGTAAGATTACCATCCGAGTCTTTCAATACTATAGTATTAAAACGTACATTACGATGGTTAAGTTGTTGTATTTTTTTCCAAATGTCACTAATAGGAGTTTTGTTGTTTATACAGGATACCCAGTTTTCCCAATATCTTTTTCTACTTTCCTTCAATAGTCTTCTAAAGAACGCCCTTTTCCTTTTATAATCTATTTTATACCATGAATCAGGGTCGTTTCTTGCATTTTTCCTAAACAGTTTTAGCGCTTTTTTTGTTTCTAATTTTGCCTTGTAACATTCTTTGTTCCACCACGGTAAAAAATTTCTTCTTATTGAACCAGATGTTTGAGGTATTGATTTATAAGCTGCTTCGATAATAACTTCATTAAATTTTTCAATAATATAGTTTATTGATGAGTTAGTTGCATTATGGAAATCTACTAAATTACATTTATTTTTATTTAATTCTTCATAAAACATTGACCAGTCAGCCCTGTCAAACTTCCATTTCTTAGGTATTCTAATATTTTTTGGTATATCTTGTAAAACTTGTGATTTGATAGTTATTGGAAAATGATCACTGTCATATAACTCATCTAAGGCGTTCCATTCAAAATATGATGCTATATTTTGTGAAGCCAATGTTAAATCTATATTAGAAGTGTTACCAGAATTATTATTAAAATGGGTTGGCTGACCAGTATTTAGCAGAATAATGTTATCTTGAGCATCTAGCCATTCAGCTAATAATTTTCCCCTTGTGTCACATTTTTCAGAACCCCAATAGAAATGGTGACTATTAAAGTCACCTAAAATAATAAAAGGTGGAGGCAGTTGATTTATCAAAAAAATTATATCATTTATATCCAATGAGTTACTATTTGGAAGATAAATATTACATATTGTTATGTTAATTGGAAATTTAATTCGAATAGCGAGTACTTCTAAGTGGGAAATTAATTGGATTTCTTCCGGAAATGTATATGGTTTAATAAATATAGCTACTCCACCACTAGCCCTATTACTTTGACATCGATTTTTAAAGAAATTATCATAGTCTTTAATTGTAGCGCAATTATCTGAGGTAAAATTTGTTTCTTGTACACAAATACAGACTGGACTTAACTCATTAATTAGTAATTTTATATTTTCAAAACGTTTGTAAAAGCCATTTACATTCCATTGTAAAATATCCATAATTTTAATTTAAAAAAAAATATATATATATATAAGAAAATGAAAAAGTATTAATATATTAATTGTGACTAATATATTAATACAAAACAATAAAAAGGGAAAAATTTAAGTTAAATTAACTTCCGAAGAAGTATTAGATAAATTCAATATTTCGTGTAATTTTTTTGTCAAACGTGAACATCGGTTCTTTAAACTTTTATTCATTTTGATGTGTAGAGTGTTGCACATTTTAACAAGATCTTGAATGTTGTCCGTATATGAATAAACTATTTCTTTTATATTCTGTTTCCCTTTTGTATTGTCTAACAGACTTATGAATTGGTCCAAATTTATTGGGAATATCATTTTCTTATTAATTTCACCCATGTTACTTTCAATTTCTTTCCAAACCTCATCATTAGTTCTTGTATCCATTGTCTTAAGTTTTTTCTTCGTTTTTGTTTTACCTTCTGTATCTGATGCATTTATACTTGAATCATCGGTTTCACATTCAAAATTATCGGAGTCTACTTCAACAATTTGGGGAGGTTTTATAAAATCGGGTTTTGATATTTCACTGTTTGTTGGTGAATGAATCCGTTTCTTACCTTTCAATTCAGGTAGCTTTGCGCCATCTTGCGTTGTTGGGGGTAGAATATGGGTTGAAACTACGTTTTCAATTATTTTTGTAGGTGTGGAAGTTAAATTATGAAGGTTATTAATTGGTGCTGGATTTATGACATTTTGTTTCAAGTTATCGTTCCTGTTAAATGTTTTTTGTATTTCCTCATCAAACTCTGGGTCTACATCTTGGGATATAGGGACAGTATGAGGTCTGTTTTGTGGACAATTTTTAGCTAAGTGGCCCATATTATTGCATGAAAAACACTTAAGGGAATCCGATGATATATATATCCAATAATTTGTTTCTTCAAATGTGACTTGTAATGCTTCTGGGAGTAGTTTGTCGTCTTCTGGCGCGATGTATAATTGTCTTCTGAAGCTTAAAATGTGGGAATATCCTGGATCATTTATTCCTATCTTCATAAACGTAATAGGGGACATAATATTAATATTTAATTCTTTGAGTTTTTCTTCAATAACTTGGTTTGGTATAACAGGGCAAACATTCGACAAAACAATTCTTTTGTTTCTAGTAACTAATGGCCTTATATCCAGAATATTATTTTGTATGATCATCTTTTTTTCTTGCTCAATTAGATCATCGGCAGTTTTTTTCGTATCTAAATAAAAACAAATACGGGCATTGGATATGCGTGAAACAAAACGAATCGATGTCGATGGTATAATAGAAGACAGTGAAGTTATATATTCTTTTAGGGTAATACCGTCAATGGAGTCCACGATGATGGCTTGGTCTTTCTTTGGGAAACATGTTGTCGAGGTAACATTCGCATAGCTTGAGGTAACTTTTGTTTGGTTTTTCGTTGATTGAGACTTTTGGGGTTTTTGAGATATTGGGGAAGATTCCATATTGCAATTTAGGGTCTCCTGTTTAGGAGTTGCCCCGATATAACACACTAATTCGAATTAAGTATTCACGCGCGCGAAAATAACCTTGCATAATAAATCAACGAGGTGACACGCGCGTCCGCCGTGAGCACCGGCGCAGAACTGGTTTTTAAGTTTGTTTGTGACTTTAAAGTGAATATGCCTAGAACAAATACTGTTTTGTAAAGACAAGCCAGGAAAATGGTTTATGACGTGAATTGGTTTTTAAAAAGGGAATCTAACGAATTAATTGATTCTTTGAAACAAATCCAAAGTGAGATTGACGAAGCTACAAATACTTTGTTCAGTCATTCGGACAGCAACATTTCTTGGCCTTGTCGCGAGACCATTGAAGGCGTGATACCGTTCTCTGATTCAGATTAATAAAAGATTACAAATTAAAAGATAATGTTTTTATTTTTCTACACTAAACTTGTTAAAATATCTTAGGTCTTTTTTGGAAATACGTTCTATGTACAGACACTTTTTTACTGTCTTATTATATCTTATAGATAGGTAATATTACTTACATGCGCGACAGTAATCATGCGCAGCAGCTATCCTTCACATTTCGTTCAGCTTAATATCGTTATTTAGGTAATTATTAATGAAAGTGGCATATAATGTATTGCGTGCGCGACAGTACACATGCGCAGCAATCCCCTCCACGTATCGGCCAGCGTTTACCTTTTTTTAACAGGTGCATCAGATAATGGCGTGTTCTGCGCCGCCATGGTGGAGACCCTCGTGCGCCTGTCGCGGAGGAAGCAGAAGTTTAGACATAACATTGTGTTCCTGTTCAACGGGGCTGAGGAGAATGTCTTACAGGTACGTAGGACGTTGTTGCGATTGGTACCGTGGTACCGGACGTTGTTGCGATTGGTACCGTGGTACAGGATTTTGTTGTGTTTAGTACCGTGGTACCGGACGTGAACTGTGAAATAATTACCTCCATTTAAATAAAATAACTTTATACCAGATTAAAACTGTAATTAATTTTTATCCCGACGTTTCTAGTGCTTTTCAGCAACAATCTGCCCGTGACCACATTTTCTGAGAAGTGTAGCGACATCTATGATCCGCTACAAGAATCAATACAAAAAAGACGTCTAATCCTGAATCGCGCTATCAAAGTTTCTGTGCGCGCTAAGTATATATACAACATCTCGACATCAACCACTGGGGCCTTAGGGCCGGCCAGTCAGTGGTTCGACTGGTCGAGGATCCTCCCTTTAGGTTGGACGAAGACCACACCTCCCTTCCTCCACAAGAAGCATTCGAAACGTCGGAATAAATAATACAAATAATAAATCACGTTTTAATCCGGTATAAAGTTATTTTATTTAAATACCGCCTTCAGGGTTTCCGATTGATTACGACCTCTTTGCTTTCAAGAAACGAGCGTATACGTATATCTAAAAAAATACCGTCAACGCATCTGAAATTTATGTTTCGTCAATGTCCATGGGTGGTAGCGATAACTAACCATCAGGTTACCCTTTACGATTGTTTGCTCTTTAATAAAAAACAAACAAAATACCGGGTTCGACTCCCGGGGAAATTAAATAATGAAAATTTTGTTTCGACAGGGCATATAATATTGATCGTCTGTCTATAAAATATGATCCGTGCAATAGACAAAGAAAAGTACCTGTCTTATGAAAAAGTGATTCGAAACTTTATTCAGAAAAACTTATTCATTCCTTAAAAACCGACAACGCATCTGTGAGCCCTATATATCAGGTAGGAATTTTGGTACATATTTACAGACGACCGTAAGAGTCACTTGTTGTCAGATGTTGCCGCAGCCACAGGACATCAGCGATGCGCTGTTAACCTATAATTGATAGGAAAATTACAGATAAGCTGTTCATGTTCAAATTCATATATCTTTTGCATTGCAGGGCAGTCACGGGTTCATATCCCATCCGTGGTTCAAAGGTGTCACCAACGTGGTCAATCTGGACTCGGCTGGAATGAACGGAAAAGCTCAAGTGTTCCAGGTGATACTGCTTATAATTTTGGATATGTCTGTCTTTCAACACTGAAAAGTTCAACATTTTTACATAGAATTTTGCACGGACCTAAAGGAAAGTTTTTTTTTCATGTTAGATATCGTCAGACGAGCATGAGGTTCACTTGATGGTAGGTGATACCTCAGCCGCAGAACGTCAGTCAATGATGAGGCGTCGACCTATTTTTTACTTCGAACATTCGGAAATCCATAGACTGAAACCGAAACGCGCAATATGCATTTCACGGTTTTTCCATCTGTGGATGTTAGTTCGTTACCCGGTCGAAATTTCGATATTCCTCCCAGTTACCAGACGTGGGGAAAACATGCTTACAGAAAATTATAAACATGTGGTCCCGGTGGGATTCGAACCCACGACCCTGTCAAAGTATGTTGTTCCAGCATTTAGTTGCATTGTATCTGAAACTACCCCTAACTAATAAATAATGTTGGATGCAGGTAACAGATCCGCGATTATTAGAAGCATACAGCCGTACAAAATGGCCGGCTGCTCAAGCCGTCGGGCAGTTTTTGTTCTCAACTGGTATCATTCCCTCCGATACTGACTTTAGGATATGGAGGGACTTCGGGAATGTACATGGTGAGTGTTGCCAGTTTTCAGCTATTTCTTTAACTTATCTTTGTTTGTTGTCTAAATAAAGTTTTAAATGAAATGAAATGATTTATTTATTAGTATTATTTTTGTTTCTTTTGTCACTGTTGCATTAGGTTTTATATAATGACAGTTGATTTGTGTATTAAATAAATAAATACACTACCGCTCAAAAGTTTGGATACACAAGTCGATATTTCTTGCCGCACTTAAAGTTGGATAACTTTGGCAAATAAAAATATATTCGAATTTACAAAGCGGGGTTTTAAAAAGGATAGATCAGGGTTCGATTTTCTCTTTTTTAAATATCTTTTTTTCGACCCGGTATGGACTTTAGTTCTCGACCGTTTTTTTGTTGAAAAACTCAAAATAACTCAACAACGAAAGGGGAGAAAATGTTAGTAATACAAAAAGTTACATATTTTCATACTCAACCTGAAAAAGTTCTTGTTTTTTTAGCTTTTGGAGTATTTTTTTAATCTCAGGGGGGGGGGGGGGGGTGTAAACGGGCAGGAGGCCGAATATTTCTAATACCAATGACCTGTTGCAGGCATAGACATAGCGTTCATAAAGTGGGGCCACGTGTACCACACGCGGAACGACCGCACCGGGTATATCCAGCCCGGGGTGATCCAGTGTGCGGGCGACATGTTGCTCAACTTGGTGGCGCGGCTGGCGGACGACGACCGGCTGAGGAGTCAGGTATTGTAGGTCTAGCTTGTTGAAAAACTCGAAATAACACAATATTGTCTTTTATTCACGCGAGTATCACACATTTAATAAAAATACTGTATACCGGATTAAAACGCGATTTATAATTTATATTGTTTAAAATATTTATCCCGACGTTTCGGATGCTTTTCTGTCTGCCCGTGACCACGGTTGCTACAGTATACAGTATTTCATTGAATTAAACAAATATTTAATTTTTATATATTATTTTTCAGTCAATATTATCGCTTACAAAAAAACATTTTTCATTACAATCCACTAATACATACAAGTCAAATCATTGCACCAGTCTTTTATTTAAGTCAAATTGAAGGGCACTGCATTTCCTAAAAGGATTAAATCATAAAAACGGGTTGAGCGAGATTTTTATAAAAAAAAATCGGTGGATTTTCTTAGAATTCCTCTGGAACTATACATACACAAACAAGACACTTGGAGCTACAATTTACTTTTTAATTTGGATTTTATATCCCTTATTCTTGGTTGTGTCCACATTTTTAAAGTCCAATATTTTCAGGAAGTACCCTCATCCGTGGTGTACTACGACTACCTGAACGTGCTGCTGCTGTCGTACTCCAACACCACGGCCGCGGTGGCGGACACACTTGTGTGTCTGCTGACGGTGCTCTCCATATTGTACTATGTGTGGCTGGTTGGGTTCCGTGAGTAAAGAAAATAATTGTACAGTTAAATAAAATACTGTATACCGGATTAAAACGCGATTTATTATTTATATTGTTTAAATTAGTAGAGTGGCGGCGAGTTTCTTGCCAGTTCTTCTCTTCCGTACTACGCCCTTGATTTGAGAACTGGCGGTAAATGTAAAAAATGTTCATAAGTATACATTGTGTTACCTAAATTAATAAATTATCTTTGAATTGAATTGAATATGGCAACTTTGTGACATTTCAAAAATCAGACAACTGTCATCTTTCTGTCTCCCCGCGACCACGGTTGCTGAAAAGCATCCGAAACGTCGGGATAATTAATTTAAACAATATAAATAATAAATCGCGTTTTAATCCGGTATACAGTATTTTATTTAAATGTGTGATACTCGCGTCAATAAAAGACAATATTAATTGTACAGTGACCGGCACGAGTCGTGAGCACGCTTTTCATTGGTCGATATGACGTCAACCACGCTGTCGCTCCACGTGATTGGTTCGGCAGTCGACGCTCGTCGTCTATTGGCTCCGCGCGTGTCATTCGACTGTCGTACACTTGAGTGCAATTTTAGTGACAACGTTTTAACTAGTATATTTTTGTTATTTTTTGTTACCGATTTGATTGAAACTTGAAAAAAATATGCAGAGCAGAAACAATTCTATGTTAAATAGACAATCCCGACAAATGATCTACTCAGTGTTTTGTTACATTCAATAAATAGGTAATTAATAGTAATTAATAGTAGTAATTACGAAAAATATGATGGACCTTTAAAAACTGCAGAGGTGACTAATACAATTTAATTAATTAATTTATGTAAATTTCAATTACTGATTGAAATAATAAAGGTGCCAAATAATGTTGCCCGATAGTGTACTCACGCTGACTCAATCCCCACCACGGTTCATCTGTGCTCACGACTCGTGCCGCTATCTGTATGTATGTATTGTATGTCAGATATCGACAGACGAGCATGAGGTTCGCTTGATGGTAGGTGATACCCCAGCCACAGAACATCAGTCAATGATGCGCTGTCGACCTAGTTTTTACTTTGTGGAGGAAGGGAGGTGTGGTCTTCCTCCAACCTAAAGGGAGGATCCTCGACCAGTCGAACCACTGACTGGCCGGCTCTAAGGCCCCAGTGGTTGATGTCGAGATGTTGTATATATACTGAGCGATCGGAAACACTTACATAGCGCGATTCAGGATTAGACGTCTTCATATTACTTCTTGTCGCAGATGGTAGATGTCGCTTCAACGTCGAACATTCGGAAATCCATAGACCGAGACCGGAATGCGCAATATGCATTTCACGATTTTGTCGTCTATGAACGCTGGTTCGTTACCCGGTCGGAATTTCGATATTCCTCCCACCTGTTAATACCCGAAGTAACCAGACGTGGGGAAGACATGTTTATAGAAAATTATAAACATGTCTCGGCGGGTATCAAACCCACGATCCATCAGAGCTTAAGATAAATCTTCTATCGATCTCGCAACGAGCCAAAGTGTTTTATGCAATCTTAAGAGGAAATAAATTACCATTAAATCCAGTCGTCAAAAAATGTTTCTCTAACGTTTCATTATAGGTCTGTCGACTATCCAAGAGTTGCTGTGGGCGATCTGTGGCCGGCTTTTGTGTGTGGTGTCTGGTTTAGTGGTAGTCACCGTCTCGGTAGTGCTGATGGTAGCTACCACCACACAGATGAGGTCAGTTACCTTCCAAAATGTATTTTTTTTATGTTACACTAGCAACACGCCCCGGCTTAACACGGGTGCAATGTAGATGTACTACACAAAAAATAGCTTATGTATCTCGCTGATAATATAGCTTTCTATTGGTGAATTATATTTTTAGATCGGTTCATTTGTTTTTGAGTTAAATCGTAACAAACAAACAAAAATATAAATTTATCCTCTTTTAATACTATTTTAAATATCGACAGTCGAGCGTAGGTACTGTACGTACCTTATATTATAGGTCACAGATGTACTATTCGTTTCCTAGTGTTGTGTAAAAAATATTTTTTCTTCCTCTTTTCTTTTTAATTAATTTATCAGAGACTAGGTTTTGACTGAAAAACAGTGTGCTGAGTGGATTATTGGTCAAAACTTGACCATATTATGCTGAATCCAATGGTAGTGTGCTAATGCATTTTTCTATAGTGATTTATGACTTTACGCCCCGACTTCACACGGGTGCAGTAGATGTATTATACACAAAAACGGCATATATTACTCGCTGATTATGTAGCTTTCTATCGATAAAAGAATTTCAGTCGTTTTAGTATAGGTATTAGTATAGATTTTCTATTCGCCCCAGGTATTTATCCCAACCGTGGATCATCGTACCGATATACTGGGTGCCGTACCTGGTGGGGGCCAGCTCCGCCGCGCACGCGTTCGACTGTTGGAGGACTAAGAAGGTAATGATTTGTAATATGTACCTACATATTTATATAGGCTCGAAATGGGGGTCGGGAAAAATCACGAAATATCACAAATATGGGGGGGGAGTATAATGAGATATCACGTGTATTTATTTTTCGTTGAATGCGCGATTTCTAAATCAAACAGCGTGGCGTGCGGTGTGACCTTGTATCTATATATATAAAAGAGATTCCCACCTATCTACATATATTGACTCATCACGATATCTCTGGAACCATAAGGCGTAGTGACTTGAAATATGGTAGGAATATTCCTTTCGCCGAGTAGAGGTCAGCTAAGAACGGATTTTACGAAATTCAACCCACAAGGGGGGTTGCGGGGGCAATTGCTAGTTTATATATAAAAGAGATTCCCACCTATATAGTCACTCATCACGATATCTCTGGAACCATAAGGCGTAGCGACTGCCGTTTGTGAAGTTTGTACTATATGTAGTTGTAGTTTTGAAGTCGGTTTTTGTTTTGTGCTTAATAATCTACAATGTTAAACCGCACTGACCGCTCCAGACGGGGCTGAACCGCAGCATCCGCGCTGCGCAGGCCGCGGCCGCCGCCCGGCTGCTGGCGCTGGCCGCGCTGTCCGCGCTGCTGCTGACCCCCCACACGGCCGCGCTGCGCTACCTGCTCAGCGTCCCGCTGGCTCTCAGCAGCGCTGCTGCCGTCCTCAGCCTCACCGCGCTGAGATACGCCAGGCTCACGGGTGAGTAGCACGGCTGAGACAGCGTTATCGATATATAGATAATGAACCTTTTATACACAAAACACAGTACAAAATGCGTGTCATCAGCTTATACTAACTATAATTAAATCTATGCTAGTTCAGTCAAGTAGTAGGAAGTGGCTCAGCATAGGCTGTGACACTATCCAAGACTATGTTGACGATAAAGATGTATGGCGCTTGATGTATATGTACGAGGGTGAATCAAAAAATTCTTGGAATCAATATTAAAAAATGCAAAGATTTAAATACTAATATTTTATTTTTCTACATAATCTCCCTCCAATGCATCTCCCTTCATTCATCCTCTGCACAAGCGGTATCATTACTAAAAGAGAATTTCAGTAGGGAAATACCGCATTTTAAATTTCAATATATAAATGCTTTCACTATTAAAAGATCATTTAAGACTCTAAATCTTAAGAACACAGAGGATTTATGGGGCTTTTCTGTTAAAGTCATTGAATCCATTATAGAGTATGTCGCCCCCATACTTAGTGAAATATTTAACCTCTGTATCGACAACGGTGTCTTCCCTGACTTGATGAAACACAGCAAAGTTATTCCCATCTTTAAATCAGGTTGTAAGAAGAACCCTTCACACTATAGACCTATCTCAATTCTTCCAGCTTTCAGTAAAATCTTCGAAAGAATCATCCTAGATCAGATGCTAAGACACTTTAATATTAACAACATATTACATGACCGTCAGTTCGGCTTTACAAAGGGTAGGTCTACTACTGACGCAAGTGCAAGATTGATTACCCAAATCTTAAGCGCCTGGGAGGACTCGCAAGATGCCGTAGGCATTTTCTGCGACCTATCCAAGGCGTTTGACTGCGTTGACCACGATACTCTCATTTGTAAGTTGAGCCACTATGGTGTTCGTGGTAAAGCTCTCGCGCTTGTCCTTTCCTATCTCTCAGACAGACAGCAAAAAGTAGAAATTAGTGGTTCGAGATCATCTGGATCAATAGTGAAAATGGGTGTGCCGCAGGGTTCCATATTGGGTCCCTTTTTGTTCCTTGTTTATATTAATGATCTCCCGCATATGATGTCTGAGATATCGGAAATTATCTTATTTGCTGATGACACTTCCCTCGTTTTTAAAATTAATAGGAAAGATTCCAGTCCAGTAAACGTCAATGATAGCTTAGTAACTCTATCGAAATGGTTTGCCGCGAATAATTTACTCCTCAATTCTGCTAAAACTAAATGTATTAAATTCTCGCTGCCTAATGTCACCCCAGTAGGGCTTAACGTAACTCTCGACGGTGACAAACTTGAAGTCATCACTGAAACCGTTTTCCTGGGCATAACCATTGACAGTAAATTACAATGGGGAGCTCACATCGCAGCATTATCAGGTAGACTAAGTTCTGCAGCTTATGCAGTCAGAAAAATAAGACAGCTTACTGACGTTGCTACAGCTAGGCTTGTATATTTTGCTTATTTTCATAGCATAATGTCCTATGGTATTCTACTGTGGGGCGCAGCGGCTGACGTAGATGCCATATTCATTCTCCAGAAAAGGGCAATTCGTGCAATTTATAATCTTGGCCCCCGCGAGTCTCTGAGAGAATTATTTAAAGAAATTAATATACTCACGTTGCCTTCCCTTTACATTCTAGAGAATATCATGTTTGTTCGTAAAAATTTGCATCAATTCACTGTCAAAAGTGATATTCATTCTATAAATACCAGGAATAAGCATAAAATAGTAGTCCCAAAATATAGATTAGCAAAATCGAATAAATCGTTTCTTGGGAATTGTGTCAGATTCTACAACAGGCTACCGAAGTGTGTAACTGATCTTACGAATAAAAAGTTCAAAAACGTCATCAAAGGAATCTTAATTAAAAAAGCGTATTATAAAATCCAAGACTATGTTGACGATAAAGATGTATGGTGCTAATTCATCTCTGCATGTGCGCCTTCCCTGGCAACTTGCGCTGTGCAAGTGTGTGTATCTCATTTTACACTAATAGTAAAAACTCAATTTTCTTTTGCATTGTATAGAATCTCTGTATACCTTGCATTATATAAACTTCTCAGCCGATTATTACTATTGTAACCGAGTCCTTGTAAGCTAAACCATTGTTGAAAAGAGTGTCCATGGAGTTTCTTGCCGGTTCTTCTCCATGAGACCCACTTTTTGGAACCGTGCAACTAGACGTTTCATAAGAGCCTGCAAAGGCCTATTTGAAATAAAAAACTTTTGATTTTGATTTTGATTTTGAATGCAATGCATTTAGAATAACGCGTTTCTAACTTCCTTATTCCTTGTGAAAAAAAAATATTTTCTTGACTCTCGAAAAAGTCCTCTACGGCAGCTATAACCGCGTCATTATCGTGAAATTTTGTTCCACGAATTTCCTCTTTTAATTTTGGAAATAAGTGAAAATCACTTGGGGCTAAGTCCGGAGAATATGGTGGGTGGTCAAGGAGATTGAAGCCAGCACAGCGGATTGCGTTGAGCGCAACTTCCGATCGATGAGCAGGAGCGTTATCTTGAAGGAACAACACGCCCAACGACAGTTTTCCACGACGTTTTTCTTTAATCGCTTCACGCACTTTCGGGATTAAATTTGCATAATAGGGTCCAGTAATCGTCTGGCCTTTTGGCGTGTAATCAATAAAAAGGATTCCTTCACTATCCCAGAACACAGAGGATATAACTTTGCCAGCGGTAGGAGCAACTCGAAATTTCTTGATGGATGGAGAGGATGGTCGTTTCCAAGACATGCTTTGTCTTTTAGTTTCAGGATCAAAATGGTGGACCCACGTTTCATCCATGGTGACAAGACGACGGCAAAAATTATCCGAATCACGCTGGAACATTTCGAGATTACGCTTGGAAATTTCCAAACGTCGCTTTTTGTTTTCGTCGGTTAACATTCGTGGCACCCATCTTGCAGACACTTTTTTGAACCCCAGTGAATCAATTAAAATGGATTGAACGCTACCAAAAGATATCTTTAGGATCTCAGCTATATGTTTTATAGTCATTCTTCTGTCTTCCAAAACCAGATTCTCAACCTTTTTGACATTTTCTTCTGTAACGGAGGTTGAAGGCCGCCCAGAACGCGGGTCATCTTTACAGCTTGATCTACCTCTTTTAAATTCAGCCACCCAGTACGCAACCGTAGAATAGGGTACAGCATCACCCCCTAATGTCTGCTGAATGTCCAAAAAAATTTCCTTCGTAGACATTTTTTTCAAACTGAGATATTTTATCACCGCACGTAACTCACTTTTATCCATAATTTTGACTTTTTAGCAACTCGTTGCACAAAAAAATTTATTACATGCGAACGAACTGACAAAAACAAGTGACAGTCTGCATAAGTATAGTGTGATAGACACTCTTTAATTTGAATATCGAACTTGATCCAAAAAGTTTTCATATATATGCACTTCTAAGAACTTTTTGATTCACCCTGGTAGTTATATAAATATGGCGCGTAGTTGCATCTACGCAGAACTACTCGTTGTTCAATAAACTCAGTGTACTATTAGCCGTCTTTAATTACACACGCATCGCATATTTCTCAGTGGCGACGAGGATACCCGCATTTTAATATTAAAATGTCAGTTATGAATGTTGGTTTGTTAACTACTTTCGATCACAGCCAGCAAACATGGAAGACTTTTAAAAGCAGATTAACGCAGTGGTTTATCGCGAATGATATTGATGCGACAAAAGACCCGACTGGGGTAAAGAGACGAGCGTATTTACTGAGTGCACTCTCGGAAGGTACTTACCAACTGGCTTCCGATCTTTCATTGCCAAAGGACATACAAGAAGTGCCATATGAAGACATTTTAAGCCTTCTGGATACACACTTTTCTCCGAGACAAGTGGGGTTTGCTGAGCGGCATAAGTTCTATGCTGCGGAACAGATGCCAACCGAGTCAGCGTCGCAGTGGGCGGCCAGACTTCGCGGCCTCACTGCCTACTGTAACTTTAGTGATATTGAAGAGGCATTGCGGGACCGTTTTGTAATGGGTATGCTGCCAGGACCCGAGAAGGAGAAATTGTACGTCCAAGAAATGTCGGGACTTTCGCTAGCCAAAGCTGTGGAACTCGTGGAGAACCTTAGGAGCGCGCGCGCCGCTGCCACCGCTGCCACAGCGGCTGCGCCAGCAGTACAGGAGCCGTTGTTTAAGATCGAACAAAAAGTGCTAAATAAAAGTAAAAATAGTGTTAACAAAGAAAAGTGTTCTGTGTGCGGCTATACAAGTCATAAATCCATCCAAGTAAAAAGTGTAATAAGAAGGGCCATTTGCGTAGGATGTGTAAATCGGTCAAATGTGTAAATGTTGGCGCGTTTGACGAGAGCGATGATGACGACGGTGAGTTATTCAATATTCGATCGTTAAAGGGCGAGCCATTGGTTGAGACGGTATATATGAACGGTGTTAAACTGCCTTTTGAGGTAGATAGCGGTTCAGCTGTGACTGTCATATCGAATAGTACTTATATATCATATTTTTCTAAAGTGCCATTATCGATCACACACAAAAAATTGATAAGCTATATGGGCGAAATCATTAATTGCATAGGTCGGGCTCTGATGACGGTCGAGTGGAAGGGCCGTGCCCACGAACTACAGGTATATGTCGTGCGACAAGGAGGGCCGTCATTGCTTGGTCGAGATTTTATTGCTAAATTTGAGTTACAATTATCACCAGTTTTTAATGTTAAAGAAATAAGTGACATTCAGTCGTTACATTTACGTTATCCCGAGACATTTTCTAATAAGTTGGGAAGGTTTAATAAACATAAGGTAAAGTTGACCTTGAAATCAGACTCAGAACCTATTTATTTCAAAGCGCGGCCGATGCCATTCTCGTTGCGAGATAAAGTTGATCAGGAAATAAATAGACTCCTTGACTTAGGTATATTAAAACCGGTATCACAATCTGAGTATGCTTCGCCAATCGTTCCTGTATTAAAGCGTGATGGCTCAGTTTGATTATGTGTTGATTTTTCCGTAAGTTTAAATAAACAGTTAGTCGTTGATAAATATCCTTTGCCGACTATTAAGGAGTTGTTTTCAAAGCTTTACGGGGGCCAGCAATTTTCTAAGTTAGATTTATCCATGGCGTACAATCAATTTGTACTCGATGATGAGTCACAAAAGTATACCTGTATCAATACGCATCGCGGGCTCTTTGTGTTTACAAGGTTAGTGTTCGGGTTATCAAGCGCACCGGCTATTTTTCAGCGCGCTATGGAGGGGTTGTTAGCCGGAATCGAAGGCGTTCTCTGTCTGTTGGACGATGTCTGTATAACGGGCCGGGACCGTACTGAACACCTGGAAAGATTACACACAGTGTTGCAGCGATTACAGGACGCCGGTCTTGTTTTGCAACGAGATAAGTGCGAATATTTCAAAGATGAAATTAACTATTTAGGTTATATTATTAACAAGGACGGGTTGAAAAAATCCCCAGAAAAAATAAAAGCTATTTTGGAGGCGCCTGTACCGACTAACGTTAGTCAACTTCAGTCTTTTTTGGGATTAATTAATTATTATAGATGTTTTGTACCTGGCGCTTCGACTATTCTAAGTCCATTATACGAATTATTAAAAAAGGGAACTAAGTGGCGTTGGTCTAATTTAGAAAATGATACATTTAATAAAATAAAAAAGATTTTAACTTCTAATCAGGTTCTCACACATTATAACCCTAATGCAAAAATAATTTTAACAGTGGACGCGTCGCCAAATGGATTGGGGGCAATTTTATCACAAATAGGAAGTGATAATCAGGAAAGGCCGATCGCATTTGCGTCGCGTACATTGAATAGCGCTGAAAAACGTTATTCACAAATACAAAAAGAGGCTACCGCAATAATTTTTGGGGTACGTCGGTTTCATCAGTATTTGTACGGCCGTTCTTTACCTCTTATTTTGCGTACTGATCATAAACCGTTGTTATCAATTTTTGGTGCACACAAAGGAGTTCCAGAAGTATCGGCGAACCGGTTACAGCGATACGCATTATTTCTGAGCAGCTACAATTATATAATCGAGTATGTAAAAAGTAAGGATAACAGTGCCGATTACTTATCGCGGGCGAGCCTGCCGGTAGCGGCGTTGCCAGTCGCGGAGGGAGCGCGTGAGGATGCAGATGTATGTGATCGTGCGGCGTATGTACGGTTTGTCGTTCACGGTACTTTGCCGATCACAGTACATGAATTGCGAGACGCAACGAACAAAGACCCGATAATGAATCGAGTTATTAGTTTTGTTTTAAACGGTTGGCCTAGGAAAATAAATGACGCTCGTATTCGACCATATTTTCTTTGTAAATTACAATTAGCATATGAAAACGGTTGCCTCATGAGAGGCCATAAGGTAGTTATTCCCGAATCTTTACGGAATCGTGTATTAAAGGAATTGCATATGTCTCATTTAGGAATAGTGAAAACTAAGGCGGAGGCAAGAGCTAGGTTGTGGTTCCCGGGTATAGATGAAACGCTCGAAAAAATGATTAGTACATGCGATGTTTGTAACCAACTGAGACCTTCACCGCCACGCGCACCTATCGCTCCTTGGCCTCACCCCCCGCACCCCTTTTACAGGGTACATTTAGACTTTTTGGGACCATTGAATGGCCGTATGTATTTAGTAATAGTAGATGCGTATAGTAAATGGGTCGAGGTTTATGACATGAATAATTGCAATTCGGGGGCTGTCACAGAGAAAATGTATGAATTTATGTCTCGTTTTGGTGTTCCAAATACGTTAGTGACTGATAATGGCACAGCTTTCTGCTCACAGGAATTTTCCCATTTCTGTGACTTAAATGGTATCAAGCACTTGACATCGCCGCCATACCACCCGGCTAGTAACGGTCAAGCCGAAATTTATGTAAAAGTCGTTAAAAAAGGCATTAAATCTAGTATTTTATGTAGTAAGAATGTAAAAGATAGTAAATTGAATTTACTTAAGTACTTGTTTGATTATCGAAACTCGGTCCACTCAGTAACAAATACCTCACCGGCTCAACTAGTGTTTGGTCGCAAATTAAGGTCTCGTCTCGACTTAATAAGTCCAAATTATTCATCGCCTTCGTCGATCGCGCCTGCTATTAATGAAGATTCAAAACAGTGTTCACAGGATCACGGTAGAAATAACGTAATATTGGCACCCGGTGAATACGTTCTATATAAAAAATTTATTAATAAGGATAAATATAATTGGTGTAAAGGCATTATAATTCGAAGGCTAGGAAAAATGTTATTTTTGGTAAAAGATTGTGTCACAAATTCGCAGATAACAAAACATAAAAATCAGATTTTATTATATAAAGGCTATATCAGCGGTAAACAACCTTGGGATATTACGGACGGAGATGTGCCTAGCTCATTCACCATGGATAATCAGACTGATTTACTTGCACCATTCCCATCATCATTGTCAGAGCAAGAAACTCATGTGCCAGAGGCGGAGGTGGAAATAAGGGATGGAAGAGAGTCCTCGTTGATTTGTCCTTCCGTTGACAATTCGAGTCCATCACAATCTCTGGATGCCTCTCAGCATTCATCATGGGTAACGACTACTAGAGGGGTTCGTCGTCATCTTATGGAGCCTGACGCCGAGGATAATTCGTCTGATGCAACAGAAGGCGATCAGCCCTCCGAAGAGGCCCAATCTAATCAAACGATTGTTGATGTTCGACAAACACGTAATCATCCCAAGGTTGACTATAAGAAGTTCTTGTAATTTAGTTTCTTAGCTATAGGGGAGGAACTGATGTATATGTAGTTATATAAATATGGCGCGTAGTTGCATCTACGCAGAACTACTCGTTGTTCAATAAACTCAGTGTACTATTAGCCGTCTTTAATTACACACGCATCGCATATTTCTCAGCGCTAATTCATCTCTGCATGTGCGGCTTCCCTGGCAACTTGCGCTGTGCAAGTGTGTGTATCTCATTTTACACTAATAGTAAAAACTCAATTTTCTTTTGCATTGTATAGAATCTCTGTATACCTTGCATTATATAAACTTCTCAGCCGATTATTACTATTGTAACCGAGTCTTTGTAAGCTAAACCATTGTTGAAAAGAGTGTCCATGGAGTTTCTTGCCGGTTCTTCTCCATGAGACCCACTTTTTGGAACCGTGCAACTAGACGTTTCATAAGAGCCTGCAAAGACCTATTTGAAATAAAAAACTTTTGATTTTTGATTTTTTGACACTTTCGTGTCATAACGCTGTTAATTATGCCAGTCCCCTTTCAAGCGTAATAATTTAGTTATCCATATAAATAACTAACAAACCAGGGACTGAAACCGGTTAATTTTTGTTTTACGTTAATCTTCAAAGTACGTGTCTGACTGAGATACCGTGATATTAGTTTTAAAGAGTAATACTCATTAAACTTACCACAGTCATTTTTTTCAGTAAATATGAATAAAAACGCAAGAATATTAACAAAAACCTTTATTATACCGGTATAACTCCCATAGTAGATTAACCGGTATTCAGTCCCCGCTAAAAATATGTATTAAAAAAGTTGATTTTTGTCGTAATTTTGCAAGTATAATAAGTATTTGCAATTTCTACATTTAATCTTGTTTCAGGCTGGCAACACTTGGTGATGGAAGTGTTGCTCTCAGTTCCCAACATGATGTTCCTGTTCTCGCTCGCGCTGCGCATGACCGCGCTGCTAGTGCCCATCATGGGCCGGCTACCGAACGGCGAACCCGACTATATCATAGCGGCCGCTAGCTGTTTCTTATGCTTATTGAGTGTGATACCTGTGGTGAGTTTCATATATCATTTTGAAAAGAAAAACACAATTTTGAAATAAAATTGTAACAATTTTTTTAAATATTATAAAATAGAGTTATATTTGCGTTTGTTTGTCCACTTACTTCTTCTAAACCACGCAGCATAGTTTGATTCACTGTCACTGCGCGACCTATTTTATGTAAGACTAAAAACCCGCCCCGGCTTCACACGGGTGCAATGTAGATGTTTTATACACAATACATATGTTACTCGCTGATAATGTAGCTTTCTATTGGTGAAAGAATTTTCAAAATCGGTCCAGTAGTTTTTGAGTTTATTTATAGCAAACAAAAATTCAAACATACAAATCTTTCCTCTTTATAATATTAGTATAGAAGTATAGATTTAGAACTATCTAAAAACCCTTTATAAACGGAACAAATAAAAAAATGGATTTTGATAATTAGTCAGATAGTTTTATGCAGTAAAACTAAAACCGTAAAAAAAAAATTTCTACGTCTTGTTTTTCTAAATCTTGTTCTACGATCACGACGAGATATGTGTCTGCCCCACTAGGGAATTCACTCATTTCTTACAGAAATGTTGATGTTTCAGTCGGGCATCGAACTGCTGTTCTCCCGCACGCGGTGGTGGGCGGCGGCGGGCGCGCTGTCCGCCGCGTGCCTGGTGGTCATGTTCCTGCCGTTCAGTCCCTACCAGGACGGGGGTGTGGCGCTGCAGCGGCATTACTGGTTTGTGAGTATTCAGTGTTTTAAGGTTCTCAGCGTATGCTGGCTAATATTTGCTACAGTTTCAGCATCTATATAAGTGTATATCTATATCTCTATATATGTAAAAATCGTGTCACGGTGTATGTGGTCGCACTCCTCCGAAACGGCTCGACCGATTTTCATGGGTTTTTTATGTCAGATATCGACAGACGAGCATGAGGTTCACTTGATGGTAGGTGATACCTCAGCCACAAAACATCAATGATGCGCTGTCGACCTAATTTTTACTTCGAGCATTCGGAAATTCCCACCACCATCAAGTGAACCTCATGCTCGTCTGCCGATATCTAACTTAATAAAAAAAGTTGGCTAATTAAGACCAGTAATCGCTAACACTATATCATATATATAACCATAATATGTTGAGTCCTTTGCCTTTTCGCTGTCAGTTACTCAAAAAAAACCTGTGTTGTGTATGAATTATGTATTGTTATGTGTGACAGAGAATAAATCGTCGTGATCGTAGAACAACGACGGTTCTGATTTTTTTTACGATTTTAGTTCTATTGTATAAGTCATAACATGAAACTCCTTGACAGTTCTGTATTGTATAATTTAGAACTGTCTAAAACCCTTTATCAACAGAATAAATAAAAAAAATGTAGTTTGATAATTAGTCAGATAGTTTTATGCAATAAAACTAAAACCGTAAAAAATCAGAACCGTCGTTGTTCTACGATTATGACGAAATGTTTTCTCTCTCTATCTAACTCAAAACTATCAACTTCCAGCACACAGAGATAATATCGTACAACCAAAACGGCGCGCGGACCGAGCGCACAGCGGGCTTGCTCGTCACCAAGTGGGACACGCACAACGTGCGCTCGGCGAGGACAGCGCTGAGAGACAGCGGGCTGAACAGCAAGCTGTCCCTCGCGGCGGACTGCCAGCGGCGGCCCTTCTGCAACCTGCCCGTATACCGACCCTCGCTGGGGCGCTTTTTGTAAGTCGTTTAGTAATAGCAACACGCCCCGGCTTCACACGGGTGCAATGTGGATGTACTATACACAGAAATCGCTGATAGTGTAGCTTTCTGTTGGTGGAATTTTTAGAAGTGATTTAGTAGATCCACAGATACAACCCTTTTTATACACCTTTACATTGTTTAAGTTTTAGTAGGGATCCCAAATTTTTTTCTGGAAATAAATATAGCCTCTGTTACTCGGTGAAAATGTAGCTTTTATTTCTAACGGTGAATTTTTTTTAAAAACGGTCGACTAAACTTTGAGTTAAATGGTAACAAAGAAATCTTTCCTCTATATAATACTAGCAATTGAATGGACGCCGTCTATTGCCGGCGTTAGTACACGCGGGTCATTGAATGGATGCCGTCTATTGCCGGCGTTAGTACACGCGGGTCATTGAATGGATGCCGTCTATTGCCGGCGTTAGTACACGCGGGTCATTGAATGGATGCCGTCTATTGCCGACGTTAGTACACGCGGGTCATTGAATGGATGCCGTCTAAATCCGGCGCTCTTTGAGAAAGGTTTTCGTTATATTCGCCAGAGAGGACGGCCTGTTCCTGTACATGGAGCCCCCCAGCCAGTTCGAGCACTCCCTCCGGCTGACCAACAGGACTTGCGTCCGGGACACGTGTGTACTGCACTTTGTTATGACAGGTCTGTGAGATTTTAAATCTATATCTAAATAGTTATTACTTATAGAAGTAAATTATACTATACTAGCAACGCGCCCGGCTTCACACGGGTGCAATATAGATGTACTATACACAAAACAAAAAGCCTATATTACTCGCTGATAATGTAGCTTTCTATTGGTGAAAGAATTTTCAAAATCGGTCCAGTAGTTTTTGAGTTTATTCATAACATACAAAAATTCAAAAATACTAGTAGCGATAAGGGTCAACCAGGGTAATTGTAAACAGGGGTGGATTGGAAACAGTAATTGCGTATTACGGAACGCAACTTGAGACAACGGACAATAGAACAATGCTGCATTCCGTCATAGCAAATAAAATATGTAAAAAATATACTTCTAACATATATAGTAAGAGAGCAAAGCCGAATAAAACTGAAATTTTCACGTGTTTTTTTTTATAATTTAACCGTTTCTTTTGCAGGACCACCCCATAACACCATAATTATTTACCCCCACCCCAACATAACCCTCCAGGGGTGGTCGTTTTCATCCCCCTTGAACGAATCTATCCAGCATCAAGACAGACCTGTGTACGTGGTCACGCACTCCACAGCTACCTACAGTGACACCCTGGACCCGTTAGCGTTCACTTTGACTTTCACTGTGGGTATACAAAAAAATATATTTTAAACTAGCTTGAAACCAGTGATTTCGCTGGGCGAAATAACTCTAAATAACGAAATACTTGACACTAATTGTTATGATTTGGCCAATTAACACAATATCGTTATTTTTATGTTAAGTTTCATCAAAATCAGTTCAGCAGTTTTTGCGTGAAAGAGTAACAAACATCTTCACATTTTTAAAATTAGTAGGAAGTAGGATAAATTGCATTTTCCCATGTAATAGGGCAGACACATTTATGTGTCTGATTCACTGATCTTTTTCTTTTAAAGGTGAGTGTGCCCGATATTTTTGTCTTTTTTTCTGCTATGAAGACAGAAATGTTGGTACTAAACCCAAAAGGCATGCTATTTTTTTTAAACGCGCCATGAATAAGTTATACATATAGGTGTACTACTACTAGGTTCAAAATCAATAGCATCAATATTGCAAACATGTATGTTTGGTCGCAGGTACCCCCCGTCCTGCAGGCTCAGGCTATAGTATGGATCAGCCACGACGCGCTCAAGATCCACCACCCGGAGGAGCAGACGGGGGCCCTCGCCGGGCTCCTGGCTGGGGCCCCGGGACACTTCAATATAGCACCCACTTTATGCTTCAAGAGTAACTATGAGTTCTAAGTTGTTGTTTGAGGGTATTTGACAAAAATGTTTGTGACGAGTGAGGTATTCAATATTTGTGTTTTTTTATGTCAGATATCGACAGACGAGCATGAGGTTCACTTGATGGTAGGTGATACCTCAGCCACAGAACATCAGTCAATGATGCGCTGTCGACCTACTTTTTACTTCGAGCATTCGGAAATGACTAAAGTCTAAAGTTTCAGACTAAAGACGTCAAATGATACAGTATGTAAGGGTATTAAATTTTATTAAGTATTTCAGACTAAATACTGTCGAATTAGTGATCATTTAGTACGACCGGTCAAAAAATATGGGAGACGATTTATTTTAGTAGGCTTTATTTTTATATATTAAAAAGTCGTTTTCTCTAATTTCATTAACAACAAAAATTATTTTATTGAACATTGTTAGAAAATATTATCCAACTACTAAAATAATTGGTGTTTTATCATCGTGTAAAATACTGCTTAAACATATAATAGTAATGTGTCATTTATATATTTGTGTAGACATTAGGGTGTTGCTGAAGAAATAACATAATATGCAATAATATACATATACTAGCCGTCCCCGCCCGCCCGCTTCGCTGGGCGAATTGTAAAGGATAGACGAATTTGAACTATCCACATACATTTGAAAAAAAATGGTAAAGGGTTGATGGAATTCAAAAAATGAAAACCTAAAACCTTCTACAATTAATTCCGCGTCGAATGGTCATGGTATCATGCCGATCGGTCCAGTAGTTTTCAAGTTTATCGATAACAAAGAAAAAAAAAGTTGCTTATATATTATATATAGATAGATAACATTTTTATTCTTATCAATAGTATCAAATATCGTTATAGAGCAAAAAATGATATACATAGTTAAAATATGTTTTGTTTCTTTCGTTCTGTTGTCTTTTTATATTCGATAGAGCGAGACAAAACATGCTTTAATTATATCAAGCTTATAATACGTTTATGAATAAGACCGTTGATTTTTGTGAAATAAAATGTTATTTTTTGACTTATGTTAAAGTGTGTATACATATTTAAATGTTATTACTTTTATACGATAATTTATAAATAACTAGTGGACCCCGCAGACGTTGTTCTGCCACAAAAAACGTTTGTATGGGAAATAGAAAAGGGCTGTTTTTAGGGTAAAATTAAAAATTAATTAAAAAAATTGTGAATCTAAACCATTCCCAGATCCCCTTGAACACACACAAAAAATTTCATCAAAATCGGTCCAGTCGTTTGAGAGAAGTTCAGTGACATACACACTCACAGAAGAATTATATATATAAAGATATGATTTATCCAGAAGTTTCAAATGCTATACAGTGCGCGTGCGCAGACTGAAAGGTGACAGCTGTCTTAGTTGAACTTCTACACTGTTGCCGTACTAACGCCATCTGTTTGTACGAAGTTGACACTAACACTAGATATAACAATTATTGAACAAGTTTCTTCTCATTAAAATATTAAAAAATGACGGTACTTGAAAATAAATGGACGATGTTAAGCAATACAGTGTCAACCCACGCGGTTGAGTTTTTATTAAATGTCTTTTAAAAAGTAACAGAAATAATAGTTTTTTTTGTAATTATTATTATTACACTAAATATACATCGTTTTTCTTGGTAGCAATAAAAGTAATATAATTTAGTACATTATTTTTAAATATTCTATAGATGTTAGGGTTTCGTGCCCACTAGTTTTTTCAATATTTTTGCTATTAAAACGATTTAAATGATATATATCTCTTTTGAAATATGTACTCCAGCTCATAAAGAAGTGTATTGGTATCAAAATTTATATTTTTATCATTTTGTGAGTTGACGCTGTCTTGCTTAACAGCATCCAAATGTGATTTTAAGGTGTTTTTGTGCACGAGTTCAAAGAGTAAGATCAACTAGACGTGCCATGTTTATATATTTAGATGCAAACTCAATGTTGAGTTATAACAATATGTTTCCGGAAGTTCAATCTAGTTGTATATTTTGTTACTTGTTTTAATTGAATTGTTAAGAAATATGTCAAAATATTACATATTTATGTGTATTTTATATTATTTGATCACTGAGTGATGTTATTGAAATTTAATAATAGTTATTCATAAATTATTTTAAATGTTTGTTATCTCTAATATATATTTTTTTATTAGTAATGCAAGTGTAATTGGGATGGAATCGCCAACTTGTTTTAATAAACATTAATAAACTGACAATTGGTATTTTTATTCCTATAGCTTTCTTAATATACAATAGATCACTACATATTATAAAACAGTCCTCCGTCGCGTCTGTCTGTCTGTTAGCGGTAAACTCAAAAACTACTGAACGGATTTTCATGGGGTTCATACACATCAAGGTGATGTGATCCTACGAAAGATAAAACATGTAGGCTTAATTTTAGGGTTGATGAGGATTCCTTTTCCTCTTAATGCGGACCTTCCTCATTTTTTCACGAATCCTAATCCGTTTCAACAAATTAAATTTTAAAAAATCCTCTTACTCTTCCTCAGATTAAGAGGAAGTAATGAACTTTATGAAGTACTACGTCAGTATGTATCAGCCCCTCCATCGAGTGTTCCCAGTGAATTTAACAATAGTATAGATGCTGTTTCCAAGAAACAGGTCTATCTTAATTATTATTTGTTAAATTAAATTTACCAGTAATAAATTTACAATATTAATTTTAATAGCATTTCAGCATTAACTCAAACTTATAAATATATACTAATAATTTGTTCTTATCTTAAAAATATACAGATATATAAATATATTGAGCCCAAAAAGAGTATTTGTATTATGTTGTTATATTTTCTACTCATCTTCCTCCTCATAACACATCCTTATCCTCACAACTACTTCCTCATTTACCCTTCTTTATATTATTATCCACTACCCGTGCGAAGCCGATATATTTTTTATATAAAATACAAGGCAGACGATTGGAGAACAGTAATAAAACACCAAAATAGTTTGAAAAACTTTATTCAAAATCAGTCTTGGATTAAAGTAATTGCATACGATCAAATTAATTAACTAAATAGAAGGTCCTTTAAGTCCAATCATTAGTTACAATTTGATCGCACTCACTTATACTATACAAGGTTTAAACAAATAACATACAAATAATAATTCATAATTTTATTTGTTTTCAACAAACAATAATTTCTCACACACAACATTAAAAATATATTTTTTTAAATCTCAATATTTTTGAGACCTCACCTGCAACGGGACAAAATAAGAAACGGATGTTTTGTACATATTTATTCGCCGAAACAAGCAAACTTCAAATTAACTACTAGAGACGATATCCACATTTGTAATGTCGTATTTAAAAACGTATTAATAGAAAGCTTTTAATCAATTATGTTGACACAGTTAACAAAATCCAGGCTTAAAAATGTTTTTTATATAAATCTTACGAATCACCGTATCTATATAACTAGTGACTAAATAAAGGTATGGATAAAATGCTGAGAAAGGTAACATTTTAAGATTTAGTTCACTAGATTCACATTATTTAAATAAAATATTTTTACCGGATTAAAACGTGATTTATTATTTATATTATTGTTCCCGACGATTCGTATGCTTTCGGGCAGTCTGCCCGTGACCACGCTTGCTGGAAATAACATTATAAATAATAAATCGCGTTTTAATCCGGTAAAATATATTTTATATAAATGTGTGATACTCGCTTTATTAGATTCACATTTGTATGTTCTCATTAGCATATCAGCGAATAATTTCTAGTTCTATGTGGTCTATGACATACAAAAACTATCGCCTCTTAAACTACGTTAAAAATAATGTCAAAAGAACATAAAAGAGTACGCTGAGATTTATAAGATCTTCAATAACAACTCAAGTGGGTACTCAAAAAGAAATACTTAAATGTAATATAAAAAATATGACTGACGAATGGTGCCATAACCGAAGTTCATAGCGTGTGGTTTTATTATAAGATTGTTATAAAGTAATAGATCGTTTTAATTCGCAGTCATTACCAGTAATATCTGTATTCTGAGCTTAATTAGGTCGAAATTTGTTTTTTTTTTGTCAGATATCGACAGACAAGCATCCTCATGCTTTGCTTTCACTTGATGGTAGGTGATACCTCAGCCACAGAACATCAGTCAATGATGCGCTGTCGACCTACTTTTCACTTAGAGCATTCGGAAATCCATAGACTGAAACCGAAACGCGCAATGTGCACTTCACTGGTTTTTCATCTATGAAAATACTATTGAATGACAAAAAGTAGACGATAGTAATGTTTGAAATATAAATATCAATTTATTATGAATCCCCATTCGAGCATTTTACTTCGATCGTAGTCATGGGCAGGGCAAATCTTAATATATTATATAAAATGCTAATGTTCGTACGTGTGTCCACGGTTTTTTCTATCATACGCTACTTTGATCAACTTCCCCTTGGGATGGCGAATACCCCTTGGTCTCTAGGTGTGCATAAGGGAGTTTGGTCGGGGTGGGTGGAAGTGGGTGGTTGTGGGTGGCAAAAATGTGGAATAATATATATCTGTCCTTTTCTAACTAATGTAATCTTCCGTAAAATTCTGAAAATCTCGGAAATGATCTAAGACGTTCCAGAATGTGTGCAACGGATAAAATCAATCTAGAAAGTTCTAACACTTTGTGGAATGATCTAGAGAGTTCCAAGAAGCCGTGCAATTATTGTAATCGATCTAGAATATTTCAGAAAGTTTCTGGAAAGATCTAGAAAGTTCCAAAATGTGTGCAATCGCTAAAATTGATCCGAAATGATCTAGAAAATTCTAATAATTTCTGAAATGATCTAGAAAGTTCTAAAATGATTTCAATTGTTGTAATCGATCTAGAATGTTCTGCAAAGATCTAGAAAGTTCCAAAATGTGTGCAATCGCTAAAATTCATCTGAAATGATCTAGAAAATTCTAAAAATTTCTGAAATGATCTAGAAAGTTTTAAAATGGTTTCAATTGTTGTAATCGATTTAGAATGTTTTAGAATGCTTCTGGAAATATCTAGAAAGTTCAAAAATGTGTGAAATCGATAAAATTGATCCGAAATGATCTAGAAAGTTCTAAAATGGTTTCAAATGTTGTAATCGATTTAGAAAGCTTCTGGAAAAATCTAGAGAGTTCAAAAATGTGTACAATCGATAAAATTGATTCGAAATGATCTAGAAAAATCAAAAAAAATCTGAAATGATCTAGAAAGTTCTAAAATGGTTTCAATTGTTGTAATCGATTTAGAATGTTTTAAAAAGCTTCTGGATAAGACGTAATTATAAAAAAAACCTAAAAACCATAGACAAATAATCGATATAATAGAACGGATCGAAACGAAAGAACAAACAACTTCGTATTTTAACTTATGGGAATTAGTGCATTACTAATTATTAACTTCCATTTTAATATGGTATATATGTAAATGAAACTTTTGTATAGCTCGTCCAAGTTTAATGCCTCCTTTTGTAATAATAATCGCTATATTTTAATGTGATGTTCGTTGTCAATTCTTATTCGTCTGATCAACGACTTAACGAAAGAGGTTGATACTGGCGAAGTATTTATTCGCCACAAACTTATTAAGAAAACATTTTTAATTCTATTTACAATTATTCTTACAATCATAGTAATGTCAAACGAAAGACATAATGACTTATTGCGAAAAACGTGTCGATCATCGGATTCATAATAGTAAAATGTACGATCCGTCAGCCATTTTTGGTAATAGGCCTCCTGATCCTTTTCCGAAAAGAGACTGCATTCAAAACAACTGAGTGCGGTACTAATAAAATTCTTCATATATCAAAAGATTATTTAAAAGGCCGACAACGCATCTATGACGTTTGATTCACATGGACATGCATGCACAGTCCATGGGCGGTGGAGATTACTTACCATTAGGTAACCTACCTGCTCGGTTTTTTGCTCTGTAGAAAAAAAAAATCTTAAACGGATGTCTTCTATTATCTCTATTTATATTATTGATACAGATATTACTAGAAATAAAAAAATTGGGAACACTTTTTTGGGAAATCAGAAAGTAAAGACACTAACACATAGTAAATCTATCGAAAAGTGTATGTGACTGACTACAGAGTATCGGTAAGTGTCAGAATATAAATTGTCAGTCATCTAAGACATCATAAAAAATAATTCTTAGTAATATATTATTGACTAAATTAAACTATTATAAGGCTACGTGTAATACAATTTATATAAAGGAAAATTTTAACATAGTTTCATTGCGATTACAAAAAAACTAAACATTGACTGATAAGCGAAATGGGTAAATTATAATATTATTCCATCTGTTACATTTATTTAAAATGTATGCTCTCCATATTTCAATACTTTAATTATAATATGGATATAACAGGTATTAATGATAACTTGAAACATCCGGTTTTGTGACTTCAATCATTTTCATAGGAATCTTTAAATTACAAAATATGTTTATAAGATACCAGTAAACTACGCTTATTTATTATCTAATAATCGTCTGCATATAGATGTTATATAAAAACGAATAACTAAGGCGATAGGCCTAACGAACATAAAAAAACAACTATTACATAAAATGAATTTTAAATGCTTACAATTGCAACATGTCATATTTTTTTTTAATGAACTCTTAGATAAATTTAAACGAGAACATGGCATCCTTTTCTATCGCATCATGTGCGAGCGAGAAGGCATAATACAGTTAAAAGTTGAGTACTTTTCAAATTATACCATTCAAAAGTGAACGAAGACTAAAACCATAGGCAAGAAAAACTAAAACAGTTTTTTTTTAACAAATTAAAACTAATAAATTCAGTATCGAGTGTTATTACACTTATATTTCAATTATGTTTACAATTTATACCATAAGAAGGTTAAAAACGTTTTCAAATTAAAAACTTAATATCTAAATGGGTGCCGTTTTTTATAATAAAATGATAAAAATACAAAAGCATAGACCATGACAAACAGATTTTATAAATCTTAAGAATACATTATACCTTTAGAATAAGTGACCTCAAAATTTTGGCAAAATTACTTTTCTTCCAGTCATGAAAATCTGCTCTACATTGAAACATTGTGACATCAACCACTTAGTACACTACTTATACAATTTAAACAAAATACTTACAACCAGGGACTGAAACCGGTTAATTTTTATTTTCCAAAATACGTGTCTGACTGAGATATCATTATGTTAGTTTTAAATAGTAAGTAGTAGTGAACTGAACTTACCACAGTAATTTTTTTCAGTAAATATCATTGACTTATATGTATACTACTAGACAAGCTATGCGGCCTTAAATAATTGGCCACTGAGTTGCGGTTAATTCTCCGTAACTCGTTTAGTCCACTGCGAGCAAGCGAGAAGATCAGTGCACTGTTTTGTAAGCCGTGAACGTTGTTTTCGACAAACTAACACCGATTTTGTTCATAGTAACCAATAAAACACTTATAATTTATGTGCGTAGTTTTCCCAGGTGATTTGAAGTCTATTTCAGTAAGTACCTAAGTAATTTATTTCGTATTTGTCTAAAACAATAATTATCGTAAATATAAATACACAACTGCCATCATAATTTTCTATCACGCTTACTCTTTACTAGAAATATGCGAGAGCGAGCGTTTGCAAGGCATATTCGCCGTGCTTGCTCCCCCTCTCTACCCGCCCGCGCGATCCGAAATTGCGACACAATTATTGTTCCAAGTTGCTTGTCTATACATATAAGTCAATGGTAAATATCAATAAAAACGAAAGAATATGAACAAAAACCTTTATTATACCGGTATAACTCCCATAGTAAATTAACCGGTATTCAGTCCTTGCTTACAACTCTCCAAATTTTAAAGCGTATTTTAAGAGTTTACCAGAAACCAAAATTTTTGGCTTAGAATACATAATTTACAAAGATGCGACATACTAATATAAGGAATTGCAAGATATGTCATTCGAGACAGCTCAAAATGTACACGAGAATAACATTAAATTATAATATACTAGTGGACCCAGACGTTGTTCTGCCACAATGTTGGCTTCGAAATTATACAATTAGATTTGAATATGCCCATTTGCCCACTTCTTTATAGCTAGGGAGGCGAGGTAGCTAAATGGCGTAATTCAACGGCGCCGTCGAGACCTATCAAAATCGAAAGATAAAATAATTTCGAAAAGAAAAGTTCGTATGGTAAAAACCATTTTAGCGGTGGGTTTGGCGTGTACGGTTTTTCAAAAATGTTAAAAAAAACAGTTACTTGGGCATTCTCGAGCGCGTCAGATATTCATACTACGTATGCCCCAAGTACCTCTGATAACAGCGGTATACTAATCTGCCGGTTTGCGTGGTGGGGGTAGGCATATAAAGTAGTCAAAAATGAAAAAAAAAAAAAATTACTCGAGCGCGTCAGATTTTCGGAAGGGGTGTTACGTAGGCCCCAAGGAAGCTCCCTTTAAAAAAACTGACGATTTAGGCGTGACGATAAGTTACGATGAATTTTTGAAAATGCAAAAAAAAAAAGTATTTTTGAAATACTCGAGCGCGTCAGATTTTTATAGGGAAGGTTTATCTCGGTATCCTGAAAGCATATTTTCTTAATCTGACAAAAATGTTGGTGGGTTCTCTTAATCTGACCGAAAAAGGTTTCTTTTCCTTCTCTTCCTTTCTTTCTCCTTGATAAAACGGGGAATTTAAGAATGACAATAATATATATATAGCGATAGATACAACCAACGTAAATGTAGATGAAATGTAGTACGAATTGTATTATTTATTGTATAAAAAAATGAAATTATATAAAAATTGTATTATAATTGTATTGTTATGACCTTACATTATGACCTTTACATTTTTGCTCAATACAATTCATCTTCTTCTTCTTTACTGGAACTCTCATATTGTGGCTCCTCATCCACATCACTTCTTTCCTCACCATCAATGTTGCGAAATAATTAAGGAAAAATACTGGTAGGACGGCATATTCCCACGAAGCGCTCAGTCTGTATTACATGTTTATGGCAAATTCCTCTTTTTTTGCTTCAATTCTTCACTTCGTTTTGCTTACGGTACGTCCAAAAAACAATTTGAGGATCAACAGGCTATTGAATTAATATACATACATGAAACTGTACATGTTAATAATACTTTTGTATACAGATACGCGTAACTTTTTCCGAGTCCACGAAATTGTCGAGAATCTTTAGAAAAAAAAATTGAGATATAATAAAAGTCACATAATTTAATCATCGTTATTTCGTATCAATTTTTTTAACACCCTCAGTTTTCGAGACATACTCAAAAAACCGGGAGTTTGAGTTTTTATGATGCTTCTAGTCAAAAAGTTTTAACTTTGGACAAAAATGTAAAGAGACCTTTTCTGTGTAAAATAAAATTACCTTTATTGTTTATTTAAACTTTTTTTTTGTAAAATGTATCGTTCGCGACTTATATGCCGCAACGCGTTTTTCGGAAGACGAAATGGCTCCTCCACACTTCCGGTCATGCGGAAACCGGCAGATTTTGTATTTTTAGTAAGTTTTAGATTATATTCTTCAAAATAAAAAATAAAAAAATCGCGCTCGAGAATGCCGGATTAACGTTTTTTTTTTACAAGTTCGCGACCCTATAACTCGGCGGCGTCAAGGACTTATCGTCAGATTAGTTAAATTTAGTCTTAAAACACTAAAATCAACCCCCAATATCTTAATCTGACGCGCTCGAGTATTTCAGACTATCGATTTTTTTTTACTAATCTGATCGTCTATCCTAGGCGCGCGTCACTACATATAGAGCTAAATACTTTACAAGGTTGTTCTATTAGGTCTAATGAATCTCTCATATCTTAAACTGCCACGCTCGAGTATTACCGAAAATTCACCTATTCGCCTCCTTAACCATTATATAATTGTCTAATATGTCACTGATTTGCAGTGAACATCTGTTATTCCAAAAAAGCTAAGCATGCATGACGTGAGCTGTCAAGATGGCGGAGTTCTGAAACTAATTTATTTTAAAATTATTTTTTTCTTGAATTTTTACGATATTTAAGGAATCCAACAAATAAGATATCGGTGCAGCCGTTCTTGAGTTATAAATGGTGTAACTAACACAACTTTCTTTTATATATATATAGATTTGTCCTTATAAAAGTAAAATTAAATTGTATTTTACTTATTAAAATATTGTCAATTTTTTTTATAAAATTCTATTCCTTGACAGAATAACACATGACATAAACCAAATAAAATTTAACGACATTGGTTCGGTTAACGCCATTTTCGCTCTTTCGGTCACGAGCTAACGAACTATGGAGCGAGAAATGAGGGAACTAGTTCGCGTAGTTCATCTGTGGGAGCGCTCTTACGAACTAGTTTGTTCGCGAACTACACAAGACTATTTCAAATAATTTCTCATTCAACTGACAGTTCGACGATACAAAATACTTTCTAGCAAGTCGTTTGTGCCCGACTTTCTGATGTCTATATAATATAAAATATATAATTGAACAATTACAAGTACTTTGCGTCTTGTACCTTGCACCTATTAGCGTGTGTTACCAAAAGTCATATATAAAACTGGTAATTCCTTATATTAAAGAATTTTAGTGACCTTTTACAAAGCGTATTCAGTATTTTAAAAGTCGCCTATGTTATCTAATAGATAATTTTCAAAATACAATATCTATTTATATATGTTATCGGATACTTTTTATCTTTTATATTGCTTCCGAACATATTAACAGCATATTATTTTTTTACATATATTGATAGACAAGCGCGAGACTCACAGATTAAACACAGGACATCAGCCGGACTAGCATGACAAGCGCGACAAAATTTTGTCTACCGTTTTCTCGTGTTTTAATCGACTATCGCTTTATTTCTTTCGGGTCTAACATGACAATTACACTTAAAACTCGACTTTTAATATCAAAAATAGACACATTTGTCGATCGAGATATCTTTTCTATCAAAATTGTCGATGTCGAGATATGATATATTTAACATCTTAGTTTGTCTTCTCTCGTGCGAGATATATCTCGTGGCGGTCATGCTAGCCCGGCTGGTCAATAATGCGCTGTCGACCTAATTTTTACTTCGAGCATTAATCCTTACCCCTTGGCCACAGTCACCTGCGGTGCGTTTTGCGGCGCGATTTGCGGCGCGCAAAGCGGCGAGCGGCAAAAACAAATTGAGCAAATTGTATGAAGTATGCCACAGCTATCGGCGACGCGCATTGCGGTGCGACCTGGGGCGCGGTGGCTACCCGCGCGGCGGCGGTGGCGGCGGCCTGCGCGGCGTGCGAGTGAAACAAATGCACCCGGGAGTATCGAGGCGGCCACAGCTCAGAGCGGCGCGCGCGGCGGCAGTGGTCGACGCATTTAGCATCGCGCGACCGAAACAAATAATTTTGTTTTTACCGCGCATTGAGCCGCCGCGGTCGCAACTGGTCGAGCTGTGGCATACCACCGCAAACCGCGCCTCTCGCAGACCCTCTTGCCGCGCCGCACTCCACACCGCCAGAAGCTGTGGCCAGGCCCTTAGACTGATACCGAAACTCGCAATATGCACTTCACGGTTTTCCATCTATGAACGGTGGTTCGTTACCCGGTCGGAATTTTTAAATTCCTCCCACCCGTTTC
This sequence comes from Anthocharis cardamines, assembly GCA_905404175.1. NCBI lineage: Eukaryota > Metazoa > Arthropoda > Insecta > Lepidoptera > Pieridae > Anthocharis > Anthocharis cardamines. The sequence continues at coordinate 8,245,919 of FR989974.1, forward strand.
ATACCCGAAGTGACCAGAGGAAAACATGCTTACAGAAAATTACAAACACGTTCCCACGCGATTCGAACTCGCGACCTATCGTAACGCAAACCGTTACCCAATTCGCCAAGCTCGTCGATAAAAATTGCTAGAATTCAGTTAAATAATCTAACCGTTTACACAAAAACACTATATTAAAAGTGCTCGATACATTTTATTTATAACAATATTCATTGTAAGGTGACGGCGAGGCGGCTGGCGGCGACCATCTTGTTATTGAACTTTCTCTTGAAGCTTTCGGCCGCGGTCGTAGTTTTGAACGTAATTTTTGCCGTCCGTGCCCCCTTATCCAATATTAAGCTCTGCAACATTAATCCGAAGAATTCTTCACTCGCTCTTAGACTACAACACCTCACTTACGACTATGTATCGATTACATGTTTTAAAACATCAAATTTTACATAAATAAACATATTTTTAGACTTAATTTACAAAACATATCACAATTTAATGAGATCAACGCTTGAATACAAAAAATATCCCATTGGTAAATATTTTACAATATAGGGTCGGAGCAAAATGTTTGCTTAAAAATTGTAAAAATACCCATTTTCTTATAAATATTACCTTCAAATGTAATAAAATACTGTGTACAGAATGTATTTATATTATAATATTAATAAATAATTTTAAAAATCGCTTAAAACTTTTAAAACATTAAAATGTTGTTTTTTCTTACATTTATAACGTAATATCACAGACTGATCTAAACACATAATAACAATATCATTTTACATATAAAATATATTAGATCCAAAAGCGTCCTCTATTGAGGGGTTCATTTTTTAACAATAGGGAATATGCATATTGTTTAAATTTACTTAATATATTTTCCCTTGAATTTTTATGGCCAAGATATTATGCCTTAACAATTATTTTCTTATCTAGCCCATGTTTAATTGCAAAAAATATTATTTGAAATGTGCAAAATAATGGAGAAAAATAGTTTGCAAAACGCATCACTATTGGTCAAAAAAAAAAGGTGACGTCACGATCCACGTTCTGTCATTTATCGGCGTCGATATCTGTACCGCTACAAGTGTTCCGGAGAAATATAGATTTTATTTTTAGTTTTTTTCCATTAGCTAGTGCAAGTTAAGCATTCTGGTGATATTAGGAATCATTTAGGACGACGACTGAAGTGGTTTCGTCAAAGCACAATCGGAATAGCACTCTTTCTCTCTATTTGTAATATTAAATTGATCTTCACAACAATATAAACACATAAAGATACTTCATCTCTTCTCATTAATTTACACCAGTTTTCGTACTTTCGCATCTCTTGGAAGAGGAAAATATATTTTATTGGGTGTTTTATCCATCGTCTAGTAATTACAATAAACAGCAATTATGGCTGAAATTCGGTATAAAATTCCTGTAACACTTCAAGTAAACAAACACTGAGCGTGGAATGTGACGTCATCCAAAGCCCGCGAAATATGATGAATCAAATTTTATCGATGTTCTCAATGTTATTTTAAAAATTAATTTGGATATTGCCAAGAGTATTTATATTTTTTATTAGTGTAGAATTATGAAAAAGTGAACAAAATATATAAAAAATGCATGCATATTCCCTATTAATAAACAAATAGCATCTTTTTTTTATTATAATTTGTGCAACATTAAAAAAAATCATATTCATCCCCTTTTTCCCATTAAATTATCGCCGTCTCTTTTAATAACCTTATTTATGTTCTTAAATTTAAAATATACATACATATGTAATGTTTTACTTAAATTAGCTGCTACTAACTTTAAATGTGTCTTGTGATATGAGAAGCAAAATTCAAACTTATAAAAAAAATGAAAAACAATACTTTTTTTTCGAAAAAAAGTTGATCATTACGATGAATTTATCTCAAATTATATTTTTTTTGTTCTATAAAAGTCGTAAAATAATTTTTATCCTATAAAAATAGTAAAAGAAGTATTTTCATATTCGCAAAAAAACATGTTTTTATAAAAAATGCAATATTTGAAACTACCCTCCAAAAAATCTAAAAATAATTTCGCAATTAATCTTTTAAAGCATATATAATAAAATATACTCTAGAAACAATGATTTATTTCTATATTGTTTTCTTATAATATGTTGACTTTATGCTTTTTGATAAGAGTAATCAAAATTATAAATAATACTTCAAAATTATTGACTTCTCATCACTCGAACATTTTAGACACATTCAAAGCGGAGCTAAAACGACCTAAAATGCCAATATTACCTGCACGAAGTCCCCTGCTAATGTCTTGAGCCTAGTATCCGTCATTCCGTGCGGCAAATTGCTCACGTCCGCGATCAAACCCACTTCCCTTTCCAAAATATCATCATCAGAACCGCTTTCATATTCGATCTGAGGATCGTCGTCATCATTTCTGACAACTTTCCTCGAACCGTCATCACTTCTGACGATTTTCCTCGAACCGTCATCACTTCTGACAACTTTCCTCGAACCGTCATCACTTTTGACGATTTTCCTAGGGATATCTTTGACTTTTTTCTTGTCAAGGACTTCGATGGCGGTTTTGAAAGCCCGGTTGAATATACCCGGGTTGGGTTTCGTCGGGTCAGTCTGTTCCATTCGCGAGAAAACCGATTTTTCCTTTTCCGTTATTTTCCTTTGTAATATAACACGGCGGTTGCTGAACTTTTGAGAGTTTTCATCTTCGGCTTTTTCAGCCTGAAAAATTACTCCGCTTTTAAGATTTTACATATGGTAACACTGATTACTGATTTATTAATTATGAATACTTTCTTGAATGAATTTCATTTGTTATTTATTCCATTAATATATTTTTTTTTGGAATTTTCTGGGTGAACAGTATTAAAAAAAATATTATAATATTTTTCCTACATACCTTTTTAGTATCAAAAATAATACGTTGTCTTGATTTCGCTGTTGTATTATCCGCTGGTGATTTTACCTTCAGACAATATTATTAATTAGAATTTGTTAAAATCAATAAAAAAATATTAAATTTTTTAACGTTAGATGTAGGCCAGCGTAAGGCTCATTTGATAGTAAATTTGGTAATACCACGTAGTAAATGATGTGCTGCTACCTATTTTTTACTTTGACCATTCGAAAATCCATGGACTGATAACGAATCGCTTACTTCACGGTTTTTCAATCTAAGATCGTTGGTTTATTATCCGGTCGGAATTTCTATATTCCCCCCCACCCGTGAAATGCCCCGAAGTGACCAGACGTGGGGAAAGCATGGAAAGGCTATAAACCACTTACCTTGACGGGTTTCTTCTCAACGGTTTCGACAATTTTAGTTGAACTCGACACTATAGTTCTACGTATTGGAGATTTTTCTGCAATAATAAAACAATAAATATCTTAATTTTTCCTTTTATTTGTATAATGACATGTGAATGGTATAAAATCAGAGATGGCTCTATCATTTAAGCTTTCTTTTGATACTGGCTGAGTTCCTACCATTGACAAAAAAAAATAACTCAAGTAAAAAAGAGTGTGTGTACTTATGTACACGCGTTAGAAGTTATACTTCTTTGGCTTATAGAAAATATGGCTAAAATGCAGTAGTGATTGACGATAAATATTAAAATAAAAACACCAAAATAATATTTATTTATTCACACTGTTTAATTGTACTGTTACGAAACACGTGTTCTAAATATAAAAATACTAGAATATACAACTTGAACATAGTTATCGATTTTCATGCCACCTAGAACTAACTTCACGATGTAGAATTCAGGTGTCGGTGTGCGCGCGCATCGTAAAAAATCACTCTCATCATTTTTCTCCATCGCGCCAAAAGAAGTATAACTTCAAAAACATTTAAATTAATAGAAATTAGTTTTACCTTTGAACCTACATTGGAATGTCGGTGTAATTGGACACTAAGTGTAATTTTGAATAAAAATAAATATTGCTACTATTGCTTATTTTAAGGGTACATCTACGATAAGAACAAATTAATAACACACTTATTGCGCTACATTTCCCTTTACATTTTACTTTTTAAGTCGAGCACGGTAAGGTTCACGCGCAACTTCATTCCACGCACTACCAAACTATGGAATGAATTACCACCCTCTGTGTTTCCATCCGACTACAACCTCGTTGGTTTTAAGAAGCGAGCCTATAAATTTTTGAAAGGCCGACAACGCATCTGAGACTTTTAAGTCGCGGATGTCCATGGGCGGTGGTGATTACTTACCATCAGGTAACCCACCTGCTCGGTTGTCCGCTCTGATATAAAAAAAAATGGGTGCGTTATACTTCTTTGGCATCATTAAAAAATAGTTTTTAATTGCATGCAAATAATAATTACAATAAAAGGATTGGAAAAGGATTGTCAACACAGTCAATAAAGTTCAATTTTAATTTAAAAAATTAAATAAATAACTCCCGTGAGAATTTTGTGTCTCGCTGTGCGCGCGCATCGTAAAATTTCACTCTCATCATTTTTTCATAACGCGCCTAAAGAAGTATAACTTCAAAAAGAAAAAAATATTGTCTTTTATTAACGCGAGTATCACACATTTAAATAAAATACTGTATACCGGATTAAAACGCGATTTATTGTTTAAATTATTTATCCCGACGTTTCGGATGCTTTTCAGCAACCGTGGTCGCGGGAGACTGAAAGATGACAGTTGTCTTATATTTGAAATGTCACAAAGTTGCCATATTTAATTCAATTAAATTAAAAAATAATCTATTAATTTAGGTAACACAATGTACACTTATGAACGTCAATAAAAAATAATACAAATTAAATGCTTCTAATTTTACATTTACTGCCAGTTCTCAAATCAAGGGCGTAGAGCGGACGAGAAGAACTGGCAAGAAACTCGCCGCCACTCTTTTTAATCGCCAAGTTCTCTGGTCTCCCGCGACCATGGTTGCTGAAAAGCATCCGAAACGTCGGGATAAATAATTTAAACAATAAATCGCGTTTTAATCCGGTATACAGTATTTTATTGAAAAGAAAAAATAATTGTTTAGTTACGAAATATCTTCACACATAAAATTATTTATACCTAAACCTACTAATCTAGCAAATTGATCAATCGCTATTGTTGTAGCTAGTGTTACCTCTTCTCTTATTGTCCTCGCCGGCGGTGAATATGATCTTCTGTCGGGCGGCGGGCCTCTTGTCGTGACTCTTGGGCGGCAGCTTGCTGCGGAGGTCTGCTTGAGGCTTGGATGACTCCACTCTGAATTAATAAATTAATCGCAATGGACGCTGTAATGGACGCTGTAATGGACGCTGTTAAGCAATACAGAGTCATTTATTATTTATATTGTTTAAATCATTTATCCCGACATTTCGGATGCTTTCAAGCACCCGTGGTCGCGGGGAGACTGAGACTAAATAATTTAAACAATATAAATAATAAATCGCGTTTTAATCCGGTATACAGTATTTTATTTAAACGTGTGTTACTCGCGTTAATAAAAGACAATATTAAATACAGTGTCAACCAACACGGTTGGTTTTGAAGACAAAATTGAGTTTGAAGTTTTAATTAGGTTTTATTAAACTTCTTTTAAAAAGTAACAGAAATAATAGATTTTTTTTGTAATTATTATTATTAAACTAAATGTATGAGAGACCAAGAAGAACTTGGTAGCAATCAAAGTAATAGAATTTAGTGCATTATTGTTAAATATTCTAAGCATGTTAGGGGGCGTCCATAAATTACGTGAGGTGTTTTTTTAAATTTCGTTTTCGTGCCCTTTAGTTTTTTTCAATATTTATGCTATTAAAACGATTTAGATGCTACATATCTCTTTTGTAATATGTACTCCAGCTCATAAGGAAGCGAATGGTATCAAAATTTTAATTTTTATTATTTTGTGGGTTGACACTATTGCTTAACATCGTCCATATATAAAAATGAATCCCTATTTCCCTTGGTCACGGCATCACGCGTGAACGGCTGGAGCGATTTCACTAATTCTTTTTTTGTTGTGTTTGTTATTGTCAGGAGAAGGTTCTTATGAAAGAAAAAATTAAGAAAATTGCGCGGAAAATTAGAATATTTAAGAATACTTAAAAACCATATTAAATTAACTGTCATCTTTCAGTCTGCCGTGACCACGGTTGCTGAAAAGCATCCGAAACGTGCGTCGGCAAAAATAATATAAATAACTAGCAATCCGCCCCGGCTCCGCACGGGTGCAATGTATCAGATCATGATAATAAAATCGGTCGAGTAGTTTATATGGATAATTTTCCCCGTTTTTGCAAACTTTTCACTGATGCTTCGCTCCTATTGGTCGCAGCGTGATGTTATATCACTAGCCTTCCTCGATAATTGGACTATCCAACACAAAAATTATTCGTACCAATAATTCCTGATAATAGCGCGTTCAAACAAACAAACTTATAATATTAGTAGGGATAAATCGCGTTTTAATCCGTTATAAAGTATTTTATTGAAACACTCACTGCTCCGTTTTGTCCTTGTCCTTGTCCTTAAACCGGCCGCTGTCCTCGTCGTCGGACAGTATCCCGTCGATGTCCCCCAGGATGAGGTCCAGGTCGTCGTCGCTGTCGGGCCGGGCGGGGGGGTGCTGCGGGGCGCGCGGCGGGAGGGGGGGCGTGTCGCTCCGCTCCGGCGTGAGGGTAGTCGGCAAAGTCTCCCGCGGCGGAGTCAGCGCTTCTGGAGGTGATGTTCATAGATTGAGATAAACACACAGACTAGGGATGTTACGGAGGTGGTTTGATGAGAACCGAATTCGGAACCGGAGTTTTTAAATTTCGTTTTGTCGGAACCGAAATCGAAACCGGAACCAGTAGAGCTATTCACGATCATTCGAAATCGATCCGCCCGGAAAACTACGCTCTCCCACTGAAAGTTGTTTCGTATTTACCGGATATGAAAATGGTATTCACAATTCCCATAGGATTGAGCATCGGCATTCTTCGGGAGTCTCCGATTAGAATCTTAGTATAAAATGATAGAAAGCTTGATATATCGGTACGAAATCTTGTAATATCGGAACGGAAAGTTTTCGAATGATCGTGAATAACCCTACTGAACCGGAACCGGAATCGGAGGGGGAGCCGAAAAGAAAATAGTAGTAAAATAAAATTACAAACATTATTCATCAGTTTCATTAATATCATTTCAAAAAATAAAACACCTTCCTTAGTGTTGAAAATAAAAATAAACGAATTTTCTTAAATTCTATATTTTGTCCAGTAGAGTAGTAAAAAAGGCAGACATACACGCGAATAAACCTATGTGTTTTGCATTTATTATTAGAAATATACGGATCCCTAACAAATATCCTAGTATATTAACTTACCACAAGTAGAGTTCACTTCGACCTCATCTCTGAGCGGCGATTTCTCTTTCTCTTTCTCCTGTCTCTCTATCTGCACCGTCTTGCTATCTTCTCGTTCTGGGGACTTCTTAGTGGTGTCCGGTTTGATCTCCTCTTCGCGAGTGCTCGACGGGTTCTCTTTTATATCCAATTTAGATTTCTCTTGCTTTTCGCGTTCTCTGAAAATTTCAATATAAAAACATATTTTTCACTCTCATTTATTGTAGTAAAATATTTCACCTTTATATTGAAACTAGCGATCAGACCCGGCTTCGCAAGGGTGCAATTTTTTTTAATAATCATATGTCCTTTCCAATACCTCTAAGAATATGTGTACAAAGTTTCATGATAATCGGTTGAGTAGTTTTGCCTTGAAAGTATAACAAACAAACTTACATTCACATTTATAATATAAGAAGGGATTAGGACATTTTAATTTTAGTAATTTGAGAAAACGCGAATCACCACCTAATGAATATACTATTATAGAACACACACCACACACCGGTGTCACACCGATACATTGCCGCGCGCTCTACAGGGCAAAAGTAGAACTACTTTTTCTGTACCAAAAGTTAGTGTGGGCCTGTGCTTCTATGTACATCTATGTTCTTTGGTATAACACATATCGTTAATTTAGTTTTTACAGTAACTTGATTGTTTTTATCAAACTCAAATTTTTTGTTTATTCTGTCGATAAAAGGCATTTTTTCAGATAGTTTTGTGCAATAAAACTAAATAATAAAAAAAGTATTTTTTCGACGTTCCCGACGATTGGAGACTAAGATTCAGTACATAACTACTAGATTCATTTTTTAATTTGGCCCAAAGTGTCTGTATTTATAAGTTTTAATACTATTTGTTATATTATTATTATAGTTAATTACTCATAGATGTCATGGGGAACATAGCGTAATGGTTGCAGCTCCTTACATACATTTTGTAAAAAGAGTGACGGCGAGTTTATTGCCAGTTCTTCTCGTCCGTTCTACGCCCTTGATTTGAGAACTGGCAGTAAATGTAAAATTAGAAGCATTTAATATGTATTTTTATCGACGTACATAAGTGTACATTGTGTTACCTAAATGAATAAATTATTTTTGAATTTGAAATAGAATTTGTTGCGAGCAATCACCTCTCCTGCAACTGTTTCTGCAGAGCGACCGCATTCTTTCTCCTCCTCACTTCCTTAGCTCTCAGCACTCTCTCTCTCATCGACTCTTGTTCGCGAACTCGTCGTCTGTAGTCACTGTCCTGTAGAAAAAAAGATTAAAAAAATAAACATAACTTATACCATTTTACAAGCTTTAGTTTTTTTTTATTGAAGAGGGGGCTTTCGGCAATCAGCTCTATAGTTGTAAAAAACCGTTATTTAACCTAACATTTGGTTGTTAACCCATAAAGTGCAGTTATTAATGGATGCGATTTAAAGTCGGTTTTGTTGAAAGTTGATATCTATCTATCTATTGAATTTGTGTTTTTTACACAACTGCACCAAAAAAGGAATGTCATACATATATATAAGCCTAATGTATGTATGTGCGTTTCTTTGAACGACTTCTAAATGCCTGAAATAATTTCGATGTTTGAGGTGTCGTTGGAATCATTATACTACATTAGATAAACATTTTTGGTATGGCAATCGTGTTTTTAAACATTGGAGTTATAAAAATTATTAAGTCATTTAACGTAAACGTAACAAGCATAAAATACTGTTAATAACGAAAAGTGCATTTTTAACCGCTTGGTTAAAATCGTTAATAACCGACTTCGCATGTCATCAGATGGTAACAGATTATAGCTCACTCGTGTTGTTTGCCTTTATACAAAATATTACCTCGTCGTCTTGCGCCGGTCTCGGTCTCCGATCGTCCCGGCGGTCGCGGTCCCGGATGTCCCGCGTGTCCCGGATGTCCCGAGAGTCCCGAGTGTCCCGGGCGTCCCGCAGCGGCGGCGTGGGGGACCGGGACCGACGCGGCGGGGAGGGGGTCCGCATACTGTAACCATTTATGTACATATTATAACCTGTCCTAGCGTGCATCATAAAGAACAATAAAATTAGAAATGATTCATAAGCAACGTTTGCAATACTATATGTATAGTAACCTTAAAAACTATAATATTACTTTTAATTTTATTCATAATACATTTCAGCCTTTAAACTTTTGACTGCTTGTGTCGCATTTATGCGACAAATATTTCCGTGCCCCTACCGTGTCGTATTTCTGCGACAGAAAACATCCATGTATTTGTTCTATTTTTGTCGTATGCGTGGCACAATTAAAATAATTATTCAATAGTTCGTAGTCGAACGCTAGGGGCACGGCAATTAATATTTAGCCAAGCGCTTAAAAACCGTGAAAACAAATTATTTTCACATTTACGTTATTTTCAAACGTCTGATAATCCGTGGCGTGACTGAGGCTGCAGCTGAAAATCAGCGTGGTAAGTTTCTGCCGTGAGGCTGAAGCTTACCACACAATGCTGAGACTGCGGCCTTTTAACTGCCAAACACATATTCCTGTTTTATTATTTTTTTATTTTGTTTACTTGTAAAGTTTAGTTTTGTAAGTAATTGTTAATTTGTTGTTATTTGTGCAGTAAATAAACTCTCTCTCTGTAACTACCAACACTAGTTAATCTCCAAACAAAATTTAATCAAAAGCGGTTCAGCCGTTGCGAGTGTGCAGGGTTGTACTCACCGCCGCCTAAGGCCGGCCCTGTTCGCGTGTATGAACTCCTCCTGCTTCCGCAGCAGCTCGTCCTCGCTGCGCCGCGAGCGAGCCAACTCATTCTCTATCTCTATCGTCGTGTTCTCTATGTATCTGTAATTTAAAAAACAAACATATTTTTTATGTTAGATATCGACAGACGAACATGAGGTTCACTTTATAGTAGGTCATCCACAGAACATCTGTCAGTGATGCGCTGTCGACCTAATTTTTACTTCGAGCATTGGGAAATCCATAGACCGAAACCGAAACGCGCAATCTATTCACGGTTTTTCCATCTATAAACCTGGTCGGAATTTCGATATTCCTCCCACCCGTTCGAATCCCGGGCAAAAAACATTTAAAAAAAAGATGTTTCGTTCGAGCAGGGCACAGAAGGCTGATTCTGATGACTTACTTGTCTGTAAAAGAATAATGATAATAATTGAAACAGACACTTTTTCAGCATAAAATTCGAAAATGGTTATAAAACAGGTACATGGTTAAATTCAAATTGATTTATCATTTCGGTAGAATAACAAAGTAGTCAGAGTAAAACTAGGAAATGCCAAATATATCTATTTTTGATATTAAAAGTCGAGTTTTAAGTGTAATTGCCATGTTAAACCCGGAAGAAATGAAGAGATATAATCGATTAAAACACGAGAAAACGGTCGACAAAATTTGTCACGGTTGTCATGCTAGGCCGGCAGAACATCAGTCAATGATGCGCTGTCGACCTAATAAAATAAAGTAGTCACCTCTGCGGCGAGCGACGCAGGTTGCGGCTGGCGGCGCGCGCGAGGGCGCTCCTCTGCTCCGCTATAAACCGCTCGGCCGCGTCATCTATATCTTTTATTGGACCTGCGTGACCAAAAAATACCTTTTACTATCTTTTAAATAAAATACTGTATACCGGATTAAAACGCCATTTATTATTTATAGCGTTTAAATTATTTATCCCGACGTTTCGGATGCTTCTGATCAGACAACTGTCATCTTTCTGCCTCCCCATGACCAGGGACTGAATACCGGTTTACTATGGGAGTTATACCGGTATAATAAAAGGTTTTGTTAATATTCTTTCGTTTTTATTCATATTTACTGAAAAAAAATATTATGGTAAGTTGAATGTGTATTACTCTTTAAGACTCATATTGTGGAGGAACGGAGGTATAGTCTTCCTCCAACCTAAAGGGAGGCTCCTCGACCAGTCGAACCACTGACTGGCCGGCCCTAAGGCCCCAGTGGTTGATGTCGAGGTGTTGTATATATACTGAGCGCTCGGAAACATATAGCGCGATTCAAGATTAGACGTCTTTATATTGATTCTTGTAGCGGATCATAGATGTCGCTACAATATCATGGTATCTCAGTCAGACATATTATGTATTTTGGAAAATAAAAATTAACCGGTTTCAGTCCCTGCCCGTGACCACGGTTGCTGAAAAGCATCCGAAACGTCGGGATAAATAAGTTAAACAATATAAACAATAAGCCGCGTTTTAATCCAGTATACAGTATTTTATTTAAATGTGTGATACTCGCGTTAATAAAAGACAATATTATGTGCACTTTTACTATCGCTTTGAATCATCTATTTATTTATTTACTCTTCATTTCACAATACATTTAAACAAAAAGATACAGAAATAAAACAAAATAGCGTGAAAACGGCGGCCTTATCACTAAGCAGTGATCTCTTCGAGATAGCCAATTGCGTGATAGAACAAAAAGCAAGATTGTTGTTTGAACGAAAGTAAGTGAAAGAAGAAAAAAGAAAGTAAAACGCAAAAAAGTCATCAAAAATAAATAAAATAAAATAATAAAACACAGGTACAAGTATTTTAGAAACAGCCGGACTAGCATGACCGCCACGAGATATGTCGCGGACGAGAGAAGACAAACTAAGATGTCAGATATCTGGATATATTATATCTCGACATCGACAATTTTGATAGAAAAGATATCTCGATCGACAAATGTATCTATTTTTGATATTAAAAGTCGAGTTTTAAGTGTAATTGTCATGTTAGACCCGAAAGAAATAAAGCGATAGTCGATTGAAACACGAGAAAACGGTAGACAAAATTTTGTCGCGCTGGTCATGCTAGGCCGGCTGGAAGAATAAAGTTTTTTTTTTTTTCGAAAGGACCCTATTGTTTTTGGCACATATGGCCTTTTAAAACTAACCGGACATTTTTGGGCGAGCGCTGCAGCGCTCGCCGTGTGTCTGCAACTAGACCAAGGGCGCCCCGTGGGGGGCTACGACCTCGGCTTGGACCGTCACAGATTGGGAGGGCGCTTGAGGAGCGGGACGGATTCTCACCCGGGTGAGAGGTACGCGGAGCAAGAGTAATGATTAGAATTGAGTATACGTATAGATATTCTATTGGCTATGAATGTTGTCAGGGGTGCACATATACAATGTTTTAGTGTGCGTACTGAGTTACTGAACGCTCCTACATCTAGGCATGTTTCTAGTATATAATATTTTGAATCTACTAATGATTTTTCATTTCGTAATTATATAATTGTTTTACAATTAATTCAACATGTATATTTATTTATTTATTTGGGAAACATAACAGAAGCATCACTTAAATAATAACATACAAAAGATATGAAATATTAACAAATATAAAGTAGTACATAAAGTCTAGTTAAAAATCTGAAATATTTAAGATAATATGATGTTTCCTTAACTAGTTTCACTGAGAACATTTAAAAGATATTGAATGAAGCGTGCCTTACGCCACAGAGCTAACCAGTATTAGTGACATGATAAGATACATAATAAAATCAAAACAGAGATATACAAAAACCGTACAGTACTAAATAAAAATATCTGCTAAAAATAAAAAATAAAAAAGGTGTTTATATTCATATACAGGTGATATCCATTTTTTTTACATTTGTATTATATAAAATACTGATAATAATAAAGGAAAATGTCGTTTTAATTTGATTTTAATCTTATTATGTCGCTAAGAAGTAATACGAGTCACTTAGTTAAAAATATACTTATAATATATTGAAGAAGTAAAACTAATTACAGTTATTAAATACAATAAATAATCAAGATATTGCGATTGAAATAGCTTATTTTAGTTAAATATTCATTAACTTTTCTGTAATCTTTTTATATCCGATAGAGCGAGACAAAACATATTTTAACTATATCAAGCTTATAATATTATACGTTTATGAATAAAGCCATAAGTATATAAGAAAACTAACTCGTACTTCACACAAAGCAAACATGCAGTCCTAATAATTTTATAAAAACTAACTACTATGTATAGTGTTTTAGTACCTCAAATAGCACATACATAAAAAAAACTTAATAAAAAATAGCCTTGTTCTCTAAAGCGAAAAAATAACGGTTATAAAAAAAATTGAGTTTATTTTTAAAAAGATAAAAAAAAACTTAAAATTTCGATTTCAAAAAAATAAATGTAGAGTGTACTGAATCGTGCATCTATGTGAAATTTACCGAATTTTTGCTCCAGTGTTGGACTGAGGGGCGCGGGAGGCGACTTTTGTATGCGCGTCGGTATGTACGCTGGCAACCCTACACAGTACTTGCATTAGTGTTGCTATACTAGGCTCTCTACTAGAGGTGGGGCATTGATATATTGACAGGCAAATTGTTTCAAAAAATCATTTCATACTAGCCGTACTTACATTGCGAAACTTAAAAATATCGTCATCTATTATATATTGTAGAGGGCACTAATTAGTTGATATAGGTATATATTTTAGTCAATTATTATCCGATACTAGAGTCGAATAGTGCGATTGATTTTTATAATTAATACGATCGATCAATTAAATTCAGCGAGATGTTTACAATAAATAAAATGAATGAACCATCCAGAAACTACAGTACAGAGTAAGTGTACACTAAGAAAAAAACATTGTTTTACTATTTTTTTTATGTAAAAGTATTTTCCACAAATATTCACCTAAGGAAAATAAAACGAAACAATTCAAGATCTTATTAATTTAATCAACTTAAAAATTAAATTTGTTAATATTTTTTTGTTTAGATGTAAAATTCTTACCTTCAACGGGCGGCTGGAAGTTTCCCTTAAAATGAGGATTGATCAGTACTTTCTTCCCGGTCAACCCTCCCGGCAAGTTCGGCGGCAAAACTGGCAGCATTCTCACTTCCGGCTCCAAGCCTTTGGACACTGGCAACACCGGCAGCGGCTGGCGTATTGTCACTTGAGGGATATTGTTATTGGGAATTATTTCCCTGATTGGGCCAAATGGTCGGAACATCGGCCGTTCGAAGGGCTGATTTGGAATGAAATTGGGTCTGTCGTCCATGTTGGGGCGAAAGGGGAATCTTTGGAAATTCTGGAATGGTTCCCGAATATCGGGCAAAATCTGTTGTTCTGGGGGATTATGTTGGGGAATTTCTGAACGAATCTCGGGAAATTCTGGACGAATTTGGGGGGGACTGGGGCGTTGGGGAGGTGGGAATGAAGGGCGAGGAGAAAAGTTGGTCTGAAAGGAATAAATAAATTATTATTGTTTGATGTCCAAGTTTTTATTTGTATATCTGTTACTGGTCAGAAACTCTAACTCAGAATTCTAATTAAAAATATTTATTAGATAGTGAGAAGTGTGTTGCCATCTTCTTCTAGTGTTACCCCAATAAGAAAGACAACAATATTCAAAGTGATTTCTTTACAAATTCTATTTTGAAATATTTCTATTAAGAACTCTTAGAAAAATATTTAAATGTTATTGTTTTTGTACTTTTTTAGTGTCGTTCGCGCCAATTAGCTCGTCAAAAATAATATTAATAAGCTATCTTTAAAGTCAGTCAAGTTTAAAATCATATTTCGTCTTCACTCTTTTCTTTGTTCCCATGGCTGTGTCACTTTTCCTAAATTTGTCATGACCCGTGGCTTAAATAATCGGGACATATTTTTCGTGAATTTTGTATGCGACCCGAAGTCCATTTAATACTATATAAATGGATTTAACTCAAAAACTACTCGACCGATTTTGAAAAAACCTTTCACTAATAGAAAGTTACATTGTCAGCGAGTAACATAGGCTTTTTGTATAGTACATCTACATTGCACACGTGCGAAGCCGGGATGTGTTGCTAGTTTGCGTGGCTGGCCAAGCGTTATACTCGTGAACGGGTGCTACTTATGGTGACAGGTCGGACTTGAATTGTGTATGCGGTGATGTTAGTTATTACGACTATGTATTTAATATATGCGTGTTGTTCCCACGATAATGTAAGTGCGTGCTCCTATTTCACCATGCCTACTGCTGATAGAGGACAAATCTTTGTTTTTTATTTTATTTTTTCGTTTATATATATTCTTTTTATTATTACAGTTAATTACTTAAATATGTCATGTGGAACATGGTGTAATGGTTGCAGCTCCTTAAAAAAATTTTGTAAAACCAAAAACCTTGGCGATTAAAAAGGGTGGCGGCGAGTTTATTGCCAGTTCTTCTCGTCCGTTCTACGCCCTTGATCAAACTGGCAGTAAATGTAAAATTAGAAGCATTTAATATGTATTTTTTATTGACGTTCATAAGTGTTCATTGTGTTACCTAAATGAATTTGAATTTAAATATAAAAAGTATAAGTCGTCTCACCCTGAAGGGCGCGTGCCTGCGGTAGGGGTGCCCTTGAGGGTGCCGGAAGTGCGGCGCGCGCCACGAATTACGTCCGCGCCCGCCCGCCCCGCCCATCCCGCGCGGGACGAACACCTTATCTGTTACAACGATCGCAGTTAGCCAATTCCCAAGGCCTATATTCCCCTAATGAGGCATAAGGCAGACACATTTCTGAGTCTGTTTCACTGATCATCACTTACTTATAACGCTAGTGTATTCTTTAGTAATTATAAGCCAATATAGCTTGATAGTTGATAAAATATGCCGATGGCTGGCCATGCGTCGTACTCGTGAACGGGTGCTACTTGTGGGGACTGGTCGTACTTGAATTGTGTCCTGGTACTTCTTAGAATTCCCGAGGACCCTAGCATGAGGCAGACCTATTTCTGTGTCTGTATCAATAGGTGATCAGCCTTCTGTGCTCTGTTTGCACGAAACAATTTTGTTTAAATCCAGGATTTTAACTCAGGACCTCTGGTGCTAAGTGCATTGTGGCTCAGGGGTAAGCGCAACGCAACGTGCTAAGCGCTAACCCCTGACCGACGGAGGCGGTCAACCGACCGACCGGCCGCAGATAGATAGATAGAATATTCGTTATTGTCACACAAAAATACAAAGATATCTAGGAGCTGAATTAAACAAGTGTTAAACACGTACCGAGTGAGTCGGGTATGTTCCTGACTTGCGGAGTCCGTTGCGCGCCCACCGGCCGCTCCGAGATGAACCTCTCTCGGCTGCCGTCCGCATCAACTACACAGATACTTATTAAATACCAGTTGACACGTCCGCATAAACTACACAGATACTTATTAAATACCAGTTGACACATCCGCATCAACTACACAAATACTTATTAAATACCAGTTGACATGTCCGCATCAACTACACAGATACTTATTAAATACCAGTTGATACGTGCTGGACAGAGTCAAAATTTGGGGTTTTTGGTATATTTTTGATAATACCAAAAAAAATTGAGTAGGGACACCCTAATAAAGCGGCATGAAATATACAACCTATTCTCATATCAAATATGCATGAAAAAATTCATAAAAATCACACACGGACCATTAGAGACTTAATTATCTCTAAAAGAAAAGTCTTCTTCTACCACTTTTTGGTAGAGAAATTAAGACATTCTTCTTTCTTTTTTAGTCTCTTTTAGTGTTTTCTGGCACTCCAACAGTTATCCAGGCGATGCTGAAAATTCAGTACTGCAGCCAGAACTTGCTTTGCAGCATAAGCTTATTCAAGCCTTTCTTTCACCACACAGCATATTTAGTTTAAGTTAAGCTTAAGAATATAATTATTTAGTTTGTAATTTATGTGTCTGGCATTATTTATTTTATTCTGTTTAAATTGTCTAATAAAAAAAAACCTTATGCACTTCATATTAAAATAAACATATGACAGGTAAAGATTTAATGGCAATTTAAAATAATTTTCACTTAAACTTACTTGCAATTGGTGGCATTTCTGAGGGGACAATTTGTGGAGATTCTATTGGTGCTGCTGGCTGTAATAAAAAATAAAATAAATACATGGATTAATATTGTGAAACAGTGAAATCTACTGAAAATTACTAACAAAAAAAAATCATATTTATGGAAATATCTTGTTGGTTAGTTAGTACACCTGCCCTGTTTCAATTGTGCAATGTTTGTAAATATTTATTATCATGTAACTTTGGGCATAAAATGAGTGGGAGAAATATCACAAATCCAACCAAGTAACAACTGTTCACAGATGAAAAAGCTGTAAGTAGATATTGTGCGTTTTGGTAGCAGTCTATGGATTTCCGAATGCTCGAAGTAATAATTAGGTTGACAGCGCATTTTTTGTCCTGTGGCTGAGGTATCAACTACCATCCTGAGTAAGCCTATGTTTAATTATAAGAAAAACAGTATGACATAGTTTTTTTTTTTATTTTAATGGTGTCCACTGATCCAACAAGCCCATCAGAATGATATTTTTTTTTAAAAGCAGCCAACTTACAATAGCGGGTGGCACTGCATGTTCCGGTTCATATGGCGCATATGTGCAATGCTCTGGTCTTGTGTTAGTTACCTCCACTATGAGATTTGGTACCACACACTCAGTTTCTGGAGCGGCGTAGGATACTGGCTGTAAAGTATAAATAATCTGTTTGAATTATCAACAACTAAGAACAAGAAGAAAATATTAAACAATTTACAATTACAGTAGAATCTCACTAATCCGACACTTCAATACTGTCCAATTATCTCTCCCTTCTCTACGCACTGTGTATCCGCTCCAGTTGCAGTTCAAAAACTATGCAACAGAGGATGTTTTACAGTTATTAATAAACAAAAAAAATCTTTATACTTTTATAATTTTTTTAAATATTTTTATATAGTGGATATAACATAATATGAGGACTAACCAAACAGCTCGCAAGAATCTCAACTAATTTCTCATAAAACTGACAGATTTACGATACAAATATTTTTTCGCAAGTTGTTTGTGATTGGAATATATTACTATTTAGATTACTAAGAACAGATGTGACGATAATATGTAACAGAAATATGTACTATATACTAATTTTAAGAATTATAAGCACAATACCTGACTATACTCAATATTTTGTTCAGCATAATCAACTGGCACAACATTGACAGGTTCCCTATAGGACGCCACAGCAGACGGAACATTTTGCGAGTTCCCTTCATAATCATCGGCTAACAACTGTTCCTCCTCTTCGTTGCCTAGATTATAGTCAGCGAGACTGTGATCACCTAAATCATCGCCTAATAGGTCTTCGCTGTAAAAAAATCAAAAGCACATAGTTTAACACATGGAAGCACTGGCACTTTCAATATTGTTGTAACATAGAACCACGATAAATGACTGATTATTGTTAAAAAATATGTAACGGGTTTATTAAGAGTGTTATTTATGTACTTAGGTAAGTATAAGGGGGTAAAATTGTACAAACTATAAAATAAAAACACTAACTTGTCCGACATGTTGTCAAAATAGATCGATCACCGTATTACGATTGCACTACAAATGTTGCCACTTGCCATATGTCCAGCGCTAGCTAGTCCTAATTTGCTCACATATAAAGATAATTTTCTGCCCCCTATTTTAATTTATTTATTAAGAGCGTCGCGAAATTTTACTTTTTGTAAAATTATTCTATAATTATATGATTGTAAACTGATTTTATATTCAAATTATATTTCATCGATTTTCTGCTACGCAAACCGATATCATACCGTCTGCAAAAACCATAAATACCCTACAATACTAATATCTGGGGGCACGGTAGTGCCCCCGCCAAGTCGAGCAAAAAGCGGCACGGCCGTACTATCCTTTTCTCGAAGTAGTTCGGGCCATTTTCGACCCCCTATAACTTCGTTGTGGATAAAACTAGAATCCTGAATTTTCAGTCACTAAGCAGGCATTGTATAAACTCGGTATATTTCAAATATCATTCTGTTTGAACCAGTAGTTTAAGAATTATAACTAGTCAAAGTTTGATAATTTGTCACTCACTCACTCACTCACTGACTGACCGATCATCAAAACTCTAAGGCACTTCTAGCAGACATAGAAACTTGAAATTTAGAATACAATTAGTGTTTAGTCTATAAATCAAGGAAAAACTACAATATTTTGAAATTTCGGTCCAGTTTTCTAGATATACATTTTTTTTTGTATTTCTGTATGTAATGAATAACTTAAAAACTACTGGACCGATTTTAAAAATTCTTTTACCGTTAGAAAGCTACATTATCACTGAGTAACATAGAAAAATAGAGATCCTTAGAAATCCCTACTAAAAACAACCCAAGGTGTAAAAAAATTAGCCATAAAATGTCTTTCACCGCATGTGCTGCGGAAAGTATTGATGATAGAACAAAAAAACGTTCTACAATATTATAGAACATATCAAAATCTACAAAAAACTTCACGAGACCATATGTCCAACTATTGTAGTTATGTCACTATAACTACTTTTTTACATTAAAAAGTTGATAAAAATGCCGATCAAAATCAGACTATGTTATCCATAGCTTTGTATTAATTCTTATACAAATAAACTAAGAAAAAGACTATCTACAAAAAGAAATGAGATGCCATCAAAAACATAAATTGTAAAAAAAGCCAAGTCTTGCAACTCAGTTCTTCTATCGTAAAAAGTTGTGAGATCCATATAATACCAAGTCGGTCAATTTATTCAGTCTCTACTGAAGGATCCTTCTGTCTTAAGTAATTACATGATAAGCTAACCTAACAATATCTTATAGTGAACGTATCAATGCCAATATTAAAAATCTTTGATGTTTAAAATAAATAGATTGACTTGGCAATCGCACTAAACAATCTAATTTAATATAATATGTATTACTTGTGAGATACATTATGTTTTTAATAAAATAAAAAAAGATACATTGTGATTTCATGCGATAGCCGAGCCAATCTATTTATTTTAAACATCAAAGATTTTTAATATTGGCATTGATACGATCACTATAAGATATTGTTAGGTTAGCTTATTATGTAATTACTTAAGACAGAAGGATCCTTCAGTAGAGACTGAATAAATTGACCGACTTGGTATTATATGGATCTCACAACTTTTTACGATAGAAGAACTTAGTTGCAAGACTTGGCTTTTTTTACAATTTATGTTTTTGATGGCATAGAAGTTGTCTGTTACAAAAACTAAACCAAGCTTTATTCAGTGATGGGAGGGGGGGCCCCCAAAATTTAGGGGGAATCAAGATTTCCAGGGTATTATTAGGGGGTACATCAAGAATTTTTTTGAAAAAAAAAAACGCTCGATTGTAAAATGCACCTACATATATACAGCAGCTATTTTATACTACTTCGAAATATTTTTATTTAATTGAAATTAACCTGAAATTACCTCTCAAACCGAGTATACAAAAAAAACTTTAGAGGGTTTTAACTTTAATCGATATTTAGGGGTATTTGAAGTTGGTTTTAGGGGGAACATTTTGTAGGAGTTGGCATCACTGCTTAATGGCAATTGACATTTGACAATGACAATACTGTTTGTTTACCTCAACCCTCAGATTAAGTACCCCTCAACCTAACCTGTAAGGTAATTAGGTAATACCAATTTCCAAAAAAAAAGTTACAACTTACAAGTCTTACAAGTATTTTAACTCTTATCAAAGTTATTATAATATACTCTTTGACTCTAACGTTGTGTACGAGATAAATCCTATAACTAATAACAGGTCTAATACATAATGTCTGAAACTGATATGGATATGGAATGTGAAATTGAATGCTTAGACGAAGATGCTGATATTGTTCAACATTACGTCCAGAAAGTTGATGACTCTGAAGCCGACCTACAAACTATCATAAAAGAGACCATTGAAACACCAATAGTCTCAGAATTACTTCAAGAGCGACCAGAAAGGAAGCGCAAAAGGAAATCTAAAAAAGAAGAAGAGGACTCCGATTACGACCCATCTGAAGAGATTCGTCAGCGATTTAAGAAAAGAAATCGTCCTTCCCGTCCAATATATAAGAAAGAGTCTGGAGTTATTGAAAGAACGTCTAAATACGATATAAAGATTCGCAGAACACTTGATATACGAATCCCCGATTACGAAGACCCTTTGTGCTTGCCATTTCGTGCTTTAAATCGTGATGTGAATGATATGAAGAAATTGCGAAACTGGAATAATTTGTCCCTGAAACACTTTAGGATGCATGAAGTGCCGTTGCGGCCTGATATGGAAGATAGTGTTTCGTCTTCGAGAACTGTCGTGTTAAGAAACTTACAAAATAAACAGACAGGTAAATATAAAATAAACAAATGGATACATATGATCTGGAGATTATTAGATTCTGCCTCTAGACCCCTTTGCCTTATTTTTTAATTTATGTTAATCCAACTTGCTCAGTCGCTTTTTGGTTTGTCAGAACAAGGAGGAAGAAATCAATTTATACAGGTTCACTTTATTTTTACAGATAAAGTTGAAACAACAATGTGGAGTAAAATTACAGCTGTAAATCGAAATGGAGGGAAGAAGTCTGAAATAATTCAATCCATGCTACCCAGATACAAGGAAAAGAAATTATTAAAGCCAGTACTGTTAGGTCCAAAACAGACTAAACCAGTTTCTTACAGAGAAGAAGTTATTTTAACGAAAGAGTTTAATAAAAATGAAGAAATGCTAGTAGTGTATAATCCAAAACATGCTCTATCTTGCACTTATAAGATGTTTGAAAAGAAAAGGTGAGTTTGGTTTCATTAATCCTTACCAACCCCTATTTAAGGTACATAACAAACCAACACCGGTCAGACATTTGCGATATGTCAATCTTAAAATAATCTATACACTAATATTATAAAGAGGAAAGATTTGTTTGTTTGTAATAATTTAACTCAAAAACTACTCGACCGATTTTAAAAATTGTTTCACCAATAGAAAGATACATTATCAGCAAGTTACATAGGTAATTATAAATCTTTATATATATAATTCTTCTGTGAGTGTGTATGTCACTGAACTTCTCTCAAACGACTGGACCGATTTTGATGAAATTTTTTGTGTGTGTTCAAGGGGATCTGGGAATGGTTTAGATTCACAAAAAAGTTTGAAATTTTCAAATTAAAGACGTGTAGACAGGACAACGTCTGTTGGGGCCACTAGTAATATATATATTTTTTGTATAGTACATCTACATTGCACCCATGTGCATGGCATGTTAGTAGCTTTTTATAAAATATGTTCCATGTAAGCAATTTATTTCTGAGTGAGTTTTTAAAGCGTTTTATGTAGATATAGTGAGTAGTCGTATTTTTGTGTAAAGTACATCTATTTGTCGAAATTAGAAAAATACTATATTTTATTTGCAGAGGTAGGTAGCACATTATTTTAACAATGTTATTATTAAGTAAATAAATCAGGTGAAAAATATAATAGGTATGTTTTTCTTTCTTAAAAGTAACTTAAAACCTTTTTTCTACACAAGTATCGTTTTGGTACTTTAGCAGTTTTGCCTTTCCACTGACAATATGTATTTTAGAGGTGTGACTGATGATATCACAAGTGAACGATAATAATGTAAGAAGTAGACATTGCTGCAACTCGAATTGATAGGGATGCTTTATTTAATATGAATTTTTCAATACAATCCAGTAATCCAAACATCAATAATCCGACACCCTCTGGTTTTTTTAATAGTGCTGGATTACTGAGATTCTACTATATTTATAATTAACAGTGAACTGAATGATGAGGAGTCAAGGAAGTATCTCCAAGAGCAGGTGGTCTGCAAGATGTGCGTACCCTGCTATCAGATGTCTTGGCGAGGACTCCGGAAGGCTAATACTTGTGAGATATTATTAACACTAAACCTACCAGAGCAGTCAAATGACCGCTATTGAGACTAATAAAAAATTGTTAAATTCCATTTTTTTTGAACTCACTGCACCACTTTTTTTATAATATAATATAGCCATATAACATTTTCTTTCATAGTAGCAGCGTTTCATAGTTCAATAAGAATGAAAACCTGGAATTTAACCATTTTTATTCGAAAAGCTGTCATTTTATCGCTCTGGTAGGTTAATTTAATTTTATTTATTTATTTAGAACTCTTTATTGTAGTTGGATATTATATAAATATAACAATAATAAAATTCTTAGAAAATATAACTTAAATATAAACAGTACAATAGGCGGCCTTATCGCCTTCAGCGATCTCTTCCAGGCAACTCTAAACAATAAAAATAAATGGAGAGTATTCGTATTTATATTACTTATTACATTTATGCATTTTAAACTTTAACTGTAGCTTTAGTGTTCATTATTTGATTTTCATGCAGATTACTAATAATCTATTAATTTTTGAAAAAAAAAATACTTTCTAAAAAGAGATAACTAACCTAAGCCCCCAAAATAACGCCTCTATTTACCATCTATCTTTGTACATACACGACATACACACACATATGGCTCGACCGATTTTTATGGATTTTCTAATGTATATTTTGCAGGTGAGAATAGGTCGTAAAATATATTTCATACCTCTAGGTGATTAGGGTGTGTCCCTATCCAGAGTTTATTAATTTGTTTTTATTTGGCATTTTTACTTAAAAAATACTAGACCAGTTTTAAAAATTATTTCACCAATCGAAAGCTACATTATCAGCGAGTAACATGCTATTTGTGTATAGTACATCTACATTGCATCCGTGCGAAGCCGGGGTGTGTTGCTAGTATAAAACATATTAAATTCTGTTTTAAATGCTTCTTATGTATTGAATGTATTACATGATAATATATTATACTATACTCCCATTCCCTTTTCATGTATTTCTTGCACCGTCCCCATTTTCTTTATTTCTGTCACCCTACGGTAGTCTGGAAGAGATAATAAGACCACCTATAGTCTTTTATTTTTGTAAATGTAGTTTCTCAATTGTATTACGTCTGTGCAGTGGCGTAGCTATCATGTGGCAAAGTGGTGCAGTGCACCAGGGCCCCGAAGCTGAGAGGGCCCCCTGAGCTTTGGAATGGAATGAGGAGCCCGCTCTGTATTTGTTTTTAAGATTTTTAATGAGCATTTATAACAATGGATGCGCCGAGCATCCTTTATTAGTAATAATTTGCAAATAATTAATTTTGTGCAGCTGCTGAAGAAATATAGCCCGGGGGATTGCGATTTTTTCTCTCGCACCGGGGCCCTTATCCACTTAGCTACGCCACTGCTTCTGTGTGCAATAAAGTTATAAATAAATAAATATATTGCAGCGAGCATAAAGTGCAGCGTGTGCGGCCGCGGCTGTGTGAGCGTGTACAACCTGCTGTCGCACGTGCGCTCGCACACCAACAAGGATGTGCACGCGCTCAAAAGCGACATCTCGAAGACGCTCGCTGAGGTAATGAGAATTTTTTTTATGTTAGATATCCACATATGAGCATGAAGTTAATTTCATGGCAACTGCATTTTATGCAAAGTTCTCGGTGTCTGATGCATCAGGTGCCTGAGACCGTTCGATTCAGCGCTATTGACTTATGTCAAGTTTTCAGGGCTTAAGTAAAAATGTGCTTACTTAGCCTCTTTTTAACTGACCTATACTCCAGGTCTCCAGCCACAGAACAATAGTCAATGATGCGCTATCTACCTAATTTTTACTTCGAGCACTCTGAAATCAATATCCTGAGACTGAAATGCTCAATGTGCACTTCACGGTATATTTACTTTGATTTAGATGTGTCCTGTTTTTGGAATAAACATTTTATGTCATGTGTCATTTGTCTCTTTTAGCAATAATTAACTGTTTCTTATTTCAATATATTAAAAGCTTTTACATATGATTGTTATGACACATCCATATATATTTATAAAAAAATGTTAAATATCAGAAAAATACCATTTCACATTAAGTTAATATGACTGACTGATTAAATTAACAAAAGTAATACTATTTATATTTCTGCCATTTTCTTTCATACCAAAAAAGTTTGTAAGTTAGTTTGTTTGTAGGAAGTAACTACGGAACCGATTTTGAAAATTCTTTCACCAGTAGAAAGCTATATTATTACATTTGCATAGACATCTTTGATTGTGTCATTGTTACTCGCTGATAATGTAGCTTTCTAATGGTGAATGAATTTTTAAAATAGTGGTTTTTGAGTTTATTTGTTACAAACATACAAAAATACAAATCTTTCCTCTTCTATCTTTTATCTTTAATATTATTAGTATAGATAAAAGATAGATATGTAGTCCCGTGGACTTGTTAATAGTAAAAGTATATGTATTTTTCATATAAGAAACGTCAGTCTATATAGAAATGAATGACCGTCATCAGGGAAAATAAAATTCGTACAGCGAAATGGGCACTTAATATGGTATTCTTGTTAGTAACTTAATATTATATATCTTAACATATTAAGTTACTAACAAGAATAACATATTAAGTGAGAGAAAGAGTTTTTGAGAAAAAATAAAAAAATTGTGTCAGATATCGACAGTCGAGCATGAGGTTCACTTGATGGTAGGTGATACCTCAGCCACAGAATATCAGTCAATGATGCGCAAATTATAAACATGTCGTCACGAATCCCATCGATGCGCACGGCAGGTGTTCTACCGAACGCGCCATCGAACCCATCAAACCTTTTTAAACCATAATTTACTTTTTTTATTAATTAGGTGCTCGAATACCACTACGAGTGCAGAATCTGTCAACAGAAGTGTCCGAGCATCAAAACGCTGAGGGCTCACATCAATACACATAAAGGTATTTATTTTATTTACTGTATATACACTTAATATGCGCTTGCGCACTTAACCTTAAAAGTTTGGTTTCATTAAGATAAAGTTTCGTCCATACAAAATTTTATCGAAATTCGCTCTATAAGAAAGAAGTATAAGAATTTGTTGTCTACTAGGTCCGATTTTTCCTTCAACCTTTCCTATTGCGGTAGGCAGAGATCACGGAATTCCATATGCTCCGATCCTTACATACCACTTTCGCTTCTTCCACTTTCATCAATGCTTATAAATCGTTGGTTCAAAGTTAAATAAGTATAAATTTGAATAAAAAAAAAAGGTATGTGTGTACTTATGTATACGCGTTAGAAGTTATACTTCTTTGGCGTCTGAAGAAAAATTTTAAAAAACAAAACTGCAGTTATTTCGATATTTAATCGAAGCAAAATGTTAAAATCAATCAAATTCTATTCTGTAGCCAACTTCATCATGTCGTTTTTTTGGGACATCGTGCGCGCGCAGGTCATCTGTAGCCAACTTCATCATGTTAATTTTGTGTCACAGATGCGCGCCATCTTAAAATTTCACTCTCATCATTTTTTCATAACGCGCCTAAAGAAGTATAACTTCAATAAATGTTGCTAATTTTCCGTATGTTAACCGTACATTTACGATAAGGACAAATTAATGTGTGTATTGAGCTCCATAGTTTAGTTATGGACCAGAATACGTAAGTAGTTCTACTAACCGTAGGTTTACTTTTAAAGTAAGTAATAGTAGCAAAATTTATTTTTATTCAAAATGTTAGTGAGTTTTACTTTTAAACCAACCAAATAACCATTTGTAGAACACCTGCCGTGCGCATCGATGGGTCGTGGGTTCGAATCCCACCGGGAGCACATGCTTATAATTTTCTGTAAGCATGTTTTCCCCACGTCTGGTAACTTCGGGCATTGATCGGGTGGGAGGAATATCTAAATTCCGACCGGGTAACGAACCACCGTTCATAGATGGAAAAGCCGTGAAGTGCATATTGCGCGTTTCGGTTTCAGTCTATGGATTTCCGAATGCTCGAAGTAAAAATTGGGTCGACAGCGCATCATTGACTGATGTTCTGTGGCTGGGGTGTCACCTGCCATCAAGTGAACCTCATGCTCGTCTGTCGATATCTGACATAAAAAAAAATAATAATAAAAAAAAAAAAAAAAAATAACCCTGATACATAAACAGACCGTCAAAAGGCCCTTAACCGAGACCGCGGAATACTGAAACGATAATCAAAATTTGAGGGCTTCTTAAAATGTTTCTGTCTTTCATTTTACCTTCGTAATGAAAGAGTTAGAGATACTTTTAAGTACACCTCAATGTTGATTAGCGTTCGAGAATTCGGCCATTACATGGGAATACTGTAATGTTGTAAAAATAAAAATTATATGTACATGTAAAAAAAAAGTAAATTGTAGGTAAAGAATTAAGTCAATCTTTTATTAAGTTTTTGCATGAAAGAAGAAAAACCAACAAACAGCATTTTAGTGAATAATATCTACCCTTTTTCTTCTACCCAATGACAACTTTTTTAAATTTATAGCAACGCCATCTATTACCTGACGGATAAACTATATTGTCATATTAATAAACTAATAACAAGAGTTTTCTCAACAGCTCAAAAGGTGGCGCTAGTGGTATAATGTTTTCTACATTGTTGGATAGTATAATACTTTTTTTTATTTCAGGTACAAAACCGTTTATATGCGAAATTGGTGATCACGTTGCTACCTAATATAATAAATGATATTTGTAATTGTGTTATATTAATAAAAATATTCGTCACTCGTAGTTGATTATTATTTCGACCTCCCTGGTGTTACCACAAATAGTCTTCTATACTAATATTATAAAGAGGAAAGATTTTTTGTTTGTTTGTTACGATTTAACTCAAAAACTACTCAAAAACTACTCTTTAAAAATTCAACCAATAGAAAGTTACATTATCAGCGAGTAAAGTAGGCTATTTTTTTGTGTATGTACATTGCACCCGTGCGAAGCTGGGGTGTGTTGTTTGCAATAAAACTATTTTAACAGTGTGCTTCGTAAGATGTAGTGAATGCCATTAAAAACCTTTCTCGGGGATGAAATAAATGTATTGAATGGAAAATTTAAAGGCCGGCAACGCATCTGCAAGTCCTCTGGAGTTGCAGATGTTCATAGGCGGCGGTGTTCACTTTCCATCAGGTGAGCCGCAAGCTCGTTTGCCCCCTATACTATATTAAAAAAATATATATTTTTGAAGATTATTTATAAGAGAATACATATAAATATTATATACACGTTTGGTGAGCTCATTAGGGCGTTTGGTAGAACGCCGCCTTGCGCTCCGATGGGTCGCTGGTTCAAATCCCACCGCGACGTGTTTATAATTTTCTATAAGCATGTCTTCCCCACGACTGGTCACTTTGGGCATTAAACGGGAGGGTCTGTAAATGTTTTTTAGTCACTTCAAAGCTCACCGTAATGTAAATCCATACCTAGACAGCAGTTACTGTTGCTTAACCTCACAAACCAGGCACGTGTATAGATAAAATAATCACCATAGCAACATTACATATGCGGAGGGTTGCACGCGTTAAAATTTAATAACGAATGGGGTTGTAATTATAAGATATGCACCCCAGAGTAACAATGTAGATTGTTGTCTAATTAGAAAAGGTGTATTATTTAGTAAGAATAAAAATAAATTATGTTTTATAGTAATCAAGGCTAATAACCCACTTCCTAAACATTGATTTGATCGTTCAAAAATACGACAATAAATGAAATAAATACTTAATAGTGCTCTTTTCAATGCAGCTAAAGCTATCAGCTATATAAAATTAAGGTAAACACATTTTTTTTGGTTTCATTCATTCATTTGCACTGCACGTTTCGGTAGCAGTTTATGTATTTGCAAAATTTTTCTTTTTATTTCAAATGTTCGAAGTAAAACGGCGCAAGTGAACCTCATGCTCATCTGTCGATATCTAATATAAAAATAATCAGTATTACAAATAATAATATAAATATTATATATAGTTTAGTATAACATAAAAGTAAACTTTTATGTTATACTAAACTATCTACGAGTAGGTTATTTTATTACCCTTCGCTTTGGCGGTGTTTATGTTAGATATCGACAGACGAGCATGAGGTTCATTTGATGTTAGGTGATACCTCAGCCACAGAACATCAATCAATGATGCGCTGTCGACCTACTTTTTTTCTCCGAAGTTTTGGAAATCCATAGACTGAAACCGAAACGCGCAATATTTACTCCATGTTTTTTTCCATCTATGAACGGTGGTTCGTTACCCGGTCGGAATTCAATATTCCTCCCTCTCGATCATTGCCCGAAGTTACTAGACGTAGGGTAAACATGCTTACAGAAAATTATAAACATGTCGTCCCGGTGGGATTCGAACCCACGACCCATGTGTTAGCTACTAAACTCTCTATTACCCTTGGCTTTGGCGGTGTGTGGGATATTATTTTATCCTTAAAAAACCTAGTGTTCTATTTGTGTGTCTGATCCGGACACGTTCAGCCGTTGAAGCGTGACTAACATAAATATGTACAAACATCCATACGTTGACATTTATAACATCAATGTTTATAAAGTAACATATTCTTATATCTAATTCATTACCAAGGTTTAGAGTGAAGAGGTCTTTATGTGACTGTTATACGGCTTGTTCGTTTACTTACGTCGTTCGTCATAGATGGAAAAACCGTGAAGTGCACATTGCGCGTTTCGGTTTCAGTCTATGGATTTCCGAATGCTCGAAGTAAAAAGTAGGTCGACAGCGCATCATTGACTGATGTTCTGTGGCTGAGGTATCACCTACCATCAAGTGAACCTCATGCTCGTCTGTCAATATCTAACATAAAAAAAACTTCCAAACATTAATTACACTAAGTATTCGAACAATACATTGGCCGGGGTTCGAAAATAATCAAAAATCCCCCAAACACGAGGTCATTCCAACCCCGCAGGGTTCATTGACCGATGACGTCACTTGGGGTAAGATGTTTTGCTTCGATTATAAATAATAATAGATATTGCAAACTTTACAATACACGCCAAACTGAAACCTGTAAATAAGGTTTGGCGTTAACTTTTTGAAAAATGTAACACTGACGTTTACTACAGTTAGCTACTAACAAATTTCTTGCCCGGATTAAAATTCGATTTATTATTTATATTGTTTAAATTATTTATGCCGACGTTTCGGATGCTTCTCAGCAACCGTGGTCGCGGGGAGACAGAAATATGACAGTTGCCTGTATTTAAATGTGTGATACTCGCGTAAATAAAAGACAATATTATTTCTTGCCGGTCTCTTCTCGGTACATACAATATTCCGAATCTGTGGTCAATTTAAAAATTGACGATTCAAAAGTACTTTATAACTAAAATTATTTATTACCTTGCTAGCTAGGGAAGCTAGTTCTTACTATGAGAGGTTTCTTTTTCCCTCTGCCCTCCCGCGTTAGTCGTAAGCGCGGTTCCACCGTTGTACAACACAACGGACATTGAACGATAAGAGTAAAAGAAAAATAAAAAATCATTTTGATGTCTTTTTCTTTTATTAAAAAAAACAGTTAAATTCATAATGAAATACTATAGATTGATACCTAATACCTTAATAAATATTATTATTAGTGAAAACCAATCTCTTGTCCAAGTAACAAATACGGCAGAAGAGACCGACAGACGGCCGGCTCGTTCGTTTTATTGTCTTTTTATGTCCCGCTACGCATCCGTCAATAATTCATTAGTCTCTGGGGTGTGACGACGGGGAGAGGGATGCCAAATGTTTTTGCAACACATATATTATTATAGTTCAAATGGACTCCGGCATAATGGGATTGTGGATTAACAGTTTTACAGGGTTATTTATTAATATTTGAAATGAACTTTTTTAGATTTAATATATTTATATATAGATATAACTAGCTGACCCTGCGACATATTGTTTATATTTAATAATAAAAGACCATATTTTCTCACCTTTTAAACCTCCCTTGGACTTCTACAAATATTTCAAAACCAACATTGGGTAAATCGGTGCAGCCATTCTTGAGTTTCTGTAAGACTAACAAACGTCAATACATTTTTATAGGTATATTATAGCAGTATATTAATCTAGACTAGAAAACCAAAAAAAAATAGCGTTTCGCAATCCAGAAAAATGAAAAATACAATTAGTTCCAACGCGAACGGGTAGCACTGACAAAAATGCGCTAAAAGACAAATATATTTTTAGTGGGGATAACAAGTAAAATAAGTATGGTGACTTTATAAAAAAATATTTCACGTCATTCTTACAAAAAAATACTATATAAAAAATTACCTGATTCACAGCACTATATATATTGCTCCCACCTATGCAATGCGCGAAGTCGATTTGCGGAAAATTTATTTTAAACGATTCGTCTAAAACAATTCGACTAAAGCAATTCGTCTAAAATACAATTCGATTATTAGCAACTCGTCTAAAACACCTCGACTAAGTGATATGAGTAGGATTCGGTTCTGGCACTCGTCGGCCGCTGCCGCGGCACCGCTCGCTACGCTCGCTCGACTCGTCCGCGGTGGTCACCATACCAACATAACCTAACCTAGGTGGTGGCTCCTTTTTAGGGTATAATGACCACTCGATGAATTTCGTCGATCGAATTGTTTTAGACGAATTGTTACTAGTTGAATTGTTTTTAGTCGAATAGTTTTTTTAGACGAATTGTTTTAGTCGAATATTCCGTAGACGGCGAAGTCTCCTGACGTAGGGAAAACATGCTTGCAGAAAATTATAAACATGTCGTCCCGGTGAGTTTCGAATCCGCGACCCATCGGAGCGCAGGGTGGGTGTACTACCCAACATGCCAACTATAATACTAATTTAATTGACTACCTAGCTCATAAAGTATCAGTGTCTTTTTGCGCATCTATTTATATGTGGAGTTACCTTCTATGAATATAAAAGTTATAAATATATTGTTGCTATGTTTATGTTTACCCTATTTTAGTATCAAATGATGCCATGATGCAATGCCAGTTTCTATGTAAAACTTGAAACAGAAAAGATTACTATATTCTATGCTGATTCTGAATAGACAGGTAACGCGGACAAAATGTCAGAAACGTTTTTATACGCCATATCATCAATATACATATCTTCAGATACTATTAGTTATTTGAGTGATAACTTTAAAATAGTTGTATTTATCTAAATTTTACCGTTCAAAGTCAATTATGTAACAAATGAGTGAGTACTGAGTAGTATTATTTTGTCGTACTTAATACGCATATAAAATGGCATCGAACGAAAGAAACAAAACAGTAAGTATTTATAGGCTAGCTATAGCTACATACATTGATTTGTATCGTTTGCGCAAGAAGCGCCCGCGTCCGCGTCATAACAAAGTTCTACGGCGTAGATGGCCTAAGTAGATCAAAATAAATATTTTTAATTGGACGCTGATAAGCAATACAGTGACAATTCACATGGTTGCCATTTTGAGAAAATTGAGTTTGAAGTTTTAGTTAGTTTTTATAATTAAAAAAAAAATATATTTATTTTTTGTATTGAACTAAAATGTAACTCGTTTTTCTTGGTAGCAATCAAAGGAATAGAATTTAGTGCATTATTGTTAAATATTCTAAACATGTTAGGGTTTCGTGCCCACTTGTTTATTCAATATTTTTGCTATTAAAACGATTTAAATGAAAAATCTATTCCAGCTCATAAGAAACCGATTGGTATCATTTACATTTTTATCGTTTTGTAGGATGACACTGTATTGCTTAACAGCGTCCAATTAATAGTCTAACTACGTGGTGCGTAGTTTGTTACAAAATACTCAAAATATTTTTGAGTGTTTTGTATGGGTATTTGAATGGGTTCTTTTCAAATTATAATATTTTTATATTGACGGCATTATATACATAGTTTTCATATACGAACTCCTGTTGCGTATCGTAAGTAATATCTTTAAATACTTTTCTAGTGATTTCTATATCGATTTAGTGCATAAAAATCGACGACTTTTATGAGTATGTGTAGTGTTTACTAACATACACATAAAAGTGAATAACCAAGTCCTTGAGTACTGTGTACCTACTGTATTTGAGTCATTGATCAATTTTTGTTACGGCAAGAAGGTGATCAACCTTCTGTGTCCAACCGAAACAATATTTTTATCTTGTTTCCATGGAATTCGAATCCAGGAATCGTAATTGAAACATATCCTTACAACATACGGCCGAATTCTCGAACGCTAATCAACATTGAGGTGTACTTAAAAGTATCTCTAACTCTTTCATTACGAAGGTAAAATGAAAGACAGAAACATTTTAGGAAGCTCTCTTTTGATTATCGTTTCAGTATTCCGCGGTTAGTCTATTTAATAAGAATATCTTAATACTTGAAACTGTTCATTATAAGTTTACGGCAGTACCTACTACTGAATTAGCATTGATGAAAGGAATAGACTTGATTGAAACCGTCGGGAAATAGATAGTTTCAGGTTAGGTAATCTGTGCTTATGTCTATGGAATAATCTAGAGCTAAAATAAAATGAGCATAATTCGGGTTTTTTATATATTTAGAACAAGAAATGTATAGTTACAACCATTGAGGATATTAAATATCATATTGTAAAAACTATTGTAAAAAGTGAAGAGAATGTGACAAATTTTTCTTTATTTTTTTTTTTCAATTATAATTAATTCCAATAAATTAATAATTATAGACACATAAAGTACGTGAAAATATTAATTAATGAATAATTACTAAAACAGCCAAGTAACCACTACGGATGTAAATATTTGGTTAATAATGCCTTATAATAGGAATGAGTATTTTTTTTAAAACTTCTAGACCGAACTTCAAAGTAAGAACGGCATGGCGATTTTCCAAAATGCATATATTTATTTCAATTTTTAAACCCGCTTAGGTCACAATGCCATTTTGGAAAACCACAGGCTTACAAAATATTGGGAACAACATTTAGTCTAAGATGACACTAAAACTGAGTCAAATTGGAATTTAATCTCTACAAATTTTATCTCATTCGAAAATAAACAGTCACTTTTAATTTATATAATATTTATAATCTATAGCACGCCGATTCAGGGTTTTACCAGTCTACATGGCGACTTTCGGATGAGACAAAATTCCTAGTATCTGAGCCATCTACAAAGCGTCAGTAATTCCATAAAAAAAGAAGACATTCAGGTTTAGCCTCAATCTTAAGATCGCTACTATTTCTTGTGCAACTCAAATATCTTCACAAAAGCTATAATGAAGAAGAGGTAACCGTTTAAACAGACACAATAATATAGAAACACCTAAAGACCGGCACTCAATCGCACAACCCTTTCCCGCCAATTCAAATAAAATTACTTTTAATTTTATGACACATGTCTTAGGTTGTGACGATTGCGTTCCGTTACACGATACCAATTAACATATCAACTAAATCTGTTAATACCAACACAGACACCTACCTTATCAATAATCATAAATAGGCGAACGAAATGGAAACATTCATTTAAATACCGGAAGATCTTAAAGTTTTTTTTCTAAATTTTGTAAAATACGTATTCGTATCAAAGGAGTCAGCGAGAAACAGGAAATCGGCTGACATAATAATTTTTATAAATATTTCATTGCTTCTATACTTTGGAGTTGGTAAAATACTTAGACAATACTCTGTTGAGATCTAAATTATCTTACGATGCATTTTCTAATTTTATTAGCTAATCTTAACCGAGACGGGAATGGGGTTCACTCGTCACCTTCTGTCACTTGGATACGAATGCAGACTACAGTTATGTTCTATTAGGTATCACGTACTACGTTGCATAACATCATTTGGTTTGTCCCCATAACGTTTTGATACTACTTTACCCGTTTTTATCAATAATGTATTTTAGACACGTATACCTCTTTCAACTTTGAACTCTTTCAATCAGGATTTAGGGAATATTTATTTGTTTTAAGGATCAAATCCTTACACTAACAGGGTTATTTGAAATATTTATATCTTGAGCCGAGTCTAAAATATACAATTGGATAGTATTATTATAGTTCAAAATATATTTTTTCTAGATAGAAACGAAATGGGAACGAACCGATATGCAGAAGAGGAAACAACACCGAAAGTAACCTAATAAATAGACAGTGAAATCGATATTACATGATATTTTTATTTATATTTTCTTATTAAATTCGAAACTATGCGGTAAATACACCCGATGCCCCGAAGTCTGTTTATTTACTTATTTATTGCAATCTCGTTTTTTCCTCTATTTGTCATAATTTTAATTAATAATTTTCCACTCCAGTTAACTTTCACTGTCTATAATGATTAGCGGAAAATATTAGGATTTATTTTTTAAATTATAAAATAATAATGCGCATTCAACTTTAAGTTTCTTTAAAACCGGAAAATGGAATGCTGTTAAGGCGAATAACGCTGAATATATTTTGCTTTTGTGTCAAGAAAATTCAAAGTTGGAATTAAAGTTTGACACAAATTCTCAGGACGACTTGGTTAGTGAGTTATATTATCTAATACGATTTTATCATATTTAGTCAACCGTTTTATTCGCTAAGTGTTTGTCCTTTTCGTTCTATTTCAAATAATGTCCGCTGAGTCAAGGAGATGTGGACGTTTGGCTATATTTTATAAAACTATCAATGAAATATGTTAAGAGCTAAACCTAGAGAAACGGATCGAAAAGACAAGGAAGTACGTGATGAGCAACCGTAGTTTTATTTTGTAAATAATTTTATAATAATATAGCCACCGTAGGTGCAAAACTTTAGCGTCTGAAATACATATGTATTAGTAACATTTAATCGATGTCTCGAATGGGAACGTCGAAAATGTTTCGATTCTACAATTTATAAATGCAATTTTATTGAGCATTCGACTAGACATCGCACTAACTCGAACCGAATCATTCTCACGCTACTTCTCCTTAATTACTTTCTATGGAAGATTTCATTTCTTCTTTGTGTCTTAACTATTCGGAATGACGTTTGCCTCGGTCATCTTTGAGTTTTGTGCATATGTCCGAGAGTAAGGCCATTCTCATCACTTACACACAAAAATGCTAACTGCGTAGAAAATGCTAATTCTCCCACAATTTGGACTGTATTCACGCATTGTCGTCGGAATTTATTTAAATGATTCACTTAATTAATAAACCAGCCAAAATATTTGTACGCGTGATCGTGCACAGAACAAAGAGATAGAAATGATATCTGAGTGAAATGGAACGTAGCAACCTCGGAGGTTGGGAGACACAATCTGTCAAACGTCAAAACGCGCCAAAGCAACGCAAAAGCCAAAATCTCACATCGCATTTCTACCAAATTTCAAAAATATACTCTTTCATTCTGTGATTTTCTCTTACTCCTCTTAATTTAAACATTCGCCACGTGTATTATTATTTTTGCTAATTTCACAGCCTCAATGTAATTAGCCTATGCGTATTAGTATTGATTCGGAATTGCCAATAATTACGTTTATTTTTAAATTACCTTTTATCAATTTCATAAAAAATGCATCAAAATACCATTCAAAAAGTAGCCGTTATGCTATTGATAATATTAGGTATGTTTATCTGTCACTTGTTGGGGTTCTTCACGTTGGAATTTATATTATCTACAAAATATACAAATTGTCAGACAAGACTGTTCAGGAGGACTGTAAGTCTGTAAAGCAATATAAGTACTTATATATTATGTCCGTGTGGGTGTATATTTCTAATATATTTTGTAGATAGAACAGTGAAAGGAAGCTTCGATAACTATGGTCATTATTTTTATTCCACTCTTATATGTAGCTGATAAAGATACAGTCAGACCGATAGTTATAAAAGCTGCCTTTACAACACTATTAGTAGAACGTTTTGCGAGTTAGCCGCTTATATCTATGAAGATATGAATTACAGTATATTTTAAAATACATATAAAAATATCAAGTTAATTATATTGTAGCGTACCTACCCATGAGTCGGTTAAAATTCACATTTATAATTATTATTGCTTCTCCAGTTTTATTCTAAAATCAGGCTAGCGCCCTCTAAGCTATTGAGCACTATTAATAATTTATAATTACCATTAATTTTTATTAATAACATCCGAAAAGTAGGGGAACGCACAAAACATTCTACTAATATAAAGTGACGTCACATATCGAGAGCCTAACCAACACTTCGATCCAAAATACATTGCACTTTTCACAATTATCATTATTTATTATCTAAAAAGTCGATGAGTTATTAAATATTTTGGTGTTTTTGTTTCGATCTATAAGACTTCTATCTTTAAATTGATAATATCAAATAATATCAAATGAATCGAATATAATGTGAAAGCAATCGGAATGTTTTGTTAAATAAATTCCTCACCCCATTACGTGTTCCCAATACTTAAAAAACGAACGCCCGGTATAATTTTCCTAATAAATTATTAAATAACCTTACAGAACCACAATTATTGAAAACACATAGATTAAGTTAATTAAGATAAATGCACACATAAGATAATATACAAGTAAAATACAATTAATTGCACATACACTAAATTAATGAGTAAATCTAACAAACAATATCGAAAAATTATCTTTAAGACTTAACGTCAACATTAATTCGACAACTATTCTATATAATTTCATACTTTACCACCGTCCTGATGACTAGAATAGTTGAGATATTTATGCCGAGACGAAACAACACAAAACACAACAACTATTAACCTAAGACGGTACTATAATAGAATAATATTAATAATTATTATTTCAAAACTTGTGCATCACACCTTCACTCTTACAGGTCGTTAACCATCCTATCCATTTTCATTAAATTCCACAATCACGTGAAATGAAACGCGCAAGACTTACAAATGGCACCTGTCATTTTATGACATTGACATATATTATGTCAAAGACATTGACGCCATTTTGTGTTCTTTCGCATATATTTAAAAAAGGTAACTCTCAATTTTCCTAAATCAATACAAATATCTAATAATTAAACGTATTAAGACTAAAATTGAATTTTAAGCATTTCTCAAGCTGTATAAATTAAGCGATTTTTTTTAATTTTATTTGAAAATAAATGTTATAATATTATAGTGGTTTGCCCGGACAAACTAAGTTTACAATAAATAGTAAACAAACATCATTACTCCTCAATCCACGAAGACGCAAGTCTGCCGAGACCTCTTCGAGTTATTTATTTAATATATTTTTATTAAATTACTGGCTATCAGTTATTGCACATTTTACATTTACAATAAATATATAAATACTTGTAAATTTTTAATCTCCATCTTTGGTATGTAATGAGTACCTATTAGTTATTAGTTTTTATCTTGAAATGTTTACAAAACTGTTTTTACATATATTATGTATATATTTTTTTTACAAAAATCGTAGGGTCGTTAGGACGGCACGATATTATATCTATTCAAGTTCGATGTTTCTTAGGTCTTTGTCGGATTGTATGTGTGGGTGTCTGCGTATTGACGCGGCGAGAAACTATTTTATATATTTTATCTATTTACAAATTTCCATTTAAACTAAGACAATTAAAGCCTACTTCGAATAGACGCAGGATCGCATCCATACATTAATAATAGCAGGTACTGATCATATGTTAAGACGACATCGTTAAGTACTAGCGTACCGCTCCGCGTACGACCGTGTCGCGAGCAGCGAGCTCTCCCGTCTCGCTCTGGCGAAGGGAGGGTGCCGGGTGACTCCACCCCATCCGGGTTTCGTCCACAGCTCGATCGATTTCCCATCTTCCTGTGATTGCGCGTGCCGAATGTCACCGTAATCCGATCTAGACGTCGCAAAACTTTTCAAAAACTACTTAACCTACTCCGCCGGTGAACGTCGGGCACGGACTCCATGCAATACGCATACGAAAGAGTACCCCGAACGCCCCCAAGGACTCATTCGACGCCGTCTGCTCCCGAGATCTTTCAAGTTTTATTTTAAAATTTTATCAAAACCTATCACAGTTTTTGATTAGTTCTCATCCTTAATTAGATTAATATATGATTAAAATATACGTATAGATAATATATATTTCCAATCTTTAACAATAACACTATTTTAATTGGATCTCCGCTTTCGCGGAGGGGCCGGTCCGAATCCTACCTAACATTAAATTATGAGCGACAGACGAACTCTGTCGTAATTTTGGCATTAATTGATTCGAAACCGCAGTTAGATATGACGACTAAAATGGAGCATAGCATATTATTGCTAATTATTATTTTATTTATAATCGAAAACTATTTCTCGATAACCACAACCTTTCATAAGCGAAGTCGATTGTCATTGTTATTGACTATTTAATATGTATGGTTGTTGAATCAGCAGCATTTGATGCTTCCATCTTAACTTATTATTGCGCGCTCGTTCCATTCAGCCTCCGCCATTTCATCCGGGCATGCGCAGAAACCTTCCGCCATCTTGATTTCCGTAACACTTAACCCACTTTCCGACGGAGAAAATGGCGATCGACGAACAAAGAGATGATGAGCTTTATCGATTAATTTACAAATTACATACAAAATGACCGCTCTGGTCGTCTTATCAGGAAGACACACGTTTGAAGAGTTCCTTGTGTGGCTGCGAAGGTGTATTTCCGTTGTTACTGCTATGTATGGGTGCGCGCCTGCAGTGCCGTCCTAGCGTCCGGCTAGGCCGTGTCGATTTAGATTGTCTTGATTTTATTCGTCTTGAAACTGACCTGCAGGACTCTGTTCCCGAGCGTATATCCGTTCAGGGACTGGATAGCGACGACTGCTTCATCGTAGTTTGTCATGGTTATGAATCCATAACCTTTACACTTATTGGTTTGCAGATCGCGTATCACCTTCACACTCTGGACGGCACCGAAGGGTCCAAACAGTTGCCAGAGAACATTCTCCTCAGTTTCCGGAGCTAGGTTGTAAACAAAAATGCACCATTCTGAGCCGACAGCACCTGGCAATACTCCCCCAAGTAGTTCACCAGCCAGGGGGCTGTAGCGTTGGAGACCTTTATTGATAGCTAGTAGGGACTTGCCTGAACTGAATCGTCCGAGAGGGTTCGGGAAGCGCAGCGCTGCGGGCAGGTACGCCGCCAGCGGCGCCAGAGCCTTCCCGTTGTTGCTTGGGTTGTTCGCGAACTTCACTGTGATCGGCTCCGACGCTCCCTTGGGCACTGTTCCGTTCAACTCTTGTATGGCACGTTCAGCTTCTACGCGCTGATCGAAGCGGATGAATCCAACGCCCTTAGACAGACCCTGCTCGCCGCCGTTGAAAGGTCTTCCGCCAGAGTTCTCGCAGAGTATTCTCGAAGTAATGATTCGACCGTACGGACTGAAAAGTCGTTCTAGTTCTGATTGTGTCATGGTTTTCGGTAGCCCCGAGACGTATAGGTTTGCGCCTTTGATTGCCTCGCTGCTGGGCCGTGCGTACGATACCTTAATTGTTTTGTTCTGGAGTCGGAGGCCGTTGAGTGTCGCGATAGCCTTCTCTGCGTCTTCCGGGCGGTGGTAGTTAACAAAAGCGTACCCGAGGCTCTGTCCACCACCGTGCAGTGCGTGGTTGAGGGCATCGGGGAAAGCTGCACCCTTATTCCGTATCAGCTTGCAGGATTCCACCTCACCGATGCTCGAGAAGAGGCTCCGAATCTCCTCCTGGGTCATGCTCTGAGGCAGATAGTTGATGATCAGGTTGGTCTTGGACTCCTCGCCGGAGCCATTCTGTTGTTCGACGTCACCCTTCGACATGGTGGCTTCAAATCATAAACGGAAAGAACGAAAGGGAAACAAAACGCGGTAAACTAAAACACGGCACGTCCGTTCTGGCGGCCCGCGCGAGCGATATTGCGAGGGTTGTAGGCTGTGGGCTGCCGGGGGCGCGCATGACTCGCTGTATCGACCGCGCCTTACATAACCCCGTTCGTTCACCCCTCCGGGTTGGTATAGTGTCCGAAAAAACCAGATACAACGCGGCGGCATCGATCGTGAGCCCCGGGAACGGGAACTGGGGAATCAGCCGCGCGAATCTCGACCTTATCTTTGAGACAAAGGATTATTAGCACCTCCCGACCTAAAAAGAGCTGGATATTTCAGCTATCTACCGTGACCCCAAAGATTTCTGGAGCGTTTCTAGGTACGTTCGTAACGTAATAATGGCTGGAACAATGGTTATTGTTTTCTTAAAACTGTGCCAAATATATTTGGCAAGTTGAGATTATATTAATTGTTATATCTTAATTTTTTGTAATTTATGTAAAGGGGCGACTTAGGTATGTAGATCTTTCTAACTCTGTATACATATAATTCTAAAAATAATACAGGCACGTTTGTTGAATTAAATTATTATTTTGTTGTAGTATATAAATTTAAA
Organism: Anthocharis cardamines; assembly: GCA_905404175.1. Lineage (NCBI taxonomy): Eukaryota > Metazoa > Arthropoda > Insecta > Lepidoptera > Pieridae > Anthocharis > Anthocharis cardamines. Next base: position 8,287,343 of record FR989974.1, read on the forward strand.
TATTACTACAAAATTAAAAAAAAAGTAACTAGTATTCGCACGGGCAATGTAGAGTCTAAATTATAGTAGGTACTATACACAAAAAATATATTACTCGCTGATAATGTAGATGTTTTTAAATATTTAAGAACAATTTAATCATGTTTGTACAAAGTTAAAGTTAGGTAAAGTTAAAACAGCGAAAAAAAAATATCAAAGGAAAAGCTTTTTACTAGATAGTGTTTACTCGTCGGAATTGGAAACATATTTTTTCCGAATCCTCTTGTGGAGGCCGGCCGCAGTAGCCCCGGATGTCACCCCTAAATCCGGCCCTGGGTAAGACCTGGAACTTGCCTGGGCAAGTGACCCGATTATATTCTCGTACTGTCCCCTACAGCTGCGGCAGAGTGAATGTAAGAGGTTCAGATTCTTTATCGATAAAGGAAAATTGTAATAATTTTTTTTAAGTCAGATATCGACAGACGAGCATGAGGTTCACTTTATAGTAGGTGCTCGAAGTAAAAATTAGGTCGACAGCGCATCATTGACTGATGTTCTGTGGCAGAGGTACCATCAAGTGAACCCCATGCTCGTCTGTCGATATCTGACATAAAAAAAAATGCCAGAAGTTACCAGACGTGGGAAAAACGTGCTTACAGAAAATTATAAACATATGGTCCCGGTGGGATTCGAACCCACGACCCATCGATGCGCACGGCAGGTGTTCTACCGAACGCGCCAACGAGCCCGTCGAATGTTCTACAATATCTGTGTAATTCTAAAATAACTCCATTAATATAATAAAGATGGAAATATGTTTATTTGGAGTGAGTAGTCTGGAATATCAGCTATAGTCTTAATTAAAAAGAAAAAAAAGAAATCCAAATCAGTAAGCTACAATACCCAGGGTTTATTTTATTAACATTAACGTCTTGCTACAAAAAATAGAATAAAAGCATTAAAAAAAATTAAACGATATGCATTTAAAAATCAAAACAATACTACGTTTTGACGGTCTCGTTGGCGCGTTCGGTAGAACACCTGCCGTGCGCATCGATAGGTCGTAGGTTCGAATCCCACCGGGAGCAATGCTTATAATTTTCTGTAAGCATGTTTTCCCCACGTCTGGTAACTTCGGGCATTGATCGGGTGGGAGGAATATCTAAATTCCGACCGGGTAACGAACCACCGTTCATAGATGGAAAAACCGTGAAGTGCACATTGCGCGTTTCGGTTTCAGTCTATGGATTTCCGAATGCTCGAAGTAAAAAAATAGGTCGACAGCGCATCATTGACTGATGTTCTGTGGCTGAGGTATCACCTACCATCAAGTGAACCTCATGCTCGTCTGTCGATATCTGACATAAAAAAAACTACTAATACAGTATAGCAATTTATAGATGCTTTTTAAGATTTTTGTGTTAAGACAGTACGTACCAAACAAAGAGCGTTTTCTTATGATTTGACACTTAATAGAAGAAGATTTACGAGTATATAAGTCCGAGATGGTATATCTATCTATCAATTATATATTTTAAGATACTAATGTTTTTATTTTAAATACAATTGAATTAAACAAATTATCAAAATTTCTTATGAAACCCAAATAAGTCAGTAAAATAAGTAATAAGTTCTATCAGCGGGATTAGAATGAATGGAATGAAATAAGTTCATCGGGTACACCCCTCGTTTTTCAATATCGGGGGTTAAAAAATGTTCTTTGACCCAGAACCAGTGACGTGTAAGAGATGCCACTTCAGTTTTATCAATTACTTTCGAACTTTATTGCAAATCACAATATGTCAAAGGAATCTAAAAGATTAATTCTACGAACCTATAATTATTAGTTCTTTTGAATTACATTTTGTGAAACATAATTATTATCCTAACATATATTATTCAAGTGGATTTAAAAATTGTCAATTTTAAAATATGTAACCACCTCGTACACATGTAACTCCCTATCTGAATGAAGCTGGCCTTTTAAAAATGACGGCCCGGAGACAACTTCATTTATATAATCTTGTGCATGATGTAATTAAATATCGTGTACCATCTTATCTTTATGATAAATTAAACTGGACCCGCAGTCAGGAGTTATACAAATCGAGGTCGTTCTCTTGCGTATTCCTGATGCCTATGTATAGATCAGCAGCGTTTAGGGGTAGCTTTAAGTATCGAGCCAGCAAATGCTGGAATGACCTCCCTCCACCCCTACGCGATGTGAAATGTAAGAGTAATTTCAAAAGTAAAGTTAGGGATTACTTGTTTTTGAAACAAAAAGAAGAATTCACAGCTACCCATCCATAATTTATAATTATTTTTATTAATGTTTTACTGTTTCTTTTCGAACCGACACACGCGATAGATTTATTCATTACTTTTAGATTAAATTATTTTATTATATGATATTCGTATGTACTTGATATATATATTTTAAATTGATAAGTTGCTCTGTTATCGTTGTTTTTTTTTTCTAAGATAGCTATTCGTAAGATATTCGTAGCCTTCAGGTTATGGCTGAAAATCAGCGTGGTAGGCTTTGGTTAAGTAGCCAAAGACTATCCACTTTATGCTGAGTCCATGACCGTTTCGTCGTAGTCGTTTTTTATATAACTAGTATAAATGTTCAATTGTTTTAGTTGTATTATATGTTACGACGAATAAATGTATCTCTCTCTCTCTCTCTCTCTCTAATTGTAAAAGTTTTGTTGGATAAATATAAAATTATGATTTGAATTAAATATAATAGCATTACGTAATCAATCATATTGGTTTTTATTAACGCGTGTATCACACATTTAAATAAAATATTTTATATCGATTAAAACATGATTAAGTTAGTATTTAATAGTTTTTGCTGAGCCTTCCTATATTTAACACCACAGAAAATTTGGACGCAATACAAGTTATAATTAGGTTTTATTCAATTTATTTTAAAAAATAACAGAAATAATAGATTTTTTGTAATTATTATTATTACACTAAATTTATATCGTTTTTATTGGTAGCTATAAAAGTAATAGAATTTAGTGCATTATTGTTAAATATCTTAAACATTTTAGGGTTTCGTGTCCATATACATATTTAATGTATAAATATTTTCAATATTTTTGCTATTAAACGATATAAATGATATTTTAAATATGTACTCATAATAAAGAAGCGATTGGTATTAAAATTTACATTTTGTTACAGTGGACACTGTATTGTTTAACAGCGTCCATTTAATAATAAGTGTCCTATATCTAACATACTCTTAAACAATCGCATCGTTTACGCATAATTGAAAAAATGCGAATTAAAAGGCTCTTTTTAAATAGCAGCTTGTTACGTCTGTGTACAGTGGAGAGGCGCTGTGCTCGGGCTAACATTTGCAAGTTAAATTGCTGAAGAGTTTTACTTAAGCGGCTCAATAGGGTTGACACACATCAAATATGAATTTAAATGACATTTATTTTACAAGAGCCTCACAATATGGTCTAGCTGTCTCAAAACACCATAGTGCTGCGTTAAGAGGAAGTTTCGTCGGAAATGTACGTATAAGTCGTAATTGTTGGAAAGAAAAAAAACTTCAAATATAATTTTTTGATTTTTCAATGTAGTTCCGGGGAGAGTCGACAAAAAAATTATACTTATTATTTAAAAAAAAATAGTTTTGGTTTTAAATAAATATCTAAGAAAATACATTTCAAAAATTAACAAATAAAAAGTACCTATTATACCTATTATCTTTGATAATTAGCCTATTATATAAAATAAAGAAAAAGTATTCTATATATAATATTCTAATTTCTATGTAGAGGGGATACAATGACAATGGTTTTTTAACCTTATATTTATACGTAATTTTGCATGTTGTAAAACAAAAAATATGATACTATTGTACCATATTTTTTATAAGATACAATGTGTCGATGTATAAAGTTTATTTAAAAAAAACGGATAATAATTCTCTATTATAGCAACCCTAAGCAGGAACAATTTGAATGCTAATCGAGACGGCTCTACCGCGCACCTAACTCGACAGCGCGCGATGTTTTATTGTTTTTCATTGTTCTTTTATTTATTCATGAAAAAGCTTTGAAAAAGCCGACAAAACTTTGAAGTGATACTTTATCGTGACAATAACGTTTTAATTAATATTACTAAGTGATAAGCAAGGCAGTCGACAAGGACAGACTGATTTGCTAAGCAAATAAAATAATAATAGCGTTTTTCATATAAGAAATTGTTCAACTATAATTTTCGTGGCGCTAGTTTTGCGTGTGTTATTGTACACTAAATCACTAAATTTTCTATATATCATCGCACTTCGACCATGATAACTTTTTTTTGAAAGAAATACTCAAGAAATACATTGTCAAGTAAGTTTATAGGAGTTTAATTTCAGTTGTTATTTTATAATATTGATCACAAAAATCTACAATATCACTGATTTCAAATGGCCATATTGAAACATATTACTTTTTGCATAACGCCATATTTGTTTTCAATGCGATATGTTAAAAAAATTAAACACACTTGAATACGATAAGTACCTACTACAAATTAAAAAAATAAGGATGGTATGTAAGCATTATATACTTACGAAGTTAGTGCTGAAATGCAATCGATGAACGCATTGATAATTGAGGCAGACAGGTTGAAACCTTTTTAATCGTAAATTAATCCCGGTTGAAGAGTATTCGATGCACACTCAGACTACAGTTAATATACAGGTTGTTTGTAGGGAAAATGGTCGATAGGTGTTGATGTTGGCTACGTATTGCGCCTAATTAAATAACTTTTTGCCTTAAGTTTAATGAGTAATCACTTTTTCGCTATTTTTCAAATGAAAATCCCAATTTTCTGGATAAAAACTTTAATATTGTTATTATTAATCATTGAAATGTCAAAGATTAGATTTAATTTGTTCAAGATTTATGAAGTAGGTATCAATAAATCGAAAAAAATAATCCTTATGTCAACTTCACACGATAAAAAAAACTTACGATGTGTGGGATTTACAAATGTTTTTAAAAACTTATTTAGTTAATACTCTTTCGTACGGTATGTAACATGTACTATAAATAATTTACTATCCTCCAAACACCCTGAATACATGTCGAATTGAAAACTTTCAATCATTTTGGAATACGAAATTTTCATTAGAAGTCGTTTGAAAAGGTTATGGACATACAAACAAAACATTATAGTACAAGTAAAAATTGACATTAAAGATATCTTAAATAAAAATATTTGTTTTATTTTCCAAGTTAGTTCCTTAAAGTGTTAAGATTTTTCAATCTTACATAAGTTTAAATATATTTTCTCAGCTTTTATTCGTGACTTGGCCTACATGAAATCTTATCTATGTTTGAGAGAACACTTACCTTTATTTCGAATGGATCGCGGGTTCAAAACCTGATGCGTGTGTGTCGATATCTATCGAAAAAAAATTGAACTACTATCTCCTATTTATCTATTTAGTAAACTTACTTTAGTTTATTTTATAGGTCGGTGCTTACTTCTTAGTTGATGCCTACGGTAAAAAGGTCCCTACTGACAAATTTACAAGTATATAATAAAACTAGGTTAAATAGATTTCTTGATTTCATCTATACTATCTAAACTTCTATACTATAATAATTATTATTATAAAGAGGAAAGATGTGTTTGTTACGATTTAACTCAAAAACTACTCGACATATCGAAAAATAGTTTCACCAATAGAAAGCTACATTATCAGCGAGTAACATAGGCTATATACGCTACGTATGTATACGTATTTTTTTAGTACATCTACATTGCACCCGTGGGAAGCCGGGGCGGATTGCTAGTTTTAAATAAACAGGCCGCAAACCTATTTTTGATCTAAGTTAGTCAGCTTTAATAAGGCTCATATTGTAATCGGAACAGCCTGTATAACTCAATTTAGTAATAAACCAAATATTGACTATTTCAGTACAGATAGATATTTCAATATAGTTCGGCTAGGGTCACTAATGAAAGGGCTGGCCCTTCGCTATGGGGGAGAAACTATTGTACAGGTGGGGTGTGTACAGGTATAGTGGAGTGTGTAGCGTGAATAGCTTCCTCTCTATCGCACATCCGGACAGATGTAATCGGTGTTTATAGAGATAAATCTAATAAGCAACGACTATCACGCATAATATAACGGTTTGCTATGTATTGTAGGTAATCGTTAAGCTTGGTATGGGCATTTTATGACGAGAGATGAAAACAGGTATCTAAAAAAGTTTTGAATGTGAAAGTGGATGGGTACAGGGGAAGAGGGAGGTCAAATAACATGGATTGACCGTGTGAAGAATGATGTGTGTTTGAGAGGTGTGACTGATAATATGGCGAGTGAAAGGAGAGAATGGAATAAAAAAAGGGAACAGGGCAGGAACAAAAAGAAGATGCTAAATTTTATTATAGTATTTTTTATGCTATAACTAGCGGACCCGACAGATGCTCTTCACAGAACGACAGTGAATGATGCGCTTTCGACCTAATTTTTACTTCGAGCATTCTGAAATCCATAGTCTGAGACCGAAACGTGCAATATGCACTTCACGGTTTTTCCATATATTAACGGTCCCGTTTAATGCCCGAAGTTACCAGACGTGGGGAAGACATATTAAAGAATTATAAACATGTAATCCCGGTTGGATTCGAACCCGCGATTCATCGGAGCGCAAGGTAGGTGTTCTACCAAATGCGCCAACGAGCCCGTCAAAACACAAAAAACAAACATATTAAATTGAGTGCTACTTCTATTATACGTAGGTGCAAATAACATTATATACGTATAGTTGACTGCAACTCATAATTTAACAAAAATAAAATATATATAACAAAATTAATGAACTTTCCTTTAAAAAAACATTCATATAACATAAATTTACGAATAACACACTAAAGTGTTACATTCATTAATCGCTACATAATTTAACATTATTTTAACGAACAAACAACTTCTTGAAATGTGTATAATGTGTGAAAGTAATATAGATATTTAGTTAATAGAGAATAACAAGGGATACATTATTTTTCTACATATCGAACTTTAGAAGTTAAAAGGGTATAACCGACAAAAACCAAATTGTTCAGGAGAGCAGTTTAAAAGGGCATTTCGAAAACGTAGTTTTTTGTTTGGGCATAAGTGACAAAAGAGCCATGGGAGTGAGTTCATTCGAAAGAGCAGAAAATTTTAAGTAGGATGTCATTCATAAGTCATTTTCGACCATAATGTCGCTTACCTATACCTTTTAACCGTCTATATAATCTTTGAAAGCTTGCAGTAAAAATTAGTTTGTCATCGATGAACCAAAACATCAATTATTGAGTCCCGTGTTTGTCTCTCAATGACAAGACACTGTGCTTATAAAGGTTCATCTTATTCTTGTCTCATTGTGTTACGGAGGAAGGAAGGTGTGCTCTACCTCCAACCAAAAGGGAGGATCCTCGACCAGTCGAACCACTGACTGGCCGGCCCTAAGGCCCCAGTGGTTGATGTCGAGATGTTGTATATATATTCAGCGTTCGGAAACATTTATATAGCGCGATCCAGGATTAGACGTCTGCGTATTGATTCTTGTTTACAGATTATATGCTACTCTACAGTGTTATGATGTTATAATACACATATGAAGGCAGGCGTCCAAATAGGTTTTGATATAAATCTATTTGGACAGCATTGATAGGTGCCTGCCGATCGGAAGCGGGATCAACGACCTCGGGGGAGAGAGGGTGGCTATACTGATTTTATTGGACCCTCTCTCCATTGTTATACGACACGGCATAACTAGAGTATCATTGACTGATGTTCTGTGGCTGAGGTATCACCTACCATCAAGTGAACCTCATGATCGACTGTCGATATCTAACATAAATAGTAAAATCTTCTTTATAAAATCTAAAAAAAAAGAAGCTTTATGTTCTTATTTGGCGTCTTTCTACTTGGGGTGACTGCATTGGGCCGTTATGGAGGTTAATAACCGTCTAATAAGCAGTAATATTGCAGGATATTTTGAGGATATAACGAGAAAGAGATATACAAAATTTATCGTCTTGTCCCTTTCTCTCGTAAAGTAAAACGCTAATAATACTGCTTTAAGCAATGACGTAGCTATAATATGGCCAAGAGATGCAGTGCACCAGGGCCCCGAAGCTGAGAGGACCCCCCAAGCTTTGGCAAGAGTTGCAGCAGCTTTGAAGCGAGAAAAACTTCGATTTTGCTTACAAGCATTTTATATTTGCATTTTATAGTTACAATGATAATTTATAACAACAGAAGCGCAAAGCAACCTCTATCAGTAATAATTTGGAAATAATGAATTTTGTGAAGTTGTTGAAGACCAGGGATTGGGGCTTTTCCCCCTTTTTGACTTAAGTGATTCGTTTATAATTTGCCATTACTGATCAACAGTAAGATATTCATTATCGTTTCTCCACGGAGTTTACCTTTTACGTTACGTTTTTTCTGAAGTTTCTTAGCTTAAGCTTAGTATGAAAATTTAGTATGATTTTTACCTCTGTACACGAGTAAAATATTGTTGCAATGGAAACGCGCACATTCCTCGCGCGGTACTGAAAAACTCAGAGCAACCCCTAATAAAGACATTTACAAACAATTTTCAACCTTATCAAAAAGGAATACGAATGATTTTACATCATATAACACTTACAGTATTGAATACAGCATTATATTTATTCAAAAAAGTCCATAATACATTGGAGTAGAGTTTGTATTCGAATACGTGAAACATTTGCAAAATGTTCTTATTCCAATTTTATCTTTGCACGCTCGTTATTTGTTATACACAGCTGATGTTTAGATTATGAGCTACTATCTTCGATCAACAATATACTAGATATCGGGTCGACGCAAAAAATCCGTGCCGGTAAATATCGGCTCACTTGAAATGTGAGAGTCTATTTTGTTTAGTTCTCTTCAAGCACGGCCAATATTAAGACGTTTCACAATGACACAGTTTGTCTTCAAAAATTGCGAAAATAATTCCCGAAAAAACAATTTTACGGATGGAGTCTTATTTTTGGTTAGTACATATAAAATAAGATATATTTTAAGCTTTCAAACTAACAAATAATTGAAAATTTGAACAAAATTATCTGTTTTAAATGAACGCTACAAATGTTTGGCCAAGGTTGGCCAACACATGCGCTAACTATTGTGTAACAGAATAGTGGATGCATGGAGTAGATTAGTACTAAAATAATTCTTACTATCTAAGGATAAGCATCCGTAGTAATATTATAAATGCGAAAGTGATTTTTTTTGTTTGTTACGGTTTCACGCTAAAACGGAAAAGAAAATATTCCAATCTGTATATATTCGGAACATTTTGCGGATATTATTATTTAACATACGAATTACTATTTATATAAAACATTATATTATTGTTTATCAAATATATTATAGTTTTTGTACCCTACTAGATACATGATAATTTACACATTGGTGTTTCATAAACTATACTAATAATACCAAAGTCTTCGAAGTTAGTCAAGTGTGTATGTATAATACATAGATATGTATATATATATATATTTTGGTAACTAATAAAATCATATTTCAACTTCACTCTTTTCTTTGTTCCCATTGAGCAGTGTCATTTTTTCAAAATTTGACAAGGAACGAGGCTTAAATAATCGGTACACTTTTTTCGTGAATTTTGTATGCGACCTGAAGTCTATTTAATACTATGTCAATGGCTACTATAGAGCCTAGTTATTGCATTGCACAGTCTTTGGATACTATTTTATTAAACAGCGAGTTTGGAAAATGTAGATACTTTTTTGGGATAAAAAGTATACACATTTTCCAACATTCCACATAAAATAACCTGACATTTTTGTCACTTTTATGCCATATCTACACCCAACAAATGCTGTTTTATTTAGGCGGTATTTTTTCGACTTTTTATAAATAAAGAAATATAAGTTATAGCATGTCGGACACGAATAATGCAGCCTTTCAATAGAAAAGGATTTTTTTGTAATTGGTTCAGAAGTTTCAAAGATTACCCCAAAAATACGAAAAAAAACCTAGATTTCACTTCTTTATTATTGAACTAGCTGATGCCCGCGACTTCGTTCGCGTGGGGTTCACTTTAAGCTGAACTTTTGAGCAAGCTTTCTTCAAATGACATATCCTCCTCCACCCTCTGTACTTGGTGATTTCTTTTGGGAAAGAGCTATCAAATTAGTCATTGACGGTTGCTTTTGCATCATGTTATCGACATGTTTAATGGTGGTTGAGATTGGGGTTCGAAGGATGATTTGATATTCAAAAGTTGAAATAATTAACCTGACTTTAAAGAAACATTAGGGAAATTCATATTAATTAAATTTTACGTGACCAAAATCCAGATATGTATGTGTCTTTTTTCTACTAATCAGAGTTCAATCGAAGATTGGATTCAATACATTTTCTGTCTTAAATAGATGCGTGCGTTCATTTAATTGGTTATTTTCGTTTTCGGACATTTTTTTAAATTCCCGGGATTCCTGCCCGGGTTTCCGGTGCTAAATGCTGAAACCTCTAAGATACGGAAGCAAATAAGCAATGTCGAATAATCGTAATTCTGTTTAAGAGAAAGGATTGATGAAAACGTGAAATAAATGATCTCATAAGAAATACTTTTTCATATATTATTTCAATAATACATTTTTTATTTTTGTTTTTGTTCTTTCAAAAAATAAATAAATAAATACAAAAAAATATTCCTTTCATTTCAACTTCAGATTCGAACTCGCATCAAAAGCTTCGCTATGGGACTGCATATCCACTATTCTATCCACTATTCTACGAATACATATTGTAAATGGCGAAATAATCAAACTATTTCATTTACATATCAGACTGTGATTGACATCTGACAATTCGAAAAAGTTCAACGCGAGTCAGTTTGCATTGAAATTTGGTGATATGGTGCCTTTAAAATAATATTTAAATGATGATAACTTTTCTTTCCGATAACCGATTTCGATGAAATAAAGCCTATATGTTGCCCCGGGCTTTCCTTAATATATTTGTGTAAATTGCATTAAAATCGGTTCAGTATCTTCGGAGATTAGCGTGAACAAACAGACAGACAGACAGACAGACAGACAAGAATCTTAAAAATTGCATTTATGCATTCTGCTACCCTTCTTTTATCACCCCTCTTAATTTCTGGTAAAAATATTTAGTGAAGCGTAATTTCGATCCTACTCTTTTATTATATGTATAGATATATATATTTCGCTAAGACCTCTTTTCTTCTCTGGACCAACAAATACAATAAATAATTATAAATTTATTATTGTTGGCCGATGTTGACTGTCACAGCCAGCGACCGAATAAAACCCTGTGTTCGCAGGTCACAGCATTTAAATTAAATATTTTTATAAAAAGGTGGTTTATAGCTTCCTTCCGAAACGTTCCGGAAGAGATTATCTAAGTAGTAGTGACATCTGTACGAAAATCGATATTTCCCCGCCTCCCGTGCGTCTCGCGCGGTGCTTGTCGCGACCATATCCAAATCTTTATAGTGGATTATTTATGGATGATATAGTGTCACGGGGAATAATAGATATATATTTTACTAGCGATCCGCCCTGGCTTCGCACGGGTGCAATGTCAAAAATTCTAAGCTATCCTATCTCTTAAGTTGGACCAGACTGCTCACGGTGTGCCAATTTAATTTAAAATCGGTTAAGTAGTTTAGGAGTCCATCGCGGACAAACATCGTGACAGGAGATTTATATATATATATATATATATATATATATGTATATATTATTAATACAGTATATATATATATACTTAAAGGCAATATTGTAACGGATTAGCTCAGCTTAAAGGCGAATCGCACTCACCATCTTAACCCATTAGCGCCCAGAGGACACAATTTGGACATATAAGTTTGAGCTGTTGCCACGTGATGAATTCGAATAGAAAAAAATCGGGAACCACTGTTTTCTGTGTTTTTAAGTGTGCTTCGAATGGTGATGGTTAAAATTGTGACAGTAAACATTGAACCATAGAAAAATCGAAAATACGCTAAGAAGTCGCGATTTTTCGATGACTTTTCGTTTCCTGACGCATTTTTTTTTTTTGTTATTCACAAATTTTCATTTATATAATATCTAATATTATATCGTTGATATTGTTTTTCTTTAGTAGGTAAAGAGTAATATTTTTTCTTCGGGTATGAAATTACCTCCGGTCCTAAAGGCCCGTGTCATGTCCAGTTTATAATATTATGCAAATAATATAAAAGAATATTCATAAAATATGCAGAACTCTACATACAAGATTGTATTAGTGAATAAATAATAGCTCCATATGTCTAAACAAGAATCTACCCCTCACGAACTGTTTGAAATTCAGATGCAAATTCCGCGCGAACGTTTTGTATTTCCAAGCACGGCACATGGCTATGAAAGAGTTATGTAAATTACTATGTTTGTTGCTGTGTGTCGCGAAAATATTATATGAGTGTGTAATTAAATTATACTTAACTAAATTATTTCTTGAACTGCTATTCCAAAATGTTATTTTACAGCTGTGCGACTCGTAAGCGTGTTTTTAGCACCCAAGAAAAGTTACTCTACGACTTAGGTCGACAGCGCATCATTGATTGATGTTCTGTGGCTGAGGTATACCTACCATCAAGTGAACCTCATGCTCGTCTATCGATATCTGACAAAAAAATGTGAATGTTTGAGTCTGTTAAATTTGACTTCTACATTCCGCGGAAAAACTACAGTTCTTATTTAAAAAAAAACAGCAATAAATCGCATGAAATTTTATTTTACAATTTGTATAGTTAAAAAATTCCTCGCAGTTCTTAAAAAGAGGTCCAAAAAGCGCAACACAATGCCGCGTTACTCAGCAGTTCTCAGGGGAGACACGCGACAAACATGTGCGGATTTTGTAACAGCTCGCCTACTGTGGAGATGGAATTATTTACTTAATATTGTCTTTTATTAACGCGAGTATCACACATTTAAATAAAAAACTGTATACCGGATTAACACGCGATTTATTATTCATATTGTTTAAATTATTTATCCCGACGCTTAAAATTAAGAAAAAGAATAAGAAAACATTTATTCAAACACACAAAAAGATATAACAATTTAAAATAAATGGACTTATAGACTATAATCATAAAAAAAAAATTGATTTTCCGAGCCCCCTAGTGAGGCAGACCTATTTCTGTGTCTATTTAACTGCTCATTTTACTTTACAGTCACGCCCTGTCCGACCGAAACAATTATTTTTAATCTTGTTTCCCCGGAATTCGAACCCAGGATCTCGATTCGACCTTCGGTGATTAGGCATTGCTCTGACTACTGAACCACGAAGAAAGTCTACTTATTTACTTACTATTACGTTAAAAATATGAATAATAATATTTTCTGGTTACTATATACTACTGTAATACTAATTCTGTAGTACTGCTACTGCAATAATTGTTATGGTTTTAAATAAAAATGTCTATTTCTGTTCAATAAAAAAAATCTATGTATTTTTTTTAAAGTTCGTGCTTTTGTTAATATTGTATATAGGGCAAACCCTATTTTTTTTTCAAAATTATAAATATAACAATCTTTGGATTGTTATATTTATAATTTTGAACAAAAATCAAATAAAAATAATAAGAAACTGATAATATAAATATAATAAGCGATCAGAGCAAAACGTTAAATTACATCTTAAAATTCCCATAAAATTGGTAAAAACAAAATGTTTTAAACGTTTTTCAAAGTATATTGTATAAATATAGTAGTAAATGCTGTAAGTACACAAGTCCTTATAAAATCAATAATTTCATCATCACAAGTATTTAAATAAAATACTGTATACCGGAGAGACAGATGACAGTGGCGGGGAAACAGAAAGATGACTCTTTCTGTCTCCCCGCGACCACGGTTGCTGAAAAGCATCCGAAACGTCGGGATAAATAATTTAAACAATATAAATAATAAACCGCGTTTTAATCCGGTATACAGTATTTTATTTAAATGTGTGATACTCGCGTTAATAAAAGACAATATTATCACAAGTATTTAATATAGATAATGGTTCCTTCTTCTTCTCCTTCTTCTAGTCCCTTTTTCCCTTCCCTTTATTCAGCGCAGTATTTTCTCTTTTTCTTAAACAACACAAATTAGAAAAATACTTCTTTCCACAAGAAGGTATTACAGATAATTTTGTTAAATATTTTTCAAATTTATTTGTCTTTTTATAAATATTAAATATATTAAATCAAATTAAGAACCAAATTATAATGTTATAAATAACCTTCTTCCGGAATAACGTATTTTTCGAACATCTGCAGTTTAGTATTAAACCAGCGAATATATTACCAGTCACTCGGAGTTGTTTTCTCAATTATTAGATATCGGTATACATTAGTTATTGTATAAATAATTAAAAGTTGTATTCCATAGTTAGCTCGCCATTTGTTCCGCATTTGCGCAGTTATAATTAGTTTACCCAGTGTCTTTTATCTCCCTTTCGGGGACGTGGGTTCACCCCATAGTCTAAGAGATAAATTTTCATTTTAAATCCTTCATCATGAAGTAGAATTTTGATGAATCGTTTTTATGACGAACTTTTTCATAGGTTCTCTCCAAAATATTTCCTTTAAAATGCATAAATGGTAGCAGGTAATGTATACATTTTGCTCCTTAAGAAGTTCTTAGAACGACTTGTATTCGTATTTTTATTATATCAATAGTATGAGACTGGATAGGAATTTTTCGCAAGTTATTCGTGCTTTAGCTATTGTTCCTAATCAAAATTCAAAATTCAAAAATCATTTATTCATTTAGGTAACACAATGTACACTTATGAACGTCAATAAAAAATACATATTAAATGCTTCTAATATTACCTTTACTGCCAGTTCACAAATCAAGGGCGTAGAGCGGACGAGAAGAACTGGCAAGAAACTCGCCGCCACTCTTTTTAATCGCCAAGTTTTTGTTTTACAAATGTTTTATAAGGGGCTGCAACCATTACACCATGTTCCACATGACATCACACAATTAACTATAATTATCAAAAAAAAAAAAAAAAATATATATATATAAACGAAAAAATAAAAAAAAGTAAAACAAAGATTTGTCCTCTATCAGCAGTATGTATGGTGAAATAGGAGCACTCACATTCTAGTGGGAACAACACGCAAATACATAGACGAAATAACTAATATCACCGCATGCACGAATTCAAGTTCGACCTGTCATCACAAGTAGCACCCGTTCACGAGCATGACGCATGGCCAGCCATCGGCCCCCTCGCCATATTTTAGTTTATATATTATAGTTGTATAATATTTTAGTTGTTATCTTATAACTTTGAAAGAGTTTTGTCATTTAGCTAGATTAATGTGGGTTAAATTTGAATCTTCAAACCAACATAATTATTGAAATCGGACAATATTTAACAAATCATGAAATAGGTATATTTTTTCATATTAGATTTAGAAGGTAAATTATACCTCAGCCACACATCAGATAATGATGCGCTGTCGACCTACTTTTTACATCGAGCATTCGGAAATAGTATATTGACAGAGTTCGAAACACGCAATGTGCACTTCAGGGTTCCATCTATAAACGGTGGTTCGTTACCCGGTCAGATTTCCTTATAACTTCCACTCTTTTCATGATGAAAATTATAAAAATATCGGCCCGGCGGAATTCAAACCTGCGACCCATCGGAGCGCAAGGTAGGTGTTCTACCAAACGCACCAACGAACAATATGATTTTCTCAGTATGATTTCGCACATGATGTAAAATACGTACTTCAACAATATTCAGAGTAATCAAAAATATACGCCATGAATTGAACACGTACTTACTCTTTTTTGAAAATTCCCAATTCTAATGCAGTTGATAGTGTTTCATAAGAATAAATTATTTATTAACTCTTAGACTACATTAAGGGTGTTTCAACTTTCAACCCTTCATTAGCATTTCAAAACGGGGGCCACTCGATCAAATTACGAGACCCACAATTCTATATAACCCTTATCTCTTTGTAATAGAGTTCAAAATAGGTTAATAACTATAGATTTGTATCAAACCACGCTTGACCGGCAAAGCATCTGGATTTTGGGTTATAGATTGTGTCAGATTGCATTGTATATTTTTTTTCTTTTGTCAAAGTTAAGTGTCGCTGTCAAATGTTGGAAAAATACAGAGTTATCGAGTCGAAAATCGGATTAATGCTATAAATTATGAGATATTTTTTATGTTTTTATTTGTAGAATATATTGTCTTTAATATCTAAATTATTTTTATTTTATTTTATACGACTTACTTTTTTTTATTTATGTATAATAAAAAATAAATAGTGGTCGATATTATAAACTTGCTCATATAAGCCTCAGATTATTTTATTTAATCTGAGATATAAGCAAAATAAGAGGGCGTTACTGAATATACAAAGTCAGATTTAAAATCTTTATCTCTTATCTTAATCTTTATCTCAAATTATCCTTAAATTTTCTATCTTAAAATTATAAATTAAGAATGATTTGGTTTAATAAAATCAAACGATGTTTTTTTAAATATCTAAAACTGGTTCAGAATTTTCTTCTAATGTTTAACTGGTTTAGGAGTTTCTTCTAACGAGAAGAAACCGTAAGGTAGAAGAAACATCGTAGTTTTTTGTATAATGTGATACTTGTGGATGCTACGTGACATCCTCAGTAAGTTTCACATTTTTTAATGTTAGATATTGACAGACGAGCACTTGAGGTTCACTTGATAGTAGGTGATACAGCCACAGAACATTAGTCAATGATGCGCCGTCGACCTACTTTATACTTCGAGCATTCGGAAATTCATAGCCTGAAACCGAAACGCGCAATATGCACTTCACAGTTTTTGATGACGAACGGTGGTTCGTTACCCGGTCGGAATTTCGATATTCCTCCCACCCGTGGAATGCTGGAAGTTACCAGACGTGGGATAGATATGCCCACAGATAATTATAAACATGTCATCCCGGTGGTATTCGAACCCACGTCCCATCGATGCGCACGGCAGGTATTCTGTCGAACGCGCCAATGAGCTTGTCAGATTATTGGTGGGATTATAAAATGATGACTATTTAAATATACACGTATGTATAAATATAAGCTTGTGCTTAATACCAGATGCATTAAAATTATTCGATAGCTATGCACTCTATTTAAACATTAGTTACTAACTATGATTACATGCAGTTTTGGCAAGCTATGCTTCCTCGTCACAGTTCAAATACTGCGAGTTTCATACAATACTGTACTCCAATGTCATAGAAATAGGGTTGAATCTTCAAAAGCAAACAGGCTACTGACATTTTCTTGTACATACACGTGAAATATCAAGACAAGAATAACAAATGACACACAATTCTATCAGATGTAATTCGATTCTAGATTAGTTCAGACGTTTTAAACAATTCTTTAGTGTTCATCATTTTTGAGGTGTTTTTATTTTGTATTTAGTGCAGCATGAATGTCAAGAAAAGTAAAAATAAACGAACCAAAAATCCCAACGCTTCGGCTCCTCAAAATGTTGTTAATGAAATAAGTGATTTATCTCAAGAAACTAAGTGTGACGAACAAGTAGTCAGCGAAGTTAAAGAAATATGTCATGAAAATATTAATTCTCCTAATGCACCTATTGAAGAAGAACTTGACGTTCAACAAGAATCACCAGTGAAACCGAAACGAAAAAAAGGTAAAAAGAAAAAACAAGAGGAAATACCTGATGATAATAAAAGTTTGGCATTAGCCGTTGATGAAATAAACGAATCTAAATTACAAAAAATTAATGTATTAGGACAGCCATCAGATACACAGAGTGACGGAGAAAATAATACAAAACCCACTAGTCGTAAAAAGAAAAAGAGCAAAAAAATTGTTGAAAAAGTCATAGTTGAAGAAACTAAAGAAAGTATACAACAAACGATACAGGATGTAGATGCTTTACTAATAACACAAGATATTAATATGTCAAAGCCAGAAGTATCCCCGAAGAAAAAACACAAGAAAAAGAAACAAAATATTGAAGGCACAAAATCTGAAGATGCGACTTGTATATCTGCTTTTCAAAAACTTTTAGAACCAGAAAGGTCCCAAGAAGAAGTAGTCTTATCTGACAGTAGTTGCGCTGAGGCTTTAATTCGCGAAAACACTAATTCACAACATATATTGGAATCAGTTTCAACTGGTAAAAAAAGCAAAAGTAAAAAGAAGAACAAAAAAGATAAAAATAATACGCTTGTTGACCCTATTGATGGCACTAAATCTAAAGATCTGACATGTATATCTGATTTTCAAAAACATTCAATACCAGAAAAAACCCAAGAAGAAATAGTTTTATCTGACAGTTGTTGCACTGAGGTTTTAATTCCAGAAAATACAGATTCACAACAAGCATTGGAATCACTTTCAACTGGTAAAAGTAAAAAGAAGACTAAAAAAGACAAAAAGGATTCATCTGTTGCAATTGTAGTTGAGAAAGAAAAGGATAAAGAAGATAATAATGATTCTAAAAGAGTAATTCAAGATGAAGGGTTTGGATTATTAGAATCCAAAGCTAAAATTGCAAAACCTGTCGATAAAAAGGGTAAAGATAAAAAGTCATTTGATATAAAAAATAAACAAATTGAAAGCGACATTATTATAAGTGATGAAAACATCTTCTTGACTTCCAAAAAATATGATAAAATTACTGAAGTAATTGTAGAAGAAATAATAAATATAAAAGTTGAAGATAAAATAAATGAACCAAAAACAGAATTTAAAACAGATTCTTCAATTAATATAAAGGAATCCTTTTTTGATAATAACGCTTCTATAAAATCGAACATTGAGCTAAATAATAAAATTGAAGAATCTGTTATTCAAGAAGCTGGACAAAGCTATGAAGATAATCAGTCAGAAAATGCACCATTTACTGAAGTGCGTCCCTCGAGAAAGAAGAAACGTTCTGGGAAGTCTACAGATGTCGGGCACACAGACAGAGAAGTCAACATAGAAAAAATAAAAAAAGAAATAGATATTTCTTTAGATCCAACATCTTTGATCGATTTACAAAATAGTCCAAATTCAAAAGGCTCAGAAGAAACTAATGTTACACCAGACTTTATTCACTATCCTAGGTCAAGTAGTCAACAGCAGTTTGATAACAATAATAATATGATGATTCGAGAAATAAACTCTCCAGATGAGGTTCGATTAGGAATTCCTATTTTAATGTCAACCCCAGTTATTCAAGGTTCTGGAGAATCTCCAGAAGTACGATCTAAAATAGATCCTTTGAATCTGGAAGTTACCGAGATAAACGTAGAGCCCCCAAACCCCTGTGAAAAAGTTGATATGATATC
The DNA here is from genome assembly GCA_905404175.1 of Anthocharis cardamines. Taxonomy (NCBI): domain Eukaryota; kingdom Metazoa; phylum Arthropoda; class Insecta; order Lepidoptera; family Pieridae; genus Anthocharis; species Anthocharis cardamines. The sequence goes on from FR989974.1 coordinate 8,306,716, forward strand.
TAAAACATCGGATGATATACTCGAGTTAAAGGTGTCCATTGAAAAATCTCTTGCAGAGCTAACGACTATTGAAAAAACTGAACTTGAATCTGAAAAAGAGTTTGAAGAAGTTTTAGCATATAATTTAAAAAATCCACCAGTAGAAAGTTTGGAAACATTGAATGATAGTTCAAAACCAGAATATGAAAAAACTATTGAAGAGAAAAATCCTGATTCGTGTTCACCGCCTGTGTGCCCAGTAAGAAAAGATAAAAAAGGGAAATCTAAGAAAAAACATAAACAATCATTGGAACAGACTGCAAATACAATGAGTACTGCTGCAAGTTCTAGCAGTAATATAAATGTTAGTGAAACAAATAAAAAATCCCAAGAGTCTAGTAAAACAGAAGATAAAGTACAAAAATCAGAAACTGAACAGACCAAAAGTAAACAGCAAAATTTGAGCAATGAGAGTAATTCAATTTGCCCTCTAGAGACTTTTGGTTTAGAAACACCGTTTGAACCAATTGAAAATTTTGAAGACGCTCTAACATCAAGCACTGAAGATATAAACAACACTTTTGAACGCATTGCTAAAGAAGCGAATGCAAACGAGGGATTAAAACATCCAAGTTCATTTCTAAGACCTGAAATAAGTATCACAGAACCAGAAGAAGATAGAAAAAAAGAAGAAAATACAAAAGAAAACCCTGTATCACAGCCAAAAAACTTATTAGGTCAATTCAACATTCCTGTACAATCGAATAAAACAGACTACAAAAAAGAGAAAAATAAACCACCGAGCACAATGCAGGCAAAAGTTAAAATAAAAGATGCAACTGATATTGAAAAATGCAAGCGATCGAAAGAATCACAAACAACAAAAAACAAACTCCTCAAACAACAATCTAGGGAATCATTCTCGTATAAAACGAATGAAAATGATGATTTTGTGTATAAATACAGTTTTAGAAAAGTATTCTTGCCAAATGTTTGTCATGTATGTAAGAAGGAGTTGGGTCAAAGGGTGACGTGTAAATTCTGCAACTTGGTGTTTTACTGCAGTCTAAAACACAAGGATGAAGATTGGTCTCAACATCAGTTTTTGTGCTTTGCCGTGTGCACAATAGCCCATATAAAAGGTAAAACTCACCATTCTACTAAAATCTTATGCCTCTTATGCAATATTACTTAACTAGTTTGAAAGTGGGCAAAAGCCAAAAACAAACAAGTCTTCCTTCTCATAATATTCTAGTACAGTGTTTCCCAAAGTGGGCGATAACGCCCCCTTGTGGGCGCTGCAGGTCTAAAGGGTGGTAAGAGACCCAAAAAAAATGGGGGCGTTGTGCAGAGGCTTGGGGGGCGATTTGTAATTTCATCTAGCTAGGAGGACTCTTAGATACCGACTGAGCTCTTGACTCTCGATTTTAACTTGTGAACAACTATTATTATTAATTAAGAGATTGCTCAAACTCGGTTCGATATTTCTCTCCGCGAAGTTCATATTATATCTGTCCTGTTTTATTCAATAAATGAATATTTAATCTCCGTTAACATAGCTCACAATAATTAATTAATTTAATTTGAAGTTATAGTGGTTTTTAAGATTTTTGAAAAAATGGGGGCGCTAAAAAATAATTTATTCTCAAAGTGGGCAGTAGACAAAATAAGTTTTTAACCCCTGTTCTAGTACATTATTTTTAAAAGGCGAGCTGTTTATTATGTGTTGATTTAAGTCCAAACATCAGGAGTCAGGAATATGGTAAGGAATTAGTGTTATAACCGGAATTAATAAACATTGAACACCATCAAGTAGATAAATCTAGTCCCATTTGTTGATGATAGCACATAAATGTACTGAATATAATAAGAAAAGTTTTCTGGCACCTCTTGCTGCAAATATAATAGACACACCCAGTTGTGTGATTTTTTAACAAAAAATTGTTCAAATTTGATTTCAGAGCAAAAATTTATCTATGGGGATGTTAAAAATATAACGGGTCAAGATTATAGAATCCTCAGAATGCAGATAATAATGTCCTGTGAGAAGATATTGAAACGTAAACTGGTTCCCTGGGAGCAAGAAGCATTGCTGTATCCAAGGATTTGCTCTGATCCCACCTGCCGGGAGTGGAAACAGACGCTGTTGACTGATTGCGAGGGATGTGGACAGGTAGAAGTTGATTCTGTTAAGACGTGTAATTAATGCGAGACGCCGAGCTGAGTGGAATAGAAATAGACCATTGTTGGATTGTAAAGTTCAAATTCTCCGTAACTATAATATGCACGACTAGGATGATATTTTTATAATTCGTTTTTTTATAGTAAAAGGGAATCTTATAAATTTATGTGTTTGTTGTTTTGTTTGTCTTTGGTTAACGGCAACACTGAGTGAAAATTTAACTAGTTTTTTTATACAGCTATATAAAATTGAAAACATAGACTTTTTAACAATATAATATTGTAATGTATGCAAAATTTTATGCATTATTTCTAGTTGGTTTATACGTTATTTGGTATAAGACATAATTCTTTTCCGGGATAAATCAGTTGAGCGACTTAACCGTGGAAACGAACAGACAAACATATAGAGTTACTATAGCATTGTGATTATGTATTACATATACAGTAAAAAGTATATATAATATGGAGTTCAGTATTATTGTAAATAATTGTAAGTAGGTACAGTGCTATAAAAAAGTAGGTACGCAAGACCATTCCATATTGTGCGACTGTGATTTTGATAAAGCTCGGCGATCTAATATCTGATTCCTATACATATGTAAGTATAACATTTTATGATGTGGTGTGAAGAGAGCGAAACGACTATCGATTGATGCACTAAAATTAGCATTTTGCGACGCCAAATAGGTCGAACAGAAGATGAAATGGTCACCAAACGCTTCGTTTTGTTTAGTGATTTTTAAGATAGGTTATGTTTATGATTTGATAATACAGATTAAATAAACAGATAGTGACTCGCTTTTTTAAATTTCGTTTCTTTTTTGAGTGGACTAAATTATACTGCTACAAACCGAATATCTTCTTAATAATTTATAACATGAAACACAAATTAATTATTATTAGATGTTACTAAATAAGAGTAAGTGATAAATAAATACTTAAAAATCTCATAATATCCTAGATGGGTTTTGTAAAATAATTATTAAGACCAATAACATGAATATTTACACCTCTTAGAGATCTCATGGATTTTATTTTCAACGGAGATTCAAGACAATATCAGATAGAAAAGTATGAGATCCGTGAAATACATATGATTCCGCTTCATATCCTCAAAGATACAGCAGTTTACTCATATAATACCATTTCTAGGTGGCTTTTTGCAATCAGCATCCAGAACATCTGCCAATATCGCATCAACGTTGGTGCAAGTCATATGCCCTCTATCAGAAGCTGGTAAGCTACCAGCAAAGTAACGGTCGATTGGAGCCAAGACTGCCCAGTAAGGTTTTACGTGATAACTATCATATGCCTGAGAAAATCAATGAAGTATTAGCTACACTGTACGAGGAGAAAATTGGTAAGAAATTATTTTGTAGAAGAAAACGGTTAAGCGGCGTCCGCGTCGGTGGGAAATTCCAGTTGCAACTAATGATTTTCATCTTTGGTGACAGTATAAATGAACTGGCACGTTCAGCTGTCTCACTTTAACTTTTTAATTTTTTCATCCATGCTTATAGAAAATTATAAACATGTCGTCCCGGTAGGATTCGAACGTCTGTTTACGACAAACTAACTATTGTTGTGTTAGGCAAAATGACCAGCGTTTTCGAACACAAAATAATGCTGAGCCAGGTCCCGATTACAACCACAAGACACACACATTCACACACCTGTGGATTTCAACGATTTATAATTATATAATTGTAGTTTTTTTGTAATTACTATTATAATCGTCGGTTCACAAGTAAAACTCACTAATTGTCATTTTGAATTTAAATAATGTTTACTACTATTGCTTATTTTAATCGTAAACCTACTGCATAACAAAACTATAAAGCGCAATACGTACTTAGTAATTGGTTCTTACGGCAGATGAACGCGTAAAATAAGTAATAATATACAAATTTATTTTTATTCAAAATTACACTTAGTGAGTTTTACTTTTGAACCAACGTATTTTTAATCTTATGTCTATATTGTTTACCGTAGATATGACTGATATACAATACGCAGCACTAACCCAGATCGCTACGGCGCCTCTCACCGCTGCTTACTGCTATCAGATAACTAAGAAGAATGCTAATGGGTTAACTAAGGTAAATATTATATTATAGAAGTTCATCTTTTTTATGTGAGAAATCGACAAATACCAATATATAAGTTTTACTTTAGGACTTTTGGGCAACGTACTTGCAAGCATCTATAGGCGGTGGTAGGTAATATCTTTCCATGCCACCTGCTCATTTGCTCCCTATTGTATAAAAAAGTATGCAGTCAAATACATTTTTATGTAGATATCAAATAATTACATGTCTTATCTAATGGATATCTGAAACTACTCTGGGTTGCCAGCCTTTAAAACAGAGAAACGCATAGCAACAGATTGCTTCCCGAGACACTAGTTCAACTGTTCCTCACCAGAAAAGCCATGAGCGAAACCTAGTATCTTCCTACGTTAGATACTAAACCATACCATAATAATTGTTAATATATAAAATTCTCGTGTCACAGTTTTCGTTGCCATACTCCTCCGAAACGGCTTGAAATTTTTTGTGCTTATCCGGTATCTAAGAGAATCGGCCAACATCTATTTTTCATCCCCCTAAATGTTAGGGGTAGTCCACCCCTAAATTAATTTTTTTTAATTATTGGACGAAATTTTTTGTTTTTATTTTTTTATAATGTGGCATTAAAAAATATATACAACCCCTGCTTTTTTTGTCAAAAAATCTAGACCCGTGCGAAGCCGGGGCGGGTCGCTAGTTGTTAATATAAACAAAACACTTTATTGAACGCCACATAATATGAAAATGAAAATAAAAATTAAAAATGAAATAGCATACAAAAGGCGGCCTTATTGAAATCGCTTCTAGGAAACTAGCGAAATTAGAAGATTAATTAAGAACATAGTTAATAACATAGGTAGGTAGTAGTGCTCTAAAAACAAAGGAATAGAAAACAAAAAAGAAAAGAGATGATAATGGACCATAAATAATACACCAGTTAATAAATAATAAGAGAAAATTAATAATAAAAAAAACATTACAATGTCTATTTGGGATTTATTTGCAAAACCATATTCTATTTCAGAAGTCTACGTTCTCAATACACATCGTAGGCGCAGAACTGCAGTATGAAGCAGATGTATTGAATAAATGGGAGATATTCTTTCTCCACTTGCGACCGGATGTGAAGGATTTGAGAGTGATACTGATCAGTTCAGACCTCAATCCGTCTAACTTACCACTGGATTTGCTCAGTAAAGTCAAGTAAGTTATATTGGTCAGTACTAAATTGAGTAGCAGTACCCAAACACAAAACAACAAAATAAGAGTGGTTAAAAAGAACAATAGGGGCATGCAGTGAAGAACAAAATAAAAAATTACATTGAAAATGGAAGAAATTGAAGATAAGCATCGATTAAAATAACAATTACTAGGCAATAAAATAACAAAGATACAGTATTAAAATAAAACTAAACTACCGCAGACATAAAATCCTTGCCCCATTCTTCTTTCTGAGCATCAAGAAGAATGGTGCGAAGAGTTTTCCTTACTTGCGTTTTAATATATTAAAATGTATTTGTGGTTACAGATTATGTGAGGTGTGTCATTCAAGCAATCGTCGACTTCTGTTACATTTTGAAGACAAGAAAACCTATCAGGATTACTACAGTAGTGAAGACTTTATTCTACCAGATATTGGTATTTATTATTTACCATTTAAAAATTAAAAACAACATGTTAGGTGAATAAACAAAAACCAGTGGGGTTTCTATAATTTACCAAATAATTTGTACTAGATGTAAACTTGTTGGCAGTCCTTTAAATAAATAAATAATTCAAAATAATTAAGCTTTTACAAGTTATTAACTGAAATATATAATAACTAGCTGATGCCCGCGACTTCGTTCGCGTGGGGTTCGCTTTTGAGCAAGCTTTCTTCAAATGACATAATATCCTCCATCCTCTGTACTTGGTGATTGCTTTTGGGAAAGAGCTATCAAATTAGTCATTGACGGTTGCTTTTGCATCATATTATCGACACGTTTAATGGTGGTTGAGATTGGGGTTCGAAGTATGATTTGAAATTCAATAGAAATACCATTGTTGAAAAAATGAACCTGACTTTAAAGAAATTTACTTATTTTTTTTATAAATTTAATTAGTGGTGAAGAATTGAAGATACTGTATCCACCTCGATATTTATTTCATTTAATTGATCATTTTCATTTTGAGACATTTTTTTTAAATTCCCTTTTCCCGGGATTCCTACTCGGGTTTCCGGTGCTAAATGCGGAATCCTCTAAGATACGAAGACAGTCCTTAAGAAGCAATAAAAACAATGTCGAATAATCGTAATTCTGTAGAGAAAGGATGGATGAAAAGGTGAAATAAACAATCTCATAAGAAATACCTTTTCATATAATATTTCAATAATACATTTTCTATTTTTATAATATAGTTCTTTAAAAAAATAAAAAAATAAATACAAAAAAAAAATATTTCCGTTCAACTTCAGATTCGAACTCGCATCTAAGTTACGCAATGGGCCTGCATATCCACTATTCTACGATTACATATATCGGAAATGGCGAAATAATCAAAGTATTTCATTTACATATCAAACTGTGATTGACATCTGACAATTCGAAAAAGTTCAACGCGAGTCAGTTTGCATTGCAATTTGGTGATATGGTGCCTTTAAAATTATTTTTAAATGATGATAACTTTTCTTTCTGAGAACCGATTTCGATAAAACAAAGCCTATATGTTGCCCCGGGCTTTACTTAATATATTTGTGTAAATTGCATGAAAATCCGTTCAGTATCTTCGGAGATTAGCGTGAACAAACAGACAGACAGACAGACAGACGGACAGACAGACAGACAGACAAGAATCTTAAAAATTGCATTTATGCATTCTGCTACCCTTCTTTTATCACCCCTCTTAATTTCTGGTAAAAATATTTAGTGAAGCGTAATTTCGATCCTACTCTTTTATTATATGTATAGAAGATAATATATTTGGAAACTTAAATAGTAAAATAATTATTCTATAAATCGACATTTAATCCATTATTTAAAAATTTTAATCTTTTTAACAAACTCTAGTGATTTTTGATTTGGTTTATTTCGATTAATTAATTGGAACAGGAATCAAATTATGAATTCCTATGTGCAAAGTACCTACTTAACCTAGTTAATTTTATTTACATTAATTATAGTGTGACTAGACAAGATTTTTTTTGAACTATGCACAAATAACTTTCGGGTAATATTAATGACAGTTTGACAATATGGATAATATTGTCAAACTGTCATTAGTATGCCAATTTCGCATATACCTAACATGTTGACGATTTATTATAAATACGTTCAAGAAAGTTCGTGTTTGGCTTGGTTAAATAATTAAATATATTTATTCCTCTTGTAATTTTCAGTATGTGCGTTCAACTCTAGCATTGATAGAGCATCTGTATACACCAACACAGACCACTGGCCGTCCACAGTCGCTTGTATCTCCAAACTGAAGACGCCTTTGCTTCTCACGGGATACACAGTCAATGAATTGATCAGAGATGTATCGAGAGTGAAATTATTGTCCGATTTCAGTGTTATATCCGAGCCGAAGTATAACAGCTTTGCGAGTGTGCGACCCGATAGAAACTTTATAACTGATGATGAAATGCCTTTATTGTTTAAAAATTACTGTTATTCTGTTGTTTGTAGTGCTTAATGAAGGTTGGATATCCGATTTAACTGTAACTATTATAATATATATTTATTGAAATACGTACATTGTCATAACGGTGGTCGTTGGCGCGTTTGGTAGACCTAACTTGCGCTCTGAAGGGTCGTGAGTTTGAATACCGCCGGAACGACAGGTTTATATGTAATTTTCTATAAGCATATTTTCCCCACGTCTGGTCACTTCGGTCTGTCTACGGATACCGAATGCCATCATTGACTTTCTGTGGCTGAGGTATCACCTACCATCAAGTGTTACCTCGTTTGTTAATAACTAACATAAAAAATGCTTTATTATCATATTTTTAAAAGTGCCATAAGTTTGAAAGGATGCGAGAATCGTTTATTCGAAAATAATAATTAGGTATGTTGTACGTAAAAAGTACTTAAAGGTACATTTACATTATGAAATTTCCTTGTACATACAAGAGCAATAATTGAATGCAATAATTGACATACAATAATTGTAAGCAATTGTTTCACGCGGATATTATGTGCTCTATACACCAAGAAAAGTATCGAAACAAAACCTATATCACAGATCAAGAATGTTACGTGTTGTTTAGACCATGCAAGTAATTTATTGCTTCATTTTAATTGTATGCAACAGGCAAGAAACTTGCATCGTGTATATTGTCCTTAAAGAAGAGTAAAAATAAAAGTCTTAAGCAGCAATTTTAATAGGCACTTTGTATGGATAAGACACGGGCTTATAAATTATTCATACAGGTCGAAAGCTTTTGTAACTTCGGTAAGATGAGAAAATGTTTTGTTCATAGGAATCCCTTCCTTAATATTTTAGAGCAAATCCCATTTACATACGGCAAATATTAAACTGTTTATAGACATGCGATTCATGATGATTAGTTGCGTAGCTAGGTGAATAGGAGAAGAATCGCAATACCTCCCCTCTCGGCAAAATTTCTTCAGCAACTGCACAAAACTCATGATTTGCAAATCTTTTGTTGTTATAAATGTTCATATAGTATCTTGAAAAAATAAAATGCTAGAAAGAAGTCTCGTAGATTTATAGCTTCGAGACCTACTACCTCTCTTTCCAAAGCTATGTTTGCCCTACGATAGTTACGACACTGATGATGATTCGATTTTATATTCTCAAATCCAACGTGTTTTGTGTTTTTTTCTATGTATTTTTGTGTGTTTTTTATAATAAAATGTGTAAAAAATATTTTTGTTTTTATTTAAGCTAAATACAGAATAATACTGAATATTTATTAGTATTTTCGAACTTAGGAATAATAAATCGCGATTAAATAAGTTGAAGAACTTTTCTATTTAAAAATAAAACTATTTTTAAAATACGTAATAATTTTATTTTACACGACAACGTACGGTTATTATATTAACGTAACTATTTACAACAATAATTAAATATCACAGATAATAAATAATACTCCAAAACACAGTTGTCTTGAATCACAATAATGTGCAACTACCCTACAATACAATATTCTTAAGACTACGTATAAGTTAAAAATATGCTTTTCAAAATTGCATTGCTTATTGTATATGAAGTTATTGTTTTAATAATTTATAAGGAAAAATCCTGTGAAATTTTCATACAATGCTGATGCTTCACCCTGGAAATGCAAACATAAACAATAGATAATGTTCACTTCCTCGAATAATAAGCATGTTTTATTTAACAATTTGAAATAGTAACCCGTCTGAGATTGAGCAAAGGACATTTTTGAATTAGAAAGTATTTCTTTTGTAAATGCAAATTACTTTCTCTTATTAAAGTAACAGTCACGTTGAACTTGTGCAGTTAAAGTATGCACGATAATATGATGAGAATTATATCATTAACACTTTTTACATATATTAATGTTTTTTGTGGTGTAGCGGTTTGACACGTTTGTTAAAAATACAAGATGGCTTCATTTTGGCCAATCAAATTCGACTTCCGCTTTTCCGGTGAATGTTGCCAGTTTGCAATATTATGTGATTAACGGGTTGTGGTAATGACTGACATTTTATATTAGGAAGTCGGCTAAAAGACTAGAATCCATGATGATAGAAGTCCATGACGGATTTCAAATTGAATTCATTTTTTCAGTTGTTCCTTCATTATTTACAGTTAAGATAGTTTTTATTCTTAAAATCGAGTTATTATAATATTAATTAATTAATTTTAAGCTACTAACTTACTTATTAGAGAATTTAGATTAATTGTACTTGTAATATAGAGGTAAAAAATGTAGGTGAACGTTTATAAACACATCTTTGTGTGCCAATTGAGCATTTTGGTCTCATTCTAAGGATTTTTGAACGCTCGAAGTAAAACGTAGGTCAACAGCGCATCATTGACAGGCTGGGGCGTCACCTACCATAAAGTGAACCTCATGCTCGTTTGTCGATATCTTCGATCAACAATACTATGTCAATGGCCGATATCTATCATATTTTTTTTTATTTCCCAAAGACCAAAGTTCGCAACTACAGAGCTATAGATAATAGAATCAGGAATGAAGCCGTTGAAACAGTCGCCGCCGAGAGACCGGGCTGCTGGACAAAAATATTATTCAGACAATACTTATATAAAAAAAAATCTAACAGCAAATCACAACTAGAAAACCAAACTGACACTAAACGAAAAATGTGTAGAGGAAGGGAGGTGTGCTCTTCCTCCAACCATCTCCTCGAACCACTGACTGGCCGGCCTGATGAGATGTTGTATATATACTTAGCGCGCACAGAAACTTTGATAGCGCGATTCAGGATTAGACGTTTTCGTATTGTTTCTTGTAGCGGATTGTAGATGTCGCTACAAATGTATTTTTTGGAACTTCCCGCTTAAAGTTCTCGTAACGTGTCCGAGTTCCCAATAATGACACAGTGATACTTGCGCCATCTAGCGGCATACAGTTGACCTTTTGAAGTTATGTCTTTACATTTTGAAGACAGGCGTTGATTGTTGACGTCAGTATTCGTTTAGTGACGGTTTGATTTTCAAGGTGCGATATTTAACGACCGAAATATAAAAGCAAATAATACATGCTTTAATAAGCATAAAATCATGCTTTCACACAAAATATAACAAAAAAGATAGGTAAAACGTGCTTAGGGGTGACGTGTAGTATCCATAAATTACATCATACTAATTTTATGATATCTTCATCATCCTCGCCCCTTTCTTGTCACAGGTGCTTAAATTTATCAACCCCCCACCCCTCTGGTGTGTATAACATATACATACATATACATCACGCCTCTTTCCCATCGCGGTAGGCAGAGATCACGGAATTCCATATGCTCCGATCCTTACCGATCTTTTGCTTTCATACACACTCGACGGTTACGAGTACTTTTGACCTGGCCCTTTTGCAGAACGTCCCCGATCTGATCGAGGTACGTTCGCCTAGGTCGACCACTCCCGACTCTCCCACTCACACCAGTTTCTTTTTCGTTTCCCTACTTTCATCCATCCTTTCTACATGCCCAAACCACCTCAACATACCTTTCTCAATTCTCGTCACTACATCGTCTTTTACTCCACAACGCTCTCGAATTTTGCCATTTCTTAATCTCTCTATCATGTGTAAGCCTAAAGTTATATTTAGAAGGCAAATATTTTTAAGTGTTTCAATACTTTAAACATCGTATGACGTCACGAAACTTAGGTCTTGTTACACAATGTCACAATTTGACCCCCCCTTAATGTGTGATGTAATTTATGGAGGGGACCTTAGTATAGATTAAACAGAAGATAATACACAAATATTAGAAAACAAAACAATACAACAAACAAATACAAGGCATACAAAAACATAAATTTAAATGATCGACAGTTATTATTAGCAAGTGAGTGGTTATGGGCTATAAATATAGATAACAACCTCGTCTGGTTGTAAAATTTCTGTAGAATTTTCCATTGAAAAGTCTGAACTTAGCATTTCATCAACATCTGTTGTATCTCCATAGCTATTTGTACTGGTCTCTTCTGTCTTACTAATGTTATCTTCGGTTGTGAAATCTAAAATTTGTGATGAAAGATTTGTGAATAGAACATTAAACTCATCATTTTTAATGTTATCAACTTCAGAATCCTCAATACTGTAAGTATTATCTGTTGTTGATGGAAATTCTTCTAAAAATTCATAATTTTCCGTTAAAGAATCAAAATTAGGTTCTGTTGTGTCATTTTCATTTAGATATAAAAATTCTGTTGTAGTTTCTTCAGATGATGTTAAAAATTCATTTAGTTGATGTGAATTTACGACTTCTGTCGTCGTTTCTTCGTTTAAAGTAGTTAATTCTGTTGTTGATTCTGTCGTGCTACTTATTTCTATATTAGAAGTATCAGTAACCGATTCAGTAGTAGTTTGAGTATCTAACTGATGTTTGTCTATTATCTTTTCACTAATATCTTTAGTCATATTCATTAAAATTTCAAAAATAAAACTATCATTTACAGATAAATTATCTGTTTGATTAAAATTTTCAATAGTATCTATTAATAGGTGTTCAGTACTATTTAATCTATGATCACTATTATTTTCTGGATCAAAATTTGATTCTAGATCAAATTGATCATTCTGGAGGGTATAATTTTCTTTGGTTGTGGGTTTTAAAGTTGTGACTTCTTCAGTATTTTGATGTTTGTGTGTGTTTTTGGTGTATTTGGCGATGTATGGGCCGAGGGTAGTTTCCACATAATCTCTGAGTTTGTGACATTTCTCTACGGTGTTGACATCGTTGGAACTTCCCCAGATGATGAAACCGGAGGCGTTGGATTTGTATAAAGATTGGAGTGCCGTTGCTAAGTCTCCCTGGAAATTAAATATATGATGCAATACAAGATATTACATCCTTCTAATACTTAATACCAAATAGATTGTTTGAATAAAGTATGATATCTTAAAATTAATAATATTAATATAGAATTACATCAAAAACACAAACACTTGTTGACGGGCTCATTGGCGCGTTCGGTAGAACACCTGCCGTGCGCATAGATGGGTTCGAATCCCACCGGGACAACATGTTTATAATTTTTTGTAAGCAAGTTTTCCTCAAGTCTGGTAACTTTGGGCATTGATCGTGTGGGAGGAATATCGAAATTCCGACCGGTTAGCGAACCACCGTTCATAGATGGCATGTACATAAAAGCTGTATGCAAATTTGTCAGAGAACATCCTGAATATTTTAAGAAACAAGGTGATATAAATACGCTCATTGATACGAGATACAAAAATAAATTATATTATCCGACGTGCAGAATAAATATGGCAAGCAAAAGTACTATATTTATGGCAATAAAAATTTATAATAAAGTTTCAGATAACATTAAAGAATTACCAACACATTTATTTTTAAGAAGGTTGACGAAATGGTTAATGACAAAGCAATTTTATAATATTAATGAATTTTTGTATAGTAACAATAATGAATAGGTTTTGACATGTATAAAAATTGACTGTAAATATTGACATGTACTATCTATAAATTGACTTTGAAAAATGTTGAATTTCTAAACAATCAAATTATAATGTTGTCATGTTTCTTTTTTTTTAAATAATGTTATTTTTGCACGCCCAATATACGGGCAGAATGTCTAGAACTCAACCAAACGTGTACATCTGTAACCACTACATTCTGGCAAATAAATGTTTTTGAATTTGAATTTGAATTTGAAAAAATTTGAATTTGAAAACCCGTGAAGTGCAAATTGCGCGTTTCGGTTTCATTCTATGAATTATGAAATGAAATCATTGACTGATGTTCTGTGGCTGAGATGACGTACCATCAAGTGAACCTCATGCTCGTCTGTCGATATTAATTATAAAAAACACACCGCAAGGGAGAACTGTTATAGGTTTTGTTTTCAATTTGCTGGATTATTTTACATCAAAAAAAGTATTACATAAAAAAATCACAAACACTAAATTAGAAGGAATCCCTTTAAACACTAGTATTAATATCATGTGATATGAAACCTTTTAATATATTTTTCGGTTTGATAATAGGAAGATGATATATCTTTAGATTCGTTACGAACCTCTTTCAAAAAGCCCCCATCTCTATATCGATACCAGAAGTACGGCAGTATGGGAGTGCCTCGCCTCTTGAGCCTCGAGGCTTCCCTCAGGCGGCCTCTGATGAGGGAGGACAGTTCTGATGAGGAGAGGTCCTGGGAACTGTACACTGAGGGGTACAGGGCTGTACTCTCCGCCCACAGCCAGTAGGCCCTGGAAATATCAGTATGATTAGAAGATCAGACAGATATATTATCTTAAGAAATATCTAAGCCTACCCGAAATAGGAAAGAGGCATGATATATATGTATGTATAAATAATGTGAAATTTGTTTTTTTGCGGAAAATGATTAATGAGGAAACTATTAGTAATAATTTATTAATTGAAAAGATTAGTTTAGTTTTTGGAAATATTTCAAACCGAGGTTATGGAATAACATAAAAAAAAAATCATTTAAAAATGTAAATCCAGATTTATATTATATATGATATTATACCAGTATAATCCATGTACAATTAAGGCAACATTCTGTTATTTTCGGCAACGGTATTACTTACTTTAAACCCCTTCCTTAAAAATCAAGTACACATAAAATGACAATCTTACTTATCATTTTCCTCCATAACCTTCGAGGGACAGTCTTCGAGCATGTTGTTGCTGGCCATGTTGAAGCAGTACGGGAAGCCGTAGTACCCCCACAGGGCCCCGGGCCGCAGCTGCTTCGCGACGGAGATGGTTGTCTGCATGAATGTACGCGCGGCTTCTTCAAAATGCTGTTTAGCCTGAAACAGGATTGCCTAATCTTATACCTCAATTTGCCTTGAGGGTACATTGGGGTGTTGGGTAATATGTTGTATATACAAATATTAGGTACCTACTTTACTACAGGTATATTGAAAAGCCGATAACCGTTCATAGACTGAAAAACCGTGATGTAAATATTTCGGTTGCGCTCTATGGATTACCGAATCCACGAAGTAAGTTGTATAAAGTATACATCAGCCTCCAGTTGGTGGGTAATGGCGAAATGGTGATACTAAGGTGTAACCTATAAGTTCTGTTTATTAAAGATAGATAAAACGCCTCACATAACAATCGAAGAGGAAACGTCTCCTTCGGTATAATAACTTAATAACCACGCAAGGACGCCATGCCTCTAGAAATATAATAAAGAAAAGGAGATGGTGGAATGAGATGGTGCAGCTCTGATACATATTACCCGAAATAAAGCCGATTCTAATTGACTAGACTAGTAATCAGTATTATTCACCCATCGCAAAGTTAAATGAGACTATTATCTTAGTTTTAACATTACTAAATCCATAAACTTGCGAAAAAATATTCTAATTGTGATCCTCCTACGACGTGGATATAGGGGAAAATGTGTATATCGAAATTGCGATTGAAGGATAGTAAATGATCATTATTCCTAAGAAGTCATCAAAATAATACATTTCAATTTTAATCTGAACACATTCCACAATCGTCCTAATTACCGCAGTGAGTTATGTAGGTCGGTTTGCGCACGACATGTCGTAATCAAGATGTTGCTAAATCATGATGCTGTGTTTTAATTGTGCTATTTAGATTGGATGGATCTTCTATATTTAGCTACCACTTATAAAGGCGTCGCTGAAAATCAGTGTGTAGGTTATGGATGCATGTGGGGTTTCATGTTCAAATCGATTTCTGAAAAATGGGTCTCAGTTGCATCTTTCACGTTTCGGCTATATGATAGATGTTCATAGTTTTTTATAGTAACACTATTAATTTCATAGCTTTTAAAGAAACACTATTAAATTCATAGTTTTTACAGTAACACTATTAATTTCATAGATTTACAGTAACACTATTAATAATATTGTCTTTTATTAACGCGAGTATCACACATTTAAATAAAATACTGTATACCGGATTAAAACGCGATTTATTATTAATATTGTTTAAATTATTTATCCCGACGTTTCGGATGCTTTTCAGCAACCGTGGTCGCGGGGAGACAACGGGATAAATTATTTAAACAATATAAATAATAAATCGCGTTTTAATCCGGTATACAGTATTTTATTTAAACACTATTAATTTCATAGTTTTTAACAGAAACACAATTAATTTCATAGTTTTTACAGTAACACTATTAATTTCATAGTTTTTACAGAAACACTATTAATTTCATAGCTTTTACAGTAACACTATTAATTTCATAGCTTTTACAATAACACTATTAATTTCATAGCTTTAACAGTAACACTGTTAATTTCATAGTTTTTACAAGAACACTATTAACTTCATAGCTTTTACAATAACACTATTAATTTCATAGCTTTTACAGAAACTATTCATTTCATAGATTTACAGTAACACTATTAATTTCCTAGCTTTTACAGTAACACTTTTAATTTCATAGATTTACAGTTACACTATTAATTTCATAGTTTTTACAGTAACACTATTAATTTCCATAAAATCGTTAAGGTCGGGCTGGACACAGAGAGCTCAATCTTCTCACACTTGTCTGTGAAAAAACATGATCAGTAAAATCTATACAGAAATGTGTCTGCCCAATGCACTACTAGGGGTCTTGGATTCACTTTATCCGTGAAAATATTATTAAATTTTTATTTAATTTTAGTTACTGTACCAATTCTCCCTTCAAATATGTCCACGTTTCCGTTTTCGTTGTCCAATCGAAAATTATCAAATATTTCGAACTAACCTCCGCTACGATCCAAGCCTTAGGCCACCACCAGTGCTTCTTATGTTCAATGTCGTAGGAAACGTCCTTATACGGCGTGAGCACACCGAAATTCTGCCGGAATACCGGACGCCATGATTCAAAGTCGATTATAGCAATACCTGAAATATAGTATTAAATTAATTTTATTTGTAAAAAGATTTCAACTGCAGCTTTTCCTCAAATTGAGTGAAATTTTAGACTCTCCAAAAAGTAACCAAAACCAAAAGTTGCAGGATTATCAGTGTTGCAATTCTCATTTAGAGAATTGCCAGTACCAACTCTGTAAAAAATAGATGGCTTCCGAGGAACTTGGCCGAATTTCAATTCAGATATATATCGCTAGTCAAATGCAGGGAAAAATTCTTTGAAATCGTTTCATGTTTAGTACAGATTTGTATGTAGAAAAATGGTCAATTATAAATGTAACAGTTCCATTCCGTGATCTAATCAATTATAATTGATAATAATTATTAGAGCGATGGGAACTGAACCCAACAATGACCTTGGCACGGCTAAACTAATTACAACTGATTTATGTGTTCGTGATAATTTGACACTGTTGCTTCCTGAACTATTTATTTTTTATGAACACATTGTATTGGATTATAATATGAATGTATAAAATTGTTTTGGTTTGCAATCCAAATGCAAAAAGAACTATTAACATTTTAACTGTAGGTTTGGAAAATACACATTTCTGTGTCTGTTTTATTGTACTTTAAATGGGTTTAGACCTTAGGCCACAGAATCTATATCAGCCTTTTCATCTATTCCGTGGTTTAGACGCGCTTTTGCGGATCTCTCAAGTCTCAACGTATCATCGAGTGCCTATTATAATGTTTTGGCTTTTGGACAAGTCAAGACTAATAAGAATAATATACAAACGTAAATATATATATGTTTTAATTATCTGTTATCTTATTTATATTAAATTAAGTAATTTTTGATTTGGTTGACTTGTTCAAATTTAACTTAGTAAACTATATGTACTTAAGTACTTACACCTCAACCTGAGCCCAGTCAGCAAAAAAACAATTTAAATTCTTTATTCAAGTTGATTATCGTATGAATACAAACATAAGCAAGCGTAGGCGGTATGATCTCACTGGCTTGAATTAATTGTTTTTTTGCTCAGTGCTTAATGTACGGTCAGCAAAAACACATTATTGACGTATGGTCAGCAAATTTGATTATTACAATAAAAACTTCGTCACGTCTCTACAGAGTGACATTAGCATATTTCAACATGACTAATCAAGGACATTCTGCTCGGAGTATAGAAATTAAAAAAAAAAACTTGAGCCGTATTAAGCTGAATTGATCGATATAGGCTTTAAAGCAGGGACTGAATTCCGGTTAATTTACTATGGGAGTTATACCGGTATAATAAAGGTTTTTGTTAATATTCTTTCGTTTTTATTCATATTTACTGAAAAAAATTACTGTGGTAAGTTTAGTGAGTATTACTCTTTAAAACTAATATCATGGCATCTCAGTCAGATACGTATACCTATTGGAAAATAAAAATTAACCGGTTTCAGTCCCTGCTTAAATATAAAATGTCGATACTTACAGATGAAACTCTATAAAACAAAATTGATAATATAATATTTTGATTATTCTTACATACTATTAAATTTCAAATTCAAATATAACTTTAGTCAAATAAACGTTTGCAAGTTTTTTTTGTGAATCTTTTTTTTTTTCTTTTTTAAAGCTACCAAATTCGGAATAGTCACCGAGAGGTATATTTACTAATTCCTGCTAATAATAATCCTGTATATATAAATGTGAAAGTTTATCAGGATGTTTGGAAGGATGTTTGTTACTCTTTTAGGCAAAAACTACTGACCGGATTTTGATGAAACTTTACAGTATTATTGTTTATCCTTCAGAATAATTTATAACGATATTGATTAATTTGGTCAAATTATATAATATTAGCATTACACCCCGGCTTCACACGGGTACAATGTAGATGTACTATACACAAGAAATAGCTTCTGTTACTCCTGGATAATGTAGCTTTCTATTGGTGAAAAAAAAATTAAAATTGGTCCAGTAGTTTTAGAGTTTATTCATAACATACAAAAATAAAAATCTTTCCTCTTTATAATATTATTATAGATATAGATAATTGCCTCCTTTTATTATTGTAGTAGTGATGCTTATTTTGTAACTAGCGAATTTGATTTGTAGTATTGTATATTTTTTTACGTTATGTAAAGTGTGTGTAATAATATCCTAGTATGTAATAGTTTTTGTTTTTTAAACGACTATTGTTTACACTTTCCGTAGTTCTCATACCGCTCATATAACGCTTATTGTGCCATTCATTTGTTTACATGTGATAAATATTGTGTTTGTTATTTCCTTATGTTTTTGTTGACAATTTTTTTTATTACACATTTTTAAAAAATGAAATATTTTGCCTAAGTATAATAAGCTGTGCTCCCGAAAACTAAGCGCATAATCTTCCCAATATAAAAATATATAAAAATCTTGTGTTTGTGGGAGCATTCCTCCGAAACGACTCGACCGATTTTTATGAAATTTTTATGTATATTTGGTATGTAATATGTATGAGAATAGGTTGTAAAATATATTTCATACCGCTAGGTGATTTGGGTGTCCCTATTCAGATTTTTTGGCAAAAAATTGATTTGGTCTCATTTTCTCCATTAGTAAAGCTGTGCGAAGCCGGGTTGGACAGATAGTTACGATAAGTCAAACCATTCACTTGTTTATGGAAATGAAAATGAAACAGATCTAAGCTAAAAACTAAATATCTATACTTATTATTATTAATTCATAATAATATTATAAAGAGGAAAGATTTGTATTTTTGAATTTTTGTATGTTATGAATAAACTCAAAACCTACTGGATCGATTTAGAATTTTTTTTCACCAATAGAAAGCTACATTATCAGCGAGTAACATAGGCTATTTCTTGTGTGAAGCCGCCATTGCACCCGTGTGAAGCCGCGGCGCGCTGCTAGTAGTATTTATATCTAGTATAATTGTACCAAGTTTGTGTTTTATTCATTAAAAAGGGCGAAAATTATTCGTTTAGAGGCAGTTTAACTAGTTGTTAAATCTAGGTCAAGAGTACTTCAACGTCATCAATGATTGAAGTCCATTTAAAAATAGAGATAAAAACGACAAATTAAAAATTTACCCGCTATGTAGGTCAACTGGAAAACTGTGAGCTTATGGAGACGATTAATTGGTTTTTATGTCAGATATCGACAGACGAGCATGAGGTTCACTTGATGGTATCTGATACCTCAGCCACAGAACGTCAATCAATGATGCGCTGTCGATCTAATTTTTACTTCGAGCATTCGGAAATCCATAGAACGCCAAATCCATGAAACCGAAACGCGCAATATGCACTTAACGGTTTTTCCATCTATGAACGGTGGTTCGTTACCCGGTCGGAATTTCGATATTCCTCCCACCCGAACAATGCCCGAAGTTACCAGACGTGGGGAAAACATGCTTACAGATAATTATAAACGTGTGGTCCCGGTAGGATTCGAACCCACTCGCCATCGATGCGCACGGCAGGTGTTCTACCGAACGCGCCAACGAGCCCGTCAAATGTGGTTCATCTACATTATAGTATTATAAAGAGGAAAGATTTGTATTTTTGTATGTTTGTAACGAATAAAGCGATTTCAAAAATTCTTTCGCCAATAGAAAGGTACGTTATTAGAGAGTAATATAGGCTATTTTGTGTGTAATACATCTATACTGCATCCGTGCGAAGCCGGGGCGTATCGCTAGTTATGTCTATTTTACTTTCTTTTAGTATTATAACTCTATTTCATTTTATGATTAATCTATAAGTCTTGGTGCTTACTGTAAGTTTTCTTTATAACAAATTATCATCCAATAAAAGTACATACCTATAACCCAACCTTATTTATTCAAGACCCAACTAAAACAACATAATATAAATAAATGAATGTTGATGTTTAAAGGGGGTTTTGAATGGTGGGTCACGGCTTTGACACTAAAATAAGTTTAAAATTTAATTCTGTGATTTTGTAATATTTTTTTGAGAATAAAAATGATTTAAATTAATTTTATAAAGTTGCAGTACATTTTTTTCTAGAACTTGCCATTCTCTATGGTAACTGTTCGTGGCTAGGTCGATTCTCGTTTTACTGACGGCGACTCAATCGATGAATGACAGACTGAAATTGATTGGTGAATACCGTTTATCTATATGAATTGTCAGACTATTTAACTCGCCTTCGCTAAGATGTACAACAACAACAACACTAATTTGAAATAAATTCTATGATTATAAAAGTTGAAAATAGTTATGCAAATAATTCCATTAAAAAGAAAATTACCGCTAAAATCTGTGTCAGGTATACTCTGGGATACCGCATTTCTGAACGCATCCAAGTGGCCATCTAGACTCCCCTCCTGTGGAACGCCACCGTTTCGAAATTTGAATTTCCCGCTGCTCTCATCCTTCAAGAGCGCGGGAAACAGCCCAGGGTCATACAAAATGGCGATATTTTCTCCTAAAAATCGATCATCTTTGTTTTGTATTATACCATACTTTTCATGTAAATTATCGAATGGAATTTTCTTTGATTTGCATTGCATGGTCGGCACGTTCCAGTATACTCGGAAGGGTTTTTTGTAGTCTCTGGGAACGTCTGGCATATCGATGACATAATAACTGTTGCTGGAACAAGATAAAATTATTTTGAACTGGTCACACTGCATTTTTAAGTTTATTTTTGTTTTCATATGTAATCTTGATCATGCCAAAATGAGGGAGATCCAATATTCTTTATTTAAACAAAAAGGAAATCAGGTGTTTGAGCCCCATAGGTGATGAATTTACTTAAATTAAAAAAAAAAATACACCAATGTAAATTTGACGGGCTCGTTAGCGCGTTCGGTAGAACACTTGCCATGCGCATCGATGGGTCATGGGTTCGAATCCCACCGGGATGACATGTTTATAATTTTCTGTAAGCATGGCTTCCCCACGTCTGATACCTACCTTAGAGCATTGATCGGGTGGGAAGAATATCGAAATTCCGACCGGGTAACGAACCACCGTTCATAAATGGAAAAACCGTGAAGTGCACATTGCGTGTTTCGGTTTCAGTCTATGGATTTCCGAATGCTCGAAGTAAAAAGTAGATCGACAGCGCATCATTGACTGATGTTCTGTGGCTGAGGTATCACCTATCATCAAGTGAACCTCATGCTCGTCTGTCGATATCTAACATAAAAAAACCCGACTCATGGACGTCATTTATCATTTAATTAAACAAAAATATCGCTTTATTGATCACAGATTCACACAGATATGGAATCCTGAAGTTCTGGGCGTAGTTTTATTCACCTTTTTTAAAACAGGTCCCGCTGGTATTTGCCTACTCAAATATTTTACGAGCATCGAGCGTCAAGGCTCATAGCTTTTTAGGTATATCATAAAGTAGGGAAACGAGAAAACGTCTTATAATGTCACCTATTGTGGTCTTTTGTTACGAGTGAAGAGTTCTTTAATACAGATTCATTAATTATAACTCAAAGTAGAGATCTAAACTAATATTATAAGAAATGATTTGTTTCTTTGTTACGATCTCAAAAAATAATTAACATATTTTTTTAAGAATTACCAAAAAGAGTTACAGGTTTTCAGTGTCGATTTGAAGTATTTTTGAAGCGTTCATTTATGAAGCGTTCATCAATAAATTATGATTCTATATGTACCTAAATCGTAATCAAGATTTAAAAAAATAATCATTAATTTGAATAATTTATACATTAAGGTATTTCAATAACAGACAAAAACTTTACAATAACTACTTTCTAATTATACTTATATATTATTATATTATACTTTATAATTTATTTGAGAAACGAGTAATATAATTAAGTATTAACCCATTTAGAAAAAAATAATAAATCGGTCGGTGAAATTTTAATCCCTGTGATTTACGATCAATTAATTTTAATCGTTAATGATGAATATTTTTTAATCATTAACCATGCGTTTTTATCTTCTAGCTCATTCACAATGTAATAAACCAATTCAAATATTTTAGAATTTCGTCGTTGCGCCTGCCAAATTCCATATGTGCATTTTTTTGATTTTTGGTTTTTGCACAAAAAATCATCTTCGTTTTATTCTCTACTGTGTTACTAAAATTCTTTTTGTGATATTCGAACTGGAAAGGAGTTTAACTAATTCCATGTGTTTTGACTGTTAAGAAAAACTCCGTATGTGAGTCAATAATACGTTTTTCGTTGTTTCCCATAACTATACAAAAATGCACATATGGAATTTGGCAGGCGCAACGACGATTTAAGAGATTTGACTATCAGATATTTTGAATAATCAGCTGTTTCTATAAACATTTTCTCTATAGACGTATAAATAACGGATTTGTGTGATTTTGAATTAATATATTTTGCCTTGACATTGACAAGTTCAATAACCTGTGACACAGATCTTTGTTAAACAGTAATCAACGATTATTTTTTGCGATTTCAGTTCTTATCGGCTTCTGTTAAGGACTGTTCTGGCATTACATACATTTGGGAATATTCAGACGTAATTTGGCAGAGAGTATCTTTCTCACCTTTCTCCAACATTTTAATTATAGCCTTATATGAATCAAGGTTTTAATGTGGAAATTTATCTTGAATATTTCTAAAATACTATCAATACTAAGATAATTCTATAAACAATGTTTCCTTTTAACCCACTTTCAAAAAAGAGAGAAGAAAAAACGTAACGGATTAAATAGGTAAATATTAATGTATACTCGTATATACATAATATTATAAAGAGAAAACATTTGTATTCTTGTATGTTACGAATAAACTCAAAAACTACTGGACCGATTTTAAAAATTCTTTCACCAATAGAAAACTTTTTTTTTATTATTTCAGAGCAGAAAACCGAGCAGGTGGTTTATCTGATAGTAAGTAATCACCACCGCCCATGGATATCTACCACTCGAAGGTCTCAGATGCGTTGTCGGCCTTAAAACTACATTATTAGCTACATTATCAGCGATTAACATAGGCTATTTTTTGTGTACATCTATATTGCACCCGTGTGAAGCCGGGGCGCGTTGCTAGTTAGGTATATCTAAATTAATATTATAAAGAGGAAAGATTTGTTTGTTTGATACGGTTTAACTCAAAAACTAACAAAAACTACACGACCGATTTAAAAAATCACCAATAAAAAGCTACATCTTCTAATAGGTATATAAAATTCTCGTGTCACAGTTTTCGTTGCCATACTCCTCCGAAACGGCTCGACCGATTCTTACCAAATTTTATATGCGTATTCAGTAGGTCTGAGAATCGGCTACTATCTATTTTTCATACCCCTAAGTGATAAGGGTTGTTCACGATTTTTTTGTTTTTATTTTTTTATTATGTGGCATTAAAAAATACATACAACCCCTGCTTTTTTGTCAAAAAAATCTAGACCCGTGCGAAGCCGGGGCGGGTCGCTAGTTACATATATTAGCGAGCAACATATTATGCTATTTTTTTGTGTAAAGTAACATTGCACCCGTGCGAAGCCGGGGCGTGTTGTTAGTTATATATATTATATTGTTTCGAATGTAGCAAAATAAGTGACGGACAGACCGCAAGTTCAGTTAAAAGTGTTTTTCATTTAAATGATCAAAGCTGGAGTCCCGCAAGGAAGTGTATTAGGTCCGGTCCTTTACCTATTATACACTCGTGATATCCCAGTGCTACAAAAAAAACACCATTGCTACCTTTGCTGATGATACGGCAATACTGGCTGTCGAAAATAACCACGAAGAAGCAACAAAAACTATTCAAATAGCTACCAACAAAATTTATGATTGGACACAAAAATGGAGAATTCGATTGAACGAAAGTAAATCGGTTCATATCAATTTCACCAACAAACATGAAAAGTACTATCCTATTTATATAAATAACGTTGTTGTACCGTATGCTAACACAGCAAAATACCTTGGCATCACCTTAGACGCGAAGCTTCGCTGGAAAGCTCACGTTAAAAAGAAGCGAGATGAGCTCAGGATAAGATATAAAAATCTTAACTGGCTAATTGGAAAGAGCTCGACTCTTTCAGTAGAAAATAAATTAACTGTATACAGACAAGTCCTGAAACCAATATGGACTTATGGCATCCAGCTCTGGGGCTGCACCAGTTCAACCAATATCAAAATGATACAATCTTTTCAAAATAAAGTACTAAGAGATATTGTAAATGCTCCCTGGTACGTTCGCAACGTCGACATTCACAAGGACCTTAAGATAGAAAGCGTCGACAGAGAAATTCAAAAGCACGCCAAAGCTCACCATCAGCGACTTCTTTATCATGTGAATGTCGAGGCTGCCCAGCTCCTCGATACCACTGGACTAGTGAGAAGACTCAGAAGGACGAAACCTTTTGAGTTAGTGTAACCTAGCATACACATTATTATGCAAAGTGAGAACAAAGTGGAAAGTGCAAGTGAACACAGTGACAATTATTAGTGTTAGTGTAATAAGACAATGTTTTTAAGGACACCAGTGGGTGAACTTTAAATTAAGAAAATAACCCTAGAAGATTAAGTTAAAATAGAACTGTTTATTAGCCTCTGTTGGCTAGATTACAGTAGTTTTAGATAAAAAAAAAAAAAAAAAAAAAAAAAAAAAAAATTTAAATGATACTGGCTATAAAAGACAGTGTTTAAAGGAAGTGCTTAATTCGTCGCGTGTATGTACGAGTATGTATACTGGTTACTCAGACATAATTGGTTCGATATGAATTAATCTTGTTATGTTCATGAAATATACAAGTGGTCCGCCAGGCTTTTTCTTTAACGTCACAAATACACTTTTCAGAAGTCCTTTTTTATGTTAGATATCGACAGACGAGCATGAGGTTCACTTGATGGTAAGGTATACCTCAGCCACAGAACATCACTCAATGATGCGCTGTCAACCTACTTTTTACTTCGAGCATTCGAAAATCCTTAGAATGAAGCCGAAACTCATAATATGCAATTCACGGTTTTTCCATCTATGAACTGTGGTTCGTTACCCGGTTGGAATTTCGATATTCCTCTAACCTGATCAATGCCCGAAGTTACCAGACGTGGGGAAAACATGCTTACAGAAAATTATAAACACGTGGTCCCGGTGGGATTCGAACCCACAACCCATCATCGATGCGCACGGCAGGTGTTCTACCGAACGCGCCAACGAGCCCGTCAAAAGTCCTCTTTTCGATTTATTTACCATGAAAATGCGAAAGATATCCTAAAGCATCTTATCTGCTATTTTCAAGGGAGCTCTTTCGAATGGCGCAATTTAAATTTCGATTAAAATAAATTTCTCTAAAGGGTAAAAAAAATATTTTATTTGTATTATGTTACCTTTCTTTTACCGTTCCCTCTTAATTTATTATAAATACGAGCTTTGACGAGAGGGTTTGAATATTGATTTGTTATAACTACGGATGGGATTACTTAACCAAAATAAAATAAAAAAATTTATTTATTTATACTAACCTTTAGTCTATAAAAATAAGAAAAAATTACAAATATTAAAAGAAAACAAACTTTACGTTATTTACAAGGTGTACCGATAAACCGTTTGCTCTCATTCCATAGTTAGATTTGACAGTTGTTATTTTGCGTTGACCAGCATTACTGAAATCAGGGTTTAATTTCTACAACAGACCTAAGGACGAGGACTATTCGACCTCTTTAATATTAACTGTTTGTTTCAAAACCAGTTTAAGCTAGAACAAATCATAGCAATTTAATATTATTATTTATTAGCATTGATAGAGTTTTTTAGAGGTCCAATCCAATGACTTCCGGTTGCGAACTATTTATTTAAATAAGGTGTCATAGATAGGTAAGTATACAATAAACATGGTTTATTTAAAACATACATGAATAATAATCCCAAAATTAAAGAAAAAGTTTAACTAAATAACTACAAAAGAAAAAAAATGACAAAATGCTATTAAAACTTGTTTAAGTTATGATATTTATAAACAAGAATCGTACTTAGGTCTTATTCTAGAACGACACTTAATTGAAATTAGACTCGAGAATTGATGAATATCCGCTCAAGGCGAGATTATGTTTGAATCCAGTTCCAACTGATTGTGAGTTTAACTCAAATTGTGTTCTGCCGGGCTAGCATGACCGCCACGAGATATATCTCGCGCGAGAGAAGACAAACTAAGATGATAAATATCTCAATATATTATGTCTCGACATCGACAATTTTGATAGAAAAGATATCTCGATCGACAAATGTATCTATTTTTGATATTAAAAGTCGAGTTTTAAGTGTAATTGTCATGTTAGACCCGAAAGAAATAAAGCGATAGTCGATTGAAACACGAGAAAACGGTAGACAAAATTTTGTCGCGCTTGTCATGCTAGCCCGGCTGGAATAAAATGGCGCGGGCGTCTTGATTGTTGATCTGCGGTTGTAACTAGTTTTAATTGAAACGTGATTTGAGTTGTGATATGGAATACGGGCATTAATTTTATAATGGTGAGCCTAGCAGAAAATCCAATGGGTAGTTATGAACAAACACGCGATTGCAAAGTTATATTGTTTCAAAGAAGATGGATATTAGAGATTTTTAAATATAACTTCATATTTTTCTGTGTCCAATCTTAGTATATATATTATTTTATTTTCATATAATAAATAAATATGTTAATAAAATAAAATAAAAAGGTTTATGAGATCCATATAATACCAAGTCGGTCAATTTATTCAGTCTCTACTGAAGGATCCTTCTGTCTTAAGTTATTACATAATTAGCTAACCTAACAACATCTTATAGTGATCATATCAATACCAATATTAAAAATCTTTGATGCTTAAAATAAAAATATTGACTTGGCAATCGCACTAAACAATCTAATTTAATATAATATGTGTTAGTTGTGATACACATTGTGTTTTTAATAAAATCAAAAAGATACATTGTGTTTTCGTGCGATAGCCGAGTCAATCTATTTATTTAAAACATCAAATATTTTTAATATTGATATCGATATGATCACTATAAGATGTTGTTAGGTTAGCTAATTATGTAATAACTTAAGACAGAAGGATCCTTCAGTAGAGACTGAATAAATTGACCGACTTGGTATTATATGGATCTCACAACTTTTTACGATAGAAGAACTGAGTTGCAAGACTTGGCTTTTTTTACAATTTATGTTTTTGATGGCATTTTTATTTACTATTTACATACATGTTAATTATAAAACTAAAGTAAACAAAGCAAGTGTATATAATGTAAAAAAAGCGTAGCGTAATTAGGCTAAATTTCAGCAACTGTACAAAATGAATTATATGCAAATTATTACTGATCAAGGACGCTCAGTGCTTCCATTATCAGCGTTATAAATGCATTTCACAGGCTTCGCCACTGGATACGGTCCATCGTTGCTTGCTTCGTCGACTTTGCATTCACACTTTTAACTTTGTATTGTGTATAATTATTCGATTTTTAAAGCTACCTTCATAAGGTAACAAATTATAATATTTCAATCATCTGATAAAAATGTACTGTTCCAACAAAAACGTACATGCGTAAAGTTTTTTAAAAATTTAATGTGCCCAAATAACATAAACTAGTTAAGTTTTACGTCTATCCTTTTTTTTTATATATCCATTTTAAATGTTTTGTATAAGTTTTGTTTACTTGTAAAACGAATAGTTTAATTATTGTATTCACTATTCTTTTAATGTAGGTACACTAGTGGTGTATCACAATTGTAAACAATTTATTGCCCAATAAAGAGAATTTATAAATAAAAAAAATAAATGCATTTAAAATCTTGAAAGATAAATAAAAAAATCTTGCGAGAATTTTTCTAGCTTCAAGAGCTGCTAGCTGTCCAAAACCTAGGGCCCTGCTGTGCACCGCTTTGCCCTATGATAGCTACACCATTCAATCTAAGTAAGTACCGCCTGCCCCGGTAAAAGCCTCCTCCAAACACCGCCATTCTTCTCTGTCCTTCGCCCTTCTCTCCCACAGATTTCCCTCTTCTTTCTCTTATATAGTATACTACCTATATAAGAGGCGGAAACGTGGAAGTAATAAATATAATATTATACATATTCTTATTCAACAATCAGACTGTATGTGTAGGCTTATATTTAATAAATTAATATTAATAATAATAATACCTTTATTTGACACACACACACACACAAACATAACTAACAAATGAAAAGAAAATGAAAATAACTGGTAAAATATGTTATACCTATCTCATTTTTAAAATAAATGCTGCAGTGCGGTGTCAAATAGGACTCCACTCAACATAAGCTGTGGCCATAATGGACACAGCACTGCTTTTCAGTGGAATAGTATTATTTTGTATCGTAATAAAGAACAGTTTCTCCAGCAGTTGCATGTTAATATTTCGTGAACTCTATTTCAAAAATACTAGATATATCTATACCCTATATATCTGAAGGTCAGTGTGACCTCTGCAGCAAGAAATCGTTACACTGAGGAAGCTGAGATATTAATATCTTGATAATCTCGTGAGATCGTGGAAATGAAAACAAAGGAGCGAGTCGTTGACTCTGACGTCCGCAAACACAATGCGAAGTTTTAGTAGGTACATAGTACATACATACTGCTTCGAGCACACGACTTCGCTCACAAGTGGACGATGATAAGAAATACAGCGTCAACCCAAAAAATGATAAAAATATAAATTTTGATACTAATTGCTTTCTTATGAGCTTGAATAAATTTTTCAAAGGAGTCAGGATATATCATTTAAATCGTTTTAATAGCAAAAATATTGGAAAATCTAGTGGGTACGAAACCCTAACATGTTTAGAGTATTTAACAATAATGCACTAAATTCTATTACTTTGATTGCAAATAAAAACAGGTCTTAAACGTAATATAAGCTTGATATAGGTATATGTAATAGTTAAGATATATTTTGTTTCTTTCGTTCTGTATATATTTTTTTTATCTTTTGTTCTTTTTATTTATGTCTTTTTATATTTGATAGAGCGAGACAAAATATATTTTAACTATATCAAGCTTATAATACGTTTATGAAAAGGCCGTTGCTCTAATAATAATAATTACAAAAATCCTTTATTTCTGTTATTTTTTAAAAAGAAATTTAATAAAACCTAATTAAAATTAAATTTACTCAAAATGACAACCATGTGGGTTGACATTGTATTGCTTATCAGTGTATGTATGAGATATTATATTGTTCTTCGGTAAAAAGTAGCCTAGATTACTCTCTGTAAAATATGATGAGATGGGGACATATTTCTGTGTCTGTTTGACTGATAATAATTTTTCTTTAAATAGGTGAACCTCGTGTATCCTATCCGACTGATTTTAAATCTTGTTTTCCCGGAATTCGAATTCGGGAACACCGGAGTTAAACGCACCGCGCTTCATGTATGCGGAGGAATTTATTTTGAGACTTTAATCCCTGTAAAGTCTGCTTAAATCCGTCACAAAAGGTTCAGCCGTTTTAGTCCCGATATACATATTATATGTATATGAACATACAAACAAAATGCATATTTTGATAGCAATTATATACATTTTTTCAAAATGTAGATAGATTTAAAATACTCTATTTTTTTATGTTAGATAGCGACAGACGAGCATGAGGTTCACTTGATGGACCTCAGCCACAGAACATGAGTCAATGATGCGCTGTCGAGCTAATTTTTACTTCAAGGACTCGGATTTTATTTGACGGCTACATCGCTAAAATTAATCGCTATTGAAATAATTCATCAATGAAATATTCATAAAACAATAAGCAAGCGAAAATAATTGAGGTGTTACGTGAGGTTCGTTCGAACCGATCAATGTCACTAATGTTTTGATTAATACTTCCTATATACAAAGGTCGTTTAATATGCACATATTAATCCGTCTCCATGGCTCAGTGGTGAGCCGGCGGTCTTGGGTTCGAATCCCGGGGGAACCAGATTTTTAAAAAATGTTTCTGTCGGGTAGGGCATAGAAGACTGATCCTGACCTACTTGCCTGTAAAGGAAAATGATTAGTGAAACAGACACTTCTGTGTCTGCCAGTAGGGAATGGGACATGGGAATTCAGTGAGTGAGGTTCGTTTGTATGTCGTGTTTATTATTTGTCAATTTCTATAGAATAGGGTGAAAAATGGAAGCTGGTTTAAGTGATGGTAAGTCGCCACGACCACACATCTGCAACACCTGCAGATGAGTTGCCAGCTTTTAAACCTTCTATTCAAAATTTATTACCAATTTTGAAAATTATTTTTATGTATATAGTATGTACATCTCAATTGCCGCCGCTAGTAAGTTATATTATTATACTTTTAGTTCAAAAAAAAAAAAATCGTGACTGGAGCTTAGTCCGACTTACACTTGGCGTTTTAGTTAAAAATAAGGCAAAGAAAGGGTATAATTAGTTGTTTAACGAACTATTAATAGTTCGTTCCGCGCTTTTGAGTTTTGTTTTGGCAGTTTACATTGTATACTGATATTAGTTTAGAATTATCGAGGGCATTGACTTCATGACGTCATTTAGACTAATGATCAGAGGGGTGAGCACGAACAACTATCAAAAAAGTATTCGTATCGTCGAGCTGTCATTTGTATGAAATTTCAAATTATTTCTCATACAACTGACAGATGAACGATTCGAACTCTTTCGATACTTGTTCGTGCTCACCCCTCTGAACATTGGATCTCCCGTTGAATGTCTACGTGCGCAGGAATTTTACTAACGATAAGATCTCGCTGAGGAGCTGGCTGACTTTTCGAACAACGCATTCGTATAGCATTTTTGTACAGACAGGAAATGTACAGTATTTTGTATACAACACTGGGTGATATTTTTCTTTTTGATTAAGAATAAGTATTGATCAATGAAATAAAAAAGAAATAGAATGTGTGTTATTTGTATCTACGTACTTAAATGTATACCTACCTATAATATAAATAGATTTTCTTCTCATCTTCTTCTTCAATATTATATCCCGTTTTTATTATTAATTATTATACTAATTAAATAATTTATGTTACACAAAGTAGGTATTTTTACTTTCTTTTATCTCCAGAACAATATAACACTGGACAACAAATACATCCGTAACTAAAATACCAGTTAGGATATCATCGTGTTTTGGATTAATTAATATGAAATCTTTTATGAAAAGTATTTTTTTTTGTTTATTGTTATTTTTCAAAATTGATTAAAACTTATTTTAATATCAATGCAAAAGTATACGAGGTGAATGCTTTACGAAAAGTCTCATAGAACATTTATCTCATTTATAAAAATATGCCACAAATTGATCTAAAAATTCCATCGTTCATATTAAATTAAAGAGATAATAGTCTTCCTGTTATGACCTACTGAATTGTGTTACATAAATAACATTTTTAGTCCGTTCGTTTGTTTACTTGAAGTTGTAAGTTAATTTTATATGCATATTATACAGAAATTATCATTAAAAAATCCAAATCTTACTTGTTTCTTGCTCAGTTGGAACAATCAATTTCTATTAACACAATCTTCTCTTGAAAAAGTTGTTGTAATACAGCTTTGCAAATTACTTTTATGATTACTTAATTGAGTCTAAAAAGTATATTATCTTACCTTTCATCATCACATCGCACGGCATACCGCGCTAAAATTAAAAACAACAAAAACCTCATTTTATATACACACTTAATCGTTTAGTCTTTGTCCTTTGCACCATAGTCTATGTTATAACTTTTTGAATAAAAAATAAGTTATATTAATCTCGCGCCACTTTGTAAAGATTCCTTGACTTATAAATCATAAAACTGTAACCTACATTATTTTAATTATGTGTATTGCAGTTTAAAAAATCAATTTAATTAAAAAACATTAAACATTATCTTTGGTTTCGAGAAATTAAAAAAAAAATACGTCAACACGCGCGTAATATTTCCCGCCAATTTATGACATACGATGCGTTCAGTAACCGCGCTTGCTCGCGACTCTTTACATGATACCACACAACGATATTAAATACCAATTCATTCAGGTTTTCGGACTGACGACCACTCATAGAGCAATGATATTTTTGTCTGTATAATAAAATGCCGATACTAATATATGCCGATTCGGCCGATAAGAATATATGTCAAAAAGTTAGTATTATATTTTTAGTTATAGTTATTTTTATAAGTAACAAAGACAGCTAGGCGTGAGCAGGAAGGTATATTATGTGATGATGGTCACTAAATTTATTATAATATGCAAAATGATAAATATGAGATTATTAATTTTAATATTGTCTTTTATTAACGCGAGTATCACACGTTTTAATCCGGTACACAGTATTTTATTTCAATTATTATTTTTGTCGTAATATTAATAAAATTGTAAGGAAACAACTTTATAGATTTAAACACTAACATACTTAAGTAGTTGTATTAGTGTCGGAAAAAATATTAAAAATTACTACCATTTAGTTGTCGATGTTAACTCGTAAACAATTTAAGAACAATTCGAGAATACTATCATAACCTAATGACGAATAGGGTATAGTTATTAATAAGAGTAAAAAAACAACACATATAATATTATAAAATTCAAATTAAGTGGTACAAACATATATTCAATACTAGTTATTCTACGAAACGAATCATACGAAACCAATGTTGACATTGCAATAGCATCGGGGAATGGCTTTATAATCAATAACAGTAAATATTTAATTTATAGATATATTTTCAGAATAAACGCTAGTCACTGGACAACAATCTTAGCCTCTGAGAACTTATGGAAAATAGTACATTGTTTACAAGAATATAACGTGATATGAATTAGTTTATATTACTCATGGAAACGATAGAAGTCTTTCTCTGTACTTGAATGGAATATTATAAATGGCTTAACAATCTATGTATAGTTAAATGGAAAAGTGCTTTTAAACAAAAACAATAGATTCAGGATGCGTTTCCATAGACACCCTGATACTATTTTTGTGTATTTATGTTTTTTAATTTTTCCAATTTTCATTTAAAAAAAAAGACCGTAATTTCTAAATTGAAGTATAGAATAGAAGTTACTCTTACTTGAAAAGCATAAATTGAATTTCTATTTGTTACGTTAGTCATGAACAGACGAAAATAGGCGCACTTTGGAGTGAAATAGCCCCTATGCAATGTTAATAAAATTATGATAAGTATTATGTTATTGGTGCATCCGACTGTACGCAGTATATACCTATATTATGTATTACAAACTACAATACATATATTATACATTCTCAACAACAATAAAACAGAACACAACAGCTGTTATGCTACATGTTAACGATGTGTCTTTGATTATTTATATGTCAAAGCGATGTGTGAATTGTGATACAATTTTAATTAAATCTGTTTTTTTTTATTTCAGAGTAGGCAAAGGTTTCAGCGAGTTATAATTATTACGCAGGAGGAATTTTATTTTGCGGAACTGTTGACTATTACAATTAGAAGTTTTCCAATTTCATTTTTACATGTTACATCGTAAAAGTTATAAAACCTAAAAGTAATTTACATTTTCGTATATCTAAGATCTAAGTTTTACATTTGGTCCATAACGGACATTTTGGGAAATTTCTGATCTTAGAATATAAGACAATAATAAGTATATCACACTTACTTTGTGTAGTGTCTATATATAAGAAATTGCAACTCATTTTTTAGATGTTAACAAACTACCATTATTTACTTTTTCCAAACTTTTTTAAAAGTGTTTTAGGGTAGTACTATGAGAAAATTAAAATATTTAAATTAAATAATCTTTTTGTTCAACGAATCCCTAAACGATTTTCATTAAAAATTGTTACTATTTTTTTTTAATTTGCACATATTATGTACATAGAGTGTTTGTCTTGTTTGTAATCAAGGACTTTATGTTCTATATTATATAAAGTCCTTGTTTGTAATATATTTAGTTTTGAGAGTTGTCAAATTTTTTTTTTCTCAGTCAGAAGCTTGAAATTTTGACATTGAATTCAATGATATAAAACTTTTTGGTATGAAACCATTTATTATTTCAAAAGTTCTATTAACAACTAACTTTGTACATTTTGACAGGTTTTAAGTATCGATTCAAATC
Source organism: Anthocharis cardamines (assembly GCA_905404175.1). NCBI lineage: Eukaryota > Metazoa > Arthropoda > Insecta > Lepidoptera > Pieridae > Anthocharis > Anthocharis cardamines. The sequence continues at coordinate 8,341,526 of FR989974.1, forward strand.
ACCTTTTGCAAGTCGAACATAATTAATATTGTAGAAATGATATCGAACCCGCATTCATGGGTTTCTATTGATATGTAATTATTTTCTAAATCATTTACGATTGCCATAAATAAAACCATCCTTCGTTTAATAAAAAAATGGCTTGTTAGAGAATTATAAATTGACAATTAGGAACGTAATTTATTGATTTATATTTAGGCTTATGATAATGCCAATAACCTTCAGAGTGTAGAAGCATCCTTCATCATCCAGTTAATGGATTTCCGAATGTTCGAAGTAAAAAGTACATAGGTCGACAGCGCATCATTAACTGATGTATCACCTACTGTGGCTGAGGTATCACCTACAATCAAGTGAACCTCACGCTTGTCGGTCGATATCTGACATAAAAAATCAAGTAAGACAGGCACCGACTGACGGCCGACGGTTCGTCCCCGCACAAGAGCTTTTGCTTGGAAATAAAAGTCGTAAGCTATTTTTTTTATAATACGTAGAATACTGTTCAGGTTATTCAAATACTGTTGCCCGTCCTTTGTTATATTATACAATGTAAATATCAAGTCAGTAAGTCATAAATGGGTTCAGAGGAGAAGGCAAATAGATGTCAAAATATTATTTAAATAATTTAAAAAAATATATATATTTTTCATAGAATTAAATGTAAGTAGTAATCAAAAATTTGGCAGAAAATAAGGTTATACAAGTATAAGAATACTAGGTTTCTAGAACAGCAATAGAGTATCAATCAAAGGTCCCAGAAATTTTGATTTTTTCGAGATAGAAGCCATAATCTTGAGTCTATTAAGACTCAACTTCTGGCAAGTCAATCTTAAGGAGTGGCATACCAAAACACATACATAACAAAATTATGAACTTTTCTGGAAGATGGTTAATATTGTTTCCGTTATAACACACTTGAAGAGCGGATAAAGGCCATAAATGTTTACAGTAATGTTTCAGAACTGATAACGGAAATTGCACTCGGATATTAGGTTCTATTTGAGGACACAAGATAAGTGTTTTGTGAGACAGGCGAACGTGAGACTCATTTGATAGTATATGAATCAGCTATACCATATTGATAATGCGAATTCAACCTTTTTTTTACTAGTATTTTTTTTTTTTTTTATGTCAGATATCGACAGACGAGCATGAGGTTCACTTGATAGTAGGTGATACCTCAGCCACAGAACATCAGTCAATGATGCGCTGTCGACCTAATTTTTACTTCGAGCATTCGGAATTCCATAGACTGAAACCGAAACGCGCAATATGCACTTCACGGTTTTTCCATCTATGCATAGTAATGTCCTAGTTCCATCTATGCTATGCATATGCCCCAGCTTCGCACGGGTGCAATGTAGATGTACTATACGCAAATCATAACCTATGTTACTCGCTGATAATGTAGCTTTCTATTGGTGAAAGAATTTTTAAAATCGGTTCAGTAAATCCAGAGATTCCCTACAAACTTTTTTATACCTTGGGTTACATTATTGAAGTTTTAGTACGGATAATTATTTCTGGTAATAAAGGTTTATGAAACTGAAACGCGCCATTTTTGCTTCACAACTTTAAATATAAACGGACTGAATTTGATATTTCTCTAAAATGAAAAACGTCATATTATATAGAGAAAACTAGTTTTTTTACCAAAAAGTGTTTCCAAAAAGATATCGAAATGGCTTGAAACCGCAATAGTCAGAGTTACAATAGTACCTATTGACTATAAGCATGTAAGATCTAGATCGGGGCTCGAAATATTTTGAAATTTCTACCATTGATCAGTTCAGAGGGCCTAGCACGATCAACTTGCGAAAAAGTCCTCGTATCGTCAAGCTGTCATTTGTATGAAATTTCGAATGATTTCTCATACAACTGACAGATTGACGATTCGAATACTTATTCGATAGTCGTTCGTGCTAAGCCCCCAGACGTCCTAGCATGACAACCGCGACAAAATTTTGTCGACCGTTTTCTCGTGTTGTAATCGATTATCTCTTTATTTCTTCCGGGTCTAACATGACAATAACACTTAAAACTCGACTTTTAATATCAAAAATTGATGTATTTGTCGATCGAAATATCTTTTCTATCAAAATTGTCGATGTCGATGAAGACAAACTAATGAGACAAGATTTAAGATATGGAGATTGTCTTCACTCGTCCGCGAGATATCTCGTGGCGGTCATGTTAGGTTGGCAGTACTCCTCTACGCGTTCGGTTACCAACCAATTCATTGCATCCACTAGCAAGTTATAAAAAAACATCGAGATCGCTGCATCATCTAAAACCCATTTAATCAATAAAGCTCATAATTTTATTACACATTTATTGAAGCTAACTGGAGTATAATCTGATTAAGATCAATTTCAGAAGAATCTTCCGTTAATTGCTTTGTTTGTTCCATATATGTAGCTGAGTTTGGTTGTCTATTCAAAAAAGAGTGGCTATAATTATTATTATTATATAATATAACCATTAATTATAATTTCGCAAGGACTTTATATTCTGTATGAAAAGTCCTTGTAATTATTATACGATCCTTTGATTATTTATATGTCTAATCAAAGATACGATCATAGTAATGTCAAACGAAAGACAATGTCTAATTGCGAACGACGCGACGGATCGATCATCATCGAATCCGAAAAAACTTCGTAATAGGACAATGTAGCTACGAATGGAATGGACGGTGGATGTGAAAACTGTCAGCCGAAACTTCGTATTTTGGTTTTGGTATTACTCCAGAAATTTAAAAGTTTCATTACTAGTCGTAAACAATTACGTAACTTGAGAACTATAGCGCGAATTAGCGTGTTTACTGACGAGTCATTATCCCATCAGTGACGTCCAATTATACACTATCAGCTATTTTCAGCATAATTGTAGTAACATAAACAACCTAACCTCAATGAATTGCGATAAGGGAACATTACAGTCACATATCCGTGACTAATTAATTATTTGAATTGGTTAGGTCATTCGTCTGTATATTTTCACTGTGATTTCCAGTCACAGATGTTTATTTTTATGTCAGACGAGGCAAGATTAGAGGTAGCCTGTCTAAATAATGACCTCTATTCCACCAGCTCAGTCAGTGGCGGATTGAGTAGGCTTGAGCCTAGGGCGGCAGATTTTAGGGGCGGCAGATTTTAGGGGCGGCAATTTTTTGGGGGTGACCATTTTTTTTCTTTTAGATAGTTTGTAGAAATCACAAAGGTTCAAGTAAGGTTTCTACAGAGTCCACTAGACATCTTGCCGAAGGATTTTCTCTTTAATTTTACATAGTTCAGTAACTGACTGTTGTAGAGGCAAGGGCGGCAAAAATTTAATAGCCTATACCTTGGAAATGTGTGAATCCACCACTGTGCTCAGTCAGTCAACCTTACTAGTGGCACTACTGCTGTATTACCACCCTTACCACCTCTGATTACAGTTGAATCGGCCGGCACGCCCGGAGAAGTCCCACTCTCTCACTTTACACCAATATGTATTCACAGAATCTTAGTTGTGTTTCGTTCGGTTTGTGAGTATCCGGTGCCCAACTAATACAATATCTATTTTTGATATTAAAAGTCGAGTTTTAAGTGTAATTGTCATGTTAGACCCGAAAGAAATAGAGCGATAATCGATTAAAACACGACAAAATTTTGTCACGGTTTTCATGCTAGGCCGGCAGGTAATTTTTTCTCTCCTCTTGGATTCTGCTAAGCCCAAGAGGAGTTGTACGTTCTTTAGACTGTAGAGGGCTATTGTTATCACTGCCATGTAAATTCGTTAGTAAACATGTCAATAGCTGTTTAATAATGCAGTTTTTTCAGTTATTTTATTAATATTATAATTTCGAACCGGAAACTAAACGTTGCTGTTCGAAGTCCGGTTAGTTTTCATGGCCCAAATGACAAAAACAATAGCGTCAATTCGAAAAAAAGCCTCAATAAAATATGTAGCTATAAGTACTTATATCTAGTTCTCTATAAGTAAAATTACTTACATCAGTTTGTTCCAGAGCTTACCGTGTACAAGGAATTTCTTTATTAAATAAATTACACACATACTCGTATACATTATACATACATCAGGCCTCTCTCCCATTGCGGTAGGCAGAGATCACGGAATTCCATATGCTCCGATCCTTGCATACCTCTTACTCTTCTTCACTTCGCTATTAGATTATGTACATTATTTCGTTATATCTATACTAATATTATAAAGAGGAAGATGAAGGCGAAGCTGGGGCGTGTTACAAGTTTAATATATTTGGAGATATATTAAACTTGTAATTTGGTTCGACTCATGAAATGTCTGGTATTTCCGATCTTCCTATATGGAGGTGAAACATGGTCAGTTAAAATACAGGATCGCCGAAAGATCGATGCACTGGAGATGTGGTGTTGGAGAAGGCTGCTAAAAGTACCATGGTAAGCATTCCGCACCAATAATTCAATCCTCAAAGAGCTCAACATACAAGATAGGCTATCTTCCATTGTGCAGATGCGCATATTGAAGTTCTTTGGTCACATCTCCAGAAATGAGGACTCTTTGGAGAGGCTTGTCGTACAGGGCCATGTTGAAGGGAAGCGCTCACGTGGTCGTTCACCAACACGCTGGACCTCATTAGTAGGGCCACACAGTCTACTTTGGTGCAGTGTGCTCGCAATACGGGTGACCGCGCAAAATGGAGAAGCATCATACGTCAGGCAGCAGCCCTTGGAAGAAATGACGATGTAGGAGTGGCTCCCCAGTGTGCCATCACCTTGACCACGACCACTCTGTCAAGAGTGTCCGACTAAGAAGATATTTGGAGATGCCGGTAATATCATGCCCGTAGATGCAATGGTAGCTGTAAAAATTGACAAATAAAAAGCTTATAAGAATCAAGTTGTATTTGTTTTGATGTTATTAAAAATGCTAAATCTTTTGGTATGTTCAAGACTGAGCTAGCCAAGCATATTTTAAACGATTATTCCTTGTTAAAATAGTGTCTCAAAATATGATGTTTTTCCTTCTTCTATATGTATTTTGTCAAAAGTTTTGTGTAAATCTATTTGTATACGTTCTTGCATGCATATTTTATATTCAGGTCGCCGTAGATTACATAGTTTTAAATATTTTTCATGTAAGTGACTGTTTTTAGTCTTAATGAAAATAAAATTCTTTAAAGCTAAACCTAAACGTATGTTTTACTTAAAAAGTCGACTGAAAAATTATCTATACTACAAAACTTATATTTAACGTACAAGATAACACTTTCTCAATATTGGAGTAAACAAGCATTGTCTGTTGCAACTCAGCTGTGTTCAGTTATAAATATTATCTTATTATCTTACAAAATGTTATCAAGATGTTGCTGTTTCAGAGGATTCCATATTTATTTTTGTTTATTACAGAGATTTGCTTTTCTTCGAATTTTTCCATGTATTACTTATCTCTTATATCTATAAAAATAAAAATCTAAGTAAGTATGTGCATTGTCCTCTATGCACTCCTAAACTATTCATCCGACTATGATAAAACTTTGCTGAGTTATTCTGCATACGCCGCCAAGGATCCGCGCCAATAAAAATTAATCATTTTTTTACTTTACGTCGCAACAGCTAGCTGTTTGTTAATAAAATACAGTGCGTTTTTCTGGCATAGTTATTAACATACATACATGTCCGTTAGAATTGTCTCAGCCCTTTCCAAGATTGTAGCAATCAAAACCGATTCTTCTTCATACCTAAATCGTACCTACAGCTTAAAGTCAGGTTTTCAGTGGCGTATTTTACATACATTTGAAAAAAAGCATCATGTTTCTTTATCCATATTGGAGGTATATTTTTTATTATTAAACAATATTTTACATATAATTAAACCGGTTTTGGGACATCCTTTTAAGTTTATTTATACCTATGCCAGGTTGTCCCGCTCTTTTATAGAAAATTAAAATTAAACGATTTTAAATTACACAAAAAAGTGAGTTTGTTTATGTATTATGTGTGTGTGTATACTGTATATACGTGATGTATGTGCATGTGTGTATTTGTTTATGTGTTTGGTGCAACCTTGGAGTGCTTTTTACATAATTCGGTCAAATAAAGCCTCTGTCTCTTTGTAAGGTAATGTAAAAAGCCAGTCAGTTGAGAGTATTTAAGCACGTCTTGTAACGCTGTTCTTCTGCCGTAAAGAATTGTGTCATCGTCTATCTACATATTATATTTTGTTAATAAATAGAGTGACTTGGCAATTGCAAACGGCAGACGAATATATTATATATACATAAAACAAAATCTATCTTATATTAGCGCTGTGAGCTTTTGAAAGTATCTTTGACATTAATACTATGTCAATGGAAAGTATGTACTTTTTTTGAACATTATTAGAATATTTGGCTGATTATTTTGTATGGAATCTCGCTGTTGGCTCCATTGGCTTCTACAGCTTAACACGAACGAGAGTGGCGAGCACTGTGGCTCAGCCTTGTTTAGGGCGTTTCCTACGACAGTAGCTACGAGTATAGTGATAGGATCGTCGGGATCATCTAGGACTTCTCCAGAGCACCTTATCGGTATAGTATGTTGCTGTGTGGAATGTGTGTATAAACAAATATATACTCCTCCCTTAAGGAAGGAAATAAGCGTGTGTTCCCACTAGTTAGAAATTTAAAAACATTTATTTACTTTGGTTGATATGATTGATATATAATAAAATGATTGGCTATTTAGAATAAGCTCAGCATTTGCTATGAATCTTCCTTCTTCCCAAGTCTTTCTGGATAAAACCGCCTGAAATTCCATCCATAACTCCTCTGTGTACCACTCCTGCTGAACGAAGGGGATGACACATAATCCCCTTTCGATAACAATGAACTATCGTTATCGAGGGATGGGGGGGAGGTGGAATCTGGTGGGAACGGTTCCGTTTTCATGTCTTCCTCGAGTTCTTTAAGAGTGTTCGCGCTACAAAGTGGAGTTTCTACTTGTTCTACTGTATTCAGATTGTCAACGTCGATAACATAGGCTTCGTCTTTCTTAGAATACCTGAAAGAATTAATTAATTAAAAAAAAAATATTTCATCAGAATGAAATGGTAAAAACTTGGACTTTTATTTGTTTTGTTTCTTTCGTTTTCAAGTCATTTAGTATTCAATAGAGCGAGACAAAACATACTTTAACTAGGTACTTCAAAAAACTAAATACATCCTAGTTTTAAAGAAAATGAACTAGCCTCTGTTTTGAAGTTGTTTTCATAAATTGTTTAAAATATTGTTCACCGTATGCACCTAAGTCTATTTAAAAAAAATATAATTATTAATAATTATGTTAGAATATATTTTCTTGTATATGTATCAACATCGAATTGTTCGCTACTTTGTTATATCAACACCGAATTGCCTATATTTTTTGGTAAGGCGTTTTATTTTTCATTGTGTGTATACTGTATACCGTTATTTTTTATTTAATTCAGAATTTAAATTGATTGATACACATGAATAAATATAAATTTAAAGTTAACGAACTTCTTAACTGATTTGAAAATGTCGTACTAATAGTAAACTATTCAAACTTTAAAATAAAGTTCTTGAAAGTTCCATTGATAAATATAATAATATTTTTTCTAATTTTCACTCTGTAAACAATGAAATATATTCTGTAGGTACAAAATAGTAAGTAGAACAGTAGTAGGTACTCACTTTAAAACGTTTTTGAATCTATAGCCCCAAATAATTTCCTTAGAAAGGTAGGATGTTCTACTCTGCGTACAAGTGCCCATACTGTTGGACGAACCGGTCAGACATGCTACTATTTCAAATCTGAAACAAAATATTAACGTCTGTACGTCAGTGAACTCCTTCTAAACAGCTCGACCAATTTTATGAACTTTTTAGTGTATATTTGTATTGTTCTCTGGATGTTTTAGATTCACAATTAGATCCAGTAGCTGGAACTGCGATAAAGTATTTTTTTTATGTTAGATATCAATAGACGAGAATGAGATTTAATTAATGGTACGTCATCACAGCCACAGAACATCAGTCAATGATGCGCTGTCGACCTATTTTATACTTCGAGCATTCGGAAATCCGTAGACTGAAACCGAAACGCACAATATGCACTTCACGGTTTTTCCATCTACGTCTTTTAATTAAGGAAACTATAAGGCATTTCAATTGGAGATCTTACCTGTAATCCATCATGTCCTGAGCAGAGAGGTCGTACAGGGGACTTTCAGCGTCGATCACGTGGACGACTGTGATTGGCCACAGCAGGAACGACCGCGATTCCTTCAGTTTCAACTGATGTATGTAGTTTGACATGTATTCGCCTTCTAGAGTTCTGGAACATTTTATTTTATTTTAAACTCTTTATTGCACAAAACAGTATAAAAAGGCGAACTTAATGCCCAAAGGCATTTTCTGACAGTTAACCTCTGTTTTGTGAAGAGGTGATGGCAGTGCAATAGAAAAAAGAAGAAAATAAAACAATTTTTTTTCTTACTTAAAAAAACGGAATAAATAATAATTGGGAAAAATTATATCTTTAGCAGGTTAATAACTTATAAATAACATATAAATAATAATTCTAGTTACTATTACCGTTTCGTATTATAGCTTTTAAAATTGAGCAAACGACATCGTTCAATGATGCGCTGTCAAATAAAAAATGCTTTATCCATATTATGCATATTTATATAAAAACTTATCAATAATTTCTTACTAAACATTCATTCAGTTTATTTCTGGATATTAACAAAGATTAATACAATCAAGGCAACATAACGTGTATGATACGTCATGACTACGTCAAACAATAATTATTACATTTCAAGATTTACGCGATTTTGACCTTCGCAAAGTCTGCAAATGTTAGACCCAACCTTGGGTCCAAGGTTTCTGAGTGCCCTCGCCCTCAGCCAAGGTTGGCCATGACTGACCAAGGTTGGCCTCGCTTGGAGGCTACGGCCTCGCGGCGAGGACAAATCCTTGAGGAGCAAGGTCTCATCAAGGATATTCATTTGCAATGCCACGAGTTTTGGCGGTCTTTGCCTTGGCTTTGAACTTTGTGTCTTATCTACTATATTTTTTTGCTATATATTATGATAAATAACGAAGTTGGGAATTAAACGTAATAATATATCTTCTTATATTTTTGACCGCCTCCGTGGTTCAGTGGTTAGCGCGATGTTTAGCATCGGAGGTCCAGGATTCACATCCCAGCGAAAGAAGAGTTAAAATAAATTGTTTCGGTCAGGCAGGGCACAGAAGTGTTATCAATCTAATACCTACTTACTTGCCTGTTAAGAAAAATTGTCAGTGATACATTCACAGAAATGGGTCTGCTCCATGCCCCACTATTCGGCATTTCTCGGCACCACTCGGGAATTCACTTACTATGAGCAAATCAAATAGAAAAATTTATCAGGCTATTGAATTTTCGTTATAATATGAATGTTGCTTTATTTCGTCATTCTTACCTCAGTTCTGAGGATTGAATCATTTTTTAACATTATTTATAAATAAGGGTATTTTAACTAGAAGCACTAACCTTATAGGCTTCAAGAGATAAGCTGTAATGCTACTCCCAATTAGATGTAAATTCAATAAATCCCAGACACGGAATTGTAGGCACAAGCTCCCGTCTCGAAGACAAACCTGAAAATTGTTTCTATAATAGTTAAGTTATGTTACTTTAATTTCATATTGTTATTGATGGAAAACCGTTTCGGTTTCAGTCTATGGATTTCCGAATGCTCGAATTAAAAAGTAGGTCGACAGCGCATCATTGACTGATGTTCTGTGGCTGAGGTATCACCTACCATAGAGTGAACTTCATGCTCGTCTGTCGATATCTAACATAAAAAAAGTAGTAAAAAATTTTTTTTCAAAACAGATATTTTTGATTTCTTCTGTATTTAATAGATATTTATTATTTACTAGTGGACCCGGTAGACGTTGTTCTGCCACAATTTTGGCTTCGAAATTATGTAATTAAATTGACTCTAGAAAACGTTTGTATGGGAAATAGAAAAGGGCTGTTTTTAGGGTTTTCCCGGAAATTATTCGATTTTTTCTCGCCTTTTAAACCTTCCCTAGACCTCCACGAACATTTCAAGACTAAGATAAGATAAATCCGTTCAGCCGTTCTCGAGTTTTAATCAGACTAACGAACAACAATTCATTTTTATTTATATAGATAAGGCGCCCAACCTAGAAAATAGGCGATAGCTCCGTAGGTGTTTCCTGAGGTGAAATCCTTAAAAAGAAAATCTTTTTTATTTTGATTTTGAATAAAATATAAACAAAGAATAATGTAATAGTAGTATCAAATGTTTTATAATTGTTAATATTATATTAATATACATCATAGTTTTATGTTAGATGGCAAAAAATACAATAATATATATAGAGTATTGGAAGGAGTTTGATGTTATTTAACATTTTAAAACACTCCTAACTGCCAACAAATTTACAATCGTATTTAGACTTATTTTTACGAAATTGCTGACCATTTTCTTGCAAAAAAGCTATCAATATCTTTGTCTTATCTATAAGAATGAGTTGGAAACTCAATTAGTTATACGCAATGGAGTCATGGTATATACTCACCGTGGCCTTCTTACTAAACCCAACAGAGGAAACGTGCTTGTTGGGTCTTATCAGTTTCGTGAACAACAAACTTGTCAAACCGCCGGATAAAGCTGTCCCTGCGACTATCTGTAGGATTAAGGGAATGACACTCAATAACTCTGACCAGAACATGTTTTAAGATATAACTGAGCTAGTTTTTCGATGGTTTTTAGTAATTAACACCTCACTTATACGATGAATCGTACTGATTATCACCTTCTACGTCTTCACGAAGGTAATCAGAACTATATTGTTTGTGATAATTGTTTAATTTATTACCGATTTTGATAGTTAGATCCACATCACAGAGACTAAACTGATTTTGGTGAAATTTCGTTAAGAGCTCGGACACCAGGACAACCATTAATTGATGATCGCATATCTGAGGTATAATCAAAAGAGGTGCACGCTCTACTATCAAAATTAGATATAAAAAATCTTACTTAATCTTAGGTACTTAATTGAAATAAATAATTTAGGATCAAAATTATTAGCAATATCTACCTCTAAAACCATTACGACTATAGCTTCAGGACATTCTTCATTTGGATATCGAACTCCGTAGCCAATCGTCATCTGAAAAAAAAAATCAACGAGTTGATGGTAGTAATTCTAGTCTGAGACACTTCTTGCCTCGCACAACCACTCTGTGGAATCAGCTTTCGCCGACGGTTTTTCTGCACCGATACGACTTGGAAACCTTCAAGAAGCGAGCCTACATCTTTCTTAAAGGCCGGCAAGGCACCTGCAAGCCCTCTGGTGTTGCGGATGTCTATGGGCGGCGGTGATCACTTACCATCACGTGAGCCGCCTGCCCGTTTGCCACTTATACTATAGAAAAAAAAAATCTACAATGTCAGAGAATCCTCATCGGAACCTTTCTATCCTCATTAGCTTTAGGTATTTCGGAATGGGATTGATTGTGGTGGCTGGTCGAACTTGAATTCGTGTATGCGGTGATATTAGTTATTTCGTCTATGTATTTGCGTGTTGTTCCCACGAGAATGTAAGTGAGTGCTCCTATTTCACCATACATTCTGCTGATAGAGGACAAATCTTTGTTTTTATTTATTTTTATTTTTTCGTTTATATATATATATTTCGATTATTATAGTTAATTACTTAAAGATGTCATGTGGAACATGGTGAAATGGTTGCAGCTCCTTACAAAACATTTGTAAAACAAAAACTTGGCGATTAAAAAAGAGTGGCGGCGAGTTTCTTGCCAGTTCTTCTCGTCCGCTCTACGCCCTTGATTTGAGAACTGGCAGTAAATGTAAAACTAGAAGCATTTAATATATGTATTTTATACTGACGTTCATAAGTGTACATTGTGTTACCTAAATGAATAAATGATTTTTGAATTTGAATTTGAATTGCCTGATCATCATGACTAATAGTTACCTCTAAGTCCATGGTGAATAGGATTCTTAAAGATCGCATCATCACTTCTTACGTATATTAGGTGAGATTGCGTTTAAAGGCTTACTCAATCATATTAATAATCTACATACATAATAATATAAAAAAAATAATTCCTTTGGTCATGCCATAACTTGAGAATGACATTACCAATTTCATTCATTTTTTTTTTAATTTTCTAATTCCTGCTTTGTAGAAGGTTCTTACGTAAAGTTAAGAAAATTGCGCAGAAAATTAGATAATTTCAGGAAACTTAATGACTATTTTAACTTCGCGAGTTTGACAGTACTCGCTGCATCCGTGCAAAGCTGGCTCGAGTCACTAGTATAAATATATAATAATAAATACATTTTACCGCTTTTAATTAAAAAAGAAAGAAAGAAATACTTAAAAAAAAAAACTAAAAACAGTCCAGCAAAATTATGTTCGAGCATTCGGAATTCCATAGACTGAAACCGAAACACGCAATATGCACTTCACGATTTTTCCATGTATGAACGGTGTTTCGTTACCCGGTCGGTGGTCGAACCCACGACCCATCAGTGCGGATAGCAGTCAAACCAAACGCGCCAACGAGCCCAAAGACGTCTTCAAGTTTACATAAATATCTACCAGTATACGTGTCTTCAAAATTTTAATCTAATATATAAAATTCTCGTGTCACAGTTTTCGTTGCCATACTCCTCCGAAACGGCTCGACCGATTCTCATGAAATTTTGTGTGCATATTGGGTAGGTATGAGAATCGGACAACATCTATTTTTCATCCCCCTAAATGTTAAGGGTAATCCACCCCTAAATTTATTTTTTTATTTTTTAGACGAAATTTTTTGTTTTTATTTTTTTATAATGTGGCATTAAAAAATACATACAACCCCTGCTTTTTTTGCCAAAAAATCTTGTCCCGTGCGAAGCCGGGGCGGGTCGCTAGTATATCTATAATAATCTCTATACAGACATTTTCAAGTTTACCTGAGTCTCCACGGCCATCATAAGAAGCCCGGCGAATGACGATGTGCCGGTGACGCAGTGTTGCTTCCCATCACCAATATCATCCTGATAAGACGCTGTCACCACCCACCAGATGCTCGCGAAGAACAGCCAAAAGCCGAAGTGAGCGACCACCATCAGGAGCAAGAGATAACGCCATTTGCTGTTTATCTATAACATACATACATGTTCATTAAATTAGTACTAGACAAGAAGTAAATAACTACTTCAGAGTGAGGACTTGTAAGTTGTAACCGTAGTTGTTTATCAGTTCGTTTTGTATTAAAATTCCTGGACTTTTATTAAAATTAAATTTTATTCAAAACTAAAAAAGGAAATATTTACTAGAATGGAGTCCAGTCCAGTGCTAGGATAAACCTTTGTATTTCATTCGTTTATTTTATATTATACTAATTAATTACTTCAAGATTTCATGTGAGGCATGGTGCAATGGCTGCAGCTCCTTACAAACATACTGTAAAACAAAAACCGTGGCGATTAAATAGAGTGGCGTCGAGTTTATTGCCAGTTCTTCTCGTCCGTTCTACGCCCTTGATTTGAGAACTGGCAGTAAATGTAAAATTAGAAGCATTTTTTATTAACGTTCATAATTATACTGTGTTACCTAAATAAATAAATGATAATTTGATTTCATTTCAGAAAAAACTCATCAAGGTATTGCACAAATATGCGACTTAGCCACACTTCTATATTGCAGAATATCCATAAATTCTGTTTTTTTTTAAAAAAATGTTTCTTTAAAACTGATCTCCTCTTATCAATAAAAACAAAACGTACCACAGTGTTCACAATATCCCTCATATATTTCATGGATTTGGCGGGAATGTGGCTTCTGATGGGAACGTTCTCCTCTCCATCCTTATACACCACTCTTCTTGATCGAATCTGTCTCCCGATGCCATGCTGTCGGCTGGACAATATAATTGAATTTTATACATGAGATTATGTTACAAAGCTTTTTAAGGTTTAATGAAAATTAAATGATTCTGGATTAATTTAGTTACATTGCGCAACATGTTATAGACTATAGTAGCATCTCTGTAAGTCGAACTTCAAGGGAGACGCCAAAAATTATGATTGACTTATGAAGGAATTCGACTTAGGTGTATTGTGTAACGAAATAATCGAATAATTATAAAGGTTGTAAAATCAAACATTGCTATGTTCGAGATTCAGTGGACTACTTAATTTATTTTTTCAAGTTAAGGACGGAAAATAAATGAAATGGCTCACTGATTATTTCGACCTATAGAGGGTTGAGATTTCGACTAATGGAAGTTTTCGAATTAGCGAGGTTCGATTAAAGAGGTTCTACTCTATATGTTTTTTCATCAATTAGATACATTCTTCTTCTTCCTGCCCTGTTCCCTTTTTTAATTCTATATTATATTATGTATATATTCAAAAGGTAAAATAGTCTATTCAAGGCACTTTATCCTAATTTGTTCATTATCTCTCCCTGAACATAATGTATAAACAGAGTCTGAATGTTTTTTTACAACAATAAAACTTCTTATTGAGTTTTTAGTAATAATACTTACGTACGTTTTTTCCCAGTACGTCTCCGCCTACTCGTGTAGGGCGTGGAATAGCCGTAGGACGAAGGGATCTCATTAAAAGTGCTATCATTAAATGTATCCGCCGGTTCTATGGTTTCGTAGATATCATCCGGTGGGCTTGAACTAACTAGAGGCTGGGTTGAAGCGTCAGAAGTATTCCGCTTTTCCGATGATTTAGGACTCTCTGTTTCAACATCTATGGTCATGACGAGACCAGTGTCTGTTAGTTCGTCATCACTGGACGGCGATTCCACACAGTCTCCACTCTCATAACTGATTGGAACTCTGGTGTCAAGGTTTTTGATGAAGGGAAACGCCATTTCTTTTCCTAAAAGGTTTAGAATGTTGGTAATTTTACAAAGAATTGCTTAATGTTCAGAAGTAGTATATTTTGAAATGTTCGTTTGGGCGTTGGATTCACCTGTGTTCTGATGGGATAAGGGTTCGACATGTTTTCTGTTAATATATTTTTCCTATATCTGGCAACTTTGATTATTAAAGGGGTAATGTTAACGTAACTGTACATAAATATACAATTCCTGAAGCGTAGTTACACGGTTTAGTTTCAGTCTATGGATCTTGTAGTAAAAATTAGGTCGTCAACGGATCAACGATTGAATTACTATAACTGTGGTGAGCTAAGAGAACCTCAAGTTCATTTGTCGATACCGAATTGAAAAAAGCGGTATCAAAAGCTGAACATTGAACTTCTTATAGTGTGTTTTGTTATGATTAACTGTCTCTATTTTGTCAATGATATATTACAAAAGTACGATACGCAGATAAGTCACCAGTTTTAATTAAAAGTTAAGACCCTGAGCTCAACATCTAAATTCTAATCATTTTTTATCAATAAACGCAACAAGTTTGTCAACATTTGGTTTGTGTTCTTCAACAGTTAATATCCAAAACAAAAATTTTGTTACTACGTTAAATAGTTCATTCATGGAATCCATACCTTCAACATACGTTTGGGAAATCCTATACTGTTTCACGATTTCTTCATTTGTATACACTTCAGTGTTAGCAATCCTGGGTATTTCTATCGACGACCTTCCCGAACCGTTGCCGATCGCTTCCGAGTAACTCAGAGACCTCTCTAAAGCCCTACTCCGGCTTCCTCTTCTTTCACTTTCATAATTATTATTCGACATATCACTTTATACTGGTAAATTCACTCACTAATATAATTAAAATAACATAGCGTTGGTTTGTCTCAAATCAAGAAACACTTCAAATTCTTCGTTATCTTCAGGATTAAATATATCGATAAGATAATTATTATAAATGTTGTATTAAAAACCTGAATGTAGTTATTTTTTATATTTTATTAAAGTATCACAAAACATGTTCAACGTTCATTCTATATATTATATTTTCTAAGTTTATTTTCGAATATATGTTCACAGGTATTTTATCTTATGTCAAGATATGTCGCACCTCTGAAGATAAGGATAACAATCTTTTCAATCATAACAGTTTTCTGAAATGTAGGTCGTTGTTAGATTATTTACTGTCTTTTGTCGAAATGGAAAATTAATTCTTTGACATACAAGGCGACTGCTTGAAATAAAAATTAGAATAGGTCGACAGCGCATCATTAATTGATGTCCTGTGGCTGTGATACCATCTAATATCCAGTAACTAATCGTAGTTTGTCGATATTTAAATACTGATTCACTTTCTAAAAAAGATGACACATTACTATATTAAATTAACGAAAGTATT
Source organism: Anthocharis cardamines (assembly GCA_905404175.1). Taxonomy (NCBI): domain Eukaryota; kingdom Metazoa; phylum Arthropoda; class Insecta; order Lepidoptera; family Pieridae; genus Anthocharis; species Anthocharis cardamines. The sequence goes on from FR989974.1 coordinate 8,357,857, forward strand.
TTGCAAATACTTTAAACAAGCCAAAATTCCAATGTTTTTGCACACGACCAAAACCGCGGGCAAATCCTTATCCGTTCTTAAGAACTTAAAAAGGACTCACAGTAAGGTGTCAAATATATAGTACTTAAGTACCTAGTCTATGTAACGCTTGAAAATTGTAACTTTGCTTCTTTTCAAAAAATTATTGCCTTCAGATTCAGAGGAGTTATACTTGCTCCCAATTTCATATATTTATAACGATTTCGTGCTAATTTTGTCCTTAAAAAGATTCAGAAACATCATGTTGTCTAAATTAAATCGCTCAAGTTTATAAAAATTCTTTTTATATCAGAAATTTTCATTTCCTGTGACCCTTGACTACTATTTTCACTTACTCCAATTTAATATAAAAATAATACTTTTTCAAATAGTACTTTGTTAATAAAATACTTTTTATCATAAAAACATTTAATTATAACTTTATCCGTAACACAATAATACAATAAAATCTCGAGAATATTTTTTTCATAACTTCTTTTTATTCTTAAACGATGATGTTCTTTGCAGGTGGAAGTTGGATATCTTCTCGCTGAAGCTGCCCGGAGTACCAGGGCGATCTGTCTTCTCTCGTGATGGAGTTGAACTTGAAACAGATATCATGAGCTTATTACACATACATACACATGACACCCAATTTTCCATTGGATATTTCCATATATTTAAATAAAATACTGTATACCGGATTAAAACGCAATTTATTATTTATATTGTTTAAATTATTTATCCCGACGTCTCCCCGCGACCACGGTTGCTGTAAAGCATCCGAAACGTCGGGATAAATAATTTAAACAATATAAATAATAAATCGCGTTTTAATCCGGTATACAGTATTTTATTTAAATGTGTGATACTCGCGTTAATAAAAGACAATATTATATTTCCATATACTCAACACTTATTCAAATTAGTATTTAAATGACAAGCATTTTTGAATCGACAATTTTATTAGGTACCATCGGAATGTTGTAAATCCACTTTTTGAAATCAAAATTTATAATTGTATATCTTTATATACTCTAAAAGCCCATTTACACGATGCAAGTGTCTTGCCTGTTGCATACCACTAAATAGAAGCAATAAATTACTTGCACGGTCTAAACAACACGTAACATTTTTGATCTGTCATACAGGTTATGTTTGAATACTTTTCTTGAGCACATAATGTTCACGAGTAAGCAGTGGCTTACAATTCTTGGAAGACAATTATTGCATTCAATTACTGTTCATGTACGTACAAGAAAATGGCATCATGTAAATGGGCGGAAGAGTAAATAAGAAATTTTTGACTTATTTTTATTTTGGTCGTAAAATCATTGCTAACGATCACGATACGATTACGATCAGAGGAACTAGCACGAACAACTATCGAAAAAGACAGTATGAAAAATCATTTGAAATTTCATACAAATGACAGCTCGACGATACGAATACTTTACGCAAGTTGTTCGTGCTAGGCCCTCTATCTCTATAATCTAAGAAGAACCAAGAATCGTTTAAACCCAGTAACTGCCAATTCTTTTTTGAGGTTTTTATGCATCAAAGGTTGTATTGCAGTATATTTTAACGTTTCAATTTTCAACATATAAATTGTGCATGTTATATAAATATATAGGTAGATCTGAGGTCTTCACAATATAGCCTATATATATAATGATCAGTTAGTAATACATAATATACTAGCTGACCCGGCAAACGTTATTTTGCCATGTAAATAATTTCTAAAAAGCAGGGGTTGGTGATAGAAGAGTGAAAACACAGGGTTGTTTAATGCCACATTATAAAAAAAAACAAAAAATTTCGTCCAAAAATTAAAAAAAAAATTAAGGGTGAACAACCATTATCACTTAGGGGTATGAAAAATAGATAGTAGCCGATTCTCAGACCTAGTGAATACGCATATAAAATTTGGTAAAAATCGATAAAGCCGTTTCGGAGGAGTACGGTAACTAACATTGTGACATGGAAATTTTATATATTAGATCATACCTATCTAATTCATACGCGCTGCAGTAAGGAGTGTCGACCGGCTCGATGGCGTGCAGTTTGTTGTGATCTATGACATATTTCTGTTTTTTTGTATCATACCTGAAAAATAGTATTGTCTGTATCAGTATTTATGATCGTGCCTTATGTATCTTGACATAGAAATTGATAATTGACTTGAAGACTTGAAGAAAAATAAAATTAGATATTCTATAATAATAATTATTAACAAGGAATTATTATAGAATAATAACTATTATTTTTATTACTAAACATATATGGATAAAGGGTGAATTTTTCAAGTGGACGTGCATATTTAAATAAAATACTGTATACCGGATTAAAACGCGATTTATTATTTAAATTATTTATCCCGACGCGTTAATAAAAGACAATATTATGGACGTGCATACCCAATCCTAAACTAGGAGGTCTAGAGAAAGTACTCTAGGTAGTCTCCACTCTCCTGACTGGACAGGATAACCCGTTAATTTTGAAAAAGAAAACACACTGTTACCATTTGATAGTGTCGCTAATAAGGAACGAACTTTGGGAGGTAAAAAGTAATAAATAATAATTTATTTATTGAACAATTTTTTTATATTTTAATTTTATAATTAGAGAAAAGTGTATGAACCATAACAACTTACTATTGATAAAGTTGATAATTTATTTTTATCGTTACCGCTGGACTTACAATTGGAATAATACAATTTAATATATACATATTATTATTTCACCCATAGGTAAAGTCTTTCGACCATACCGCCTTGTCGTATATTATATTTTCCATATATCTCGCCTTATTTATGTCTTACGTTTCTTCTTAAGAATCTCTAATACAATTTAAAGTGGAAGCGTTCCATTATTGTTCTATTTAAATTTGGCGCGATTACGCCATCGTGTGTCAACTGTCACTGTGACATCCGCGCGCATGAAATTACGTTCAAATATAAAAAAGTCAAATAAATAGTTTTATTAATTTCTATGCTTCAATCTTGTTGATTAATCATAGCACTTAGTTGTACATTAACAGCTCTAGTGTAATAAGGTTTGGGGAACCGGTTTATGTATGTATTTTCGATCAGGTATCCAATGAAAAATTTAAATTAATAATAGTTTGATTTATAAATTAATATATAAACTTTATAAGCTTAAACTTTCAAAGTCTCAATGCCTGAAGGCGGTTTAAACCGATTGCGACCCACTTCCTCTCAGGGCCCACAAACCCCAGGTTGAGAAATGGTGGGTTATACCCAAGTACCCGTATGACTCTAGGGGGGACGGGACGTTTGGTCCGGATATTTTTGCGAAATATATACATATTTTTAATTTATTCATGAATAAAAATCCGCGATCTATACCTACTAATAATATAAAATAAAAAAAAAATAAAAAAAAAAAAAAAAAAAAAGCTTTTATTTTTCCTTACTATTAACATACAGGTATAATTATGAGATTAATCTAATTGTAAGATATAAAATAGAAACAATTGTATGCATATTATGAAAAAAAAAAAAGAAAAAGAGTAATATAAAAAAAAAAAAAATAATAATAATAATATAAAGATGAAAAATTTATTTCTTTATTACGATTCAACATTAAAACTACTCGACCGATTTTAAATTTTTTTTTAAAAATTTAATCAATCAAAAGCTACATGTTTTTGTGTATAGCACAACTACATTGCACGTGTGATTGTATATAATATGCCTTATCGAAACATCAAACGGGAAACCATGTGTATAGTTTATGTCCTCTTTACCTCACAACCGACGGGAACCTGTGACCCCACACGACCTCACGTGGAAGATACGAGCTCTGGCTTTGAGTGAACGTGCCCATGGATGCAGAGGCTCCCTTCAAACTTACTGTTATTTCGTAACTGAAAGAAATATAAGGTTAATATATAATTTTCAAGAAGCGAGTGTACTCCCACCTAAAAGCACAACACACTTGCGATTTCTTAGGCTGCATGTGCTTATGGACGGGGACTTAAATCTAAATAAACTACTTTATTATTATACAATAAAAAATATGATTATTTTTGATCAGTAAAATGAAATCATTTTTATTTAGACTGATATGTACCGTGACTTTTTTTTTAATATATCCAGTTGTAACCAGATATAACCAGGTGCTCGTAATTTAACCAGGATTTGAGGTGTTTAAAAATATATTTCTGGGTGTAGTGGCCTTCGCACTTCGATTAGATATTGTAGGTAGGCAAAAAAATCATCAAAATCGATCCAGCTGTTTAGGAGGAGCACAGTTCACATATACACACAAAAATTCATAGATGGAAAAACCGTGAAGTGCATATTGCGCGCTTCAGTTTCAGTCTGTGTGTTTCAAATTAGGTCGACAGCGCATCATTGACTGATGTTCTGTGGCTGAGGTATCACCTACCATCAAGTGAACCTCATGCTTGTCTGTCGATATCTGACATAAAATATACATATATATGTATATAGAAAAAGTAGTTGCCTATACCTGGTATCAGCGAAATATTGAGGGGTGAATCGGTACAGCGGACTGTGTGCGTCAATGACGTGCAACAACGTGACCGGCCACAGCAGAAACTGGCGCTGCTGCAGCTTCAGCGACTCTGCGTAGTAGCGGATCACTTCGCCTTCCTTCGTTCTGCAAGAATAAGTGAGGGGTAACATGGAACTTATTATGCGCAACTTCATTCCACGTACAACACAGTTGTGAAGTGAACTGCCCGCTTCATTGTATTCAACTAATTACGACCACTTTGGTTTCATGAAAGTAAGTAAGTAGTAAGTAATATTAATTATATTTTTTTATTTTTATGAACCATATTTTACCAGTATAGTGTGATTGTCTAATTATGAAAACTATCTTGGCTTATATATTAATGTATCATGATTTCGATTTGCGATGTATTTGTGTGAAAATAACTGTTTGTTTTCCTTAATAAATATTTTTTTTTTTTTTTTTAAATACTGAATAGAAGATCGCACCGACCTTCTATTCAGTATCAAGCAAATCAAAAAATAAACTAACTAGGCATAAGGCAGGAATGTTTTTATGGTACAGACTATAGAGTAGGTAGACGAACAACTGGGCTACGTGATGGTAAGTAATTACCACATATGTAGACAACATAATATGTATGTATATATTATATACCTCCGCGTATGTATATAATGTGCGGTGAACTCGGAACAGATGATGTGGTCGTGGTTGAGGTCCCAAGCTCTTATCATCAGACACAGGCGACCATCGCGCATGCTTATCTGTAATTCAAAATTTAACTCATTACTTGGGAAATCAATTCAATGATTTTATAATAATGTTTTTAAAGCAGTGTAGGTTTGTTGATTTAATTTTAACTTTCTTACATCTAAAAACGGAATAACGAAATACTTTTTGTAAGCGTACAAAAGGTAATTTGCGAGTAAATCCTAGTTTAATTTAATATAATATAGTGAAGTGTACGATATATTATATAATAATAATAATTCGAATCGATGTTAATTTTTATATATTACTAGCGATTCGTCCCGTCATCGCACGCGTGGAATGTACTATACACAACAAAAAACCTATGTTACTCATAGATAATATAGCTTTCTATTGGAGAAAGATTTTTTAAAATCGGTGGAGTAGTTTTTAGTTAAATCGTGTCCAACAAATAAACAAATCTTTCCTCTTTATAATATTAGTATAGACTAGAGTTTTCCAGATTGAATTGTCAAGTAATTAAATAGGAAAACGTTTGTTACTATACAGAAGCAAAACATGGAACATGGTGTAATGGTTGCGGCTCCTTACAAATTTGTAAAACAAAAACTTGGCGATTAAAAAGAGTGGCGGCGAGTTTATTGCCAGTTCTTCTCGTCCGTTCTACGCCCTTGATTTGAGAACTGGCAGTAAATGTAAAATTAGAAGCATTTAATATGTATTTTTATTGACGTTCATAGGTGTACATTGTGTTACCTAAATGAATAAATGATTTTTGAATTTGAATACAAAACCAATGCTTACAACAGCCTTCTTGCTGAAGCCGACGCCATCTCTTGACAGTTTCTCGGGTCTGGTGAGTTTGGCGTAGACCACGCACGTCAGAACTCCAGACAAACCTGTACCCAGGATGAGCTGAAAACAGAATAATTCCAAAATTTTGATTGGTGCGATAGAGGTGCACTTACCTAGCCCTATGGGTCACTGGTTCAAATCAATGCTTTTAGGTTTTCCACTTTAACCAGAAGGTGAAAGGAATAGCGAGTAATCTCATTCAAAAAAAGGATTTAAAGTATAGATTGATCATTGATTCATGCTCTTTTTAAATATTACTAGCCTCACAAAGATGTAGGTATAATTATTGTTCTTACATGACTGTTTAAGTTTACAATTTACATGATAATAAATTAATTAAACCGAAATTTAATATTTTATGCAATTCACTCTACAACATATCGCAATAATTATTATTTTAGTAAAATATTTAATAAAAAAAAATTTGACTGACTTCTGTTTGTTGTTTAATGACAAAAGTATACAATTAAATATAAATTATAGACATCGATCGTTATATTTCTCTGACTGTTGCTGCAAAACTAAAGGAAAAATTATATTTTGTGTGGAGAATATTTGAGAATATTATGTAGTTTATAATATAATCATTTTTATTTTGAACTAACATTTTTCATTTAAAACAGTTGTACTATGATAGGATGACCTCCCAGCTAGGTTAGACCTGAATTAGGGAAAATTTTAAGTTGATATTCATAATTCGTGCAAGTTTGTCGAACTAAGAACTAAATAGAGTAATAGATACCTGCATCACGAAAAGGAATATTGACTCTGGGCATTCTTCATCAATCGCCCGGTCTCCGAAGCCGATGGTCGTCTGAAACAGTTATTTCCTCATTAATGGGGCAGTCAGTCGATAATTTAATGAACTATTTCCAAATTTATGAGCGGCAAATTCGTATGATTAAGGCAATTTGGGGAATTGAAAGATTAGTTCCCGAAGACATAGGTTTCCATTAACTTCAAATAAATTAGGGGGAATTCGCATAGTTGGTTTATTATCCATTAAGTCAATATATAATTTATTATTTGTTATTTAAATCTCGAGACTCTTGTTTTTTTGACTCCAGTTGATTCTCCTCACTTAGGTATACAATTAGGCAAATTTCATATAAATCATTATTTGATATTATATTTAATCACTGAACCTGCGGCTCAGTGGTTGTGTGTAGCACAAGAGGTTTCGGGTTCGCATCCCGGGAAACAAGTAAAATTTTTGTTCGGTCGGACTGAGAACAGCAGATCACATACTTGCAACAAAGAAAAATAATCGGATTAAAACGGTTTTTTATTTATCCCGACGTTTCGGATGCTTTTCAGCAACCGTGGTCACGGAGCAGAAATGTCTTCGTTTAAATCCGTTCTATAGTATTTTATTTATAATATAATACTCGCATTTAAAAGACAATATTAAGAATTATGTCTGCCCCTAGGTTACTAGGGGACTATATTGACTCACATGCTCTATATATACAGATAAAACCTTTATTCACAAATAATATTTGCCCATATCTTACAGCGCCTTTATATTCAACTGGATTAGATGGAGCAATTATATATGTATATTGTATAATGTATAATGTATATATACCTACAGTCTACACTACCTTCAGTGAAGCGGTGTCGTATGTGAAGGGGATTTAAAGAAGTTATTTGTGTTACCTGTGCTTCAACGGAAGCCAAGAAGATGGTCACGAAGTCCTTCCCTCCAGTTACGCAGAGACGCTGAGGTGGTTCCGGCTCAAAGTCGTAATGAGCCAAAGCAGTGATGTACCAGAATACCGCGAACACCAACCAGATAGCGAAGTGTAGGCAGACTGTGCCCATTACTATCCAACGCCAACGGAGGTTGATCTGGAAACCCACCACCCATCAAATATAATGTGCTCAAAATGTGACTTCCTTTTTTTATGTCAGATATCGACAGACGAGCATGAGGTTCACTTGATGGTAGGTGATACCTCAGCCACAGAACATCAGTCAATGATGCGCTGTCGACCTACTTACTTCGAGCATTCGGAAATCCATAGACTGAAACCGAAACGCGCAATATGCACTTCACGGTTTTTCCATCTATGAACGGTGGTTCGTTACCCGGTCGGAGTTTAGATATTCCTCTCTATCTATCATCTATTATCAATTTTGTTATGTAGGTTCTTATATATTTATAATGCAATAAAGTTGTTAAATAAATAACGTAATACGTTTTTATATTTAACTATAATAATATTATAATTATTATTTACCTAATTATGTTATGGGCATTATTATTTCTCTTTTTATGTTTGCATTAATCAAGCCAGGCATTAAAGCTTGTATGTTAGTCCCACCACTGTCTCTATCATGCATTTCAAGTGGCAGCTTTCCACGTAGAATTTTGAAATAGAGAAATACCAATGGGTACTATTTTATTTTTGTTTTTTATGTCTCACAAAGTATTTTTATTGATTCTCCCAAACTACACGTTGGTTTTTGATAGCATTTCATCATTAAGAGAATTTCAGTCTTCGTTATATACCTATATGACTTCCGGTAGATATTCTCAAAGTTAATTTAAGTAATTGTCGAATTTCTTGTCGACCCTTCTCGCCCAAAGGCATATATTAGTAGTCGATCAACTTACCAGAGTATGGAAAGTATCATTCAGAAGTCGTATTTTCTCAAACGGCACATTGGATATGAGAGCCACGTTTTCGACCCCATTCTTGGAAACTAGTCGCTTTGGAAACTCGCAGTACCGCCTGTTACGGAAAGATGGCGCTGATCTGTAAATATAAGTTTTAATGGCAACAACTGCCGAGGTTTGTACTGAATACTGATATTATATCCATCTAAAGAACAAAGAACATTCAGACACAAATTCTCTGCTAGTGTGGCCAGACTGTGTATGCAATTATTAGAATTGTATACCTAAAGTATTAATTCTTATAAAACCAACTAATTACCGCACCCAAATTAAAGCTTTTATAGCGGTTTCTTATCAATATAACAATTTCATATGAACTCGCCTTTAGTCTTCACACGCAAAAAAAACCGTCAAAAAACGCATTGTCTCACGACTTTATTACAAAATTGAACAAAAAACTTAATATTTAATGAGGTTCACTTGATGGTAGGTGATACCTCAGCCACAGAACATCAGTTAATGATGGGCTGTCGACTTATTTTTTACTTCGAGCATTCGGAAATACATTCGTATTATCAATGGCATCGAATATATTGTGAATACTTTCTCGCAAGTCGTTCGTGCTATATGCTGCTGCTTCTGCTTCACAGCATAATGCTGAGCCAGGGCCAATTACAACCACAGCACACACACATTTACACAATTTAAAAAAATGTACCATGATTTGATGTTCCAAATTTTTTTGTTATTATTTTGTGATTCTGTGTGTGTGTTTCGTTCGTAATAAATGTTATGTCTATGTCTATATTTAGGTTCAAATCAAATCAAAAGTTTTTTATTTCAAATAGGCCTTTGCAGGCTTTTTTATGAAATGTCTAGTTGCACGGTTCCAAAAAGTGGGTCGCATGGAGAAGAACCGGTAAGAAACTCCATGGACACTCTTTTGTTGTATCCGAATTTCATTGTAATTGAAAAGCGTATATTTTTTTATGATATTGACACGAGAATCCATTAGAAATATTCTTAGAAAAGATAAAAAGAAATTCCATGCCATATTTTATTTTAATATTTTAATACCCTCTGAAACTAAAAAGTGATACCAATATTTATTTTGCTTCATCTCGTAAATTAAATATTACATACCGTATAGATAAGATAAAGTTGAAATTCACTTCAAACTATTATATTAACTCACTAGTGACACGCCCCGGCTTCACACGGCTGTAATTTAGATGTACTATACACAAAAAAATATGTTACCTACCTATGTTACTCGCTGATAATGTAGCTTACTATTGGTGAAATAATTTTTAAATTTGGTTCAGTTGATCCAGAGATAACTTCCTACAACCTTTTTTAATACTGTGGATCCCTATTATTTCTGGAAATATAATATAGCCTATGTTACTCGGTGAAGATGTAGCTTTCTAATGGTGAAAGAATTTTTAAAATCGGTCGAGTAGTTTTTGAGTTATTCCTCTTTATAATATTAGTATAGATTATGTTCCCAAGTAGCAATAATACTAAGTACTTCTAAGTACCAAGATTCAATGCTGTATTTAAAAAAATAAGGCTAATTGAGTAATTGTTTCATAACAGATATATGTCAAGGCGCCAATACCTTGTAATAAGCTCTGGAACTGTTTATTGGCTAAAAAGGTCTTGAAGTACCTACTTACTACTATTGTTTATAGGTCAGCGTATAGGTACTTTAAAGTTGTCCTCTGGGTAGTGTGAGGAGTATTATGATCATCTGTTGTTATCTTTATATATAAAAATTATCTTCAACGCCTTTAGGATCACTATTCAAAATTATGTCCTAATAGATAAAGATGCTTAGTTTGACTTTGATAACGATGCGTGCAATTAAATAATTCTATAAATAATAATCTAACTGTGAGAAAAAAATATTATTGGCGTCATAAGGAAAATTGTCGTCTACGTAAAATTTGAAATTCTGGAAAGAATATCGACTTTTTAATTGATTCTGAATATAAGAAATTTCGAAAATATAATTACTGTCATAATGAACAAAGGTATCTGATGATAGTAGAAATAGAGAATACGAAAAAAAGTAAAGTATAAAAGGAAACAAACTTGCTGTAATACATTGAGCCAAAATTAAAAAAAGAAAGAGATTTTGTCACCTATTTCATTTACATCGTAATAAGCTTTTTAATAGAATATTCTTTAAACTTCTTGATTTAATTAAGTTTTTGTTATCATAATGTTGGTATAGAATATTGAAGTTGCTGGAATATCATTGGTTATTTAAAAAAATACTAAAGCAACGTAAGTAGTTTATATTAATCAATCCTTGCCTGTTTTTTTGCGGAGGGTTCTTCAAACTACTCTCAATGGGACCAAATCTATTTTCTTCCTGATGTTTTTCCAAGCTCGAATTACTTTGAGTTATTATAATTCTCGGCAATTGTTTTGACAGTCTTCGTAGTCTCTCAGACTTCGTTTCCGCTAATGAATTTAGACTTTCGTTTGATTTTAATTCATTAATAACTTTAAAATCTACTTTAAGTTCTTCGCTGGTTTCATTATCATTATCATCATCGTTATTTTCATTACAATTATGTGTATTATTACGTTCACTAGAATCTTGGCTATGTTCTTCATTATGTATATCATTAACTTCATCTATGCTATTTTTCGTTTCTTTGATGGTTTCGTAATCAGGATCTCCTTGGTCGCTTTCATTGAAATCGCTATAATTCTTTAAATAGTCCAAACACTCATCGTATATTAGATTTATTTGTTCGTATTCCATATCTATAAGATTGTGTTTTTTCATTATAAAAGAAAGTAAATGTTACTTTATATACGTAATATTTTTTTTAATCTTTCACTGTTTCATTTTTCTGTTAATGCCATCAGTTTAAGTCAGTCTAAAGATGAAGTTGAGAAGTATTTCTTTATTTTAATCAACTTTGCACATTATAGTCGTCACAGTTGTCAAAAGCACTTTAAAGTCACGTACACAAGCAACTATTTTTTTTTAATTTTCACTGCAATTTCACCGACGCTATGAGATCCAGTGTGAGATCGTTATCAGCGCGTTATCAGTAGATACTAATTGCGCGACGACCCGTCAGCGAATGACGCGCGACCTTGCTCTTAAGGTTTATTCTACTAATCTTTCTACAGTACTAACTCACTGGAGGCGTCCTTGACTACAGAAAGAGAGAAAGCTATACACGATGTATCGCAGTGCGCGGTCTCTCGTAAAATGCAATAAGTGCTGCCGCACATTTGGCCACTCGTGACTACCACTAATTACAATATAATAGTCTCTCGTCGAGTGTAATAAGTACTGGCACATATTTGGCCACCAGTGGCGTCCACTAGACGCGGCCACTAATTACATATAAAAAGACTGGAGAAGCCGCTGACTATGGCCGTGTACGTGTGGGAAGCGAATGAGCGTTGGCTACTCCGTTAATTTGTAACTCAGTGTGTGCCGAGTGTAACTTACAGTTAATATATGAGTTACAAGTTGAGGGACTGGTTGATGCTTGCTCACTTCCCGCGTATACACGGCCACAGTCGGAGGCTTCTCCACACCCACTTCTGTCTTTCTATACGTAATTAGTGGCCGTGTCTAGTGGTCGCCACCAGTGGCCAAATATGTCGCAGCACTTATTGCACTCGACGAGAGCCGGACAGGTCGAAACATCATGTATTGCTTTGTCTCTTTCTCTAGATCGCCTGCATATTATACTATACCTATATGCACATTATACTATACCTATATTATACCTATATAGTTACTAGCTGACCCGGCAAACGTTGATTTGCCATGTAAATAATTTCTAAAAAGCAGGGGTTGGTGATAAAAAATTAAAAATTTAGGGTTGTATGTATTTTTTAATGCCACATTATAAAAAAATAAAAACAAAAAAATTTGTCCAAAAATTTTAGGGGTGGACTACCCCTAACATTTAGGGGGATGAAAAATAGATGTTGGCCGATTCTCATAGATACCGGATAAGCACAAAAAATTTCATCAAAATCGGTCAAGCCGTTTCGGAGGAGTATGGCAACCAAAACTGTGACACGAGAATTTTATATATTAGATAGAAAATGTCGTGCAGTAAGTTCAAGAAAATGAAAACCTGAAAATTGACAATTTTTGTTAAAGTTTCGAACGCGGTCATTTGATCGCTCGGTAGGTTTAGTGTTAAATATACCTGAGGCAGAAATGTAATAGTAGAATCACCCAGACGATTTTCTAAGTAACATTATGCAGTGTTTTGCTTTGTTAAATGACATATGAATATGTATACTTGTGGCGTCATTTTCTTATAATCTTTAAACAATCTTACTTAACGCTAGATTTTAAACTCTTAAATTACTCGTAACTGAAAGACCGGCAACGTAACTGCTAGAGGCCACATAATAGGCCACTGGTTTAACTAAACGCGACTACTATGTTGTATTATTTATGAATATTGAATTTATTTATTTTTCAACCAGTAAACAAATACGCCTTTAAAAAGAGTGCGAGCAACAATTGCCTCGTTTATGGGCGGCGGTGATCACTTACCATTTGCCCCCTATACTATAAAAAAAATCTTATTTAATTTTTTATATACTTACAAGACGCATAAAATTGTATCATTATAAAAAGATGGATGAATTCGGGGAGTAATAGTTTAAAAAACGTAACGTACCGTAAAACACAAATTTTGTTAGTTACCACAACTTACGTGGGAGGTATCGAATTGTTCATTAGTTCATCTACATACTCGTATATATGACTGTTAGTTTTTTTTGTGAAAAAAAAAATGATATTCGATAAAAAAGTTTCGTAAAAAATCTTTTAATTTGGTCGCGAGGGACACAGCTAGTAGAAAATTAGGTCAGTGCGTAGTGACATACAACTGTTTGTATTATTTCAAGTGATTAAGTTCAATAATACCTTCCTGCGCAGACAGACGCGACGGACGGATGTTCATTGTGCGTATATATGAGTCAATAAGTAAAGCGACACAATTGTTTAGCGGATTGAAAGTTGCGTTTTGTACGCACGTGTCATACGCCGCTTGTGCTCAGCCGAAAATGAGACGATTTTGCACTTCGCTTGAAAACCGTTTTTTTATGTTAGACATCGACAGGCGAGCCCAAATCTAATTTGATGACACCTAAGCCACAGAAGATATGTCACGAATCACGATGCGATGTCGACCTATTTTTACTTCGAGATTTCGGAAATCTTTTGATATTTCCATCTATGATATTTTATCTACACTTATAAAGAGGAATGATTTTTATTTTTGTATGTTTGTAACGAATAAACTCAAAAACTACTCGACCGATTTTAATGATTCTTTCACCAATAGAAAGCTCCATTATCAGCGAGTAACTTCTTTGACATCAGCCGGCCTAGCATGACAACCGCGACAAAACTTTGTCGACCGTTTTCTCGTGTTTTAATCGATTATCGCTCTATTTCTTTCGGGTCTAACATGACAATTATACTTAAAACTCGACTTTTAATATCAAATATAGATATATTTGTCGATCGAGATATCTTTTCTATCAAAATTGTCGATGTCGAGATATAATATATCTCCATATCTTACATCTTAGTTTGTCTTCTCTCGTCCGCGACATATCTCGTAGCGGTCATGCTCGGCCGGCTGTCGTCTTCTTCAAAAGCTTCTTGTTTGGATGTTGATAATAAGTTCAAAGGTGATCAACTAATAGCTCTTGTTGTTACTTTATATTTCTATCGTGTTTCTATAGAATTTTATTACGTTTTATATTAAATGAATGAAAGACAAATAGGTGAACATGACATTTATATTTTTCTGAAATTTAGTAGACATTACAATATATAATTTTTTCCTAACTTATTTGAGACAAAAGGTATTAACTTTTTAAATAGGATATCTCGTTTATTTCTAAGTAGCTTTAGCGCTTCTAGTACATTTAAACATGCAATTTCTAATTACAATGTAAATATATTAATTTTAAATGTAATATTAAACTTACAACATTTACTAGTTTTAAATATATTTATTATAATTTTATTGAATAAATATTAAATATTATTACTGCCTATCGTTTTTTTATTTCTATAATAAAATGTCACAACCATTTATATTTACAAATTTTGGGGCAATCTGTTATAAAGTAAAATATTAAAATACATTTTTTTTTATTAAAAACATATTGAAAATCTGAATTATGGGTATGAAAATTGGTATAATCATAAGGAAATGAAAAGGAAAAAAAAATAAAAATACAAAACACAACCGTTTATTAATTAAAATATTTTAAAAATAATAATAATATAAAAAAGAAACAATTTACAACTTTTTTTTGTTTTATAAAATAATAACAATATATGATTAATATCTAAGTTATTTACGATGACCTAAATTATATATTTTACCTTGGTAAGTAAAATACAATAAATAGGCTGAGCTTTTTTAATTATCTTCTGGGAGCTTAGAGTTACGTAATCAATCTAATTTCAATTAATAACTTTAGTACAATGCGATTTTATATTAACATAGTTATAATTAAAAGGTACATTTAGTAATTTCATCTGACTATGATTCTCCTACAAACATTGGATCTTTTGTTCTCATATATTTTTTGTTTCTTTTAAATGTAAAAAAATATTTCTTCTGGAATGAATCCTATTTAATTTGTTCATAAATCTTTGTAAGCGGATAACTTTTAGGACGATAATAATAATTTAATTTATTGTAACAAAAAGTTAAAAATGCATGTAACGACAATAATATTAGTATTTATTTTTATTTTAGACCTGTTAGATTTGAATAACATTACTTACTGAACTTAACTGTAAAATTCTCTAAGCGACACGATCTCCGAATTTTTGAATTCACTAACTTCGCTCACGCGACACTAGTGCCACGAGAGTTGCACAAAATGGAATTTTTGACAG
This sequence comes from Anthocharis cardamines, assembly GCA_905404175.1. Lineage (NCBI taxonomy): Eukaryota > Metazoa > Arthropoda > Insecta > Lepidoptera > Pieridae > Anthocharis > Anthocharis cardamines. The sequence continues at coordinate 8,373,498 of FR989974.1, forward strand.
TTCTTATAATACAATGAACGATATTCGCTTAGTATATCGAATATACAAACCAAACAGTCCTTTTTATTTAAGGATTAATTTCGAAACAGTATTATATGTGTAGGTATGGTTCTGGAATGTGTTAAACGCTTTATTATCTTTATTTCTTCACAATTTTAAGTGTTTCTGTACTCAGGATATATTCAACAAATAACAGGTCTAAAACAATATATCTACATATTATATACATATTGCTTATTCTAACACTTAAAGTATAACAATAATTTGGTATAAATCTCACACATTATAAATATCACGAGGACTGATGACACCTGATGAACATCTGAAAACATTTTTAAATTATATTATTATACATTATTATATAAATATCCACCTTTTTTTTTCAAGTTACTTAAATTCATATTTTGTTTTAAGAATTTACAACACTAATACCCTACTATCATTTTAGGCGTCTTTCCAAAAACGTGGAGGTTTCAATCAGTCAATTTCGTAACAAACAAGAAGTTATTTTTGATATTTTAGTGAATATACTTTTTTTAATTGTATTTTAAAAATTGACCACTAAAGTATTATTTCTCGTAATGTAAGCCTACAATGCTAACGTAATAATACTTCAATAGATTGTTCGACAATTTTAAATGAATAGAAATTAAAAATGTATTTTAGATTAGAAAACTTGTTAGAAATATAAAAAGCGCAGGTATCATCACCATTAATGTTTGCAACTAGTATTCCATGTAAAATAAAAGAAATCATTTTAAAAGTTTAATAAACAAAGTGATTCTAACGTGAATCGGTCAAAATATACTTAACAATATTACTTGAATTTTCACATCAGACCTGGAATTCATATTTCAGAGAATAAAGGGCTGATGTTCGAAATCGTGCACTTAAATGTTATGTCGATGACTTATTAATATTTTAGTAAACATGCGTTAACATGAAATTTTATATATTTAAAGTAGTAAGTATGTTAGAACGTAGTAGAAGATTCACGTAAAAGGCAATAAATAGCATTAAATATTAGGTTAATATGTTAAAAAGCATACCATTGTACCTCGGCTACACGTCAGTTGTGTACCTCCTGAAATTATCAGAATTATATTATCGCTGAAGCACAGTTATATCATGAGCTCAGCTGGATGAGATCTTTAATGAGAAGAGTGAAGTATTAGATATGAATGAAACCATAAAACCATATACAAAATATTCAAGCAAGATAAAGATAAGAAAGAGAAACAAACTTGTTCACTATGTACCTACACAGTAAGAGCGAGTTATAATTTTTTTAAAGGTTAACTTTCTTAAATAAACTTTTGTCACATGTTCAGTTGCTATGATGTTTAATGAAGTAAAAATGTTACTAAACTTCTTGGATCATACCGCCATCTCGTCAAGCAATTGTTGCAGACATCTTTGAAGATATATTGAGACATGTAGTTACCTCAGTAACAGTGTGACACGCAGTATCACAGTAACGTTTCTTTGGCAATCATTCTGCTTTAATTTGAGGTCGCGGCAAAGCCATGCCAAGATAAGAGTATGTGTTAAATAAACTGGGTTTGTTAGTGGTGCACTGAGAAAACCGAACAGACTGATAGACAGTAAACTCGAAAACAGGATAATAATAACATATTACGGATAGAGGAATAATAATATTATTATTAAGATCGTCCGGCTACTTCTACTTTACCGAAAATATATCGATGACTAACAGCCAAAAAGTGATAACCACTATTCCACAACTTTACAGGAAAGTAATTTTAACTTTGGAATTAATGAAATAAAAATAATAATATATGAGCGGCAAAAAGTTTGTTGTTAAATCATGAAGCTTAGAAAAAAATTCCGAATATATATAGAGAAAAAAGCCAAAAAAAAATCTATATTACCACAAATGTCGCTTATGTTTTTTTGGCTGTATCGATATATTATTAGAAGTGAGTTTGCTGGTAATTAAAACGTTAACCAAATTAAGATATTAGTTCTGAAGTGCCAAGCATGGATGATAGTTATGAGACGTACCCATCCGGTGCTCGGAGTGCCTCATCATCTGAATCTATATCGTAGATGTCTCGCATGTAGCTCTTGTTGGAGAAGCCGATGTCTGGAACGAGATTTAACAATTAAAGGTCTTTGAAGTGATGTTATCGTCCAGGTGTCGGTTTTACAATGACCGAGGTTTAATTAGACTGATGGTTTTGATGGACTCATTGATGCAATGGTAATTATAATATTTCTATTTCCATTGAATTTTGATTATGTGTCATATTTGTATAATAAATATATAAATATTATTTGCTACTGTGTTCTGATTGGAGAAATGTAAAAATTATCAAAAGACATGGAAAAATCATGAAGGGCATATTGCGACGAGCAGTTTAATATGATAAATATTCCAACCAAGTGAAATTCTACAATATATAATTGCTTTATATTCTGACTGAAGTCTCCGTTTATTGAATACCCACATATTTCCGTAGTTGCTCTGGGATCTATTTATTTTTAAAATCATCTGGATGGAAGAAATTATAAAATACTCTTATTGCGACGATTGAATGAGCGTAAAATAGGGTACCAAAGTTCCTTTGTGGATCAATTCCTCTAATGGTAGCATTTGATTATTTAGGATTTAATCACCTTTAGGATTATAGACCTCATCAGCCCACTTGATATTGTCTTCTGTGTAGAGAGGAGGCAGCGTCTGATGCGGCGTGGGGTACAAGTCGAGCACTCGCTTCTCGTTCAAGCTATCGGTGTCGCTGTAGGACGGCATCCTGAAATGATACATAGCATTTTTAGAACATGAAAAGTATCATTCTATGTAAGGCATTAAGAAAGGATCTTTACATTCAATGGCTATATCTATAAGGGAACTAAAACTGACCTAGCTTTTTTGTTTGAAGAGTTTTTTTTAAGTACCTTAAAATGGGACCTACTTATCGATATTGGAAGTAAAAATTACTGCACATTTTCATAATATTGATCTCCTCTCCAAACAGAACTATAGGTCTCTTTTCAAAGTTTGAAGTTTATAGATGGAAAATCCGTGAAGTGCACTTTGGGCGTATCGGTTTCAGTCTATGGGTTTCCGAATGCTCGAAGTAAAAAGTAGGTCGACAGCGCATCATTGATTGACACCTACCATCAAGTGAACCTCATGCTCGGCTGTCGATATCTAACATTAAAAAAAAAGATGTAGCCACCACTTACTTAGTATACTCCTCGAAACAGCTGAACCTCCAGAGTGCGAAGGCAAGCATGGCCATCGAGATGATCACTCCAGCTGCGATCACAAGCCAGACAGTTAACGTAGTTTTGTCATCTGGGTATGTGAACTCCTGAAACAATGAGTTCTTCTCATTAGATTTTATCTTTATGTGTGTGAAACAATGGAGAAAGAAAAATATTTATATTGACGCATCAAAGATTCATTATGCAAAATGATATACAATAGATTAAAATTAACACAGAAGTATAGTAAAATATGAATAAGTTTAGTGCCCTATAAAAGGTTTTGTCTTAGCTTATATTGCTAGCGATCAAAATATGTAACGAGCAACGCTGGTATTCAAACGGAGAACTTGAGGTTAAATTTCTCAATAATAAATTAACAGAGCATATAATAAAATAAAATAAAACCCAACATATTAAATAAGTAGAATAAAATATTTTTAATAAGAACAAACCCGAGTAACTAAAATAACAAAATTGTGTCTCTTAAATATAAACTACCTATTGGCTTTCAGCTCATCATGGAAGTGGTTAAGCTAATTGTAAGTGTACGTGTTACATTCCAATCTCTGATTTGATAATAATAGAACAGAACTGATGATGATGAACTGATGATCCTATGAATTTTACCCTCACTTATTAAATAGATATTGCAGTTTTACAATTTAAAAAAAAATGATAGTCAATAGATGTATCTTCTCTCTGTCTCTCATCATAAATATATTATGTAATAAAAACTATACACACCCGAATACCGAGTAACTCAAGTCTCACAGCAAAAGGATCGATGCTTGAATAACTATCCCACATGTCTCTGAGGTCTTCCTTCGTTAACCTGGTCTCGAGATCTTCGTCATCATAGACCAGAGGTACGGAGAAAGTAACTTCAGTACACTCGTCGGAACCAGGCCAGTTTTGGAAGCAAAGGCCTGTGCTCCGAATCTGTGTGACTTCTAACCTGCAGAAGAAGGCAATCTTTAATTTATTGAATTGGAATACTTCTTTATCTCTAAAACTAATATTATTAAAATAGTTATTTATTGTTCAGGTAAAATACCAAACTGTTAAAATGAACAATTTGGTAGTACCTAAGCAGCGATTCTTGATTCTGTTTGCCCTTACCTTTCCAAAATTGTGCAAGATAATTTAATATCATTTCTATCATGATTTAAAAGAACTCTCCTGGTAGATTTATGGCTACAATAAATTTAAATTTTATTGAGATATGTGTCGTTATTTTGTAATCAAGATTTTAGCAATAATAATAATAATAATTCATTTATTTCAGATACATCCATATTTGTTAGTACAATTTGCAAGCTTACAAACTAGTGTTAGTAATAATATAATTTAAACAATCATAATAATATTAATCTATAAAATACAATAATAATAAGAGACATTCGGATGGACTTCCCGATGATGGCGGCAAATAACTATATAACTGCGTGCATCCGTATCCAGCGAGCCAGCATCGGAGAGTCCCACCGGTCCGCCAGCGCGCGCAGGATGCTGTTGGGACTGTCGCGCGTGCGGCGCATGATAGAAGCGCACCGCTTGCGCATGATGGCCGCGAAGCCGTCTGTGTGAGCCGCCGCGAACATCGCGGAGGCGCTACAGTGGCGCGGCAGTCCCATCAGCACCCGGAACGCGTTATTGTATTGAACACGCAAATCGCTGTATGTCCGCAGTGTATAGTTAACCCACAGGCCGCAGGTGTAAAAGGACTGACAGTACGCTTTAAAAAGAGCCACTTTGATGTAGATGTACTATATGTATACAAATTATAGCCTATGTTACTCGCTAATAATTTAGCTTTCTATTGGTGAAAGACTTTGTTTTTGTTCCAATAGTTTTTGTGTTTACTCATTACAAACATACAAATCTTTCCTCTATATTAAGTGTAGATAGCAACTGCAGTGTTGTAGTTTGAGGCAAGTCGCTAGTATTCTTATACTTCACCACTATATAAGCCTAGGAGTTATTTTTGTTCTAGGTCATAAAATATCAACATACGTGTTGCTGCATAATGCAGCATGAATACAAACGGGTTGTGCTAGCTTAAAAACCTCATGTTTCTGTATTATTAGCCGACATTAGGAGGTGTTCAATTATGTTTACTTAATGTCGAATTATGTCACGATGTATATTAATCATTACACGATCAGCCGAACTTAATTGACCTTCCTCAGATCAAATAAGATGGTTGGTAAAACCCCAGTCACAGAACATCAGTCACTGATGCACTGTCGACCAAGTTTTTACTACAAGCATTCGGAAATCCATTCGGAAGACCCAAACGCGCAATGTGCACTGATTTTTCCAATCATGAACGGTGGTTCGTTACTGTTCGGATTTTCGACATTCCTCCCACTCCTTTACTGCTCGAAGTTACCAGATGTGAGGAAGAAATGCTTATAGAAAATTATAAATATATCGTCCCGACGGGATTCGAACCCGCGACCCATCAGAGCGCAAAGAGTCGCAAGGGGGTGACTGAAAACCAGCGCTGTGTTTATCAGCTGAAGCTGAGTCATTGCCCTTTGAGCGGCCACACAGCAGTTGTTGTCTAATTTATACATTTTTAAGTTATAATAATAATATATTAAGTTTTTAATTTTCCATTATTGTTCGTATATCTTGTGTGGAAGCCCAGTAAAAATCTTTCATTTCATTTCATTTCACTTCAAAGTAGGTGTTTTACCAAACGCGTCAATGAGCCCGTCAAATAATATCGCTTCTATATACATACTATTAGTATATAGAACTTTAGAAGCGATATTAAGCACAGTTCTCTGTACAGATGTAACACAAAACTAGCTAAGCTGAACACGGTCCGTTAAGACGTACTTTGGCCCCATTCCAAATGCTGATTGGCCTTTGGGATTGAGATACACATTGCAGGTATGCATACGATTGTTATTTTTAGATTTTATAAAGTTCCGAGCAACCGTAAGATATGGGTTTTAACAACTGATTCAAACCAGTATGTCTAGTAATTTATTTAGATTATGCGAAAGCAACATAGTATTTTAGAATTGTATAAAAGTTCATAATTGGCTTCAAAGTACTACGTAAGTAGTACAGTAAATTTGTAAGACTGTAATAAAAACTACATTATATTATGGCCAAAGAGGGATAAGCGACATTTTTGGCAAAATACACTTATTCCTTAATTTTTTTGCCTTTTTTTCTACATCATTTGTTCTCATGAATCTACGATAAACTTTTTGTCGCTCATATTTATTTACATATTTTATTTTTCATTTATTGTTAAATTACTTTCCTAAAGTATTGAATTGGCGGTTATCCCTTTTTATGTACATGAATTAGCCCAAAAATTGTATTATGAAAGGTGTAAGTTATTTTAACCTAATTTCAATGATTAAACGTTATCTACTAACATTGTTTACACTAATAAACAATAGTAGTGTGTGTTCTAACTTATTGTTAGTCACTTAACTTAGATCAATATCTTAAAAATCAAACTGTCTGTTTAGTAACACTTAACAAACCGCACAAAAATGATTCTTATTAAAAATTATTTAACAATAGTCACCTCGTTTTTCGATCGATTTTAATTAAAAACAATCACAATCGGTTTTTTTAAACAACAACAGTATCGAGAGATAAATTGCAAGTACCGTGAGCCGAGGGAGGAACGAGTCGGGAACGTCAAAGTAATATGTTTAGGTATCAGGTCAATCACCTCAGAATCTATAAATAGTTTCAATTAAATTCCTGGCTGTCGTCGGTTCTACTATTGGGAACAGGACTTATGAGTACATAGTTGTCGTTCTTTGGGTTTTTACTGGGTGAGTTAAGATTTGATGGGGCAGTAAAGAGGTAAACCAAGGCTTTGGAAAGAGAGGCAGCAGCTTTTGAAGCTAGAAAATTTCGAGAATTCTCAACAAGAATTTTATTTGTTCAAGATGTTATATGATCATTTATAGATTATAATAACAGAAGCTTTGCAAATCTAAAATTTTTGCTCAGGAGGGGGGGTGGTATTGCGATAATTTAGTTTAAAAAAAATGTATAAGGTGTTGGAGTCCACAGCGAGCACAGTACCTCAATATTTACAAACGATGTCTGTTCGTAATTAGGTCAACATCTTTATATGTAATGTTTGACTGACTCTTGTTTTTACTAACTTTTTCAAACTTTAATAATAACGGTCACAGTCAGTCACTACTTAAATGTTAAATAATAATTTTCAATTTTGAAAATCAAAAGCGTAAGACACCAGAAAACGCTTTGTTTCGAAAATGCATCCCTTTGCCAAACAACGAAAAGTTCCGACATTACGTAACTAAGAGGAAATGCAGTTACGCTAATTGGATTTTACCTCGAGTACGTTATTCTTAGGTGTTACTCTGAAACTAAAAGAGTTTCCAAGCAACAGTAGAAACGTGTAATGAATAATATACAAAGTAAAGCCAAAAACTTTACAAATACTTTTTAAAGGATTTAAGAGAATTTTGGGAATTTTTAGTTTTCTGCAGGGACTGAAACCGGTTAATTTTTATTTTCCAAAATAGTAAATTTCAGTAAATATGAATAAAAACGAAAGAATATTAACAAAAACCTTTATTATATCGGTATAACTCCCATAGTAAATTAACCGGTATTCAGTCCTTGGTTTTCTGTACCTATAAATTGCCTTATAAACAGCTAACAGTACTTCATTTTAAGTTTGCACTGAAGTGTTTAGACCCTAGTTACATGTACTTTGTATATAATATATACAAGCTTATATACATATATAAGCTTGTAGGACAGCCCTATTCCAAATACGTGCCTTTTTGTGCAGACGCTGCTCTACCGTGAGAATGTCTCGCTTCCCATAAGTAAATTCATTATTAGGTATATTAGCATCGAGCTAGTACAGTACTCTAATCTATATCTATACTAATAATAATATAATATAATTTTATAAAGAGGAAAGATTTGTATGTTATGAATAAACTCAAAAACAACTGGATCGATTTTAAAAATTCTTTCACCAATAGAAATATAATAGAAATCTACATTATCAGCGAGTAACATATTTTTGTGTATAGTAAATCTACATTTTGCATCCGTGTGAAGCCGGGACGCGTTGCTAGTTATATATAAGTTTTTATAATTAAATTAATATTAAGAAGATTGGTTTTTTGTGTCCTTCGGCGGCTGAAAAATATAATTTCCTGCTGTAAAAAAGTTGAGTATATTTTATAGGACACTTATTATATCTATAGGCAAGTAAGTGGCGATATGCACCTATTATCTATAAAATAAACTTACCAAATTCCAAATCTTGTTTCTTCTTAGACCGACGATAATTATTATTATAAAATTATTCTATTTGAGACGGAATCGACTAATCTCAGCTAACATAGTGACATTTAACAATTTTTATTTACAACATTTACTAAATAGTTTCTAGGATTTAAAAATCAGGTATATCGCGACCAGTCTTATTTTTATTTACAGCATTTTGTATTTGGATATGTTTTGTTTCACTCGTCCAGGCCGTTTGTACCAAAATTTCCATCTTCTCAAACGAAGAGTAAAATTGGCTAACCCTCATACAAGCTTCTCTTCAGTAAATTTAACTGGCTTAGACACACTTTCTATATTATTAATGCTATTTATTCTAATTATAGATTCATTATTATTATCATTACTATCGTCTATTGTTACTTTAGTTTCTACTGTTTGAGGTTTGGATATATTATTATTATCTACTTTTATTTTATCTTTATGAGTTTGTTTTGTTTGATGCGTACGATTTTCCGATTTATTCATTTGTGGGTAATGATGTAGTATCGCTGTTGTATTAAATGTTATTTTACCGTATTTAACGTATTCTGTAGGTTTGTCTTTACTAGTACTAGGAAGGTTTAAATCTAAATCATCCGATGGTGTTCTTAATCTTATATTTTTAATAGGAGTTTCATCTTCTTCTTCAATAATATCTTTAGTATCATCTATTAAATCTAGGGCGAGTTTTCTGCTTTTTCGTAAATTTTCCATGTATACGTTATAACGATTCATATCTAATGTATTATTTTGTTTTAATGGCAACGAGTTTGGCAATTTCTTCGGAGGATGCTCCTCGGCCGTGTATCACAATTGCTTGTGCGGGTTTTGGGGTTTTGTATTGTTGGAGTCTTTTGCCGCAACGCTATCACGCGCGGCGTTCGATAGCTATGTCTGAGATTGCACCATCGATATGCTAGTGGTCTCTGTGATGATAGTGGGCGCCGCAAAGTCTTCCTTCGTGTAGTCGTATATCGGGAATTCACAACACATAACGAATTTAAGGAATTTTGGCACTTCCACATAAAAAGACGGCGGTATCGGTATAAAAGGTGACGTAGACGACTTGTAATATAAATAATCTGGGTTATCTCTGTACTTTTCGTCCGCCGATCGTTCGAGGAGCGGTATTCCTGATAAGAATAAAATAATGGCGGTCGTAAATAGTGGTGATAATATTGCAATGAACTCGATACCTTCGATAACGTTCAGCGATATTATAAATATACCCCACCACAGCACCACTTCGCCGAAATAGTTTGGATGCCGAGATAATCCCCAGAGGCCATCGTTACACCATTTTCCTTGATTGGCCGGTTCTTGCCTGAATGCAAACTTCTGTAAATCAGCATATGTTTCTATTAACAGTCCACAAACGAAAATACCTGCACCGGCTGAATCTAATGTCGTCATAGTTTTAGGTGCTTTAGGGTATGAATGGTGAGAGGAATTAATTATAATTACTGGCAAACTAACGATGTACACCCATACAGCTTGGAAGGTGTAAAAAACAGCGAATCTTAACGTATTACTCTTACGGTCCTCAAATTGCTTATCTCTGCCGATGTGGTAGATTCTGTATATTAAGTACCCAGATAGCCTCACGCCCCACAAACATACAAACGCCGTCACCATCAATTGTCTACTATCATAGCTCTTCAATGTATTACCTCCTTGTCCGAGAAAGAACGTTAACATAGCTATGATGATAAAATTGGCACCACCAGTGAAATCCGTTACTTTATCACTCTGAGAGAGAGATGCAATTGTGAAAAACAATATCTGCATCGCGACGGTAACCATTGCACTTACTGCGAAATTATTCCTATCGATAAAGGGCTCCATTATAAATATTTGACACTACGAAGTTTTGGCATCAGGGAATACTGTAATCGATGTGGCGCATTGCTGCAATTTAACACTTATGTTAATGTTGTTTAAGTACTATAATCGCTTGGTTGGTTTCTTTCATGTTTACCGTTTTTATAAGTTAGGTTTTGTGTTTTGTTTTTGATTTAATTGCGCGTCTGATGATGCGATTGAGTTAGGTATAATTTTGTTAGCGCGGTGCGATATACCGACCCGAACTGGAGCTATCTACTAAAATAGATGTGACGTTGTTGGCGCATGCGTCTGTACCGCGCATGCGTGGATGTCGGCTTACTCACAAGATTGAAATATTTTGATATTTGTTGTATTGTTGATATGTTTAAAATGGCCGTATGCAAACGTTAACCAATATTTAACTGGCTTAATAATACTAACCTTTTGACGAGAAAACGTTTCTACGAAGAAATATAAGCTAATTTCGTCACATTATCAAGTATTGTAGTAGGTATTAAATGCATAAAGAATATTTTCACTTTATCTTTCTATAGGTAGATTCTATATGAGGAGATATTGCTTTTGTGTTCGTCTGCTTGATAACGTCAGAAGGTCTTACACAAGACGTTTTATTTTACATATAGGTATAATGTTATTGACTTGTTGACTAAATGTCACTTATCAGCTGATATTTACAAAGATAGTAAGATAATATAAATTGCGGAACAGCAATTCAGGTTATTATGATTACTAATATGCTAAATATTTCCAACACGAATAATGAAAACTGAAATAAGTTTCCAGTTTTAATTTTACTTATCACTTTTAGGTACAGCGAGGAAGTGTAGTTCGAGAATAATTTACGAGTATAAAAAACTTCTACATTACTACATTATATGTATATAAAATACTATTTTCAATTTTAATTACGTATTAATATTGCACGCAATTGTTTCGTTTTGTATATATTTAGCTCCTAAACTGAGCATAAGCATAAACATCTTTGTCAAACTTTTTGTTTAAGATAGAAAAATGTCCCAATGGACCTTATAATAAATAGTTTATATATATTACTATCCACTCACGTAGTATTAAGGCCACGCTCAATTCCTTTGGCATTAATGTACATTGTGGCCATATCAGCGATGATTCTTCTGAAGTCCTCCTCCTTGGATATGAAGCTATTGATGGAAACTCCACCTAAGTTCACAGTCAGGGTTGCGTTAGACGTCCAGGTGATCACTTCATCTTCATCTGGTAGCACCATTACGTCTGATCGTGGCACTGGAAAAAAAATATTTAAGTCTTTACGTAATTTTTGTGATTTGGGCGTCTTGCGATTTCATGGGCTAATGATTTTGTAATTTATACCTCCAATATTTACTTAGAAATGGGAAATAAAACATTTTTTACAGACGGGCATGAAGCTAATTTGATGATAACAGTAGGGCTATTCACGATCATTCGAAAACTTTCCGTTCCGATTTTACAAGATTTCGTACCTATATATCAAGCTTTCTATCATTTTATACTAAGATTCTAATCGGAAACTCCCGAAGAATGCCGATGCTCAATCCTATGGGAATTGTGAATACCATTTTCATATCGGGTAAATACGAAACAACTTTCAGTGGGAGAGCGTAGCTTTCCGGGCGGATCGATTTCGAATGATCGTGAATAGCCCTACAGGAAGTTTATTGACACCTGCCATATATAAGGGAACTTATATTATTATTTTATAGAAGGGTTCTATACTGCAGTTAGGTACTTAATTTTTTTAAAGGTATGTTCCCATGCAGTAGACAGTAGCATGTGGTTTACATGCAGATAATAGTGCCTGCATGTTTGCAAGGTGCACTTTTATAATATATTGTCTGTCTCGTCAGTATTAACTGATAGGTTCAGGACGGGGAAGAACCTGCCGCTGTTTTTTTAGCTTTATTTTATTAGCTTTAGAAAAGTTCAAAGATTCTGCTGTTTCTTTTGTTTCTATTAAGAACTATTTTATAGGACTATAGTAGTCATACATTCTTGATTTGAAATGTTACAGATAATAATTGAAACTCATAAGGCATCAGAGACTTGTCTTGTAAAAAACTTACTAATATTTCTAAGGCTGATATTGAAGCCTCTTTGGAATTGCATGCCGGGTCTAGCATCAAATCGTATGAACATCCGGTCTACGTCGGTGAATCTGAAACGACGCTCAGATCTCAAAGAGTAAGAGAAGAGAATTCCTTCGGAACCCTTATCCTCAGTTTGACCTGAAAAAAAATATATTAGGATTATCTCCCAGTTCGTAACTTACTTTATAAGCGTGCGTTATATTACATGATTACGATATTTAAATAAAATACTGTATACCGGATTAAAACGCGATTTATTATTTATACTGTTTAAATTATTTATCCCGACGTTTCGGATGCTTTTCAGCAACCGTGGTCACGGGCAGACAGAAAGATGACAGTTTATAAAAGACAATATTATGATTACGATATGATATTTGAAGGTACGAAAATGGTATATCAAAGATTCAGTTTGGGGGTGAGACTTTACAGGTTAGTAGTATATTTTAAGGGTATTTACCAAAAAAAAAACCTAAATTTCCGAAAAAAAGGGCTCTACTACGAAGTCTCAGTCGAAACTGAACCAATTTCCAAGATTGTAAGAACCCCTTGCAAGATTCCTAAAAGACGCACAATCTTTCTGATATTTGATGAAATAAATGTATTTAAATAAAGTAACTGTTTACCGGATTATAAATGTGTGATACTCGAACGATCCCTATACTGTTCATAAAACGAAATAAATGTTATGTAAATGTAGTAAATGGGTTAAAAAATTAATAAGTTTACCTGGTATGACAAGAAGATAGTCTCCTACGAAACCGTTGATAGAAAAATCTGTGACATTCATTTCAATTCCTAGACCATCTCCCGTGATGACGTAGTCAGTGATCTGGTCTGTAGGGTACGGTTTTGGGTAATTAGGAGACACTACTACTGTACTGTCATTGATATTTAAATGTACTTGGATCGTGTTTGTCGCAGAAGCATGCGCATTTCGTTCATATTTATACTTGTCGTAGAATTCATCTTTATCTTTAGAATCTAATTGAGTTAGCTCTGGCATTTCTAATGTAGATTCTTTGTTATCGTCTGGAGTTGTTTCAGACGTCGATACTTTTGTAAGTTCATGTATTGGTGTCGTTGATTTATCAGTATTTACCTCTTCTTTTGGAGTTTCGGTTTCCCTTTCAGTTTGAGTACTTTCAGATTTAGAGTCACTAACGTCAGTAGTTACTGCATCAGTCGTCGTAGTAATGACAGTTGCTTTAGATTGCGTTGAATCAGATGCCGATAAAGCATCGTTTAGATAAACCATTTGTTCTTTTTCTTTACTTTCTACAAGTGAATCATCTCTAAATGGTTCGTCATCATACTGTTTTTCCTTAGATTTATCAATAAATATCCTATCTAGGTCATCATCGTTTATTTCTTCATAGTCCTGATTATCTGCATTTTCATAATTATCTTCGTATCCTAAATTAGTCTCTTCATTAAATTTGTCATCAAAATCATTGCTCAGTTTACTCCAAGTAGCATGTAGCTTGTCCAAATCAGTCATTAAGTCATCAAAACCTTGGTCTACTGAATCATCTGATTCTTCGCCTTTAGTTATTTTTGATGCAGTTGTTTGTGTATTTTGACTATTTTCATCAAAACTATCGTCAGTTTCATTTAATAACTTACCAGTTTCATCAGTAATATCCTTAATATTTAAAGGAGGTATTTCTTTCAAATCATTGCCTGCATCCTCTTTAAGAATAGCTTTAGTTTCTTCTAAAATATCATTTTTGGATGTATCTTCTTTAATATTATCCAAATAACTATTTATAGCCTCTTCAAATCCATCATGATCATTTTCGTTTTCTGTTGATTTAATACCTTCATCCTCACTTATTGGCTTATCCAAATCATCAACAGGCGCTAAATCTGGATCACCAGACAACAACTTAAAAACTTCATCATCATTATTTTCATCTTGTTTGATATCTTCTTCAGATCGATTGTCTTCGACCTGATAGTCTCCAATGCCATCAGACGGATTATTAAAATTTAACTGATTATCGTCTTTGAACTGTTCTATTTCATCAATGAGGTTTTCATCACTTTTTAATTGTTCCACTTGATGTTTTACGGGTTTGTCTTGCTCGTCGTATGTCGGTAATTCTTCACTTTCATCACCATAAAAGTCATACAAGTCATCTTTTTCATTACTGGCGAGAACTGTAACAAGTATTCAAAAAATATAACACAGTGCATACTATAAATAAAATCTACCTAGTAAGGCGATCACCATATATGAAAGATGAACAAAACAAGTATTGCTGACAGTTTTGTCACGCTGCGCGCTGACTGACAGATACCTAATGTGTGCATAATCTTAATCTTAATATCTTAATCTTAATCTTAATATATATTATATAAAATGCAAATGTTCGTACGTGTGTCCACGGTTTTTTCTATCTTACGCTACTTTGATCAACTTCCCCTTGGGATGGCGAATACCCCTTGGTCTCTAGGTGTGCATAAGGGAGTTTGGTGGGGGTGGGTGGAAGTGTGTGGTTGTGGGTGGCAAAAATGTGGAATAATATATATATATGTCCTTTTCTAACTAATGTAAATGTGTGCAACTGATAAAATCAATCTAGAAAGTTCTAAAACTTTCTGGAATGATCTAGAAAGTTCCAACAAGCCGTACAATTATTGTAATCGATTTAGAATGTTTTAGAAAGTTTCTGGAAAGATCTAGAAAGTTCCAAAATGTGTGCAATCGATAAAATTGACCCAAAAATGATCTAGAAAGTTCTAAAAATTTCTGAAATGATCTAGAAAGTTCTAAAATGGTTTCAATTGTTGTAATCGATTGAGAATGTTATAGAAAGCTTCTGGAAAGATCTAGAAAATTCCAAAATGTGTGCAATCGGTGAAATTGATCCTCAATGATCTAGAAAATTCTAAAATGGTCTAGAAACTTCCAAGATGCCTACAACTTGAAGATACTTTACACCGTATGTTAAATGGTCGAATAAGTGTTATTTAAGATAGAAATCTAAAATATTTATCTACTTTAGAAAATGGATCCTTAAATATTTCTTATACCATTTAACATGCGATGTATTTTAACCCGAGCAACGCCGGGTTTCGCTGCTAGTCTTAATATATTATATAAAATGCTAATGTTCGTACGTGTGTCTACGGTTTTTTCTATCATACGCTACTTTGATCAACTTCCCCTTGGGATGGCGAATACCCCTTGGTCTCTAGGTGTGCATAAGGGAGTTTGGTCGCGGTGGGTGGAAGTGGGTGGTTGTGGGTGGCAAAAATGTGGAATAATATATATCTGTCCTTTTCTAACTAATGTAATCTTCCGTAAAATTTTCTGAAAATCTCGGAAATGATCTAAAAAGTTCCAGAATGTGTGCAACTGATAAAATCAATCTAGAAAGTTCTAAAACTTTCTGAAATGATCTAGAAAGTTCCAACAAGCCGTGCAATTATTGTAATCGATCTAGAATATTTCAGAAAGTTTCTGGAAAGATCTAGAAAGTTCCAAAATGTGTGCAATCGCTAAAATTGATCCGAAATGATCTAGAAAATTCTAAAAAATTCTGAAATGATCTAGAAAGTTCTAAAATGGTTTCAATTGTTGTAATCGATTTAGAATGTTTTAGAAAGCTCCTGGAAAGGTCTAGAAAGTTCCAAAATGTGTGCAATCGATGAAATTGATCCGAAATGATCTAGAAAGTTCTGAAATGGTTTCGATTGTTGTAATCGATTTAGGATGTTTTAGAAAGTTTCTGGAAAGATCTAGAAAGTTCCGAAATGTGTGCAATCGATAAAATTGACCCAAAATAATCTAGAAAATTCTAAAAATGTCTAAAATGATCTTGAAAGTTCTAAAATGGTTTCAATTGTTGTAATCGATTTAGATTGTTTTAGAAAGCTTCTGGAAAGATCTAGAAAGTTCCTAAATATGTGCAATCGGTGAAATTGATCCTCAATGATCTAGAAAATTCTAAAAATTTCTAAAATGGTCTAGAAACTTCTAAGATGCCTACAACTTGAAGATACTTTACACCGTATGTTAAAGTGTCGAATAAGTGTCTTATTATTTAAGATAGAAATCTAAAATATTTATCTACTTTAGAAAATGGATCCTTAAATATTTCTTATACCATTAAACATGCGATGTATTTTAACTCGAGCAACGCCGGGTTTCGCTGCTAGTATGTTTACATATTTATTGACGATATCTTTGTTTAGTTAAATTTTAATTAAATTTTAATAAAATAACTCTTACCGGATTAAAATGCGATCTATTATTTAATAAAATACAAAATTGATATATAAGTTCTGGATTTTCGTAGTTATCATACAAATAAATTTTTTAAAGGTATCTTTCCTCGATTTTTTTATTTTCCATTTTTAATACTAATGATTTTTCTCATTTGATTGTTAACGAGTTTGCATAGATCGTTTCGGCCATTTATTTTTTAAATTACTTCGTTTAGTACTAATAAATAATTAGTTAGTAAATAAGGTACTAATACTTATATATTGACAACGCATCCTCGTGGATGTCCGTGGCGGTAATATGTTTCCACCAAATGAGCCACCTGTCTATCTTCCTTCTCTGATATAAAAAACTCAAAACTGTGAGGACGGAAATCTCTGTATGTATGTACATACATATGTATATGTTACGCACCCCGATTGTTCGATAGTCTATATCCTCCCTCACGTTTTATGTTTCGAGATATCGAGGGCCTCTCGAATAATTGTCATTGAAAAATCGTCAATTGATATTTAACATAAAAAAAATTCCACTTGGAATAATCGATGTATAGAAAAAACAACAAATGTGATGAATTCATCACCTATTCTATTTTGTCAGTTTAAAACATAATATTATACTTACGTATTTATATGGACTATCTCATCAAACTAGATATCTTTTAATATACATTTTATAGTTGTTGTATGTTTGCCGGTCCAAGGTCTCAAGTGTTTATGACGGTAATAATTACTTACAATATAGATTTGACGCAATTTGTTAAAATAGAAAACTAACATCAACTATCAGTTCAATAGATTACGGAATAACATTGTAATATACTAGCGATCCACTCCGGCTTCGCACGGGTATAATGTAGATGAATAAAACACAAAATGGTGAAATAATTTTTAAAATCGGGCGAGTAGATTTTAAGTTTAATCGCAACAAACAAACAAAGAAATATTTCCTATTTATAATATTAGTATAGATTTATACTAGCTGGTGCCCGCCATTGACTTATATGTATACTAGACAAGCAACTTGGAACAATAATTGTGTCGCAATTTCGGATCGCGCGGGCGGGTAGAGGGGGGGAGGAAGCATGGCGAATATGCCTTGCAAACGCTCGCTCTCGCATATTTCTAGTAAAGAGTAAGCGTGATGGAAAATTATAATGGCAGTTGTGTATTTATATTTACGATAATTATTGTTTTAGACAAATACGAAATAAATTTCTTAGGTACTTACTGAAATAGACTTCAAATCACCTGGGAAAACTACGCACATAAATTATAACAGTGTTTTATTGGTTACTATGAACAAAATCGGTGTTAGTTTGTCGAAAACAACGTTCACGGCTTACAAAACAGTGCACTGATCTTCTCGCTTGCTCGCAGTGGACTAAACGAGTTACGGAGAATTAACCGCAACTCAGTGGCCAATTATTTAAGGCCGCATAGCTTGTCTAGTAGTATACATATAAGTCAATGGTGCCCGCGACTACTTTCGCTTGGGTTTCCCTTCTAAACTATTTAAATAAAGCTGACTTTTCTTGCCGATATCAGATTTTAATGAAACAAGTTTCATGTTGCACCAGATTATAATGCTCAATCTATGTGTCAAAACTACTTGAAAATTAGTTCAATATATTCAGAGATTAGCCTGACAGACAGATAGAATATTTAGCTGGTTTGACTCCCGGGTGAGGCAAGTGAATTTTAGAAAATCTTTGAATACAGTTTTGTATCTTTTTAAAATAAAGGAATGTTTCCTTTAAGTAAAATAATCTTAAGGATTTAAAGTTCTTTCCTTTCAAGGCCGATTGATATTTTCCATCCTGTATATCTATATTCATATGTACTCGTAGATAATATTATTTCACACCACTTTCCTGTCAGTAAGCAGAGATAACGGGCAAAACTGAATACAAAATATAAGGAAAATAACAATTTCTTAAAACTGAGATCTTTCCCTGTCTTTATTATGTCCCAGATCTTGATTGTTAAAAATAACATAATATGTGTCACTACTCTGTCCCTTTGTATGCTTAAATCTTTGAAACTACGCAACAGATTTTGATGCGGTTTTTTTAAATAGATAGAGTGATTGAAGAGGAAGGTTTATATGTATAGGTAATAATAACAGTTTTTCTGTAGTGTATTTAGTATAGGGATCACAATCCCGGGATCCCGAATCCCGGGATCCCGGGATCCCGGACTATTTCTGGTCCCGTAAATCCCGGGACTGTACTTGGCTAATCCCGGGATTTTCGGGATTGCCACAAACAGGTCTAGTTCGCATAACGTAGTCCGTTGCGCCTTGACAATAACCTTTAGCATTTATTACATAATGACTTAAAATGGGTTATTTTAAAAGTTTAGATACGCCGTAAGATACGTACGTACTACACAGGTACAGCCCTAATAATGTGTTTGTCGTAGAACTTATAAGGGACTTCCCATCTCAGAATAGTTCAATACGATAATCTTTAAACAGGCCAACAGGGGAATCACCCGGGTATCATCTACGAGGCAGGCTTGGAAGTCAAAAATTGGATGCATGATGATTCAATTGTATTTTAAAATTCTAAATAGTTTTTTGTGTTGTCGTTTTGTTTTCTTGCATAAGGACAGTTTTTATTGTTTGGTCTATTTTATTTTCTTACTACCTACATATATTGTGATTAGTGTGCAACGATATTAAAAACAATTTTTAAAGAAATTATTCATTATTTTTCATTTGAGCCCAATAAGAAACCACATAGTCTAATCCCGGGATAGTCCCGGGATCCCGGGATTACGCATCAAAAATTCTGTAATCCCGGGATTGAAAAATATGCTCGGGATTGTATTCCCTAATTTAGTATCAGCATTGCACCGGTGCGAAGCCGGGGCGGGTCGCTAGTTGCGTAATGAATTAGGACTGCGATTAGAAATCGAGATAAATTCAAAAAATGCATTTGTAGCTGTCATATTTTAATTTATTGATCAATTTCTTGGGGAATGTGTTAAGTGTTCTTTTTTATATAGAAAGTGAATGGGAATTTTCAGATATTTATCTATACTAATATACTAATACTCATCTACTACAAATATTTAAAGAGGAAAGATTTGTATTTTTGTATGTTATGAATAAAATCAAAAAGTACTGGACCAATTTTAAAAATTCTTTCACCAATACAAAGCTACATTATCAGCGAGTAACATGGGCTATTTTTTGTATCCACCCGTGTGAAGTAGAGGTGGGTCGTTGACGGTTTTTGTGTTAACGAAATGTAACTGTTAATTACCAACTAATAAGCTGTTAAAGAAACAGCTAATTTTATTAACTGGTTTGCAGTAATGTCAACAGATTTTACGTAGCAATTATTAGTTTAAGTATAAATTACCAGGCCATAAAATCTTCAAAAGAAAAAAACTTAATAAATAAATTAACAGTTAAAAAATTCAACAGGTTTGCGTTTAATAAAAAAGCTGCTTCGGATGATGTTAGCGACTACGCGTTGAATGTTCGTTGTATTTAACAGTTAATATATTTAGCAGCTTTTGCGAAAAACGAAAAGCAGCTTATTCGTTAACATTAAAAAAGCAGCTGAAAAAAAGCTGCTTATTGAATTAACGCCTACTCCTAGTGTGAAGCCGGGGTGCGTTGCTATTAGATATCGACAGACGAGCATGAGGTTTTGAGGTTGATGATAGCGCAGACGAGACTCGTTGGTGCGCAAGGTAGTTTTTACATCTATGAACGGTGGTTCGTTATCCGATTAAAATATTGATATTTTTCTTATTACATACATACTCGAAGTAAAACGCAAAACATGTTAAGTACCAGAAAAATATCTTCATTCTTATGAAAATTAAAAGCGTACGCATAATGGTGCAGAGTCGATGAATAATTGCAGCAGTAAAATGCAGCGAAGCGGTGCCAAAAAGTATCTGACGCGAGAGCCGCACTGCAGATAGTAGATACGAGTACATGGGAGTTGGGAGATCAAAGAATACGCCCGACAGGAGTCTGATCACGACGCTACCAGTAAAGGTTTGAGTAGGGGCACGAACAGGGTTGGATTGAGGTACGTTAAAAACGATAGCACAAAACATTTAAAAGGATAGTATTTGTAAAAAAATATAGTAATGAAATTATTATATATTTATTTGTGACAAACGAAAAAACAAAAATACATAGGAAGACTTTTTATAAACGAAAGTGTCACAAAACGGGCCCCAACTCAGCATTTTGCTGGCTGTTAACAACCAGCGCTGATCTTCCGTTGGGACCTCAATCAATTACACCCTACTAACTGAAATACATATAGTACACTTTAAGAAAAAAGAAAGAAAATGGAAGACGCGAAAGTAAGAAAATATACAAGGAATGAAAAGTAAACTACTTAAAATTGAGTTGATTTTGCTCTGTGAAAATGTTGACATATTGTGTATTACAGAACACTGGTTAAAAACATGTAAACTTGTGTTCAATTTTTGTAATCATCAGATTGGTAGTTCGTTCTGCAGAGGAAATGCAATACCTATGCGGTGGCTCATTAATTTTGCTTAATAAAAAATTAAAATTTAAGGAAAATAAGGAAAGGAAACTGGAGCAATTCCCATGAATACAACCAACGTTCTAAATTAATCACCATCAGCCGCCCTTTTACTATTGCAAAATAATGTTCCTGTGTGAAAGAGGCGTGATGTATGTGTATGTGTGTATGTATGTATACATATAAAGCAATGAAATTATAGTATTTGTTCGTACTATTCTTAGATGTGGATAGTATATAGTACTACTATAATTATAGTACAAAAACCGTCAGTCTTAAAGAAACTTCATAGTTTAGGATAGAAGCTGGTGGTTTCTTCTACGAAGGTCATTATTTATGCATGACCTTCATACTCATAGAGGAAGCTGATCTTTATGAAAACTGGTGCATCAAGTTATGAACTAGATAGTATAAAAATGAAATGTTACTAAAAATTTATTATTTTTAATGAAAATCACAGTTAGACCAAAGTTTGGCCAACAGGTAATATTAATTGCAGTATTTTACTCTTATCAGTATGTATATTTTCTTATCAGGCATACAGTCTGTTTTCACGACATAATATGAAGAAAACATCAAACCGTATCTTTTTTTCGTTATTCTGATGCGGAAACCTTTCCTTTTACTGAGAAAATCAAACTTTCTTAATCTTATAAGAATTATAACTCTTGTTCGACAAAACATGAAATTAAAAAAAATGGAAAATCTCCATAATTTTCATTCAAGGGTTACAATAGTAGACTGGGTTCTCTAATTCTCTTTAGTTGCAATGGGGTATGAGACTCATTTCATTGTGTCACAAACTCAAACAATTAAAAAAAAATATACTAAATTCATATCAAGTAGCCATCGCAAAACATAACATACCACTTTTCGAATTCAAAAATGTATTTGTTTCATTTTTATTTTTTAAGATACCGATTTTATTGAGAAGGTATTTAATAAAGGACAACGATTAAACCATATAGGACTAATTGGTACCACTAAAATATTTTTATAACTTGATAGTTTAATTATGAGTAAAATCCCTGGATTTTATCAATTGCACAGATAAGTAATACTTACTCATAATAATCACAATGTGCGTAAGTTTGCGTCACTAAATAAAACATAAAACTGCTATTGTTGTATAAACTTTATGTAGTTACTTTTTTTGTTTTACTTCCCTGTGCCAATCTCACCAGCCTGCCTAGCATGACAACCGCGACAAAATTTTGTCGACCGTTTTCTCGTGTTTTAATCGATTATCTCTTTA
This sequence comes from Anthocharis cardamines, assembly GCA_905404175.1. Lineage (NCBI taxonomy): Eukaryota > Metazoa > Arthropoda > Insecta > Lepidoptera > Pieridae > Anthocharis > Anthocharis cardamines. Next base: position 8,396,000 of record FR989974.1, read on the forward strand.
TTTCTTCCGGGTATAACATGACAATTACACTTAAACCTCAAGTTTTAATATCAAAATAGATATATGTGTCGTTAGAGATATCTTTTCTATCAAAATTGTCGATGTCGAGATATAATATATCGAGATATCTTACATCTTAGTTTGTCTTCGAGATATCTCGTAGCGGTCATGCTAGGCCGGCAGCTAGTAAAGACAATAAATTGCACGAATATTTTAAACGCGCAATGTGCACTTCACGGTTTTTCCATCTATGAACGTTGGTTCGTTACCCGGTCGGAATTTCGATATTCCTCCCACCCGTTCAATGCCCGAAGTTACCAGACGTGGGAAGACATGCTTCGAAACCAGCCCGTCAAAAATCTTTATTATTAATATATTACAGACACTAGTTATAATTGTTTTATGATTAATGGAAATTACCTACTGATTTAAATAAAATACTGTATACTGGATTAAAACGCGATTTATTATTTATATTGTTTAAATTATTTATCCCGACGTTTCGGATGCTTAAAATTATTATTTATATTGTTCGGATGCTTATTATTTATATTGTTTAAATAATTTAAAAAATATAAATAATAAATCGCGTTTTAATCCGGTATACAGTATTTTATTTAAATGTGTGATACTCGCGTTAATAAAAGACAATATTACCTACTGATTACTTATATATTATTATTATTATTTTAGGGTAAAAGATAGCGACGTCAAAGTAAGAGCTTCAAAACATTACGTTCGCGAATATATTATTTACAAGTCGAGTGTGATATCTTTCGAATACATGACCTTATTTGGTGTTTATTCAAATAACCTATTAGTAATTATATATTTCGTCAACTATACGGTACAGACATCGCGTCATCAAATAAATATGTGATAAATGAGTCAGCAACAAAAACATGCATAGGGGTTTCTACTCATTGATCTATATAAAGGCATACTAATGTTATACGAAAGTAACCTGTTACATTGTCATGGCTTATTTACTGAATTGAACAATTTTGATGAAATTTTGTAGCAGAAAACATGAAATCATAGCTTTCTTCCATAGACATACGACAATGCTTTGATCTAGTTCTTTATAATGTCTTTAAAAACAAACCGTGATAAGATATTTCTTAATTGATAGTATATTTATTTCATTATGCATGCAGTTTGATGAAAAAAACTCTGGAATTCGATTTCCGAACGTTCGAAGTAAATAGGTCGATAGTGCATCATTGATCGATGCCTTGTCACAGTTATCTTAAAAAAACACAGAGCTTATTTAAAAAAGTCTTCAACTTATGTATACTATATAATTAATTTTATTGTTATAACATTACTTAACAGTTTGAAATTTTAATATTTGTATATAAAGGCAGACGAAAATGCATTTTTTGGTGTCTATGTACATTGTATATATTATATATGTATTCACCTACACCACGTGGAAGCTGAGCGAGCTGTTTCAGCCGCTAGGTAACTGTGCAATATCAGCAGCCTTTTAGTAGACATAACATTTTTAAGACTTAAGAACAATATTACTGAAGTAAAACCCTTTATGTCGACTCAGCTGTTTAAGCAGCGTCTGTATATTAATTGTTCTTAAGTCTTAAAAATGTTATGTCTACTAAAAGGCTGCTGATATTGCACAGTTACCTAGCGGCTGAAACAGCTCGCTCAGCTTCCACGTGGTGTAGGTGAATTCAATGTATTATTTACATATGCTTCTTTGTAATCCCGCCCGCCAATAGAAAGCTACATTATCAGCGAGTAACATAGCACATAGTGTATTATAGCACATCTACATTGCACCCGTATGAAGCCGGGGCGTATAGCTAGTTTTGAATAAATTGAGTTTGAAGTTTTATTATTATTATTTTTTAAAATAACATTAATTTTGTAATTATTATTATTACAATAGGTATATCGTTCTTTTTGGTAGCAATCAAAGTTATAGAATTGAGTTGAGTGGCGTTTTTGAGTTGCACCTAAATCTAAGAGATGCTTATTTTTGACGTTTCATTATACGAATTTCGATTTTAGGAGCTGATTTAGGGAGCTCTTTAATATTTGAGTGGCTTGGCCAATATTCATATAAAAAAATAGCCGTTGCTAAAAAAACTAAGTATTGGATGTTTCAACATACGGCATAGATATACTACAATCTATATAAACAAAAATCAATTATGTATATCCTAAATGCATCCCTAAACTAATCATCCAATTAGAATGAAACTTGTTAAGGTGTGCATACGCGCAAATGTTTTTGGTACAAATAAATTGCAACGCATGTCGGGCACAGCTAAATTATACTTGCAAGTATGTAATAATCAACTAAAATACATCACCACATAATATAATAATCAACCGTTGTTTATTGCAGGTGCGACACTAATATATATAACACACATTATTTACTCAAAGTACCACCTATAGTTAGTATTACCAGTTTGTATGGTCCCGATACCTCCGAATACTTATATTATCTTTGTAAATAATCCAAACTTACCGGCGTTTAAGGAAAATCCAATTAAACACAAACAAAGTAATAATTTCAACATGACTGCGTGTGCGCACGATTGGCTGCGCGCGCGCGACATTGTACACTGGCGTCGCGAGGAGTGTTATTAACTCGCCTTGCTTACTGTATTCGCTTAATCTATAGTAATAAACTCAATAAATAATTGAGAGATATATATGGACGATGTTATACAATACAGTGTCAACCCACATGGTTGCCATTTTGAGAAAATTGAGTTTGAAGATATAATTAGGTTTTACTTAATTGCTTTTAAAAAAATAACAATACTTAATTTTTTGTAATTATTATTATTTCACTAAATGTATATCGTTTTTCTTGGTAGCAATCAAAGTAATAGAATTTAGTGCATTATTGTTAAATATTCTAAACATGTTAGGGTTTCGTGACCACTAGTTTTTTCAATATTTTTGCTATTAAAACGATTTAAATAATATATATCTCTCTTTGAAATATGTACTCCAGCTTATAAGGTAGCGATTGGTATAAAAATTTAAATTTTTATTATTTTGTGGATTGACACTGTATTGCTTAATAGCGTCCATATTTAATAAGTTTAAGTCTAAGTAAGTGTGTAAGGGAAATAATTTTTACCGGATTAAAATGTGATTTATTATCCCGACGTTTCGAATGCTTTTCAGCAAACGTGGTCACTTGCATACTGAAAGATGACAGTAGCAGTCTGATTTGAATTATCACAAAGTTGCCATATTAACAAAGACAAATTATAGTAGATTACACAGAATTTATTATTATTTTTGCCTATTTAAGTGAATTTCCGTATCCGCCTATCAAAGCAGCTAGGCTGAGAGTTTGGACAGATTCATTTTTGTGTCTCTTTTTTAAGTCTGTTCTTATCAGAAACGTACTTATGACCTCTCAATGGCAATATCATTAATATAACTAAATTCATAACTAAAAATGAATCAGATAGACAGAATAATTCACTTTCACAGTAATAAAAATGAATGAGTGTTTTAGTTTTGAGTAGATAGCGTACCCACGTGATAACCTGACATATCGGGAAATTGATAAGGAAGTCCATATTCAGTGTTTTTCTTATACTTATATCGAATTCACTAGAACTATCTTTATGTTTTGAGAATTGACAGCTCACGGTACATACGATCGCATACTCAGATTTAAATAAAAAAGGATCGCATTTAATTTTTTAATTAATGTAATTGGACTTATGTCCGTTTTAATTGAATAAATAAATAAATAAATAAATAAATTAAATATAAAGTATCGAATCGGCAGATTAGAATATCACGGAATAGAAGTAATTTACCTAATTACTTCTATTCCGTGATATACAATGCAACAATAATTACTAGAAAAAAAAGTTTCGCTCGTCATCTGTTTTATTTTCAGCCAGTAGCCTTTCTTATTTTTCTGCTGTTACTCAATGGATATAATCGAAGTTTACTCATTGGGTTTTTGATACGAGTTCTACCTACCCATCGACATACTACTCATCTGCAGAATAAAACCATTGTAACCGTTTATAACCCTTGTCAACCGACTTTACTACGAAGTTTTAATCGTTTAGAAATGGTATTAGTATCTATACATATATTTATATGTATAAATAATCTCAGGTATTTGGTACATAAATATTTGGTATGCTATCAGACTACGTGTGTTATTATCTTTATATCGAAGTACCGAAGTAGGTACATATTATTAGAGTATATTACGGCGCGGTACCTACTACAGTGATGCAGTACCTATTACATTGTAGTTATTTGTAAACTTCCTTAGATATACTTAAAAAGATAATCTGTCTAAAATATTTAATTTCAGAATTCAATTTAATTGTCCTTAAAAACAGCGTGATTATTCTAAGAGTATATCAAAAATCATAATAAATATGAAGTTTTAATTTCCATTATTCATCATTTCTCTCGTTTCTCTTTTAAAATGTCGCCTGTGCAATTCCAAAGACGTAAAAGTGTAATAAAGTTCTATTAAAATATACTAGGTGGCGCTTATTACAAAATGCTTAGATGAATGCTTTTTTTATCATCCTAGTTCCTATACTTCCCGGTAGATGACTCCTATTTCATAAAAACTAACAATAATAGAATATTTTAATACAAAAATTACTCAATAGACAGCTATTTTATACGAAAACTCAAACCTTATACTAAATGCTATTTAAAAATCTTTATAATTTACTAAGATGAACCAACACTTTGAAACAAAACTCTATTTTTCTTGTTTAAATGTCGCGCCATGTTCAATCCCACAGAAGAGTCAAGAATATTGTAATAAAGTTCTTTGAAAATGTACTAGGTGGCGCTCATTATATAATATAGTAGATGACTCTTATTTCAAAACTAGTAGCAATAATATATATAATATTTTAATACAAAAGTTACTAATAGACGGCTGTTTTTTTGCAAAAACAAATATACTAGGTAATTGTTATTATACTGTTACTATTTTATTTTGGTATATCCTTAGAAGGAACGTAATTATTCTTAAAGTATAATAACATATTAGGTATGAAGTTTTATTAATCTTCATTATTCATCGATTCGCGCTTGTTTCTCTTTTAAAACGTCGCTCGTCGAACGATGTTCAATCCCACGGAAGAATCAACTGCAACAGTATAATAAAGTTCTAATAAAATATACTAGGTGGCGCTTATTACAAAAGCATAGACGGTTGCTTTTTTCAGACTAGTTCCTATATTTCCCGGTAGATGACTCTTATTCCAAAATAGCAAACAGTAATAATATTATATTTTAATACAAAAATTACTCGATAGATGGCTGTTTTATCCAAAAACTCAAATCTTATACTAGATGTTATTTCAAAATCTTTATAACTAAGATGGGCCGTAAAATTAAGAAACAACGACAATTTGAAAATTTATATAGAATGAATAAAACCTATTTAATTTTGATAAGTTTTCTTATTTTTTTACTTTAAAATAAAATTATATAATAATTATTATTGTAACTCTGACGTATCGTCATCCATATCAACAATAACTAATTACAAAACAGATAAACGTTCAAAGCCAAAGCAACAACCGCCAATTTTAATCTTGCTGATTCGACATTGCAAATAATGATCCTTGATGAGACCTTGCTCCTCAAGGATTTGTCCTCGCCGCGAGGCCGTAGCCTCCAAGCGAGGCCAACCTTGGTCAGTCATGGCCAACCTTGGCTGAGGGCGAGGGCACTCAGAAACCTTGGTCTCAAGGTTGGATTCAACATTGGCGGACTATGCGAAGGTCAAAATCGCGTATTTCTCAAACTGATAATAATTATATTGTGTTACGTCCTCATGACGTCTTATATACGTAGTTTTGCCTTGATTTCCATTTATCTTTGTTAACATCCAGATATGGACTAATTAAAAGTAGACAGGAAATTTTAAGGATGGTTTTTGAAAAGTTTTAGTATTACCTAGTAAGTGGAAAGCAGAAATTTACTTTATCTGTCTTAAACTTTTTTGAATTATTATTATGTTTTTCAAACTTAATTCTAATCGAATCTCTACAATATCTTATAAAACTCCAAAGAGTTATCTAAAATCAGGATCTTGCTGAATCACGAACGATAAAGCCCTTATTAATCTTAATAAAGGATGCCTGGAATTTATCTTTTTTCTAGTGCGAGATACGAAATGAAATAACATTTTCAATTATTTATATGATTTTATATTTTGTACAAAAATTCACATACTTTACAATTTAAAAAATAATATAATCATGTGTCATCTTATTTGTAAATTATATTAGAGTCAAAAAACAATTTTAAACCATTTTAGCGAATTCCAGCGTTCCCTAGGGCAGTACCTTTCCCTTAGAGCAGCAGTGGCGGATTTATAGATTTGCCGCCCGTAGGCTATTCAATTTATGCCGCCTCTAAATTTTGATATCTTAGTCCACAATCATATCAATTTTCTATCAATAAAATTCCAACTTTATAATTTGTGCTCCATCATCCTCGTTACATCAACTTTTCCCATATAGTTATTATTATTGAAAACTATGGTACCGTGTTAGATCCTTGATTATTTTTACAGCAAAGAATTATCAAAAAACATTATTTTAAGGAAAAAATATCTCAATCGTATACCACTTTTAAAGTAAGGTAAGGTATGTCTTAAAACTATACAATACTTACAAAATATGAATTAAGCTTACGTAAAAAACATACATTTGGTGAACGTTGATTAACATTTATTATTACACTCACAGTTTAAAAACAATACAATAAATATATATTTTCTTTATTATTTGTTAGCATTGATTTAAGTTAAATTATAAAAGCATTAATAATTAATAAGCAAAATTGTCTCACTTCATATTTTGTGGAGGGATTTTTTTTATTGTCAAGTCACAGTCGTTCAACTATCAGTTATTTGATTAATATGATCTCTATAAGATATTGAACTAGTTTTTTATTTAATAAAAATTAGTCAATTTTAGTCAGTATTTTTATTAGACCATCGATATTATATCGATTGAATTGGGTAAGCAGATCTCATAATTATTAGGTACACGGAGAAAAAATTAGTGAAGAATATATGTAAAAAATACTAAATTTCGATTATAATATCGAATCACGATATTCTAAAAGTTTATAATCATTAATGTATAATTAGTAAAGCGTTTAGGAATTGTTCATGCAGAGATGTTGAAATATTTATTAATTAGCACTGTATATGAGAATATTTCGATTTTGTTAAATATTTTAATTTCTCTCCAATTTTCGAAATTCGTATTATGTGTGTATAATAATTTTTTTTTTTAATTTGTAAACCGAAATAAAAAATTTATTAACTAAATTTGCCGCCCCTTAAAATCTGCCGCCCTAGGCTCCAGCCTACTCAGCCTGCTGGTAAATCCGCCACTGTAGAGCAGTATTATTTCCGACTTTTATGAGAGACATTCGGTCGCCGCGAGAGACTGACTGACTGACTGAAACGACTCCCAATATTATTATCAACGGTCGGCGCACTAATTATGGAAGAGCGTTTTTCACTACCAAAGCATTATCATTTTTGTACTTGTTGAAATAAGATTGAAAATTAACACAGCACCCCATCACATTAAAATGGCTACACGATAATGTTAGCGTACAAGAACTTCGATCTTATTTAAAGATAACAAAGACGGTAATGCTTTGACAGTGTAAAAGCTTTGCGCTGCGCTTCGCGATAATATCCGCCGAACCTAAGAGATGGCGGTACTGATATTCATGACAATGTTACGGTAGACGGTAATTAACTTGGCTCAGTTTCCCCGAGCTGCGAGTTAAGTGAAGGTTACACTTAAACTACCTAGCAGACAAATGACCGCTTTCGAAACTTCAATAAAAAAAAAACCAGGTTTTCATTAAGATTTCAATATACATAGTTATATATTATAGAAAAAGTCGTGCAGGAAGTTCAAGAAAAATGGAGTTTTACAAGTTTTATTAAATTCTCAAAAGCGGTCATTTGATCGCTCGATCTCTCTCGATCGCGTGATGAGGTGTTGAACATTTTAGAACGTTTTAATAACTATAAATTAATATATTTTATTTAAGGTTAAAATAAATATCATAATAATACAGCATAACATCTTCAAAAAACCTAACTTAAAACCTAGTATGATTTTACATGGTTATTTTGTTCATATCATAAAGAGACTTGTAGCAACTCTATGTTACTTTTCAATTCGATTTTTAATGATAATGACTTTTATAAGACGTTTTAAATTACGATGCGATGACGACATATCAATTTCATAAAAACGCTTTAGGTACTCAAACTATTTTATCTAATGTCGTTTTTTTTATTTATTTTTAACATGATTATAATTCATTGCTTATTAAAAAAGGTATACGTTTAGCTACATTGTCAGGGCATCTCCGGGGCAAATATGTACATTATAATATTAAATATCTTACAACTAATTACATACTCGTAACAGGTAACTTTTTTATGAAAAGCAATGGCAGTAAAATATTAAATATAGGTATTTCTCTTTTATTCACAATTTTAATATATTAAATAAATTAATCTTACAAATAAATATAATATGGTTATAATATTTGACTGGTAGCTACTGCTTAAACCCAAAATTTACCCAAAACAACTTTTATTATATTAAAACCAACATCAAACATATAAATTCCTGGTCAACTAATTACGTACGAAATAATTACTCTCATCAAACATTTCCTAAATAAATCTAAACAACTTTAAAATCAGAAGCAAAACAAAACTTATTAATTCTCAAAACCTGGCTCAAAATTATTCAAATTCGTATTAAGTATAAATTAGACACAGCGAAAACGTTTCATTTATTATGTATTAACGTGAATCTGTTTTCTAAGTAATTCGGGACATTAATTAATCTAGAGTCAACGATTAGTAAGGAAGGTAACTGAGTTGTCTCGGCCTGAGCTTCCTTCCAGCGGAACGGTTTAGCTAATGGGTAATATTACGTATCAATAACAATAAAATACATTCTTATTCATTATTATTAAAGATCGTAGTGTTTTAGAGTTGTACAATCTATACGACTTATGCATAATTTAAAGCAGGGCTATCCAAACTAGATGCGATCTAGGGCCAATAAAAATGGGCGCGGGCCGGAAAATATTTGATATTTACAAAAAATCGAATAAAAAATATGAAATACAAATTTTCTAAATTTTGATATTTAAATAATAAAGATATAAGAAATATGTTTTTTGTTTTGTTAAATCAAAAAGATATAAGAAATATGTTTTTTGCGGGTCGCATAAATTCAAGCTGCCGGCGGCATACAGGCCCCGGTCTGACAGTCTGGACAGCTCTGTTGTGGCGGTCTTGGCTCAGGAAAAGGTAAATTGAAGATTTAAAGTAGAAATTTAAAATTAAAAAATTGTTCCTGGACCGCCTTATGGCTAAGACGCTACAGTAGGGTAGGACCAGTACACGTTTCTCAATACTGTCGGTCGTCTCAGCCAATTATTAATTTAACGAGCGTTTTGCCTCGGGCTTGTGCGCTGGAACGCTCGCCCACGCACCCTGTTATGTGCGTAAAATAGAAAGATTGATCACGCAAAGCGATCACAGGACGGCACACTCGGCTGGACGATAGTAAGAGAGCGGTGAGTACACGTCGGAAAGGAGGTTGGTATGGGGTTAGGAAAATGAGGGAAACTAGGTACTTTGGGAAACTTGGATACTGGGAAACTGGGAGACTGGGAGTATTAAAAGATTCTTGATTCTGAATACGGTCGCTTCTTCAGGGAAAACTGTCTGACTGTTGAACTGACTGTTGAACTAACTGTGTTTACTACGAGAATATTCGCGGGGTATCTGTTTTCGTTAGTATACCGCGACGAGAACTGCAGAAGGCGTATCGATTTTGCGCTAATTTCGCGCCGATTTTCACTTCGGAAGCGACCTTTTTATTTAATTTCCTTTTTATGTATAATAGTTACAAATATGTTTCTTATATATTTAGATTGCTCATTGTAAGCCCTTTCGAATGATATATATTATTACCACATATCTGTTACATAGTAAGCAGGAAAAATTATTTACTGACAATTTTACACAGATTTCACTGCTTCTCTATGGTGAATAAAGTCACAAATTATAATTTATTTACAGTAAACATATTTAAATAATTAAAATACTAAGTTTTATAAATATCAAAACGATTTTTACATTTTTAGTGAAATTAAATATGAATTACGTCTTATGCAGTAAAATATCAACTTTAAATATCCAATTACATCTTATGCGATATTTTACGTAAATTAATGACTTTAAATATCAAATTACATCTTATGTAATATTTTACGTAAATTATAATAACTTTAAATATGCGATTATATTACAATTAAATCTTATCTAACATTATTTAAGTAAGTCGCCGACAAAATCTTATCTAACATTATTTAAGTAAGTCGCCGACATTCTCCCCCTCGTGCGAAGCACCATCCTCTTGACTCGGCGACTCTGCAGGCACCAGCAGCACGATCCTGGTCGCCGGTCGTCTCAGCACGCCTCCTCTTGTTTGCACGTCGACGATTCTCACTCGTCCATCCGGTCCAGGGTAGGTGTGCAGGATTCGTCCTCGAGGCCAGGTGCAGCGTGGCAGGGAAGAGTCCACGATGAACACGATGTCGTCCTTCTTCAATTTATGTGTGTCTTTGGGTTGTCCGCTGATTCTTCTGGGGAGCAAGGTGGGTAAGTACTCCTTCAACCACCTCCTCCAGAAGTGGTCTGCCAGCCGTTGCGTCGTCTTCCACGTGTCCCGTCCCACGAGCTCTTGATCTGCGAAGCTTCCAAGCCTCGCCGCGCCGCAGGAACGCCCGATGAGGAAGTGGTTTGGAGTGAGCGCTTCTTCTTCTGGGTTGTCAGCTGGATTGGTGATCGGTCGTGAGTTGATCATGTGTTCTGCCTCCAGGAGAAGTGTGTGCAGAACCTCTTCGCGTGGGTGTCGCTCGCGTAGTGTAGCGTCCAGTGCGGTTTTGACTGATCGCACCAGACGCTCCCAGGCGCCGCCCATGTTCGGTGCTCCCGGAGGGATGAATTTCCAGAGCACGCCGATCTTCTCCGCTTCCATGATCAGGTCTTCGTTCTTCATGGTGTCGAGAGCTTCCCGTAGTTCCTTGCTGGCCCCCACGAAGTTGGTACCGTTGTCGCTGTAGATTACTTTGGGCATTCCGCGTCTTGATGCGAATCTTCGTAATGCCATCATCATGGAGTCTGTGGAGAGCGTAGGGACTAGCTCGAGGTGAACCGCCCGCGTGGTGAGACATGTGAATAGTGCCCCCCATCGCTTCTCGTTTCTTCTGGCTACCGTGATGATCATGGGTCCGAAGTAATCCACTCCAGTGCAGGTGAAGGGGTGAGCGCCGTGGCGTAGTCGTTCCGCCGGCAGGTCGCCCGTAGGTAGATCCGAAGGCGCGGATTTCTTCACTCTGCATTGTTGACATCGGTGTTGGACTTTTCTAAGTGTCGATCTTAGCCCCACTATCCAGAATCTTTGTCTTATCTCGTTCATGACGGTGGCGTGGTTTCCGTGATTGAACCGTCTGTGGTGGTCTTCAATGACGAGCTCGGCGATGCGGTTTCTTCTGTCCAACACTATCGGTTGTAGATAGTCGCTTGAGACTCCCCTTATGGCGTTGATCCTACCACGTAGTCTCAGTATTCCGTCTTCTAGCTTCACGTCGAGCTTCTTTAGTTTGCTGCTTCTTTCTAAGCTGTTTCCTTTCTGCAAACTCTGTATTTCTTTGCTGAAGCTCTCGTGTTGACTTCTTAGTATCAGCAGTCTTTCCGCTCGTAGCAATATCTCTTCACCGATGGGTTTGAAATATTTCTTCTGTGTAGTGAGACGCTGTTTTCGAATTTCCTTAGGAATTTTCTTGTTGTATGGTTTCCACGGTAGATCCTTTTTCTTACAAGCGCTGACTGTGTCTTTTCGTTTACACAACTCTATGAATTGTAAGACGCGTGCCGTTGTTCTCAATAGTTTTCTCCACGTGGAAAATCTCTCTGGAGAGGGCGTCGCGTGTTCTTTACTTGACACATGATGAACCTTTTCTGTGGACTTTTCTTCATCGGTATCTTCTTTCTTGAAGCTTCTTGGAGTTGGCCAATACTCTTCTCTTCTTCGCAAGAAGTCAGGACCCGTGAACCAGCGATGAGACTCGTTAAATTCTCGCGGTAGGTCGCGAGTAGCGTCGTCAGCGGGGTTCTGCGCTGTAGGTACCCAGCACCACTCTTGGGGTCTTGTCAGTTCTTCAATCTCTGCGAGCCGGTGTGCCACGAACGTCTTGAATGTTCTGGGGTCGGTCTTTATCCATGATAATACCACGCTGGAATCCGTCCAATACGTCTTGAGTGTTGCCTTCAAATCTAGTTCTTTTTCCACGGAGTGTGCCAGTCTGCTGCCGAGGAGCGCTGCTTGCAGTTCGAGACGGGGCATCGACACAGGTTTCAGTGGTGTTACTCTGGCCTTAGCCGCGACGAGGCTGACTTGGTAGTCTCCAGTCTCTTCGTTCCGCGTTCTCCAATACACGGCCGCTGCGTATGCTGTCTCGCTTGCGTCCGTGAAGGTGTGAAGCTCCCCCTCGGTGCTTGAAGGTGCTATGCATCGTTGTAGACGTAGATCTTGCAGTATCTTCTGGTTATCCAGGTATGCCGTCCAGCATTCAAAGTCTTGCTCTTCGATTTCTTCATCCCAGCCTATGCCGCTCTTCCATATCCGTTGAAGTAGTTTCTTCCCTTGAATCAGGATTGGAGAGATGAGGCCCAAGGGATCGAAGGTTGACATGATGGCACTGGTGACTTCTCTCTTCGTGGGTGTCTTGAAGCCTTGAGAAATCTCCTCCGGTGTATTTCTTAGATTGGCGCGGAATCCGACTTCATCTTGGGTGGTGAACCAACGCAGTCCCAGAGTCTTCTCTTCAGATTCAGCCAGGTTGACCTCTGTCTTCTCTGGAGAATCGCTCTTCATTTCCTTCAGGAGTCCTGGTCGATTCGATGCCCATCCCCTCAGTTCGAAGCCGGCTCTTCGATGAATATTGTCCACCTGCTTGATTATCTTTTCGCAGCTGTCTGGATCGTGGAAGCTGTGCAAGTAATCATCCATGTAATGATTTCTCTCGATGGCTGCTGCCGCTTCTGGATATTCCTTTTCAAACTCTTGAGCGTTTCTGTTCTTTACGTAGATCGCAGTACAGGGGGAAGACGCTGCGCCGAATATGACTGATGTCATTCGATATTCCTTCGGAGGGGTGTCTCTTCTATCTCCGCGCCACAGGAAACGGAGACTGTCCCTGTCTTCATCTCGTATCTTCACTTGTAGAAACATCTCCTTGATGTCTGCGGCTACCGCTATGGGTCCTTGTCTGAATCTTAGTAAAACGCCGAACAATGATTGTAGGAGATCGGGTCCGGGTAGTAGTACGTCGTTCAGACATTTCTGGTTGGACTTCGCTGCAGCGTCGAAAACTATTCGAATCTTCTTCTTTAACGGGTGTACGACTGGGAAGTGAGGTAAGTACCACTTGCGATGAGATGGACTCTCCGCCGGTGCTTCTTCTGCATACTTGTTGTCGAGAAGGTTCTGTATCTGCCGATTGTATTCAGACTTCAATCGTTGATCTTTGTCTATCTTGCGTTCGATGCTTTTGAGTCTTCTTTCGGCTGCAGTGTAACTCTCCGGCATGACTATCTCTTCGTTTTTCCACAGTAGACCAATCTCGAACCGGCCGTCATCTCTTCTTCGGCATGTCTTCTCCAATAGCGCCAGTGCTCTGCCTTCTGCGTCGGTGGATGGTCTTAGTTGTTGAACTCCCATTGACTCGATAGAGAAGTGTTCTTTCACCATCTGATGAATCTGATCTTCGATGACGCTTGTATGTAGACAGGTGTTTATGAAGTGTACTGGTCTCGTGACGTTGGAGTCAGTTCCATGTAGCACCCAACCGAGCTTGGTTCTTGATGCCACTGGTTGTCCTGGCTTGCCTCTTCTTGTTTCCAAAGAGATGATGAAGTCCCAATTGTCTTGACCGATGAGTAATTGGGGCGGCTCTGCTTCGTAGTATAAGACTTCCGAGAGTTTTCGTAAGTGACGGCAGTCTTCAAGTCTCCTTTTATCCAGGTACTGTGGGGTCAGCCGAAGGTTGTCTATCGTGCGGACGTTCTGAAGATTCTTCCTCTTCGTCTGATGTATGCCCTTCACGGTGAGGTTCAGCATCATAGAATCTTCTTTCTTGATATGGTTACCCCCTACTGTTTCGATGACCAGTTCTTGTGTGACTCCGGTGGTTCCGATGTGATCTGCGATCGATGAATCCAATAAGGTGACTGTCGACCCTTCATCCATGAGTGCTATTATCTTCTTGGAGCCCTTTGGTCCGTAGACTTCCACTCGAATCATTTTCAACAGAGCGCGTGCCGTATGCGCAATGTTTACAATCGCAACTTCGTTAGTCTTCTCACACGTGGTCTCCTTGTCCACCTCCATTGCAGTGTGAGTTGAGTTGGGTTGAGGTGTGACGTGAAGCAGTGGGTGGTGCCATCTTTTACAATGCTTGCATGGTGGTTTTCGGCATGATTCTTTTCGATGGCGTCCTTGCAGGCACTTGAAACAGACGTGACTTTTCTTTACTGTATTCCATCGCTCTTGCGTTGAAGCTTTCAGGAACGACTGACATTCTGTCAAAGAGTGATCTCCGTCGCACTGCGGGCAGGTCTTCTTCCTCTCCTCGTCGGCGCTGATACTGTGGGTGGCTTGTCTGAGAGGTCTTCTCGTAGTCCCACTGTTCCGGAAAGAGGGTCTGGAGTCTTCCATCGATGCGAAGGCTCCGCACTTGTCGGCTTCTCTATTCAGGAACTCGCTGATGAGGGTCAGATCTGAGAATGAATCTTCTTCCTTGACCGCGGTGTAGTCGTACCATCGAAACTTCAAGATTGAAGGCATCTTGTTGATAATTTGCTTCATTAATTCCGGCGAATGTAAATATTGTTGCTTCTTAAGGCCTTTGATTGCTGCTACGCTGTTGTTTATTTGACTCGCGAATACGCAGATGTCTCGCGGGTCTTCTGATATTCTGGGAAGCGCCTTTACTTTTTCCAACTCCGCCAATACCAGTGCGTCTGGTCTTCCGTATCTTCTGCGGAGAGCGTTGATCACTTCTTGCGGCGAAGCATCCGAGTAAAGTAGACTCTTGATTGATTCTCTCGCGTTCCCTTTGATCGCCTTCCTCAGGCGCGCCATGTTTTGTGTGTCGTTGAACACCGAAGCTGTATCTTCGTATACTACGCGGAAAGCCAGCCACTCGTTGGTATTCCCTTCGAAGATAGGAAGCTCGTATATATACTTCGGCTGCGGCGCGGGGGTTGACTTTGCCGAAAATGCTTCCTTCAACGCGTCCGCCAGCACTCGCACTTCCATCTTCGATGATTCCTTTTCCACATGACAAGTCTGCTTGACTTCCGGTTCAACATCTTGAATCTTTTCTTCTAATACCGAAGATTCAATCCAGTTTCTTACATGAGAATTTCTTTCTTCCGGATTCTCTTCTTCAACGGAGTCAGTGTCCTCGTACTGCGCCATCTCTAATCTGACGCGGGCTAGACGAGCTGCTGCCTGAGCCTGTTCGAACTCCAGGCGAGCCAATTCCTCCCTTGCTTCTAACTCGCGTCTGCGCGCTGACGTATCCGTTGTTCGTGTCGACCTCGCATGCCGGGTTGAACCCGCTGGTACCAGGGTCATTGCGTTTCTTCCTGGTTCCTGGTTGGCAGTGGTCGCGGTGGTGACAGTAGTTCGAGTTTCTCCCGATGTCGTAGTGCTGGTAGCTCCCGATGATGTTTGTTCCGATGTGAAGTCACCGCTTGTCGCTTGGGTAGAGCTTTCTTCACTTTCGTCGTCCGTATGTCTCAATGGTGCGTCCTTTTGCGATCTGGTGACCGGCATCTTCTTCGTACAGGATTCGGCTATTCGAAGGACCAACAACTGTGGCGGTCTTGGCTCAGGAAAAGGTAAATTGAAGATTTAAAGTAGAAATTTAAAATTAAAAAATTGTTCCTGGACCGCCTTATGGCTAAGACGCTACAGTAGGGTAGGACCAGTACACGTTTCTCAATACTGTCGGTCGTCTCAGCCAATTATTAATTTAACGAGCGTTTTGCCTCGGGCTTGTGCGCTGGAACGCTCGCCCACGCACCCTGTTATGTGCGTAAAATAGAAAGATTGATCACGCAAAGCGATCACAGGACGGCACACTCGGCTGGACGATAGTAAGAGAGCGGTGAGTACACGTCGGAAAGGAGGTTGGTATGGGGTTAGGAAAATGAGGGAAACTAGGTACTTTGGGAAACTTGGATACTGGGAGACTGGGAGTATTAAAAGATTCTTGATTCTGAATACGGTCGCTTCTTCAGGGAAAACTGTCTGACTGTTGAACTGACTGTTGAACTAACTGTGTTTACTACGAGAATATTCGCGGGGTATCTGTTTTCGTTAGTATACCGCGACGAGAACTGCAGAAGGCGTATCGATTTTGCGCTAATTTCGCGCCGATTTTCACTTCGGAAGCGACCTTTTTATTTAATTTCCTTTTTATGTATAATAGTTACAAATATGTTTCTTATATATTTAGATTGCTCATTGTAAGCCCTTTCGAATGATATATATTATTACCACATATCTGTTACATAGTAAGCAGGAAAAATTATTTACTGACAATTTTACACAGATTTCACTGCTTCTCTATGGTGAATAAAGTCACAAATTATAATTTATTTACAGTAAACATATTTAAATAATTAAAATACTAAGTTTTATAAATATCAAAACGATTTTTACATTTTTAGTGAAATTAAATATGAATTACGTCTTATGCAGTAAAATATCAACTTTAAATATCCAATTACATCTTATGCGATATTTTACGTAAATTAATGACTTTGTTCGCGCCAATCGCTGTGGTATTGGTATACTCAGGCGTAGTTTTTTGATGGTTGGCGACGCTGTACCATCGCTCCATTCCCTAGTAATATAAACAATTTCTTAACTCTCTGTGTGTGATTCGAATGACGGATGTAAGCGCGCGCGCACGGTCACAAATATTGAACTGTTAAAAATAAATTAATGTGTTCTCAATCAAACTAAGGAGAAAGTGAAAAGTGGTCGACCACAAGCTGCAGGGAACTACATGACAAGTAAGTCTCCATCATTAATTATTGTCTGGGTTTCCTTTATTGCAGCGATTTATTGAACCAGCAACCAACTTGGGAAGGTCATCATAAAATATTACTTTTTAATTGCCCAAGCCCAATCATTTGGTCCTTCGAGCCGGATTCTATTTTTTCATTACTATTGGTCCTTCAAAATAGCCGTGTATTTCACGTAAAAGTTAGGTATACATTTCATTTTCGCCCCTAATTTGCTTCGTAGTGTTAGGTTATATGTCTGACCTATTATAGGCACTTTAGGTATAGGTATTATTAGATTAGGACGAGCCGATAGGAAGTTCCTATGTTAATAAACCTATTTTAATATAATACAGGAATAAAACGGTGGTTTTTTCCTTTATTTCCGCTGCGGTGATAAGCCGATGGGTTTTCATCGTATTTCTTTATAATTTAATAATTGAATGTACCTGAACTATTCGAGAAATACCAAAGTACGTTAATTTTTTAACTTAATATAATTACGTTGTATTCGTTAGAACTATTAATACGAAACAATCGTCATTGTTCCATACGTAACATTATTAATTACACTTGAGGGTCGGTTTCATTTTTCAAGTGTTTGTACCGCATAGGGCCGTATATTGCCGCGCTTAATTTTAAGTCTTATAGTTATTGACATAAGGCACACGCTTCTTCACACGTTTTATACGAAGATTAGGTGACTGTAATCTGAATTTTATATTTGTATATTTAACGTTATTACATCATGGATACGAGATCTGAAAGTAAACAGAATGATGATGATTCTGAGAAAACCATGACTATTCCTAATAACATTTTAATACTGCGAGCTCGTCAGGTTGCATACTTTTCTAAGATTCAGTCTTTATATGATTTATCTTTGTATCTTGAAACTTCAGAACAGAAAAGAAATTTTATAATTAAAACTTCTAACATACAATCACTTCGTACGGAGTTTAATAACGTTGTCGAAAAATTGAATTCTGAACAAATGGATTATGATCCTAATTACACCCCTACGTTTAGTACATGGGAGGCCTTTGAAGATTTATATGCACATATTCAGGGTGTTCTTCATGAAATTAAAGACACTTCTAAAGAGGCAAAACCTATATCTGTGCCTCAGCAAACATTAAAACTGCCGCCAATACAGTTACCTCATTTTGACGGAGATCCAAACAGATGGACTTCGTTTTTTGAATGCTATAATCATTTAGTGCATAATAACAAATTAATTTCAAGGTCAGAGAAGGTGTTTTATCTATGCGGTCAGCTGACTGGCAAGGCACTCACCGCGATCGCCGGAATCAATCCGACGGGTGATAATTACGATATTATTTATTCGACATTAGTTGAAAAATATCAAGATGTGCGTTCTCTCGGCATTTCATATCTAAATCAAATTTTTAATTTTAAAACTTTGACCACAACTTCAACTGACGGACTCAATAGTTTTCTTGATAAATTCGCCACTTCGATTTCTGCTTTTGAAAAACTCGATATTCCAAATAAATTAGATTTTGTATTTTTATTTTTAGCTTTGAAAAAACTTGATATCGAAAACATTCGCCTATTCGAAAATAATGTCCGATCAGAAAAATTGCCTTCTTATTCGCAGTTGCTTACGTTTTTACGAGAACAATGTAAGATATTAGAACGCACGAATCCTGTGTCTAGCAAGCCAGTTACGAGTAATAACTCGCAGATAAATAAAATACCTACTCCTAAAAATGTAAAATCATTTGTTACTTCGAACAAAAATAATTCATTTAATAATTCAGTTTGTTCGTTGTGTAAAAGGGTGGATCACGATCAATTTTATCGTTGTTCTGAATTTTTAAAGCTTACACCTAAAGATCGTTTTAATATCGTTAAAAATTTTAATTGTTGTGTGAAATGTTTAAGCGTGAAACATAAAACTTCTAAGTGTAATTCTAACAAAAATTGTAACGTTTGTCATTCGAATTCACATCATTCCTTACTTCATTTCCCGCGTTCAAATGAACAAAGCAGTACAGTTCTCCTGACTGTACCGAACACGCAGCCGACGCCGTTCGAAGCTACGACCGATGGGTCGAGTATCGACATCCGCGCCGCTGAGCCGCTGAGTTCTAATGACTCATCGTCGGCCAGCGCAACCCCGCTCGTCGCCCCGCACTACACAGATGCGCCTAACCCTGTTTACGCACCTGTTTCTTTATGCTCATTGCAAAAGAAAACTAATAATTTCGTAGCGCAACCCTCTACGGTCTTGCTCGCTACTGCCCGCGTATGTACGTTTGATGCGCGTGGTAACTCGCATATTGTGCGCTGTCTTATAGACAACGGTTCACAAAATCATTTTATAACAACGGAATGTTGTAAACGTTTGTCATTAGTGTATGACACGTTTTCCGAACCGGTTTCCGTGAACGGTTTCGGTGGTTGTTCGAACGAGATCATAGGGGCAACTAGTTTAGTTATATCCTCTCGTTTCGATAAAAAACCTACTATTCCTATTAAACCTTTAGTCGTAGAAAATATTACTGATTATTTACCGACTTCAAATATCGATAGATCGAGATTAGCATATCTCGCTAATATACCACTCGCCGATGACAAGTTTTATGAACCCGGTGGGGTTGATATGTTGATCGGTGCTCAGCTGTTCCCTAAACTGCTTATGCAGGGACGTATTCAGGGTCCACCTGGTACTCCTGATGCGATTAAAACTATTTTTGGTTTTATTCTTATGGGAGAAGCTCCTGTTCTATTGAATAATGTAAAGTCTGTCGCTTTATGCGCGTTCTCAGGCGCACCTCTAGATAACGTTTTGCGTAAATTCTTGGAGCTTGAGGAAGCATCATCTAAGCCTTCTGCCTTTCTTAGCAACGAAGAAGAAGAATGCGAAGAAATTTATAAAAGGACGACGTGTCGCGATTCTTCCGGTCGATATATTGTCGCGCTTCCTTTTAAGAAGGATCCTTCTAGCTTAGGTTCTTCAGCCGATATTGCTAAAAGGCGATTTATGTCTCTTGAGAGGAAGTTACTATCATCGGTCTCATATCGCACTGCTTATGATAATATATTAATTGAATATTTAAAAAAATATTATATCTCTCCCATAGTCGATCCATGTGACACTGTGGGCTATATAATTCCGCATCATGGTGTATTCCGTGACTCATCTGTGACTACTAATGTTAGAATGGTACTCGATACTAGTGCTAAAACTAATAAAGATGTTTCTATATATGATATTTTACATGTTGGTCCGCTTTCATACACCCCTGTTCGCAAACGGGGTAGTAAAAGTCAAAAGATTTATATTTGTGTTTTTATATGTCTAGTGACAAGAGCAATTCATATAGAAACGGCCACAGATTTGAGTACTGACTCTTTTCTTAACGCTTTTAAACGATTTTTGTCGCGCAGAGGTCCGATTCAAACTATTTATTCTGATAACGCAACTAATTTTGTAGGCGCTCGTACGTATTTGAACGAACTACAAAACTTTATTTTTTCCAACTCTTTCTGTGAGAGTTTTCGGTCAACTTTAACTGAATTTCGTATCACGTGGCAAATGATTCCACCTAATGCTCCCCATTTTGGTGGTAGTTGGGAATCAGCAATTAAAAGCGTTAAAACGCACCTTTTCCG
This sequence comes from Anthocharis cardamines, assembly GCA_905404175.1. Classification (NCBI taxonomy): domain Eukaryota; kingdom Metazoa; phylum Arthropoda; class Insecta; order Lepidoptera; family Pieridae; genus Anthocharis; species Anthocharis cardamines. The sequence continues at coordinate 8,416,848 of FR989974.1, forward strand.
CGTAATCGGTTGCCAATTATTATTATATGAAGAACTATTAACGATTTTAAGTCAAGTCGAAGCAGTTCTAAACTCTCGGCCGTTAGGTATATTGAGCGAAGATCCGTCTGAGCCTTCTGCTCTAACACCAGCTCATTTTCTTAATTTACAACCGTTACGTTACTTGCCTGCTTCTAATATCGAAGAAGAGAAATCTCATCTACTATCGCGATATCTTTTGTTAGATAAGTTAGTCCAATCTTATTGGAAAAGATGGAGTAACAAATATTTACATAAGTTACAAATGCGTGAGAAATGGAACACGGAACAACACCCGGTTAAAGAAGTCACTATTGTGTTACTTATGGAAAATAACTCTCCACCTCTTCATTGGCCTTTAGGTGTTGTAGAGAAAACGTATCCAGGCAAAGATAATCGTTATCGTGTCGCGTTGGTGCGTACTAAGTCAGGTACATTCAAACGTCCGATTATACGTTTGTGCCCTTTACCGGCTCTCTCTTAGTGTAGAATGTTTTCTCGTAGGTAATTTTAGTAGGTATAGTTTTATTTTATATTTTTTCTGGCATTCCTTTATCATAGGGTTTTCTTTCTTTAAAGTATATTTGTAACATAAAGTTAGGTTTTATTTTATATTCCTATTTGAAAGATGACCTTTCAAGGCGGGGAGCTATGTTCGCGCCAATCGCTGTGGTATTGGTATACTCAGGCGTAGTTTTTTGATGGTTGGCGACGCTGTACCATCGCTCCATTCCCTAGTAATATAAACAATTTCTTAACTCTCTGTGTGTGATTCGAATGACGGATGTAAGCGCGCGCGCACGGTCACAAATATTGAACTGTTAAAAATAAATTAATGTGTTCTCAATCAAACTAAGGAGAAAGTGAAAAGTGGTCGACCACAAGCTGCAGGGAACTACATGACAAGTAAGTCTCCATCATTAATTATTGTCTGGGTTTCCTTTATTGCAGCGATTTATTGAACCAGCAACCAACTTGGGAAGGTCATCATAAAATATTACTTTTTAATTGCCCAAGCCCAATCAGACTTTAAATATCAAATTACATCTTATGTAATATTTTACGTAAATTATAATAACTTTAAATATGCGATTATATTACAATTAAATCTTATCTAACATTATTTAAGTAAGTCGCCGACAAAATCTTATCTAACATTATTTAAGTAAGTCGCCGACATCTGTTTTGATACATAGTTTCTCAAACTTTGTGACCCTCCAGGGTTCCGTAAAAGGCCCAAGAGGCTCAACACTTTCAACCCATTCGATACCGCCTGCACCTTCAAGAAACCATACTTTAGAGAGGTTCCTCTATGTTCTGGGCGATTGAGGAAGTATGGAGTGGTGACTAAAAGACTTCTTTCCGGAAATCGAACCCGAACTGATCGCACTTGACCCGCAGCGCGCGCGCCAGCTGCGGCGGCCCGCAGTAGAACACGGTCACCTTGCCGCGGCGCTGCTCCTGCAGCCGCTGGAACACCTTGTCCCAGTTGGGTCTGCCCGCGTTCGTGCGGGTCTTCAGACCTGTTATGAGATCGCGTTTTTCCTGAAAGTGAGACATTCATCATTAGATAATAAATTATTACTAAATAATTCTTTAAAAAATGACCGAATGATGGTCGGTTAAATGGTATGGAATACGTCTCTTCTTGGATCTTGGATAATTGGATGAAAATTAATCTTTATATAAGAAATGTTGGTGTTAAGCCAGTCATTCTGTATTTGAGAGAATGAGGGAGAGAGAGAGAGTGAGAAAATATTTATTCACATAACGATACATAATTGTTAATACATATATTTTAAATTTTTTGTTACCATTTGACAGTAAAAAGGTGCCAACGTGGCAAACATTTTTAACAATGTTCACCACATTCGCGTTGCTTTTCAGCCTTCGTCTTAAGAGTTTATTTAAAAAAAAATATCATAATATTATGGAATAATTCGTGATGATTCTTAGAAACGAAATTTTACCAAAGCTAATCGCTAGCAAACCTTGTCTATCTAGTTTACAAGACAAATGTGAATATCAAAGGAGGAAAGAAACCTTGGCGAATGAACCAAACCAAGACGCTCTTACCAATGGGCACGCTGAAACGCTCCTTAAACCGAAAACAAAGCATGGAAACGTTTACGAGGGTGAAGGAAGCGAAGTGGCTCGTAGCAAGTGGAAAGCTATTTCTCCTTCTGGCTTTACGCTTCCGACCTCACCCATGTCTGAACACTCTTCTCAAATTCAAATTCAAAAATCATTTATTCATTTAGGTAACACAATGTACACTTATGAACGTCAATAAAAAATACATATTAAATGCTTCTAATTTTACATTTACTGCCAGTTCTCAACTCTCTCTCTCTTACCTTCTCATGCAGCAGCTCGAGCGCCAGCTGCAGCCCGACCGCCTTCATGTCGCTCCGCTGCAGCGCGCTCGTGATGTACATGTGCATCTCCAGGAACCGCTCGGCGTCGCCCGCCTCGGCCTGCTCGATCTCCAGCTGAGACAGGAGGGAGACGAACCATTCGAAGGAACGCTGCTCTCGGTTTATCCAGAAGAAATCCACCTGAATTGGTGTTAGTTAAAAAGAAATTAGTTTGCGTTTGAGGGAGAAAACTTTGAACGTGTGAAGAATCTGTAACCATATATTTTATTTGTGATCTCCTGTACCTTCTATCATTTTAATAAAAATTATTTTATCTTAAAAAGTGATTTATTTATTATATTCAATTTTACCAAACATTCAAAATCACCTTTTAATACGGTTAACGTTTTTATTATTTAAATTAATTTGAGCTATAAGCTTATACTAGGAATAAGCTCTAAGTTTGAGCGCTGATTAACTTAATCCTATCATGAAGCTCACCAGCTAGCCAGCTAGAATTGGCTATGTAATATAAATCCCTGGAAGAGAGGAAGTGTCACTAGCCCGTCTAGAGATATCTCGCGGACGAGTGAAGACAAACTAAGATATCTCGATCGACAAATATTTCTACTTTTGACATTAAAAGTCGAGTTTTAACTTTTGAGTGTGTGATGTTAGACCCGGAAGACATAAAGAGAAAATCGATTAAAACATTAGAAAACGGTCGACAAAATTTTGTCGTGGTCGTTATGCTAGGCCGGCTGGAGAGCGTGAGCGTGCGCCATGGGAGGGGTTACCTTCCGCAGGGTCATGTCGGCGCGCGGCAGGCTGGGCCAGGCGTGCGCGCAGCGCGGGCACGTGACGCGCGCGTGCCGGTACTTGTACATGATGGCCTGCAGGATGGACGCGAACGGGGTCACGCCGATCCCGGCCGCCACCAGCACCGCGTGCTGCGCGCGGAAGATGTGAGAGGACGCCGCGCCGTACGGACCGTCTAGGTAGATCTGAAATAAATGGTTTTTTTATGTTAGATTAGTGGACCCGACATACCGGTCATAGATGAAAAAACCGTGAAGTGTATATTGCGCGTTTCGATTTCAGTCTGGATTTCCGAATGCTCGAAGTAAAAAGTTGATCGACAGCACATCATTGACTGATGTTCTGTGGCTGAGGTATCACCTACCATCACGTGAACTTCATGCTCGTCTGTCGATATCTAACATAAATAAAAAAAACAAAAAATTATGTGCGCTAGTCTGTCTACTCATAGCTATAGATATGTCGGCGACACGAATCTATAATATAAGACTTTTCCCATCTAAAAACACTCAAAGTGCTTAAAGAGGTTTTCATTTCAAAAATTAGTGGTTTGATTATAGTATATTGATAGTTGCCTCAAGGGGTTTCCCCGCGGGGTAGTCATCGCTGCAGCCGGAGTCGGTGGGGCTCTCAACATTGATGGCGGGCGGCTCGCTCTCCACATCACGCTCCGGGGACCGACTCTTTGAGAACCGACGGCGAGCTGGAAATTTTGGTTCGAATTGGTTAGCTGAAGATTTGCACTTTTCTGTTCACGTCTCATATAGGAAATGTCACTCGATGAACATTGGTTATTTAAATAATTGTAGGAAATTAAAATGGTTAAAATGGCCTTTTTGTAATTTAAATTGGTTATTTAACCAATGTCATAAATATCCTGTAGCATAGAATTCTTCACAATAGTTAGTTATAAAAGGAGGCCGCTCAGCATACATTACGGCGAGCAAGTCACACGTATTGAATACTTCGAGATAACTAGGTAGTGAGTAAACATATTGAATTGATTGTGTAAAATCTATAACATTTGTATGCCTAATTACTGACAAAACATGTGATCGCCATATTTTAAATTACCAACTATTGTACTATGTTTTTGACAAATAAATAATTCTTATTCTTAACAGTGCCCTTGCGAGTTCACTCCACATACTTTGGAAAATGTCCACTTTGTTGTGGAGTACGTTTACATTGCGAAGGGCACTATTTATGGGCATATTTACATAATACAACTGTAGAGATATTCACAATCATTCGAAAACTTTCTACCATTTATACTAAGATTCTAATCAGAAACTCCCGAAGAATACCGATGCTCAATCCTATCGAAATTTTGAATAACATTTTCATATCCTATGAAACACTTTCAGTGGGAGAACGTAGCTTTCCGGGCGGAACGATTTCGAATGATCGTGAATATTCCTACTGATACAGCTAATCACTGACCGAGGCTGAGTATACTCTCGTTGGAGCGGCGCCGCTCGCCGGGCGGCCGGCATGCGATGATGGTGGGCTTGGTCCGCATGTACCGGAAGCTGTGCGCCAGCGCCGCGTCCCGGCGGGGCGGGCGGAGCGGGCGCGGCGGGCGGGCCGCGGGCGGCGGCTCCGCGAAGCAGTGCTCGGACTCCGAGCGGACGTAGTCCCGGGGCCTGCGGGGGAAGGGGGAGGGGGGAGGCTAATCAGAGACGTTATAGGACAAGAAAATCAACTTGCTGCTTACTTACTTACCTACTGCTTTCACAAGTATTTTAACGTTGTCAAATTCATTTTGAGGAGGAAGGAAGGTATGCTATTCCTCCAATCTAACGATAAGATCCTCGACCAGTTGAATCACTGACTTGCCAGTCCTAAGGCCCCAGTGGTTGAGTCGAGGAGTTGTACTCATCGCTCGGAAATATTAGTTGAACTAGTTGTTTGTGAATTCGCTTCGCAATTCACCCACACCAAACTTAATAAAAATCCTCTGCTGATAGTCCCCGATCGATTTTTTTATTTGCTCTTGATCCATTTTAAAGTAAATTTAGAATTGAAATGCAGTAATAAACACGTCTTTAGTCTATCTTGTATTAAAACAATGCATCCGTTCACGAAATATCGCGCTATATGTCACCTCGAGTTTGGTGTGAACAACCTAATACATACTTTTATAACATGCTTCAAAGATTCAATTTTAATATTATGTTCTCTATGCGCCGTCATTTACTTACGGGTTGGGTTTTTGTTTCTTCTTCATATTGTTAAAAACGTCCGGCATCGAGTGTGACTTCTCCAACAGTTTTAAAGGAGACAGGAATAATGGACGCATGTTCTGACGAGGTGATAATGCTGTAACATACATTTTATACATGTTTTTAAATGTGTGGGATAGACTAGTACCATAGCACAGGGTATCCAAGCGTTGGGACTAGTGACTGTACTATTTATGTAATGTTTATGAATAAATCTATACATATAATAAAAGAGTAGGATCGAAATTACGCTTCACTAAATATTTTTACCAGAAATTAAGAGGGGTGATAAAAGAAGGGTAGCAGAATGCATAAATGCAATTTTTAAGATTCTTGTCTGTCTGTCTGTCTGTCCGTCTGTCTGTCTGTCTGTCTGTTTGTTCACGCTAATCTCCGAAGATACTGAACCGATTTTCATGCAATTTACACAAATATATTAAGTAAAGCCCGGGGCAACATATAGGCTTTGTTTTATCGAAATCGGTTCTCAGAAAGAAAAGTTATCATCATTTAAAAATAATTTTAAAGGCACCATATCACCAAATTGCAATGCAAACTGACTCGCGTTGAACTTTTTCGAATTGTCAGATGTCAATCACAGTTTGATATGTAAATGAAATACTTTGATTATTTCGCCATTTCCGATATATGTAATCGTAGAATAGTGGATATGCAGGCCCATTGCGTAACTTCAGATGCGAGTTCGAATCTGAAGTTGAACGGAAATATTTTTTTTTTGTATTTATTATTTTTTTTTTTAAAGAACTATATTATAAAAAAAATAGAAAATGTATTATTGAAATATTATATGAAAAAGTATTTCTTATGAGATCGTTTATTTCACCTTTTCATCCATCCTTTCTCTACAGAATTACGATTATTCGACATTGATTTTATTGCTTCTTAAGGACTGTCTTTGTATCTTAGAGGTTTCCGCATTTAGCACCGGAAACCGGAAACCGGAATCCCGGGAAAAGAGAATTTAAAAAAAATGTCTCAAAATGAAAATGATCAATTAAATGAAATAAATATCGAGGTGGATACAGTATCTTCACCACTAATTAAATTTATAAAAAAAATAAGTAAATTTCTTTAAAGTCAGGTTCATTTTTTCAACAATGGTATTTCTATTGAATTTCAAATCATACTTCGAACCCTAATCTCAACCACCATTAAACGTGTCGATAATATGATGCAAAAGCAACCGTCAATGACTAATTTGATAGCTCTTTCCCAAAATAAATCACCAAGTACAGAGGATGGAGGATATGTCATTTGAAGAAAGCTTGCTCAAAAGCGAACCCCACGCGAACGAAGTCGCGGGCATCAGCTAGTAAATGATAATTATGTAATGGTAGGTAAGTTCTAAAAGGTTATTAAAATGGTTACTCATTTTCCTAATATAAAATGATCAATGTCAGTTCCTAGACTTTTGGATTATTGCTCAGTTATAAAGTGAAATAGATATAGACAGATAATCAAACGCGTTTTCGATATTCTATTATTATGAACTAGATTTCGCTAATATAGTTCCGGACAATGTCCTGTGTGTTAGGACAATGTCCTGTGTGTTAGGACAATGTCCTGTGTGTTAGGGCGCGTACCATATCTAACTTTATTTAATGAATTAAATGAATTTATCCAAACTTTCAAACATCCATATAACCATATTTATCAAATACTAGCAACGCGCCCCGGCTTCACACGGGTGCCACACAAAAAATTATGTTACTTGCTGACAATGTAGCTTTCTATTGGTGAAAGATTTTTTTAAATCGGTTCAGTACTTTTTATTTTATTCATAACATACATAAATACAAATCATTCCTCTTTACAATATTAGTATAAATATAGAAGTATAGATTAAGAGGATATGTTGAGAAAAATGCGGTTTTTCTATTACGTGTAACATGTTCAGGCTGTGGATTATTGATATGATATTTTGGAATTTGTTTTTTGACTATACTTTGCAGTGTCGCTCAAAAGGAAAATATGATTCAATGAAATTTTCTCGATAGAAAAAAAATGTGAAGTTTCGTCCATTTTTACACTTTTTTAGATCCCTAGGCATAACGGCAAAGAGTTATTTAATTTAATTTATTCCAAAAGCGTTCTAGCTACAGCCATCTCTTTTTTTTACATGTCTCAAGTAATTATTTCAATCTCGCTCGCTCACATTAAATAGAGCGATTTGTCGGGCTGCGAGCCTCATCGACATAGGCCATACCTTTAAACCCGTTCCCCTCATCAGCACAAAACGCGCCGTTGTCGAAGGCGAGCGGCGAGAAGTCCACGGACCGCTTCTGCGCCGACCCCTTGCGCTTGCTCGCGATACTCTTACAGCTTTCACCTGAGCTCGTTCTACCCACTTTTCTATAAGAAAATAATATTAATGGTAGGTTTATTTATAATTAACCATAGTTTATTATTAAATATTTTCCACACTATGCTGTTTCCTTTGCCTTTTTACTGTCACTCTTCTTAAAATAGATATAAAATTTATGCATTATTTATCATTTGTTTCTGTGACGGTGAATGATAGATTTAACTGCTCACTTTATGTGGAGACTTCGCGGTTTACAGAATGTAAAATTGAAACTTGCCAAACTCCCAATAACACTCTAACCTAATGATAGGTACTTGAACTTGTATACTTTTTTGAACACATTTAATATAATCAATTGTAGTATCAGTATAATGTGCTCAAAGAATGAAGCCAAAAAACATAGATTTACATAGAAGCACAGGCCCATACTAACTTTTGGCACAGAAAAAGTAGTTCTGCATTTGACCTGTAGAGCGCGCGCAATGTATCGGTGTGACACACACATTAAGCAGTCCGCTGACTCCTCCCCTCGCGCTGTCTCGCTCGCTCTCACGAGCGAACGGCAATAACGCTCTACAAGCGGCTGGGTGCGAGAGAGTGCGCGCTATGACTGAAGTGTCGTCCACACGGACACTAGCAGCGCCGCGGTGGCTGGGGGGAGAACTACTCATACCCCGGATGAACCGTGACAAGTGGGCCTATAAGCCTTGAGATATGAAGCTGAGTATATAAATATGAATCTACTAACTCATGGCCGTCGGCGGCGCGCAGGCGCTGCTGCTCCATCTCGAAGTACGAGTAGAGACGGTTGGTCCACTCGCCCACACCGCGGATGTGAAGCCAGATGTAATCTACGTGCAATAAAGTAATATTACTATATAGCATCGCAATGTAGATGTACTCTACAAACAAATTTTTTTTTAAACCGGTCGAGTAGTTTTAAGTTAAATCGTAACAAACATACAAACAAACAAATCTTCCCTCTTTATAATATTAGTATTAGTATAGATTACTGGTTTTTGAGTGGTTCTGAAGGGATTTCCAATATCCAATATTTTCCACTTCATATAAGTGGTAAGATTTTTGTCTTGTTTTTCACTTGTATATATATTTTATATTAATTGCTAAAGACAGTTAGGTAGATAGTTTTGGTGATGGCAAAGATCGTAATAAACAATAATGACGTTGATAACGATATAATTTGGTTGATTCTGTAGCGACATCTATGATCGGCTACAAGAATCAATACAAAGACGTCTAATCCTGAATCGCGCTATATAAATGTTTCCGAGCGCTCAGTATTATATACAACATCTCGACATCAACCACTGGGGCTTTAGGGCCGGCCAGTCAGTGGTTCGACTGGTCGAGGTCCTCCCTTTAGGTTATTTTAGGATTTTTTTTATGTCAGATATCGACAGACGAGCATGAGGGTCACTTGATGGTAGGTGATACTCCAGCCACAGAACATCAGTCAATGATGCGCTGTCGACCTAACTTTTACTTCGAGCATTCGGAAATCCATACACTGAAACCGAAACGCGCAATATACACTTCACGGTTTTTCCATCTATGAACGGTGGTTCGTTACCCGGTCGGAATTTCGATATTCCTCCCACCCGATCAATGCCCGAAGTTACCAGACGTGGAGAAAACATGCTTACAGAAAATTATAAGCATGTGCTCCCGGTGGGATTCGAACCCACGACTCATCGATGCGTAGGTGTTCTACCGAACGCGCCAACGAGCCCGTCAAGGTTGGAGGAAAGACCACACCTCCCTTCCTCTACAACTCTAACGGCAGTACCTTCCTGGTCGGGCGCGCTGCTGATGGTGAAGGGGTGCCACTCGTAGCTGGCGATGGCCGGCACGTTCACGAACACGTAGTCGCCCGCGTGGAAGTGGAACAGCGCGGGCCGCTTGACCACGAGGTGCGTCACGCGCGACGGCAGCAGGATGCCGGACGCTATGTAGCTCTTGCCGCGCTCCGATCTGCGGACATACGCCATCATAACCTCAAAGCAGACATGCACTTTAAATATCCGAATTCATTTAGCAAAAAACATAAATAAAACTTGACGGGCTCCTTGGCAGGTCCGGTAGAACACCTGAAGTGCGCATCGATGAGACGTGGGTTCGAATTCCACCGGGACTACATGTTCATAATATTCTGTCTGTCTTTTATATGCATGTCTTCCCCACGTCTGGTAACTTCGGGCATTGAACGGGTAGGAGGAATATCGAAATTCCAACCGGGTAACGGTGGTTCCCGTTCATAAATTGAAAAACTATGAAGTGTATATTGCACATTTCGGTTTCAGTGTATGGATTTCCGAATGCTCGAAGTAAAAAGTAGATCGACTCATTCAGCATTGACTGATGTTCTGTGACTGAGGTATCACCTACAAACAAGTGAACCTGATGCTCATCTGTCGATATCAAACATTAAAAAAAAGGATAAGATTTGAGCACTCTTTTAAGTACACAGTAATTTAATAAAATTTTGGTTTTAAAAATTAAAAAATGAACAATAATAAAAATCAGACAAATATTATATCGATTATGAAGGATAAATAAGCATATGACCAGAGCCCCGCCTGTTGGTAAGCGCGGATGCGGCCTAAATGGAAACTCATTATAAAATAAGCCCGTTCATTCTAGCTTTGAAGACGTTGAGACTCTGCCTACAGTCGTCGTAAGACAGATTTAGGTAAGAAGATAAAGGACGAAACGTATCGTTTAGTACGAATATAGTTAAGGAGAGATCTGAACTTACCTCATCCAGGTAAGTCTCAGGATCCTTTCAATAATGTAGACTGTGCCAGGTCCGATGAACCACTTCCAGAAGTTGGGCGCGTGGAACACCAGCAGCACCCAGAAGGGGATGTACAGCAGGTGGGTGAAGTAGAATATCTAGAAGAATAAGGTGAAGAGAGAACATATAATATTAAGTATGTATTTGTTTGATGAATTTAATGAAATTCACGACGAATAGGAGTGGATCAATAGAATGATTTTAGGTTGCTATTTATATTTCTTAATAATCTATTAAGATTTAATTTTGTATTATAAGTTGTTTGTAAAAAGAAACACTTCCAAAAAGGTCTAAAAGATGACATGGGTGAAAAACGGACAGTACTCGTTTGTTTTTATGAATTAATACTAGCTGTCACCGCGAACTTCGAAATATTTTTTATGTCAGATATCGACAGATGAGCATGAGGTCCACTTGATGGTAGGTGATACCTCAGCCACAGAGCATCAGTCAATGATGCGCCATCGACTACTTTGTATACCTAATACACTTCACGTTTTTTCCATCTATGAAAAGTGCTTCGTCCTGGTCGGGATTTCGATATTCCTTCCCCCCTTTTATGCCCGAAGTGGCCAGACGTAGAAAACAAGCTTACAGCAAATTATAATCATGTCGTCCCGGTGGGATTCAAAACCGCAACCCTACCTAGGTGTTCTGCCAAACGCGCCAACGAGCCCGTCAAATTATAATTGAAAATAAATATAACCTCAAAGCATCCACCGCGGCGGACAGCAGTCCTGCTGGAAGCGGCCAGTACGAGTAGCGTGGCGGAGAGCGCCAGGCCGGTGGGGTTGGCACACCCCCCCACCAGGCCGAACAGGCCCGGCTTGGTGGAGCCCACCCACTCCCACACCGTGTAGTTGTTCGCGTTCAGGACTGGGTCGTTCACCACTTTTAGGCCTGGTGAATATAATATAATGACATTCCCGAGTCTCCTCGTGAAAGTAAGTAAAGTGAATTCCCGAGTTCCCTAGATGGGCATTTTGACGTATTCATTTGAGAAAAACTAAAGGTTTTTTTGACAGACAAAATGAAGAGACGAAGATTTTTACAAGAAGTGTAGTCCATGCTTTACGAGACCAAGCCATTTTTTAAAGTAAATAAAACAAGAGCTCTTTGTCTTCCTTTTTCCTTGAGGATTGGAACAGGAATTAACATATTGTGCTCTTTTTAACCGACTTTTAACGACTTTTTAACGACGAAAAAAGGAGGAGGTTCTCAATTCGTCTGTATGTTGCTTTTTTTTTGTATGTTTGTTACGCGATAACTCCGCAAGTTATGGATGGATTTGGATGATTCTTTTTTTGTTTGGTAGGGCATATTTCAGAGGTGGTCCCATATATATTTTTATAGAAAATGGTTTGTTGGTTTACTTTTTTAGAAAATCAACAAAAACAAAAATTTACTTCTACGTAGATGATGTTTTGGTTCGTGGTTCCCTTCACGGTGCTGTCTTCGGTTTTTGTTTTAAACAAAAAACAAAAACCGACTTCAAAACTACAACTACCTGTTAATAAATAATGCTTTAAAAAATAACTGTTAATAAATAATGTTTTGTAGTAATTAAAATATTTTTTTTTTAATTTTTAGTGCAAGTTTGTACATACTATATGTAGTTGTAGTTTTGAAGTCGCTTTTTGTTTTTTGTTTAAAAATATTTTTTTAGCTTAACAAGTTCTTCACACACACACATTTTGTTTTAATCTATTTAACACTGTTTTAAGAAGAAGAAAATAAATTATTTTATGACTTGCGATTTTTTTTTTAAATTGTTACAATGTTCTATATGTAAGTACATGTAACAAAGATATCACAAATTCTTTCTCTACATCCAAAAATGTCCCCCTAACTTTACATCTTTGCGGATGAAAACGAAGATGGATCGACTTACTGAAGTTACAGAGATGCATGATGGTATGTACCACGCTATAGACTATGATGAGCACCCCGGTCAGCTTGTGTAGGTAGATGTGGTGGTCCAAGGGCAGGACTGCGCCGAAGCCGCGCGTGCGCAGCGCTGTGATACAGCACCGCAGCATCAGCACTAGCACCCAGCTGCAGGTGAAGTTGAGGCATTGGCCTGAAAATGTCAAATAATAATATATATAAGGAATTACTGATAAACGAATTCATAGGAGAAGCTTAGTTGCGTTATATATATCATGTAGCATTCTGAACACCACACAACAAATGTACATATACATACACACACACACACACACAAAATGCACACTCACAACTACATATATAGTCACTGCAGTCATAGTTTACTGGTTGGTTATTTTAGGCAATTAGTTGAGTTTTTTCTTTATTATTATTATTTTTTTTATTTAATGTTTTTAATTGTTATCTCTTAGGTTAAGTTTTATTGTATCAATTGTCATTTTTGGCTGATGCCTCAACATTGGTGAGGTTCTGAAAACCAGCGCTATGCCAAGAGTATTGACATAGCCCGAGCTGAGTAACCTCACCATTTAGGTAGATAGCAAACAAATTTTTTTTTTATGTTTTTATATTATTGATTTTGTATTATTTTTTCTTATTGTTTGTTTGTTTTGTACCTAATAAATGTGTTCTTATTCTTATTCTTAAATATTTTGTACAACATGTTATTTTTGATGAGGCATATGCACTGACGAGTGTAACACGCGTTCTTAGGGAATACCGCATCCACAGGTCATCAATCAATAATGCCCTGACTACCTTATGATGGGCTCGCGTTCGGTAGAACACCTGCCGTGCGAATCGATGGGTCGTGGGTTCGAATCCCACCGGGACCACATGTTTATAATTTTCTATAAGCATGTTTCCCCACGTCAGGTAACTTCGGGCATTGATCGGATGGGAGGAATATCGAAATTCTGACCAGGTAACGAACCACCGTTCATGATGGAAAAACCGTGAAGTGCGCATTGCGCTTTTCTGTTTCAGTCTATACATTTCCGAATTCTCGCCGTAAAAAGGTCGACAGCGCATCATTGACTGATGTTCTGTGGCTGAGGTTTCACCTACCATCAAGTGAACCTCATGTTCGTCTGTCGATATCTGACATAAAAAAAACTTATAGCTATGCACGATCTACTCACTAAATTATTCGGGTTAGCCAGTATTGCCATATATAGGCAATTACAGCAAGTACAAATCCCGTTGAAACAGATAACGTTATGGCAACCTTGTGAAAATTCATATTAGACAGGGGGCGTCCATAAATTACGTGAGGTGTTTAAGGGGGGGAGGGGGTCGAGTCCAATCTCATCTAATCTTACGTTGGAGAGAGAAGGGGTCTCGGCAAATATCACGCAATTTTTTTTTTACTATTTTGGTCCATTTAATCCAGATTGTACCTACATGCTTAAGATTTAATCTTGAGCGTAATCGCGTAATACGATTAAGATCATTCACTAATTCGTTCGAAAGAAAAAGAAAATTTAAAAAAACACCTCACGTAATTTATGGACGCCCCCACAGCTGTTACCTTTCAGTCTGCTAATGACCACGCTTGCAGAAAAGCACTCGAAGCGACGGAATAATTACATACAATGAATAAATCGCATTTTAATCCGGTAAAGGTTATTTTATTTAGACTTGTGTCAAGTTTAACAATTAAATTATGAAAACAAGAACTGACATACATATAATATAGAATATGTACCTGTTTTCCCATTTAATTTTTAGCATTTACCAAATACAAGGTCAAAGAATAATATTTATTACTGGGACAAATTTATTACTCTTTTTCTTGTATTCACTAATTATCTACTGTTAAATTATATGATAACACCACCTACTGTTACCTTTTTTTTTTTTTTTATGTCAGATATCGACAGACGAGCATGAGGTTCACTTGATGGTAGGTGATACCTCAGCCACAGAACATCAGTCAACGATGCGCTGTCGATCTTATTTTTACTTCGAGCATTCGGAAATCCATAGACTGAAACTGAAACGCGCAATATGCACTTCACAGTTTTTCCATCTATGAACTTATCCTTACCAGCTTAGTCAGTACAGGTTGGAAGAAATCGCTTTTAAGCGATAAGGCCGCCTATTGCTTTTTATGTTTATTTCTATTCATTTCAATTACTCACCACAAGCCCTAGCGAAGATAACGAATACATTGGAGTGCCAATACTCCACGATGCGCGCCACAAACAGCGCCAAGTTGACCAGGAAGAAGACGAGCAAGTAGATCACGAAGACGTAGTTGTTGCGGAAGTACGGGAGAGAGAGCTGGTAGGGCTTCAGCGAGGAGAGGCGGGTGCGGAGAGTCGGGGCTGGCTTGGGAGTGGGGGGCACTAGCCATCGGTCTATACTGGAAAGAAAGTGTTGTTTCTGGTATAAAATACAGGGTTATTCTTATAAACTTTCAAAGATGTTATGTAATGTCATGGATTTCCGAAAGCCTGAAGTAAAAATTTGGTAGACACCGCATCATTGCCTGGTCTTCTGTGGCGGAGATATCACCTACCATCAAGTGAACCGTCGCTCGTCTGTCGATATCTAACATAAAAAAATGCAGCACGAGTTTTATTGGGAGCGATGGCAGAAGAGATTTTAAAATGAAACTTCGGAGCTACTGCTCCATCCAAGTGTGACTGACAATACATGACTGATTTAATTCAAGTTAAATATACAAAGCAAAAAGTCTTATAACTATTGTTACAGTAATTTTTACTTCGAGCATTCGGAAATCCATTGACTGAAACCGAAACGCGCTTCACGATTTTTCCATCTATGAACGGTGGTTGGTTACCCGGTTGAAATTTCGATATTCCTTCCACCCGATCAATGTCCGAAGTTACCAGACGTGAAGAAAACATGCTTACAGAAAATTATAAACAAGTCGTCACGATGGGTTTCGAACCCACGACCCATCGATGCGCACGGCAGGTGTTCTACCGAACGCGCCAACGAGCCCGTCGTTATAGCCACTACACCTACCTGATGGAGAGGTTCTCCAGCAGTCCGCCGTGCTTGCCGAGCTGGTCCCGCAGCGCCTCGTAAGTGATGGCGCCGCGCCCCGCCGCGTCCGCGTCGCTGAACATCGCTTCCGTCAGCTCGCACAGCTGCTGCTCGCTGAAGTGCATGCCGTTCTCCAGCATGCACGCTCGCATCACGTGCTGGAGCTCGCGATGCTGGATTAGTCCGTCGCCTGGAATCGTTATCGAATAAATCGACCGCTTCATCATCAACGTAAAATTTCAGTCGACCACTTGAATCATCAACGTATATTTCAGTCGACTAACTCGAATCATCAATCAGTCGACCACTTCGAGATACATACATTCTTTTGCTGACTTATGCTGACCTAGACATTCAATAATGCTGACATCTATTTTACCATATAGCTCACGCTGAGTCCTTCCGGGTCTGAGCCCTCGCATAGAGCACTTCATATTATATTTTTTATTTGTGTATTCATTAAATCCTTTTTTTTAAACATAATTGTAAACAGCTCCTCCTATATTATTATCCTATAGGTATTGTAATCTATGCTAACCTAGTGGCTCATCCCACTAGGTTAGCGTAGATTTAGAAATGTATTAAAATAAGAAGCTTAGTTGATTACTCAAACAAAAAAGTAACAAACTCAAATATTACCATCGAGATCATAAACTTTGAAGAGAAATCGAATCTTGTCCTCAGGAGTCTGTCTCCCGAAGCGATGCACCGCAGCAATGAACTCGTGCATCGATATAGTGCCGGAATTGTCTTCATCGAAAATTTGAAACACGCGCTCTGTGAAGAAAGGCTGGAAATGCCAAATTAAATTTCAACCAAAAAGAAAATCAATTCTACTCCGATCAATTTGATAGAAAACTTGCTTGAAGTAAAAAAGTAGGACGATAGAGCATCATTGACTGATGTTCTGTAGCTGAGGTATCACTTACCATCAAGTGAGCCTCATGCTCGTCTGTCGATATCTAACAAACAAAAAAAACAACATTTGAAACGCGGTAAACAGCGTCTTTCATTACATTTGTACACGTGACAATATATTTTGTTCAATTGCAGATTTCCTATCGCACTTATTATTATTTGTACTAATTATAAAACAAGGACTATCATATCTACATATTATATCAAACACGGTGAACATGTGTGAATTTTTGTTTTTATAATAGGCTAACGATCACATGTTGCTGGACTTTAGGTGGGAGGACGCTTGCTTCTGGAAAGTTACCAGAATTGTATCGGTTCGGAAAAACAACCGCAAGTGATTCCATATTACTCTTGTACGCGGATAAAAATGTCATGATATGGATATGACAAATGTAGAATTTTAATATTTTTAGCCCCTGTGAAGGTGGATCGTTCCATTAAAACTAGCAAAGTATAAATCGCTCACGTTCTTAGAGACGAGTATCTTCTGGAAGTGTTCCCGCGTAATCTCCCGCTGATTTCCTACTGTTTCCCGAAATAGTTGCTCGAGACGGTCTACGCTTGGTTTGTCGATGCCCGCTCGAGGCCTGGAAGGGAATTTAGCTGGTACAATATATCAAAGGGGGCCACCCTTTAGATGGGTTTAGTTAAAATCAGTAGTGGGACCACGATATAAGCCCAAAAGCTCAGCTTGCCGACTTTAACGTGTTTACTGTAATCATAGAAGTTATATATTATATGAATATTACTTATATAATTACGTGTAGGGCATTTATGGTTGGATTAATGGAGCAAGCCGTGCTTTTTGGCTTTTATGGTCCCGCCACTGGTTAAAATAATATGTATATCTATCGAGTTATCTTCCCAATCATGGTCAACTGCAGAAATCAAGCAAGTAAGTTTGAATGAATGACTCTTTATTACACAGAACAATAGTAGCTCAAAAGTCAAGTAAATATTTAGTCCAAAGTAAATCTCTCTGTCAGTTCTCTGCAATTCCATATTAGTCCTTAGTGCTTTTACTTCAGATGTCTTGTATTTTTTTGCAATTACTCTAATCAAATTCAAAGTCATGATTAAAGGAGAAGGATTATGATTAACCTAGAAGTGCTGACAGCGGAGAGGAAGTCCATTATTTCGTCTGCTGTCGCCGAGCCGTCGCCATCCGCGTCCACCGCTCGCAACAGCTTCTTTGTAACCTATAAATCATTCAAATGGTCTCTAAGAAACTAAGTATATTATCCACAAACATTTCTGTTATAGAACAGGAGAGAACTGATTCCTTCCTATATAAACAGCGTTTGAGGCAGCGAAAATATAGATGTACAAAGAAATATATTATGTAGATCATTGTTTCTGGCAGTGGGGAGTAGCCAGAGCATGAGAGCAATGCCAACAATTTGAAAAAGTGGTTCAACACGAATCTGATTTATAAAATTGTATGTTACTAACTTTTTCAATACTTACTTGGTTGCCAGTTGCCACATTATGTGTTTAGTTTATATTTTCATATAATATATTGTATATAAATCTCCTGTCACGATGTTTGTCCGCGATGGACTCCTAAACTACTTAACCGATTTTAAATTAAATTAGCACACCGTGAGCAGTCTGGTCCAACTTAAGAGATAGGATAGCTTAGAATTTTTGACCATCTACATTGCACCCGTGCGAAGCCGGGGCGGATCGCTAGTTAATTATAAAACTTATTACGTTAACGTGTACACTAATTTTTAAACTGTGGTGTGGTTTTTTGTGCACTGATCTGTGATTATTACTGTCATTTAATTAACTTTCTATTATTTTTGTTATAAGTAATGTTTAATTTTTTTGCTATCCGTGCGAAAAAATAATGTGACGAATTTACAACTAACTGGAAAGAACAATGGCGAAATCTTAGTTGACTAAAATTAAAGCGTCTAGAAAAGATACTAAAACCAAAAATATTAAAAAAAATAGCTACATTTTATCAAGTTCTCATTTAAAACTGTTAAAGCCGGAAATAAAAAATAATTATTTAGAATACTTAATTGATTTAGATTATTATTTACTTCCTTTCTATTACTTAAGTGTTACCATTTAAAACTATTTATTCTAATATGGTAGATTTATTAAAGTTACATCGTTTTCTTAAAAAAATAACAAACTATGAGTTTGCTTGATTAGAAAGCAATAGTGTTTTATCTTCTTTTGTATAATTTATAATACATTTTATTCGGTTCCGTTCCGACATACATTCTTTTTGTGAATTATAGTAAGTATGACAGCACTGAAATTGTGCGTTGGCACTTGGTGTTTGACACATTGACATCGCTTTAATTACTAGCATAGAGTATACCTTATATAGGGATTATTAGGTATACCTAACATCTTTCTAGACAGGAAGTTGTAGATATTATAGCTATAATTGGAAGTACACTTAGGTATTTTATATTCAGAAAAAGTTAAAATGCTTTGTAATACTAGCATAGCTCCTAGATCTACAAAAATATGTAATAAGTAGGAACCTACCTTCTTCTTCCTCTTTTAATTAATGACAACCTCCATCAAACACGGAAGGAACCTAGCTAAATGTCACGAAATTGAAATGCCAGTAATAAACTACAAAAGTTCAAAACTGAATATCTCCTATTCTCGGCCTCCTTTAAACAAAATTCTTGTACAGACAAATTCGTAATCTATCACTGAATTAAATAATATTTTTTTTACTCAAAGACATAGCAATTTAATTTGAAATAAAATTATGTATGAGAGTTCGCCATTGTTCTTTACTACTTAAATTAGATTTGCGGCGAAATTACACATACTTCTTTTCGTGACGAATTTACTTTGTGACGAATGTACAACAACCCTTCTTAATATAGGTAACTTTTGAATTTGATTTTTAAATAGCAATAAAATAAAAAAAATAATGATAAAAGGCTTAACATATATGTATACGACTTTTTAAATACTCACCACTTTATTCTTAAGTATGAGTTGGAAAGAGTCGGGGGTGATGACCCCGTCTCCGCAGAGCACGTAGGCGACACTCTCTACTTGCTCTACGAAGTCCAACTGTTTCTCTTCTCTGTATTAAAATCAACATAAAGAAATATCTACGCTTTTTTTATAGAATGGGGGCAAACGGGTAGGTGGCTGACGTGATGGTAAGTGATCACCGCCACCCATAGACATCCGCAACACCAGAGGGTTCGCAAGTGCGTCGCCGACCTTTAAGGAATGTGTAGGCTCGTTTCTAAATCAATTTATTACCTAATAGTAGTTATAGTACAACTGTTACTATTATGACACAAAAACATACTTATAGAAAGTATACCCCTACTTTCGTATGACGGTTTCAATATGAAAGTGGAAGAATTATGAAAACAAACCAAGACAGAAATTGTTGAAGGAAATATCTAATTTCTCAGTATCCATACAACGAATAATTTTATATATTGTATTTTATTTATTTGTTAACTATCCTATGACCATATTTCCACTGCATCATTATTACTTGGACACCTCGTAGGGAATCTTTAAAATACATCTTTCAATATTATCACAATTGATTTATGATGAGGAGCTCCTATAGTTATCCTATAATTATATACATATTATTTAATTGTGTTAAAGCCGGAATATGTATAGGTACTAACCAAGTCACATTCCGGTTTATCTTTATTATTATGACTGAACCAGCTCAAGCAACTATTATATACTTACGTCAACCTCTCCTTCAGGAATTCGATCCAATCCTCTTGAACCAAATGATCGTTTCCATCCACGTCAAACAGTCGAAATATTCTATCGAGGAAGTCCTGAAATAAAAAAATACCCTTTAATTTCATAATAATCTGGCAATAGAAATTAGTGTCATAAAATTATGTATTTATTGGCAAATATAATAGAAACATTCTAAAAGATTAAATTGATGTAACAAATACCTATATTAATATGAAATAATTATTTAAAATTCAATACAAAAAACATTTAATCAAACCAACCAGCTGCAGCGTTCACAATATAATTATCGAAATACGTTTTCAAAAATGTTCTGTATCTTGTAAACTACGTGACTACTATTCTTACTCTCAATATATATTTATAATGTGTATTGTTTTTAATTTAATTATCAAATTCTACTTTTTATGACCTTACTACGTATCAGGATAAAAGTTAACCCAAGGTAAACAAAATATAATCCGCATCTTTTTGCGTTCTACCCGCATTTCTTTTTAATTAGCCGTTACATTAAAAATGTGTATAATAAATAATTATATAAACTATTAATTTACATTAATTGACTTATCAATTTGTCGTCTATAAGTTAATAATTTAAACAAAAATATTTATTTTTTTTTAAAATAAAAAGATAATTTATATACACAGAATAAAAATATAAATAAATTAACATATTAATCATATATTGTATCTACATCTCAAAATGTTCGGTAAGTTAATTACCCGCGCTGTCAAAGTGATGACAGATGTCAGTGACAGTTCACAATGACAGGTGATGTGCGGGCGGGATCAGAAAAAACGTGTCGATTGTCGAAACTGAATTGATTTTATTGACGAGTTAATGTGACATTAATTATTTGCTGCATTTTTAATGATAGTCGAATTAATAATATGTTGTATGCATTCGAGTGTATTTATCTAATGCTTCATCTAAAGTGCTGTTTCGTTTACGATTCAACTATTTATGAAATAGCAAAGTAAGGCTTTTTTTTTTTCATTAAAAATATGTTACGAAATAACTAATTATGTTACGACAACAAAAATAAAATTTCTCCCGAAAAATTGACAGCTATTATATTATTCAATACTACACTTAATATATTGTAAAGCTCCTTTTTATATAAAATGGATTTTTGTATGAATAAATGAAATATATGAAATCGCTAAACTCCAAAAGACTGACCGATTACCATAAAAATTGCCGACATATGCCTCCATAGTCGCACTCTCGTTGGCGCTTTTGGCAGAATAACTGGCGTGCGCTCCGATGGGTCGTGGATTCGAATCCCACCGGGACGACACGTTTATAATTTTTTGGAAGCATGTCTTCCCCACCCCACGTTTGGTAACATTTAGCATTAAACGGTTGGGAGGAATATTGAAATTCTGACCGGGTAACGGAACCACCGTTCACAGATGGAAAAACCTTTAAGTGCAGTTTTCATTTGTCTATGGACTTCCGAATTCTCGAAGTAATAAGTAGGTCAACAGCACATCATTGAGTCTCTAGTGCTTTGCGCAACGTAAATAGCACTAAAAATAAATTCTTGATTCTTATAGGTACCTAAGAGGCTGATAGTAACATATTTCATAAGTAGCTGTAAAGTGTAAAGGAATCAATTTATGATCAAGTAGAACGTGTGGCTTTGTCGTGTCGTGTCAAGGTGTGAAGTGTCACGATGTGGCTATGTATCACAAATGACGGGCTTTATACGTTACAATGGCACTTACAGATCATTTTATTTGATACAGATAGATATGGATTGCAATGTGTAGGTATAAAAGGCTTGGAAACTCTGATGACGGCTGATAGAGGAAAATATAAAGAGTAAGTATAAATTCATATTCAAAATCATTTATTCATTTAGGTTACACAATATACACTTATGAACTCTCACTCAGCTCAGTTCTCAAATCAAGGGCGTAGAACGGACGAGAAGATGGCAATAAACTCTCCGCCACTCTTTTTAATCGCCTAGTTTTTTGTTTTACAAAGTGTTTGTTTGATGGCATTAGGGCAAGAGGAAGACTATACGATCTGGATACATAGAAAAATCAATCTAAAATGTCTTCTGGAAACTAGTAGCAAGTAATAAAATTTAAATTATCGTAATTGTGTGTTTATTTCTTCGAAAACTCGAACGCGTATTAAACCAAATTAAGAGTTTCAAGAAAGACCGCCGTAATCACAATCGCTTAATTATCTCTTTTTAAAATTAACTAATGATCGGAGACAAAGCTGTAAACCGCGGAACGTTTGCTTGTTAATAATAAAAACAATATTAAATTCTCGTGTTCCTACAAACCTCTATGTCGAGACAACTTAATCAACAGATTAACACTTTGCCTAAGGTCTCTTACATGTAAATCATAGAATATTATGTGTTAGATGTAAATACATGTCTAGATAAATACCTACCCTCTAGCATCTAACACTAAAACACTCTCAAAGTAACGCCCATCGCCTGTTCGTCGACTGACAAGTTAATCTGGGAGAATTACTCAAAACATGTAAACTACGGGCCCGGAGCTGTTCTTAAGGGGAATATCTCTTTTATTATTATCAAAGCAGCCGGCCTAGCATGACAACAACGACAAAATTTTGTCGACCGTTTTTTCGTGTTTTAATCGATTATTATCTATTTATGTCTTCCGCGTCTAACATGACACTTACAGTTTAAACTCGACTTCTTATGTCAAAAATAGAGATATTTGTCGATATCGAGATATCTTATATCTTAGTTTGTCTTCACTCGTCCACGAGATATCCCTTGATAGTCATGCTAGGCGGGATGAACATTGAAGTTATACAACCGTTGAACAAATCTATTTTTACATTCCACTTAAGTAACGGCCATAATACTTTTACCCTCCCGTTTCTTTTTTTTTGTTCACCCTCCCAGTGCAGCATACGCAAAGAGGAAATTTTAACACTTGAAGTCGAATTTTCCCTTAATAAAACAGATTATGTGAAGGACTGAGAAGTTTTTTGCATACAAATGACAGATTGATGATACGAAAACAGTCTCGCAAGTTGTTAGTGCTAGGGCCCTGATGCACGAACTTGTTGTCAATTCCAACTGATTTCTCATCTCGTAACTTTGTCAACGTAAAAAAATCATATTTATTATTTTTGGCAGATGCAAACTTTATATACCTATTAGCGACCCGCCCCGGCTTTGCACGGGTCTAGATTTTTTGACAAAAAAAGCAGGGGTTGGTAATAGAAGAGTGAAAATATAGGGTTGTATGTATTTTTAGTGCCACATTATAAAAAAATAAAAACAAAAAATTTCGTCCAAATTTTTGGAAAAAAAATTAAGGCTGAACAACCCTTATCACTTAGGGGTATGAAAAATAGATAGTAGCCGATTCTCAGACCTACTGAATACACATATAAAATTTGGTAAAAATCGGTAAAGCCGTTTCGGAGGAGTACGGTAACTAACATTGTGACATGGAAATTTTATATATTAGATATAACATAACCGGCTTCACTATGCAAAATAGTCATAAGTTGATTTTCCTTTATTTAAATGTGCGACAATATATACTGCGACAATGTTCTGTAGATATCTGATAGAAATTTTTGTTTATTCGAGTGTTACGCGAAAACTAGATATTAACTATACGAAATTTGATGTTATAGTTAATGTTTAATTTTATAAGATTGTAAGTTAAAACACATTTTAAGTTAAAGTTATTTTACCTTAAATATAGGTTTGAGAAATATTGAAAAATTAGATACAAACGATCATATAGCCTTTTGCGATCAAAATAAGAACACTGTATTATGTAATACCTATATCTTTCTTTATTTTCTAATCTGGCAATTAACTCGCAACTTTAATTATCTCGGATCCCACACTGGGCACTAATTCGACCTCAGTTATGTAGATCAATGCTACACAGAGCTGACATGTTACACTGATTTATTGACACTATTGCATGTTAACATTTACAAGTAATTAGAGTAATCGCTTTCAATATCGTTAAGGGGCAAATTACTTTGAGAGAAAACGGACTTAAATAAAATTAACTTAAATATTTGTTTGTTTTTATTTTTATATTAGAGGAGGCAAACCGGCAGGCGGCTCACCTGATGGTAAGTGACTACCGATGCCCATGATTTGATATTACAGTACATTTTTATCGACAGACGAGCATGTGGTTCACTTGAAGGTAGGTGAAACCTCAGCCACAGAACATCAGTCAATGATGCGCTGTCGATCTAATTTTTACTTCGAGCATTCGGAAATCCACAGACTGAAACCGAAACGCGCAATGTGCAATGTGCACTTCACGGTTTTTCCATCTATGAGCGGTGGTTCGTTACCCGGTCGGAATTAAAATATTCCTCCCACCCAATCAATGCCCAAAGTTAGCAGACGTGGGGAAAACATGCTTACAGAAAATTATAAACATGTGGTCCCGGTGGGATTCGAATCCACGGCCCATCGATGCGCACGGCAGGTGTTCTACCGAACGCGCTAACGAGCCCGTCAAAAAATTTGAAATAAACGTACAGTACATTTTTCGGCTTGTTATTTTAGCACTTTTTGTTATATAGGTATTCATTTAAGGCTACTTGTTAAGAAAACGTAAAACAACATACATATGTTATTATTTTTCATATCACCAAATATAACGTCAAAATATAACACTTTTCGAGCCGCCACTATCGGGTAAATATATCAAGAGATAATATCAATGTATATACACTATATAATATATATCAATGTCATCGTAATCGAAGAAGTGAGTTTAATGCTTATTTCGTGACGACGAGATTAAAATCGCGCGTCTGTCACGAGGCGGGCGCAGACGAGCGACACGTATGATTAAATAGAAGTTGCAAGTTTTTAAACATAACTATAGAGTATAGGGTAACAAAAACTTATAAAACTTAAAGCTGTCTTTTATTAACGCGAGTATGACACATTTAAATAAAATACTGTATACCGGATTAAAACGCGATTTATTATTTATATTGTTTAAATTATTTATCCCGACGTTTCGGATGCTTTACAACTTACTTTTTAACGTTACTTTGCAACCGTGGTCGCGGGGAGACAGAAAGATGACAGTTGTCTGGTATTTGAAATGTCACAAAGTTGCCATATTTAATTCAATTAAATTCAAAAATAATCTATTAATTTAGGTAACACAATGTACACCTATGAACGTGAATAAAAAATAATACATATTAAATTACTAATATTACTAATATTAAATGCTTCTAATTTTACATTTACTACCAGTTCACAAATCAAGGGCGTAGAGCGGACGAGAAGAACTGGCAAGAAACTCGCCGCCACTCTTTTTAATCGCCAAGTTTTTGTTTTACAATTTTATGTAAATATTAACGCCATCTATTCCTACGGAGCTGATACCTACTGTAATTTTCTACAATATAAATAATAAATCGCGTTTTAATCCGGTATACAGTATTTTATTTAAACTTAAAGCTGTTTTGACGATATTAAATTATTTCATTGACTGGATTTAATTGTATTTTTGAACTAAAATAATATATTTTTAGTGCAATACATTAGGTACGTAAAAATGCGTTGTACTTGAACCGTTGAGTAGAAGCAACATTGTCGTAGGTACTGCGTCAAAAATAAGATCTTCCATATAAAATTTTCGTTTTTTTATTTTAACCTATATTTCTTATACTTCTACTTGTAATTGCCGAATGCTTTAATTTATTTTTATGCTGTTTTTAATTTCATTATAGTTGCACTAACTTAAATTCGTTATTGCACTCGTTGGCACAATATTTCGTGCAGCTTTTGGATTATGGAATTGACTATCACGTGGTCTGACAAGAACTTTATGAGTCTATATAATAATAATAAATGTTTGATGAACAAATTGCGAAATTTGCATAGATTTCAGCCTGTCTTTGAATTTCCGAAGCTTCATAGTGCCATTCATTTAGAAACATTTAAAAATCTATTTATTGTATATCTTTGTAGAGCCCCTGGGGATCGATTCAAACGACTTATATAAGATAAGTCGCTCGTTTACGATTACTTCGACAATAATACGACCGGATCAATCTCTTACGACACCGCGATATCGAGCCACACATTGTCTCCCAACAGGTTTATCAGATAAATAAATACTTAATTGATTAAAGGAACCTTATTTATAATTAACTTTGGTTGCGACTGTACCTACCGGGGTTTGCCGTGAAACAGGTACAAGTTATTAACATAAAACATGGTATTTTTAGTATTATATCTCTATAATATAGGGAAAAATAGGGAAAAAAATAAAACATTTGTGATATGTCTACTCTCAGCTTCACAGCAGCAAAAGGTACTATGTTAGTGTCTTTAGTCATTTCGCACCATGAGAGATTCGAACCGCGCTCCCAAGTACTGTTTCTGAATGGATCGTTTCGCACCGCGAAATAACTTTTTGTAATGGGTCGATTCGGAACGCAGTGGGGAAGAGTTATTTGAATGGGTGAATTCAGATAGAGAAAATTACATATCCCTTATAGTACAACCATGCACAAAATAACAGGAAAAACAAAATAATATATATGTTACATATGTATGTCATAAGCCCATTTCGAAAACTTTTCGTGCTATTGCACTGTAAAATTATTGAATTATTTACTAAGTAAATATATATTGATTAGCAAAGTAAAAATATGTTTACTAGCTGCAAAAGTGCCAGCATGACACCAATCTCTACAATATTATTCTTCTGTACGTATATCACTGATCTCCTTCTAAACCGGTGGACCGATTTTGATAAAATTGTTTGTGTTCCTAGATGATTTAGATTCCTTCAATTTTACTTTTAGTGTTGTTAATTGATGTTTTGAAGCTAATGTTCGGACAGGACTACGGCTATACGAGTATCCGCTAGTCTGTATATATACTAATATTATAAAGAGGAAAGATTTGTATTTTTGATTTTTTGTATGTTATTAATAAACTCTAAAACTACTGGACCAATTTTAAAAATTATTTCACCAATATAAAGCTGTATTTTCAGCGAGTAACATAGTCTATTTTTTGTGTATAATTACTACATCTAAATTGCACCCGTGTGAAGCCGAGGCGCGTTGCTAGTATTAAATAACACGTGCACAATAACCGCTTCAGTATTTCATCAAAACTAATTCTGCAGTTTTTGAGCTAATAACTAAACCATGTATAGACGTACAAGCCAGTCGCCTCCTCATTACACCGCTTTAGGCTCTAATGAGGCAGTATTCGATATTTATGATGCTAAGAGACATTTAATGTTGCCACTTTTTGTATCATATTTACTATTTATAGTACTAACTTGCAGTCTGCTCCGGCTTTGCACGCATTCTTATATATATTTTTAGGGGAAAGTATTTAAAACGCAAGGTTGTCTTTGATATTACCTCTTTTTAAAGTTTTTTGTTAGTCTATCTGTCCCGGTGTACCTACTCCTGTAGGATTATTCACGATCATTCGAAAACTTTCCGTACCGATATATCAAGCTTTCTACCATTTTATACTAAGATTTTAATCGGAAACTCCCGAAGAATGCCGATGCTCAATCCTATCGAAATTGAGAATACCATTTTCATATCCGATAGAATACGAAATACTTTCGAATGATCGTGAATAACCCTACTGACCTGATGTCGGAGGTGGTTCGAATCCTTCCTTTCTTTATGTATTATTATATATTTGATATACCAAAAAAATAATCAAAATCCGAAAAAATATATCAGCTGATGTAAGGAAATAAGGATTTGATACTTCATAAATAATGAATTAATGATACAAGTAGATTCCACGGCATTTGATCATGTAGTCATAAAAAAGTAATGAAATTAGTTAGTTTCATTTTCATTTTAATAAGTTCAGTCGTTTTGACCTGACGTATATATACATATATTTTCATTCATCATATTCATCATTATATTCATGTTACATAACCCAAACGTTAAACCAAATCTCCAAAAGCAGTAGCACTTTGCAATCAATAATCGCTTAAGAAAAGCTTGAAAGTAATTACTGGAGTAAGCTCAAAATAATCGAATCGACTGACAGCTCACTGAGTGTGATCGATCATCGCTGCGGCCATTAATAATATCTATTATTATTGATTAATCGTTGTCATGTAGTGGCCTTTGAACGCGTTAAACAGCTGTTATTGTCATGTAATCTGTGGACGAGGAGTCCTGTCTATACTTTTATACTAATATTAGCGACCCGCCCCGGCTTCGCACGGGTCTAGATTTTTTGACAAAAAAAGCAGGGTTTGGTAATAGAAGAGTGAAAATATAGGGTTGTATGTATATTTTAATGCCACATTATAAAAAAACAAAAAATTTCGTCCAAAAATAAAAAAAAAATTAAGGATGAACAACCCTTATCACTCAGGGGTATGAAAAATACGCATACAAAATTTGGTAAAAATCGGTAAAGCCATTTCGGAGGAGTAGGGTAACTAACATTGTGACATGGAAATTTTATATATTTAGATTAGTTTATTTTACATAGAAAGTAACAGCTTATAAATAAAAATATAGCACAATACAGAATGTAAGCACATTTAAGCTATTTATATTTTTCACTTATAAAGCTGAAGAGTTTGATTGTTTGAACGCGCTAATCTCAGGAACTTTGAATTGAAAAATTACTTTAGTGTTGGATAGCCCATTTATCGAGGAAGATTATAGACATTACGCTACAGCCAATAGTAGCGAGGCATCAATGAAAATTTTTGCAAAATAAAAACGGGGAGAATATATTATGCCTTTTGAGAGCTTTCGCTGCGTGTAAACGGTTAAAATTACGCAACAATTACGCAGTTCGCGGGGACAGCTAGTAGTAATAAAGTTCGTTATCTAGCTTTGTGCAGTCTATGGTTTTGATTGTTTATTTAAAAAAATATTCAATTCAATTTAAGGAGAAAATTACCTAAGACAGATCACCGAAATTAATATATTTTGTGATATGATATATTCTTTGTATATTTTAGCAATTTTTGACACAAAAATTTTTAAATTAAATAACTTAAAATTTCATACTTATTGGGTTTTAGCAATGTACCTTGATATAATATTTCTGGGAAATATGAACGGCCGTGGCTGTATGTAAAGGGAATATAATATGTCAAAATCGTGATGTAATAATATATTATACCAAGCGATTTATCGTATTGAACTAAATAGAGCGGTCATAAACATGTTATGTCCACATAAATGTGTAATTAAGTGCTATAAGATTAGAATTAATAGCTCTCTTTTATTTCTAGTGAGACTTAGCGTATCAAATGATAAAGGTAAGCTTATTTTATTAATACTAGCGGCTCGGCTTCGCACGGATACAATATATATGTATATTGATGTGGTGTAGGAATTAATAGGATATTGTGAGGTTATATGCCAAATCCAAATAAAATACAAAAACAGGAATAAAAACCTGGATAGGACCAACCTAATTACCTAGCGGTATAAAATTGTCTTTACAACCCCGGTTTAACCAATCCGTGTTTACAACCTATTCTCATGCCTATCAAATATACATAAAAATTTCATAAAAATCGGTCCAGCCATCTCGGAGAAATGCGACCGTGACTGGAGATTTTTATATATAGAGATTACGCGAGAATCATAAATTTAAATCAAAACATGTACTATTACCTATCCTTCAACTTTAACACCCCTTTTCCTTTTTTAGTTTTATATAATGTAAAAAAAACTGTAGTGTTAGGACCACTTTTCCATTATCAATTCAGTTGTTAAATAAATAAAAACCTTTTTAAAACACGGTTATTTACGTGTCAATTTTCATGGTGATTGATCAATCGCCCGCGCCGCGCCGCGGCCGTTAGGACTTAGGAAACTCCAAGTGCTTTCATGTATACCTATATAAATTATAACATAGTTTATACTATAACGGAATCCCTATTCGTCTATTTTATTTTAAAAAAACCGATGGTTTATGATACGATTTTCACTGTTATCAAGACCCATATTCATATGTAGAATATATTGTTATTTTCGAACATTGACATAGTATTAAATAGACTTCAGGTCGCATACAAAATTCACGAAAAAAGTGTACCGATTATTTAAGCCTCGTTCCTTGTCAAATTTTGAAAAAATGACACTGCTCAATGGGAACAAAGAAAAGAGTGAAGTTGAAATATGATTTTATTAGTTACCAAAATATATATATATACATATCTATGTATTATACATACACACTTGACTAACTTCGAAGACTTTGGTATTATTAGTATAGTTTATGAAACACCAATGTGTAAATTATCATGTATCTAGTAGGGTACAAAAACTATAATATATTTGATAAACAATAATATAATGTTTTATATAAATAGTAATTCGTATGTTAAATAATAATATCCGCAAAATGTTCCGAATATATACAGATTGGAATATTTTCTTTTCCGTTTTAGCGTGAAACCGTAACAAACAAAAAAAATCACTTTCGCATTTATAATATTACTACGGATGCTTATCCTTAGATAGTAAGAATTATTTTAGTACTAATCTACTCCATGCATCAACTATTCTGTTACACAATAGTTAGCGCATGTGTTGGCCAACCTTGGCCAAACATTTGTAGCGTTCATTTAAAACAGATAATTTTGTTAAAATTTTCAATTATTTGTTAGTTTGAAAGCTTAAAATATATCTTATTTTATATGTACTAACCAAAAATAAGACTCCATCCGTAAAATTGTTTTTTCGGGAATTATTTTCGCAATTTTTGAAGACAAACTGTGTCATTGTGAAACGTCTTAATATTGGCCGTGCTTGAAGAGAACTAAACAAAATAGACTCTCACATTTCAAGTGAGCCGATATTTACCGGCACGGATTTTTTGCGTCGACCCGATATCTAGTATATTGTTGATCGAAGTTTTCGAAGCTATTTTCTTCAATTGATATGAATGTATAGTTATCTAGATAAATATTTTAATTACTCGATTAAACAGTGCTTTCAAAAATATATAAATGAGACCTAATGTATATATATAGTTTTAATTGGTTTTTTACTTAAATATGCGTGTGAAGGTCTTACTCCCATCTGTCCCGTTGGCGGGACATCCATCGGGGAAAATAGTTTCATCCACCCCGCTAGCGTCGTCGTTGTCGGTCAGCGGGGCGGATGGCACACATCTAGTGCCATGTATCCCGATATTGCGTTTAACAAGGAAGATTGCACAGATTAAGTTTCATGTACCCCCCTACTGCATGTAACGGCGAGAACGGCACAGATCAAGTTACAATTAGAGGCAATATCTACTTAGTTTACCGAAAAAGGATGTTTGTAAATAAAATGGTTTGTATTGTAAAAAGTGTTAAATAAATAAATAAAAGAGCCTTAAACAAAGTCGTGACAAGAATTAGTCATAATTGCAGTCTCGCTATTAATTTTCTAACATTGCTGCGACGCTGTCAGTCACTCAGCCGTTCTCCAATGGGCCTGCTGAGACGGAAGGTCAGCACTGACCAATGACTGACATTTATCTCATTGTAGCATTGGCCCCGCCTGTCACAGATACACTAAGCTAATACCTAAAGTAGAACATAGTATTGTTATTACTCTTCATGGTCAAGTCGTATGGAGGTATTCGAAAAAAGGTTTGGTAGAGTATTCCGAGATTCAAGATGGAGGTGCTCTATCCCATTTTGATAAAGAAATGTTTTAGTATGGTATTTTGAGTTTCAGTATGTATGTCTTCGACTGCGATGAAGAAAGTTTTTAGTATGGTGGAATATTCCGAGATTCAAAATGGAGGATAATGGAAGGTTTTAAGTATGTCTTCAACTGCGGTGAAATAACGGTTTTAATATCGTAGAGTATTCCGGTATAAGTGCTCTATACTATTCCGATGAAGAAGAGACTTAGGATAGTAGAGTATTCCGAGATTCCCCATGGATGTTTTAAAATCATTTATTCATTTAGGTAACAATATACACTTATGAAAGTCAATAAAAAATACATATTAAATGCTTCTAATTTTATATTTACATTGTACCAACAAACCTGTCAAATGATGCAACACCAATAACAATATAGGAAGACATCACAGCCTTCATCACAATGCCTGTGGCGAGCTACAAGTTGTTCAGCAAGTTGCGCAACATGTTGCGTGGGTGTTGACATTGATCCACATCGATATTTGTTCTATATGATCTATCGTGTATTACATTACGTATATTAATTCAATGAATAATCGTATACATATATATTTAAATGCCGTTATCTCTTACTAGTCTGTGATGTAATTTTATGATATAAGCAACGTATATCATATATACTAATTATATATAGTACTTTCCCGAGTCTTTTATTGGCAGACACATTTATATGTCCGCTTCAATCATCGTTTTACTTTACAGGCAAAAAAAGATATGTCTTTTGTACCCTAACCGACCGAAACAATTTTATTTTCTTTCCCCAGGATTTGAACCTGAGACTAGTATTAAAAACATCATTGAATATTGGAGGCGCTATATTCCGTAGAGTGGAGACTACTGTCAAATTGCTACCTTGATATACCTTTCGTTTCCTCTACTCTTGTTAAAGTTTTCGTGTATGGGATTTAAGGTTTCGAAACTGTACTTTCTTGAGTATTCGTATTGTCAATCTGTCATTTGTATGCAATTTTAAATAATTTCTCATACAACTGACAAATCAATTATTCGAATACTTTCTCGATAGTCATTCGTACTATGTCCTCTGTTAGTAGAAATGCATAACGGTTTACATTATATGTTAAAACTAGCAATCCGCCCCGGCTTCACAGGGGTGCAATGTAAATATACTATACTATACTATTGTAGTTATATTATGTAATATGTAGTTTTCTGTTGGTGAAAAATGATTTTTTTTTAAAATCAGTCGAGTAGTTTTTGAGTTAAATCGTAATGAATTTCGATATTCCTCCCACCCGATTAATGCCTGAAGATACATGCACAAAACATGCTTACAGAAAATTATAAACATGTCGTCCCGGGGGGTTTCGAACCCACGACCCATCGATGCGCACGGCAGGTGTTCTACCGAACGCGCCAACGAGCCCGTCCGCGCGTCCTCGTGTTAGTAATCTATACATATAATAAAAGAGTAGGATCGAAATTACGCTTCACTAAATATTTTTACCAGAAATTAAGAGGGGTGATAAAAGAAGGGTAGCAGAATGCATAAATGCAATTTTTAAGATTCTTGTCTGTCTGTCCGTCTGTCTGTCTGTCTGTCTGTTTGTTCACGCTAATCTCCGAAGATACTGAACCGATTATCATGCAATTTACACAAATATATTAAGGAAAGCCCGGGGCAACATATAGGCTTTGTTTTATCAAAATCGGTTATTGGAAAGAAAAGTTATCATCATTTAAATATTATTTTAAAGGCACCATATCACCAAATTACAATGCAAACTGACTCGCGTTGAACTTTTTCGAATTGTCAGATGTCAATCACAGTCTGATATGTAAATGAAATAGTTTGATTATTTCACCATTTCCAATATGTATTCGTAGAATAGTGGATATGCAGTCCCATAGCGTAGCTTCTGATGCGAGTTCGAATCTGAAGTTGAAATGAAAGAAATATTTTTTTGTATTTATTTATTTATTTTTTGAAAGAAAATGTATTATTGAAATATTATATCAAAAAGTATTTCTTATGAGATCATTTATTTCACCTTTTCATCAATCCTTTCTCTTAAACAGAATTACGATTATTCGACATTGCTTTTTTGCTTCCGTATCTTAGAGGTTTCCGCATTTAGCACCGGAAACCCGGGCAGGAATCCCGGGAATTTAAAAAAAATGTCCGAAAATGAAAATGACCAATTAAATGAACGCACGCATCTATTTAAGACAGAAAATGCATTGAATCCAATCTTCGATTGAACTCTGATTAGTAGAAAAAAGACACATAATATCTGGATTTTGGTCACTTAAAATTTAATTAATATGAATCTCCCTAAAGTTTCTTTAAAGTCAGGTTAATTATTTCAACTATTGAATTTCAAATCATCCTTCGAACCCCAATCTCAACCACCATTAAACATGTCGATAACATGGTGCAAAAGAAACCGTCAATGACTAATTGGATAGCTTTTTCCCAAAAGAAATCACCAAGTACAGAGGATGGAGGATATGTCATTTGAAGGAAGCTTGCACATAAGCTCAGCTTAAAATTAACCCCACGCGAACGAAGTCGCGGGCATCAGCTAGTAATACAATAAATGAAGGAAATATGTAGGTAGATGGGTATTTTTTGTGACACAACATTCGGATCATCGCATACTTTTGTCCATCCATAGACAATGTCAGCTCTATCTAGACCATAGATCAATATCTCACTAACAAGCCGCGAGTTTCCATAAAAAGTATAGAATTAATACTATCCATCAACTATTGCATGGAGAGTAATGTTCAAAGGTTCTGCCACATTTCACCTAAAAAAATTTGCCTAATCTAATATCTAATAATATTTTTTGTCAAAAATAATTTCAAAAACAAATTTAAAGAAAACCTGATAAAATAATTTATATGAGAAGTTAGTATATGTATATGACGCTCTTCTTGACTCCACACAACATACACACACCAGTGGCGGGACCACCATACAAGCCCAAACGCCTGTTTTTCCTTATTAATGCATTAAAAAGAAAATAATGTCATTAGTCACATATAACTAATACGATTACGTAATTATATAAGTTATATAAATATATAAACACGTATTATGTTAAAATCAGCAAGACAGGCTTTTGGGCTTGTATGGTAGTCCCGCCACTGACACACACACACACGCAGAAATCTTGTACACTCACAGGTTCTGAAAACCAGCTCTATGTCAAGGAAGTTGAAACAGATTTAAAAAAATACTGTATACCGGATTAAAACGCGATTTATTATTTATATTGTTTAAATTATTTATCCCGACGTTTCGGATGCTTTTCAGCATTTTATTTTACGGTTACAGTATTTTATTTAAATGTGTGGTACTCGCGTTAATAAAAGACAGTGTTAAGTTGAAACAGAGTTGAGAAATCTTACCATTTAGGTCTTTATACAGGCTAGTTCTTCTTTTGTATTTTTAATTGTATGTATGGTGCCTAATACATTTATTATTATTCTAATATTGATTGGCTTCTTCGATAATTAAGAGGATTATTCGTTTTCGTTTCATAAATATTCCAAGAACACTAATTGATACGTTTAATGAACGCTATACTAAGCCGAAATTGAAGTTTAATCACAATGTGTATACTGTTATAGGTTTAAAAAAAATACATGTTTAGTCAAGAAATATTATCAGCCTTGTCTATATCCACTAGGAGGCTAGATTACTTTTTTTGGAAGCAATAGGAAAATTTTCTCATTTGGCCGCCATCAATTGTTGTAGTAATACTTTTTTTTAATACAGGGGTTACCCTTTACGATTTTAGGTTACACCAAGATGTGTCAACACCCTTACTCGTTGAATAAAAACCTACGAACTTGTATGAAGCGAACGGGGCTCGTTACCGGCGTTCATTAGAGGATAATTGGAATTTATTATATAAATATAGGTATCCTATCCGTCTCGGCACAGAATATATCAAGACTATTGCCACAGTTTAGTAGGAACAGTTGGGATAAATATTTATGTTTGGTACACTTCCTTTCGATACAAAAGCGTACTTGACATCATCGTTCTTCAGCAAAGTAGTTTTCACCAATCACTTGTTAATTTTGTTGGATTTGTGGTACTTAACATATTACACATATTACCTTGACTAATTTGAATTAAAATAAATATTATTCTAAAAACCTCTTCAGAAAGTTTCTATAAATTTTGCTAGTATTTTTACTTTTACATAATATATAATCGTTACAATTGATTTATTTACTTGCCTTGTTGTTGCCTTCAACCGATCGTATATTATACAGTAAGTAATGTTATTATATATGCAACAAAAATATTTACTAATTAAAATCCAATCAAGTTTAAGAAATATCCTTACTGTTCTTATTACTCTGTGTCATGTTCAGCCTCGTATAAATCTGTCCAGACCATGTCGAGCGATGTCGACTAGCGGTCATTATAATTGCCAATTTTGTATGTTTGTCGTTTGTTTGCTTTACAAATGATAATCAACCATATGTTGCATCTGTTTGACTCAATTACCACAATACTACTTACCGTCAAGTTAGTCAAGGGATAATGTTCAAAATATCTTTAATTATATAATAAAAGTAGCAGAAATATAAACATAAATAAAAATCAATATTGCTAAGACAAGACAACGGAAGCCCAGAGCACTACCTACGTTTTCTCGAAGCGCTTCGTCGTATTTTTGTTTCCTTATATGTACAATGTCCATTCGGTCTTGACAATGCTAAAAAGTCTAAATTCTCAGTATATAATGTCAGTAGATTAGTTATTAAACATAAGAGTAGCTTACGTCGGGATAAATAATATACGTATAAATCGCGTTTTAATCCGGGAAAAGATATTTTATTTTTACTTTATCACTTATAATAGGGTGACGCAGTGCTCAACTGCGTATGTAGCCTTGCGGTCGCACGTTCATCCGTAAGAGCATACGTCCCGGGTTCGATTCCCAGGTTGGTCATTAAGTGTTTCTCGCTTTTAAAAGTGTGGAAATGGTTGGTGATCAGAGTTTGAGAACTTGAGGGTTGTTTGACGTAAGGATTGATAACATAAAAATTGGTGGAAGTTTGAAACCTGTGCAGAGGGACGTGTCACGTGAGTCAACAAGTTTGACAAACATTCGTCCGCGGACTCCTCCCATGTTGAACATGGGAAGGATCCACAAGCGGGACGAGGAGGGGGGCCGTTTGGCCTGACCGCCGGGTGCTCGCGGCAGTACGCTATCGCGATCCCGTGGGCCCCATTATGGCGTTTTTTATATACTCGTATAGACATATGTATGCATAAATCTGAAATGTCAACGTGAAGATTTATAATTAGTAAAATTATCTATTTCTTTACCAGGTTGATCGATTCAATAAAAATTAAAAATTAAAAGGAATTCAGGATATAAGAACTCTCGAACGTATTTATTATAGCTACACTATAAAAAAAAACTACTTATAAACGTTTTAATAAGTATTAAAACGCTTTAATATTTTTGATAATTGCAAATTATAATTATGATTTGCGATTTTTATTTTTAAAATGTCAGCCGTTTGAAAAGATAATTACTTAATTACTCGCTTGAAAATAAGTATCAAAATATTTCATACTAATGTCTACGAGTGACGCGATTCTCACGATGTAAGGGTCTCCATACATTTAAACAGTTCGCATTATGTTTATTTAATTTTCTAAATGGCACAGATAAGTACATAAAATGTCAATTTAATTATTGCAGTTATTATATTTTCTTCTTTATATAAAATAGGCAGTATATATAGAAGAAAATATAGAAATAGAAACAATTTTATGTACCTAATCATAATATAAAATTTTTTAAAGGCTTCTATATAAATATTATATTTATATTGCAGAAAGTGTTTTGGTAAAAAAAAAGTATTTTTTTTCTTTTATGACATTTATATTGCTATGTAAGTGGAGGTGAGCAAGTCGCTTATGAAAAAATTCATACAAATGACAGTTCGACGATACGAATACTCTTTCGATACTTGTTCGTGCTCACCCCCCTGATCACAGAAATGTGCTCTCGACCGCCCATGTACCACCCGTAGCCCCAGGAATATTACAAATATAATTACGTTTCTAATGCTACCCTTTTAAATATTTATTTATGCTGCGATGCTATTCAATCTAATCAAATGAATTTCATATAAATCAAATCTAAATATGGAACGTGTTACTTTAACGTCTGTGTAGATGTGTGTAATCCCCAAACGAAAGCAGACCTATTAAATAATGTAGCTAACATTGAAATCAATATTAGAGCTTGTGTAACATTTGGCGGCGTCGTGAAGGCTGTACTTACTTTTATAACATTGGTTATAATCAAATAGTATATAAAATATTAGTATATAAGTACATGTTCAATAAACCAAAATATTTGTAAAGCTTTGTAAGGTTTTGAAAGATATTGTTTGGTAGTTTCCTTGTTTTCTAAAGTTCGGAGTAAAAGAGTTCAACGCGTGATATTCGAGTTCTAAAAAGTTAAATAATGAATTAATAAATTAATACAGTATATTTACATTTAAGTATGTGTACCTACTGTTTGGTGGGTTATCTATACTAATATTATAAAGAGGAAAATTTGTTTTCTTGTTTGTATGTATGTTTATTGTTTGTTACGATTGAACTCACTTTAAAAATTTCTTCACCAATAGAAAGCTACATTATCAGCGAGTAACATAGGCTATTTTTTTGTGTAAGATTCATCTATATTGTACCGTGCAAGTTGCAACCCCGGCTTTGCTAGTGTTACTAGTTATTTCTAAAGCTCTTTGAAATTTATTCAAACACATTGAATTTCGATATTGTTCACGACTTGTGGTAGGGACCACAACTTGTGATGTGTCCAAACTTGAATAAATTTTGCAAAAATGTACAGTCAGCAGCAGAATTCTCTAAGTATTTCGGAATTTATATTATTTCATATCTGAGGTCTAATTTGATGTTCGGATTCTATGAATAATAAAATGTGTTTTATTGTAACTGATACGACTGAAAGAAAAAATATAATGCAATTACTTCAAATAAAAAAAACTAGGAAGCGAGAAAAATATTTGAGATTCAGTTATACCTTAAAATAACACAAATGAGTTAATGCCTTAATTTTTTTACTAATGTACGTAGTAACTATAAAGTTTGCATTCATTCATCTTTGGAAAATGTGAAAGTATTTTTGTCGCTGACTGTACGTTAAAAACAAAAAACGCGTGATTCTCATGGATGACAGGATATGACGAACTTATCGACGTCGCAAATCACGGTCACAATCCTGCCACCTGCCACCTGCCGCCTGCCGCCTGCCGCCTGCCCGACACCTTCCGCTATACATACATTCTTTGCTATGTGTCTCACTTTTTGTCTCTTTAAATATTGTGCGAAAACTAACAGCTTGTGTTCCTAAGATCAAAATTCCAAAATGAATTCAGGTTTCAGAGTTATCACTTCACTTTTGAACCAACGATAAGTAGTGATGAATTAATGTCATTTGTGAATTTGTATTATATGTATGATTTTATAAAGGAAATATTTATTAATTATTGAATTGTCCCATATATCGAAATTGTTTATATAAATATTTGATTGTTAATTTATGAAATCAACTTATACCTACTTGTAAATACGTTTGTGTGATAATGCATGTGTTAGTGTCTACTTTGTTGACGCAATAAATTAATAAATACAAATTATATTATCTTTATTACTGATATTCTAATATAGCTGAGAATATCCAAGCTTGGGTGAAGTGAAAAAGCTCTAAAGTGATAAAATCCAGAATAATAGAAAAAAATAAAAGTAACTGTTAAAACTTAATATTTAATTATTTTTCATATGTAACCCCACATTATGTCATTTCATCAGTTATATTGTTGTAGGTACTGTCCGACACAAACTATTTTAATTCTAGAACAAGATAGCATCAAAGGACCCATCTAAAAACTTAACTCACATTAATTAATTGCTATTCACTTAAATAGCGACATGATTAAATCGATCATCTCCTTGTATGTGACTGCGTGTGGCTTCATACATCAGCATACTATGCTAATTGTATCTTGTATGGTAACGAGCGTTACGGTGTTTTTTCTATGTTACCGTTAAGGGTAAAACTCTAGAATGTGAAGAAGCTGAGTGAATAGCTTCTAAATTACTATAAAAGTACCCTACGACCCTTTAGATATCGAACATATGTTTTTAAAAATGAATTAACTAATACGTGTTTTTGTTGTTCTATACATCAACCATCTTACTTGTAATTAGTCGTAAATGTTACTTACCAACCAGTATATATTATATTAATAGTAATATTATGTATAAACCTAATATACAACACCTATGGTAAATCGCTTACGATTCGTTAATCAAATAAAAAAGTGAAAACAAAACATACTCCTTGATTATGCCAATAATGTTTGACCAGGGTTACCTCTTTATATTGTAATAAAAGTAAGGTTGAAAAATCGAAAGAAACTGAGATATTTAGATTTTAATTCAAATAATTTTTGATATTATAAGTATCGCTGATCAATAAAAATAATCTTAGTTCCGTATTTTAACTA
This sequence comes from Anthocharis cardamines, assembly GCA_905404175.1. Taxonomy (NCBI): domain Eukaryota; kingdom Metazoa; phylum Arthropoda; class Insecta; order Lepidoptera; family Pieridae; genus Anthocharis; species Anthocharis cardamines. Next base: position 8,457,240 of record FR989974.1, read on the forward strand.
CGACATACAACTCGTTTGGAAGAAACAAACATTTAAAATAACTTGATGACACCGCGGATCTATTCATAAAAGGAGGAGGAATAAGAAATGTCCCTGTACAATACCAGTTTTTATTTCTTCGTGTTTAAATTAAAATACCTTTCATTGAGACGTGACGTTTCTTGCTTCAACTCTAAAGGAATATGCAAATCACAACAACGGTTCATAAAAATACTTCATGTGAGAGACAAGATCGTTAATTAGTGGAAACGTTTAACTCAATATTGTACAATCGCTTCAGAAAGTAACTGCGTCGACAGTTCATTATGAAATAAAAATTAACTTAAAAAAGCACAACCAGTTATTTTTTACTTCAAACATGGGCACGTAGCAAGGTTTCGCTATTTTATCTAAAACTTTTTTTTTATCTGAAGCCCAAACAGGAATAGCTTACTAGAAATTATTCGTATTGTCATTCTGTCGTTTATATAAATTTTCAACTGACTTTTCATGCATTTGAAAACTCTTCTTATTTATAACGTCTTTACTACGAGAATATTAAAATCTAAGGAATATATAAAAAAGGTTTATAAAAAGAGTCAGCAGACGGCAACACAATGTATTTCAGATTATTCGCATCAGCTTCAGTCTATGTATTTACGACTTAAATAGCTTGACAGAGCATTTTTGCTCAATGCCGTAGTATCATCAAGTTAGCCGCTCATCCTGGGCAAAGAATACATTTACAGTGTGAGTCCTTATTAGACTATATTATGTTAAACGTTTTATAATAAAGCTAATCATCCCCTAAAAGCATTTTTATACAAATGTGACACCATATATGAACCTTCCACGGCGAGGTATAAAAACACAACGACCCAACACTTTAATTACGTGACCATAATATGTAGATATTTTAGGTTGGGACAGAACGAGCGAACAGCGGGGTGACAGTGAAGCTCAAGCGACAAAAAAAAATTTACCTCAAAGATATTTTGTAACTCATCTAATTTGTTTTGTTATTTTTTTATATTTTTGTTTTCTTATGCTGTGTATTATATTTGTGTCAAATAAATGATATTATTATTAGGTATTATAATTTTACATAATATATTTTTTTTATAGAATAGCTCACGTAAGTAATTATCGCCGCCCACAGACGTCTGCAGGCCTACAGGTGCGTTGCCGACTATATTACAACCTTATAGTACCCTCTATTAATTTCCCATAATATTATAGTGTTTTTAATATAAAATCTTGATATGTATTATCTTGACTTATAAGACTTGATATTATAGGAACATACCTACATATATAGGAACGTTTAAATCTGATTAGATTACTTACACCAACAGAAATATATGTATGTATAACATAAGAGAACAAACATAGTAATATGAGCTTCAAGCGATACTCTTTTGAACTTCCCGCTATCGCTAACGCTTATGTCTATGTCCCCAGCGGTAATGTCATCTAATAACGTCGAGTTTGCGGTGAATTTTTTTATTAGATTGATTGACGTATCCTCTGACCGCCTGCAGTGTTTACGGGACCACAGTTTATAGGGTTATTATGAGACGAACTAACTGTATACACTTTTTAATGTAACTTGTTAAAACACGTAGAATGTAGTAACCTAACTTAACATCTTTACCTACTGGTCATTTTTAATACACCACAGATTTAAAATGACTCCCTATCTGCTCAGCCTACGTGTGCCTCCTTTACTTACCATAATAGTAAACCTTGATTTATTTACTGCACCAACAAATTAGAATTTTTTTTATGTTAGATATCGACAGACGAGCATGAGGTTCACTTGATGGTAGGTGATACCTCAGCCACAGAACATCAGTCAATGATACGCTGTCGACCTACTTTGTACTTCGAGCATTCGGAAATCCATAGACTTAAACCGAAACACGCAATGTACACTTCACGGTTTTTCCATATATGAACGGTGGTTCGTTACCCGGTCGGAATTTCGATATTCCTCCCACCCGATCAATGCCCAAAGTTACCAGACGTGGGGAAAACATGCTTACGGAAAATTATAAATATATGATCCCTCGGGATTCGAACCCACGACCCATCGATGCCAACAAACATACATAATACCTATTATATAAATACAAGATGAGTGTCACTTCGATTATAGGCAGAAATAATTTTCTTTAGTTGATTGTAACACATAACTTCCGTATTAAAAAATATGTTATTGTAATTATGGTAAAACTATTTGAAATTCAATAAATCTTAAGATAACATACCTAGCTCCTGTATACAATGTGATAGGAAACTCATAAATAATAAATTTACAATAAAATACGTCCAATCTATGATCTGGGCCGGAGTGATGGGCATCTCAATGGTCCTCGGACAGATTCTTTATGATAATGAAATAAATTAATGTTCATTCATATAGGTATTATATGTATATGAATGAGCTGCACGCCTAGCATGCCCATTAAGAGATATCTGGTGGACGAGTGAAGACAAACTAAGATATAGAGATATATTATATCTCGACATCGACAACTTTGATTGATAAGATATCTCGATCGACAAATATCCATCTCTACTTTTGAGAGACGACATTAGAGGATGATTTATGCCGTATCAGCCGTATCAAAGATACGGGGCCCCCAAGCTACAGGGGCCCCAAAGACGTGTAAGCCTAAAGTTACCTTTCATTAGGGTTTCGCCGAAATTAAGAAGAAGGCTTTTTTCAAGCTTTTTTCACCTTGGCCTTATCTATTAGATTACTGTTAATATACGTAATAGTATTCCTATAAAAATATGCAAGACCATTAAAATAAGCAAATGGCTTTCAAGACAACCATTCCAATAATTTGTATTTTTAATTTATAAATTACAATTGAGACCACAGCACAAATGCAGTATGATGTTTTGATTTTTCAGTTCACTGCCAGTCGATATATATAAGTTTATAGTATAATATATGAATAAATAAGTAGGTCAAGAAACAGTACTGTCATTGGTCGGCGCGCAACCAATCATATGTCACCGCGCACTGTTTGAATTAATTAATACACTTTCAAATACTTGAAACTTATACGACAGTTATCACGTAGGGTTAACAAGTGTCAGTCAAACACAAAATAATTAAATTGACAGAGAATTACATAATTCACATAATGACATTTACATGATGATTTTTTCATGTACATACAAAAGTAATAACTGAATGCAATAATTTAAGCGCAATAATGGATATCTAAGAATTAAAGGATTAAAGGAATAAAAGAAGGATGGACTTTTAGTAGCTGGATTCGAATCTCGGGGAACAAATAGATTTAAAAAAAAGTTTTGATGGGATACGCTACCACTGATCACTGAACTGATCACCATCTTAACTTGCCTATAAATAAAAAATATCAGTGGAACGAACGCTGTAACGAATCTGACTCGGGATTTTACTGAAAAGAGATGAAATCGCAGGCAAAAGTATCAAATGCCATAAAATTATATTATAATGAAAATTTATATATTACATAGAATGGTAACAAATCATTTCAATAGTTATACATACGAGGATGATTTATTCGTACGGGATATATCGATCGACAGCTAATAATCATGAATCTATAAATCATTGCTATCATAGATCAATGATCTAACGTGGAAGTTGATGCCGGTCACCGTTTTAACAAGTTTTACTTTTCAATTAGCACTTGATTTATTTGTCCTGTGCACTAATTTTTACACTAAATGATAATATCTCTATTGAACTTACCACCATGAGTGTAATTCAAATTGAATAAACTAGATGAAAATATATTTATACTAGTTTATACCACTTTCTTAAAAATATTAATAATATTGAAACATGTATTAATTCACTAAGTGCAAGTCTGGCTTGCATCAGTTCCGTACACTTTACATTACACTATTTTGTGTTACCAGAAGCCAGACACACACTTAGCTAGTTATAATTATAGCTTACTACACTTAGCAGTTTGAATGTTTACGTCAAGTTTAACATTCAAACGTTTGATTGAAACAAAACCATTGATGGATGATTTCATTTTGTTCAGAAGTCCTTCACAAGTCAGACAAACATACAGGCCTAGGCGTACAGGTGAATGTATGTACAGAGATGAATGTATTCGATAGAGCTAAAATATTATATAACCACCAAAATGTATGTATTGTTCATAGTTTGTCACCCAACAGTACAGTAATATATAAGTAATAAATTAATATTATAGAAAGTATATTTCGAGTTTTTACATACATTTCAAATAGGTTGTAGCTTTCGTAAATGGCCATTCAAAAGTGCTCGTAAAAATTTATAGGAATTGAGTTACCTAAATTTGAATAAATATTTAAACGAAACAGGGAAATTATAAAGTTTTTTTAAAAATGTCAATAACTATTGCAGATAATATCAAAATACCTACTCGTTAAGATTGTAGTGACGAATGAATTCAAGGAATCGCGCATTCGATTTTAAGAATAATAATTGAGTTTCGTCAAGAATGCAGGCAGACTGTTGGAGTCTCGCATTCTTGATGAATATAATGTCAAATGTTGGAAGGACTATAATGAAAACCATGTGAATCAATTTGACTTTTTTTTGTTTTTTTTTTATTTTATTTTTTTTGTTTTTTATTTGATTTACTATACGTATATTATAGAAGATCACAGTGATCTTCTATAATATACGTATAGTAAATATATATTACAGAATCTACGCAATACCAAAGGATCAAGCACATATAATAATAATGAAAATTACGAGTGTTTGCTTTTTAATTATTTTTCCTAATTAGAGATAATAAATTGTTTTATTTTATATCTGTCTGAACAGTTATTTTTATAGATCCACACCGCACCAAAAGTAAAAATTCAAGTATTGCTTGATTGATATGTACACGCTACAACACCAATTTGCGTTTATATAGTGTTTAATAATAAAAGCATTTCAGCTTTCTAGCTTTAATACTTTTATTATATATTTATATTAATGTGAACATTAGTAATACTTACCTCATCTTGAAATGTTCTATGCAAGCTTTCTTTATTATATCTCTGGTCACCTTGCTTCAATATGGCGGAGCATTGCTTCAACAAAGCAACCCTAGTCTTTTCTTTTGCACTCTCTTCTTCCATAAACGACTTCCGATGTCCATTTCTGGACACCCCCAACAAATCCTTTGTTGCGTTTTGTATTCTGTCAAAATCGCTTCCATCTGTATCATGTTTGGCGCCATCGGAGCTGTCAATGCCATTCCTATCGCCGTTGAAGTTGTCACTGTCAATTTTCCCGCCATCGGAGCTATCAATTTTTATCGCAACACTATCCGTAGACATCTTGATGGTCACTTCTTATTCCTAATTTCATTATTTCATAACTTTATAAGTTTTTTTTATATTAAATTATTATTATTACTGTAAACCTATAAAAATATATTATTAATATTTGTAAAAATGTGTTTTAATACGTTTTGCACTTTAAAATGTAACACAGCTTTATTTGTGTATAATCAATCAGTTTATCGTTAATTGTATTAGATTTCAATTAATTTTAACGATGCCCTGTCGGTGTATTAGGGTCTGTGATCAATCAAGTACCACGTCACTTACTTGATGGGCGTAATCTAAATATTATGCGTATTATAGAGATTACATCGGAGCTTAATCATACTTTGAATATCTTTTCGAGAGCGTTGTGAAGAATCGATAAAGGCACTTTGAGTTGGTTTGGGTGTATAGAGAGGATGGATGTAGTTCGACCTTGGATAACGTAGGTACCTCGGTCAAAAAAGTGCTCGAAACTGATAAGCGTGTATGAAAGTGGAAGAAGCGAAAGTGGTATGTTTACCTACATATCGGAGGATATTATGGTAATCCGTGATCTCTACTATTTATATCAGTGGGAAAGATACTTAAAATATATAAAAATAATTATATAGGTACCTATGTATATTTGGCGTCTTAACTTTTAAAATATTTTATATTATTTTTAAATGTACATAAAATATTCATTTCGGGTAAAAAAAAGAGCCCAAACGGCTGCCAATAGCCTATTTTTCAATACTATTATATTGCAACTGTTTTAATCATTTTTGCTCTTTGCCTACTCTACCTACCGTAATATGCCAAAAGAGGCGTGATGTATGGTACATAATATATATTTTTTGAGATCAGAGATAACTTTATAAATAAAAATACAAGATTTCCATTCATTATATAACAAAAAAAAATAGTCAAGTCGGAAAAATATATATATATTGATATAAAAAGAGTTATAATTAAATTGTTTCACTCATAAAAAAGCTACACTCTTCTTCTTCTTCCTGCCCTGTTCCCTTTTTTTTATTTGTGGTCGGCGCAGTATGTTATTCTTTTTCCATTCTCTCCTTTCACTCGCCATATCATCAGTCACACCTTTCAAACACATATCATTCTTCACACAGTCAATCTATGTCATTTTTGGCCTCCCTCTTCAACTTCCACCATCCACTTTCATATTTAAAACTTTTTTAGATACATGCCCTTCATCTCTCCTCATAACATGCCCATACCAAGCCAAACATATAGACCGTGAGGTACACTTGCTGGTAGGTGATACCCCAATACACCAGTCAATGATGAATAGGTACTTCGGAAAATAATATCATTTAGAAATTCATAGACACACTGAAACGTTATGCAATTCACGGTTTATCTTGTATCGAATTAATTTAATTTTAAACGCGTTTTGCAGTCCGGTCGGAATTTCTATATTTCTCCTTTGACCATGCATACATAGAGAAAACAAGTTTACATAAAATTCAAAATTACTATGTTGGTTACCTTACCATGATTTACGACCGTTTTAAAGGTCGAAGCAAGAGTCTGTTAGTTAGTTCGGCATCGATAACAAGTTATATCATAACTCATCATTATATTGGTAAGACATATTCTCCAACGAGTTATGTAAATCAGACTCAACTCAAAACGAATTTTATTCTCAATACAATTGAAATTAGTATATTGATATTTATCGCCTTTCGCGTTAAGCAAAACCGGTGAATGACAGGATGAAGATGGGTACCTAAGAACATCACTTTCACTCAGGCAATGTTAATCAGAATGTTTCGCTTTCTATTATAGGGAAAATATAATTCAAATCCGTGGATTACTTTCCAAGGAGGTCCTCCAATAACAAGCACTCACTATCTCCGTATTATATTTCTGTTATAACTTAAAGAGAGCACCATATATCTGTTTGATTGATGTGGTAGTATTTTTATGAATTTTGCATTTTTAATCAAATTAACTAAGAAATATTCTAATTTTATCTGATAATGTATATTTTATAGTATTTGATGGGTTATAAGAGATATTTTTTTTTTTTTTTTTTTTTTATGTCAGATATCGACAGACGAGCATGAGGTTCACTTGATGTTAGATGACACCCCAGCCACAGAACATCAGTCAATGATGCGCTGTCGACCCAATTTTTACTTCGAGCATTCGGAAATCCATAGACTGAAACCGAAACGCGCAATATGCACTTCACGGCTTTTCCATCTATGAACGGTGGTTCGTTACCCGGTCGGAATTTAGATATTCCTCCCACCCGATCAATGCCCGAAGTTACCAGACGTGGGGAAAACATGCTTACAGAAGATTATAAGCATGTGCTCCCGGTGGGATTCGAACCCACGACCCATCGATGCGCACGGCAGGTGTTCTACCGAACGCGCCAACGAGCTCGTCAAATAAACAAAAGATAATACATAATATTATGTGTTTCTATATAGGTAAACCTCGATAGTGATTGGTATTTTAAGATAATTTAAAAAATTACATTCGTTATCCAACAGTTTGTTATTTATACTCGTACTAATATTATAGCGGAAAGATTTGTTTGTTTGTTACGATTTAACTCATAAACTACTCGACCGATTTTAAAAATAATTTCACCACTAGAAAGCTACAGTATCAGCGAGTAACTTTAATTATATTTTTATAGTAGGTACATCTACATTTTACTCGTGCGAAGCCGGGGCGGATCGTTAGTCATTTATAGAGGCAGATCAATTTGGAATTAAGTTTTTTACTATCATTTAATAAAATATCCTGTATATTTCCACAATAATCGTAATTACTTCATTAAAGGTATTTCTATCTAGGTTTATTGCTTATGGATGAACGCATCCAGTGAATTGTGAAACGGATGAACGGCAAAAAATATTTGAAATAATACCAATTTTTAATAATACAATTTTTTTACCTATTTTCGAATATATAAACGTTAAAGACCATTTAGATGTGTTTAAAAATATTATTGTCCCTTTCATTAACGTACGTAAAATTAAAGATAGATACATTTATAGGCGATCTAAATTTTAATGAAATGAAATGTGTTCCATTTTTATATATTTTTAATCATGTCATTCAACTCTTAGTGCATATTGGAAAAAATATACATATATTAATTACTTATAAGCACGTACGTGTTGTAAAAAAATATTGATTGCACCAACTGTTAGCGCAATCAAGTAAATTGCGAAATTAGTTTAATTTGTTTATTACAACGAGATAACTCATTAAGGTTATTTTTTAAATCGGTTGCACAGATTTTGAATACATAAAATATTGTATTTGTATATAATAATAATTATTGATACTGTTTGATTATTTTATATATAAGTTTTAGTTATAATTTTTACTTAAGCAGTTTTTTTTTTATTTTTGTCACGAATTTTTACAGTTGTGTACTATGCCAAAGGTGTATCAATTTTTCTATTTTGAAAAATATAATTTTAAGAATGACAATGCTTCACTAATTCACTTTTTAATAATTACATTATTATTCATTTAAATGCATAATATTAACGATTTAATATGTTTTTTAAATAACTCTTTTTTTTTTACTTTACTTTGTAATTGATTTGATTTAATTATTTTGCACGAAAATATCAATAAATTGTATCATACATTATTGTCGAACGATTATTACTACGTAAAAAACCACTTTCACTTTTAAAAAAAAATATTGGCACACACGAGCGGTCGCTGGCAAACGACTTTTATCACTAAACTCGAGTGTGTGATGTTGACGTTTCGGTCGCCCTTTGAATTTTTAGGAGCTTTCAGATAAGCTTGGAGTGAAGTTGAGAAGCTAGATAGGTCTCGGGGGGCTAAAAAGGACGTTCTGAAACCCTACTAGGGGGCTAAAGAAGACCAGTATACCTATCATAGTCATTCATTACCTCATCTGGAGAGAATAAACAAGTATTACTAAGATTTAATAAAATTATAACCACGGTACAAAAGGGCAGAAATCCAGCTCTTTGTCTATAGGTAATTTCTCCCTTTGTTGACTGAAGACTGCTGTCGGAAGGAATATTAGTATTACTTCCGTGTAAAAACTATTTATTCGTATTTTCGAATGTTCCAAATAATCGTAAAAATTGGTCAAAACTTACTATGACTGCGGTACCACCTACAATACACATCAATTCATAATAGGTCATTACTACTTGCATTATATAAACTTCTCAGCGTTTCATAAGAGCCTGCAAAGGCCTATTTGAAATAAAAAACTTTTGATTTTGATTTTGACTAAGGAATTTTGTTACCGCCTTTTTAAAATAACTTGATAATTATTTTTTCTTTTTTATTCAAAGACCCTAAGGATAAGGATATATGGTTCCATATGAATCATGACAGAAATGGTGATCCTTTATAGATACCTAATGAAACATCAGCTCGGCCAGTGGATAACATAGTTTGTGGATCCGAGATTTATTGTTCAATTAGGATGATTCGTTTCGTTGGACTCCAGGAACTACACCCTAGAAACATCATCGTGGAAAGAAGTCTTGGTTGGATGAAAAGTGGTGGGCCTAGACCTACCTATAGGCCTAGAAGTACCTAAATAGCAGGAGAAGAATGGTCCATAACTATGAACTACTAACTCCACTAATCATCAGAACTAAGCAAAATAACATTTGAAATGTAACTTTTGAATAGAGCAATGGATTAAATGGTTTTAGTTTAGTCATTGAATTAATAATTGAGTCGAGTAGCAAATCGCTAAGCCAGAAACCAGTTAGACGAGAGAGACATTCGGTCTCAAATATATTTCATTATACGCTGTAGATTGATATCGAAATAATTCTTGAAAAACAAATTAATTTTTATCAGTGTTTTATCGGGCGAGTGTATCTAATTCGATTATTTAATCGATTATAATAAGTATAGTGTCAAACTGTCACTCAGAAGTAGCGGACATCCTAATTAACTTTGATTAACTTAGGAAACCGGATAGACTAACTCCGTCAGATGAAACACCTGTGTATATTTTTAAATAAAATACTGTATACCGGATTAAAAATTTAAATAATAAATCGCGTTTTAATCCGGTATACAGTATTTTATTTAAATGTGTGATACTCGCGTTAATAAAAGACAATATTACCTGTGTATATTGTGTACGTATATAGATGATGCCAATTAATACATAAAAAAGAAAAATTATGGTATTAGTTAGTAAGACATTATAAGTTATTACGGAAAATCAGTGTTCTTTTTAAAGTAGGAGGGGGCAAACGGGCAGGTGTCTCACATGATGGTAAGTGATCACCGCCGCCCATAGACATCCGCAACACCTGAGGGTTCGCAAGTGCGTTGCCGACCTTTAAAAAGTTTTTGTTAGAGGAAAAGCTGCTGAGTAGCTTTCATGTTCGTAGCAGCGAAATGCCACATAGTATGTTTGTTTGTTGTTCTTCTTGCGAGATGAACTTATGTCTAAGATCGTGGTGCGCATGTAACATGTCTGACTCGGAAGACAATTGATTAAACCACGAGAAAACGGGTCGACAAAAATTTTCAGGACAACCACGGTTGTCATGCTAGGCTATAGCAAAGTAGCCATTCATATTATATTGTGTTAATTTATATTATTTAGTTTATAAATATTTAGCTGTTAATTGTGCTTATTTTCCTTCTTATATTTAATGCTAGTCCGTAGTTATTTTTGTGTATGCGTGTGTTTGCTCTGAATTTATTACTATCTAGGTAGCTATGACTCTCTAATGAAATGTCTAGAAATCTAATGATTTCTAGACTTTCATAGTTATCTTATGAAACAACCGAGCCAGTGCTACAATAAAACTTGTAATTGAAAGCCGCGGTGTTTATTACCTAGTTGTCTAGGTAATAAAATAAATTAAGAACATTCTCCTTTTCGAAGGAAGCTTAGAAATGTATGTACACATTCTGACTCCATCAAGATTGATCTTAAATTACATTCCAAATAAAATAACATTGAAGAACCGAGCCCGGAGGCGACGCGAAGTGTTATTTCGATATTTATTACCGTTAATTGGTATTAAGGTTATATATACTTATTCGGCTTCGTTAGTGCGAAAGTTAGGTTTGAGTTCTTTAGAATGCTATAATAGAGCTATCCGTAGCGTATATTTGTGCTTAAAAATAAGTTAGAAAAAGAAAGAAAAAGAAAGAACGAAGTTATGGAATACGCAATGTTACACAATATTCACATGTAAGAATATATTACTTCCCTTTCTACAAGGTATCGTGTAACGTCGGTATTCTTAGCTGAATCAAAACGTAGAGTAAGGAGATATTGCAACATTTGTATCAGCCATGTATATATCAGCTAAACGCGATATAAATAAAATAATGTATGACTTGTCCTTTATACACTCCTAAACCATTCATCCGATAATATTGTCTTTTATTAACGCGAGTATCACACATTTAAATAAAATACTGTATACCGGATTAAAACGCGATTTATTATTTATATTGTTTAAATTATGGTAATTATGGGGGAGACCACGGTTGCTGTAAAGCATCGGAAACGTCGGGATAAATAATTTAAACAATATAAATAATAAATCGCGTTTTAATCCGGTATACAGTATTTTATTTAAATATTCATCCGATAATTATGAAACTTTGGTGAGTTGTTCTACATACGCCCGCGAAGGTCCATGTCCCAAAAAATAATAACCCCTAGATATCGCTGCTGAGGAACTACTTTAAACTGTTCAATTTACGTGGCATTGCTTAGCTAGAATTCTTTAAACATATAAATCGTTTCAACTAGGTACTTTAAAGAAACCTGGAACATCTTTTAATTTTTATATTAATACTTAAAATTAAGATAATATTATTTTAACCACCGAATTTAATCGTTCTGGGTAATGAGCCAGAACGATTATACTTGTAATCATTATTCTGTTATATTTTTGGTTTTATCCAGCGGTCGTATTGCTAAACCAATTTAACAATAAAAGAAGTGTAACATCATGTACATATCTAAATATTCTATTTTGCGAGCGATTAGTGCTAAGCCATTTATAAAACGCCATGGGGGTCACCAGTGACCTCAAATGTCTTTTTGCAATTTGCCATGGGGACACCGGTGACCTTATGTGAATGATTTAAAAAAAAAATATTTTTGGTGCATATACTAGAAAATCCTATAGTATCCTCAGAGTCCAGTACAATAATGCTCTTCGCATTATTCTAAAGTTACCAAGGTACTGCAGTGCCTCAAGCATGTTCGCTGAGGCACATGTCCCAGATTTTTTTGCTGTGCTGCGTGGTAGGATCGCCACTTTTTGGCAGAAAATGCGCGATTCTACAAACGAACTTGTCCGTGTCGTGGCTCAAGCATCTCCAGATAACATATTTTATAAACACTGGCTGCAAATTCATCAGACTCGGAATGTTAAATAAAAATTTAAAAATTTAAAAATTTATATTGTAATATTTTTAATATTTTTAGACTATATCAATAATATTTATTAGTTTTATTAGTTTCATTTTTATTTTTATTTTACTTAATTTTGTCAGATTTTTAATTTTAACCTCTGTATTCCTTTTAAATTTCAATTCATAGCCGTGTTTTTGACTGTCTTAGTAGATTGTGTAGAAAATTTCTGTGTATTGTAAAATTTAAATTTCTATGGGCATTGCCTGAAATAAACATTTATTATTATTATTATTATTATTATACTCTATATTCATAAAAAAAAAAAAATCTCATAGTTACACTTTTCTTTATATAAAATAATAATATTTAAAAAAAAGTATAAAAATGGGGATCACCACCGGCAACAAGGCCATAATCAGCCCAGGCTACCGGTGGGGGGGAGGCAGAGAGAGGAACCTTCTCACAATGCGAGCCGTGTCCAGTAGTACTGCCTTCTGCATCTGACCCTTGACCCAGCAACCCAGCGAGAGCTTCTTAAGGTGTTGATCGAAGCTCTTCGCTATTAGTCCGTGAGCGGAAATTACTATCGGGACAATAATTGTTGAGTCAACATCCCACATACTGGAAATCTCGTGCGCCAAGTCCAAATATTTCGACAATTTATCTTTTTCGGCTTTCACGAGATTCTCATCATGCGGGACGGTGACATCAACAAGTAAAGCCCGGCGCGCTACTCGATCTATCAAAACAATATCAGGTTTATTAGCAGCAATAAACCTGTCTGTGATAATAGACCGATCCCAATAGAGCGTTGCACGACCATTTTCCAGAACGGGCAGTGGCGTATACTTATAGTACGGTACTTCGGTTCCAGCGAGGCCATATGAAAGAGCAAGCTGCTGATGCAGTATCTTGGCAACCTGATTATGTCTATGCAAATACTCACCATTAGCAAGATGAGAACAACCCGAAATTATATGCCTCAGGGATTCACCCGGACGATGACAAGCTCGGCAAATGTCAATTGTCCCATCCCTAAGTATATACTTCCGGTAGTTGTTAGTCATCATTACCTCGTCAGTAATTGCACAGACAAAACCTTCAGTTTCACCAAAAAGGTCACCAAAGCGCAACCAAGATACCGAAGAGAGCAAATCCACATCAGACCCATGAAGAGCCCGATAGAACCGCCCATGCAACTCCTTACTCTTCCATATTTCCTCACGATCCGCCGTACTAAGCACCGGTGGCATCCGCCAGTTCTGGTTAGCCAAGGAGAGCGGCGTCAGTCCCTTGTCAACAGCCACAACATCACGTTGCATTCTACCCACACTGGCCATAAAATACTGCCTTAGATTGCATATCTCTCGGTTGTGCTGGTTTTTAGCATTGAGAAAACCTCTACCTCCGCACTTTCGAGGGATATACAATCTCATGACAGAAGAACGTGGGTGATGCATACGATGCAATGTAAGCTGTCGACGGACTCGCACATCCACGGCATCTAATTCGGTCTGAGTCCACCTTAATATGCCAAAGGAATAAACCAATACAGGTAATACCCAAGCATTGAAAGCACGAACCTTGTTACCACCTGACAAAAGACTATTAAGCACTTTTGTTAGACGCCCAAAGAATCGGTCTTTCACTACCTGTTTAATATCAGCATTGGCAATACCCAAAGACTCCGACATACCAAGATATCTGTAGGTTTCGGCTTGTGAGAGAGATTTAAGGGTTATTTCCTGCGAAAGCTGCAAATCTTGAGAATTAACAACTCTGCCCCGCTCTACATGCATAATCGCACATTTTTCTACACCAAATTCCATTCCTATGCTTCTGCTAAAGTCATTAGCGACTTTCAACAGACGCACCAGGTCAGGTTTCTTCAGTGTGAACAATTTGAGGTCATCCATGTACAGCAGGTGTGAAATAATCTCACCCTCTCTCCGAAGTCGATAGCCCAGCCCTGAATCCTTTAGCAAAATGCTTAGAGGATTCAGCGCTAAACAAAACCACAAAGGACTCAGACTATCGCCTTGGAATATGCCACGCTCAATTCTTACGAGATTCGTTGGGTCAAAAGAAACGTCTCCATTACCTGGCCAACATAAGACTGTACACCAATGCCTCATACATGACTCGAGAAAAAATTTTAGAGTTGTATTTACTTTATACAGCTCTAATACTCTTACAAGCCATGAGTGAGGGACCGAATCATACGCCTTTTTATAGTCGATCCAAGCGACAGAAAGATTCCTTCGGGCCCGACGGACCTGTTGGCTAATGGTCATGTCTATGAGAAGTAGCTCCTTAGTACCACGGGACCCAGGCCTACATCCATTTTGAGCTTGGGCCAAGATATTATTTGCTTCAATATGCATATATATTTTTGTGGTCAAAATGGATGTAAGTAACTTGTAGATAGTTGGTAAGCAAGTTATGGGTCTATAGTTCTTAGGATCCGTGGTACAACCGGATTTATGGAGCAGAAAGGTTCTCCCAGTCGTTATAAAAGTAGGAAGAGATCCACAATCAATTGCATCCTGAAGCTGCACCGCCAATGTTGTATGCGCGCTTCTGAACCATTTCAACCAAAAATTATGCAATCCGTCTGGTCCTGGGCATTTCCAGTTTTGAGCCGAACGGATTGCACAATCTATGTCATGAGGAGAAATGATGACATTCTCCATAGGCTGAATTGATTCATAAGCGCGGTCTACGGTGCCTATCCAGGTGCCTTCGGTATGATTGACAGGCGATGACCAGATACCCCGCCAAAAAGAAGACATGACGTTTGCATCCGGAAATCGCCCACCAACCCCGCCCTGATCTGATTTCTCCCAACTTCTATAAACCTTTCTTTGATTAATTTGAAAAACACGATTTACATTATACCTCTCCGCACGAGCCCTATATCGCCGAATTCTATTTGCCCACGCATAGACTTTCTGCTTTAGGAAGTCAATGCGTTCCGTGACCCACTCCATATAATTTTCTGGACGGATGTTAGTCCCTACGAATGCTTGGGACACAAAACGCATGATTCTCGGGCGAGTATTGCCCCCTCTAAAGCAGATTAGTTTTGCAATGAGAGTTCTCGCCACACTGATACGACACTCAATTCTAGATTGCCAAACAGGTACACCAGAGGCTCGTGAAACCCGTTCTCGGTCCTGAAACTTCAATCGGGCCACTCGGCACACTGCAACGGCCCCACAATATAGAATTGAGTGTGTATCAGCGAGATTCTGGCTATTTGCAAAATAAGGTTGCAAAAATCCATCAAGAACCCCCACCACTGCCATATTCCGTCTATGCATGGGCAAATGAGGTATCGACGGTCGATCCAAAGCTGGTACAAAGCGATATTGTTCAATCGTGTCTCTCAAAATAATTCTCATATGCTCTTTATCTTGGGAAGTTACCTGGTCACTCTCATCACCACCACAGGCCACAACATCCACCGACACGTCACCTTGCGGTAGCACGTCGGCTGGAACAGGCAGCATGATAACTGGAGGTTGAGATGTGGTAACTTCAGCGCGTAGCCGCTCAAGTACAGACTCATTCAGCAGTTTATTACGCAGAATGACTCTCACTTGATCCGACAGTCGTTGAGCACCCACGTTGGTAGCTGGTTCAAGCGCCTGAAACAGAGGAAGCATCCTAGACCGGTAGCCAGTAAGATTGATTCCCCCCTCTGTCGCCCCATAGTACGCACGCATGACACTTTCATTGAGTTGAATTGTCCATCTCATGCGGCGCACTAAACCACCGGCAGCGGGAGCCGCAGACGGAGCTTGTTGCCCCGATGACCCCAAGCAAGCTGGTGGTGGCCGTCGTCCCCGCCGCGAAGATCTTGGTCGCGATGGTGACGGCCGTTGTCTCTCCTCGTCGCTCGACGTTAGGGACGTCGGAGGCATGACATAATCTGCACTCGACGACGTTGACCCGGAGCTAGACGAGGCAGACGATGGTGTTGGGCGTGCGCTTCGTTGTAGCTGCCCCCGTGCACGGTTACGTGTTAACATATTTGTGTTTGTTACCTTATGTGTTTTTGTTTTTATAATTTTGATAATAATTTATTATAGGTGTTTTCCAAATGTAATAACCAAACAACCAAAAAAAACATCATTTTCAATTAAATTTGTAAAATAAAATATAGAAATAAAATTTTCACGTCCGTGACAGATGACAGCTTTTTTCTTTTTTTTTTTTTTTTTTTTTTTTTTTTTTTATTATTATTATTATATCACGTTCAAATACGTCGATTACAGAAAAAAAGATTTTTTGAAAGTTTTCGTATTTCATAGCTTATCTATATGACGGGAGCCTTTACTAAAGGTGAGCTTGCGGCTGCACTCAATCTTCTCTATTCATTGCACAATATTTGACAAGTCCATTGAAAGCATTCACGAGATAATTATAATTTAATTCGTTTAGTTTTTGTATATTCATGTGTTACAAAATATCATACATTTTTATTTTTGTTAACTAGCAATGATAGCTAGAACCATATTTAAATTATATTTATGATCTGACAACATTGCCTCTAATCTAGTGAGTCAACTGTCAAACGGAAAATGGCGGGAAAATGGTTGAAGAATTTTTCGCATGCTGAGTTTGATTCGATTGTCGACAGCAGGGGGCCTAGCACGAACGACTATCGACATCGAATTCGAATCGTCAAATGTCAATTGTATGAGAAATTTCATACAAATGACAGTCGACGATACGAATACTCTTTCGATACTTGTTCGTGCTCACCCCTCTGACCTGCCGGCCTAGCATGACCGCCAGGAGATATGTCGCGGACGAGAGAAGACTAACTAAGATGTAAGATATATTATATTATCTCGACATCGACAATTTTGATAGAAAAGATATCTCGATCGACAAATATATCTGCCGGCAGCTGGCCTAGCATGACAAGGACGTCAAAATTTTGTATATCATTTTCTCGTGTTTTAATCGACTATCGCTTTATTTATTTCGGGTCTAACATGACAGTTACACTTAAAAGTCGACTTTTAATATCAAAAATAGATATATTTGACGATCGAGATATCTTTTCTATCAAAATTGTCGATGTCGAGATATAATATATCGAGATATCTTACATCTTAGTTTGTCTTCTCTCGTCCGCGACATATCTGTTGCTGGCTGTGGTTGAGTAAATAGGATTCTGATGATTATTGTGAAGTGATAAATTTGATCTGAATAAACTATTGAGCAAGTCAAGTATTTTCTTCAGTGGTTTAACACGTCATGTCGTTGCCATTTTCTCTCAGTTGGTGTTTAATTACGTCCTATATCCTGAAATACAGAGAATATTAAAAAGTGCTAAAAATATTCAGGACACCTTTGAGCCCATTTTAATACAAACTCCCAATTTTGTAAAATTATTTATTTAACAAAACCTTCATTTAGATTGTTAAGAAATTAAAAAATATACCTACATATATAAATAGGCATAAAACATATTATTTCCTTTAATATTTGAAATAGTGCCATCTATGATAGGAGTCACAGAAAATATTGAATTAACAGGAGATCTTTTGAACTATTACGGTCTTACTTATAAACATAGTATAAGCTTGATATAGTTAAAATATGTTTTTATTCTTTTGTTCTGTAGTCTTTTTGTATTCAATAGAGCGGGACAAAACATATTTTAACTACATCAAGCTTATACTTCGTTTATAAGTAAGACCGTTAGTACTTTCAGAAAAATACAATCAATGCTTACGAGTATGTCAAAATGTAGGAATGCCGTTTGTTGAATTGAAAATATTTGGGAGAGAGTAAATTCAAAACATTATTATTGTACTTAAATTTTAAGTTTTTATTTAAAATTCACAACAATACTTGATTATAGGTACAATTATAATACATTATAATAATTATAATATATTTATGAAAGAAAAAAAATACAGTTTTTAAATAATTTAAATTAGGTAAATAATAATAAAACTAATCTAAACACAACTATATAAATATTAATATGTTTTAACTTCTACTGCTGCTTACTATTTACAAAGTGATTATCTTTTACAACCTCTATAAAACAATCATAATCAGTGTATATCATAAAATAGCTTTTGTTCCATAAGATAATATAACAATCCGAATTAACTTCGAGTCAAGTACTCGTTAGCGATCGCCTTCCAGTCGGTGGGGTCGTCATCAGGGTTGGGTTTCGACTTCCTCAGCTTAGTGAGAAGTCCCCAACCATCAGCCTTTTCAGTGGACGTAACGTAATGGTTGTTCGGGTCCTGCGCTATCGAGTACGCTCCGAGAGTCAGGCTTTGAACGAGGCGCGCTGAGATCAGAGTCTGAAATAGAAATAATTATTATTTATTTTCAAGCAACAACATTTCACAAAATATCTTAGTAGAAAAAGAGGAAGAATCTATGTTAGTAGTGTAAATGACCAGTAGACAAGACTGGATTTAGGGGAGGGCATCCACAAAAGTGACTTCGGAAAATTTCAATTTCCGACGAGTAAACCACCATCAAACAATTTTTCCTTTGATATTTTTTTTCGCTGTTTTATCTACTCTACTTTGTACAATGATTATGAGTTTCACTCCGGTAAGGCATGAAAGGCTGATCATCACATGCCTGTAAAAATGATCAGTGAAACAGACATAGAAATGGGTCTGCCCCACGCCCCACTAGGGGACTCTGAACTTCACATATAACTGCAGGACTCTAGCCTGGACTATTCCTTTATTTTGCTGTAATGGATGATTAAAGCAATAAACAAAGTTGCAGATTATTTTAAAATTAAGTAACTTTTTTAATAAATAGTAGGACACAATGTGTGTAACAATTTTTATTATTCAGAAATCTGTTAGTTTCAATAAATGTACACTAGATGGCGGTTCTAACTCACGTACATTTCTGTCATCTTAGTGTGTGCTATATTAACTAGATGTCGCTTTTAACATAATATTACGATAAAGTATGTACCCTTGTCGTGCTGGATCTCAGATTAAATAACAAAGGTATTTAATCTGAGATCCATCCAATATTTTTTTCACAATAACAGTTTAAATTTAAGTAGCTCATTAATGACGGGCTCATTGGCGCGTTCGGTAGAACACCGTGCCGCGCCATCGATGGGTCGTGGGTTCGAATCCCACCGGGACCACATGTTTATAATTTTCTGTAAGCATGTTTCCCCACGTCTGGTAACTTCGGGCATTGATCGGGTGGGAGGAATATCTAAATTCCGACCGGGTAACGAACCACCGTTCATAGATGGAAAAACCGTGAAGTGCACATTGCGCGTTTCGGTTTCAATCTATGGATTTCCGAATGCTCGAAGTAAAAATTAGGTCGACAGCGCATCATTGACTGATGTTCTGTGGTTGAGGTATCACCTACCACCAAGTGAACCTCATGCTCGTCTGTCGATATCTGACATAAAAAAAAAGTAGAATAATCATTAGATTTTAAATAAAAGGGACCTATAGTGTCATTCTGTGCGTTTTATCACGGGTCAGCGATCCAACTGTCCTTTACAATAATTGTATTACTCCTTTTTACTTTCATACACACCTTCAGTAGACGGTATTCATCGTCCGGTAGCCGCCTATTGACGGTGTAGCCCGCCAGCACCAACCCGCCGGTGCGCAGGTCTCCCGTGAGCAGCATCATATACGTCATAGTGATAGCGAGCTCGAACACGTAGTAGGAATACTGAATGTCTCCGAAGTCTAGGATGCCGGATATACGGAAATCGGTTTGGCTGGAATAAAGACATGGCTTTTGGTTCATTGATAACCGGTGCGAGATTTAAAAATTAATTATTCGAAAATACTTGTGAAAGTTACATTTGAATGTGATATCATATTTTCTAGGTGGTGTGACTGCGTTCGGACGCAAAATCTTTAAATGACAGTAACTTGATACAGTGTTTGTATAATTTTAAGCTAGACTAAGCTTTACATCATACAAGCTGTGTTGTAGCGTGAACAGACGAACCGACACTTTACACAAAAAAAAATATTTTTATATATTCTATAAATGGAATATATTCTATATATATTATATTCTAGTTCTATTCTAGTTTATGAGTTTATGACACAAAAAATGATTAATCGATTTTAAATTAAAGAAAACATGTTAAAACATTCGCAATTTTTTTTAAAGTTAGTGTCCGTCACACCTAACCTTGTCAAATTAAGGGTAAGGTTATAATAATTTTAAAAACTTTTATTGTTACCTCTCAATTTCTGGAAAATATATTTATAGTGTCCTCGATTCTACTGTTTTATTATGATAGATGTGATATGTATAAAGAGAAGACGAATAACTGCTTTTTTGTCTTTAAAAAAATCGCTTCGTAAATACTAGAATGCAAAAAAATAACTAAGATACCGATTGCAAGTCGCAACCAAACTACCTACTAATAAAAAAATAGTTATTATTGTATATTAAAAATATTACTAATTTTGTTAATATACGATACCTCAAACCAAATGTAAAATAAAAATATAGTAAGTAACATAATATATAAAAAATATACAAATAATTTTTCCCGTTCCGTAACCAAATAGTCAACACGAAAATTAGTTCATCACGAAGATAAAAAATTCCGTAAATATAGGCATGTAAATAGCTTCGACACGACATGATCGGCCGTGACATTATTTAGTTATAATTTAAGATTGTTAAAAAGTTAACACCAGCCCAACAGGTAAGCCAAGGAAAGCCAAGTTAAGTTAATCCTTGGCTTACCGTAATATCACGTCGTTTAGTATCTGACTGCAGACTCTCAATACTTTTGGGGTCACTTTCCTACATACAAAAATAATTCATTGCTTATAAATGAAAATAGAAAGAGTATCTGGAAACGGTAAAAAAACGTTTTTAAGCAACGATATCTATCGTAATTTTTTAGAAAAATATTTATCTAATAGATTAAGTGCTCATTCCAACAAAGTTTGATAGTGTTTGTGTTTGTGTGGTAAACTTCAAAATTTCATTTTGAAATTTAACACACAAACACTATCAAAATCCTACTAAGTTAGAATACAAATTCGGACTTATGACTGTGACTCAACCATATTAAAAACTACCAGGAATAATATTGTCTTTTATTATCGCGAGTATCACACATTTAAATAAAATACTGTATACCGGATTAAAACGCGGGAGTCTCCCGCGACCACGGTTGCTGAAAAGCAACCGAAACGTCGGGATAAATAATTTAAACAATATAAATAATAAATCGCGTTTTAATCCGGTATATAGTATTTTATTTAAACTACCAGGAATTACCAGTAACATCTACTGCAGTAATTGTTAAGAAATTGTCTTGCTAATTACCTACATTATTTTATTTAAACTATAAAAAAAATATTTCAACAACTCTGTATCATAAGTGCATGCCTTAAATAATAAAAATACTTATACTTCTGATATTACTAAAAGTTAATACAATGTAAGTTATATAAATATTTTTATCTATAATTTAAATTTGTAACATAATGTAGATATATTGCATACCTTTGTTATGTAAATATACTAAACAAAACTTCGCTTTTTCGATGAACAACTAGGTATACTTGCCACTTCCATGGATGGCAACATATCTGTCAATATAAAGTCTGAAAAAATTGATTACCTGTCAGGTGCCTTAGGTGATACAAGGATGTTCATCTCGTTCACATCGCCGTGTATAACGCCCTTCTCCAGCTCATCGAGACGAGGGACGATCGCGTACTTGAACTCTTCTATTACCTGGAGTCAGTATTTAAAAGGTATTATTTAGAGGCAATGGTGAAAACTGAACGATTACAATAATTCCGAACCCGATCACTTTCTGAATGAGGCTATAGGTGCGTGTGCCTTCACAGTGATTTGTTTTGATGTGGATTACCTCATAATGCACATTATGAGGTATCCACATCAAATCCAATCCAATCATCAAACAACGTTTTGGATATTGATGAATTTACATAATGTAGCTGAATGCAACTGATACTATCTAAATTTGAGCAATAATTCGTAATAACTCAAGTTAGATATATAATATAGGTGCTCTTTCAATTTGAAAAACACATATTTTCACTCAGTTATTTCCCATCGGTAAGGTATAAATATAAGTATCAAGATAAAGGCGTCTTACCTCTTCCACCAAGTCCAGTTTATCAGTGTCCTTAATGACGTATTTGAACTTCTCCAACTCTGGCACTTTGGTCAGCATCCAGATGTGCTCGCGGGAGACGAGCCCTGAGTGGTTGAAGTTCTGTACAAAATAATTGTATTGTATTTGCCATAAAAAAGTCCCTCTCCCGAGTTCAAGCAATCTCCAAAATCCATACAAAATTCCATCGAAACATTTTTTTTTGGTGACGTACCTACGGTAGGTATATATCTTTTTTTTTATAAATTTTATGAATTTCTTGTTTATCTTATTTGTCTTATTTATTTCTTTTAATTATATTAATATATGAGGTAAATAATCTGAGATTTCAGTCGACTATAATCTAGACAGTATGTCAAGTAAAATTCGGACAAAGCTACAAAAAAATCCTTTCAAGCGCCTTTCGACTCCACATAACTCTTACAATTAGTTGGTAAATAATATATTTGTTGGCAAGAGAAATAACTTGAATTTTAAATTGATTGAATCCTATATATTCTTAGAACTATGATAAAAAACACCCATACACATTATTAATCTCTAAGATGTTAAAATTGTAGCACATCACAATAACTTGGTTCACCATTTCAACGGGAATTACAGGTAATATTAATAATAGTACCTGTAGCTTATTATCCAAGTTAGCAACGAACTCTCCAAGCTGATAGAACAGCGCCTCCGACTTGGGGACATCTTTCAGCAGTTCTCCTGGCACGTACTCCAAGAGGCGAACAGCGTGGTGCTTGCCACCGATGTTCTCCAACGAGTAAAGGTGCCCGAAGACGTTACGTACTGGCTTGGGACAGGTAACTGCGCGAGTGACTGGGAATATAGGGGAAAAGTGGTATTACTTTGTACTTTGTTGATATTTTTGAGATTATCATCGCTGTATCAGATGTTTTGCTTCCAAACAATGGTTTGTAATTAATTATTGATGTTACGACACTACACGAGCTTTCCGTGTTTTTTCACTGTGGGATACACAGCTTATACATTTATGTATCTGTTCATAGTCGTCTTTATTACAAAAATAGTATAATTAAATAAACTATTTAATTCCAAAAACGGATTTATGCCTTATATTCGTACGAAAAAGCGCACGTTTTCGCAATATTTCTTAGATTGTAAAAATAAACAAAACTGTTTTTGTACACAGTGCTTCATATAAATGAATAATCTCTGTACTTCTGACTAAAAAGTATTATGTTTCTAATCCAAAGGAGACACTATGTAAAACTCCAATAACGACGGTCAAACACACTGTTACAGTCGAGGTGAATACACTGATAGCGCCGGTGGATTCATGGTCATCTATTTTGGTTGCTATTGTTGAATTTAAGAGTAAGTTCTTTGCTATATGGTTTATTTATTGCCTTTTAAGAAATTTTTTAAAGAATTCAACGACGCCATTGAATCATTTTTGTTATTATCTTAAGAAAATTCCCTTTTTTGGTACTTTGGGTAGTAGGGTACCTTGCGTTCCGACGGTTTCGAAACCCGCCAGAATAACATCTCAATTAACATGCCTTTTTTACGACTGGTCTTTAAACATTAACGAGTGGGAGGAATATCTAAATCCAGACAGGATAACCGACCGCCGTTCACGCATGGAATAGTCGTAAAATGTATATTGCGCGTTTTGGTGTCAGTTTATGAATTTCCGAATGTATACAGTTAAAAATCCATCACTGTTGTTCTGTGACTGAAGTATCACCTACCATCAAATGAGCCTCGCGCTCGTCTGACAATATCTAACATAAAAAAAACAAACCAAGAACTCAAAATATCAATCAACTAGCAAAACGCCCCGGCTTCGCACGGGTGCAAATAGATGAAAAAAAAGCAAAGCCTATGTTACTCGCTGATAATATAGTAGCTTTCTATTAGTGAAAGAATTTTTAAAATCGGTTGAGTAGTTTTTGAGTTAAATCGTAACAAAACCCCACAAATTGAACAAAATGACATAGTACTACCCCTCGCCGTATTGCTCGATGCCCTGCGTGGAGCCACAGCGGTGCGAAGCGGACGGCGTGTATTTTTTGTTTACATTGATATTTTTAATTTCGTAATATCTTTTGAATGGAATGTCCGATTTCAATATTTCAAAAAGTAATCAACAGCTATTGAAACAGTCTTAAATATGAAACAATTTATTTGGATAAGAATTAATACAGAGGTATGGATAGCAGGGTCTGATTTTGATCGGCATTTCTATCAACTTTTAAAATGTACAAAAGTAGTTATAGTAACATAACTACAATAGTTAGACATATGGTCTCGCGAAGTTTTTTGTAGATATTTATATGTTCTATAATATTGTAGAACTTTATTTTGTTCTATCATCAATACTTTTCGCAGCGCATGCGACGAACAACATTTTTTGGCAAATTTTTTTACACCTCGGGTTGGTTTTAGTAGGAAATTCTAAGGATCTCTATTTTTTTCTAGTAATAAATATAGCCTATGTTACTCAGCGATAATGTAGCTTTCTATTGGTGAAAGAATTTTTCAAATCTGCCAAGTAGTTTCGGAGCCTATTCAATTCATACAAACAAACAAACAAACAAAAAATCAAACCTTTCCTCTTTATAATATTTGTATAGATATTTTCCATTTATGAATTCGTTTCCCTGTCGGAATTAACAACTTTGCTTACAGTTTGGTAAACTTAATCAACAAGTTACTTATCTACAAAATTAATAACACTGCGTTACAAATTTAAAAAAAAATTAAGTACCCACTCAAATTTTTCCTGTTTCTTTATTCATACACATCCCCTAATAAGGATACATACGTACTTTTTATCCATCACGTACTGTTTTTTAGGTATAGATACTAACAATTATTCATAAAAAAACTATAAAGTATTCGTCCAGGATACACATTTCTTTCTTTAGTTATCAATTATTCGAATAAAATCAACGACAAAACTTAACATTAATATATTTGCCCATATATAAATATAAAATATTGAATTCAAATTATGAAAAAAGAAAAATATTAAACTTTTCCTTACATGTTGGGAAGTATCTTCTCGCTTTAAATACCAGTAGCAGTCTCCTAACATAGGTTGATCCCAACGACCTTGAAACCTTTCTTCCAGCCTTTTAATACCTTGGTGAAACTGCTCTTTTCATTCATCACTCATAGCTCCATGATTTAGTGGGAAAAATGAGAAATGGGAATGAAGAAAATGAATTTTCAATGACATTCGGCAACCCATCTTTTTATATGTATTTACAAAAAAAATTTACCAAGAATTCCGCGTTTTCTGCATTGTGATTACTTAAAAAACCTTTCATTATAACGATGTCCATGCGCATAATTCTTTGTCATTTAGTTTTTGATCGAAATTTTGATTTTTCATTAACCCATTTAGCGCCGCCGTACTCGTTTGAGTACAGTTAGTTTTTGTAACTTAGCTTTTTCATTCGATCGATTTCATAAGTTTTTGGGGATAATTATTTTTTTTAAATAATCACTTTATCAAAATATGTATGTATTATGAGGTTAGATTTGAAATTGTGCCAAAGAGAGCATTATATATTGACGAGACATTACGCCACTGTAGGTAAGTGTACTCTATTATAATTTACGATAGCCAAATTTAATTTTTAGATCATCTAACTTAAATATTTATATTTAGTAAACACTATTGTATAAAATTAATCACAGAAAATAAGTAAATTGCAAGTATTCGTGAAAATTTGTAGAAGTAAACATTGCTGTACTCGATCAAGTACAGCGGCAACATGCATATCAGAAAAATCTTTATTTTTGTTCAGCTTATTAACAATGTTTTCCAATCGTTTTACAACTGTTAACAACTACAAGGGGTTAGAAGAAGCTGTTCAAGTTATTATTGAAGACAGTGACGAAGACGGAGGTATAATGTAGCCATTATACCTCCACCTCCGAGTATGGTGACGGATGAAGAAGAACGACCTGATGAAGATTTTGTGTCTTCTTCACTGCCTCGATACGTTCCCGGGAATTTTGAATTGTTCGTACATAATAAATGAATATAATATTTTGTCAATCACCTCGCAAAATAATGTATACGAAGGAAAATCTCCCAACGAGACTAATAAGCCTCTTGAATCAAGAGTTGTCAAAACACTTTTCGAAAAACTAGAAACCGATCCAACAGGTCGCAATGTCTTTATGACAATTTTTTTTCTAGTTACGATCTTATATTTCGTGAAAGCAGGACAAATAAATGTCCCTTGAAGAGTATACAAGATATGAAGAAAAAAAACATGCTACCAATAACTATATATTCGACGGAACAAATTAGTTATTGCTGTTTAGATAGAAAGATAAAAAAAAAGAATAGCGTTTATACGATTGAACTACTAGGTGAGGTGAAAGAGATGGTGTAATATAAGGCGCGAAAGAGTCGATGTAGGTATTCCTAGTTTGTTATAAAATTATAATACAGGAATGGGTAAAGTAAATGAACTTGATCAATCCATATCTCTCTACAGAATTGCTATTCATGGAAAAAAAGGGGGGGTGGGTTCTATACACGTATATGATAGACGTGGCTGAAGCTAATGCCTGGGCGTTTATATATCCTCAGCATCGATGATCATATAAACCAGTTGTTGTTTAGGCGCAATCTTGCAAGGTACTATTTGCATCAAGTAACCCAAGGTAAAAACTGCCCCACATCTTCAACAGTGCCAGATTTTGCGAACACTGGCTTGGGACACTACCCTCAAAAACTTGAAAAACAATTGCATTGTTCGATTTTTCATGCGAGAACAATTTAAAACCCGCTTAAAAATACTGTGCATATGAAGATAGTGTTTTGAAATTTTGCACCGCTAAGTGGCCGCTGTACTCATGCGAGTACACCCTTCTACAACTTTCCAAAATAGAAAAACATTACTTTTTTCTTTCTTTTGTATTTAATAATGTCACAAATAATTAGAAAATAAACGATTTGAGTTTAAAATACTGCTAGTTTCATTTTGGCGCTTAATGGGTTAATAGACGTATTTGTGGACCGATAAAGGTCCTTCTTTAAACTTTGCGTCACTTAATTTTGAAAAGACATACTTTAAATATAAAAACCCTTCGCCATTTTTATCCATTGCCTTCAAAAAATGTAAAAATCGTTGTAGTGATTACTAGGTTCACGCCACAGAATCGGTATTGTAAATGGCATACATATTTTGTTTCCATTCAGCCAAGACAGGAGAGTAGCATAACATGATATACAAAGTAGTTGCGGAATCCACGGCCTATCTTGATACAAAATATGCCCAAAACATAGAAAATACGCATTACGTACTTTTTCAGATATTTTTTTGTTTGAGACTTAAGAATGTACTGTTCACATACGTAACAAAATTTGCTTGGTAAATTTGGCACTGGCGCGGGTGGTGACTACTTTTTTCATCATGGAAACCATACGATTACACTCACAAACAGTCAACTACAAAGATACCAACTTGAAATTAATCAAAGTTATCAACGATAACATATACTAATATGGGGATAATGAGGGTCGTTTAGAAACAAAAGTTACCGCTGCGTACCTCAAAAACAAGACGTGATAGAAACAAAAAACATACACAGTTAATATGTTGTAACTAATAGAAAACTATAGTAGTGATCAGTTTTTCGGGTACCGAAATCGTGTAACGCAGTGTAATTAGATAACTAAAATAAGCTTTCACTCACACAAAAAGTTCATAATTTCATTCTGGGCCTCTATCAAGCTAGAATTCTGAGAGTCCATAGAGTTCATTATCTTGAGGACGTATCCATGAGGGGAGTGGTTGGTTATGAGCGGGTTCTTCACGTTGGGGTCTTCTATGATCTTGTAGTTCTTGTCGTCGTAGCCATTCAGTTCCGTAAGTTGAAGAACGGAGATGCCGTAGAGCCTTTCGGCCAAGAGTTTAACACCTTCGTGGTCGATGACCGGGCGGATCACGGTTCCCGGTTGTAAAACGGTTCGTTGTTCTGCCATTGTTTATCTGTTGAAGAATATTAGTTGAATGATTAAGTACTAAGTAGTATTTTTGGTACCAATAGGAATACAAGCTACGATGGATTACATATGACATGAAAATATATGGTCGGAACCGTACTAAAAATATATGAAAAATATCAATAAACTAAACAACGAAACATTATAAATGCGGGATAAAAAATAAAGTTATTTTGCTATTAAAATGTGGTGCAGGTTGTGCTCTTGCGTAAGATTGAGAAATTCAACTTTTTTTTCAAGAAAATGAGATCTCAACACTGATTTTCAGTATACGGCTCTAACATAATACACTGAGTTGTCTTCCAATTCGGAAGTCACCCATCATTGCAGTAATAATTGTACCTCTTCAGTTTTTCTATTTCTTTTGTTTTATTACTGAATGTATGGTGATTTTTCTGAATAAAGTACCAAAGACTAGTTCTAAAAAACAGTTCAATAATCTAACCCAGAAAATGTGATTTGCATTAATGAAATGTGTATAGCTAAGTAGTTACAAAGATCAAAAATTGTAATATCTTCGGTATCAGATAGTAATTACATTTATCGTTAATCAAATCGCTATGTTCTTTGTCTCAAAATATATATATAAATAAAAGTATTTTTTCCGATGATAGCTTTTGGTTAAAAGCGACAAGCGTTTATCTAGAAAATGTATATTATGATTAAAATCGCTTGAAAATAAGACCAAAATAGAACAATATTATCTTTTGCATACAAAACTAAACTAGATAAGAAACCGATGCTTAGCCCTCTAGCGGACGTTAAGAGAAACAACCGTCACATGATGCGGGAATGTTTTTGGCTAACTGTGAATTTAAGAGATTTTTTTTTTTTTTATATATATGACAAGAGACAAATGGCCAAGTGGCTCTCTTGATGGGAACCGACTACCGACGCACATGGATCTTCAGAACTCCAGAAGTCTTAAGCACAACACCGCCTCTCCACAACTTGAATAATGATTAAAGAAACAAACAATATTATCTATGTTTCATAATTTACTCCTTAATATTGGTAAAATAATTTAGTTGACTTTTTAAAACGTTATTAT
The DNA here is from genome assembly GCA_905404175.1 of Anthocharis cardamines. Lineage (NCBI taxonomy): Eukaryota > Metazoa > Arthropoda > Insecta > Lepidoptera > Pieridae > Anthocharis > Anthocharis cardamines. The sequence continues at coordinate 8,487,142 of FR989974.1, forward strand.
AAATATTGATATGTTTTGCTTTTATTTTACAGACAAATCAGTAAAAATGTATTTTAAAGTAATAAAAAATTTCGAAAAACTTGTTTTAAAAAGTAATTTTATGCAACTGGTTTGTTTTCTATTGAACACAAAAAAATACAAAAGAAAAGCCTTGAAAATTATTAAACCTTAAATCTCCTAAAGTTTAAACAACACAATTTCCCTCACCGCACTACTCGCACAGAGGTCGAGAGATGAACTGATATCGCCGGAGACACCTAGCAAGGACTAAAACTAAACAATTCATTACGACACTTGACTGATAAACGAGATGGTCTCTTATCACGTATCGAGATCGCACACAGTGCTTGACTTGTGCAATTGTTAAGGGACTTCTGACTCATACTGTGGAATCTTGTAGCCAGCGGTATTTTCTTTTTTTATGTCAATTATCGACAGACGAGCATGAGGTTCACTTGATGGTAGTTGATACCTCAGCTACAGAACATCAGTCAATGATGCGCTGTCAACCTAATTTTTACTTCGAACATTCGGAAATCCATAAACTGAAACCGAAACGCACAATATGCACTTCACGGTTTTTCAATCTATGAGAAAAGCTAGCCTTGCTACTTGCTTGCTAGCTAGACTAGCTGGCTATGTACCTAGAAGTCTGAGACATTTCTAGCCATTTAATAGTGAGAATTAACATATTATATAGTCAATTTTGTTTATCAATCTGTTGGCTCATGGCTGAAGGAATTTATTTAGTTTATTTTATATTACATCATTAAGTGCCTTTTTTATTTTCCTTACGGGTTGTTGAAGACTAAGACGAATGACTAAGAGAGAATATAGCAACTGTAATTGCTATGTCGACACGTAGTCGCTACCGCAAGTGTCACTCACAGGACACTCGTGATTGTTCACTTCACAAACACTATATTCATAGTTCAACGCACTGATTTCTTTGAATAAGTCAATTATATAATATTCATTTTAAATAACAATTTTGGACAACTTGAATGATACGGAACGGTGTAGGAAGTGCATACTTATTGTACTAGACTAGACTTTATAAATACGGATTAAATAAACACGGCGTATTTTAATTAAAGAATAGTTCTTATATATTTCCAAGTCTTAACTATTGAACACATTGTATAATAATATTCCAAATATAATTCATTATTCACTTCATCATACTTGACTACAGCTACGTATTGAATTCTGTGACCCATTTCTGTGTTTCACTGATCATTGTTCTCTACAGGCAATTAGGTTAAATCGTGTTTTACCGGTATTCGAACTCAGTACTTCCGGTGCTAAACGCTTTGCACTTATCACTGAGCCTCGGAGGCGGCCAATAGTCCTTTACAGGAAAAGTAATTTTTATCTTCTTTCTGGGATTCGAACTCAATCGCATACTCCAAAATAATTTACGATAAAGTATTGATACTTATACAGTCTCCCAAGCTGTTCGTACTTGGATCTCTTAGTCGTATAAAAAACAATCGCTTAAATATAAACAGAATATCCGGATTTTTCCTTGAACATTTTTCATAAAATATTTTCTCTTACTAAAGACTGCACTGCCAAGATTTAAAATTGCTAAAAAGCTTAAAATTGAAGCGAAAGTGATCGGTAACTTATTGTTTTTAATATGTTCATCATTTATCTACATAAATGTTATCGGTTCAATAAATTGTTTCGGTAATCAGCCGTCAACCTCTTTTAAAAAAATCTTTGTTTTACCTACCTAGATGTCTCAAATGGTGGACTTAATTTGAAATACATTGTTTTTTTTTTTAATTTTAATCTTAATATACCTTCATTTATTCTTATTATCATATCAGGACTTGGAGTTGGAAATCTGGAGAATGATGTACCTACTGTGTGTAAATTTTCCTTTGGATAAGTGCGTTAGAGTCACACTGTTCCCCATTGAAACCTTGATTGTGGCTAACATTCACAGCGTTGCAGTTTTGTTAATGAAGTTAAAAGTTAACAGTTTTTAAGGAACACTAGTGACTAGAATTTTGAAAACTTGACAAATTATTACTGATCACGATATCGTTGGTTTCAAACAGCCTATAAATTTTTTAAAAGGCCGACAACGCATCTGATACATTTGAGTCGCGTATGTCCATGGGCGATGGTAATTAACAACCTACTTACATCAGCTGACTCGTCTGCTCGGTTGTCCTACACATACATTAATCCCTTAATAATACATATAATAAAATATAGTCTTTTATTCCTTGATACCTACAATCTAGCGAAATTATAGTGTAGGTAATCTACGCTATAATTTCCAATTTTACCAGAAAATTCTAGTATTATTATTTTTGCTTTGTTTGCGATGTATTTTTTACAAAGAATAAGAAATAAATAGACTTGTCACACGCGGTTGAGCGACCTGTTATCAGATCTGTCACTTTGATTGATTTACCAGTACGTTTCCAGCAGGTAAGTAGCAGGTTCGATGCATTTATTGCATTTTTTATTACTTATGTAAAATTTGAAGAAAACTTTTAATTATTTAAAAAAAATCAATTTCAGTCAATTATTGAAAAAAATAGCTTCTGGTGCTCAGGGCTCTCGAATCGAGATAAAAATTTTCCTGTAAAGAAACAAAATCGGTGAAAGAGACACAGAAATGTGTCGGAAAGTCATTGTTATCATAAGGGTAGCCTCGACTCTGCTAAGTAGGCCTTGGGTTTGGTATCGAATATGCAACTTTATTCTACCGATACGTCGATATTCGGAATCTAGGGACCGGTACTGTTATATTTTTATACCATTTACCTACAAAGTATCGTAAACACATTATTTCATTTGATAGTCGATTATTTAAAATATATTGAAGAGGTTAATTATTTATTAAAAAGGTTAAGTAATACGATTGAAATGACAAATCAGAAGAACTTATACTATGTAGGTACAATTATTAATATTATTTCAGTGATTCCAATAATAATAATTATATGATGAGTAAGCGCCATCTATGCGATTGAAATTTTGTTTTAAGTTATGTAAGTCGTAGCATATTTGTAACGCACTTGTTGTCTAAAATATTTCTATAGATGGCGCTGAAATCAAAGATAATTTTTATAGCATACATTGCTACTTAGTACTAGATGGCGAAAGTAGTCAACAAAATGAAAGGAAATTCAATTTCCTTTGAAATTATCCATAGTTATAATAAACCCAAAGTATCCTAAACTAACACATTATTGCATTTTTATAGTTGATTATTTAAGCGGAGGTTAAAAAGGTTTATTGGAGTAAAAGGAGAAATCATCATATTTATACTTTGTAGGTACAGAGGTATGCTAACATAATAATATTTTTTACGCGTAAGCGCCATCTGTGCGATTTTCATAAAACTAATATTGTTTTAGTTAAGTCGTTATCATAATAAAATTTTAATACTTCTACAGATGGCGCAGAAATCAAAAATAATTTTATCGCGTATATTGCTACTCAATACTAGATGGCGTTAATAGTCTACAAAATGAAATTAAATGATTTGGGAAATTCAATTTCCTTTGAAAATATCCGTATTAATAAAAAAACTCTGAAACTCACCATCTGTTATGTTTTAAAATTAAACCGCTTAACTGAATTTGATAAAAATTAGAATAATATTTTAGACCCCGATTTGTTTGCACGTTCGCATGTGCTGTCACGGGATGATTATGATAAAAATTTAAAACTCGGTTGTTCTATTTCTGCTCTTGAAAACAGCTGATGTAACTAATAAAATATCCTCAGTCTATGTATTATTATTTTTGTTATTAAATTTATTTTTTTAATTTATTTGTCTTGCTTGTTTGTATTATATAATATGGCATCAGAATAAATTAATGTCTAATCTTCCTTTCATTGCCCAAGCCATACAAAGCTCATTGACATCCACATTTTTGAAAATGAATACAGAAATTGGCGGCAATAGTGACATGACAACACACAATATGTGTCAACAGAGTAGGTAAGGGTGTATCAACAAAAAATTTATTATATCATCATCGTTCAATCTTAGCAGTTACATGATAATTTCCAACAAGATTCATATTGAATTAAAATCAATGACCATGAAAACTAATTCTTACCACCCTTTCGGACCCTGCAATGGTGTTAAGGACGTTTCAGACTATCCGCTAGTCAATTAAAAGAACAAAGTGGCTCAATTAGACAGGCGACGCCCGATGTGTTAATTAGTTTAGAATGGAATGCGACACTAATCTGTGGCACGCGGCTCTCACAGACACAAATATGAGTCTGTCCACACGTGGCAGCGGTTGGGACGCGGCGGTTGGAACGCCGCTTGCTTGACTGTATAATACTAGTCATGGGTTGTGAACAGAGAATAATAGGTCAGAAGGAAGCTTTAGGTGAATAATAAAAATATGCAAACAATTTCTATTTTTTTATTATTAATACGATTCAAGAAGAATTGCCTCTTTATACTTTAATCTTTGATGACTCTTTTGACTTTAATGTCCAATGTTATCTGTATAATATACTAGCAACTCGCCCCGGCTTCACACGGGTGCAATATATCTATATCTGTACTAAGTACATATGTGTATACACATACCTATAATAGCCTATATTACTCGCTGTTAATGTAGCTTGCGTTTTGCTTTGCTTGGTGAAATAATTTTTAAAATCGGTCCAGTAGTTTTTGAGTTTATTCATAAAATTCAAAAATACAAAACTTTCCTCTTTATAATATTAGTATAGACTACGCAATTAAAGTTTAAATCATAAGAATTAGAATTTATATCTAATTTATACATAATATAATACGTATAACATCACCTACCACCTAGTACAATATGGACTACTTACTAGTCTAATAAATATGCCTAAAACTAAATTAACTCCTTCTAAACAATAGGTACTTGTTTAGAAGGACTACTTATCAATATATCGTACATATTTCGGTATTATTTAATATTCTTACCAAGATCCTAAAAACCTAACATTAAACCTTTCATGTAAAGGTTTAGCTTCCTGTGGTAATTAGGAGTTTTATCTCTACAAAAAAGGTACATAACTCAGCGCTATAACATAAACACGCGACAATGAAGCGCTGTGTTTGTGAAACACCATAACTTGACGTAGAGGCCAGAGGGATCACGGAGGGTGGAAAAAAGATTTTAATTTGTACTTAATGCTTAAGAGGTGTGCCGGTGACAGCAGCGACGCGCCAGTTAATATTATTTAAATTACATTTTTGTGTGTTTGTTTATTAGGTGACTTAGGGTATCATAACAGCAATCAATAAACAACATTTTTCTTTGTTTTTTCTTTTAGACATTGATAGGTTAATCAAGGAACATTATTTACAGTAGGTATTGTAGGAACGGAAAATGATGTGTTGTGTTATTTTGTTTGTTATTCTTCTCAAAACTGTATGAAGCGTTTTATTAAGCAGTTCTATTGTTATTCATTATTTCCACCGCCTATCTTTTTCTCTATGTAGTATGTATTATGTATTCTTCTAATACCTTTCTTCGGGGTTGCTTGGATGAAATCGCTATTAAGCGATAAGGCCGCCTTTGTTCTGTATATTAGGTAACTCTTATCACTCTTATGTATGTTATTTCTATTTAAGTACAATAAATATGTTTTATTATTATTATCTCTACTCGTGGCTCGCTTGATAGTAGGTGATAAGGTGAGAAGTCAGTGAAAAAATATCTTTTTTTACTTCGAGCATTCAGGTATTCATAGACTGAAACTGAAACGCGCAATATCACGGTTCTTTGTACTATAACAATATGTTGTCACATGACAATTTTCGCGACTGTATTGACTCTTATATCGCAGTGTTTTGCACTTCGACCTTTGGTTTGGGTCATTGGTTACACCTCGCGAATAAAGGTCACGGATTCGATTCAGTACGAATTTCTCATGTCTGTATAATATTTCTATAAAAATAAATGTTCTATGTAACTACAGCGAGTTCGTTCAGGTACCATCTTTGTACATAGAAAAATCTATATCACTCGCGTTCCAGGCACAACTTTATCGTGGCCTTTATTTAAAAGATTCGTACACGTATTAAAAGAGATCTAAAACGCGTACGACACTAATCGATACTTAAAAGTCATATTGTGGTATATGCTGTTACATCAACACAACCGCTTAGTCAGCGCTACAGTGCTGAGAAATTCCTTTAGCGCATTTCCTTCCAACGTTATATTTATATAAAATAATTCTCTGTCAATCTGTTAGTGAAAGTGTCACTCAAATCACTTCCAGAGATAACCTTTTACAAACTAACAAATTTAACCTATTTCATATATAATTCGTGTAGATTTTTCTTCACACTGTATCTTTATGCCAACTAGAATAATAATATAAATATATAGGTTTATGAATCGATATGATGATTTGCATAAAACAGTTGAAGTTCTTCGGCAAATATACTCCATACAACCAAAACCACATGCATAAGCTATCATAAATAAATAAAAACCTCAAACCAAAACAAACCACAGTCTTGTACAGCTTCACAAAATAATTAAAAGAACACGAAACTGTACAACGGAAGAAAACCAAAATTGGAATTGGAACGAGACGCATGTATCTACACCGACATGTGCCAGAGCGAGAGGGAGCGAGAGCCACCGATCGTGGAGTATAAAGCCAAGTAATTGTAGACAATGGTACTGAAAAAGACGTTCTTATAACAAGATCCTATCTCGTACGTTTTGCCTGAGGAGTTAACGACCAACTTCATTCAACAGCTTTAAAACCATCCGTAGACCTAATCTCAATCGCTTAAGGTTCAAATTTGATCGAGCAATAAATAAATGTAAACTGGTTAAGTGTACGCGACTTTGTGAACGCATTTGAAGCGTAAAACTAGATTTGGTCAAAGTATTTACATCCAGTGTTAGTTGAGCTCTGTTCGCGTGCGATGTGACTCAGAGGGGAGGTCGCCGCGCTGGTTACTCGAGTTGCGTTTGATGTAAGTACCGAAATGACTTCTTAATGTTTAATTTAATTGTTAGAGTTGTTGATAACAATATGTCTTTTATCTTGAGACTGTTCTCGTGTTATGAGCTCGTGGGTGCTGGAAGTAAAGACTTCAGGAAGTTAATTAATCATATATCTTGTAAAAATATGTATTTATTTATGTGCAATAAAGCATTTCATTATTGGTATTGTCATAATATAAAAAAATACAGCAAGTATAACTCTACATAAATAGATAAGTGTAACAAAATTGTGAAATTTCACTTCAGAGTTCAGACCAATATCACCTTTTCAGTCTGCCCGCGAGCACGCACGTAATTATAGAGCAATCGAAACTTCGGTATAAATAATTTAATTAGTAAGCAGTTTTTTTTATTCTTGAATAAGTAGGCGTTTGCCTACTATCCTACCTTGTGGAAAGTGCAGTTGTGGGCTACGATGGTGAATCACGACTACCTTAGATACCTATTAATTATTTTCTTGAAAATATCCATGTTATATCAATCCGGAAAGACAAACGCAGGGAGAGAATTCCACTCCAGAATTGAGTTGATTGCCAAGAGTCACAAGTTCATACAGCAATACTGTTGTAAAGTTATGAGATCTCTACTAGAGTTACCCTTAGCTGAGCTCCGATTCGTGCTACGCCCCATATCTAACCGGGCCTTTCCCATATCCAAAGTAGGTACATATACTGGTAGCTTTAGCTCTCAGAGCTTGTTATAAATGTGGTATAGTCAACTGTAATAATATTAAATAAATAACTCTATTTAAATAAAATACTGTATACCGGATTAAAACGCGATTTATTATTTAAATTATTTATCCCGACGTTTCGGATGCTTTTCAGCAACCGTGGTCGCGGGAGACTGAAAGATGACAGTTGTCTTATATTTGAAATGTCACAAAGTTGCCATATTTAATTCAATTAAATTAAAAAAATATATAATCTATTAATTTAGGTAACACAATGTACACCTATGAACGTGAATAAAAAATAATACATATTAATATTACTAATATTAAATGCTTCTAATTTTACATTTACTACCAGTTCACAAATCAAGGGCGTAGAGCGTACGAGAAGAACTGGCAAGAAACTCGCCGCCACTCTTTTTAAAAAAAAAAAAAAAAAACGTCGGGATAAATAATTTAAATAATAAATCGCGTTTTAATCCGGTATACAGTATTTTATTTAAATGTATGATACTCGCGTTAATAAAAGACAATATTAAATAACTCTATCTACAACACCTGACTCTACAAACTCTACATCTTAGTAATAAAATACGCCGTAGCAGTTTTGTGATGGTAATGTCTTTATGGACTTCTCTAATATGTCTCTTAATAGTTCCACAAACGTTACGAGAACATTTCAGCTTTTAACATCACCCGGCTCGAAACTATGATGGGTCGAATATACCTACGATGAAACGCGTCCAGAAAACTTCCAATAGTTCGTCTTGGCCCAGACAACAAGAATGATGTTTCAGTATCGATATTTGAATTTGGGCACTAATAATAAGGTGTAGGTAATTCTGTGAAAACAACACTATCATAAAATATATGGTCACAGATTGCGTATTACCATTAAGCCGATATATTTAGAAAACGAAAATTGGAATGGGAATCCTTGTTTTCCATTTCCCTGAGTCACTACAGAACAGTAACTCATTGCAGTGCCACCCCTATTATGAAAGAATACTAACAGCTAAGGAATTTGTCTAAAAATGCGAATATAAACGATATTATTGCATAATTCCACTCCCGGCCCTCGACTGTACGTGATAGATGCGTCTTAAGAGTTAGGGTTGTCACAACATTCATTTTATCCGTCTTATATATCGTATTTATTTAAGAATGCGAAAATCCAAAAGCAAGACAACTCGTTTACTATTAAGATTTCCTCAAAATACCACATATTTTAAGTAACCATTTAAAATAATTAAAGTGCGCAGTATCTTTTTACTTTTAGAATTTTCCTACTTCGTTAATAATTGTACAATATTTAAGAACTGATATAGGTAAACTTTAGTTAAATGGTGGTTGAATGATTTGGTTTGTTGCATAATATGTTTGATACATAGTTTTGTAGGTTGCCTTTTCAGTATAAGGTTATGCGGAGAAAAATCTGTATTTAAAGTTAAATTCAACAATAACTTAAATTTATTTTCTCTTTGTCTTGTAGTAATTTAAGTAATATGCAAATTAATTATTTATAATAAAATAATTATGAATTTTAGTAACAGTTTAAGAGCAAATAATGTATTTCCAAAATGCGCGAAATTAAAATATGTTGACAGCGCATCATTGAGTAGGTATGCTTGTCTGTCTGTATATTAAAATATAAAAGAAAAAAATCTCGTTATTCTATCAAAATACAGTAGTAGTTACCTAGCTTAAAAGTTTTTTTTTTTTAAGAAAAAATATGGTATGACACATAAATTAAATAATTATATGCTTTGTGAAAACCCTACGTCACCGAGTGACCCCAAGCTGTTAAAAAGAAATAAAGAAGTAATAAAACGCAATGCACAATAAAAAGCATGCGGAAGGGTTCCCGACACCCGACACTCGACACTCGGTGTCATCGGTCTATTGACACTATTTACATTTCCTTTTTCCTTTCAAATTTCTATCCAATTTCAAAAAAGAATATTCTCTATACCTCTCCACAAGCACACCGATTATTTTATAAAGTTTAAGAAACCTCTCCACATCTCTACAACCTTCAGAATTAATAAAAGCCGGTAGCATATCGTTCATCATTGATACCTATTGAGTCAGCCTCAGGCTCATTTATTTATTTTTATTGTTAGTAAAATTTACTGGATTTATTCACTTCTTACGAAAGTAAGTATTGTATTGATCTTTTTTTTACTTTATTGGAAAGAAACAAAAATATCATCTATATAAATAAAAATGATTAATGAATAATGATCAAACTTTGATGAGGCGTTTTGCAGACGCACGCGAAGGTACTTTAACTGAGGTTTTTAACTTATGTAGTACTGCGACTCTAGACGTCTGACGTGACTCGTAGCAGCATCCGTAAATAAACAGTAAATTCAAAATATTGTCATAATAAGGTTAAGATTACATATATTATTTATGTTTTGTGTGTCGTTGAACGATAACATAAATATGAATTCGTTGTTATAGGAATATTGAATCTGAAAAATACCCGTATAGATAACGCAACTGAAGAAGTAGTCATAATAGTTATAGTATAGTGAAATTGTTTTGTGTATAGAGGGCGCTGGCGGCGCATCACAGATCACATCTAGTCGAGTGGCCAGAGGCAAGTCTCAAGTGATCAGAGATGGACTCAGGTTTCAGGCCTTAAATAGCGGATATCCCTACAAAAGCTTATCATTGTGTTGTCTAGCTGTTATGTATCTCCAAGCAAACGCTTAAAATCAGCATTAGATAATTAATGTTTTATTGAACATTTTATTTTAATTAAGTTACTTAATTTCAAAAAACTGATAACACTAAGTTTTAATTTCATGTCTCAACTTGACTTTGACAAAATTACAAAAAAAAATTTTTTTTTTATCGCTATCTTTTTACGCTCTTGTCGATGTAGCGCTACGCGGTGACCATGATACAGTTTTACTTAATCATCTGAGATCAAAAAACAAAATAAAAATCATAAGTTTAATAATAAATCTGGTACTAAATCGTAGTTTTTTGCCAAACAGTATTGTGTCGTGCTGAGGCATACTACTCTCGAGTCCACGAGTCCGTCCCCCGAGTGCGGCCCTGTATTGCCACCATGCTAGTATTTTGATAGTCGGCAGCTTTGTTACTCCGTTCGGTGTGTCTCGTCTCGCTCGCACGCTATCGGTTAGAGCGAGAGCCGGTCGCGGGACACTTGCTGGCACAATATTTAAGCACTTCGCTACAATGCACTCAAAAAATTAATATTTGTACACTTTCAACTGAGTCTAGTTCGGGTTTTTTGAATTCTTTAATTTTTAAATATTATGTATTTGTGGTATGACCGAGTGCTGGCTTGTTTTTACTCCTTCCGTTGCGTTTAGCATCAGATTTCATAAGTTTGAATCGCGGGGGAAAAAATTAAAAAAATAAAAACTCTTCGGTCGCCCAGGCATAGAAGAAGGCTAATCACCTACTTGCCTGTAAAGCAAAATTGATCAGTGAAATAGACCCAGAAATTGGTCTGCCCCATACCCCACTAGGGGTCTCGGGATTTCACACTCACACACTCTGGGTGTTGGTTTGTAAGGATTAAAATTAAATCACATGTCAACAGTCTAGTTGTCTATGAACGGAAATATTTAGTTCCTGAATTGGCATTTTAATTGACATTTCTATAGATTTAAAGAAAAAAAAGATATTTAAAAATGTCCCAGCAGAGATTGATCTGAACACGTGAACATGTAGGTATTGCCACATAAGAATTCTACGTAAATTGATGATTAATATTGATTTAATTAACTGATTTGGAGTGTAGTCCTCGTTTGTACGAAATATCTGTTAAGTGTTGGCCAATTGTTTACTCTGTGCTACGCGGATCGGCTTCTTAACTCTACCGATAGCAAAAAAGTATTATTCTAATTTTAGAATTTGTCTTAATGTTTATGAAAGTATTGTAAATTATTTCATCAGATATATGGCACGGAACTAAGGGGTTCGTAACGATGAACTAAAATCACAAGAGTCTGATACGATTCCGACTACAATTACAAATATCATTGTGACAATATTTAAAACGACAAAATGTTAAAATTCTCATTTTTTATCATGAATGTACCAAATGCAAGCTTCGCTGAGGTCTTCAGAACATATAGCTTATTATAGATGTGCTGCGGATGTTGATTATATATTCACTTCGGGATTTCGGTAAACCTTATTATTTACTAAAATTTTTTTCTTTTATCATAACGAGCATGAGGTTCACTTGATGGTAGGTGATACCTCAGCCTTAGAACATTAGTCATTATGCGCTGTCGACCTTCTTTTACTTCGAGTATTCGAAAATCCATAGACTGAAACCGAAACGCGCAATATGCACTTCACGGTTTTCCATCTATGAACGGTGGTTCGTTACCCGTTCAATGCCCAAAGTTACCAAATTTGGGGAAGACATATTCACAGAAAATTATAAACATATCGTCCCGGTGGGATTCAAACCCACGACCCATCGATGCGTACGGCAGGTGTTCTACCGAACGCGCCAATGAGCCCGTCTCATAATAGTGATACAAGGAAATATATGATCAATTTTAAAATATAAGAGGGAGCGATATTATTACGTATGTTAAGCACGTACATTTGTTTTAGGTTAATTTCTTTAAAAGTTTCAAAGCTGCATTTTATATCTCTGATTTCTTTCTCAATATCAACTCAAAGTGATGTATGTCGATATTAATAAAAAAATATTTTTATTTTTAATGCATAGTATCACAAAATAAAACTCTTTAATATAATGTAATCTTCACTATAAACAAACTTGTCGTAAGATGACTTGTTTGCTGACGTTATGCAAATTGAGAAAAAAATAATTTGTTGTAAAACTGGAAAACTCATTAGATGGATAATGTACTGACGCACACAGACACACACACACACAGTATTTAGTAATTCTAGCGAGTGACGCAACTAATCCGAGCTTTATTTCATTAGCTTCAATTTTAAATACCAAGTAGGTACTGTCGCAAACAGAATTAGATTTTAAATGCTTTTATTAAAGTTAGTTATTTCTTTGTTCATCTATAGACGGAGCAACTTATCGACATAATATTTTGCAGTGATAGTTGAAATCAGGATGACACGTGTATTTTTTTTTTTTTTTTTTTTTTTGTCAGATATCGACAGACGAGCATGAGGTTCACTTGATGGTAGGTGATACCTCAGCCACAGAACATCAGTCAACGATGCGCTGTCGACCTAATTTTTACTTCGAGCATTCGGAAATCCATAGACTGAAACCGAAACGCGCAATATGCACTTCACGGTTTTTCCATCTATGAACGGTGGTTCGTTACCCGGTCGGAATTTAGATATTCCTCCCACCCGATCAATGCCCGAAGTTACCAGACGTGGGGAAAACATGCTTACAGAAACTTATAAGCATGTGCTCCCGGTGGGATTCGAACCCACGACCCATCGATGCGCACGGCAGGTGTTCTACTGAACGCGCCAACGAGCCCGTCAAACGGCGTCTTTCTACGCCAATTGCTTAGATGTCGACAATAAACAGCAAGGGAACTGTTGTCTTAAATAAATAAAACAAAGTCGGCTTAGTTATAACATTTTAACTCAAGAACGGCTGCACCGATTTTAATTATTTCCTATATAATGTTGGATTCGTCTCCTCCCCGAATAGCATATCTATTGAAATATCGGATAAATACACGGAAAAAATGAAAAAATTAAATAAAAGATTAATTTTTAAATAATAAGACTAGGATCTTTGCCATCTTATAGCTTTTTTGTAATAATTGATGTCCATTGCAAATCAGTGATACTATACATACTAGAAATTTATATATTTTTTAAATCTTTTCGAATAATTTTTTGTCCGATGGGTATTACGTACCATCAGGTAACTCACCTTCTCGGTTGTCTGCTCTGTAATAAAACAAATCATCATACTGATATACATATAATTTAAATAAAATACTGTATACCGGATTAAAACGCGATTTATTATTTATATTGTCTGAGCAGTCTCCCGCGACCACGGTTGCTGAAAAGCATCCGAAACGTCGGGATAAATAATTTAAACAATATAAATAATAAATCGCGTTTTAATCCGGTATACAGTATTTTATTTAAATGTGTGATACTCGCGTTAATAAAAGACAATATTATACATATAATTGTAAATGTTTTTGAAATCAGAATAAATTTGACATATAAAATTATATACATGATAATGACTTATGCACCCGCCTGTCTACCCGTAAGTAACACGATCGGTTCTCCGGTTGATCACCTAGCGGCGACTGTTTGTCCTCCATATTTGTCCACTACCCAAAGACACAATATTTGAACATTTTTAGAAACTCGCATTTCCATTCTTACTACGCACGTACATTTTACAAACTAATCAATTTATTTATTAGAACACTTTTGTGCCAAACTGTACTTTATTGCCAGAGCAGCATGAGTGAATATTATTGGGTATTTTTTATTGAAATATGAAGTTATTTTTGTTGTATTTAATAAGTATTAATAATGAATAGTGACCTCTAAGATATTGTAATAAGGATTATGTTTTTAAGATGTCGGTAATGTGTAATTATTTGTTGAATTATTCAGTTGCTACGCAAGAACGAACGGTGTTTTAAAACTATTAGTGGTACACGTAACTGCCTCAGTCAGTGGTGTCCTCAATGTTAAGCTTGGGTTTGATATCCGGGAAATCTGAACAAAAAATTTTCTTAATTTTTATATGAATTAAGTAGATTATTTTTTAACTTAATAAAAACTAGACTACATAGAACATGGAAGTAGGTCTGTTATTTTAGCTTTTGTCTTCTTTGCATCTGATTATTTATTGAACTTATTTATTTGTCAGTGTTTGCTTTGTTGATTTACTAACTGCTGTGATCTCTCGCTTTTAAATACCTTATCACTTGATACTTCTGCCTCTGAACAATAAAGGCAAAGCTTTGCCTACGAGAATTTAAAGAACTTCGAGGATTTGGCAATCCATCAACTGAAACTAAAACACGCTATCTACACTTCACAGGTTTTATATATCTGGACAGTGGATCAGTTGTTCGATAGTAGGTATTTTTAGATACTTCAGAGGATCCTTTTAGTGTTCGAAATAGCTGAAGTAGCACAAATGTGTCCGCCCTCCGCCCACCGAATTCACTTTCAAAGACTCTATAATTACTTGTTCGAAGACTAATATCCCAAAATAAATTAGCGGAAACATTTTTTGAACTTTCTACAATATCAAAGACCATTTTCAAATGTCATCTAATACTTTACTTTTTCTTATTATTTTACTATATATATAATATATATCAGAAAGTATTGAAATATAATTAAAGTTTAAAGAAAGTACAAAGAATACTTTCATAGAGGTTTAATAGTATTGACAACGGGTTACTGTCATTTAATACTACAGGAGCTCAGCTGGTAACCGCAATAATAATTGTTCAAATAAAAAAATATTAAATTGGCCAAGACAGAGTCGTAAATCCAGAATCAACGCTCCGTACAATTATAAAAAATACCTTAAACTTAATATCATCTTATGAAGGTCTTTTTGTATTTTTGGATTTCCGTAATTGCATAGAGTATCACAATTGTAATTATTGCGTGATTTAAAATATTATACTGATGTAATTCATTAATTTAGCTATTTAAGTAGTCTACAATGTTAAGTATATAAATGATAGTGATACATTTGTTTATTTATATTAGATTATAATATTTTCTTAAATCAAACAAAGGTTTATCTAATCTAATATATAAAATTCTCGTGTCACAGTTTTCGTTGCCATACTCCTCCGAAACGGCTTGACCGATTTGGATGAAATTTTTTGTGCTTATCCGGTATCTATGAATCGGCCAACATCTATTTTTCATCCCCCTAAATGTTAGGGGTAGTCCACCCCTAAATTTTTTTTTTATTTTTTAGACAAAATTTTTAATTTCTATTTTTTTATGATACAACATACAACCGTAAATTTTTATTTTTTTATCACCAACCCCTGCTTTTTTTTGTCAAAAAATCTAGACCCGTGCGAAGCCGGGGCGGGTCGCTAGTGTAATATATCAAAGGTAAAATCACTAAATAAATGTAATTTTGAATAAAAATAAATGTTGCTACTATTGCTTATTTTAAGCCTATATTTACGATAAGGACAAATTTAATAAGTGTGTATTGCGCTTCACAGTTTAGTTATGGACCAGAATACGTAATTAGTTCATTCTAACAGTAGGTTTACTCTTAAAATGTGTAATAGTAGCAACATTTATTTTTATTCAGAGTGTCACTTAGTGAGTTTCGCTTTTGAACCAACGATATATAAATTCTCTTTCCCGTAGAAGCAGGTAGAGTCTACAACTTTCCACATGCTACGATTTTGACATACACATTTCGCTCTTAATTACTAGTTCATACACGTTTTAATACTATAAAAGAATCCTAAAATCACGGTTTTATTGCCTTCTGTAAGGAACTCTAGAACACTTAAATCACTCAATGAAAACTTCAACATAATAGCAGGTAAAAATTCTCAATATAGCCACCTTACGTTGGTCCACGACAGAGTTCACAATATTTCATTTCTCCAACCCTATGGGAATAAATTCTGAAAGCGAGGGGTCTAGCTACTCTGGTCGCTTGTGGTTCGAAACTAAAGACATATCAATTACGTATTGTTGAGAAATTATTGCGGAATCGACCGAATAAAAACTTTTTATTATAACCTTTGTGCTGCCGTTTTATTTATATTTGTATTCTTTAATACAATGGAATAAAGGCTATTTTTATTTTTATTTGTATTGCGTGGGAGATAGCTTAAGGGATTTCGTATTGTTTGTTATTATAATTTCTTTTTGTGGTGATTTCTATTCAAGATTGACATGTGACTAGTAATTTGGTTTTTCAATAGATTTGCGTACGAAGGATATACTTATTATTTATTATTAAAAGGGTAAATATCAAAAGGTTTTTATAATAATAGTTGGGTGTGTTTGAATAAATCTTTCATTCACGTTAGAGACAATTAGGTAACTAGCTAACGTCCATAATGTTAGTTTATTTAAGGCTTATCAACTAGATACATGACGTTCCTTACTTCTTAATTTAATGTTATTAACTACTTACTTACTTACAGACACAACTTTACTAATTCTAAAGTACCTGCATACTAAGCAAAAAACTAATCTAACTTACCTAAAAGTATATTAAATAAAATTAAATAAAGCTGAAGACAGAAGTTCCGACCATGATTATTTTGTGAAAATTGTATGTGTATATGTGTAACTGTACTACAAAAAATATTTTATTTTCTCTGAATATAACTGAGTCCAAACCTTTGTTTTTAGTATTAATTAATTACTTCAAAATGTCACGTGAAGAAATTTTTTTTTAAACTTTGCGATAAAAAGAGTGGCGGGGAGTTCTTCTCGTCCGTTCTATGCCCTTGATTTGAGAATTGTAAAATCAGAAGCTTTTAATTTTCTTTTTATTGACGTTTGTGTACCTACATTGTGTTACCAAAATGAAAAACTAATAATTTGATTTCAGATAACATGTTCTGACGTAGTTAAATACCTTTTAAAGCTGTAAAGCCTTTTAACGCTTCAACGCGGGTCTATAGCAAATAACACACAATCGCTACTTATCAAAACACAAAAATCACAAATTATCTTTAAGAAAAACTACAATGTATACGTGCAATTTTAAATTCACGAGAATCATCATTATAATACCTTAAAAAACACATCCTCTGAGTAACTTAAGACATTTACACAAAGGAAATTTGGTAAACATAGTTGGACGCTGTTAAGCAATACCCACACGGTTGCTATTTTGAGAAAATTGAGTTTGAAGTTTTAATCAGGTTTTATAAAATTTCTTTTGAAAAATAACAGAAATAATATATTTTTTTGTAATTATTATTATTAAATTAAATGTATATCGTTTTCTTGATAGCAATCAAAATTCATTTATTCATTTAGGTAACACAATGTACACTTATGAACGTCAATAAAAAATACATATTAAATGCTTCTAATTTTACATTTACTGCCAGTTCTCAAATCACGAGATCAAATCACAAAGCGGACGAGAAGAACTGGCAAGAAACTCGCCGCCACTCTTTTTAATCGCCAAGTTTTTGTTTTACAAATATTTGTAAGGAGCTGCAACCATTACATGTTCCACATGACATCTTTAAGTAATTAACTATAATAATCGAAAAATATGTAACTGAATTAAGTGCATTATTGTTAAATATTTTTAACATTTTAGGGTTCCCTTTTGAAATATGTAATCCAGCCCATAAGGAAGCGATTGGTATCAAAATTTATTTTTTTGTCATTTTGTGGGATGACACTGTATTGCTTAACAGCGTCCAGTTAAATTCTAGTGGAGCGTGTAATCTAATTGTATCGACCGTCAGTTCGAGGTAGCGATCTAATCTGTGGTAGCTATCAGGTTGTCTGCGCAATTTACAATTTCACGGTGCGTCAGGTTCACGGACCTGAGTACTTCTGACATCATTTGGATTCCGTGAAGTCCAGGGCGGATTATTGACACCAGAAGTAAAGTTTGAAAAAACTATGAAAGAGATTTTTGCAAGTTTTTATAAAGCGGATATTACGATTTTAGTTACGTTAAAGTTGAGAACTTTACAATTGATGTTTAGAATGAGAAGGAAGGAATAAAATAATGTTCTTAAGTAAGTATATGTTATTAAAATAAGGATATGCCATCAAAAACATAAATTGTAAAAAAAGCCAAGTCTTGCAACTCAGTTCTTCTATCGTAAAAAGTTGTGAGATCCATATAATACCAAGTCGGTCAATTTATTCAGTCTCTACTGAAGGATCCTTCTGTCTTAAGTAATTACATAATAAGCTAACCTAACAATATCTTATAGTGATCATATCAATGCCAATATTAAAAATCTTTGATGTTTAAAATAAATAGATTGGCTCGGCTATCGCATGAAATCACAATGTATCTTTTTTATTTTATTAAAAACATAATGTATCTCACAAATAATACATATTATATTAAATTAGATTGTTGATTGATTCTAGTACAAGTGCGATTGCCAAGTCAATCTATTTATTTTAAACATCAAAGATTTTTAATATTGGCATTGATATGATCACTATAAGATATTGTTAGGTTAGCTTATTATGTAATTACTTAAGACAGAAGGATCCTTCAGTAGAGACTGAATAAATTGACCGACTTGGTATTATATGGATCTCACAACTTTTTACGATAGAAGAACTCAGTTGCAAGACTTGGCTTTTTTTACAATTTATGTTTTTGATGGCATCTCATTTCTTTTTGTAGATAGTCCTTTTCTTAGTTTATTTGGATAAGAATTAATACAAAGGTATGGATAACAGTCTGATTTTGATCGGCATTTTTATCAACTTTTTAATGTAAAAAAGTAGTTATAGTGACATAACTACAATAGTTGGATATATGGTCTCGCGAAGTTTTTTGTAGATTTTGATATGTTCTATAATATTGTAGAACGTTTTTTTGTTCTATCATCAATACTTTCCGCAGCACATGCGATGAAAGACATTTTATGGCTAATTTTTTTACACCTTGGGTTGTTTTTAGTAGGGATTTCTAAGGATATCTATTTTTTTCTAGTAATAAATGTGCTTTCGCTAGGTTACTCAGTGATAATGTAGCTTTCTAACGGTAAAATAATTTTTAAAATCGGTCCAGTAGTTTTTAAGTTATTCATTACATACATAAATACAAAAAAAAATTGTATATCTAGAAAACTGGACCGAAATTTCAAAATATTGTAGTTTTTCCTTGATTTATTGACTAAACACTAATTGTATTCTAAATTTCAAGTTTCTATGTCTGCTAGGAGTGCCTTAGAGTTTTGATGATCGGTCA
The DNA here is from genome assembly GCA_905404175.1 of Anthocharis cardamines. Taxonomy (NCBI): domain Eukaryota; kingdom Metazoa; phylum Arthropoda; class Insecta; order Lepidoptera; family Pieridae; genus Anthocharis; species Anthocharis cardamines. The sequence continues at coordinate 8,506,718 of FR989974.1, forward strand.
GTCAGTGAGTGAGTGAGTGAGTGACAAATTATCAAACTTTGACTAGTTATAATTCTTAAACTACTGGTTCAAACAGAATGATATTTGAAATATACCGAGTTTATACAATGCCTGCTTAGTGACTGAAAATTCAGGATTCTAGTTTTATCCACATCGAAGTTATAGGGGGTCGAAAATGGCCCGAACTACTTCGAGAAAAGGATAGTACGGCCGTGCCACTTTTTGCTCGACTTGGCGGGGGCACTACCGTGCCCCCAGATAATCTATGGGTATAAGTATATAAAAATTTCGGGGTCACAATGTTCGAGATTAGGGTTTTCCTATACCGATTTTTTTTTTGACAAAAGTTTGATTTGGTCTCATTTTCTTCATCTTAATTTCAATATATTTAAACCAGTAGTTTAAGAATTATAACTAGTCAAAAATTGTTAATTTGTCACTCACTCACTCACTCACTCACTCACTCACTCACTCACTGACTGACCGATCATCAAAAGTCTAAGGCACTTCTAGCAGACAGAAACTTCAAATTTAGAATACAATTAGTGTTTAGTGTAAAAATCGAGGAAAAACTAAAATATTTTGACATTTCGGTCCAGTTTTCTAGATATACAAACTTTAAAGTATTTCTGTATATAACGAATAACTTTAAAACTACTAGACCGATTTCAAAAATTCTTTTACCATTCGAAAGCTACATCTTCACTGAGTAATATATGCTATATTTATTACTAGAAAAAAATAGAGATCCTTAGAAATCCCTACAAAAACAAACCAAGGTGTAAAAAAATTGCCATAAAATGTCTTTCATCGCATGTGCTGCGGAAAGTATTGATGATAGAACAAAAAAGTTCCACAATATTATAGAACATAACAAAATCTACAAAAAAAATCGTAACTACGTTTTACATTAAAAAGTTGATAAAAATGCCAATCAAAGTCAGACTATGTTATCCATAGCTTTGTATTAATTCTTGTCCAAATAAACTAAGAAAAGGACTATCTACAAAAAGAAATGAGATGCCATCAAAAACATAAATTGTAAAAAAAGCCAAGTCTTGCAACTCAGTTCTTCTATCGTAAAAAGTTGTGAGATCCATATAATACCAAGTCGGTCAATTTATTCAGTCTCTACTGAAGGATCCTTCTGTCTTAAGTTATTACGTAATTAGCTAACCTAACAACATCTTATAGTTATCATATCAATATCAATATTAAAAATCTTTGATGTTTAAAATAAAAGGATTGACTTGGCAATCGTACTAAACAATCTAATTTAATATAATATGTGTTAGTTGTGATACACATTGTGTTTTTAATAAAATCAAAAAGATACATTGTGTTTTCATGCGATAGCCGAGTCAATCTATTTATTTAAAACATCAAATATTTTTAATATTGGTATTGATATGATCACTATAAGATGTTGTTAGGTTAGCTAATTACGTAATAACTTAAGACAGAAGGATCCTTCAGTAGAGACTGAATAAATTGACCGACTTGGTATTATATGGATCTCACAACTTTTTACGATAGAAGAACTGAGTTGCAAGACTTGGCTTTTTTTACAATTTATGTATTTGATGGCATACTTACTTTCTCGAGCTTAACCCTTTGATAGTAGTAATTTCCGCGTCCGTACATGTATCCATTTGAAATACATAACATAGGGTTGACATAATATGCACATATAAACTTGGTTGGCCTACTTTTAAATAATATAAATAATAAACCGCGTTTTAATTCGTTATAAATAAAAGATTAAGTGATATAGTTTTACATGTGCTGCAATTTTTTATATACAAATTATGTATTGCAATTTAACATTTGCATGTCAGAATACTTTCGCAAATAAAGATGATTTGTGATGATGATTTGACAGTAAAACAACTACACAATAGTTATACTTGTACATTATTATAATGTTTGTAAAATATTAAAATAAAAACTTCCACCGGCTCTATTCGGTAGAAACGAGGTTCCGAATCATTGCTAGTTTCAAAAATTAACGATTCAAAAATACTTGTAAAAGTTTACTTCAACAAATGCATGTATAATTTAAAAAATGCTCACACCTAGAGCTCGTAATTAAATAGTTATTTAATAAAAAGGATGACATGGCATGTTCCAGAATACCTATTATTTAAAACTTACATTTTCTTATCTATAGCTGTCATAAGTAATATGTAAGTCATATCTTAGATATTCAAATAAGTATTTACAGCAAGAACACTATAGCTAGTATTTTTTATACCAGCACCCCACAATAGCTGAAAGGCCTTCTATATTATGTTATTACGTACACAAAAGTCAATTTAACAACAGTTTAATGTCAATTAGCGGTTTATGATATAATGCGCCCGCTCACACAAAACTGTTGGCCACGCCCAACGCTGCGATCACAATGGACGATCGTTAAACATATTAAAAACTTTCTTTCTATTCATTTCAACAAAAAAATAATTATTATGAGAGCTCTCGACTTTATTACGAGGTAGGGATGCTCGATGATCATCGATGTTGAAAGCAAAAACATCGATGTTTTTACATCGGATGTTGCTATACGAATAATATCGTAACATCGATATTAACGGAATCGATCATCGTTGTTAACTCATGGCCTCACGCACGACCAATACAACTTACTAAACAAATTATATCTTCTATGAAGGCATTCGTAAATCAGGTTTATTAAAATTTTGAACGCGTATTCATTCACTGCGCACCGGAATAGATTCAGAAATAGATTTAAAAAATTCAAAATTAATTGGAATATGTAATAGTTTGTTGTTTGTTTATAAATTTCGCACCATTTCACTGTATTTTATTTCTTTGTAAATTATTAATGCAAAAATCATCGATTTTATCCAACATCGATGTTCGGTTTTCGATAAATATCGAAAATCGATGTTGGGATTTCGATTATGACATCGATGTTTTTCTAAGTAATATCGATCATCCCTATTACGAGGCAGTATTCGTCAGAGTCGTTCGTTATTTCCCCAAGGGTCATATTAAACTGGTCGCGCGTTCGATTACAATTATTAAGGTCTTTTTCTAAATGTAATAATGGAAATAATAAAACAATTATATGAGTAATACTACTTGTGAAGTCAATTGATATCGTGTGGCGTGTTTTTTGTGTTTTCAATCGATTTGGCTCATTGTTTGAAGTGATTGTTAATGGGTAGTGTACAGGGGTAGTTAGATTCGATGGGTGCTTTTGAATTGTTTAAGGAATTGTTACCGTAAGTATGCGTCTATATACAAGACTACTTTTTGTATTACGTGTATTTGTTTAAAGATACTGTGGAGAAAGGAAGGCGCACTCTTCCTCCAACCTAAAGGAAGATCTACGAAGTTGAACCACTGGCCGTAAGGCTCCAGCGGTTGATGTCATGGTGTATACTCATCGCTCGGAGAAACTTTGATAGCGCGATTCAGGATTATTGAAGTCCTATAGGTCCACAGATAATATTAATAATTACACCTGCTGAAAGTTATACCTTGCAACAATTGCATCGGTGATCCCACCAGTGCGCCCACCTTCCAACCCGTCTCCTTATCTCTGATCCTATCATAAAAAGTTCCATTGTATCAAAGAAAGGGCTTGATATCTTAACCACTTGTAAAACCTTTACTTGCGTGGGAGAGATATTTGATAAGCCTTACGTCTAGCCTCTCTTTCCTTTACTTAGCGAGAAATAGAGATAAAAAATAGATGACAATCGATTGTGCAATAACTCGCAAAGCTTATTGTTGAAAGATACAATCTGTGGCTTAAAGATATTATGATACACTTAATTGTTGAAAGGTTTACACAGTAGTAGAGTTACTTACTATTTTGTAGATTTTATCATATTTTTTATACGCCCTGTCACCTGTGGAGTTCAGACTCTATGCAGTCATAGAGTCTGCATCTCTATTTGCGCTACAGTAAATACTTTTATAACTAATACTTCTTTAGTAGATTTAAAGGCTCTAAGTTTGCTTTCGGGCAGCGATAAACTTGAGAAGCGACATTAGCGCTACAAGTATTCCTATTTATTATCATAGAATAAGCAGTCGTGAAGCTAAGACTCGCAGTTCCGAAAGATTAGGTACATTTCTATAAATCATAATTATTAAAACGAATCTAACCTGATTTCAACAAAAGGTATGTTCCAGCATTGCATAAACACCATATTATAAAAAACCCTAAATAGTTTGTTTCTAAGATAAATCCTCTCAATCTCCGTAAGTTTCAGGTGATCGACACAATAATAACGCTTTCCTCAAACTATTTACACACGAACACTTTAAGTTACTGAAAAAGATCCGGTTAAAAATAATTAAGTTTTAAATATCTAGTCGTAGGTACTTCCACGTCGAAACTGTCTCCGATATGAACCTATATGCACCATATACCATTTATGTTAATAAATAAATGTTATATTGTATAGGCTACTGATAATTTTCCTTTATAGTCAAGTAAATGGTCAACCTTCTGTGCCCTATCCAATCGAACCGATTTTATCTTGTTTGCTCGGGATTCGAACACAGGACCTCCGCTACTAAATGCTTACCACTAAGTCACGTGGGTAATTGTAACGTGAAAGACTAGTATATTGTTCAGCAGCTCTGAAAACATTTCCGCACATTTGCGTCGACACGGATTGTGTGTCGATTATCTGGCAATACTTGTGCATCGCGTATTATATTTTGTATTGAACGGGTATCACTGTATGGAGACGGACTTTATATTCAATATCGACACTTGTAATAGCTCAGCCGGCCTAGCATGACCACCGCGACAAAATTTTGTCGACCGTTTCCTCGTGTTTAAATCGATTATCTCTTTATTTCTTCCGGGTCTACACTTAAAACTCGACTTTTAATATCAAAAATAGATATATTTGTCGATTGAGATATCTTTTCTATCAAAATTATCGATGTCGAGATATAATATATCTCCATATCTTACATGTTAGTTTGTCTTCTCTCGTCTGCGAGATATCTCGTGGCGGTCATGCTAGGCCGGCTGCAATAGGCCATTCATGCAAAATTCGCTATCAGCCTATTTTATATGACTGGCGTTACAACAAAGGATAGCAAAATAATAATTTTACCAATGTATAATGTTTTTTATAAATAAATATTTCTTATCTTATTTATAAAAACCTTTTCCATTATAAAAATAAATGCAATACTTTCCAATTTCCATGGAGATCAATCAAATATTGTAGTTTAGCTATTTCGTATATAAAAACATTGATAAAATATGAAAGGTGCTTATTTCATGAACAAAACATCAGGAAAAGCCATGAAGTATAAAGCTTATAAGTACAAAATTGATATCTTTATTTCAAGTATTCGAATATTATATAATTATATATACAGAGGGGCGAGGAATTTTTAAATTCTATATTGTGATCTCCAAATCTTATCACATAAAACTAAAATCACCTAATTATTAAAATTTTTTAATTAAGTTACATTTAGGTATAATTACAAGATATCGATAGTCGAACATGAGGTTCATTCGATGGCAGGTGATAACTCAGCCACAGAACATCAATCAATGATGCGCTGTCGACCTATATTTCTACTTCGCACATTGGGATATTCCATATTGAAACCAAAGTGTGCATGCATGCACTTCACAGTTTTTCCATCACATGTACAAAAAATTTATTTAAAGAAAATTATAAACATGTGGATGAGATTCGAACGCGTGACCCGTCGGAATACAGTAGATGTCACTCAACGCACATGTTTAAAGTATGGGAACTATATTTTCTATCACCAAAATTTATATTTGTCATCAAGTTGTATCACCTAATAAATAGATCTATCGCCACGAAATATTTTCGTTCTCAGATAAACAAAAATTGTTCCCAGGTATGAATTATCATGTTTTAATAACTTGAGCGGTATGAATAGCCGTGCGACTAAATTACTAAGTGAGCGACTAGTTTTGAAGTTCTAGGTTAGGTTATGTTGGTATGGTGACCACCGCGGACGAGTCGAGCGAGCGAAGCGAGCGGTGCCGCGGCAGCGGCCGACGAGTGCCAGAACCGAATTCTACTTATTTGGTACTAGACCTTATATCTCAGGATTTTAGGTGATTTATTGTGGAACTGATTTTGCATTGTTTGGTGACTACATTTTGGTGACAGATCTACTATTTTGAGGACAAACCCTATTATTTAAGAAACACAAAACTAATTAAATTGGTGATAGCTTAAATGATACCCTTAAAGTATTATGTAAAGTAAAGCCGCGTCCACACCGCGCGCAGCCACCGCTGTCAGCGACACTCACTCAGTAATTATTTTTATTATTGACTACCCTCCCTCCCCGCGGCCACCTCGGCACCCCCTCGCACCCCCTCGCACCCACTAAGCCTGACAATATTTTATTTTTATTTGATCGATGTATATCCGCTTCGTAATTAATTTATTTTAATTGGTGGATCGACGTGGACATGTGACACGTTCGATATAGCAATGTAAAGGGGTACGAAATTATAGTATCTTGTGGGATATAATTACAACTGACTGCTTGTACGGATCAGTGTGTGGGCGTTTAGCATCTGAGGTCGTGGGTTCAAATCCTATGGAAACAAATTAAAAATAATTATTATGTTTGTACAGGGCATAGAAGAGGTCTTCTGATGGGATAGGTATCCCTAGTCCCTACTTGTCTGTTTAAACGATTAGTGGAATGAATGAATCAATAAGCTTTTACACTTTGATTCTTTTTTATAATTTTTAAGGTTATTAGTCAAATTAGTATACTAAGAAAGCTAAAATAACTATTGTTAGTGATTAATTTTTAATGACAATTGATATAAAATTAAAATAGTGGTTACCTAAAGAAACATTTTCTAATATATTTCAAATTCAATATACAATAATTGAATCTATTGTGGAACATAATTATGTAAATATACCTGGCTGCAATACATGAGGTACTTTAATGCTAGGAATGTTCGTAGTTATTTATTAGTAACTAGTAGTTCGCCCGAGCAGCTTGGAACGGGATACTGAAAAAGTAGTCATAATTTTAATATGTATAAAATATATTATGTATGAATCCCCAGTAACTGATAAAAAATGTCTGCAACAATAGGTGTTAACGCAATTATTATTTGTAATACCTCGATTTTTTAAAGAAAAACTGTATTCGCCTGAAAAGTAAAAAGTAGGTCGACAGCGCATCATTGACTGGTGTCACCTACCACTAAGTGAACCTCATGCTCGTCTGTCGATATCTGACATAAAAAAGCGAAAAAAAAAAACAATTTATAAATCAATATCCCAATTTGTCTAGTCGATTCCTTAAAGCGTTAACATTTTCACTTATTTTCACAAAACACTAAAGTTGAAAACATCATCTCGCTCTGACAGACAGTTACCACGTATTGCTGTCTCATTCTCGGCAAGTTATTGTAAACGGTTAAAAAGTATTGAATTATGGCGTCAGGGTCGGTTAATGCAAAAGGGATGCCTAATAATTTATTGATAGTTTTAATTACATTCCCCTTTAAATATGTTTCTATTTTTAATAGATAACTTAGCATACTAAGAAGTCAATATTTTTGAAGTTATACTTCTTTAGGCGCGTTATGAAAAAATGATGAGAGTGAAATTTTAAGATGCGCGCGCATCTGTGACACAAAATTAACATGATGAAGTTGGCTACAGATGACCTGCGCGCGCACGATGTCCCAAAAAAACGACATGATGAAGTTGGCTACAGAATAGAATTTGAATGATTTTAACATTTTGCTTCGATATTTACTGCAGTTTTGTTTTTTAAAATTTTTCTTCAGACGCCAAAGAAGTTAACTTCTAACGCGTATACATAAGTACACACATACCTTTTTTTTTAATAGCTGAGAGGTAAATAAAATCTCTGGCTCGGTAAAACTACCGCTCATACGTACTATAAATGTAAAAACGTTTGAATTAGACATTTAATTTAAGTCGGTAGCTGATACTCGATCTCTTGTAACTGAGTCAAGTGATTTTCTAGCTGGGTATATACTTTAGTATTTTCTAGGTATATCAAAATAGGTGGACATTAAATGAACTTATCTCTAACGTTAGGAATACGTGCAGCTGATGTTCATAACTAGATAAATATCTTAATGAAATTGAAAGTGATTGATCCTATATGGAATAATATGGAATATTTTAAAATTAAATAACGTTCACGGGATTAAAAGGTTATTTATTCACTTTATTAGTAACTAGTGGACCCGGCAGACGTTGTTCTGCCACAATGTTGGCTTCGAAATTATACAATTATTCTTACATTTGAATATGCCTAATTGCCCACTTTTTATATTTTAGATTTGCAGTAGACATCTGTTATTCCAAAAAAGCTAAGCGTGCATGACGTGAGCTGTAAAGATGGCGGAGTTCCGAACCCAATTTATTTTTAAAATTATTTTTTGCATATATTTTTTCTATTCTGTTATTCGGGACATAGAAGAATCCAACAAATAAGATATCGTTAAAACCGGTGCAGCCGTTCTTGAGTTATACATGGTGTAACTAACACAACTTTCTTTTATATATATAGATTACCGTCGTGTCTTTGAGGACTAAATTGCGGGTATTTGGCATAATAGATATCGATTCTGTAAACTAGCGAAAGTGAGTTACTGCACTTCAATATATTCGCTTGAATTGAAATATTCTTTATTGCAAACCACAAAAAATGAAATATAATATAAATAGAAATAAATATAAAAAGCGATTGGAGGCCTTATCACTTAAAAGCGGCAATGCTTGTTGTGCAATTTCAATAAAGTCGCTTTTCATTGTGTCGCTTACCTGAAAGTTGAAACTTATCAAAAAAATAAAAATAATATAAATAAATTTTGTTTTAATAATACATTATGCCATCCTCAATTTGAAATCCGTAGCAGTCCGTAGCTGCTCGTAGCACTCCGGAGAAATTCGTAGCAAACCCAACAGTATTTGAATTTGAATTATACATAAAGTTACCCAATAACTTGCACTCCACGAGCCCATTGTGGGGACAGGGTTGCCTGATCTAGGTTACTAATTATTTTACGTTTTAAAAATAACAGGGTTGCCAGATAACGTTTGTGTAATATTTAGTGACAATTTTTTTAATAAATTTTATTGTTTTTATGTATCTGAAATCTATGGATTACTTAATATTAAAATATCACATATACCTATTTTAATCAATCTGTTGCTTTTTTTTATTTTTTACACGGAGAAGTAATTTTTTTAATATTCACTATCAATTAAACTATTTATTGTGTAATATATGAAATAATCACACAAAAGAGCCATTTTCATTGATAGAATAAAACCTTTATAATTAAATCTTCGTTTCCAACAAAATAATTATTCGATTTAAATCAAACGCATAATCAGATTAATTCGACTATTCCCACAAACAAATACACACTATGTTTTTACGTAACCCTTTGCCAAACCGTCGTCCATCTTGGTTCGATCACGTGACTGACCGACGTTCTAAATTCAAATCCCATGAATTTAAATCAAAATACAACAATGTTGAAATAATAACGAAAATGTCACTTTAGACTCATGCAATAACGTCTATTTTCGCGTGAACATTAATTATCACAAAACATTTAAACGAGTACACTACCGAAGAGATTTTTATATTGTATTGAAACTAACACGCGATTTTGAACCTTGTATCTTTGAAGACAATAATATAAGTTGCGTGTAGCGATTTGATTGTTTGTGGGACGTTTTAGGGGTTTTAAATTTGACATTTGGTTAGGCTAATCTCTAGTTAAGCACTTTCGAGTGAATTGGCACGCTTATGTCATTTGCAATTTCTTTGATTGTTGATTTGTACCGACGAACAGTACAACTAGTGAGTGGGTAGATTATTTTTAAGTAACTCTGTGCATATTATAATTGAACAGCGTGGAAAATTATTAAATGCGAGGTGCCGGTCGACTAATCCGGCGATATAACTAAACTTACCCTATTTAACCCCTCCCCCTTAGGCGAGGAATTTAAAAATAAATTGATAAGTATGTCTCATTACACACTTTTTTTATAATTAAATGTCAACTTTTATGTTTAAACTTTGAATATTACAAATTCACATAAAAAGTTTTAAGACACAAGTTTCATAAAATACTCAGTTAATGGGTGCTTGTGTCATAACTTCATACACATAACATAAATTATGTAATTACCTTTAGCATTACAGTAATCAGTCAAAACATATTCTTGTTTAAACATAGATTTGATTTTATAAGAGATTCTAATATGTACTGGCGGTAACCGAAAGTGTTGTACTTGGATATTTATTTATATAGATTAGTGAACTCTCAAGTCCCTTAATGGGGCGTGGCGCAAACCCATTTTTTCATATTTTTTTACAGGTTGACCAGCAATTTTTTTAAATCTTGATTCCTCGGGATTCGAACCCAGGATCAGGTAGCCACCTCAGGAGCCAAGGTAGCGGTTGATTTTTAATAATATAGCAAATTTTATTTTATCAATATCGAAATATTTTTTTAAACATATTGATACAAGATTGCCTTTGTGTTAGAGGGCTTTTTTTATGTATCGACAGACGAGCATGACGTTCACTTGATGGTAGCTGATACCTCAGTCACAGAACATCAGTCAATGATGCGCTGTCGACCTAATTTTAACTTTGAGCATTCGGAAATCCATATACTTACCTACTCAAACCGAAACGCGCAATATGCACTTCACGGTGTCATAAAATCACCGGTTTACAATCCAAATGTATATTTCTATTTTCAATACAGACTTCACTTTTCGTATATGGATAATATATTCAACTTCCAACACTTCAAACACTTCCAAATATCGACATTCAAATTTAAAGCATGTTAACTCATTATAATTAATATGAATTATTTCTTTTTTAACACTAAATTTGATTACAATATAAGATTTTGCCTTTTAAATTTACGAATCACAACAACGGTTTTTCCATTTATGCTATTAGGTGCATAACAAAATGTACAAATTTGACTTAACACACGTACATATTGTACGTATATCAACGATACATAATTTTTATGATTTCTGTTCAGTTCTGCCTAAATTTGCCTTTTGCGACTTCAATACAAATTACATATTATAATGATGGCATTATTTTAGACCTACTTAAGAAAAATATTTAACGTGTTTCTGAAGGTAATCGTGTGTTATTCCGTTGAAGAATGTTATATAATACTTGTGTTAACAAAATGTTGTACATGTGTTTTAGGAGAAATGCATTCAAGAGCTGATTCCGAAACCAATTATTATCGATAACAGATAGGCTGTTGGAGGCTGTCTCGAAGCTAAAGCACCCCTATGTCTATGTCTGAGACTGCCTGAGATAGACAAAGGAGTCACTGTCATTGATGATTAGAAATTGATCACTGTGATGCAATTATACCGAGTTTCAACTTGATATATTATAATATGTATGTATAATGAATGGGCAATTCTGATTGATTTTCTAATACGTACAGTACCTACAACTGAAACGATTTATACAAATATCTCAGGTCAAACAACTGTTTCTAAAAGGGGAAAAAATACCGTAAAAACGTGTTCACACTAATATGCTAAAGACGTAGAGTTTCTTTGTTGATGGTAATCTCAGTAACTACTGATTCGGTAATCTTGTGAGCTAATAGCGGGCAAACGGACTCACAGCTCACTGCTCAAGGATATTTGCATCACCAAAAGACTTACAGGCAGGTACATTGCTTTTTAAGAATGACAGAAACAGAAGACAGAATCATGATAAAAATCTGTCAAAATGATTCTTAAATAAATATTCCCTAAGGAACAGAAATGCAAATGTTACACTGTATAATCGCCACATTCTAAGTATTGTGTAATAAACTAAAACTGTCTTTTATTAACGCGAGTATCACACATTTAAATAAAATACTGTATACCGGATTAAAACGCGATTTATTATTTAATTAATTTAATATGTATTATTTTTTTATTCGCGTTCATAGGTGTACATTGTGTTGCCTAAATTAATGGATTATTTTTGAATTTAATTGAATTAAATATGGCAACTTTGTGACATTTCAAATACCAGACAACTGTCATCTTTCTGTCTCCCCGTGACCACGGTTGCTGTAAAGCATCCGAAACGTCGGGATAAATAATTTAAACAATATAAATAATAAATCGCGTTTTAATCCGGTATACAGTATTTTATTTAAACTAAAACTATTGTTCACCACGACTTACATAGGAGGCATCGATATTTTTTGTTGTGCAATCGTTTTCACGTAATATTGACCAACTTAATGACCAAATCCAAAATTCTTGTTTTAAATACATTCCACTAAAACATTTCATGCGACGTTTGTTGCCGAGACTTACAAGTTCATAGTGACTGTAAATTTGTAATTATTAATTTGATAATTTTGAGTGTAATTTTAGTTTTATAATAAATATAATGTTGTCTGAAAAAAAAAATCAGATTTGATATTTCTGCCACTGTTACAAAAATATAATACTGTTATAAATAGTTTCTCATCACATTTAAGTCCCTATCAAAGAATTTAGCTCTAAGTGCTTTTAACTGTACTACATTTACAACAATAAATAATAAATAACTCTACCTACAAGCATTGACTCTATAAACTCTACATCTCGATAATAAATATATGAGTGCACCCATACTCATTAATATATGAGTGCACCCGTACTCATTAATATGACATGATGAAACATTAATGCTCTGTCCTGCTCTTCTTGTGTTGTATCTTATATCACGTATTCTAGTCAGCTCAGCGTCAACTTGACATCACATTGTCGGCAAGCGCTCATCGATGTCTGCCAGAGTATGTCGGCGAGTGGCGGTCGAATGTCGGTATGTCGCTGTTGAGATAGACTTGATCAAAGGAAATTTACCAGTTATATGTCAAAGACCTCTATCTATATCGACAAAACTTAGATATACGTTATCTAGAACCTCGGCAAGGTAGTGCTATAGTTGAAGTCGAGTGAAGTATTACAAGAATGTTGAAATAATGTTGTCTTTTATTAACGTATCACACATTTTACCCCTAGATTTACCCCTAGATTTACCCCTAGATTTACGTAACAGCTTAACAAATAATAATATTAAAACTAAATTAAATAATCATTTTCATTTTTAAATATATTTATCTTTTTCCTATAATTACTTGGCTCCTTCATTATGTTTTTAGTTTGTATTAATTACAAAACTTAATATTAAGGCGTAGACTAATTTTAGCACATGTTTAAACCCTAGTGGTTTTTTGATGCTATTCTTAACGTAACTTTTGAATTTGTATTTTTAAATGGTAAATAAATTAAAAAAAAAAAATTAAATAAAATACTGTATACCGAATTAAAACGCAGTTTATATTTACAACGTTAATTAATTGCGTTACTATGCCAACTTTGTGACATTTCAAATCAGACACCTTTCAGTCTGCCGTGACCACGGTTGCTGAAAAGCATCCGAAACGTCTGGATAAATAATAAATTGCGTTATAATGCGGTACAAAAGGGGTGTATTTGAAATTAATACAAATATTGAAATAATGACATAGTTTATTGAGCGAAGATTTATACAATTACAAACTAGTACTATGCGAATACATTCTTTGCTAATATTTACATTATCACCTATTGAACACTAATTATTTGAGTATTTATCATTTTAATGCATTTAAATATTTGAAATTTACGTCATCATTCTATTAGTCCACCGGGGGACTGACGCAAACAACCAAATACGACCCGAGGGGTAAGCACGAACAAGTATCGAAAGAGTATCAAAAATCATTTGAAATTTCATACAAATGACAGTTTGACGATAGGAATACTTTGTCGATAGTCGTTCGTGCTAGGCCCCCTGTACTAGAAGTGATGAGTAACACTGGGTTTCTATGTTTAACTAACCGATGGCCGACGATAGATTACTTTAACAAAACTATTTAATCATAAAAGAGTGATTTGATAGTAAATAACTTTGACATGATTATAGTCGAAAATAGGCATCCAGCTCAAAACCTTAAAAGTCACAATAACTTGAGTTACGTCTCGAGTGTGTGTATCAAGACAAAACTCTTGAGTTGACGATAACATAATCATGACTTTCGACTTAGATTCTATTTATAAATTTATTTTTCGTCAAATAGTACAATCGGATATTTGTGTCTACCTAGTACCTACATGATAATTTCAAACAATACAAAATCATACTCTATACATAAAACTACCAAAGATTCAAATTCTTTATACATTTATTTACATTACATTAACCCCTCTTCCTCCACTGGGATTGAGTTGCGTCTCGTCGGAACACTATGTAGAGTTCGCAGTAGCAACTCACTCTGTATAATTTGTTTTAATTCGTATTACGTATGTAAAGGTATATTTATTTACAAAGTCCACTTCGACTGACGTAACTCAAACGAAACTAGAAAACATATGCAAATACTAGTAATTATGTATGTGTGCTTGTATATTACGTTTTCACGACCAAAACATTTGACAGTTTTTAATAAAGTTCGGTACGGAGCTTAAAGGTACATAAGTTTCATACTGAGGAAATATTCGAAACCTATTTTAAAATAAAATATTTTTAACATAATATAGATTGACTTGTAAAACTTTGGGACAATACATTGTTGTTTGAGAAAAATAATTCATATACGGTTTAACAAATACATATGTTCCTAAATACATATTATTTACAATTTCTAGCAAAATTACAATAAAATGTATAAGAAAACTCAATCAAGATTTTATTCATAGCTTTATAACTATACGTACTTCTAAGGAATTAGAATATTCAATAAAATATCTAATCTATTTTCTTTTCCAGAAATTGATTTTAATCAGTAGATCGGAATATTAAACAAAAAAATATTATAATATTTTTAGTTTAACACTGTCTTAGACAATAATAATAATTATAATTAAAGACTTGTTTTACAGATATCATGTACATAGTTTAACTAAATGAATTAAGATACATTTATATTTTGTCTTAACGATCGTTTTTATAAATAACTAGCATCCCGATCCGGCTACCAAAGTTACATAAAACAATTTCATAAAATTAGGTCGAGTCGTTTCAGAGGAGTGGTGGTGAACACTGGTTTTATATGTATAAATAATATAGATTTGTTTAAGACAGCCTTATCTATTTGATATGGATCCCAGCTATCCGTCCGTCATTCAGTTGAATTCTCCGCTAGATCTAACCTACAGCATTCAAAAGACAGTCTCATGCTGTCCAAAATTTCAAGCCCTAATCGGAAAATCCATCATTATTCGTGTTGTCAGACGTCGGGGATGTCCCCGGCGAGGGCACCTGTAGCTGCCGTCCATACATCAGCTCAGACGGTGGTAGAAACGACGAGAGATACTCTGGAGGTGGTCGGATCACCGTCGGTAAGTACCCGGTCCCGCTGTAGGGTGGCGTCAGGAACCTCCTAGACGGGGAGAATTTGAAGCTTTGGTTGGTAAGTGGAGAGAACGCAGACTTGGACTGATAGTTTTGCATGTAGGGTGACTCCGGTGTCATATACGAGGACTCCGGGCCATTGACCATAGTTTCCATGGCGGCGACCACGTCACCTTTACATCTGGCGAGGATGGCTTCGATTTCCTGCGAAAAATGGAAAAGTGGTTACATCAAAGCGTCATTAAACATTTCATTAAGAACACTCCTACTGTGTGTAATGCGTGTGATGAACTCAAATTAATTCCTTGATTCATTTCGTATCTATTTTGTATAGTTAATCTTTTTATATATAAGTTTAAAACGTTCTTCCTGGCGTCAATATATGTTTACAATAAAATATATTTTTTCTTAATAATCCTTCATATCTAGTCACGGAATAAAAACTTAAAAATAATGCCGTCATTCCCATTGATTGGAATAAAACTAATGAAGAAATAATTGTATTAAGTATTTCGTATTAAGAATTGTTTGTCTTCAATTTGAATATATGCATTATGTAAAAGCTCACCTGTCTACTTCGCCTGTGAAAGACCTTTATAAGAACGTCGACGGGCGACTTCTGGAACGGCGCGGAGTCCTCCAGCTGCTCGGGCAGGCGGGGCTCGGGCTTCCCGCGTCTGTACTTGAAGCTGTTTTCCCATTTGTCTTCATCTTCTTTCTTTACCTAAGATAAGATAAAAACATCTATTTTGTCCCAAAAACACATGACACAAGTAATAGTAAGTAGTTTTAAGAAAAAGTAACTCAATCAACTTAATGTGCGGTGACGTGAATGAAAAACGTCGCATAAGTTTGCGGGTTCAATTCCCACCGAGTCTGATTTATTTTCTAAATCTATTTACAATAAGCATCGATTCGATTGGAGGACTCTCGAATAATCTATAATATATAATGATGATAACTCAGATATAATGATGATAGAAAAACAAAATAGATCGCCAGCGCATCATTGATGAATGACCTATAACTAAAGCCATGTACATAAATGTCCTGAAAATTAATTGAAATATGAGTGTTATTTTTTTTTAGATAAGTCTTTATTAAGTCATGTCAGTAACTACCTACCTTTCATTAGATAAACCATCTGTGAGTATTCGTTTTCCCACTCTTCTTTATAAATATATAAATTACCGGCCAAGAATGACCCTAATTCCAGTGCTCAGAGTTTCATACCATTTTTATTATTTATAAAAATATTTTAATTGCTTTTACCTCATCCTGCCGTTCCTTAAGCGACAGATTTTCCGGGGTTAGCGAAGGATCTGAATGGTCCAGCTCCTCTTCTACGTTCAGCTCGTGATCGGAGGGCGACCGGGGCGGCGGGGACGCGGGGGGAGGGGTCTGGCCTGGAGTCTTCGAGTCCTGGGTGTTGGGGGGTGATGGACTGGAGCAGACTTCGGTGATACGGGCGCGTTTCTGGACTGTTAACAAACAAATACTTTAAAGACAAGTCCATAATTCCTACTCAAAAATTACATGTGTGTGAATGAAGAATTGTAATTTCAGTAATTCGTTATATAAGTTTTTTGAATAGCTAAATTATTTTGTACTAGTAATTTAGATGTACTATACACAAAAAAGCCTATAATGTAGCTATCTATAGGTAAAATAATTTTTAAAATCGGTTCAGTAGTTTTTGAGTTTATTCATAACATACAAAAATTCAAAAATACAAATCTTTCCTCTTTATAATATGAGTATAGATAGAAATAATAAGACCTAATGGTAAGCGAACACCGCCGCCCATGGGTGTCCGCAACACCAGATGTCTTGAGAATTTAATTTAATTTTTTTCATTCATTTCAAAATTATCAATAATAATTGTTTCGAAACTAGAGATTACACCCAGAATTAACGTTTGCGTAACTGATATTTTAAAATCTGTATTTCATTACCTTTCATTACGAAAAAGAAACACTTAAAATATAATACACTGTGCATAACATGAATTCGTTGAACCCGAAACATTAAAAAATAAATAATTAAACGCATAAGTTAAAGTATTCAAACAAACTGTATGTCTTTTTGAAACACTTTCCGTGTAACTCACAAAAATTAAACAAATAGCGTTAAAAATACAGTCACGAACGAAGTTCAAATTGAAGATGACGAGCGCTCGTGTCAGACGCACTAATATTTGCACTTTACAAAGTCTTTGGGATTTGATTTTTTTTAAGAGTTGCTTTAGTATTATTTTATTTTATTTTTCATTTATTCTGGCTACAAACAGTCGTTTACAAAAGTATAGTAAGTAAGTAGTGTATAAGTAGAAACCTATTAATTACTCGTACTAACAATTTCTTAAAGCATAAAACCTGTAAAGCCCAAAAAACATAGATAAAAAAGAAAGTGATTCACGTTATACGGGTTGTTTTAATTCAGAATCATTATTTTAAATAAATAACTTTACATATATGCGAATAAATTTATTTATTGTTATTTTTTTAATTCATATGATCGTAAGTAGGACTACATATTATGACTAATAAATAACACTAGTAATAAAACAATTAAAAAAAACTACATAAATATGTTACCGACTACACAAGGATGGGGAAATTGTTCTTCAGAACGATAGTTTCGTTTATGATCTGTTTCTATATTAAGATAACTGGCTTTTGAAGATAGATTACGATAGCAGTGCCATAAATATAGAAACCTGCTTGATGAAAAACGACGGATTTATATATTAGGGAATTAGGGAATAATTAATCGGAGTTTCATTTTTAATAATTTGTTAATGGATTTCTTTTAGGCAGCCAAATAATTAACTATTTAACTGTTTGCCCGTGCTGTAATTTATTTCTGTTTTAATCTAAAACTGAAAAACTCTACCTGATAAAACATATATTTGGGCAATGTAAATATTGTGTAATAAGTAAAAAAGTAAGTGTTAAACGTGATAAAAAATTATTAAATTGCAATAAAATAATTTGAAAAAGAAAAATACCCGTAACAAATACCAATTAGGCGTAGGTACAAAAAATGTGAAGCGGCTATAAAAATATTGTATTTCAACATTATAGTGAAAAAAGCGGTTGTTTTAAAACACTTTTACGTATAATGTTTGTATGTATAGTACAATGGAAACAATTTAAACGGAGTTGTTCAGTTGCGTTGCGTCATTGTGTTCCATGCAATTAGAAACCGCTCGGTTCTCAGTCGCGTGTGCGAATTTAATGGTCGATCTTTATTGTTTTTTTAAGGATCGAGGGCTGGCTGGGTACAGCGAGTTGCCAGCGAGTTGCGGGGAGCTGAAATGAACTCGATTACAATTTTATCGTGCGAGTAGTTCAATTCAATATGTGCTATATTGGATTTCGAGTGAAAAGCAAATTTTTTGTTTCTTATTTTTAACGAAAATGTTTTCGATACGGGTTTTAAGGTTTTGTTTATTTGGAATGCTCGTTGTACGAATCCGGTGTTGAAAATAGAAAAACACGGTGCTTCAATCAAATATTTTCGTTTTGATTTTTGCACTATTTTTTGTTAGCTAAGATTTTTGTTATTTTTGTTAGAAGTAGATTTATTTATTAAGTCCGTTCAAATTGTACTTTTAACAATATACCTAATTCATGAGTCATTAATTCACTACCGATATTGAATAGTAATAAGGTACATTGATATAACTTTAAAAATATTAAACAAAATAATTGATCTAAGATTTAAGAACTTGAAATATCTTTACCTTGTTAGACCTCGGTACTCTTAATGAAGTTTCAAGTCCTTGAATTCTATAAAACGGATAGATTAAAACAACTAACAACAGATCCCAATAAAATGACTAAATAACGAACAAAGAGCTCAAACAAAAAGTAATAAAACCCTCCCTCAAGTCTCCATACAAAACATACTGAATTTCATTAAAATAATACACTATTATGCAAGCAATACAAACACTTATAAAAATTCTGGCCATTTTGATCCTCATTATATGTGTAACAGAGACGGAAATACGGAACATAATGTGTGCGAGTGAATAGTGTTATTTCTATAGCCCGAGGTATTGAATTGTATTTGATAGAGCATCTGCTTCTATGTGTATATGATATTAATTGTGATTCATTCTGTTTATATTCACTATTTACGTGGGTGTTTTGTATTTAGATTACAATAGCGAAGTAAATAGCAGGGTCTCTTTTATACGTATTAATGTTATTTTTAGAAAAAAATACAGTAACTAATTTGATAGAGCATGAATTAGAGTTTTTATTTTAATTAATGTAAAAAATATTAATTTCGAAAGGTTCAATTATGGTTCTTTTGTTAAATGTATCGAGTTGACATTAAATATAAAATATGAAATGACATTGTAAATACATTAAAATTGTGTTGGCAAGTCAAAGAGCAATTAGTTAAATGATCTACCAAACGCGCCAACGAGCCCGTCAAACTGTTCTCACTTCAAACTTTAGGAAAACCATAAACTGAAACCGAAACGTGCAATCTATAATTCACGGGTATCCCATGTATGATTAGTATTTATTTAGCTTTAAAGCTTTTTTTTTTTTTTAAAATGAGTCTTAAAGCATAAGATTTTTCGAAATTTAGAATTATATTTTCTATTAGAACATTAACTTGACCTGTCCTTACTGTTCAAATTTCATTTGATATTTATCTATAATATTTATCAATATGTTATAACGTGTCCTGATTTTAAATAGTTATAGTAAATTGTTACATCATAATTTACTTTAGTAACACAAGTTAATTCTAAAGGTCATAAGAGCTGAGTAAGATTGCTCAATAAACATAATTATTTTTATTTAACTGTACCTACGAAACATATAATTCACACACAAATAACAAAAGCACAATTTATTCGACGATAAAGCGTCAATTAAAGCTCATATCTCAAGGTAGAGCCCACTACGCTTGTTTACCGCAGCGCAACACAGTAGGTAGTGCGTTGGCGATAAATCAAGCGCACAATACCCTGGCGGGCAGCCACGGGACTGTCGCGGTGCATTGTGTCCGGATTTACGGACGTCTGCGCCGGACGGCCGACGTGTCCGGAATAATACAATTATAGCGACATTTGCGTGCGACTGTACATGGCTATGAAAATGTTCCACTTGCTATTATGAATTTATTACGGAGATATTTTATTAGTTATTTTCTTTTTGAAGGAAAGGAATTGAAATGTGATCTTTTAATTTTGTATTAGACTAGCGATGCAATGTAGATGTACTATATACAAAAAAAAATATAGTCAATGTGATAAGTTAATGTAGCAATCTATTGGTGAAAGAATATTTAAAAACGGGCGAGTAGTTTTTGAGTTAAATAGACATAGACATAGACATTCTTTATTATTACTTCATTAAATCGTAACAAACAAACAAACTAATCATTCCTATTTACAATATTAGTATAAATATATCGACGAGCTTGCTTTCCATGAAAAACGAGCTTTATATCATGGGTATTGATCGACGAACCTGTAGGCCTATTTTATTGATATAATTAAAAAACAACGCACTAACCTCTAAATAATTAATAGACATAGGGAATTCAAAATCAGAGATAAACTTTCTTGACGCTGGAAAGTTAGTAGAAAGTAAAGTTGAATCCTAAGACAATATATTCTTCTAGTCGGTTAATCGTATTCATTTTTTTTTCAAGTGGTCGAAGCACAATAAAAACAGTGAGTAATTAGCAAAGTCCGCAGCAATAATAACTTAATTAAGCTTTATATACGACAGAGGGGAGCGGCCGGCCGCGGCTCAAAGCGGCTCCGGCTTAACTTTATTAGTTAACGCTAATTGTGGCTTTAGGGATAACTTTGCATTTTTATTTAGTACTAGGGTTAGCCCTCGGATTCGTTTTTCCCAAGACGTACAATTATTAGAATTCATGTATCTTTTTACAAAATTTCATCAAAATCGATTCAGTGATTTGGAAGAGCAAACATACAGACAACCTTCGCATTTATAAATATAACATAATAGACAACAGACTATAATATTCTTCTTTTGCCCAAGCAGTACTTACTACCAAAATTACCTTGAAAATTAAACAATAATAATATTTTTTTTTATTTGTAAGAGAAACTTAAATCTCTCTGCTCGTAGCTGTTGGAGTGACTGAACATGAAAGTAATGTAGTCAAAGAAGGTGCTACGGTGCTTTCTACGATGTGCTACAGTTTGCTACACGTGCTACAAATTAATGAGCAATGTTACAACTATTAATTTCTAAAACCAAATAAAACTGGAATATATTCTAAAATTAATTTGCTTATTATTATTCATATTACTATCATACACGTATTGATATTATTGCACAGTCGATTTTTAGATTTTTAATTATAATGAAACATTTTGTTTAAATAAAATACTGTATACCGGATTAAAACGAGATTTGTTATTTATATATTATTTATCCCGACGTTTCGGATGCTTTTGCAGCAACCGTGGTCACAAGCTAGATTAGCCTTAATAATAAATCGCGTTTTAATCCGGTTTACAGTATTTTATTTAAATGTGTAATACTCGCGTTTATAAAAGACAATATTATGTACATTTTGGTTGTTAAAATTGTGTTATATAAATTTATATTTACAACCAATATCTTTGTCATAGGTACTGAATTTTTTTTGGAAATAAAATGGCTTAACAAATTATGTTATTACGAGTATAAATTAATGAATGTGCTACGGCGTAGCGTTCAACCTACAGCTACGTAGACCTTCCACTGTTAACACATTCAATAGGGTTCGACTCCTTCTCAGAAAGTACTTGTTATAAATCTTATTCAATTACCAGGGCATCAAACCACAAATCCCATAGATAAATATTTGTATACAAACCCGAGTGCCACTCATAACGTAATGATTGATACACACCCATAAAAAAACTCAAGTACAGTAAAAAGCGTATAGAATAACTAAGGGCGAATTCAACAAGTTATAAAAACTCTATTGTACTGACCAACGATTATTGAAACCTCTGAAATTAAAAATAAACCCGTGTCTTGTTAAAACGAAAAAAGCATTTACCATCGAATTTTATACTTTATTATCTAGGTGATTGGACTCAGTGTTGTACGTTCGGGTCGATCTCTTGAAATGTGTTATCTAGTCGAGTTTGTATTCAATTGTAATGAGATAAGGTTCTGTATGGGTTGTGAGCAAGTGAAGAGCTCTTTATTTTGAGGCAAGGGTGGTTGCGGGCCACTAAATATTCGCTTTCTATTAAAAGATACATCTATAATCACTTGAAATGAAAAGGATGACGATATTATGACATTTTTTTATTTAATCAACAACAATATAGGTTTACGAAACAGGGCCCAACAAGATTAATTTTCAATATTAATGATACTATTGTAAAATTAAAATAAGGCAAAAATAAAAAAGAAAAAAATTAAATCAAAGCTAAAATAATAAATTTTCAAATTTTATTAATAAATACAATATCAAATAATTCATAAATGTCAAATATTTACAAGTATAATGTCAACATTATAATTAATTATTGTAGAGGACCGAATAACGCGGCTGGTTCTTGCAAACTCCTATTTGAATCGCTATAATTTAACAATCTCACAACTAAAGGGCAATCAATCGAACCTACAGCTTACCTGATATTAAGTGATCATCGCGATCCTTAAGTTCCCGTTAACGTTAGGAATCGCGAGTGTGGTGCCGGTCTTTTAGGTGGGAGTACGCTCGCTTCTGCCTAGATAGTTAACACACGCCGTTCTAGCGGCCGCTATGGCAGTAGACCCTCAAGGTGAATAGCGGCCACGCTGTGCGTTTGATGTGTTTGACGTGTGATTGCCCCTACGTGTACAAACAACAAGATACTAGCCACTATTGTGCCACTGATCACCAATTAGACATCTCTGATTGAATTAATCTGAGCTCAACTGCCGTTTTCACGCGACTTCGTCTAAAATATAATACAATGACACTCTACAGGTCATTTTGCGTGAACGACTTGTCTAATTTGTTAGATAAATGAAAATAGACATACGTTCGTATAGCCTACTGTTGTCGCTAACTCATTATTTAGTGTCATATAGACAACCAATGGATCGATGATGACATGTAATTGGTTATTGATCGCATCATGTGACTGATTTTGTGTTTAAAAACATTTTTGTATTCGCATTCTGGATTACAAGTGTGAAACACAGTAGCTACTGAAGTATTATTTTAACTCTTAGAATCTCAAACAACTACAGTAATGAAGTATTATTAGCACGAATAAATTGCAACAAAGTGTCCATATCGTCAATCTATCGTTTGTATGAAATTTTATATTATAGCTCTTACAAAAAACATATTGACGTTACGCCTACTTTCTCACAAGTGGTTAATGCCTGCGCCTCTGCATCGCAACGTGTTTAAATGTGTTTGGTGAATATATCATAAAGACTTGTGTTTATATTAGTATATAGGTTTGCGATAGGTGATGTCGATGGCCATTCGATTTGATGTGAAACGAAAAAAAAAAACATGAATTTAATGCAACGCGGAAGCATTTCCTATTAGAATTTCAAAGGGAATTATGCTCTAGTTGTATGTTCGAAATTTTGGTTAATATCTCGCCTAAATCAAACTGTACTTATTTAGTGCCACGTGATACTTATTATAAATGGGCTGGATAATCGTTTTATTACCTACTGAATATAATATAAAATGAAACAATACAAACAAGTATATCAGTGAATAAAGCTTTCTTAACTAACTTTCTAATATTATAATACATATTATAATATTATAAACTTATGTGGCTTATATTTCCTTTATTATTTTCAATTATAAGTAGAGATATCCTACAAATTCTGCACCAACTTCAAAATAAACACAAATTTAATCAAACCCACTACTAAGTATTCGCACGTTGCAACATGGAATCAGATATCATTTAATGAAAAAAGAAAGAGGGAAATCCAATAAAAAATGATGGAAGCCCGCGGGATCGCGTTACACCTAAATCAATGTTTGTTCCTGTATCGGTTACACTCGAGGGGCGGTGTTGAGACGGTCTTGTTCCCTACACGCGACTAACTGCGCCTCGCGGTTTTCTTCTAGGAGATCTAGTCTCAGTAGACTGTAGAAATATTGACTTATGGAATAGAAAATGGTCATTGTGACTTGATGGTATACCCATTACGTTTAGCAACGGAGTTCTCAAACTCAAGCATTCATGCTCATTTTTAACTTTTAACAAAACATTAGAGAATTATAACAGAAATCATGCAGAAAGAGTAAGATCTCATTGTCAGTGAAATTGGGGAAATCAAAAAAAAAAAACAAATTCAATCGAGCGAATGTTATTGTCATAGACTACAACTATAATGTTCTATGTACGTACTTACTGATACCTACAAGTAAACATCTTGTTTCGTAATTAAAAAATTATAAGCTTATCATTCAATATCGGTTTCGAATGTACTATATGTTATGTTATGTAACTATATGTTCAAACTATGTATGACAATAACATAATAGTTTAACAAGCGACAAACAAATCGTCGTGATCGTAGAACAACGACGGTTCTGATTTTTTTACGATTTTAGTTCTATTGTCATAACATGAAACTCCTTGACAGTTCTATATTGTGTAATTTAGAACTGTCTAAAAACCCTTTATCAACATAACAAATAAAAAAAATGGAGTTTGATAATTAGTCAGATAGTTTTATACAATAAAACTAAAACCGTAAAAAATCAGAACCGTCGTTGTGCTACGATCACGACGAAATGTTTCCAACGCTACCAATTCGTCACTCTAGACCCGCAGTAGTTTATCAGATCAATGATAAACAGACTAAAGTCTAAACAATAAGTACCTATATCCATACAATAAAATACAATACAATACAAACACGCCCTCCTCATAGTTTTTCCAGTTCCGTAGGCAATCGGTTTGAAGTAATGACGCCAGCTCGGGAACAAACTGCTTCGTCAATTAACAATATAGACACGAATGTACAATGTTAAACAATAGGTCGACAGCGTATTATTGATGTGGCTAAAGTATCACCCACCATCATGGGAGCCTGACACTCGTCTGTCGAAATCTTTAAAAAAACCCTAGGGGAGCGAAGACACGAATCAAACCTAGTGTTAAATAAAACCTTGAATGTCAAGGGTACTAAGGCTAAGACGTTACTAACTACAGTCACACATACACACACACACATCTACAATCGTCAGAATCCAATAAAATGTTAATAAAGTGTCCATTACTCATTACAAAGGCAGTCGACATACGCGCGGAATGTAGATATTGTCTGTTAAAGTCTGCTCTCATTGAGCGTCCGTAATCCCATCGGCCTATATTAAATACAGACTCCTTTAATAGCTAGGGTTGACACTTTTTTCGTTTTAATTATGAATTGTAGGATATATACATACAATTATACTAATATTATAAATGTGAATATAAATCTTATCTTACTTTATAGATCTATAATCAGGCTAAAATGCTGAACTAATTTTAATTAAATTAGTAGGTATGAATGATCTTAAGCAAAAATAGCGATAAATTATTATAATAAAGTTTTAATTCTATATGTCTATTGAGACTATCTCCCCGTTCCTCGTTTCGTCAACAATATAACTTTAGCCTCATCAAGGTTAGATTAAACGAGTAAAGTCATTATGTACCTACTCGCACTTACGAGAAAACAAATGCATATTAAAAACACGGTACAAAAGCTTTTTTGACCACTGTTGGTTTTAAATGATTATAAAATTTCCGAGTCCCCTTTGGGACATGGGGCAGACCCATTTCTATGTCCGATTCACTGATGATTTTTGTTCTATGTCCTAACCGAGCGAAACAATTTTAATTATCTCGTTTTCCCGGGATTCGAACCCAGTACTTGGAACCTCTGGAGGTCCCAAGTCCTGAGATGAACTCCAGAGTTGAATGCTTACCACAGAGCCTCGGAGGCGATCCGTGCATATCCATAACTGCATTTTCACTATAAAATTTTAGTGTCGTAAATGTATCTAAATCAGTTTGAAAAACATAAATAATGTTTTAAATATGTAATATCTGTGGTTGTTCATTTAGTTATCACTTTTAATTTGTTCAATAATTGTCTTATTTTAATACCAAATTTAATGCCTTTTATATACATCATAATAATGTTTGAAGTTAATTAATTTAAAAACATTCGACAGTCAACCCTAATCCACAATGATTGTATTGCAATGGACTACTAATTCGTCAATCGAATGATATTTGGCGTACAATTTACTACAAACGAATCTATATCGCATCCACATTGCAACAGGGTTGAAATTCGCCTGAATATTTGAATAATAGACGCACCCAACAATTGGTTTTATTGTTACCACCCGCCGATTTAAAGTTACTCAATCCAATATCAAAGTTTAAACTTAGGGCGCGAAACAATTTCAACTTTAGCCCTCTTCGTTACGGTTGCTTTTACAACGAATTTACCCGACCAAAATTTTAATTCAAATCGCGATGAATTTTGAACTTTACTTAAAGGCAATAAAGTTAACTTTCTAATAAATTAGCTCAAGTCTATCGAATAATTTTAAACTTTAATAACGATCAATATTGAAACCTAAACCGTTAGTAATAAAGCTGCCTTTTAATGTGAAACTGGGTGTCGTAAATAATAGGTGTCGCGAACAATCGCGGCGGGCGAAGCGGGGTCGCATTGTTAGTATCGCTAATCACTTGAATAGTCGGGGGTCGAGGGTTAATTTCGATATTAATAGAGTTTAACAAATACACTGCTATTAATTTCACAAGCTTTGAGACATCTGGGAGGTAGTCTTCATTTTAATTCAATTTAATGTTCATTTCAGCGATAATAAACTTAGTATAACATTTTAATAACATACAAACTACAGTTTACTAGAAGACACCCGTGTCGACATTTTAAAGTAAAACTGGTTAAAGATTTCTAATCTTTCGGTAACACATAATTTCACATGCTTATATCGACTCAAATGAGAAACCCCGCAAAAGCTATTCTTACCAAATTTCGAAATTATCAATTGATTAACTTTTGCTGTAATGAGAAACAAACATGCAAAACATTTTACATTTTCATGAAGATTCGTTATTACAATATTAGTGGAACATAACAAAAAAATGTCATAAACCATTTTTACCAAAGTTCAAATCAGTATTGCTAAGTGCAAACTAAGAACAACGTAGATCGCCCTTCGACGTCACCTGTGACCGCCGAAACCTCTCACACACTCACAAAGGGTTTAGCATGAACGACTATCGAGAAAGTATTCGAATCGTCTATCTGTCAGTTGTATGAGAAATTGTTTGAAATTTCATACAAATGACAGCTCGACGATACGAATACTTTTTCGCAAGTTGTTCGTGCTAAGCCCTCTGATCGCAATCACAATACTATACACTTACTAGCACCAGTGATTTATACTTATAAAATAATACTCGGAATCGAATCAGTAATTTCAGAGTAGGCTCTATATAGCGCCATCGTTGACGTAGAATGTAGATATACTCGTAGCTCACAAACGGTGCCAGTAAATAGTCTATTAATTTAAAACCCCGAACACTGAGCACAAAGAGCTATAATTAAATAGAATCTCAAACTCAAAACAGCATTAAATCGCGGCTTAATAAACTTTACTTTAGCAATAAACTGTAAAAAATAAAATCCCATTGAGAACCCTTCCCTTTCAGACGGGTTCATTATACAACTTATACAATAAAAACCCAGGTTGCATCCTAAACTGACCTCGAGTGGACGCGGGATAGACTATACGAACGCCCGCGAGAGCGAAGGAGATAGCTATATAGCGTAAGTGGCACTTGAAATATAAATGGTATCGAAATCACGTGTGGCTGAAATGAAAATATCTTATCTGTATTAGTGTGAGTGGGACAGAGAGAGCGTTTAGTTTGATATGTTTGAGGGAAAAGATCAAAATGCCAGATAACGAACTGTTGAAAAATGATTCGAACGGAAAAATGGTGAAAAGGGTTTCCTTGGAGTGTCGTTTAATGATACAGATTTAGTTTTGGTTGCGGAGACGAGATGTATGGTCTGACCCCTTGAGACCTGCACAATATTACTTATACAGTTGAGTTGTTTTATTTGGTAACATGAAAATACTCAGAGGACTCTCACTAGCACTGGCACTAAGGTTTTTTTTAAGTATTCATGATTTGCTACAATATAACCTAAAAATCCACATACTATGAACATTTTATGCACTTTAAAAACAATATTATATAATCGAGTAGAATCGAAATTACGCTTCACAAAATATTTTTACCAGAAATTAAGAGGGGTGATAAAAGAAGGGTAGTAGAATGCATAAATGCAATTTTTAAGATTCTTGTTTATAATAAATGATTTTTGTTGATTTTACCGATAGAGTATCATTCTAAAAGATATTTGTAAAATCATATCAATTGGCAGTTTCGAGGTGTTACATCCAGAGCGACGATATTATGTATAGCCGTGGACGTATGTCAATGTGTATAGCGGTATAATTCTTTACATTACCTACATATTAATACTAACTATTTAACAACTGTAAATATTCTTCCGGCAATTACGATATAATGTACCAATGAACCGCATTTCCATTCATTCAGTACTTTGTTCTAGTGCAATAGCGGCTCATAACTATTACAGATCAAGTGTTCATTAGTTATGGTTTTATTTATTAGTTCGCTGGGCTGTATAGTGGTGGCTGGACGGTGGTGGAGTTTGGTGTGATGGTTGCAGCTCCTTACAAACATTTTGTAAAACAAAAACTTGGCGATTAAAAAGAGTGGCGGCGAGTTTATTGCCAGTTCTTCTCGTCCGCTCTACGCCCTTGATTTGAGAACTTGCAGTAAATGTAAAGTTAGAATCATTTTTTTTATTATTGACGTTCATAAATGTACCTATATAGGTAGGGGAGCGCGGGGCATGTTGTTACATTTTTTAGATAATTATCAATATGAGAGAGCCTATCAAATAATTTATATAATTGATTGTTTATATCGATAATATGAATATCCAGCTAGTCAAATATTGCAGAAAAAATATTGAAATATACGTTATTTTCCGACAATGGGCAATTTAATAAAAAAAAATCGATTGTAACAACTTGCCCCGGCTTGGGGCTTGTTGTTACACCTTTGGGGCACGTTGTTACGGTAGCTAAATTAATAAAATCACAATGATGAATCTCAATTTAATCTTTACTTTTAAACGTTATTAACTTAACAAACATTTTAAATAATCTATAATTATAGTGTCTATATCTTCATGTCGAATAATTTTAACAGTAACATAACATAACGTTGACTGTAAGTTTTTATATCTTAGTTAAAGCAACATTGTTATGAAAAATATAAAAATAAACTTCGTCTGATACATGCAACTTTAATTAAATAGTGAATAGCTTTACTAATTTTAATCAATATGGCACTTTTATTAATACTGAAAATCTTTGAATCTTAACATTAATAGATAAAATGATAATCTATTTTTCTCTATCCTATCCTATGATAGGATTATCCTATCATAGGATAATCCTATCATAGGATACATTATCATTTTTAATAGGTAGGTAATATATCACATACAAGTATTAAATAATTCTTCATCAGAATTGCAAGAAGCTAATTTATCTTCTGTTTCTTGTGAGAATACCAATTTAGGTTTAACGTACCCCAATGTACAAGATTCGTTGTTCTTCTTTTTTTTTTCGATAACGACATCGGACACTATTCAAAAATTTGGCTTGCTTTTCGAATACTCATTTTATTTTGTAATGCTTCAGCTGCAGCAGATTCGTAAACGTTCTGACTTTTTGAAGCTCTCTCAGTTTTTCTTTTATAGTTTCTCTTTTTATTTACATTTTATAAATATGAAGTCTATACAAGGTAAAAAAATAATAATGCATGTAACTAATAGCAATTAACACACTATATATGTCACAGTAAATATAGTTTATTATTTTCCTAAATTTCTTAACTAAAATCTTATATTATTATAATATTTTAAAGAGATTTGATTGCGTAATCGGTAAAAATACATAGTAAAAAGATATTCCAGAAACTGATAAGCCAGTAAGATAATTAAGCCTAAATTATATGGGGCAAGTTTTTACATGTAACAACTTACCCCAAAAGATTGTAACAATCTGCCCCATAGCACATTTTTTTAAACAAATTGAGGTCCAACATTAACGATTATCATTACCAGAAAAAACAATATTGTAAATTAAAGGCAGATATATTAGGAAAGTACAAACTCTAAATAGTAATGAAAAGAAATAAAATATGTATCAGAAATCAAAGATTTCATAAAGTTATTTTTTACTTACTAGGCTGAAATCGCAGCACGTGCTCATAACTTTACAGTACGCCACTCGTTGGGTCAATAGTTGTTCTTAAGTAATGCATGGTGTAAATAGGAACCGATTGAGTCCAATACTATGCGCAAAAAGTTTAAAATCTCGGTAAAAAAATAGTGTAACTATGTACCCCTGCAACAACGTGCCCCGCGTTCCCCTACAATGTGTTACCTAAATAAATAAATGATAATTTGATTTGATTTGTACACTCGGTTTGAAGTTTTTTTATTACCATACCATATTAAAACGGGAAGTATTATATTATTTATCCCGGTTCGGGTGCACTGCTTCACCAATTCCATCTATTGTCCAAAAGGTGTTACAATTCACTAAAGGAACCGGCTGACGGGCGTCAAGTAGATACGTATCTTGCTGTCTAATTGATATAGTTTGAAATAAGTAGGTAGGTACTTTCATACAGTACAATTCCACTTCTAAGAAGGTAAAGTACCTAGCGAATGAGAGTTGGATGAAAATGATGTTTTTAAATTATAAGTAAGTACCGCGGACGAAGTTGTTTGCCAAAGTTCGTATCTTGTACATTGTACCACATATAGTCTCGTACCACAGCTACTGTTGTGAGTGTGGAAACATTCCACACGACGCGCACGGAATGTCGCACCCACGAGATATTACTTTAGCTGTTATTAAACGACCTTATGGCGGGCGCTACACACTGGTATTGATATTATGTTGTATATAAAGATGAATAGAAATGTTTGTATGTCTGTAAGAAAATCCTAAGTTCACTGTCACCGACTTACTAGTAGGTACCTACTCAATAATTCTGAAATCCTTCATACATATATATCGGATAGGGTGAGCTGATGTAGCTCGAGGGTAGATATAAAATTCAATGATAAAACAGTTAAACCATCTCCTGTTATTTGTCGTGATATACCTACCTAGCAGCTATGACATTTACATTTCGGTTTAAAAAATCCTTTTTTTTATCTACATAGGTACCTACTACAGACAGGCAAATCAAACAAAAATTCTTCTTCAGATGAAGATTTTTTACAACAAATACGAATCGAACCTAAAACTCGCGTTAATAAAAGACAATATTATGTTATGTTGAGTTCAAAATAATAATATTATTTGTACTTATTTGACGTCGGAAGCAAGTTTATGTGAAAGCGTACCTACATACTACAACAATAAAAAATAAAAAGGGCGACACCGCGCGCTTTCGCTAGTGTATAATATTATTAAAGGATATTAAACCGAAGGACCGAAGCAATAATCGTTGTGTGAGGAATGCACTCACACGTATTTACTGTGACCGCGACGCGCGGCCGGAAGTCGGAACATTCCGCGCGCGGAGGATACAGTGGCGTCTATTATATCTAAATCAGATAATAAAAATTAAATTACTGCGTGGTGTAACCTCGTACGTCCTAGGGGACTTAGTACTCGTATTTAAGACCTGCCAATTGAATTATAGGGCAACATTAACTGTCTGGGTATGTGGATATATATACATATATATTTTTTTTGTTTTTTTTTTCATTTCTGTGATAAAGTAGCTCACTTCGTGCTAGATAACTCTTTTTTATGTCAGATATCGACAGACGAGCATGAGGTTCACCTGATGATCGGCGATATTCTGTGGCTGAGCACAGAATATCAATCAATGATGCACTGTTGACCTAATTTTTACTTCGAGCATTCGGAAATCCATAGACTGAAACCGAAACGCGCAATATACACTTCACGGTTTTTCTATCTATGAACGATGATTCGTGACCCGGTCCGAAGTTCGATATTCCTCCCACCCGATCAACTCCCGAAGTTACCAGACGTGGGGACAAAATGCTTACAGAAAATTGTAAACAGTTAGATTCGAACCCACGACCCATCGATGCACACGGCAGGTGTTCTACGAAACGCGCTAAATAGCCCGTCAAAAAAGCTATAAGACAATTATCAATGATCATATTTTATTTTACCTATGTATGTGCATATTTGCATAACAGACACAGACATGTTTTTCGATCTTTAAGGAATACCCGACTAGTATTGCTCTTAGCTAAATCTATACTAATATCTATACTTTTACTAATACTAATTACTAATTTACTATTTACTAATAATATTATAAAGATTTATATTTTTGAATTTTTGTATTTTTGCATGTTATGAATAAACTAAAAACTACTGGACCGATTTTAAAAATTGTTTCACCAATAGAAAGCTACATTATCAGTGAGTAACATATTTTTGTGTATAGTAGGTACATCTACAGCGTACCCGTGTGAAGCCGGGGCGCTTTTCTAGTAATACATAATTTTGTGAAAACTCTAGCAAAGGGATATACATTATACATTTAAAAACATTTCTTTCGATTCAAAAATACTGAAACTAAAAGCATTACGAAGGCGGCCAAGCATTGTGTTCAAATACTATTCGCTTTTCATATAATATCAAAACATTAATTAAAAGAAAACCAGGCACTTAATATGCGAACAGAAAAAGTAATAGTAGCAAGGGTCGGCGTCTCGAGCGATTTGAAACCTTATACCCATGATATTAAAGCTGATTTTCTTTATCGAAGTGAAAACTCTTTTGATGTTTCAGCAAATTATACACATTTGTAAGAGTAAGGCGCAATTAAATAAATGCTGAAATTCGTTAGAAACTGTATAAAAAAACATCACACGCTTTCGTCGCGAGGGACCGCGCTACGGGGTAGCAGGGAATATTGATATTTTTAAGAGTGGCTAGTGTACTGCAACTCAACACGAATTGTAAATGTGATTCATGAATTTTTCGTTTTTATTTGAGACTATATAATGAGAAAAACGAAATATTTCGTCTCATGAATTGATTCAATTGAAAATCAGAGAGTGATAATTTTAAAGTATGTATTTAGCTAACTATTGTTATAAATTCCTCCTGTATTTATATAAGCAGTCAACATAAATCCTTATTCAATAGGGATTTTTGCAAAAATAAAATAATATTATTTTATTAATTGATTAAGAATACCTCTATCTAGGTATAGAATTAATGATTTTAACATTATTTGAATCCCGAAAAGTTTATTGTATTATATGATACTTCAAAACATATACGTACAATATATGTTTTGTTTAACAATAAAGAGTACCTATAATATCTTTGGACCGCTGTGACTTAGATCTCTTAAGGCCAGGTATCCATAATCTCGACACCAAAGCATTCCCTATATTAACAAAACATGTATAATGTATGTTTTCAGTTAAATATTCAACGGCCTGATATAATCTTAGACATTTTAATAAATGCCCAGTTTGTATAAACTGCAACATGGCCACACACACACACACACACACTATATTTGTATAAAATCTTAGATCAACACCCGCCGAGTGAGCTTTAGAAAATAAAATTGTTTTCATTTCCTTAAAGCACCCTGTGTTTAAACTGGTGTTATAAAAGGTGTTTTATTTTACTCTATTATAACAAAACTTTATCCGCCATTTTTTGATTATGATGCCATTTTATACACATATTCATAACAGTGGCGGGACCACCATACAAGCCCAAGCGCCTGATTTGCCTTATTAATACATTAAAAAGAAATATAACCATGTCCTTAGTCATACATAACTTATACGATTACGTAATTATATAAGTAATATAAATATATAAACACGTATAATGTTAAAAACGGCAAGACGGGATTTTGGGCTTATATGGTAGTTCCGCCATTGATTCATAATAATGTTGTATTCGACGACAACATATACCTAATACGAATACAACAATCTTTTCACCATACCTACTAAAGAATATGTATTTATTCCGTGTAATGTGTAGTGTAATTTTCGTTTAAAGTAATACTTTTTCAGTTACATTTCAACTTTTTTCATACACAGAGCGTCAATTCAATTTTCATATAACTTGTATAGTAACATAAGAACATTAAAATAAAATAAAAAAGAAAGTGTTTATTACAGGCGCTCTGTATAAAAATGTATTATTTTATAACAGGAGGTAGATCATTCCACAGCTAAAGCTTGGCCGCGGTCTACTTGAAACTTCTCTAGGAATCTTGAGAAATCATAAGCTTACCTGGCTCTTCAGACAGTTCGGGGAAGTGCGGCGCGGCGGAGGGCTGCCCGCCGTATAGCAGGTTCAGTTCCCGGGCTTCGTTCTCCTCCTGAGCTTGCTGTCGTCGTAGGGCAACCTGGCAGCCACAGTTTACTTATATTTACTGGGTTCTTTGTATCACTATCAAAGAAAGGTTCGAATTGGCATTTTATAAATAAAAGGTAATTTTTCCTTACTATAAATTATAGTAGGGAAAGTAAATAATTTCATATCAGGATAACGTTTAATCAAATTATGCTTTTGACAGTAGGTTAATAAATTTGTTATTAGTACTTTAGAAGAATGGAAATATCATCAAACGATGCATAAACTAACATAATACGAAGAAAGATTCACAATAATTTAATATAGATATATATATCAATACTAATATTACACAGAGGAAAGATTTGTATGTTGGTCTTATGATTTGTACTGGACCGATTTTAAATTTATTTCGCTAATAGAAAACTACATTATCAGCAAGTAACATAGGCATTTTGTGTGTATAGTACATCTACATTGAACCCGTGCGAAGCTGGGGCGTATCACTAGTTGGTAATATAACTAGACCCAAAAGAAAGTAACAGCAAGCTACCTGCGCCGCCATCACCCGCTGTCTCTCAGCAATGAGCGTGCACTTGGCGCACACGCAATCCCTCCACCGACAGTACCGCTTGTGCCCCTTCAGCGCCGACACCACGCCGTGGTTCCGACAGCGCGCGCACTTCGGCGTCCTCTGGAACAAGTTCATAGTTTATTCGATACACACATTCAAACAAACGACTCCCGATTATGTTAGATATCAACAGGCTCACTCGATGGTAGGTGATACCTCAACCAGACCTATTGTTTTACTTCTAGCATTCGTATATCCACTGGCTGGCTGGCAATATGCACTTCAACGGTGTTTCGTTACAGTCGGAATTTCGATATTCTTCTTATCCGTTTAATGCACATTGTGTTACTTAAATGAATAAATGATTTTCGCACAAATTTACCAGACGTAGGGAAAACAATTGTTTCAGAAAGTTATCAAAACCGCGCCCCTATTGGAACGCTGAGTAAGTATATATAATAATACTCAACGTGCACATCAAATTAATAACATTACTACATGTAAGTATCGCGACGTATTCATCCCGTGAAGGCTCGTAATGATGGACAACATGCAGAATTGCATAAAATTTTTTATCAGCACCATAAGCGTTGGCAGTTTTTAAAGGTGAGTCCGATAGTGTTGCTTCTCCGGCTGTGTGACCATCATACATACAATTTATATCGTGGAAACTTTATAATTTATGTTACGTTAAATTGTTATAGATTTTCAAAGAGTCTCAAGTTCGTTGGCACTTCTCGTCCGAAGTAAACAAGTGACGATTCAAAAATACATGTAAAAATTATTTAAGTAAAATTATATTGGTTTTAATTTCATTAAATACCTACATAAACAATACAGTATGTTTATATTCGGGGATTGGTAACAGTAGCCGAGCGCACGTAGCGAAGTTTAAGTTGTGACTATGATACATACTATGTAATATGGAAATCCGATCAGTAATTGTTGCGTAGTGTTCGAACACTAGAATATATTTAAAGTATAATTCTATAATCCTTAATGCTTTCCGAAACAACCTTATAATTATTATAACTACAGTGTATTTTTCACGATAATTTCAGTGTAGAGACAGTTTTTATCATTTTACAGTTTAATTATTATTGTAGTATCTTTCTCGTGCTTTAATAGGTATATACATATATATATGTAGTTCTATTGGTAATATATACAATATTCCATCATCACTTTTACATTGATTAAATCATTTACTCAGTTCATGTTGATAAACAAAAATAATCTAAAGAAACAACCACCTGGGACTTTATTTCATATAATTTGGTGCAACAACAAATAAATTGTTTTTGTTAGTCTGTGCTGAAACGTGGCAGAAATAGAGGAGTTTATATCAAGCGAGGCAGCCATAACCGTTAAAAATTCGGTACTGTGACAGTTGTTTTTATTGTATTAATGTATTTTTTTTAAATATTCGAGAAATTATCCATCCATTATAGGAATTATTAGGTATAGTGGCTATAATTTATTAGATAGTTTAATAAGTTAAGGTAAAAATGAAAAATCAATATTATTTACGAACGTAGTGAATCTTGTCAGTCTCCACGGATTGGTTTGAGGCAACGGTACCTCTTCGCTCGTCTGTCAATATCTGAGAACCTATCATGAATAATTTACGTGCCCTAGCACCTAAGGTCCTAATCTCAGGAGGTCTATTACCAAAAACGAACGCCGTTTCGGACGAAACGAAAGAACAACCAACTTTGTATTTTAACTTATAAGAAAAAAAAATCAAATCTATTCACGATTATAATTACGATCATAATTACGTTAAACGAAAGACATAAATGTCTAATTGAGAACAACGGATCGATCATCGGATCCGAAAGACTTTCGTATTAGGAAAATGTACGATCCGTCAGCCGAATTTTCGTATTTTGGAAGGTGGAAAAGAATTACTTCGTGAAATGATTCAGAAGGGAAACGACATAGAGATAGACCCCACGCAAGATGGCAAGATGATATTACAAGGACAGCGGGCCCGAACTGGACACAAGTAGCCCAAGATTGACAACAGAGGGCTTCTTTGGATGAGGCCTTCACCTGAGGTTCTTGGAAACAAAAATAAAGAAATCATAAGTACATATATAGCACATTAATAAGATTTCATTTTATTTTTAATAGGCCTCCAGATACCTGAGTTACAGGATTGGAGTGATGGACAGTTGGCCCATTTTATGACTTCAAGTTAATGCTGATTCCGTAATGATAGGTTGTATGTATAGGTTATGTGTTCAAAGCTCACCTGGTGGTAAGCGATCACAGACGCCCACGGGCTGCCGGCCGCGGCTGCCGGTAAGGAGAAGTCCTACCGAACGAGAAACAGATGTAGATCGGTATATATATACAGATTAAGAATAGTTTAAGATTCCTATTTTATATTTATCATATAGTCTAGCGGACCCGAAAGAAACATAAAATAAATATTAGATACATAGGTATAATAAAACTGTTCGTTAGAGGTCAAATGTCTGTATATAGAAAAAAAAACGAGTCAGGGGGATGTAAGAAGAGAAAAAGAACCAACCCCGATTTTTTTTCATTTTTTTGTTTCTCTGTCTGTTTGTCTGTTTGTACGGGCTAGTCTCCGAAGATACTGAACCGATATTCATGCAATTTACACAAATATATTAAGCAAAGTCCGGGGCAATATATAGGCTTTGTATTATTGAAGTCGGCTGTCGAAAAGAAAAGTTATCATCATTTAAATATTATTTTAAAGGCACCGTATCAACAAATTGCAATGCAAACTGACTTGTGTTGAACTTTTTCCAATTATCAGATGTCAATAACAGTTTGATATGTATTTAAATGAAATAGTTTGATTATTTCGCCGCTTTTAATATGTATTCGTAGAAAAGTAGATATGAATATATCATATGAAGAAACCTTGCTCAACAGCTCAGCTTAAAGATGAAGCCCACGCGAACAAAGTCATACAGTAATAATCTCTAGTATATCACTGATTTGCAGTGGACATCAACTATTACAAATACCTAAGCGTGCGTGGTGCGTTACCAAGGCCACTAAGATCCGGCTGGTGCGTACGCTGGTTTTTTTCCTATTTTTCTGTACGCCTCAGAGACTTGGACTTTACGGGAAATTGAAAAGAAAAAGATAGATGCTCTAGAGATGTGGTTCGCGTATCGTGGACTGAATTTCGCACCAACATCTCCGTACTCCAAGAGCTCGGAATCAATCAGCGCTTATCCACCTTAGTGCAAGCTCGTATACTCAAGTTCTTTGGACACGTTTCAAGGCGAGAAAATGACTCCATAGAACTCCATAGAACCAATTTCGGAAGATGGCGGAGTTCCGAACCTAATTTATTTTGAAAATTAATTTTCTACATATATTTTTTTTCCTAAATATTTCCGATATTTTAGACATAGAGTAATCGAACAAATGAGATATTATTAAAATCGGTGAAGCTGTTCTTGAGTTATAAATGGTGTAAGAATCAGCATCAGAATAACCTCTGCTTAAATAAAAAACGTTTATTAACATGTAACCTTTTTTATTTAATCTGACAGAATAACATACAATAATATTGTCTTTTATTAACGCGATTAACTAATTATATTAACGCGATTAATAAATTGAACAATATTATGTGCACCAGGACGGACTGGAAAATGCTAATAAAATTCGACCTGTCTCCCCGCGACCACGGTTGCCTAAAAGCATCCGAAACGTCGGGATAAATAATTTAAACAATATAAATAATAAATCGCGTTTTAATCCGGTATAGTGTTTTATTTAAATAACATACAAGCTATAATTTATAAAGATATTGAGTTAATTGACCAAATCATAACAATGGTTGTCAGTTTTAGTGATATTATGTTCCTACATTTCGAGCAAACAGGTGCGGCAAACGAAATATTATTTGTCCTGCGTGCGGCCAGGAGCGTACTATCACCACCATGCGGACATCAAATATATCAAAATATAGGTCTTTTATATTAATTTCATTGTACTTTAAGCCTATTTTTGTACACATCATATTAATTTTTTGCGGTCTACGATGGTGAATCGTTCCTAACTATCAGATGCCTATTAATTCTCTTCTTGAAAAGAGCCATGTTATATTGGGGTTAAAAGCCTATAATATCTTAGAAATGTGTAAATACGCCACTGGTCACGTACAATGTAGTTACTCCATATAGGTAATTTAAATGAATATCTTAGGAGTTAATATTGTCTTTTATTAACGCGAGTATCACACATTTAAATAAAATACTGTATAAATTTGTTTGAATTTAAATTGAATTAAATATGGCAACTTTGTGACATTTCAAATATCAGACAACTGTCATCTTTCTGTCTCCCCGCGACCACGGTTGCTGTAAAGCATCCGAAACGTCGGGATTAATAATTTAAACAATATAAATAATAAATCGCGTTTTAATCCGGTATACAGTAGGTATTTTATTCAAATATCTTAGGAGTTATCGTAAAAATTAATGCGGGCGAAAATAACATCGATGACGGGACTCACCCTACGACAGACAAAACACGTAGGCATAATATGCTCTACTATCCGTGCGAAGCCGGGGGTAAAATATAATTTGGTCAATAAGTGATATCCTGTGATATTTCCCACTGTCGAGCGTTCCTCACACTCTTCTATCATCTATCAGTTCTGATAATAGAATAAGCATATCTTTAGCTGTGGGGTTCCAGCTGTATAGTGTACGATCTCTAAGAGCAGTATTATTGGCGTCTCACTTTGACAGAAAAACGTGAGAGCGCGATATACCTATATGGTATCCGTCACGCTCTGCCGCCAAGGATTCCAGCAATATTTTGACGGGTTCGTTGACGCGTTCGGTAGAACACCTGCCGTGCACATCGATGGGTCGTGGGTTCGAATCCCACCGGGATGACATGTTTATACGAGTAATTTTCTGTAAGCACGATTTCCCCATGTTTAACTTCGGGCATTGAATGGGTATATCGAAATTCCGACCGGGTAACGAACCACAATTCATAGATGGAAAAACCGTGAAGCGCATATTGCGCGTTTCGGTTTCAGTCTATGAATTTCCGAAAGCTCTAAGTAAAAAGTGGGTCGACAGTGCATCATTGACTAATGTTATGTAGGTACCTGAGGTATCACCTACCATCAAGTGAACCAGACATTGATAAATAATTTGATTCGAGATGGATTTCTTTTACATTTAATACAAAGGTAAAAGAAATCCATTGTATCACATGAATGTTGGGTTTTATCACCTCGCTACATGTATTTAGATTAACCTAGAGAAATTTGATATAAAGTACAATATATATTGATTACCATTCATCATACATTTAAATAAAATATATGGAATAATTATGTGTATTGTTTTTTACATAAAATTTAACTCAAAAATGTACCTA
This sequence comes from Anthocharis cardamines, assembly GCA_905404175.1. NCBI lineage: Eukaryota > Metazoa > Arthropoda > Insecta > Lepidoptera > Pieridae > Anthocharis > Anthocharis cardamines. Next base: position 8,547,663 of record FR989974.1, read on the forward strand.
TATCTCATTGTGTTCAAACTATCTTCTTTGCCGAAAATGCCTAATTTTATTTTAATTTAAAAAATAATTTATAATTGCTACAGTAAAATAGATAACTTAATAATATTAATCTTCCGGTATAGGTACCTACTAAAAATACCAACTTAATATCAAGCTTCCATTACCGAACCTAATTCTCATAAAATATCAAATTACAATAAAATAACAGTCTTACAATTTACAAATAAGATACAATTACACGTCTCACTTCCCCTTAATACGGTGTTCAATTACAATTTGTATAATAACAATAACGGCGTTATATTGTAATTTAATTATAGATATTATAATATTGTAATTTGTTACAATAAGGCTGCGGAAGTGTTACGAGAAACCGCTATTTGTAAACTGTAATTTAATCGGATAATTGGTATCACTGAGCATCTGTTTAGTTTTTCTTGTCCTACTTTATTTTATGTTATGTCTGTAGCTTATCGCTTATAATCGCTAGGTTTAAGTGAAATTTTTATTTATATCTTCCTAAACTCTCTGTGTAAAAATGTTTGTTTAAATAAAATACTGTATACCGGATTATTACCGGAGACTCAGTCTCCCGCGACCACGGTTGCTGAAAAGCATCCGAAACGTCGGGATAAATAATTTAAATAATAAATCGCGTTTTAATCCGGTATACAGTATTTTATTTAAATGTGTGATACTCGCGTTAATAAAAGACAATATTAAAAATGTTTGTCCTATTTTTTAAATTAATATAAAATAGCTCTACCTATATTTTACAAATGTTGCAACAACAAAATATGCAAATGGCTATGATATAATACATTCCACACAAAAGTAAAAATCTGTTCTGTAAAACCAATTCCGTGGATAATTAGGTGTTTATATAGAAAATTAATGTATAAAAACAATTAATAATCAACTAAAATTAAATACTAAAGAGTGAAATCCAATTTCACCTAGTTTGAGTTAAACAGCTGTTTGAACTCTTTAACCTACTGACCTGATATCTTTCCGAGGCTCGCAGGAAAAATGGAGGCAAAGCGGCCAGAACCGGGTGCTGGACTAACTGTGATACGTCAACGCCGTTCGGAAGAGACATTTTTGCTTTTACAATCCAGTCAAAAACAAATAATTTATTCAATGAAACACTCGCGATACTATCATTTTCAAAATGTCACTTTAAAAAAAAAAAAAAATTGTCTTTTACAATAACTTTGTAAATATTTTTATGGAAATTGTAATATTATCACGAGCGCGGTTCGAATTCGGAACACACGACGTCCCACCGCAAGTTGTAACGAACACTGTTGCTTCATTTTTGGTGGAACGCCGACAGTTGCGGGGTCGCGTGCGAGAGGGACTTCCGAGATCGAAGCGACACACTGTATACAAACGACCTATCTCCATCCCTCTCTGACTGGAGTGTTAACTGTATATGTTGTATCATCCGGTTATATAAAATGTTATGAGAAGAGTGGATGTGAAGCACCAATGGGGGAGGCTGTAAACTCCGCCTCCGGCTTGCGATTGGCTCGCGAACGATGAAACTTAATTTATAAAGGTGACTTTTTTGAGCTGTTCTCGTCCGAACAAAGCTCTATTGAATGGAACACAAAAAAACACAATTATATTTGTTATTTGAGTCGTGGATACGTTTTTTAATATATTGTTGGTTTTGTTGGGTTGTTTCCAGTGTTAATGCGTGTTTGTTCAATGTTGAGGGTTTTATTTAGTTTTAATGAGATTTATAGCGATAACATTATGTTGATGCTTCGCTATCTATCTATCATGATGTGCTCATGTGCTCTAAAGTCTTTCATTAGCTTTATATTCCTTTCAGTTTGGAAGATAGTATCAAAATAAATAGAGACACGAAGATATTTTAAACGCAAGCAAAGATTAGATTAAAGATTATTAGATTTAGCGAGTTTTTGTATGACCTCTTGCATACGAATATGCAATAGAATATATTTATTATTATAATTAGTTCTATAACTATTATTATCTATAGTTGTAATGCAGATTTTATGTACCTATGAGATACAACTCATTCCAATATGGTCAGGCTAAGTTGTAATCATAAATGATCATCCAAACAAATGTTGAAATGTGTCTTGAGTCTATTGTGCCCCACTTACCTACCTAGATATTGAAATTCACATATTAATATACCTACGAAGGTACCTACTACTGAAAATAGACCTACCTATAGTACCTAATCTGACAAACTTTTATAAAAAATCCAAATTTGAATATCTAGAAACGTTAAATTACGTAATACTATTGTATATTGGAAAATATAAAAAATAAGTAAGTATATTTTGGAGGTGCCAATAAAATATGATGTCAATAACTTAAAATTCTGCCTTCATTTTTAATTAAAATTGTCGAGATATCGAAACCGATGGAAATGTTTATTAAATTGGATATCAATTTTATCAGAGTGAGGAAGGTGAAACCGAATTGAAATATTTCAATTTACTGTCGCCTGGTACACAGTATATATGGAAAACAGTAGGGACCTAAATAATTAAATTCTAAGCTAGCACAAATATTCTTTCCTTTTACCTTTCCTTTGCCATTAAATTAAAGTTCACAAAATTAACAATAGGTACCTACTTAAGTATCAGTTTAATAAAATTAACGGGTTCGATTCCAGGTGTGTTTATTTTTTACATATCTAAGCAGGTCTTACCTATAATCTCTACATTTTAATGGTTTCAGGTTTTTATTCAAAAATTTGACAAACTGAATTTTCAACCAATCTACCACGAAATTAAACACAACTATTTTTTAGTTTATTGGTCCTTACGTAACTTTGCAGAATTTAAGTTTTAAAATACTTAAAGAGAAATATTAAATTAAAAAAAATTAATCATTTTAAAACTTCTTTAAAAACAAAAAAAACGCATTATTTTTCATTGTTGAGTTTAGAAGGTCTAAATTATTAAACGATCAGATAATTACAACAATTTGTTATGTTATCACTAGCGAGGCATTTACCCTCTCAAAACTTCAAGAAGCAATTTTCTCAATTTTAAAATAACATTCCTTTTTAAAACAGTACAGTTTTGGTTATCTTGGCCAACTGCTTATGCATCCATAGTCTGTGCCGGATCCCATTTAAATTACAATGAGAAGGGGGGAGGAGGGTCGGGGGGAGGGAGGTGCGACAATTATTAATGTATAACTGAATATCTGCGTATTGCGAACGGAATTTCACAGTTCGAGCGAGGAATTTATTAATAGCGAGTGTATTCACATTGTAATAATATACGTTTATTGTAATTGTAATTTATTGTAATTCGATTGATTATGATTATTGTAAACTCGGTGATTCAGTCCTACTTTATTAATTAATTATTAATAATATAAAAGTGTTGTAAAACATGAGTTTTATAACTAAAGCACTTTTATCTTACATCAAGATTGAGAAGTTACGTTATTTAAATAAAATACTGTATACCAGATTAAAACGCGATTTATTATTTATATTGTTTAAATTATTTATGCCGACGTTTCTAGCATTTTTAGCGACCACGGTTGCTGAAAAGCATACGAATTTTATTTAAAGTATTTTATTTAAATGTGTGATACTCGCGTTAATAAAAGACAATATTAAGTTACGTTATTAATTATTATTATTATCTACCTCTATTCAAATAGCACATTTCTGTCAGTGTTACTAAGACATTGTAGACTAGCTTTCTGTAAATTACCTAAAATTTAAACCTGTTTTTTATAGGTATTACGTAAGACAAATAGATGTTATTATAATATTTATAAAAAGTAGTGAAAGAGTGTTAAAGGCAGGCGGCAAAGACGGGATTACTAAGTAAGTATGTAATAAAACTAATAGTATTCTTCGATGTCTTGTGTACGTTGCGGAGCGAGTAGTGGGTTAGGGGGAGTGGAGTGGGGGGAGTGGAGGGAGAAGGGATCGAGTAAATGAGAATTCCGCAGTGACGATCAATTCGCGAAATGTTCACATTTCGTAAACGTCTCAACTTCGACTAGTGACGTGCGCGCTGGCTGCGAACAAAGATACCTACACGTCTATTGTAATAGATTTTATCATGATTTTAATTTATAAGTAAATAATTTACGACTATCTTAGTAGCTCTACCTACTATAGGTAGGTACCTATATCTAGGATTTCGTGCCGTTAGCTGACAGTTAACACCACTGTTTAGATAATAATAGAAAATTAAATGAGTATTTACTGTTTAAAATAGATTAAAAAGAAAACCAAGAAAAGATAAAAAAATAAGGAAGAAAACGTTAGCAATTTATTAGAAAACTACAAATTTGCAAAATATTAGTTTTCTTTTATTAATTGATTGAGTGTTATCAAATTTGATATCGTTGGTTCAAAGGTAAAACTCACTAAGTGTAATTTTGAATAAAAATTAATGTTCCTACTATTCCTTATTTTAAGCGTACATTTACGATAAGGACAAATTAATAAGTGTGTATTGCGCTTCATAGTTTAGTTATGGACCAGAGTCCAGCCGGGCTAGCATGACCGCCACGAGATATATCTCGCGCGAGAGAAGACAAACTAAGATGTTAAATATCTCAATATATTATATCTCGACATCGACAATTTTGATAGAAAAGATATCTCGATCGACAAATGTATCTATTTTTGATATTAAAAGTCGAGTTTTAAGTGTAATTGTCATGTTAGACCCGAAAGAAATAAAGCGATAGTCGATTGAAACACGAGAAAACGGTAGACAAAATTTTGTCGCGGTTGTCATGCTAGCCCGGCAGAATATGTAGCTGCATTCTAACCGTAGGTTTTAGTGATATTAGCAAAATTTATTTTTATTCAAAACTTCACTTAGTAAGTTTTACTTTTGAACCAACGATATGTTGCTTTAAAAATTCAAACACAGTCTAATATCGATAAAGTCACATCGCATCACTATAAAACCGTGGGAGCGAGCGAATATCTTCGCAAAGCGTTAAAATGAAATGTTCGCAATTTGAATATCGTCCGCGTGTCCTCCCCCCCCCCCTACACCTCGCCCGCTCCCCCTCCCCGATCCCTTCGCGTCTACCTCAGGTTCTCTTATTGTTTTATCTTATGAAGACTTGAGTGTGTCGATGGGAGTTATGTTTGCGATGTTTTGCGGCGCCAGTTTTTGGAGATGGCTTAAAGAGGTACCTGCCTGGGGTCTAGACAATAGTAGGTACATCCTGTACATCTCTTGAATAAACTCTTTAAGAGCTGGAAGTACCCTTGGAACTCCAAGTAACAATTTTCTATCCTTATTAGGTAGGCCCTAATACCTACGTTGAGAGCGTATCGTCGTGATCGTAGAACAACGACAGTTCTGACTTTTTTACGATTTTAGTTCTATTGTATAAGTCATAACATGAAACTCCTTAACAGTTCTATATTGTATAACTTAGAACTGTCTAAAACCTTTTATCAACAAAACAAATAAAAAAATTGAGTCAGATAGTTTTATGCCATAAAACTAAAACCGTAAAAAATCAGAGCCGTCGTTGTTCTACGATCACGACTCTCGATCACGATGATATCTCCATACTAAATTACATTAAAACGGGTGAGTGTGAACATTAATTTATTAGGATTTCATGTCGCTAATCTTTGTACAAATTACAATTAGCGGACAATCTATATAACTATACTTAATCTATACTAATATTATAAAGAGGAAAGATTTGTATTTTTGTATGTATCGAATAAACTTATAAACCACTGGACCGATTTCTCAAATTCTTTCACCAATAGAAAGCTACATTATCAGCGTGTAACATAGGCTTTTTATTCATCTACATTGCACCCGTGCGAAGCCGGGGCGTTTTGATAGTATTATATAAATCAAAATGCTTGGAATCGTCTATGGACAAAGCTGTTCGCAAGGCTTCTACGGAGAAGCCTTAACAGGAAAGTCTGAATGCCGCATGATTAGTATATAGGTAAGGCTTCCAGAGAGCTCACTCAGCTCAGCTAATGAAGTGTGGGCGTGCCGGCTCGTGTCGCAACTGTTGCGGCCAATGGCGGCGCCCGCTACTGTTGCCACTCTCCCCATTGGCCACTGTAACATTTCCTGCAATACCTACTTCCTGTACACTTTTCAGTGCCTATTGATTGTGAGCGCAATAATGATAGTGCCTCGTTTTGCATGCGACGTGAGTTCGAACCCCGACAGATCAGACAAAATATAATTTTTTAGGAGCTTAGTGTGGCATGGAGCATACACATTATTGTGTCCGTTTTACTGATCACTTGTCTTTACAGGTCGGTGATTAGTCTTCTATGACCTCTCGAATATTTGTTTATTTATTTATTGGTGGGTGTTTTTTTTTCGCAGGACTCGAACTCGGGACCTCCAATGCTCAACGTAATGTGCTTACCACTGAGATATGGAGATTGCTTAATAATAAAAGGCTTTATTTTCAAATGACATAGGTAACGAATACCGAAAATTGATGGGAAATGTTTTTCGGCTTCAGTTTATGGATTTCTCGGAAGAGTTTAAATAAAATTTGTTAATCCAAACTCGCAACATTCTCCAGCTATCGGAAGCCGGCTCTGAGTAGTCAAGCTAGACCACTGACCAACATCCTTCCGTTCTTGTCAACTGTCACTCAGTTCGGAGTAGGTACCTAATAGTATTCTGTAGTCACTCACTGTCGTCCTCTTGTGCTAGAAGAGCCGGCTTCGCGCACACATTAAAAAAAACTTTATAAAGTGCTACTGCTCCAGTTATTTTCATCAGCATCCAGCTTTCAGCTCCGAGACAAAAAGGTTAGTGGACACAGATTGGTCAAATAATATAAATATATTAGGTAGGTACCTACTTATCTATTTTTTTTGTTTAATATTGAAAGACGAACATGAGGTGTTCGATGGTAGGTTACCTCAGCCACAGAACATCAATTAATGAAACCGAAACGCGCAAAGTGGCCTTCACGGTTTTTCGATCTATGAACGGTGGTTCGTTTCCCGGCCGGAATTTAGATATTTCTCCCAGCCGTTTGTTGCCCGAAGTGGCCAGACGTGGGGAAGACATGCTTATAGAAAATTATAATCATGTCGTTCGATCAAACGCGCCAACGAGCCCGTCAAATACCTATATTTTTCGGACCGCTACGACTCTGCGACCTTCAAGAAAAATCCTATTCCTACCTAAACAGCCTCCCTAGCCTGTCTGCTTCCCATCCGGCAAGCCACGTGTCCGTTGACCCCTCTATATTCAAATTTAAAAATCTTTTATTCATTTAGTTAACATAATGTACACTTATGAACGTCAATAAAAAAATACATATTAAATGCTCCTAATTTTACATTTACTGCCAGTTCTCAAATCAAGGACGTAGAACGGACGAGAAGAAACTCGCCGCCACTCTTTTTAATCGCCAAGTTTTTTGTTTTACAAAATGTTTGTAAGGAGCTGCCACCATTACACCATGTTCCACATGACATATTGATGTAATTAACTATAATAATAATTAAAAAAATATACATAAACGAAAAAATAAAATATAAAACAAAGATTTGTCCCTTATCAGCAGTAGGCATAGTGAAATATTTATATAATATACTAAGATGATATCTACATTCGGCCGGATAGTACGTACTACCAGGAAGAGGAAGACGACAGTCAGCAAGCGCTATGTAAATGTAAACGAGCACATCTGGTCTCGCTGACCAACAAAAACTGAAAATATCGCTCAACCCGGCCGTCGCTCGTATTTTTCACTTTTACTGTGACGCCGAGTGCGCTTGACGGGGCAGATCTCCGCCGGCCAGTGATAGGGCGGCGTCGTCCGCTGTCGATAGTCGATAGATAGAAATTACATTTGTTGCAAAAGAATCACACACACAGAAGCACAGATATATAATATTTACATTTACCGGATTAAAACGCGATTTATTATTTATATTGTTTAAATTATTTATCCCGAAGTTTCGGATGCTTTTCAGCAACCGTGGTCGCGGGGAGACAGAAAGATGACAGTTGTCTGGTTTTTGAAATGTCACAAACCATCTATTCCTACGGAGTTGATATTTACTGTAATTTTCTATATTATGACAATATTGGCTAACGGTGTCCTCTTGTTTTTTAGTATGTTTGATTTGGGGTTTTAGATTTTTAATTACTGGATCCCAGGTGTTGGAAAGTCTCAAACCATCTTTTCTATTGAAATTAGGATGTTTTTTACTAAAAAAATATAATATTTACTACAATAAATATGAAAACAAAGTACAGATACAGAGCAAACCTACATTGAAGAGGTAATGTCCACGGGTGTAAATGTGTGTATTGTGAGTAATGACAACTAAATAGGTATAATAATTAATCGGGAAATACAGCAGGAACTAATCGTACCACTAAATCTTACTACTCTCACTATTTTGTGTGATTAGATAACTATAGGTGGGTAGGAATCTCTGTCAGAACAGAGACAATGAATAACTAATATTTACTCGCTGAACCTTCATTTTAGTTGCAATTTGCAAAGGGTAACTGGACATGGAAAATATTTAAATAAAATACCTAAATATATATAGGATTCTATATTTTAAATGTGTGATACTCGCGTTAACTAAAGACAATATTATGGAAAATATTTTCACTTCTAAACATTGTGTTATACTACCTATTATATATCTACTAAATGTTTCCACTATAAATCTACATACTACATTGATACTTAATAGTAATTATACTAACTAGAATAGTATCGACTGACATACATCGCGAGTACATCACTAGCACTTGCGATTTTTGTTCTTTAACCCGTTTGTTAGGGCCTGAGCAAGTCGTGTGCAGTTTTTCGGGGCTCGAATGACCAAGCAATTTGTATGAACCGATGTTTTTATTCGTTCCGTGATTGATGTAGGTACATTCTTTCTTGATTTTGTTTTGGCAATCAGAATATGATAGAGCTACAAATATTATCATAAATTATAATAAATGATATTATCTATATTATAAATATTCACGTCCATTTAGTTTTTAATAATCTAAAAGTTCTAAATTTCTTGATAGTCTTGAAGTCATAACATTATATTATGATAAAAACCATATTTAATTCTTAAATATCTGTTTTAAAATATATTATGTATATTACTGAGATGAAGAGTAGCTCATTTATATTTTTAGTGCTCTCTTGCGCCATCTATGGTCAGAATGCTTAGTAGATAATATTTAAACTTTAAAAATATTATAAACTATAGTGTAGAGCACAAGCGACATCTCTCAGGTAGTAGTTGTAATATAGGCAAAGACTATAAATCTCCTACCCCAGAGATGTCGCTTTTCACGAATTCAAGCTGTTTACATTATAGTTTATATAGTTTTAACACTAGATGGCGTTTCAATAAATAATATCATAATCTTTCAATCTTATACTATTAGTATTTTAATAAAATGCGATACAAACTAACAACTTTGTGATCAATAAGTGGTAGCGTTCAATTGGCTCGCGGTTTCCAAACCCTTTTGTATAGTAGCTGTGAACATGTTTTCCCTATATCTGGCAACTGAAGGTGGGAAAATTGAATATCCATCCGTTCTATAAGGGACGAACTACACTCACAGATTCCTTAGCTGACCTACCACCGAGTGATCTGCAAACCTATCTAATACTACAAGAAGGTTTTAACTGCATTTTATACAGTTTCTATACTGATGTATACATTTGTGAAAAAATAACTAAGAGCAAAGGGAGCAATGTTTATGCGACGACTCCCGCACTCCACGTGACTCGAAACCAAACAAACATACATATTTACAAACATTTACGTTTCTGTAATAAGTTCACAACATCCGATTCTCATTCTCAAGACGACCGTCGCAGCTTGGTGACTTCTCATTCAAAGACAAGAATATCTCAGGTTTGATAAAGAATTATTTCAATCAATTATATTAATACCTCTTAATCAAACCCAATATCAAAGCCTCTGCTTAGAAATATTGTATTGATTCCAGCATTTATTATTTATTAAAAAAAATCATGTTCAATTTTAATAATAACAGTATAGGCAGAATAGAAAAGGCTAGACCAAAAATTGGCTTCAAACGGTTTTATAATCTAAACGAAAGAAATATTTTATATTTGGGCTACAATCGGGTGTACCGGCTGTACCGTTTCACCTGCCACGTTACAGACTTACGTACTGAGTTTCTTCAGGAGTTAACGTTTTCAATATTTCGCAGATTATGAAAGCGCAGATTTACCTCCTGTTGACCATCGCCATAGCGTCCCACGCTAAGATACTACGAAACAATGCGCTCATGACAAAAATGGTATCCAACTTCCACAAAGATAACGACATATCCGCACCAGAACGTGATAATTCGGAGCCAATATTGCACAGAATGCAAAGCCTTCTTTGTAAGAACTTCCAATCGATCCCCTGCGAAATGATAACCCAAGACACGACTCTACGCAAACTAATAGAAAAATCTATCCAGCAAATAAACTACAAGAAATTACACATGGAAAAAACAACGCAGACCCCGAGATACCTCACACTGTTCCCCGTTATAAACGGCGACGATCTAAACTTCGTACGCGAAGAGGTAAAGCCGAAGCACAAGAAACAGAAACACAAATACAAGAACAAGGAACGTAACGTATACAGCCGCAAGAAGATGCGCAAGTTTTACCCGCACAAAGTGAAGTACAAGGACAAGAACACAAAGAATTTCGGTGACTATTCGGAGGAGAAACTGTCCATGTCCGTGGAAGTACCGGACGCGACGCAAACGAGGAAGCATCAACACGTCGCCTACACGGTAGAGCGAGACCAGCCCGTTTGGAGAATCGACTACATGAAGCACGGCGAGCCGGGCGTCAACATGTTCGCGTACGATGACAGGCTGAAAGACAAGATCATCAAGTCTGGCCAAAACATGATTATGGATGAGCTGGATCGGAAGGACGTGATGCATCCAGATGTCTATATTAAGAATAATTACGTAAGAAAGAACGTAGGTCCTAATGAAGATGGTTTAGAATAGTTTTCAATAAATAATTTTACAACACATTGTGATCTATGATACTTTTAATTACTCATTTGGTCAGTGGCGTAGCTATGCCAATGCAGCCAATGCGGTCGCGTGGGGCCCGCCGATTCTAGGGGGCCCCGGCGGGCCACAGACAATACCTTTATTTCAAAATACTTTTTCGGGGAGGGATATAATACATAGTTTGCTGCTATTTTAAGATAAGTACTATGTAAATATATCTGAGATATAACATTAGTTTTGCTATTTTCTTAAAAACCCACACTATTTTTTTTCTAATCAAATAAAAATAAATTCAGACCACAAACCAGGCTCGCTGAAGTCAAGATAATAATAAACATTCTCACTGAGATAACGTTATCAGTTAGTGTTTAAAGGTTGGGCTACAACGATGAGTTAATATTATAATACTATGTATGATATAATGTACCTATATTAAATTAATGAGTAACATGAGAAATATGTTCAATTTAAATCGTATCCTAGTAATAAGGGAAGGGATTTTATATGAAATTGAAATTGCAAAGCTTAAAAATCGTTAGCAAAATTCAAAAATTCATTTATTCATTTAGGTAACACAATGTACACTTATGAACGTCAATAAAAAATACATATTAAATGCTTCTAATTTTACATTTACTGCCAGTTCACAAATCAAGGGCGTAGAGCGGACGAGAAGAACTGGCAAGAAACTCGCCGCCACTCTTTTTAATCGCCAAGTTTTTGTTTTACAAATGTTTTATAAGGGGCTGCAACCATTACACCATGTTCCACATGACATCACACAATTAACTATAATTATCAAAAAAAAAATATATATACCTAAACGAAAAAATAAAAAAAAGTAAAACAAAGATTTGTCCTCTATCAGCAGTATGTATGGTGAAATAGGAGCACTCACATTCTAGTGGGAACAACACGCAAATACATAGACGAAATAATAAATACATAGCCATGAATAAAAGATATTTCAACAACCATGTAGCCAGAGTATAGATGTAAATCATTAATCAACCGATTTAAAACGTTTTAAATAAAATGTTGCCGTTTTAAACTCAAAATAAATCGTTTTAAACGGTTGAAAACTCGCCTTCACAAATAAACGAATTGAATTTCGGTTACCTGACGTCATGTTACGTTTTAATTAGTTTATAAAAAATCACTAGAAAGTACCGTAAGTATATGTATAAGCTAGAGCCAGACCTTATCGTCTTCCGTTATTATTTATTGCGTACAGTAGTACTATACTTATTATATTATTACAGATGCTTCTCATTATATCCAAAACAAACAGAAAAAAGAATACTTTCATTGTGTTAAATGACCGTGATTTTAAATTACTTTATTTATAAACTGTTCAACCCAAAAATATTAACAAATGAATTTCCAAGGCAAACAAGATAATTACATAATTGATAGTGTAGCCTTACCTCAACAACATTTATAAATTAATATATTCATCAACATTCGTGCAGTGCGGTATATTTATTACATAATTTAGAACAGCGACGACTCTTCTTCAATAACACAGATTTACTTTGTCTTTCTCCTTATAAAACATCAATTCATAATGTCTAGGCCGGTTCTCTCCACTCATGTGCTAGATACGTCCACAGGAACACCTGCTTTTGGTATTTTTGTTGAATTGTTCAAGAAAAAGGACGACTCGTGGACACTTTGGCATAACACAGTGACATCTAGCGACGGGAGAGTACAGTTTCCGTTCTCTAAGGAGTCTATGGCGGCGGGAACTTATAAATTGAAATTCAATGTAGAGGATTATTATAAACAACTGAACAAGGAAACTTTGTATCCCTATGTAGAGGTGAGCCGTTTCGTTAAAAATATTATTATAATATAATTATAAATAAATGTTTATTATTCTATAGAATGAATTCAGATCAATGATTATTATCAAATAGATAATAATTATATTTAAATAGGTACATAGTTATTTTACTGTGAATTCTACTATGACAATACTCAAATGTATTCTGCATTTAAAGCACTAACCAAAATATGTCACCTAAATTGCATCCTATATTAAACAGATATAAGTTAATAATAACAAAAAATAAACATATTTTTTTACAACGCCATCTATGATCAAACATAACTACTAAGGAAACAACGTTAAAATAATAAAACTTTCAGATTGTTTTCAAGACGACAGAAGATGAACATTACCACATCCCCCTTCTACTTACCCCCTACGGATACTCTACCTACAGAGGGAGCTAAGTTAAATGACTAAATGTCAAATTCAAAAACAAGAAGAGTTAACATGACCATTATCTGATTTTTAATAAATATTATTCGATTTACCTGCATTTTTACCTAACACCTTTTAACTTTGACGGGCTCGTTCGGTAGAACACCTGCCGTTCGCATCGATGGGTCGTGGGTTCGAATCCCACCCGGGACAACATGATTATAGTTTTCTGTAAACATGTTTTCCCCACGTCTGGTAACTTCGGGCTTAGATCGGAAATTCCGACCGGGTGACAAATCACCATTCATAGATGGAAAAACCGTGAAGTGCACATTGCGCGTTTCGGTTTCAGTCTATGGATTTCCGAATGCTCGAAGTAAAAATTGGGTCGACAGCGCATCATTGACTGATGTTCTGTGGCTGGGGATCACCTACCATCAAGTGAACCTCATGCTCGTCTGTCGATATCTGACATTAAAAAATCTTTTTATTATTTATCTTTGTTTGTCACAGCAAAACCAATAAGAGTATGACTGAAATTTTGAATGATTGAATGGTTAAAGAATTGCTACACAAGCAGAAATAACAAAGCCATTATGATTTACATACAATTTTATTAAAAATATTTGTACATAGCGTACATTATTACTACATCTGAACATAAAAAAACTTAATTTTATGCCTTAACCAAGATCTAAAATTATATATTACTTATTTACATTACATACTTAACATCTATAAAAATTTCGATCCATTTTTTTATCAATAATTATGTAGGTATATATTAGATAAATAATTTGATATCAAAGTAGAGGTCAGACAATAGGAGAAACTGAACTCATTTAATATTTCAAAAGTAATAGTTCCTTAGAATATAATTAATTATTGACAATCATATCTAGTGGATACCACTTGGAATGAGTTTTCATTTTTCTTGTCTAAGTAAATGCAATAAAGTTCATTATTTTTAATTTTGTTGCAAACTTAAAGAACATAGACTTTTACATAATATCTTTAATAATTGACATTTAATTATTTGTTCATTCCTATTTCACTACTGATTTTAATCATTATTTAAATATGGCTAGGAAAAAACAATATAAAGTATACAATTAAAATTTGCAATACTCCATGAGTTGTCTTTATTTCAAACTTACATATTAACTAAATTATAACAAATATAACTAAAATATTTTTCATTTTAAATATTGTTTAAACATGAAATAACTGAAGAAAGATATGTGCTTTTTATTAGTTAAAATAATTGTTAATAATTATATATTTTAAAACTGTCATAATAGTTTGTATCTTTAAGCTATCTACCTCCTACCCACCTATAATCTAACAGTTGCTGCAGTATCCAAGCAAGTAAGTCACTCGGTGATGGAACAGTCTGATTGTTATTATTTTATATTTATGAAACCACTGAGTAAATATTAAAGTATTGTATAGTACCAGACAGGCACCTAAATATTCAATTAATTTTTAACCGGCCTATATACATTAAGCAATCATTCTGTATTGGCACGACGCTGGGCCCCATCTGGTTCTGTAAGGTAAATAGTCACAAAAATCAGTTAAACTCAACCATTTTGCACATTCACCATTTCTTGAGCACAATTATCACAGTTCTATCACAGTTCGTACAATTATCACAGTTCTATCCAGGTAAAGTTCACTTTCTCCAAGGCGTAAAGTTCAATGTTACCTAAACTAAAGAACCTAGAAAATGGCAAAGGTAATCTTCTAAATCCCTCTAGTTACTATACCTGTCAAACCTGTTGGAAAGAACTGATTAGGTAGAAATTGGTAAGATATGTTAGAAACTTACCAAAGATGCCTTGGGCACATCTTAAGGGCAGGCTGATTCATCGGAAGCGCCATATCTATCATGAGTACAGAATCAAACGATTAGACAATAATCTATGAACACCCTTGTTTCTTCCAGACTGTTTTGTAAAAAACGTCAAAAATGTTGTATTACTGCTAGAGTTAAAAGAATATTAAGTTAATATTACATTGAAACCATTTGCATTCAGAAACACTTGTAAATACTCAGTAAATAAGGTGATCATGTACAAGTATGTTTTCCTATTTAATTAATTGTTATAGTAAATCTCATAATCACATTTCTATTTAGGATTCAGAGCGGGAAAAGTGTTATCAAGTAGTAATAATTTATAATACAACTGACCTGGTATCCAACCTGAAACAATGAAAAATTAGAACAAAAAAATTAAGCAGCTTACCTAATCTCCTTCCTCTTGAATGACCTCCTTGTATCTTGCAATCATTAGTTTCTTAACTGTATCTCTATATGTCAGGCCCGGTGTTGGGGTGTAAATTCCCCGTTTTTGTCCCAGTCCAGCGAGGTTCGGTCTCTGTTCGGCTTCTATTGGAGCTATCCGACCTTGCTCCTCCTTTCCCAACCCTCTGCCTTCCGACCATCCCATTTTTTGTAACATTTTACCACCAATTGTATCTACAACTGCTTGAGGCGTGTGAGAAATTACTGGAGGAGGTAAGTCTGACTCATATCGTTTACGAATTGGTGTCTCATCTTCACCAAATTTCATCCTACGCTCTGCAGCCCTATCTCTATAGCCATTATTTTGTGGCAGCAGATCATTTTTCTGCTGAAAATCAAGTAAATTTTGCTTATGTAAGTCGGAAAGGGTTTTATGTTTTGTTAAAACATCAATAGAGGGAAAACGTCGTTTGCAAATAAGACACGTGAGTTTCAACCAATCTATGATGCCTTCATCTGGATCAAAATGAACTGAATCAGATTTTTTTATTAAAAAGTCGTCAGTTGTAGGGGGTGGTGAAATTTCTCTTATGTGTGGTTGATGTTGCAATGACGGCCCAGCTCCGAGCACTGAAAATCCTATGTCGGCAGAACCTTTGCTAGTGGAATGGTCTTGGGGCTGTTCCATAACAAAATTGCTCCGAGCATTCTCCTTCTTTTGGTTCAATGTGCGTGCCCATCTTTCCATATCTTTTGCTATCTTCTTTGCAACTTTTACCTTATCTTCTTTATCCTTTTTCTTTTTTTCATCTGGTTCTTTTGGTATTGTGTTCTCAGTGGTCGCTTGTGGTGGGTTTTGTAATTTAGGTTGATTTGTGTTCTGTTGGTTCTGAGTTGCAGCAATGTAGGTGGATCTAGTAGAATCCCAATACATATATTGACTTGTCTGACTGTTGAAAAAATATTGTGTTTTCCCATCATAGTATAATCCTGTAGCAGGATCATAGTAGTAGCCGGAGGTTTCGTCATACAAAAAAGTTCTAACATCCGGTGGAGTGTATTGAGTTTTTCCATCACCTGTAGGTATATTTGTTGCTGCTGCGTTTTGAACTGTAGATGAAACAAATAGTGGCACTGAAACAGGTGTCCATGACAGTTGGCGGGCTTGTGCTGCTGTGATAGCTGACTGAGCCACTGCAGCTGCCGCATTTACCCTATCTGCTTCAGATAACACTTGACTTGAAGTATAATTTGAAGTACTTTGTGAGTAATATGATGAATAGTCTGTATTTGCTGTTGTTTTAGGTACTTTTTGTGGCTCATTATAAAAGGATATTAAGACATCTCTACCATCAATGTTCAATGGAGGATCTAGGCCTAATAATTCACCATGAGCCGCAGTGGAATCAGCTATAGAATTAAAATTAATATATGCTAAGCATTTTGAAGCTCCAGTTAATGTTTCCCGACCTATAGTAATTCCAGCAATAGAATCTAATACAGACTTAGAACACCTATCTTTTATCTCCTCTAAAATCTTCTCCTCCGTAGTTAGAGCATCTAGGCGTCTGAATAACAGACGTTTTGTGATGCCGTAGCTTGATTCTGAGCCATTTCTGTCATCACCACCTACAATTGCGCCTTCTGAACGTTTTCCTTGGCAGTTGCGTCTATAACATATTTGTCTCCGTTTAAAGTTATAAGAACCACACTTACATATCCAGTCACCTGGAGAGGCAGACTGTGCATCTCGTGTTTCATAATCAATGTCTTGTCGGTCGTGACTTCGAGACCGACTCCTAGACTGGGATCTACTCCTCTCTCTGTCTCTTGGCCTCTCTGCGCTGATTTTAGGTGGGGACGGCGCGTCTGGGACGTCTTTTTCGTCATAACGTCGCGGCGAACGACGTCGATCACGCTTATCAAAACGATCACGATTTTCACGGCGGTAGCGGTCTACGTCGCGGTCGCGTCTGTCGCGATCGTATCTGTCGTGGCGATCACGTCGCTCCCTGTGACGCTCGCGACCGGGTGACAATTGCCGATTTCGATCAGGACTAGCGCTCCGCCGCATCTCCCAAACGGGCGAACGTGTTCGATTTTCACCCCAGCGGTTGGGGCGATCATCTCTGCCTCGCCACGACATAACCTGTGAACATCAAGCTTAATGAAACCTCAATACTCACAAACCGTTCAATTTGGACGCTTCGTGTCTTGCCAATTCGATTGAAACCTTTCTCTTCATTGCCCTGTACTGTTTACCTGCTGTTGATACTCCAGCTGAAAAACGCCTACGCAGATTTTCTATGTATAACAAATCTTTTATCTACCAAGAAAAATATTTCACTTAAATCTTTATAAAAATTGCGTTCTCTTAAATCAGAATTCAGAAATTTAGCCAATCGCCATATTTTTAGAGCTGTCTGAAGTGTTGCCAAATACCAACTTTATTTTTACCACGGAATAGATATAAGATAAACCTTTTTTTTCTGTTCGGTGATTTTTCTTTTTTCTGAGAACGGTTTTCGATATTGATATGAAAACAGTATATAAATTATAGGTTAAATAACCTAATAAATAATAATAATAATAGTATTGAATATACTTAAACCCATGGACCTAAAAAAAAGAGCGGACACCACCTCTCGTTACAATAACTGAAGCACCCCTAGGAAGCCAGCTCGCTAATACAAACACGCCGGCACGCACACATTCACACCATAGGAAGCCGATCGCTCGCCATTACGCTCCCAACCGCCTGCGCGTGATGTTATATGACGAAAAATAAAAGATGCCGTTCTACGTGATGAAAAGTTGTAGAAACCATAATGGTTCCATTAAAGAAAGTCAGGGAATCACCTTTCATAAGTAAGCAAGTTATTTATTCACCATAATTCTCGTTTATACTTCAATATAATTTAGCAAAACGCAACCAAACAGTGTTGTCAGTAATTTAAATTTGCAAATTACCTAAAGCAAAGTGTCCACTAGCAATAAATCTTGCACAAGTTGACTTGCGCAAGCGACTTCCAATGTGTAAACGCGAGCGCAAGTGGACTTCTGGGAGTTTTAGTGACTTGCCAAACTTGCTGCAAGTCTCACGTGTATACGGTTGTTTTGACTTTGCAGGAAGCGCTTGCGACTTTATTTTGTTCACACAATAAAGTTGGAAGTTTTTAGGGCAAGTTCAATGTTTTATGCTGGAAATTATTGAAGTAATTCCTGGATACAATTGAATGTCTTGAAACTTTGATTATACCTACATTTCAAATGTTGTATTAGTAACTTCAACATGAGTCATGAACTCATGAGTGAGAAAAAGGTATGGTCTCGCGAAGACACGGTGAAACTCATATCTTTATACGAGATTAATCCCCAATTGTGGGAAAGGTTATAAAAATAAAATTAAGAAAAACGTTGCTTTGAAATCAATCGGAAGCTACATAATCTTAAAACACAATTTGTCCAGGTTAAAAAACAAAACAAACAAAAATGTGGCCAAAGTAAGGATGAAGTATATAAGTCGAAGTGGGAATATTTTGATCTCCTAAAATTTACGTACAACAACAACAACACAATAGACGCATCTCGTATTTTTCTGCAGCTAGGCATTTTGTTTGACCGCTCTTGCGCAAGTAATTTGTATGCAATTTCTGTGGAAACGGTTCTTCAAGATCTTGCAGGAAGTTAACTTATACAACTTCTAAAAGCGGCTTGCAGATAGAAAAATTGCAGCCAGTGGAAACAAGTCGTGATAGACTTCTGCAAGAAATTGCGGAAGCTACTTGCTAGTGGACACTTGGCTTTAAACGTAGGAGTTAAATTATTTTTATCTTAATGTACTTAGCACCGTGTAAATTTATTATAATATTATAAATAAATATATTTTTTCATTAAAAATATTTACCAAAAATATTTATAGATTGATCGAATATTTTTTAAACTTTAATTATTACATAGATCAAATTGTATTTATTAGGAGATCAATATTAAAAGGCACACTTGATATAAAAACCATCAATTGTCAAAAAAGACAAATATCTAAATAAGAAGATCAAATATTATTTAGGTATACCAAATTTTATTGAGTATAAATAAAAGTTAAAAAATTATTAACATGTTACTTTGAGCTTGAATGCAGTTCATTTATAAATAATACAAACGCAATAATGAATATAAAGATTAAACAAAAAATACATAATTTATTTTAAAAGTGCTCATTTATATAAAATCAATTAGATTTTAGAGTATTACGTTGCCTTTTAGTTATTTATAATAAAATCCAAGTTCCGAGGTCACCACACCTTAAAAATGGGTAATTTTTTTCCATATGGCAATAATTTAGACACTCACACATAGTTCGCCGCCGCCATTGTGGTGCTTCAAATATTTCTTCGCGACGTTCTGTCCGCTCTTTTTTTTAGGTCCATGCTTAAACCGGTCACACTGAATCAAGGTAGTTTATACTTTATGATTGTAACAAGCATAGAGTATGACGTACATTTATTGGTAACAAGATCTAATCAAAATCAAATCAAATCAAAAGTTTTTTATTTCAAATAGGCCTTTGCAGGCTCTTATGAAACGTCTAGTTGCACGGTTCCAAAAAGTGGGTCTCATGGAGAAGAACCGGCAAGAAACTCCATGGACACTCTTTTCAACAATGGTTTAGCTTACAAAGACTCGGTTACAATAGTAATAATAATAATATCTATGGCACAGAGTACTTTTTTATATATTATGATCTATGGTAACAAGTGTCAGTGTCAAGTAACAACAGTAAAGTGTAAACACTTATAGGAGGATTGGCGGGAAAGTCATCAATAAGTAAAGGCGCGCTCTTTTTAAAATTAATTTTTAAAAATATTTTCTCTACTTTTGTTCTATTTCAAATACGTTACTAAGGTTCTACTAATAAAGGTTTAGTCCAAAATAAATAAAATGACCAAAAAGAGACGGTGGAAAGAAAATCCACCAGACCCACGGATCGGGTACTCTTCGGACTCAGACTCTGGAGAATTGGATAATGCGGACAAGTACTTAACTTATAAAGTTAAAGGATATGTCCGCAAGTATCCCGAAGATATTCCGCAAAAGGACTTGGTTGTCTTCTTAGCACATAAGGAGGAAGGCAAAGTATTCAACGACAGGGATCGTATGGCCTTGTCTAAGGGCATTCGGGAACATGGTGTGTCTGGAGTTATGCATTTGCGCTCCATCAACAAATATAAAGTCGGTATAACTTTTGATTTACCAAATAATGCTAATATGTTTATTCAAAATAAGAAATTATTAGATCATCTTACATTAATAGCCACAATACCAGCTGGAGGTACCGAAGTTACTGGAGTTCTCACTTCAGTGCCAAGCGATATGTCTAATAAGGAAATTTTTGGTCTGATAGGCAGCTCGAAAAATGTGGTACAAGTAAGGCGTTTCATGCGCAGAGTCAGGGGTGACAACGGAGCAATAACCTATGCTCCTACACAAACAGTTGCAGTTACCTTTGCCTCCCCCATCCTTCCAGAATATGTTTATTTAGATTCTTGGCGTCACGAGGTTAAAAAGTATATCCCTCCAGTTAAGCAATGCCTCAAATGTATGAAATATGGACACATAGCTAAATTTTGTCGCAACTCTGAGGTTTGCTCAATATGCACATTAAACCATAACTTTAAGAACTGCCTAACCGATTCACAAAATGCAAAATGTGTCAATTGTAACGGTAACCATATCGCCATCTCTATTCAGTGTCCTTTGAAAAAACAAAAAATTGAAGAAAACAAAATTAAAACAAAGAGTGTAAACTATTCTGAATTATTTAATCCAAATGCTTTTCCAGCTCTTTCTGCTCGAACCTTAGAAGTACAAATAAACAATTTAATGAAATCTAACACATTTATCAACACTTTAGTTGAAACAATTATTAAAATAGTCAGTAATAAAGATATACCAGTAAATACAACATCAATTAAAGAAGTATTAAAATCTACCTTAAGTAACAAGTTCCCATCTGCCTCATAATGGATTTGTCATATTTAAATATCATTCAGTGGAATGCTCAAAGCCTCAACAGTAATAAACATATATTTAGTAATTTCCTCTATACACATAATATTGATATAGCTATAATTAGTGAAACATGGCTTAGGCCTGAACAAACTTTTAAAATAAGTAATTACAACATAGAAAGGAATGATTGCGGTAACATACATAATGGAGTCGCAATTATAATTCATAAAAACATAAATTATACAAAAATTGACACATATTTTGATAATTCATTACAAAATATATGCATTAAAATAGCAGTTAACAACAAATACTTATATATAGTAAGTTTTTATAGTCCCTTAAACTCAGTTCCTGTCTTCAATAAAGATAAATTTGAGCAATTATTGAGGTCTATTCCTCAACCTTTCATATTTGCTGGTGATTTTAATGCACATCATACTTCTTGGGGATGTAACTATGACTCTCCACGAGGACGTAAACTTTTAGATGTCTTCGATGAAAACAACTTAGTTTTGCTCAATAGTGGTCAACCAACAACTGTAGGTTCTACAACATGGCGTCCCAATGCTCTTGACCTGACATTGGTCTCTTCATCTCTTGCATGTAATTGTGAATGGAGTGTAAACGATAGTCCTCTTGGTAGTAGTTATCATATTCCTGTTTTAATAAAAGTAGTAATTAGTGAAAATCATAACAATAATTTGAATGGGGGAAATTGTTCTAATGCTATGCATTTGCCTCTCTATCCCAACTATAAGTTAGTTAATTGGCAGAAATATAGCAACCAGGTTGATGATTTGTTAGTTGATCTAAAAATAGATAGATTAAATCCTCTTGATTCATATTTACATTTTTGTACAATTTTACGCAAAGCTGCTTCTAATTCTATTGCAAATAGTTCAAACCGTAAACCTACCAGTAATACCATTGATTGTTCTCTTTTTAAGAATAAAGGTAAAAAGTCCCCTCTCCCTTGGTGGAATCAAAAGTGTACTGAAGCTGTATTAAACTTCAAAACTGCATATTTAAATTTTAAAAATGATCCAAAAGAAGAAAACTATATCCATTTTAAAAGACTTAGAGCTGTAAAAAAGCTTGTCATAAAATCAGAAAGACAAAAAAGTTGGTTTTCTCTATGTGAAACTTTTAATAGGAATACACCAATATCTGTCATATGGAAATTCATGCGTAAATACAACAAAACATATATTTCCAATAATTGTGACAATGATACATGGATATTAGATTTTTTGCAGAAGTACACACCAGACTATGTATCAAACACTATGTCAAATCACAATAATAACAACATTAACTCCAGTAATAGGTTTCTTGTCAGTCCTTTCACAATTAATGAATTAATATCAGCCATAACCTCAAGAAGAGATACTGCTTATGGTCTTGATGGAATACCCTATATTCTACTTAAAAAAATTAGCATTGCCAGTTTAGAATCATTTCTAAATATACTGAATTTAATGTGGGATAAAAACATTATACCAGAAGAATGGAAAAAGGATTGTCTTATACCAATTTTAAAACCAGACAAGCCTAAGTTTTGTCCCGATTCTTATCGGCCCATAGCACTTACTTCCTGTGTTGGTAAATTATTTGAACAATTGTTAAAACAACGATTAGAGTTTTATGTAGAAAATAACAACATATTACCTTCCAATCAATTTGGTTTTCGTAGAAAATTTTCTGCCAGGGAAAGTATTTGTCAACTACAGCTTGATGTTCGTAACTCTTTGTCGGATCGTAAAAATCTGGTAGCTGTATTTTTTGATGTAGCAGGTGCATTTAACAGTGTTAATATAGATATTCTTTGTCATGAATTATTATTGTTGGGAATTCCTGCACAATTTACAAATTGGGTAAAAAAATTCTTAACCAATAGGGAAGTATTTGTTAAATTAAATAGACATCTTTATGGTCCTAGACTTTCATTCAAAGGAGTATGTCAAGGAGGGATACTATCCCCACTTTTATTTATATTGTACATTCATAGATTAAATATAATCCTAGGATCCCAAGTTAAAAATCTTCAGTTTGCAGATGATTTAGTTATATACACATCAGGGAAAAATCAGTCGGAAGTAGTTCAAATTATTAACAATGCTTTAACAAATCTGTACAAATATTTTACTTACCTTGATCTTAATGTGAATCCATCTAAGTCTAAAGTCATTGTATTTGGCAAACAATCGCGTGACATGCCTACCATACTATACAATTATTATTCTTTGCCGGTCTCGCTTGAAGTAAAATTTTTGGGAGTTATTTTTACTCATAAGTTAACTTGGAATAGTTACGCTAAGCACATAATAACTAAAGCAAATAAAGCCTATAACATCTTAAAATCTCTTTCAGGTTCATACTGGGGCGCTGATCCTAAAATTCTGTTGTTGTTGTACAAATCATTAGTTCGTAGTCATTTTGAGTATGGTTTTTATTGTTTCGCTGCAGATACTAGTGTTGTAAATAGTTTAGATCTTTTGCAAAACAAATGTTTACGTCTAATAACAGGAGCTTTCAGAAGTACTCCTATTAACGCATTGCAGATTGAATGTAATATCCCACCGTTAGCCATTCGATTCAACTATTTAAAAGAAAAATTCTTACTTAAACTTTATAGTGTATGTGGTAATCCATTTTTGATCAATTTGTTACACTCTGCATCTCATTCAAATGTTAAATCATTTTATATGCTGCAAGGTCTTCAAAATTTCACTGATTTTATAGAAAATACAAACATTCATCAATCTAAGCATGTCTTGCCATGTTACGAGGGTTCTTATAGTGGTAAATTTCCAGCAATTAATATAGTTATAAAGAATAAAGAAGATTTATTTTCAAAAGAAGAAGTAAATGCAATGCTATCAGAATGGTTAGATCATAAATTTATTTATACTGATGGATCCAAAAACAGTGAATCCGTGTCTTTTGCTATTTATGAGCCTTCCTCAAAAGTAGGCATAGGTCAGAAAATCAATAAAGATGCAAGTATATTCACAGCGGAAGCTGTCGCTATCTTAAGTGCTTTGAAACATATTGAGAATTGCTATAGAGAGCACACAAAATGGGTTGTTGTAAGTGATAGTATGAGTGTTCTACAAAATTTAGCAAATAATCATCTAAATGCTCATACTAATTATGTTATATTCTTAATAAAACAGTTATGGGTTGAACTAAGTCATTTAAATGTAATAATTAATTTTGTGTGGGTGCCTTCGCACATTGGTGTTCAAGGTAACGAACATGTTGATTACTTGGCTAAACAAATTGTAAAGTCAGGAGATTCTCCTATTAATATTAGTATTCGTATTCCTTATACAGATGCAATTAGTTTAATCAAACAGCGGATGTGCCAAGCATGGGGAAAACATTCATATTATTGCACAAACGTTCAAAACAAAGGAACTTGGTTCGCCGGTCTCGATGTCCAAATAAATTCTACACCTTGGTTTTGCAAGCACAAAATATTCACAAACAAGAAATTTTATACAACTATTTCTCGCATGCGTTTTGGTCATTGTCGTTTAAATTACCATCTTCATCGTATTAAAATGGTTGATTCTCCATATTGTGTCTATTGTCAATCATCAAAAGTACAATCACTACATCATATCTTCTTTGAGTGTTCGTCTTTCAACATTCAGCGCCTTGTGTTGTCTGATGGGCTTTTAAAAATTTACAATAAAGTTGAAAGTATCCCGCATTGCATTCAGGAGTTACTTAAAAATGCCTCAACTTTTATATTTTTGTACAGATTTGTTATTGAAACTGTTAACGATATTTAAAATTATATTTATGTACTCTTTGTTACAGTAGTAAAATAATAGGTTAATAAGTTAATTATAATATTAAAGCTGTAAATATATTTTTTCTAGTAAATAAGGTTTTTCAGAATTTTTAAATTAGATTCTCCGTCACCACTCTTCGGGAGTCCTGACGGACAAGATAACGGGATTTGTAAATGGAAATGTGCCTTTTCTACTCTTTGTTGGGTAGTAATAAATAAAGAATTGTACGTACGATACGTATGTAAAATCGGATTGAACAAAATGTATTTAACTGAGATTTTAAAATTAAATGACATACGTCAGACTTATGGCCGCGTGGAAATAAAGATATGATAATAACTACTTATATTACGAAAAATACTGGATATTGGAAGATTCCGTCTTTGACGGGGGTCGTCATTAATTAAAAGAAGAAGTACTATATTACGATACATATAAAGGATAAGAAACGTAAGACATAAATAAGGAGAGATAAAAGGGAAAAAAATAACATAAGACAAGGCGGTATGGTCGAAAGACTTTAGCCTGCCCTATGGGCAAAAAAAAAAAAAAAAAAAAAAAAAAAAGTAAACACTTATAATATTATATAAATATAGTATATATAATGTACTCCATGTACTCTGTGTATTATACTCTTTGCAGTAAACAAGCTTGAATAGTGATTAATTTTCATAAAAGTACCTACTTTTGGAATTTGGTTTCCTTGAATGGAATATATATTTTATTGTTTCATCTGGGTAAGTTTAGTTTCAAAGAATTACTAATTTTCATAATTGTATTGGCTAAATGGGTTATGTTATGTATAGGTTTTTTAATTTTCTGTGCGTATCTTGTATATAACTGTTAACTTAATAAATGGTAAACACATTTATTACTAAATTTTACGGAAATAGGTAGTATCAACAATTTACTTTGGCTTACAGGTGGTGTACAAATAGACCGGTCAAAAATGCAAATGGCAAATTGGTGGACCCGTGCTGAGTTATTGACAGGTACGAAATTAGACTATCTGATAACTTTAATTTCCTTCATATTTCGGAATGTATGAGATTGACTCTTTCTCTATTAAGTGGAGATGTTTGGAGTGACATGAGGAGAATATTCTCCTAAACTGTAACATACTAAAATAAAATCTATGCTTTTTGAAACAGCAGTTCTATTTGAATATTAATATTTACTGTAGTGGCCTTATTAATTATTCCACTTCACTTATGTAGGTTTTATTCCACACTACACTGCCATTCGCTTACTTAAGTTTTATTCCACTATATTCAATTCTATAGTTTTAAAATTTATAAAAAGATCTTGAGATGGGTGAGTAGTTGGGTAGCTTTTTCAATCAAATTTTGTATAAAATACACCATCTCCAATAACCATGAATATGACCAATCAGTAAAGTACATAGTTTAAAATATTATGATATTTATTGGGTGTGACCTTTGTAATTATTTCATGTATATATGTTTTTTTTTTGTTCTAGGTTACACTCAATGAATATCATAATACTGCTGAAAAATTCAGTATATAAAGAAACTTTTAGATATGAATATGATGCATTGACTTTTTATAATATTGTGATTTAAATATGAATCTGTGATCTCCTCAAGTATTTGTGGAAAGAAAACTTTTAAAACAATGAATGACAGCTCTAATGAATCAAACCATAGTTCGGATTGTACATGTGTTTTCCAAAAAGCATTTATAGAAGCTTTGGAACGATTGCCTCAGCTTTGGGACCCGACTGATATCAATTTTAAAAACAAACGTAAAAAAACTGAGGCTTTGGAAAATTTATTAGCATTACAAAGAAAGACTAATGCAAATGCGACTAGAGATCTTGTTCGTAGGAAAGTTCACTGGTTAATATCAAACTATCGACGGACATTGAAACAATTGGAATGTGCTAAAGAGAATGGTGAGGATTTTAAACCTAAATGGCAGTTTAAAGCTTTACAGTTTTTACATAAACGAGAAAGCTCAAAGGATAATAGTGTAAGTTTCATAAGAAATGTATGGTCTAATGATTTCTCTCAGTTCTAATGATTAAATTTAAGGTTTTTAATGATGATCGCTTAAAACCTATGTCGACTTCCCTTTGCTCAATTTAAGGTAGCAGTGTAAAAATCTATTAGATAAGATCTATTAGACAGTTAATGATTATCTGGAAGATAAAAACGCATGAAGTGCTGTAGCTCAGCAGGCTAAATTATTGTTATACAAAATAGTTATGAATGTTCATTTTTGTATTTGCATTCAACATTTGATTTTCAAAAAGAGTAACTACAGACTTTCTTTATAAATTACAGCTACCAGCTTTTTCAAAATTGACGACTCATAAAATACTTGAATGAAGTTATATGTCAATTTGGACTGATATCATCACATATGAAGAAGACTTTAACCTATATTTTCTTTATCCAATATTCAATTTAAAAATTAACTCTTTGAATTTAAAAATATTGCAGTTGTTTATATTTAGTTGAAATAAAATCAATTATCTATTACTTAACTACCATTTTTTGTATTAAATTAAAGTTGACGCTTTTTATATACCACACTTTCTGCCAATTAATTTATGAATAGGTACAATAATAATCTTATTAGTTTCAATATCTAAAGTTGTTTCAATTAATCACTTATAATTATTATTTCTGCAGCAGCTATGTGATGAACTCTTAATAAAACCTGATCAACATAATTATGAATCAGACGAGCACACCAACTATGAGACATTTGCCTGTGCGTGTGACACTCGAAAGATCTTTATCGAAGCTCTGGAAAAATTACCTGAACTGTGGGACCCCACGCATGTGCACTACAAGAATAAAAGGAAAAGGAATGCAGCATTAGACTCTTTATTGGCCGTAGAGAGGAATTCTAACCCGCAAGCCTCGAAAGACTTTGTACGAAGGAAAGCTTACTGGTTGATATCGAACTATCGGCGTAGTTTGAAGCAAGTAGAAAATGCGAGGCAAACGGGAGAAGTGTATCGGCCACAGTGGCAGTTTAAAGCCTTACAGTTCTTACATAAGAGAGAGAGGCTCAAGGAAAATCATGTAAGTATGGTCAGACGTGTGGGTCGGCATTTCAATGAGTTTTGGAAGGGTGTTAGAGGGGCAGAGGAGTGGAACAACCACCAAATATTGGAGTCTAACAACTTACCTTTTGTAAGATATTAAGGGTCAAAGTTGGATAGGTAATATACAAGAAAAATTCCCAATAAAATCGCAAGTAGATAGCCTCTCGGTAACATGCTCGCTTGCGGAATTTAAGGTTCGATTAATCGGGTTCGAGACCTGACAACGTTTTTTAAATAATAGTTCACAAAATAACGTAAGTTTATTTCATAATTTTGTGAAATACTTGCTTAGACACAATAAAAGCCACTAAAACATTGTATGCTCAGTTTCAGCCACTTTTTAGAGATTTCCCAAAATATTGTTTTTTAAATATATCCTATAAAACCATTTATATTTTCAGACCAAAAATGACCCTGAGCCTTCAGATGATGAATATGAATACGAATACCTTGACCTCCCTGATGATGACCTCCCGTCCACGACCACTGACCCACACACACCAAACAAACGGATCAAGATTGATGTAGATTTGAATGGAGATGAAGATGAAGAAGCGAGTTCCCTCGGCATGCCCGTGGACCCCATCGCTTACGTCTGGTCGGAGAAGCTGAGGAGCTTAGATCCCACTCAAAGAATTTTTGCCGAGAAAGCAATCAATGATGTCCTGTTTGAAGCTCAACTGAACAATTTACATCGAAACTCAGTACAGATTATTGTGGATTGATCCAGTATTGGTTTGATGCTAGCACTACTGTCCTCGCAGGCTGCTTATGATTTGTCAGTAATTCTTACGGCTTTACTTAGACAGATATTTTTATGGAAAATTGAAGATTTTGCCTCCGTGGTCGGAACCAGATTGAAAAAAAAAATGAAATGAAAAATTATTTATAATTAACCAATAAGTTTTTACAAAAAGGTTGACCGTTGTTGGGACATCCTTTTAAGTAAATTTATATCTGTGCCAGGATGTACCGCTCTTCCATACAAGATTATTACAAGATCGGAGATTATGGATTCAATTTCCTTTAAATACTTACAAAAGGTTGGAGTTAGAAGGTATGAGGATGAGGCAGAGTTTTCGATGAAAACTCCCAGATGGCTTAATCTCTTCCGACCGACATCAACTTACGAACGAAATTATCGTTATATTTCAACTAATTCACACATATACCTAAACCTTCCTGAATAAAACTACCAAAAAAATCCTAATGAAAATTCGTTCAGTAGTTTTTGAGGTTATCGCGAACAGACAGACGCCGGAGGACTTTGTTTTATAATATGTAGTGACACATCGATAACGAATAAACAACATGTCTAATGATAAGCCTTTTAATTACCTTCCTGCACCACTCGAGTGTATGTCTGTTAGCATTTCGCCGGTTCCGCAGAACAAAATGATAACTGATTTACATTTATATGGTAATTATCATTTTGTTCTCCGGAACCGGCGATTTATGTTTGTTTGTGACCTGTCCGGTGTCCTTGGAGTCTGGACAACCAGACTTATAAATATACTCGTACAGAATGAATTCATTAATATTGTAATGCAGAATGCAGTAAAATCATTGAGACATCGACACAAGCTATGTGTTGAAAACAATATAAGGCCGACAACGCATCTGAGACCTTTGAGTCGCGGATGTCCATGGGCGGTGGTGATTACTTACTACCAGGTAACCAACCTGCTCGATTGTCCGCTCTGAAATAAAAAAAAACAATGAGTTAAGGTTTAATAGATAAATAATAAAAGCCTTTTAATTCCTTATACAACATATTTAAATTTAGACTGAATAATATTTCTTAGTCAATTTTAAATTTAAGTACATTAGTAAGTTTTTGTGATAAGGACCTCTACGAGTACTTGTACCATTTGTGGCT
Organism: Anthocharis cardamines; assembly: GCA_905404175.1. Classification (NCBI taxonomy): domain Eukaryota; kingdom Metazoa; phylum Arthropoda; class Insecta; order Lepidoptera; family Pieridae; genus Anthocharis; species Anthocharis cardamines. The sequence continues at coordinate 8,577,917 of FR989974.1, forward strand.
TGTGACTTTCAGCAGGGACTGTAACCGGTTAATTTTTATTTTCCAAAATACGTGTCTGACTGAGATACCATTATATTAGTTTTAAAGAGTAATACACACTAAACTTACCACAGTAATTTTTTTCATTAAATATCAATAAAAACGAAAGAATATTAACAAAAACCTTTATTACACCAGTATAACTCCCATAGTAAATTAACCGGTATTCAGTCCCTGCTTACAAGCAATTCCGGTGAGGGGGACGAACGTCCGGCCGTCAGTCTGTGCCGTTCATACTTTACTGGACGAAGGACCTGTGCTGCTTCTACACTCTAAAATACTGAAAACTTAATACTCTTCTATCAACTCCAGAGTGTAGAAGCAGCACATTGTCTGTCATGGCGCTTTGCTACAGAATTAAATAGAAAATAATGTTTACAAGTCTAAGAATTCTAGGTTTCATATTAGAACAGCAGTAAGGCCTCAATTTTGCCAGAAATGATTATTACGAGATAGTAGCCAATGATGCGCTGTCGACCGATTTCTTATTTCAAGCATTCAGAAATCCATAGACTGATACCGGCACATGTAATATGGACTTACGGTTTTCTATCTATGTACGGTGCTTCGTTACCCTATCTGCATTTCGTTATTTCTCCCATCCCTGTAATACCCGAAGTGACCAGACGTGGGGAAGACGTGCTTACAGAAAATTATTAACATGTCAACCCGGCGGGACTAGAACCCGCGATTCATGGGAACGCAAGGCGTTCAACCAAACGTCAATTTAGGAAAATGGACTAATTCTATTCGTGGATGATTCCTCGCATATCTCTGGTGTATATGCACAATAATGGGTACGCTTCAGGTTTAAATAAAATTTATATGTTCACTTATAAGAAAAAAATAATATTTATATAAGTAGGTACTTAGTATTAATAGAACAACGGAACAATTATTATTGCTAGTTTAAAAAAATAAAAAAATTGTGTGTGTGTACCAGAGTACACAGGTAAGAAGTGAAACTTCTTTTATCATTGTTCTTAATATTACATTAAATTCTTTACGTCACTATTATACTAAACTTTGATAAAAAAGCAACATGGCGCGTAACCGAAAAACGTGACGATTTTTTTTTACACTGCTACAAAATTTCTCCCATACGTCGATAAAGAAGTTTCACTTCAAAGATGGCGCGTAACGGAAAAATGTGACGCGTAACGAAAAAATGTTACACTAATTTTTTTTCCAACCCCGATACAGTAGTTTCACTTCAAAAACAGATTTTAGAACGAAGTCAGTCTCCGTGTTGTAATAAAAATATAAATTCTGCTGTTAATTGCTGCAATTTTAAAAATGCCAATAGAATTTGACTTCCATTCATCCCCGGATAACTCATTGTGCAACCTAGCTCTCAAACCTTACCTTACTATAATTAGTTCGGGCTGCTGCAGCTGGTGATGTCAAATTATATTTGGACGCTGTTAATTCGGTTTTATTAAACTTCTTTTAAAAAGTAACAGAAATAATAGATTTTTTTGTAATTATTACTATTACACTAAATGTAGTTTTTCTTGGTAGCAATCAAAGTAATAGAATTTAGTGCAATATTGTTAAATATTCTAAACATGTTAGGGTTTCGTGACCACTAGTTTTTTCAATATTTTTGCTATTAACACGATTTAAATGATATATATCTCTTTTGAAATATGTACTCCAGCTCATAAGTTAACGATTGGGACCAAAATGTACATTTTTATTAATTTGTTTACACTGTATTGCTTAACAGCGTCCATTTGTGCCTGGTGTGGTTTGTTCTGTGGCTGTTCATGTCATGCTATCCCACTGGCGTTATGCGAGCGTTAGCGTTTCTTCAATGTCTGCGAAGAGACAACGTTGCGTTTATTGACATCTAACAGTTGGAGAAACGCCAACGCTCGCATAACGCCAGTGGGATAGGGGCCTAAGCTGTCGGTTTTCTGACCACCGAAGGGGAGCACGAGGGCTGCGCCGCGTCGCGCATGTGGCGCAGCGCGTGCGCAGTGCTGGCCGCGCCGCAGTCGGAGCGCGCCTGGGGGGACGTGTCGGCCGCCTCGCCGCCCGACTCCGTGTGGCACTCGCTGCGGAACTGCGTCGCGTACCAGGTACGTGTCGTGTTGAGGTTTGGGCATATGAAAGAAGGAAGCCGGGACACCTGCCGTGCGCATCGATTAGTGGCGGATTTACACATTTCCAAGGTGTAGGCTATTGTCTATTCGTAAATGAATATAATATACAGAGTCCGATTACTGGTTCGGGGCGGCGAGCTGGGTGTATTGCTATAGGATATACAAGTTTGATATTTCGTTGAATGACATACAGAATTCTTTTTGATTTCCATAAGACACGTAAAAATAAAATTGGTCCCCAAAGACGCCCCTAAAATCTGCCGCCCTAGGCTCAAGCCTACTCAGCCTACTGGTAAATCCGCGACTGGCATCGATGGGCCGTGGGGACGATCCTACCGGGATGACATGATTATAATTTTCTGTAAGCATGTTTTCCCCATGTCTGGTAACTTCGGGCATTGATCGGGTGGGAGGAATATCGTTCATAAATGGAAAAACCGTGAAGTGCATAATATTGTGCGTTTCGGTTTTTATTTTATTTTACTATTTTTATTTAATGGTTAATTAACCGCATTTTATGCTTGTTACGTTTATGTTAAATTTCAGGCAATAAGAAGTTGTAATTGTTTTGTTTATGTAAAAATATGACACTCATTTTTTGGAGCAGTTGTATAAAAAGCACAAATACAATAGGTACCAAATTTATAGATTAACATTCGGATAATTAACCGTTAATAACTGCATTTTATAGGTTATTAACTAAAGATTTGAGTAAATAACGTTAGCTAACGGACCTTTTACAACTACACTCTTTCTCTAACATAAAGGGCCGACCAGTCTCTTAGTGGTCGGGAACACTTTGATAGCGCGATTCAGAATTGTTGACGTCTTTGTAATGATTGTAGCCCCTGATAGATGTTCCTACAGGCATGTAAAGGGGATGGTTGGAATGGAAAAGTGGGAAACAGGCGAGCTAGGCAAAAGTACCTCGATGAAATCGAGTATGTTCAAAAAGGCCTGGTCAGAAGTACTCGAAATGAACGTAAGCGTTAATAAAAGTAGAAGAAGCGAAAGTTGTATGCAAGGATCGGAGCATATGGAGTTTCGTGATCCCGTTCTCTATCTATCCCAATGGGAAACAATTTATTATTATGTATGTATGCAATTTCTCGCTCAAGGACGACACAAGACTTCTTCTTCTTCTTCAGGTGCCTCTCTAATTAATGATTTGGCTGTCAGCGATTTAAATTTGTCTCTATCCCTGACTGAACAGTTCAGCGGCGCTGGTGATTCCCGTCCATTCCCTTATGTTGTGGAGCCACGATTTTTTCTGCGGCCATCACTTCTCTTTCAGGCCACTTTTCCCATGATTATCAGTTGCAAAAGGTCGTACCTTTTGTGTCTTAATACATGTCCTAGGTATGCAACTTACTTTTTCTTTATGGCCATTAAAAGCACAAGACAGTGCCGCGATGTTTGATGTGATGCTCGTCGCTCGCCAGGCGGGGGTGTGGCAGAGCCTTCTGCTGAAGGGCGTGCGGGACGCGGCCCGGCCCGCCGCCTTCAAGCTGGCCATGGTGCTGCGGCACTCGCCCTCGGAGCTCACCGTGCGGCTGCTCGCCGACCTGCTGCGCTCGCACCCGCAAGCGGTACAGGAGAAAACGTTTCCGTACCAGCTATATCTTATATTGCAAAATATGCTTTTTTATATATAGTGACATCTTAACGTGAACCGTATAGACATAGTACTTCTGACATACTCTTACATTATCGTTCGAGCCGGATATGAACCGTCGACCTATGGAAATTTTGGTAACCAACAAAATGAGCTTTTTGCATGTTTAATACTACATTGTATGGTTTCAATTATTCTGTGTTCGAAATAAATAAAAAAACACGGTGGGTATACCAGTTAGTAACTGATCGCTGTCCGTAGCAAACAGCGCCGCAGAGCTTCATAATAAAAACTTAATACGACTCCGTTATTTTATATCTGGCTTAGACATGGGCGTTATCAGATATTTCTGGTAACCGCTACCTAACCGCTATTTGGTTTTAATATCGGTATTGATAACCGTTGTCGAATATCGGTATCTGCGCCCGCCGTGTTTTATTATATCTGTTATATCACGCATTGTTGGTTACCTAGCTAGTTAATATTAAAGCTATCTAACTACATTAGCTACTTGAAGTAACCAAATGTACTTAATGTTTTAGTTTTTTTGAAATTTATATTGGCGATTTCCCTTCACGCTTTTCATAGGACTAGCACAATTTTTATAGTAAGTACAATAATTTTTATTGTACTTTCTATTTCACTACTTCAATTTTCTCAACTCAAAATTAATTCAAAACTAATTATATTTACGTAAGCAATACAAACTAATTATTACAAAACAAGTACTCGAAACAATAATATATGTGCTTTAAAATCAAAACAAATCTGCCGCGTAAATATTCAGTGAGAGAATGACCATTTTAAAATTATTATAAGTGCCAAACCAAAAACTACCTTATCTGTGCGATCATAGAGTTTAATGTATGGCGTTTTGTAGGTCGAGCTATAATGAACCAGCGATCACGGGACGCGCATGTCACGTGATCGCGTGGCGGAATATTCGCTCCATCTCGTTTTTGCATATTGAGGCTCGCTTAGAAAAAGAGAGAAAGCATAATTATTTTAGCTATCGCTTCGCCGGCACCAACTGACTTCTAACAGTTGACAATAGAATCGTTGACCAACCAGACTAGCGGAACTCGCCGCGGTTAAAGAAATATTTGATACGCTGAAAACGGCTACGAGATGTGATAGCGCCGCTACGTTAGTTACAGGCTTGGTAACTGTTTTTAGCTACGTTTTGCTATAGCCGACACATGTCTAATCTGGCTGCAATTGTATGTGACAGCAAACCGTGTGTCTCTTTCAGCAAGATCTAACAACATATATCCTAGCGCTGTTAACGGACGACTCGCCCTGTTGCGGCTCCTGCAGGGAGGATGGGGATGAGGACGAGGACGAGGATGAAGACGGAGACGAGGATGGGGATGGGGATGGTGATGGTGAAGGCGATAGGGACGAGGATGGCAATGGTGATGGGGAAGGGGACAGGGTCGAGGATGGCAATGGTGATGGCGAAGGGGACAGAGACGGGGATGAGGAGGTCGACGGAAGCGGGGAGGGAGAGGGAAGCGGGGAGGGCGAGGGTGAGGGAGAGAGCTCCGGGGAAGGGCCGAGCGAGGGAGCACCTCTCAGGTAGGAACGGTACAATAGAATTAGCATCCATCAACGTAGTCTTGCCACGGAATGTTAGACTTGATATCTGCCAAAAAATAAAATATAACGCAACATAAAAAAACATATTTGCCAAAAGATATTGTTTTTAAACCCCAATTAAAAACTAATTGTCACTTTCCTCTTACAAAACGATTTTTCGGAGATCCTAAATAGTTGCCGCCCTAAATTTACAACGCAAACACTCTCCAGGGACCTGCTGCTGTTCGGCGACTGCGAGCTGGCCGTGCTGGCCGCGTCGCGCGTGGAGTACGACGCGCACGCCAAGCGGCAGCGCGCCGAGTACAGCGCCATCACGCCGCGCCACTACGTCGAGCTCCGGATCAAGGTGACCCGGCGGCCGCCCGACTGCCCCCCCCTCCACACACACACACACACACACACACTCATGTGCATTATAAAACAATAAAAGGATCTAAGATCAGTGAAGACTCTCGAGGTATTTATTCCAAACAGTGACTACACGACTGGGTAGAAAACATTTTTTTTAGTTTAAATTCGCTAACGGTGCCCTCCGGCCCACCCCGGTTCCAGATGCTGAACCAGCTGATCCAGGCCCCGAAGGTGTACCAGACGCCGGAGTTCGAGTGCTTCGAGGGGGCCGCGCGCGAGAACGTGGAGCGCGAGATCTGCACGCTGCGGGAGCACCTGCTGACCGGCCGCCACGACTAGGGCTACTGGGGGGCGCCGCCCGCCCCCGCCGCGCCCTGAGCGGGCCCGGCTGCACGCTGCGGGAGCACCTGCTGACCGGCCGCCACGACTAGGGCTACTGGGGGGCGCCGCCCGCCCCCGCCGCGCCCTGAGCGCCCGGCTGAGACGAACGATCGAGTGCAAAGAGAAACTGTATTATCAGCTCGATAGCGCCAGTCGCCACTCCTGTCCTGAGGGTGTGTTGTTCTAACCGTACAGTGAAATTCATATCATTCGTGTGAGCTGACTCACCCGGCGCAGTGAAGCGTGCCGACGCAATTGCGCGGCGCAGCGCAGTGTTACACGTGTCTAGCTCACTCGAATTGTCTATGACTGTTATCTATGTAGACTAAATTACAATATAGAAAGATGTGTGGCAGCCCCATTCGGTATCCCAACAGTGGTGTTAAGTTACAGAACAGTGATACATTAAATTAAAAATGTAGGCTAAGTTAGTATTAATGTTCATAATATGTATTATTAGGTTACATTTAAAGATGAAACTTTATTTCGGTAATATTATTTTTTTATAATACTATAATGTTAATATTACTTTATTTAATAAGAACTTAAAGTATAGGTAAGTTGAATTGCGGAATACTGAAACGATAATCAAAATGGTGGTCTCCTCAAATACACTATACATTGTGCGTGTGTGTGTGTGTGTGACAGGGACGGATATACTTTTAATGTTCATTGCGTTGTACTTTTTTTTGCAAGATTGGTATGAATTTATATAATTTGCGATAAGGAAATCGTATTAACTATTATTATGTTACGATTATGATAATTTAACACTGCCTAATTCTATAAATCTATTGTAAAATTAACATTATATCACAACAATAAGATTGACCCATTCTTTTCAATATGTAGTACTCAGTTTAAGAACCTAGTTGTATACGAAAGGGCGACACGATACGGACCCGCCTCAACAATATTGTAGACTCAGGTTTCAGTGTAACTACGAGTACATCGAACTCTTATTTTATTTATTTATTTGGAAACAACAAACTGTTGTCAGTAGTTGCGGCCTTATTGATTATACTAGTTGAAGTTTAGTCACGCTAGTTAATATATTGATTATATTATAAGAGAAAAATAGGAGATAGATATTGTGAGTACAAATAGGGTTAAGTTTGAAATACCTATTTTATCTAAGAGATGTTTTTAACAAAAATATATATTCTATTGTCGTTTGAGACTATATAATTAAATAAAACTTATGGTATTATAGGGTAAAGTCGGGATAGATGCCCCACATTTCAATTTATCCTCATAACAACTAAACTATACACACAATTTTAAAACTTTCTTAATTTCTTGTTACTATGATCCTTTATCTACCATACTAGATATGTCTATTTCTTTTTGCATAATAAATCAATAAGATATTTAGCCTTAAAAATACCTCTATTAAACGGGATAGACGCCCGATGCTTGGTATAGGTGCCCCAGTGGCTGAGACGGTGGTAGGGATAGATGCCTTTAACAATAAAAGTCACGTACATAGTTTAGAATTAATAAATAATCTTTATTTTGACATAATATTAAAAAATATATATATCTTATTATATATTTTCAGTAATTCTCGATACAAAATTCGTCACCTGAGTGCTTGTTTGGTCTATCGACCAAATTTATCAAAAATGACCTTTGAATACAGTATTATTAAGATTTAAATTTCAATCCTGTTGATTAAGAAAGATTTAAAACTTTTTGATTTTAAAACAACAAAAACATAATTTAAATTATATTTTGGCACGACACTGTAATAAAATGTTTGTGCTTGTTTGTTCTTTGTCCAGATATCCTTAATTATTAGACAAGTTAAGTGCTTGAGTGGTCTATGTCCACGCAAACGACCAATTACAGCTCGCGATTCCATGTCCGCCATTTTTTTTCGATTTGTCACTGTGACACAAGAATCACGTTGTCGCTTATGGAAAAGTTTATAAAAGCATTTAAATTGATGAGATTTTGTACCTTAAGTTTTTTGAGGTTTTAAGTTTTAAAAATCTGTAAAAAAATGTAAGTTTATAACAATTGAGTAAATCAAGTATATAAGCTTTTTTATATATCATGTGATACGATACAATATTTTTATAAGGTATATATATTATATCTAAGAAACTATGGTCAGATCTTTTTCAAACATCTAACCACTCTAGGAAAGAAGTAAATGGCAAAAATAACAGTAAAAGTGATTTTTAAGCAACATCTAAAGCAAAACGCGAAGATTTTTTTTTATCCTGTACATGTCACTTTCATGTGAAAAGTATATTAATAAAATATATTAGGTATTAAATTATTATTTTTTTCTCCTGCAATACATTTTTTTATTAGCATCTTTAACCTCAAAACTTTTAATACTAGTCAGTTATTCATGCTAAAATACTAAAACAATTAATAAACCTATTTTAGTTATAGTGTTCCTATTTAAGTTTCTTAGGAATAATGAAAAAAAAAATCATGTTTGGTCTATCTCCACAAAAAAACCTGTAAAATATGGTTAATTAACAACCTTAACAACCATAGGTGAAAATTATAACAATCAATACAAATAAAGACTTTCAAATATTTAAATTAGAGCTTTTTTTTCTTCATATAGATCAAAAAAAACTTCTCCTGTAAAATGTTACGTAATGTTAGATAGACGAAACAAGCACCCGGGTGACGAAATAGTAAGTTAAAAAAAAATGGAGTTTAACAAGTTCTATTAGTCTCAAAAGCGGTCATTTGATGGCTTTGGTAATTTCCAACCATTTGAAATTATGCCTTATTTGCATTTTTTCGGAAAAATGATATGCAAGAGTACGAACTACCTTGCGTTCTGGGGAAAAACCAGATTTTTCGAGTCTTTGTATACGAGGGACAAGTCGATTTTCTTTGTCGAAACTAAGAATTCCAACCAAACTAAAATTCGAAACCAAAAAATATGTATGACAAAGGACGAATCGGTGGGCGTCCATACACACTTTCAATAACAATAATTAGGTACAATATATCTTGGTACATACCTCAAATGTTCGGCGAATGTATGCGTCTTTGTGGTATGTCAGTCAGTATTATATTATATTAAATGAGGGCGCCCTTAAGAGGATAATTTTAATATTTACAAATTAAGAATAAATGAAAAAAAGGGAAACTAGAAATATGTTTAAGACAATTTCAATCGCTTAACTAAATTTTTCGAAACCAGACTTCCCTGTGCCCCAGAATCTAATATCGCGCGCGCGGATACCTGCTCTCCCAATGGAGATCCGACGCAAACCTGAGCGGTGGGCAACAAAACAGTGAGAGGAGAAGTTGAGGTTTCCGAGGAAAGGGGCATGTGCCCTAGTCAATAATCTTCTTGAGAACCCCGTTTACTTAAACGAGGCCACTCAGAATAATTCAAAGGTCTTCTTTCTTCAGGTAGGTTTGTCACGCGCCTACCCTTTTTAGCTTCTCGGCCTCCGTTGGGTCAATCCAAGATGTTAGCTGAAAAGAGGTTAGCGTCTATGGAGAGACGAATGAGAAGGGATTCAGTATTTCGTTCAAAGTATATTGAGTTTATGCGAGAGTATTTAGAGCTAGGCCATATGTCAGTGTCTGATTTTGATTGGGTTTCACAGGAGCACTATTTTATACCACATCATGCCGTTTTTAAGGGTGGTAAAATTAGAGTAGTTTTTGATGGTTCGGCTCCCAGCTCTAATGGCGTTTCTTTGAATCAATGTTTGCATTCGGGTCCAAAGTTACATCGAGATATTGGTGATATTTTAACAAATTTCCGCAGACATCAGATTGTGTTTGTTGCAGATATAAAGATGATGTTTCGTCAAACTGTCATTCATCCAGGTGATCGTCGTTTTCAACTAATCTTGTGGCGGGAGAAGGAGTCCGATCCTATTACCATATTTGAATTGAATACCAATACATACGGACTTCGGTCAAGTCCTTTTATTGCAATTCGTGCATTATTAGAGTTAGCAGAGCGAGAACGTGTGCGTTTTCCTAGGGCTGCTGACGTTTTAACTAGTGATGTTTTCGTTGATGATATCTGCACTGGTGCTGCTAATGAGGAAGAAGCCTTGATACTGCGCGATGAACTGATTAATATTCTAAAGGCAGGTGGCTATGAGTTAAGAAAATGGGTCTCTAACTCGCAAGCTCTTCTTGCTGATTTACCGGAAGACCATCAACAAGATCCTTATATTTTTCAAAATATGGATAATCCTGACGCTATCGCTGTTCTAGGTGTTCAGTATCAGCCTATATCTGATGTATTTACTTTTCGGGTTCAGGATTTAGATGTTATTAAATCTTGGACAAAGCGTGTGGTACTTTCGACTGTAGCTAGGATATATGACCCCAATGGGTGGTTAGCTCCAGTCATATTTTGGGCAAAGTGCTTCATACAAAAGCTTTGGTTGCAAGGTTTGACGTGGGACGCACCATTAGTTGGTGAACTATTAAGTGTTTGGGTTAAATTTATTTCGTCCCTTCCTGAAATTCAAATGGTCACAATAGATAGGTCATTATTACCACCGGGTAGATGTGAAGTAGACATTCATGGCTTTTGTGATGCCTCGGAGAGTGGTTATGCTGCTGCGGTTTATGTTCGCGCTACAAACCAATCTGGCTTTGTATCGGTTAAACTTATCATGGCAAAAAGTAAAGTTGCTCCAGTCAGGACTCGACTTACTATTCCTAAATTAGAATTATCAGGGGCTGTACTTTTGACTCGTCTTATTAATCATATTAAATCGACTTATGGTCAGAAAGTTAATATAAGGAGGATTTTTGCTTGGACTGATAGTCAGATTGTTCTTGCATGGCTGCAAGCATCAGTTCATGCACTTGAGGTTTTTGTGGCTAATCGGGTGTCTCAAATTCAACAATCTGCTGCTACTTTAGAGTGGAGACACGTGCCAGGAGAAATTAATCCTGCAGACTGCGCGTCACGAAGCTGTGAGGCTCCAGTATTACTGGATCATTCGTTGTGGTGGGGTCCTGGTTGGCTGCTTCAACCAGAGAATAGTTGGCCTCGGACTGCTGGTGAACTTGTAGAACCTCTTCCAGGTTTGAGGGTTTTTTCTGTTGTTCAGGAGCCTGTTAGAGATTTAGATTTTTTATTAGAGCGATTTAGTTCACTAGATAAATTAATAGGCGTAACCTCATGGATTAAAAGATTTATTTATAATTCGAGACATCCATCGAATAAAAACAGTTCCAAAGTGTTATCTCCAGATGAAAGGAAGAAATCATTAATGTTTTGGGTTCAATATGTTCAGACTCAGCAATTTGAGGCAGTTCTTACTAGTCTCAAAGAGGGAGACGGTAAGTTGAGAGGTTCTGTCGCTCGTCTGAATCCTTTCATAGACAATGAAGGTTTACTTCGCGTAGGAGGTAGATTACGCCATTCAAAGCTGCCTTATTATCATCGGCATCCGCTTCTCCTTCCTAAGGGAAGTCCCTTAGGAGATTTGATCATTAGAGATAGGCATGAGAAAAATGCTCATGCTGGATTGAATACACTTTTAGCTATCCTTCATCAGGAATTTTGGATTTTGTCAGCTAGGAGAGCTATAAGAAGTGTTATTTTTAAATGTATTCCTTGCTATCGACTTAAGGCTTCCATAACTCAGCCCCAGATGGGAGATTTGCCTCCAGATCGAATCAGTGCTGCAAGACCTTTCTCTGGAGTAGGTACAGATTTTGCTGGTCCGTTTTCTATTAAGGTTTCTTCAGTGCGGAATGCTAAAGTAGTCAAGGGTTACCTATGTGTTTTTGTTTGCCTCGTAACGAAGGCTGTACATTTAGAGGTAGTCTCATCTCTTAGCACTGAAGCTTTTATTGCTTGTTTGTCCCGTTTTGTCAGTCGTCGAGGGTTACCGAGTTTGATTCGGTCCGACTGTGGAACAAACTTTAAGGGAAGTGAACGATATCTCACAGAAGTTTATAAGTTTTTATCTGAAAATCAAGTCTCAATCGAAACTTCTCTTTCTCGTCGAGGTATTAAATGGCAGTTTAGCCCACCTGCTTACCCATCTTGGGGTGGTATATTTGAAGCAGTAGTGAAGGTGGCTAAGACTCATCTCAGGCGAGTTATTGGCGAAACAGTTCTTACTTTTGAAGAGCTATCAACGGTCTTTTGTAAAATTGAAGCGGTTCTTAATTCCAGACCGCTTTGCCCCATATCTTCGGACCCAAATGACCTAGAAGTTTTAACTCCTGGTCATTTCTTGATTGGAGGTCCTCTTAATGCACTTCCTGAGTATCCATTTGTAGATACTCCAGTTAATCGGCTCTCACGTTTTGAACTGCTGCAACAACTTTCTCAGAGTTTTTGGAAACGTTTTAATTTAGAATATCTTCATTTGCTGCAGCAGCGTGTTCGCTGGACAGACAAAACAGATCCACCTAAGATTGGTGACCTTGTTCTTGTTAAGGAGATGAATATGCCCCCACTGTCTTGGAGACGTGGTCGGATTTTGAAGCTATTTTTAGGCGCCGATGGTACTCCACGAGTTGCTGAGGTTCTGGTGGGAGATTCTGTTTTGAAGAGAGCTGTCGCAGGGTTGTCGCGGCTTCCGGTTTTATAGATCCTTTTCCTCTGATTTTGAATTCAGTCAGGTGGCGCCTGACTGGGACGGGGGACTGTTCGGAATAGAACATAATAAATTAAATGTTGAGGGTATTATTATATAACCGCGATATACTCTTGTCAGTCGAGCCGAGTTTGACATCGTGGTATTTTTTTCATAACCTCGTTGATTTAGTCGTGCTCGTGTATTCTTATATTGTGAAAAGCGCTTCATAGGGAAGTTTAATAGTCGCTTAACAATTAATATATTCGCCGTGATATATATGTTGAACATTGTTATTTAATATTCGTGTAATAGTGTTGTAATGGACTTGTATTCATATACGGAGAAGAATGTTCTGGTTGCTGCTGTGGTGACGTACATATTTCTAGTTTCCCTTTTTCCTTTATCTTTAAATTGTAATAATTAAAATCCTCTTAAGGGCGCCCTCCCTTTAATATAATATAATACTGACTGACATACCACAAAGATGCATATATTCGGCGAACATTTGAGGTATGTACTTAGGTATATTGTACCTAATTATTGTTATTGAAAGTGTGTATGGACGCCCACCGATTCGTCCTTTGTCATACATATTTTTTGGTAGCAGAGCATGGTTCGATCCACGGACCTCAAAAAATATGTATGACAAAGGACGAATCGGTGGGCGTCCATACACACTTTCAATAACAATAATTAGGTACAATATACCTAGGTACATACCTCAAATGTTCGGCGAATATATGCATCTTTGTGGTATGTCAGTCAGTATTATATTATACTAGCAGCGAAACCCGGCGTTGCTCGGGTTAAAATACATAGCATGTTTAATGGTATAAGAAATATTTAAGGATCCATTTTCTAAAGTAGATAAATATTTTAGATTTCTATCTTAAATAATAAGACACTTATTCGACCATTTAACATACGGTGTAAAGTATCTTCAAGTTGTAGGCATCTTGGAAGTTTCTAGACCATTTTAGAAATTTTTAGAGGATCAATTTCACCGATTGCACACATTTTGGAACTTTCTAGATCTTTCCAGAAGCTTTCTAAAACATTCTAAATCGATTACAACAATTGAAAACATTTTAGAACTTTCTAGATCATTTCAGAAATATTTAGAATTTTCTAGATCATTTCGGATCAATTTTATCGATTGCACACATTTTGGAACTTTCTAGATCTTTCCAGAAGCTTTTTAAAACATTCTAGATCGATTACAATAATTGCACGGCTTGTTGGAACTTTCTAGATCATTCCGGAAAGTTTTAGAACTTTCTAGATTGATTTTATCAGCTGCACACATTCTGGAACTTTTTAGATCATTTCCGAGATTTTCGGAATTTTACGGAAGATTACATTAGTTAGAAAAGGACAGATATATATTATTCCACATTTTTGCCACCCAAAACCACCCACTTCCACCCACCCCGACCAAACTCCCTTATGCACACCTAGAGACCAAGGGGTATTTGCCATCCCAAGGGGAAGTTGATCAAAGTAGCGTATGATAGAAAAAACCGTGGACACACGTACGAACATTAGCATTTTATATAATATATTAAGATTAAAGGGAGGGCGCCCTTAAGAGGATTTTAATTATTACAATTTAAAGATAAAGGAAAAAGGGAAACTAGAAATATGTACGTCACCACAGCAGCAACCAGAACATTCTTCTCCGTATATGAATACAAGTCCATTACAACACTATTACACTATTACACGAAAATTAAATAACAATGTTCAACATATATATCACGGCGAATATATTAATTGTTAAGCGACTATTAAACTTCCCTATGAAGCGCTTTTCACAATATAAGAATACACGAGCACGACTAAATCAACGAGGTTATGAAAAAAATACCACGATGTCAAACTCGGCTCGACTGACAAGAGTATATCGCGGTTATATAATAATACCCTCAACATTTAATTTATTATGTTCTATTCCGAACAGGATGTTTGCCTGGAAAACAAAACATCGAGAAATTATAATAGTAAAAAAAGGGCACAATTTTTTTTTTTCATTATTTAAATAAGGATAAACATTAGGGATAGGTGCCCCTAAGGGCATCTATACCTTCAAAAATCGGGGCGACTATACTTTTAGCATGGGATACATGCCCTTCTAATTTAAAAAAAACTATCCAAAAGTTTTCCATAAAAAACTTAAAATAGGAGTTCTACAGATTGTACTTCTTATATTTATATTGAAATAATTCTGACTTACCCTTTAAATGAAAAGTTGCAATGTCCTCAAATATCTAAAAATATTAAACGCGTGATTTTTGGAGTCGCTTAGGTATTTACATCGCTCTGGAACTCACAAATACATCCGTACGCCAAACCGCTTGCGCATGGTTTATGTGGGGGAGGTGCGTAATCGTAATATAAAGCCTTTGATTTGTTTCGCCTGTCAGAAATATGTTAGATAGAAATCGGGGCACCTATCCTCCTGAGGCATCTATCCCGACTTTACCCTACATGTAATATACTAGTTAGATCGTAACACGTCGAGACAAGTTTGTAATTGTCTATGAACATGCTCATCTCGGAGTCTGGCCGCCTGGCGATCAGCCGGCCTAGCATGACAACCGCGACAAAATTTTGTCGACCGTTTTCTCGTGTTTTAATCGATTATCGCTTTATTTCTTCCGGGTTTAACATGACAATTACATTTAAAACTCGACTTTTAATATCGTCTTTCTCTCGATCTTTTAAAAAATAGATATATTTGTCGATCGAGATATCTTTTCTATCAATATTGTCGATGTCGAGATATAATATATCTCGATATCTTACATCTTAGTCTGTCTTCTCTCGTCCGCGACATATCTCGTGGCGGTCATGCTAGGCCGGCAGGTGAGTGCGAAAATATAAAGAGTCGATCTGTTACTTGTGTGAGACATCCGTTGACACTTGACATTGACATTGACATACAAATGACAGACTGACGAAATTAAGCTTTGTCTAATTTAGGATGATAATTCTGACAGCTCACTCAGCGGCGGGACCATACACATACACATACAACCCCAAACGCCCGGCTTGCCCTGTTAATGCAAGGATGGGTAGAGTATGCTCGTTAATGAATCAATTCGAGTAGGTATATGTATATGATTATTCTCATAGATCATAGAATCGATAGTTGCATGGTTATATGTATTAAATGAATACAAAAAAAAACTTTATTATATAATAATTAGTGATTTATCAATACACATGTTTATATGGTTGCGTGATAGATTGCAAACAGTTGTAATATGTACCAAAATAATAAAGTTATCAAATTTTTATATTATAGATTAGGTAATTGATATATATCGCTTGCGTGCCGCAAAACTGTGGGTTCGTATCATACAATACCGCAACAGATATATACGTTGTATATAATTTATTAATATAAATTAATACGCATATGAGTGGGGGTATGGGGCAGATACGTTTATGTTTCCTGCATCACATTTCTTTGCAGGCAAGTAGATCAGTCTTGCAGAAAGAGCTTATCTCGTTTCTCCGGAAGTCGAACCGACAGACGTTTAATAACAGACGTTTAATATAAATGATACTTGAACCGACTATGCTATTGCAGTCATCGCATGAACTGTGACACCACTGGTACAGTCAGCAACACAGAGGTTACGCTTATTTTTTGATGATAAATATTTTCTACTCGTTTGTATCAAACGATACTTTTTAAAACTAGTATAATGATTAGCTTCCCGACCCACTTGTAATGATATGAGTTCGGGGATAACGATAGTATAATTGGGATGTAAGTTGTAAATTATAAGTAGGTATTTTGTGTAAGTTATTGGTAATTTGTTATTGTAAAAGATAAATACAATAGTTTGTATATTTTTTATATTTCAATTATTATTATAATTATAATTCGGTAAATTAAATAAAAAACATTTTATTGAAGACAATGGTCCAGTGTATTAGTACAAATGTTTAACTTTAAAACTAGGTTAATGATATATCATCGAATTATAACTTGTCGTTTCAACACTCACAGCAGACATTTATTTCAGTCGTTACTCAACCTGAAGTTATGGACATAACTAAAATCAAATTAATTTCGTAAGTTTGATTGAATCAAAATGATCGCGATCGCAATGATGCAATGTGCACTCATATCGAGCTACCGCTATTTAACTAAAGCTTTGGTTAATAACCCATAAAATGCAGTTATTAACGGTTAACTATCCGACTGCAATCTACATATAAAGATATTATAGTATTTGTGCTCTTTACATGACTGATCCAAAAAAGGAGTGTCATATTTTTAAGGTATGTATGTTTCTTTAAACAACTATAACTTCTATATGCCTAAAAAGATTTAGATGTATGAGGTGTTGTTGGAATCCCTATACTAAGTATATTAGATAAACGTTTTTTGGTAGGGCAATCGTGCTTTTAAACATTGCAGTTATAATAAGCTATTTAAGTCATTTAACGTGAACGTAGCAAACATTTTTTTCGGTTAATTAACCGTTAATAACGAAAAATGCATTAGAAACCGCGTGGTTAAAATCGTTAATAACTGATTTCGCATCTATGGTCTAGTACTGCATCGGGTAGAGCTCTTCCCACACCGCGACGCGGTCTTCGAACAGGTTCTTGCGCAGGGAGAAGTCGCCGTCGATGCGGAGGTAGGTGCGGTCCTCCGGGGTCATGGGCGGCCAGCGCAGCCCCGCCAGCTCCGGGGTGTCGTCGCGCGGGTTGGGGTCACTGGACACGGGATAATGGTTAACTGGGTGAAATTCTAGAGCTCAGGGCTTACAGGGAGTCATATTTCGTGATTTGACTTCCAAAAAAGTGGTTAATGAAAGCTAAAAATTTGATATTTGGAATTTAAAAAACCCAAAAAAAAAACTATTGAAATTCGAAAAATAATTGAGTTCACTTTTCCTCGATAAAATAAATATATACATACGTACATATACATCACGCCTCTTTCCCATTGCGGTAGGCAGAGATCACGGAATTCCATATGCTCCGATCCTTACATACCACTTTCGCTTCTACTTTCATCAATGCTTTCATACACACTCGTCGTTTACGAGCACCTTTGGCCTGGCCCTTTTGAAGAACATCCCCGATCCGATCGTTTCATAAATCGATAAAATAAATCTTAACTAAACTAAATAATTAACTCCTCCCCCTTCCTGTTGCCTTCGCCAGCAAGCGTAAGCAAAGCTTTTGCTCAAGTTTGGAATGAGGGCGTAAGAACGGTAAAGCTTTGGTCTGGTGATCATGACGCACAACGCTGCGGTATGCGGTATGCGTTGCCGGACACTCAATCATATGAAAAACGTCGAGAATGTTCTCTTGTTCCGTCGCAGTATGCGTCAGCGGCGAGGAGCAAGCGCGGTGAAGTGGGGAGGTGTACTGCCGCACAGCGCGGCGTCATTCTCGGTTCAACGCTGCGGTGTGCGTCACGGGTGTGCGACACTGAGTCAATATGGAAATTGTTCATGTTCACGTCTACCTTGGTAGCTGCGGCAAAATCAACTGACCACCTCTCCGCAGGGACGCTAAATGCTGCGTCGTGACGCTGCGTTGCGGCGCATACCGCAGCGTTGTGCGTCATGATCACCAGACCAAAGCTTTAGTGCAAGGTGCTGCGTACCCGTAAAAGATTGTATCGCCTCCGGCTTGGGGAAGCTTCCCCCTCTATAAAAAAAAAGGTGCTGCGTACCCGTAGCGCGCGAAGTTGTACCAGATGGCGGTCATCCGGTCCACGAGCCGAGCGTCCGCGCCCTCCGCGCCGACCGCGGGGAACCGGTAGCTCAGCGTGAACAGGTAGATCAGCTCGTCGTGGTGCGCCGCGCCTGCGGAGACCAGACCACTCTGTGACTCCCTGGTGAGCGTTGCGCTTACACCGGGGAATTGAGGTTACAAAATGTTTCAGTCAGTCAAAAATGATAAATGAAACAGACTTAGAAATATGTCTGCCCCATCCCACAAGGGAACGCTTACAAATTGAAACCTGCAGTATCCCAAACATAGGGGGCGTGTCGTGTTTACCAAAGTGAGTTTTAGAGTCATTTGAGGTGTAGGGGGATAGCAATTCCTAAATGCCTACGGGGGTGTTATTGCCCACTTTAAGAACCTACGATTTTTTTGTATAGGGGGTGAGGAATCTTCAAATAAAGTACATCGGCTTCATCAGTGTATTATAGAGGACTCTTGCGATCTTCATAGGAAACGCACTGGTGTGCCAAAACTTTTTCTGCCCTCTCGACGTCGGATATTGTTCGAGGGAACCAACTCCTTTGGACCCTTTAGTCGCCTCTTATTACAAGCAGGCTATAATGTAGTCCTATTCTTGACCAACCATAACAACCTACGATCTTACGATCTACAAGAAACTCCACAACAAGGACTGAATACCGGTTAATTTACTATGGGAGTTATACCGGTATAATAAAGGTTTTTGTTAATATTCTTTCGTTTTTGTTCATATTTACTGAAAAAAAATACTGTGGTAAGTTAAGTGTGTAACTCTTTAAAACTAATATCACGGTATGTCAGTCAGACACGTATTTTGGAAAATAAAAATTAACCGGTTTCAGTCCCTGCTCCACAACGCTATGTATAATATATCCTGCATAGTGCAGCTTTTGAATGATGGGTTTTTCTTGTGCAGATGCAGTTATTTTTGTGTTTAGTAGATGCAGAGGTCTGTTACCCTCGGGTTTCCCGGTGTCGGGGTCCTCGTAGTGGCTGTGGTTGCCGATGTAGCCCCACTCGTACTGGTACACCGGCTGCGGCGAGTGGAGCGTCATCAGCTTGGCCATCCTGAAAAGCACAACTCTTGTGTAAATCCTTATTAATAATTAGTTGGACGCTGTTAAGGGCCTATGTCGATGAGGCTCGCAGGCCGACAAATCGCTCTATTGAATGTGAGCGAGCGAGATTGAAATAATTACTTGAGACATGTAAAAAAACGAGATAGCTGTAGCTTGAACGCGCTCGGAATAAAACAACGTATGTGCCAAAACTAATTTATTTCATAACTTTACAATACTTTATTTGATTAAAAAACGGTTTTGAGCAATCTTACAGACATTTATTCTACATCCTTTAAAATAAATTAAATTTAATAACTCTTTGCCGTTATGCCTTGGGAGTTGGGATCCAAAAAAGTGTAAAAATTGACGTAACTTCACATTTTTTTTCTATGGAGAAAATTTCATTGAAACGTTTTCCTTTTGAGCGACACTGCAAAGTATGGCTGGTATACACTTTGATTAGTGATTAGTGCGAGTGGCTTGTTTAGTGTTAAGTGTTTAGCAAAAAACACGTTCGGACAGTTTCTGTTAAGTGTTAAGTGTATAGTGTTTAGCGAAGTACAGTATTTACAAGTGAGTTCTATTTTTTCTGCGAGTAGCTCCTCCCACGCGTCCCGCCTTCACCCCTCGCTTGCACTAAACACGAACTTAACACGTCGGGACGTGCGTGCCTGTTAAGTCAACAGTGTCGTGTTCGTTTCTTCTGTTGTTGTGAATGAAATACTAGGTGGATCGAATCCGTAACCCACAAATTTGTGGAGTTATATGTTCAACATGCGTGTTTATAAAATGTAAATCTTTATATAAATAAGCCAGAGACGCAGCTCTGCAAACCATAGCTGCTGAAATGCTTTTAGAAAATTTTGGGGCGAAGGAGGCTTACACCTTTTCTCCTATCTATCCATAATCGAGGTGGTCTCCTCAATTCCAACTCAATTTCTTCTCGAATGTGTAACGCAAGCACATTCAATATTTCATTAACTACATTGCGAATGGGCTCATGCATATTCACTGGTTTTTTTTTTGTTAATTATTACTATCAGTATGTATACAGGCAAAATATTGTCTATTTTTTAAATGAACTAAACACTGCCTAATAAACAGTATAGGACATTACTAATCACTTAACACTAATCACTCTACATACTAAACACTAAACACTTGACACTTGACTAATCAAAGTGTATACCAGCCAGTAGGTATAATCAAAAAACAAATTCCAAAATTTCATTTCAATAATCCACAGCCTGAATAAGTTACACCTAATAGAAAAACCGCGTTTTTCTCAACATATCCTCTTAAAAATACAACTTGTCAACCCACACGGTTGCCATTTTGAGAAAATTGAGTTTGAAGTTTTAATCAGGTTTTATTTATTTATTTTATTTATTTATTTATTTAAGGCTGTTAACGCCTGTCATAATTAAAAGGCAAAATGTGTATTTGTGGGTTGCCGCGATTTCTAACATTACATAATGAATATTTTTCTACCTACATTACTTTTCTATTCGTTCTCATTGAAGCAACCTAAAAGTGTGTCCTTATTTCTATTAATGTAAAAATATATTTATAAAAGGTTAATACACAGTGAATTTGTATAATAACGGGAGTTTCAATCATGTACACCTGTGCATGAACATTTGGCGACCGTGACAGGACCAGTAATAATCTTCGGAATACAATTACATCGAATGGTGAAAACAGTCGACGTAACCATATTGTCAAGGAAGTTTTTTTTCACCGTTCCTACATCTTTACAACAATATAAGGATTCCACGGGATATCTGAAGGCTTAGCCATTGCAGTCATCGCCGGTCCATCGTCAGCAATAAGCATCGAGCCGCAGCCTAGACCAATGCAGCTAAGTACCATTCCTATATTTTTCCCGTCTAATTACCGATCCTAAATTCCCGTTAAATACCTATTTACCTATATCAATATTGCCAATATTTGTGTTAATCACCTTTTATAAAGTTATTTTTACCTAATTCAAACATTTAAATCATTAAAATTCATTCAAAATTTAAGGTTATTTTTAGACACGTCATATTAAAAAGATCTTTGTTCTACTTAAGTATCTTAGAGAAAGTTTGTTATATATAAAGCAAAACATTAAAGTGATTAATTGTAGTAAAATCACATAATTATTTTCTAAAACTGAACCTAAATATAAATAATATAATTTCCTTTGTTCCAATTTTGTTCATACTCCAAACTTACATTACTTGCTGAACATTTCAGGCTAATTTTGGGTACCAGTCTAACGGTACACTACAGTCGAGCCCAATCGGAGCCTTATGAACAACGGGGGGAGCGCGAAGGTTCAGTTCGCCGCTTCAAAGGTTACGCCTAGTCGAGGAGCGTGAGAATAAATTGTTTACATATTTTTTCTACTTTAATTTTGTTTATTTTTACTTTTCTTGCACATAGTTTCATTTCAATTATTACTAAACGTTATATTGAGTTATTTATATTAATTTACATACTTAAAATTAAAACTAAAATTTAGCCTTGAAAATAAAGTATTAATATTAACATGGGAGGTGAAACTATTGCAAGGGATTCTCAAAATTTATTCGATCTTGTTGTGAAACGTAGTTCCATGAAGGGTCAAATTACCAAGTTTAAAAATTATATATCACAGTTGAGTACAAAAGATTCACTGACTCCTATTGAGTTAGCTGAATTGTCACTTAAACTCGGTAAGTTTGAGTCCCTTTCGAGTCGTTTCGACGACTTGCAAAGTCAAATAGAGGTGTTAAATTCTAGTAATTTAGTAAATGAAATTGATGAGCGCGATGATATTGAGCAGCTTTTTATTGCGAACATTGCTTTAGCTCAGAGTTTAGTTCAAAAACATAACGCAATTGCTCGCCAAGAAGAAGGTCTAAACTCAAGTCAATTATCTTCTGTTCAAGGTCATCTCGATCATCAGGAAATAGGATTTAAATTGCCACAGATACAGATTGCTAAGTTCGACGGATCATTCTTTCGTTGGCTTGATTTTCGTGACACATTTTTATCTATAGTTCATAATAATGAGCGTATCGCTCCTATTAATAAATTTCACTATCTTATATCATACCTAACGGGTGATGCAGCACGCGTTATTTCCAATTTTGAAGTTTCAAGTGCCAACTACACAAACGCCTGGAAGTTATTATGCGATCGTTATGACAATAAGCGTCAGTTGATAAATCACCATTTAAATTCATTATTAAATATTCAGCAAATTACATGTGAATCAAAATCATTACGATTTTTAGTTGATCACGTTACAAAGAACCTACGAGCTTTGTCCACACTTGGCCAGCCAACAAGTAAGTGGGATGTTTTGATTATTCACATTATGAGCTCTAAACTAGACAATAATACACGTTTACGATGGGAAGAGTGGCGTGGTACGTTGACGGATTATCCTGACTTAAATCAATTTCATAAATTTTTAATCGATCGTGCCGACGTTCTGGATTCCATACGGAATTCTAATTATAAATCGACTCCTTCTGTTTCTGTATCTAGAGCTAGCAATAATATTGCTAATAAACATAATATAAAATCTTTTGCATGTACCAATAGCGAAAACACCAACACTTGCACTTCTCCACCTAAAATAAAGTGTGTCATCTGTCATGGAGGGCATCGTATTTACGACTGTCCTACCTTCATGGCCAAGAGTGTAGAAGAGCGCTTAGCGGATGTACATAGACTCAAGCTATGTTCAAATTGTTTGAGATTCGGTCATGCCCTTCAGAAATGTGTGATGGGCCCATGTCGTATATGCAAAGGGAGACATAATTCTCTAATTCATAAACCGGTCGATTTAATTAATAACAATGCATCTACTTCCAGAGATAGTGACGTATCTTTTCCTGGTAGTACAGACGATACTTCTGTTAATTTTTCAAAACAAGCTTCAACCCAAGTATTGCTGTCAACAGCTTATATTGAGGTTGTTAATCCTCGAACGAATCAAACCGAAATGGTTCGTGCCTTATTGGATTGCGGTAGTCAGTCCTCTTTTATAACGCAATCTCTTAAGGACAAGTTAGCTTTGCCTATTAATTCTAATTGCCTTGTCAATGTTATTGGCATTGGCCACAATCATACTGGTCATGTCACGGAATCATGCGTGGCCAAACTGAAGTCATTGGTAAATGATTTCTCTATTGCATCTAGTTTCTTAGTATTGCCAAAAATAACCGGTGATCTACCCAGATTACCTATTGATATATCAAAACTAAATATATCCAATGATATTAAACTTGCAGATCCCAAATTTTACCAGCCAGCGCCGACTGATGTCCTCATCGGTGCCGATCTTTTCTGGGATATTCTTGGTCGTGAGCAACAGTCTCTCGGCCCTAATTATCCTAAATTAAGAAGCTCCCAGTTTGGTTGGATTATCTCAGGTCCTATTTATTCTAATATCCAATATACTGAAACAAATATTCAGTCTAATCATTCCATCATATTGAATATTTCAAGTGATGACGATATTGTAATTCAACAACAACTCCCTAAGCTCCGGGAACTTGAAAAAGGTCCGCTAAGATCTAAGCTTAGTGAGAGCGAGAAGGCATGTGAATCTCATTTTATGTCTCACACCTTCCGCCTAGATTTAGGTAGATGCTCTGTAGGTCTTCCTCTAAAAACTTCTAACGATTGTCTAGAACAATCCAATTTATCTTCTAAATTAGATTCAGCTTCATCAAGCTCAAAGGACAATTTAATGGTCAATGAATCTATATCCACATTAGGTATGGGTTGGAATCCATCCACCGATAAATTACATTTCCCATTCAAATTTCCATCTCCATCTGATGATCATAAGTTAACTAAACGAGTAATTCTTTCTTCATTATTTAAAATTTTTGATCCTTTGGGATTGTTAAGTCCTTGCATAGTTAAGGCGAAATTTATAATGCAACAGCTGTGGTTGAAAAAACTAGTATGGGATGATCCATTTTCCAATGATATTCCTATGAATCGGAATAAATTTTCTAAATCTTTCCATTCTCTTTTGAATCTTGAAATCCCCAGACGTGTTCTTTGTGATAATCCAAAATCTGTAGAACTCCATTCTTTCAGTGATACATCTCAAAGCGCATATGTTGCCTCTTGGCGTTGTGTGCCAACGTCTGCTAACCCGGCTGATCTGATATCCAGAGGCATCAGTCCAGATCAATTGAATAACACAATTCTATGGTGGTCCGGTCCTTCTTTTCTTTCAGATTCAGAAAGTACCTGGCCTATTCTAAATAATATAAAAATTAACACACAAGGCTTACCTGAAACTAAACTCAATATTACTACTTCTAGCTTAACGAATAACTTAAAATTTGACTTATCAACTAATAAAGATAATTTAATTTATTTTAAAAAGTATTCTAGTCTAACTAAATTAAAGCGGATATTCGGATATTTATTACGGTTCATACACAATTCAAGAAACAAAAACAATAAACTTACTGGTCCGTTATCAGTTGACGAGTTAAATATGTCTTTTATTAATTTATGTCGCTTGTCTCAACAGGAATCATTTTTACCTGAATATGACTTACTACTGTCTAAAAAATCACTCAGTCCTAAGTCACGTATTTTATCATTATCTCCATTTTTTTGTGATGATCGTGTCATACGTGTTGGTGGCCGACTAGACTCGTCTGATTTCAACTTTGACAAAAAACATCCTGTACTTTTGCATTCTAAACATCATTTTACAAAAATTCTTTTTGAATATGAGCATAGACATAATCTACACGCTGGGCCACAGTTATTATTGGCTATTATTCGTGAATACGTGTGGCCCCTCAATGGTAGGTATCTGGCTCGTCAAACGGTTCGTAATTGTTTTATGTGTAGACGAGTTCAAGGAAAGACTATGCAACCTAAGATGGGTAATTTACCATCACAGCGTGTCACGCCAAGCTTTCCGTTTAAAACTGTAGGTCTAGATTTTGCTGGCCCATTTTATATTGTCAATAAAAAAGGCCGTGGTGCCACACTGATAAAATGTTATCTTTGTTTATTTGTTTGCTTGCGATATAAGTGCGTCCATCTAGAAGCCGTTAGTGATTTGTCAAAGGACGCTTTTGTCATGACGTTTCGTCGTTTTGTGTCGCGAAGAGGTAAGCCTGCTGAAGTGTTCTGCGACAACGGACGCAATTTTGTTGCAGGTGCTAAAGAAATTAATCAATTTTTAAAGACTAATGCTAATTCTTTATCTGACTTTGCAAGTGAGGATGGAATCAAATTTTTATTTTCTCCAACTTACGCTCCTCACTTTGGTGGTATTTTTGAAGCTGGTGTGAAATCCGCTAAATTTCATATTAAACGTATCATGGGTAATTCACACTTAACTTTTGAAGAGTTATCAACTCTATTTACACAAGTAGAGGCTATATTGAACAGCCGTCCTCTTTGTCCCTTATCGTCCTCTCCTGATGACTTCCTTTGCCTAACTCCTGGGAATTTTCTCATTGGTCGGGCTCTTACCGCATTACCATCGCCTAGTTTGGAAGATTATAAGATAAACAATCTTCAGCGATATGAAAGATTGCAGCAAATTACTCAACATTTTTGGCGGCGCTGGCACCGAGAATATATTGCTGAGTTGCAGCAACGTCATAAATGGAAGACCAATTCCATAAATCCAAATGTGGGAGATTTAGTTCTTATCCAAGAAGACAATGTTCCACCATTATGTTGGAAGCTTGGACGAATTTCAAGACTATTTTATGGACCTAAGGATTCAATACCTCGAGTTGCCGATGTAACCACTCCGAGAGGATGTGTACAGCGACTTCCTTTAGTGCGATTGTGTTCCCTTCCTACCGCAGAAGAAATAGACAGTTAAAAACCTTTAGGTTTTCAACGGGGGGAGGATGTTAACGCCTGTCATAATTAAAAGGCAAAATGTGTATTTGTGGGTTGCCGCGATTTCTAACATTACATAATGAATATTTTTCTACCTACATTACTTTTCTATTCGTTCTCATTGAAGCAACCTAAAAGTGTGTCCTTATTTCTATTAATGTAAAAATATATTTATAAAAGGTTAATACACAGTGAATTTGTATAATAACGGGAGTTTCAATCATGTACACCTGTGCATGAACAAAGGCTAACCATCATTATTTTATCTTTTTATCAAATTTAAATTTCTGTCATTTTATGGGTTGACACTGTATTGCTTAACAGCGTCCAGTTAAAGTTAAAACGTTTAATTCATAATCATATATATTGTATATCTACGTATTATAATCTCGGACATTTTCTTCGTGAACTTTGTATGAGACCCTAAGTCCATTGAATAGTACGTCATTGGTGTGTCACTGACCTGTACACGGGCATGCTCTCGATGGAGTCCGCGTAGAGCTTGCCGAGGTCTCGCGCGCTGCGAGCGTCGTTCTGCAGCGGGCGGTCGGCGAGGTAGGCCTTGCGCAGCGCCCGCGCCGCCCCCTCCGCCCCCTCTGCCCCCGCCGCCCGCGCCGCCCCCGCCGCCTCCGCCCCGCGCGGCAGCAGGAACGACACCGGTGCCACGCGCTCCCACTCCGCCTCCATGCGCGTGCGCAGGGTGTCGTTACGGAGGACGGCTGTTGGACAGAGTTCATTTAAATATATCGTACTAGCAATTGCCCCCGCAACCCCCCTTGTGGGTTGAATTTCGTAAAACCGTTCTTAGCTGACCTCTACTCGGCGAAAGGAATATTCCTACCATATTTCAAGTCGCTACGCCTTATGGTTCCAGAGATATCGTGATGAGTGACTATACAGGTGGGAATCTCTTTTATATATATAGATTATAGAAGTTCGACGGGCTCGTTGGCGCGTTCGGTAGAACACCTGCCGTGCGCAACGATGGGTCGTGGGTTCGAATCCCACCGGGACCACATGTTTATAATTTTCTGTAAGCATGTTTTCCCCACGTCTGGTAACTTCAGGCAATGATCGGGTGGGAGGAATATCTAAATTCCGACCGGGTAACGAACCACCGTTCATAGATGGAAAAACCGTGAAGTGCACGGTGCGTGTTTTGGTTTCAGTCTATGAATTTCCGAATGCTCGAAGTAAAAATTAGGTCGACAGCGCATCATTGACTGATGTTCTGTGGCTGGGGTATCGCCTGCCACCAAGTGAACCTCATGCTCGTCTGTCGATATAAAAAAAAAATCTTAAAATTCTGCGAGGCATTAACAATTTAACATGCCATTCAATGCACTAGGATTTTATGAGACCCTAAATCCATTTAATAGTAAACCAATGTTGCAGGCTTAAAAACTCACTATAAGCCATCCAGAAGAACTCGTCCTGCGTCTGACTGATGATGTGCGGCACCGCGTGGAAGTGCCCCCCCCGCTCCCCCTCGCGGACGGCCGCGTCGGGCTGCACCGTCAGGAAGCGCTCCTGGCCGAAGTCCGGCTCCACCACGGCCCTCCAGATCAATACCGGGTCGAACCCAAACTCCTGGTTTATTCGAGGAAACATAATCACTCTCACTGTCGCCTTACCTACAGCCTTTTGTATTACGCTACAGTGCACTCTTACCTAACTACATATATGAATGAATAATCATAATTTCTTTATTTCGGAAATTTAAAAATACGATAATTACAAAAGCTATGTGTTTTTGGGACCAATAAATTGTCGCTGAACGTTTGAAAGTGTAGCGACATCTACAATCTGGAGCTACAATCAGTGCGAGGACGTCAATCATCTCATTCTCCGAATTAATTTCTAAAAGCTCTGTATACAACACCTCGACAAAAACCAATGGCCTTACGGCGAGCTAGTCAGTGGTTCAGTTGGTCTAGGTTTTACCCTTTAGGTTGTAGAAAGAGAACACCTCCTTTCCTCCACAAGATGCATGATAAATCTGTAGATAACTTGAGCTATCGTGCTGCAAAATTATCAGTGAAACAGATACAGACAAGGCCCCACCGGATAACTCGGGAATTTACAATAGAATATCTTACATAGAAACCGGACAGCGAATCGCCCAGCTCCCGCCAGGGCTTGGTCTTGAGGCAGTCGACGATCTCCTTGGAGGAGTTGGTGGGGCAGCCCAGCAGCTCCGCCTGCTTCACCGCCAGGTGCCGCTGGTGCGTCGGCAGGGGCTGATTGGTGATCGGAGAGCCGCTCATTGAGATCGCACGGTGGAATAGACCTGCAAGATTCATTCGATAATTTAAATTTTATTTATATCGCATCATCGTGCTGCAGTCTGATTGGACGGTGATGACGCGATGTCCAGCGGGGCAAGAGAAGCGGCTAGGACAGCGGTACCTCTGGACATGGGCGAGACCATCATGAGCATTGCGCTGAAGGAGCCGGCGCTGCAGCCCGCGACCGTGACCAGGCCGGGGTCGCCGCCGAACGCCGCGATGTTGCGTTGCACCCAGCGCAGCGCCGCGACCATGTCCTTGAAGCCGTTGTTGCCGGGAGCCACCTCGTCGCCCGTGCTCAGGAACCCTGCCGACCGATAAACCATCAAAATTTACGAATGTTATTCAATAAACTAGCTTTAGATTTGTTGATGCAAAATTCTATTCGTTCTGTAGCGACATCTATAATCTGCTACAAGAAATAAGAATCAATACAAAGACGTCTAATCCTGAATCGCGCTATATAAATATTTCGGAGCGCTCAGTATATATACAACATCTCGACATCAACCACTGGGGCCTTAGGGCCGGCCAGTCAGTGGTTCGACTGGTCGAGGATCCTACCTTTAGGTTGAAGTTTATATTGTGTTTCTTATTTCCGTGTGCGTTCAGTTGTCACAAACTAATTTAAAACTAGGAGGTTGTACTACTTGTTTGACGAGCTCAGCCGTTATTGAAATCATACCAAGAAACATAACTACAATATATATGAGCGATGTCTTACCGAGAGACCCGAGCCGGTAGTTGATGGTGACCAGCACGAGGTCGCGGTCGAGCAGGTAGTGCGGGCCCGCGAGGTCGCTGCGACCCGTCATGGCGTAGAACCCACCCGGGTGGATGAAGAATATCACCGGTAGGGGCTTCTTTCTGTAACACAAATACATTTTCTAATTAATGGTCATTATTCTACTAATATAATTGGCAACAGTCGATTGTTATCTTGTAATAAATCTTTATGAATGGAATCGTTTATATTTCAAGCGACATCCACAAAAACAAAGGCTAGCCGTTCCGAACTGCCCCCGATACGAGTAGAAACTTATGTATATCGTTATGTTTATTATATTGTAGAGGGCAATAGTAGTAATTGAGGAGCTATCTTTCAACTCTCAGTCTTTCTTACTCCTACTTCAAGATATAAATCAATTATCTCAATCTCTTTATTACATTCTCGTCATATGGATGCCAATTTCGATTCGAATGCTCGAAGTAAAAAGTATGACGACAGCGCATCATTGACTGATGTTCTGTGGCTGAGGTATCACCTACAATCAAGTGAACCTCATGCTCGTCTGTCGATATCTAACATTAAAAAAAAATTGTTACATACATATCGTTGGTTCAAAGGTAAACCTCACTAAGTGTAATTTTGAATAAAAATAAATGATGTCACTATTGCTTAATTTAAGCGTAAACCTACGGTAAGCCAAAAACTTGGCGATTAAAATGGCTGCGAGTTTCTTGCCAGTTCTTCTCGTCCGTTCTACGCCCTTGATTTGTAAACTGGTAGTAAATGTAAAATTAGAAGCATTTAATATGTATTATTTTTTATTGACGTTCATAGATGTACATTGTGTTACCTAAATTAATAGATTATTTTTTAATTTAATTGAATTAAATATGGCAACTTTGTGACATTTCAAATATCAGACAACTGTCATCTTTCTGTCTTCCCGCGATCACGGTTGTTGTAAAGCATCCGAATCGACATGTGTCGTTCGTTCGATCGCAAAGAACTAGATCAATACTGAACCATTGACAAAATGATCTGGTTCGTTCGACCCGTTCAATCAATTGGTTCGTTCGGCCCGTTCAATCAATTGGTTCGTTCGACCCGTTCAATCTATTGGTTCGTTCGACCCGTTCAATCTATTGATTGGTTCAATTTCAAACGAACCAACATAGCAAAGCAATCAATAGTAAATAGTGATTGAGATCACAGGTCACCGTTTTATTCAGTTTTGATGAATAACATTATATGTATATTGTATATAATATATTTTTAAGCAGTATGAGACAAAAAAGTCTAATTTTCTTACTATTATAATATTATAGACTAGCCCAGTGTATATGTGCAACATATTTCCCGCGTAAATATGTTGCTCTATAATATCCTCTATCTTCCGGTGAAGGTCCCATTTTTGTTTTAAACGTTTCAGAGTTTAGCCCGGACAAACAGAAGGATACATAAAATTTAAAATAAATACTAGAAAATACATAATATATGTTTGTCTTATAACATTACCATATTATTTTTTCCAATATTGAACCTTATTAACGTAAACATAATATAGCTTATTAAAATTTCTGAAGTATAAGTACAGTAAGTTAGACATAATATTACATACATAGTAGAACGGTGACCTTTATGTATAATACAGAAAACGTCATCGCCGCGTCGGCTCGTGCTTGGTTCGTTCGTTTCTATGATCTATTACTACCTCGGTTCGCCGCGACCCGCCTGACTGTAATCGAACGAACGAATCATTTTCAACAAAGTGACCCATTGGATCGCGCAGATTTCACGACCCGGGTCTTTTGGTTCGTTCAATCGCGAACGACACATACTTACATCCGAAACGTCGGTATAAATAATTTAAACAATATAAATAATAAATCGCGTTTTAATCCGGTATACAGTATTTTATTTAATTGTGTATTGTGGTCCTTAACAAAACTATGAAGCGCAATACGCACTTTGTAATTTGTTCTCATCGTAGATGTTCGCTTAAAATAGGCAATAGTAAACAACATTTATTTTTATTGAAAGTGACAGACCGACGATATATCTCACGTCTATTCTCATCGGGTTTCTCCACTTCCATCGTTCAATATCTCGTACATAAAGCGAAGTACAGAGTGCTGGCTGTATGTGTGTACGTACCTATCGGCTGCGAGCGGCGTGTACACGTTGAGGGTGAGGCAGTCCTCGTGCACCGGGTAGCCGGGCGGCGCGGGCAGCGGGCACGCCGGGCCGTCCTCGCGCGCGTCCACCGGCGTCGGGTACTGCGTGATCGGCTTCGGGGGCTGTTGTCAGTTCGATAGTATAGAGCTGGTGGAAGGCGTTTGGCCACTAGGTGTGGTAAGCGCAGATGCGATCTAAGGTATGGTAAGGCGAAAGTGCGCAAATTATGTATAATGATCCGGGAAGTCATTCGCTGGAAGAGAATTCCACTCCATTGTCCTTTTCATGAAAATAAGATGAATTCGAAGAAGAAAAAGAAATATTTTTTGAATAAAAACGAATGAAAGATATGATATGATATTATTTATTACTAGCTGATGCCCGCGACTTCGTTCGCGTGGAGATCACTTTATGCTGAACTTTTAATCAAGCTTTCTTCATATTATATATCCTCGATCCTCTGTACTTGGTGATTTCTTTTCGGAAAGAGCTATCAGAGTAGTCATTGACGGTTGCTTTTGCATCATATTATCGACATGTTTAATGGTGGTTGAGGTTGG
Source organism: Anthocharis cardamines (assembly GCA_905404175.1). Lineage (NCBI taxonomy): Eukaryota > Metazoa > Arthropoda > Insecta > Lepidoptera > Pieridae > Anthocharis > Anthocharis cardamines. The sequence goes on from FR989974.1 coordinate 8,609,999, forward strand.
GGTTCAAATGATGATTTGAAATTCAAAATAAATACCAGTAATTGAAAAAATGAACCTGACTTTAAAGAAACTTTAGGGAGATGCATATCAATCAAATTTTACGTCACCAAAATGCAGATATGTGTCTTTTTTCCACTAATCAGAGTTCAGTCGAAGATTGGATTCAATGCATTTTTCGTCTTAAATATATGCACGAAAATTGTACGGTGGTTTGAAAATACTTACGACACATGGAAAAAACGCCAAGAAAATGTCTAAATACGAATAAAATTAATGAAATAGTATGGCCATGTTGGCCAATTATTATTACATATTTATTTATAAATTTAATTAGTTAATTAGGAAGATATTATATCCACCTCGATATTTATTTCTTTTAATTGATCACTTTTAATTTCAGATATTTTTGTTTAATTCCCTTGGAAAGGAAAGGATTGATGAAAATGCGAAATAAACGATCTCATAAGAAATACATTTTTAGAATAGTTCAATAATACATTTTCTATTTTCAATATTAGTTCTTTTAAAAATATAAAAAAAAATACAAAAAATATTTCCCTTAGTGATGATTCGAACTCGCATCTGAGGTTACGTAGTACGACCGTATATCCACTATGCCACGAACACATATCGAAAAAGGCGAAATTATCAAACTATTTCATTTACATATCAAACTGTGATTGACATCTGACAATTCGAAAAAATTCAACGCGAGTCAGTTTTCATTGCAATTTGTTGAAATGGTTCCTTTAAAATAATGTTTAAATGATGATAACTTCTTTTTCCGACAACCGATTTCGATGAAACAAAGCCTATATGTTGCCCTGGACTTTGCTTAATATATTTGTATAAATTACAATCGGATAAAAAGAAATCGGTTCAGTATCTTCGGAGATTAGCGTGAACAAACAGACAGACAGACGGACAGACAGACAGACAGACAAGAATCTTAAAAATTGCATTTATGCATTCTGCTACCCTTCTTTTATCACCCCTCTTAATTTCTGGTAAAAATATTTAGTGAAGCGTAATTTCGATCCTACTCTTTTATTATATGTATAGATCTTTGATTATTTATATGTCTAGATAGACAGTCGAAGCTGAAAACGCGTCAAAAAATATTGTGTCCAGCTGTTAGACTCTTTATACCTTCCCCGCGCTCAGTAGCAGTTGTGCTGTCAATGGATACGCTCGAGTTTGTTTGTAAAATTATCTTGTTTACAATGGCGGTTTGTGTGATTAAAGTGTGCAGAAATTACAAAGGACGATCTAAAACAACAAAAAAAGTTACCTATCATCGGTAAGTAACATTATTTCGTATCAATTCCAGCCAATTAAGCCATTGAAATATTTCGAAATTAAATAATTATTTATTTCTGCCATTTTGTGTTTGACGCGTGTGTTGCCAGTTTATGAACCCAAAAATACCTTAAAAATATGACCTAGTATGTAATTCAGAAAGATATTAGAAATAGATTTAGCGTCGACATGGGTGCCGTTTTTAACCGACTTTAAATAAAAAAGTAGTTTAATATTAATTGTTTTTTTTTTTTTTAATTTAATTCTTCAAACTCAAATTATAGTTTCAGTCAAAAACTCTAATTATAGTTAAAATGAAAATATCTCTCTATAGTAAATGAAAACCCCCCGTTCAATAATTTTTTACTTTTTAGTACCTGGAAGTCGTTCTTACAATTTTTTTTTTTGAAGTTGTTTTAAATTTTGAGGATATTGGTATGATTGTTTTAAATATGAAATCCAAGTTTATTTTGTTATTTAATTTTAGAAAAAGCCAATATATATTATAATAATAAATAAAAAAAATAAGTGTGATGTTGTATTCCATTATAGTTTAATGACGATAATTTTTGCCCTTCGTTCGTTTAAAAAAAAAACAAAACGGATTTCTTTGTTTCTGACGTGGCCTCAAAAGGTATTTTTTTTTAATTATTGTCAGATCTTCAATCGAAGAAAGATGTATCTTAAAAAAATAATTATTTTTAATAGAGTTAAAACAAATGTTATGAGTTTAAATATACATAATAATATTATATATTCCAAGTTAAAAAACATTTTTCAAACGCATTTGCATATAAGTTATGATTTTATTTTTATCTATCCACATAAATCATAGTTTTATATATTCCAATTTTCTTCAAAATTGACCCAGAAGTTTTAAAAAATAATAATTGGTACGTTTATATGCAAAGAATGAAAATGACTTGAGTTCCGACCTTCGAAATATTGTTAGTATTGTTGTTTTATTCCAATTAATTTATTTTTTCATACTACATATTTTTGTGAATTGAAAAAATATATTCTCGACTTTGATTAATTTCTCCCTATTTTGAGATGAATTTTTCCACAACTGGTAACATTATTCACGCCAACTAGGAACGCATAATGACTTATCGCGAGTGTAAGACGTAACTGTCACGCACACTATTATAACAGACTTGGATTGTTTGTTTTAGGTCGTTTGCAGCGCGACACTCTATCTAGACATATAAATAATCTAAGGTATAGATTAAAATTGTTCACATAGCAAGCTTTTAATTTTTTTTTTGTTTTCTTACTCTAACTTTTTTTTATAACTAAAACATTTTGTAATAATTTAAATACAATAGATTTGAAAATGTTTTGTCACTTGGACCACAATGTATTGAGTAAGCTCACGTCTCATAATAGTAAACATTTTCAGAAATACCCGCACCGGGCATAAATTGTATAAAATGTATTGTCATGTAAGCGATATATTTCATTATGAATATAAATAATCTTTAAACCGAAAAATTAGAATTATGTATTTACAAAATATCATAACGCACCTGGAAGCGTAATTCTCCTACGGGTGGCTCCGCATATCTGATGCCGCGGTAAGTCTCGAACCGGCGACCCTTGCGCGTCACGTTGTAGCCGCCGCGGAACTCGCCGGACGGGCTCCGGACCACGGGTTGTCCGTCAGCTGTGAATATCCACTCCAATCAGATGTATCCGTCCGTAAGCAATATCTAGCAGGTATGGACTGAAGGCATGCATCTGAACAGTAGGTAAACCGCGTCACTGCAGTAATGCAACTTTTGAATTGAAGTTAATGTAATCATATTAAATATCCTAAATAGCTTAATCCAAGTAGGTACTCTTACATTTTTTTATTCGACCATTCTATTTATTTATTTTATTTCGTTTCCCAGACGAGTACGAGCTACGTACGCTACGCTAGTACGGCTATTGAAATTAAAAAAAAAACACTTACTTCAATAGAGAAGAAGGTTTGAAACTTGCCAACACCTGGGATCCAATAATAAAATATCTAAAACCCCAAGTCAAAAATTGTAAAAAACAAGAGAACACTGTTATTCAATATTGCCAAAATATAAAAAAATACAGTAAATTATCAACTCCGTAGGAATAGATGGCGTTAATATGGCATAATACTCGTATGTCCCGCTAAGTTAGTAACAATGGACAAGATACTCCATGCCTTTTTGGTTTTTTATTTTCATTAACAGTGTTACGATTTTTCACTAATATCTTAGTTTTCACTATATCTTTACTAAGATAAAGGAAGTTGACGTAGACTTTGAAGGGTTATTTGAAAACCGTATTGTTTGCCCTACAAGAATATATGACTTTAAAGTTTTATTTTCTGTACATTTAAATATTTGTGTACTTAAAAACTTCTTTCTCTTCATTTATTCATACATATATTCAACATCCGCTTTCATAGTGCGGCATATTAGACAAAGAACAACACTCGGAAAATATTATCCTCGTCATGACGTGACTTCATAAACTACAACCGCGGCGATATCACCAATCAAAACAAATTCCCACTATCAGTAATAATAACAGTTACTGACCTATCCCATCTTGTTGACCGTGACTCTGTCCATGGTCATGTCTGCGATCCCCTGTCCAGTCATGGTGGCTGTGGTCATGTCCGTGGTTTTCGTGATCATGTCTATGATCTCCATGGTCATGTTTTCTGTGGTCGTGTCCGTGATTTTCGTGATCATGTCCATGATCTCCATGGGTATGATTGCTGTGGTCGTGTCTGTGGTTTTCGTTATCATTTCCATGATCTCCATGGGTATGATTGCTGTGGTCGTGGCCATGGTCGTGGTGATCATGACCATGGTCACTGTGGGCATGAGTGTGGTACGCAACACACACAACTACGAGACATAGTAGAATATAGCGGATCATTTCCCTCGACGATTGAAGGAACACTGAGAGCGTCTGTGAGCTGTGTCGCTTATATAGGATTGTCTTGGCTCGCTGTTCTGAGAATATACATTAATATTTTTATCAGTACGACATAGTTTTGACCCCGTAAATAACTATACTGCACAGATACTCCTGAATTGCACAGTGATGTCTTAAACTTATTTTTTTTCTCGCTATAAGAAAATATTTTTATTTTCGAAATGTAATGTTTGAAAAATAAAATGTTTATTTTTCTTAGTTAAAAATATAACATAGTATTTAACCTATTACATTAATATTATATAGGAGAAAGTATACAAGTATTTACGTTTATTTCTCAATGACGGTTGAAGGGATATGTAGAGAGTAATTTTATAAAGGGCATTATTTAGGGCTATTAGTACCCATTTTTAGTTTTCCTTTCGAAATCTCTATATTATTATCGTATACCAAGTGAATGAAAAAGTCCCACACGCTATGCGGAGTAGGGCTGTCTTGGACTCTTAGATTTTTCTACGAAAAATATTCTGTAAAGTAGGGTGTAAGTTCTTAAAAACCATACTATTTATTTATCTTACTTTAGCTAAAGATTATATAGCGTGGGTGACACTAGATGAAATAATATAATATAAGTATTATGATCTGCTTCTTATTGGAAACAAACAATATCTAGAGACATTTTATTGAAAGGAAAACCGTAGATAATATAATAACTTCTCGTGAACTTGATTAGTTTTGTTGTTGTTTGAAAGTAAACAATATCGTCGGTTCAAGAGATAAACTGACATTCTTATCAATATCACATATTTTCCATAACTCTGTTTAGCATTAATTTTGACCTATCTATTATTTATGTTAATAAGGCGTCGCGAATTCCCTGTAGGGGTGCCAGGATCCACATTCTCGCATTATTAACTTGAAGTCAATTAGATTTAGTTATAAAATTATTTTAAAAATAGCATCCAAAAAGAAACATTTGCGCTTCATAACTCATTAGTAAGCGCGCTGCGAGGCGTTTGTGGTTTGTGTGAGATTTATTTGTTGTGGCATCTCTTTCGACTTGTGATGTATTAATTACCAAGTTTTAAGGACTTTAAGGCAGTTTTAATTTTATTAATTACAAGTTAGGATCATTTCTACCTGTCTCTATGACCAGTTTCCATCGGACATCAGACATAGAACCACAGCATTGCCAACATGGCTATGTCGTTATTCAATCAGCTGATAACAGCCAAACATAAAAAAATCGGGAGTAATGGACATATAAACAAAACAACTTTAACAAGAGCGTATATTAAGACTCATTAACGAGTTGTCTGTATCCATCGGCAGCTCGTAGGATGTTAATCGACGTTTAAAATGAACTGAGAAATTGCTATCGTCCGCGTGTCGGTACTCGGTACGAGGAAAACGTACAGAATTACTGAGAGGGAAGCCCCGCAGGTGGAAACAGGTACCTCGCGGCTCGCGCTTTCTGAATTCATTATCTGATATATAAAGGACGCTATTAGTATAACGATATATGTTTTTTGATTGAGTTAATTAATTCATTATATTTAAGATTACATAATATTAATATAATTGATACCAAAACTATATACTTCATGCATTTAACATTTATACAATATAATATATTCAAGGAGTTAACTTACAAAGTGTCTCGTATTTTCGAAAGAGTGTCGTAGACATTCCTATGGGCTTATGGACAGATAGTACTAACTAGACGCTAATTTTGTGCCAATATGTCCGTGAGTAACGATATGGTCAAGGTCCAAGACACACATTATGACTAAGGCATAGGATTTGTAAAAACTTGAGACTAGGATTCACGCAGAACACTACGCTATGATGGGAAAGAGTGTTAGGTTAGGGTGTGTAGAGCTAGGAGCTTGGCTCTACATACTATTTGATAACTTTTTTACAGTGCAAGTAATATGTACTTACTCGTCTTGACGTTACTTAAAATGTTTGTTGGGTTTAGGCAGTGTTCTGTTTTTTCTTTATGAAATGTTTAAACAACGTATTTAATGATTAAATTCTATAGGTATATATCGCATCATATTAGGGACGTTCTTCTCAAACGTACTCGAAACCTACGAGTGTGTATGAAAGCATTGATGAAAGTGGAAGAAGCGAAAGTGGTAGGTATATATGGATCAGAGCATATGCAATTCCGTGATCTCTGCCAACCACAATGGGAGATAGGCGTGATGTATATGTATGTACTATGTAAGTTCGGTATAACTTGCTCTCAATATTATTAAGTTGATGTCTAAGTATACTTATTTTAACTATTTCACATAGGGTACTTGTATTGGAATTTGGTACATTTTTTTTTAATGTCAGATATCGACAGACGAGCATGAGGTTCACTTGATGGTAGGTGACACCCCAGCCACAGAACATAAGTCAATAAAGCGCTGTCGACCCAATTTTTACTTCGAGCATTCGGAAATCCATAGACTGAAACCGAAACGCGCAATATGCACTTCACGGCTTTTCCATCTAAGAACGATTCCTTATTATTAGATATTCCTCCCACCCGTACAATGCCCGAAGTTACCAGACGTGGGGAAAACATGCTTAAAGAAAATTTAAAGCATGTGCTCCCGGTGAGATTCGAGCCCACGACACATCGATGCGCACGGTAGGTGTTCTACCGAACGCGCCAACGAGCCCGTCAAAGTTTAAAACTTTCCAATCATCGCGAGCTCGATTTATCAGCATTTAAGTAGGTATTCGATGTAACCCTGAATTAAAGTAAAGCTTTAATAACATCCTTGACCGTACTTGCACTTTTTATTATTAAACTTGTTTGAGCTTCCGTCTCCGTTGTTTAGTTTTCATTTTAATATGTATTATTTACATTGGCATATCGAGGAAGAGTAGGTATTTGTTGTATGTAAACTGTAAAGCTCATACAATTACTTGACTGTGGGTTAGGCACGGCTACACGGATGCATCACGTTTCCAGCTGTATTATTGGAGTCTTACTTTACGAGAGAATGTGACAGCGCTATACATTCCATATAGGTCTGCCTCTTTCTATCGCTAAGGAATAATGCTTCAAGATGGCGGTAAAGCCGCATAAAGCCCCCGATTAATTATTGGTGTGCTGTCACTCTTTTTAACTTTTACCTTGAGATCAACAAAAAAAATATTCCAATGTCCATCTAATGTAATATAAAGAATAAAATAATCATAAAAAATAAAAAAAACAAGTATATAGCAGCGGGGACAGAATCCGCGACACCTATTCACCATTATTCCCGTCAAGAGATATTCTTGACAAATAAAAAAACATAGAATCTTTCCTTTACATTTATGTGCGCATTTTCAGCTCGTGCTGTTTACCCTTTTAATTTAGCATACGTATTGACTAGGGAAGTATGACTTCAGAATCTTCTTAAACGAGTTTGAATTGAAAACGAAATCAAAGTCGAACCAATTTCGGCGGTCGCGGTGGAGCGGCCGCGGCAGTCTGGACGTCTTGTTATGTTAATGAGGATATTCAATTAGCTTGAACAGCTTTAGTATTAAACAGCACATTGTATTACGCTCTGAAACTTGGCATTTATTCCAATCACAAAGACATGTTGTTTCATTGTAATATCACATTATCCTCGATCACGGTTCGAATTACTAATAGCACATTTACACTAACTACACCTAATTGGAAATACCTACACACAATGACTTAGCTTTTTACGAGTAGGTAATCAGTTTTTCCACAGAGTTTTGAAATTATTATCCTCAGAACTAATATTTCTGATATAAATTTATTGAAAATAGGGCGTTATAAAAATAGTCTAATAATGACATTTGCTGCTTTAAGCTATTTTCAAAATAAAATTTCATCACGCTGGATTTTCGGTAGATACCCTAAGTATTTTTTTCCCCATTTCTGGTCACTTTTGGGAAAAGACTATTATATACTACTGTTTCAAATCCCTTGTACACAAATATAATACATTGCAACACGATGGCCAAATCAACTTGATATCAGCAAAAAGCTGCGGTTTTTTTCGGTTTGATTCACGGACTGTTTGAGAACATACATATGGAACGTAGATACTAACTATAAAGAAATGTATATAATTAATAATGTAAAGAAATATTTCATAAGTAAATAATTATAATATATTTCTTGAGTAAATAGATCATGTGTTGATTGGGTTCTATCCACTCTGGCAATACAAAACCAGTAGGTAATAGTGACAACTATTTACAAGGAAACTCGTTATTGAGGAAAATTCATTCAAGAACTCGGCACTATTGTATAGCGTCGCTAGATTAGAACTCTATATTGCCCTTTAAAACATCGCAAAGAAAAATTAACACTCTCCAACTATTTTTAAGATATTATATTTAATTCAATATTCACAACAACCACTAAAGGTGACTTTAGTGGTTATACCTAGTTGATAATATTAACATTAACATACATTAAAACTTAAACGTCCATTATACTATACGATATTAACAAAATGTTTTCGTAATATTGTCTTTTATTAAAGCGAGTATCACACATTTAAATAAAATACTGTATACCGGATTAAAACGCGATTTAATATTTATATTATTAACTAGTGGACCCCGCAGACGTTGTTCTGCCACAATGTTGGCTTTGAAATTATACAATTATTCTTAAATTTGAATATGCCCATTTGCCCACTTTTTTATATAATTGTCTAATATGTCACTGATTTGCAGTAGACATCTGTTATTTCAAAAAAGCTAAGCATGCATGACGTGAGCTGTCAAGATGGCGGAGTTCTGAACCTAATACATTTAATTTGCAATAACAAATATTGAGATCAATAATTGAGATAAAAACTATCCTATCTCCCAAGTTGGACCAAATTACAAATGCTTACAAAATTTGATAAAAATTGGTTAAGTAGTTTAGGAGTCCAATGCGGACAAACATGTGACAGGAGATTTATATATGTATATTAAGATTATCCCGCGACGCTTCGGATGCTTTTCAGCAACATGGTCGTCGTTTTCGTTTAGTATTAAATTAAATAAAGATCAATTAGCATTTACCTCATTAGAAAATAGAAATACACTTTCTTACGACATTAGGTGCAGAATATAATATTTGCTACGAAATTTATTTTAAAAGCGAGAGAAATTTGACTGTCCCTTTAAACAAGAAATATAAATGTTATGAAATTGGATATAAATATAAAAAAGATAAATATAAATGTCTTCTTAATTATTATTATTTATTTTTTGTACCTGAATTTCGGGAATATTTCTCTAAATGTAATCATAAGTAAACTTGTAAATGAGATTATATTATGTAAAAAGCTTTATTATTAAGTTAGTACAAGGAAAATTAGAAGAATAAATAAGGAAAAATATATTGATATATTATCAATATATTTTTCCTTATTTATAATGCTCAGATAGCCGACTGACTCGGTTGACGAGATGATGTCGCCTCATGATCTGTAGTAGGGTTGATGAGGATTCCTTTTCCTCTTCCTCTTATTGCGGAACTTCCTCATTTTTTCACGAGTCCTCTTCATCCGTTTCTACAAAAAAAGTTTTCCTCATATTAAGAGGGGTTTTGAGAGGAAGTAATGAACTTTATGGAGGAGTACGTCAGTATGTATCAGCCCCTCCATCAAGTGTTCCCAGTGAATTTAATAGATGCTGTTTCCAAGAAACAGGTCTATCTGTATAAATTCAATTTACCAGTAATTAATTTACAATATTAATTTTAATATTTTTTCAGCATTAACTCAAACTTATAAATATATATATATAGGTAATACTTTTTGCTATACTAATCATTTGTTCTTATCTTAAAAATATACATAGGTTTTGTCTTAATTATAAAGGCTTAACGTTCTTATATAAATATATTGTGCCCAAAAAGAGTACCTACTTGTTGTTGTTATCCACTTTCTCCTCCACTTCCTCTTCCTCATAACAAATCCTCATCCTCATCTTCTTCCTCACATCTACTATCTCATCAACCCTAGTCTATAGCTATGGAGAGTAGAGGAATCAGCTAAGCCTTCTTATAACTGTTTCTGCAGATCATCACTATCCACCGGTCCACCGTCGTGGAGACACCCACTCGCCGAAGCCGGGATGTCAACGACCTCCGCGGTCTGGATTTGCGGAAAATTCAACTAAAATAATTCGTCTAAAGCAATTCATCTAAAAAACAATTCGACTATTAGCAACTCATCTAAAACAATTCGACTAAGTGATATGAGTAGGATTCGGTTCTGGCACTCGTCGGCCGCTACCGCTGTGAGACTCGTGCGCGGTGGTCACTGGTCACCATACCAACATAACCTAACCTAGGTGGTGGCTCCTTTTTAGGGTATAGTCACAGATCACCTCAAGATTCCGTTTACAGGGCCGCCGACGGCCAAAACAATTGTATTTAATAACATACAAATTAATTTCCATGTTTAGTTCTGTCCAGTTATTGGAACCGCAAACACGTGGCGTACTTCCTGTATAAAAATCTTTAAAATGTCTTACTGTTCTGTCAAATGGTGTGGCAAAAATAGCAAGACATCAAATTTCAAAAAAGATGGGATTACATTCTACCGGTAAGTCAAATTCATTTTAATTTTACTCATTTCACTGAATTCATTTTATTTTCTCGGAGATCAACTTATACTGGATGGTACTAGTCACGTAGTCACTCGCGCGATTATACGTCTCTTTCTCGCATAACCGTATTATTACTTTTCTCTTTCTTTGCCAAGGTCACGTGTAAAGATTAGTGATGTGACAAGACCTGTATCGATAAATAGAAATGTCCAACATTTTATACTTCTAAACCCAACATCTCACCACTACTCTAAAAACCATCTTGGAGTCAACCGGAACCTAATAGCCCATCGTGAGAGCTATCATCAGACACCAACATCATCGTCGTGAGACAATAATTTCAGAAGATACCAGCGTTTTCCTTCTTTGACCTATAAACATCGGCGGGCATCAATACTTCAGCAAAGCTGAAAAACCGAAAAATCACCCGATCGAGAAGAAAATTAATAAAACCGTAAGCTAGAACCTAAACTAATATAAATGTATTTAAATATTTGTAGAAAACCGTACACTTTTGAATTGAAAGACTTTTCCATAATAGAATAACATAGCGTCATAGGTCAACCATAAATGGTACTATTACTTACTTTCTACGATATTCAAAATTTCGAAAAATTAAAAATACACCCTAGTAAAGTGAATAAAAAGCAATAATTCTGTCGGCTTCTTTTTTTCTAAATTTTTCATATTTTCATTAATAAAACCAGGTAACCGTTTTGGAATAGAGTAAAAAACAACATTTAAGTTGGTCGTCTCTCACAACGAAAATGTACGATAATCTTACAATATTGTTTATTCAATAAAATCTTCATTTAATTCACTAATAATAGACATAAAAAACATAAAAATCGAAGCATTAAAACCTTATTTAATTTCATTTTAAAAAAATCCAAACTAAATTTAAAACGGCTAAGGGTGATATTATTCACTTATTTTTGGCAAAGAGTGTTCTTTTTAAACTATCTTTATAAATTCATAAATTTCAAATTATTCATTCAGTCAGGAGTGTGCCGCCTTACGAAATTTTCGTTCAAGAGCGTGTCGGCAATTAAATTCAATTTAATATTAAATTTTTTAAATATTTTATAGTAAAGTGTGTATCGACCCATAACCTTCCCCTGTAATCACCCATACCTCACCCCCGTAATACCTATTCCCCCTCCCTTCACCCAACCCCCTCCAAGTTTGGGCTTGAAAGTCCCCCCCACCTTCCTCAACCCCTCCAGATCCAAAAACCTAAAATCCTATACCAATCCACTCCCCATGAAACCCAATTTCCACCCCCTTATTCGAACTTTTTTCGACCTCACCCCCGCAACACCCAATTCCTACCCCCTCCACCCACACCCCTCGAGTTTGGGCTCGAAAGAACCGACTCTTCGAGGCGAATCGATCGGCCCCGACAGATTCCCCCCCCCCTCACCCCCCCAGAACAAAAAATCCTAAATTCCTATACCAACCCACTCCCCATGAAACCCAATTTCCTCCCCCCTTAGTCGAACTTTTTTCGACCTCATCCCCGCAACACCCAATTCCTACCCCCCCACCCACACCCCTCGAGTTTGGGCTCGAAAGAACCGTCTCTTCGAGACGAATCGATCGGCCCCGACAGATCCCCCCCTCCCCCCCCCCAGAACCAAAAATCCTAAATTCCTATACCAACCCACTCCCCATGAAACCCAATTTCCTCCCCCTTAGTCGAACTTTTTTCGACCTCACCCCCGCAACACCCAATTCCTACCCCCTCCACCCACACCCCTCGAGTTTGGGCTAGAAAGAACCGACTCTTCGATTCGAATCGATCGGCCCCGACAGATTCCCCCCCCCCCTCACCCCCCCCAGAACAAAAAATCCTAAATTCCTATACCAACCCACTCCCCATGAAACCCAATTTCCTCCCCCCTTAGTCGAACTTTTTTCGACCTCATCCCCGCAACACCCAATTCCTACCCCCCCACCCACACCCCTCGAGTTTGGGCTCGAAAGAACCGTCTCTTCGAGACGAATCGATCGGCCCCGACAGATTCCCCCCCCCCCCTCACCCCCCCCAGAACAAAAAATCCTAAATTCCTATACCAACCCACTCCCCATGAAACCCAATTTCCTCCCCCCTTAGTCGAACTTTTTTCGACCTCATCCCCGCAACACCCAATTCCTACCCCCCCACCCACACCCCTCGAGTTTGGGCTCGAAAGAACCGTCTCTTCGAGACGAATCGATCGGCCCCGACAGATCCCCCCCCCCCCCCCCCCCCCCCCCAGAACCAAAAATCCTAAATTCCTATACCAACCCACTCCCCATGAAACCCAATTTCCTCCCCCTTAGTCGAACTTTTTTCGACCTCACCCCCGCAACACCCAATTCCTACCCCCTCCACCCACACCCCTCGAGTTTGGGCTCGAAAGAACCGACTCTTCGATTCGAATCAATCGGCCCCGACAGATTCCCCCCCCCTCACCCCCCAGAACAAAAATTACGACAATAATTAAATTAAATCGTAATAAGTTAAATATGTCGAATTAATAAAAGTTTTAAAGTTATTTGTGAAAAAAGAAATATAATAATTTTAATTACTCATCAGTTTTTTATAGCCGTTGGTTGTATCAAATAAATTGATGCAAAACATCGTACTAGAAAGTCGATACATCGATATTTAGAAAACATCGATATCGTATATGGACATCCCTCAGTTATCAGTGTAACCTTGAAGTAGCCAATAGCGGCGTTGCTGCTTTCCTTCCCGCCCTTCGTCCCACTTCCGACCTTGGCGATTTAGAATCAACGCAATTTTAGTGAGATTATACATCTAGTGGAGGTGATCTGTGGGTATAGTGAACCACTCGATGAATTTCGTCGATCATATTGTTTTAGACGAATTGTTACTAGTCGAATTGTTTTTAGTCGAATAGTTTTTTAGAGGAATTGTTTTAGTCGAATTTTCCGTAGACGGAAAACTGAGCCACCTGTCACGGCGGGTCCATGTACTCTATATTACGTACATACGAGTTATTTTTATGACTTATATATGGATCAAGAACCTAACCCGTTTCCAGATAATCTAGACAGTTATTGGTGTCCGGCAAAGGAAATAAACAGAAAACAGTGAATTTCTAAGATTTGAAAATTTTAAAGAGCCTTTCAAAATTATAAGAGCAATAATTTATTATTTCTTCTTCACAGGAGAATAAGTTCGATGATTAATGTATCTGATACTTATATCCAATTATTTATAAAACACAGACAACTTATTATAATTAATTGCTTTTGAAATCGCCGGCTCAGCAGTTCAATCATTGCAAACAATTGTAACAATGAAGATGTTTCCATTTTTATATAATACTAGCTGATGCCCGCGACTTCGTTCGCGTGGGCTTCATCATAAGCTGAGCTCTTGAGCAAGCTTTCTTCATATGATATATATCCTACATCCTCTGTACTTGATGATTTCTTGAGGGAAACAGCTATTAGAGTAGTCATTGACAGTTTCAGAGTAGGTGTTTAGGACCTTCAAATTAATTAATTTTAGTTTACACAACATCTTACTAGATGGCGCTGTACAGTGTTACATCACGCTAATATTGTGTTTAGCCTAATATGTATATTAATTTCCCACTATTCAATTTTTGTATTCCAACCAAAGACGCCCCCTATATCTACCTGTTGGAACTAATATATTATTAGAAGATTTTGGAGCGTTTCATTTTGGACCCTTTGTTCATGGTCCTACGAGTATCCGGATATCGGGACCGGAGGATAGTGACACTGCAGTCCGCAGTCCAGCTGTGACGTCTAACCTGCCACCAGGAGTTGTGAAGTGTAGTGTGAGTGACAAGTGACAAAACTGTGAGTACATTTAAATAAACAATATTTAGAGACTTGTAAAAATTTGAGAATTAGGTTGTAACTTGTAAAATTAGAAATAAAATTGTAACTTGTAAAATATTAAGTTAAATTTGGACTTGTAAAAATTTTAAAGTTTGCTTATTGAGTTAGGACTTAGAATAATTTAGGAAATAGTGAATATACGGGGAATCCATGCCCGATTTCATATTGATGTAATTTAAGTTTTAAACACTTAGAAAATTTTCACAAAAATTTAAATTTAATTTTTTTTTTTTTTTTTGTTTTCATTGTTTTATTTTTGTGTTTAAAATGGAATCATATATTAGAGTTCAAAATAATTTATATGAGAGAATAACGAAGGCTAAAACAAATTTAAGAAAATCCCCAAAAGAGCGTTTAGCGAATGATGCATATTTATCAACTCGGCTTGATACATTGGAGGAACTGTGGTCGCAATTTTCATCAACACACACTAAATTAATACAAGAATGTGACAGTGAGCTTCTGCAATCGAACATTTATATGAAGTCTGACATATATGGCAATTGTGAAGAAATGTACATTGACTGTAAGTTTGAGTTACGAGAAGCACGCAATAAATTAAAGGAAGCAAAATGTGTAGATGATGCACATAAAATTAATATCAGTGCTCAAGCATCGAATTCGAAACAGCAAGGACTCAAATTACCGAAAATTGTCATACCAACGTTTTCTGGAAAATACATAGAATGGTCAAGCTTTCGTGACCTTTTCTTATCATTGGTACATAAAAACTCTTCATTAGACGATGTGCAACGACTACATTATTTAAAATGTCAGCTCACGGGAGAAGCAGAACAGTTCTTGCGACACGTACCGATCACAGCAGAAAATTACCAGATTTGTTGGAAACGCCTAGAAGATCGTTATAGCAACAAGAAATATCTCTCTAATTGTATTTTATCAAAATTCATGAACCAAAAAAATATTGTAACAGAATCGTCAACTGCTTTAAGGGAACTGTTAGACACAACTAACGAATGCATGCATGCTTTAAAAAATTTGTCAATAGATGTAAGTACTTGGGATAGTATTCTTTTATATGTTTTATGCTTAAAATTAGATGCTGAATCCCGTAGACAATGGGAACTAAAAACAAGCGAACATTGTAATGAACTACCAACGTTTAAACAATTTACGGAATTTCTTGAAATTCGCTCACGTTCGTTAGAGTTCATAGATCCTAAGTTAATTAAACAAAATACCTCACAGTCTAAATCTCATGTCAATCCAAAAGTATTTTATACCACTCACATTAACTGTATTTATTGTTCGGAAGAGCATCATTTGCGAAACTGTAAAAGTTTTGCAAAAGAGTTAACTGACACTCGTAGAAATTTCGTCCAAACAAATAACATTTGTTTTAATTGTCTTGGTGCAGGTCACAATGTGTACACATGTCGTCAATCTTCCAGGTGTCGAATTTGTAAGAAAAAACATCACTCTTTACTTCACCCCAAAAATGAAACCAATGTTTCTGCCCCAGCAGAACCCAAAGGTAATATGTTAGAACCAAGTCATTCAACAGTTTGTACATCTCAACAGGTAGAACAAAACAGCAACATCAGAGCCTGCTTTTCAAGTTTCAGTGGACAGGTTTTACTTGCCACCGCATTAGTTAATGCCAGGTCACACACAGGCTCCTTGATTACTCTCAGGTGTCTTATAGATCAGGGATCACAGTCTTCATTTATGACTGAATCTGCCGTTCAACTTCTTGGGCTAAAGAAGATTCCTCACAGAAGCTCCATATTTGGTTTAGGAAGTGACCAATCAAGTTCCGTTGCCTCTAAAGCGAGGGTGGAAATTGAAATCCGATCACTTCATCGCAATTTCAAACTTTGTGTTCAAGCTTTTGTACTCAACAAGCTCACCTCAATGCTTCCTGATAAGAAGATTGTTGTAGAGTTATGGCCCGAGATTTCCGATATAGTTTTGGCAGATCCCTCTTTTGGAACCCCAAATAAAATTGACATGCTCCTTGGAGCAGATGTTTATGGTCAAATTTTACTTGACGGCTTAAAAAAGAGTTCACCTAGATCACCAATTGCTCAGAACACTCAACTAGGTTGGATTATATCAGGTCCAGTTCAGTCTGACTCTAACTCAAACACTACAATGTGTAATCATATTCATCATAGCGATGAGTACGAACTTTTGAAAAGGTTCTGGGAGTTAGAATCAGATCAATGTCATGCCAAAAAACCACAACTCACAGAAGAAGAAATTCAATGTGAGCAAATATTTACGTCCACTACAAGAAGAGACAGGTCAGGACGTTATATTGTAAATTTACCTTTCCGAAATGAGGATCCAAGCTGTAAGTATGGCAACTCAAAGACTATTGCAATTAAACAGTTTGAACAGCTTGAAAGAAGATTACTAAAGAATCCTAAGCTTAAAGCTGAGTATACAGCTGTGATATCAGAATACAAGAATCTGGGACATGTAGAAATTGTACCAGTAGAACAACAAAATTTGGATAATGTCGTATATTTACCTCACCACGCAGTAGTTCGTGAAGAGAAAGACACTACCAAGGTTCGAGTTGTGTTCAATGCTTCGTGTCCAGGCACAAATGGAGTTGCGTTGAATGATGATCTTATGGTAGGGCCGTCTCTACAGCCTGATTTACGGCATATCATAATGCGCTGGCGCAGATATCCCATTTGTCTTGTATCAGATATAGTAAAAATGTACAGACAGGTAAAAATTACAGATTCACACACAGATTTTCAACGCTTCGTATGGCGTGATCATCCAAACGAAGAGCTGCAACATTTAAGGCTATCAAGAGTTACTTTTGGAACTGCTTCAGCACCTTACCTGGCTGTTCGAGCGTTACAGCAAGTAGCATACGATGATGGTAAAGATTTTCCACTAGCGGCTGAAAGAGTCCTTCAGGAATTTTATGTGGATGATTTTATGTCAGGATGTTTTTCTGTGGAAGAAGGTAAACAAGTTTTTAAAGAAATGACACAGCTACTCAAATTAGGCGGTTTTAACTTACAAAAATGGAGCAGCAACAGTGAAGAAATCCTGAAAGAATCAAACGAAGATCAAGACAATAACAAGGAACAACTGAAAATAAAGATAGACGAAGTGATGAAGATACTAGGACTTACCTGGAATCGAAGAACCGATGAGTTTGAGTACGCAGTACAGCTCCCTCCTCTCTCTCCACCTGTAACAAAAAGAAAGGTTATTTCAGAAATTTCACGATTATTTGATCCTCTCGGTTGGCTTGCACCAGTGATTATTTCAGCCAAAATTTTCATACAAAAATTGTGGCTATCGGGAATTGAGTGGGATGATCAACTTCCCCCTCAATTACTGAAGGACTGGCTCAAGTATCGAAATGAGTTAAATGAACTTACCAAATTTAGTATTCCACGTTGGATTCATACACACAGGGATGATCAAGTTCATGAGTTGCACGGCTTTTGTGACGCGTCAAATGATGCGTTTGCAGCTGTTGTATACTTACGAGTAGTTAATGATCATGGTGATGTACATGTTTCATTGATAGCATCCAAAACAAAGGTGGCTCCCATAAAACAAGTGTCTATTCCAAGGCTGGAACTTTGTGGAGCAGTATTACTCACTAGACTGCTACGTGAAGTCTCTGAAGTCATGGACATAAAGAAATCTACAATTCACGCTTGGACAGACTCTCAAGTCGTACTGGCATGGCTCAAAGGACAACCGAATCGCTGGAAAACGTTTGTTGCCAATCGCGTTTCTGAAATTCTCACCACTTTAGAACCATATCAATGGAAGCATGTCTCTACGAAAGATAATCCTGCTGATTGTGCATCTCGGGATAGTAAAAAGTGGGATATCAAGCTCTGGAAGGAAGGTCCGAAGTACCTGAAAGAAAAAGAAATAAATTATACATATGGTAAAATACAAGAAACACATTTAGAGGAAAAGAAAAATAAGATATGTTTAGC
Source organism: Anthocharis cardamines (assembly GCA_905404175.1). Taxonomy (NCBI): domain Eukaryota; kingdom Metazoa; phylum Arthropoda; class Insecta; order Lepidoptera; family Pieridae; genus Anthocharis; species Anthocharis cardamines. The sequence continues at coordinate 8,628,628 of FR989974.1, forward strand.
AAATACTTGTAAAGAGACAGATCCTGAAGAAGAAATTTACACACGGTTTTCTTCGCTGAGAAGACTGGTCCGGGTGATTGCTCTCTGTAAAAGATTTGTTAGACGAATGAGAAAGGAAAGTGTTGAAGAGTGGATTACAAGTTCTGAAATTAAAGAAAGTTTAAAACTATGTATTAAGATATGTCAAGAAAGGTATTTCCAGGTAGAATTAGAAGATTTAAAGAACACTAAAGAAGTAAGTAAAAAAAGCAAACTTACATCACTTAATCCAATTTTCGATGAAGATAATATACTTCGAGTAGGTGGCAGACTGCAGCATGCAGTTCTCAGTGATGACAGAAAACACCCTATAATTCTTCCTCGAAAGTCACATCTTACTAACTTGATCATTGCTGAGGCTCATAATAAAACCTTACATGGTGGTCCTCAGTTAATGCAAAACTATATACAATCCAAATATTGGATATTAGGAGCAAGGGATGTAATTCGGCTATATGTTCGGAAATGTGTGCGTTGTGTTAGGCATTCCTCACGTATCCGACACCAGTTAATGGGACAACTACCGGCATCACGTTCTCAAGCTTGTCGACCCTTTTTGAAAAGTGGAGTAGACTATGCAGGTCCCATCAACATGAGAATATCTAAAGGAAGAGGACAACGTTCATACAAAGGATACATTTGTTTGTTTATTTGTATGGCCACACGCGCTATTCACCTTGAGGCAGTAAGCGATCTTACTACTCAGGGATTTTTGGCTGCTTTTAAGCGATTTACATCACGTCGTGGTCATTGCGCTGAAATTTGGAGCGACAATGGAACTAATTTTGTGGGTGCTGCACGAGAACTCAAATATTTATTTACACAAGAAAAGTCAAATATAGTAATGGAAATCGCTAATCAACTCGCTACTAATGGAACAGACTGGCATTTTATCCCTCCTCATTCACCAAATTTTGGAGGATTGTGGGAGGCAGGGGTCAAATCGACAAAGTACCATTTGAAGCGTATTGTGGGTAATTCAACTTTGACATTCGAAGAAATGACAACCTTACTCTGTCAAATAGAAGCCTGTTTAAATTCTCGGCCTATTTCAAAAATCACTGACAGTCCAGATAATCCCATACCTTTAACACCTGGACACTTTTTAGTTGGTGAATCACTAATCTTAGCACCTGATAATAACTATGAGAATATTAATATCTCCAGTCTTAGACGATGGCAACTGACGCAAAAAATGACTCAAGATTTCTGGCGTCGCTGGTCACATGAATATTTGACCCAGTTCTACCAGCGTTACAAATGGAGTCATACAACTCCGGAACCTAAAATTGGGGATTTGGTATTGGTGGTTGAAGATGATCTTCCACCTGGTCGATGGCTATATGGTCTTATAGTCGCAAAACATCCCGGTTTGGACGGAATTACTAGAGTTGTCAGTCTAAGATGCAAACAAAATGTAATTAAACGTTCCGTTTCTAAAATATGTATTTTACCAGTTACATCTTAAGTTGTCATTGTATTATTATAATAAGAACCAGTATATTATGTCAAATGTACTACGGTTAACTAATTTTTTTCCTCACAATTGTTCTAGTTATTTTTTTTTTTTTTTTTATGTATACACTTCTGTTTATTCAGCTGTCACATGCAACTGTGTTGCTTGTTCCTTAGCTTAATCATTACAGTCCATTTTTATGTCATCCATTTTTATGTCATCTATTTTTGAGCTATCCATTTTTATGTTATGTATTAGATATAGTGTGCATTAGTTATAGTGGAATGGTGGGCTGTGTTAAGGAAAATTGTTAAAATTTGTCCTTGGTGGGCTGCATGTTTAGGACCTTCAAATTAATTAATTTTAGTTTACACAACATCTTACTAGATGGCGCTGTACAGTGTTACATCACGCTAATATTGTGTTTAGCCTAATATGTATATTAATTTCCCACTATTCAATTTTTGTATTCCAACCAAAGACGCCCCCTATATCTACCTGTTGGAACTAATATATTATTAGAAGATTTTGGAGCGTTTCATTTTGGAACCTTTGTTCAGTAGGCTTTGGGGCAACAAAGGAGTGGAGGCCCCCTGCCTCAATATTATTTTCGTGTTAAAAATATAATCATGTTTGTGCAAAGTACAGGAGGTATAGGTAGAACAGCAAAAAAAAATCCATGGAAAAGTTTTTTACTCGTCGGAATTTGAAAGTTTTTTCCAAATTCTCTAATGTGGAGGCCCCTCTTTTGTGGAGGCCCCGGGGCTGTTGCCCTGGATGCCCTCCCCTAAATCCGGCCCTGTTAGTCAGTATCTTCTACGATCTAATTGGATTGATGAAAAGGCGAAATGAAAGATCTCATAAAAAATACTTTATACATTGATATACTACGTCAACAATACATTTTCTATTGTTATAATATAGTACTTTCACAAAAAAACCTCTTTCAGAGAAGTTTCGATCTCTGGAGTCTACTTATACATATCGAAAATGGCGAAATAATCAAACTTTTTCATTTAAATATCAAACTGTGATTGAAATCTGTAGCTCTACCATGAGTTTTTAACGTTCGCACTCGCTAGCGATGGCGTAAAAGATTTCTATAGTAATTGTGTACAGCGCCACTAGCGGTCACTTAGAGAACTAAAATCGGTAGTATGAGTTCCTAGGTGCAAAACCTATCGAACTCAAATCGCTAGCGACTAACGTTTTTTAGCCATTGCTTTAGAATTCGGTACCATGATTCACAAATTCGATAGATGTCATCGAGTAAAACCATTTCGATAATAGTTAAGTCATTCACTTGCAAAATAAAGCAAGAAACCATTTCGATCCTATAGTTTATTATTAAAGTTTATTTAATTTTGAGTGTTATTTGATCGAAATAATGACGACATTATTTTAAGAAGTTATTTAACTTGGAATATGATAGAATTGGCTACATATTATGAAGCTAATGATGCGAATAAGGGAATTTTCAAACTGGCATGAGATTGATGCTTGGAAATCCACTTGCTTGAAAATTTATTGAAACAAAATATTTCTATAGAAAACTAAATTGCAATGTTCAAAATTAAAGTAAATAAATATAAAATTATTAGAATATGTTTAAAGTAAAAGTACATTCCGACGTTTCGGATGCTTTTCAGCAACCGTGGTCACGGGCGTGGCAACGGGGATAAATAATTTAAACATTATAAATAATAAATGGCGTTTTAATCCGGTATACAGTATTTTATTTAAAAGTATCTTACATATTAAGCAATGATATGTTATCGTTCGTATTTAGTTCAGGATCAAAGTCACGCTCAAGGCAACCGGCAACCGGTGTCAAAGTATAGTGTGAGAGTAACATCCTTTCACCGCAAACTCTCACCGAAGTTCGTCAGTACTCAGTTGGGCTCCGACGCTGCGCGCACGGAACGCAGTCAGCGCAGAGAAATGTGCGGTAACCGTTAAAGTATAATAGAAAGTTTACTCTTTTTTTATTTTTGTGAATTTTGTATTAGTGAACGTATTTAGGACAGTATGTTGCGGTTTTTGGTTTTCTTGGTAAGATTTTCTCTTTAATTTTGTGTTATTTGTTTAAAAATATGTACCTATTCAGTTATTTCAACATAAGAACATATTATTATAGTTATTTTATTTTGATTATTACGTTGATATTTCGATAGAAATAATTATAATGTTGTTTATTCATTTAAAATTAAATATGGACATAACTTTTTACGTTTGTGGTGAGTTAAATCTGTTAACTTGAAAATATAAAAAGTGACTCTAATTTAATATTTTTATTTTTCAATTAAGGAACTTAATTTATTTATCTCTATTTTTTATTCACTGCAATAACGTTGTATCATCATATTATAGTTTTTATTTTAAAAACATAACAATGGTTTAAGCGCCATTTCCGTCTGTAGCTGTGTATTAGAGCTGGAAATGTAAGCAGAACAGTAATGTTATGGTGTGTTAAGCAGTGAGAACACGCAACTATGTCAGACACAGTTATGTGGCTATCTATATATGTATATGTATAGGTACCTAGGTGGCCCTTCATCACCGTCACGAAATGTTAATACTCTATAAACGCTTTCTTTACGCTAATTGCGTTAAAAAAATACTTGGAACTCGGAGTTCGTCTACGCGTTGGAATTTTCACCTCGTATTTTACCCCATATTCTTAATACGTTTATTATTATTTATTTTAGTACAAACAGTTATTATTCTAATAAATCTTATTTTACATCTATCTATCTACAGATACACACACAGAGATCTACAGAGCCTTTTATTGTCTAAATTGTAAAAGACTTTTGATGAGAAATAAGATATCATTTAGTCCGGTTGGTTATTTATGACCAACTTTAATGAGACTTATTTATATGTTTGCAATTATCAAGAATACTTCCGGTTTCTTGCGGTATTAATGGTAATGCACTTAAATATTATATATTTTCACTTTAGTGTTATTTGGTGCAGTATGCAGGTGAAATTATAAAATCAATAAATAATAACCTTATTCGCGCTGTAAATGCTCTTTATATACCTGGAATTATTGTATATTTTAACAAACAAATTATCGCGTAAGAAAACAATCTCACACTACGGCCTAAGTGTTTATAGATACCAGATTGATGAATTTATTACCATGACTTGACATTTCTTTCTTATTTAGTTGAATTTCCTTGTGTAGGTAGGTACTCATATCCAAAATAATAGTTAAATATCCCTAAGAACTCATTTACTCAATGGAGGGATCAGATTGTCTGAACAAAATGCGATGTGTATGTATAGTGTGTACACTGTACATAGCTAGAAGGAGACTGAGTGTAAGATGTGTTCCGCTTTCGGTTCCGACACGTTTCTTTGTGTTGGACGATTGACTCGGCGCGGGCGCATCATCCGTGATGCTTCACTTGTTTTGTGCATTACATGAAGACTACGTGACATACATATACATTATACATATGTCTGATGCATATGTAGGTATATAACGGCTAGTATATACTTACATCCGAATAGCATGTTCATTCGACCGTCTTCTTTTTCTTTTTCGGACACAATATAACAAATATTTGTAAACGACGCTTTACCTTCTCTACCACAAAAAAAGCCTCTTCAAATTGTAACTTTAAAAGTTTCACCCCTGCTGGAAGTTTTTGATGAGTTCTGACTGTGAATGTGGTCTGTATGTATAGATATACTCATCACTCATGTTCTAGTAAAAATCGAGGAGTTCTGAATTGCTGAATTCATATAAGTTAAAATAATTTTTTAATAATCTTGCTAGGAAAATGACTTTTAAAGTATAAGGAATTACAGCTCTCATCCGTCTCCTTATTATAAACTGTCTGTTTTCTTATTTAAAAAGAAATGTTCTGCTATGTTTCTGATGTTAGCAGAGCATTTTTATTTTATTTTAAATTCTGTTCTGAGCGTAAATTGCTAGAGCTCTTTTTGAAAACTATCAGGAACTATAGAACTATTGTGCATGCTAAGGGAACTCCAATGTTTTGGTGATCTGCTGGACTTTGCTCTGCTAAGTTCACAAGCACCTAAAGGGACGTCATACTATCGCAGTCGGCGGGATATATAGTTTTAATGCTCGAAAGTGGTTGATAGAACTTTTAACACCAAACCTACCAGAGCGGACAAATGACCGCTTTCGAGACTTTAATAAAAAATGTTAGAGTCCATTTTTCTTAAACTTACTGCACGACTTTTTCAAATCTATAGATATATCATATATCTCTATATTATAGAAAAAGTCGTGCAAAATTTAGTTTAACAATTACTCTGGTAGGTCTGGGAGTTTTAGGGTTAAGTTCCAAATCTTTCCGTATAAGTATTTTTAATACATACATAATTTTGCTATTCCCTTAAATATCCCTATAAAGGTATAATTCCTGAAAGCAAAAGGCTAAAAAGATAAAAGATCAGTACGATTTTATGGATCTTTTATAATATTATAATATACATAAAATACTTACCCTAAAATGACATTTATTTTCAGGACTATTTATATTTTATTAGAATTGTAGACATGAAATCTATTTTCAGTAAGATATAGGGATACAAAAGAACAATTTGACTTTACGACTTCTTATTTCTGGAATTATACAGTGAAGTCTTATGGTCAAGTATGTATTTGGCTGTTGTCCATCGGCATCGATTATCGCATAGGTACCATCCGTGAGTCGGCAGACAATTCGCCCGTCCGCGTCGTCCATACAAAAATGTTAATATTTACTGTAAGGTTCCAATAAGGCAGGACAACTTTAGAAATCAACAAGTTATGCAGAGGTGTGGTCGCTGGAGTCGGCGAGGTGCCGTTACATATGAATATTGTATCACCAGCGCTAGTGCTGTACCTACTATACTATACATACAATATGTGGCATTACATTCAACCGGGACCACCTCAGTCATGGCCTCGCGATGTGTACCTGGGTTCGAATCTCGGAGAAATAAGATTTAAAAAATGTGTCGTTCCTGCAAAGTTCAGAAGGCTGATCCTCTACTTGCCTGTTAAGAAAATCATCAGTAAAATAAACATAGTAATAGGTCTGCCCCATGCCCCACTAGGGGATTCGGGAATTCACTTTGTACATTACATTCGGCCGCTCTCTTTCGCTGGCACTGCCGTAGGTACTTCCTGTTTATGTCTCTATGTATGGGCCCTTTTCCACTCCACTTCGCACAGACACTGACCTTAAGGCGTTTTCTGATTTAATAATAAAGTAAAAAGCTGCACATCACATTGCACATTGTCTGTGCGGGGATCACGAATGGGAAGCCTATCTTTTGCAATAGTTTCGTTCATACAAAAAGCGTACCTAATCTTTCATGATTGAAAATTACAACGTGCAATGACTACCGCGAGGTGTGCAGTCGTAGGGCAGCCGGCCTAGCATGACCGCCACGAGATATGTCGCGGACGAGAGAAGACAAACTAAGATGTACGATATGGAGATATATTATATCTCGACATCGACAATTGTGATAGAAAAGATATCTCGATCGACAAATAATATCTATTATTGATATTAAAAGTCGAGTTTTAAATGTAATTGTCATGTTAAACCCGAAAGAAATAAAGCGATAATCGATTAAAACACGAGAAAACGGTCGACAAAATTTTGTCGCGGTTGTCATGCTGGCCCGACAGGTTAGTCAACCTTTTACGAAACTGTTTTGAATTACCTTATCTGTTTATTTTCAAATCATAAACATTTTATTAAGTAAACCAAGATTAAAGTTGTACCGTATGTTAGCATGATAGCATAAATATACCACCAGCAACTACGAACCCGCCGCACGAGTCTGGATGGAGTTGGTGAGGTCTGTACTCTGTAGACATTAATCAGATATCAAGTTAACATATGAACGGTGCCAATGGGTCAAGTAATAAAATAATTAAATGCCAGTTTATTCGAGCTCGATGTTGATAAAATTATAAATAAATAATCACCGTTCGTTTAGCTAAAGTCAATTTACATATTTTAATAAGCATTCCTATTTCCACGAGAATGCGGAATATCTAGTAATTTATCAGATTTATCATTGAAATAGATAAATGTAATGGGATAGTATAGGATAGCTGTAATAATCATTAGTGTTTATTTAATGAAATTTATCAACTTCTTTTAAATTTTCACAGCTTTTGATTTCGTATCTAATAGTGGGGAAATTTAGATGAAGCTTTAATCTCATATATTTTTTTATTTTAATTTAATATTTTATTTGAACGAAAACGCGCAGTTCTTTATAAAACAGTAAGATATAATATTATATTGTCCCATCATTTATAACTCTAGACATCCACGCTATACAAGTAACTACATATTTATATTAGATTTTTCCGCGTAAATAATTTTTAAAAACGAAATAAAAAGCATAACAATTAGGACCCTATACCACTTGCAAGTCCTCAAACTACTTTAACAACATTTCGAACGAAATCCTATGCCCCTTTACGCCTTGAAACAAATGAACTTTCACATGTGGATTGTACATCAATAATGAAGTGATTAGATCCGATATCGTAAACAAGACGCATGCGCCGGCGCCGGCTCTGGGTGAAGGTCAGCCGAATAACGGTGCGCGTGACGTCACCGCCTTGGACGCCGCCAACGAACGGTAGTTCTAACGCTCTACGACGCGGACACTTAGGGCCATCGGCTTCGACCTTACTGATTAGTGGAACAGGAAAATAATTTAGATTTAAATCCGATAAATATTCGCAAAATAGGACTATTTGGACTATGTGGGCTATGTGGACGACTCAACACGAACGAGATTGCGAATCGATCCGATGCGAATTATTGCGGTGTGATGCGACGCGGTGACTCTGTCCTACCACCTCCGCCGTTCAGTTGGCATTAATGATTTGTCATGACGGCGATGGCGGCATGCGTCCAATTCGCGCGAAAAAATAAACTCACGTTCGCTTTGATTCGCTTCAATAGATATCAACTGTTTATTGTTTTCGCCTTCGCTCACGTAGGACGCTGTGTAAGGCTTTGCTGTCTGTAGAATGTGATAATCTAACATTAGAGTCGCGGACGTCCATTGACGTCGGTGATTACTTACCATCAAGTAACCCACCCGCTCGGTTTTCCGCTTAGGCGTATAAAAAAAATGTGAGAGCGTAAGTGGGGATACATTCTCCGCTTTTCCTATTGTTTCTACCCTCATCTCTTGCGCAGATTGAGTCGCCGAAGCACTACGCCACCCTTCCGCCCGCACATCTGTGCCGGCGCGGACACTAGTCACTAATCAGTCGGTCTTAGTATTGCAGTACGCTTGAGAGCACGCGGCGCTCTGTGAAGCCCTTGAAACGTCAAGTTAAATAATATAATGCCTAAGTACTTCAAATAACTTACTTGCGTTTACAAAAGAGAATATTAATATGAAAAAAAATCTATAAAATATGATGTAAGTCGAAAACAAATGAATAATGTGTCAATTACGTCGGGTTGTAATGAACTCAAATATCTCTTTAATGTATCACATAAATTTCTGGCCTTATTTCCTTGATACTTTACCCCTATTATGAGAATCGAATAGTTAATGAATAGGTACTTTATACAGCGGAAATATATTTCAAATGTATACAATTTTATTATTAGTACGGCATACAAAGTCATAAGTAAGATGAGTTACTTAACCACACAGCAGCAATATTGTTGCTGTAATTGCTTTGCGTTGCGAGAATAATGACTACAGAACTAGCGAGCTCTCTTTAGCACTTTAAGTGTCTTTATATAACTTATTCAATTGTTTTTTTACGAAACAAAGGTTTAAAGTTGCTGAGCAAATGGAACTTATTTCTTAACTCGTTAGCCAACCAATGTATTTGTCACCCCACTGTAAAAAAACGGTCGTCCTAATTTCTATAAATACGAAAATTACGAGGCTGCTTCCCACGACCGATATTAATTATGTTTTCGCCTTCTCAAAACACATTTATTTCATATTAGGTGGGAAAGCAAATAGTAGATAAATACAATAGTGAACAACACGGAACAATACTTCCTAATTTAGGTAAAAGCTCCCACGCTTCACGTCAAATAGGGACCGAACGATGTAAATGTAAACTAGTATAAGAAGAACATACAAATTACTTTTGGACAGACATAGCGTGAGTCTCTTGATGGTATGCGATAGTCACAGAACATCAATCAATGATACTGTCAATTTTCTTGCATTTTCTCATCAATGACTCATAATTCAACACTAGTTCATTACCCAGACGAAATTCCGATATTTCTTGATTGTTTGCAATGTTTAATGTAAACAGTTGGGAAAACATGTTTGAAATATCTAATAAGCTTATATTTTCATATTCTCATAAAACATCTGAAAAACGTAAGTTAATACTACTGTAGCGTACTACAATAAATGCCGACAATGGCAACCGACAATTGCAACCAAGGTCATAAACCTCAACTCACTAATCCTCATCAACACCTGCAGGAACAATAGGTTCACGACGAACACAGCGACCAACCAGGTAGCAGACTCACTGAGTCCTCGCTAACACTTAGCGTTTATTGTTACCCACTACTTTTAGATAAGAATATTTATTTTTCTAAATAAAATATGCTTCGATAACAGTCTGAGTTTTACTTCTGCGAGAGCAACATCTATCAGTGACTTCTATACCTCAGTACCAGTACGCGATATCTATGCCCTTCAGGCAACAATTCTATTAGAGACACGCAATCTCTAAAGTGGTGACCCCGACGTGATCTTCACCGTGCCGACGTGATCTTCACCGTGCCGACGTGATCTTCACCGTCCATTGGCTACCGTGAAGAATATTCCGCAACGAACAACTTGCGAAGCCTGCGACGATTCTCCGCACTCCGCAAGCAACTTTCGTTACATCTGGAAGCGTACACTACTGACAACAAGTCCTTCGCTGTCAACAATATATACAACCAGTATATGCAAAGCCTGTCACGATGCAGTATTCCGAGTTTTGGCGTGACAATCCACGTTTATGGTTCGACATGTTTGAAGCCGTAACAGCCAACACAGGGAGAACAGACATTCAACTAGCGTATCTCGTTATGACGCATTTGAACAGACAAGATCTCGACTACGTCAGCGAGTCCCACGTCCACGTCTCCACGCCACCAAGCAATGGTTTCTACAATGCAATCAAGGAGCGACTCATTTACACGTTTCAAGAGTCAGAAATCACACAATTTAAGAAAATATACAACATGGATCTTGGACATCAACGACCTAGCAAAGCTCTACGCAGAATGCGCCAACTATCGCGCAACACAATACCAGACTCAACTGTGCAACACATGTGGTTTAACTTACTTCCACAACACGTTCGTGCAATTCTCATCGCCAGCGAAAACATTTCAAACAACTTGTCTCTGGATGAGCTTGCATCGCTCGCCGACAAAGCGACTGAAGAAGCCTCAGAACAAACACAAACCGCTACAAAGGCAGATGAATCAATCAAACAAAAGTTGATACAAACACTTTCTTCTCTCGAGAGCGAACTCGCCGAGCTTAAAAATAACGAAAACGAACGTGCACAACATCGAAGTATCACTCATCATACGAACCGACATATACAAAGAAGTTTATCGGCAAACGGACACTTTTACAACCGGCAGAAAAGCAACAATAGCGATAAAAAACTTAAGCGCACCGCATCAAACAGATGCAATCTTTCTAATTCTGCGAAACAAGAACAATACATTGACGAGGCGTACTCTACAGAGATGTCTTACCGCCTATTCGTTACAGACAGAAAAACGAATATCACTTTCTTAGTAGACACGGGTGCTAATATCTCCGTCATACCGAGAAAGAAAGGTACACCGTCTAAACCATTACCTTTCCAACTATACGCCGCCAACAACACCGTCATTCCTACTTACGGAGAAAAATCAATGGAATTAGATTTAAAACTACGAAGACCATTTAAATGGAAATTCATCATTGCCGCCGTTTCAAAACCCATCATTGGAGCTGACTTCTTACAACATCATCAATTAATCGTAGATTTGAAGCATCGAAGATTAATAGATGACAAAACATCACTCACAGCCAACGGTCAACTTTTATCAACAAACGTACCGACAATACGAAGTATCGATTTACAACAGTCTTACCACGAATTACTAGCAGAGTTTCCTGGAATCACGCGGTTAACTTCAATGAAGCTTAATCCCAAACACACTGTGGAACACTTCATTGAAACATCTGGCGCACCTCTTTATTGCCGAGCAAGACCGATTGCACCTCACCGCTACGAACACGTGAAGCGAGAATTTCAAAACATGATTGAACAAGGCCTCTGTCGACCTAGTAAAAGCCATTGGGCATCTCCACTACATATCGTTCCAAAGAAAAATGGCGATCTCCGCGTCTGTGGCGATTACAGACGACTCAACGCCATAACAAAGCCCGATCGATATCCTATACCTAGGATCAAAGACTTCACTTATCAATTGGTTGGAAAAACGATTTTCTCAACGATCGATCTCAACAGAGCGTATCAACAGATACCCGTCACCGAAAGCGACATTGCAAAGACGCCTATAATAACTCCTTTCGGTCTCTTCGAGTTTACACGCATGTGCCCTGGTTTACGTAACGCCGGGCAAACTTTTCAAAGATTTATTCACGACGTCCTACGAGATTTAGACTACGTATTTCCATTTATCGACGATCTGCTCATCGCTTCTGTCAACGAAACTGAGCACCGAGATCATTTAAGAAAACTTCTACAACGATTAGAAGAATATGGAATAACAACAAATCCATCAAAATGCGTTTTCGGTCAAAAACAAGTAAAATTCCTCGGATATCACTTATCACCAGATGGCATCAAACCGCCGCAAGATAAGATTCAAGCTATTGTTGACTATCCGAAGCCGAAAACAATATGCGATTTACGACGTTTTCTCGGTATGCTTAATTACTACCGAGAAAACATACCTAACGCCGCCGCAATTCAAGCACCGCTCAATAACTATTTAAATCAAGTAAAGAAGAACGATAAGACACTTATCGAGTGGAATAACGATTCTATCACTGCTTTCGAATCGTGCAAAACGAGCATACAAGATGCAGCATTACTTGCATATCCATCGCATAATGCAAAACTTGCAATTTTCTGCGATGCATCAAACACATCAGCCGGCGCAGCTCTACAACAATATCACAACGGAAGATGGCAACCAATTGGGTATTTTTCTAAGAAATTTAGTGATACTCAACAACGCTACAGCACTTTCGACCGTGAGCTATTGGCGATTTACATGGCCTTAAAATTCTTCCGAAAAATCTTCGAGGGCCGACAAATAATAATTTTCACCGACCATATGCCGCTAACCTACATTCTACAGAAAGCATCTTCTTCAACCGAAACTCCACGCAGAGCGAGGCAATTACTTTTCATAAGCGAATTCACATCCGACATTCGTCACATCAGCGGAAAGGACAACATCGTAGCCGACGCATTAAGTCGAATCGAGACAATCAATTGTCCAAACAGTCTCGACTATCAAGCTATCGCAGCCGCTCAAGAGCGAGATAGTAACATTTTGCAACAACTCTCGCAGCAAAGAAATTTGAAATTTATGAAAATTACACTTCCTACAAGCGACAAGCCGCTATATTGCGAAACTTCAACGCAATCAATTCGTCCATACATACCAGAACAATTCAGAAGAGCCGCTTTCGATTCAGTACACAACATTCATCATCCTGGTACTAAATCAACAAGAAAAATGATGACAAAGAAATTCTTTTGGACTTCTATGAACACCGACATCGGCAACTGGACGAAAACTTGCATCAAATGTCAACAGTGTAAGATTCAGCGACATACAACAAGCGAACTTTCATCTTTCCCGCCAAGCGAACGATTTCAACACGTGCACATGGACATAGTTGGTCCATTAACAACTTCGCCACACGGACATCGATATCTCATTACTATGATCGACCGTGCAACAAAATGGCCAGAAGCTATACCCGTTTTTGAAATAACCGCAGAAGTAGTAGCCAAAACCTTCTACGAAAACTGGATTGCTCGTTTTGGTTGTCCAACTACAATAACCACCGACCAAGGACGACAGTTCGAGAGCAATCTCTTCAAAAACCTAGCATCTCTCATGGGTATTGACAAAACGCGAACAACAGCATATCATCCGCAATCAAATGGAATGATAGAGCGCTGGCATCGCACACTCAAAGCCGCGCTAAAGACACGCCTCTCCAACCGAACATCATGGGTCGACGAATTGCCAACCGTGCTACTAGGTTTACGAGCAGCTATCAGTACGGATACGGGAGTAAGCGCAGCCGAACTTACTTACGGCTACAACATGAAGCTACCCGGAGAATTTTTCTCAACTGCAAGCACTCAAGCTACGACACTTGATTGTACCTACGTTGACAAACTACGAGATGCAATCAACGTCAGCAAACCTAAGCATCAGTCAACATCGCACAGCAACGACAAGAAAATGTTTGTACATAAGGATCTGCTTACATGCGATTACGTATTTCTCCGTGTTGACAGTGTCAGAAAACCCCTACAACAACCGTACGAAGGTCCATACAAGGTTATTAGCAGAAACGACAAAATATTCCAAATCAGACAACGGGATAAACTAACTAACATCTCAATCGACCGTCTCAAGCCTGCCTACCTCCTTCACGACCCAGGAGACAACGTTATCAGAGTTACACCTACAGTACCTCCTTCGCAACAGCATTTAACTTTTACCAACGCATCATCTCAAGTGAAGACAACTCGTTTTGGACGTGCCGTCAAATTACCGGTACGCTTCGCTTGAGGGGGAGCACTGTAGCGTACTACAATAAATGCCGACAATGGCAGCCGACAATTGCAACCAAGGTCATAAACCTCAACTCACTAATCCTCATCAACACCTGCAGGAACAATAGGTTCACGACGAACACAGCGACCAACCAGGTAGCAGACTCACTGAGTCCTCGCTAACACTTAGCGTTTATTGTTACCCACTACTTTTAGATAAGAATATTTATTTTACTAAATAAAATATGCTTCGATAACAGTCTGAGTTTTACTTCTGCGAGAGCAACATCTATCAGTGACTTCTATACCTCAGTACCAGTACGCGATATCTATGCCCTTCAGGCAACAATTCTATTAGAGACACGCAATCTCTAAACTACCTATTTCCCATTTTGTTAAGAACTAGTATTTAAAGGAATACCCCTCGTATGACATGCCTCAATATCTACTCAACTATAATAAAATCACCAGTGTACAGTATCCAAACGTATATTTCCATCTTGAATACAGATTTGACTTCTCGGTCATGAATATATTCAACTACCAACACGTGTACAATTTCTTAAAATATCGATATTCACTTTGTATAGACGTTAATACATCACGAGATTACGAACAGTATAACTAGGACTTTACTGGAGCACGACTGTAGACAGAATGCCCGTTTTCTAATAATTTTTCTTAACAGCTAGACATTAGACGATACTTTCTCAATATTGAGTGAATGAAAGGAACGAATGACGTGAGTGAACACGTGACGAGTGAACTGTCAAATTAATTTAATGACTGATATTACTTCCACAGTAAGAACAATTGAACATCTGAATTAAATACACTTTAAAGTATCGATCCAATATGTAAACTCATAATTATTAATATAAATTATTTCAATTTTTAATACTAAATTTGATTACAATATACAATTTTGCCTTTTAAATTAACGAATCACAACACTCGGCCATCCACAAGCGTGCTATCTCCGGAGCACGCAAAATCACAACACTCATTGAGCACATTTTATCAAAATCAAAAGTTTTGTATTTATCTTATGAAACGTCTAGTTGCACGGTTCCAAAAAGTGGGTCTCATGGAGAAGAACCGGCAAGAAACTCCATGGATACTCTTTTCAATAATGGTTTAGCTTACAAAGTCTCGGTTACAATAGTAATAATCGGCTGAGAATTTTATATAATGCAAGGTATACAGAGATTCTATACAATGCAAAAGAAATCTTATACGATTTACCATCTTATCCTCTATAATTACAATGAAATCTAGATAAGTATCTACTAATGGTTAAATACATTTATTTCTCTCAAAAAATAATACAATTTCACTTACACGAGAAATAATTAATTAAATAACTTCTTTTTTTTATTTTTTTTAAACTGAATTGATTTTTGGTGTGTCAAACCAATAACTTGGAACAAATTTTCAATCTAACATTTTAATGATTCATTTCATAAGAATAACTAACAAAATCTGTTAAAGAAACAAAGCTCGTACATAATTTTCCCATAGACTTAAAATTACCAAAGTTTACAAACATTTCATAAAATAAAATAAATTTGTAAAATAAAAATTCATCCTTCGACAAAACCTTAGTAAATTGCAAAAAGTTTATTTAGACACATTCTTTGTTTAATCGCTCCATGGAATCTCCAGTAAGCTACTTTGTTTTTATTAAATGTGATTGAAATTCAGGAAACCAATATTGACTTCTTATTTGATCAACACATTACGCGAATGTCTAAATAATAATTATCAATGAACTTGAATATTTCGAATAACTAATTAACATGGCCATATTTGTTTTCTCAGTAGAGTTGACTAACTAACAAAATCCTGACTCTAATATATGTACTATCTATTAATATTAATGCAGACACAAATAAAATACTTTTCTATAACTAATTTTATAACAGTAAAATATTATGTAAATGATTAGTTTGTGGTAAAAAGGGTTTTTTTTTATTTTAAAATCCTTTCTTGACTATCACTAGGTCTTATTCCACAAAATGATTATCAATAATAACAAAATTTCATATAGGTATCTGGTATATATATCAAAATATATATATGTATATATTCATAAATATATATCATATTTCATAAATAATTCAATAAATGGTAAATCCTTGTGAATTGTATTCAAGTCAGTAAATAAATATTAGTCACTGATAATATAATTGAATATTACGATCGCTACTGAAATTATGAGTGCTTTTACTTAAGACATTAAAAATATTTTATTTTATCAAATGCTGATTCGTTTTAAAGGATTTTTTTTTTAAACAATTTATATCGGAAATTAATATCTCTATTAAATATCTTAAAAACTTTTGTCAATTCGTTTGTACTATTACTTTCATGCACATGAAGAGAGGTTTCTGGTACAGTCATAAAGGTTATGACTTATTCTATCACATTTACTACATTTAATAATTGGCTTTTGGCAATAATAATTATAAATATGCCAACATTCCTGATAACTGAAACATGTAGAATAATTTCCTCTAATTGTATTGACTTGCAAACATTAACTATGATAACAGAACCAGTCCTTAAATTGAGTTTTTCTAAAATAATTAGTATTTATTAGTAGTAGTATTTATCCTAGAATTATCTCTAATTTGATAGAATTGCTGAGAAGCTAAATGTTAACAAATCTTTTGGTTCGCTAAATTAAAGATCTTTTGCTCCATTACCTATTGAACTATAAATAATTCCATAAATACTGCAGTAAACTACTTTTACATAGTAATATTCCCTTAAAATTTACCAAATGTTCATCAGCCGCAAATGGCTTTTTTTTTTAGTTTTTGATCCCAATCTTTCCCAAATAAATAAATCGTAGATACCATAGTTTTGTTGTATACCACTTAACGCCGCTTTCATTTTTAGCAGGTATCCAGCCTTCCGATATTCTCTTAGTTACATCTGGTACTTCTGTGTCCTGCGTCCTTCGCTTACTTAGCTTCCGGGGTGAACCCGTATTCTTCTCTGGTTGGCTGAAATACATATTTTCACACGCTTTATATCATTTTATAATAACTTATAAACTCTATACTGCCGTGTTACCACCTTACAATACACTGTAAGTAAACTTTATAAACTTTATGCCATCTGCTTTAATCTTGAAACTAATTTCAAATATTTCTGTTCATTCAATACATGTCTTAAACAGTATACATAATACTATTATGTTATTCATATAAAAACATGTATCTAGATAATTAATGTCGCACATTAAGAAAAACTAATAGCAGCAATTTTATATTATTACTACTACACTTTGATTGACAATTGCACACCTTCATGACTATAATCATACACTTAAGTATCTGATACTTATAAACTTTGTCATGGCAACTATGACACACTTAAATAGATGTTACAGCACAACTACATAGCTATGCATGCATGCACCTGCATGGTTGTTAATAACTTAAGGATATTCATGGCTATTTCATTACAACTATATGACTATTTCAGTATGTTTATACGGCTATTCTATCACAACTACATATATGACTATTGCAGCACGCCTACATGGCTATTCCGTCACAACTATATGGCTTTTGCAGCACACCTACATGTCTGTCCTATCACAACTATGTGACTATTGCAGCACCACTACATGGCTGATAAAATTATAATACGTCTACATGGCTATAATTTATCATTACTGACCTTTACAGCATACCTACATAGCTGATCATAATAGCACACCTGTATCATTATTGATATCAACACCACACATGGCTGATAATAAAAGCACACCTACACGGCTATTGCGTCATTACTGATCTCTAAGGCACACCTACATGGCTGATCTACATACACTACACTGCTATTGTGTCATTTCTGGTCTCTACAGCACACCTACATGGCTGATCATAATAGCATATCTACATCGCTATTGTGTCATTACTGATATCTACAGCACACATACACAGCTGATCATAATAGCACACCTACATGGCTATTGCTTCATTACTGATCTCTTCAGCACACCTACATGACTGATCATAATAGCACACCTACATGGCTATTGCTTCATTACTGATCTCTTCAGCACACCTACATGGCTGATCATAATAGCACACCTACATGGCTATTGTATCATCAGTGACCTTTACAGCACACCTACATGGCTGATCATAATAGCACACCTACATGGCTATTGGGTCATTACTGATCTCTTCAGCACACCTACATGGCTGATCATAATAGCACACCTACATGGCTATTGTATCATCAGTGACCTTTACAGCACACCTACATGGCTGATCATAATAGCACACCTACATGGCTATTGGGTCATTACTGATATCTACAGCACACCTACATGGCTGATCATAATAGCACACCTACATGGCTATTGTATCATCAGTGACTTTTACAGCACACCTACATGGCTGATAATAGCACACCTACATGGCTATTGTGTCATTACTGATCTCTACAGCACACCTACATGGCTGATCTCGACAGCACACATACATGGCTGATCTCAACAGCACACATACATGGCTGATCACTACAGCACACATACATGGCTGATATCTACAACAGACATACATGGCTGATATCTACAGCACACATACATGGCTGATCTCTACAGCACACATACATGGCTGATATCTACAGCACACATACATGGCTGATATCTACAGCACACATACATGGCCGATATCTACAGCACACATATATGGCTGATCTCTACAGCACACATACATGGCCGATATCTACAGCACACATACATGGCTGATATCTACAGCACACATACATGGCTGATCTCTAAAGCACATACAAGTTCTAAGTAGCCAAAACTCTACTAGGAAACAAAAATCTTATTACGAGAAATGAAAATTCCTGTTGTCGCATATTTATAACAAAAATAAAACCTGAAGCTGAGTTCTTATCATCGATATACAGGACATGTTCTAAATCAATCCCTACAATTAAGAGTGGATCGATCAAACGCCTTCTGTCCCGATACACAGGTCTACTGATCTTATCAATTAATTATTGTCAATTAAATATCTTCTATACTGATGAAAAAATTCTCACGATTTAAGAGCACTACAATAAGTGGTTGAAAAGGTATAACGTGGTCATCATATTTTTCTAAAAATGTACTGTGGACTTTCCACCTACTTACTGATCAGTTCAAAACCTGGTCATTTTTAGAGAATATAGTCTACTCTAAACGACACGTCAACATTAAGTATCTTAAGAAATCTCTGGGGCATAATGGCTAAATTTCCGATGTGTTTATGCATAAATCCAAAGCCAAGAGTGGCGAATTCGAGTAGAATAATTTTCTAATACTTCGATAAGTATAAGTTTTAATAAGATTACTACTTCACAAAAAATGCATTTTCATTTGTAACAGAACTTACGGCTGGACCAGGTTACTTAGATCTAGTCAAATTTACACTTTTTTTTTTTTAATATTGTCCATATAACTCAAATTCGTACTTACTAAAATGTCCTTTGACGTGGCTCGCGGGTCGTTACACTTCTGATTTATAATAAAATCACCAGTGTACAGTATCCAAACGTATATTTCCATCTTGAATACAGATTTGACTTCTCGGTCATGAATATATTCAACTACCAACACGTGTACAATTTCTTAAAATATCGATATTCACTTTGTATAGACGTTAATACATCACGAGATTACGAACAGTATAACTAGGACTTTACTGGAGCACGACTGTAGACAGAATGCCCGTTTTCTAATAATTTTTCTTAACAGCTAGACATTAGACGATACTTTCTCAATATTGAGTGAATGAAAGGAACGAATGACGTGAGTGAACACGTGACGAGTGAACTGTCAAATTAATTTAATGACTGATATTACTTCCACAGTAAGAACAATTGAACATCTGAATTAAATACACTTTAAAGTATCGATCCAATATGTAAACTCATAATTATTAATATAAATTATTTCAATTTTTAATACTAAATTTGATTACAATATACAATTTTGCCTTTTAAATTAACGAATCACAACACAACCTTTCTCTCATGTTCATCCTGGTTTTCATTATCAGTATTAAAATTCCATCATCTAGTAAAAG
This sequence comes from Anthocharis cardamines, assembly GCA_905404175.1. NCBI lineage: Eukaryota > Metazoa > Arthropoda > Insecta > Lepidoptera > Pieridae > Anthocharis > Anthocharis cardamines. Next base: position 8,649,050 of record FR989974.1, read on the forward strand.
CAAAAGTAGCTTCGATGTTATTCAGCGAAATATTAACCTAAAAACCACACCTACCTCGATTTCAAACCAAAATTAAAATTAGATTAAAGTAGTAAGAATCAAATAATAATCAAAGCTAATAACTGATACCGCATCTAATAGCAGTAATAACCTGCAATTGAACGACATAATGGAATGATAGCTCGGGTAAGTGGGATACGTTTCACTTTTGATTCTCGTAATGGTCTCTAGACATCATTTCACGAAGGTACTTGATTTCGCTTTTTTACAGACAGAAAGATTATATTCTTTATTGTACTCGTATTTTGTATTTTTATCTGGTGGTGATTTTGACTTCCGCTCTCATAAAAAAAATATTATTAGAAACTCCTGCACATAAAACGGACTTTTACCGTTCCTCTTTCACGGAACAGTATTTTGCTTTGCAACTCCTCTTGATATTCGACGAGCTCAATCTCTTAATACTTTCAAAAAACTTTTATTCAACATTTCACTTCTTTATAATCGTTCATCTTTGTTATTATATTTACTTATTTACACTTGCCTGCCTTTCCATGATTTTTTCCGTCTGTCATGTACATATGATGTAATATTTTTATGTATAGTTTTAGTATTATATATTGGGATCGATGTACTTGTTGTAACTGTATACTCTTTTTAATTTACCGTTATTTTTATATTAATTCTTGTTGCACCTACTATTCTATTTTGCAATTTTGTTTCCTTTTCAAAGATTTGCCTGGAAGAGATCCCATTTTGCGATAAGGCCATCCTCTTGTACAATATTTAGCTTCAGTTTTATTGTTTGAATGATTGATTTTTGTATACAATAAAGTATATTCTATTCGATTTTACAGTAATACCCCGAATTTAATGAAATGAAATTAATTTCAATAAGAGCCGGAAGTTAAAGAAAACAATAATTTAGACAGAAAATGTTTAATAAAATCTTAAATAATCGATAATCAAGAATTGTGTGACGCTCAAACAAAATACGAATCGACGAGATTTGAAAATGGCGTAACTCCGGGTTCGCGTAAGTCGGGGTACTGTATGACGATCTCAATAATAATGTGTTGAAAGCTAAGGTGGCTGACCTTTTCCTTTTTTTATATTATTACTTATGTATCGATATTCTAAGTTTCCGTTGCGTTTTGAAACTGAGATGAATTTTATTCTGAAACTGTTGAATCGTGTTCGGAAAAGTTCTATTGAAATAAACTAGATAATATACATTAAATTATGAAAGTTGTTAAACGTAATATAATATGAAAGTGCTTCACAAAATGCCTGTTTGTCTGGACGGGTAATTCCTTAAGTCTTTACGTTGAGAGAAACAGGTTTTTGTATATTTTTGACAGAATGATATCTAAACTGCGCTGATCTTAATAATATTCATTAAAGATAGGCATCAATCCGACTGTTTTAAAGAAATGTGTACTACCCATAGTATTTTTTATTATATTAAGCAATCTTACTATATAAAAATAAGTCGGGTTTTCCTTCCTGACGCTATAACTCCAGAACGCACGAACCGATTTCCACGGTTTTGCATTCGTTGGAAAGGTCTCGGGCTCCGTGATGTTTATAGCAGCAGCAGCAGAAATTCAGGAAACAATTCAACAGAAAAGCGGGAAAATCTTTTTTCACATACAGCGGTGGGCAAATGGGCATATTCCAATCTAAGAATAATTGTATAATTTCGAAGCCAATATTTTGGCAGAACAACGTCTGCGGGGTCCACTAGTTGAATATATAACTTTTATCCGTTTAGCAAACCGTTCATTGATTGAAGACTTGAAGTACAGAAGGTGCGTTTTAGATTACGTCGAAGTGAAAATAAAATATAATAGATGGGCAGCACATTATCGAGTCAAAGTTTTCAAGTTTATCGATAACAAAGAAAAAAAAAGTTGCTTATATATATATAGATTACTTATACGAGTATGTTGAGTTATTCTGATATGATAATTATGATGATTTAATTTAAGGTTATTTCAATTAGGATATTTTTGAATGTGAGTTTAACAGAGCCTCATTGACATTATATGATTGTACTAGCGATCCGCCCCGGCTTCGCACGGGTGCAATGTAGATACGTACTAATAATGTCACCAGTAGTTTTAGAGTTAAATCGTAACAAACAAATCTTTTTTCTAATTTATATTTTTTTATTATTTATGATTGTATTTGATAAACTACAATAAAATATATATATATATATATATATACCTATTGGAAAATATATATCATGATTGCATCAGAACAAAAATTTCAGTTTATTCAACAGCAGGGTGTTAATAAATAAATAACTTGGTAGAATCACTGGCAGTTCACAGCGTGCGCTACTGAGTACTGCCACCTCGTTACATAGTTCTAATTATAATCTAAACAGGTGATCGCGTGCGTGACGCTCGCGTGTCTTGCCGAGATACGGTTAGCGCCCGTTACTCTGCCGGTCTGACCCACATACCGCGGCCGCACCACAATACCACATAGTTGCATACCATTGGGTACGCGGCAGGTTGAGACGCAAAACTGCCTCCGTGACACAATCAGAGTTGATGATCACTAAAACAACAAATCGATTTCTAAGCCTCATGCCTCAGTACGCAAATAAGCTTTAGGGATTTGACTGCATTTTTTTCAGTTATGAGACGAACCCATCAGACAGATATCTCAGCCGAAAGCATCATAATTGATGCTATTTTTTATTGTAGTTCACAAATTTACTTATGATATACAAATTACAAAGGTTCAAAAGGAATTGAACTCTTTGGTATGCAAAGCGGTACTTATTGAGCTTTAAAGAATTTGGCAGGTAATTGGTTCGTTTTAGTTTTTCAAGTGATTTCTGTCTTTCACAAAATATAAAATAACTTTTACTGGATTAAAACGCGACAACGCGACGTTTCGAATGCTTTTTAGCAAACGTTGTCGCGGCATCAATTTGACAACAGCTGATGATTTAAATTTTCACAAAGTTGTATGTGTTGTTGTCAAGTTGTAAATGTGTAAACTTTATACCTAAAACTGCTTAATATTTTGGCCTCAAGTAGCAGCGTGCAATAAACTGCTACTAGCTATTATGATCGAACATCAATAAATTAATTTGAAATCACTTATTTCAGACGTTAACGGCGTGCATTCGCGCAGATGAGTCGACATCAGAACCGAAGTCTCTCCCGGCTGACGCACAAGCCGACCCCGAGGAGCCGCCTGAGGGCTACTATGCTTTCGTCGAGTCACCTAACGCCACACCACCCAGGTAACTGTCACCTAAGGCCACACCACCCAGGTAACTGTCACCTAACGCCACACCACCCAGGTAACTGTCACCTAACGCCACACCACCCAGGTAACTGTCACCTAACGCCACACCACCCAGGTAACTGTCACCTAACGCCACACCACCCAGGTAACTGTCACCTAACGCCACACCACCCAGGTAACTGTCACCTAACGCCACACCACCCAGGTAACTGTCACCTAACGCCACACCACCCAGGTAACTGTCACCTAACGCCACACCACCCAGATAACTGTCACCTAACGCCACACCACCCAGGTAACTGTCACCTAACGCCACACCACCCAGGTAACTGTCACCTAACGCCACACCACCCAGGTAACTGTCACCTAACGCCACACCACCCAGGTAACTGTCACCTAACGCCACAGTTTTACTAAAAAATCCAATTCCTTTATTATGTATTTGGTAATTATTATTTGGTATAAAATCGAAATAAATTTTAAAAATGATAGTATGAACTCGAGTTTAATCGTTTCAATGAAGCTATAAAATAATACCTCATATAATAAGTCGGCCGGCGCCGGGAGGACTTTCACTGCCGTGGGATGTCTGATACCATTCTTAACTTTATGATCATTATTTATGGATTTATAATACTGTAGTCCTATCGTAGTTGTCAACCATAAACATTTAATAGCAAAAGGGAAATATTGATCTCACTAACAAGGCAAACTTAATGTACTATAAAAAAGAAATAATATGCCCATCAATGCCTTTGACAATTTTATTATTACCATTTCGAACCACAGTTTCCTCAGTAATAATCGGGGAGTGTAACAAGCGTATGTTGCATCCTTAGTCTTACAGTACTATTAAGGAGCTAGAATTAGGTTCCGGTTGCCTTACTGATAATAATGAATGTTTCTAGAAATAACAATTACACCTCTACAATTTATTATTTCCAGGGTCCGTCCGCCCCCTTACAGGCAGGTGGCCACCGAGTGTCCCGAGGCGACCGAGTCTAAAGCCCACGTGAGCGCTAACAACCTCTGCGGAGACCTCAACAGGGGCCTCATACCACGGAACCCGATGGCGCAGAATCCTAACGGGGAGCCTTATCCTTTGTGAGTATTACTTGATTTTAGGTAAGCTTGATAAATTGAGACACTTAGAAAGAACAAGTATGTTTTTCTTATACTAGAGGAGGCAAAAGGACAGACGGCTCACCCGATGGTAAGCGACTACCGCCACCCTGGACCATGGACATGCGCAACACTAGACGTCTTGAGGATGATGCGTCGTCTGCCTTTTGAAGATGTTTTTTTTATGGTTTGAAAAGATTAGAAAACGGGCTGGCTTAAATGAGCCTGTTATTGAATTTACTAGCCGCTCCAACCTGGCGAGGACAAGATAATTCTATAAATAGTTACTTTTAAGAAACTGCAATTATGACGTTGACCAATAAAACATTATTACAAGCTCAATAATGAAGGTACATATATTTTCCAGCGAATTGATTCGCAACCACACGCTCCGCTACCTGTCCCGCACCCTGCCTGTGCTACGAGCAGACGACGCGCTGCCCCGCGTCGCTCACCTCTCCGCTACGGCGCCCGCGCCCGCTGCCGCCTCTACGAGCGACACCGCTACGTACGGCGCTCCCCTCCCGCACTCGCTACCCGACGTGCATCACAACAGGTACGCGTCGCTCACCTCTCCGCTACGGCGCCCGCGCCCGCTGCCGCCTCTACGAGCGACACCGCTACCGGTTGTGCCATACACACCATACTCGTGTATACGTATATTTTGGCGTAAGAGAGTTGAGGACTACTTTTTGTATTGAAGTACGTATTTGTCATCAGGTTGGAAGAGAGCGGCAAGCGTGCGGCACGAGCAATGGCCGACCCCAGCTGGGAGGTGGGTGCGAGCGAGCTGGCGATGGAGCACCGCAGCGAGGCACCGCGCGAGAGCCGCAAGTTCTGCGACGGCGGCGGCGTGTGAGTACCGCGACCTGTAGCGATGTGTCCGCTCGTCACGTCAGACTGACGTGGTACAAGATGAGCGCAAAGGATACCTTATCGCCTTTATGAAACATGTTTCGTTGTAGTGCCGTAGTACGTCACCATCGGCAGACAGAAAAGTCTGCGTAGTTAACGTAACTTTATCATATATTATGGTCAAGGAACAATAGTTTGAGATTGATAAAATGAGTTACATAAAATGAAAAGATAGTAGCGTACGTATGTGAACTTATTCACGAAAACTATTTCATCTTTCATCAACAGTCTACTATAATATAAAAATGACCAAAATATTTTTGAATAAAAAAATTCAAGCAACCTCTTTAAGTTAATGTACGAGTATGTTCATGTCCAACTAGTCAGCCGCTATAATGTTAACCCTGTACACTCGAATCATTTATAGTATCAGTTGAAGTAGAGAATAGAGGCGCCGTTCGGGCAAAAATTAGAGAACATTTCGCCAATGAGGCCAATATTTAAAAATCGAAACCGGCGCCTAATACGAGGGAACAGGGGCTCTACCATTTATTTATTTATTCAGTAGAACGACACAACCATGATGATTGCAGTCTTATTTAACGAAGCCGTGACAACGCGACATATTTTGTATAGCGCTGTCTCGCTGTATCGTCAAGGAGCAGGAGAAGTATATTAAATATAACTCGGTGAGGCCCCAAAATAGAGAGAAGACGAATACTGGTTCATTGTCTTTCTAAGTGTTATACCGTTAATTAAAAATATATTACAATATAATACTATTATAAAGAGGAATTTGTATTTTTGTATGTTATGAATAAATTCAGAAACTACTGGACCGATTTTAAAAATTCTTTCAACATTATCAGTGAGCAACATAGGCTATATTTTGTGTATAGTACATCTTCATTGCATCCGTGTGAAGCCGGGGCGCGTTGCTAGTTAAAAATAAAACCAAAATCACTCCATAAAAACATAGTATAATATATATTTATAATGTTATATAAATGGTGACACGGTCGCGCCGAGCGCGGCGACGTCCGCCAGCACGGCGCCGAGCGCGTCGCCCGCCGCCGCCGCGCCGTCTAGCACACGCACGCGCGCGTCCCGCTCGATCTGACCACATAATGTCACCAATATCATGTTTGGACAACGAAATCACGAAACACGGCTACCAAAAAAATAGATGCAGTAAATTAACTTTAAAATAAATTAGGTTCGGACCTCCACTATCTTCCACAATTGACAGTTCACGTCACGCACGCTTATAGATTTTTTGTTATAATTGATGTCTACTGCAAATCTGTATAATAGAAAATGAAAACTTTTTTTTTGAAGCCAACATCCTGGCAGGACAAGGTCTGTCGGGTCCGCTAGTTTTCAATAAAGGGAAAAAAGGCTCAAATGGTTCATAAATCACATACATCAAACGAGCGCAAAACTTTTTTTATTTTTAACTTTTTCAACATTTGTACACGGTTGTTGAAGAAGGAGAGAGATAGATAGTCCGACAACAGATGAGCTTAAATTGCATTGTCATTCAAAAATCATAGATTATTATTAACCTGAAAATTTAGAACATTGGTCTATCCAATTCAAAATTGTCCACTAAAAAGAAACAAAAATAAAAAGAGGAAAATTAATTTTAGTCGTATCTTAAACGCTATCGTATATGAACGCCTCACCTCAGCCCTGTAGCGCAGGTGCTCCGGCCACACGCACTGCTCGAAGTAGCCGGGCGTGTCGGGCGGCTCGTACACGCGGAACACGCGCCGCGCCACGCACTCGCCGTACTCTAGCACGAAGTAGTACCTGAGTACACACACACACGCACATATATAACGATATACTATCTGGGGGCCTAGCACGAACAGCTATCGACAATGTATTCGAATCGTCAAACTGTCATTTGTATTAATTTTTTTTCATACAAATGACAGTTCGACGATACGAATACTCTTTCGATACATGTTCGTGCTCACCCCTCTGCTAGATATGGGCGTTTTCGTTTTTATTCACAAACGGTTATGTAACCGATATACAATTTTCATATCGATATCGAAAACCGTTTTCAGATGTCGATATAAATTAGTATGGTTTGCAAACGTTAACATGATATGGGAAAACTAAAATCGAACTCAAAATTGTCTTTCACTCCATCTATCCGGCTGAACAACTATTTAGAATTTTGTCTTTTAGACTTACTCTTAGACTTGCAGAGATCAATGTTTAAGACAATCCCTATCATTGTATTTTAGACAATTTAGTAATTCATATTTATAGAGGCAAGGGCGGCAAAATTTTAAAAGCCTTCGCCAGAAATGTGTAAATCCGCCACTGGGTATGAAATATCCTTTACGACCTATTCTCATACCTACCACATATACATAAAAAATCATAAAAATCGGTCGAGACATTTCGGTGGAGTACGACCACATACAGTGTCAATGTGACACGAGATTTTTATATAAATAGATTAAACTCTTGAATAATTTAATAAACATGTAATTGCGTTTGTGAAAATGGAAAGATTCTTTTATGAAACACTCCAATCAACCGAACACAATATCTATCTACAAACCATTCACTTATCTGTGAAAATAAATAATTAATATTTAAAGCCTTCTCAGGTCTTTTTACATCTTGAAGAAAAACAGATCAAAAAAACTTATTTCACAACCAAATTTCATACCTTTAATTTAAAATTTGTTTATTTATTTATTTATTTACTGACGAAGGATATATTTTAATTTAAAATATATCCTTCGTCAGTTGTGTGACATCAACTAAGCTTTTGTAAACGTATGAAGTAGTTTTTCTTATAAAAATGTAAAACACATATTTTATTCAACATTATAAATACGAAATACAATTTTGAATTATAAAACTAATGATAGAAAAAAAAACATACAAATATCATACTTCCATGATATTACAACCTTCATTTTTACTTAATCTGTTAGTTTAGGAATTTTAGGACATGGCAAACCAATTTTAAAAAAGATTTTAATTCATGTTACTAACCTCAAATTACACAACTCGAGTAGCGGCTTATAGTTCAACACTGTGAATCCCTCGATCACTATGAACCCCTTCCCCGGCACCTCCCACTTCCCTCCCCCCCTCTCCGCGCAGTGCTCGTGCGCGCGCGCCTCCCCTCTCATAGTCCTCACCACATCCTCATACATTTGATTCATATCCAGAGCGGAGAGAATATCATAATTATTGTGGTCCAAATTCCTACATTTCACGTGTTTGGGACTGTCGTCTGGGTAGAAGTACTTGTCTTGGTGGAATACATAAACAGGCACTAGTTTCTCTTTTAATTGATTCGCTAAAGTGGTTTTCCCTCCGCAGGTCACCCCTGATACACCAATAACAATCCATTCGCTTGTCATCGTTTTATAATTTCTTGTAAATACAGGTACCACTGAGATGTATTCTCTTATGCTTTGGGATATACTTGATAATGAACAATAGTTTTGTATATATACAGGGACGGACCTTATAGTTCTCTGTTGAGTGTGTTTTGTTAAAGGTATGGGTATAAATGGTAAAGTGTGAAGGACATTAAACCTCCGATAAAAAAGAGTCCCCAGATTGCACAGAATAAGAGAGCCCACTGTGGATTCGGTATGTACTTGAAGATATACAGTTCTGAAACAACATATATTTTAGTTAGATTTTTTATAGATTCCATAATTATTTTAATTAGCATCGTATAACTTATACTCACCGTCATCAAAAAAAGTATAGGAATTGACCCACAATACAAATATAGTGAATACAGAGAATGTTGATATCAGAGTCACTTTGCCCACAAGCGCATCTGGTAAGTCCATATAAGCATAGCTCTGTACAAGTTTTTTTAGTTCTTATTCCTAAGAAATTGAGATATAACCTCTTTTTTATTGGCTTATTTATTTAGGCTTTTGTGATATTTATGTTTCATTGGAAGGTGACTCAGCTACAAAAGTAACTTTTCTCAAAACTCTTAAAAGTTTCCTCTGGGAATAAAATAGATTGTTCTTTTTCTACTTTCTTTTCCACCTTTTCTAACAATGGTTTGCCTTTCACTGCTCGCTCCACAATCTGTAATATACATTGACATTATAACTAGCTGGTGGACTTATATTTTAGTTATTATTAAAATATGTTATTAATCTTCATTAAAATATAATCTGTAGATAAAGTAAAATCATTCCACAAACTAGGAATGTTTAATGTCCCTTCTTGTAACACAATTGCTAGTGAGTATTTCAATTGACTGACAGCGATTATGACTCATGATTTGTCCAATTCTTACTAAATGTTAAACTTGTATTTGATGATACACTTAGATTGATTTCACTTTTGATGAGAAAATAATTGATGACAGAGAATTTCCAATATTTAACTATTTATTTTTCCTAACCTTTTGTGTAACTTCAGGTTTGGATACAGGGGCAGAAAATGCTAGCAACTTCTTTATGTTATTTTCCACTGTGTCCTCCTGAGATAACTCTTTCTTCTGACTCTCACTCCTGCCTTTGTATGGATGAGACTTTCCTGCAAATTATTTAATACTAGAATGAAACACAATAACACTCTCTATAAATGGCACTTTAAGTAATAATTATAAATTTACTAAAATAACATGTGGACATAGTTTATCAAAAAGAAAACAACACATAGTGAGTTCTATGGGAGTTGAAATTATGTCATAGTTTCATTCAATATAACTTATTAGTTTTATGAGTTATAAAAACAATTGCTATTTGCGTTAGTAGTTTATATTAAAACCCTAAACATATGACCTTTATAGAACACAGACTAATTTACCAATAAGACAAGAAACTAAATTATTATGACGTAATAATTTATAATTTTATTTAGAGTCGTAACTCGTCCATAATCAAGGATGACATACCTTGACCCGAGTTTGAGCTGTACTTAGGCCGGTTCGCCTTTGAGCGCTTACTTTTTTTAGTTTCGTGTTCTGCAACCAAAATATGACATTTCTTAAGACATTTGCTTAAGTTTAAAATCAACAAATTAAACTCAATAAATTACCTTCTGGATCAACGAATGCTAGAGCTTGTCTCACTAATGCTGAGGACATTTTAATATAATAACTAACATTTATATTTTATTATTTATATGAATTGAATTATAACCTACAAAACATGCTCATTTTACAAACTAACTTTGAGAACTAAAATGTCAAAGTCAATTTTCAAACGTCACGACATTATTTTGTATGCTTCTGTCAAGTTCACGTCAACGCGTTCCGTTTCAAGAGATGATTTGCCAAAGTGATTTGCTTACCACCATGGATGTTGTTTTACTTTTAACACCCATACCAACTTCAATAAATAATTTCAATAAAGCTTTCTTTTTAAAGTACCAGCATTTGCTCGCGCTCTGTATAGATCTCGGAACATTAATTAATGTTTAATTTACCCGCCTTTTTATTTAATCTGAGTTTACCCGTAAGGATTTTGAAATACTACAATAGTTAGTCCTATTTTTAAAACTCGGCAGCCGAGGCTCTTCGTCTTGCATTATAATTTATAACTAAATACTGATTTTGTTATAATGCCTTCCTTGAAGTTCCTCTTCATATTGTTGGCTAAAATGAAGAATCTGAGGACTACTTATAAGAAATATTTCTATTTTACTACAACTTGTTTCTATATTTTAAGGTTCTGTATGTTATATCGAGCCATAAATGGAGACAGTGCTGGTCCTGAACGAAGGGAAGACCCTGGAGTGGTTCCTAATACACCGCATGGACCACATAGATATGAGGTAAAAAACAAAACTTCTAAGACAAAGTTTAATGCTTTGATTTTATACAGTGTATGAGTAGTTACCAATATTTTGCAATTATCAGGGACCCCCCACACCGTGCCCCGCCCGCGTGGAGTACGCAACTCCCGTATTCGCTCGAAACTACCAAGGAGTTTGGCGATATGTCGTACAGATACCCTACGAAGGATACTTCACGCAAACTGTTGAGGTCACACGGTAGGTGCATGAGATAGTAATTATATTATGTATTTTAAGAAAATAAAGTTATTTTTAACTTTAAAGTAAACGATAATAGGTTTCTAGTAGGACAGCGTGTTCCACTTCAGGCGAAGTGTTGTCCCTTTCCGAAAGCTAAAAGTGGCCAAATGCATTCTCATCTATACTAATATTATAAAGAGGAAAGATTTGTTTGTTTGTTACAATTAAAATCAAAAACTACTCTACCGATTTTAAAAATTCTTTCACCAATTATAGAAAGCTTATCAGCGCGTAACATAGGCTGGGTCGAATCGCTAGTCCCTTATTGATATAATATTAATTATCGGTCTCTCAATCAGAAGTGATTAAGACCACGGCTTTGCAACTATGAAAAAACACATAAGTCTACGCAGCGAGATCTCTAATATATAATACTAGCAATGCCCCCGGCTTCACACGGGTGCAAGGTAGATATATTTAAATAAAATACTGTATACCGGATTAAAACGCGATTTATTATTTATATTGTTTAAATTATTTATCCCGACGTTTCGGATGCTTTACAGCAACCGTGGTCGCGGGGAGACAGGTTTTAATCCGGTATACAGTATTTTATTTAAATGTGTGATACTCGCGTTAATAAAAGACAATATTAATGTAGATATACTATACATAAAAAATTGGCTATGTTACTCTCTGATAATGTAGCTTTCTATTGGTGAAAGAATCGGAAATCGGTCCAGTAGTTTTTGAGTTTATTCATAACATACAAAAACACAAATCTTTCCTCTTTATAATATTAGTATAGATCAGTCGGAACTCGTACAGATGTAGTCCACTTTAAAAATGATTAACATAAATATGTCGTTCATCCAATGTATTGTCCTGCAGCTGCATGCAGTCTCGCTGCCACTACCTGGAGGGCGGCTGTCTGAGCTCCCCGCGCTGGGTGTCGCTGCTCGTGGCCGAGCTGCACTACCCGCCGGCGCCGCAACATGAACCGGTGTGTTTACCTGCTGTAGCGACATCTATGATCCGCTACAAGAAACAATACGAAGACGTCTAATCCTGAATCGCGCTATATAAACGTTTTTGAGCGCTGAGTATATATTATGCAACATCTCGACATCAACCACTGGGGCCTTAGGGCCGGCCAGTCAGTGGTTCGACTGGTCGAGGATCCTCCCTTTAGGTTGGAGGAAGACCATATCTCCCTTCCTCCACAATTCCTATAGATAAGAACTTTTGTATTTTATTAAGTGTGGAGAGATATTTATTTACTGCACACAAACACATGTGCCATTTGTGTGCTCCATTCTCCAATGAAAAATACGTTGTCATTTAAATATGTTATGTACTTACAATACCAGATGACAATATTAATGAGAAGATAGTGTTTATCCATCTTATTATAAGCCGTGGCGTTTATCTGTCTGGAAAACAAATAAAAACTCAAGTAATGTATATTATGTATTTTAGAGTGTGTCGTTCATTCTGTCTTCAACATTATCTTTAATAATTTTCAATTATTAACATAATCTGCTAAACGTTAATTTTTATTTGATAAAAAGAATTGTTTTGTTTTTAAAACAATCAGTTCTCAATTACTATGTAATATAATCAACAAACCAAATAAAGGCGAGTAAGCCCCAATATAGAGTCAACCCAACTAAATCCAAACTTTTTTTTATGTCAGATATCGACAGACGAGCATGAGGTTCACTTGATGGTAGGTGATACCTCAGCCACAGAACATCAGTCAATGATGCGCTGTCGACCTAATTTTACTTCGAGTATCCGGAATTTATCGAGTACCTACACTGATGAATGTCTTGACGCGTTTAGCAGGAGTTCCAGCAGTACCCGGGGCAGGCGGGGGAGGGGACCACGGAAAAGCCGCTGCACTGCGACGGACACGACGAGCTCGGTTGCTACCAGGTACGGCTTCCAATATCTGACGTGATCTTCTTTTCCATATCTATACTAATATATTATACTATAATATGATAATATTATAAAACTGAAGAGTTTGTTCGTTTGAACGCGCTAATCTCAGGAACTACTGGTTCGAATTGAAATCTTTTTTTGTAGGATAGTCTAATTATCGAGGAAGGCTTTAGGCTATATAACATCACGCTGCGATCAATAGGAGCGAAGCATCAGTGAAAAATGTTACAAAAACGCGGAAAATTATCCATATTTTGGTTTTGTTACGATTTGACTCAAAAACTACTTGACCGATTTTAAACATTCTTTCACCAATAGAAAGCTATATTATCAGCGTGTAACTTTTTTCATCTAGGATTGTACCCGTGCGAAGCCGGGGCGTTTTGCTAGTCTTCAATAAATCTTTAATTTTTACGGCTTGAATTGAGTTAAACATACGCTTCCGAACGTTTATTTTGATCGGTATAACTAAAAGTGTATAAATATGATCATTTTTATTATATAAAATTACACTAATATTTTAAACATAAGTGGGTTCTTTAGCGGACGAGCTCGTTCGTATGTTTGGCAGAACGCCTGCCGTGCCCTCCGATGAGTCGTGGTTCGAATCCCACCGAGAAGACATGTTTATAATTTTCTGTAAGCATGTCTACCCTACGTCTGGTAACTTCGGGCTTTGAACGGGTAGGAGGAATATCGAAATTCCGACCGAGTAACGAACCAACGTTCATAGCTGGAAAAACCGTGAAGTGCACATTGCGCGTTTCGGTTTCATCTATGAACTTCCGAATGCTCGAGGTAAAAAGTAGGTCGACAGCGTATTATTGACTGAAATTCTATGGCTTAGGTATCACCTGCCATCAAGCATCGCGCTCGTCTGTCGATATCTAACATAAAAAAACACTAAGGAATGGCTGAGAGATCATAGAATTGTATTTTCCCTCACAGGTGCGCCTGTACTACGACTGGTTCCTGGTGCCCGGCTCGTGCAAGTGCTGGCGCCCGGACTACTTCGCGCGCTACGTCCGGCGCAAGCACAACGAGCTATAATTTACTTTAAATAAATCTAAGGACTACTATTTCACGCCGAATGGACATAATATTATAGCCAGACGAAGAACCTTTTTTACACATTTAACAAAACAAAGCTTAATGTAATTTACATTTTTTAAATGAACCACTGGTTTTCAAAGGCTGATTAATATTATTATCTTATTTATATATTTAATCGAATTTGATTGGTCAAATATTATAAAAACACTGTCAAATATTTACCAAACCTTACTAAAATATTTTGTAATATGTAGCTGATTTGTTATTATTAATTTGTATTGACATAATTGTTACACCCCAAAAAAATTAAGTTGTTGCTAGATTAAATTACGTATTATGTCAATATAATTTATATTGTATGCAGTGTAAATAAATATTATAAGAATAAAAGTTATTCAACTTTTAAAGGTAAACATTTGGTGCTAAGATATGTAACGCTAAGACTGTCATTTTTACTATTAAATGTGTATTTTTAAACTCTTAGGAGTAATACATTATATTAAAGCCTAGCCAGTTAAAAAAATAAAAACCTTGCGCCACTTTCGCCTTTGTTACACTTTTATTTTATTTATTTATCAAATTCTATAGATAAATTTAGTTCGTCACATTTCCGCAAAATGGCGAGGTCTTTATTTTGGTCAGGATTTAATATTATAATTATTTGAACCTAATTTTAGTAATAAGAACCTCAATATATGGTTATTTATTAATAGAAATAATAAATGGGAATGCTTAGTCAATCTTAATGCGTTGTTATAGCGTTTTTAGAAAATTGAGGTGCGTTGCGATCTCTTTATATTTAATTTTTAATCTGTCCTATTTTACATTTATAGAGTATGCGAAGCAGGGCTTGAAACAATTACCGGTATGATTACCGCTATTTCTGGAGATGTTGCCGTAGGGGTGTGTCCACTTAGAAAATATATCGATGTTTTTTTTGACGCCATTCATCGAGGCTGTGCCTCGATATTTTCCGATGCATGTGGTAGTATGCGACGGCTATATTTTCGAGTTCGAATCCCGGGCCGGAAAAAAGTTATTGGGACTTTACTATTAGCAAATTACGGAGCGATACAGATTCTAGAACCATACCCGGTGGACATGCTTGATACTATATTATGTTATGCAATGTGATGACCTCGTCTTAGCCTATGAGTTGAGTGATGTATGTTTAAAAACCACACCTGACCAAAAAATATGTGATTTACTAAAAGTTGTTCTGAATCTACTACTACTTCTGTATATAGGTAATGTTGTTTTTGTTAATTTTTTCAAAGTTTAAAGAACAGACGAAACATATTTTGCACATATTTTGATTAAAAATTGTTGTTTTTATGTTACTAACATAATTTATACAGAGAATTTGGCTTCCATGCGTTATGACAATCTTTGCAGCGATGGTAGCAAAATACGCTCATAACGATAAAATTATCGATATTACACGTATTAACGTTATATATATTTAACGGTAAAATCGCCAAGAAATAACGTTAAACCATATAACGGTATATTTTTTTTAACGATATCTTCATTTAGAAGCTGTAACGATACCACATATTTACCGGTATTTCAAGCCCTGATGCGAAGTTCTATGTTTCATAGACAAAGCCGATATTTTTATTATTAAGCATCGTAACTGTTCAATTTTTGTAGGGTGCCTAAATAGGGAATATGCATGCATTTTTTTTATATTTTTTATCGACTTGTTACATCATTTTACCCTAATAAAAAATATAAATACTCTTGGCAATGTCCAAATTATTTTTTAAAATGACTTTGAAAACATCGATAAAATTTGATCTGTTTAAACGCGGCCATATTTCGCGGGCTTTGGATGATATCACATTACACGCTCAGTGACGGATAGAGTGAGGTAACTATGGTAACCAGTGTTTGACGCCATCTTCGATGTCAATGGACGCCATTGATAAATCGCTGCCGATAAATGACAGAATGTGTAAGGTGACGTCACGTTTTGTTTCGACCAATGGTGATGCGTTTTGCAAACTTGAATTTCTCTCCCTTATTTTACACATTTTAATTAATATTTTTTGCAATTAAACACGAACTAAATAAGAAAATAATTGTTTAGGCATAATATCTGGGCCATAAGGATTCAAGGGAAAAAATATCAAGTAAATTTAAACAACATGCATATTCCCTATTGAAATGTTACTGTCAAACTTACCGAATTTACGCGCGAAATATAAATAAAATAACGTACGAACAGAATAGATTATAGAAAATCTGTTATTAATAATTAATTAATGATTAGCTCAATGTGCATTTATGAATAGAATAATCAATAGGTACTGTACACATTTAATTAGTTTTAATAAATTGTACTATGCAAATCATTGTTATAATTAGAAAATTATTATTATATTATGTATTAATATATAAATAAAAAACATACTAATTTCTGACGGAGAAAGTAAAAATTGAAGTATTTCTGAGTAAAATTTATTACAAGGTACTTACCCACATTCTTTGGTTTTCGATATAATATACTTATTGTTAGCTATAAACTACAATTAAAGAATCTTGTTGACATAAGGCAATATAAGCAACTATATAATTACTTTATTGTTTTATTACTTTTATAACAATTACAATGTACTGATTTATTATCGTTATAAGTTACGTAGACAATAATTACTATTATTGTTTTACTAATTGGGGCATTAGAACCAGTGACGTAGCGAGGTGGATACGGGCCCCAGGACAGAAGAAATCGCAATCCCCCGGCTAAATTGCTTCATCAACTGAACAAAATTAATTATATGCAAATTATTACAAATCAAGGATGTTTGCCGCTTCTTTTGTTATAAATCGACACCAACAAGACTACACTAACTTGAAAAAGTATATTTGATGCCAGAAGTTTCAAATAAAAATTGTGATAACTTCGAAACTATTTATACTAGCTAGTGGCGTAGCATAGGTAACTAGCACCCGGTGCGGATCCCAAGTTTGCCGCCCTCTCATTTTTGCAATTGATTATTAAAAATTGTACTCTTATTGAATAACACTAACCTAAAAAGAAACTCTGTTATTACGACGATTAAGTAACAAAAAAATTAAAAAAAACGTTGAATAAAGTAATTTTTTACCGATACCTGTGCAATGCCGCCCCTGCTAATGTGCCGCCCGGGGCGGACCGGAAAAAATAGCACATTACTGTCGAGGCGGAAGGAGTGAGCGATTTCCGAACGAGTTGAGTTTGTTACTTCTATAAAGACGACGTCTTTTCTAAAGAAAATGCAAGGAAATAAATAAAATTTGAATGTTATGAAATTTAATATTTTAAATATTTTTAGAACGACCTACCTATCTCCGGCAAAGGATTTCAGTACATCTTTGCAGGCACGTTTTTAGTGCAAAACTCAAAAGTGGATTTATTTTAAAATTCGAGGTCGGCCCATAAAAGCGATAGTTTGTGTATTTTTTTTCAAACGAAATGTGTCGTTTCGCGCGTGTTTGAAAAAAAATCATTTGTTATTAAAGAGCATGCTGTCTTTTGGTCCCAATTTGATGAATGTCTTCGGATATTTTGAAATAAGTAATTATCTATTTTTTTTATGGTTAGTTTTTACACTCTGGAAGATCAAACTTATGATTTCAAATTATTTTAAGTTAGATTGTTTTGCTGCTCATTTAATGTAACGTGTATAATATTAAATACACTATTAGGTACTAGCACCCTATATATAATGTACTCTGTGGTACTAGCTAATTCAAAGCGACTCTCGTAGCTTCTCGCGTAGACTGACAGTCACTTAGAGTTCGCGGCCTCATTCGACATATTCATTATTTCCTATTTTAATTAAGTACTTAGAATCTATCGCTGAGTATTCAATTATTGCGATTTCACAAACAGAAAACCGACACTAGCAAAATCTAAGGACACACACGACTCTACAACGTAACTTTGTGAATATTAGGAATACCCCGCCAATTAATGACAGATACAATTGTCACGCTGCGGGACTGCTGTCATTTTCTATAGAATTGACACATTGACACGTGGCCTATAAATGTCATTTCGATATTAACCTGTCTACCCGCAACATGTACCCCCAGCCCCAAGTAGGTCCATTACCAAAATCGAACGCAACGAACGAAACGAAAGAACAAACAACTTCGTATTTTAACTTATTAAGAAAACAGTTTTCAATTATATTTACGATTACTTACAATCATAGTAATGTCAAACGAAAGACATAATGACTAATTGCGAAAGATGGATCGATCATTAGATTCATAATGGGAAAATGTACAATCCGTCAGCCGAAAGTCGAAAGTTCGTATTTTGTTTTGGTAATAGACCTCCGGGAGCGACCGAATGCTTACTAAACTTATTTTATGTGACAGATATCATGGGAATTCAAGCCAAATCCGCTGTGTCCCGGCGAAGTAAAGCCACACCTAATATAAAAAACAGACAAACATGCGAGTCCCGTATTTCAAGGGACGTCCGGGACACAACAGGTTTAGCCGTAACTTCAAACATTATTTGTGCAACAGAGTCGATTTCTAGATTTCCGCTATAAACTACAACTGAGGGCCTAGCACGAACGACTATCGAAAACGTATTCGAATCGTCCACTTGTCAGTTGTATGAGAAATCATTTTTAAATTTCATACAACTGACAAGTGGACGATTCGAATACGTTTTCGATAGTCGTTCGTGCTAGGCCCTCAGTATTACGGTATAAGTATAGCAAAAATACCTACTACTTAATGAGATTATTTTTTAAAGTTAATTCTTAATGTCAATTATGTCTGACCAATATCCAATATCACTCAATTATTATCACATTTTTGGAGAACACTATTTATAATTGATTTATTTAGTGATCAAAACTAATACACACCTACATACCTACAACGAAATATTTTCGCAGACATACCTATTTCTCTGCAATGGTTTGTTTATTTTTTATTTTCGTTGCTTACATGTTTCTATTTAAATGAATTAATAATTATTCGAGAACTGTCTAAGGCGGTGGATACTGCCCTTAATGGAAGCATTTATAGTATACACCTTTTCATCCTGCCCTTACCCCGTCATTGAGAAATCATTTTTAAATTTCATACAACTGACAAGTGGACGATTCGAATACGTTTTCGATAGTCGTTCGTGCTAGGCCCTCAGTATTACGGTATAAGTATAGCAAAAATACCTACTACTTAATGAGATTATTTTTTAAAGTTAATTCTTAATGTCAATTATGTCTGACCAATATCCAATATCACTCAATTATTATCACATTTTTGGAGAACACTATTTATAATTGATTTATTTAGTGATCAAAACTAATACACACCTACATACCTACAACGAAATATTTTCGCAGACATACCTATTTCTCTGCAATGGTTTGTTTATTTTTTATTTTCGTTGCTTACATGTTTCTATTTAAATGAATTAATAATTATTCGAGAACTGTCTAAGGCGGTGGATACTGCCCTTAATGGAAGCATTTATAGTATACACCTTTTCATCCTGCCCTTACCCCACGAGGCGCAGTCGGTACAACATGTGTACCTATCCTTACATCAGCCTCGCCTCACAAAAAAATGTAAAACTGTAATATTAAGACTCATGTTTCTCAATCAGAAGTACTAGAGCAACTTTTTCCCAAATTTGAAGATGAACCAGGTTCTTCATATTCACTTTCAATTGATGTTTCACCTATTTAAAATAATTCTCGACCACACCACAACTGGCTCGTCACGCCAAGCCTCGATCAGCACACAGCCTCCCCGCCCTCCCCGCCATCTCCCCCCTACCCTCGGGCGCTCCGCCCCGCGGATCCTGTGCAGCATCAGCGCTGGAGGCACCCGCGTCTATATCTGCGAAGATATTCTGTCGGCGACTGTTGTAGAAGTGTACCGCCGGGGCGCCGTCTTTGGGATTGGTGAACTCCACGAAGCAGGCCGAGTACGGGGGCGGGGGCTCCTCGATGTCGCGCTTGAGGCCGGAGCACTCGGAGTAGGGCGGCGGCGCGTCGCCGGGGGGCGGGGCCGGAGCCGGCGGCGCGTCGCTGGGCGGGGCTTCCATGTCTGAGAAGATAAAACAATCTAAAATACATTCAATACGCTCTCCCAGACAAACGGGGCAAACGGGCTGAGGGTCACGTGACGGTAAGTGATGACGGGGGTCTTGCAGGTGGGTTGCGGCCTTTAAGAAATGAGTAGCCTCTTTTATTTGAACGTGTCGATTTTGAAATACCGCTGGCGAATATTGGTTTCATAAAGTAATAGGTGATTGTCCAGAACGATTAGTCAGACTCGAGAATTAGCATTATCAAATAGCAAGTTACGAACGTCATTGGGGTTGTAAATATTAACATGAGCGACATTGATCCTGATTGTTCTAAGGGCCATACACATACTGCTGGCGTGTATAGCAGTGGAAAGTGAAAACTACGTGATCTGATATTGCAATTTACAATAGTCTTGAAGACGTCGTCAGCCGCGGGAGGACGTGGGACCACATACGACTTACGTATATATAAATATGTTTTATAAAAATGTGAAACTTACCACTCGTAGCCAGCACGCTAGGCGCCGGCCATTCCTCCGACCGGCTCCGGCGCCCTGCGGACATTGCACAGAGATCGTTGATGTGTTGAATGGTTGAATCACATGTAGGGGTATGATTTGCCCACGAATATTTGCCAGATTTCCGATTACTCCTAAAGGCTGACAGTCGTTGAAAACAGCGAAAAACGAGTTTATGCTCGACAGAATACTTCCTCGTAAACTCCTCTCCCGGGCGGGCTTCGATGGTAAACCACGCCTACCAACGAAAAGTGAATTCCCGAGCGCCATTGTGGGGCATGTGCCCGTTACACTTATTTCCTTACAAGCAAGCAAGTGATCACTCCTTTGCGTCCTACTCTAACTTTAAAAAAAAACCGGGTCATTTGGTGTTAAGGCCAACGCGCATATGGCTATGGCAGGCCATGAAAGTGGTCACCTTCCTTTAAGACGTCAGTTAATCCCCAAAAAATAAACTTATCGCAAAAGTTAGTTCGAAGGTAAAACAACTTTCCGAGAATTATAATTGCAGCGAGCTTGGGAATATTTTAATCATTGTTCCGCTAAAGAAAAGTTTAGTAGTTTTCTTTAGCGGAACAATGATTAAAATATTTCAACTAAAATCAACAGCGATACGATCTGAGTCAAGGCGCACTCACAGCGCAGGTAGCTCTTGGTGAAGTACCGGTCGGTGGCGCGCAGCAGGAACAGCGCGGCCAGCAGCAGCAGCGCGCCCGCCGCCCAGCCGCGGGCCGCGCGCCACGCGCCCGCCGCGCCCGCCCCCGCCGCGCCCGCCGCGCCACTCGGGAGATGCGGCTGGAACAGAACCGCACCAGGCTGCTGCATAGTAGAACGTTCATCAACACCGGCAAAATAATTTTGTGGAATATCGTTGACGCTCCGTGCATGGCGGTATTCCAATACTTTTTTAGAGAAGGTAAAGACTCCTTATGTGTAAGGATAAAAATATTATTTGCGAGAGGGCTATCCCTCCTTTCCGCGGGGCAGTATGAGCTTCTGATCAACCGATGACTCTCTGCTAATCAGACGGCCTGGTGACCCATAGCCACTAAAACTCTCCCGACCCGGTCTTGCCATTTGGGGCTTACGGGATAACATAAATGTATAACAAGCCGAGGCGCCTGACACGTCCCGGTATGTCTAACATGGCAAGGTATGATACAAAGTAGTGCGCAGACTTCGTACTTGCGTACCGATGGGTCGTGAGCATGGATTTCCTTCGTCTGGTCACCTTGGGCGTTAATCTAGTGGGAGGAACATCTAAAACGTAACAGGTACTGGTTTGTTTAAAGTCAGTAACGATGCCATACCACAGTATCGAACAGCTCGGTCAGGCCGCGCGGCGCGGGCGCGGGGCGCCACGTGGGCCGCGGCAGGCCGTGCTCCAGGCGATTGTTCAGTCTGAAACATCACAACATACGAGATCAATAACTCAATAATATAATAATATCCATTTATTTTATCTATTTATTTATTTAATAGGTGCTCCCACAACACATGTACAATACATATTACAATAACAGTATTATAAATAAATACGACTGGGACGGACTTAGGTAAATGCTGAAGTTATAAAATAAAAACAAAAAATTGTAGTAGGTACATATTTAACAAAAATAATGAAGCTCAAGAAAAAAAAATTATAATAATATAGGAAGATTATAAACGCAGTATCTTATGTTTAAAAACAAGGAGGCTGTCACAGAAAAAATCAGCCTCGGACGACTTTAGAGCATCATTGACCGTGTCTAACGTGCGATATAGTGGGGCATTGCGGCCGACCGCGACGTTAGTTTTGACGGTTGGTAAATAGAAGAGATTCGCTTTGTTTCTTTTATTTAATTTGGGTACATTGAACGGTATCGTATTAAAGATATTAGGTGTATCTGTCATGTTATTCAGTACTTTATATATAAAAGAGATGTCAAGCATACGGCGTCTCTCGTGAAGCTTATGTACTTTAAAGATTTCTTTGAAGAAAGTAGAGTTTGACTATCGGCGTCTGAATCTATTAGGTACGTAACTAATGACCTACGAAGAGATGCTGTTACTCTTTGGATTTTCTATTACATTCACTTCGGAGAGTGTTCCGGGGAACTATTTCGTTTTGTTGAACTAATCGCTGCTTCTTCGTTCCACCATCGCTCAACCGATTTACCGTCGTCACCAATGGCTGGGAGTGGTGCGCTTTGCATGAAAATCTCTTCCAGTGTCCGCGTCTTATCGAACTTTTGAGACACGAGCGCACTCCCACTTATGGGCCAGAAACAAACTTGTTACTATTACGGCCACACATCACAGGGGTCAACACCTCGATTTTTTTCCTTTAATGGAGGTAAAATGTCACAGAGAATAGTAATCTATGTTCGTCAAAAAAAAGGGAACAGGGCAGGAAGAAGAAGTTCATCAATCAAAGGAAGCCATAGCTACAATTTCCTGACAAATCAAAAACGCTAATGTATCTTCGATAATTCGTTAGCTTGTAGAAGGTGGAAGTCGTTCTGGTTAATGGGTTTAACGTGCACTAACGAGATTACCCCTGATAAGCACTTACATACACACGGCGCAACTTGATATCAATCATGTAATATTGAATCTGGATATTCATATAGTTTGCAGAAATACGGGAGCTAAATTCACATAAATTTAAGTCTTAGGTTATACATTTTTTTTTAAACAAATAAGTGCAAAACAAAGCCTAAACTTTAGGAATTCTGTTTGGGAGATGTTAAAGTTGAAGAAATAATGCGTGTTTATTCCAGTAAAGAATTGATGCAAATGCATCGGCGATGATCTCTGGGGCGAGGGGGTGTATAATAAAATTAATACATGGGTAGGCACATAACTAATGTGTGATCACCCTTTATTCAGACAAAAATAAATCAATAGTCAAGTAATTATTTTGGTCCAATATTATTGTAACGATAAGGAAAACCAAAACGCGAACAGTTATTGAATTCCTTTCCTCAACTTGCATGTCCGCCGGAGACCGGAGTATGCTTCGGTTAATTTTAGATTATTACATACTATTATTATTTTATTGACCTTATGACACCACACCGTCAACCAAAATCCATTTATTTCCGTTTTGAAGGCTGAAATACTGTACAGGTGGGTGCGAATCATTCACGCATCTACAAGCGTATCAACAATTTGGCAATTGTATGAGAAATAATTTGAAATTGCATACAAATAATAGGTAGACGATACGAATACTATCTCGCTTTACTTCGGAGGAATATCGTAATTCCGACCGAGTAACGAACCACCGTTCATAGATGGAAAACCGTGAAGTGCATATTGCTCGAAGTAAAAAGTAGTTCGACGGCGCATCATTGACTGATGTTCTGTGACTGAGGTATCACCTACCATCAAGTGAACCTTATAATAATAATAAACATTTATTTCAGACATTAGGATCCATATTTGTTATTATGTTAGTTACAATTATTCTTATTATATGTTATTACGATTAGTATTATACATCCTACTTAATATTGTTTTTCACATTATAATCCAATGGCCATCTCCATCCATCGCTTTAGTAGGAAGGAGTCTGGCCTGTTGGCCACCGCCTTCAGAATACTGTTAGGACTGGCTTTGAGAGGTCACTGACGTTTGGCTCGTCTGTCGATAACTAACATAAAAAAGCCGTTCGCCCTATGTAGAGTCAGTACCGGACAATCTGCTTTCGGGGCGCGTGGTGGTAGGCGCGGTCGCGCGGCCACTCGAAGCGCCGTTGGAAGTCGCGCAGCCGCTGCAGCTCGGCGAGGTGGGCGATGTGCAGGTGGGCTGCGATCTGCGCGATCTCCTCCACGCTGAGCGGCCGCTGCCTCATGCGGTACGGGTCCAGCGCCCGCTGGATCGGACTCGGGGTCGCTTTCATCTGCAATGTTGGTTATACAAAAAGTGACGACACTCGATACTATTGTAAATAATCCTTTCTTTATGTATCCTCAAAGCTCTGGAGCCCGAGTGTGCGGAACTTCATCAAGTGCCCCACACTAAAACTGAAGCTATGTCACCTTTAAACCAAAAAACAAACATACACTATGCTACAGGGAGGAAAAATATTTTCACTGTGTTGGTTTACCCTTTTCTATGAATCACACAACTTTATAAGCCATTCTCATCTACGCAATGATAGATATTACAGACTAAATTATAACAGTAACCAGACTGCATTCGTTACGAAGTCTAAAATCAATTAAACACCCTTCATTATTGTGTCGGAGACGCAAGAGAAACCTACCTGTATGTCTGTTGCTTAAGGTTTATTATCGCCTGCGGTCTACGTTCTCTTGATTATGCAGAAATTCGAGTATCGCAATATTCAGCGCGTGCACGCCGCTTGACTTATTATGTCAGTTTACTTGAAGTTGGTCAACTAGAAACTAGATAATTGTTTATAATATACTTATGTACCGCCAGCAGTGGTCAGCGCCTCCGCCCGCTATCAGTGGCTATACAAAATATTGTAAAAAGATAAACTCATTAATAATTTAAAATTTTAAAAATTCGATAGCAATAATAGCAGAAACAACAGCCACAGAATATAAGTCAATGATGCGCTGTCGACCTTTTTTATTTCAAGCAGTCGGAAATCCGTAGTCAAAAAACGCAGTTTGAATGTCAAAAAATAATTCTGTCAATATGAACTCGACTTATTGTCTGACTCCTATATTTTCAATAATATCTAATAAGCTAGGTAGCTGATCCCCGAACGATAGCAGGTAATAAGCTCTAGAATTCAGTATATTATTTCAGAAGGCACACACAAGGGGCAAGTGACGTTTTAAATATGAATTGTATTCACTATATTATTATTATCAACTTAGCTTTTGTGCAGGTTTATTTTGCATACAAGCAAATTATACAGATAGTAGAGACATAATATAAAGTGTTTTGATTGTGCGATTACATCAGGTAGCAACATCACAAAAACAAAATCCCATTGACATTTAATAATATGCACTCACCCTACACTTATTCTTCAACCCCTCAATAAAACCTTCTCACTGAACATGGTAATTTCTGACATTAATCTGTTCTTATTTATGGAGTTTAGGACGATAACAAGCAAGTTACAATCGTACCGAGGTCAGACGGTAATCACTACATGCACACAACAACCAGCCACTGCGGGGTGCGCACGCGTACTAAGTCGCGCGTAGTTTGCGATTGAACGATCCATAAGAACCAAATCTTCAAATCTGCGCAATCGAATGGGTCACTTTGTTGAAATGATTCGTTCGTTCAATTACAGTCAGGCATGGTCGCGGCGATCGGAGGGATAGTGAGAGAAACGAACGAACGGTGATCACAGTAGGTCTATTACCAAAATCGAACGCAACGAATGGAACGAAACGAAAGAACATACAATTTCGTATTTTAACTTAAGTAATAAGAAAACATTTTCAATTCTATTTATGATTACAATAATGTCAAACAAAAGACTGCGAACGACGAATCGATCATCGTATTCGTAATAGGAAAATGTACGATCCGTCTACCGAAACTTCGTATTTTGTTTTGGTAATAGGCCTCCAGATCTCAATCAACATTTACTGTTACTTGCTTTGCTATGTTTGTTCAGTTGAAATTGAACCAATCAATTAATTGACAGTTCGAACGAATCAGATCATTTTGTTAATGGCACAGTACTGATTGACTAGGAGGTCGGCGAGTGGTAAGCGCATGCGTATTGCGTACCGCGCACCGGCGCCGCTGAGCCCTACCGATAACAGTGTTGTAAAGGCTTTATTTATTTCATAGCAAAAACTTAAGTCACGTTATACTAATACTTAGAATAATGTACTCATCTTTAATAATTTTACCTATGTATGTCTTGAATTAAATGAAAACGAGCGAATATAACATGGTCACTTGCAATTCAAATACCGTCAAGCTCTTTCTTTATGTTATAGAATATTACAACTTGTAAATAACACAATCACAACTTAACACTTTTAGTACATACACGTTTTTAGATGTCAGCTCTTAGACTAAGATAATCACTAACAACTGAAAACTGCAGGAATGTCATATTGCGGACGAATGAAGTAATCAAATAGTACCACAGTCGGAGGATACTCGACTTTTCTTACGACTTCATTTGCGACCTTCGAGAAATTGTGAGAACTACCCTCGCTCAACAATTTCTGGCGGACTCTACATCCATGAAAAAATATTTATAATTGTCTAGAAACAAGATGAAAGGGCACAATTTCTCAACACTATAATTTCATATATCGTTGCCTCCTTATGCTCGCATGCTCAGCGAGCGATAGGCTTTTTATTTAAAATAAATACTAAAACGAGATAAGGGGTGAAAATAATATAATATAATATTTGACGCTAGCAATATCTTTTTAGACTGTATATACTAGGTAATTTATAAAAAGTATTAATAGATAGATAGATAAGACGTTTAATCACAATACGTCTGTTCTGTACAAACCTTAATTAAACCTAATCTTTTTCAAAAGAGCTTTTCCTACCTTAAAGGTCGGTAACGCATCGTCGTCAGAATAACATTGCGTTGTATACGTAAATGGCTCACACACAGTCAGCTTAGCTACGAGTATGTTCAACACGACTAAGACATTCAAACTTTGCCAAATACATTCATTACGATATATTTTTTTAACTAAGCCAAGGTTTTCGTGACATTTAGGGATTCTAGGGGAGTGTGGTGGCGGGGTGAGGGGGGCACGGGGTTGGGGAGTGTCGGTGCGGGAGGCTGGAGACTGGAGGAGACAGATCGATGGACCGCGACACT
This sequence comes from Anthocharis cardamines, assembly GCA_905404175.1. Taxonomy (NCBI): domain Eukaryota; kingdom Metazoa; phylum Arthropoda; class Insecta; order Lepidoptera; family Pieridae; genus Anthocharis; species Anthocharis cardamines. Next base: position 8,676,642 of record FR989974.1, read on the forward strand.
CCGGCGCCGGAAAAGGCGTCAACACACCGGGAGCAAGAGTCGTATAGAATCAAAGGCGGCTATCTGACTTATGGCTGATTGTTAGCAATTTAAAAAGACGTTTTTCTCCTTTATTTTTGTATTAGGTATCATTTATTGCATGTTTAAGGTATCTATTAATATTAACAATTAAAGATAAAACCAAATATATAAAAAAACATAAAAGTCTAAACGACAAGAACTTATTTATTTTTTGTAGATTTCCGGACCAAAAATGTCAGATAGCCGCCTTTGATTCTATACGAATCAAATGTTAGAAATTTCCTGGAGATTCCAACGTACTGTATAATACTGACGTAGTTGAATATTTCACTTGAAATCAATCAAATACTCAGTCAGTTTAAAAAAACTCGTCAGCTAACCCTGAGACAGACGAACACGGTTGATCAACACTTGATGGTTTTCCCGCCACAGGAGGTCAGAACTAATTATTCGCTGCAACAGTATAAATGAAATTATTTATTTTTAACCTTTTAAACCCATTTACGACCCATGTAAGACATTTGAGTCGCGGCACCCATAGGCAGCAAAAACTAATAACCATTAAGTAACCTGCTCACTCGGAGCTCCTCTTTATAATTATAAAAATATACATATATTTACGTAATTTGTATCAATAAAATCAAACGTTTACTTTACCTACTGCTTGAAAATGGTAGTACCTAGGTACTTAGTATTCTTCATGACTTGACTCGATTTTTATTTTATTTTATTTATTTATTTAGTTTACAATCATACAGCCTTATACACATATATTAACAATCATAACTTAATGCTAGGCCTAATTGATTGATTAAATAGAAACAAACAAAGCATGCGGGACGGTGGACAATGCACGAGTTACATATTGAAGATAATAACTTATATAACTTAGAAAATAGTAATAACAATTAATTTATAAGTATGTGGAGGAAGGGAGGTGTGGTCTTCCTCCAACCTAAAGGGAGGATCCTCGACCAGTCGAACCACTGACTGACCAGCCCTAAGGCCCCAGTGGTTGATGTCGAGATGTTGTATATATTATACTCAGCGCTCGGAAATATTTGTATATGTCGCTACAAGTATCACATACTAATCAAAAAGCTCCACTACCAAACTCTTTATTTGGGTTTCTTGCTTCTACAAGCTCGCTTGTACACGAGCGCTCGGTGTGTCGCCGCCCGCCGCCCGCCGCCGCTGCGCCCCGCTCAGGGCGCCGCTCAGTTGCTGTGTTGCATCCGCTCTGAGCTCTGACAGACACACACGCTACACTTATGTGTCCGCTCCTAATTCTTAGTGCTTATTTATAACATACATAAAAAACTAATTAAGCTTCTCAGGTAAAATGATATAACACAGAAGAAGTTTCATCATTTACAAGTGAGTTATAATACGTTCTATAGTTATTAGAAGTTTTTGTTTACCCTCTATATTTGTAGGATATTTTTCTCTTTGGCTGTTCTACTTCACGGGCACCAGGTTCAGGTTAAAGGGGTTCAGATCCTTCCCATCAATTACTCTGCTATACGTCTCTACGTACTTCCAGCATTATGTGGGAGGAATATTGAAATTATGACCAAAAAGCTTACCAGCAACAGCCTTTAAAAGCAGTTTTTACGTTTAAGATTCGGATTATAGATTTTTTAATTTTAAAAATAAATCAAAAGCGTATCATTGATATATTATCCTGTGGGTTGATGTGTCCAAGTGAGCCTTCCGATCAACTGAAGAAAAAAGTTATTCGCCATCACAATACGACATTGAAACGTCACGTTCGTTTAAAGTGTTTCTGAACTATGTAAGACTGGGTGTATCTAAGAGCCTCTTTAAGATACACCCAGCCTGCCTACACTGGGTATATACTAGCCCTCAAGAGACGGTCTCACACAGGATGGGCGGGGCGAGCGCCCCGGGCGGCGCGGGCGCGCTGCTCGCCGTCGAGATCTGTGCGCCGCTGCTGCTGCTCTGCTGGCTGTGCTGCTGGCCGGACGATGCGTCTGGTATTACATATTATACGTTACCCTATTTCTCAATCCAATAATTATGGGTAGACTATCGAATATCGTATAGTATCGAATAAAAAAAATCTAAATATTTGTCAATCACTTCCCAAGGCTTCTTTGTTTTGCTACGAATACTTCATGATCCAGTGATAATCATGTTATAATATTGATTATTCTTTATTATCCGAAATAAAAAGTGTCCATTTTTCAAAAACTAAAAGTAACAAAATACATTAATAATGTTTGTTTGCCCCGTAGATCTTAAGTTTGTTTGACGGGAAAATAAGTCATCAAAAAACAGAGGTGTCTGCCCTCTACGTCTCTTAAAGACGTGGGATACATTAAAGAATTAATGATATACTAACTTTCTCGCGACCATATCCAGAAAATCCTAGCCACTGCGGCTACCGTCCGGCGAAACGGTACATATGTATCAACTGTAAGAAAACTATTGTTGTTTTGAAGTTTTATAAGTTAGTGGTGCATAGGATTGCTTAAAGCTCTATCTGCGGCCCGCAACATGTATTTGAAAATCTTTTTAGAAATAATTTAGGTTTTAATTGATACTTAAAAGTCAATTTCACAGACACAAGTTCTGGCAAACATCCCACGAGACCTGTCATCACAAATGGTAAGACTTTCCACTTTTGACTTTTTATGAAATTTAAATTGGTTTTCATCACAATTTCGGACATTCAAACCGGCTCACTCGAACCCTTCTAAACCGCAGTGTTTAATATAGCGTGCAACACAAAGTAGGTATATACATATACCGTTGTACAACTTTCAGAGTCGGGCTCCCACCGGCGTGTCCATGAACCCTTCGCACGAAGATTTGGAAGCAGCGCTGTGTCCCTACACCTGCCGAGCACATCCGGTGAGAACACTGCTTTAATGTTTATGAGATAATAATATGTATAAAAATGTTTTATTTAAATGTGTGATACTCGCATTAATAAGACAATATTATGTGTATGTGCTGTTTAACATTGATACGTAAAAATGTCTGCACTAGCGGTCTATTTAACATATACAATTATACATATCTATACATATAATAAAACTGTAGAGGTCGAATTCTTCTCTGTACAGACATAGAAAAAAATGCTTAAAACCGAGTCAGGGGGATGTAAGAAGAGAAATAGAACAAATACCGGTTTTTTTAATTTTTTTTGTTTCTCTGTTTGTTTGTCTGTTTGTTTGTCTGTTTGTACGGGCTACTCTCCGAAACTAATGGACCGATTGACATGAAATTTTGCATGCTGGTACCTTATATCCCCGGTCAACATCTTAGATACTTATCATCCAGGAAAATTAAAGAGTTCCCAACATATAGACTTTGTTTCATCTAAATCGGATGTCGAAAAGAAAATATATCATCATTTATAAAGCCCATGCGAACGAAGTCGTGGGCATCAGCTAGTTTAATATATGTTTACTGTTTCTGTTCAATATTAAGTCGCATAATTCTCATCCCTCCTCATAACAATACGCATCAAATCACTTACAGACCACCAACATGTTCGTTTTATATCTTTCAGGGAGCGCGAAGCAATCTTTATCGGCGCACAGAAGTCACGAGGAGATCCGCAGCCGCCGCAAGTCGCACCTGGAGACGGCCGACAGCGAGGGCCGCTACCACTCGGCCCCCAGCGTCATACACGAGGTGCTGCACAGGAGGGACTGGGAGCGGTCCGCCCGCGAGCTGCACATCCCGCTCCGACCGGAAGGCGACGCCATCTCGCCCAAGTCCGACAGCTCTACGTCCGGCGATTATCATCAAGCGGAAGAGCAGACCGTTCCCAGAACTTGTAAAAAACACTACACTAATATCAAATGCTCGAAGAAGAAAGAAGCCGACGACGACATCAAGGATGACGACGCGACGGAAACATCTTCGTTTTATATCGGAGATACGAGCGTACCCGAAGTAGTGGACAAGGAAGAGATTAAACACAAGGCGAAGGAAACCAAACAGTCACTGAATGAGTCTATCAAATGTAAGGAGAGGATGAAGCAGACGCTGGTGCCCGTGGAGGAGTTCAAAGTGTCTCGGTTTGAAGACGTCCAGGTGGAGATGGACAGGTCGGGGGCGGTCCACCACAGCGTGGAGTCGCGCTCCAGTCTGTACAACGCTCGTGCGACGCCCGCGCCGCCGCCCTCCGTGGGTGAGTACTTCGTGTTACGTCCTCTTCTGAATATTACTATTTTTGAATTTCAACAAGGCTTTATATTATATCCATACCAGTTTGTGTGTGATTTGTGACAAAAATATTATTATTTTATAGACAGAGCATACAACAAATCCCTAACTTTTAGAAAAAATCAGATGTATTTTAAAAATTATGTCTCCACGGATTTTATACAAAATCTGTCGAAAAAGGTTATCATGGCTCCGGCAAAAGTGTCTATTAATCTCTTGCCAGTTCCTACTTTTAAACTTGTAAAGTGTTAATGATAATTTAAAGAGAATGAACTGTTATCTGATATCTTTTCATTGTATATTTCATTGCAACAGAAGCTGTGGGCTACGACTCGGATGCATCGTACCTGGAGGAGGCGTCGGTGTGGGCGCAGGCCCCGGGCGCGCCGGACGCGTGGGCGCAGGCCCCGGGCGCGCCGGACGCGTGGAGCCGCGAGGAGGCCTTCGTGCGCGCCCGACACGCCAGCGCGGGCGACGTGCTCGCACCGGCGCGGCGCCCGCAGTCCGGCGCGCTATCTGGTATGTGACTTGACCAGCCTTATATACGCATAGTTTCTTATGTGGCGGCTATCAATAAACAGTAATTCGCAATGCTACACCGAACCAGTGTAATGAATGTGATTTACTGCAAACACAAAAACTAGATACATATATTCATGACACAGTAAAGAAAATATAAATACAGATTTAATATTAATAGGAATACCAATGAGGAATACTGTAAAATTTAATAATTTTTAATAATTAAGTATATAAAATCATTCGTAGCACTCGTAGCACATACCTAGCACACTCGTAGCTAAAATAACGGGTGATTCGGTTCTCTCATTATATCTTTAAAATAGTATATTATTAATAATATACTATTTTTTTATATATACTATTTTTAAATAATTGTTAACTTCCAGAGAGCGAGCTGGATTACGAGCTGGAGGCGTGCGACGAGCCGCCGCCGGCCTACCACGAGGTGCACCTGCTCTCCGACCGGAAGGAGACCGCGATATAGACGTGCTCGCTTCCGGTGCACAGCCTTATGGCTTTTACAAGAGCGGTCAAACGTGATACTTGCTGTTATCTGTTAAAAAAATATATTTTAGGTTAGACAATTTAATAATTTTTTGACCAATTTGACGTTCACTATCGATTGATTTTTATGTCAAATATATTGTAAACAATATAGATTCATAGTAATTCGTCGCATTAAGTAATCAATTATTTTAAAAACTAACCCTGCGTCAATAAATTGCACTAAGTCAATTACAATCAGTAACACAACACTGAGACTGCTGCGAGAAGGCACTCAAATTTCCGGCATCATGCCGGAAAATAGGATACCTTTTGAGTGTTAACTGTATTTCAAATATTATTTATATTTTTGTTTAAGGACTTTCGATGTACAAAACATTAACTGTTAAGAAAATAATATATTTTATTTAACTACATAGGTATATAATTATTATAATATAAAGCCAAAGAATATAAAATATTTTTGCCTTATACGAGTTTTGCTATCTGTTATAGGCTATAGCTATATTAATAATTTTATCGGCAAATGATGGGCCTCTGAGTAATGAAAACAATATATGTACCGAGCACACCCGCACCCGCTGAATGACACTCGCCTATTATTTTTGATAAGTCACGAATATTATTATAAGTTATGTTTTATTGTACAATAAATTGTTAAGTTGAAAATATTTTATATCATAGATTTCTAAGTATTAAGTTTAATCAAAAAGCTCAAACGATTTTTAACCGATTTTAATTGTCATTAATGTAAATTATTTAGATGGTCTGTTAGCGAGCTTCAGAATGCTTAGATTGAGGGAATCGTAACTAACAGTTCCACGTAGCACGTCAAACAGTTCCACGTAGCACGTCGAACAGTTACACGTAGCACGTCAAACAGTTCCACGTAGCACGTCAAACATTTTCTTGGTCGTTAAAGTCATAAGTTACGTAATGCATATTGCATGTGCATTGTGCATGTTGAACAAGAATAACACAAACTATAATATTTACAAAACCTACTGAAAATACTATAAATTATTTTTGACTAAGAGTTGCGTCTTAATATGTTTCAAAAGCATAAACTTATTAAAAAAAGCTCTTCCAATAGACTTACCTACAATACCACTTTATTTGAAGTTACTTGATTTACTAACGAACCATATTTATTGTTTAGCTCTATTCATTAATCTAGTACCCTGTTTAAAATTTTCAACATATGAAGACCGAGTTGTTTGTATTGTTTTATATTTTTAATTAATGATCTGTGCTTATTTCGTACCATATTAATAGTAATAGTAACAATTATACTGTAACGGATAAAAAGCTGAGTCATCCGGTTCTTACGTCCTACCGGTTATATATCTTGGTGAAACTTGTTTCGATCCAATAGGAGCTGGCCCCTTGGAAGGTCTAAGGGGATGCTACAGAAGGCGTGTGTGCCTTGACGCCACAGCGATGCGGAATAGCTTTGTACCCAAGCTATTCCGGAAGTGCCAAACAATAGATTTATATCTGAAAGTCTATAAAATACTTATTACTATCGGGACGAAGGATAGGTTGGATTATTAAATGATAAATATGTTAAGAAGACGTTCTATGAGTAAACCTAAGAAAAAAAACAAAGATTGTTATTTATTTGTTTGAGTGGATGTAAATTAAGTAGCTGCCTGTACAAAACGACCTTAACATTTTAGTGGTATTTTAACGTGCAATTATTTCTTACTTTAAAAGTGGAATTTATGTATCTATAGTCAATTTAAAATGTCAATATTCAAAATACAAATAACAATATAACTTATGGTTTATCTTTTCGCTAACAAACTGCACGATAACAATCTGACAACTATCGTTAAACAGCATTGTGACGACTCCTTTAATATTACATTATATATAAATTATATATTAGATATAAATGTTACGTTGAAAGTGATATTGTTGTAGGACCTTGAATACACACGTGTTACAGGAAGGTTTTTTGATGTTATTGTTCTGAACATAAATCGCTTACTGTAATTATTTATTTGTGTTTTAATTCGAAATCTGCAAAACTCCTTATCGATAAATTACAATAAATGCCTGATAGAACTACTATTTACTGTCTGACAGTTATTATAATAGTAAGTTGTATTAATGTACATGTATCACATGTATTATGTACTTACTAATAAGATTTAAAGCAAAGGGAACTTCTAACGTCACCGCCGCGCCGTCCTCTCAATAATATAAATACATAATAATTATGAAGCTACTGTATACCGGATTAAAACGCGATTTATTATTTATATTGTTTAAATTATTTATCCCGACGTTTCGGATGCTTTACAGCAACAGTGGTCGCGGGGAGACAATAATAATAATAGATAATTTAAACAATATAAATAATAAATCGCGTTTTAATCCGGTATACAGTATTTTATTTAAATGTGTGATACTCGCGTTAATAAAAGACAATATTAATTATGAAGCTTTTATTATATTCAGTTTATCAAAATACATCGATACAAAAGCGACATCGGAATGCTATCTTACATTACTCTATGACATCTAGACAAATGGTACGTGTTCTAAATACAAATTGGACAAGTCTAGAAATGCTTTTATATTCCTTATATTCATTTAACAAATCTGACACTACACAATACAGCGACATACGATCGAAGCGGGAGTCGGGAACACCCCTGTGACGATGTTTTATTTTATGGATGTTGAAACATTTGTAGAACAACTTATTATAATAATACTAAATCATAGTAATATTACTCTTTTAGAATTATAAAACAGTGAAATAAATCTACAACAATACTTGAAGTTTTAAATATAAAATATACAATTGTATCTTATTTATTTATATTATACCGATATAACTTAGAAATATACCTTAGTTTGTGCTTGTTTAATGGAACCCTGTATAATTTACATAATACGTGTGAGTTTAATTATTTATATAAAAATTATAAATACGATAATCATTGTGTCTTTTTTGTAATCGATTTGTGAATTGCGTATTCGATCTCATAATGTAAGTCTTCGGTTATACATAAGTTACAAATCAAACGAGTGTAAATTTTTGTATATTATACCTAAAACATATCTACAAAGTTAACAATAATACATCCTTGGTCGGAAGCAATTTGGCACAATAATAGTAATAATTGGCAATTTTATACAGTTTGAACTTTGATTATGAATTTCCTTTTAATGATAAACATTTTTTATTATGAAATAGGCTAGCGTTTGTCACATACGATACATATAGTGTTGATACAAACTAAGATCATTCTTCCCTACGAGCATCCATAATGTATATACAAGATAAGTAAGTTGTATTACGTATTAAATAACTTTAACTGTTAGATAAGTAAATATATTTTAAATAAAATATATATCTGTAAAAACTACTAAAGTTGTCATACAAAAGTAGGTATATTTTATTCACTAGACGTTATTGAGGGAATGATGGACTTCTAACTACAAATATATATTTTATTATTCGTTTGAAAAGCATTTCTTTCCTTAACGCCGCGCCGGCAACACATCTGCAATCTAGTGCCGAGGCCCATGGGCGGCGGTGATCACTTTCATCGTGTGAGGAACCTATGCTATAAAAATCAATCAAATAGTACGATTTTTTTAAACTCTAGTTCGTTGATAATTCCTTTTTATATAATTATTGATATAAATACGTTATCATCATGTACACGGTTATTTTGTACAAGTGGAAAATATAGTCCCGTTGTCCAGTTGGCTTCGGAACAGGCTCAAAGAAAATATCACAAATTGATTTTCTTTATAACTTGCAGTAGAACAGCGCCACCTAGTTGGTTCTTGTAAAACTTCTTAAACACGAATTTGTATATCGACGTAGGAAAGCATATTTGCTGTAAGTAGACAAAATACCTAAAGTGACTTTTTACTATCATTAGAATCAGAAAAAAAAGCCGCATCGAATGACCTGGGTCCTGTGTCTCTACGATGAAAAATAAAATATATACGCCGTTGAAAACGCCCGTACTTATATTTATTTTCGCAAGATTAAATGCTGTATGTAGACAAAAATCTCGTCATTTTAGACATTTTGTACTTACAGCAAAAGAAAGACTGCATTTTTTGCTTTACAAATACTTACTTCTTCCCATTTAAAAACTTAACGCTACTTACAGCATTTCTTTCAGCGTGTGATTTTTACATTCGTTTACTTACAGCAAGTTTAGGGAACCTACAGTTTTAGTTTTTGTTATTTACAGCAAATCATCACGTATTTGCTTTACCTAAAACCGATGAAGATGACTGATAAAAAAATGTGAATGATTCGCGATAGCATAATAATTTTCATGATCACCGCCGCCCATAGACATCCGGAACACCAGAGGGCTTGCAGGTGCGTTGCCGGCCTTTAAGGAAGATGTAGGCTCGCTTCTTGAAGGTTTCCAAGTCGTATCGGTTCGGAAAAACCGCCGGCGAAAGCTAATTCCACAGAGTGGTTGTGCGAGGCAAGAAGTGTCTCAGGAATCGCGCAGTTGTGGACTTGCAGACATCAAGATGGTATGCGTGGTCATCGACGATTCGAGCCGCTCTACGTTGGATGGGGTCAAATGGAAGGAGCTGGTACTGGAGAGCCCCCGCCCAAAGGTGAGAACAATACTCCATGTGTGGCCGAATTTGCGCCTTATAAAGTTGCAGGCGATGGGCCGGCATGAAGTATTGCTTCGCCTTATTGAGCACACCAAGCTTTTTAGAGGCCAATTTGGCCTTCCCTTCCTGATGACCCCGAAACTGAACGTCGCTCGATATGTCCACACCAAGTATTCCGATATTAGCTGCGGCAGTCAGGGGAGTGCTTTCGAAATGAGGAGATACGACGAACTGTGACTTTTTAGAGATAAACGCGCAGACTTGTCTTCTTGAGGTTAAATTGGACTAAATTTAGTCGGCCCCACTCCGAGACTTTGGTTAAAAAAGACTTGATTTCAGACACAAGTCTGTTTCGGCACTCGTCGACGTTTTCTCGAGAAAACTTCTTCTGTTGGCGCGGCCGGAGTATGAGGCATCTCCTGTGCTGTCGTCCGCATAGCAATGAATGCCGCTTATCTTCAGCATATCATTGTTATGCAGAAGAAATAGAGTGGGAGATAGCACACAGCCTTGTGGAACAACAGCATTGACAGATTTGGAGTCCGAGCATGCACCGTCAACAACGACCTTGATGCTCCGATCTGCCAGGAAGCTGGTGACCCAATTGCATAATTTTTTGGGAAGCCCATAGGAAGGGAGCAATTGAAAGAAGTGCTTTGTGCCACACCCGATCAAAGGCCTTCGCTATGTCTAAACTAGCTGCCAACGCCTCCCCCTTGCCTCCGCCCATCGGTCGGTCAGGTAAACCAAAAGATCACCGGCTGAGCCACCCCGACGGAAACCGTATTGGCGGTCGCTGATTAGCTGATGTTCCTATAAGTACCGCAGGAGCTGGCAGTTAATAATGGACTCAATTACTTTGGAGAACAAGGAGGTAATCGCTATAGGTCTGTAGTTGGACGGATCAGAGCGGTCGCCTTTTTTAGGGATCGGATGCACCAAAGCATGTGTCTTCCATGAGTTCGGGACGACGCCTTATGAGTAAGAATGCCGAAAAAGACGCGTTAGAACCGGTGCTAACTCTGGAGCACATGACCGCCACATGACAATCGGAGGGATGCCATCGGCCCCACCCAACTTATGAATGTCCAAGGAAAGAAGTGCTTTACGCACTACACTTTGCCGGAATTTAACCTCCGGCATGTTGGTATCACACCGCAAGATAGCCGGTGGTTGCTTTCCTTGATCATCCAGGGTCGAGTTGGACGCGAAAAGAGAGCCCAGAAGATCGGCTCTCTCTTTCGCGGCATGGGCCAACAAGTCATCGTCCCTGTGCAGGGATGGAAGGGAAGGCTGACAGAAGTTCCCTAAGACAGCCTTAGCGAGCGACCAGAACGCACGTGTTCCCGAAGGAAGGCGGACTAATTTCTCGCCAATTCTGCCGATGTGCTCCGATTTTGCCTTTTCAATAGCTCTTTTGAAGGATCTAGAGGCAAAATTATACTCTTTTTTGAGTGCGCTGGTGTTTAAATCACGAGACGCTAATGCTTTAACCCAGGCTTGATAGCTCTCCCGCTTTCGGCGCGATGCCGTTTTGCAGGGGCGACCAAACCAAAGCTGGGACTTGCCGCCGATAGGCACCGATTTTAATATCATTGGTCTATTTACTTTTCCTTAAATATGTTTTTGATTGAACACAATGTCTTCATGTTAAGTTTCAATTGTAATTGTATTTTGTTACATCTTTCGTTCTTTTTTTTCAACAATTTAAAAGAACATATATATTTTTTGACCATTTACGACATTTTATTCAACCAAACATTACATTACGAACTGACTCACTGCATTTCTAGATCTAATCATAATTATAAATTTAATCTTACATCTTGGATTGCAGTACCCAAATAAATAAATTTACTGCATACAGCATATTTACCGCCTGTAAATTGATAATATTTCCATCTACGCATACATTTTTCTTCCTTAGTTACAGCGTTTTAAAGGTATGTGATTTAAAAAACTGTTTGCTGTAACTAGCCAAACACGTACTTATAGTAACTTTGGATAAAAAGTTTACATTGCAAATGGTGACTGGCAGTTAAATAAACCTATGTTCCAAAAATGGTAGCAATATCATGGATAGGTCAGACATTATTAATTTTTTTCCGAAATTAATAAAGTTTTTTGGCTCTGGTGAACAATTGCAATATGTCTACTTACAGCAAATATGCTTTCCTACGTCGATATTAACTTTGCTAGATTTCGTAGCCCAAACAGAAATTCAAATAAAATATGTTTATGGTGTACAACACATTTTGCATCAATTTTTGGAACAGGTAAGTCGGCCTCAACCTTCTTGCCCTGACTGAAACAAACTTATATTTTACCAGCGGGTAAAATATAAAAGTAATGTAGACGGGGTCCTTGACCTTACTGAAGATCTCCGACCACAATTTGGGGCGGCCCGGACAAGTGCTTCCTTGCACACTCCGCGTCGGGTCGTCGCTCCCTCCGCATCACAGCTGACGAAGTCGTTTCAATCGGTGATACCGCCATTTTGTTTGGTGACACCGCGAGCCTGTTTGGTGACACAGCCTTCCTAATTGGTGATAAATCTTTCCGTTTTGGCGACCTCGGTGAGAGAGGACCGTTCCCCACAGATCTCCGAACCCGAACCGGCGAGACGAGGTCGATCCTCCCAGGAGCAGTTGTAGGTGTGTGTTTGATGGGGGCGGCCCTCGGCGGGAGTACAGTGGGAGGGGGCAGCGTGTGGGGGTGTGTGCGTGGGTGCACGGTGCCCGTGTGTGCGGGGGCCAGCGAACGGGACCGCTGGACTGCAACAATATTCATATACATAATATATTAAATATATCCACTACAATGTAACAGAATGTACATTAAAATCTGCCCAAAGAAAGTGATACCTAGACATCGAAGACGAGGGTCAGACATGGTGGTTGTCAGAATTAATATAACATAATATATCAGAATTAAATGTTAGTTGTAAACGTGTAGTCAAAATCCTAATCTATTGTTGAGAGAATTAAGCCGGGCTTTTGGGCTTGTGGTGATGGTCCCACGACTGATTGTGTCGTATAAACTGTCCCGAATGCTTGGTATGTGTGATGATAGTAAGTCAATACATATAAAGTGGGAAAGGCTGTAAGAGTTGTATTTAAAATAAAAAGGTAATGTGCTCACCGATGGTGTGTGCGGCGGGCGCGGTGTGTGTGGTGTGTGCGGCGGGTGTAGTGTGTGTGGTGTGTGCGGCGGGTGTAGTGTGTGTGGTGTGAGCGGTGTGCGCGACGGGCGAGCGCGGCCGGCAGAGGTGCGCCATCGCGGAGGCGCTCGCGCGGACCACTGGCAACAGGCAACACGAACAACATTAATTATATTATAATATTTTGTTCGTAGCAAAACTGTAAAAAACAAATTATAAAACAACTCTGTCTATTGCTGTTGGCTTCAAGCTACTCCAATCATAATAATGTTATCTATTTTTCAATGTTAGTATAATATAGTCATTCATAGATGGAAAAACCGTGAAGTGCACATTGCGCGTTTCGATTTCAGTCTATGGATTTCCAAATGCTCGAAATAAAAAAGTAGGTTCACAGCGCAACATTGACTGATGATCTGTGGCTGGTGTATCACCTACCATCAAGTGAACCTCATGCTCGTCTGTCGATATCTTACAAATAAAAAGAGGCTCTCCTCTCGAGTGACGACTCACCGGGCTGCACCGGGTAGGGCGCGGCGGGCGGAGCGGGCGCGGGCGGCGGGGGGCGCACGGACCGCGGCGGCTCCGGCAGCTCTTGTCGGGACAACTCTACCACAAGCCGGCCAAGCATCACCATTACGTAAGCGGAAGACCTAGCACGAACGACTATCGAAAAAGTATTCGTATCGTTGAGCTGTATGAACGTTGAGTGTAATATGAAATTTCAAATGATTCCTCACACAACTGACAGATGGACGATTCGAATACTTTGTCGATAGTCGTTCGTGCTAAACCCTCAGCACGAAAAACTTGCGGGAAAGTATTTCGCTGATTACGTGATCACGATCACGTCGGCTGTTCCCACTATCACAGCACAAGGTACCTTTGACTCGTCTGACGCAGTAGTATAGGAAGTAGCAGCAGAGCAGCAGCAGCAGACCGATCATCACGGCGAGCGCCACATAGTAGGCGGTGTGCGAGGACGAGCGGCCGCCCCTCGCCACCCCGCCCAGCACCATCGCCGCTCACACTCGGCAGCTGCTGTGATGTGTCAGGTATCAGTGTCTCTGGCTGACAGACGGAAGTAGCTAACGATCACGAGATAATAGCGGCTCGCGGCGGATCAGGATAGATCAGCTTATCAGGCGACCTTGCTGCAGTGAAGCTGGTCTACATTGGCGTAGCTAGAGGGTGCAGCCATCCAGCTGAATCACAGTCATTTAATACGACATTTTAATACTGTCGAGGGTGGGCAAAGAAGTTTCTAGGGTGGCCATTGCCCACCATAGCTACGCCTGTGTCTGCGAACCCTGACTCGTCCGAACCAGTCCGGTCGGCCGCAGGAGTGCAGCCATCAACATAAAACGTAGTGAACCTACCAAAACCAAAAGAAATCTATACTTTATTTATTCTTCCGCCAAAGAAACGTGATCGCGTCTATACTATTCAGAAAAATAAACTCCATCTAAAACATACTATTATGTTATTTACAAATTAATTATCTGAAGATACGAGTTAAAGTAGGGAGTCCGATATCGACTAATATTGACGTTAAACCATTTTCTTTTAAAAGTAAAGGTTGATAAACGAGATGAAGTAATTGTCTATCGTGTTATACTTACCTAGTATAATACGATTGATTGATTTAAGTACTCACCAGTGTCACTAATATTTAACGTCGCTCGCTCATCCTCAGCGCTGAGCGCTCTCCGATCGTAGTAACCATCACTGTTAACTGCGAAACACTTGTTATCTGCGAAAATACCGACCGCTAACTATATTCAACTAAAAAGAAGGCAAAGTATATGAAATATTATAAATCTTCTAATTATGATAACCATATTTAAATAATGATAAGTGACTTAGAACATATGTATGTCAGCCAAGACACCCATCTCTACTTGACACAGTGACGTGGAGACAACTGATTGAATTAATGCAAGGATTGCTCGTCGGTCGGAGGCGATGTCGCGTGTCGCGTGTGGTGTTCCGTGGTGTCGGAGACGTAGCAACAAGTGTCGCCGACACTGCGGCGCCTTGCATCACGTCTCTAGGGATGAATAATTCAAGGACTGTTGAATGCTCCTTGACTTTGTCCTTTTGGTGTGGAATACCGTTCCCACTTTACTACTTACACGTTTTCCACTACTCGTTGTTTGTAGGACTGGCAATGGGTAAAGTGTGGCATTTATCTTTCAAGCTATATCCATACCAAATTTTTTTTAGTAGCCGTAAAACAGACAGATAGGTAGGTACATAATGCTATTGGGTGTATTGCTATTCAACCTCCCTAAGTATGAATTAAAGAAAAATACAATTACACTTATTTTGCGTATTAACTGAAAAGCTTTCAAGTAGGAAAAGTTGGAACGATTCCAGGGTTTGAAATTGAAAAAGAAACCTATTCTAGTCTGTTATGCAATTTGACATCCTAAATCTTCATTTTTAACCGACTTCAAAAAAGGAGGAGGTTCTCAATTCGTCTGTATGTTGCTTTTTTTTAGCATTATTTATTAAAAGTTTCAAAATAACTGTTAATAAATAATGCTAGTAATTAAAATATTATTTTTTACTTTTTAGTGTAAGTTTGTACATACTACATATATGTAGTTGTAGTTTTGAAGTCGGTTTTTGTTTAAAAATAATTTTATGGTGATTGGTGTTGATAGTTTAGTGATTCGTTTTGTCTTTTAATAAAAATGTAATTGTAAAATGAGCAGCCCTAGCTCCCGCGCCCGGCGCCGCGCCGGCGAGCGCCGCTTTGCGCATGCGCCAATATCTCATCAACATCAACGGACTAATACGATTAGGGTTCCTTGGCCGGACACAGAAACCTCTCGTAGGACCAGTGTCTGAAAAATCTTACTGTTGTAGAACATTCGGTTTTCCGTTTTGGATAAAGTTTCTATGTTTAAATTAAAAATAACTTTAACGACGGATGTGTTTTTATGAGTTTAACTGGCCAACAATATAAAGTTTCGATATGCTTAACACAGGGTTCTGGATTCGATTCCGTGTGAAACTAAAAAATAATCTGGTAGAAGGTTGACTACGAACAAATATTGCCTGGGATATTTGGGAACTTTAAAACTCCTCGCGTATTATCTAATAAGTTTTAAGCATTATTTCAGTGGAAATCACAAGCACCTGAGAGGTCTGCCCTCCCAGTCGGCCTAGCATGACAACCGCGACAAAATTTTGTCGACCGTTTTCTCGTGTTTCAATCGATTATCGCACTATTTCTTTCGGGTCTAACATGACAATTACACTTAAAACTCGACTTTTAATATCAAAAATAGATATATTTGTCGACCAAGATATCTTTTCTATCAAAATTGTCGATGTCGAGATATAATATATCTCCATCTTACATGTTAGTTTATCTTCTCTCGTCCGCGACATATCTCGTGGCGGTCATGCTAGGCCGGCAGGACTACGTTACATGAATTACAACTAAATTTAATGTATAATAATATTCTTCTGCCTCGATTCCTTCCTCGGTCAATACTGTTGAGGTGAGCACGGGAAGCCGTGGATAGCAGTTAGTTATAAGTGCTTCGCGTTTCGGCAAAATTTCTGCTCATCCTCTGTGCTTATATATTTATTGTAATACCTAGACATTTTTAAATATTTGTATATCAGATATACAGACGACCGTAGGTTTCACCGTCGACCTAATTTCTATTTTGTAATGTGGTGTCCAAAACCAATACGACCAGTAACGGCACTTCGCGGCATTTCTTTATTCCATGCCCATTCCGGCCATGAACATTTATTCGTTACCCGGTCGTCATTTTCAAAGACAGAATTTTCGATCAGGCATGGGGAAAACATGTGTTTATATAATATAAACATGTCAAAGGTGGTAGGATTCGAATCCGCAACCCATCGGAACGCAAAGTAAATGTAGGTATACCTCACGCGCTAGGAATGTATATGTATTATAAAACAAAAATTTAAGAAACAATATCTGAGTCTGTATTACCAGAAGCCAGATCCAGCTCCGCACGGAGCATCCCCCAGCTACAGCAGGTACGAGGAGATCAACGCTCGCAGCAGCTGAATGGACCACATCACGGAAGACGGCCACACCCGGGACTCAAGACAATTTGTAAACAATATTTCCGCTGGTTAGCGAGAATAACGACTCAACTCAACATTTTTGAATTTCTAGTTATAAACACCATACGATCCAATATAGTCCTTATTTTTCTACACATAAAATTCACATTCATATCGGCATAATAGACGTAATGGCGAGAATCATTATTGCATTGATTGATCTTTGACTCTATTTTTATTAAACAGACACATCATTTATTTTTTTTGAATAATTTCTTAATTTAACCTTCATTAATACTATTTTGATTCAATGTTTATATATAAAAAGATATGTCAACAAATATTTCGTTTAATGTTCAAACGACTCTCCTGTAAAATATCCTATTTTGAGTTGCGTCGTTGTTCACTCAAACCAGCGATTTGATTTTCACTAAATGTAAAGGCTCTTGTGATCGGGCAAATCATAGATGGAAAAACCGTGAAATAAGTGAATTTCGGTTTCAGTCTATCGATTTCCGAATGCTCGAATTTAAAAGTATGTCGACAGCATATCATTGACTGATGCTCTGTGGCTGAGGTATCACCTACCATCAAGTGAACCTCATGTTCGTCTGTCGATATCTAACATAAAAAAAAAATTAAGTCTCGGTCGCCATGTGAGAATAAAACTAAACCCAATTATTCAGCAACACATTTTTTTCTATTGTATTCACATACATCAGTCGAGCTCAGCACTTCGTGAGACTTCAAGAGTTTTTATGAGCATTCCCTTTGTTAACTGTTTTCTTGGGATTTAATTTCAAGCGAATTCATAAATTAATTTTGACAAAATACGAAGGGTTTAACGAAATCGTTCATTATTTCTGAGGGGCTTGTTGGCTCGTTTGGTAGAACACCTACCTTGCGCTCCGATGGGTCGTGGGTTCGTTTCCCATTGGAACGAAATTTTTATTTTTCTGTATGTCATGATAAATATCGAAATTCCGAGCTGGTTACGAACCACCGTCCATAGATGGAAAAACCGCACAAACATTGCGCCTGTTTCAGTCTATGGATTTCCGAATGCTCGAAGTAAAAATTGGGTCGACAGCGCATTATTGACTGTTGTTCTGTGGTTGGGATATCACCGAACATCAAGTGAACCTCACGCTTGAAAAAAATCAGTATCCACCGCACGTGTGGGGGAAGCGTGGAACGGACCGTAGAAATAAGATGATTTTTGAGGCGAATAAAAGAAAACCAATAAAACATTGGAAATATTTATTAAAAAATCACTTTATATTAATTAATAATTAGACTTAACGAATAGTAAATGAATACATTGGAAGTTGGTTTTGAAGACTCGTTACAGACATCCTCTCAGCGGAGATATATTGAATTATTTACGGTATTCAACAGCATTTCGAACTACGAGTAACTCAGCAGACGCAAATTGTTCAAATTAAATACTAAATAATATTATAATACATAAGTACTCAGATGTAACAATTTCTTAACAAAACATTCAGGAAATATTATCACAGAATAAAGTAGTTCTCCTGTCACACGCACATGTACCCAGGTACCTCGGATACAGGCATTAGGTACAGTCTCCTACAGTAATACATAATTCGGAAGATTAGTTTAAATTTAATTTGGAGTCTTAGAATTCCTTAACGACGCTAGAATTTGATGTAGATGGCAAACTTGTAATATTTTAGTACCGTCGAATGTGGCAGCTTTACCCTGCGTGAGTATCTTTACCTAGGCATACCCTACTCTAGTTGATGCAATTTTAGACGAATTGGTAGAATTTATAATGAATTGTGGTATCTCAAAAAGTTGTTCTAGCTAGGAACTTTGATAATTATCAACTTCAACTTTGAGATATGACCTGGGTATGCCTGGGTAAAGATGCCACATTCGACGGTCCTCTATTATAGTAGCATATTGTATATTGAATTTCATACCAAAAGCCTTTTTAAAGAAAATTTATAAAATTAACTACGTATGGAATGAAGTCCCTATCCTGAAACAATATATTATACAAAAATAAAATATGACAAATAACCTTAAATTAAATAGTTTATAATTTATAAACATTATAATTTCACGCGGTAACGGTGCATCTATTCGGGTGTGTGGGACTATTGAAAACGTTAATACAAGAAGATAGATCGCATTCAATAAAATACTGTACACCGGATTAAAAGGCGATTTATTATTTATATTGTTTAAATTATTTATCCCGGCATTTCGGATGCTTTTCAGCAACCGTGGTCGCGGGGAGACAGGACTATCTGCTGAATATAAATAATAAACCGCGTTTTAATCCGGTATACAGTATTTTATTTAAATGTGTGATACTCGCTAATGTTAATAAAAGACAATATTGTAGTGTAAAAGCCAGCGTCGGCTCGGTTGTGGCCTCGTATACTCAGTGTTGCAAGACTGACGCCAGCGTTACTGGCGGCGTCTGAACCTTGCTGTATTTTAAATATCGTTGGATATCGTTAACCTGTCTTTGAGATAATCTTAAGGAAACTAAATACTGTTTTTATATAATACTAATTTTCACTAAATATATCACGGAATACAATTAGAATTTTGCGTAATTAATATTAACATATAAAGAAAAATGAAAGCAAACTTATTTTACTCCAATGAACGTCAATAACATTTAAAAATAACAAAAAGTTTACACCCTGTATATAAACAATTTACACGGACAAAAATTAAATATTATCGGACGTTGTGAATGTAGGCAAAATGCGACATTCGATCGTTTGACAAACATATTATGGCAGTGATGTGACCGACGTGTGAACCGTTCATTCTAGACACGTGTAACACTGCGCCGCACGCTTCAGTGCGCAGGGTGAGTCAGCTCACACATTCATAATGTGTCGGCGCACGGCGCAGTACCTCGCTCACTGAGTGAACTATGAGCGTGGCGTTGCGTGCGTTTCGGAGGTTTCACTGCTCGCTTTGCGCGTCCCATTTTGTTGCGTCGTGGCGCAATATTGAGTTGACTCAAGGAGCCGACGCACTACACTGCGCCTGAGCTGCTGAGTTGCCGCGGGGAATTTCGCTGAGTTACCCATGTCTAGATCATGTCCATGAGACCATGTCTTCGATTGTCCTTAGGCCAAGTCCGCATTGAGTCAGTGCGGACGTAGCCTAAGGACAATCGAACTACTGAACTACAATTTAAATGAACATGTATACAAGAATGAGCAACTGGAACTACTGTAGAGAAGTCGTTCTTCTATCGATTACATCTGTAACCCCCGTCGGGCTCGGTCGGGCTCGGTCGGGCTCGGTCGGGCTCCGTCGGGCTCCGTCGGGCTCCGTATACAACCATGACCCGACTACTACGTATATAATTACATTAGGGCAGTTTCAAAATGCAGGTACCTGGCGTCACCCGCCCGCGGCGCTACGGAATTGTACTTATCATATTAATAAATCAAACAATCGCTCATTAAATCGACTCCTTCCTTTTCAGAAGAATGGGGAAGTCGTTTTCTCTATAAAAAAAGCTATCGATTTTCCAACTAAGATTTTCCAAATAAAGATCTTAGAGAGAATCCTGAACTTGACGTACTTCAAAAAAGAAAACGACCCCACTCGGAGCCCACCAGGGTGCAGCCGCATATCATTGTATATTAATACTTTATTAAAACAATAACGTAAATAATCTCTTAACAAAGTTCAGATACATCACTTTACACTTAGCCTAGCAGCTGTCACCGGAACCGAGTGCAGCGGGGGGCGGGGCGGGGCGGGGCGGGGGCAGTCTCGTGCACCGGTAGTGGGGGCTGATTCGAAAAGCTACACTATTGTGCTTTAAAGTAGGTTTTATTTCATTCGACGGCCGGCGCAGTGCCGCCCCCGCCCCCCCCCCCCCCCCCCCCCTCGCCGCCCACTCGCCCCCCGCGACCCACTCGCGCGCCCGCGGTACATGTACACTGCGAGCGGCTAAAGCGCCGCGCACCCGCGCCGGGCGGCTAGCGCATGGCGCTGTACACGCCGGCCTGCTTGCCGACCGCCTGGTCGTAGGACGGCGGCAGCGCTGGAATGTATTGAAACAACAAATAAGTATCGAACGTTACATTAGAGGGTCACCTTACTTAATAATTGGTTAATTTCTTTGTTTGTGTGTGTGTGTGTGTGTATGACGTGTTTACTTGAATATTTTATTTGTTATAGCTACGTTCTATACGAGAGTGAAGTCCCGCACTTTACGGAGGTATTTCTACAAGAAAACTTTTCTCAAGTTAACAATAACGATTAAACAGTTAACGAAGGAGGTGGGATCTATAGCGGTTCCTTAGATCAGTTCACAGCAACTTTGTAACTAGTGAGTGTTGCTAGATATTAATGAGATTACGTAATGGTTCGTGCGTGCGACTGCGAGTACACTAGTACCACCTTAACGTGACGCGACGTAACGTTCGAATCGCGTTTTAATCTATTAAAAGTTATGTTAATGTCGACACTCGCGTTGTATGAGACAATATCAGCTGTGAGCTTACTTCTATATTTGCCGCGCTAAGCAGTTATCTCGGATCGCGCAAACAAAGCGTTAGCTCTGTAATCGCGACGGGTGCTCGTTTGATAACAGCGTTAAGGACACTTTCTTTGAATGAAAACATCATCCATTACTAAATATGATCGTAACAGAAACGAACAAAGTCTGTTAGTCTGTTAGGTTGTCAGTGACAACTTGTCACGCCCAAACCGTTAACCCGATTCTGATTGATTTTGTTACGCGAAAGCTTCAAATAAAAAAAAAATGAATGTGAATTCCCGCGTCTGCGAACGTGAAGTGAACGAAGTCTGTCGATATCTGACATAAACACATCGGAGGCTTCCGTGTCAGACATCTACAGAAAGCTTCGCGTGGGGCTCATCCGGTGCCCCCAGAGCCTCTGGTGATGATACTATTTACGTATATTTACAACACACGCCCTCTGATTCGAAAACGAAAAATACCCTTATCTGCCAAGTGTTGGGTGTATGGGGGTTGTGTGGTGTGTGGGGGAGTGTGGTGTGTGTGGGGGGGTGAGCGGCACGCACCTTGCGGGTGCCAGCCCGGGGCGGCCACTCCGAGGAAAGCTAACACACAAATGTTATTAGTATTATAATAGCACTTCGTGAACACAGGGAGACGTCGACGAGCACATACTAACTTATCTAAAGCGACCACGGTTGCTGAAAAGCATCAGGAACGTCCGCGTCGGCATGAATAATATAAATAATTAATCGCGTTTTAATACGTTAAAAAGTATTTTATTTTAAGTAGCCAGTTGGAAATCATTTAAATATCACTTTAGATAATAAATTACAATATTATATATCATTTCAATCATATATGTGCTCTTCTGACGGTACTCTGTATCATTTAAATGTTAACACTCAACAAAGATGTCAGCGACACCCGGCGGGTGTGTGACGGCAACGACACACTGAATGCAATTTATACATATTAAGTATATCATACAACAATGAGCGGCGGAGTTGCATAATGAGTAAAATTAATTCCTGAAAGTTCCGGTGTTTTTTTTTCTTCATTTATGCTAATATCTTAGAACAGAGCTGTCCAAATCAAGGCTCACCTGAATTTATTCAGCCCGCAAAAAAATTCTTGCTTATTTCTTTTTGTATAAATTAAATAACTTTTTTTTTGTAAATTGTAAATATTTAGTCATTTTTATTAGACCTAGAACCCATCTAGTTTGGACAACCCTGTCTTAGAATATAAAATAGATGGCAAAAGTTTAAGAAAAGTCATATGAATAAGTTTTCTTAAACCTTTTCGGTAGATCGGTGGGGTGTGGTGGGGAGTGGTGGGGTGTGGTGGGGTGTGGTGGGGAGTGGTGGGAAGTTGTATGGAGTGATGGGGTGTGCTATGTGACCAGCGGCGTAGTTAAGTGGACAAGGGCCCCGGTGCGAGAGAAAATTATCGCAATCTCAGTTATAGTTATTCATGAAATCATTTAAATCGCTCACCGCTGGCTTCCGGTGCACTCGGTTGTGGAGCCGGATACGGCGAACCGCCGGTCGGATACGGCGCCGGCCCGGACGGATACGGCGCCGCCCCGGCCGGATAAGGCCCACTCGCCGTGTAAGGCGCCGCCGGGTAGGGCGTGGCGGTCGGATACGGCGCCCCGCTCGGATACGGCGCACTCGTCGGATACGGCATGCTCGCGTTGTGGGCGGGATACTGTGCCACCACTGGAATACAAACTTTAGAATTAATAATAAGAATGTTTAATGGACACACACACACAAACATAAAGCCCGGTTCCCACCGCGAGCGGAGCGGACCCAGTAAGGACCCCATTCAACTCGCAAAAGTAAACTGCATATTTGCATTTCCACCAACAAATAGTCGAGCGGAACGTACTGAACGAGTAAAAAGCGTTGAAATGAACTCGCTCAGTTCTAGGCAGCGGAGCGGAGTCATCACGAAGTCCGTTCAACTCGCAATGCCAAATTTCATAGTGCCGTTTCTACAGAGAAAGAGGTGAGATGGGTTGTTAGAACGATTAAAAAGTAGTTGAAATGTCAAAATCATACAACAGCCTAAATTCCCCTTTCAGTGTTCTTTCTCAATGTGCAGGCAAAACCAAAATTTCCGTTTTGCATGCAACCAGTTCGAAACTCCAACTGAACTCGCTCTCTGTGGAAATTGACTGTTCATTTTCCATTTCTCATTATCCGTTCAGCTCACTCCACTCATTCCTCTCTCTCATTTTCCTTTTGCAGTGGAAATCAAAAGACACAGCTCTTTGTTGGTGGAAATCTAAACCTATTTCATTTAAAAGGAGTCCGTCTCGCCTAACCATCTCCCGCTCATTACCCTTTCGCGGTGGAAACTTGGTTATCGATTAAAAGAAAAGGAAATAAAAAAAAAGATGTCAAATAAGAGACAAACCCTGACACGTGACACGTCAATAATATTCCATGTAAAAAGAAAATGGGACGACTTATTGATTTAGACTTAGACTGACAACCTCTGGTACATTACAGTGTCCTTGTGTGTCCGCCAGTCTCTATGATGTGTGGGCGCAGGTAATCATTTACCATAATGACTCGTAAGCCCTATTAAAAAAGAGGATTTCTAGTATTAGTTCAAGTAAATTAGTTCGTATCCATCAGCGAATATGACAGCGGCCTCGAAGCAATCCCATTACACTCGCGACCCGGCCGCGGCCGTCAGCCAGTTACAGCGACGAGCTCAACCAATTCACTAATTGTCCTAAGTAGCCGTAATACCGCTAATCCAATGTAGCGAATAATTTCTTTATTTGCTCCGAATTACCGGCGAGCCGGGGACGTTTCCCGGCCGCGACCTCAGTAGAGGAGACGTCTTTCTTACGTAAGACTCACTAGCCCTGTCCGATGCTGTAACTGCCACTTACGATAATGTGGGATCTTAATGTGACCCACTAAGAGAATTCCTACCAAAGTTATTGTATAGAGCGTTAAATAATTCTGTATTTACATATATTGAGAATGTACTTTATTATTCTATTATGTCTGTAAAAATAAAGACTGTATTTTCTTAATTTATCTTAAATACGCGTATCTTTTAAATTTTATAATTTGCACTAAATTTTTCCACATCTCCCCGTTCTGTTATCTACGAATGTATCAGCAGTTTCCGTTTGTATTACACCAGCCTAGGCGCACTCTACAACAATTATTACAAAAAATATTGTTTTTGTGACATTCGCCAGCGCCGTCCATCACATGAGAATTGAGAACAACAAAGATTCTCCTCCTGTACAGAACAACCAGTACGATATTTCATCTAATTCACGACTTTAGCTGTAAAAGTACAGAGATACAGTAACTAGTTCAACGTTTAGTGCTGCCACACATTAGGCCACCGGTGGCGACCACTAGCCACTCCGGCAACTACAAATGCCAGTGGCCACTCGTGGCCTGATGTGCGTGAGCGCTAACAATACAATTCCACCACTGACCGGGGTAGGGCTGCGCGGGCGCGTACTGCTGCTGCGGGTAGGGCGCCTGCGGGGGGGCGGGAGCGGGCGGGGGCGGCACGCGCACCGTCGTCGCTACACACACACACACACATACATATAATACTTTTATATCAAACTGGTACAAATAAGATAAATGTTAACTTTTAACAAAAGAGAACAATCGTTACACAGCAGCGAGCACGAACCTCTCATTCAAGTCACATCATTATCAATACAGTACTCTCTCGCTAGTCCGCCACCATACAATCCGGACCACCGGCGGAGTATTGTGTACGGAAACATGAAATTGAAGGAAACAACAAAAATACATAGATATTATGTATTAGTATGTATAATATGTATATTCTGGTAAAAACAAGCCAAATTACATATATTATTCAAAGTTATGTGTCAGTTTCAAAATGATAAGGCGTTACGGCGGATTACAAAACCTAAATTTGTTTAATAATTGCGGATTACAGGGGAGTCTACAGATTATATGGAATTGCAAAAAATCGGCGGATTATTGTTGGATTATCGAGCGGCGGACTAGCAAGAGAGTGTATTAATAAAATATATACAAACATCAAAATAATCTTATTAATATTTTAATATGTAATAATTAATAAGTACTTGAATTTACACTTTATATTTTGATTCAAGGGAAATAAAATGTAAACTAAAGAGACTGAAGTGAATCACTATTTACAGGTACGCTACCTCAAAAAAGAAATCCATGTTAACCATTAATATCAACTTCATCAATAAGTTATTCCTAACATCCCGGAAGTGTTATTACGGAAATATAAATATAGCATATCAATACCTTAATTCGCAAACATGCCAACTCCACGGTTGGTAAATTTTTAAAAACTGATAACAACAGAAAATGCTCTAGTATTTAAATGAAAAAGTATAAAAGATTGTACATTACTAAAAACAACAGTTAATTATATTATCTACCAACGGGATATTAGATTTTTTCTATTTAGTCAATAAAAAAAATATTTACGCTTTATGTCTCCTCTGCAAACTTTACTCAAATGGAGTTAGCTGGTTTGCGAATTAAGGTATCGATATACTAAAAAGTGATATTATATTTTTCATAATGCTGAATTTACTATAACAGAATAGGACTGGGAAGACTTCTGAAGAGCTTCTGAAGAGCTCCTGAATGTCTTGAACTGAGTTTAATTGACATTTATATATTTTTTAAGTTATTTGAAACCTGGTATATAATAATATAGCAATTTAAGTGATGTATTTAGACAACTATACTGACTCTCAACGCTGAGCACCTCGCCGCGGTTCCGGCGCCGCCGACAACAGCACGCCAGGATCATGAACAGGATCACCGCAGCCACTATACCGTACGCTATCTTAGACATGTCCATCCTCCTGAAGGTATGGCGCTCCTAAAACAATACAAAAGTTTCTACAATTACTACCTGTACCTGTTCCTACAATTTGTTCTAAAAATAATCCATAAGTTTGTGTATTATTAAAATTCATTAGGACTCAACCTGACCCATGATATACAAAGTTCGATTTAATTGTAAGTTACCAGGACTATTGCCCAATTCAAAAGAAAGTGGTTTTCCCAGGATGAATAGTCCATGCCACTAGTTACATCCTGATCTGTGCAAAATCTAAATACATCTAGTATGATATATTGCTAGATTACTATTAGATTAATTTACATATTTTAACATAAATCAAAAAAAGGCTCTTGTTGTAAGGCAACAGTATAAATGGAAATTTCAATATCGGAACATAAATTGTTTTAAATTCAATAATAATAGAGGTCTTTGAAGTATCACCATTCTTAGATAATTTATTACACATAGAATACCAAATCCTGCTGCTGATTGTACATAATATAGTTTGAATAGCAAAAAAAAATGTAGTAGCTAGAATCATCAATACCAAAAACAATAATTCTGACGTCTCTAAGTATAAGCAATGCCATTCTAGGGTTAGCGTACCACTAGTCAGTTTCCTTACTCATAAATTTCACTAATTCAATGACAATTTCCCTATTAAGTTGGTTTCCTGGTTTGCAAGTTTTTTGTTTTATGAGGCTAAAAAATTAAAAAAATTCAAACAAGGAAAGTAATGGACTAGCAACATGACGAAATAGCAAAACTGACAATCTAAGCTAACTGACGAACAAGGAAACTTGTAAACCAAGAAAACTGTCTAATGAGTAAACTGGTGAATTAGTACGAATAAGGAAACTGATACGCTAACCCCCATTCTAATACTAAAACTACATGTAATAACTTTTTAAATTGTCTTGAATCACAAGGAAAATAACTGAATATGTTTAAATAGATAACTTTACCCTGTGTATTATCAATAAAATAATAATATAAAAATTAGATCTTCTAAACTACTTTTAGTCGGAAACCTAGTAGGTATATTTGAAATTGTATAACACTGAAATTGAAGAATGTGGCCCAACTATTACAATATACATTCAGGTTTAACCATATTAAGTGTTTAAACTTTGTGATTTTCAATAGTTTTCTTGATTAAAATGAAAGAGTATTATTTCAATCCAAGATTAGATTTGCTCATGATGTACAAACAAATTAATTACTAAGTCTAAAACACTTAAATATATTAATATTGAAAATCATCAAAATATAATAACTGGTCCACATAAATCGTTTATGAAGATATCACAATATTAGTCATTAGGCAATTTTTATCAATTGTGTAATCATGTACTGTATTTCATTGCAAAACAAATCAAACATATACCTACATTTAGTATCTTACACATACCTTAGAAGCAACAGGTGATGCGTATTTAATTCGCGCAGGGTGCTTCACAATATTAAACTATCTAACACCGTTTAAATTCAATGAACAGGATATCAAGGTCGTGAAAATAAATTGATTGCAATAAAACAAAAAATAAAATCTATTGATTTCATTGATACTATACCTACGCCTTGTAGGGGTATTATTTGTAGCAAAATTATAGAACGGTTGCTGCAATAAAACATATATGACTCACCTCGAAGAACTTATCAAAATCGTCGTCGAATTCTTTAGAATCAAACATAATACAGCCGTCACAGCATGTACGAGCTTAATCACATCTTCCTCAACAATGAATCGGCACGAACGTTATCGAATTATACTACGTCTGCAAAAATTACTAGGATGTCCCGCTGCCCGGTTGCTGACTAGCGATAAAGACTAACGAGTACAAAATATAATTTATTATTGTTTTGTTTATTGAGCGATATGTGCTCTAACAAGGCTTTTACTGTTTATATATTATCTTCTATAATAATTGAGATTAATTATTAAGAAAACTAAATATCACTTGACACTTCTTTACAGCACTGAACAAGGCGATAGCGAAAAGTTTATATCTTCATTTTAATATTAATAAAATAAGAATAAAACATGAATAGAAGGTACCTACTTGGTAAAATATTATGTAGTACAATCAGTGTTGCCAGCTGTGTCTTGTCAAAAATTACCTAAAATAGATAAAAGATAACCTTTTAGTATGAAAAATAACCTTTTTTTTGCATAATATGGATATACAAAAAAATAAAAATAATGTTTTAAAATGCATTTACCAGCAATTTTATTACATATTAATGTAATTTGCAAGTGAAATAAAAATTATAGAAATGTACCTTAGTTATACCGAATAGCCGATTGAAAATTTTAGCTACAATATCAGTGCGAGAGAGAAAAACTTGTTTTTAGAAGTTGAGCCTCAGAGGATTTTAGTCTGAGAATAATTGCACTCACTGCTTATGAATGAAATTTTTGCGTTTCGTTTCAAGGTGGTTTCATGTAAGAAATTAAAAATTAATTCTACAAATTCCGCAAAATCACCTAAAAGTAACCGATATTTCATCAACGAATCCCAAACAAAAAGCCTTAACACAAAAAAGTTAAACACTGGTTTTGACAGTGCTTATAATATCAATTTTCCATTTGTCTAAGGTTTAAACACTGTCTAAAGTTTTAAAAACTGTTTTGTAGTATGGCCCTGTAGGTGCATACATATATACTTACCATCGTAAATAGTCAAGTTACTATTATCATATACCTTTACCTTGCACTACATACCAGATTACCTTATTACCTGCGCAGCCAATATACCAGGCTACTTCAATACCTCATTACCTGTACCTCACAGACATCAAAGATGTCTGCTACAATTACCAAGGAGGAAGAGGAAAATAAGAGAACACCAACATATTTATTTCATCATCAAGCTGACGTCTATCATCATAGAAACGGAGAAGCACACAGTTCTGAAAAGAACTATTTTTGTTACTGTTGGTGCGAGGATCTGCGATGCAAGACTCAGCGAGCGTAGGCTGCAGAAGGTACCCCGACGGTGCAGTGAGGAGCGACCCGTTCGACGCGCGGACTCGGATTGAACTCGCGGCGCGACGCGCGCGAGCTCTAGCTCGCGATATGCAATGTGAGGCCGCCGCGGGATGTGTGCCGTATTTATAACAATAGCGGGCGCGGACAAGTTTGAACAAGTTTCCATCTCGCACACGCACGCGATGACGCGTGTGACTTATTTTTTACCAACTCGCTTTTACATACTATATTATTGTTCCATTTTTATTGTTTATTATTAATCATTTTTTCTGTAAATATATTCATTCATTCATTAATTCCTTCACATTAATACCTTCTGATCAAGAGTTTTATTTCGCAACTACGATCGATACAACCCCTCTCTACAGTGGTGACCCCGAACGAACAACAACAAAGGAAGAATCTCTGCCCGGCAAGAAAGAAGCCTGCTACTCTGCCTAAGAAAAATAAAGCAAGAAGCCTGCTACTCTGCCCAAATTTCTTCACTATGGCCGAAGAAAATCAAGTTGCCGCAGTATCCCTAGCGCTGCGTATTCCACCGTTCTGGCGTGATAAAACAGAATCCTGGTTTTACTGTTTCGAAGCCGCCACCGCCGAATCCAACCGAACGCAGCAACAACTCGCTCAACTTGTAATTTCTCAGCTAGAGAGGCCCGACATCGATCACATCAGCGATATTTTGAAGAAACTTCGTGATGAATCAGACCCGTATGATAAAATCAAGAAGCGTCTTATCTCCGTATACGAAGACAGCGAAAATCGTCAGCTACAGAGACTGCTATCCGAACTAGAACTAGGCGACCAACGACCTAGTCACCTACTACGGCGCATGTGTGATCTCGCCGGAGACTGCGTACCCGAGAAGACCCTACGAATGCTTTGGCTCAACCACCTACCAGCCCACGTCAGAAGCGTACTCGTAGTCAGCGACACGATCTCGAAGACTACAGCACTCGACGATCTCGCATTACTCGCCGACAAGATGCACGAACAAAGCCACGAAGTAGCAGCAGTATCTCCATCATGTCATCAACCGCAATCATCAACTTCAAACGTCGACGCTGAATACCTACTGAAGAAAATAGAAAAACTTTCACTCGAAATCGCCGAATTAAAATCAAATTCTTCATCTCCGTCTCATCGTAACAGCCGTCGTAATTACAACCGCTACCGCAGTTCATCGCGTCATCGATCATCATCGCGATCACAATCACAATCAAGATCTCCGTACTGCTATTATCATCGCCGTTTCGGAAAAGAAGCCAGAAAATGTACGACGCCGTGTTCATTCATCAAGAAAATTAATAACAACACGCAAGATTTAAATTAAATCGAACGTTGGCTGCGGCGGAATCCAGCGTTCACGACAAGTCATACCGCCTATTCGTCACCGACAAGAAGACGAAACTCACTTTTTTGGTCGACACCGGTGCCAACATATCGGTCATACCGAAGAAGAAAGGCTCAACATGCGAACCACTCCCATTCCAACTTTACGCCGCCAACAACACATTTATACCTACATATGGGGAGAAAACACTCGAACTCGATCTCAATCTTCGACGTCCATACAAGTGGAAATTCATCGTAGCTGCAGTATCCAAGCCTATCATCGGTGCGGATTTCCTAAAACATCACAACCTCATAGTCGATCTTCAAAATCAACGTTTAATCGACGGATTAACCAATCTGAAAATCAACGTACCTGCATTTTCAACAAGTATTCCTACTATAAGAAGCATCGACAAACAACAAACATATCACAACATTTTAGAAGAATTTCCCGGCATAACAAGAATAACCTCAATGAAGCTAAACTCAAAACATAACGTCGAACATTTCATCGAAACAACTGGTCAACCCATATACTGCCGAGCAAGACCTATTCCACCTCATCGATACGAACAAGTGAAAAAAGAATTCGAAAATATGATTCAACAAGGCCTATGCAGACCAAGCAAGAGCCCATGGTCATCACCACTTCACGTCGTACCGAAGAAGAATGGTGATATCCGAGTCTGTGGAGACTATCGTCGTCTGAACGCAATCACAAAACCCGACCGATATCCCATACCACGCATCAAGGATTTCACCTACCAACTAGCCGGCAAGACTATATTCAGCGTAGTCGATTTAAATCGCGCATATCAACAGATATGCAATAATGAAAAAGACATAGAGAAGACAGCCATCATCACACCATTTGGATTATTCGAATTTCCTCGAATGTGTCCTGGACTCAAGAACGCAGGACAGACATTCCAACGATTCATACATGAAGTACTGCGAGGACTCGATTTCGTATTTTCATTCGTCGACGATCTGCTCTTAGCCTCTGAAAGCGAAACGCAGCATCGTGAACATCTACGCATCGTATTTCGAAGACTAGAAGAATACGGAATCACAATCAATCCCGCAAAATGCGTATTTGGAAAAGAAGAAGTCAAATTCCTAGGCTATGTCGTATCAAAACACGGAATCAAACCGCCTACCGAGAAAATTCAAGCAATCTCAGATTTTCCGAAGCCTACAACCGTCGAGGAACTCCGAAGATTTCTCGGAATGCTTAATTTTTATCGAGAAAACATAAAAAACGCTGCCTTAGTTCAAGAGCCACTGCATAAATATCTTCACAACACGAAGAAAAAAGACAAAACAAAAATCGAGTGGACCCCGGAGGCAACGCAAGCATTCGAATCGTGTAAAGAAAGCATCAAAAACGCCGCTTTACTCACTCATCCCGTGCACAAAGCTCCGTTAGCTATTTTTAGCGACGCATCCGACAAAGCAGCAGGAGCCGTACTTCAACAATATGTCGAAAACCATTGGCAACCACTAGGCTACTTCTCGAAAAAATTCTCCGACGCGCAAATCAAATATAGTACCTACGACAGGGAATTACTTGCGATTTACATGGCAATGAAGCACTTCAGAAAACTTTATGAAGGACGTGAATTAATTATCTTCACCGACCACAAACCGCTCACATTCGCTCTTACGAAGACTCCTTCACCTTCAGAAACACCTAGAAGAACGAGACAACTATTATTTATCAGCGAATTCACCACCGACATACGACATATCAGCGGAAGTCAAAACATAGTCGCCGACGCACTCAGCCGTATAGAAGAAATTAATTTACCTACATCATTAAATTATCAAGAGATCGCACAAGCTCAAGAAAACGATACTACAATTCAAGAACTAAAAAATCAAGATAATATCACATTGAAGTATATAAACATACCTAACACCGATATCAAGTTATATTGCGAAACCTCAACTTCAAATATTCGTCCATACCTACCGCTACAATATAGAAAACTTGCATTCAACGCAGTTCATAACATAAGTCATCCCGGTGTACGCGCAACGCGTAAAATATTATCTACAAAGTACTTTTGGCCTTCAATTAACCACGACGCGGGCGCATGGGCGAAGCAATGTTTATCATGTCAGCGAAGCAAAATAC
Organism: Anthocharis cardamines; assembly: GCA_905404175.1. Lineage (NCBI taxonomy): Eukaryota > Metazoa > Arthropoda > Insecta > Lepidoptera > Pieridae > Anthocharis > Anthocharis cardamines. The sequence goes on from FR989974.1 coordinate 8,709,550, forward strand.
AACGCCATTCATCGAGCGCAATAGGAATTTTCCCGCCAAGCGAACGATTCCAAACTATACATATAGACATAGTTGGACCGCTCACTACTACAGCGAAAGGACATCGGTACTTAGTAACAATAATAGATCGACACACAAGATGGCCCGAAGCAATACCTACTAGCGAAATAACATCTGACGTCATCGCCCGAGTAGTCTACGAACACTGGATATCTCGTTTCGGTGTTCCTAAAACATTAATATCCGACCAAGGTCGCCAGTTCGAATCCCATCTGTTCCAGTCACTAATGAAGATTATGGGAATAGAAAAATCTCGTACTACGCCCTACCATCCACAGTCTAATGGCATCGTCGAGCGCTGGCATCGATCATTGAAACAAGCGCTGAAAGCTAGACTACAAGGAAAAAATAACTGGGACGAAGAATTACCTATAGTTTTACTAGGACTTCGCGCTGCGATGCGAAGTGACAACGGATTAAGCACCGCCGAACTTACCTACGGATACAACTTAAGACTACCCGGAGATTTCTTCAATGAAACTTTAACACATCGAACCTTGGACAACTCATTCGTCGATCAACTTCGAAAATCAATCAACTCACTCAAACCTCAAGTACCTACGCAACCACATAGCAACAATAGACCTATCTTCATTCATCAAGATCTTCATACTTGCAAGAAAGTATTCATACGCACAGATGCATCAAGAAAACCCTTAGAACAACCATATACCGGTCCATTTGAAGTTATAGAACGCAAAGAGAAATATTTCGTAATAAAAGTCAACGACCATATATCTACTATATCTATAGATCGCCTTAAGCCAGCGTACATCGTCTCAGAAGAAAATGAAGCAAGTCCGAACGACCGCACTGAAAAATCGACCGTATTACTACGCAGCGAAGATACAAATTCGAACGAGCGCGAAACTAGGTCAAGAGCAACGACTCGTCACGCTTCAGTGAACACAACTCGCACGCACACAAGCTTAGTGCCTACAAGGACACGTGCCGGCCGCAATATTAAACTGCCGGTACGCTTCGCTTGAGGGGGAGTTATGTAGGTGCATACATATATACTTACCATCGTAAATAGTCAAGTTACTATTATCATATACCTTTACCTTGCACTACATACCAGATTACCTTATTACCTGCGCAGCCAATATACCAGGCTACTTCAATACCTCATTACCTGTACCTCACAGACATCAAAGATGTCTGCTACAATTACCAAGGAGGAAGAGGAAAATAAGAGAACACCAACATATTTATTTCATCATCAAGCTGACGTCTATCATCATAGAAACGGAGAAGCACACAGTTCTGAAAAGAACTATTTTTGTTACTGTTGGTGCGAGGATCTGCGATGCAAGACTCAGCGAGCGTAGGCTGCAGAAGGTACCCCGACGGTGCAGTGAGGAGCGACCCGTTCGACGCGCGGACTCGGATTGAACTCGCGGCGCGACGCGCGCGAGCTCTAGCTCGCGATATGCAATGTGAGGCCGCCGCGGGATGTGTGCCGTATTTATAACAATAGCGGGCGCGGACAAGTTTGAACAAGTTTCCATCTCGCACACGCACGCGATGACGCGTGTGACTTATTTTTTACCAACTCGCTTTTACATACTATATTATTGTTCCATTTTTATTGTTTATTATTAATCATTTTTTCTGTAAATATATTCATTCATTCATTAATTCCTTCACATTAATACCTTCTGATCAAGAGTTTTATTTCGCAACTACGATCGATACACCCCTCTCTACAGCCCTAATTATTTTTAGGTGATTTAAGTAATTAAAATTAATTCTTGCACTATTTGTAGTTTCATAAAAAATAATTCTAGCTCACTTCAAAAGAAATTAATTTAGAAACGCGTCGTGGGAATACCATGTTACATACCATTTTAGAATTTCGGTGAAACAAGCAATTTTTTTTAAATTTGGCATTCAAGTGACCATAAATTTTTTTTACATCACGGTAGGGTGAAACTCGGGAAAAACAATTATAAAAACCTAAAATTTTAGTTTAGTCTTAGTTTCAAAAAAATCTATGTATGTCTTACAAAAACAAGTGTTTACGTTTGATAGCACATTCATTCAGGAACACTATCCAAAAAACAGATATAAAAAATGTCTCCATTTGCAATTTTGGTATCAAAAAGAGTAAGGCAAGATGAAATATTTTAAAAATTTTGAAAATGTCGAATATCTCGAAAACCGAGACACTTTTACTGAGAACAAAATTTTCTTATCTGAATGGACACGTTGCCCTCTACCCGCTGGTACCGTATTATCCATTCATTACGGAACATCCTGTATATGCATACCGCCCGCGCATTTTTGATAAGGTTATAGCGCATTTTAATATCATTAAACGGCAACACTGCCAGTGAAGCCGACTCCTACAAAATGTTCCCCCTAGAACCAATATCAAATACCCCTAAATATCGAAAAAAAAAATTTTGTTAACACTCATTTTGAGATTAAATTTCTAATATCAATTAAATAAAAATACATTCAAGTAGTATAAAATAGCTGTTGTATTTATGTGGGTGCATTTTATACATTAACATATATTAATTTAACCATTATTAATGAAATTCGAGGTTCGCTTAGTATAAATTGTGTGAGAATCGTGCGTTTTTTTCTAAAAAACCTTGAATAATAAAAAAACCCCTAAAAATCTACTTAAATAAATTTACCCCCTAAAAAAACCTCTTAATTCCCCCTAAGTTTGGGGGGAAAACCCCCAAGTTGGCATCACTGCTACCGCCTACGAACAGTGTTGCCACCTTGGTTTTTTTTAAAAAGGGCAGTTGGTTAAGATAGAAAAGGCTAGATATAGCAAATTTTTCCATCAAAATCAATTGTGATAGAAAGAGCTAAAACACTTTTTATGGCGGTAATTCAACAAGTAAAGACAACACAAAACGACGTTTCAACTCGACGACGACTATTTTCAAAAAGTTACAAAACCGAATATTCATCTCTCAGTATCACTGCGAAAAATGCAAACACTTTTAAAATGCATAAGTATAATTCTTTTTATTGTTTAGGGTTGCCTCGAAGAGATCGCTGAGAGCGATAAGGCCGCCTATTGTATTGTTTACATTTAAGTTATTCCTAAGAATTTTATTATAGTTGTAGTTAGTTAGTTAGTAGTTATAGTGTAGTAGTCAAGTGCATAAAAGAGTTCTAAAAAAAACACTTTAATGAACAAATCCATTTAAATACTCAAAGAAAAGTAAACACTTGAGGGATTCTCCAGTAATTAGGGCTACCATATTAAAACTAAAAATTTACCGATAGAGTAAATGATTATGATTGAGACTGACCGAAATTTATGCTGCATGGCGTGCATTATTTCATGACTTGAAAGCGCAGAAAAATGGGTAGATTGCCCTTTCCGGGGTAAATCATAAAAAAAACGAGTTCACCTAAAAAAGTAAAAAGTTTTAAATCTAGCCCAAGACTGCCTATGATTATACACAGTTACAAACTTCGATCAACAATATACTAGATATCGGGTCGACGCAAAAAATCCGTGCCGGTAAATATCAGCTCACTTGAAATGTGAGAGGCTATTTTGTTTAGTTCTCTTCAAGCATGGCCAATGTTAAGACGTTCCACAATGACGCAGTTTGTCTTCAAAAATTGTGAAAATAATTCCCGAAAAAACAATTTTACGGACGGAGTCTTATTTTAGTTAGTACATATAAAATAAGATATATTTTAAGCTTTCAAACTAACAAATAATTGAAAATATGAACAAAATTATCTGTTTTAAATGAACGCTACAAATGTTTGGCCAAGGTTGGCCAACACATGCGCAAACTATTGTGTAACAGAATAGTGGATGCATGGAGTAGATTAGTACTAAAATAATTCTTACTATATAAGCATCCTTAGTAATATTATAAATGCGAAAGTGATTTTTTTTGTTTGTTACGCTTTCACCATATAATGGAAAAGAAAATATTCCAATCTGTATATATTCGGAACATTTTGCGGATATTATTATTTAACATACGAATTACTATTTATATAAAACATTATATTATTGTTTATCAAATATATTATAGTTCTTGTACCCTACTAGATACATGATAATTTACACATTGGTGTTTCATAAACTATACTAATAATACCAAAGTCTTCGAAGTTAGTCAAGTGTTTATGTATAATACATAGATATGTATATTTATATATATTTTGGTAACTAACAAAATCATATTTCGACTTCACTCTTTTCTTTGTTCCCATTGAGCAGTGTCATTTTTTCAAAATTTGACAAGGAACGAGGCTTAAATAATCGGGACACTTTTTTCGTGAATTTTGTATGCGACCCGAAGTCTATTTAATACTATGTCAATGGTTACAAAAGTGAAAAATAAAAATCGTGGAATTTGCCAGATAAATATCGGGATATTTTTATTTATACTCTATTTCATCATTAAAATAAAAAATTAAAAAGTTTAATTTATTTTAAAAATAAATTCTAATAATAATTATATAAACAATAAAAAATCAAAATCATTTATTTATTTAGGTAACACAATGTGAACCTAAATGAATGTCAATAAAATATATTAAATGCTTCTAATTTTACATTTACTTCCAGTTCTCAAATTAAAGGCGTAGACCGGACGAGAAGAACTGGCAATAAACTTTCCGCCACTCTTTTTAATTGCCAAGTTTTTTTCTCTTACAATTTTTTTGTAAGGAGCTGCAACCATCATTCCATGCTCCACATGACATCTTGAAGTAATCTATACTTAATACACTCAAAAAAATTAAAGGAACAGTAGGATTTTTAACTTTTTTGAGTTTTCAAGTGCTGTAACTTGTTGAAAAATAGTCGAATCGTAAAAAACTAAAAAGTGTTTGGAAGCTTGAAGTCTTGAAGAAGTATTTTTTCTAACAACACGAGGAAGAAAATAGCGCGAGGAAAAATCAATTAATGTATGTAAATGTGTAAAATGCACCCGCATAAATATAATAGATATTTTATTTATTTGAGGAAAACTTCAGCTAACATTACATTGTAATGTATAACAAACAGAATAAAAAACAAACAGCTACTTAACTACTTGAATGAACTTTATTTAATTCATATTTCACCTCTCAGACCGAGTGTACAACAAAACCTTTAGGGGTTCTTAATCGTTATTTAGGGGTATTTGAAGTTGGTTCTAGGGGGAACATTTTCTAGGAGTTGACATCACTGTTTTTGACAAGGCAGAACTCAGAAGGCACAGCTGGCAACACTGAATTTGAAACTGACACTAATGCAAAAATCTAACCTCAATAATAGGCTTTATTTATATATTTTAAAATGTTTAATAATTTAATATGTACATTGCGTTTTAATTTACGGATTGCAGCAATCCGTTCACAAAATATTAAATCTATGGAATCTCAATTTCATACAAACCTTGAAAGATACGCTGTGAAGAAAACAACCTCTGCCGCTGGAGGTAACATTATCTCGGAATAAACAACCGAATAACTTTTATTGAATTCTTAATACTTTGAGCACAGATTATTTCAAATAAGTTAAAAATTGAACTGATAGGTTGGTAAATATCTCAAGTTTAAAAAGTATAAACGGGTCTAAATTTAGTTTTTACGTTCACGCCTGATACCGATTCTTCTAAAGATAATTGGAACCCGGAACATATTATGTGATTTTATAATTCTCGCAACATATTTCCATGGGAAATTTCTTAACCAAAATCTTGGTTCATTTGTATGACAGTTACAACAAGGATTTTAATTCTAGATGTACAAGGAATTTTTAAATACAAATATCCACCACCTATAATAACAATCAGTAGAATATGTCTGCCAAAATGGATATAAATTATTTTTATTGTTAATCTTTCCAGGTGTTTTGGGGCTAGGGAGGGGTAAGAAAAAAGTGGGCAAAGTAGGTACCATGGAGAAGAAAGAGCTGCCTGTTGAGACTGATCCTGAAAAGCTTGTCAGCTACGTGTGTGGATCCAATATCTACATTACAGGGGAAGATATAAAGGTCATAATTTTTTTTATTTTTATTGAATTGGTGTAAGAGAGGAAGGAGGTGATATTCAAGTATTTTTGTTACCTTTTAGGATTTCAGTTGTATTTGTAGAATTAAAAGTCTCGATCTGTAGTTACTTTTGCCCGCCTTGCCACCAGTCTCTGTTATCTGCCATATTATACTTAATATTTTCTGATTACCTTTTCATTATTAAAATCAGTGTTAACTTTTTCTCTTGCTTAACAAGACTATTTAGTATTTAGTTAAATTTTATTTTTACTGCAGATAAAAGAGGATAGTGAGTATCCAGAGTGGTTATGGACGCTGAATACTGGAGCTGCACCGCGCATAGAGGACCTCGATCCCAACACAAAACAGTATTGGAAGAGAGTACGAGCTGCCGGTATGAAGAGAAATAACAAGCTCAAGTCTATGAGGAAGTTCTAGCACAATGTTAAACATGTTTGTCCTGGTTCCTGACTATTAATGTATAAAATTATGAACTGATAGTTCTGGTAAGGTCACTCTTGTGATAGATCTTGTGTTAGATACCTATCTCAAAAAGCTGAATTAACTATGTCAAGTTCAAACTAGACTAATTACTAAAATTTCATAGAATAATGTTTCAGTTACAGTACAAACAGTGCTGTCAAATAGTAGGATGAAGTCAGATAAATCATTGGATCGGCAGAGACTAGCCTGTCGTCAAATGGTCTGTAGAAGTATGAGTGTTGTAGTTGCATGTAGTTTGTCGCACATTAGTCTTGGTACATTGAGTGGATGTAAGTGCTGAATATACTTAGTTTTCTAACAATAAATTATTTTAATACTGTTATATTGAAGTTTTATTTTATTATTGTGTCTGTATGAAAACAAAGAACTATACTCAAATTAAGTTTTGTCAATGTCTCTGTAATTAATTTTTTTTAGTAAAACCTTTTTGTTAAATCTCAGTTTTTTGTAAATAATAAAAATATTTTGACATTAAAGTGATTGATAGTCACAGCAAAATTATGATGAAGTATTTTTAAGTGAAATTTTAGTGTTCCTTCTAGGTTTATAATTTAAAATTTACTGTGTGAAATGGCATGTAAGAAACCACTGGGTGAGTAAGCCATAATACATATTTTCGAAATCAATTTCTGCTATCAGTAGTCAGTACAGTTGGCTTCAAAATATGACTCAGAGGTTAAGTCTCTTGCCCCAGATTGTCTGTCATATTTTTATAAAATTTGCATGAAAATAAATTTAAAAAAAAACGAGATTTTACTAACGCGATTATCACATATTTAAGTTAAATAACGTTTAAAGAAGGGACTGAAACCGGTTATTTTTTATATTCCAAAATACGCGTCTGACTGAGATACCGTGATATTCGTTTTAAAGAGTAATACACACTAGACTGACCACAGTAATTTGTTTCAGTAAATATCAATAAAAACGAAAGAATATTAAAAAAAACCTTTATTATACCGGTATAACTTCCATAGTAAATTAACCGGTATTCAGTCCTTGGTTTAAAGATTATTAAAAACACTCGATATAGGTGGGCGCCACATTCACAATAGTGTTGCCCGGGCTGTCAGTTGTCCTAAGACTGGCACTGTTTGTATTCCTCTATATAATAGCTATGTTATTTCCTCAAGTGCGTGCTCGCGATAGTGTAGTGTAGAGTGTAGACGTGCGGTGTCGCAGGCCCCGGGCCGGGCGCGTACCGGCTGCCGACGACGGTGGGCTTCCCGGCGCACGACCCGTCGCGCAACCGCAGCCCCATGTACTCGTTCGGCACGGCCGCGGGCGCGCGCCTCCGGCCGCTGGGCCCCGGGCCCGCCTACCGCATCGACCGCGTCACGCGCGACGGGCTCGTCAGCTCGCCCGCCTGGAGCTTCGGCGGCAGGTGAGTCACGTTTAAAGTTGTGGAGAAAGGGAGGATCCTCGGCCAGTCGAACCACTGACTGGCCGGCCCTAAGGCCCCAGTGGTTGATGTCGAGATGTTGTATATCCTCATTCCTTGTGCTAAAACTACAATATATACGCTCTTCTCTTTCAAAAATCTCTCATCGAATGTTCTGTCCCTGATCTATGAAATCCATTCGATTATTACTCCTATCAGATTATAGACCAATTTCTAAACGTTGTATAGTTGTCAAACTGTTTGAAAATATATTTTATGATCAAATATAATATATGCCGCGCTAAGTATCTCAATAACTACCCTTTGGTAATATGTTTAATTCATAGGTTGTGATTGTGTCTTACTGTGCTTGTGTGTTGCGACTTACTGTGATTTTTTTAATGTTTCTATATGTGAAAACCATTAATTAGCTGTTTGTTTTATATTCTGTTATACATATAATGTAACATTAGCTGTAGGCCTAAAAAAAAATGTACGAGATGAGAACCTATTGGCAGATCTTTAAATAAGTAAATTTGTTCCTTTGACTTTTGAAACGTTCGTCTGTCCCCTGTCAGGTTGCCGGGCCGCGGGCCCCAGCGCGTGCCCGGGCCCGGGGCGCACGCCCCGGAGCGCTGCCCGCCGACCCGCGAGCCGCGCGCGCCACAGTACTCGATGGGCGCGCGGCTCGGGTTCGCGCTGAAGCGCCCCGGGCCCGCGGCCAACGCGTACGCCCTGCGCCTGGGCCCCGGCGGGCCGGCGTACACGATGGGCGCGCGCGTGGGCTTCAACCTGAAGGCGCGCTCGCCCGGGCCGGCCGTGTACTTCCAGCGCGACGCGGACGTGTACCGCACGCGCGCGCCGCACTACAGCCTGGCCGCGCGCTCGGAGGGCGCCGGGAAGGGCACTCGCACGCCCGGCCCGGCGGCCTACCCGCCCAACTTGTACAACATCAAGAAGGTAGCTTCTCTCTTACACTGAATTTCATTTCTATCTATCGTCTATTGGATCGAATACCGGATAAAGTAGAAGTAGCACAGATCATGCCGATTCGTTAATTGTGTATCGTTTGTAGAACCCCTACGCGTACTCGTTCGGCACGAAGCACGGAGACTACGCGCCGCCCATGATCATAAAGGAAGACACCATGGACTGCCTGTAGACCGCCCACGAGCCGCATTGCGCGAACTACATCGACATGACGACCGATTGAAATGCTAAGTACAAAAATTGTAAAACTTGGTGTAAAATGTGTTAATCGTTTGACTATACATACACTGCGACTGTCGCGTATTTCGACACGTTCCATAGGTTTTGTATAATTTGTGGTTGTATCATTTTGTAAAGAACTTGTTGGTAAAAAATAAATGTTATATTGGTTAAATTGAGTATGAATTATTTAATAGTCCTATTATAAAGAGTAACAACAAAATACAATAATGAGCGGCTCATTTAGCCGACCCGCTCAAGTGCAGACGCCTGAGCTTGCTTGAGCCGAGCGTTCAGATACAAGGCTTTACTGAACTCTAAGGATGTGCTACTTCCCTCTTTATAGTACATCTACATTGCAACCGTGCGAAGCCGGGGCGTGTTGCTAGTACTTATAAAAACAAGTTAACGTAACCTAACTATTGTCTTTATTTCATAATAATAATTCAATAAATGTATCATTAGCTTTTTTATGTTCGATATCGACATTCGAGCATGAGGTTCACTTGATGGAAGGTGATACCTCAGCCCCAGAACACTGATGCGCTGTCGACCTACTTCTAGCATTCGGAAATCCATAGACTAAAACCGCAACGCGCAATAGGTTTGCACTTCACGGTTAAAGCTGTAGGTATTCCTTAAATAATTTAGGTATTTCCGAATGCTAGAAGTAGGTCGACAGCGCTTCAGTGTTCTGGGGCTGAGGTATCACCTGTCGAACGAGGTGAACCTCATGCTCGTATGTCGATATCGAATAATGCGAAAAGACTGCATAATAAATTCAATAAAACAGTGTTATCGAACATTTAATATTTATTGAAACAAATTATATTTAATTTTGTTGTGTAAGAGAAGGCGCTGCAGGCTCAGTGCGAGGCGGCGCGGGCGAGCGGGGGGCGAGGTGGTGCGAGGGGGGCGAGCGGGGGGCGAGGTGGTGCGAGGGGGGCGAGCTCCGCGCCCGCACTCTCTGCGTCGTCGTCGCATTCCGCGCCCCACTGTCCACACAGAGCGGTGTTATAGCACAGAGAGAACTGACGGGGATGTCTTCTGCGAGTGATTCAAGTGTTACGTTTGTGCAAACCCCGCCCACCGCACTACATAGGCAAATATCGACTGAGCAGTGAGCAGACGATCGTCACCTGTTCGGCGAGCGGATGCCGGGCGAGGTGCCGGGCCAGCGCGGCCGCGTACAGCAGGTTGGCCACGCCCAGCGCGCGCAGGCACGCGCCGAACCCCGCCCACCACGACACCAGCCCGCCCGCCACCGGACCTGCGCGGAGACCCTGTATAGATTCTGAACAGAAACCGCCACACAAACATCGGTTTATTTGTTAAGGAATGAAGTTCGTGAAACAGATCTACACAACTCGTCATCGCTCGGTTCTGGGCGAGCATACTTAGTCATCCACGAGAGCTACGAGGAGGTACCGATAGCGAAGGCGGCGCTGGCGGCGGCCTGCAGCAGGGCGGCGCAGTGCGGCACGCGCGCGCTGCGGGCCAGCAGCGCCGGCACCAGCGCCGCGTCCACCGCGCCCACGCCGCTGCCGATGCACAGCTGGCACGCCGCCAGCGCGCCCAGCGAGCGCGCCTCGGGCAGCAGCACCGCGCCCAGCCCCACGCCCAGCGCGCCCAGCAGCGCCGCCCGCTCGGCCGCGCGCCCGCCGCCCAGCAGCGGCAGCGCGCTCGTCGTCGCCAGGTAGCCCGCGCTGTCCGGCAGGAACACCGCGCCCAGCGCCCAACGCTGCAACCGCAAACGGACAACTTCGCGAATATTCGATCGCGACAAGACGCGCATCGGATGTGGAGCGGAGCCCACCTGCGGCTGGAACCGGTGCTCCACCCACAGCGGCAGGCAGGGCTCCAGCGCGGCCATGACGGCGGTGCTCGCGAACACGGCGCCCGCACCCGCGCCCGCGCCGCCCCCCGCGCCGCCCCACTCGGCGCACATGTCGCGGACGCTGCTGCCCCACGCCACTCTGTCCGTTTCATCTGGTTCCTGCCCATTACAGTATTTTTTATTTAATATAATACTCGTGAACTTTGAGATATAAATGTATATATACTAAATTACCTCGTTATATTCTGGATTGTTCAAAAATTTGTACTGCAAACCTGTAACGGAAGACATACAAGTATATCTTTGAATGACTCATGGTTTTAATTGCACTTTCTTCCCATGTACCGAGGTTAGCCAGGAGCGTAAGGGCGATGAGCTGGAAGGGCGCAGCCGGGCTCCACATCTTGTAGGCCGCGCCGCCGAACGGGTAGCCCACCAGCACGCCTGGTGACAGCGACAGAACAAGAAAAAAATTTATCCACTCACAACTCATACTTTAGAGTGAAATTAGTCTGAATAATTAACTGTTATTCAAAATGTACTCAAATACACCAAAAAAGTGCTGGAAAGAGTATATTATGTTGCGACGTACTGACCGAGAGCGACGGCACCGAGCAGCGCCCCGAGCGCGCGACGCCTGCGCCCCGGGTGCAGCGCGCGCGACACCAGCGCCACCCCGGCCACGCCGCCCAGGGCGCTCCCCGCGCCCTGCACGCCCCGCCCCAGGCCCGCGCACAGTGCGCACCGCGCCCCGCCGCCGCCGCACCCGCCCGCCGCCGCCCCGCCGCCGCACCACGCGAACACTGCCTCGGAAGACGTTGTATAAGTACAATTGCGGTTCGATCGGTCGCGGCTAACTCGTAAAATAAATTTTTATAGTGACATCGAAGTGGAAGTCAATTTTTAATACGGGTAATGTGACGTTCTAGCGAAGAGCGCTATGTTATCGTGAGCTCCGATGTGTGAGATACCTAAAGCGGCTCCCGCTAAGCAGGCGGTGGCCAGGCGCAGCGCTCTGGCGGGCCCGAGGCGCACGGTGAGCGCGGCGGCGAGCGGCGCGGCCGCCAGCTGCACGGCGGACCGGGCGCCCAGCACCGCGCCCACGGCCAGCTGCGCGCCGCCCGCGCCGCCCCCGGCCCCCGCGCCCGCGCCCCCGCCCCCGCCCGCGCCCCGCACCGTGCTGTTGAGCAGCGCCGCGAGCGGGGCGCCGCGCTCTGTCCACAAGGCGAGCGCCTCGCCGCACAACCAGTCCGGGATTATCGGCACTGTATAACACACAGTATTTATAAGTTATATTCAAACGCACGTAACAGTCATCATGTTTGCCCGTCATCTCACCTGATGGAAAGTGCTGATGCGGGCTATGATGTTAAGACAGGCTTGCCTAGGAGATGGCTATCTATTCGCGACTTAAAAAGAGACATTTTGTCATGAAAGACAGACGCAAGGAGAGAGTCCAATCCAGTCCAGTCCTTAGTGGTTCGCAATAAAAAAAAGCGGAAGCGAAGCACCCTGTGAAGCGAACATGTGGTGTCTCCACTAGGTAAGGATGGAACCCCGCCTTGCGCCTGGATTTTCGGTGATGGAAGGGAGACGGTGGAATTATTTGATACATGTCGGATGCACATTCACCAGAATGCAGCCGGTAGAACTGTGCTTCTACGACAAAATGGGGCAAATCGTCGACATCATTAGCACAGAGGTGGAGGTCCAGCGATACAGCAACGAGTACCAACCGAGCACAGTGAGCAGCACGTTGTCGAGGAAGAGGGTGAAGTAGACGAGCAGGAAGGCGGGGGCACCCGAGCGTGGCTCCAGCCGCGAGTACGTCATGTCGCCGCGAGCGCCGCCGACAGACTGCGCGCCGCCGCGGCCGCCGCGCGCCCGCCAGGGAAGTAACTGCTAAGTTTTACTAACATGTTATATTACATTTATTAGCATGATTTATATTATTGCTAATACGTATGATTATTATTATTAATATCACTATGAGCCGACGCTTACACTTCCTTTAGAGTCAACGCCACCACTCAAGTCCGATAGCCGCCCATCAGCTTGATACTTCTCGACTTCCCAATAATATTTTGCGGGTAATAAACTCTTCTGACAAACAACAAGATTACCGAGCTGTCACGTTTAGTTCCAGACTTTGCCGTGGGACTTGATTCGTAATGTCGACACAAGAATGCGAAGAATGCATTTGAAGAGTTTGGGGCACGAGAAGAACCTGCGAAATTGCATGAGCGGCGAGTGTATGTGAATTTCGCAATTTTCACATGTGCAGGGAATTTAGCAACTAAGATTAATACTATCGGGTTTGACGATGATTGCTAATGCTAAACGCTGGTCCCCTCGTCGCCGGGCGCGCGGTGCGGGGCGCGGGGCGCGGGCGCGGGGCGCGGGCGCGGGGTGGAGCCGGGCTCAGCTGATAGCGCGTATTCAATCAGCGCCCAGCGGCGCGCGTGCACCCACTCTTCATGCAATTTACCGCCGAGCGCCCCTTTATGAGATAACAGCCTCCCGATGCGCTGTGTTGCTCCCGCGGCTTCGTCCGCATTGAATTTCTGTTTCCGCTAAATACTAAATATATAAGGGGGCTGCCATAAAACAAACGTGTTTTTTTTTCCGTTTTTATAGATAATTGTACGGAACCCTTCGTGCGCGAGTTTGACTCGCACTTGCCCGGTGTTTTTAATATCAATAGCCTCACGTACTAGTCGGGGAAAGAATCTACTTTCTCTTGCAAGGATTTTCGGTTGGTCGAAACGTATGTAGTGGTTTGGAGTGACGTCTGTGTTTGATATCCGCAATGTGTTCCTTGAGTCGGTTCGAAATGCTACGTTTAGTTTGCCCAATGTAGGATAAACCACAGTCACAATCCAGTTTATATACACCTGAATCTTGCAAGGGAATATTATTTTTTATTGGTCTCAAGAACTGTTGAATCTTCTTGTGCGGCTTGAAAACTGTATTAATAGCTCGTTTTAAGATTTTTCCAATTCTGCCTGTAACACTCACATAAGACGCTAGGCAGGTAGGCGGGTTGACGTTGTACTGTTGGCGGCTTATTCCTATTTATATAAACAATAAATCTCGTTTTAATCCGGTATAAAGTATTTTACTTAAATGTGTGCCTATCACAGCTCGGATTAATAAAAGTAAAAAAAATATCGTTAATTGATCACACCGACAGCATTGTGTGTGCAACATTTTGTTTATGCTCTTATAAGGAAATAGCTTCTGCCCGCGACTTCGTCTGCGTAGAATTAGTACTACGGGTAGCTTATTTACTCTCCGAGCTATTTTTTCATCAATCTCCATACTATTTTTATATTCTGATCGCGGCAATATAATATATAATTTACATATTAATCTCTCAGTGGTAGTAGTAAGGAGTTAGGTATTAGACTGTAAATACGGTATATGGTATACGGTAATGGTCGAAAATGCAGAAACACATCACTGACACTCATCGTTATAATTTGGCCAATTTTATAGCATAAACTAGCTGACCCGGCAATCGTTGTTTTGCCATGTAAATAATTTCTAAAAAGCAGGGGTTGGTGATAGAAAAGTAAAAATTTAGGGTTGTATGTATTTTTGTATGTTGTATCATAAAAAAATAAAAAAAAAAAATTTGTCAAAAAAATGAAAAAAAAAAAATTTAGGGGTGGACCACCCTTATTATTTAGGGGTGTGAAAAATAGATGTTAGCCGATTCTCAGACCTACCCAATATGCTTACCAAATTTCAGAGGAATCGGTCAAGCCGTTTCGGAGGAGTATGCAGACTAACTTTGTGACACGAGAATTTTATATATAAGATATATTAATCGATTTGGTTTGACTTCCCTGCGAACTTTCATCCCCTATTTCATCCCCACATAGGTAGAAATTTCAAAAACGCAAGAACAAATATTTATTTATATCTTATCAAGTGCCTAAATACAACGTTTCATGGTATCATCTTCGATATTTAACGAACTTCCATACAATGTTTCATCCCCTATTTCAACCCCTCCAATCCTATAATTCGCGATAAAAAGTAGCCTATGTCCTTTCCCAAGCTCTAGTCTACTTCTGTACCAAATTTCAACAAAAATCGTTTCAGTGGTTTAGGCGTGAAAGCGTAACAGACAGACAGAGTTACTTTCGCATTTATAATATTATATAGTAGAGATAGGGATTAATATTTTTTAGTTTATACTCTGATTCTTCAACTACCTATTTGGAATCCATACTATCGAAGCCACATAGAATAGTCTGCTAAAAAAATCTTATATCAATTCATCAAAAACAACTAAAACATTAAATTTATACGAAAATCGATTTAAGTGAAGAATGTTCGAAGATTGATCGCGGATCCGGTATTTTCAAAACTTATAATTACAATTTACTAAAAATATTTTTTTCTGCTCACATAATTATCTGGTTATAATCAGACAGCCATCGTTCTGGTTCCTAACTTTACTAAAGTTAGTCCACACAGCAATCGCTTCGGCACATTCTACAACCAAATCGATGTTGTGATATTTACAAAAAACAAATATTTACAGTGAAATAAACCTAATTTTTTTTAAACGTCTGACATATTGTTATGTATAAATAAATGCCATCAAAAACATAAATTATAAAAAAAACCAAGTCTTGCAACTCAGTTCGTCTATCGTAAAAAGTTGTGAGATCGCATGAAAACACAATGTATATATTTTTTTTTTAAACACAATGTATCTCACAAGTAATACATTGTTTAGTGCCATTGTCAAGTCAATCTATTTACTTTAAACATAAAAGATTTTAAATATTGATATCGTTAAAATTCAGGCTCCCAGTTTTATCCACAACGAAGTTATAGGAGGGTCGAAAATGGCCTGAACTACTTTGAGAAAAGGATGGTACAGCCGTGTCTCTTGTTGCTCGACTCGAATTTCCATAGAATGCGCTAGAGCCACTGATATACCAATTTAACCTAAATATTTTTATTTGTTTTAGATGGGTCGTTAATATCAACGCCGGCCGCCAAGTACCAACATTTTCAGGATATCCGTTCACCCGTTCCTTTTTTTTTGTCAGATATCGACAGACGAGCATGAGGTTCACTTAATGGTAGACCTCAGCCACAGAAGACCAGTCAATGAAGCGCAATGTGCACTTCACGGTTTTGCATCTACGAACGGTGGTTATACGCGGTACGGAATTGATTCCTTTTTTTTTATATAGAGGAGGCAAACGGGCAGCCGGACTTTATGTTTACTCAATGTTTGCAAAATCGCCGTTGTATTACTTCTGGGATTTTTTGTCAATTTACTGTTAGTACTTTCTTATTACTTGTGGTGACAGGTCGGACTTGAATTCGTGTATGCGGTGATGTTAGTTATTTCGACTATGTATTTCCGTGTTGTTCCCACGAGAATGTAAGTGCGTGCTCCTTTTTCACCATGCCTATGATAGAGTACATATCTGTCTTTTTTATTTTTTTCGCTTATATTTTTTTATTATTATAGTTAATTACTTAAAGATGTCATGTGGAACATGGTGTAGGTAATGGTTGCAGCTCCTTACAAACATTTTGTGAAACAAAAAAATTGGCGATTAAAAAGAGTGAGGGCGAGTTTATTTCTTAGTTAATTTCTTCTCGTCCGTTCTACGCCCTTGATTTGAGAACTGGCGGTAAATGTAAAATTAGGAGCATTTAATATGTATTTTTTTATTGACGTACATATCATTTGTATAAGTGTACATTGTATTACCTAAATGAATAAATGATTTTGAATTTTATAACTCGCTCGATTTTTATTAATTCTCAAACAGCGCTTATACTCGTATGTATAAGCGCTGTTTGAGAACTATTGATCAATGTACTAGTAAGTATCAATGTATCCATAAATATTGATTAAAACCCTTTAAAGATTAATCCAAACAATTCATCGGAACATTCTCCAAAGTAAATGCAAAGAGAAGCAACATCTCTCCGCGTTTCGGATAGCTCTCCTTTGTATTCGGATAGCTCTCCGTTGTATTCGGATAGCTCTCCGTTGTATTCAGATAGCTCTCCGTTGTATTCGGATAGCTCTCCGTTGTGTTCAGATAGCTCTCCGTTGTATTCGGATAGCTCTCCGTTGTATTCAGATAGCTCTCCGTTGTATTCGGATAGCTCTTCGTTGTATTCAGATAGCTCTCCGTTGTATTCAGATAGCTCTCCGTTGTATTCGCCAAAAAGAGAGAATTTGGTATTTGAGAGCGCTGGAACACTGCTAAATTGAATTTAACAAATAATTATATATTATATGCTATTTCTCCAAATAAACGGTTTCATAAACCAATCCATTAAAAAGGCGTTCACTGGGAACTCTTGGCGGAGGGGCTGATAAATACTGACGTCCAAAATCCAATAAGACCATCACTTCCTCTTAAAATTCCTCGTTATATGGGGAAGACGATTTTTTTAAATGTATTCTATGGAAACGGATGGGGAAGAGGATTCGTCAAAAAATTAAGTTCCGCATTAAGAGGAAGAGCCTAGTAACTTATCAACCCCAGAAACCGTTACTCGGAGCGCGAATGAAACAACGAATACGTTACAATACAATGTATATTTACATCAGAGTCATTACAATTTGTAAATGATTAGTTACATTCGATTACACTAGTGCTAAACGTACAACTTGTTCTGTGCGGTCAAGATGGCGGCCGGCGCCACGCTCCGCCACTCCACTGTGTACAGCTCCTCCGCAACGGCCGGTTCGTCCGGACGTCCGGACGTCTGTAAGTCCGTGGTCCGGCTGCCGGCCAGCGCGCTCGGCGGGGGCTCGGTCGCTCAGCGCGCGCGCTAACTTAGCTCAAACTTACTTAAACAAATAAAATACTTTCACGTAAACAGACGCCGCGCGCTGAGCAAGACGCCCGTCGTGCCGTCCCGCTCGCTCGCGATCGGCTCGAACTAATCGCTAATGACAACGGAGCTAAAGTAATCTCATTGCAGGTCCGCTGACTTAAAATATTAATACAAAAATAAATCTCGATGTTTATAAAAATATAAACGGAATAATTTCACTCGATCGCTGTCACCGGGCGCGGTCCCCGCGGCCGAGGGAGGGACGGCACGAAAATAACTTAAACGTTAAGAATACAAAAAAATACTGTATATATACAGAAAAATAATTCTTCGAGAGTACACATAGCCGCGTAGCAAATAAATACGGGTTCTATCAAAAAATAATTCGATCGTTTGCGGACAAAATAAAATCTCTTTATGGCATATCGTTTGTATCGCGGTCGGCGGTCGGCGCTCCCGGGGCCCGGGGCCCTAGCCGGCGCACTTGGTCTTGCCGTCGAGCAGCTTGCGCCAGAGGTCGAACTGCTCGTGGTACTGCACCATGTGGATGGAGACGGCGCGCTGCACGGCGCACGGGTGCGCGGCCACCTTCTTGTTGTAGAACTCGGGCGCGTGCTGGCGCCGCACGCCCAGCCGCGCCGCCAGCACGCCCGTCACGAACACGTCCTCCAGCCGCAGGTACGGCTCGCGCGGCGCCGCCTCCAGCAGCGGCCGCACGGCGTCGCGCGTCACCAGGTAGGCCGGGCCCGTGGCGAACGGCGGGAACACCGCGCCCGGGAACTGCGCCGGCGACACGTAGTACTTGGACTTGGTCGTGCGCTTCGGCAGCGACTTCTTGATCACCTTGCCCCAGATGGTGTTGGTCGCGTTGGCGCGCGCCGCCGCGAAGCGCAGCAGCCGCGGCACGTTGATGAACATGTCGTCGTCCGTCTTGAGCAGCCGCGGCGCGCGCGGGCAGTACGTGTCGGCCCACTCCAGCATCGAGAGCGTCTTGAGCGTCAGGTTGGAGTAGGAGTCGAGCGAGCGGCCCACCACGAGGTCCCCGTAGAGCGCGTCCTCGGCGTCCAGCGCGGGCCGCAGCGCCGCCGGCGCCGCGCCCAGCACGAACGCCAGCGCCACGTCGCGCCGCGCCGCGTAGTGCCCCCACGTGAGCCGCACCGCGTCGCGCGCCCGCGTGTGGTTCGGCGCCGACGTCACCATGATGAGCAGCTTCACCTTCGCGCCGAGCGCGGGGCACAGCTCCGGGTGCGGCCGCTCGTGCCCCGCCTCGTACAGCTCGCGCACGAGCTGCACGCGGGGCCCGGCGGGGGCGGGGGCGGCGGCGGCGGGCACCGCGGGGGCGGCGGCGGGCGCGGCGACCGCGGGGGCGGCGGCGGGCGCGGCGACCGCGGGGGCGGCGGCGGGCGCGGCGACCGCGGGGGCGCGGGTCGCGTTCGCGACGGCCGCGGTCGTGTTGGGCGGGGCGGTGCGCGTGGCCGCGGTGTGCGCGAGCGTGAGCGCGGCGAGGGGCCGCGGGCGGGGCGGCGGCGGCGCAGGCGGCGGCGCGTGCGCGGCGAGCAGCAGCAGCAGCAGCGCGGCGAGCAGCGCCAGCAGCAGCGCGTGCGAGCGGCGCAGCGCCGCGCACCCGCCCAGCGCGCTAGACATGCCGCGCCGCGACACGCTCAGGTACACCGACAACCCTGAAACAGTCATTCACAAAACATTGGTACTCGTATTGGAATGAGTTGCGACTTATTAAAAAACAAAACAATTATTTAGTAAACTAATAATCGTGTCATTATTTTATAAAATAAGATATCAAAGTGAACTGTTGAGTCTCATAAAGTTTAAATAACGTATAAAATTGTGAATAAATCGCTTATATCTTTTTTCAGTTTTGTTTAATAACTTTTAGAATCGCTTCGTTTCGTGTAACTGCGTTACACCCGCGGCAGCACCGGGCACAACTAGTCGGTCGGGAACTTGAGACGGAAGAAGCGAAATAATCATTGAAACGTTTACCGCAAGGCCGAGCGCCCCAACAGGTAGGCTTGCGTCACGAGAACTGTGTAACCTTTGATTATATACATGTCTAGATAGAGCAATGCAAACAAATTACGAACAAAAACGCGGCCCGTATTACGTGAATGTGTGCTTATCGCTCGTGTACTTATTATAGTCAAACTGTCAAGGTGTGCTTGTTTAGGGATACCTGCTCCAAATTATTAACTTACTTTTTCCCCGTTATTATATAATATGAAGGTTAAATAACTATTTTGTAGATTAGTGTTTTATTAAATTTAGTAAAAACAAAAAAATATAATGAAAAAATATAGTAATTTAAATAATCAAAACCCATCCCTTTGTATTTGTTTTCGGAATAGTTTTCTCTTTGATTTTATTGCCAGCGCTACGTTATCTGATTTACAAATATAGTGACATCTTATTTGCAAATATTTTTCTGTGGTCTTAACAGACTTGTTTGGTGCTGTTGACAACAATCACCAATATTTTTGAAATAAGTATGACCGACATACTTACTGACTGATTATTTTAAGATATATCTTTTTATAATAATTAGAGGACGATGTTACTATATGACCCTGTTTTATAGTCTCTAATTACGTACTCAGAAACCTTACAAATTATAATGCATCTTCCGAAGCATATACAAGACCACCCTCATCTCGAATTTAATTGCCTCAATATAGCTACTACATTTAATCAGTCTACAAATACGTTGAACAACAAACCCTGCTATGTACCCTACTACTTGCTCGAAATAATCTATATATTCTGGATTAATTAATAAAGACATTCTTCATCTTAATTTAAATGTGTGATACTCGCGTTAATAAAATTCAACATAATTTCCCATAGTTTCGCTAAGTCTCCCTAATATTAAACTGGCAACACAGGCTAATCAGAGTAACCTAAAAAGTAACGAATTAATAAACCGTGTTTTCTTAAAATAAAGTGGTCAAATAACATAACTTAGCGATGAAAAGTGACCTTAGTGTTATTATACGGTTTTCCTACGTAATTGCGACACAATTTGACAGCACAAACCGGCATAATTAATAATTTTTCGTGAGCTTGTCATCCATAAAAGACTCAAATGACACTGATGTATGAGAGAAGCGTGTCTACCAATTATAGTAGACTTTTTCCAAGCCGTTCGGTACGGCCAATGTGGCATCTAGACATGTATATAATCAAAGTGTGTAACAGAGCTGTCACCGGTCAGACGGGTGTAATAATAATCAAGTCATAATACGTGAATGAATCACGCACGCGATGGTTCGTAACAGGTAAAAACTCACCGCGCATTACATACTCATTTAAATAAGTATTTGTTGATTTACAAAGAAGCAGCTCGGAGATCGTGCGCGGCCTTCCGCTCGTGAACCGAGGTTGACGAGTCGCAACTCGCAATCAACCGGTGGATCGCCGCTAATGTAATTAATTTGTTTATTGTCAGTATCTTCCGGGCGGACGCTTTGATACCGATAACGATTTAACATTAAAACATTTCGTGAAGAGACAAGATAAGAAAAATAAAATACAATTTGATTAGGTAAATTATCGTTACTGTCATTGAAGAGGATGTGAAGAGGGCTGATGGACCGAGTTCGTGAGGCGCCGGACAGCGAGTGCGCTGGGAGTCATGAGGCAAAAATATGTGTAGTATTACATACATATGTATTTGCAGTAGTCAAATAGCGTTAAAAATAATATGGTCAAAAAGAAAGCGGCCTAAAGTAAACCCACAAAATCAAAATTCGTAATCAACAAATTGCTATACGTATATTATAGGCACCGCGCAGATACAAGTTGCAACAGACAACAGACGGATTCCGATTGCCTCGGATGTACTCAATCTTAAGTATCAAAATCTATAAAAAAAAGCAAAATGTCATGTCATCACAGACACCTTTCTATTCACTCTTAGGCTCGTTGGCACTCAGTGACGTAACTCGGTACAAATGAACATTACTTACAAAAACCTACGTAGCTCTGCAATTGATTGTATGTACCGAACAAACTTGTAGCGGCCGCTGCGGTAACGGTTCCTACACAGCTCGGTCGCTGTGGGATGCGGGAGGCGCCCTCGGCGGACGAGTGCTCGCTCTGACGATAACTCACCATATTAAATACTAACCTAAACATTGCACAAGTAAATGCGCACTAACATCACGACGAAGGTTGTATTTTTTTGCAATCAGATAAAAGCATTCAAGTAAATTGCGATCATACATACATGATACAGAGGTCATCACAACTAGTGAGCTCTTTGCGTTCGCCTACAGATAGTAGAGGCGCGCGTCAAGTAAATTGCGTTAGCTCCCACTTTTAACCTAATTACCGCTGGACATGACATCGCGGCCTCCCGACACTCGCTACGTCACGAGCGAGCGCTAATTGCCGCATGTCACACGAGAACTGACGGCGCCGTCCGGACTTAGCGAGCTACTGAACCTTCGTCGTTAGAGGTTACTTGCTCCAAAGTACAATAAATCAAAGTTTTGTGTTGAATATTGACGGAGCATTTCAGTCCAGGGCCCCCCACGGACTACATTGGAAAGCTTTGCGAGCTTTAGCGTTTAATGCAAAAGTTTGTGAACCTGTCACGTTGATATTTGATAAGAATATTCAAGCCTGGAACATAATAACGACTTCTGTTTAGGAGGTGGACGGTCAGAATCGATGGGAATCAATCCGGCAACCTAAAGAATGTCTACGGAAGAACGGAGAACGGCCCATCGGCACGTCTGTGTATATTTGGTCGAGAATTTGCATGCACGTTACCGCGAGGTAATTGTCCTCTCGTGAGTGATCGGTGCCGGCGCAGGTCCGCGGGGTCAAGGCCCTCTAGCGGACCCGCACACACACAGGCACTACACGGTGTACTACACGGGGACCACCACAGGGCTGCCGCAACACAGCAGGCAACTCCCGGAGACAGACGGCCGCGGCGGGTTATACAATGTGATGGGCGAAACGAGGAGAATCTCGACACTCGCACTCGCTGTAGGCGTTGAGCTATCTACTAAACGGACTTCCTTATCCTTCTAAGAATATTTTTAAAACAAAACTTAAAATCGGCGACTCTTCGCAAGGCTCTCTAATGGGTACCGAGGCTTGAGACCTGAGAAAAGTTTCATATGTGTAGATCTTGGCAGATTCAAGTTGAAGTTTCGATTAATAGTGATTCGCTCGCCGCTGTTCAATAAAAACATAAAAGATATAATAAAACCCGACTCTACAGTATACATAATGTAACAACGGTATATAAACATGTTATTTAAAGCATCTGATATCTATTTCAATATCAGCAGGCTTATTATTGCTTCCCCTTGAACTAGCGCTATATATAGACGCACTCCCGCCCCTCCCCCTCCCCCACCCCCCACACCGTCGGAGGCTGTGCCTACAACGTCGTTCTGTTACAAATGCAATGAACACTATTTGTAATTTAAATGCATGCAGGAATAACGGTACCGCCTCCAAATACCGAGTACAGTTCGGAGCGTGTCGCTGTAAAAATACACAATCGATAGCTTCGGTTTTCGGTCAGTGCTTTTTTTTCGTGCATAAATCAATCATAAGCTGTCGACCGTTCACGGACTTCAGAGTGTTGGAGTATTCATGATATTTCATTCTTTTACATCTCTGAATGTTTATTCGAGAGAGAGTTCGCTATTCTTCCTATCCCCATAAGTACGCAAGTTTATAAAAAATAAATATAAATGAGTCAAACCTCGCGGGGGTCGTCACCTTTCCCATCTTGCTATCGAGCCAGACAAGATTTGCAATATGTAACATGTATGGATTTTATTTATATTGGTATTAACAAAACTCAGGACAATAATACTACACGTCAAGTCACACGCAACATTCGAGTTAACGCTATCGATAGCGGCGTGACAAGTCATGAATTACTACATAATTACATATACTTGGCCGCCTCCGTGGCTCAGTGGTAAGCGCGATGCGTTTAGCACCGGAGGTCCTGGGTTCGAGTCCCGGCGAAACAAGATCAAAAATAACTATCGTTTCCGTTGGACAATTCTTTTAATACATAACTAGCAAAACAACCCGGCGAGTAGTTTTTGAGATAAATCATAACAAACAAATCTTTCTTCTTTATAATATTAGTACAGATATACTTCTTTTAACTAATAATTCTCATAAAACATTTATTTATTTATTTATTTATTCAGTAGAACGGCAAAACCAATTACACTACTAAAATTACAATATAAAAATAAAATTTGAATAAAACATAGAAAAAAAAAAAAAAATTATAATTATAAGACTTACACAGATAAAAAGTTGGAAATTTAAGATCTGCATTCCATACCATAGTGCAGGTGACAGTGTGAGAAGTGTGTTGGTAATGAACTGTTGTCACAGCAAAGCAACATGACTTTACGACTAGGGATTAACATTATCAATTGTTTGTTTGAACCACACAAGAGTGTTGTTCACGAAATTACACCATTACATAATATAAGGAGAAGTTTCTGAATTTGCACAATAATTGAGTTTTAATTTTCTATAAAGGAATAAATAAATAAGTAGTTATAATAATATAAACTATTCATTCAATTATCTTTTGTATTTGATTGAATATTTGCTGTTTCTTATTAATTTTAAACATTTTCAGAAATGCTATTAATATAAATATACCTAAAGTAATTTCTTAAGTGCTTGTTACTTTAAAGTTTGTTTTTAATATTGTTTATTACCAAATATACCGAGAGCTGTAGTGTTATGTAGTTATAATATAAGCGCGTATCAAGTATTTTTTATCTAGACAATGAAAGAACAATATAATAAATGCAAACTTATTTGTTTAGTTGATTGTTAGTTGTTACTTGTAATTACAATATGTAAATGTAGATGGGATTTCCCAGTTGTGAAACATTACGGCAAGCATTTCTTTGTTGATTCATTTAATGGTTCAAACCAGGGCTGTCCAAACTAGATGGGTTCTAGGACCAATAACCAGGGCTCGGAACCGGTTAATTTTTATTTTCCAAAATACGTGTCTGACTGAGATACCATGATATTAGTTTTAAAGAGTAATAAACACTAAACTAACCACACTATTTTTTTCAGTAAATACAACAGAATATTAACAAAAACCTTTATTATTTCGGTTAAGCTCCCATAGTAAATTAACTGGTTTCCGAGCCCTGCCAATAACTACAATAAACAAAAAATCTAATACAAAATGTAAAATGCAAATTTTGTTATTTAAACAATACAAAAAGAAATAAGAAACAAAATGATATTTCAGGCCACATACATTCAAGCTGTGGGCTTGATTTGGACAGCTCTGGTTTAAACCAATAAATTATTATATGTACATTAATTCCTTTGAATAAATCAGATATACATGGAAATTATTATTTTTAAATATATTTATTAAATTTCATAAAAAATATTAAGTAATAAATAATTTGCCAGTTCCAGAGAACAAAATGATAACTGCTTTAGATTTATATGGTATTTATCATTTTGTTCTCCGGAACCGGCGAATTAAAGTTAATGTGGTTTAGATAGAAAAAGTGTAAATGTAAAGATATTACTGTGTGTATGTGTGCGCCGTGCAGTAAACAGTTTATTGCATTCACAGAATAAATAGGCGATCAAATACTTTTCATCGGAGTAAACATCTGTGAAGACCCGACTCAATACAACATAGTGAAAAATGAAGAGCTTAAACACCTGGAGTTGTATAATAAAGAATAAAAACATCTATTGTATTCATGTATGCTCTTACTTCATGATTAGGTTTAGACTCATTGTCTGAAGTGAATAGTGTCACATAAGTTATAATACACACTTTATCGCTACACATGACAGGTTTCAGTTTGTAACTCATCCATTGTACTGACTCAATAATATAATCTGTCATCATTACTGATATTGTACAGGTGAGGTACAAATAAGCCTCAATTTTGTTATTAAACATAAATAATAAAATAGTCTATGTACATAATATATACAACCAACAAGATCCTAAATTAATAAAAAAAATTCATAAATTTCCCATTTATAATTTGTTTTTGTTTTCTTGGCTTGGGCAATTTTAATAATAAATTAATCACGCTTTTTACGGGCAAGAAAAGAACTACATACCAAGTTTTTTTAATCCAGTAGTACAATGCTTGAAGTTTATAAAAATTTGGTTCTCTAATATAAATCTAATTGGAATAAAAATTCATGTTTTTCAAATCAGGAAATTAAAAAACTGATAGTTAGATATAATCAAACATATTATTGAAGTTGGCCATTAGTTTTATGATGTAGAAGAAATAGAAACGGGGCAATTTTAGTTACTACAGGGTCTTAGGCCCTGGCATACCTAGACGATAATGAAAATCGTATTTAACAGTACACACTTACCATTTCTGTCTGGTATGAGGTGAGCAAAAGGGCCGGGAAAGGGTTAGCGAGCTTTCACGGAATCCGAGTCGCAGTGTAGAGACCTTTTCCGTGCTGCAGCGCAGAGGACTTTCGTCACTGCCGCTCTCATTTAGCACCTTCGCATTGATCAACACTATATCCACTATTCACGATGTCTGCATACTTATTTAAAGGTTTCCCAAGACAATTTCTCCCATAATTGAATAATAACGAGAAACGTTACAACCTTCCGCCCCCCGTTTTCGAGGCCAACAGCAAAGATTCAAGAAATTCATGACTTCTGACAAAGATATGACAATGAACAACTGACAAATGACAATTGACATTGTAATTGAGAAAGATACAATATTTACATTTTACAATTAATTTTATTTTAGATGTATTTGTATTTATTTAATTTATAATTAAAGTAGCAACTAGCATTTGAAGCTGCGCTGGGCCGAATCTCGGTATGGGGGATTACCAACCGTAGGAATTAAAAATCGTTTTTATACCACAGACATAATATATTTCTTTTTAACCGACTTCAAAAAAAAGGAGGAGGTTCTTTATACGTCAGTGATTTATACGACCTTTTCAACTCTGATACGATGTACGATCGAATATTCGAATTCCTATGCAAATTATACGACCATTATCAAATATAACTTTTATAACAAAATAAAGGACAAATAAATTAAGTTCAATTTGTCGATAAAATAAAAAAGGTATGTGTGTACTTATGTATACGCGTTAGAAGTTATACTTCTTTGGCGTCTGAAGAAAAATTTTAAAAAACAAAACTGCAGTAAATATCGAAGCAAAATGTTAAAATCAATCAAATTCTATTCTGTAGCCAACTTCATCATGTCGTTTTTTTGGGACATCGTGCGCGCGCAGGTCATCTGTAGCCAACTTCATCATGTTAATTTTGTGTCACAGATGCGCGCGCATCTTAAAATTTCACTCTCATCATTTTTTCATAACGCGCCTAAAGAAGTATAACTTCAAAATCTATAACAACCAATTAACGCTAAGCTCATGAATGCATCCAATAGTTTTTAAACGCAGCATTATATCCTGTCAAATGTCAACTCATAATCGCATGACGTCTTTACAGGATCGCATCGAATCGCGGGAATCCCTCTTAAATTCTAACTTACATCAAAGTTATTAGGTAACCATTACGTAATTATTTATAATTATTTTTCGATTTTAACAAAAATAACACGCTGTTGTTCTGAGATGCTTTTATTGATAATTTTTACACGCAAAATTGTCATTATGTATTATAATAATGTGCGAAAAGGAACAAAATATCGATTCGTTATCTTGCAGAATTATAAACAAAGAGCAGCGTAAGCGCCCCGGACCCCGATCTTAGTTCATACTCTGTTCTCCCCCTCTCATTAACCAGACGTGTTAACGATTTAGCTCTTTTAGAGCTAAATTTAGATCTATTTACAACGAGTTAACTCTAAATACGTATTTAACTTTATAGCTCTTTTTCTATAGAATTCTAGCACTATTCCATACCATGAAAATATCACCTACCGCATTTTGATAAAAGTGAATCAATTATCAGTTTCAATACATAACAGCTAGAACATTACACCCTGAGGTCTAGACTCTAGAGCGAGAGCATTGGCGACATTTGTTGAGATGGTCCTGAAGCCTGTTATGGCCCTAATGGCGAAATTTCGCTGGAGACTGTTAAGTTTTAATCGAACCTCCTTTTGAATGGCTCTGTGTCCCCAGATGCTGGCTGCGTAGGTAACGATGGGCTCTATGACTCTTTCGTAAATGGTCCGTATGTTCTCAGGATGGGGTCCCCAAGTAGCGCGTGTGTAAATTTGTGAAAGATTTTGTGTGCTTTGTCGACCGTGTGTCTGAGATGTTCCTTGAATAATAGTTTCCGGTCGATTATTACTCCGAGGAATTTGAGGCTGTTGGTGAATATGAGTGTAGTGTTGTGAAAGTGAATCTGTGTCGGGTCCAAAGTGCAGTTTAACGCTCAAACATAATCCATACTTCAAGTGCTGTGTCAGTGATCAGTTCAAGTGTGGATATTGTGTCTTTGGCTAAGATTATGAGTAGTATGTCGTCTGCGTAGGCTTGGATGTTACAGCCGGAAGGTAGTGGATGCACCCCTTTTCCGTGTTACGTGTGATGGTGGTGTTTCCGAAGCGGAGAATCACCTTCCTATCGGCTAAGTAGCTTTTAATTATGTTGAAGATGTTTTGGGGGCATTTAATTTGGCGGAGTCCTTCGTATATGGCGGGCCACCAGGCGTTGTCAAAGGCCGCCTGTTGTTTGCATGTTTTAGCTGTCTGGACTATGTTAAGTACATTGTGGATTGCTTGTGTGGTGCTGGTCTGCTCGGTAAAGCCGAATTGCATTCTGTTGAGTAATTTGTTTTTGTGCGCATTGTAGGTGAGTCGTTTGGTGAATAGCTTCTTAAGCACCTTTCCGAACACGGAAATAAGTCCTATGGGACTGTATGAGCTGAGCTGTGTGTAGTCGGTTTTGCTAGGTTTGGGTATAATTTTGATTGTCGCTATTTTCCAGGGGGTTGGGAAGTGCGCGATTACTAGGCATCTGTTCAGCAGTTTGCTGATTAGTTCAGGGTAGGCCTGAGTGACAACTAGACAAATGTCGCTGGTCAGGTGGTCATGACCGGGGGCCTTGGTATGGCTGAAAGAGTTAATAACCTCTAGGATCTTTTAGAGATAGGTAGGTAGGTAGGTAGGTAGGTAGGTAGGTAGGTAGGTAGGTAGGTAGGTAGGTAGGTAGGTAGGTAGGTAGGTAGGTAGGTAGGTAGGTAGGTAGGTAGGTAGGTAGGTAGGTAGGTAGGTAGGTAGGTAGGTAGGTAGGTAGGTAGGTAGGTAGGTAGGTAGGTAGGTAGGTAGGTAGGTAGGTAGGTAGGTAGGTAGGTAGGTAGGTAGGTAGGTAGGTAGGTAGGTAGGTAGGTAGGTAGGTAGGTAGGTAGGTAGGTAGGTAGGTAGGTAGGTAGGTAGGTAGGTAGGTAGGTAGGTAGGTAGGTAGGTAGGTAGGTAGGTAGGTAGGTAGGTAGGTAGGTAGGTAGGTAGGTAGGTAGGTAGGTAGGTAGGTAGGTAGGTAGGTAGGTAGGTAGGTAGGTAGGTAGGTAGGTAGGTAGGTAGGTAGGTAGGTAGGTAGGTAGGTAGGTAGGTAGGTAGGTAGGTAGGTAGGTAGGTAGGTAGGTAGGTAGGTAGGTAGGTAGGTAGGTAGGTAGGTAGGTAGGTAGGTAGGTAGGTAGGTAGGTAGGTAGGTAGGTAGGTAGGTAGGTAGGTAGGTAGGTAGGTAGGTAGGTAGGTAGGTAGGTAGGTAGGTAGGTAGGTAGGTAGGTAGGTAGGTAGGTAGGTAGGTAGGTAGGTAGGTAGGTAGGTAGGTAGGTAGGTAGGTAGGTAGGTAGGTAGGTAGGTAGGTAGGTAGGTAGGTAGGTAGGTAGGTAGGTAGGTAGGTAGGTAGGTAGGTAGGTAGGTAGGTAGGTAGGTAGGTAGGTAGGTAGGTAGGTAGGTAGGTAGGTAGGTAGGTAGGTAGGTAGGTAGGTAGGTAGGTAGGTAGGTAGGTAGGTAGGTAGGTAGGTAGGTAGGTAGGTAGGTAGGTAGGTAGGTAGGTAGGTAGGTAGGTAGGTAGGTAGGTAGGTAGGTAGGTAGGTAGGTAGGTAGGTAGGTAGGTAGGTAGGTAGGTAGGTAGGTAGGTAGGTAGGTAGGTAGGTAGGTAGGTAGGTAGGTAGGTAGGTAGGTAGGTAGGTAGGTAGGTAGGTAGGTAGGTAGGTAGGTAGGTAGGTAGGTAGGTAGGTAGGTAGGTAGGTAGGTAGGTAGGTAGGTAGGTAGGTAGGTAGGTAGGTAGGTAGGTAGGTAGGTAGGTAGGTAGGTAGGTAGGTAGGTAGGTAGGTAGGTAGGTAGGTAGGTAGGTAGGTAGGTAGGTAGGTAGGTAGGTAGGTAGGTAGGTAGGTAGGTAGGTAGGTAGGTAGGTAGGTAGGTAGGTAGGTAGGTAGGTAGGTAGGTAGGTAGGTAGGTAGGTAGGTAGGTAGGTAGGTAGGTAGGTAGGTAGGTAGGTAGGTAGGTAGGTAGGTAGGTAGGTAGGTAGGTAGGTAGGTAGGTAGGTAGGTAGGTAGGTAGGTAGGTAGGTAGGTAGGTAGGTAGGTAGGTAGGTAGGTAGGTAGGTAGGTAGGTAGGTAGGTAGGTAGGTAGGTAGGTAGGTAGGTAGGTAGGTAGGTAGGTAGGTAGGTAGGTTTTTTTTTTTTTTTTTTTTTTTTTTTTTTTTTTTTTTTTTTTTTTTTTAATTGTTCACCTAATAAGCCTACATCCCCGGCGACTATCGCCCCGGGGCCGTGGAAAGATAAGCTATGAAAATGAAACAATATGTAATTTTGAAGACCATAGAGGATGCTGCTATTTGATACAGGCTTTCCTCTATGGTCCCCTTGTCGCTGTAGAGTTCCCTACGGGTGTGTAAAATTTATTAATAACCAGACGCACAATTGAAAATACAAATTTACAAACTAAAGTGTAAGAAAAATTATGATTAAAATTAAAATTATTGAATAAACAAAAGGGACTCAATGTCAAATTAAAAGATTACAATTACATCATTTAAAAAGAAAATAAAATTACAAACTAATATTACAAAGTATTATAAAACTAATTAAAAATATACAAAGAAAACTATGAAATATTAACAAGTGAATAAGGAGAAGTAGAAAAAGAAAACAGAACATTTTAATTTTATATTACAGATTATTATAAAAATTAAACTAATTTAAAATCTGGGAAATATTTACAAGAGAACATGGAGACATAGAAAATTTACATTAGGTTGAATTGAATGATTTAATGTTATGAATGATATGTCTGATATGGATGTCGAATGATTTGGCTGAACTAGGGTGTGAGATGATATCGGTAATGATGAACGGATTTAGCCCAAGGAAGAAACAAGTTTCTTCATGGGCTAAACGCGTACGGGTGAAACGATGACAAATGGTGATTAAGTGATTCAAGTCCTGAGTGGATGAATCATCACAGGGACAGATGGGGTCGTCAGAAATGTGGAAACGATGAAGGTATGATTTGGCGTAGGAGTGTGCAGTAAGAAATTGGGTCATGTGAAAGGAGGTCGGAATTGCTTGGAAAAAAGGTGGGATATCATTTATGTTGGGGAATATTGTTTTGGTGTGGCTACCAGTTGGTTCTAAAGCATATCTGTGTTCCCATTTCTGTAGAGTGTCTTCCCTTATCAGTCTTTTAATATAAGATAAAGGGCAAGCTATGACTTCGGGTGATTTATGTAATTTGGCTGCCTTTTTCGCGGCTTCATCAGCAGATTCGTTGCCCGGTATGCCGGAGTGGCCCTTCACCCAGTGAAAGAGTACTGTAGTGTTTGAGAATGTGGTGTTGATTATGTGTAAGGTTTTGTGTGTGTTGGCGACGAAGGGATGTGTGTTTGATCTGTGTTTGAGTGCAGCTATGGATGATTGTGAGTCGGTGTGAATTATAGCTTTGTGAATTTTGTTTATTAGTATGTAAGTGCATGCTTGTTGTATGGCGTATAGCTCGGCCTGGAAGACCGAGCAGGTGCGATGTAGTTTGAATAATTTGGTGTGTGTGTGCATGTGTGTGCTGTGAGTGGGTCGGTAAACAACCAGCGAAGCGCCAACGGAGCCGTCATCCTGCTTGCTGCCGTCAGTGTAAATGTGATGGAATTCGTTGTGTGTTAGTGTTTTGTAAGTTTCTATGCTTGTGGTTTGTATTGTGATGCGGTCTGCTGGGTGAAGGAGCTGCGGAGCGGGGATGGGTGTCTCGATGGGTATGTTTGAAGGAAGTCTAGATGTTGTTCGAAAAAGTCGCACTTTTTCAATTTCACATATTTCCAGGACCTTGAGGTCTAGAGGCGTGAATCGAGCGAGAGCAGTGGCGGCATTTGTTGAGATGGTCCTGAAGCCTCTTATGGCTCTAATGGCGAAATTTCGCTGGAGACTGTTAAGTTTTATTCGAACCTCCTTTTGACTGGCTATATGTCCCCAGATGCTGGCTGCATAGGTAACGATGGGCTCTATGACTCTTTCGTAAATGGTCCGTATGTTCTCAGGATGGGGTCCCCAAGTTGCGCGTGTATAAATTTGTAATTTGTGAAAGATTTTGTGTGCTTTGTCGACTGTGTGTCTGAGATGTTCCTTGAATAAAAGTTTCCGGTCGATTA